>OX422210.1:439589608-442138775 GCA_949130495.1 Sambucus nigra
ATTTAAGGAGTATCACTAGTGGTTGTTCTCGACGTAGTTACATATTACCATAGAATATTGTGTAGTTCATTTATCCAGTTGCCATTTGGCTCGTCTTATTTATTTTTCAACCCATCAATTATGATTTTATTGGTAACCTCTATTTGTCCATTCCACTATAGGTGTCTAGGGGAAGAGTGAAGCTTTTGGACCTTTGATTGAATACAGTACTCTTCAAACTCCTAATTGTCAAACTGAGTGCTATGGTTAGTGATGAAGGAATATGGCATTCCATACCTGCACATATAATGTGTTTTCATGTGAAGTAAAAAACTCTTTCATAAGGCATCTCAACCAGCAGCTCAACTTCGACCCATTTAATGAAGAAGTCCACAACAACCACCAAGTATTTGAACCGTCCTTTGGTCCTCCACAATGGACCGAAAAAATCAATTCCCCAAATAGCAAAAGGCTAAGGGGAAGTAATAGGAGTTAAGGCAGTCCTTGATATTCTGTGAATCTTGGAAAACTTCTGACATTTATCACACTTCTTTACAAAGGAAAGGCAGTCTGCTCTCATAGTCGATCATTAGTATCCCTACATAGCTATCCTACGTATTAATGATCGCCCAATAAAATGATACTCATAGGAACCTTTATGTACTTCTCTGATCAAGTTTGGTACCTCGATTGTGTGAACATAGCGAATAAACAAAACAATGTATCCTCTCTTATACAGGACTCCTCGCTCTAACACACAACTGGATGCCTTGAATCTTAACTTCCTATATTAATTTGGATTAGTAGGTAGTATACCTTTTTCAATGTAATATCTGATAGGATCCATCCATGAAGGTCCTAAATCCATGGTAATAAGGCTAACCAGAGCTTCAACACCTATGCTCCCGAGAGCAAGAATTTCCATAGGAATGGTTCTCTTGAGTTTTGTTCGGGTCACTAAGGCCAGCCGAGCAAGTGCATCTGCTCGGGCATTTTCTCTCCTTAGTATTCTCACCGTTTTGAGTGTAGCAAACTAGGAGATGACTTCCATGGTTTTGGACAGGTACCTAATCATGATATCCCCCTTTTTTTTTGTATATTTGAAACACTTTCTCTATAATAAGATGGGAATCACTATGTGCCATAACCTTCTTGACCCCTAATGATAAGGATAAACCCAATCCTATGATCAATTCTTTATATTCTTCTTCACTATTAGAGGCTTGGAACTGAAAATAAAGTGCAAACTCCACATTAATTTTGTATGGGGTGTTGAGAATTAGACCTGCTTCACTTTCTGTAGCATATGAAGATCCATCTACGTTAAACTTCCAGACTATAATGTTGTCATCAAAGATCCCTTCTCATAGGATTACTTATTTAAACGACTTCTTGATATGTTCCGTTTGTCGCTGGGATCTCTCTTATGCAATTGAAGTCTCTAGTTGTTTCTCTGGTTGGTCGCCTATCAGTTCCGTTTTCTTTGGAGTTAAGCTCTCATCTAATGACGAATTTTTGATAGGGAAACTAGGATTATTGGCTTCCTCTTGATACATGAATTTGAAAATAAAATCAACTACGACTTGTCCCCTTAAGGTTCTCATTGGCTCATACAAGATTTTGTATTCTCCAAACGCAATTGCCCAAAACATCAACCTCCCTGATTTATTAGATTTATGAATTGCCTGGGACAGAGGTAAATCTGTGTAAACCATAATGGTATGTGCCTAGAAGTAGGGTTTGGCCTGAATGCTTTGCTTATGTAATAAATTAGTTTTTGGACTCGATCTTCCAACCTGATTAACGTCAAGCTAACAACTGATTTTGAAACAACCAAATAAAGATACTACTTTTCTCCCAAAACTATTTGGAAGAGTAGTGATGGCGCCCCCTAAGTACTTCTTCAACTCTTGAAAGGAATTTTTGTATTCTTGATACAATTCAAAGGTTATTCTGAGTACTTTGAAAATGGTAGGCACTAATTAATATCTCTAGACACGAATCGGTTGAGGGCAGCCACTCTTCGAGTTAAGTTTTGCACATATTTCTTACATGTGGGAGATTGCATCTCAATTATTTCCTTTATTTTATTTGGGTTAGCTTTGGTGCCTCTTTAATTCACAATAAATCCAATAAATATTCCTTCTTTCACACCGAACACGCATGTGGTCGGATTTATCTTTTTTGATATTTTTCCAACTGATCAAATCTTTGGCTCAGGTCTTTGATTTGTGTCGGCAGCTACCTTTTCTCTTGGTAAGCATATCATCTGTATATACTTCCATATTCTTCCCAATTTTTTATTTAAATACCATATTCACTAGCCTATCGTATGTTTCTCTGGCATTTTTAATCCCCAAAGGCATAAAATTATAGTAGTAGGTACCATGATTGGTGATGAAAGATATTCTTTCTTTATCCTCGGGTTTTATTTTAATCTAGTTGTAATTAGAGTAGGCATCCATGAAACTCAATAACTCATGACCTGCTGTTGCATCTATCAATTGATCAATCCTTAGTAGAGGGAAATGATCTTTTGGGCATTCTTTAGTGAGGTTAGTAAAATACACACACATTCATTATTTGTCATTCTGTTTTTTGACCATTAGTACGTTGGTCAACTAGTTGGGATATTTGACGTCTTCAATGAAGCGGTCTTTCTATACTTTATCATCTTCCTCTTAGATAGCCACATTCTTCCTGGAACTGAATACCATGCGTTTCCACTTAATCAGCTTAACATCTTTGTTGATATTGAGCTCATGACATATGAAATTAGGGTCAATACCTGACATATCCTCATGGCTCCATGCAAACAGGTTCTTTCACTCTCTAAGGAATGCAATTAACTACTTTTAAGAGAAGGTATTAGGTTTGAGTCAATCTGGGTGGTTCTTTCTAGCCTTTCATCGTTTAGCATAATGATCTCTATAGCCTCTACAACTTTACCTTTGACTAAATCAACTTCCTCGCCTGGGTCCAGAGTGTCAATTTGGTAGGTTTTAGTACGCTTGTGAACTTCTTCCTGGTCGACATAAATATAGTAACACTCTCTGGCCTCCTTCTGATTACCCTTTACGACGCCGAACCCATAGTGAGGGGGAATTTTATAAACTAATAAACTGTGGATGCCACTTCTTTGTACTTCTTTAACCTGACTAAGACACCCCGCCAAACTAAATACCGGGTGATCAGTCCTTTATTCAATTTAAAATAACATGTTTGATTTGTTCATTCTTACCATCACTGTCGAAATACATTTAACATTAATAATCACCTAATAAATAATTAAGTTAGTGTCAAAACATTTAATTTTAATTATACTCAAATAATCCATTAATAAATTTCCATTCTTTAAGATATAAGCCATCTACATTCCGCATAAATATAATAAATACTAGACATGAATCAACTACTGAAATAAATCAGACTGGATAAAACATTCCAGTTCAAAGTCTCAAACCAACAAACCATAAAACACTCAATCCAACTGAAATGAACTACTAAAATGAACTGAGTACAATCTCTTCGAAAAAGTGACTGAGAATGGGCGACACATGCCCTAAATGAAAAGTCTTAATAGAACTGAAAGAAGTGATAGAGGCGTCTAATTACAAAGACCCGCAACTCCCAGAGTCGTTGCAGCTCACTAAATAATCCAAGCATGTAAGTCCGGTGACCATGTGGTTGGGCACCTGATATAATACATATATATAGCAAACGAGAGAAGAATAGAAAGAGATGGGTCAGAGCCCGAGTTGTAGACATATTTATTTTAGCAAGTATTTAAAATTGGCAAAAAAACAAGTATTATGTGCATGCTAGCTTATCGGACTCTCACAAGAGATTCTCACCTTTGATCTATTGTGCATGCCTAATGCACATCTACCCCATATTAGTTCTACTACCCATCCTAACTAGTCCGAAGTCACCATACCGCCATCTATGTCACTAGTAATATCCCTGTATCACCCATACAATACGTTATTGAAATAGTTTATCCCACATAACTAAATATCATTATTCACCGTTCGACTGGTTAATCTTTTATCTACTAAGATTATTTTATTCTTTGTTATTACTTTATCTAATAATTTCACATAGTATAATTTCCCCAAGTTTATTCATATATATAGTCACATCATCCCTATATATGTATACTACACCTGCACCCCTTGGTTAATACCACTTCGTGCAAAGTAATTATTATTATTACTACCATATCTACTAGTTCACACAATAGAAATATTCCCAAGAATATGCATATATATATATATACACACACACACACACACACACACACACACACACACACACATATAGTCACATCATCCCTATACATATATATACTAATCCTGCACCCCTTAGCTAAGATCACTTGGCGCAATGCACACTTTACTATCATGTCTCGGTGCATCTCTCACTGCATAAAGGAATGTTGGTTCAATCTCTCATGAACCATAAAATTCTAATCACATATATTGGAGATGAGTATATTCCCTAGCCAAATGGGTCACGCACATATCTACGCTCCCATTTAGCCGTCGAAACCATCCTACATCTCAAATAGCATGTAACCAAGGTAATATACTCTGGGTAGAAGTCAACTATCCCTCCATAGGGTCACCCAAGATAAGACTGTCCACTGCGTGAAAACCTCCTTTCGATAGCAAGCAGCGTGCACTACACCAAATCCTGTGAATATTCACACCCAGTGGGTCAGGGCCTAAGTCCATGACCAGCTGGTCGCGGATTTGGGCCGTAACTGACTCAATATTTGGCGTGACATTTTTATCACCGCACTAAATTATCCATTCTCTGGAAGTGGTCATGGACTAAATCCCTGACCATAGTGGGTCACAGACTTAGACCTTGACCAGGGCGTGACCAAAGACATGACGAAGCAGAAAACACACATTGAGGGTCACGGCTAGGGGCCGTGACCACTTCTTGGTGTGGGTCACGGCTATGGTCCGTGACCATACCTCATTCAAGCAGCAGGGAGGGTTGCGCATGGTGGGTCACAGGTCTTGGTCGTGTCCAGGTGCAAGACAGACCACCTCTTCTTTCATTTATTAGTCGCGCACATGGGGGTCACGGATCTAGGCCGTGACCAAATTCAGGTATTAAAAAAAATGTTGCTTTGTCATTTCGATTCTACGATTTGTGAGGCTGCCTCGTGCGATTTCGTGTGGATTTAAGTTGGATTTTCAAGGGCTCGTGCGATTTCGTATGGATTTAAGTTGGATTTTCAAGGGCTCGTGCGATTTCGTATGGATTTAATTTGGATTTGTGCGATTTCAGTTGGTTTTCATTTGGATTTACCTCTGGTATGTATTGATTCATTTTGATTTCATTTGGATTTCGTAATTTGCCCTAATTTCTGTGTATGTATGTGTAGATATGTTTGTATGTGTGTATGTGTGTGTGTATGTATATATTTATGTTTATATGTGTGTGTATGTATAGATTTATGTGTATATGTATGTATGTGTGTAACTATGAACAAATAAATTGTTTTTTTATCAATAAACCATATATTGTATGTGTGTGTATGTATAGATTGTATGTGTGTCTAAGTATAGATTTATGGCAAAAAAAATATTAGGGTTTAGTAAACCCTAAATAGTATGTGTGTGTGTATGTATATATTATGTTAATAAACTGTAGATTGTATGTGCGTGTATGTATAAATTATGTCAATAAACCCTAGATTGTATTTGTGTGTATTTTTTTGACAAAATATTATTCAAAACCCTAGACATTATATTTTTTTAGAAAAAATATAACTAAATGGATTTTTAACAAGTAAAAAAAATTACATCCACCTTGTTGTGGGTTATATGCATGTCATATTATATTGGGGTTATATGCTTGTCATGATTTTTTTGATAATATAATTAAATGAATTTTTTTGACATACTAGTCACAAACTCGTGTGCACATTACTAGAGTGAGATATTGTTGGCTTGGTTGTTGGATACTATGTTGGATTCATTGAATTGTTACTAGTGTCGATAAGTTTACATGTTCTTAAATTTTTTGGGTGTGTTCTTGATTTGCCTATGAAAAAGTATATCACTTATCTTGCTATTAATGTGCATTTTTTAACGTTTACGTTAAGATATTATGAGGCTACAACTTGACGTGGAACAAAGGCAACTTTATTTCGTTCATTCATATTTTAACTTGACATGTATGTCATAATTCTGTTGATTTCATAAAGTTCTGTTTTAGTTTGATATTTGTTGTGATCAACTTAATTGGATATGTATTTTAAAACCTTAAAATGGAGGCATAATAATCAAAACTACATTGATATTATAGGCACCGGGTTGATATTATACATTTTTGTTCTCCTTTGCCTTTGTGTACTTTTCTTTACATATTATAGGCAACAGGTTGCTCATGTTCGTTCGAATTGCGATGTTAAAACGGGGGAATAAATCTACGACATATGTAAATCTACGACATATTATAGGCAGCAGATCTAATTCTTCAGTGGTATTGTGAGGTACTTTCTTTAATTTTACATACCTGTTCTTCATAACACATTGTTTATGTATTGCAGATCTAACCAATTGAATATCCGTTCTTCATTACATGCCAGTTCTTCATTACACACCAGGTACTCTATACTTTAACTAAAGTAGTTATATAATTTATATGCATTATCTATTAAATCTTTTAGATGATAGAAGGACTACGGGATAATTATTTGTTTTGTTTGCCTGTTGGATAATTATTGGTTATTGGCTTGTTGTTGGATAGTTGTTGGATATTATGTTTGAAAGTATAGGATAATTAGGAGTATGGGATAATTAGAAGGAGTACGTGATAATTATTGGTTTGATTGTTGGATAATATGTTGAAAATATTTTAGACTCTCGGTTTCAGAATACGACGATAACTTGCTAATGTCTACACTTAAGCATAAAAACATGGCGTTAGAGGGGAGAAACCCGAAACATCCCCCAAACAACCCCGTGAGAGGCACCGACACCTCGCGCGGGACCAGTGTAACACGTAGGAATTGACCGCGCAATCACGGGACTCCCGGTTTGAGAATATGACTATAATTTGAAAATATGAGGACTTAAGCTTAAAAATAAGGCGTTAGAAGGTAAGGACCCGAAATAACCCCTGAACGGCCCTGTGAGAGGCACTAACCCTCACACGGGACCAATGTAACTAGTAGGAATTGATCACCCATTCTCGGGACTCCCGATTTGAAAATACGATGATTATTTGAAAATATGAGGACTAAAGCTTAAAAATAAGGCGTTAGAGGGTGAAAATATGAAATAGCCCCAGTACGGTCCCGTGAGAGGCACCAACACCTCTCATGGGACCAATGTAACATGTAGGAACTGACCGCACAGTCACGGGACTTCCGGTTTGAGTATACGATGATAATTTAAAAATATGAGGACTTGAGCACAAAAATAAGGTATTAGAGGGTGAATACATGAAACAGCCCCTGTACGGCCCCATGAGAGGCACCAACATCTCACATGAGACCAATGTAACCCGTAGGAACTGACTGCATAGTCACAGAACTCCCATTTTAAGAATATGACTATAATTTGAAAATATGAGGATTTAAGCTTAAAAACAAGGCATTGGAGAGTAAAAACCTAAAACAGCCCCCGAACGGCCCAGTGAGAGGTACCAACACCTCACACGGGACAATGTAACTCGTAGGAACAAATCGCGCCATCACGGGACTCCCGATTTGAGAATACGCTGATAATTTGAAAATATGAGGACTTAAGCTTAAAAACAAGGCATTTGAGGGTGAAAACACAAAAGAGCTCCCGTACGGTCCCGTGAGAGGCACCAACACCTCTCAAGGTAGAAATGTAACACGTAGGAACTGACTGCGCAATCACGAGACTCCCGATTTGAGCATATATGAATATAATTTGAAAATATGAGGACTTAAGCTTAAAACCAAGGTGTTAGAAGGTAAAAACCCAAAACAACCCCCGAATGGCCCTGTGAGGGGAGCTAACACCTCAACGAGACTAATGTAACACGTAGGAACTGACCGCACAGTCATGGAATACGATGAAAATTTGAAAATATGAGGACTTGAGCTAAAAACAAGGCATTAGAGGGTGAAAACATGAAACATCCCCCGTACGTCCCCGTGAGAGGCACCAACGCCTTACACGAGATAAATGTACACCACACCAAATCCTGCGAATGGTCACGCCCAGTGGGTCAAGACCCAAGTCCACGACCAGCTGGTCACGGACTTGGGCTGTGATGACTAAATGTAACTCGGAGGAACTGACCGTGCGATCACGGTACTCCCAGTTTGAGAATACGACGATAATTTGCAAATTTCTAGACTTAGGCTTAAAAACATGGTGTTAGGAGGTAAAAAATGGAAACAATCCCCGAATGTCCCTGTAAGAGGCACTAACACCTCTCACGGGACCAATGTAACTAGTAGGAAGATATCTCCCATTCCCGGGCCTCCCGATTTGAGGATACGACAATAATTTGAAAATATGAGGACTAAAGCTAAAAAATAAGGTGTTAGAGGGTTAAAACATGAAATAGCCCAGTACGATCCCGTGAGAGGCACCAACACCTCTCATGGGACCAATGTAACATGTAGGAACTGAGCGCGCAGTCACAGGACTTCTGATTTGAGTATACGATGATAATTTAAAAATATGAGGACTTGACCTTAAAAATAAGGCATTAGAGGGTGAAACACATGAAATAACCCCCGTACGGCCCCGTGAGAGGCACCAACATCTCGTACGAGACCAATGTAACTCGTAAGAACTGACCACGCAGTCACGTGACTCCCATTTTGAGAATACGACTATAATTTGAAAATATGAGGATTTAAGCTTAAAAACAGGGCGTTACAAGGTAAAAACCCAAAACAATCCCCGAACGGCCCAGTGAGAGGACCCAATACCTCACACGAGACCAATGTAACTCGTAGGAACATATCACGTGATCACGGGACTCCCGATTTGAGAATACAATGATAATTTGAAAATATGAGGACTTAAGCTTAAAAATAAGGCGTTAGAGGGTGAAAACACAAAAGAGCACCTGTACGGTCCCGTGAGAGGCACCAACACCTCTCAAGGTACCAATGTAACACGTAAGAACTGACCGCGTAATCATAGGACTCCCAATTTGAGAATACAAATATAATTTGAAAATATGAGGACTTAAGCTTAAAAACAAGGCGTTAGAAGGTAAAAACCCAAAATAGCCCCCGAACGACCCCGTGAGGGGAGCTAACACCTCACACGAGACTAGTGTAACACGTAGGAACTGACCGTGTAGTCACGGGACTTCCAATTTGAGAATACGATGATAATTTGAAAATATGAGGACTTGAGCCTAAAAATAAGGCATTAGAGGGTGAAAACATGAAACATCCCTCGTACGTCTCTGTAAGAGGCACCAACACCTAACACGGGACAAATGTACACAACAACAAATCCTGCGAATGGTCACAACCCATGTCCGCGACCCACTGGTCGCGAACTTGGGTTGTGACTTGCTAAATGTAACTCGTAGGAACTGACCGCCCGATCACGGTACTCTCGGTTTGAGAATACGACGATAATTTGAAAATTTCTAGACTTAGGTTTTAAAACATGGCATTTGAAAGAAAAAACCCGAAACAACCCCCAAAGGCCCCGTTATATAATTGTTTATATAACAGTTTCTGAGGCCTTGCTCTATCAAAACGATTTCTCGAAGAGTCGATCACTAAACCCTTACATAACCATAACATAGGTGGCTTAATAACCTTTGCATAGAGAAAGGGGAAAGGGGTTCGTCTTTCTTTGTCTAGTAAGTTGCAATGGCGGCAGGGACACATTCGTTCTAAGAAAATTACATGGTTAGCTAGGAAACCACTACAATAGGAAATAATAGATCTATTCACTTAAGTTGAAAAAGCTGCTTCATGGAGATCTACCTAGGGAAGGTCGAAAGCTGAAGGAAGTATAAAAGAAATAAGATCGTGCTTTGTCTTCGTTTACTACACCGGTAATAGGATCTCTCATCAAGCATCTATTCATATTCTCTCTATTATAGTTTGAGGGATCATTTTCAAAATTGATTTCACTTATAAGAGAATCATCTTCAGCTGAGATAGTCTTTTGAAAAATGTTACCAAATTGAACTTTATTCCAATTTTTTAGACATGCTCTAAGAATCTTTAGATTGGGTGCTAAACTATACATGGGGTTTCCTCCATTGTAACACTTCCAATTGGCCTGGATAGCAACTTGGTATGAGGAATGAGCAGCCCAAAAATTTTGAAACATAAATCTATTTGGGATTTTATCACAATCACTAGATAATCTTAGAAGCATATGAGAATGATTGTAAGTTAATTTACTTAAGTGTTCAATAACCACTTTAGAAAATAACTGCTTGCTACTCAAATTCATCAACATTTTATCTATTTTTTCCCAAATACTAGCACTGGATTCTCTTTTATTCCACCAAATGGAGCCCAAATACCCCAAGTCAATGAGGCCACTAGACTCCATACATTGGATGAAATCTTCTGCAGCATTAAAGTCATAAGGTAAACCTCCTATCTTATCTATATAAGTAGACACTGTATTGAATTCACCTCCTACAAATCATGGATTCAATGTATAAATGGAATTGAAATACTCCCATAAAACTATTCTATCTCTTCTAATGCATTTAGCATACACCAAGGAAACTTGAATAACAGAAGACAGTTAAGGATGAGAGACCTTTAGAGTTAAGCATTGAGGAACTTGAGATTCTATCGACACTAAGATATCAAAAGAGAAAAAATTCCAAATAGTGTTGACTTCATTAGCAATAACTTTAATAAAACCAAACTTGATTTGAAATTCTTCAAGTCTAGCTTGGTCTACTTTTGGTTCTAAGTAGACTAACATCAATTGTTTGTGTATCTTCACAAATTTGTTAATTCTACTACGAACTATTTTCTTTCCAATGCCTTTCACATTCCAAATCATCAACTTAATAATTTAAAGATAGGTTTTAGGAGATTCTTTGATGAAGACCTAACAAAATTTTCTCTGTAGTTACAGTCTTTTTTTGCAATAAATTTTTCTTCTTTTTGTTAGTTACTTGAGTCCATCCCTTTATAGCATGTTTAGGTTGATCCCCCTCATCAATAGGAAATTTTCTTGGAGATAAATGCAAAATATCAGTCACGTCATCATTTTTCTCTTCATCTCCTGTTTCCTCCTTTTCATTCCCTCTACATTTTCCACTACAACAGGTTCTTGTTCCTCTTCTACAATGTTTATGTAATTATGTGATGGACGATTTTCCTTTTCAATTGATTCCTCACCATTGATAACTTTACATGTTTCATCTTGTGGGGCATTATCAATTTGGACTTGAATAGTTATATAACTATTGTTATATAACTGTCATTATATAAATTTGCGGCTTTATTCGATTGATGCTTGCTCCTTGTGGCTTTATTTAAAATTAGGAGTTTGTTGTAGTCCATATGTATCGTGCGAAAGTTTAAACATGTGTGATTGTATGGAGTCGCATTGTGTGTCTGTGCTTCCATAGTCTGAAAGTCTCTCACAAAACTTTTGAACTTGTCAACTTTCTTTATTAAAATTGGGGGTTAACACAGGGATTGTCACAAGGAGACCTTTGGTTTTGCAATTTCAAAAGATAGATGAAAGGAATGAAGATTACGCTGAATTTGGTCATACGCCTGAAAGTAAATTTAGTGATTTTGGTATGTAATTCCATACTAGTACTTATAGGCTTTCTTTTAATAATTCTTGTACACTCTAAATCAGTTAGTATGTAAGGTTCATCATCATTTGATTTATTAAGTACATGAATACCCCGTGAACTATATCCCTTGTGTCAGTTGAGTATCTAAACAACCACACACCTGAATGGACAAAACCTCTTAACAAACTATATCCCGATATGAGAATACGACGATAATTTGAAAATATAGGCTTAGACTTCAAAAATGGCATTAGATGGCCAAAACCCGAAACAGCACCCGAATAGCCCTGTGAGAGGAACAACACCTCGCACGGGACCAATGTAACTCGTATGAACAGACCCTCTAATCAAGAGACTCCCGATTTGAGAGTACGAAGATAATTTGAAAATTTATAGACTTAGGCTTAGAGAAAGGCTTTAGATGCCCAAAACCCGAAACAACACCCAAACGGCACCGTGAGAGGCACCAACACCTCGTACGGAACCAATGTAACTCGTATGAACAGACTGCATGATCATGAGACTCCCGGTTCGAGAGTACGAGGATAATTTTCATATATCAAGACAGAGGCTTACAAACATGGCTTTAGAGTGCGAGCACCTGAAATAGCACCCGAATGGACCCGTGAGAGGCACCAATACCTCGCACGAGACCAATGTAACTCGTAGGAACTAATCGCGCGATCGCGGGACCCCTGATTTGCGAATTGGACGATAATTTGAAAATATCTTGACATAAGCTTAAAAATTCCATTAGAGGGAGAAACCTCGAAATAACCCCCGAATGGCCCTGTGAGAGGAACCAATACCTCGCACGGGACCATTGTAACTCGTACGAACTGACCGCGCGATCACGAGACCCCTGGTTTGAGAATACGATGATAATTTGAAAATAAATAGACTTAGGCTTAAAAAATGGCATTAAAGGGCGAAACCCTAAAACAAACCCTGAACTGCCTTGTGAAAGGCACCAACACCTCGTACGGGACTAATGTAGCTCGTACAAACTGACCACGCGATCACGAGATCCCCGATTTGACAGTACATGGATAATTTGAATATATCACGACCTAGCTTAAAAACATGGCTTTAGAGTGCGAGAACCCGAAATAGCACCCAAACGGTCCCGTGAAAGGCACCAACACCTCGCACGGGACCAATGTAACTCGTAGGAACTGACGGCGCGATCACGGGACCACCGGTTTGAGATTACAACCATAATTTGAAAATATCTAGACTTAGGCCTAAAAAATGGCATTAGAGGGTGAAACCTCGAAACAACCCCTGAATGGCCCCGTGAGAGGCACTAACACCTCGCACGGGACCAATGTAACTTGAAGGAAGTAACCGCGCGATCACGGGACCCCCAGTTTGAGAATACGAGGATAATTTGAGAATATATGGAATTAGGCTTAAAAACATGGCGTTAGTTGGTCGAAACCTGAAATAGCCCCCGAACATTCCCGTGAGAGGCACTAACACCTCGCACGAGATCAATGTAACTCGTAGGAACTAATTGCACAATCACGGGACCCCCAGTTTGAGAATGCCAGAACAATTTGCATATTTCTAGACTTAGGGTTAAAGAATGGCGTTAGTGGGTGAAAACTCGAAATAGCCCTCGAACGGCCCTATGAGTGGCACCAACACCTCGCACGGGACCAATGCAACTCGTACGAACTGACCACGCGATCAAGGGACCCCCGATTTGAGAATAAGATGATTATTTGCTTATTTCTAGGCTTAGGCTTAAAAATATGGCGTTAGTGGAGGGGAAAGCCAAAACAGCCCCCAAACGGCCCTGTGAGTGGCACCAACACGTCGCACGGGACCAAGGTAACTCGTACGAACAGACCGCACGATCACGGGACTCCCGGTTTCCGAATATGACGATAATTTGTATGTTTTTAAACTTAGGCTTAAAAACTTACCGTTATTGGGCAAAACCCCAAACAGCCCCCGAATAACCCCGTGAGTGGCAGCAACACCTCGCACAGGACCAATGTCACTCGTACAAACTTACCGCGTGATCACGGGACTCCCGATTTGAGAATACTAAGATAATTTTCATACTTCTAGACTTGGGCATAAAAACATGGCGTTTGTGGGGGAAAACCCAAAATAGCCCCCAAACGGCCCCGAGAGTGGCACTAACACCTCACACGGGACCAATTTAACTCATATGACCTGACCGTGCGATCACAGGACTCCCATTTTGATAATACGACGATAATTTAAAAATATCAGAATATAGGTACAACATGGCGTTAGTGGGTGTAAAGCCGAAAAACACCCGAACGGACCCGTGAGTGGCAACAACACCTTGGACGGGACCAATGCAACTCGTACGAACTGACCGCACGATCACGAGACTCGTGCTTTTAGAATGTGAAGATAATTTGCATATTTCAAGACTTAGGATTAAAAACTTGGTGTTAGTGGGGGAAAACCCGAAACAGCCCCCGAACAGCCCTGTGAGTGGCATCAACACCTCGCACGGGACAAATATAACTCGTATGAACTGATCGCCCGATCACAGGACTTACAATTTGACAATTCAATGATAATTTAAAAATGTCAAGACTTAGGCAAAGCATGGCGTTATTGGGCGAAAAGCCGAAACATCCCCCAAACAGCTTCGTGAGTGGCACCAACTCCTCGCATGGGACCAATGTAAGTCGTACGAACTTACCGCGCGATCACGCGACCGCCGGTTTGAGAATATGATGATAATTTGTATATTTCAAGACTTGGGCATAAAAACATGGCGTTAGTGGGTGAAAAGCCGAAACAACCCCCTAACGGGCCCGTGAGTGGCACCAACACTTCGTACATAACCAATGTAACTCGTGGGAACTGAACGCGCGATCACGGGACCTCCAGTTTGAGAATAAGACGACAATTTGCATATTATTAAACTTAGGGTTAAAAACTTACCGTTAGTGGGAAAAAACCCAAAACAGCCCCGAAATGGCCCTGTGAGTGGCACCAACACCTCTCACGGGAACAATGTAACCCGTAGGAACTGACCACGCGATCACGGGACTCCCGATTTGAGAATATGATGATAATTTGCATACCTCTAGACTTAGGCATAAAAATAAAGCGTTTGTGGGGGAAAATCGGAAACAGCCTCCTAATGGCCCCGTGAGTGGCACCAACACCTCGCACGGGACCAATTTAACTCGTACGAACTGACAGCGCGATCAAGGGATGCCCAGTTTGACAATTTGATGATAATTTAAAAATATAAGGACTTAAGCGAAGCATCGTATTAGTGGGTGAAAAGTTAAAATAACCCCTGAACGACCTTGTGAGTGGCACCAACACCTCGCATGGGACCAATGTAACTCGTACGAACTGACCTGCGATCACGTGACCCCCGTTTTGAGAATACAATGATAATTTGCATATTTCTAGACTTAGGCTTAAAAACATGGCATTAGATGGTGAAAATCCGAACCAACCCCCAAACGGCCCTGTGAGTGGCACCAACACTTCGCACGGGACCAATGTAACTCGTATGAACTGATCGCGTGATCACGAGACCCCTAGTTTGAGAATAAGACGATAATTTGCATATTTCTAGACTTAGGCTTAAAAACATGGCATTAGTGTGGGAATAACCCGTAGGAGCTGATCGTGCGATCACAGGACTCCCGGTTTGATAATACGATGACAATTTGCATACTTCTAAAAATAAGGTGTTTGTGGGGGAAAATCGGAAACAACCCCCCGAACGGCCTTGTGAGTGGCACCAACACCTCGCACGGGACCAATTTAACTTGTATGAATTGACAACGTGATCACAGGACTCCCGGTTTGACAATAGGATGATAATTTAAAAATATCAGGACCTAGGCAAAGCGTGGAATTAGTGGGTAAAAAGCCGAAATAGCCCCCGAACGTCCCCGTGAGTGGCATTAACACCTCGCACGGGACCAATGTAAGTCGTATGAACTAACCGCGCGATAATGGGACCCCCAATTTGAGAATATGATGATAATTTTAATATTTCTAGACTTAGGCTAAAAAAATGGCGTTAGTGGATGAAAAGCCGAAATAGCCCCCGAACGGTCCCGTGAGTGGCACTAACACCTCGTACGGAACCAATGTAACTCGTACAAATAGAACGCGTGAACGTGGGACTCCTGATTTCAGAATACGATGATACTTTGCATACTTCTAGACTTAGGCAGAAAAACTGGGCATTTGTGGGAAAAACCCAAAACAGCCCCCGAACAACCCCGTGAGTGGCACCAACACCTCGCACGGGACCAATTTAACTCGGATGAACAAACTGCGTGATCATGGGACTCCCGATTTGACAATATGATGATAATTTAAAAATATCCAGACGTAGGCAAAGCATGGCGTTAGTGGGTGAAAAGTCAAAACAACCCCTGAACGACACCCTGAGTGGCACCAACACCTCGTACGGGACCAATATAAGTCGTTCGAACTGATTGCGTGATAATGGGACCCCCGATTTGAGAATACGACAATAATTTGCATATTTTAAGACTTAGGCTTTGAATAATGGCGTTAATGGGTTAAAAGGCGAAACAACCCACGAACGGCCCCGTGAGTGGCACCAACACCTCGCACGGGACCAATGTAAGTCATACGAACAGACAGCACGATCACGGGACTCCCATTTTGAGAATACGATGATAATTTGTATATTTCTAAACTTTGGCTTAAAAACATGGCGTTAGTTGGTGAAAGGCCGAAACAGCATCCAAATAGCCCCGTGAGTGGCACCAACCCCTCGCACGGGACCAAAGTAAGTCGTACGAACTGACCGCGTGATCACGAGACGCGCAGTTTGAGAATACGATGATGATTTGTATATTTGTAGACTTAAGCTTAAAAACATGGCGTTAGTGGGTGAAAATCAGAAACAACCCACGAACGGCCCCGTGAGTGGCACCAACACCTCGCATGGGACCAATGGAAGTTGTACGAACTAATCGCACGATCACAAGACCCCTGATTTTAGAATACGATGATAAATTGCATATTTCTAGACTTAGACAAAAAAATGGCATGAGTGGGTGAAAACCCGAAACAGTCCCCGAACGGCCCTGTGAGTGGCACCAACACTTCACACGGAACTAATGTAACTCGTACAAACTAACCGCATGATCATGGGACCCCCGGTTTGAGAATAAGGTGATAATTTTTATACTACTAGACTTAGGTTCAAAAACTTACCGTTATCGGGTGAAAACCCGAAATAACCTCGGAACGGCCCCGTGAGTGGCACCAGCACCTCGCACGGGACATATATAACCCGTAGGAACTGACCGTGTGATCACGGGACTGCTGGTTTGAGAATACGATGATAATTTGAATACTTCTAGACTTAGGCATAAAAATAGGGTGTTTGTGGGGGAAAAATCAAAACCACCCTCGAACGGTCCCGTGAGTGGCACAAACACCTCGCACGGGACCAATTTAACTCGTACGAACAGATTGCGTGATCACGGGACTCTCGGTTTGATAATACGATGATAATTCAAATATTAGGACCTAGGCAAAGCATGACGCTAGTGGGTGAAATACTGAAATAGCCCCCGAACGGCCCCGTGAGTGGCACCAATACCTCGCAGGGACCAATGTAAGTCGTACGAACTAATCGCGTGATCATGGGACCCCCCGTTTGAGAATACGATGATCATTTGCATATTTCTAGACTGAGGCATAAAAACATGGCGTTAGTGGGTTAAAAGCCGAAACAGCCCCGTGAGTGGCACCAACACCTCGCACGGGACCAATGTAAGTCGTACGAACTGACCGCACGATCACGGGACTCCCAATTTCAGAATACAATGATAATTTATATATTTCTAGACTTAGGCAAAAAAAAATGGCTTCAGTGGGTGAAAACCCGAAACAGCCCCCGAACGGCCCCATGAGTGGAACCAACACTTCACACGGAACCAATGTAAGTCGTACGAACTGACCGCACAATCACGGGATCCCCAGTTTGAGAATAAGAAGATAATTTGCACATTACTAGACTTAGGCTTAAAAAGTTGCCATTAGTGGGCGAAAACCCAAAACAGGCCCCGAACGACCCCATGAGTGGCACTAACACCTCGTATGTGACAGATGTAACTCGTAGGAACTCATCGCGTGATCACGGGGCTCCCATTTTGAGAATATGATGATAATTTACAAACTTCAAGACTTAAGCATAAAAACAGGGCGTTTTGGGGGGAAAACCGAAAACTGCCCTCGAACGGCCCCGTGAGTGGCACCAACTCCTTGCAAGGGACCAATTTAACTCATACAAATAGAAAACGTGATCACAGGACTCTCGGTTTGACAACACGATGATAATTTAAAAATATCAAAACATAGGCAAAGCATGGCGTTAGTGGGTGAAAAGTCAAAATAGCACCCGAACGGCACCGTGAGTGGAATTAACACCTCGCACTGGACCAATATAAGTCATACGAACTGACCGCGCGATAATGGGACCCCTGATTTGAGAATACAACGATGATTTTCATATTTTTAGAATTAGACTTAAAAACATGGCGTTAGTGGGTGAAAAGCCGAAACAACCCCCAAACATCCTCACGAGTGGCATCAACACCTCGCACGGAACCAATGTAACTCGTATGAACTGACCGTGCGATCACGGGACTCTCGGTTTGAGAATACAATGATAACTTGCATACTTCTAGACATAGGCATAATAACAGGGTGTTCGTGGGGAAAAACCCAAAACAGCCCCCGAACGTCCCCGTGAGTGGCACCAACACCTCTCACGGGACCAATTTAACTCATATGAGCTGACCGCGTGATCACAAGACTCCTGGTTTGACAATAAGATGATAATTTAAAAATATCAGGACTTAGGCAAAGCATGGCAGTAGTGGGTGAAAAGCTGAAACAGCACCCGAAGGGCCCCGTGAGTAGCACCAACACCTCGCATGGGACCAATGTAACTCGTACGAACTGACCGCGTGATCACGAGACTCCTGATTTGAGAATACGATGATAATTTTTATATTTTTAGACTTAGGCTTTAAAACATGGCGTTAGTGGGTGAAAAGCCAAAACAACCCCCAAACGGCCCCGTGAGTGGCACCAACACCTCGCACGGGACCAATGTAAGTCGTACGAACTGATCACGTGATCACGGGACCCTCAGTTTGAGAATACGATCATAATTTTCATATTTCTAGACTTAGGCTTAAAAACATGGCGTTAGTGGGTTAAAAGCCGAAATAACCACCGAACGGCCTGTGAGTGGCACCAACACCTCGCACGGGATCAATGTAAGTCGTACGAACTGACCGCGTGATCACGGGACTCCAGGTTTCAAAATACGATGATAAATTGTATATTTTAAGACTTCGGCTTAAAAACATGGGGTTAATGGGTGAAAAGTCGAAACAGCACCCGAACGGCGCCGTGAGTGGCACCAACACCTCGTACGAGACCAATGTAATTCGTACGAACTGACCACGCGATCACGGGACACCCGGTTTGAGAATATGATGATAATTTGTATTTTTAAGAGGGTACTTTAGATTATAAATGGAGGCGTAACCCCTGTTTGAGTATGGTAATAATAAGCTAATGGGCCAAAGCCTTAAATTACCAATAAAACACCCAGACACAAGTTCAATGAAGAGAAGACTCAGTTTAAACTGACAAATCTCTCATGTGTTACTCAGGAAATAATAATGAACTTAGAAATAGCTTAGCTAGAGGGAGAGATAAGTAAGCATCCTAGATACACGTTGGTAGGCAGGTAGAAATACACCAAAACACCCTTTCTCTCTCTATCAAGTATTAAAGGCTTCGTGATTAATAACAATGGTGAGTGGGTGAAACCCTCTGGTTTGTAATAACTCTCTCTAGCAATAACTTCTCAAACTCTCAAAGAGATCATCATTTTCCTCAGGGGTGGTTGGGGTCCTTAAATACCCCCCCACACTATCCCTGAGGCAACTCAGTCATTAAAGACTATAAAAGGCATCCCTCATACTTTATGTCACAACATTAAATGCCTGATGCACTAGTTCTCTCCACATCATAAACATTAAATGCCAAGACATGCCTTTTGACTAATCACTATGTGTCAGGGGGCTGTTGCCGCAGAGGTTGCTTACCAACTGCCTGAATGCCCCAAATACAACGATGATTTACTCAAGTGCATGTCTGACATTGTTTAGCTGGTTAGTGACATCACCTACAGTATATGTGACATTAAGTAGAGGGTTATTTGGTTCACAACTCAACGTCCAATGGAACTCCAAGATACTCCGCCCGAGGTTCCACGGTCATGGTCCCTCGATGTTTTTTTACCAGGTGTATCTAAGACGGTCAGGCCATGCCCCAATAATGCCCCACTTCTCAATCCTCCAAACCAAGTCTCTCTAAAGTTCCCACGGTGAGGTCGTTCGATAGAGCATGAAAGATCTCCCAGGCCCTGCCAAGCCTTGTCTCTCGTGAGTACCGTTCGACCTCACACAGATTCTTTATTCTTGTTACATCATTACAATCGTTATAGCTCATAGCCAATATAAACAAAGATACAATATGACTAAGTAATCAACAAGCTAAAGTATGAGTTGCCATGCCAAGCTGCCACGCTGTCTTAATCCCAAACACTGTTGCTAATGGGTGGATTATCCATAATCTCAGGATTACCTCCAAGCCCCCTCTACATTTACCCCTTTTTGGAGGGATTTATTGTGGGAACAAGAAAAAGCTTGCACGAAAACTTCTCAATCCGACGAATCTTCTCTGCGTGAAAAAATTCTGGCCTTCTTTCCCCTGTTAGAACCACAACCATATAATTTCTTGGAAAAAGTAAAATTCTCCCCGATGTACCAAAGCCGAAGCACCATTCTCATTGGGGCTTGGGCGAAGGGACACTGCCACTTTTTCCTCATGATGATCCTCAACCGTTCTAGATTTAATATTTGAAATTCTCCTGAAAGGCCTACTAACCTTCTTAAATACTCGTTTGGACTCTTGGTAAATGAAATTCTCCCCCGTGGTGCTTCGCTATGTTCGAAAAATGTTTGGACATGTGGGATCTTCTTCGTTAGAAGTTTATTGGATATGCCTAACAAAATCTTCTGGGGCCAAAACTTATACTTGTTTAAGAAGGCAACGCTTTCTGGTCCCTATGAGTCACTTCATTAGCTGATATTGCAGAGTTCATCGAGGGGGATCCAATGTATCCTCCAGTTCTTTCCTTTTTTGCATTGGAGCTGGGTTTAAAGGGAAACTCCATCCTTAGGATTGAGTTCCCTCTAAGTAAAACCCCAAAGGTATGTCCCACTGAGCTTCCTCCCCTTTGTTCCATGATCCCTACTGCTACGCCCAAACCCAAAAGTGTTGCAGCCTCTAAGAAAGTTTCCCCTTCGACAAAAGTTGCTACCGATGAACCTTCAGGCCAGAAGGTAAAGAGTGGGGCTTCTTCCATTTCCAAGTCCCAGACTAAAGTCCAAGCTCCTAAGGAGGCATTCCCCATTACCTTCGTTCCTCCTCCCATGCTTACAGAGATGGTTGAGGAGTTGAGAAAGAAAGTTCAAGCTGAGGTAGCCCGCATAAATGCTGAGTTCGAATGGCGTGTTTCAGCTGTTCCTCCATCGGGAACCTTCCCCATAATCGTAGTTGATCCCACCGAGCCCACGGTGAAGAGGAGAAAAAGCTCAAACGTTCTTCGAGGTACTAGCACTGGTGCATCAGGAATGAGGAAGAAAGCTCTGGGTACCAAGACCCAGAGGAGATAAACTCCTGAGGTGCAATTATCTCCTGCCCCCTCGCCTATCAGATCTGAGGTATGTATACTTGTTCTATTATCATTTCCCATTTGTTTAAGGAAAAAGTACATTTGCTTATGCATTCTGGTAACTTTAGTGCAGGAGGTTGAAGAAGAAAGTGCCAATCCCCTAGCCCCCCCGTGAGCCCTTTCGTGGGGGGACATTTTGGTGTTTCGCCACTCGATGTGACTCCTCCTCATTCGCCCATGACCGGGCTTACCTATTCCTACCATTAATCCTCTCAACGTGCAAGGGATATTTCCATAGGGGTGATGCTATTGACTCTGTGTGCGTCTCTTCGCGACCAGAGGCAACTCTCCCTATCCCTTCTATTTTATCTTCTCCACCCGAGCTTCTTCTGTCCATCGCTCTGGCTGAAGAAAAAGGGCTCGAGGTATGACTTCCTCTATAATTTGTTTGGTATAACGTTCTTTCAGTCTCACCCCATTATTTATTTATCATGCCGAACCTTGAGATTTTGGGATGCCCTAGGTTGAATTGTCCTCATTGTTAGACAACATTTCTCTTCCCACGGTGCTAACGAGACCCTTGACCAGAATTTCCCTTTTTCGTACCACAACTGAGGTAAGTGACATTTAGAGGTACTTCTCCCTTTTTCTGTGCGTATTCCTCTTTTATTTTTTTAACACTGAACTTTATGTTGCAGGTTTCTACCAATCTTCCTCCACCTTCTCTTAATAGTCTGCATGCGTATAGGTCCAAGGTTGGTGCCTCTTCCCCCTGTGGTGGTTTTTCTTTACTCGCCCATATTGGGGCCTCGTTTGGGAGTCCATCATCTTCTCCCAGTGAATCGCTTGTGCTGGCGTTGGTACCTTATGTTGGAGAAGGAGCTTTGCCCAACATTGAGGCTTCTGCAAACATGGGTCCCTCTAGGGCTTCTGATGTAATAAGCCCACCTCCAACGGTTTCTTCCCCCACAGCCACCATAGTGATTCCCGTTCTATCTCCCTCCATGATTGAGTTATTTTCACCAACTCCCCCTTATAATGGTGACTTAACAACGAAAACGCTTGTTAAGGTTTTTCATAAACTCCACCTATAATGGTGACTTAACAATGAAAACACTTTGTTAAGATTTTCGCAAACTCCACCTATAACGGTGACTTAATAATGAAAACACTTGTTAAGATTTTCAATAAAATCCACCTATAACGGTGACTTAACAATGAAAACACTTGTTAAGATTTTTCATAAACTCCACCTATAACGGCGACTTAATAATGAAAACACTTGTTAAGATTTTTTGTAAACTCCACCAATAACGGTGACTTAATAATGAAAACACTTGTTAAGATTTTTCATAAACTCATTACTTTTCTTATCTTAGGTTGCACGATCCACCCGTTCGTTCTCCTGTTGGATCACCTCATTGAGAACATGCCGTCTCCAAAGATTCTGGCCATGCTGACCAAGATTCCACGATCGGTGCTGCAGTGGAGAGTGAATTCGGGTGCGAGCTTCCTCTGCCTGATTTGGCTCCTCTTGTATTCTTCTTGATGGTGCTTCAACATTCTCCCCAAATGCCCGCCACCCATCGACTAGTGATCGAGTAACTTGTGAATCACCATCTTGAAACCTTCACGATGGATTTCTAACGTTCCAACATCTCTGTCATGAGTTATAGGGTCCAAGGCATGGCTACCGTTGTTGCAAAAATTGCTAGCACTCCCACCGCAACCGTTACCAGACCCCTCCTTAACCAATTTCTTGGCTATTTGAGGGAGTTGGGTCGTGATGGTTTCCATTTTAACTGACTTATATCGTATTTAAAAACTTTAAAGAGCCAACAACTGATCAGGTAGAGGGAATTATTACAAAAGCATCAGCAGGACCAACGGGCTGAGGAAGCCCGTTGGCCGAACTAGCACCCCTTCTAGAAGTAGTTGATAAGGAGGTAGATGATGCCGAAGAAGCTTTGCATCTGGTGAAGCTGAAATGAAAAAGACTCTTCATCAAGCGTACCCAAGTGCAAATAAGGTTGGAGGTTTCGATCAACTCCCAACAGTCTTGCACTACAGCTTCTTCGGGGCTTCCGGGAGATTTTTTCTCGTCCTCAGATCTATGGCTCCTCTTAGGCCAATCAACTCTTGTATAGATCTTCCTCTTGCTTCTTTCTATGTAATTCTTGGGTAGTAGTTCCCAATTTTGTAATGCTCTATCGTTTACGAATGAATGAGAAATGTATATTTTCCAATTGGTCTGTATGTTACAATTGCTTTTTTATGTTATAAGTTTCTATATTTTTGTAACTCTTTCATTCTGTTTAAGTCATAACTAAAACTTGTATATTCATAACAACAACTATTTACAATCATGTTTTAAACTTAATTGTCTACACATGATAAACCTTCAGCCATTTATTATTAATTTTAAATGGCTTGTCTTCCTCCATCCTAGAAATTAAGCAATAACGTGAGTCATGAGATTCTTTTAGAATAAAAGGTCCCTCCCAATTAGCTACAAACTTCGGTAGAGGAAGCCCCCTGATGTGCTTCACCGCTGCTTTCAAAACGAGGTCTCCCTCCATGAACTTCCTGGGTCTTACCAGGTTATCATATGCCCTGAAGAGCTATTTTGTGTACATTTGAAAGTGTTACATCGCATTATCTCCGTGTTCATCTAACGCTTCCAACTGCACGTGTCTATTCCGAGGGAGCATGCTGCTTCGCCAGGTGTATCGTGCAGAGGGAACATCTAAATCTACTGGAAGGATTTACTCCGCCCCATAAACAAGCGAGAACGAAGTGTACTCCGTGGGGTTCCTCTTGGTTATTTGATAGGCCCATAACACAGCTTTTATCTTATCGTCCCACGATCCAGGGAAGTCCTCCAATACCTTGGCCAGAATATTAACCGATGTTTTATTAGTCTCTTTGGCCTGCCCGTTTCCTTTTGGGTATGCCACCATTGAGGTATGGTGAACAATGGAGTACTTGTCTGTGAGCATTGTTACTTATTAATTGACGAAGGGCGTCCCGTTATCTAAGAGAATAACCTTTAGGATCCCAAAACGATAAATAATGTATTCTCTAATGAAGTTGCTCACCACTCCATCCGTTTCCTTTCTGAGTGGTATTACCTCGGCCCACTTTGTGAAGCACTCCATTGCAACTAGTATCCATATCTTCCCCCTCGAAGAAGTATGTATTTCCCCCACTAGGTCAAACGGCCAAGTGTGAAAAGGGTAAGGCGTTGCCAGAGAGTGTAAGTCCACCGATGGGGCATGGATCATGTTTCCACGTAGTTGGCAAGATTTATATTTTTGAACGAACTTAGCAGAGTCTTTCTCCATCATTGGTCAATAATACCCCAATGTCATCAACTGATCATACAACTTGGCCCCTCCTATATGAGCTGGATCGTGCGCCTGTTTAAGGACCTTGGATGCTTCTTCCTTCCTGATGTAATGCAATGGTCTATTGAAGTATCCCCTTCGGTAGAGCTGCCCTTCCTGGATATATAACCTTGGGGCCCTTCGCTTTAGTCCTATCGCATCAATTTTTTCCGTTGGGATAACTCCATCTTGAATGAAGTTGATATAGGGTTGCCTCCAGTCGGCCTGAGTTTTAACGAAATGACATTCAGCTGCTTCAAAAAAAAGCTGACACTTATCGCACCTCCGCTGTAGCTCCGCCGCATCTTGCTTCATTCTAGGCCAGAAATATCCCTCTCTTTGAATTCTCCTATAAAGAGGCACCTCAGTTGTTTCACAGTGCTCCTCATGTGTTTTCTTCAAACTTTGCTCTGCTTCTTCTGGGATAATACATCTTGATAACCATCCCACTGCATTTCTGAAGTAGATATTTCCCTGGTTTGTATAATATTGGGCCAACTCTCTTAGCCCCAATGCCCCTTTGCCAGTCTCCAGTTGCTTCCTAATCTCTCCCCTCTAGTCCATGTCCTCCCCCATTGGTAGAATTGATTGTACCACCGAAGGAGCTATTCTTCATTGGATCGTGACGATAGTTGTATCGCTCCTTATGACCATTTTCTGGGCAATAGTTGCATATGCATCTGGATGGCGGTTCATCATTATGGGATGTCTCTTGATCTTAGTTTAATGGAACTGGCTGGGGATTTCTAAATGATCGTTCTGTATGGTGCCAGGTTTATGTGCTTCAACGCATATTCTCCGTTTACTTGCTGGATCACTAAGTTTGAATCGCTCTTAATGCAGAGTGAATGAATTCCCCTTCGAAGAGCCTTCAGTAACCCTAGTACTAATGACTCGTACTTTGCTTCGTTATTGGAACAAGGGAAATCTAACTTGTAGGAAAGGCAAATATATTCCATTACTTTTGAAAGAATAACCCCGAACCCTACTTTCTTTTCTGTCGAAGATCCATCAAACTGCATCGTCCACTCCTCCTCAGTTGCATCCAGATAATTGTCTTTTAGGTCATCTCCTCGAATGTCTTCTTTAGGTGGTTCAAACGTTCTTGATGGAAAAATTGCCAATAGATCAGCATATGCCTGGCTCTTGATCGCGCGAGGGACTACACACTTCAAGTCATATTCTGAGAGGATGAGGAACCACCTAGCTGACCTGCCAATCAATATAGTTCTTACTAAAAATTGCTTAATAAGACTGTATCTAGTTACAATATGAATCGTAAAAGACAACATATAATGACTAAGTTTTTATGCTACAAAGACTAAGGCTAAATAATGCCTTTCGAGGCTGCTATATCTAATCTCTAGACCATGTATGATTCTACTGAGGTAGTAGACTGGTCGTTCTTGCCCATCAATTTCTTGTGCCAGCAAATCTCCAACGGACCTCGTGGTAGATGTGAGATATAACTGCAATGGTGTTCCTGCCCGTGGGGGAACCATGGTCTGTGGTAAAACCAACAGCTTCTTCAGCCCAACGAAAGACTCCTGGTGAACCTCCTCCCACCTGAACTTCATTCTCTTTCGCAATAGCTGCATCAGTGGGTGTGTTACTTTTGCCCATCCAGGCACAAATCTCCTAAGGTAGGAGACTTTACCGAGGAAGCTCTTCAACTGCCTCGTCATTCTAAGGCTTGGCATTTCTAAGATCGCCCGTTATTTGTCCTGGTCCATTTACACCCCTTGTCGATCAACCACAAATCCTAAGAATTTCCCTCTAGTCACTCCAAAAACACACTTCAACGGGTTCATCCTCAACTTATACCTTTTATAACGAGAAAACACCTTCCTCAAATCGCTCAGGTGGGACCCATCCTCCTTTGATTTGATGACCAAGTCATCCACATAGAATTTTATAAATTTATGGAAGAAGTCATGAAAAATGGCCATCATCATCCTCTGGTAAGTTGCCCCAGCGTTCTTGAGGCTGAACGACATCACCCTGTACATGAAGTTACCCAACGGGGTTCTGAATGTCATTTTCTCTGCATCCGAGGGGTCCATTTTGATCTGATTATACCCCACATACCCATCAATAAAGCTATACATCTCATGACTAGACGTTGCATCTATAAGGATATCGATGGAGGGTAGAGGGAACTCATCTTTAGGATAAGCTCTATTCAAATCTCTAAAGTCTACACAGATGCTTATGTGGTTTTTGTCCTTCTTTCCCACTGGGATAATACTGGATAGCCAGAGTGGGTGATGTATCATTACGATGAACCCTGCCGTTAGTAGGCACTGGACCTCGTCTTTAATCTTCAGATCCAGCTCGGGCTTGTACGTTCTTGTTGCTTATTTTATTGGAATGGCTAAAGGCATTACATTCAACCTGTAGCAGCTTACTTCCTCATCCAGCCCTTCTATTTCTGTGTATTTCCACGCGAAGACATCTATAAACTCCCGAATCAATTCAACCAAGGCCTCTCTTTTCTGATTGGTGAGATCCTTCAAGATGAAGATGGGTCTTAGATATTCTCCTTCTTTTTCCAGGTTCAACTGCTCCAACTCTTGTGCCTGGGGCTTTGGCTGATTTGCCATGTAATCTGGTTCCTCGACGACTTCTTCCACGAATTCCTGTATGCCAGAATTGTCTATCACCATGAATTGCCCCCGTTGATCTACCAAAAAACATTCATATATTGGGTCAACCTCATCCTCAGTTTCTTCGGCTGCCCACTCACACCGTTACAATCGATACATCACCTTTCCTTCCTCGGTAACGACTTTCTTGAATTGTCTGCTAGTAGTGATTATCGCCTTCCTCTTCTTCTCTCTAGAAGCTTCGACCACTTTTTCTCCTGAGAACCGGCACAGCATGCTCTGTCGTTGAACCTTATGCTCTATTAGTTCCACTCTGGGCCTCATTCTATCTTTAAGCTGCTTCAAGATGCCTTGGGGCCGAGGGTCCACCTGGTGAGCTTCTTCGACTATTTCCTTTGTGCCGCTTGCAACCTCCTCCTTTTGCTCGTTTAAGGGCCCCATACTTTCTTTGATCGAGGGAACCCATGCTCCCTCCATTCTTCTTGCCAAGATCCGAAAATCTTCCTCTAACTCTGTGTAAAATGCTGCATCCACCAAGTGAGCCTCTTCAACAGCGAAGGGCCTCTTTGTAGCCCTAATGGTCATCTATGTGCCCTTGACATTCGCTTTAGCACATTGGTGGTATGTAGAAGGAACTAGGCCTTGGTTGTGCATCCACACCCTTCCTATTAGCATATGATAGGGAGTTCACTCTCTATTACGTGGAACTTGTTGTGGGAACTCAGATTTCCCATTGCAATCCCAACGTTAACGTACCCAATGGACTTGGAAGATTGATTATCGTACCTCAAAATCACCAAAGGCATGGGGACTAGCCTTTTTTCTCGAATATTGGCTGCGTGGAAGGAGTTGATCGGCATGATATTGATAGAAGCTCCCCCATCCATAAGAGTCCTTGTGAAGCTAACTCTGTTGACCCTGGCAGTTACATACAATGGCTTGTTGAGAGGGAACCTTACAGCCCTATCTGCATCGCTGAAGGTTACCTCTTACAGGAACCTTCTCACCAACCTGTCCATGGGTCCCTTCCATCTCAGCGAAGGGACAACGTTCTTTTTTGAAATATCATGTATCGCCTGAGTTATCTCCATCCTACTCTCCTTTGGAATCCCCACTTGTTCGAAGAACCAAGTGAACTTCTGGGATTTTGAAACTGCCCAATATTCTAAGGTTGGGTCTACCTCTTCCCCTTCGTCATTGTATACATCCTCCACATCCTTAGCGCTTGCTTCATCGTAAGCTAACACGACGATAGCCATTCCCCTAGAGCAAATCTCCAAAGCTTCATCATACCAATCCTTATCTCTATTTTTTGCTTCCTCATCATAGGCCAACATGAGATTAGCCCCATGTGCGGGTAGTGGGTTGTTATTGACGTCCTATGGAGGGATCTGCAATGTCCCTGCCTTCACGTATTTGTCAATAATCCTTCTTAATGTGGAGTAACTTTATATCCGATGCTGGATCATTCGATGAACATGGAAATAGCCTGGATCTGCCTTCTCTGCCGCATCGGGCTTTTCAATGGGGACATCCTTTGGCTTATAGACCGTCCCCTTGGACCATTGCGTTGTAACAGCTGATAGCTTCTTCCACCGTACAAGGAAATAGTGGTGGATCCTCCCTGTCTCTTCCGAACTTCCTATTGCTGTCCCTCTTCGGTGCTTTGTCCCTATCTTCCCCCTCGGCGTACCCTAGCTGATAGCTCCCCCCCACGGGTTACATCGGCTGCCTGAACATCATGGGCGCTACCACTGGATTAGGTCGTACCACCAAAGAGATGTTTCTCGTCGCTTTCAAGAATACCACAAAAGTCCCCTCGCACGTCTCGTTGATAAGATGGCAGATGTATTCAGGAAGCAGTCCCTCAGCACATAGAGGGACCTTTCCCTGAACCTTTGAACATAGGCCACCACCTCTTCCCCAGGTCTTTGCTTCTCCCTGCCAAGTTGGGTCAAGGTTGACTTATCTTCTGCCAGAAAGAACCTTTGGACAAACAATACATGCATCTCCTCCCACGTAGAAACGCTGCTAGGAGTCAAATGGGAGTACCAGGTGTATGCCTTATCGGTTAGGGATTCGGAAAACTCCCTCAATCTAAGCTTCTTATTATTGCAATGTGCTCCGAGGTGTTCAACAAAACGCTTAATGTTCTCCTTCGGGTTCCCACCTTTCCCTATATATTTTTCAAAGATAGGGGTAATATAGTCCTTTGGGTAAGCCTCATCATTGTATTCCTAAGGATAAGGTTTTCAAAAGTCATCATAAATTGAAGCCACCTCGCCAGCTGATTGCGAGGAAGCTTGCATGAACTTCAATATCTCTTTCTGCATCTCTTTTCTCATTTCCTCCATGGGCGATGCTATGGGGGAAACCAACAGCGGGGCCACGGGCTGAGTGCCCCTTGCCACTGAAACGAACGTTACCGGTGGTGCCGTTGAAACTCCTGAGGTTCCCACTGCTGGATTCACAACAGAGGGTACGCTTTCTGGGATGGTTCCCGCAATACTTTCACCTAGTGGGGCCGTTGGAGCTACCCCTGGTGTTACGAAAGCATTAGCCTCCAATCCTCCCAACATAGTTTAAGCTACTGGAGTTTGCAAAAATTTATGAAACTTTCTCATGAGGAGCGCAATCTGGCCGGGTCCCAACCCCGCGCTCGTGGAAGGTTGTGTCGCCCCTGGAATGCCTGACGTCATCGGAACCAGAGGTACCTCTACTCGAGGAGCCCCATCCCTTAGGGCCTCTTGCTCCCTCGCAGCCTGTTCTTCGTTATGTTGGATATCATTAAAGTTGAGTCTTCGAGTAGCATTATCTTGTGCCATACTCCTTACCTAGGAGAATTCCTCCCCAGTGGAGTCGCCAAATGTAAGAGGGTACTTTAGATTATAGATGGAGGCGTAACCCCTGTTTGAGTATGGTAATAATAAGCTAATTGTCCAAAGCCTTAGATTAACAATAGATCACCCAGACACAATTTCAATGAAGATAAGACTCAGTTTAAACTCACAAATCTCTCGTGTGTAACTCAGGAAATAATAATGAACTTAGAAATAACTTAGCTAGAGGGAGAGAGAAGTAAGCATCCTAGATACACCTTAGTAGGCCGGTAGAAACACACGAAAACACCCTTTCTCTCTCTATTAAGTATTAAAGGTTTCGTGATTAATAAAAATGGTGAGTGGGTGAAACCCTCTGGTTTGTAATAACTCTCTCTAGCAATAACTTCTCAAACTCTCAAAGAGATCATCTTTTTCCTCAGGGGTGGTTGGGTCCTTAAATAGCCCCCCACACCATCCCCGAGGCAACTCAGTCATTAAAGACTATGAAAGACATCCCTCATACTTTATGTCACAACATTAAATGCTTGATGCACTAGTTTTCTCCACGTCATAAACATTAAATGCCAAGACATGCCTTTTTCCTAATCATTGTGTGTCAGGGGGCTGTTGCTGCCGAGGTTGCTTACCAACTGCCTGACAGCTCCAAATACCACGGTGGTTTACTCAAGTGCATGTCTGGGATTGTTTAGCTGGCTAGTGACATCACCTACAGTTGATGTGACATTAAGTAGATGGTTGTTTGGTTCACAACTCAATGTTCAATGGAACTCTAAGCTGCTTTGCCTGAGGTTCCACGGTCAGGGTCCCTCGGTGTTTTTTTACCAGGTGTATCTAAGACGGTCAGGCTAAGCCCCAATGATGCCCCACTTCTCAATCCTCCAAACCAAGTCCCTCTAAAGTTCCCACGGTGAGGTCGTTCGGTAGAGCATGAAAGCTCTCGTAGGCCTTGCCAAGCCTGGTCTCTCGCGAGTACCGTTCGACCTCACACAGATTCATTATTATTATTACATCATTACAATCATTATAGCTCATAGCCAATATAAACGAAGATACAATATGACTTTGTAATCAACAAGCTAAAGTATGAGTTTCCACGCCAAGCTGCCACGCTTGAGCTGCCACGCTGAGCTGCCTCGCTTGAGCTACCACGCTGACCTGCCATGCTATCTTAATCCCAAACACTATTTCTAATGGGTGGATTATCCCTAATCTCAGGATTACCTCGAAGCCCCCTATATAGTATATTTCTAGAATTAGGCTTAAAAACATGGCGTTAGTGGATGAAAACCGAAATAGCCCCCGAACAGCCCCGTGAGTGGCACCAACACCTCGCACGGGGCCAATGGAACTCGTACGAACTAACCGCGTGATCACGGGACCCCCGATTTTAGAATACGACGATAAATTGTATATTTCTAGACTTAGGAATAAAAACATTGCATTAGTGGTTGAAAACTCGAAATAGCCCCCGAACAGCCCCGTGAGTGGTACCAACACTTCGCACGGAACCAATGTAACTCGTACGAACTGACCGCGTGATCACTGGAACCCGATTTCAGAATAAGACGATAATTTGCATATTAGTAGACTTAGGCTTGAAAACTTGCTGTTAGTTGGCGAAAACCCAAAACAGGCCCCGAACCTCCCCGTGAGTGGCACTAACACCTCGTATGGGACATATATAACCCGTAGGAACTGATCGCGTGATCACGGGACTCTCAGTTTGAGAATACGATGATAATTTGCATACTTCAAGACTTAGTCATAAAAATAGGGCGTTTGTGGGGGAAAACCGGAAACAGCCCCCGAACGGCCCCGTGAGTGGCACCAACACTTTGTACGGAACCAATTTAACTCGTACAAACAAATAGCGTGATCACAGGACTCCCGGTTTGACTATACGATGATAATTTAAAAAAATCAAAACTTAGGCAAAGCTTGGTGTTAGTGGGTGAAAAGTCGAAACAGCACCCGAACGGCCACGTGAGTGGCATTAACACCTCGCACGGGACCAATGTAAGTCATACGAACTGACTGCGCGATAATGGGACCCCATATTTGAGAATACGATGATGATTTTAATATTTTTAGACTTAGGCTTAAAAACATGGCGTTGGTGGGTGAAAAGTCGAAACAACCCCCAAACGTCCCCGTGAGTGGCATCAACACTTCGCACGGAACCAATGTAACTCGTATGAACTGACCGCGCAATCACGGGACTCCCGGTTTGAGAATACGATGATAGTTTGCATACTTCTAGACTTAGGCATAATAATAAGGCATTTGCGGGGTAAAACCCGAAACACCCCCGAACGGCCCCGTGAATGGTACCAACACCTCGCACGGGACCAATTTAACTCGTATGAACTGACCACGCGATCACAAGACTACTGGTTTGGCAATACGATGATAATTTAAAAATATCAGGACTTAGGCAAAGCATGGCGTTAGTGGGTGAAAAGTCGAAACAACCCCCGAACGGCTCCGTGAGTAGCACCAACACCTCGCACGGGACCAATGTAACTCGTACGAACTGATCGCACGATCACGGGACTCCCGGTTTGAGAATACGATGATAATTTGTATATTTCTAGACTTAGGCTTAAAAACATGGCGTTAGTGGGTGAAAAGACAAAACAACCCCCGAACGGCCCTGTGAGTGGCACCAACACCTCACACGGGACCAATGTAAGCCATATGAACTGATCTCGTGATCACGGGACCCCTGGTTTGAAAATACAATGATAATTTGCATATTTCTAGACTTAGGCTTAAAAGTATGACGTTAGTGGGTGAAAACTCGAAAAAAACCTCGAATGGCCCCTTGAGTGGCACCAGCACTTCGCACGGAACCAATGTAACTCGTACGAACTGATCGCTCGAACACGGGACTCCCAGTTTTAGAATACGATGATAATTTGGATAATTCTAGAATTAGGCTTAAAAACTTGGCGTTAGTGGGGGAAAACTCAAAACAGCCCCCGAATGGCCACGTGAGTGGCACCAACACCTCGCATGGGACAAATGTAACTCGTACGAACTGATTGCGCATTCAAGGGACTCTCAATTTTAGAATACGACGATAATTGGCATATTTCTAGACTTAGGCTTAAAAACATGGCATTAGTGAGGGAAAACCCAAAACAGCACCCGAACGACCCCGTGAGTGGCACCAACACCTCGCACGGGACCAATGTAACTCGTACGAACCGATCGCGCAATCATGGGACTCCCGGTTTTAGAATATGATGATAATTTTCATATTTCTAGACTTATGCTTAAAAACTTGGCGTTAGTGGGGGAAAACTTGAAATAGCCCCCGATTAGCCCCGTGAGTGGCACCAACACGTCGCACGGGACCAATTTAACTCGTATGAACTTACCGCATGATCACGGGACTTCGGGTTTGAGAATACGGTGATAAATTTCATACTTCTAGACTTAAGCATAAAAATAGTGCATTTGTGGGGAAAACCTGAAACAACCCCCGAACGGCCCCGTAAGTGGCACCAACACCTCGCACGGGACCAATTTAACTCGTACGAACTGACCGCGCGATCACAGGACTCCCGATTTGGCAATTCAATGATAATTTAAAAATATCAGGACCTAGGCAAAGCATGGCGTTAGTGGGTGAAAAGCCAAAACATCCCCTGAACGGGCCCGTGACTGACATTAACACCTCACACGGGACCAATGTAAGTCGTACGAACTGGCCGCACGATCGCGGGACCCTCGGTTTGAGAATATGATGATAATTTGTATATTTCTAGACTTAGGCTTAAAAACATGGCATTACTGGGTGAAAATCGGAAACAACCCCCGAACGACCTCGTTAGTGGCACCCACACCTTGCACGGGACCAATGGAACTCGTACGAACTAACCGCGCCATCACAGGACCCTTGATTTTAGAATACGATGATAAATAACATATTTCTAGACTTAGGCAAAAAAATGGTATTAGTGGGTGAAAACCCGAAATATCCCCCGAACGGCCCCGTGACTGGCACCAACACTTCGCACGGAACCAATGTAACACGTACGAATTGAGCGCGCGATCACGGGACACCCAGTTTGACAATAAGATGATATTTTGTATATTACTAGACTTAAGCTTAAAAACTTTCCGTTAGTGGGAGAAAACCCGAAATAATCTCGGAACGGTCCCGTGAGTGGCACCAACACCTCACACGGGTCTCCCGGCATGAGAATACGATGATAATTTGAATACTTCTAGACTTAAGCATAACAACAGGGCGTTTATGGGGGAAAACTCGAAACCGCCCCCGAACGGCCCCGTGAGTGGCACTAACACCTCGCACGGGGCCAATTTAACTCGTATGAACAGATTGCACAATCACGGGACTCTTGGTTTGAAATTACGATCATAATTAAAAAAATTTAGGACTTAGGCAAAGCATCGCGTTAGTGGGTGAAAAGCGAAAACATCCCCCGAACGGCCCCGTGAGTGGCACTAATACCTTGCACGGGACTAATGTAAGCCGTACGAACTGATCGCGTGATCACGAGACCCCTAGTTTTATAATACGATGGTAATTTGTCTATTTCTAGACTTAGGCTTAAAAACATGGCGTTAGTGGTTAAAAGCCGAAACAGCCCCCGAACGACACTCTGAGTGGCACCAGCACTTCGCACGGGACCAATGTAACTCGTATGAACTGACCGCTCGATCACGGGACTCCCGGTTTTCGAATATGATGATAATTTGTATATTTCTAGAGTTAGCTTAAAAACATAGCGTTAGTGGGTGAAAAGCCGAAATAGCCCCCAAACGGCCCCGTGAGTGGCACCAACACCTCGCACGGGGCCAATGTAATTCGTACGAACTGATCGCGCGATCACGGAACCCCCAGTTTGAGAATATGATGATAGTCTGTATATTTCTAGACATAGCCTTAAAAACATGGCGTTAGTTGATGAGTGGCACCAACGCCTCACACGGGACCAATGAAGCTCGTACGAACTAACCGCGCGATCACGGGACCCCCGATTTTAGAATACGACGATAATTTGCATAATTCTAGAATTAGGCTTAAAAACTTGGTGTTAGTGGGGGAAAACTCAAAACAGCCCCCGAATGGCCCCGTGAGTGGCACCAACACCTCGCACGGGACCAATCTAACTCCTACGGACTGATCGCGCATTCACGGGACTCCCAATTTTAGAATACGATGATAATTTGCATATTTCTAGACTCAGGCTTAAAAACATGGCATTAGTGGGGGAAAACCCAAAACAGCACCTCACATGGGACCAATGTAAGTCATACGAACTAACCGCGCGATCACCGGACCCGCGATTTGAGAATACGACGATAATTTTCATATTTTTAGACTTAGGATTAAAAACATGGCGTTAGTGGGTGAAAAGCCGAAACTGCCCCCGAACGGCCCCGTGAGTGGTACCAACACCTCGTACGGGAACAATATAACTTGTACGAACTGACCGCGCTATCACGGGACTCCCGGTTTGAGAATATGATGATAATTTGCATACTTCTAGCCTTAGGCATAAAAATAGGGCGTTTGTGGAGGAAAACAAAAAAAAAATCCGAAGGGCCCTGTGAGTGGCACCAACACCTCACAAGGGACCAATGTAACCCATATAAACTAACTGCGCGATCACGAGACTCCCGGCTTGAGAATGCGATGATAATTTGCATACTTCTAGACTTAGGTATAAAAACAGGGCATTTGAGGGGGAAATCGAAAAACAGCCCCCGAACGGCCTCGTGAGTTGCACCAACACCTCACATGGACCAATGTAACCCTTAGGAACTGATCGTGCAATCATGGGACTCCCGTTTGAGAATACGATGATAATTTGTGAAATCTAGACTTAGGCATAAAAAGAGGGCATTTGTGGGGGAAAACCGGAAACAACCCTCGAACGACTCCATGAGTGGCACCAACACCTCGCACGGGACCAACGAAACTCGTACGAACTGACCGCGCGATCATGGGACTTTCGATTTGACAATTCAACGATAATTTAAAAATATCAAGACTTAGGCAAAGCATGGCATTAGTGGATGAAAAGCCGAAACATCCCCCGAACAGCCCCGTGAATGGCACCAATGTAAGTCACATGAACTAACCGCGCGATCACCGGATCCTCGATTTGAGAATACGACGATAATTTGCATATTTTTAGACTTAGGATTAAAAACATGGCGTTAGTGGGTGAAAAGCCAAAATAGCCCCCGAACGGCCCCGTGAGTGGCACCAACACCTTGCACGGGACAAATATAACTTGTACGAACTGACCGTGCGATCCCGGGACCCTTGATTTGAGAATACGATGGTAATTTGCATATTTCTAGACTTAGGCTTAAAAACATGGCGTTATAGGGTGAAAAGTCGAAACAGCCCTCGAACAACCCCGTGAGTGGCAGAAACACCTCGCACGACACCAATGTAACTCGTACGAACTAATCGGGTGATCACGGGACCCTCGGTTTGATAATACGATGATAATTTGCATATTTCTAGACTTAGGCTTAAAAACATGGCGTTAGTGGGTGAAAACATGAAACAGCCCCGTGAGTGGCACCAACACCTCGTACGGGACCAATGTAACCCGTAGGAACTAACCCCGCGATCACGAGACTCTCAGTTTGAGAATACGATGATAATTTGCATACTTCTAGACTTAGACATAAAAACAGGGCATTTGTGGGAGAAAACACAAAACACCCCCGAAGGGCCCCATGAGTGGCACCAACACCTCGCAAGGGACCAATGTAACCCATAGAAACTGACCGCCCAATCACGGGACTTTTGATTTGACAATTCAATGATAATATAAAAATATCAAGACTTATGCAAAGCATGGCATTAGTGGGTGAAAAGCCGAAACATCCCCCGAACAGCCCTGTGAATGTCACCAATGTAAGTCATACGAACTAACCGCGCGATCACCGGATCCCCGATTTGAGAATACGATGATAATTTCCATATTTTAGACCTTGGATTAAAAACATGGTGCTAGTGGGTGAAAAGCCGAAACAGCCCCCGAACGTCCCCGTGAGTGGCACCAACACCTTGCACGGGACAAATATAACTTGTACGAACTGACCGTGCGATCCCGGGACCCTTGATTTGAGAATACGATGATAATTTGCATATTTCTAGACTTAGGATTAAAAACATGGCGTTAGAGGGTGAAAAGCCAAAACAACCCTCGAACAACCCCGCGAGTGGCAAAAACACCTCGCACGGCACCAATGTAACTCGAACGAACTGATCGCGCGATCACGGGACCCTCGGTTTGATAATACGATGATAATTTGCATATTTCTATACTTTGGCTTAAAAACATGGCGTTAGTGGGTGAAAACTCGAAATAACCCCCGAACGGCCCCGTGAGTGGCACCAACACCTCGCATGGGACCAATGTAACCCGTTGGAACTGACCGCGCAATCACGGGACTCTCGATTTGAGAATACGATGATAATTTTCATACTTCTGGACTTAGGCATACAAACAGGGCATTTGTGGGGGAAAACACAAAACACCCCCGAGGGCCCCGTGAGTGGCACCAACACCTCGCAATGGACCAATGTAACCCATAGAAACTGATCGCCCAATCATGGGACTTTCGATTTGATAATTCAATGATAATACAAAAATATCAAGACTTAGGCAAATCATGGCATTAGTGGGTGAAAAGCCGAAACATCCCCCGAACAGCCCCGTGAATGGCACCAATGTGAGTCATACGAACTAACCGCGCGATCACCGGACCCCCGATTTGAGAATACGACGATAATTTGCATATTTTTAGACTTAGGATTAAAAACATGGCGTTAGTGGGTGAAAAGCCAAAACAGCCCCCGAACGGCCCCATGAGTGGCACCAACACCTCGTACGGGACCAATATAACTTGTACGAACTGACCACGCGATCCCAAGACCCTTGATTTGAGATTACAATGATAATTTGCATATTTCTAGATTTAGGCTTAAAAATATGGCGTTAGAGGGTGAAAAGCCGAAGCAGCCCTCAAACAACCCCGTGAGTGGCAGGAACACCTCGCACGGCACCAATGTAACTCATACGAACTGATCGCACGATAACGAGCCCCTCGGTTTGATAATACGATGATAATTTGCATATTTCTAGACTTAGGCTTAAAAACATGGCGTTAGTGGGTGAAAACTCAAAATAGCCCCCGAACGGCCCCGTGAGTGGCACCAACACCTCACACGGGACCAATGTAACTCGTAGGATCGCGCAATCAAGGGACTCTTGATTTGATAATACAATGACAATTTGCATACATCTATACTTAGGAATAAAAATAGGGCATTTGTAGGGGAAAACACAAAACACCCCCGAAGGGCCCCATGAGTGGCACCAACACCTCGCAAGGGACCAATGTAACCCATAGAAACTGACTGCCCGATCACGGGACTTTTGATTTGACAATTCAATGATAATATAAAAATATCAAGACTTAAGCAAAGAATGGCATTAGTGGGTGAAAAGCCGAAATATCCCCTGAGCAGCCCTGTGAATGGCACCAATGTAAGTCATACGAACTAACCGCGCGATCACCGAACCCCCAGTTTGAGAATACGGCGATAATTTGCATATTTTTAGACTTTGGATTAAAAACATGGCATTAGTGGGTGAAAAGCCGAAACAGCCCCCAAACGACCCCGTGAGTGGCACCAACACCTCGCACGGGACCAATATAACTTGTACAAATTGACACCGCGATCCCGGAACCCTCGATTTGAGAATAAGATGATAATTTGCATAATTCTAGAGTTAGGCTTAAAAGCATGGCGTTAGAGGGTGAAAAGCCGAAACAGCCCTCGAATAACCCCGTGAGTGGCAGAAACACCTCGCATGGCACCAATGTAACTCGTACGAACTGATCGCGTGATCACGGGACCCCCAATTTGATAATATGATGATAATTTACATATTTCTAGACTTCGGCCTAAAAACATGGCGTTAGTGGGTGAAAACCCATAACAACCCCAGAACGGCCCCGTGAGTGGCACCAACACCTCGCACGGGACCAATGTATCCCGTAGTAGCTGACCGCACGATAACGGGACTTCTGATATTATAATTCAATGATAATTTAAAAATATCAGGACTCAGGCAAAGCATGGCATTAGTGGGTGAAAAGTCGAAACATCCCCCGAATAGCCCCGTGAGTGGAACCAACACCTCGCACGGGACCAATGTAAGTCGTACGAACTGATCGCGCGATCACGAGACCCTCTGTTTGAGAATACGATGATAATTTGCATATTTCTAGACTTCGGCCTAAAAACATGGCGTTAGTGGGTGAAAACCCATAACAACCCCATAACGGCCCCGTGAGTGGCACCAACACCTCGCACGGGACCAATGTATCCCGTAGTAGCTGACCGCACGATAACGGGACTTCTGATATTATAATTCAATGATAATTTAAAAATATCAGGACTCAGGCAAAGCATGGCATTAGTGGGTGAAAAGTCGAAACATCCCCCGAATAGCCCCGTGAGTGGAACCAACACCTCGCACGGGACCAATGTAAGTCGTACGAACTGATCGCGCGATCACGGGACCCTCTGTTTGAGAATACGATGATAATTTGCATATTTCTAGACTTCGGATTCAAAACTTGGCGTTAGTGGGTGAAAAGCCAAAACAACCCCTGAACGACCCCGTGAGTGGCACCAACACCTCGTACAGGACCAATATAACTCGTACGAGCTGACCGCACAATCACGGGACTCTGGATTTGAGAATACGACAATAATGTGCATACTTCTAGACTTAGGCATAAAAACTGGACATTTGCGGGGTAAAACCCAAAACACCATCGAAGGGCCCCGTGAGTGGCACCAACACCTTGCACGGGACTAACGGAACTCGTACGAACTGATCGTGCGATCATGAAAATCCCTATTTGAGAATACGAAGATAATTTTCATACTTCTAAACTTAGGTTTAAAAATAGGGCGTTTGTTGGGGAAAACTCGAAACAGCCCGTCGAACGGCCCCGTGAGTGGCGCCAACACCTCGCACGGGACCAATTTAACTCGTATGAACTGATCGCGCGATCACGAGACTCCCAGTTTGAAAATACAATAATAATCTAAAAATATCAGGACTTAGGCAAAGCATGGCGTTAGTGGGTGAAAAGCTGAAATTGCCCCCTAACGATCCCGGCACCAGCACCTCTCACGGGACCAATATAATTCATACAATCTGACCGCAGAATCATGGGACCCCCGGGTTGAGAATACATTGATAATTTGAATATTTCTAGACTTAAGCTTAAAAACATGGCGTTAGTAGGTGAAAACTCAAAACAACCCCCCGAACGGCCCCGTGAGTGGCACCAACACTTCCCACGGAACCAATGTAACTCGTACGAACTGATCGCACGTTCACGGGACCCCCGATTGGAAAATAAGACGATAATTTGCATATTTCTAGACTTAGGATTAAAAACATGGCATTAGTGGGGTCAAACCCGAAACAACCCCCGAACGGCCCCGTGAGTGGCACCAATACGTCGCACGGGACCAATGTAACTCGTATGAATTGATCGCGCGATCATGGGATTACCGGTTTTAGAATACGATGATAATTTGCAAATTTCTATACTTAGGCTAAAAAACAAGGTGTTAGGGGAGGAAAACTCGAAACATCCCCCTAACGGCCCTGTGAGTGGCACTAACACGTTGCACGGGACTAATGTAACTCGTATGAACTTATCGTGTGATCACGAGACTCCCGGTTTGAGAATATGACGATAATTTGCATACTCCTAGATTTAAGCATAAAACAGGGCGTTTGTGGGGGAAAACCAGAAACAGCCCCCGAACGGCCCTGTGAGTGGACCCAACACCTCCCGCGGGACCAATTTAACTCGTACGAACTGACCACGCGATCATGGGACTCCCGATTTGACAATTTGAAGATAATTTAAATATATCAGGACTTAGGCAAAGCATGTCGTTAGCCAAAACAGCCCCCGAACGACCCCGTGAGTGGCACCAACACCTCGCTCGGGACCAATGTAAATCGTATGAACTGACTGCGCCATCACGGGTCCCCCAGTTTGAGAATACGATGATAATTTTTTTATTTCTAGACTTAGTATTAAAAACATGGTTTTAGTGGGTGAAAAGATGAAACAGCCCCCGAACGGCCCCGTGAGTGGCCCCAACACCTCGCACGGAACCAATGTAACTTGTACGAACTGACCACGTGAGCACGGGACTCTCGGTTTAAGAATACAATGATAATTTGCATACTTCTAGACTTAGGCATAAAAATAAGGCGTTGTGGGGGAAAATCAGAAACGACCCCCGAACGTGAGTGGCACCAACACCTCGCACTGGACCAATTTAATTCGTACGAACTGATAGCGTGACCACGGGACTCCTAGTTTGACAATACGATGATAATTTAAAAATATCAAGATTTAGGCAAAGCATGGCGTTAGTGGGTGATACCCGAAATAGCCCCCGAACGGCCCCATGAGTGGCACCAACACCTCGCACGGGACCAATGTAAGTCGTACGAACTGACTGAGCAATCACAGGACCTCGATTTGAGAATATGACGATAATTTGTATATTTCTAGAATTACACTTAAAATCATGGCATTAGTGGGTGAAAACTCGAAACTGCCCCCGAACGGCGTCGTGAGTGGCACCAACACTTCGCGCGTGATCACGGGATTCCAAGTTTGACAATACAAGGATAACTTAAAAATATTAGGACTTAGGCAAAGAATGGCGTTGGTGGGTGAGAAGCCAAAATAGCCCTCGAACGGCCCCGTGAGAGGCACTAACACCCCACACGTGACCAATGTAAGTCGTACGAACGAACCGCGCGCTCACAGGACCCCCGATTTGAGAATACAACGATAATTTTTATATTTCTAGACTTAGGCTTAAAAATTAGGCGTTAGTGGGTGAAAAGCCGAAACAACCCTCGAACGGCCCCATGAGTGGCACCAACACCTCGCAGGGGATCAATGTAACTCGTACGAACTAATCGCGCGATCACGGGACTTTCGATTTGATAATTCAATGATAATTTAAAAATATCAGGACTCAGGCAAAGAATGGCATTAGTGGGTTAAAAGCCAAAACATCCCCCGAACAACCCCGTCAGTGGCACCAACACCTCGCACGGGACCAATGTAAGTCGTATGAACTGATCGCGCAATCACGGGAGCCTCTGTTTGAGAATACGGCGATAATTTCCATATTTCTAAATTTAGGCTTAAAAATATGGCGTTAGTGGGTGAAAAGTCGAAATAGCCCCCAAACGGCCCCGTGAATGGCACCAACACCTCGCGCAAGACCAATATAACTCGTACGAGCTGATCGCGTAATCACGGGACTTTTGGTTTGAGAATACGAGGATAATTTGCATACTTCTAGACTTAGGCATAAAAATAGGACATTTGCGGGGTAAAACCCAAAACACCATCGAAGGGCCTTGTGAGTGTCACCAACACCTCGTACGGGACCAATGTAACCCATAGGAACTGATTGCGCGATCACGGGACTCTCGGTTTGAGAATACAATGATAATTTGCATACTTCTAGACTTAGGCATAAAAATAGGGCGTTTGTGGGGGGAATTGGAAATTTCCCCCGAACGGCCTCATGAGTGGCACTGACACCTCGCACGGGACCAATGTAACCCGTAGGAACTGATCGTGTGATCACGGGACTCTCGGTTTGAGAATACAAAGAAAATTTCCATACTTCTTGACTTAGGCATAAAAATAGGTTGTTTGTGTGGGGAAATAAAAACAACCCCCTAAGGAACCCGTGAGTGGAAGCAACACCTCGTACAGGACCAATGGAACTCGTACGAACTGATCGCGCGATCACACAACTCCCGATTTGAGAATACGGTGATAATTTGCATACTTCTAGACTTCGAATTTAAAATCGGGAATTTGTTGGGGAAAACCCGAATTAGCCCGTCGAATGGCCTCGTGAGTGGCACCAACACCTCGCACGGGACCAATCTAACTCGTATGAACTGACCGCGCGATTACGGGACTCCCAGTTTGACAACACAATGATAATCTAAAAATATCAGGACTTGGTCAAAGCATGGCGTTAGCGGGTGAAAAGCCGAAATGTCCCCCAAACGACCCCGTCAGTGTCACCAACACCTCGCCAATGTAACCCATAGGAATCGCAATCACGGGACTCCCGATTTGAGATTATAATGATAATTTGCATACTTCTAGACTTAGGCATAATAACAAGGAATTTGCGGGGCAAAATCTGAAACACCCCCGAACGGCCCCGTGAATGGCACCAACACCTCGCATGGGACCAATTTAACTCGTACGAACTGACCGCGCGATCACAAGACTCCCGGTTTGGCAATACGACGATAATTTAAAAATATTTGGACTTAGGCAAAGCATGGCGTTAGTGGGTGAAAAGTCGAAACAACCCCCGAACAGCCTCGTGAGTGGCACCAACACCTCTCACGGGACTAATGGAACTTGTACAAACTGACCGCGCGATCACCGGACGCCAAGTTTGAGAATACGATGATAATTTGCATATTTTTAGAATTAGGCTTAAAAACATGGCGTTAGTGGGTGAAAACCCGAAACAGCCCTCGAACGGCCCCGTGAGTGGCACTAACACTTCACACGGAACCAATATAACTCATACGAACTGACCGCGCGGTCACCCCCAGTTTGAGAAGAAGACGATAATTTGCATATATCAAGGCTTAGGCTTAAAAACTCGGCGTTAGTGGGATACATCTCGAAACAGCCACCGAACGGTCCCATGAGTGGCACTAACACCTCGCACGAGACTAATGTAACTCGTAGGAACTTAACGCGCGATCACGGGACTCTCAGTTCGATAATACGATGATAATTTGCATAGTTCTAGACTTAAGGCGTTTGTGAGGGAAAGCCCAAAATAACCCCCGAACGGCCACGTGAGGGGCACCTACACCTCGCATGGGACCAATGGAACTCGTACGAACTGACCATGCGATCATGTGACTCCTGATTATTGAATATGATGATAATTTTCATACTTCTAGACTTAGGCATAAAAACAGGGCATTAATGGGTGAAAACCCGAAACAGCCTGCCTAACGGCCCCGTGAGTGGCACGAACACCTCGTACGGGACCAATATAACTCCTATGAACTGACCGCACGATCACGGGACTCTGAATTTGACAATACGATGATAATCTAAAAATATCAGTACTTAGGCAAAGCATGGCTTTAGTGGGTTACAAGCCGAAACAGCCCCCGAACGGCCGTGTGACTGGCACCAACACTTTGCACGGGACCTATGTAACTCGTACAATCTGACCGCGCGATCATGGGACCCACAATTTGAGAATACGATTATAATTTGCATATTTCTAGACTTAGGCTTAAAAACATGGCGTTAGTGGGTGAAAACTCAAAATAACCCCAGAACGGCAATGTGAGTGGCATCAACACTTCGCACGAATCCAATATAACTCGTACAAACTGATCGCGCGATCCCGAGACCCCCGATTGGAAAATAAGATGATAATTTGCATATTTCTAGACTTAGGCATAAAACATGGCATTATTGGGGGAAAACCCGAAACAACCACCGAACGGCCCCGTGACTGGCACCAATACGTCGCACGGGACCAATGTAACTCATACGAACTGATCGCGTCATCACGGGACTGCCGATTTTAGAATACGATGAAATTTTTGTATATTTCTATACTTAGGCCTAAAAACATGGTGTTAGTGGGGGAAAACTCGAAACATCCCCCTAACATCCCCGTGAGTGGCACTAACACCTCGCATGGGATCAATGTAACTCGTATGAACTTACCGCGCGATCACAGGACTCCCGGTTTAAGAATACGATGATAATTTGCATACTTCTAGACTCAAGCATAAAACCAGGCGTTTGTGGGAGTAAACCCGAAATAGCCCCCGAACGGCCCCGTGAGTAGCCCCAAAACCTCGCACGGGACCAATTTAACTCGTACGAACTGACCGCGCGATCACGGGACTCCCAATTTGACAATTTTATGATAATTTAAAAATATCAAGTCTTAGGCAAAGCATGTCGTTAGTGGATTTAAAGAAGAAACAGCCCCCGAATGGCCCCGTGAGTTGCACCAATACCTCACTCGGGAGTAATGTAAGTCGTACGAACAGATTGCGCGATCATGGGACCCCCGGTTTGAGAATATGATAATAATTTGTATATTTCTATACTCAGGATTAAAAACAAGGCGTTACCGGGTGAAAACTCGAAACAACCCCTAAACGGCCCCCTGAGTGGCAGCAACACTTCGCACGGAACCAATGTAACACATAAGAACTGATAGCGCGATCTAGGGACCCCCCGTTCAAGAATATGATGATAATTTTCATATTTCTGGACTTAGGCTTAAAAACTTGCCGTTAGTGGGTAAAAACCCGAACGGCGCCGTGAGTGGAACTGACACCTCGTACGGGACCAATTTAACTCGTAGGAATTGACCGCACGATCACGGGACTCCCGGTTTGAGAATACGATGATAAATTTCAAAGTTCTAGACTTAGGGATAAAAATAGGGCATTTATGGGGGAAAACTGGAAACAGCTCCGTGAGGGGCACCAACACCTCGCACAGGACCAATGGAACTCGTACGAACTAACCGCGCGATCACGGGACCCCCAGTTTTAGAATACGATGCTAATTTTCTTATTTCTAGACTTAGGAATAATAATATGGCGTTAGTGGATGAAAACCTGAAATAACCCCCCGAACGGCCCCGTGAGTGGCACCAACACTTCGCTGGTAACCAATGTAACTTGTAGAAAATGATCGCGTGATCACGAGACCCCCGGTTGGAGAATAAGATGATAATTTGCATTTTTCTAGACTTAGGCATAAAAACTTGTCGTTAGTGGGCAAAAAACCGAAAGAACCATCGAACAGCCCCGTGAGTGGCACTAACACCTCACACGGGATCAATGTAACCCGTAGGAACTGACCGCGCGATCACGGGACTCTCGATTTGAGAATACTGCGATAATTTACATACTTCTAGACTTAGGCATAAAAATAGGGCATTAGTGGGTGAAAAGCCAAAACGGTCCACCGAATGGCCCCGTGAGTGGCACCAACACCTCGAATAGGACCAATTTAACTCCTACGAAATGACAGCGTGATCACGGGACTCCCAATTTGACAATACGAGGATAATTTAGAAATATCAGGACTTAGGTAAAGCATGCTGTTAGTGGGTGAAAAGCTGAAACAACCCCCAAACGGCCCCATGAGTGGCACCAACACCTCGCACGGGACCAATGTAAGTCATACGATTTGACCGCGCGATCACGGGACCGCCGGTTTGAGAATACGATGATAATTTGCATATTTCTAGACTTAGGCTTAAAAACATGGCGTTAGTGTGTGAAAATCCAAAACAGCCCCCAAAAGGCCCCATGAGTGGCACCCACACCTCGCAGGGGACCAATGTAACTCGTACGAACTGACCGTACGATCACGGGGCTCCCAGTTTAAGAATATGATGATAATTTGCATACTTCTAGACTTAGGCACAAAAACAATGCGCTTGTGGGGGGAAACCAGAAACAGCCCCTGAACGACCCCGTGAGTGGCACCAATACCTCACACAGGACCAATTTAACTCGTATGAACTGACCACGCGATCACACGACTCTTGATTTGATAATACGATGATAATTTGAAAATATGAGGACATAGGTAAAGCGTGGCGTTAGTGGGTGAAAATTTGAAATAGTCCCCGAGCGGCCCATAAGTGGCACCAACACCTTGTACGGGACTAATGTAACTTGTACGAACTGACCACGCGATCACGGGACCCCTGGTTTGAGAATACGATGATAATTTGCATATTTCTAGATTTAGGCTTAAAAACATGGCGTTAGTGGGTGAAAACCCGAAACAACCTCCGAACGGCCTCGTGAGTGGCACCAACACCTCGCATGGGACCAATGTAACTCGACGAACTTACCGCATGATCACAGGACTCTCGGTTTGAGAATACGACGATAATTTGCATACTTCTTGACTTAAGCATAAAAATAGGGCGTTTGTGGAGGAAAACCCGAAACAACCCTCGAACGGCCCTGTGAGTGGCACCAACACCTCGCATGGGACCAATTTAACACGTATGAACTGACCACGTGATCACGGGACTCCGGGTGTGATAATTCGATGATAATTTAAAAATATTAGGACTTAGGTAAAGCATGGTGTTAGTGGGTGAAAAGTCAAAACAACCCTCGAATGGTCCCGTGAGTGGTACCAACACCTCGTACGGGACAAATGTACCTTGTACAAATTGACCGTGCGATCACGGGACCCCTGGTTTGAGAATATGATTATCATTTGCCTATTTCTAGACTTAGGCTTAAAAACATGGCGTTAGTGGGTGATAACCCGAAACAGCCCCCGAATAGCCCCGTGAGTGGCACCAATGCCTCGTATGGGACCAATTTAAATCATACACACTGACCGCACGATCATGGGTCTCCCGATTTGATAATTTGACAATAATTTAAAAATATCCGGACTTAGGCAAAGCATGGCGTTAGTGCGTGAAAAGCCAAAATAGCCTCCGAACGGCCCCGTGAGTGGCACCAAACCTCACGCGGGTCTAATGTAAGTCATACGAACTGACCGCGCGATCACCGCACCCCCAGTTTGAGAATACGATGAAAATTTGTATATTTCTAGACTTAGTCTTAAAAACATGGCGTTAGTGGGTGAAAAGCTAAAACAGCCCCCCTAACGGCCCCGTGCGTGGCACCAACACCACACACAGGACCAATGGAACTCGTACGAACTAACCGCACGACCACGAGACCCTCGATTTTAGAATACGAAGATAATTTGCATATTTCTTGACTTAGGCTTAAAAACATAGCGTTAGTAGGTGGAAAACCAAAATAGCCCCCAAATGGCACCGTGAGTGGAACCAACACCTCACACGGAACTGATGTAACTCGTATAAACTAACCGCCCGATCACGGGACCCCCGATTCGAGAATAAGATGATAATTTGCATATTTTTAGACTTAGGCTTATAAACTTGTCGTTAGAGGGCAAAAAAACGGCCCCGTGAGTGGCACCAACACCTCGTACGAGACCAATTTAACCCGTAGGAACTGACCGCACGATCTCGGGACTCCCGGTTTGGGAACACGATGAAAATTTTCATACTTCTGTACTTAGGCATACAAATAGGGTGTTTGTGGGGGAAAGTCGGAAACAGACCCATGAGTGGCACCAACACCTCGTACGGGACCAGTGGAACTCGTATAAACTAACCGCGCGATCATGGGTCCACCGATTTTAGAATACGGCCCCGTGAGTGGCACCAACACCTCGTACGGGAGCAATGTAAGTCGTACAAACTAACCGTGCGATCACGGGACCCCTATTTGAGAATAGGATGATAATTTTTATATTTCTAGACTTAGGCTTAAAAATATGGCATTAGTGGGTGAAAAGACGAAACATCCCTCGAACGGCCCCATGAGTGGCACCAACACATCGCACGGGACCCGCGGAACTCGTACGAACTAACCGCGCGATCACGGGACCCCGGTTTTAGAATACAATGATAATTCGCATATTTCTAGACTTAGGGTTAAAAACATGGCGTTAGTGGGTGAAAACCCGATACATCCCCCGAATGGCCCCGTGAGTGGCAGCAACACTTCACACGAAACCAGTGTAACTCGTACGAACTGACCGCGCGATCACGGGACCCCCGGTTTAAGAATAAGATGATAATTTGCATATTTCTAGACCCAGGCTTAAAAACTTGCCGTCAGTGGATGAAAACCTAAAAGAACATCCGAACGGCCCTATGAGTGGCACCAACACCTCGTACGGGAGTAATGTCACCTGTAGAAAATGACTGCGTGATCACGGGACTCTCGGTTTGAGAATATGATGATAATTTGCATACTTCTTGATTTTGGCATAAAAATAGGGCATTTGTGGGGAAAACCCGAAATAGCCCCCGAACGGCCCCGTGAGTGGCACAAACACCTCATACGGGACCAATTTAACTCATATGAGTTGACAACGCGATCACAAGACTCCTAATTTGACAATATGACGATAATTTAAAATATAAAATCTTAGGCAAAGCATGGTGTTAGTGGCTGAAAAGCCGAAACAGCCGCCGAACGGCCCCGTGAGTGGCAACAACACCTTGCACGGGACCAATGTAAGTTGAATCAACTGATCGCGTGATCACGGGACCCCCGGTTTGAGAATACGACAATAATTTGCATATTTCTATACTTAAGGTTAAAAACATGGCGATAGTGGGTGAAAAGCCAAAACAACCCCTAAACGGCCCCGTGAGTGGTACAACCACCTCGCACGGGACCAATGTAACACGTACGAACTGATCGTGCAATCACGGGACTCCCATCTTGAGAATAGGACGATAATTTTAAAATATCAGGACTTAGGCAAAACATGGCGTTAGTGGGGGAAATCTCAAAACAACCCCCGAACGTCCCCGTGAGTGGCACCAACACCACGTACTGGACCAACATAACTCGTACGAACTGATTGGGCGATCAGAGGAATCTCGATTTGATAATACGATGATTATTTGCACATTTATATACTTAGGCACAAAAATAAGGCGTTAGTGGGGGAAAACCCAAAACACCCCCCGAACGGCCTAGTGAGTGGCACCAATACCTCGCAAAGGACCAATGTAACTCATAGGAACTGACCACGTGATCACAGGACTCCAAGTTTGAGAGTACGACGATAATTTAAAAATATCAGGACTTAGGGAAAACATGGCGTTAGTGGGACAAAACCTGAAATAGCCGCCGAACGGCCACGTTAGTTGCACCAACATCTTGCACCGGATTAATGTAACTCGTAAGAACTAAACGTGCGATCACGGGACTCTCGATTTGAGAATACCACGATAATTGGCATATTTCTAGACTTAGTCTTTAAAACATGCCGTTAGTGGGCGAAAACCCAAAATAGCCCCCGAACGGCCTCATGAATGGCACCAACACCTCGAACGGGATCACTGTAACTCGTATGAACTGACTGGGCGATCACGGGACTCCCGATTTTAGAATATGATGATAATTTAAAAATAGCAGGACTTAGGAAAAACATGGAATTTGTGGGGGAATACTCAAAACTGCCCCCGAACGGCCCCTTGAGTGGTAACAACACCTTGTACGGGACTAATGTAACTCGTACGAACTGACCGCGCGATCACGGGACTTCCGGTTTGAGAATATGATGATAATTTGCATATTTCTGGACTTAGGCAGAAAAATAGGGCGTTAGTGGGGGAAAACCCGAAACATCCTCCGAATGGCCCCGTGTGTGGCACCAACAACTCGCACGGGACCAATGTAATTCGTAGGAACTGGCCGTGCGACCAAAGGACTTCTGGTTTGAGAATACGATGATAATTTAAAAATATCACGACTTAGGCAAAACAAGGCGTTAGTGGGGAAAACTCGAAACGGCCCCCGAACGGCCCTGTGACTAGCACCAACACCTCGCACGAGACCAATGTAACTTGTACAAACTGATCGCGTGATCACGGGACTCCTGATTTGAGAATACTATGATAATTTTCATATTTCTAGACTTTGGCATAAAAACATGGTGTTAGTGGGGGAAAACCCGAAACAGCCTCCGAACGGTCCCGTGAGTGGCACCAACACCTCGCACAGGACCAATGTAACTCGTAGGAACTGACCGCGCGGTCACGATACAACCGATTTGAGAATACGATGATAATTTTCATATTTCTATACTTAGGCATAAAAATAAGGCTTTAGTGGGGGAAAACATGAAACAGCCCCGAACGACCCCGTTAGTGGCACCAACACCTTGTACGAGACCAATGTACATCGTACGAACTGAATGCACGCGATCACGGGACTCCCGATTCGAGAATACGATGATAATTTAAAAATATTAGGACTTAGGCAAAAAATGGCATTAGGAAGGGAAAACACGAAACAACCCCCGAATGGACCTGTGAGTGGCACCAACAGCTCGCATGGGACTAATGTAACTCGTACGAACTGAGCGCGCGATCACGGGACTGCCGGTTTGAGAATACAACGAAAATTTGCATATTTCTAGATGTAGGCACAAAAATAGGGCGTTAGTGGGTGAAAACCCGAAACTACCCCCGAACGGCCTTGTGAGTGGTGTTAACACCTCTCACAGCTACAATGTAACTCGTATGAACTCATCGCGTGGTCATGGGACTGCCTCTTTGAGAATACAATGATTATTTTCATATTTATAGACTTAGGCATAAAAACATGGCGTTAGTGGGGGAAAACCCGAAACAGCCCCTGAACGGCCCCGTGAGTGGCCCCAACACCTCGCACGATCAAGGGACTCCCGATTTGAGAATATGATGATAATTTAAAAATATCAGAACTTAAGCAAAACATAGCGTTAGTAGGGGAAAACCCCAAACTCCTCAAACAGCCCCGTGAGTGGCATCAACACCTCGCACGGGACTAATGTAACTCGTACGAACTGACCGAGTGATCACGTGATAGCCGATTTGAAAATTTGATGATAATTTGAATATTTCTAGAGTTAGACATTAAAGCATGGAGTTAGTGGGGGAAAACCCAAAAAGCCCCCGAATGGTCCCGTAAGTGGCACCAACACCTCACACGGGACCAATGTAACTCGTACGAACTAACCGCGCGATCACGGGACTGACGATTTGAGAATACAACGATAATTTTAATATTTCTAGGCATAGGCATAAAAACAGGGCGTTAGTGGGGGAAAACCCAAAATAGTACTCGAACGGCCCCACGAGTGGCATCAAAACCTCGCACGGGACCAATGTAACTCCTATGAACTGATTGTGCGATCACGGGACTCCAGATTTGAGAATACGATGATAATTTGTATATTTCTACACTTAGGCTTAAAAACTTGACTTTAGTGGGAGAAAACCTGAAATAGCCCCCGAACGGCCCCGTGAGTGGCACCATCACCTCGTACGGGAATAATGTAACTCGTACGAACTGACCGCACACGATCAGGAGACTTTCGGTTTGAGAATATGATGATAGTTTAAAAATATCAGGACTTCGGCAAAAAATGGCGTTAGTGGGGAAAACCCAAAATAACCCCCGAATGGCCCCGTGAGTGGCACCAACAGCTCACACGGGACCAATGTAACTCGTATGAACTGACCGCGTGATCGCGGGACTATCGGTTTGAGAATACGATGATAATTTGCATATTTTTAGATTTGGCATAAAAATAGTGCATTAGTGTGGGAAAACTCGAAACAGACCCTGAACATCCCCATGATTGGCACCAATACCTCACACGGGACCACTGTAATTCTTACAAACTGGCCTCGTGGTCACGGAACAGCCGATTTGAGAATACGATTATAATTTGCATATTTCTAGACTTAAGCATAAAAAACAGGTGTTAGTGGGGGAAAACCCGAAATAGCCCCCGAACGGCCGCGTGAGTGGCACCAACACCTCGCACGGGACAAATGAAACTCGTACGAACTGACCGCGCTGTCACGGGACTGCCGATTTGAGAATACGACAATAATTTGCATATTTCTAGACTTAGGCATGAAAAAATAGCGTTAGTGGGGGAAAACCCGAAACAACTCCCGAATGGCCCCGTGAGTGGAACCAATATCATGCACGGGACCTATGTAACTCGTACAAACTGACCGCGCAGTCACGGGACTGCCAGTTTGAGAATACGAGGATAATTTTCATATTTCAAGACTTAGGAATAAAAACATGGCGTTAGTGGGGAAACTCGAAACAACCCCCGAACGGACCCGTGAGTGGCACCAACACATCGTACGGGACCAACGTAGCTCGTACGAACTGACCGCGCGATCACGGAACTCCCGATTTAATAATACGATGATAATTTTCATACTTCTACATTTGGGCATAAAAACAAGGCGTTAGCGGGGGGAACTCGAAACTACCCTTGAATGACCCCGTGAGTGTCACCAACATCTCGTTCGGGACCAATGTAACTCGTAGGGACTGATCGCACGATCATGGGGCTCCCGGTTTGAGAATACGATGATAATTCAAAATTACTAGGACTTAGGTAAAGCATGGCGTTATTCGGGGACAACCTGAAACAACCCCCAAATGGCCCCGTGAGTGTCACCAACACCTCGCATGGGACCAATGTAACTCGTACGAACTGATCGTTCAATTTCGGCACTGCCGGTTTGAGAATATGACGATAATTTGCATATTTCTAGATTTAGGCATAAAAATAGGGCGTTAGTGGGGGGAAACTTGAAACAGACCCCGAACGGCCCCGTGAGTGGCACCAACACCTCGCACGGGACCAATGTAATTGTTACAAACTGACCTCGTGGTCACGGGACTGCCGGTTTGAGAATACGATGACAATTTGCAAAATTCTAGACTTAAGCACAAAAACAGGACGTTAGTGGGGGAAAACTCGAAACAATCCCCGAACGGCCCCTTGAGTGGCACCAACACCTCGCATGGGACCAATGTAACTCATAGGAACTGACCGCGTGATCAAGGGACTGCTGGTTTGAAAATACGATGATAATTTGCATATTTCTAGACTTAGGCTTAAAAACTTAACGTTCGTGGGCAAAAACCCGAAACATCCCCCGAACGGCCCCGTGAGTGGCACCAACACCTTGTACGGGACCAATGTAACCCGTACGAACTGACCGCATGATCACGAGACTCCCGATTTTAGAATACAACGATAATTTAAAAATATCAAGACTTAGGCAAAAAATGGCGTTAGTAGGGGAAAACTCGAAACAACCCCCAAATGGTCCTTTGAGTGGCACCAACACCTTGCACGGGACTATCGGTTTGAGAATACAATGATAATTTGCATATTTCAAGACTTTGGTCCATAAATAGGGCGTTAGCGGGTAAAAACTCGAAACTGCCCCTGAACGGCTTCGTGAGTGGCGCTAACACCTCGTACAGGACCAATGTAACTCGTATGAATTCATCGCGTGGTCACGAGACTGCCTCTTTGAGAATACGTTGATAATTTGAATATTTCTAGACTTAGGCATAAAAACATGTCTTTAGTGGGGGAAAACTCGAAGCAGCCCCTGAACGGCCCTGTGAGTGGCACCAACACCTCGCACGGGACAAATGTAACTCGTACGAACAGACCGCGTGATCACGGGACTGCTGATTTGAGAATACGATGATAATTTTCATATTTCTAGACTTTGTCTTAAAAAGTTAACGTTAGTGGGGGTTATCCCAAAACATCACTCGAACGGCCCCGTATGTGGCACTAACGCCTCACACGGGACCAATGTAACTCGTAGGAACTGACCGCGTGATCAAGGGACTCTCGATTTGATAATATGATGATAATTTGCATATTTCTAGACTAACGCTTAAAACATGGCGTTAGCGGGGGAAAACCAGAAATATCCCTCGAACGACCACGTGAGTGGCACCACTCGCACGTGACCAATGTAAATTTTACAAACTGACTGCGTGATCACGGGACTCCCCGTTTGAGAATATGACTATAATTTGCATATTTATAGACTTGGGGCATAAAAACAGGTCGTTAGCTGGAGAAAACTCGAAACATCCCTCGAACGGCCCCGTCGGTGGCACTAACACACTGCGCGGAACCAATGTAACTCATACGGACTGACCGCGCGATCAAGGGACTCCCGATTTAAGAATATGATGATAATTTAAAAATATTAGGACTTAGGAAAAACATAGTGTTAGTAGGGGAAAACCCCAAACCCCCCGAACGGCCCCGTGAGTGGCACCAACACCTCGCACGGGACTAATGTTACTCGTACGAACTGATCACGCGATCACGGGACAACCGATTTGAGAATTTGACGATAATTTGCATATTTCTAGAGTTAGGCATAAATTCATGGAGTTAGTGGGGAAAACCTAAAACAACCCCCGAACGGTCCCGAGAGTGGCTCCAACACCTCACACGGGACCAATGTAACTCGTACGAACTAACCACGCGATCACGGGACTGCTGATTTGAGAATACGACGATAATTTTTATATTTCTAGACTTAGGCATAAAAGCAGGGCGTTAGTGGGGGAAAACCCAAAATAGTACTCGAACGGCCCCGTGAGTGGCACCAACACCTCTCACGGGACCAATGTAACTTCTATGAGCTGATCGTGTGATCACGAGACTCCCGATTTGAGAATACGATGATAATTTGCATATTTTAAAACTTAGGCTTAAAAACTTGACGTTAGTGGGCGAAAACCCCAAATAGCCCCCGAACGGCCCCGTGAGAGGAACCATTACCTCGTACAGAAATAATATAACTCGTACGAACTGATCACACATGATCACGGTACTCCCGGTTTGAGAATACGACGATAATTTAAAAATATCAGGACTTAGACACAAAATGGCGTTAGTGGGGAAAAACCCGAAATAACCCCCGAATGGCACCGTGAGTGGGACCAACACCTTGCACAGGACCAATGTAACTCGTACGAACTGACCGCGTGATCACGGGATATCAGTTTGAGAATACGACGATAATTTGCATATTTCTAGACTTTGGCATAAAAACAGGGCGTTAGTGGGGAAAAACTCAAAACAGTCCCCGAACGGTCCCGTGAGTGGCACCAAAACCTCGCACGGGACCAATGTAATTCTTACAAACTGACCTCGTGGTCACGGGACTGCCGATTTGAGAATACGAGATAATTTGCATATTTCTAGAATTTAGCATAACAATCGAGAGTTAGTGGGGGAAAACTCAAACAGCCCCCGAACGACCCTGTGAGTGGGACTAATACCTCGTACGGGACCAATGTAAGTCGTACGAACAGACTGTGCGGTCACGGGATTGTCGGTTTAAGAATACGATGATAATTTGCATATTTCTAGACTTAGGCATGAAAAAATGGCGTTAGAGGGGGAAAACCCGAAACAGCCCCCGAATGGCCACGTGAATCGAACGAACACCTCGCACGGGATCAATGTAACTCGTACGAATTGATCGCGCAGTCACGGGACTTCCGATTTGAAAATACGATGATAATTTTCATATTTATAGACTTAGGAATAAGAACATGGGGTTATTAGGGGAAAACCTGAAACAGCCCCCGAAGGGTCCCGTGAGTGGCACCAACACCTCGAACGGGACTAATGTAACTCGTACGAAGTGATTGCGTGACCACGGAACACGCGCTTTTAGAATACAAAAATAATTTGCATACTTCTAGACTTAGGCTTAAAAACTTGGCGTTACTGGGGGAAAATTCGAAACAGCTCCTGAACGGCCCCTGAGTGGCACCAACACCTCGCACGGGACCAATGTAACTCGTATGAAATTACCGCGCGATCACAGGACTTCCGATTTGAGAGTACGACGATAATTTTCATACTTCTATTCTTAGGCATAAAATCAAGCCGTTTGTGGGAGGAACCCAAAACAGCTCCCGAACAGCCCCGTGAGTGGCACAAACACCTCGCACGGGATTAATGTAACTCGTACAAACTGACCGCGCGGTCGTGGGTTTGGCGATTTGAGAATACGAAAATAATTTGCATATTTCTAAACTTAGACTAAAAAACATAGAGTTTGTGGGTGAAAAGCCGAAACAGCCCCGAACGGCCTCGTGAGTGGCACCAACATGTTGCACGGGAGAAATGTAACTCATATGAAATGACCGCGTGGTCACGGGACAAATGAAGCTCGAACGAAATGATCGCGCGTTCACGGGACTGCCGATTTGAGAATACGATGATAAATTGTATATTTCTAGACTTAGGCATAAAAATAGGGCGTTAGTGGGGGAAAACCAAAACAGCCCCGAAATGGCCCCGTCACTGGTACCCACACCTCGCACGGGATCAATGTAACTCGTACAAACTAAACACACGATCGCGGGACTGTCGGTTTGAGAATGAGATGATAATTTGCACATTTCTAGACTTAGGCTTAAAAACTTGACGTTAGTGGGCGAAAATTGGAAACAGCCCACGAACGACCCCTTGAGTGGCACCAACAGCTCGTACGAACTGACCGCGTGATCACGGGACTCCTCGTTTGAGAATACGATGATAATTTGAAAATATCAGCCCCATGGGAGAATAATCCCAAGTCTTGTATTTTTCTAGACTTAGGCTTAAAAACTTGGCATTAGTTTGAGAAAACCCGAAACAGCCCCTAAACAGCCCGGTGAGTGGCACTAACACCTCGCACCGGACCAATGTAACTCGTAAGAACCTACAGCATGATCACGAGACTCCCAATTTGAGAATACGATGATGATTTGCTTACTTCTAGACTTTGTCATAAAAATACGGCATTTGTCTAGGGATACCCAAAACAGCCCTCGAATGGCCCCGTGAGTGGCACCAACACCTCGTACGGGACCAATGTAACTCGTACGAAATGACCGCGCAGTCACGGGACCGTCGATTTAAGAATATGATGATAATTTGCATATTTCTAGACTTTGGCATAAAAACATGGCGTTAGTGGGGGAAAACCCGAAAGAGACTCCGAACGGCCCCGTGAGTGGCACCAACCCCTCGCACGGGACCAATGTAACTCGTACGAACTGGCCCCGCGGTCACAGGACTGTCGATTTAAGAATATGATGATAATTTTTATATTTCTAGACTTAGGCATAAAAAGAGGGCGCTAGTTGGGGAAAACCCAAAACAACCCCCGAACGGTCCCGTGAGTGGCACCAACACCTCGTACGGAACCAATGTAACTCTACGAACTGACTGCATGATCACAGAACTCGCGCTTTTAGAATATGAAGATAATTTTCATATTTCTAGACTTAATCTTAAAAACTTTGTGTTATTAGGGGAAAATTCGAAACAACCCTTGAACGGCCCTGTGAGTGGCACCAACACCTCGCACGGGACCAATGTAATTCTTACAAACTGACCTCATGGTCACGGGACTCCCGGTTTGAGTATACGATTATAATTTGCATATTTCTAGACTTAAGCATAATAATCGAGCGTTAGTGGGGGAAACTCGAAACAGCCCCCGAACAACCTCGTGAGTGGGACCAATACCTCGCACGGGACCAATGTAACCCGTACGAACTGACCGCGCGCTCACGGCATTGTCGATTTAAGAATACGATGATAATTTGCATATTTCTAGACTTAGGCATGAAAAAATGGCGTTAGTGGGGGAAAACCCGAAACATCCCCTGAATGGCCCCATGAGTGGAGCCAACACCTCTCACGGGACCAATGTAACTCGTACGGACTGACCGCGCGATCAAGGGACTCCTGATTTGAGAATATGATGATAATTAAAAAATATTAGGACTTAAGAATAACGTAGCGTTAGTAGGGGAAAATCCCAAACCCCCTGAACGGCCCCGTGAGTGGCACCAACACCTCGCACGGGACCAATGTAACTCGTACGAACTGACTGCATGATCACGGCACTGCCAATTTTAGAATACGATGATAATTTGCAATTTTCTAGAATTAATCAGAAAAATTTAATGTTAGTGGGGGAAAACACAAAACAACACTCGAACGGCCCAGTAAGTCGTACCAATGCCTCGCACGAGAGAAATGTAGCTCGTAGGAACTGATCGCGCGATCACGGGACTCCTGATTTGAGAATATGAGGATAATTTGCATATTTCTAGATGAAGGCTTGAAAACATGGCGTTAGGGGGGGAAAACATGAAACAGCCCCCGACCGGTCGCGCATGTGGCACCAATAACTCGGACGTGACCAATGTAACTTTTACGAACTGATCGTGCGATCCCGGGACTCCCGATTTGAGAATACGACGATAATTTGCATATTTGTCGACTTGGGGCATAAAATTTTGGCGTCAGCTGGGGAAAACTCGAAACAGCCCCCGATTGGCCTCGTAAGTGGCACCAACACCACGTTTGGGACCAATATATCTCATAGGCGGAGACCCTGTGATCATGGGACTCCCAGTTTCATAATACGATGATAATTTATAAATATTAGGACTTAGGCAAAGCGTGGCGTTAGTGGGAAAAACCCAAAATAACCCCTGAATGGCCCCGTGAGTTGCACCAACACCTCACACGGAACCAATGTAACTCGTACGAACTGATTGCGCGATTACGAGACTGTTGGTTTGAGAATACGATGATAATTTTCATATTTCAAGACTTAGGATTAAAAATATTGCATTAGTGCGGGAAAACTCGAAACATCCCCCGAACGTCCCCGTAAGTGGCACCAACACCTCGCATGGGACCAACGTAACTCGTACAAACTGACCGCTTGATCACGGGACTGCCAGTTTGAAATACAATGATAATTTGCATATTTCTAGACTTAGCCTTAAAAACTTGACGTTAGTGGGAGAATATTGGAAACATCCCCCGAAGGGCCCCATGAATGGCACCAACACCTCGTACGAACTGATTGCGTGATCACGGGACTCCCCGTTTATGAATATGACGATAAATTAAAAATATCAGGACTTAGGTAAAACATGGCGTTAGTAGGGGAAAACCCAAAACAGCCCCCGAAGGGTCCCGTGAGTGGCACCAACACCTCGCACGGGACAAATGTAACTCGTACGAAGTGACTGCGTGATCACGGAACACGCGCTTTTAGAATACAAAAATAATTTTCATACTTTTAGGCTTAGGCTTAAAAACTTGGCGTTACTGGGGGAAAATTCGAAACAACCCCTGAACGGCCCCTGAGTGGCACCAACACCTCGCACGGGACCAATGTAACTCGTATGAAATTACCGCGCGATCACAGGAATTTCGATTTGAGAGTATGACGATAATTTGCATACTTCTAGACTTAGGCATAAAAACAAGCCGTTCGTGGGAGGAACCCAAAAAAGCTCCCGAACAGCCCCGTGAGTGGAACAAACACCTCGCACGGGACCAATGTAACTCGTACGAACTGAGCGAGCGATCGAGGGTTTGGCGATTTGAGAATACGACAATAATTTGCATATTTCTAGACTTAGGCTAAAAAACATAGCATTAGTGGGTGAAAAGCCGAAACAGCCCCCGAACGGCCTCGTGAATGGCACCAACACGTTGCACGGGACAAATGTAACTCGTATGAATTGACCTCGTGGTCACGGGACAAATGTAGCTCGAACGAAATGATCGCGCGATCACAGGACTACCAATTTGAGAATACGACGATAATTTGTATATTTCTATACTTAGGCATAAAAATAAGGCGCTAGTGGGGGAAAACCAAAACAGCCCCGTCACTGGCACCCACACCTCGCACGGGACCAATGTAACTCGTACAAACTAAACACACGATCGCGGGACTGTCGATTTGAGAATACGATGTTAATTTGCACATTTCTAGACTTAGGCTTAAAAACTTGACGTTAGTGGGCGAAAACAGGAAACATCCCTTGAACGGCCCCGTGAGTGGCACCAACACCTCGTACGAACTGACCGCGTGATCACGGGACTCCCCGTTTGAAAATACGATGATAATTTGAAAATATTAGCCCCGTGGGAGAATAATCCCAAGTCTTGCATATTTCTAGATATAGGCTTAAAAACTTGGCATTAGTGGGAAAAAACCCGAAACAGCCGCTGAACAGCCCGGTGAGTGGCACTAACACCTCACACCGGACCAATGTAACTCGTAAGAACCTACAGCGTGATCACGAGACTCCCAATTTGAGAATATGATGATGATTTGCATACTTCTAGACTTTGGCATAAAAATAGGGCATTTTTCTGGAGAAACCAAAAATAGTCCTCGAACGGCCCCGTGAGTGGCACCAACACCTCGTACGGGACCAATGTAACTCGTACGAAATGACTGCGCAGTCACCGGGACTGTCGATTTAAGAATATGATGATAATTAGCATATTTCTAGACTTTGGCATAAAAACATGGAGTTAGTGGGGGAAAACCCGAAAGAGCCTCTGAACGGCCCCGTGAGTGGCACCAACCCCTCGCACATGACCAATGTAACTCGTACAAATAGGACGCGCGGTCACGGGACTGACGATTTGAGAATACGATGATAATTTTTATATTTCTAGACTTAGGCATAGAAAGAGGGCGTTAGTTGGGGAAAACCCCTGAACAGCCCCGTGAGTGGCACCAACACCTTGCACGGGACCAATGTAATTCTTACAAACTGACCTCGTGGTCACGGGACTCCCGGTTTGAGAATATGATTATAATTTGCATAATTCTAGACTTGGTCATAAAAACAAGGAGTTTGTGGGGGGAAACTCGAAACAGCCCCCGAACGGCCCCGTGAGTGGGACGAATACCTCGCACAGGACCAATGTAACTCGAACGAACTGACCGCGCGGTCACGGGATTGTCGATTTAAGAATACGATGATAATTTGCATATTTCTAGACTTAGGCATGAAGAAATGGCGTTGGTGGGGGAAAACCCGAAACATCCCCCGAATGGCCCCGTGAGTGCAACCAACACCTCGAATGGGACCAATATAACTCGTACGGACTGACCGCGTGATCAAAGGACTCCTGATTTGAGAATATGATGATAATTTAAAAATATTAGGACTTAAGAATAACACAGCGTTAGTAGGGGAAAATCCCAAACCCCCTGAAAGGCCCCGTGAGTGGCACCAACATCTCGCACGGGACCAATGTAACTCGTACGAATTGACTGCGCGATCACGGGACTGCCAATTTTAGAATACGATGATAATTTTCATATTTCTAGACTTTAGCAGAAAAATTTAATGTTAGTGGGGGAAAACATAAAACAACACTCAAACGGCCCCCTAAGTCGCACCAATGCCTCGCACGAGAGCAATGTAGCTCGTAGGAACTGACCGCGCGATCACTGGACTCCCGATTTGAGAATATGAGGATAATTTACATATTTCTAGACGAAGGCTTAAAAACATGGCGTTAGGGGTGGAAAACCCGAAACAGCCCCCGAACGGCCGCATATGTGGTACCAACAATTCGGACGTGACCAATGTAACTTTTACGAACTGACCGTGCGATCCTGGGACTCCCAATTTGAGAATATAATGATAATTTGCATATTTGTCGACTTGGGGCATAAAATATGGGCGTCAGCTGGGGAAAACTCAAAACAGCCCCCGAGCGGCCCCGTAAGTGGCACCAACACCACGTTTGGGACCAATGTATCTCATAAGCGGAGACCCTGTGATCATGGGACTCCCAGTTTCAGAATACGATGATAATTTATAAATATTAGGACTTAGGTAAAGCGTGGCGTTAGTGGGGAAAACCCAAATAACCCCTGAATGGCCCCGTGAGTTGCACCAACACCTCACACGGAACCAATGTAACTCGTACGAACTGATTGCGCGATTACGGGACTGTTGGTTTGAGAATACGATGATACTTTTCATATTTCAAGACTTAGGAATAAAAATATTGCGTTAGTGCGAGAAAACTCGAAACAGCCCCCGAACGGCCCCGTGAGTGGCACCAACACCTCGCATGGGACCAATATAACTCGTACAAACTGACCGTGTGATCACAGGACTGTCGGTTTGAAATACAATGATAATTTGCATATTTCTAGACTTAGGCTTAAAAACTTGACGTTAGTGGGAGAATATTGGAAACAACCCCCGAACGGCCCCATGAATGGCACCAACACCTCGTACGAACTGAGTGCGTGATCACGGGACTCCCCGTTTGAGAATACAACGATAATTTAAAAATATCAGGGCTTAAGTAAAACATGGCGTTAGTAGGGGAAAACCCGAAACATCCCCTGAAGGGTCCCGTGAGTGGCACCAAAATCTCGCACGGGATAAATGTAACTCGTACGAAGTGACTGCGTGATCACGGAACACGCGCTGTTAGAATACAAAAATAATTTGCATACTTCTAGACTTAGGCTTAAAAACTTGGCGTTACTGGGGGAAAATTCGAAACAGCCCCTGAACGGCCCGTCAGTGGCACCAACACCTCGCACGGGACCAATGTAACTCGTATGAAATTACCGCGCGATCACAGGACTTCCGATTTGAGAGTACGACAATAATTTGCATACTTCTAGACTTAGGCATAAAAATAAGTCGTTTGTGGGAGGAACCCAAAATAGCTCCCGAACAGCCCCGTGAGTGGCACAAACACCTCGCACGGGACCAATGTAACTCGTACGAAATGACCGCGCGGTCGCGGGTTTGGCGATTTTAGAATACGACAAAAATTTGCATATTTCTAGACTTAAGCTAAAAAACATAGCGTTAGTAGGTAAAAAGCCGAAACAGCCCCCGAATGGCCTCGTGAGTGGCACCAACACGTTGCATGGGAAACATGTAACTCGTATGAATATACCGCGTGGTCACGGGACAAATGTAGCTTGAACGAAATGATCGCGCGATCACGGGATTGCCGATTTGAGAATACGACGATAATTTGTATATTTCTAGACTTAGGCATAAAAACAGGGCGTTAGTGGGGGGAAACCAAAACAGCCCCGGAATGGCCCCGTCACTGGCACCCACACCTCGCTCGGGACCAATGTAACTCGTACAAACTAAACACGCGATCGCGGTACTTTCGGTTTAGAATATGATGATAATTTGCACATTTCTAGACTTAGGCTTAAAAACTTGACGTTAGTGGGCGAAAACCCGAAACAACCCCCGAATGGCCCCGTGAGTGGCACCAACACCTCGTACGAACTGACCGCGTGATCACGGGACTCCCCATTTGAGAATACGATGATAATTTGAAAATATCATCCCCGTGGGAGAATAATCCCAAGTCTTGTATATTTCTTGACTTAGGCTTAAAAACTTGGCATTAGTGGGAGAAAACCCGAAATAGCCCCTGAACAGCCCGGTGAGTGGCACTAACACCTCGCACCGGACCAATGTAACTCGTAAGAACCTACAGCTTGATCACGATACTCCCAATTTGAGAATACGATGATGATTTGCATACTTCTAGACTTTCGCATAAAATTAGGCATTTGTCTGGGGAAACCCAAAACAGCCCTCGAACGGCCCCGTGAGTGGCACCAACACCTCGTACGGGACCAATGTAACTCGTACGAAATGACCGCGCAGTCACGGGACTATCGATTTAAGAATATGATGATAATTTGCATATTTCTAGACTTTGGTATAAAAACATGGCGTTAGTGGGGGAAAACCCGAAAGAGCTTCCGAACGGCCCCGTGAGTGGCACCAACCGCTCGCACGGGACCAATGTAACTCATACGAACTGGACGCGCGGTCACAGGACTGCCGATTTGAGAATACGATGATAATTTTTATATTTCTGGACTTAGGCATAAAAACAGGGCGTTAGTAGGGGAAAACCCAAAACAACCCCCGAACGGTCCCGTGAGTGGCACCAACACCTCGTACGGGACTAATGTAACTCGTACGAACTGACTGCATGATCACGGAACTCGCGCTTTTATAATATGAAGATAATTTGCATATTTCTAGACTTAATCTTAAAAACTTTATGTTAGTAGGGGAAAATTCGAAACAGCCCCTGAACGGCCCCGTGAGTGGCACCAACACCTCGCACGGGCCCAATGTAACTCGTACAAAATTACCGCGTGATCACGGGACTTCTGATTCGAGACTACGATGATAATTTGCATACTTTTAGACTTGGTCATAAAAACAAGGCGTTTGTGGGGGGAAACCCAAAATAGCTCCCGAATGGCCCAGTGAGTGGCACCAACACCTCGCACGGGACCAATGTAACTCATACGAATTGATCGCGCAGTCGGGGGTTTGGCGATTTGAGAATACGATAATAATTTGCATATTTCTAGACTTTGGCTCAAAAACATTACGTTAGTGGGTGAAAAGCCGAAATAGCCCCCGAACGTCCCCGTGAGTGGCACCAATAGCTTGCACGGGACAAATGTAACTCGTATGAACTGACCGCGTGGTCACGGGACCGTCGATTTGAGAATACGACGATAATTTGTATATTTTTAGACTTAGGCATAAAAACAGGGCGTTAGTGGGTGAAAAGTCGAAACAACCCCCGAATGGCCCCGTGAGTGGCACCAGCACCTCGCACGGGTCCAATGTAACTCGTACGAACTGATCGCGCGATCACGAAACCCTCGGTTTGAGAAGACGATAATAATTTGCATATTTCTAGGCTTAGGCTTAAAAATATGACGTTAGTGGATGAAAACTAAAACAGTCCCGGAATGGCCCCGTCACTAGCACCCACACCTCGCACGGGACCAATCTAACTCATACAAACTAAACACACGATCACGGGACTTCTGGTTTGAGAATAAGACGATAATTTGCTTATTTCTAGACTAAGGCTTAAAAAATGACGTTAGTGGGCAAAAACCCGAAACATCCCCTGAATAACCCCGTGAGTGGCACCAACACCTCGTACGGGACCAATGTAACTCGTATGAACTCACCGCGCGATCATGGGACTTTCGATTTGAGAATACAATGATAATTTGCATACTTTTAGAGTTGGGCTTAAAAATAGGGCGTTTGAGGGGGGAAACCCGAAATAGCCCTCGAATGGCCCTGTGAGTGGCACGAACACCTCGAACGGGACAAATTTAACTCATATGAACTGACCGCGCTGTCGTGGGACTACAAATTTGAGAATAGGATGATAATTTACATATTTCTAGACTTTGGCATAAAAACATGGCGTTAGTGGAGGAAAAATAGCCTCCGAACGGCCCCGTGAGTGGCACCAACACCTCGTACGGGACTAATGTAACTCGTATGAACTTACTGCGCGATAACGGGACTCCCGATTTGAGAATACGATGATAATTTGCATACTTCTAGACTTTGGCATAAAAAATGGCATTAGTGGGGAAACCCGAAACAGCACCCGAACGGCCTCATGAGTGGCACCAACACCTTGCACGGGACAAATGTAACTCATATGAATTGATCGCGTGGTCACGGGACAAATGTAGCTCGAACGAAATGATCGCGCGATCATGGGACTGCCGATTTGAGAATACGACGATAACTTGTATATTTCTAGACTTAGGCATAAAAATAGGGCGTTAGCGGGGGAAAAACAAAACAGCCCCGGAATGGCCCTGTCACTGGCACCCACACCTCGCACGGGACCAATGTAACTCGTACAAACTAAACACACGATCGTGGGATTGTCGATTTGAGAATACGATGATAATTTGCACATTTCTAGGCTTAGGCTTAAAAACTTGACGTTAGTGGGCGAAAACCCGAAACATCCTCTGAATAACCCCGTGAGTGGCACCAACACCTCGTACGGGACCACTGTAACTCGTATGAACTGACCGCACGATCATGGGACTCCCGATTTGAGAATACAATGATAATTTGCATACTTTTAGAGTTAGGCTTAAAAACAGGGCGTTTGAGGGGGGAAACCCGAAACAGCCCCCGAACGGCCCCGTGAGTGGCACCAACACCTCGAACGGGACAAATTTAACTCATATGAACTGACCGCGCTGTCACGGGACTACAAATTTGAGAATAGGATGATAATTTGCATATTTCTAGACTTTGGCATAAAAATATGGCGTTAGTGGGGGAAAAACAACATCCGAACGGCCCCGTGAGTGGCACCAACACCTCGCACGGGACCAATGTAACTCATACGAACTCGTCGCGTAGTCACGGAACTGCTAGTTTGAAAATACAATGATAATTTTCATATTTCTAGACTTAGAAAAAAAACATGGCGTTAGTGGAGGATAACCCGAAACATCCCCCGAACGGCCCCGTGATTGGCACAAACTGACCGCGCGGTCACGGGACAACCTATTTGAGAAAATGATGATAATTTGTATATTTCTAGACTTAGGAATAAAAATAGGGTGTTAACGGGGGAAAACCCGAAACAACCCTTAAACATCCCCGTGAGTGGCACTAACACCTCGCACGGAACCAATGTAACTAGTACGAACTGACCGCGCGGTCATCGGCCTGTCGATTTGAGAATACGATGATAATTTTCATATTTCTCGACTCAGGCATAAAAATAGGGCGTTAGTGGGGGAAAACCAGAAATAGCCCCCGAACGGCCCCGTGAGTGGCACCAACACGTCGCACTGGACCAATGTAACTCGTACGAACTGACTGCGCAGTCACGGGACTCTCGATTTAAGAATACGATGGCAATTTGCATATTTCTAGTCTTAAGCATAAAAACATGGCGTTAATGGAGGAAAACTCGAAACAACCCCCGAACGGCCCCTTGAGTGGCACCAACACCATGCACGAGACCAATGTAACTCGCATGAACTAATCGCGCAGGCACGGGATTGCCGGTTTAACAATACGATGATAATTTGCATATTTCTAGACTTAGACATAAAAACATGGCTTTAGTGGTGGAAAACCCGAAACATTCCCCGAACGGCCCAGTGAGGGCACCAACACCTCATATGGGACCCATGTAACTCGTACGAACTGACCGCGTGATCACGGGACTCTCAATTTGAGAATACGATGATAATTTAAAATTATTAGGACTTGGGCAAAACATGGCGTTAGTGGGGAAAAACCCAAAACAGCCTCGAATGGTCCGTTGAATGGTACTAACACCTCGCACGGGACCAATGTAACTCGTTCGAAATGACTGCGCGAACACGAAACATGCGCTTTTAGGATACGAAGACAATTTTCGTATTTCTAGACTTAGTTTTAAAAACTTGGCAATAGTGGGAGAAAACCCAAAACAGCCCCATGACTGGCACTAACACCTCACACGAGACCAATGTAACTCGTAAGAACCTACAACGTGATCATGGGACTCCCGATTTTAGAATACAATAATAATTTTCATACTTCTAGACTTAGGCATAAAAATAGGGCGTTTGTGTGGGGAAACCCGAAACAGCCCTCGAACGACCCCGTGAGTGGCACCAACACCTCGTACGGGACCAATGTAACTCGTACGAACTGACTGCGCAGTCACGAGACTGTCAGTTTAGGAATATGATGATAATTTATATATTTATAAACTTTGGCATAAAAACATGGCGTTAGTGGGGGAAACCCTAAATAGCCTATGTACGGACCCGTGTGTGGCACCAACACCTCGTACGGAACCAATGTAACTCGTATGAACTGACTGCACAATCACGGGAATGCCGATTTTAGAATATGATGATAATTCAAAAATATCAGGACTTAGGTAAAATATGGCATTAGTGGGGGAAAACTTGAAAAATGGCGTTAGTGGTACCAACACCTCGCACGGGACCAATGAAACTCGTACGAACTGACTGCGTCATCACGGAACTTGTGTTTTTAGAATATGAAGATAATTTGCATATTTCTAGACTTAGGCTTAAAAACTGGGCATTAGTGGGAAAAACTCAAAACAGCCCCCGAACGGCCCCGTGAGTGGCATAAACACCTCACACTGGACTAATGTAACTTGTAAGAACTTATCGCGCGATCACAGGACTCCCAATTTTAGAATACAATGATAATTTTCATACTTCGAGACTTAGGCATAAAAACAGAGCGTTTGTGTGGGGAAACCCGAAGCATCCTCCGAACAGCCCTATGAGTGGCACCAACACCTCGCACGGGACCAATGTAACTCGTACATACTGACCGCACAGTGACGGGACTGCCGATTTGAGAATAAGATGATAATTTGCATATTTCAAGACTTAGGCATAAAAATAGGGCGTTAGTGTGGGAAAACTCGAAATAGCCCCCGAACGGCCCCGTGAGTGGCACCAACACCTCGTACGGGACAAATTTAACTCGTACGAACTAACCGCGAGGTCACGAGACTAACGTTTTGATAATACGATGATAAGTGCATATTTCTAGACTTAGGCATAAAAACAGGGCGTTAGTGGGGGAAAATTCGAAACAGCCTTCGAACAGCCCCGTTAGTGGCACCAACACCTCGCACGGGACCAATGTAGCTCGTACGAACTGATCGCGTGATCACGGGACCCTCAGTTTGAGAATACGATAATAATTTGTATATTTTTAGACTTAGGCTTAAAAACATGGCATTAGTGGGGGAAAACCCGAAATAGCCCCCGAACGGTCCCCCGTGTGGTACCAACAACTCGCACGGGACCAATGTAACTCGTACGAACTGACTGCGCGATCACAGAACTCACACTTTTAGAATATGAAGATAATTTACCTATTTCTAGACTTAGGCTTAAAAACTTGGCATTGGTGGGAAAAACCTGAAACAGCCCCCGAACGACCCCGTGAGTGGCACCAGCACCTCACATGGGACCAATATAACTCGTACGAACTGATCGCGCGATCACTGGACTGCCGATTTGACAATGCGACGATAATTTGTATATTTCTGGACTTAGGTATAAAAACAGGGCATTAGTGGGAAAAAAACTCGAAACAGCCCCTAAACGGCCTCGTGAGTGGCACTAACACCTCGCATGGGACCAATGTAAATCGTACGAATTGACCGCGCGGTCACGTGACTATCGATTTGAGAATAAGATGGTAATTTGCAAATTTTTAGACTTAGGCATAAAAACATGGCGTTAGTGGGGGAAAACCCGAAAAAACCCCCGAACGAATTTATGAGTGGCACCAACAACTCGCACGGACCAATGTAACTTTTGCAAACTGATCACGCGATAACGAGACTCCCGATTTGATAATTAGATGATAATTTGCATTTTCTTAGACTTAGGCATAAAAACATGGCGTTAGTGGGGGAAAACCTTAAACAGCCCCCGAACGGCTTCGTTAGTGGCACCAACACCTCGCATGGGACCAATGTAACTCGTACGAACTGACCGCACGATCACGGAACTGCCGGTTTGAAAATACGATGATAATTTGCATATTTCTACACTTAAGCTTAGAAACTTGACGTTAGTGGGGAAAACCCAAAACAACCCCTGAACGGCCCCATGAGTGGCAGCCACACCTCGTACGGGACCAACGTAATGCGTACGAACTGACCGCATGATCACGAGACTCCTGATTTGAGAATACGACGATAATTTAAAAATATTATGACATAGGCAAAACATGGGGTTAGTGGGGGAAAACTCAAAACAGCCCTCGAACGGTCCCGTGAGTGGCACCAACACCTCGCACGGGACCAATGTAACTCGTACGAATGGACTGCGCGATCACGAAACTCACGCTTTTAGAATACGAAGATAATTTTCTTATTTCTAGACTTATGCTTAAAAACTTGGCGTTTGTGGGGGAAAACCCAAAACAGCCCCCGAACGGCCCAGTGAGTGGCACCAACACCTCGCACGGGACCAATGTAGCTCGTACGAACTGACCGTGCGATCACGGGACCCCCAGTTTGAGAATACTATGAGAATTTGCATTTTTATAGACATAGGCATAAAAACATGGCGTTAGTGGGGAAATCCCGAATAGCCCCGTGAGTGGCACCAACATCTCGTAAGAACTTACCGCGCAATCACGGGACTCCCGATTTGAGAATATGATGATAATTTGCATACTTCTATACTTAGGCATAAAAACAGGGCGTTTGTGGTGGGAAACCCAAAACATCCCCCGAACGGCCCCGTGAGTCGCACCAACACCTCGCACGGGACCATTGTAACTTGACCCAACTGACAGCGCGGTCACGGGACTGCTGATTAGAGAATACAATGGTAATTTTTATATTTCGAGACTTAGGCATAAAAATAGGGCGTTAGTGGGGGAAAACTCGAAACATCCCCCGAACGGCCCCGTGAGTAGCACCAACTCCTCGTACGGGACCAATGTAACTCGAACGAACTGACCGCGCAGTCACGGGATTTTTGGCTTTAGCATACAACGATAATTTGCATACTTCTAGACTTAGGCATAACAACAGGGCGTTAGTGGGGAAAACCCAATATAGCCCCTATATTGGCACCAATTTGTACGAACTCACTGCGCGGTCATGGGACACCCAATTTGAGAAGACAATGATAATATTCATACTTCTAGACATAAGCATAAAAATAGGGCGTTAATGCGGGGAACCCGAAATAGCCCCGTGAGTGGCACCAACACCTCTCACGGGACCAATGTATCTCGTACGAATTGACTACGCGATCACGGTACTATCGGTTTGAGAATACGACGATAATTTGCATATTTTTAGACTTAGGCATAAAAACATGGCGTTTGTGGGGGAAAACTCGAAACAGCCCCCGAATGGCCCCGTGAATGGCAAACCACACCTCGCACGGGACAAATGTCACCCGTACGAACTAATCAAGCGATGATGGGACTTTTGTTTGATAATACGACGATAAGTTGCATATTTCTAGACTTAGGCTTAAAAACTTAACGTTAGTGGGTGAAAACCCGAAACAGCCCCCGAATGGCCCCGTGAGTGGCACCAACACCTCATACGGGTCAAATGTAATCGTACGAACTGACCGTGTGATCACGGGACTCCCGATTTGAGAATACAATGATAATTAATAATTATCAAGTCTTAGGAAAAATAAGTCGTTAGTGGGGGAAAACCCAAACTAGCCCCCGAACGTCCCCGTGAGTGGCACTAACACCTCACACATGACCAATGTAACTTTTATGAACCGACCGCGCGATCACGGGACTCCCACTTTGAGAATACGAAGATAATTTGCATATTTTAGACTTGGGCATAAAACAGGGCTTTAGTGGGGAAAAACCCGAAACAACCCCCAAACAGCCCCGTGAGTGGCACCAACACATCTCCGGGACCAATGTAACTCGTAGGGACTCACCGCGCGATCACAGAACTCCCATTTTGAGAATACGATGATAATTTAAAAATATTAGGACCTAGGAAAACCACAGCGTTAGTGGGGGGAAACCCGAAATAGCCCCCAAAAGGCCCCGTAAGTGGCACCAACACCTCGTACGGGACTAATGTAACTCGTACGAACTTTCCGCGCGATAATGGGACTCCCGATTTGAGAATACGACGATAATTTGCGTACTACTAGACTTAGGCATAAAAACAGGACCTTTGTGGGGGGGAACTCGAAACAGCCCCCGAAAGGCCCCGTGAGTGATACCAACACCTCGGACGGGACCAATGTAACTCGTATGAACTGACCGCGTGGTCACGGGACTGCCTATTTGAGAATACGATGATAATTTGCATATTTTCAGACTTAGGCATAAAAAAAGGGCGTTAGTGGGGGAAAACCCGAAACAACCCATGAACGGCCTCGTGAGTGGCACTAACACCTCGCACGGGACCAATGTAACTCGTACGAACTGATCGCGGTCACGGGACTGCCGGTTTGAGAGTACGACGATAATTTTCATATTTCTAGACTTAGGCAAAAAAACATGGCGTTAGTGAGGGAAAACCCGAAACAGCCCCCGAACGGCCCCATGAGGGGTCCCAACACCTCATACAGGATAATGTAACTCGTACGAATTGATCGCCTGATCACGGGACTCCTGATTAGAGAATACGATGATAATTTAAAAATATCAGGACTTAGGCAAATCATGGCGTTAGGGGGAGAAAACCCAAAACAGCCCCCGAATGGTCACGTGTGTGGTACCAACACCTCGCACAGGACCAATGTAACTCGTACGAAATGACTGCGCGTTCATGGAACTCGCACTTTTAGAATACGAAGATAATTTTCATATTTCTAGACTTAGGCTTAAAACATTGGTATTTGTGGGGAAAACTCGAAACAGCCTCCGAACGGCCCCGTGAGTGCCACCAACACCTCGCACGGGACCAATGTAACTCGTAAGAACTTACCGCGCGATCACGGGACTCCCCATTTTAGAATACGATGATAATTTGCATACTTCTATACTTAGGCATAAAAACAGGGCGTTTGTGTGGCGAAACCCGAAATAGCCCCCGAACGGGCCCGTGAGTGGCACCAACACCTCGCATGGGACCAATGTAACTCGTACAAACTGATCGCGCATTCACGGGACTGTCGGTTTGAGAATACGATAATAATTTTTATATTTTTAGACTTTGCCATAAAAACATGGCGTTAGTGGGGGAAAACCCGAACAGCCTCCGAACGGCCCCGTGAGTGGCACCAACACCTCGCACGGGACCAATGCAACTCGCACGAACTAACCGCGCGGTCACGGGACTGCCGATTTGAGAATATGTTGATAATTTGTATATTTCTACACTTATGCATAAAAATAGGGAGTTAGTTGGGGAAAACCCAAAACAGCCCCTGAATAGCCCCGTCAGTGGCACCAACACCTCGCGCGACCATAGGACTGTCGGTTTGAGAATACGACGATAATTTGCATATTTCTAGATTTAGGCATAAAAACATCGTGTTAGTGGGGGAAAACCCGAAACATCCCCGAACGGCTCCATGAGTGGCACCAACAACTCACACGGGACCAATGTAACTTTTACGAGCTGATCGAGCGATAACAGCACTCTCGGTTTGAGAATACAATAATAATTTTCATTTTCCTAGACATAGGATAAAAAATGGCATTAGGTGGGAAAACCCCAAACTCTCCCCGATCGGCCCCGTTAGTGGCACCAACACCTCGCATGGGACCAATGTAACTCGTACAAACTGACCTCACGATCAGGGGACTGCCAGTTTGAGAATATGATGATAATTTGCTTATTTATAGAGTTAGGCTTAAAAACTTGACGTTAGTTGGCAAAAACCCGAAACAACCCCCGAATGGCCCTATCACTGTCACCAACACCTCGTACGAGACCAATATAACTCGTACGAACTCATTGCGGGATAACGGGACTCCCGATTTGAGAGTACGACAATAATTTAAAAATATTACGACTTAGGCAAAACATGGTGTTAGTGGAAAAAAAAACCTGAAATAGCCCCCGAACGGTCCCGTGAGTGGCACCAACACCTCGCACGGGACCAATGTAACTCGTAGGAACTGACTGCGCGATCATGTAACTCGCGATTTTAGAATACGAATATAATTTGCGTATTTCTAGACTTAGGCTTAAAAACTTGGCGTTAGTGGGAGAAAACCCGAAACATCCCCCGAATGGCCCAGTGAGTGGCACCAACACCTCGCACGGGACCAATATAATTCGTAAGAACTCACCGCGCGATCACGGGAATCCCGATTTGAGAATATGATGATAATTTGCATGCTTCTATAGTTAGGCATAACAACTGGGTATTAGTGGGGGGAAACCTGAAACAGCCCCCGAACGGCCCCGTGAGTGGCACCAACACCTCGCACGGGACCAATGTAACTCGTACGAACTGACCGCGCAGTCACGGGACTTCCGATTTGAGAATATGACGATAATTGGCATATTTCTAGACTTAGGCATAAACACATGGCATTAGTGGCAGAAAACCCGAAACAGGCCCCGAACGGCCCCGTGAGTGGCACCAACACCTCGTACGGGACCAATGTAGCTCGTACGAACTAACTGCGCGGTCATGGGACCCTCGATTTGAGAAGACGATGATAATTTGCATACTTCTATACTTAGGCAAAAAAATAGGGCGTTAGTGGGGGAAAACCCGAAACAGCCCCCGAACGGCCCCGTGAGTGGCACCAACACCTCGCATAGGACCAATATAACTCGTAGGATCTGATCGCGTTTTCACGAGACAGCTGATTTGAGAATACAACGATAATTTTCATATTTCTACACTTAGGCATAAAAACATGGCTTTAGTGTGGAAAACCCGAAACAGCCCCCGAACGGCCCCGTGAGTGGCACCAACACCTCGCACGGGACCCATGTACCTCGTACGAACTGATCGGCGGCCACGGGACCCTCGGTTTGAGAATATAATGAGAATTTGCATATTTCTAGACCAAGGCATAAAAACATGGTGTTATTGGGGGAAATCCGAAAATAGCCCCCGAATAGCCCCGTGAGTGGTACCAACCTCTCGCACGAACTGACAGCGCGGTCACGAGATTGCTGATTTGAGAATACGATGGTAATTTGTATATTTCTAGAGTAAGGCATAAAAATAGGGCGTTAGTGGAGGAAAACCCGAAACAGTCCCTGAACGGCCCCGTGAGTGGTACCAACACCTCGCATGGGACCAATGTATCTCGTACGAACTGATCGCGTGATCACGGTACTGTCAGTTTGAGATTAGGATGATAATTTGCATGTTTCTAGGCTTAAGCAAAAAAACATGGCATTTGTGGGGGAAAACCCGAAATAGCCCCCGAACGGCCCCGTGAGTGGTACCCACACCTCACACGGGACAAACGTAACTCGCACGAACTAATCATGCGATCATGGAACTTCTAGTTTGATAATACGGTGATAATTTGCATACTTCTAGACTTAGGCTTAAAGACTTGACGTTAGTGGGTAAAAATCCGAAATAGGCCCCGAATGGCCCCGTGAGTGGCACCAACACCTCGTACGGGTTCAATATAACGCGTACGAACTGACTATGTGATCACGGGACTCCCGATTTGAGAATACGATGATAATTAATAATTATCAGGCCCTAGGAAAAACATGTCGTTAGTGGGGGAAAACCCGAAATAGCCCCCGAACGGCCCCGTGAGTTGCACCAACACCTCGCACATGACCAATGTAACTTTTACGAACCGACCGCGCGATCACGGGACTCCCACTTTTAGAATACGAAGATAATTTGCATAATTCTAGAGATGGGCTAAAAATAGGGCGTTAGTGGGGAAAAATCCGAAACAGCCCCCAAACAACCCCGTGAATGGCACCAACACATCGCTCGGGACCAATGTAACTCGTAGGGACTGACCGGGCAATCACGGGACTCCCAGTTTGAGAATACGACGATAATGTAAAAATATCAGGACCGAGGAAAACCTTGGTATTAGTGGGGGAAAACCCGAACCAGCCCCCGAATGGCCCCGTGAGTGGCACCAACACATCGTATGGGACCAATGTAACTCGTATGAACTTACTGCGCGATAACGAGACTCTCGATTTGAGAATATGATGATAATTTGTGTACTTCTAGACATTGGCATAAAAATTGGCGTTTGTGTGGGGAAACCCGAAATAGCCCCCGAACGGCCCCATGAGTGGGACTAACACCTCGCACGGGACCAATGTAACTCGTACGAACTGATCGCGCAGTCACGGGAATGCCGGTTTGAGAATGCAATGATAAACTTGCATATTTCTAGACTTTGGCATAAAAACATGGCGTTAGTGGAGGAAACCCTTAAACAGTCTCCGAACCGCTCCGTGAGTGGTGCCAACACCTCGCACGGGACCAATGCAACTCGCACGAACTAACCGCGTGGTCACGGGACTGCCGATTTGATAATACGATGATAATTTGTATATTTGTAGACTTAGGCATAAAAAAAGGGCGTTGGTGGGGGAAAACACGAAACACCCCCTGAACAGCCCCGTGAGTGGCACCAACACCTCGCACGAGACCAATGTAACTCGTACGAATTGACCACGCAGTCATCGAGAAAATACAAAACATCCCCCGAATTGCTCCGTGAGTGGCACCAAAAACTCGCACGGGACCAATATAACTTTTACGAACTGATCGCGCGATAACGGGACTCCCGGTTTGAGAATACGATGATAATTTGCATTTTTCTAGACTTTGGATAAAAACATGAGGTTAGTGGGGGAAAACTCGAAACAGCCCCCGAACGACCCCGTTAGTGGAACCAACACCTCCCATGGGACCAATGTAACTCGTACGAACTGATCGCATGATCACGGGACTGGCAATTTGAGAATGCGATGATAATTTGCATATTTCTAGACTTAGGCTTAAAAACTTGACATTAGTGGGCGAAAACCTGAAACAGCCCCCGAACGGCCCCGTGAGTGGAGCCAACACCTCGTACGGGACCAATATAACTCGTACAAACTGACCGCATGATCACGAGACTACCGATTTGAGAATACGACGATAATTTAAAAATATCAGGACTTAGGCAAAACATGGTGTTAGTGGGGGAAAACTCGAAATAGCCCCCGAACGGCCCCGTGAGTGGCACAAACACCTCGCACGGGACCAATGTAACTCGTACGAATTGACTGCGCGATCAAGGAACTCGCACTTCTCGAATACGAAGATAATTTGCATATTTCTAGACTTAGGCTAAAAAACTTGGTGTTAGTGGGGGAAAACCCGAAACAGCCCCCGAACGGCCCAGTGAGTGGCACCAACACCTCGCACCTGACCAAGGTAATTGGTAAGAACTTACCGCGCGATCACGGGAATCCCTATTTGAGAATATGAAGATAACTTGCATACTTCTAGAGTTATGCATAACAACTGGGCGTTAGTGGGTGGAAACCTGACACCGCCCCCGAATGGCCCCGTGAGTGGCACCAACACCTCGCACGGGACCAATGTAACTCGAACGAACTGATCGCGCAGTCACGGGACTTTCGGTTTGAGAATACGACGATAATTTGCATATTTCTAGACTTAGGCATAAAAACATGGCGTTATTCGGGGAAAACCCGAAACAGCCCCCGAACGGCCCCGTGAGTGGCACCAACACCTCGCACGGGACCAATGTAACTTGTATTAACTGACCGCACGGTCATGGGACCCCCGATTTGAGAAAACGATGATAATTGGCGTACTTCTAGACTAAGGAATAAAAATAGGGCGTTAGTGGGGGGAAACTCGAAACAACCCCCGAACGGCCCCGTGAGTGGCACCAACACTTCGTACAGGACCAATGTAGCTCGTAAGAACTGACCGTACGGTCACGAAACAACCGATTTGAGAATACGATGATAATTTTCATATTTCTAGACTTAGGCATAAAAGTGGGGCTTTAGTCAGGGAAAACCCGAAACAGCCCCCGAATGGCCCCGTGAGTGGCACCCCCACCTCGCACGGGACCAATGTAGCTCGTACGAACTGACCGTGCGATCACAGGACCCCCAGTTTGAGAATACAATGAGAATTTACATTTTTCTAGACATAGGCATAAAAACATGGCGTTAGTGGGGAAATCCCGAATAGCCCCATGGGTGGCACCAACATCTCGCACGAAGTAACAGCGCGGTCGCGGGGCTGCTGATTTGAGAATATGATGGCAATTTGTATATTTCTAGAATTAGAGACAACAACAGGGCGTTAGTGTGGAAAAACCTGAAATAGCCCCTCAACGGCCCCGTGAGTGGCACCAACACCTCGCACGGGACCAATGTATCTCATACAAACTGATCGCGCGATCATGGTACTGCCGGTTTGAGAATACCACGATAATTTGCATATTTCTAGACTTAGGCATAAAAACATGGCATTAGTGGGGGGAAACCCCGAAACAGCCCCCGAACGGCCCCGTGAGTGGCACCCACACCTGGGATGGGACAAATGTAACTCGTACGAACTAATCACGCGATCATGGGACTTCTAATTTAAGAATACGATGATAATTTGCATATTTCTGGACTGAGGCTTAATAACTTGACGTTAGTGGGTGAAAACCCAAAACAGACCCCTAAATGGCCCCGTGAGTGGCGCCAACACCTCGTATGGGTCCAATGTAATTCATACGAACTGACCATGTGATCATGGGACTCCTAATTTGACAATACGACGATAATTAATAATTATCAGGACTTAGGAAAAATGTGTCGTTAGTGGGGGAAAACCCCCATGAGTGGCACCAACACGTCGTACATGACTAATGTAACTTTTACGAACTGACCGAATGATCACGGGACTCCCACTTTGAGAATACGATGATAATTTGCATATTTTTAGACTTGGGCATAAAAACAGGGCATTAGTGGGGAAAACACAAAATAGCCCCCAAACAGCCCCATGAGTGGCACCAACACATCGCTCGGGACCAATGTAACTCGTAGGGACTGACCGAGCGATCACGGGACTCCCAATTTGAGAATACGACGATAATTGAAAAATATCAGGACCTAGGCAAACCATGGCTTTATGGGGGAAAACTCGAAACAGCCCGTGAGTGGCACCAATACCTCGTACGGGACCAATGTAACTCGTACGAACTTACCGCCCGATAACGGGACTCCCAATTTGAGAATACGATGATAATTTGCGTACTTTTAGAATTAGGCATAAAAACAGGGCGTTTGTGTGGGGAAACCAAAAATAGCCCCCGAACGGCCCCGTGAGTGGCACCAATACCTCGCACGGGACTAATGTAACTAGTATGAACTGATCGCGCAGTCACGGGACTATAGGTTTAATAATACGATGATAATTTGCATATTTCTAGACTTTGGCATAAAAACATGTCATTTGTAGGGGAAAACCTGAAACAGCCTTCGAACGGCCCCGTGAGTGGCACCAACACCTCGCACGGGACCAATGTAACTCATTCAAACTGACCGTGTTGTCATGGGACTGCCGATTTGAGAATACGATGATAATTTGTATATTTCTAGACTTCGGTATAAAAATAGGGCGTTAGTGGGGAAACCCAAAACAGCCCCCGAACGGCACCGTGAGTGGCACCAACACCTCGCACTAGACTAATTTAACTCGTACGAACTGACCGCGCGATCACGGGACTACCGATTTGAGAATATGATGATAATTTGCATATTTCTAGACTTAGGCATAAAAATAGGGCGTTAGTGGGGGAAAACTCAAAACAGACACCCAATGGCTCCGTGAGTGGCACCAACACCGTGCACGGGACCAATGTATCTCGTACGAACTGACCGCGTGATCAAGGGACCCCCAGTTTGAGAATACGACAATAATTTGCATATTTCTAGACTTAGGCTTAAAAACATGGCGTTAGTGGGTGAAAAGCCTAAACAACCCTCGAACGGTCCCGTGAGTGGCACTAACACCTCGTACGGGACCAATGTAACAAGTACAATCTGATCGTGCGATCACGGGACTACCGATTTGAGAATACAACAATAATTTGTATACTTCTAGACTTAGGCGTAAAAACAGGGCATCGGTGAGGGAAAACCCGAAACAGCCCCTGAATAGCCCCGTGAGTGGCACTAACACCTCACGCAGGACCAATGTAACTCGTACGAATTGACCGCGCAGTCATCGAGAAAACGTGGAACATCCCCCGAATTGCTCCGTGAGTGGCACGAACAACTCGCACGGGACCAATGTAACTTTTACGAACTGATCGCGCGATAACAGGACTCCCGGTTTGAGAATACGATGATAATTTGCAATTTTCTAGACTTAGGATAAAAATGTGGGGTTAGAGGGGGAAAACCCGAAATAGCCACTGAACGGCCCCATTAGTGGAACCAACACCTCCCATGGGACCAATGTAACTCGTACAAACTGATCGCATGATCACGGGACTGGAAGTTTGAGAATACGATGATAATTTGCATATTTTTAGAGTTAGGCTTAAAAACTTGACATTAGTGGGAGAAAACCTGAAACAGCCCCCGAACGGCCCCGTGAGTGGAGCCAACACCTCGTACGAACTGACCGCATGATCACGGGACTACCGATTTGAGAATACGACGATAATTTAAAAATATCAGGACTTAGGCAAAACATGGTGTTAGTGGCGGAAAAATCGAAACAACCCCCGAACGGTCCCGTGAGTGGAACCAACACCTCGAACGGGACCAATGTAACTCGTACGAACTGACTGCGCAATCAAGGAACTCGCGCTTTTAGAATACGAAGATAATTTGCATATTTCTAGACTTAGGCTTGAAAACTTGGAGTTAGTGGGGGAAAACCCGAAACAGCCCCCGAACGGCCCAGTGAGTGGCACAAACACCTCGCACGGGAACAATGTAATTCGTAACAACTTACCGCGTGGTCACGGGAATCCCGATTTGAGAATATGATGATAATTTGCATACTTATAGAGTTAGGCATAACAACAGGGCATTAGTGGGGGGAAACCTGAAACAGCCCCCGAACGGCCAGGTGAGTGGCACCAACACCTCGCACGGGACCAATGTAAGTTGAACAAACTGACCGCGCAGTCATGGGACCTTCGGTTTGAGAATACGATTATAATTTGCATATTTCTAGACTTAGGCATAAAAACTTGGCGTTAGTGGGGGAAAACCCGATTTGAGAATACGACGATAATTGAAAAATATTAGGACCTAGGCAAACAATGGCTTTGTGGGGGAAAACTCGAAACAGCCCCCGAATGGCCCCGTGAGTGGCACCAATACCTCGTACGGGACCAATGTAACTCGTACGAATTTATCGCGCGATAACGGGACTCCCGATTTGAGAATACGACGATAATTTGCGTACTTCTATACTTAGGCATAAAAACAGGGCGTTTGTGGGGGAAAACCAGAAACAGCCCCCGAACGGCCCCGTGAGTGGCACCAACACCTCACACTGGACCAATGTAACTCGTAGGAACCGACCGCGCAATCACGAGACAGCCGATTTGAGAATACGATGACAACTTTCATATTTTTAGACTTAGGCATAAAAATGGGGCTTTAGTGGAGGAAAACCCAAAACAGCCCCCAAACGGCCCCGTGAGTGGTACCAACACCTCGCACGGGACCAATATAGCTCGTATGAACTGTTCATGCGATCACAGGACCCCCAGTTTGAGAATACAACGAGAATTTGCATATTCCAAGACTTAGGCATAATAACATGGAGTTAGTGGGCAAATCCCGAATAGCCCCGTGAGTGGCACCAACATCTCGCACGAACTGACAGCACGGTCACGGGACTGTTGATTTGAGAATACGATGGTAATTTGTATATTTCTAGAATTAGGCATAAAATAGGACGTTAGTTGGTGAAAACTCGAAACAGCCCTTGAACGGCCCCGTGAGTGGCACCAACACCTCGTACGGGACCAATGTATCTCGTACGAACTGACCGTACGATCATGGTACTGCCGGTTTGAGAATACCACGATAATTTGCATATTTCTACACTTAGGCATAAAAACATGGCGTTAGTAGGGGAAAACCCGAAACATCCCCCGAACGGCCCCGTGAGTGCCACCCACACCTCACATGGGATAAATGTAACTCGTACGAACTACTCACGCGATCATGGGACTTCTAGTTTGAGAATACGATGATAATTTGCATATTTCTAGACTTAGGCTTAAAAACTTGACGTTAGTGGGTGAAAACCCGAAACAACCCCCGAATGGCCCCATGAGTGGCACCAACACATCGTATGGGTCCAATGTAACTAGTACGAACTGACCGTGTGATCACGGGACTCCCAATTTGAGAATACAACGATAATTAATAATTATCAGGACTTAGGAAAAACATGTCGTCAGTGGGGGGAAAACTCGAAATAGCCTCCCGAACGGCCCCTTGAGTGGCACCAACACCTCGCACATGACCAATGTAACTTTTACGGACTGACCGCGTGATCACGGGACTCCCACTTTGAGAATACGATGATAATTTGCATATTTCTAGACTTGGGCATAAAAATAGGGCGTTAGTGGGGAAAACCCTAAATAGCCCCGTGAGTGGCACCAACACATCGCTCGGGATCAATGTAACTCTTAGGGACTGACCGTGCGATCACGGGACTCTCAATTTGAAAATACGACGATAATTGAAAAATATCAGAACCTAGGCAAACCATGGCTTTTGTGGGGAAAACCCGAAACAGCACCCGAATGGCCCCGTGAGTGGCACCAACACCTCGTACGGGACCAATGTAACTCGTAGGAACTTACCGTGCGATAACAGGACTCCTAATTTGATAATACGACGATAATTTTCGTACTTCTAGACTTAGGCATAAAAACAGGGCATTTGTGGGGGGAAACCCGAACGGCCCCGTGAGTGGCACCAACACCTCTCACAGGACCACTGTAACTCGTACGAACTGATCGAGCAGTAATGGGACTGCCGGTTTAAGAATACGATGATAATTTTCATATTTCTAGACTTGGCATAAAAACATGGCGTTAGTGGGAAAAAATCAAAAACAGCCTTCGAACGGCCCCGTGAGTGGCACCAACACCTCGCACGGGACCAATGTAACTCATACGAACTGATCTCGCTGTCACAGGACTGTCGATTTGAGAATACGATGATAATTTGTATATTTATAGACTTAGGCATAAAAGCAGGGCTTTAGTGGGGAAACTCGAAACAGCCTCCGAACGGCCTCGTGAGTGGCACCAACACCTCGCAGAAGAAAAATTTAACTCGTACGAACTGACCGCGCGATGCTGGGACTACTGATTTGAGAATACGATTATAATTTGCATATTTCTAGACTTAGGCATAAAAACTGGGCGTTAGTGGGGGAAAACTCGAAATAGCCCCCGAATGACCCCGTGAGTGGCACCAACACCTCGTACGGGACCAATGTAGCTCGTACGAACTGACCGCGTGATCATGGGACCCTCGGTTTGAGAACATGACAATAATTTTCATATTTCTAGACTTACGCTTAAAAACATGGTGTTAGTGGGTGAAAAGCCGAAATAGCCCCCGAAAGGCGTTGTGAGTGGCATCAACACCTCGCACGGGACCCATGTAACTTGTACGAACTGATTGCGCGATCACGGGACTGCCGATTTGAGAATACGAAGATAATTTGTAGATTTCAAGACTTAGGCATAAAGACAGGGCGTTAGTGGGGGAAACCCCTAAACGGCCCCGTGAGTGGCACCAACACCTTGCACGGGACCTATGTAACTCGTACGAATTGACCGCGCGGTCACGGGACTGTCGGTTTGAGAATACGAAGATAATTTACATATTTCTAGACTTAGGCATAAAAACGTGGCGATAGTGGGGGAAAAACCAAAATAGCCCCCGAACGGCTCTGTGAGTGGCACCAACAACTTGCACGGGACCACTTTAACTTTTATGAACTGACCGCGCGATAACGGGACTCCCAGTTTGAGAATACGATGATAATATGAATTTTTCTAGACTTTGGCATAAAAATATGTCGTTAGTGGGGGAAAACCCGAAATAGCCCCCTAACGGCCCCATTAGTGGCACCAACACTTCGCATGGGACCAATCTAACTCGTACCAAATGACGACACGATCACGAGACTGCCGGTTTGAGAATACAATGATAATTTTGATATTCCTAGACTTAGGTATAAAAACATGACGTTATTGGGTTAAACCCCAAAAGAGCCCCCGAACGGCCCTGTGAGTGGCATCAACACCTCGCACGGGACCAATGTAACTCGTACGATCTGATCGCCCGATCACGGGACTGCCAATTTGAGAATACGACAGTAATTTACATATTTCTAGACTTAGGCAAAAAAATAGGGCGTTAGTGGGGAAAACTCGAAACAGCCCCCGAACGGCGCCGTGAGTGGCACCAACACCACGCACGGGACAAATTTAACTCGTACGAACTGACCGCGTGATCACGGGACTAACAATTTGAGAATACGATGATAATTTGCATATTTCTTGACTTAGGCATAAATAGAGGGCGTTAGTGGGGGAAACCCCAAACAGCTCCCGAACGGCCCCGTGAGTGCCACCAACACCTCGCACAGGACCAATGTAGCTCGTACAAACTGATCGCATGATCACGGGACCCCCGATTTGAGAATACGACAATAATTTGCATATTTCTAGACTTAGGCTTAAAAACATGGCATTAGTGAGTGAAAAGCCAAAATAGCCCCCGAATCACTCCGTGAGTGGCACCAACACCTCGCACGGGATCAATGTTACTCGTATGAATTGATCGCGCGAACACGGGACTGCCGATTTGAGAATATGATGATAATTTGTATATTTCTTGACTTAGGCATAAAAATTGCGCATTAGTTGGGGAAAACCCGAAACAGCCCCTGAATGGCCCCGTGAGTGGCACCAACACCTTGCACAGGACCAATGTAACTCGTAAGATTGACCGCGCGGTCTCGGGATTTCCGATTTGAGAATACGACGATAATTTACATATTTCTAGACTTAGGTCTAAAAACATGGTGTTAGTGGGGGAAAACCCGAAACAGCCCCCGAACGGCTCCGTGAGTGGCACCCACAACTCACACGGGGCCAATGTAACTTTTACAAACTGACCGCGCAATAACGGGACTCCCAGATTGAGAATACGGTGATAATTTGCATTTTTTCTAAACTTAGGCATAAAAACATGGCGTTAGTGGGGGAAAACTCGAAATAACCCCCGAACGCCCCGTTAGTGGCACCAACACATCGCATGGGACCAATGTAACTCGTACAAACTGACCGCATGATCACGGGACTGCCGGTTTGAGAATACGATGATAATTTGTATATTTCTAGACTTAGGCTTAAAAACTTGACATTAGTGGGCGAAAACCCTAAACAGCTCCCGAACGGTCCCGTGAGTGGTACCAACACCTCGTAGGGGACCAATGTACCTCGTACGAACTGACCACGTAATCACGGGACTCTCGATTTGAGAATATGATGATAATTTTAAAAAAATCAGGTCTTAGGCAAAACATGGCATTAGTGGGGGGAAACCTGAAATAGCCCCCGAACGGTCCCGTGAGTGGCACCAACAACTCGCACGGGACCAATGTAACTCGTACGAACTGACTGCGCTATGACAAAACTCGCGCTTTTAGAATACGAAGATAATTTTCATATTTCTAGACTTAGGCTTAAAAACTCGGTGTTAGTGGGGGAAAACACAAAACAGCCCCTGAACGGCCAAGTGAGTGGCACCAACACCTCGCACGAAAACAATGTAACTAGTAAGAACTTACCGCGCAATCACGGGACTCCTGATTTGAGAATATGATGATAATTTGCATACTTCTAGACTTAGGCATAACAATAGGGCATTTATGGGGGAAACCTGAAACAACCCCCGAACGGCCCCGTGGGTGGCACTAACACCTCGCACGGGGAGAATGTAACTCATACGAACTGACTGCGCAATCACGGGACTGTCGGTTTGAGAATACGATGATAATTTGAAAATTTATAGACTTAGGCATAAAAACATCGTGTTAGTGGGTGAAAAGCTGAAACAACCCCGAATGGCCCCGTGAGTGGCACCAACACCTCACACGGGATAAATGTAGCTCGTGCGAACTGACCGCGCGGTCATGGGACCCCCGATTTGAGAAGATTATGATAATTTGCATACTTATAGACTTTGGCATAAAAATAGGGCGTTAGTGGGGGAAACCCCTGAAAAATATGTTACTAAGGCCGTTTATAAAAATAAACTATTTAAGTAACTCCGATCTGTTTTTTTAGGAAACTCTTTTCATAAAAACCAAACTATTTGAACACAAGATGTGTTTAACAAATCAGTATGTACGAGATCTATTCAAGATTTGAATAACAGGTTTATAAAGTAGTTTAAAAAACTTAAACTCAGCAGAACCAAGAATGAGATGAGGAGATGTAGAAAGATTATGTTCACGATGTTTTTTACGTGGTAAAACCTCACCAATTGAGGAAACATCCACGACTCCCTCTATGGAGTAAAATGAAAAATCCACTAAAACAAATATATGAGTTACAAACTATATAACTAACATGCAAACAACTCAGACCTATATAAGTTTTGGAATGTACCCTCTGGTGTCCTTATAACTTCTCTGCAGTTTTGATTGTAGATGTAGTTCTCCCAGTTTGTTAACTTCTGATTTGTTCCAGCACTTTACGTCGACTCTTTGTTCACAAGATCTTATTACTAACACTTTTCGTGTTGTAGGGTGAAAGTATTTGTGGAGGTTCTCTCTAACACATGCATGCACACACACACACACTTATTAAGTACAACCAGTCCTAACAAATTACAGTAACACTATATGCTGTGATCTTTTCTTTTTCTTTCTTCTAACAAGACTTTAACCTTATTTGACTTTTAAATCAATCCCAGAATCCACGGATACCTTGTTAGGAAGACAGACAAGGTCTTAATCAATCTCAGAATTTAGAAAATCTTTTCGAGATTGAAAACCTCCAAGTGAGATTCCAAACTAGGTCAAAGGTTTAGTTTTACAAGAACTAGAAACAGAAAGCATTTATTGTTGATTTCAAAGTAAGCAAACATTTTATAGAAAATAATCAACAATATATTTATCAAGATGAGAAATAAAGAATGAAACTAAGTGTAATGTAACATGAATAACTCAGATCTAAAATTTCTATGAAATCAGAAAGTAGATCTAAGTAAAAGTTTAAGTTGAAAACAAGATCTAACGAACAAGAGGTTACAATAGAAATTGCAAACTCAACTCAAACTCTCAATCACTCAAGAACACTCAGGGTAGTGTTTTGGATATGAACGAGTTTTGAATAAGTGTTTGAGTTTGGATGGAAGAGGCTTTGATGAACAGGGTTAGGGTTTCTAACTCTCTCTCTTCTCTCTATATTCTCTCTTCTCTCTCTATTTCTCAGAAAAAAGAAAATGGCAAAAGTCTTCGAAGTCTAAGAATAGGGTTCCTTTTATAGGGTGAAGAGAAGGTTAGAGAGACTGGATCAAAGCCAAGGGCCAGGATTAAGTCAAATTAAATTGACTTAGATCGAAGGGTTCTAAGAACGCGGTGCTTAAATGATACCTGATTGGTTTAAAATGTTGTACTGGGATTCACCAAGACAACATGAAGATCTTCGATAACCAATGATCCAAGGGTTAAAAACATACGCGTTTATAACTCAGTAAAGAAACACAATCTCAGCCAATCAGATGAAGATAGGTGTTGGCCAATAACAGGATATGAAACGCGCATCCTAAAGTAATTAAAACCACACCATAAGGTTTACTCCGTTTTCGGATTCTACCCAAGGTAACATTAGGACAATATACCCAACAAATTATATTTACAAATTAACCACAGAAACTTTTAAATAAAGTTTTAATTAAGAAAACCTTATTTAAAAAATATTTATATATCCCAAAAAATTATTAAAATTCAAACTTAGGGATTTAAACACATTCAACATATATACACACACATCATTATGCAGTATGATATGCATTAAATAAATTCTACTGTGTGTGAGTGTTGGCAATTTGTTCTTGATCATTACAAGATAGAGAGATGAAGTAGCAAACAATTTTCTGAGGTTCTTTGGTTTCTAGGGAGGACATAATTTTGTCACAATTTCCAAACTAGATGAGCACTTATACAATATAGACTCAAGTGAGTCAAAAGCATAAGGGCTTCAATCTCCCCCTTTGGAAATATGAGACAAAATCTCCTTTGAGTCATCTAGGACTCGTAGGGAAACAAAAAATAAGAAAAACTTATTCCTATCAAAATTCTATCTACCCAATACGTAGAAATCAAAAAGTACATAACTCAACTAAGTACATTTGAATACCCTATTACAACTGTTGAGAGTAACTGTACAATAAGAACCTGCAATAGATCACTAAGATCAAGCTGTTTAGCATATGTAAGAAATTAATAGACTCAAATTTCTCCCCCATTTTGTCTCAAATGGACAAAGGGAAAAAACTTGGATAAACAACAAAGTTATTTGTCAGCATAAACCATACCAATAGATTTACGTAATGAAAGGAATCTATTATAATCTAGAAGTTTGGTAAACATATCTGCGAGTTGTAGATCAGTAGGAATATAATTGGTTTCTAATTCCTTAGATTCAACCAATTCGCGTATAAAATGATGTCTTATTTTAATATGCTTTGTTCGCAAGTGCTGAACAGGGTTTTTAGAAATATTAATCGCACTTTAATTATCACAATAGAGATGCAATTGGTTTTCTTGAATACCATAATCACTTAGCATTTCTTTAAGCCACATTAATTGAGCACAAAAGCTGCCAGCGGCTATGTATTCAGATTCAGCTGTCGAGAGTGATGTGCATTTTAGTTTTTTACTACTCCATCCTACCAAGTTATTACCTATATAATAACATGCTCCTGATGTACTTTTACTATCATCAGTACACCCAGCCCAGTCAGCATCAGTGTACCCAATTATAGTGCTTGGTGTGTCATTAGTGTACCAAAGTCCTAAATTTAGAGTGCCTTTTACATATTTAAAGATACGTTTAACAGCATTCAAATGGATCTCTTTAGGGTTACTTTGATATAGAGCACATACACACACAGCATACATAATATCCGGACGTGAGGCTGTAAGGTATAGTAAGGTGCCTATCATACTACGATACAGAGTAGGATCTACGGATTTTCCATTTTCATCTTTAAAAAGTTTTAGCGTAGTACTCATGGGCGTTTTAGCATCTTCAGAACTCTCGAGGCCAAATTTCTTTACTATCTCTAAAGCGTACTTGGATTGCGATACAAATAATCCGTCTGAATTTTGTTTGACTTGGAGGCCTAAGAAGAATTGTAGCTCGCCCATAAGGGACATTTGAAATTCCTTATGCATAGTTTCAGAGAAGGATTTGACTTTTGAGGGAGAAGTTGATCCAAATATAATATCGTCAACATAAACTTGAGAAATAGTGATATGTTTTTCAAAATGTTTGACAAAAAGAGTTTGGTCATTTCTGCCTCTTTTGAAACCTTTATCTAAAAGAAAACTGGAAAGACGCTCATACCAAGCTCTAGGAGCTTGTTTAAGGCCATACAAAGCCTTTTTCAGACGAAATACATGATTTGGATATTTAGGGTCAATGAACCCTTTAGGTTGTTCTACATAGGTTTCTTCAGACAGTATTCCATTAAGGAACGCAAATTTAACATCCATCTGGTACAGTGTAAAATGCATGTGGCAAGCTATAGCAAAAAGCAGATGAACAGATTCTAAACGAGTAACAGGAGCAAAGGTCTCGTTAAAATCAATTCCTTCTATTTGAGAGTATCCTTGAGAAACTTATCTAGCTTTATTTCTAAGTATTATCCCATTTTCATCAGTCTTATTTTTGAAAATCCAACGTGTGCCAACAACCTTTTTGTGATCAGGACGTGGAACAAGATACCAAACATCATGAATGACAAATTGTAAAAGTTCTTCCTACATAGCAAAAATCCAGTGAGAGTCATTCAATGCCTCATTTACATTCTTTGGTTCCACAAGGGAAACAAAACATGCATAATGTGCATAGTTTCTTAGTTGGGATCTTGTACGCACTAGCTCACTAGGGTTACCAACTACGTTATTTATGGGATGATATTTAGAAACCTAGTTAGGTACTTCAGGTGTCTCAATAGGTAATGAATTATCCATTTCAGAGGAGTCATTTTCTAAAATATTTGTAGACTCTTCCTCAATAGTAAATTCACCTGTCTTGCTTTCTACAGTAGTGTCACTAACAATTACATTTATGGATTCCATCAAGGTTTTAGTGCGAAGATTATACACTCGATAAGCTCTACTATTAGATGAATATCCTAGAAATATGGTCTTATCTCCCCGGCTCTCAAATTTGGATAAGTGTTCCCTATCTTTTCATACATAACAAGTACTGCCAAAGGTTCTAAGATATTTAAGATTAGGCTTTTTATTGTACCAAAGTTCGTAAGGGGTTTGTTTGGAATTCTTTCTAAGATAGACCCTATTTATAATGTGACACGCAGTACGAATGGATTCTACCCAAAAATATTTAGGTAAATTCTTGGCATGTAACATAACACGTGCCATCTCTTGAAGGGTACGATTCTTTCTCTTCGCAATACCATTCTGTTGAGGGGTCTTAGGAGCACTAAACTCATGTTTATAACCATTATAGTCATAGTATTCTCTAATACCAGTGTCTTTGAATTCACCACCTCTATCACTACGAATTCTATTCACTTGAGTATCCTTTTCATTTTCAATCCTAAGAAGAATTTTTAGGAAGGTTTGAAATGTTTCAGAATTTTGTTTTAAGAAGGCTACCCAGGTAAATCTAGTTAAGTCATCAACCATAACAAGGATGTAACTGTGTCCACAGAGACTAACAGTTTGGGAGGGACCCATTAGGTCCATATGGATGAGTTCTAATGGATTAGAGGTAAAAATATCTTTGACTTTCTTATGAGGTGCCTTAACAATTTTACCTTCCTGACAGGAACCACATATAATATTGGGTATAAGTTTCATTTTAGGAACTCCTCTAACTATATCCTGAGAAGTCAGTCTACTAAGGTTATCGTAATTTATATGACCCATTCTGTTATGCCATATCTCATTGTCATCCATTCTGGCAACATTACAGATTTCAGAATTGTTCATGACAGTGTAAAAATTGTCAGGAGTTCTGAATCCAGTAATTATGCATTCACCGTTTTCTTTTAAAGTTTTGCAATTGTTCTTTGAAAAGGTAACAGTATGATCTGAGTCACAAAATTGCGATATGCTAAGTAGATTTGCCTTAAGACCTTTGACTAGAAGAACATCTTGAATAATAGGAAGCCCATCTTCTTGGAGAGTTCCTTTGCCTATGATTTGAGATGAAACTCCATCACCAAAAATGACTTTACCACCAGCAAAGCTGGTTTTGTTTAAAAGTTTAGTTTCATCACCAGTCATATGCTTAGAACATCTAGAGTCTAAATACCAACCAGATGATGTGTGTTCAGCTTTTAAAGCAGTAACAACAACATTACACTTCATCTGAGGTAATAGATCATCTTTTCTAACCCAAATTGCCTTAGTTTTCATCTTGCGCTTATTAGCTCTCAATTGATAAAATTTGCGAGCTTTGGATTTTTGCTAAAAAATGTTTTGCGCATGATTTTGAATTTTGTGAAAGACTTGAGCATTTGGTTTAGGAAAGTGCTTAGGATTCCTTCTAGGAAATGTTCTTTTAGGTTTGGTCTTTCTCTTTCTATAATTAGAGTTTCTATCTGGCTGTCTAGGAAGTATATAATTGTAGCGGTTCCTCCTAGAATAGTTAAAGTTCTGATAGATATGAGGATTATAGACATGTTTAACTAGTCTCCTAGCATAGCAACTATCAAAAGAGTGGCCATATATGTCGCAGTAGGAGCAATAAAGATTGCTCAAAATTGGGGTCTCCTTAGGAAAGTCTCTAAACAAAGGTTTTGAGAAGTTTTGAGGTTGAACTCTATTCCTAGGTGTGACATTCTTGTATGCAGACTCACTCTTCCTAATATAAGGGCAGACGTATTTAGCCTTAGGTGAACTTTCATGTTTAGAGCAACTTGATTCCCCGATGTTAAAATTTTGATGTTTTGAATCAAAATCAGTTTTTAGAGAATGAAAGTCTTGGCATGTTTCTATAGGTCTTTTGCCTCCTGACACAAACTTGATAGGTTCAAAAGATTTTGTTTGTGTTTTCAAATTGGGGAAAAACCCTATTCCAATTCGATCATCAGAATTGGTTTTTTATTCAGCAACAAATTCATCAAAACATTTTGAATTATTTTCAAATTTTGTAAATTTCTTGAAAACAGTTGTTGTCTTTTCTTTAGTTTGCTCCAATTCTAACAATGTCCCTTTGTATTTTTTCTCCAGAGTTTCATTTGTTTCTTTTAAATTTATGATTTTTTCATCAAACATTTTGATTTCGTTTTTATGGGTCAAACATTGGGTAGTATACTCTTCAGCATTTAGTTTGACCATTAGATCTTCCAACTTTTTGGTAAGTTCTTTCACAATTTTTTCTAGTCTAGCGCTTTTCTTGAGAGTTTTAGCATAAAGTGTGTGAATGTCTGGGAGGTTTTCATTGTCCGAGTCAATAAGTGTGGTGTGTGGAGTGACCCCTAAAGATTCATTTTTTAAACTCACACACCCATTGACATCGTCATTATCGCTATCCCTTTGACTCACACACCCCGAAGTAGAACATGCAACATTCTCAGTAATCAAAGCATCTAAACCAGTATAAACATGATTCTCAATAGCAAGAGTAGAGTTACTAGAAACATTTTCATACACAGGCATAGGCACATCATCATTATATATGATCTTGGCAAAGAAAGACATGCAAGGGTCAAAAACATCAAATGACTCAGGTTCCTCATGTTCAGGGTCACTTGAATCATCCCATGTTTTGAAAATGTTAGCTCTAGTATGTTTATTTTGAGTTTTCAAGTTAACTCTACAGTCTTGTGCAATGTTCCCCAGTTTACCACATCTATAGCATTCAGTCTTCTTAAGGTCTCTATTAGGTCTAATATGAGAGTCCTTGTGATTTTTGTCATGGTTTTTCTCATGAGGTTTGTGATTAGAGGAAGTTGGATAATTTGAATTGCCTTGTTTATTTGCTACTTTGTTTCTAAACTTAATGAGTTTCTTAAACTGTTTTGTAATTAAGGCAATTTGATTGTCCAAACTCTCTATATTGCATTCCTCATCAGAATCATAAGTAATGAATATAAGCTCAGGCTTAGTTAACTTAGAAGAGAAGCTCAAATTGGAACTAGTATGTTTCCTATGGGTTTGTGTCAATTGTTTCTTAAATTTTAGTTCCATTTCCACATTTCTTAGTTTACTACTGAGTAATTCAGGAGTGAGATTTTGATCACACATTTCCTCAATAGCATATCTTTTATTATCAAATTTCTGTGGTAATGATCTTCGAATTTTAGATACAATTTCATGTCTGTCATAAGTCACCCCATTAGCATGCAGTTTGGTCACAATATCAGTCAGGTTCATATAGAAGTCATCAAATGACTCAGTCTCAGACATAATTAAGGAGTTATACTGCTGAATAACCATTTGAGTTTTAGCAGCCTTAACTCTAGTGTCTCCTTCATAAGCAGTAACCAAGGTGTCCCAAGCTTCCTTAGAAGTGGTACAGGATGAGATTCTTTTGAACTCATGTTCATTTATGGACATAAATATGGCATTCTTTCCTTTGTTACTATTTCGAGAAACTTGTTTCTCTTCTTGAGTGAACTCACTTAATGCTTTCTTAACCCTCTCATTACTTCCTTCGGTGGCTGGTTTAGTAGGAAAAGTGTAACCATTTTCAACAATGTCCCAGACATCATCGCCCAGAGTTCCTTGAATGAAAGCAATCATCCTTACTTTCCAGTAAGCAAAATTGGTTCCATCAAAGATTGGAGGTCTGGTCAAGTTACCAAATCATTCATTTTTCTCGTCCATATTTGATTTTCTGAAAAAAATTTTAGAAACACGTGATCTCTTTAGCAAGTAGTTTACCAAGCTTTGATACCAATTGAAAAATATGTTACTAAGGTCGTTTATAAAAATAAACTATTTAAGTAACTCCGATCTGTTTTTTTAGGAAACTCTTTTCATAAAAACCAAACTATTTGAACACAAGATGTGTTTAATAAATCAGTATGTACGAGATCTATTCAAAATTTGAATAACAGGTTTATAAAGTAGTTTAAAAAACTTAAACTCAGCAAAACCAAGAATGAGATGAGGAGATGTAGAAAGATTATGTTCACGATGGTTTTTATGTAGTAAAACCTCACCAATTGAACATCCATGACTCCCTCTACGGAGTAAAATGAAAAATCCACTAAAACAAATATATGAGTTACAAACTATATAACTAACATGCAAACAACTCAGACCTATATAAGTTTAGGAATGTACCCTCTGGTGTCCTTATAACTTCTCTGCAGTTCTGATTGTAGATGTAGTTCTCCTAGTTTGTTAACTTCTGATTTGTTCCAGCACTTTACGTCAACTCTTTTTTCACAAGATTTTATTACCAACACTTTTCGTGTTGTAGGGTGAAAGTGTTTGTGGAGGTGCTCTCTAACACATGCATGCCCACACACACACTTATTTAGTACAAACAATCCTAACAAATGACAGTAACACTATATGCTGTGATCTTTTCTTTTTCTTTCTTCTTACAAGACTTTGAACCTTATTTGACTTTTAAATCAATCCCAGAATCCACGGATACCTTGCTAGGAAGACAGACAAGGTCTTAATCAATCTCAGAATTTAGAAAAGATTTTCGAGATTGAAAACCTCTAAGTGAGATTCCAAACTAGGTCAAAGGTTTAGTTTTACAAGAACTAGAAACAGAAAGCAATTATTATTGATTTCATAGTAAGCAAACGTTTTATAGAAAATAATCAACAATATATTTATCAAGATGAGAAATAAAGAATGAAACTAAGTGTAATGTAACATGAATAACTCAGATCTGAAATTTCTATGAAATCAGAAAGTAGATCTAAGTAATAGTTTAAGTTGAAAACAAGATCTAACGAACAAGAGGTTACAACTGCAATTATAAACTCAACTCAAACTCTCAATCACTCAGGAACACTCAGGGTAGTGTTTTGGATATGAAGGAGTTTTGAATAAGTGTTTGAGTTTGGATGGAAGAGGCTTTGATGAATAGGGTTAGGGTTTCTAACTCTCTCTCTTCTCTCTTTATTCTCTCTTCTCTCTCTATTTCTCAGAAAAAAGAAAATGGAAAAAGTCTTTTAAGTCTGAGAATAGGGTTCCTTTTATAGGGTGAAAAGAAGGTTCGAGAGACTGGATCAAAACCAAGGGCCAGGATAAAGTCAAGTTAAATTGACTTAGATCGAAGGGTTCTAAGAACACGGTGCTTAAACGATACCTGATTGGTTTAAAATGTTGTACTGGGATTCACCAAGACAACATGCAGATCGTCGATAACCAATGATCCAAGGGTTAAAAACATACGCGTTTATAACTCAGTAAAGAAACACAATCTCAGCCAATCACATGAAGACAGGTGTTGGACAATAACAGGATATGAAATGCGCGTCCTAAAGTAATTAAAACCACACCCTAAGGTTTACTCCGCTTTCGGATTCTACCCAAGGTAACATTAGGACAATATACCCAACAAATTATATTTACAAATTGACCACAGAAACTTTTAAATCAAGTTTTAATTAAGAAAACCTTATTTAAAAAATGTTTATAAAATCCCAAAAAATTATTAAAATTCAAACTTAGGGATTTAAACACACTCAACATATATACACACATCATTATGCAGTATGATATGCATTAAATAAATTCTACTGTGTGTGAGTGTCAGCAATTTGTTCTTGATCATTACAAGATAGAGAGATGAAGTAGCAAACCAATTTTTGAGGTTCTTTGGTTTCTAGGAAGGACATAATTTTGTCACAATTTCCAAACTAGATGAGCACTTATACAATATAGACTCAAGTGAGTCAAAAGCATAAGGGCTTCAAACCCAAAATAGCCCTCGAACAACCTCGTGGATGGCACCAACACCTCGCATAGGACCAATGTAACTCGTAGGAACTGATTGCGCGGTCACGAGACACTCGATTTGAGAATATGATGATAATTTGTATAATTCTAGATTTAGGCATAAAAATAGGGCTGTAGTGGGGGAAACCCCAAAACAGCCCTCGAACGGCCCCGTAAGTGGCACCAACACCTTGTACGGGACCAATGTATCTCGTACGAACTGACCGTGCCATCATGGGACCCCCGGTTTGAAAATACGATGAGAATTTTCATATTTCAAGACTTAGGCATAAAAACATGGCGTTAGTGGGGGAAATCCTGAAACAGCCCCCGAACAGCCCCGTGAGTGGCACCAACACCTCGCACGGGACCAAGTAACTCGTACGAACTTATCGGGCGATCACGAGATAGCCAATTTGAGTATACGATGATAATTTGCATATTTCTAGATTTAGGCATAAAAACAGGGCTTTAGTGGGGGATACCCCAAAACAGCCCCCGAACGGCCCCGTCAGTGGCACCAACACCTCGCACGGGACCATTGTATCTCGTACGGACTGACCGCGCGGTCATGGGACCCCCGATTTGAGAATACGACAAGAATTTGCATATTTCAAGAGTTAGGCATAAAAACATGGCGTTAGTGGGGGAAATCCCGAAACAGCCCCCGAACAGCCATGTGAGTGGCACCAACACCTCGCACGAACTGACAGCGCGGTCACGGGACTGCTGATTTAAGAATACGATGATAATTTATATATTTCTAGACTTAGGCATAAAAATAGGGCGTTAAGGGGGGGAAACTCGAAATAGCTCCTAAACGGCCCCATGAGTGGCACCAACACCTCGCACGGGACCAATGTATCTCGTACGAACTGATCGCGCGGTCACGGGACTCCCAATTTGAGAATACAACGATAATTTTTATATTTCGAGACTTATGCATAAAAACATGGCATTAGCGGGAAAAATCCGAAATAGCCCCCGAACGGTCCCGTGAGTGGCACCCACACCTCGCACGGGATAAATGTAACTCGTACGAACTAATCACGCGATCACGGGACTTCTAATTTGATAATACGGCAATAATTTGCATATTTCTAGACTTAGGCTTAAAAAATTGATGTTAGTATGTGAAAACTCAAAACAGTCCCCGAATGGCCCCGTGAGTGGCACCAACACCTCGTTGATAATATGATAAAAATTTGTCGATTTGAGAATATGGAATTGATATGTTGATAATTATAACTCATATATGCAATTTTTCAGCTTGAATAAATTTTTTGTAAAACAAGTTGGTTACAGATATCATTTTTTTTTGTATCCTATTATTTGTAGGATTTTTGCACGTGGAAAAAATGAAGTAGGCAATGGTTTACAACATGAAGATTGTCTATATAATGTTGTGGACATCCCGGATTATGTTTTTCATGTGTTACAGTTGTGCGGGCTTTTATTGTTTAGTTTTATCACCATGCAGGCTTTTATAATTTGGTTGTTAAATTTTATGGCCGTGCGGGCTTTATAATAAGCAGGTTTTACATTTACAGGGTTTGGAATGTCCAAAAAATAGAGGAAACTCTTCCCAATTTTTTTTTGGTCTGTGAATTATTAAGACGTGTAATATTTTTAAGTTTGTATAAATATTAGTTTATTAACAATGTTCTCGATTCGCAATTTTTAATTTTTTTTATTGTTGTGCCAATAATAAATATTTGTAACACCTCTTACACATCCAACGTTACACGTAGCAACCGACATTGCACTCACATGACCCCCAATTTTAGGATTGGACAAAAAAAATATTTTTTCAAAATTATAGTTAAATATGGACATGGACTTTGTCCATGACCATTTTTATTTTTTTCGTTGCGCATAAAAATGGTCACGGCAAAAGTCCATGACCCCAAACATGACCAAAAATGGTCGCCGCCAAAGTCCGCGTCCATTTTTTTCCTTATTTTTTCCGTCACGGTATGGGTCACGGACTTGGGCCGTGACCATTTTTTTTCCTTTTTTTGTCACAGTTGTGGGTCGCGGATGAAGTCCGCGACCAATTTTTCACGGTTGTGGGTCACAGACTTGGGCCGCGACCATTTTTTTCCTTTTTTTTTGTTACGGTTGTGGGTTGCGGCCCAAGTCCGCGACCAATTTGTCACGGTTGTGGGTCTTGGACTTGGGCCGCGACCTTTTTTTTATTTTTTTATCACGGTTGTGGGTCGCGAACTTGTGCCGCCACCAATTTGTTATGGTGGTGGGTCACGGACGAGGGCCACGACCCATCACGGCATGGGTCACGACCCAAGTCCGCGATTTTATTCTATGACCCCCTGTGGGCCGTGACCATTTGTGGGTCACGGACTTGGGCCACGACCCATGAAATTGGTGACGCCCAAAATTCTCACGGCCCAAGTCCGCGACCCACAGTCTTGGTCAGGGATTATGGTCATGACCAATCGCCAGTTTTGGTGCACTGGCTATACACACAATAATGATAATCATATAATAGGCATTTTCGCATCCCATTAAAATTTGAGGTATTCACCCAACCCATACATATATTTTCCGTACATGGTATTCTCTCATTACTACTTATAATATAATTATTTCGATTATTTTCTCTCTCGAAATCTCAAAGGATAATTCACCTTTCTAAATCTTTAGGGTATTACTATGTGAATATTACCTAGCAATTCTGCACTATGCTAAAATGACCAAATGACAATTCCCTATCACAAAACAACTACATAAACCTAATTGGGCAAAAATTACAATTTTCCAAGTTTTGGCGCCGTTGTTCGAACCAGGTCCGATGTCGTTTGAACGACATCTCACAAGATCCATTCTCGTTCGAATGAAGCTTAATCTCGTTCGAATGAGATTGAGTCTTCTTCTCCCCCACCAGAAATGTTATGTTCTACATCCTCGACAATTTCACTTTCCACCATTTTTAATCCTAAAACCTCTAAAACAATCAGGCCAAACACCAATCATTCCATTCCAATCAACTACCTAACAACTATATATGATTCCCAACAATATAGCATCATTAAATCATCATTAATCATCAATAAATTCGAAATCCCCAAATTTAAATATCAAGAACCCTTGTTCTCATATTTATATGCAAAACTCTAAATTAAACACAGATTAAATCACAAAATTATCATAAATTCGTGGACATAATCCTATCTACATAAGAGAATCAAACTTTATTCAAACCAGTACTAACTTATGACTAAATATCCCAAAATTTTCACCAAATTCAACTTTCATAGTAATGGAGAAATTACCTAGACTAACATGAACACAAATATTGCTAAGGAAAGAAAGTAATAAACACATGCCTCAATTATGATGTTCTAATCCGTTGATGAAATTGGCATAGACTTGTTCCTCGTCTTCCGATCTACGCTTTCATGGAATTTGTGGTGTGAGTTCTTGGGTTTTGCACTAAGAACACCTATGGACTCTCTCTCCATCTTCCGCTGTGGTTCTCTCTCCCTCTCTCTTAGGTTTAATAACTGATAGACTTATTCTCACCCACGTAAAATCATATTTAATTATCTAATTTTCGTTCATTTTATTTCCTCAAAAATCCAAATGATAAAAATACCCCTACAGGGTGCCGGTTCGGCCTAAAAATACACCGGAGTCCAAATAAAATACCCGGGTAGAGTTTTTTTACTATCTCGACCCTTTCAGACTCAATGGCGCACTTGAAATGGCTATAAAAGTTACTTAAAAATAATTCACTTCTTTAATCCATTAAATTAGTCCCGACACGACTCACGCGTGCGTCCCGACTTAATATACCGAACTGTCGTATTTCTCACTCTCGATAATTTATAAAATTTTATAATTCCATATTACATATCCACACAGTGATTGTTGATGTAAAAAACTAGATTGCTCTAATTATTCAATCACAGATAAATAAATAAGACAAAGATTTTTAAAGTGGTTCGGCTAGGAATAAAGCCTACGTCCACTGTTATGTTATTGCTGAATGTTTGTGGAATTCTTGATTACAAGTTCTCTCAAGAAATTCCGGTCCCTATGAATTGAGGATGATACAAGGTATTTATAGCCTTGAGGCTGTACATGAAAGGTTCGATACATTAAATGATATACATGTGAAAGGGTAATACATTTAATGCAGCGTGTGCGTCAAGAATATAATGAATAGTTGAACAGTTGTCCGTCTGGTAATTAATGATACGACCGAGATGCAGTTCGGACCGCCTTAGTTGCTCGTTGATCAAGAGTTCCTCGGAGTGCTTAGAGTATCTCGGGATGATGTATTTCCTCGGGGTGTTGTAGTTTCTCGGTGTATTGAAATTTCTCGGTGTATTCTCGTTGAAGGGAAAGAAGCACGGTTGGTCGGGAAATGATCTTCCTTGTTGCTATTGTGCCATGTAGATTGACACGTGTCTTCATCTTATTTGTCCACATCAGCACATTAATTTTGGTATCAACAGAAGCCCCCAATGTTTCATATTTTGAACTCTGAAGAGTATGGAACATTCTTTCTCGGTATATGGTAATATTAAATGTACTTCCCGGGTTTCAGGAACATTGTATTCAAATTTCCTTCTTATTTCACAGTTTCCGCCTTTTTGATAAAGCGCTTTGATATTCGTGCAAATTTTGTCCTTTTAGCCGCCGGAAGTTTAGTAGTTTCTTTTTGGTAATCATTTCTTTCGCCGCTTCCCAATGCAAAGTATTTAAACTTCTTTGGTAACCATACCGTCGTCTACGTTTTTCATTCTCTGCATTCAAGCTTTCTCTTCTCTTCTTCTCTTGTGCGTTCATCTTTGTTTCCGTTCGTTGTCAACACATCTCCTTTCTTTCTGTAAGATCTTCTTTCTTTCTTCTGTATCTCTTTTATTCAATATGGTTTATATTGTGGAATCTGTTGAGAAATTCCGTTCTGATTTTTCCATTCCTTCGTGGGTAACTCTAGAGGTTCTTTCTGAGCCTTTAGATTACTTTCGATTGGCTGAGGGACATTGGTTCCCCAGTCTTTTTGTTGCTGAATGCGGTTTTTCCTTTCCACCAAACCCATTATGTCTTGAGTTTTGTCAATATTTTGATCTTGTTCCTGCAAAAATAGCCCCCAATTCATGGAGAATAATTATAGGGGTGCACAAATTAAATCTAACTCATGGGACTCGTATTGGGATCCCTGAAATTATGTTTTGTTATAAATGGGCCGTTCTAGATAATATTTATTATTTAAAAACTAGGTATTTGAATAGGGCTCTTGTAGTTAATCTCCCTGACTCAAATAGGGATTATTTTGAGCATGGGTTGGTCATAAAAAATTGGCAACATGCGCCTTTATCTGGGAATGAAGTATACAACGGTCCCAGATGCCCCCCATACGGCAATGGGATAGGTTTATTTTTCATTTTATTTTACTTATGAAATTATGCTTTCATCATGTTTGACAAAATGTATGACTGATATTCCATTATGTATTTATTTGCAGTTGATAGCAAAAGAAAAACTCCAAAAGAGTCAGAAGTGAATATCAAGCATTTGAAACTTATCTGGAATTTGCATAAGACCATTGCTGACGAGCATATTAGATCTGCTTCATATTTACTACAGTATAAGAGTTACACAACCTCTTATACTGCTCGCCCTGTTGAACCAGCTTCAACACCAGAAAGTTCATCTTCAGATTCTCATATCCCCCTATCTCAGAGAATGGGCAAGAAAAGAGCTCCTCCTGCTCTATTTGGTGACACTTCTTCTGCTGTTGGAGCCCAGAAAGGCAAAAGTGATGTCCCAGAGGGGACTAAAAAAGTAGATGCTGGTTCCTCCAAAGTTGCCGAGAAGCCCCCAGTGGCCCCGAGCAAGAAAGATGCTCCTGCTGATGTAATTGCCATCTCTCCGACCAAGACTTCTTCCTTGGTTGATGCTGCTGACCGTCCTTTGAAGAGATTGAGGAAATCATCATCAGTTAATCTTGCTGGAACTGCATCTTCTCTACCCGCTGGTGGTAGTGGTGTCTCAAAAATTATTCTTCCGAGTTCTTCAACGAGCTCAGTTATACCCGAGGTTCTCGGGGTTGATGAAAAAATTCCTAGGGACACATTGACATCCCTAGCTGCTCGCCATCTTTCTTCAGTAAATTTCTCATACCTTTGATCTTTCTTTCTTTTTCTTGAATTCTTGTATTTGTGTTGACTTTATTGTTTTTTTTATCTTTCAGCTGGTGAACTGCTTCAATACCATCGTGAAGAAAGATCAAGTTATTAAAGCTTCTACTTCCTCGTCCGATGTTGACGATGCTTTATTGGGTTTAACCCAATCTGTGAAGGAATCTCGCCAACAGTACATCGAGGAGAAAACTGGTTGGGAGAAAAAATTGGCTGTGGCTGAGGCTGATAAGATGAAGATGGCTGAAACCTCCAAGAATTTGGAGGAGAAAATTAAAGATTTGGAGGTTAAACATCAGGAATCTGATGATAAATTGAAGAAGGCAGAAGAAGAATTATCTACTCTGCGAGATATTAAGGTTAAGAAAGAGGAACTGGAGGTGAAGCTCTCCTCGGAGAAGTCGAGGAGAAAAGTTGCAATCAAGAAACATTTCAGCGTTGGTTGGGAGAAAGGATGGGAGAGAGGGATAGCTGCAATGACGTCCCAAGTCCAATATGGGGAGTTGAAATACTTCTATGATGGTTGGGTAGCTACATTGCAAGAGCTAAAAGTCCAAGACGATTCTGAGCTATTCCAACGGCATCTCCCTGGTCCTCCTCCACCAATTGTGGAAGAAGAAGAAGATGAACCTGCTTCAGATGAGTCTTCCATGGCTATGGGCGATCAAGTTTCTGCCTCTCAACCCTCTGCCACCGAGGACGTTTCCTCCATGCCTCCTCCTCCCGAGAAGATTCCTACCGATCAAGCTGTAGCTACCACCGAGCAACCGAGCTCCTCGTCCCAGCCTCCCGAGAAAGTCTTGGGAGACAAGGAAAAGGTGTGAAGTTGTTCGGTAGCAGTTCTGTATTTCCTTGTAATCGAACGATGTAACTTTTTGATGATCTAATAAAATATATCTTTGCTTATCTCTGTTATCTTTTTCTTGTCATTAGTTTGTTGCTAGAATGGAATTGATCTCTTCTCATGATACCGAGCTGATGCATCAATGTCATCAATACTATAAGGCTGGTCATACAGATCTTAGTACATCGGAAATTACTGATATCCTTGGTCACGGTGCTTCAGAGCAGGCTATTGAAGCTTATCAGTACTTGAAAGCTTTACTTGACCGAGCAGTGGCCAACAATGTCGCTTACTATGAGTTGATTGAAGAGCTTCATGGTTCCTTAGAGGATCTTCAAAATCAACACAACGAATCAATGGCTTTGTTACATAAAGATTATGAAAACAGATACCAGCAGCTCTCTTCAGAAACAGGCCACAAGAAGATCATTGCTGGGTATGACATCAGGGAGAGGACCCTAAAAGGTGAAATTGAAGCCTGTAGACAAATCGCCGAGATCCTGGAGCAAGAAAATAATAATTTGCAGAAGAAATTAGCTCAATATGAATCTGCTGCTTCATCTTCTACTGCATTAATACCAGTTACTGATGAAGGCTTCTCGTTCTTAGAGGTCGAAAATGCCAAACTAAGGCAAGAGCTGGAGGACTTAAGAAGATCTGCCATTTCTGGAACTGCTCGGGGACGAGGAAGAGGTTCTCGGGGGCGAGGAAGAGTCAACCCAAATGTTGAAGAGGCTCGCACTCAGTCTACTCTGGAAACTCAAGCATTCCAGTTGAAAGTAAAAGACCGTGCTCTGACTGAAATGTCCAATAAAAATCTGTCTCTGGAAGATCAGCTGGCATCAACGAAATCTGCCTTGCATAACAAAGATCTCTTTGCCAAAAGCCTTCATGAACAATTGGGTAGATTAACCTTCCAATTCCATAAACAGCCAAGAGAATTCTGGATGGCAGGATACAATGAAGCTCTCGTTCATCTGGATGCTCGCATTGAACATGCTAATAATGAAGGTTACAAGCAAGGATGGTTAAATGCATTGGGTGTATTAAAGTTGGAGCAAGGGCATTTTTTATGGGACTATCATGCTCCATCATTATTAGACCTGCCTGTACCACCTTTCAAATTGGATATGGCATGGATTCCAGCTCGTTCCATTCCTCGCAGTCTAATTTCAAAATATCTTGGTGATTATAGCCTTCACTCCCAAGCTGAATTATCTCGTCCTGAGCATCTTTTGGATACACCTTCTGTTATGAACGTCAGAATGCTCAGAGATGTTAATTTCATCAATTCTCCCCTTTTCCTAGAAGGCCCTCCTGCCGGCGAGGAACCTGTTTCTAAAGCACAGGGCAAAAAACCAATAGAATAGTAATATCCATGTAACAATTTAGTACCTTCTTGTAATTTGTAATTTATTCTAGATTAATGAAAAGATTTTCATTTTCTGTTTGCCAATTTTGTTAGTCTTGTGTTTATCAAGCACATTTATATTTGTACATATGTATCTATGTATCTGTTAAAAAGATAACAATATTATTGTTCAATAAGCAACTTAATAAAAAGTTACAAGTATTAGTATTGTTTCTCGATCACTTAATAATAAAGTAATGAGTAAAAATGTTCAAACTGTTTCCAACCAACCAAGGTGGGTGAATAATGTTTGTCGACTAATTACAGCTCCGACGAACTATACTTGGTTTGATTATAAAATTGCATCCGACCAACTAAGATCAATAAGTTGTCCTCGCCGACCAACTACAGTTATTGGGTTTTTTGCTCCGACCAACTATACTTGGTGTATTTTTTGAACATTTTGTTTTTCAAAGAACTCATTGTAATAATATTACCTCCCGACCAACATAAGTTGTAATATGAGAGTATATTTTTATCTTACCAACCGTAGTTGATCCTGCTGGTGTACACTTTCTGGCTCCTTAAAGCTTTTGGCTCCTTAGAGCATTTTTTGGCTCCTTAGAGCTGTCCTCCTAACCAAAGGAGGTTGGCTCCTTAGAGCACTTTTGCTCCGTAGAGCTGTCCTCCTAACCAAAGGAGGTTGGCTCCTTAGAGCACTTTTGCTCCGTAGAGCTGCATTTTTTGGCTCCTTAGAGCATGTCCTCCTAACCAAAGGAGGTTGGCTACTTATAGCACTTTTGCTCCGTAGAGCTGTATTTTTTGGCTCCTTAGAGCATGTCCTCCTAACCAAAGGAGGTTGGCTACTTATAGCACTTTTGCTCCGTAGAGCTGTATTTTTTGGCTCCTTAGAGCACTTTTGTTGTGTAGTGTATTACACTAGTATTCCCCGAAAAACTTTCATCCAGAAAGAAAAATGGTGAAACATCTTCGTTTTATTCATAATGAAAGAAATGATTTACATTTGACATCATTGATAATACTTGCGCAGGTGTTCAGCATTCCATGCATTTTTAAATTCCTCTCCTTCTAGAGTTGCTATTCTGTAAGTTCCTGGTCGAACAACTTCTGTAACTCGGTAAGGTCCATGCCAATTTGCTTCCAGTTTATTCTGCTTCTGAATGACCTTCTTTAGCACATAATCCCCTTCTTTTAAATCACATTTCTTTACCCTTTTGTTGTAAAACAGAGCTGTTCGTTGTTGATAAGCAGCATTCCTAATGGCTGCCTCTTCTCTGACTTCCTCGAGCATATCCAAATCCATCCTTCTCATCAGATCACTGATCGGAGAATTAAAATTTAACACCCTATGTGTTGGTAGGCCCAACTCGGCAGGTATCACAGCCTCACTTCCAAATGCTAGCATATATGGTGATTCTCCTGTTGCTGCTCGGGGAGTTGTTCGGTAAGCCCACAAAACTGACTGTAGCTCATTAATCCAATTTGCTTTAGCCTCACTTAACCTCTTCTTCAACCCATTTAGTAATGTTCTGTTCGTCACTTCAGTCTGCCCATTGCTTTGGGGATGGCCTGGTGCTGAATGAAACTTCAAGACGTTTGACTGATGACAATAGGCAGCAAATTCTTCATTATCAAATTGCGTTCCATGGTCTGTGATGAAAGCGTGGGGGAGACCATTCCGACAAATGATATTCTTCCATATGAACTGATACGCCTTCTCGTACGTCATATCAATTAGTGGTTCAGCTTCCACCCACTTAGTAAAATAGTCTACTGCCACGACGAGATACTTGAACTTTCCTCGGGTCGTCGGCAGTGGCCCAACCAGATCAATCCCCCACATGGCAAATGGCCAAGGTGATGTTATGGGTGTCAACAATGCCTGTGGAGTTCTTCGGATGGAAGAAAAACGTTGGCACTTGTCACACTTCTTAGCATAGGCTATACAATCAGCTATCATCGTCGGCCAGTAGTATCCTTGTGTCATCACCCTTTGCAGTAGAGTCCGACCTGCTACATGAGCTCCACAAGATCCTTCATGGATTTCTTCAATCAATTCTTTGACTTCTGATGGATGCACACATCTCTGCAAACCTGCCATAATTCCTCGTCTATACAAAACACCATTAGTTAATACATACCGAGCGACTTTATACTTCAATTTCTTGGCAGCTAGTTTGTCCTCCGGTAGTACTCCTTCTTCAATGTATGCTCTGATAGGATCCATCCAAGATGGTCCTAAATCAAGGGTAATAATCTTCACCGTCAGATCTTCTTCTATGCTCCGACTTTCTAGTACTTCAATTGGTATTGTTCTTCGCAGCTCGGTGCGCGTAGCTGACGCTAGTCGGGCCAATGCGTCTGCTCTAGCATTCTCCATTCTCGGCATCCTCACCAATTGAATAGCATCAAATTCTTTCAATAATTCCATCACTTTTGCATGGTACTTCACCATTAACTCTCCCTTCACTGCATATATTCCCATCATTTGATTCACAATTAACTGAGAATCACTGAAAACAATTACTTGACGTGCCTCCATAACTTTCGCCAAATGAAAACCTGCTATCATAGCCTCATATTCAGCCTCATTATTGGAAGCTTTGAATTGGAATCTCAAGGCGTACTCCATGTCAATATCATCTGGAGAATTTAAAACAATCCCTGCTCCACAACCAGCCGTGCAAGATGATCCATCTACATATAATCTCCATGTATGTAACTCGTCTTCAAATTTCTTATCTGTTAGAGTTCCTCGGTGAAATATCATCTGCTTTCTTTCATCATCCCTGGGTATCCTTCGTTCCTCGTCGGTCATTTGTTCGCGCCCCTCTACCAACCGGAGTTGGTCGGGGTTTAAATATGATGATTTTTCTACCTCCACAAGTCCTTTTACCAACCTTGGTTGGTTTGGATCTGTGTCTGTCAATCCTGTATCGTCCACAGGTAGGTCAGCAAGCATCTTTTGCTCCTCGGGGGTATCAGGGTATGTGAACTCTGCTATAAAATCTGCCACGGCTTGCCCTTTCAACGATGATCTGGGTTCATACACAATATCATATTCGCCGAGCTCTATTGCCCAGTACATCAATCTTCCTGATTTTTCTGGCTTGTGAAGGGCTTGTCTTAACGGCATGTCGGTATACACAATGATGGTATGGGCCTGGAAGTATGGTCTCATTCTTCTACTTGCTTCAATTAATGCTAGTGCCAATTTTTCCAGCTTTGGGTATCTGATTTCCGCACCTCGGAAGGCCTTGCTTGTGTAATAAATTGGCTTCTGGACTCCATTCTCCAATCTGATCAACGCCGAGCTAACTGCATTTTCTGATACTGCCAAATACAAGTACAGCTTCTCTCCAGTTATTGGCCTAGACAACAATGGCGGGGCTCCCAAATACTTCTTCAGATCTTGAAAGGCTTTCTCACATTCATCAGTCCACTCAAAACTTTTTCGTAGTGTTTTGAAGAATGGGAGGCATTTATCAGTTGCTCGGGATACAAATCTGTTGAGTGCTGCAACTCGTCCGGTAAGACTTTGCACCTCTTTCTTCGTCGTCGGGGATCGCAGCCCTAAAAGAGCTTTGATCTTTTCTGGATTTGCCTCAATACCTCGTTGGTTGACGATGTATCCGAGGAACATTCCTTCTCGTACTCCAAAGGTACATTTCGTCGGGTTAAGCTTCATCTGGTATTTATCCAGTTGATCAAAAGTTTGACTCAAGTCAACCAAATGAGCTGCAGCTCTTTTGCTTTTGGTGAGCATGTCGTCGACATAGACCTCCATATTACGGCTGATTTGTTCGGTGAAAACCTTGTTCATCAACCGCTGATATGTTGCACCTGCATTTTTTAAACCAAAAGGCATAACATTATAACAATAAGTTCCCCTTGGGGTAATAAAAGAAGTACTTTCCCTGTCTTCAGGTTTCATTTTGATTTGGTTGTAGCCAGAATAAGCATCCATGAAGCTGAGTAGCTCGTGTCCCGAAGTAGCATCCACTAGTTTATCAATTCTGGGCAATGGAAAATGATCTTTTGGACATGCCTTGTTGAGATCAGTAAAATCAACACACATTCTCCATTTGTTGTTCTTCTTCTTTACCATCACCACATTCGCCAACCAATCTGGATATTTCACGTCTTCAATGAATTGGGCTTTCTGGAGTTTCTCGACCTCCTCTTGTATGGCCTGGTTCTTCTCGGGACTAAACACTCTTCTTCTTTGCTTCACAGGTTTGATCTCCTTATTCACATTGAGTTCATGACATAAGAAGTTTGGATCTATTCCTGGCATGTCTTCATGACTCCAAGCAAAAGTATTCTTCCTGTTTCTCAAGAAAGTTATCAACTCCTGTTTTATTGAAAAATCCAACGACGACCCTATCTGAGTTATTCGTTCAGGATGCTCGTCATCCAGGATAACAATTTCTGTAGACTCCACAACCTGTCCTTTTACGAGTTGAGATTCATCCCTAGGGTCAAGAGTTTCAATTTCTGTGCCTTCCTCCACTTGGTAAGTAGTAGTCTTTTTCTGTAATTCTTCAAGTTCCTCTTGCTCGGCAGACGAATAATAGCATTCCCGAGCTACTTTTTGATCACCTTTCATAATTCCTACTCCAAAATTCGTTGGGAATTTCAAACACTGATGTACTGTAGATGGAACTGCTTCGAACTTCTTCAATCCAACTCTTCCCATGATGATGTTGTAGGCGGACTGCACATTCTTATCCATTACAAAAAAGCGTATTCTTTCTGTTCGACAAGCAGGCCAAGTTCCAATGAGTATATCCAACTTGATCGTCCCAAGTGGAAAAACTTTCTCGCCAGCAAAACCCAGAAGGGGTTTGTGATAAGGTTCTAATTGAGATAATTTTAAATTCAAGCTATCAAAGCATGAATAATACATGATGTCTGCCGAACTACCATTGTCTACTAACACCCTTGAAATGACCACATCCTTCATACTCATTTTGATCACCAGAGGATCATCATGAGGGTAGAGAACACCTGCCAGGTCGTTTTTTGAAAAACCAATCACTAGCTTCTCTTTGTTTACCTTCCTCGGACGATCATCATGGGCCAGGTTTATTCGCTGAATGTATGAACAAGCTTTAGCCTCTCCGAGATAAGCTTTTCTTTCTGCAGTAAGGTCTCCTCCTCCTGCATCTCCTCCTGTAATAACATTACAATCAAATGACCCAAAACGTATGGAAAATACCTATCGTTCAGGTTTCCTTGGCTTTTTGGGAAGATCGGGGTCATCATCTGGATCCTCTTCATGGTCCCTTTTCTTTTTCTCCTCTGTACGACGAGGAGATCTAGATCTCTCTCTAGTTCTATCATCATTCTTCCTCTCACTCCTGCGATCTACGTACTTTGATAATTTTCCTCTTCGGATGAGTGTTTCAATCTCGTTCTGAAGGGCTATACAATTTTTGGTCATATGGCCATGATCTTTGTGAAACTCGCAATATTTGGTCTTATTCCTCAGGTCGGGATCTGTCTTCAGTTTCTCTGGCCATTTGATTTCCTCGTTATTCCTGATTTCTTCCAAAACATGATTAATACCCACTTTCAATGGAGTATAATTATCATACTTCTTTAGGGCTTCCAACTTCATCCTGTTATTCTTGGAATATTTGTCACCACCATTACTTTTCTGATCTTTCTTCTTAGAATTGTCGACCTCCACTTTAACTTCTTTATCCGTATTCTTCTTCGCAGCCATAGCCTCCTCGGCATTCATGATTTTGGCCGCCTTTGCCATCAACTCCGACATATTTTTAGGTGGATCTTTGGCCAAAGTGTAATACAGCTTGTTAGGCAGCAAACCACTCATCAGAGCAGTGATTGTTGTCTTTTCTTCATAATCTATGACTTCCAACTTTTCGTTATTGAAACGAGTTATGTAATCTCTAGTACTTTCACCTGATTTTTGTCTAACACTTAGCAAGTGTGCTACTCGCTTTACCGGCTTTGCTCCAAAACAAAAATTGCCAATAAACAGCTCGGCCAACTGAACAAAAGTTGAAATCTTACCCCGAGGAAGATTATTGTACCATATCTGTGCAGACCCGGTAAGAGTTCCCGAGAATGCTCTACACCTCATCTCGTCGGGGACAGCGTAGATATCTGCAGCAGCTTGGTACTGTTCTATATGAAGTACGGTATCTGTCTTTCCATCGTACTTGGGAGTCACTACGGGTGCTTTGAATTTCGACGGTGTAGGGAAATCCACAATGGCTTGCACAAAAGGTGTTCCTTGAACAAAAGTTCTCTGTAAGGGGTTTCTCGCCTTAGCCATTTCTCCCAGTCTATCCTCCAACCGTTGAATGGAACCTTTCCATGCTTCATTACCTTCCTCGGGCCGCTTAGTCCGAGCAACTGATTGCTCTGACGTAGCTTCCTGAGATTTATCTTGACGAGTGGTTGGTCGCGATTGCGCAGATCCTTCTCTCAAACCTGGTGGTGGTCGAAAACTTCTTGATGGAGCCCTCGGTGGACTCATGTTCCTCCTTGGTCCTAACCGACTGAAAGGAGACACCCTGCTTAATCTTTCCAAAGCACTAGTTCTCTCCGGAGAAAGAGTGATACGTTGATCTGTATCCGTAGCCCGTATCGATGAAGTTCGCCCAGGTTGATAAGAAGAATCATTAGACTCCTCATTGCGATATGACCCAGTACGCCTAGATTGCGATGGCCTATGATCATTCCTTTGCCCTGAAGAAGTAGATGCACCCCCCTGAAGAGTTTGAATGAGTTGCCTCATAGATTCTTGCATGGCGGTTTGTCCTTGAGCCAGATTCGTCATAATCCCAGCCAGATCTGGGGATGCAGATGGATTTGGATGATTTCCAGTATTTCCAACATTTCGATTACTGGATTCTGGATTATCAGCCATTGGTGATAAATGATTTTTATGAAAAACGATAATAACAGTCGTTTCCCACAGACGGCGCCAATCTGTTGATGTAAAAAACTAGATTGCTCTAATTATTCAATCACAGATAAATAAATAAGACAAAGATTTTTAAAGTGGTTCGGCTAGGAATAAAGCCTACGTCCACTGTTATGTTATTGCTGAATGTTTGTGGAATTCTTGATTACAAGTTCTCTCAAGAAATTCCGGTCCCTTTGAATTGAGGATGATACAAGGTATTTATAGCCTTGAGGCTGTACATGAAAGGTTCGATACATTAAATGATATACATGTGAAAGGGTAATACATTTAATGCAGCGTGTGCGTCAAGAATATAATGAATAGTTGAACAGTTGTCCGTCTGGTAATTAATGATACGGCCGAGATGCAGTTCGGACCGCCTTAGTTGCTCGTTGATCAAGAGTTCCTCGGAGTGCTTAGAGTATCTCGGGATGATGTAGTTCCTCGGGGTGTTGTAGTTTCTCGGTGTATTGTAATTTCTCGGTGTATTTTCGTTGAAGGGAAAGAAGCACGGTTGGTCGGGAAATGATCTTCCTCGTTGCTATTGTGCCATGTAGATTGACACGTGTCTTCATCTTATTTGTCCACATCAGCACATTAATTTTGGTATCAACAGTGATATTCAATAATTTCCATCAATAAGTATTAACCCATGGCACGCTAGTTAATAATTATTTTAATCAAGATTAATTAATAATTAATTTATCACATTTTAATTTAATTAATCCAACAATAATAATTAATCCCATAATTATTCAAAATCATTAAAAATACGGGGTGTTACATACTTCCCCCCTTACAATGAAATTTCGTTCCGAAATTTGAAAAAGTATATCAGGCACAAACCATGTTGGATATATGTTGCGCATCACATCATTGCGCTCCTAAGTAAACTACTCTGTACCACCCATATAGTACGCTGTCGAATACCCTTAATAATGAACACTCCACGTATGTTTATTCTAAACTCCAGGTTACCTGTCACATAGGTTCTTGCCCATGTCTTACCGTTTAAGTTTCACTTCTCAAACTTTATTTTAGATATTATCTATATATCCTTCTACTATTTGTACCTTAGTAGATTAATCGTTCTTGAGATACATACAATCTCATCTTGCGACGATTGCACACGACTCGGTTATTGACACGGTATATACTTTACACACATTATATACTATATATTTCAACTCATTTCTGATATTTGCAATATGATTTGTTTCCCCCAACTTTAACTAACGACCATGAGGACAACAAGGTTTACTGTACCATACCTCAATTGGCACCATTCCCAAAAGTGAACTTTTATGAGTTATTGTACACAAACTCAACTTGTAGAAGGGGCTGCTCTCATCCTCCCCTAAGATCCAAGGCTATTCATATAATTTATCTTCCCAATCATCTGATTAGTCCACTTATTTATCCATTCGTCTGTGGATAATAGGTCGTATACAATCACAACTCAGTACTTATGGCCTTGTTAACACTTTCCCAAAATAAAAAGACAAAGATCTTATCCCAGTCGGGCACAATATTAATCGGTACCCTGTGTAACCTCACTATCTCGGTTATAAATATCTGTGCAGACTGTCTCGAAGTATGATCAGGTCTATCTTCCATAAAGTGAGCTACTTTGGTCAACCGATCCACTATCACCCATATAGGACCGTAGCCCCTCTGGAAAGTTACCTTCATGATAAAATTCTTGAAAATACTCTCCCATTACTTCGGATTCCCTAAAGGTTGAAGAAACCCCTACTGATTTCAGGTGGTCCACCCTTTTTCAACAGACAGGTTACAATTGTAAAACGAATTTAACAATATTTCTCTTTATTAAATACCATTACCACTGTCATTTATGACATGATATGTCTTATATTCTCTCAAATATACCTCTAACCATGATCCATGTGACTTTGCCTCACCGCGTGTCATAGTTCCTTCCCCCGTTCAAAAATTAATTTCTCAAAAACATAAACCTTTACCAGATCTTACGGAATAAGCTTCAACTTCCCCTGCTAAATGTTATCGAATTCACATGACAATCATAATCTAATTACTGATACAATATTTTAAATTACCTAGGGCTCCCATACACCCTAAATCTCGTGCATTACTGCACAAATGAAATATACTATGCTTAAATCAATTTTCGCGCACTCGACATGCTGATAAGGTAGGGGTGTACTCAACCACTCCACTAGTCATAACTTAATTACTCTTTTAATGGTGTCATTATTCTATTCATAATGATATATGCACCAGGCGTCTCTACCGACCTTAAGTCATAAAAAAATTATTCACTCTCAATTATATTCTCATATTTTTACAATAATCAAGGTACGAAACCCTTGTACTATCGACCAACTTCTCTACAACTCCCGACGTTCGTCAGTTTCATGCGTGGGATGTCTTGCGAAGAGAAATCCAAACAAGGAATCCCCTAATACACTACTAACTAACATTGTCAATCGTCGAGGTCCATAAGGTCCTCAGTCCATAATATGTACCTTTTCACGATCTCCGTATGTTGACATATTAATCTACGTATGTCCTTAAAAATAACATAAAACATGGTGCTCTCACTATCCCAAGTTTCGGCAATATATATATATATATATATATATATATATATATATATATATATATATATATATATATATATATATAACAAGCTATATCTTGTTTCCTGATAAAGAACGCAATGCATCCGGAGTCACATTAGTAAATAAAACCCTACGCACCGGGATCACGTATAACTAGACACATACTCGTTGAGTCTATGATACCATGAAATTTTCATATGTGCATATATATGGTCCCAACCCTATTTTAGGTGGCGCCGCACAAAATTATTTTTATTACACCCCTCCGGAGTAATCAACATAATAGTCTTATCACTCAATTTACTACTGTTCGATCATTCGACAATTAATCACCCCTAACTACCATAATAAACTATACTATAAGTATGTAACTTGTAATAACATCATATTCTCTTAGTTCCCACCCAGTTCAATTAAAGGTGGCATCAAAATTCCCCACTATAATGAGAAATACGCTTGTAACATGATTATTAAAACTAATGTTCCCACTAAACTTGACCCGAACGCAAATTTTAGGATTTGTAATTTATATATAAGCTATGACACACCATGTCACTTAAATTAATCCTTTACACACAATGATGAAGCAAAGCCTCACCAATTTTGCCTAATCGTATGGTCCTTACGTGCGCTTCTCGCAGCCAAAATAACCCATGATCACTTGCACTCGTTATACATTTAGGATTTTATCTAATAGTCGCCCCCTCCTCATAGTGGGAAAATTATTTTGTTCTGCGTCTTACGCGCCCGTCAATGAAATGTTGGCCTAACATCTCTAGGCCTCATTTATGGTTTTACTGGCCACCCTATTTCTTCCTGAGCCCCAATGACCCTGAGGATTAGTATGCTATTCTTACCGAGGACTCCACTCACCCTAACTAAACCCACCACCCTCGGGTTGTAACTTCTTGGAAACAATTCTCTTGACCCAATTCCTACTCTGGAAATATCATTCCTCCAGTTGTTATGCCTAACTGGTAGGGTTTACCATTTCAAAATTTATCGATCTCACTTCTCAACGTGGACACATTCTACCATAGCAGTTTCATTTTTTTCACACATAGAGAAACTTCCCGAGACATTTCATGTCATTGGTCCCACTGACCATTTTGGAATGTCCTTTCCTTGGACTGGTAGTCTTAGCTCCCAATTGTCCTTAAGTTGTCCCTTTGGCTATGCAGGCCTTTCAGAACTATTTTTGGCCTTTACAACCCTAATTGTCTTCATCGTCACTTTATGGGAAGTTAATTGATCAAAATTATCTAAATGAGTTCCCTATTAGGCATACTCTCATGTGGTGTTTCACAAACACCGTTGAGTTCAGTTTTTCCTTTCGGCCAAATACTCTAACCCTCCTGGATCACTTCTTCTGGAAGTACTGAAATTACTTGCAAACGCATAATCTTGACAACATCAAAATTAGTTATCCTATCCATATTTCTCATTCATCCTCGTATTCCACACACGGTCCTTTGTCAACTATAGGCCCTTTTTCATACTATGCCCCTTTTTTAGGTACGAAGTTCATTATGAAATTCAACTTCTCTCTCACGATTGGTCTTTAACTTACCCATTGTGCTAAGTTTTAAGATTTCACTTGCAACTCTGTTATAACATCGAATGGAATACCCCACGGTCAAATCGTCTCCAAATTTCTCTTTAAATTTTAAACAAACTTCTTTATATGTGGTGATTGACTCTAATCACTCTATGTCGCGCCTAAGAGTTACAATTTTAACTCCAAATTTAATTCTGAGTGTCGCGGAACTCAACTCTACACAATTGCCTTCGGATTTTCTACTTCCATTGTCTTATTACACTTTCTCTTTTTCTTCTCAACATCTTCCCAATGACTTTTCAAAAGAGTCCCTGAGATTTCCCTTTATCGACGACTCTAGGTGATCCTAAAATCGCTCCACCATTATCTACGATTTTGCCTAGGGATCCCATTATTCCCGGTGATAATTTTATTATCACTTGCTTAAATATTACTCACGGTGACTTTTGTCACGATCTCCACTTCCCGATTATTCTATGACTTTTATCGGGCTTCTTCTCCAACAGTTCGTCTTATGGCCCTTGTTGGTCATCCTATAATGTTTGGTGCTCGAATCGCACATAATTTCGTATAATGAGTCACATCCATTATAATTCATAGCAGTAGAACGTAAGTCCCATACGTAAGGGAAGACAACAATCCTATATTAAAGCTCTACATTAAAGAACACTACGCTAAAACGTGAAAAGCCGCACCGATCCTAAGGACACTAGAACCTGATGCTCTGATACCACCTAAGACACCCCATCTAATTAAATACCGGGTGATCAGTCCTTTATTCAACTTAAAATAAAGTGTTTGGTTGGTTCGTTCTTAGAATCACTCTTGAAATACATTTAACATTAATAATCACCTAAGAAATAATTAAGCTAGTGTCAAAACAATTAATTTTAATTATACTCAAATAATCCATTAATAAATTTCCATTCTTTAAGATATAAGCCATTTACATTCCACATAAATGTAATAAATACTGGACATGAATCAACTACTAAAATAAATCAGACTCGATAAAACATTCCAGTACAAGGTCTCAAACCAACAAACAATAAAATACTCAATCCAACTGAAATGAACATCTAAAATAAATTGAGTACAATCTCTCCGATAAAGTGACTGAGAATGGTCATGCGACACATGCCCTAAATGAAAAGTTTTAACAGAACTAAAAGAAATGATAGAGGCATCTAAATGCAAAGACATGCAACTCCCACAACTGCTACAGCTCGCTAAATAATCCAAGCATCTAAGTCTGGTGAAGCTGTGGCTGGGCACCTGATATAATACATATATATAACAAACGAGGGAAGAATAGAAAGAGGCGGGTCAGAGTCCGAGTTGTATAAATATTTGTTTTAGCAAGTATTTAAAATTGGCAAAAAAATAGGTATTATGTTCTTGCTAGCTTATTTAACTCTCACATGAGATTCTCGCCTCTGATCTATTGTGCACGCCTAACATACATCTACCCCATGTTAGTTCTGCTACCCATCCTAACTAGTTTGAACTCACTATACCACCATCTACGTCACTAGTAGTATACCCATATCGCCTATACAATACGTTATTAAAATAATTTATCCCACATAACTAAATATCGTTATTCACCATTCAAATGGTTAATCTTTTAGCCATTAAGATTATTTTATTCCTCATTATTAGTTCACACAGAAGAATTTTCTCAAGTTTATTCATATATATAGTCACATCATCCCTATATATGTATACTACACCTGCACCCCTTGGTGAATACCACTTGGGGAAAAGCAATTATTATTATTACCATATCTACTAGTTACACACAATAGAAATATTCATTAGAATATATATATATATATATATATATATATATATATATAGTCACATCATCCCTATACATATATACTAATCCTACACCCCTTGGTTAAGACCACTTGGTGCAATGCATTCTCTGCTATCATGTCCAGGTGCATCGCTCACTACATAAAGGACTGTTGGTTCAATCTCTCATGAACCATAAAATTCAAATAAAATATATTGAAGGCGAGCATATTCCCCAACCAAATCAGTCACGCACATACCTACGCCTCCATTCAGCCATCGAAACTATCCTACATCTCAGATAGCATGTAACCAAGTTAATATACTCTAGGTACAAGTCAAATATCCCCCTTATTGGGTCACCCAGGATAAGACTATCCACTGCATGAAAACCTCCTCTTGATAGAAAGTGTGACACCCCGACTAATTAAATACCGGGTAGCTACTCCTTTATTAAATTAATTCAAAATGCCAAGTTGGCTCAGTTAATAGCATCACTGTCGAAAACATTTTATTACTACTAACCACCTAGTATTTAAAAAGTAAGTTGCCAAATTTTAATTTAAGTCTGATTAACATGCAACAAGTGTAATGAATAAATAAATAACACCATTCACCATACTGAAGTAAAACGAATAATCATCACAATAGAGTAAATAAAGGGTGCAGGAAAACTCCTCACTACAATCCCACAACTGATAAGTAAAACGAATACTGAAACAATACTTGCTAAAGTCTGAAAACTGAAATGTAAAAGATGCTCTAAATAGAAATGGGCAACATGCCCTACAACTGATAGATAGTGACTCTGGAATCCAAAAGATAGAAGAGTCTATAAGAAAAGTCCCTGTAGCTTCCACAAACCGCTACAGCTCATCACCTGAATGAGTATCCTATGCTTGGTGTCCCTGTGGCTGGGCACCTAAAATGGTTTTACAAGAAAAAGATTTGAAAAGCAAACGGGTCAGATCCCGAATGTGGAGTTATATTTTAAAAACCTGCAAGTGCTTTAAAAACATATAAAACATTAAATTCAAAGTACATGTTAGGACGTGCACTCACATTATATTCTCACCTCTCGTCTAACTGTGCACTCCTAACGCAAATACCCATCTACAACGATATAAACCACTAGCTAAGTGACGACATATCTAGCTAGACTGCCAAAGGTCCTACCCATAATACTTTGTTCCATTAACATAACAACGCTCGTAATTAAATAGGGTTTAACGTAAACTCAGATACTCAATATGCAATATATATAACTATCAGTTAACTCGTTATATTTCTCGAAAACAATACCGTAATATATTTACAACATTAACATGAGGATTCTCATTAATTAAATGTATATTAATCACATCGTAAATATACAATACAAGCACCCCGAGAACTAAGCTGCGGTGCACACATACTCTGCTATCCATCCCGGTACATCACGTACATAAGGATCACATATTCCGAATCTCTCAGGAATAGTTCAGATAACACAAATCACAAATAGTGGAGGCGAACACAGTCACCATCACGTGGGTCACGCACATACCTACGCTCCCACGGTCAGCGGATTTATTAATATCCCAATAACTCTTTCTATGACCTATGTTCATCGAGGTACCAGTCTATATCCCCCCCGTAGGCACACAAGGATTAGAGGGTCCTAAGCGAACGCAACCTCCCGTGATAGCAAGTATGGTAGGTATGTCATACACACAATCCATATACCAATACTAAGTAAACACACATCTTAGTAATACCGTATTTTAAATCGTAGTACATATTGCATTCTCGTACTAACTTATAACTATCACAATTCATACTATTCCGGTTTGTAATTATACGCGCCATAATTCATCCTCACGTCGTAGTAGACACTCACGTCTTACCCAAACGGTTCATTCTAATTTAACTCACTTGTATATAATTTCCTTCTCATATATACACAAATGTCCCAAACCTATCACTACGTCATCATTGGAAGGTTAACTATATCCTCAAACAAGTTTACGGGACTCCAAAATTCAAAACAGTTCAAAATAGCCCAAACTGTCAGCTCGTTAGAAGTCTCGTTCGAACGAGTGTTCGAACGAGTTTGGGCTGTCAGCTCATTAGAAGTCTCGTTCGAACGAGGCTGTTCGAACGAGATTCCAGTTCGTTCGAACGAACTGCACCTTCTAACGATATCTCGTTCGAACGAGATATCGAACGAAACTACCCTTCATTAGAAGAGACTGGTGAACTCGTTAGAAGCTCGTTCGAACGAGCTCGTTCGAACGACCTGGGGGCTGCTTCTAACGACTGGCCAATTTCGGCCCAGATTTTTCCAAATACGTTTTTCACCATTTTTACTCCTCAAATCACCTCTAAAATTTATCCCAACGATTGTTTTAAAGTCTCTAAACAATCCTAAACATAATATAACCACATCCTATCACGTTTTTATGGATTAATTCACCCTAATCATCAATCAATTTACAAATACTTAAACTTTTCCCCAATTCATTCATGAACATGAACCCTAGAATTTGGAACCCTCAATTCATCAAATTTAATCCATTTTTCTTTCACCCAATCATGTATTAACATCAGATTAATCGTCTCCAAACTATTCTAGATGCAATTCATCCTCAATATTCAGAACCTAAGTCCAATTAATCATGGGTTTTCATTCATCTTCCAATAACAATTATAAATCTTCAATTTTCTAACATGGAAAGAACATTTGCTGAAGTTAAACATAATTAAACCACTTGCCTTGTTTGTTTCCGGATTTGGTGTTGATTTGGTGAAGAATCTCTGCAGAATTTTCTCTCTTTCTCTCCTTCTCCAAGCTCCTTCTCCAATGGTGGCTTAAGGTGGCTAGGGTTTGTTTTGGGGAAAGTTGTAAACCTAAAGATAACCTCCGTAGCTTAATGGTTTAATATAGGATGGTTAGTGGGCTTTGTGGGTTTAATCCACATCAGATTTACACCTCAAATTTTCGTCACTTTTAAATTCCTAAAAATGTAAAATTACCAAAATACCCTTTAAGTTGCCGGTGTGGCCTAAAAATACCCCGGGACCCAAACTATACCCCCGGCTAGTGTTTTCTGACTATCTCGACCCTTCCGGACGTGTTGGCGCACTCAAAACGACCATACGGGTTATAGATTTTAAATTCACTTTTATTATCAAAATATTATACCGTGACGCGGCGGTCCCACGCGTCTCAACAAAATTTCTAAAATGCCGTATATAAATCTCACGACAAATTTTATAATACCAAATACATATATAATCATATATGCACATAATCAAATACCAATTCGCATCTCATTAGTATTTATAACCCGGATTAATTATCAATTAATACGCATTTAATTAATTAATCCCAAAAATAAATATAGTCAAAAGTACGGGGTATTACAGAAAGCAGCGTAGGTATGCTATACACACAATAATAATAATCATATAATAGGCATTTCCACATCCCATTCAAATTCAAGGTATTCACCCAACCCATACATATATATTCCATACGTGGTATTCTCTCATTTCTAATTATAATATAATTATTTCGATTATTTTCTCTCTCAAAATCTCAAAGGTTAATTCACCTTTCTAAATATTTAAGGTATTACTATACGAATATTTCTTAACAATTGTGCACTATGCTAAAATCACCAAATGATAATTTGAAAGAGTAGTGATGGGAACCCCAAGTACTTCTTCAACTCTTGAAAGGAATTTTTGTATTCTCGATACAATTCAAAGGTTATTTTGAGTACTTTGAAGAATGGTAGGCACTTATCAGTAACTCTAGACACGAATCGGTTGAGGGTAACCACTCTTCAAGATAAATTTTTCACATCTTTCTTACATGGGGGCAATTTAGTGACTTTATTTTATTCGGGTTAGCTTCGATGCCTCTTTGATTCACAATAAATCCAAGAAATATTCCTTCCTTCACACCGAACACGCATATGGTCGGATTTAGCTTTTTTGATATTTTTCTAGGTGATCAAATCTTTGGCTCAGGTCTTTGATGTGGTCGGCAGCTACCTTTTCTCTTGGTAAGCATGTAATCCATATAAACTTCCATGTTCTTCCCAATTTTTTCTTTACATACCATATTCTTTAGCCTCTGGTACGTTGCTCTAGCGTTTTTAATCCCCACAGACATAACGAGATAGCAGTAGGTATCTTGCTTGGTGATGAAAGATATTATTTCTTTATCCTCTGGTGTCATTTTAATCTAGTTTTAATTAGAGTAGGCATTTATAAAACTCAATAACTCATGACCTGCTGTTGCATCTATCAATTGATCAATCCTCAGTAGAGAGAAATAATCTTTAGGGCATTATTTATTGAGGTTATTAAAATCCACAAAAATTCGTCATTTGCCATTCTGCTTTTTGACCATTAATACGTTGGTCAACTAGTTGGGATACTTGGCGTCTTCAATGAAGTGGTCTTTCTATAGTTTATCAACATCCTCTTAGATAGCCACATTCTTCTTGGGACTGAATACCCTGCGTTTCCACTTGATAAGCTTAACATCTTTATTTATATTGAGCTCATGACATATGAAATTAGGGTTATTTCCTGATATATCCTCATGGCTCCACATAAATAGGTTCTTTCACTCTCTAAGGAATGTAATTAACTACTTTTAAGGGAAGGTGTTAGGTTTGAGCCAATCTGGGTGGTTCTTTCTAGCCTTTCATTGTCTAACATAATGGTCTATGTAGCCTCTACAACTTGGCCTTTGACTAAATCAGCTTCCTCGCGTGGGTCCAGAGTGTCAATTTGGTAGGTTTTAGTACGCTTCTGAACTTCTTCCTTGTTGGGATAAGTATAGTAACACTCTCTCGCCTCCTTCTGATTACCCATTACCACGCTGACCCCATAGTGAGCGGGGAATTTCATAAATTGATAAACTGTGGATGCCACTTCTTTGAACTTCTTTAACCCGACTAAGACACCCCGCCCAACTAAATACCGGGTGATCAGTCCTTTATTCAATTTAAAACAAAGTGTTCGGTTGGTTCATTTTTAGCATCACTATTGAAATACATTCAACATTAATAATCACCTAATAAATAATTAAGCTACTGTCAAAACATTTACTTTTAATTATACTCAAATAATTCATTAATAAATTTCCATTCTTTAAGATATAAGCCATCTACATTCCACATAAGTATAATAAATACAGGACATGAATCAACTACTGAAATAAATCAGACTGGATAAAACATTCTAGTTCAAAGTCTCAAACCAATAAACCATAAAATACTCAATCCATCTAAAATGAACTACTAAAATAAACTGAGTACAACCTCTCCGAAAAAGAGATTGAGAATGAGCGACACATGCCCTAAATGAAAAGTCTTAACAGAATTGAAAGAAGTGATAGAGGCGTCTAAATGCAAAGACCTGCAACTCCCACAACCGTTGCAGCTCGCTAAACAATCCAAGAATCTAAGTCTGGTGACCTTGTGGCTGGGCACTTGATATAATGCATATATAGCAAACGAGAGAAGAGTAGAAAGAGACGGGTCAGAGCCCGAGTTGTAGACATATTTATTTTAGCAAGTATTTAAAATTGGCAAAAAAACAAGTATTATGTGCATGCTAGCTTATCGAACTCTCACTAGAGATTCTCACCTCTGATCTATTATGCACGCCTAACGTACATCTACCCGATATCAATTCTGCTATCCAGCCTAACTAGTTCGAAGTCACCATACCACCATCTACGTCACTAGTAGTATACCCGTATCGCTCATACAATACGTTATTGAAATAGTTTATCCCACATAACTAAATATCATTATTCACCGTTCGACTGGTTAATCTTTTACCCACTAAGATTATTTTATTCCTCGTTATTACTCTATCTACTAATTTCACACAGTATAATTTTCCCAAGTTTATTCATATATATAGTCATATAATCCCTGTATATGTATACTAGATCTGCACCGCTTGGTTAATACCACTTCGCCCAAAGCAATTATTATTATTACCATATCTACAAGTTACACACAATAGAAATATTCACACGCATATGTATATATATACACAGACACACACATATAGTCACATCATCCCTATACATATATATACTAATCCTTCACCCCTTGGTTAAGACCACTTGGCATAATGCATACTCTGTTATCATGTCCCAGTGCAGCTCTCACTGTATAAAGGAATGTTGGTTAAATCTCTCATGAACCAAAAAATTCAAATCACATATATTGGAGGCGAGTATATTCCCTAGAACAATGGGTCATGCACATACCGACGCTCCCATTCAACCATCGAAACTATCCTACATCTCCGATAGCACGTAACCAAGTTAATATGCTATGGGTAAAAGTCAACTATCCCTCCATTGAGTCACCCATGATAAGACTGTCCACTGCGTGAAAACCTACTCTAGATAGCAAGAAACGTAGGTATGCTATACACATAATAATAATCATATAATAGGCATTTCCACATCCCATTAAAATTCAAGGTATTCACCCAACTCATACATATATTTTCCATATGTGGTATTCTCTCATTACTACTTATAATATAATTATTTTGATTATTTTCTCCCTCGAAATCCCAAAAGTTAATTAACCTTTCTAAATCTTTAGGGTATTACGAATATTCCCAAGCATATCTTCACTATGCTAAAATAACCAAATGACAGTTCCCTATCACAAAATAATTACATAAACCTAATCGGGCAATAATTAAAATTTTCCATGTTTTGGACATGTCGTTCGAACCAGGTCGGATGTCGTTTGAACGACATCTCGCGAGATCCATTCTCGATCAAATGAAGCTCAATCTCGTTCCAACGAGATTCACCAGTCTTCTCCCCCACCAGACCTGTTACGTTCTACACCCTCGACAATTTTGTTTTCCACCATCTTTAATCCTAAAACCTCTAAAACAATCAGGCCAAACACCATCATTCGATTCCAATCAACTACCTAACATCTATATATGATTCCAAACAATATATCATCATTAAATCATCACTAATCATCAATAAATTTGAAATCCCCAAATTTAAATATCAAGAACACTAATTCTCAAATTTATATGCAAAACTTTAAATTAAACACAGATTAAATCACAAAATTATCATAAATTCGTGTACATAATCCTATCTACATGAGGGAATCAAACATTATTCAAACCAGATGTTTCACCAAATTCAACTTTCATAGCAATGGAGAAATTACCTAGACTAAAATGAACACAAATATTGTTAAGGAAAGCAAGTAATAAACACTTGCTTCGATTATGATGTTCTGATCCGTTGATGAAATTTCCATAGACTTGTTCCTCGTCTTCCGATCTACGCTTTGATGGAATTTGTGGTGTGAGTTCTTGAGTTTTGCACTAAGAACACCTATGAACTCTCTCTCCATCTTCCGTTGTGGTTCTCTCTCCCTCTCTCTTAGGCTTAAAACTGACAGAACGTACACTCATATTTAATTATCTATTTTTCATATATTTTATTTCCTCAAAAATCCAAATGACAAAAATACCCCTACAGTGTGCCGGTTCGGCCTAAAAATATTCCAGAGTCCAAATAAAATACTCGGGTAGAGTTTTCTGACTATCTCGACCCTTCCAGACTCAATGGCGCACTCAAAATGTCCATAAGAGTTACTTAAAAATAATTCACTTTTTTAATCCATTAAATTAGTCCCGACACGACTCACACACGCGTCCCGAGTTAATATACCAAACTGTCTTATTTCTCACTCTTGACAATTTATAAAATTTTATAATTCCATATTACATATCCACACATTGATATTCAATAATTTCCATCAATAAGTATTAACCCTTGCCACGCTAGTTAATAATTATTTTAATCTGGATTAATTAACAATTAATTTCTCACATTTTAATTTAATTAATACAATAATTACAATTAATCCCTTAATTATTTAAAATCAAAAAAAATACGGGGTGTGACACCGACTCTGCCAAGGATTATATTATAAGCTGGGGGAACGTTCTTGTCCAGTGTAAAGAACAAAATCATTCTGTTTTGTTTGTTGGCCAAGTCTTAATAAACAATTCTAGTTCAAAGTCTCAAACCAACAAACCATAAAATACTCAATCCAGCTAAAATGAACTACTAAAATAAACTGAGTACAATCTCTCCGAAAAAGTGATTGAGAATGGGTGACACATGCCCTAAATGAAAAGTCTTAACAGAACTGAAAGAAGTGATAGAGGAGTCTAAATGCAAAGACCTGCAACTCCCACAACTGTTGAAGCTCGCTAAACAATCCAAGAATCTAAGTCTGGTGACCCTGTGGCTGGGCACTTGATATAATGCATATATAGCAAATGAGAGAAAAATAGAAAGAGACGGGTCAGAGCCCAAGTTGTAGACATATTTTTTTAGCAAGTATTTAAAATTGGCAAAAAAACAAGTATTATGTTCATGCTAGCAAATCGGACTCTCAAAAGAGATTCTCACATCTAATCTATTGTGCACGCCTAACGTACATCTACCCCATATCAATTCTGCTATCCAGCCTAACTAGTTCGAAGTCACCATACCACCATCTACGTCACTAGTAGTATACCCGTATCGCTCATACAATACGTTATTGAAATAGTTTATCCCACATAACTAAATATTATTATTCACCATTCGATTGGTTAATCTATTACCCACTAACATTATTTTATTCCTCGTTATTACTCTATCTACTAATTTCACACAGTAGAATTTTCCCAAGTTTATTCATATATATAGTCATATAATCCCTGTATATGTATACTAGATCTGCACCCCTTGGTTAATACCACTTCGCCCAAAGAAATTATTATTATTACCATATCTACAAGTTACACACAATAGAAATATTCACAAGCATATGTATACATATACACAGACACACACATATAGTCACATCATCCCTATACATATATATACTAATCCTTCACCCCTTGGTTAAGACCACTTGGCATAATGCATACTCTGTTATCATGTCCCGGTGCATCTCTCACTGCATAAAGGAATGTTGTTTCAATCTCAAGAACCTAAAAATTAAAATCAAATATATTGGAGGCGAGGATATTCCCTAGAACAATGGGTCATGCACATACCGACGGTCCCATTCAACCATCGAAACTATCCTACATATCTGATATAATGTAACCAAGTTAATATGCTACGGGTACAAGTCAACTATCCCCCCATTGAGTCACCCATGATAAGACTGTCCACTGCGTGAAAACCTACTCCAGATAGCAAGCAACGTAGGTATGCTATACACATAATAATAATCATATAATAGGCATTTCCACATCCCATTAAAATTCAAGGTATTCACCCAACCCATACATATATTTTCCATATGTGGTATTCTCTCATTACTACTTATAATATAATTATTTTGATTATTTTATCTCTCGAAATCTCAAAAGTTAATTAACCTTTCTAAATCTTTAGGGTATTACGAATATTCCCTAGAAATTATGCACTATGCTAAAATCACCAAATGACAGTTCCCTATCACAAAATAATTACATAAACCTAATTGGGCAAAAATTAAAATTTTCCAAGTTTTGTACCTGTCGTTCGAACCAGGTCGAATGTCGTTTGAACGACAGCTCGCAGGATCCATTCTCGATCAAATGAAGCTCAATCTCCTTCCAACGAGATTGAACAGTCTTCTCCCCCAGCAGACCTGTTACGTTCTACACCCTCGACAATTTTGTTTTCCACCATATTTAATCCTAAAACCTACTAAACAATCAGGCCAAACACCAATCATTCAATTCCAATCAACTACCTAACATCTATATATGATTCCAAATAATATATCATCGTTAAATCATCACTAATCATCAATAAATTCGAAATCCCCAAATTTAAATATCGAGAACCCTAATTCTCAAATTTATATGCAAAACTCTAAATTAAACACAGATTAAATCACAAAATTATCATAAATACGTGGACATAATACTATCTATATTAAGGAATCAAACTTTATTCAAACCAGTCCCAACTTATGACTGATTCTCCCAGATGTTTCACCAAATTCAACTTTCATAGCAATAGAGAAATTACCTAGACTAAAATGAACACAAATATTGTTAAGGAAAGCAAGTAATAAACACTTGCCCCGATTATGATGTTCTGATCCGTTGATGAAATTGGCATAGACATGTTCCTCGTCTTTCGATCTACGCTTTGATGGAATTTGTGGTGTGAGTTCTTGAGCTTTGCACTAAGAACACCAATGGACTCTTTCTCCATCTACCGTTGTGGTTCTCTCTCCCTCTCTCTTAGGCTTAGAAACTAACATAACGTACACTCATATTTAATTATCTAATTTTCATCCATTTTATTTCCTCAAAAACTCCAATGACAAAAATACCTCTACAGTGTGTCAGTTCGGCCTAAAAATATTCCGGAGTCCAAATAAAATACTCGGGTAGAGTTTTCTGACTATCTCGACCCTTCCAAACTCAATGGCGCACTCAAAATGTCCATAGGTGTTACTTAAAAATAATTCACTTCTTTAATCCATTAAATTAGTCCCGACACGACTCACACGCGCGTCCCGACTTAATATACCAAACTGTCCTATTTCTCACTCTTAACAATTTATAAAATTTTATAATTCCATATTACATATCCACACAATGATATTCAATAATTTCCATCAATAAGTATTAGCCCTTGCAATGCTAGTTAATAATTATTTTAATCTGGATTAATTAACAATTAATTTCTCACATTTTAATTTAATTAATCCAATAATTATAATTAATCCCTTAATTATTTAAAATCATAAAAAATACGGGGTGTTACACCGACTCTGCCAAGGATTATATTATAAGCTGGGGGAACGTTCTTGTCCAGGGCAAAGAAGAAAATCATTCTGTTTTATTTGTTGGCCAAGTCCTAATCAACAATTCAAGTTCAAAGTCTCAAACCAACAAACCATAAAATACTCAATCCAGCTAAAATGAACTACTAAAATAAACTGAGTACAATCTCTCCGAAAAAGTGATTGAGAATGGGCGACACAAGCCCTAAATGAAAAGTCTTAACAGAACTGAAATAAGTGATAGAGGTGTCTAAATGCAAAGACCTGCAACTCCCATAACCGTTGCAGCTCGCTAAACAATCCAAGAATCTAAGTCTGGTGACCCTGTGGCTGGGCACTTGATATAATGCATTTATAGGAAACGAGAGAAGAATATAAAGAGATGGGTCAGAGCCCGAGTTGTAGACATATTTATTTTAGCAAGTATTTAAAATTGGCAAAAAAACAAGTATTATGTGCATGCTAGCTTACCGGACTCTCACAAGAGATTCTCACCTTTGATCTATTGTGCACGCCTAACGTACATCTACCTCATATCAATTTTGCTATCCAGCCTAACTAGTTCGAAGTCACCATACCACCATCTACGTCACTAGTAGTATACCCGTATCGCTCATACAATACGTTATTGAAATAGTTTATCCCACATAACTAAATATCATTATTCACCGTTCGACTGGTTAATCTTTTACCCACTAAGATTATTTTATTCCTTGTTATTACTTTATCTACTAATTTCACACAGTAGAATTTTCCCAAGTTTATTCATATATATAGTCACATAATCCCTGTATATGTATACTATATCTGCACCCCTTGGTTAATACCACTTCACCCAAAGCAATTATTATTATTACCATATCTACAAGTTACACACAATAGAAATATTCACAAGCATATGTATATATATATACACAGACACACACATATAGTCACATCATCCCTATACATATATATACTAATCCTTCACCACTTGGTTAAGACCACTTGGCATAATGCATACTCTGCTATCATGTCCCGGTGCATCTCACTTCATAAAGGAATGTTGGTTCAATCTCTAATGAACCATAAAATTCAAATCACATATATTGGAGGCGATTATATTCCCTAGAACAATGGGTCACGTACAAACCGACGCTCCCATTCAACCATCGAAACTATCCTACATCTCCGATAGCACGTAACCAAGTTAATATACGCTGGGTACAAGTCAACTATCCACCCATTGAGTCACCCATGATAAGACTGTCCACTGCGTGAAAACCTCCTCCAGATAGCAAGCAACGTAGGTATGCAATACACATAATAATAATAATAATAATATAATAGGCATTTCCACATCCCATTATAATTCAAGGTATTCACCCAACCCATACATATATTTTCCCCATGTGGTATTCTTTCATTACTACTTCTAATATAATTATTTTGATTATTTTCTCTCTCGAAATCTCAAAAGTTATTTAACCTTTCTAAATCTTTAGGGTATTACGAATATTCCCTAGCAATTCTGCACTATGCTAAAATCACCAAATGACAGTTCCCTATCACAAAATAATTACATAAACCTAATTGGGCAAAAATTAAAATTTTCCAAGTTTTGTACCTGTCGTTCGAACCAGGTCGAATGTCATTTGAACGACATCTCGCGAGATCCATTCTCGATAAAATGAAGCTCAATCTCCTTCCAACGAGATTGAACAGTCTTCTCCCCCACCAGACCTGTTATGTTATACACCCTCGACAATTTTGTTTTCCACCATCTTTAATCATAAAACCTCATAAACAATCAAGACAAACACCAATCATTCAATTCCAATCAACTAACTAACATCTATATATGATTCCAAATAATATATCATCATTAAATCATCACTAATCATCAATAAATTCGAAATCCCCAAATTTAAATATCGAGAACCCTAATTCTCAAATTTATCTGCAAAACTCTAAATTAAACACATATTAAATCACAAAATTATCATAAATTAATGGACATAATCCTATCTACATTAGGGAATCAAACTTTATTCAAACCAGTCCCAACTTATGACTAATTCTCCCAGATGTTTCACCAAATTCAACTTTCATAGCAATGGAGAAATTACCTAGACTAAAATGAACACAAATATTATTAAGGAAAGCAAGTAATAAACACTTTCCTAGATTATGATGTTCTGATCCATTGATGAAATTGGCATAGACATGTTCCTTGTCTTCCGATCTACGCTTTGATGGAATTTGTAGTGTGAGTTCTTGAGTTTTGCACTAAGAACACCTATGGACTCTCTCTCCATCTTCCACTGTGGTTCTCTCTCCTTCTCTCTTAGGCTTAGAAACTGACAGAACGTACACTCATATTTAATTATCTAATTTTCATCCATTTTATTTCCTCAAAAATCCAAATGACAAAAATACCCCTACAGTGTGCCGGTTCGGCCTAAAAATATTCCGGAGTCCAAATAAAATACTCGGGTAGAGTTTTCTGACTATCTCGACCCTTCCAGACTCAATGGCGCACTCAAAATGTCCATAAGAGTTACTTAAAAATAATTCACTTCTTTAAACCATTAAATTAGTCCCGACACGACTCACACGCGCGTCCCGACTTAATATACCAAACTGTCTTATTTCTCACTCTTGATAATTTATAAAATTTTATAATTCCATATTACATATCCACACATTGATATTCAATAATTTCCATCAATAAGTATTAACCCTTGCCACGCTAGTTAATAATTATTTTAATCTGGATTAATGAATAATTAATTTCTCACATTTTAATTTAATTAATCCAATAACTATAATTAATCCTTTAATTATTTAATATCATAAAAAATACGGGGTGTTATACCGACTCTGACAAGGATTATATTATAAGCTGGGGGAACGGTCTTGTCTAGAGCAATGAAGAAAATCATTCTGTTTTATTTTTTGGCCAAGTCCTAATCAACAATTATATCTTGACAGTCCCAAAAGGAGAGATGGTAAGGTTCCAACCTGCTATCTCTCAGCCCTAGGCTATGAAAGCAGTTGTAGAACATAATATCAACCGAGCTACCATATATAAGAGAATTCATGTTAGCTCATTAGATAGGTAATGACTAGAGGGTCATCATGAGGGTATAGAACTCCAGATAAATTATTTTTGGAAAAGTCGATGACTAGCTTATCTTTTTTCACTTTTCTGGGCCAACCATCTACTTCATCTGTTAAATTAACTTGCCTAATGTAAAAGCAAGCTTTGGCCTAATTTAAATAGTCCTATCTCTCAGTTATTTAGTCTCCACCTCTAGCATCTCCTCCTGCAATGAAATGACAACCAAAAGAAATCAAGCCTACATCAAGTTCAAGCTCCACTGGTTTCTTCGGCAAGTAGGGATCATCTTCAGAATCTCTATCTCGGCCTCTCTTATGTCGAATTTTTTCTTACAAGGGGTTTCAAACCATCTTCTATTGACCCGAACTTCAGCTCGGTCAACAAATTTCGTCAATTTTTAATGGCAAATGAGATATTCAAGATCATTCTTAAAAGTAATACAACTATCAGTCGTATGTCTATTATCTTTATGAAAGTCACAATACTTGGACTTATCTCCCGAATTGGGAAGTGATTTTAGCTTCCTGGGCCATTTCAAGTCTTTACTGCCCATAATTTCATTAAGAATGTTATGCATGCCTATAGTTAGAGGAGTATATTCCTTATACTTTTTAGGTTTCTCGAATTTCTACTCCTTCTTCTCATAACTTTTTCGGCCCTCGGAATTTTCCCCAGGAGTTAGCTTAGAAGCCATAGCCTCTTCTACCTTTATGATTTTCCCAACTTTGGACATCAATTTAATCATAATTTTTGAAGGTTCGTTTGCCAACGAATAGTATAATTTTCCAGGAAGTAATCCTCTCATTAAAGCTATGATGATCGTTTTTGTTCATAGTTAACAACTTCTAGTTTCTCCTTATTGAAATCAATGGCATATTCCCTGGTAGTTTCTCCTGGTTGTTTCCAGACACTAAGTAAATGGGCTACTCTCTTGAATGTCTTGGCTCCAAAAAAAAAATTATTAACGAATAATTCGATGATCTGGTGAAAATTGGCAATTTTTCCCTAAGGCAAATTATTATACCAGATTTGAGCTAGACCAGTGATAGTACTTGAAAAAGATCTACATATCATTTCATCAGGAATATAATAGATATCTGTGGCAGCTTAGTATTTCTCTAAATGAAGAACATGATCAGTTTTACCATTGTATTTAGTCATGATCACTAGAGGTTTTAATTTAGAAGTTGTGGGGTAATCCACAATAACCTAGATGCACAGAGATCCTTTCACAAAACTCCTCTGCAAATGATTCTTAGTCTTGTCCATTTCTCCCAAAAAAACTTCCACATTATATAAGGATCCCTTCTAAGAGTGCTCCTCTAATTTGGACTTGGCTAAATCATATTTGGTGGCATTACTATGCACTTGTGCTGAGATTTCTTCCTGAGAAGTTTGCTCGACAGGCGCAGATCCTATGATGATGGCCTTGGACCTAACTGACGCTTCCCTATGCTCACGGGATCGGACAGTCTCTCTGTGATAACATATCTTTTCTTGGGAAACTATGAGATCAAAACTATATGCCTTGCTTAAACTTTCTAAGATGCTCGACCACTTAGAAGTGAAGGATCAACCATCATAGTAATCAAAGATCAAATTGGTAATGTTGCCCCCAGGCGATAGGATCTATCATGGGAAGACCTGGAGTAGCTAATTCTTTTATTTTTTATGGGAGGAGGTTGCATATCACTCTAGGATGGTGCAGTGGTAGACTTGTCTTGCAACATACGAGCCAACTACTAACCGACTCTTTCATGGTTTCCTTCCCTTTGGCCAGATAGAGTAGAATTCTTTGAAGATCCACCACACTAGGACAATCATATGAATCTGGAGCATTTCCTATAGCCTCATGGCTACTCTTAGGAACATTTGTCATACCTTAGAGAATTTTCTAAGGGAACAAGTGTATAGAATGGGTAGAGAATGATGACCATCAATCGTTCCCACAGAAAATGTAAATATGTTGATGTCCAAAAATTGGTAGATACTTTATCCTAGATAATAATTCCCAATTTTCTAATCACAAATAAAATGTAAATGAAAATATTAAGGAACAATAAAGATTTGAAAAGTGGTTCAGCTTAGGAAAAGCCTACGTCCACTGTTATGGTATTACTATTGAAGGTGGTTACATAAAATTTAGGGTAGTCTTACATATGTGTGCAAGACTTGTCCCTTGATCTAAGGGAAATGAGATATTTATACTAGTTGGAAAACCAAAGGGCGAAATGCATTTATATATCCAGGCATTTACACCAGTACATAATGAATTATCTAAGGCATGCGTGGCATGTCTCTTGATAATTCCCATGCCAACGTCTTTTGTTCTTCCTGATGGTTCATCTTCTTAAGATGGTCGGTAGGTAAGCCAACCAAGTTATTCTAGAGCCGACCAAGTGTAAATAAATCGTTGAGGTGTATATATATAAGGACAAATGTAACAGTATAATAGGTTCACGTGGCATGGATAATTTTTCCCACAATGTGTACAATTTTATATTGTTAACATATATAAAAATATTAACAAATTTTATTAGATTGTGTATCATAAGAGATGAAGGTTCAAACTTGAATTCGATTACCTTGGGATCTGATGTGATTATGTTCATATATATATGTGGTGACGAGGAATGAAATATGGGGCACGTTAGTGCAATGTTTTTGTTATGGTTCCCTACTTACTAAGATATTCATAATATCACCTTACCAAAACTAGTATCTTGCATATGTATTCAAAAGTGACTTAAACAACTCAGTATAATAAATCTACACTAGAACTGTTGAGACTACTACAATAACTAATATGGTGTTGAGGTCATATTTCTTTTTTAAAAGTATATAGTAATAGGACAAAGAGATTACTATAATAATGGGTCATTTGTGTTCCCAAGCCATCACAAAGATACCTAGAATCCCAACTAGGCAGGCGCCTTAGGGAGATATAATCACATGTAGTAAATAAAAAAAATAAACCAACTAAAACAAGAAAATATATAGTCATGATGAATAAATTTCCCAAACATTGTAGGTATTTCTTCTTACCATTTAGCTAAGCAATTTGATAGGATGTTTCCTTGTATATAGATATGAGTGAAGATGAAATGAATCCTTTGTGTTTGTTACAAACAATTGTTCCAAGGGTGGCATGGCATACAGGGACTAATGTTATCACACTTTTTCCTAACAAGCCAAATTTTCTCTTTAAGTTATGTAACCCAGTCATGGTATATAACATAGTGTGGTTGGGGTTGGAGTTGGAGTTTTGGTATAATGGTGTTGCGGCTATTTCTTTTAACCGTATATAATCCCTATCTTGGTCGGTATCATTTCCAGCATGATCCTCACAGCTTAAATCATTCCCTCTACTATCTTGCTTCTCTTGTGCAGTGTGCACTTCATACGTATCATTTATGAGATCGTTTAACCTAGAATGTAGTAACGGGTCACCATCCGTGTGAACCATTTCATTGATGAGTATTTTTTTTGGAATATACTTAAATTCCCTCTCCCCGTGGAGATGCCAAAACGTGTAGTCAGCTTGCATACCCCAATGAAACAAATGTACTTTTACATCTACCCCTTTCAAATGTTTACCATTTTTACAATGATTTCATGGGCATGGGATAATATCTGTTTCAAGATTATTCGTTGCATAATTCACAAAGTATTTAACCTCATTAATATATACTTGCCCCACTCTACAACTTTCACCCATACACTCTTTATATTGTGGAAACTCCATTAATTCCACAATACAAGCAAATCGAAACTCAGTAAATTATAAAACTAAATGAAGTATGTTAGTTGTATTGATAGATAATATATATATATATATATATATATATATATATATATATATAGAGAGAGAGAGAGATGTATAACTGATCACTAAATACATCAATCTTATACATGTACCCTCAAAACATACCTTACATATTAATCAATAAGTTTCTAACAGCTAAGTCGGGTATGATTTAAGGGTATATGAAGAAATACTCACGCACATGTACAATGTTCCAAAAAACACTAGGCAGTCCTCCAGCAGCCGAAGCCATCTAGCTTGTAGGCAGACTACTAGACATTTTTTTCTAATATTGTTTTATATGCATACGCTCTAGCAAGATTATTCAACTACTAGTAATGTCTTACTAGATTAAAGACAACTCCAAGCATTAAAAAAACTAATAACCAACCATTTAAGAAAAACAACTTTTAAAAACACATTTTGACCTTCCAACATATTAATGGCCTTCCAGTATAATAAACAACCATTTAAATCCAACATTTTTTTAGCCTTTTGTCAATAAAACTGTAGAGCAGAATAATATCACCTTCTACCTTTTAGGGGGCCTTACAGAACAGAATAATCAAGAACAAAATAATGGCCTCAGCAATATTTAATCAAGATTTAGAATGCGCCAAACTCAATATAGCAAAACAAGTAGCACTATTAATGCGATTACACATTTTGATATATACGTATATATGCCGTTACACATTTTGTATGTCTGTAAAAATGATAAGGTATATATATGTATGTATGTAAAAACAACCTGTAAAAACGATATATGCCATTACCTCAGTTCGTACCTGTCGAAGAATGTTTCAGCCGAGCACAAAAATGTGAATCTTACTAGAAGCGATTATTTCACCGGGAACAAAAAAATATCTAGAAATGAAGGAGAGAGGGGCGGGAGTGTGAAAAGAGAGAGAGGATATAGAAGAGGGAAATAAAATTTAGGGCAAAAATTTTGTAACTACCAATAGCGGTTACAAACAAAATATTAGGCCAATATTTGTGACTGCTAGAAGAGGTTATAAATTTATAACTGCCAATAGCAGTCACAAAATTAGTATTAGACTAAAATCTGGGACTGCTGAGAGCCGTTACAAATTTATGAGTGTCCATAACAGTCACACATTTAGTATTAAACCAAAGTTAGTGACTCTTCTTAGCAGTTATAATTTTGTGACCTCTCGTAAGAGTCATAACTTAACAATACTGATAAATTTGTGACAGCTTGTGACAGTTATAAATTTGTGACTGCTTATAGGAGTCACAAATTAATTATATGGCAACATTTGTGACTCTCATTAGCGGTGACAAACTAATTGACTCAAATTTTTTATTACCTATTGATTTTATCACCCCTAATGGGAGTTACAAATAATTTTGTGACTGCTCCCGGGAGTGACAAGTTTGTCATCCCCATTGGCAGTCACTAAAAGGCAGTCACAAAATTAGCATTTTGGTGTAGTGAAATGCTCTAAAATGATGAAAGGCATGAATCTCAGAAGCTAAAGTCTCCACTGACAATCCTTAAGGGTTTCTTGATAATTGTAATACTCTTCAACACTAAACCGTAGTGACGTGGTAAGTGCGCAAAATTTTTTAGTCTAGAAATTCATGAGGAAAAAATGCCTTGGTACGTATTACACGAGCTATTTACAGACAAATATCTTCTAGCTTGTTTCCTTGACTTAAAAGATGGGTGATATAAAATTCACGTCAATGAGTGAGATAAAAGAAACTCCACAAAAATTTTAAAAACCAAGTCTTGATTTTTTTTTTCTTTTCAAAAAAGGTATGATTTTGATAAAATTCCCCACTCCAAAAATAAAATAAACAATGTCCTCGATTTTAATTAAAATGATTTTTAAAATTGAGAGAAGAAGGGAGGAAAAGAATTATCATAATCAATCGCTAATGAAGTGTATCATATGTAGCCAAGAAAATTTTTGAATAAGTGATACGATAAAAATGTGTACAAGTCTATAAACATTGTAAAGAATTTGAGTGGTGTGAAATACCACCCCAAAATAGGATGAGACTCATATAAGAAATGGTGTTTTGACTCCCGGTAGCGCTAAGTTTAATGTCTTCAGCCAGACCGAAGGGAATTCTCCCTAAGGATAAGAACTATGAAAGCATGGGTGGCAAAAAAATGAGGTGAGGAGAATCACCCCCAAACAAGATTGAAGCGTCAGTCTGATTGGATAATGGCTAAAATGGTCAACTCATTTGCATGGCAAAGTGCAACACACGATGCAAAGCATCGGTGGACCATGGGTTGGTGGGGATAAGTGACAAGGATGAGGGTGAAGAAGCACCAAGCACGAACTTATTTTTTTATTTTTAAAAAGAAGAAAAATATTTTTGAGATTTTTTTAAAAAAATGAGAAAATAATATTTTTGGAATTTTAGAAAGAAAAAAAAAGGAAGAAAATTGTTTTTTTTATTTTTTTGGAAGAAAATATGGGAGAACGATATTTGGACTCTTAAATTGGAAAAACTCACTAAAACTGACTACCTAAAGATTGAATTAGACACATAGAAGTAAAGTATAAATCCTAACTATCACGTAGCCAATTTTTATCTTCAAAATTGGTGAAGGGGCTAGCCAAATTTAATTCAGTCAGCGGGCGACAAAAATCACGGAATGTATCTTTGTGATCGCCTTTGCAAAACTGTGTGTTCCTACTTTAATCACAAGATAACTGTAGTCTTTCTACAGATATTCTTCACAAAGCTACTATGATGAAACGGTCGGCCGGTACAACGTTGGGCACAACACAAACCCGTTTACTGGGCGGCCACAATTAAAACCCAGTTTTCCTGGACACTTTCGTGCCTTAAAACTAACCGTTCGAGGATTTTTCGGGTGGAGAGGACTCTTAGAGTTATCCTACAAGTCAAATTGATCAAAAAGGGGCTTACGAACACCGTATCTTATGGCGATGTCTATTTAATTGATTTTAAATTTAATGATAGCTAAGGTAGTACACAATGGATAATTGAGTGGGTCGGGTGATGAAATCCCTTCTCGTGAATGATCGGGTGTAGGTCTTAGTTGATGAATTCATCACACCATTCAAAAATAAATGAGAGAATAAAAATCACATAAGAGCACGTAGGCACACACAATATTGACTCGCTTGCGAGAGAGCCGCGAGTGTATAGAAATGTACCTCCCGCAGTTTTTACACGCGTAGGGTGATGATCGATTTGAGTCGATCGGGGGGAGATCTCCAATCTCAGTCGGCCTCGGGATTCCTACCGACCCAAAGTATAGAGGCATCTAAATTCTCACCTTTGGACGCCCTCTCTCTACCTTGTCCGGTTTCCCTATCATGTTTTTCTTCTTGTTATTACAAATTTAAATAAAATAAATGGTGTCTCCATGCACCGCAATACAAGCCCAACAATATAATCCTAATGCAAGCCTTCTAATAAAATGGAAAATGGTACCAAAAAGTAAAAATGGAAAATAAATGAATCACAATACAAAATGCTCTCCAAGTGCTTCAAACTTCAAAGATCGACAACGATGCCATTTGATAACTTGAACTTTTGTATATTTGTCGTGCATTTATTGAAGCCAAGTTAGTCAAAACCCTTGAATACCTTCAAACATGAGAAAACTAGAATTGTGGTAAGTACGGGTGTCAATCCACTTCTAAGGAGTGAAGAACCAATTTTTTTAAGACAAAAGTGTAACATCATTTTTATATTATTCTATTTTTTATGATTTTATCAAGGGATTATTAATTAAATAATTATACCAATTTTTAAAATAGTAATCAAAATGTACTATCTAATAAGAGAAAACAAAATTGTGCTAAAGGCAAACTAACTAAATTGGACTCATGAGGGATTCAAAATTTATCCCATAAATGGGAGATTAGCCCTCAATAATCATCATCCAAGATATAAGATAAACGAATAAAAGTATACAATTATAATCCTTCACTAATATATTTTATTCTAAAATAAAAACTACAGAATAAAAAAAATAAAAACTAGTTACAATATACAATGGACGAATTCATAATGGGCTCTCAAATAATAACAGAGATTTACTAAAAATAGAAATCCTAAAATTATAAAATTGTACACTAGAATTCATCCAAGGAAATAAATTATACATCATCACTTTATGTTGAGATATTTTCTAGAAATGCAAATACTCACCATAAAGGAATGGGGAAGAAATGACTTCCAAAAGGGATGCTAAAAATGCAAAAATTCATAATCGAGGGGTGGAGTGAAATTATTCCAAGAGATAAATTTTACCACACCATTCGATATTGAGATATTTGCTAAAATGTAAATACTCTCTATAGAGGGATAGAGGAGAATTTATCACACAAAGTTAAAAACAAAAATGGTAATTCTCTTCAAATGACATCAAGTCTTCAATTTATAGGCGGGTGAGGCTATGGGTATAATTGGAATTGGATGGACATGTAAACAGATTAAAATGTGTGTTTGATATTGAGTGAGGGTAATTTTGGTAAAATACACATTAGTGTGCATGTGGGAGAGGTGGTAAGGATATAATGGGAAAAGGGCATTTTAAACTAATGGGGGTTATTTGGTTTTGGCTTTTATTGGGTAGTTATCAAAATAGGGTAGAACAAGGAGGTATGGGTTTGAAGAAATGGAAATGTGTCTTAGATTTTATGGTGATTTTCGGGTTGAGCAGGTTCGTGGGGTAAGATCGTTTGGAACAGGTTAAATGCTTTGCTTAGGTGCAGGTTTTTAATCGGGTTCAGGAAGCGGGTTATAGTATGGTAGATATGGTTCAGGTTTGAACTTCTCGGGTTGGTCGGAGCTAACTTTAGGTTTTATGACAGTTGGGGTCGCCGGTTAGGAAAAACGAGGTATAAGGTTTCGGACTTGTTGGATTCAAATCGGGAGGTAGAGGGTAATGGGTTGTGAGGATGTGGGTGTTGGGTAGTCGTAAGGCTTCGGGTGATAGGGGTTTCGGGTCTTGGATTTCTAAATTGGGGAACCAGGTCCGTGGGTTTTGGATATGGAAGGTCTTGAGTTAAGGCCAGATCTTGGTCTATGTTTGGTTGTTGCCCGGTGTTTGATAAGGTTGGTGGGTGTGATGATGGAGGTGAGGTGAGAGAAAGATGATGGATGAAGAAGATAAATAATCGGTGCGGGTATTAGTGTGTGGTGAGGTGTATGATAATAGGGTGGGTGGGTGTGTACTTAATTTGCTACATAAAAGAAAATCAACACAATCTAAATAAAAATTAAAAAATAAAACTAATCAAAAATTAATAAAACTAAAAATTAAAATCTATTAAACCTAAAAATTAAAATCCTAACATAATGTAATAAAACAAAAGAAAATATAAAATCTATTACAACTAAAAAAAATTTAATAAAAAAAATAAAAATAAAAACAAACCTATCCTAATATAATATTAATGAAATTAAAATGATAAAAAATAAAAAAGCATCAAATAAAAATAAAACTCACACCTATATAAAAATAGTTGATAGGCAAATAAATCCTAAAACTATACTAGACTAAAAAAATATATAAATAAATTCTAAAAATTAAAAATGGCAAATAAAAGTCTAACAAAATTAAAATCTAAAAGGTACAAACTAAACACACACGAGGCTTGGGATGTAATAGGGATGGTATGGGCTCGGTGTAACATTACATTCGGGTAACAGAACTGGTTGATAGGTAGGGGTGGGGCCATCCCGGGTGGCACCGAGAGGAGAGAGATAGGTCACCTCGAGAAGGTTGCACTGCGGTCTCACACCCATATTTGAAAGGTTCTTCGGCTGTCGTCGGTGGGGGTAAATGTGAAGAGATAGAGTCGCCAGCCTATTTTGCACAAAATAGGCAAAAAACCATGTTTCCACTTCGAGAGAGCGGCATCAAGGACAAACTCATGCATACGAAACCAATAGTTCGAAGGTCTGGGGGCTAAGTTACGAAATGAGAAGGGGTTAGGCACCCATCCCTCCCTTTCGGTCTCTCATGGGCTAGTGTTATTATTTTCCTTTATATCATCGTGAAGTGTGTGTATGTGTGTGTGTGCATGTTTATATAATGGATATCAGAATCATTCAACTCATACCATGGACAAGGTAGAGTGAGATCATCCATAAGAATGTTCCCAAAAATAATATAAGTAGAAATTATGATTTGTGGCTAGATCACAATATTGTTCGTTATTAGGAAATGATAATATAAGTTGGATGAAATGCAAACAAGTATGGTATACATATAAATATGAAAATAGAAGATTTAAGAAAATTTTAGGAAATTGAGATGATTAGAAAATTGGACTCGAGTCTCCGATTTTAATCCGAGATGCTTACATAGCCTATAAAGTCATCAAAGTCCACGTAGTTCGAATGTAGCATAGGAGTGGGGTTTATCCCATAGATCCGAACGGAATTTTTAGATGTGTATGTGTAGAAAATGTGCTTCTTAGTTTTGAAAAACGGTGCGATGGATAATTTCGTTCGAAATTTACAGGTGTAACCGTATTTTATTTGTTTTGGGGATTTTTTTAGAAAATAAGGTATGTGCAATATACTAATGAAAGTGTAGATATTAATGAATGGACTAAAGTAATAACTAGATTATGAATCTAATGTTTATTATGCAAAAATAAGGAATTTAAAGAGAAAGCGAAGGAATTGGGCCTTCTATGAATCTTGATCTTTGATCTTGGATGAACTCCTTAAGTGTTGATGAATGTTGACGAGAGAGAAGGATATTATACCAAATTGTGTATGAAAAGGATGGGAATGTACGCTTGGATGGAACTTCACATGAGGAACTTCGTTGGTTTCGAGGGAATGTTGTTGAGATCACTGATGTTGATGGATCTATTGTCGTCCTTCCTAGAGTGAGATCATGGACTCTATTTATAGGGTTAGGGGGTGCTGATAGGCCTACCACAGGGGGTGTCTATCGGCATGTGATCCCAGACACAGTGCCGATAAGTAGGGATCTGGACCTGCCAATTGGCAGTCCGTTGTAGAGTTTCCTAGAAAAATAGTCGTAAAATACAAATTGTTGATCTGAATCATACACGGGGCATACTGTTAGAAAATTACTTCAGATACCTTCAAGAGTCCTTTGGACTACTCCCAGGTCCGGGAGTTGACTTTGGGTCAAATGTGGATCAGAAGCGCACGTCGATCTTTTCGACGGGAGATCAACGGACGTAAACGGATCATTCATCCACATGGTAAGATAGAATCCTGCAAGGGGTAGATTATTGGAAAGGTTAGGAGATGTAATTCGACAATCCAAAGAGTTTTGATCAGTTCGAGAGGTTGACCTTGGTCGACCGGGCCTCGAAAGTGCCCGGGGACCTCTCGGAGTAAAACGGATCATTCGTGCGTACCGTAGGTAAAAATTTCACATGGGATAGACCGTTGGAAAGGGTATTCAGTGCCCTTAGAAGATTCATTCAGTCTCACTCGAGCTAAAGAGTTGACTTTGGTCAAACGGAGTTCGGGAGCGCCCGATGGCCTCCAGATCGATTTTTGGGGGAAAACTGATTGTTGTTCCTAAAGGTTATGCTATTTCATGTATGGGATAGACCATTGGAAAGGGTATTCAGTGCCCTTCGAAGATTCAAAGGTCTTTCGCTCTGGCGATGAAGTTGATTAGGGTTAATTTGGGGCCCGGGAGTTCTTGGTGGCCTCCGAATTAATTTTTGATAGTAAAATGGTACGTTCGTCCGAACTGTTATGTCGATTCATGCATGGGGAGGACCGTTGGAAATTTTATTCAGACACCTTTAAAGATTTAAAGATCTTTCACTCTGATGATAGATTTGACCGGAGTTAAACGGGTCCCTGGGGCACTCGATGGGCTCTAGATCGGTACTCGAAGTGCGACCTAGGGTTTATACTGAGATGGGGAGGTGCTAGGGACCTAAGGGGAGACTTAAGGGTTCCTAGAATGTGGTGTCTACAATGAGGATAAGCGCAAATTTTCCACAATCATCTTCAAATAAAGCTTTTGAAACTGCGAATGCGTACAAGCCTACAAAATAAATAAATATTAATATAAGTCCAATTTTATTTATAACTAGCGATCAAAAAGAGACTATTTGAGGTATAAAATATACACTTTTGGGTGCTTATCATCAAGGTATTCAAATTTTTATCACGGTATCTGTGACTTTTTGTAAAGTACCGACCACTTTGGTATCAGTATCACTTTCAAATTATTATCTTCTTTTAGCTTTATAATTACACTAATATATAAAGTGATAAAAACCAATGTATGTACTATAAGTGGAGGATCCATTAATTCGGTACGAGGGCATTTAAGGGGAATTTTTTTAGCATGACTCAAATTCGAGAGGAACTTAGCATGATAAGGTTGGCTGGTACTCAACACGTTCCGAACACGACCCAAGCATGACCTAACACACTTGAATTTACAACTCTATAGGAAATGAGTATTGGGGTTTTAACAATCTTAGCTCAAATTTAGGTATCACTGAACCAAAAATTGAACCTAATGTCAACTAGATAAACTAAAAAACTGAAATTAACTGGTTGTTCATTCATTATTTATATCTTTAATTGTTAGCAAGCATGAAATGCTTAGAAAAAACAGACATTTAAGAACTCAGTGAGGACCCTTCCTATGTACTGACGTTAAGTATTAATTATTTTCATGAAAATATAATGGAGAGAGAAAAATCCTTTTTGATTATGTCTTTAGTAGTGTGTGTAAGTGTACTCTTCCTCGATTTACATCAAATATCTCCTCGAGTAAAGAAGCGTCAAATATTTTTTTAAGGACATGATTTCCCCGATAAGATCAACATAGAAGCCATAATAGAATATTTAGGCATATATGATTGCATAGCGGAATTCAGTATGACATAAAAAATAAAAAAAAATTAAAGAACTAGCCTAGCGTATAGACATTAGTAATGATATACGCTTGTTCGTGAAACTTTCAAAGTCAGACTAACTTTAGCCCATAACATAGTTTTGGTGATTAACGTCCAAAACTCATGAATCATGAGATATAATACTACGAAGTTTACAAGTATCAAAAAATATTATAATGTCCAAAACCACCTACGATTCATAAAGAAATGCGACCTCATCATGGATACAAGTGAAATACTAGTCCAAACTTCTAGTACTTTATCGTAGAACCAACTAAGATGTTTGTTCATTCATTGTTTAGATCTTTAATTATCAGAAAGCATGAGATGCTAAGCAAAAACACACCATCAAGAACTTGTCGATTATATATTATCATGCATACAAATATCCATTCATCACAAGTTTCAACATATTTTGCTAGATCATCATTGGAAATATTTAATTTTGGTACTGCATGGACACATCCAACTAGTTGGTAGCCTTCACCGACGAGCATGCACAAATATTTTTAAAAGTATAACGAAAACAATGTTTTAAATCATTTTATGACATTCTAAGTTGAGGACTCATCAAACTTGAATAATTATGAATCAATGCAAGAGGTGGCAATTGGCCAGGCTTGTTCAATATATAAAGAATGTGGGTTTAAAAAATAAACGAGAAAGAACATCTTATACTTATTACGCAATATAAACCCACTAAATCTATAATTGAAAGTCTATGAAAAATTGAAAGATCAATAATAAAATTGGGTGAACAATCCAAACAAATTAAAATATTGGAGAAAAAGGATTTGACTTGTATGAAAACACTTAGGCAGTACAATTTTCCTTTATGCTCTTATTTAGATATCTTCTCCTTTTAAATTCAACACCCTTCCCTTTTTCCTCCTTTTACTTTATCTTTTTTTTCCTTTTTTTCCAAATACTCATCAATGTTTGAGATAAATCTGCTAAAAATACAAATATCCCCAACATAGATTTGTATTTAAATTTTTCTCCATCTGAATTGAACTTTAGGATAGATATTCGCAAAAAATGCAAATACTCTCTATGATGGACTTTCTCCTTTTACTTTATCTTTTTTTTTCTTTTGCAACATGGTGGGTGTAAAATGGAGTTGATATAAAAATGGTTGGTATGGTATATGGTGATCATATGGAAAATGAAAGGTGTATGGATGAGGATAAATGTATGATAAAATGGAATTTAGTTAGTTTATGAGTGAGAGTGTGGTGATCTGGACAAACTTCAGGACACATGTTTCTTACAACTCGAAAATAATGGCATTCTAAGTGATCATGCCAGAAAATTAGTGAAGATTAATAAGATCATACTATGATTTAAGTGCGAACCCAAAGGATGTTGAATCAAATTATGACTTGGAGGTTGCGTAAAACTCTCTAAAAGGATGAAAGGCACAAATATCACAAGCTAAAGTCTCCATTGGTGATCCTTAAGGTTTTCTTGAGAATTTTAATATTCTTCAACAATAAACCTTAGTGACGTAATAAGTGCGCATATTTTGCTGAGTCTAGAAATTCATGGTGCAAAAATGCCTTAGTACATATCACATGAGCTATTTTGAAAAAAAAATCCTCTAGATTGTTTCCTTGACTTAAAAGATGGATGATATAAAATTCATGTCAATGAGTGAGATGAAAGAAACTACATGAAAAGTTTAAAAATTAGGTCTTGATTTTTTTTTCTTTTCAAAAGAGGTACGACTTTGATAAAATTCCCCACCCCCAAACGAAAAGGAAAATTGTCCCCGATGTTAAATAAAATGATTTTTAAAATTGAGAGCAGAAGGGAGGAAGAAAATTACCGTAATCAACCGCTAATGAAGTATATTAAATGTGGCTAAGAAGAAACCTCAATAAGTGATAAGATAAAAATCTCATAAACATGGTAAAGCATTGGGTGGTGTGAAATACCACCCCCAAACAGGATGAGACTCATATAAGAAATGACAAGTTGCCTTCCAATAGTGCTAAGTTTAATGTCTCCAGCCAGACCGAAGGGAACTCAACCTAAGGATAAGAAATATGAGAGCGCGGGTGGTAAAAAAATGGGGTGATGAGAATCACCCCCAAACAAGACTGAAGCGTTAATCTTATTGTATCATGGGTAAAATGGTCAATTCACTTGTATGGAAAAGTGCATAACGCGATGCAAAGCATCGGTGGACCATGGGTGGGTGGGGATAAGTGACAAGGGTGAGGGTGAAGAAGCACCAAGCACGGACTTATTTTTTTATTTTTAAAAAGAAGAAAAATATTTTTGAGATTTTTTTTAAAAAAATGAGAAAATAATTTTTTTGGATTTTTGAAAAAAAAGAAAGGAAGAAAATTGTTTTTTTATTTTTTTGGAAGAAAATACAGGAGAACAATATTTGGACTCTTAAATTGGACAAACTCACTAAAACTGACTACCTAAAGATTGAATTAGACACATAGAAGTAAAGGATAAATCCTAACTAGCACGTAGCCAAATTTTATCTTCAAAATTGGTGAAGGGGCTAGCCAAATTTAATTCAGTCAGCGGGCGACAAAATCATGAAATTTATCTTTGTGATCGCCTTTGAAAAACTGTGTGTTCCTACTTTAATCACAATATAACTCGAGTCTTTCTACAGAGATTCTCCACAAAGCTACTACGATAAAACGGTCGGCTGGTACAATGTTGGGGACAGCACAAACTCGTTTTACTGGGGCGTCCACAGTTAAAACCCAGTTTCCCAGGACTAGGGGTGTAAGCGGTACGGTTTGGTCGATAAATAGTAGATACCAATACCAAAACCAAACTCTAGATGGTAAAACCAAACCGTACCAGTTTACCACCCGGTACACCAAAATCAATACCAAAACCAAACCGCCTGGTATTTCGGTTTTTTCGGTAATTTCGGTTTTTTTCTGGTTTCGATTTTTTTCTGGTTTCGGTAAATTTTGTTTTTTTCTGGTTTCTGGTTTCGATTTTTTATGTTTCGGTAAACAACACTAAAAGTCCCAAAAAACCAAAAACAAAACCAACCAACTTTTTTAAACATTAAAACCAAAACCAAAACCAACTTTTTTCTGGTTTTGGTAAATTCGGTACGGTAATTTTGATAAATTCGGTACGGCACGGTAATTTTGATACGATTTTTTCTGGTTTCGGTAAATTCGGTACGGTATGGTAATTTTGGTACAGTTTTTTCTGGTTTCATAAAATTCGGTACGGTAATTTCGGTAAATCGGTTTTTTAAATATTAAAACCAAAACCAACCAACTTTTTTGCGATAATTTCGGTTTCGGTAAGACTGGTTTCTGGTATTTTAATATATGAAACCAAAACCATTTTTTCCAGACCAAAATGGTACGGTACGGTAAAAACCCGTACCGCTTCCACCCCTACCCAGGACACACTCATGCCTCAAAGCGAACCGTTCGAGGATTTTCTGGGTGGATAGGACTCTTTGTGTTATCCTACAAGTCAAATTGATCAAAAAGGGGCTTATGAAAACCATATCCTATGGCGCTCTCTATTTGATTAATTTTAAATTTAATGATAGCTAGGGTAGTACACAATGGATAATTGAGTGGATCGGATGATGAAATCCCTTCTAGTGAATGATCGGGTGTAGATCTTAGTGGATTAATTCATCACACCATTCAAAAATAAATGCAAAAATAAAAATCTTATAAGAGCACATAGGCACACACAATATTGACTCGCTTGCGAGAGAGTCGAGAGTGTTTAGAAATGTATCTTCCACGATTTTTACACGCGTGGGGTGATGATCGATTTGAGTCAACCGGGAGAAGATCGTCAATCTTAGTCGGCCCCGAGAGTCCTACCGACCCAAAGTAGAGAGGCTTCTAAATCCTCACCTTTGGACGCCCTCTCTCTACCTTGTCTGGTTTTCCTATCACGTTTTTCTTCTTGCTATTACAAATTTAAATGAAAAATAAGTGGTGTGTCCAAGCGCCGCAATATAATCCAAACAATATAATCCTAATACAAGCCTTCTAATAAAATGCAAAATGGTACGAAAAAGTACAAATGGAAAGCAAATGAATCACAATACAAAATTCTCTCCAAGTGCTTCAAACTCCAAAGATCATCAACGACGCCATTTGATAACTTGAAATTTTATATATTTGTTATGTATTTGCTGAAGCCAAGTTAATCAAAACTCTTGAATACCTATAAACATGAGAAAACTAGAATTGCGGTAAGTACGAGTGTCAATCCACCTCTAAGGAGTGAAGAACGAAATATGTGAACACAAAAGTGTAACATCATTTTCATATTATTCATTTTTTTTATTGTATAAAGGGATTATTAATTAACTAAGTATACTAATTTTTAAAATATTAATCATGGTGTAATATCTAATAAGAGAAAACAAAATAGTAATTCAAAGCATCGGTGGACCATGGATGGGTGGGGATAAGTGACAAGGGTGAGGGTGAAGAAACACCAATCACGGCCTTATTTTTTTTTTAAATGAAGTCATGCAGTACTAAGTTCAAAGTAATTGGAGGTTAGATGCAGAATTTACTCATCTAAACTAAGTTACTTAAATTTGCCACGCTAAAGAATTCAGAATCGTTATCTTCCACGCAATTTCCCCATTACGCAGGACTCTTAGAGGAACTCTGCATAACCCTCTGGCATTTACACATGACTAAGGACCATGGTTTTTGAATCACATGGAACACATCCCTGACTCCTATCCACTTCATCTAAATGTAACATAATTGTTTGATTCCATTGGCATGTTGACTCCATCTAAGTTTATATAGGTTTATTGTTTAAGAAATATTATACAAAGGTAATTACGTTAACTTGTTAATTACATTATACAAAATTCATGAGGTATCTTAACCTTAGGCACTGTGTTTGCCAAATGATGTTTCATCACAAGATACGACTCGAAAAGAAATCGATTTACATTTTGCTAATTATTTATCCCTGCATACTTTTCTTTTCCTCGTTGACCTATTCACCTATCCATATATCTGCATCCTTTGAGTTAGTCACTACAATCAAAGAAATTTAGTTGGAAGATGACCACATAAAAGAAAATTATAGGGTAAATTTCAAAAAACCCGTGAAATATCACATAAGTTGGGCATACATCCCCAAACTATTTATCATTCCCAAAAAAGGGTGTGAGAGGTATTTTGCCTATGCCCTAATTTTTATGTTGATTTTGGTTTGATCCACACTATTTTCATTTCTCTAACATTAGTGCCAAAAGCCTTATATAAACAGACTTTTTGTGACGTTTCGTGAGAATCTCTTATGATGCTTTATGAGTATCTCGAACACTTTATGGTGTCAAATTTTAGGAACTTAAAATAGTGGGGGTCGATCAAACTTGATATAGGAAAACAAATGAGGACCTTATGATCATAATCAATCAAAATACATATAACAATAATGGGCTATCCGTCAAAATAAATATTAAAAGTTTAGGTGTATCGAGCTTCTGAAATTCAGGAACTCTAACTAGATACATAACAATAATGAATTTGTAAAGAAATACTAAATTTCCAAAAATGACAGGTAAAAGAGTAAGCATATGTAAAATACAAATTGAACACCTCAAAATACGTATTAAAGGGGAAGAAAATACTTTAATCATAATCAATTAAATTCAAAAAAGGAATCATGTTCCCATGATTACAAGTTTAGCCAAAATGGTTATCACACCCCATTACATATAGTCATTCACTAAGGACTAGCCATGTAATCCATACCCACCAAAAAATTCAAAACTATTTCCTCAAACACTATGTGGAATTTGGTCTACTTTCCTCAAACTAAATTAGCCCCATACAAAACAATGAAACCCATTAGGAAAAAACGTAAATCCACCAAATGAAAACATAATTCGTACGACAACAATGAAACATTCACTTAGTTACTAAGATTAAATCGATGTCCCTAAAATCACGATTCTCAATAATTAATTCAAAAAAACTATAATAAAAATAAAAGAGGTAATATCTAACAGAAAGCTTCATTAATCCTAATCTAACCAATTAAATTGGAGTTCCACAGAAATAGTACCTAAACCCTAAGTTCATGTTCTTACCATATACAGAAATAATCAAAATCAAATAAGCTATATATTAAAACTAGATGATTATTAGATATTAAAAGTTTTTCAATTGATGTCTTTCCATCGAAATGAAAGATGGTGACACTAGTTACCACTAGGAAGCTGAGAGAGAGAGAGAGAGAGAGAGAGAGAGAGAGAGAGAGAGAGAGAGAGAGAGAGAGAGAACTGCTGAAGATGCTTATAGATGGAGGGAGAGAGACAAAAATGGGTTATGAATGAGGGGAAATGAGGGTTTTAGGGTTGAGATTAGGAGAAAATGTGATTTGGGGGAAGGAGCTGAGCGAGGGTTCATAAAAATGATAAGGAAATGGGATTTTGTAATAGGATGGAATATAGGGTAAATGAAAAATAAAATCATCCTATAAAGGTTTAAGGGACAATGTTTTAGGGACGGATAATAAATTGTCGTATATAACATCTTTTTTTGTATTATTTGATACGACGTTAACCTAGTCATCCCTAATATATATATATATATATATATATATATATATATATATATATATATATATATATATATATACACATGAGACAAGTATTGTGGTCATCCCAAATAATTAGCTTTTGGGACGATTTTGATTAGTTGTCTCTAATATACGAGTCCTAATAGTGCCTTTTTTGTAGTGAATAGTACTAAATTAAAAGTATTTGTAGTGGTTAGATATTGTGATGGAGTGGTCATCAAACACGAGTTTTCAGTCGTTCATACTCCTCGGCAAAATGGGATTGTTAAGAGGAAGAACCAAATGATTCAAGAGATGGCTAGATCCATGTTTTTGGGGATATACGTGCCTAGACAGTTTTAGGCAGAAGCGGTTAATACCGCATGCCATACAGTGAATCGATTATATCTTCATCCACATATGTTACACAGTCCATATGAGTTATGGATAGGGAAAAAACACAACCTATCGTATTTCTATGTCTTTGGGAGTACTTGCAACATCTTGAATGATGGAGAGAAATTAGGTCAGATCGACACCTGAAGCTATGAGGGGGTATTTTTAGGTTATTCATCGTTAAGTAGGTCCTATGAGGTGTTTATGTTTGCAATCTCTAAGTTTATGGAGTCAATAAACGTCACGATTAGAGACATTGAGCCGCCGACGTCGTTGATCCTGACCACAAGTGTGAGGATGATGCACCCCCCCCCCCCATTGACGATCCTATCGTTCCTCGTACCACCCCAGTGAACCATGATTTAAATTTAGAGGATCCATCGTATTAGGTTAGAAAGATTCATGACCCTTCCTTTATACTTGGTGATCCCACAGTAAGTTAAGACTCACGCTTAACTTGATAATTTGGTTAGCTATCTTTGCTATAGTTCCTTAGTCGAGCCTAAGGATGTGAAAGAAGCACTCAAGATCATTTCAGGTTCTATCATCCTAGGGATCTTGAGTGCGTCAGTCACTTTTTTATGTTGCGTTCCATGATTACTTTAGATATTTATCATTTAGTATTTGCACTATGTAAGACGAAGATCGATTAGGAAGTTTTGCACCATTATTCTGGAATAACAATTCGAAGAAGACCGAGTGTCACTACTAGAAAAATGATAATTAAGGACACATGTACTAGGGACAGCTTTTAAGATGTCCTTTAAAAAATTATATAAGGGACAGGAAAATTTATTGTCCTTTTAAATATACTATAAACAATAGCTATTTTTTTAGCGTCCTTTATAATAATTTTAAGGACATTCAATATTTGTCGTCCTTAATACTAGAGCTAAAAGGACAGCATATGCCGTCCATTAAAATATTTCGTTCCCTCTTTTTTCTTCTCCCTTTCCCTCTTCTATTTTTTGGTCAATTTTTTATGACCAAATAACTTACTCATCCACTTATCTCTCCTCTCTCACCAGATCAAAGACAAACCTACATTCACCTCATCTCACCCACCTTTGCTCGCTCGCCCACCATCTCTCTCGTGAAAGTGTCGACTGTGAAACCTCGTCTCGCTCTCTCTCATCTACGAAGGATATTCTTTTGTTCGTTGGCCTTCTCCTCTCTCTATGAAGAATATCCTTGATGTCATCGCAACCATCTTGGTCGGAGGAGGAATCTGAGGGATAGAGGTCTAGTCCGAGCACAAATTTTCGATCTCACAGTCATATTGCATCTATGTTCTGAGGTATTATTGTGTCTGATCAGTTGCCATGTCCAATCGGTTCTTCTCGGATTATCTACGCTTGTCGACTTTCACGGCGGTTCTCGTCTCCAGGTATCTCCCTTTATACACAAATTAATATATATATATGCACACATGTATATCCATGTTCATTTCGATTTTGGTTTTGGTGATGGATGATGAGTTCTGATTAAGCTCTTGTTGTTTTCATGTTTGTGAGCTTAGTTTTTGAGTTTTGAAATTGATTGTGTGGATTTTTAGGGTTTATGTTAGTTTTTTTATGATTTGATTTTGTTTTTAGGGTTTCTTATTGATGTATGTAGTTTTTTTTTAGATTTGAATCGCAATGAACGAGAGAACTGCAATTGACTTAGAAAAAGGATGGGAAGTTTTGCAGAAAGGCATTTTGAAGCTAAAGAAAATTCTAAAAGGTCTTCCTGAGCCTCAATTTAGCTCAGAGGACTACATAATGCTTTATAAATATACTTTTTTACTTTATTACTTTGTTAGATTATGTGTTTGTTGTTATTTTTTATTTTTCCTTAATTTAATTTGCAGAACTATATATAACATGTGTACTCGAAAACCTCCTCATGATTACTCTCAGTAGCTGTATGGCAATTAATGCGAGTCATTTAAACAGTACATTACATCAACAGTATCGTTATTCACTTACTCAAGTCATATCTATGCGAAAATTGCTACATGTAGGAAGCCAATTAGAAGGATATGGACTGCCTTTCATGGCGGTTCCCATCTTCAAGCTGATCGGATGCTTAAAAAAATTTCTTGGCTCCAGGTGGCGGGTTGGAGAGAATCATAGGTAGCAGATTAAAAAAAATTCGGGACTCGAATGGCGAGATGATTGTCGCACACTGAGGCGTCCCTCCATCGACGAGGAGTTAAGGCAACTGGGTTGTTTTGATGATTGACGGTCCCCTCGGAGATGATCATAAAATCATTAGTTTCTTCGTGATTACAGTCTCGTTGTAAATCCACCGGCAAATAAACCTAGATATTTGATTGTGCTCTGATACGTTGTTTAACATGGATGTCCTTGAACGACAGATTTTCAAGAAATAAATCATTAGACAACTCTCCCTCGTGAAAAGGTCGGATTCTCTCTTCCTCTGGCATGGAAAAACTTGTGAAGAATAAAGGTATACTTTCTTCCTCTGTTTTTGCGATCTATTTTTTCGCTTCATTTTGCGATTTGTATATAACTGACTTTCGATTTGATTTTGTATTTGATTATAGAAGAACTAATTTTGCGTTTAGAATTGATTTTGTGTTTAATTATACTCATACAGTGCAAAGTCAATCTTCCACAAGATATAAATAATCAGTACGCCTGAAAATAGATGCATGTTGCTTGCTAGTAATAGGTTCGGTGGTCATCTGGTAATTTGCTTGCTTCCACAAGATATTTTGTGTTTGGTTTGATATTCGATGGTCATCTGCTTGTTAGTAATAGGTTCTCCACTCGATCTTATTTCTCAAAGGAATTTCTTTTTCTAAATGCTTCAGATATAATGATTTGACATACATAACACAATTGACTTCATTGAAGAGACGATTTTGTCATTTTAGTTTTCTATTCGATTGAGATTTCTTACAGATTTGTTGTTGCTGTCTTAATCCATTTTTGCCAAATTATTTTAACAATATAGCTCTGAATCTCACACAGAATCTCACATCTCTTACTTGATATCACGTTTGATCTCACACTGGAAAATCTCATGTCGGATCCCACAGCCTAGATCGAATGACACAGATTGGAATTTGGTTCTTTTACACACGATTCGAGTTTCATTTTTGTAAAATTGATTTGTTTCTTCTAAAATTGATCTATGTTTTGGATTCAAAATCGATCTCAGTTTTCAAAACAAAAATGGTTTATTTCTATGCGATTTGGTTATTTTAAATACATTATCTGAATTTCCTAAGTATATTATAACTGATTCATATGAGTTGAGTTTTCTTATTTAATAGATTATAATTAGTAAATTTATGGGTTATAGAGTTATTAGAGTTATTATAACATATTCATACGTAGGTGTGCATTTTTAGTTTTTAAGAGTAGTTGTGACTTTAGTCTTAGCATTGTTATTTTAGTGAATTTATTTGTTTGAGTATTTATTTATATGAGTATTCGTGATGTAGTCTTAGCATTGTTATTTCAGTAGGCCTCATATAGTTCTTCACCTTATCCACTTCATTTTTTTCCATATATTCAATTTTCTGATCCCATTCAAGTAAAGGTGTATATAGCCTCCAAATAAAATTGGAACTAGCATATAACATTGGATTGTTGGTAGAGGAGTGTATATAACTTGATAATTTCTTATTCATATGTATTAATACTTTAATTTCCCCTCTTTTGTTAATGACAATTGAATTATCTTCCCATTGCTTGCAGAATGAAATCCAAGTTACATATTTCTTATGGACATAGGAAATTAAATGTTTTCCATATGTTCACAATCAAAATTTTCATTAGTCATCTCATTCCTTCTTAACGCCTTTTGTACAAATGACATAATATTTTTTATCATGCAATATGAATTTGGACTAAATTCTTGTTTCCATGATAATTTCAAGCTTTTGATTGCAAAAATTGCTTTAGGGCAAGCATTTTTTCTAATGGGACGCTTTCCCTCTAGAGCTTTGGACTTTACCTTTGACTAATTGAAAAAATATCATTGTCATTTCAGTGTGGGAGTTCTAATCTTATGCCGCTATATAACACTTCCATTGTTTGCCCTCGTAGCCCAGGTATGATAACTTTGTTACCTGACCTTTTCTGTAGTTCCAAACCTAATAGAATAATTAGTCTCCTTTAGTTAAACTATTACTAAGACTAGTTTAACGAAGACTAGTTAAACTATTACTAAGACTAGTTCAAAACCTAATAGAATAACGCTTCCACTGTATTCCCTCGTAGCCCATGTGAATATTTAGTTAAATATCACATTCAAATTGTATGCTCATGTAATCTTTATTCTGTAGAACCTTGAAAGTATCGAATTCTCTTTAACAATTGCAGCATTAAACGGTAAAGTGGCCTGAAATAGAGGCAAAAAGTAGTCGAACGTAAAATGGCTAAGTTTGTGACCTTATTTAGTTAAATTGGTGGAAGGGATTTGTTGGCGGTTTGGTTGTGGCATTTTTTGCTGTTGTTGTTGAGTTTATTTTAAATGTTGAAACAACTTGGATTTAATGAATTAACAAAGGAAATTTTGTTGAAATTTTTTAAAATTAAGGAACGTTATAAATTGATTAAAAATATGCCGTTAGAGGGTGAAAACAAAACAACCCCCTCAAACGACCCCGTAAGAGACACGTACACCTCGCACGAGACCAATGTAACATGTAGGAACTGATTGCGTAGTCATGGGACTACCGGTTTGAGAATAACACGATAATTTGGAAAAAATATAGACTTAGACTTAAAACACACCGTTAGAGGGTGAAAACCCAAACGGTCCCCAAACGGTACCGTAAGAGGGACGAACACCCCGCACGGGACCAATGCAACTCGTAGGAATTGACTGTGTAGTCATGGGACTCTTGGTATGAGAAATTGACGACGCACGAAACCAATGCAATGTAATCCGTAGGAACTGATCGCGTGGTCACGGGACTCCCAATTTGATTATATGACAATAATTTGGAAATATTTAAAATTAGGCTTAAAACATTATGTTAGAGGGCAAAACACAAAATAGTCTTCAAATGACTAGGTGAGAGACGCTAACACCTCGCACCGAACCAATGTAACTCGTAGGAACTGACCACGTGGTCAAAGGACTCCCCGTTTGAAAATATGATGATAATTTGAAAATATCTGGACTTGGGCTTAAAAACATGTCGTTAGACGACGAAAATCCGAAACAGCCTCCAAATGGCCCTGCGAGAGGCACGACTCCTTGCAGGGGATCAATGTAACTCATAGGAATTGATCGCATGGTCATGTGACTCCCGATTTGAGTATATGATGATAATTTGAAAAAATCTAGACTTAGGCTTAAAACATGTCGCTAGAGGGAAAAAATCTAAAAAGTCTATAAACATCCCCGTGAGAGGCACAAACACCTCACTCAGGACCAATGTAACTCGTAGGAACTAATCGCATAGTTACGGGAGTCCTAATTTGAGAATATGATGTTAATTTGCAAATTTCTAGACTTGGGCTTAAAAACATGCCGTTAGAGGGTAAAAATACAAAATAGTCCTCAAACGACCCGGCGAAAGGCATGAATACCTCGCACGGGACCAATGTAACTCGTAAGAACTGACCACATGGTCATGGGACTCCTGATTTGAGAATATGATGATAATTTTAAAATATATGGACTTAGGCTTAAAAACATGCCGTTAGAGGGTGAAAATCCAAAATAGTTCCCAAGCGACCGCGCGACAAGCGTGAACTCCTTATAGGAGATCAATATAACTCGTAGGAACTGATTGCGTGGTTACTGGACTCCCGATTTGAGAATATGACAATAATTTGTAAATATATAAAATTAGGCTTAAAAACATGCTGTTCGAGGGCCAAAATACAAAATAGTCCTCAAATGGCCCGGTGAGACACAAACACATCGCACAGGACCAATGTAATTCGTAGGAACTGAACGCGTAGTCACGTGACTTTCGGTTTGAGAATATGATGGTAATTTGAAAATATTTAGATTTAGGATTAAAAACATGATGTTATACGATGAAAATCCAAAACAACCTCTAAATGGCCTTGTGAGAGACACGAACTCCTTGCAGGGGATCAATGTAACTCGTAGGAATTGATCGTGTGGTCACGTGACTTTTGATTCGAGTATATGATGATAATTTAACAATCTCTAGACTTAGGCTTAAAAACATGCCGTTAGAGGGCCAAAATCCAAAAAGTCCCTAAACATCCCCGCGAGAGGCACAAACACCTCACTCGGGACCAATGTAGCTTATAGGAACTAACTGCGTAGTTACGAGACTCCCAATTTGAGAATATGATGTTAATTTGCAAATATCTAGACTTAGGTTTAAAAACATGCCGTTAGAAGGCAAAAATACAAAACAACCCTTAAACGGCCTTGTAAGAGGCACGAACAACTCGCATTGGACTAATGTAACTTATAGGAACTGACTGTGTGGTCATGGGAGTCTCGGTTTGAGAATATGATAATTTTTAAATATCTAGGCTTAGATTTAAAAACATGCATTTAGAGTGCAAAAAACCCAAATAGCCTCGTGAGAGGCACCAATACCTCGCTCGGGACCAATGTAAATTATAAGAACTAACCATGTAGTCACGGGACTCCCTATTTTGGAATATGATGATAATTTATTATTATGACGATAAGTATTATGCAATTTTTTAGCTTGAATATGATTTTTTTACAATATTATTTGATTACTGATATCATCTCTTTGTTGTATCCTATTTTTTGTAGGGTAATATTTTATCGTTAACTTTTATCCGCGTTGAACACACGAAGGAGTCAATGGTTTAAAATAGGGAGATTGTTTGTGTTATGATTGCGCGAACTTTTGTAATTTTATTGTTTAATTTATGGTCGTGCAGGCTTTTGTAATGTTATTATTAAATTTTATGACCGTGCATCCCTTACATTACGCTAGTTTTTTATTAACAGGTTTTATAATGTCCATAAAACAAAGGAAGCTGTGTCCAATTTTTTTTTGATCCGTGAACTATTAAGACTTGTAATATTTTTACATTTGTATGTATGTACATTAGTTTATCAACGTGTGAGATTCACAATTTATGAATTTTCTTAATTTGTTTTTTGCAAATAATAAATATTTTTTCTTTCATATTTGAAATTTGTGGATTTTGTTGATTTGTTTTCAAATAATAAATGTAATTTTAAAAAAATATATATATTTATCTTTTAGGATAGCTACAGATGTCTTTTAAAATATTAATTTGGAGCCATATTATATGTGCCAAGATCTATTTGGGACAGCTATTGATATCCCCAATACTCCGTTTTAAAGGAGAGCAACATATGTCCTTATAGACGTATAGTAGTTCATGTATTTTAAAGGACAGAGCTAAAATGACAGCTTCTTGCTGTCCTAAAAACTAAAAAAGGACAGCACTTGCTGTCCTTTTAGCCTTTTATGACACCCACCTGATAGGACAGCTCTTCATGTACCTATGACTGTCCTAAATACTATTGGGGATAGGAAATGGGCTTTTGGGATAGCAAATTAGCTGTCCTTAATTGTCATTTTTCTAGTAGTGTGTATCATGAGGGTTACTTGTTTGCATTTCCGTAATGAGACATCCCACGCATGAGGTTGACTTCTGTAAGGAGTTATGGATATTTGGGTGTGAAACCTTTAGCAAGTGCATAGTGTATGAATAAAGAAGAAATATTTTTAATCACTATGGTCATTAGATGCATGGTTTTAAAGACCTCATCTATGTGACCACGTGGTATCCATTATAAGGAGGAGTTAAACTATCTTTATCTCCATACACCGAGAGAGATTGATATGGAAATGAAGAAAATATGTCCTCGTTATCCTCTTTAATGCAATAAGTCATTACTTTAAGTTGGTACAACCCTAACATGAAGGATTTGGCAGGGTTTATTAGGTAAAATATTAATCCCCACCAAAGTTTAAATGGTGGTAGTTACCTTCCTACATCAGTAGGACCACCACAAATACATAAAGGATAGAGTTCCAAAGATTATAAAGATCAGAGCAAAGTAAGCCCAATAACTAGAGACAGTATAGAGTGAACCTAAGTTTGGAAGAGCACACTAGAAAAAGGAACCACATGTGGGGAGAAGACCTCAAGGGGTTTCTAAGAGTAGACAACAAGATTGTTTACGTCCAGTAAAGGTAAGTAAATAATGATAAGTGGGGTTATGACCAATGAGAGCAGACCCAACGAGGCAAAAGTTAGCAGTGACAACTATAAAGGCAGGGTCAATAAGGTCACTTATAGACATGTCGTTTAAATAGTTCCTTTAGAAGAAGGCGATGAACTTGTGGAGAGTGATACCACTGAGTTAGTAGAGGTTGTAGAACGACTTGTGTTCTTGAGAATAACATCGGGGGATGGGTATGATTATATTAATTACCCATGCGCATGAGTCTGACTTTGACATCAAGGAGTTTTCATTATCTTCTAGTAGTCTATTTAATATTATTATGACATATATATATATATATATATACTATCACCGTAATTTATTTCTATGTGGATACCCAGCAGGTGGAAGACTACTTCACGATTTGACTATAGAGCCGCTTTATTGATCTAGACATGTGATATATGTATTACGCTTATGTTGACTACTGGGGGTAGGTTTCTATAATTGGTAGAGATGTTTCTTATAGTTATGTATGGGCTAAGTGAAGGTCTATCTCATACTTATATTACATTTACACGACTTGGTTTGAGGAGGTCACCGCATTGTTAAACTTGATAGAATTTGTTTAGGAGTTTACAGACGTATTTCATGAGATAATAGGATTACCAACAGTAGAGAGACAAACTTTTGTATAGACTTCGCACTGAGTACCAGGCCCAATGTGAGGGCATCGTACCTGACTACTTTGTTAAAAATGCGAGAGCAGGGTGAATAGGTTCAACATTTTTTCAGCCAGGGTCATAAGGGGAGTACGTCTCCATCATGAGCCGAGTTTGATTTGTAAAGAATAAGGACGGTTATATCGATTATGTGTGAATTATAACAAGCTGAACAAGTCCATGATACTAACTAAGTATCTGTTGTCACATGTCAATCACCTATTCAATTAGTTAAGAGTTAGTCTTTTATCTCCAAGGGTAACTTGCCCTCAAGGGATAACTAGTTGCGTATTCGGAGGGATGAAATTTTGAAGACGTGCTTTCTTATACGATATGGATCATATGAGTTATGGATCATGTCGCTTGGAATACTAATGTGCCAGCAGTGTTAATGGACATAAAATATTGGGTGTTTTGATCATTCTTGGATCAGTTCATCATCGTATATATTGACGACATCTAATCATGTGCTCCAATGAAGGAGGAGCATGTAGAAAAACTATGGTATGTTTTGCAGACATTTTGGGAACATAAGTTTCACACTAAGTTATCTAAGTGTAGGTTTTGTCTTCAAGAAGTACAGTTCTTGGACCATATTATATCAACACTTAGGATTTCAATATATCATAGCTTTACAATTATAGATTGGGGATTTCCCACGACCCGTACAAAACTTAGGAGTTTTCCTTGGGTTTATTGAGGTATTACAGGAGGTTCATTTATGGTTTCTCGTAAATGTACGGGATAACGAACCACTTGAAGCAAAATGTGGTAGCATTTTTTAGAGCATATAATGTTAGTGAGCATTTAAAGAACTCTTGGAAAAGCTTATCACCGCGTTCGCTGATAGAGAAAAAAAATTGCGATTATATTGTGTATTTTTGTCATTGTTGCAATTCCTTTTCCATCAAAATTCCCTTAAACCTACAAAAATATAATAAAACTAGTGTAGAGGGTAAGTAAGGGAGTATCAATCCAAATCTAAGGGTGAAACATAAAATATGAGAAGACAAAAGTGTTTGCATATTATTATTTTTCTATTTTGCTTTATATATATATATATATATTATGGATTTTTTAAGGGATTATTAAATAACTAACCATACTAATTTTTAAAGTACTAACTAAGATGTAAAAGCTAATTTAAGAAAAGTGAGATAACAAAATTGTGCTAAGAAGTAAACTAACTATATTGGACTCATGAGGGATTCAAAATTTATCTCATGAATGGGAGATTAGCCCTCAATAAACATCATCCAAAAATAGAAATAAAAGTAAACAAATGAAAGCATGTGAGGATTAGAGTAATTAAAGTGGAATAGATCAAACTCATTGAAGCCTTGAATTAGAATGGAATCTTTAATTACATCAACAATCTCTCAATTACAATCACTCACTAATATATTTATTGAATCTAAAATTCTACAAAATAAATATAAAAATAAGAAAATAATTGACAAGATAATGAATGAATTCATAATGGACATTTAAATAATAAAATAGATTTGCTAAAAATACAAATCCTAATATTATAAAATTGAACAATAGAACTCATCCAAGGAAATAAATTCTACATCATCACTTTATGGTGAGATATTTGCTAAAAATGCAAATACTCAACATAAAGGAATGAATTAGAATTTATCTCCCACAAGGGATGAATTCAACCACATCAATCTATTTAGAAATAGTTGCTAAAAATGCAAAAATCCACTATAGAGGGGTGGAGTGGAATTCATCCTAGAGATAAATTTCACCACACACCTTTATATTGAGATATTTGGTAAAAATACAAATACTCTCTATAGATGAGTGGGGAGAATTTTATCACACAAAGCTTAAAAACTAATTTGGAGATCCTTTCAAAATGTCCCCAAGTCTTCAATTTATATGGTGCATATGGAGGCTAGGGGTAAATTGGAGAGTTTATGTTTTAGTGTGCATGGAAATGGTGAGAGAAGAATGGGTGAGTATCATATATGATTTGGTAAGAGGGTATAATAGAAAATGGAGTTTAATAAGGTGTGAGGTGCATTTAGGTAAAAAGGAGGACATGAGGCTTTAAACACATGTGGGTTTTTATTTGGTTTATTTGGGTTTTGTATTTGGTAGGAGAAAATCGACAAAGGGTCATGGGTTTACAAAGTGAGATGGGAAATGGGTCTTGGTTTGAAATGACTTTTGGTTTATTTGACTTCGGTCATAACAGAAGGTAAAAATCGATTTTGGCTTTCGGGTTGGCAAGAGTCATAGGGTCGCGGGTAATTGGGTAGCGTTTTTGGGTTTGGGCGATAGGATGCAAGGTGGCTTGAAATGAGGAAGTGGGTTAATGGTTATTGAGTTTAGGAGAGAGAGGGCGTTGGGTGAATGAGGAAGATGAAGGTGTAAGTGTTAGGGTGTGTGAGTGTGTAGGTTAGGTAGTGAGTGTGTGTGAGTGAGTAGTTTAGGTATATATGAGTGTAGGATAGTGTGGTGTGTGTGTGTTTAATTTGTACCCAACTGAAAAAATAAATCCAACAAAAATAAAGATTAAAATCTATTAAAAAAATAAAATTCTAATCTAAAAATATGACTAAATATAAATTAATACTAATAATCCAAACTTAATAAAATAGGAAATAACAAAACTAAACAAATACTAAAAACTAAAAATTAAATAAAAATAAAACACACCCCTTTAAAAATACAAAATAATAAAAACACACGCAACACACAAAAATAAAATATAAAAATAAATCCTAAAAATACATGACTCAAAATTATATAATATAAAATAAATTATAAAAATTAAAAGGAACTTAAATAAAAAAAATCTAAAAAATAATAAAAGTACAAACTAAACACATACAGGGCTCGAGTGATGGCTTAGGCTCGGTTTAAGCTCGAGTTTGGTACGGAACTAGGCTTAGGCAATGGAAATGTTCTTGACGAGCTCAAAAATGGACTTCGAACTTCATGGCCGCTTTGAATTTCTTCATTTAATGCATTTGATAGCTACTTTGTCATAATTATGCTGAATTAGCATGATTTGATGTTGCGACTTCATATTGACCTACGATATAGATAAATACCAACATAAGGACAATTTTACTGAGATTGAGCGAAAAAAATGCACATATTCGGGGGTATAAAATAGACACTTTTGGGTGATTATCACACCACCCCCAAACAGAACATTGCTAGTCCTCGAGCAAAATATAAAGAGAAAGAAATATAAGAAACCAAAAGTGTACCACTTTCGCGGGCACTTGCGATTGCACTTAGCATGTACAACAAGCCTTTAAACCTATAGGTTGCCCTACAGGACGAGTTTTGTCTCGTGAGGGTTTACAGGGAATATATCCACAAAATTCTTTATTTGCAAACAGCAGTCAATCTCTTATTAGACGTAGAATAATCGTACAATCCATCATGAGAAAAATATTTTGAGGAATACAAGCTAGAAGTGTACAAAAATTTAGCCATGTGAATACACAAGGAACATCCTTCCTAGAACTGAACGTGTGTTGTGTGTATCAGTCAAAACGGGTCAAGTGTCATAAGAGTAATTCCTAGATTACCTTTTCGGAATCAACGCTTCAACTTCAAAATCTCACTGGATTATCTCTCTTAAACGAACTCTCGAGATGATCTCGTGAAAGAATGTTAATCACTATAGTGATAACATCAAGTTATTCACCACATTGACTTTCATTTGCTCGAACACCAAGGGAAGAATATGGATGTTTATGGGTGAGGGGGAAATGAAATGGGAAGGATGGAATGATATGAGGTAGGATGGTGATATGATGGATGGATGGTGTATGTTTGAGAAGAGTTTATTACACATTGACGAACAAATGTCTTTATTTCTAGATTGCAACTTTTTCTGTTTCTTCTTTTCCAAATACTCATGAATGTATGAGATAAATATGCTAAAAAAACAAATAATCCCAACATAGATTTGTATTTAATTTGTCTCCATCTGAATCTACTTTGGGAGAGATATTCACTAAAAATGCAAACACTCTATATGACGGATCTTCTCCTTTTACTTTTGTTTTTTTTCTTTTTTTTTCAAATACTCATCAATGTATGAGATAAATTTGTTAAAAATACAAATAACTCCAACATAGATTTGTATCAAAATTTTCTCCATCAGAATCGACTTTGGGAGAGATATTCAATAAAAATGCAAACACTCTCTATGGAGGATCTTCTCCTTTTACCTTCAACACTCTTCCCTTTTTCAACGTGGTGGGTGGAAAATGGAATTGATATGGAAATGGGTGGTATGATATGTGGCGATGATATGGAAAATGGAAGGTGTATGGATGATGATAAATGGAATTTAGTTTGTGTATGGGTGAAAATATGGTTTTCGGGACAACTTCAAGACATATGTTTCTTACAACTCGAAAGAGATGTCGTTCTCACGGATCAAGCCAAAAATTTAGTGGAGAATAATGAGATCATACAATGATTAAGTGCAGACCCAAATGAATTTGAATCAACTTGTGACTCGTAGATTGCGTAAAACTATCTGAAGGGTGAAAGGCACGAATCTCAGAAGCTAAAGTCTCTACTAGTGATCTTTAAGATTTTCTTGGGAATTATAGCACTCATCAACTCTAAACTGTATTGCCATGATAAGTGCACAAATTTTGTTGAGTATAAAAATTCATGGTGCAAAATGCCTTTTTATGTATTATATAAGCTATTTAGAAAAAATATAACTCATCAAAATTGATTCCTAAACTATAAAGATGGATGATAGAAAATTCACATCAATGAGTGAGATGAAAGAAACTGCTCAAAAATTTTAAAAATCATTTTTTTTCAAAAGAGGTACGATTTTGATAAAATTCTCCACCCCCAAACAAAAAGGAACATCGTCCTCGATGTTAAGTGAAACGATTTTTAAAATTGAGAGCAAAATGGAGGAAAGAGGTTACCATAATCAACCGCTAATGAAATGGACAATTGTAGCCAAAAATAAACCTAAATAAATAATAAGATAACAAAATATGTACAAGTCTATAAACATGATAAAGCATGGGTGATGTAAAACACCACCCCCAAGCAGGATGAGACTCATACTAGAAACTGCAGGCTGCCTCCCGATAGAGCTAAGTTTAACATCTTCAGCCAGACCGAACCTATTCTCACCCTAAAGATAAGAACTAAGAAAGCACGGGGTGGAGAAAAAAATTGGGTGATGAGAATCACCTCCAAACAATACTAAAGCGTCAGTCTCGTTGGATAAATTGACAAAGGCGAGGGTGAAGAAACACCGATCACGGCCTTATTTTTATTTTCAAGATTTTCTTTGTTATTTTTTAATATTTTGAAAAAGAAAGATTATATTTTTGTGATTTTAAAAAAATATGTTGAAAAAGAAAAATATTTTTGGATTTTTGTTGAAAATTGTAAGAGAAAATGAAAAATATTTTTGGAGTTTTGGACTTTTTAAGATAAAATGAAAAATATTTTTGGATTTATGCATTTTTGTCTTTTGCATTTTTGTTTAGAAAAATGAAAAATATATTTGCATTTTTATTTGAAAGAAAATAAGGGAAAAAGAATATATATTTTTGGATTTGTTGGAGGAAAAATATAGGAAGAAAATATTTTTGGATTTTTTATTATTATTTTCTTTTGGATAAATATAGGAAGAAAATATTTTTAATTAATACGTTTTTTAGAAAATGAAATAAAGAAAATGTTTTTGGATTTATTTTTTTGAAGAAAAGAGTGGGAAAAATATGTGGACTCTTGAATTTGGACGAAATCACTAAAATTGACTACCGAAAATGAATTGGAGACACACAAGTCAAGAAGAGTTCCTTACTAGCACATAGTTAATTTTTATCATTAAATTTAGTGAAAGGGTAGTCAAATTTTAATTAAGTTCGCGGGCAATAAAAAATCATGGAATTATCTGAGTGGTCGCCTTTGCAAAAATATTCTCCTAGTGGGCTACCTAGTTAATGGATTTTAAATTTATTGAGAGCTAGGGTAGCACACAAGTTGTAAGCGAGTGAGTCAAGTGATGAAATCCCTTCTCGTGAGTGGCCGAGTGTAGGTCTTAATTGATTAATTCATCACACACATTCAAAAATAAATGCGAGAATAAAAGCAAATAAGAGCACGTAGTTACACACAAAAATTGACTCGCTGATAGGAGAGGCGCGAGGGTTTAAAAATGTACCTCCCATGGCTTTTACACCGTGGGGTGATGAATGATTTGAGTCGACTGGGGGGAGATTACACATATCTTAGTCGGCCCCGGGAGTCCTATCGACCCAAAGTATAGAGGCTTTGTTTCCTCTCCTTTGGATGTCCTCTCTCTACCTTGTTCGGTTTCCCTATCATGCTAGTCTTAGAAATTAATTATTACAAATTTAAATGAAATATAAATGGTGTCTCTAAGCACCGCAATACAAGCCAAATAATAAAAATAAAAAGCCCAATACAAGCCTTCTAAAAAAATGAAAAAGGGGTATGAAAATGAAAAATACAACTGAATCACAAAATGGATCCTCTCAAGTGCTTCAACCTGCAAAGAATGGCAACGGCACCATCTGATAGATCAAAATTTTCGGTATATTTGTCGTTGTTTGAAATCTCCTTTAATCAAAACCTTTCATACCTAAAAAAATATATCAATACTAGAGTGTAGCGGTAAGTAAGGGAATCAATCCAAATCTAAGGGTCAAACATACAAGAGAGGCATGCAATTCATTTGTTTGTTTTATTTTTGGACTTTTTTACTTTTTCTAGTTTTTTAGCTTTTTCAATATTAAAATAATTTTTGTGATAGATGATGAAATGACACTAAACTAAATGAGATATCTAAACAACTAACTAAAAATTATGAACAAAATCTAACACTAAAATAAGAGATAAAGTGAGGTAAATAAATCTGAGAACAATCAAGGAGTAGGACTACACAACAAATTCTAGCTATTCGAACTAATTAATTTAATTGTTTGAATTTTCCCAAATTAATATCAAAATTACAAATCAAATCTCATTGAAAATTTAATTTTAGTAGTAATCTTTTAGAAAATTAAGTTTGACCCCCCACAACTCTAGAAAATAGATCTATACTCCTTTTAATTAATCTCCCGCTAGGATCGATTCATCAAAATTCATATAAATCATAGAAAATAAAATTTAGAGTTGAAATTCAAGGAATAATACCACACTTAAGAAATCCCTATCTCTAGTTCAAATATAAAATGGGTATTATATCTCGAATTTCGATTTTCTCTCAAAAAGCATTTACCCTCTCTCGAGGCGTGAATTAAGGGTCAGTGATCAAAATTAACATTCAAATGGAATTTTCAAATAATCAAACTAATTAAATCAAAATAACATCAAATAAGGGTTCACCCCGCCCCTTGAAAGGGGATTTAGCCTAACATGACATCAAACAGGATAAACAAACATTCAATAGGTATTTAATATAAAATAGTAGAGAGGAGAACAATCAAACCATTCTCTTGAATTCAATAGACTCCAATCTTTGAATGAGAAGCATACAACCCTCCAAGTGATTGATCAACAAAAATATAAATGAAAATTTTGCTCAACTTGAATCTCACAAATTTATTTTCTCACTAATCATTAAAAAAAATTCTAACCTAAAAAACACTACACTAAAAGGGTGTTTCTCTTTAGAACCCTCGATGATACTCCAAATGAGTTTGGGGTCTTCATTTATAGTGTAGCACATGGAGTTAGGGGCATAAATGGGAGGACAAAGGTGTGAATGTGGTTTGGTGAGGTATGGAAGGTATATTGGTGACAGTAATTTGGGAAGCACATAAGTGCATGTGGGAGATGTGGTAGTTAGGATGAGTTGGGGGTAAAATGGGTATATGGGGTAAAGTTGGTCTAAAAACATGTGGGGTTTTAATTGTTTTATTTGACTTTAGTGTTTGGTTGGGATTCATTTGGTAGATAAAATCGTGTTTGGTATTTGAGAGATGAGTTTGGGTCATGGGTTAAAGGTTAATGGGTTCAGAAGGGCTATATGGATTATGGTTTGGGTTGGATGGTGTCAAAATAGGGTTGCCATGAGTTAGTGGGTGTGGTCGATTTTTAGGCTGGAGGTGGATGTAGTCGACCGGAGCCATAGGAGGGACTGTTGGGTTGTAGGTTGCTAGAGCTAGGATGAGTTATGGTTAGGAAGAGTTGGGTTCGAAGGTGATGATTCTGACGGGATAAGGGAGATCGGGTATGGGTTATGATGGGTTTAAGCTATTGGTATTGGTTGAGTTCGTCTCCAAAAGTGAGTTGGTGATGGGTTTTGGGTTTGACAGCAACTGGATCGCGATATGGGTATAATCGGGTTTGGCCGGAGTAGATGTGGGTCTCATCGGCATGTTGATGGATCGGGTTTGGTGGTGTAGAGGTTAAGGGTATGGGGGTATGGTGTTGTAATAGGTTTTGGTGGAAGAGAGAGAAGATAGGTGTGTTAATAGAGGTATGAGTGAAGAGAGAGAAGGGTGTGGGTTGAAGATGGGTTGGGGGGATGTAGGGTGTGAGTGAAGTGTATGGTAAAGGTGGTGTGTGTGAGTTAATGTTTAGGTATAAGTTAGGGTGTGTTAGTTTTTTTTGTGTGTGTGTGTTTAACTTTGCACCCTAAATAAAATAAAATAATAAAATAATAAAAACAAACCTAATAAAATAAAAACAAGTAAAATAAAAATAAAAACTAAACTAAACTAAAAATAAAAATCAACTAAAAATAAAAACATAATAAAAAATTAAGCACGACACACAATACAAACTTTAAAAAATAAACACGACTCAAATAAAAACTAATAAAATAAAACAAAACAAAACAAAAATAATAAAAAACTAATTAAAAACTAAAAACAAATAAAAATAAAGGAAAACAAATACTCGACGCACTAAAATAAAACATAAATTCTCTAAAAATAAATAAAAATCTATTAAAAATAAAACTCAAATAATAAAAATAAAAACTACAAAAGAAGTAAAAATAAAACTTAAAGTCCTCAAAATATAAAATCTAGCAAAACTAAAAAAAATTACAAAACTAATAAAAGGAAAAAGAAATATAAAATAAATTCTAGAAATTTCTAAATAAATCCCAAAAATAAAAATGACTCAAACTAAAAATTTAAAAAAATATAAAAAGCACAAACTAAACACACACGGGCTCGGGTGAAGGTTTGAGCTAAGTTTAGGCTCGGTTAAGGTTACGGGACTGAGGAATTAGCTCCATAAATCGTACATTTTCCCTGAATTAAGCGTTTCAACTCCGCAAACGGTGATCAAGCCTGCACTTTAAACAATTACGCATATAAGACCTAATTTGTCGAGAATTTGCATCTAAAATATGTATATTTATGGTATAAAATGTACACTTTTGGGTGCTTATAATTTTCCCTTACTTTTCCACGAGGCAGAGTGAAGTACTAGGTATATATAGGTGCATTACTCTAGATTTTAAGAGGCGTGTAGATGTAAGAGGAGAAGACTGTAGCTTATATTTTTTTGAAGAGTAAATTTTTGTCCTTATATAAGATATCATTCGGGTTTATATCCTTAACCTCAAAGGGAGTTGACGAGGTCATGACGTGGAATAAGTTCTCATTATCTCATGTCAACGACTGTCCAATCATTTGAATAGATACACCTCGTTGTGATGGGATCATCATTGATTTAAATGATGGAAGCTTGATAAAGTGAAAGAATTTCTAGCAGGGGTAACTGTAACACCCGATTTCTCAGTTAAGGTAGGTTCGGGATCAAGTGGGGAGCTTTATTATGGGAAGGAATGGAGGTTGTAATTGGAAAGACTCCCCATTCTACATTCAAGCATGTATAAGGTTACATTTTCAAAAAATATTGGTTATGCCATAAGGTTGTTTTGGACAAGGAGAATGGTTCGTAGGTTACTTTAGATTACAGAAGCAAGTGAATGTACAGTAATTGATGAATTTATATCGATGATGTGATAAAATAACTATATCATGTATCAATAACAGGCTCCTGTCAATAGAAAAGATACAACATTGAAGACTTTTAAAAAATTACAGTGTTTGATATCCAATTGTAAAAAGTGGGAGAGTAGAACCATTGAGTTTTGTTAGGGTGAAGGAGATCTAATGAGGATAATTAATTAATTAATTAACATCATATGAGTTAGATTAACCAAGTGGATGAAGAGCTAAGAGTTAACAAGTTGTTGTATGAGAATGTATCCAGGACTCTTCAGAAGAAGTGGCGTTCATAATAGGGTGCATGAAGATTGTCAAAGTAGGAAAAAGAGCTTTTGTGATGAATGATGACATGGTTTGGGGTTCCAAAGAGGGAGGTCAAGTAATTTTGAAAAATCCACAAGGATAGAGATTGCGAAGTTGGATTCCAAAGGGAAGTTAGCAATTCGAGGTATGGACCCTTTCCCATACTAGTAGATAGGGTGTGGACGATATCATTTGACCACACCTTATCATCGTCACTGAGGACATGACATTAATATGGGTCCATAATGGAGGAAGTCCTTATGGGACAAGTTGGAATTCTAATGGTTGGACTAGTTGGTTGAGGGTTAGCCGAACATTATTTATGATGAGAGACCTTAGTGGGTATTATATGGTAAGACAAGTAAATTACGTATTGTAATATCCGTACTTGAATTAAGAAACTATAATTCTTATTTAATTCCTCCTGGAATATATAAACTCAAACATAATGAATAGAAGGATTAAACTACTCTTCAAAACCAACAAAATTGCTAAATTAACCAAGTATCCTTGAAGTTTCAATAATTTCAAATTAGACCATGAATATTTCAAACTACCATAACTTAACCTATACTTAATCCTTAGACCCCAACTTTATATCAATTAATCCTTTAGACTTCAAATAACTAGAAATTATAATTATAGCCCTATAACTTTTTGAAATTATAAAAATGGCCCTAAAATTTACCAAAATTATACTTTTAAGGCTATATAAATATATTCCTTATCAACCAAGGACTCAAAACCTAATTGTTTGACATTTACACAAACCCCCCATATCCACCTCAACCTCCACATAAGCTAATAATGTAAAAAGTCAAATGTTTGAACCATGTAAACATGAGAGGTTCGAGTAACCATGCCTTAAACCATTCAAAACCTCGACAAAATCACCTCCCATCCGAATGAACCAAACCTCTTTCTCCTACACTATAAAAATCCCACCAACTAAGTATTCAAAACTCACCTCATCAATGTATTCAAAACTCAAAATTTTCCTCAAATCATGTAACCCATCATTTCATGTATGTATTTTCATTCTTACATTTCCAAAATATTTATGTATTCATATTATGCTTCAATCAATCAGAACAATGGAAACTTTACGTGTAAAGCAGTCCCTATGTGAAGAATTATGAAAAATCATCCCTTAAAGCTTGATCTTTAATGGTGAACTTCGATATATTAATTGTAACATAGATTTGAAGCTAGGAAATGATTCATTAGGATCTTAGAAACTCGAGTGCAATGATAAAAACAAACGAATTTAAGTAACAAGCTTCAATTGTTCGAAGGTGTTTTCTGATTTAGAAAAATCAAAACTTTGAATTCTCCTCACACAAACCACCTTTAACCTTGAAATCAAAACTAAAATCTCCGTTAATATAGCAGAAACCTAACCATGTTTATAAGAATCCTTGCCATACTCATAAAATCTTCGAAGGTTGAGTATATTTTTTTTAAAAACACACAGTTATGGAGCTCAATATATAGTGCACCTCGATCCATAAAACTCATATATTTGGATTCCTTGTGAAAAAATAGGTTGAGTTTGTCTATAAATTAACTTAAATGGTTTAAAAATGAAGAGGATATCTCAAGTCAAAGATTTCAAACCCTAAAGTCAACCTTCGAGAGGTTGAAGATGAACTATTTGACCAGAAACCTTGACCACGAGCGTGAGGGCGCGTGGCCAATCAATAAAAAATTTAAAAATTCAATACTTTTACTTTAGTTCTCTGGTCAAACTGGAATAAGGTAAGGTTGTGTTTGGTCAAGCCTAGCCAAAGTTATGAAAAAATAAGGTTTTAGGTTTGAAATACGTTTTTAAAATTACAAATTAACCCTTCCTAACTGTTTCAACTTATGAATTTTAACTCTAAACTTTGTCTATAAGTACTTTAAAGTATTTTAGGTCAACAAGTCTTCTACACCAAACCTAAAACTCTTTGACTTGATTATGTAAAGATACAGACATATGAAATTTATATACACTCAACCTCTCTTCTGTGCAGATAATTGTTATAAAATTGGTAAACCCTTCTTAGCATATTTGTGCTAATTCATTTTTCCTCCAGATGGCACGGGAGAAAAAGGATAGTATATTTTCTCCTTTTGAACACACACTAGTCACTTGTTTGCATATATGACTATTTGGGCAGCGACTAAGCTTGATTGGAGCAAGGAGTGGCACTTTTCTATTTTTTACTTTATAGTTCGAGTTGACAATAAAATGTAATTCACCCTTGCAGTCGTAATACACACTGTATACCATTTTAATAATGAATAAAAAGTTCTATTTTTGGCTTTAACATTAATTCATTTCTTTATATATACTCTCTTGCATATTTATACCAAAAGGCAAGGTGTGACAAGTTGGTATCAGAGCATGTTTTAAATTGAACATATTGTCACGCTAGCATTCTATACGAATTTTTTTTATTAGATATTGGTTATTTCATCTTTCCATAACTTCTTTTATCAATATGATACAGAAATTCCATTTTGCAACATGGGTACGTGGAATTAATTTCTATTTAATGTGGACATTGTACCAACAAATCATTGGGATAATACAATCAGATAAGAGTCACTTACAAGGCTCAAAGAAATGATCCTCACTATATATGAAGACTTAGTAGGTTCACTTAGTGACATAATGTGACTAGTATTGACTAATAGAGTGTTATAATAAATTCAAGTTGTGAACAAAATACATGATTACATTGGGGGTCCGGTTATACTTTAGAAGGCAATAAATATTTCTTTAGCTGATGTTACACTAACAACACCGCTGTCTCCCTAAGCAACATAAAATGGTGAGCTTATAATTGGTGTGTCCTCAGATACAAGTGACTCTACAGATGCTAATCCAACCTAACCCGATGACTACTTCGATGTTCCAGATTTCGACTCTTCTGAGAATGATGCTACTGTTCTCGCCCGAGAAAAATCTAAAATAAAAAAAATCATCCCTCTTAATGTGATATATAAAAATAAAGTATTGTATATAGTGTGTCCTACTAATCTTTAGGAGGTTGACGAATTTTAACTGATGTAAAGTAAGTACTAATGTGACATATGACTCTATTGTACTATAGAACTCTATCTTTGTATAAATATATTAGGCTTATTATATATTCATGTTTTATGTTCTTATTTATTATGGTGATAGTTCTATTATATTTTAGGATGGTTAGTACCTGAATTCCATCCATTAGAACTCAAACTGAACAAACTCACACTGAAGGAATCATGCTATGCTCTAGCGAAAATCTCAAAAGAAATCCTTAGGATGAATGCCCTTGAGGAAATTTTGAGACAACGACCTCCGTCATTCCTTGGAAATCCATGTGCCAGTGAAGCTAAGAAATGGATGTGTCAGATTGTGAAAATTATGAATGGAGTAAATAAAGCTGCTAATCTCTGAGTAATTCTAGTGGCTTATATATTTGAATGTGAAGCTGATTTCTAGTGGCAACAAGCGATGTCACGTGACTAGAATGTAGTTAATTTTACTTGGGAGAAATTTGAAAAAATCTTCTTCGAAAAGAATTTTTCGAAGCTGAACGAGATCAACGAACTGTAGATTTCTTAAAATTACAAGAAGCAAACCTGTCTATAGCCTAGTATGAAGCAAGATTTATTGAGTTATCTCGTTAATCCATTGAGTATGTGGATATGGAAATAAAGAGATGCAAGCAATTTTAAAGGGGGCTATATTTAAGGATCAAGAATTTTATTACTCCTTTACAAATTTATGAGTATTGCCAACTTATTGACATTGAGGCAATTATGGAATGAAATTCTTCTGTCATGGTATGTTCTTTTCCCCCCGTTACTAGAGACAATAATTTTATTAGGACCTCACTTCAATCTCGACCTCAACCCAATCCAAATCCAAGTGGACAAATGTGACACCCCACCTAATAAAATATCGGGTGATTAACCCTATATCAAATTAAGCAGGAATCTCATCTGGTTCATTCTTAGCATCACTATCGAAAAACTTTTTAATTACTAATCACCTAGTCTTAGGTTAAGATGATGCAAAATTTTTGTCTTTATTCATCCAACCCAACCAACATACTAGAAAAGCAAATGAACTAATACAAGAAAGAATCAAAACCTACCATAAAATAACTATAAGTGTTTGTCGAGCAACATCGACTACAAGCAATCCATAAAGTGCTAGTATAAAAGAATATTGATACATGACAATAATAAATATGAAAGTACAAAATCAATAGTACAACTGAAAAAGTCCCTATCTAAAGATAGAATGAGATAAGCGTCTAAACAAAGATCCCGCAGCAATCCACATAAGCTATAGTTGCGCACCCTATAGGAAAGATCAAGACTGGCGCCCCTGTGGACACCTAAAAGGTTTTTGAAAATATTTTATAGCAAGGGTTAGAACCCAAAACATTTGAAAATATTTACAAAGTGTATTTAAATGTAAGAAATTAAAATGCAAATGCTCTCCATATTTAAATTAGTCCCGAGCACTCCCTTCACACCTCAACTAATGTGGATGCCTAACGAATTATACTGAATACACCTAGACACTTCCTTCGTAACTAGCCTTGTCCCAAATATTACACCAATTACCCCACTATTATCCCCGAGTGAGTATCGTACATTTCTTGATAAGTTATTATTCGCATTAACTTTCGAGGAACATCAATGTTCACTTTAATTCATATAACATTCCCACAAGTTATATTATCTATACATTTCACACCATGTATATATATAAATTCCCGTATATAATTCTGCACTATATATACGAACCATATCTCAACATTCACACACATGTCGGATATACAATGCTATCACCGAACGCATGGGAGGTGGCCATAGTTCCAGCCTAAAGTGTCCGCTCCATACCGTAACGGTCTCACCCCTCTAAGTCAAAGACGCTATGGCCTGGGGGAGTATATTCACCTTGCATTCACTAGTCAGGGGGCTCACCCACATCGCGCAACCTCCTATGATAGCATTAATATTGGTATGGCTTCACTCTCTCTCTCTCTCTCTATATATATATATATATATATATATATATATATATATATATATATATATATATATATATATAGGCATATATATAGAAATCCAGGCTAATGGAGTATCACGCCCATACCCAAGCCTAAAACATTCAATTATACGGTCCGACTTCATTTTAAATTAATTGCTCTTTAATTAATTCCCATTATCATCGTGCAACCCCTTTCAAGTATACCTTGTCTTTCTATCTCTCGGCCCGAAATTCATTTGTTCTAATCCACCCTTAAATTTCATACAATCAAGTTTAATCACTTAAACAATGATATTACCATATGCTAAATCATGAATTTACAACTCCAATTTCATGCAATTTAATCAAATAAATGCCAAGGTTAAGTATTCCCAAATTAACCCTAATTCAATGTTCAGTTTCATCCAATTAAGTTTATCCCACTTAATTAACAAGGTTTCACTCACTCAATCATAAACCTTAATCTCTCCAATTTAATTGATCCTCTAATTAATCCAAGGGTAATTAGTCACACCTATCAATCTAGGAAACCTCCAACAGAATAATAACAAAAAAATATATATCTTAAAATTTTCCCCACGAATCTGCCTAGATTTTTAAATTGTTTTTTTGGGGCATTTTGGAACCGTTTTTGGAGAAAAAATATTAGAGAACAAAAGTTAGAAAACGCAATTTTTCATAGGGCCACGCAAAAATAATCGCCATTACAATAGTAAATACCTCAATTCTGTACATATTTCTTCATCAAAACTTTTCAAGACTTATTCTAAATCCATTATTTTGTTATCATAAATCTAGCCCTAACAATTTCATCAATTCGATCATCAATTTCATCAATTCTCAAAACCCCTATATATTTATAACTCTCATTAAAAGGAAATCCCCAATTTACTCAAGAACAAACCCTATAATTCAATTGGATTCCACCTCTTTTAATATGAAAATGTAGATGCATTTTAATAATCACAATTTAAACCACTTGCCTCAAATGAAGATTTAACGCTTTGAATGATCCCCAAATTCCTTTTCTTTTTAGCTCTACCTTTTCTTTTCACCCTTTAGTCTTCTAATATGATTTAATGAAGCCTAACCCTTACACAATTGAGGCTAAAAACACTATTCACGTTTTTGGGCCAATGGACCTTAATAAAAGGGTCCATACTCTCTACATGGAGCTCACACATGCTTAATTAGGCCCCAATATTCAATATATGCACATAACCACTCCTTTCGACCCTACCGGACTCAACCGCGCGCTTAAAATTGCCATCCGGAATAAATTTCAAAAATTAACTCTCACCCATTAACTTATTTAAATATAATCACTTTTAAATATTTCCATTAATTAATTCTCATTAATTTACGCCACAAGTGAATTACTAATTACTGAATTAATTACATAAAAATAATTACTGAATTAATTACAACAAGCTTATTCCTAGATTATCCATAACACTACTCATTCATTGATTCATTGCCATAAATTTCAAGATCACTTCCAATCCATCGGCAGTCAGATAATCCCTCACGAAATCCAAATTCTCGTCCTATCCAAACCCAACCTAAGTTGAATCATACTAAGAAAATTGTCCTAGTTCCTAGTCGTGGAAAAATTGTGCTACATTGCCTACATGAAAATCCTATTACGTAATTGAAGTTACAATACTTTTTCACCATCTGCCTGCACATATTTTATTTGATTCAGGTTAAACATATTACTTTATCATTCGTAAACTAGCTATATTGTTAAAATTACTACCTACATCTTTAAGTGTTCCATTGGAAACTGAATTTCCAACGGGTGAAATCAATACACCTACACAGGGTTATAAAGATTTTAAAATCAAGCTTGGTTTAGGTACACTCTTTGGTAACTTGATAGTCTTATATATTTGTGGCTTCGATATTATTACCGGGATGGATGTTCTGCTAAGACATAATGCTTATATCGATTGTCATGTCAAGAAAATTTATTTTCAAAACGAAGAAAATTATTCCTTTATATGTCAATGATCGGGTTCGTCTAAACCATCAAGTTTACAAATTCAAAATTCTTCTTCTTTAATTCCAAGAATTTTGGAACAATTCGAAGATCTTTTCCCCGAATAATTACAAGGATTACCCCCTTCCCTAGAAATAGAATTTAGCATAAATCTTTATCCGAATACTCTTCTTATTTCAATACCTATGTATCGAATGGCTCCTTTAGAACTTAGAGAACTTCGCACTCAACTCGATGATCCTTTTGAAAAGAATATTATTCGCCTTAGCTCATCTCTTTGGGGATCTCTTGTGTTATTTGTCAAGAAACAGAATGGACGCTTTAGATGATGCATAGATTATCGTAAGCTAAACTCACTGATTATTAAGAATAAGTATCATCTACCCCGAATTGGAGATCTATTCGATCAACTTGGAGGAACAAGGGTATTTTCTAAAATATACTTACAATCTAGTTACCATCAATTGCGAGTAAGATAGGAAGATATTCCAAAAACTTCTTTTCAAACTCGTTATGGGTATTTTGAGTTTACCGTAATGTCTTTTGGATTGACTAAGGCACCCGCAGCTTTTATGGATCTTTTGCATATAATATTTAGACCTTTTTTTTATCAATTGTTACTGTTTTCATTGACGATATTTTTGTTTATTCCCAAAACCCAATAGAGCATGTCCAACATCTATAAACAGTATTAGACACTCTAAAAAACCATCGGTTATATGCTACAAATAGCAAATATGATTTTTAGATGAAGGAAATAAAATTTTTAGGACATATGATTTCTGAAAATGGAATCCAAGTCGATCCTGCCAAAATTTTAGCCATTATGGAATGGAAAAATACTACCAATATTATCAAGATAAAGATTTTTCTAGGATTAGATGGATATTATCATCGTTTTGTTAGCATAGCTCTTACCCTCTTAAAGATAACTAGGAAGAAAGTGCCATTTATATGGACACGTGAATGTACTCAATCATTCCAAATTTTGAAGGACAAGTTAAATAGTGCTCCTGTCCACACCATTCCTTCTAGTAATGTAAGTTATGATATATATACAGATGCCTCATTTCAAGCGTTAGGATGTGTTTTAATGAAAGATGAGAAAGTTGCAGAGTATGGGTCATGACAACTCAAAAATAATTAACGTAATTACCCTCTCTATGATCTTGAGCTAGTAACTGTAGTTTTTCTTTTAAAATATGGCATTATTACCTTTATGGTGAAAATTTTCAAGTATTTTCTGATCACAAGAGTTTGAAATATATCTTAACTCAAAAAGATTTAAATTTAAGACAATGATGCTAGATGGAATTTTTGGATGATTTTCAATTTAAATTAAACTACCATTCAGGAAAAGGAAATCTGGTAGCCGATGCTTTAAGTCGTAATCCAATAAGAAGACTCCATGCTTTGATTTCTTATGATATTGTTGTTATCATAGAGAAATATGATTTATGATTGATACCCCCTTCTCAAAATTTTCCAACATCATTGCATATCCTGAACTGAGAGAGAAAATCTTAGTCCAACAGTCCCCAGACCCTTTTGTACAACATCTTTAGGATAAAAATCATGATTTCTCATATGATGAGGAAACATGCTTACGATTTAAAAATAGATTGTATGCACCTGATGATTAATCTCTTCAAGAAGAAGTATTGCAAGAAGACCAATGTTTTAAATTTATCATTCATCCCAATAGCTCCAAAATGTATCACGCCCTAAATAAGCATTATTGGTGGCCCAATATAAGTAATGACGTTAAGTGGTTTGTAAGGAAACGTCTTACTTGCCAATAAGTAAAGATAGAACACCAATATCCTGGTGGAATCCTTTAACCCTTGCCAAATCCCGAGTGGAAATATGACCATATTCTCATGGATTTTATCATTGGATTAGCTCATACTTATGGATATAATTCTAATTGGTTAATAGTAGACCGACTTCCCAAATTTGCTCATTTTTTGCAAGTAAAAACGACCGATTCGTTTTAAAAGCCCAGTAAAATCTACCTTCGAGAAATTATTTGATTACATGGAATAACTTTATCCATGTTGTCAGACAGAGATTCTAATTTTAGAGGAATGTTTTGGCAATCACTTCAAATCCCAATGGGTACTAAACTTCATTTAAGTACCACATTCCACCCACAAATGGATGGACAATCTGAATGTACAATTTAACCATTATAAGATATGTTAGGAGCTTGTATGTTAGACATGCCTAATAGTTGGAATGAACATTTACCCCTTGTTGAGTTTCTCATAACAAAAATTATCAATTAAATATCAAAGCTTCCATGTTTGAAGCTTTATATGAAAGACCTTGTCATTCACGGAAAGTAGTAAACAATTCGGTCCTGAAATAATCCAAGGAGCCATTAAGAAAATATAATATATTTGAAAAACATTGAAGACAACCCAAGATTGTCAGAAAAGTTATGCAGACTAGCGTCGAAAGCCCTTAGAACTTCCAGTTAAGGATTGAGTATTTTAAAAAGTTTCTCCTCGAAAAGGAATTTTATGCTTTGGAAGGAGATGAAAATTAGCCCCCAGATATATTGGACCTTTCACTATTTCTAATCGTATTAGCCCTGTAGCATACTAATTATAATTGCAAGTGGAATTATCCAATATGCATAATGTATTTCATATGTCCCACTTACGCCAATATATTTCTGATCCCTCTCATTTTATCACATGGCACCAAACGATGAATTTGAAGTACTTTCTACTCAAATTGTGGATAGCCAAGTGAAACGTCTCAGAAATAAGGAAATACCCTTAGTCAAATTACTTTGGGAAAATCAAAATCAGCAAGAAGCCACATGGGAACCAGAATAGGCTACGAAAGACCAATATCCTAATCTCTTCTAACGTAAATTTGAGGACGATTTTTTTTGGGTAGGTAGATTATAATATCCATACTTGAATTAAGAAGCCCTAATTCTCATTCAATCCCTCCCTAAATATAAACTCAAACATATTCAAAAGAAGGATTAGACTACTCTACAAAACCTACAAAATTACTATATTAACCAAGTATCCTTCAATTTTCAATAATTGAAAACTAGACCTTGAATATTTCAAACTACCATAACCTACCCTATACTTAACCCTTAGACCCCAACTTTATACCAAATTGAACATCTAGGCTTCAAGTAATTAGAAATTATAATTTTAGCCCCTATAACTTTTTGAAATAACAAAATGCCCCAGAACTTTATCGAAATTACACTTTTAAGGCTATATAAGTATATGCCTTATCAACCATGGACAAAAACCTAATTATTTAACATTTACACAGACCCACCTATCCAGCGCAACCTCCACATAAGCTAATAATACCAAAACTCACATGTTTGAACCATGAAAATATGTGAGGTTCAAGTAACCATGCCTTAAACCTTTCAAAACTTGGACAAATTCACCTCCCATCCGAACCAATCAAACCTCTTTCTCATACACTATAAAAAGCCCATGAACTAATCATTCAAAACTCACCTCTTTAGTGTTTTCAAAACTCAAAATTTTCTCTCAAATCAGGTAACCCATCATTTCATGTATATATTTCCATTCTTTCATTTCCAAATGATTGCAACCTTGATGTTATGCTTCTATCAATCAAAACAATGGAAACTTTATGTGTAAAATAGCCCCTAGGTGAAGAAATATGAAAAATTCGTCATTAAAGCTTGAGCTTTAATGGTGAACCTCAATATATTTATTATAACTTAGGTGTGAAGTTAGGAAATGATTAATATCTTAGTAACTTGAGTGAAATGATCAAAACCCACGAATTTAAACAAAAAGTTTCAATTGTTTGAAGGTGTATTCTGATTCAGAAAACTCAACACTTCGAATTCTCCTCACAGAAACCACCTTAAGCATTGACCAAAACTAAAATATTCCTTAACATAGCAAAAATCTAACCATGTTCCTAAGAATCCTTACCATATTCATAAAATCTTTATATGTTATGCCAAAGTTTTAAAAAATGCACAGTTACGGAACTCAATATATATTGCACCTCGATTCATAAAACTCATATACTTGGATTCCTTGTGAAAAATTAGGTGGATTTTGTTTATAAATAATCTAAAATGATGGAGATATCTCAAGTCAACTATTCAAAACCCTAAAGTCAACCTTCAGTAGGTTGAAGAGGAACTATTTGACCAGAAACCTTGACCACACACGTCAGGGCACATGGCCAATCAATTTTTTTTTAATTATTTCTAGGTTTTTTAATTTCTTTAGTCAAAATGGTATAAGGTAAGGCTGTGTTTGGTCAAGCCTAGACAAAATAAGGTTTAAGGTTTTAAATTCTTTTTTTAAATTACAAATTAAAATTCATGGTTAACCCGAAACTTTTCCAACAAAAACTTTTTCTAAACTTTTTCAAGCCTGACTTTATCAACTTATCAATTTTACCCAAAACTTTGTTTATAAGTACTTTATTGTATTTTAAGTCAAAAAGTATTACACCAAAGTTCAAATTTGACCATAAGCCTAAGATTTTAAAGTCCCAAGTCATTTACAATTAAACCACTTAAACTTTAAAATACACTATTTTTAGTCAAAATTGACAAAAAACAACCCCAATTCCAACAATACTTAATCACCCAAACATTTGTATACAGATAATCACGTGTCAAATCCTACCAATATCCTCTTTTTATCCTAAAACAGTTCAAAACAGTGATCAAGTAGGTTTCTTTTACCTCTTTAATAGTAAATTTTGCGTATTTGTTACTTCTATTAATATTATTCCATGATAGACCTAATTGATTCTAAGTATGTGCCATACTCATATGTTATGATATCACTGGTTATTTTAATTATGATTATTGTTTATTTTAAAAGCATCACCAATAACTAGGGAGTAGATTATTGTGTTATCCCACATAATTTTCTACTTTGCCTATGGTCTCGGATGATTGAGAGCTGGAGTTTATCTGCATACCTATGAGTGTCACTTTAATTGTGTGCCTAGCCAGTTATTATCCAAATGTTTAGGATTACATATTATTTGATTTTACTGGCGACTTACTTTATTCTATACCCCTTTGTAATCTGATCAGTATAAGATTCTCAAAAACTCTTTGACTTTCTTATGTAAAGATATAGGCATCTAAAATCAATATACACTCCACATATCATCTATGAAGGTATTTGTTATAAAATTGGTAAACCCTTCTTAGCATATTTGTGCTGATTCATTTTTCCTCCAAATGGCCCAAGAGAAAGAGGATATTATCTTTTACCGTTTTGAGACACACTGGTCACTTATTTGCGTATCTGACTATTTGCGAGGAGACTAAGCCAAATAGGAACAAGGAGGGACACTTTTCTATTTTCAAATCTATAGCTTTAGTTGACGATAAAATGTAATTCACCCCTGTCGTGGTATTAATACACTCTGTGTACCGTTTTAATAATGAATAAAGTTCAATTTTCCACTTTAACTTTAATTCATTAATTTATTTATATACTCTCTTGTACATTCACACAAAAATTAAGGTGTGACAAGTATATAGCATGAGTACGCTACGGGTGAGATGTTCTTAGAATTATGAGTAAGATTATGCTTTTGTAATTTGGGATTAGGGTGCTTGGGTTTTAGGGTTTAGTAAATAGGGTTTATGATTTGTGGTTTAGGGTTATTAATTATGGTTTAGGATTTTCATTTTGAGTAAGTTCATGATTTGGGGTCTAGGTTATAGGGTTCTCGAATTAGGGTTTAGGGATTAAAGTTTGGGTTTTAGTGTTTAGGTTATATTTTTTTAGGAATTAAGAATTAGGTTATAGGGTTTTGTTATTAGTGTTTAAGTGTTATGGTTTAGACTTTAGGAATTTTATTTTTTGGTTAATCTTTTAGTTTAGGCTTTACGGTTTATTGTTTTTAATTTACTATTTAGGGTTTATGATTTAGGGTTTGGGTTTTAGGATTTAGAGTTTAGAATTTGTGGTCTAGTTTTAGGGTTTATATTTTTAGGTCTAGGTTTTAGGGTTTAGTAATTAGAGAATACCACGCCTACAGCCCCTTTTCCCACTTATTTGTGCTTACTCATTCACTCTCATGTGCTAGATATCAGTTTCTCATTTTTTTTTATTATTAAACCCTTTACCACTGAATCCATAATTAATATGTCCTCCATCACCTAGAATTGAAAACCAAAGATTATTTAATAAGCAAGACGAGAAGGGTTGAGTTAGGTGGTGATGATCTAGTTGAACGAGAATCGGATAACCTTCAAGTTGATTGGTTTGTTATTAATTATTGTCATTTTGTTGGACGGGTGTGGTTAGGTATGAAAGTTGGTAGTTTAATTTCAAAATCCTTTAATTTGATTCATACTTGTACACTTAACTAAACATAAAACTTTATCCCTAAACCCTAATTACTAAACCCCAAATCCTAAATCCTAAAACCAAAATGTAAATCATAAAGCCTAAATTTTAAATTGAAAACCATAAACCCTAAATCCAAAACCCTAAACAATAGACTTAAAACCAAACCCTAAAATATAAATCGTAAAACCTCAACACTAATAACAAAAACCATTACCCTAATTCTCAATTCCTAAATAGTATAACTGATTCGTATCAAATATTGAATATTTTCGTCCTATATCTTTATGCATTCTAGCACTTTTATGGTCCTTAATGCCTATATTTATGCACATTAACCAGACAACCTTATATTTGGATATATACATGCTTTGCAGGGGTTAATTGTGCCTTTGTAGGTATTGAAACACTAAAAGTGAGGATCCGTTGCATTTCGAAGAAGTTCTGTCGTCGGATGATACTTCAAGGGCATTTTAGTCAATTAACATTTCATCTTCGTCTCATAAAAATTACACAGATGTGTATTTCATTGAGCAAGCTTCGTGTGGCCGCAAATGGTTCGCGATTTCGAGTTCAGACGATGAAGTTATGGTCGTTTCCGTTTGTAACCTTTCCTCCCCTCTTTATGGACGAAATTGCTACCAAAAACAGAGTACCGATCGACCGCGGTTTTGGATTTTTCCATGGAAAGGATACAGTGTGCTTCAAATTTAAGGCACAGTCGATCGCTCCCCTGCCATCGGGCGACCGCATATACCAGATATTTTGTGCTCTTTTCCTTTTCTTTTCTTTTTCTTTTTCTTTTCTAATTATATTCCAACTTACTATATAGACCAACTTTGGCTTCATTTTCAGATATAATTGATTTTAGGTTAGTTTAGGTTAGGGTTTGGGGGTTTGAGAGCTATTTCTTGTTCCTCTCTTGGTTTGACACCCATTAGGGTTTGTAAGTGATACTTTCATCTTCCTTCTCCATTAATATATTTGTATTTCCTTATCTTCTTGCTTTGTAATTAGGTTTACATGCTTTATTTACATGCTTTTATTTACTTGCTTTGTAGTGTAGTTTTATCGCGTTTATTTACCGCTTTCCTTTATCGCGTTTTTATCATACTTTGTAGCTAAGTTAATCTAGGTTGTGTCGGATTGAACTCATTCTAGGTTGACATGTTGCTTGTCTTTGGTGATGGTGTTTATGGGTCTATTTCGGGTGCGTTGTCCTAGTTATTAAGCCTAGGGGATTTGACGGGGAATATCATGTATTCTCCATGCTTATGACCTTGGGTGCGTAATTTCCAGGGTATTTGTTGACGCCAAAATCATATTAGGCATTTATGCGAATTTAGGGGCGTGACAACCCTTGATTTAATTAACTATCGAAACGAGACACATTCTAAATAACGCGTCGATCCATGTAACCATTTTATACTAATTAACTCGGGTGAGGGATATTCGATGCAACCTATAGTTTTTACTCAGTTTCTTAATCTAGCTTTCTTTTCCGACACCTAGATTAAATATTTCCCTTTCATGCAACTTTTCCCTTTTATAATCATCTTTTACACTTTTATTTAGGAGTATTAAATCTTATAAATTCTAGCAACTCATCTCTGTGGATTTTTTATACCCGACTTACTGCCATACTCACCCGTTGAGTGTAGTCATAATTTAGGTTTTTGTATTGAGGCGATGAACAGAAAACAACGATCAACATTTGACACGCGCAACGTTTCACCCTAAATCAATAACCTAAACACTAAAACCCAAACCCTAATTAGGAAAACCCTAAAACCTAGATCCCAAATCATGAACCCTAAATCATAAAATCAAAATCCAATTTCCTAAACCCTAAAATATAAAATAAAAACCATAGAACCTAAACCGTATTTACTAAATCCTAAAACATAAACCCTAATTCATAAATCCTAATTAATAAATCCTAAAATCTCAACCCAAAACTTAAACCCTAATCCCTTAATCCTAAATCCTAAAATCGAAATCATAAATTAAAAGCCCTAAATTTTTAATTGAAAATCGTAAACCTTAAACATTAAAATTAGATAACAAATCCTAAAAACTAAACCATAAAACCTAAAGCCCAATAACAAAGCCCTTAACCCTAATTCTCAATTCCTAAAATGTATAACTTAAACCCCAAACACTTTAATTTATAAATCTTCAAAATAACATATACAGGACACATCCTGACTATGTTTCAAGTCAATTAATATTAACATTAATATTAATATCGTTAATAAATAAAATGATGGGGCAGATGAGTGAAACCCAATTGGATAAAAATCACTATTTTCATCCTTAACTCCATGTAGTTAATGCAAATAATGTTTGAAACACGCACATATATATATATATATATATATATATATATATATATATATATATATATATATATATATATATATATATATCTACGGACATATACCAAATAGTCCCTCGAACATGTTTTAATACACATTTAGTTCAAGCCTTTTTATTTGTTCCAAAAAGTCCCTCAAAATGCCGCTAGCGTGGACTTCAAAAAATAAGAGAATGTTCCTTAAATGGGTTTTTGAGGGATTTTTTGGAACAAAATAAAAAGGCTTGGACTAAATGTGTATTAATAAATATTTGAGGGACTTTGTGGTATTTGATCCATATATATAACATAACATGAATAATATAAATGAAGATATATAATCATTTAAGGTTAGAAACTAGTATACATAGTGATATCATAACATTGGAGGGAAATTGGTCAATATTAGTGTTAGTTACCCGAGATGAGAAAAATAAATAAACCATTTTATTAGGTTTTATTTAGGGCCTTTCATCCTAACGATATGCAGCCCCTTCTTGATCATCCTTCAATTATATAATATATATCATTAGAAGGTTCATTTGACACAAAACACAATTTGGGGATCTAAGACTTGGAGATAAGAACACTAAAGTGAAAAGAGAGGATTCTAGACTATTGGAGCGCTAGTTCGGCATTAATTTAGAGGCAGGTTTAATTTAAACACTAGTATAATACAATTTCTTGTAAATTATGCCTAATAATTTTAATCAAAGTCCTAACCAAGTGATTAGAATCTATTTTTGACGATTTAAATCAAGATAATTGGTAACTAACCTAGTTAGGAAATAATTAGGATTGACTTATCATCATTTTAATAGAATCCCCCCTAAAATTGATGAGGTTTGAATAATCTTGATTAGGTTCTGATTTATTAATGTGATGAATTCAAAATTGTATGATTTCATGCCTAATATGTAGATAATTGAAATCAAATTGATATGAATTAGGGTGTTAGCATTCTTGAGAGAGAAAATGGGTTTTGTTTGAGTTCTTAAATCAACCATACATTATGGTTTACAAGAGAATAATCATTTTCTTTTAGTGATAAATCAAAAAATCATATTAAATGTACATTTTACTAAATAGAAGAGTAGTTTATAAGCATTATTTGCCTCTAGTAATATGAGGGATACTATGACTATCACCATTAACAGCATACATGTCTTTAATATAAAGTAAATAGAAGTTTATGAAAAACATGGAGGTCGAACCAAAGTTCTTGATATGTTTAGAAAGTTGATAGAAGTCCTATAAAAATATCTACTTAATTATAAAAATTGAGACTTACAAGTCCCGTTGCAACCATTATTTCTCAGTAGTAAACAAATTTACCAATCACTAGTTGACTGGTGGCCTATAACTAGTGATTGGTAGAGCCTTTGTCTGCAATTCACATTTTGTGTAAAATATTGCATTAAACATATTTTGGATCCTCGTGAATAAAATATGTCTACCTTACTATTATCTCCTAAATTGGAACACTTCGTATACCTTTCTTAAGGAAACGTGTGTCGAATATTGGCATATATGATGTGGTCGGTTAGGTTTAAGAATCTGGTCGGTCAGGCATGAGGAATTAGGCTCGGGTATGCAATGATTCAGTCCAGCTATACCATGGCTGTTTGAGTAGTATTACTTAACTCCATTAAGGATTAGGGAAGGCGGATAAAGAGATGTCAGCATCACTAAGAAGACATGTATGAAGAATTTAAGATTTATTATTCCTCTATTATTGATGAGAAATGTTTTCCAATCCCATTCTCCCATTAAAACATGTAAAGGTGCACTTGTCTAATTTATAAACATAATCTCATTAACTTCAACTAGTGTTCTATATATTTTTAGTTAATCCATTTGCCATTACAAAATTCACTGAATTTATTTGAGTCCTAGCCACTGCTTGAATTCTGACTTAGTATTTTTTTTACTTGAGTGCAACTTCTATATGAATTTTAATTAAAAATATTTAAAAAAATTAGTAATATAAATCATTATAAGATTTACTAAACAACATTTGTTGGAGAAAAAATCGGTATCGATTTTCTTTCAAATTTAACACCTTATATTTATAGTTCATTCAAATGATAAATCATCCTTATATTAAAACCCAAAATCAGGCTTGTAACCATTACATTAATATTCCTACAAATTTATTTATGGAAACTTGCCTAATTATATGATTCTTATCATCAAACATTTTATGTTAGATAATCATCATATCATAGTTTGTAAATGTAAATTGATGTTGTGGTTACAATATATATAACTTGATCAGCAAGTCATATTGTACCATCTTGTTAGTTTTTTCCCATTTATATTCTATATTTCATTACATAAACCCTACAATGTGACTATTTAAGCCAACAATGAGATGTTTTGGTTTTCTTCCTCTGTCAGGAATTGTCATTCGAGAAGGTCAACGATGGCTCATCCTTTTGTTGCTTTCTATGTGACATACATGGTCTCAAACTCGGATAGCATCATTAGTCATTTGTCCATTTAGCTAGAGTTAACAGGTTTCTCAAAATGATTTTTCAGGGGATCCATTCTGGAGATGAGTCATATGCTAAAGAACATCATATAGTGACTTAGTTTATTAGTGATCCATACTGGGGATGACACCCCCTAATAGGCCAACCGCCTATCTATCGATGAAAATAAATTCATTTTTGGCATTATAGATTGATTACTAATCGATATTGTGGTATTTCATTGAATCGTTTTCATTTTTGGTTTTTGGATTTTGATTTGGTTTGATTTCTAGGGTTCTTTTTTTTCTAGGTTTCATTCTAGTGGTGGTTGTGATTGTTTCCTATTGGAAGGGGTGGGGCGTTGGGGATTGGGGATTAGGGGTATGGATGTGTGTGTGTGTGTGTGTGTGTATGTGTGTGTGTGTGTGTGTGTGCATGTGTGTGTGTGTGTGTGTGCATGTGTGTGTGTGTGTGTGTGTGTGTGTGTGAGAGAGAGAGAGAGAGAGAGAGAGAGGAGCATACTCTGGGGGATTAGGGGTGGTGGGTGGTTGCCGCTGGAGGGGAGGGGGATTTTACTGGTTGGGTGGAAAGTTACTGAAAGGAAGGTGGAGGGAGGTAAGTGGTTGGGTGGACATGTTTGGGGAGGGGGTTGTTGTTAAACAAAAGGGGGTGTTGCTGGAGTAGAGGGATAGGGAAGAGATAGGTGTGGGTGGGGGTTATTGATAGATTAGAACGGGAGAGATGAGGGGTTATTGGGTTTTAAATCTTCTTGTTGTTTTAGTTTTTGAGTTTTGAGTTTTCTTTTTCAAATTTTAAGAGATTTTTTTGGGTTTTCTAAATCATTTTAATTTAAAATGACATATGGATGTTAAATTTAACTGATTTTTTTTTACAATTTAGGGAAAGGTGGCAATTTTTTTAATGTTAGTAATTTATTAAAGTCAAAAATCCTAATTTTAATTTGGGTAGTTTATCTTAGTAATAATTTTCTCCGATTTTTCCTCAATCCCATACACTACGCACACACTCCCAGAAGGTGATTGAAAGGAATTACGAATATGTTGTATATAATTATAATCCATAATCATGAATATCTAGCCTCATTAAAAGAAAAAATTTCATAATAGGTATAAGTAGTTACAAATGTTTATTTAATCGAACAACAATAAATAGCAGTGTTACCACTAAAAAATACATAAGATATTTAATATCTGCATTTACAGCAATCAAATAGTGTGAAAATAAAATATATTTTAAGTAAATGAGAAGAATTTTATATGAAAAAATTAATTTAATTAAATAAAAACTTTAGTTACTTGTCCCTAATGTCATTGAGATAACAATATGCGTTAAATTAAAGGTTATTTTGAATACCCCCACTGGCAAAATTTGATAGTTTTGTTGAGCATCTGAGGTATCTTGAGACATCGATGGTCTTCATGGGGTGTCCTTAGGTTTTTTCGTTAAAAATTACAAAGATAAAAAAAAATTATTTACATATTAATATTTTTAAGTGTTCTCAACCTTTACAAGTGGAAGAAAGTTAGTATCCCGGAATGGAGAAACTTACATTTATGCTCATTCACATAGAAAGGAATATGGAACAATACTTCCAAGGTCATGAAATTGTCATACTAACTAATCATCCTCTTAGGTATATTATGCATAAACCAAAAAAATTAGGTTAGCTCATGGTGTGGTCCATTAAACTTGGAGAATATGACATAGATTATTAACCTTGTATGACAATCAAAGATTAGTCACTTGATGATTTTATTGCATGATTCACATGGGAGGATCAATTTTTTTTAAAGGAAGGTTCACCCTCTGAGTCAAGTCCTTTAATTCAGCCTCAGCTCTAGAAATTGAGTCTCCCTCTAAAGCCTCAGCCAAAAGAACCCTGGCTCTAGTAATTTAGTTTCCTTATGAATCCCTGACCAAAACAACCTTGGCTCCAGGAACTGAGGCTCCCTCTGAATCCTCAGCCAAAACATCCTTAGCCCCAGCAATTGACGCTCCTTCCTTAGCCTTAAAGACTTAGCCAAAATAGGTTCAACTCCGGAGAAAGGAAAAGGAATTATAGAACATGAAATAGGTACCCCTTACATGGCCATCAAGAGTAAGATCACAAGCCATTCTCTTAAAATATTCCTGTGACATCCCACCTTATTAAACCTTGGGTGATCAAGCCTTAATTTAATTTAAAACAGGTTTCTTAAATGGTTTATTCTTAGCATCACTGTCGAAAACCTTTTTATTACTAACCACGTAAGTGAAATTAAGCTAGTGTCAAATTTTATCTTTATTAAACAGATATAACTCAAGTGGAACAGTATAAATTAAGCAGTGCTAAAACTAACCATCATAAATAACTGAATAAAATAAAGTCTTACCAAAAACCACGGCTGAAATAAAACGAACTCAAAATCCAACACAATAGAATAACTACAAATATAACAAGTGGCAACATGTCGCAAAATGAGAGTGCTAAAACTTAGATCCTACACTAGATCAGGAAGGATAAAAAGAAGCGTCTAAACAAGGCCTTGCAACACCCACCTATGCTATAACTCTGAAATTTCCTGGAATGAAGTCATGATTGGCGTCCCTGCGGCTGGACACATAAAAGGTTTTGAAAATGTTTTATAGCAAGTGTTAGTATACAAAACGTTTTGAAAATATTTAGCAAGTAATTTATCGTAATAAATATCAGTTATTGATTAGACATGTTAGGATCACGCACACTCTTTTGAGTTTCCTCGCCTCTCATCTATCGTGCTCACCTGACGTTCCTACCTAGTCTTGCTACTCACTTTAACTAGGTCTCCAACATCTACACACCTCAGACAATTTAGCTCGTCAGTACCGCCAATAGAATACGCTACATGCTACCCTTAGTTTACATTAAGTCATTAGTTAAGTTTCACTTTAACTTCCCCATACTTCCCATACATTATGTGTCTGAATGTCTAGTAATTATCACTACTCTTACTTTATTATAATTACTTAAATATTAAGTTATCACACTTAATCTATTCTTAGGTACTTACTACCTACCTTCTCTACTCCCTACACATAAGTAGATTATTCACACGGTATATCTTTCACACACACATATACCCAATACAGCATATCCTATTATCGATCCTATGTCACACATTAAGGAAAAATGGTTCGGAATGTCTCCTCGAACCTATCTTGGAATGTCTCCTCGAGTAATGTTCATAATGTCTCCTCGAACATGATTCGAAATGTCCCCTCGAACCTGGCTCAGAATGTCTCATCGAGCGTAGTTCGGCATATCTCATCGAACTTATCAATCCTATCACAAGGAAAGACACAATAGGCATACAAAACCCACGTACTCATACAAAACATTAGGTATTCACACAAACCAATTATTCTCGTGTGTACGTAGTATTTTTTTCTCGTATACTTACCATACTTATTATTCAAAGATTTATCTCACTATCGTACATATTAGAGTATTCGCACAACTCTAAGATTTCTGGTTACCTCTTTATTTATAACAGTAGTTAAACTATCTCTAACCTACTGGTATACACCTTATATTGACATGGACTCTCCTCATAACTTAATTCCCAATTTTCGACACGCGACTCGATCGGTTTATCCCTGTCGGTCCATATTACTAGCCTTACACTCAATGGCCATAACGGACCCTAATTATACTCCTTATTGGTCTTTATCAAGTCCCTTCATAGGCATAACAACATCTCTAAACTTTTCCCCCACCATTGGAATTCAAGAAATCTTAATCAACAAAAATAGCCCAAATTCAGCTTTGGTGAATCGATCGACCAAAGGCTTCGACAAAGGCTTCGATCGATCGACACCATCGATTGATCGACATTCTTCAGTCGATCGATCAATCGAACAGGTGCAGGTTGTCTTCTTCATTGTTTCACCATGTTTGTTCGATCCAACACTTCATTACACCTTGTGAAAATCCTTACCAACATCACTAATCATCTTATAAATGTATAGGGATCATTCTTAATGTAAATATATCATCAAATCCTCACTAAATCCATCCAAGAACTATACAAAACTAAAATTCTCTCAAAACACTAGATAATTTAGTTCTTCATGGTTATACATCATAAACCCAGATTTAAATTCGTATTTACCAATATAAATCCATTTGTTATTAGTCTTCTACAAATATAAATGCCAACTACATGCAATCCTACTCCAAGATGCAATAAATCCATTCTTTTTCTCCAATAAATTTCAATAAAAACAATTTATTTAAAAAGGCCTACACATGGGTATTATAACTTCATAAATTTGCAATAAACCACTTGCCTTATGTCTAGTAGGTCTGATTTCGTGATTGTTGTTAGTGATTGATGATCTTTCTCCTTAAATCTTTCTTCCCAATGAGTTTGTGGTGAAAGTCTCCTTTGAATCCTTCCCACTTCTTCCTTTGGTCTTGGAATTGTTTATCTCTTCTCTCTAGTGGCTATGGTGTGTTTTTATTCTCTCTAACCCTAGCCTCCAACTCTTATGATCTGAATTAGAGTTCTAAAATTCGTGGGTCTCCTCACCCTAAAATGTAAAAAGGCCATAATGCCCTCGTATGGGCCCGGTTTAGCCCAAAAACGTCCTGGCACTCGACTAGTACCCCCGGGTATACTATTTTGACTAATTCGACCCTTTTCGGAATCATCTGTGATCTATAAATTATGATTTGAGTCACTAAAAAAAATCATTTCATTCCCACCTTGAATTACTACACTCGTACAGCTAAACCTTAAACCAAATTAATTAAATTTAAATCATTGAATTAAATAATTTTCTCCAAACTGAAAATTTCTAAATCTCTAATTTAATTAATTTTTCATATTCTCCAAAAGTACGAGGGTGTCCATACACCGTGTACCCATGCTTGACCGCACAAAAAGGGCCTTAATAAACCTCGAGTGGCCATACACCCTATCCCCGTCCTTTACCGCACAAAAGTTACCCGACTATGCGAGCCGTGACCCGTAATATAACTTCAAACCCGTAGTCATATCTCATATATATATAATGGTCGGGGTACCCAACCCATGTACTAATGACAAAACATCTCCCCACTTCCAACGTTGCGCTATGTTTCATGCCTGGGACGTCTCGCAAAGAGAAATTCAAATAAGGAACCCTCCGATACACTACTACCTAACATTATCGGTCGTTGAGATCCGTTAGACCCTCAGTCCACAGTATGTACCCCCAAATACTTGTTTGTTAACACAAAATCATGCACGCCTACTCTTATGCTACAAAAGATAACATGAAATACCACTCCCTTACTATCACTAGCTCTTGCGAAAAATAAACCTCGAGCGATCTCTCACTACTCGAAAATAAATTTAACCACCCTGATTCACCTTAGTAAACATCCCTACTTCACGGGGTAAATTATAACCATAATCACATATTCGTATTAGTATTAGTCTATTATGCCACACATAATAACATATATACATACATACCTAGGTCAAAGCCTCTATCAGGTGTTACCTATCAAAACAGAATTTTATGCTGGAACCGAGAACACAAAATCTTGCTATATCTACCACTATAGCCTAATCCATCGCTAACCGGTCAAAACTCAGCCAGTAGTGTACTCAATTCTCATAATTCTCGATGGTAGTAGACTACCTCATCATACAACCACCCTTGGTGTACGTCTCCATTCCCTCTCATGCGACACAAAAGTTTCGCTACCCCCTCTAGGTAACTAATTATGTACGTACCCAGTAAGGTTATTACTACTACCATATTCACTAATCCTGACTCTCTCACGAATTGGAGCATTAACAGTCTCATTCCCGAAGCACCCATGTCACTTAGAAATTTTCCATACTCATATGGATAAATATAAAAGAAATTCCTCCACATTCTATTCTATCATCCTAATGCAAGATTTAGTCTCCCAAATATAATACCGAATCCTTTTAAGATCGAATGCATTAATGTGCCACAATCCACTAGTGACTCCTCACACACAGAGGAACCACCGGGTATCTCTAATATGCCAACAACTCGTGCAAAACTAGCCTTAATAAACAATTAATAGGCCCCGTATAAAAAAAAATCCAACCTTCAAGCTAGTAAATAGAAAACGTACCCTCTATCGTGGGCGGTTCCTGTGGTGCTAGAGGCATCGGTACGTCCCGGACGTTATACACACGTCCATAGTGCATCTGGCCCTGCTCTTGTGGGACCGGTGCTAGTGCTGGAGCAATCAAAGCCCGATGTTCCTGCTGGGCATTCTGCTACTGAACCCCGTCCTACTATGCACATTGTCTTTGTTTGTGACCCTGCTGGCCTCATATAAAACACTGTCCCTGGAAATGGTATTCTCTGGCCTTGATGTCCTTGCCTATCCCCCTATCAGGTTGGTAACTTTTGGATCTAAACCTCTTAGGAAAGTTCCCCTGTCAGAAATTTTTCCCCTGCTTACTACCTGACTGTTGTTGCGGTGCTTCACCGGCACTAATCCCATTGGTCTTGTCCAACTGACTTGTCTCACCTCTCTTGCTCCCCTTCATATGGAAGCGATAATCGTGACAGTGTAATAAGGCTGCATGAACGACATCAGTGTATGTCACCAGTGCATGGTTACCTATCAAATGTTGCGTGATCCTCCAGGCCAAACCCGCCATGAATTTTACTTTCTTCCTTTCTTCATTGCTTGCCTCATCTGGCACAAAATTATCCAGGCGGGTGAATTCTTCCTCGTAGTCCTCTACCGAATGATCACCTTGAACTACTTCATTAAATTCTTCCTCATCTCTGACTCTACTGCCGGCGAAAAGTACTTACGATCAAACTGCACCCAGAACTCTGAAATAATCATATGATCTCTCTCCTCAGCAGTGGTCACTGACTCCCACCACTATAGAGCTGCTCCAGCTATTCAAAGGTAGCTAACATCTATTTCTAAACTTCGCTACAATCCAATATGCGCAGATGGTGCTGAATGTTCCTCTTCTATTGGCAAGCCACCACTACATCCGTGCCACCCTGGAATTCTGGTGGGTGAATTTTCTAGAACATTTCCTTGATGCTATGCCATGTGGGATGCCCTGAATGGGACTGAATAACTGGGCCCTCGGGTTGCTATGCCCGAGGTTGAGGAAAATGGGCTTCCATGGCCCTCATATCTCTCTCCATAGCCTGTGACACTATCACCGCCACCTGAGTAGCAGAAATCATCTCTGGTGGTGGGGGTGGGGATCCCTGCTGGTCCTGAGGGCCTTCCCTAGCCTCATCTCTGACGTCTTCCCTCTCTGCTCGCTCCCTCCTTGGCGGCATTTTGAAAGAAAAATTAAGTTTGTATAAGTACCCAGTTTATAAAAAATTCTAATATGGGGACGATATCGTAAACATGCATGGATAACTCAACAGTCCTATCAATAGGGCTCTATATCAAAATAACGATGCGCTGAAATCGCAGCAAGCCGCACAGATCCTAAGGACACTAGAACTTGATGCTCTAATACCATCTTTGACACCCCACCAAATTAAACCTTGGGTGATCAAGCCTTAATTTAATTTAAAATAGGTTTCTTAAATGGTTCATTCTCAGCATCACTGTCGAAAACCTTTTTATTACTAACCACCTAAGTGAAATTAAGCTAGTGTCAAATTTTATCTTTATTAAACAGATATAACTCAAGAGGAACAATATAAATTAAGCAGTGCTAAACCCAACCATCATAAATAACTGAATAAAATAAAGTCTTGCTGAAAACCACGGCTAAAATAAAACCAACTAGAAATCCAACACAATAGAATAACTGCAAATGTAACGAGTGGACAACATGTCCCAAAATGAGAGTGCTAAAACAGAGATCCTACACTAGATCAGGAAGGATAAAAATAAGCATCTAAATAAGGCCCTGTAACACCCACCTATGCTACAGCTCTAAAATTTCCTAGAATGAAGTCACGCTTGGCGTCCGTGTGGCTGGACACCTAAAAGGTTTTGAAAATGTTTTACAGCAAGTGTTAGTACACAAAATGTTTTTAAAATATTTAGCAAGTAATTTATCGCAATAAATATCAGTTATTGATTACACATGTTAGGATCACGCACACTCTCTTGAGTTTCCTCACCTCTCATCTATCGTGCGCACCTAACGTTCCTACATAGTCTCGCTACTCACTTTAACTAGGTCTCCAATATCTACACACCTCAGAAAATTTAGCTCATCAGTACCGCCCATACAATACGCTACATGTTACCCTTAATTTACATTAAGTCATTAGTTAAGTTTCACTTTAACTTTCCCATACTGCCCCTACAGTATGTGTCCGAATGTCTAGTAATTATCATTACTCTTACTTTATTATCATTACTTAAATATTAAGTTCTCACTCTTAATCTATTCTTAGGTACTTACTACCTACCTTCTCTACTCACTACACATAAGTAGATTATTCAGACGATATATCTTTCACACACACATATACCCAATACAGCATATCCTGTTATCGATCCTATTTCACACATTAAGGACAAATGGTTTTGAATGTCTCCTCGAACCTGGATCGGAATGTCTCCTCGAGTAATGTTCGGAATGTCTCCTTGAACACGATTCGAAATATCCCCTCGAACTTGGCTCGAAATGTCTCATCGAGCGTAGTTCGGCATGTCTCATCGAACTTATCAATCCTATCAAAAGGAAACACACAATAGGCATACACAACCCACGTACTCATATAAAACAGTAGGTATTCACAAAACTCAATTATTCCCGTGTGTACGTAGTATTTTTCTCTCGTATACTTACCGTACTTATTATTCAAAGATTTATCTCACTATCGTACATATTAAAGTATTTGCACAACCCTAAGATTTTTGGTTACCTCTTTATTTATAACAGTAGTTATACTATCTCTAACCTACTGGTATACACCTTATATTGACATGGACTCTCCCAGTAACACAATTCCCAATTTTCGACATGCGACTCGATCGGTTTATCCCTATCGGTCCATATTCCTATCCTTACACTAAACGTCCATAACGAACCCTAATTATACTCCTTACTGATCTTTATCAAGTCCCTCCATAGGCATAACAACATCTCTAAAGTTTTTCCCCATCGTTGGAATTCACGAAAACTTAATCAACAAAATAGCCCAAATTCAGCATTGGTCGATCGATAGACCAAAGGCTTCGATCGATCGACACCATCAATCGATCAACATTCTTCAGTTGATCGATTGATGGAATAGGTGCAGGTCATCTTCTTCCTTGTTTCACCATGTCTGTCCGATCCAACACTTCATCAAACCTTGTGAAAATTCTTCCCAACATCACCAATCATCTTATAAATGTATAGGTATCATTCTTAACGTAAATATATCATCAAATCCTCACTAAATCCATCCAAGAACTATCCAAACCTAAATTTCTCTCAAAACCCTAGATAATTTAGTTCTTCATGGTTATACATCATAAACCCATATTTAAGTTCGTATTTACCAATATAAATCCATTTGTTATTAGTCTTCTACAAATGTAAATGCCAACTACATGCAATCCTACTCCAATATGTAATCAATCCATTCTTTTTCTCCAAGAAATTACGATAAAAACAATTTATTTAAAAAGCCCTACACATGGGTATTATAACTTCATAAATTTGCAATAAACCACTTGCCTTATGTCCAGTAGGTCTGATTTTGTGATTGTTGTTGGTGATTGATGATCTTTCTCCTTAAATCTTTCTTCCCAATGAGTTTGTGGTGAAAGTCTCCTTTGAATCCTTCCCACTTCTTCCTTTTTTCCATGGAATTATTTCTCTCTTCTCTCTAGTGGCTATGGTGTGTTTTTCTTCTCTCTAACCCTAGCCTCCAACTCTTATGATTTGACTAAGCGTTCTAAAATTCATGGGTCTCCTCACCCTAAAATGTAAAAAGGCCAGAATGTCCTCGTATGGTCCCGGTTTAGCCCAAAAATGTCCCGTCTCTCGACTAGTACCGCCGAGTATACTATTTTGACTAATTCGACCCTTTCGGAATCATCTGTGATCTCTAAATTATCATTCGAGTCACTAATTGTTTAATTCAAACCCAAATCATCAATAGGAGTAAGTCAAATTCAAGGCCATAATGATTCGCAACTTGTGGTAAGACGGATATCAAGGGAATATGAATCCAAATATGAAAAAATATTTAAGTACCTAGACAATGTGAATGGACTTATAACACGGTGTGTGAAAGTTATGACATAAAGGGTACTCAGGTAGAGAATGATAGAGAGGATGCTTTAGAATGACTAGCTTCAACCACAAGAATATAACTTAAAACGGTGGTGCAAATAGAAGTTTTAGTTAACCATAGCATCAACCTCGACCCTTCTTGGATAGATCCAGTCAGTAACTTTTTGAGTGATGGGAAGCTCCTAGAATCTGAGAGAGAGTCAAGAAAAGTTAGGTTCATAGCTGCTAAAGTTCCAATCTCTTGGGACATGCTATACAAAAGAGGATTCCATATTCCTCTACTAAGGTGTGTCCATCCTTTGGAGGTAAAGTATATATTAAAAGTGGTACATAAAGGTTCATGTGGAAGTCATGTTGCAAAACGTTCGTTAGCAAAGATAATCATCACTCGGGGATACTACTGGATAAACATATCTAAGGACGTGCATGCCTATGACAAGAAATACAACTTTTGCAAAAGTCATGCCAATATAGTCTTCAACCTCACCAACCCTTCACTCCAATCACTTCTTCATGGGCATTCCCTCAATGGGCCATGGATATTTTTAGCCCTCTTCCCCAAGCACTAGGGCAATTCATTTTTATAATGGTGGTTGATTATTTTACCAGATGGGTAGAGGCTGAACCTTTCATCGAGATTACTAAAAACAATTTTTTTTCCTTTATGTGGTCAAATATAATGCGCAGATATAGAATCCTTTATGCGTTTATTAACCACCATAGAAAGAAGTTCGATAATAACGTAATGAAAGAGTATTATGAAAAGTAAAGGATAAAATAATTTTGTTCGACACCTGCTCGTCCCCAAACTAATGGTTGAACTAAAGTCACGAACTTGAATCTACTATTTGGATTCAAATAAAAACTTGAAGAAATGAAGAGAATGTGGATGGAAGAGTTGTACAACATGTTGTGGGCATATCAATTGATTCATCAAACTCCTACGGGGGGAACCCCATTCATGTTGACTATGGGCCTGAAGTTGTCACCCCCACTAAAATTGGAAAACCAAGCCACCAAGTACATCACTTTAATAAAGAAAGAAAATGATGAACAAGAAAGATTAGACTTAGACCTGATCGAGAAAATCAGAGAGAACGCAGAGATGAGGTAGGAAAGAAACTAGTAAAGAGCTTCCAAATACTATAATAGAAAGGTTCAAAGTCGACCATTAAAGGAGGGGGTTATGTCTTAGAGAAAATTATTCAGAAGCATAATAAAATCTATCCTAGCTGGCACGAACCCTATAGTAGCACTGAAGAAGTTATCTTGTGGACCTTTCGACTGGAAACCTTTAAGGAGAACCATTTGACAATCCCTGGAACTTGAACCATCAAAAGAAGTTCTATCATTAGGGTTAGGAAGATGGCTTACATGTAAATAAGAGTTGATTCCTTCGATGTAAATTTTCCCCATGTGGATTAATACATATATAAGTTTCCCTCATATATTACTTGATTGATTTCATTGTATTTACTTCTTCTTTTAATAAACCTTATCTATGACATAAAAATGGAATGCACTGATATCTCAACGCATAAGCATTTCTTAAACTATGACATGAATAAGTCTCGAATCATGGAAAAGATGAACACATATAAGTTTAGGATCATCTATAGTATATAGCTATAAAACCCATAAAAAATATATATGACTTGATAAGTCTTAGTCAATCTCATTTATGTTAAAAAAAACTGTTACATTAGAAAGGTCGACATAAATGCCCCTAATAAAAGTTAGAAATCATCACTCAAACCAGTTATGGATGCGCCTTTAAGATATTTGAATCAAAATTTCTTTCCATCCTTCCATGTAACTTAATCATGGTGTCATAATACCTAGCTTTGTTTTTTTAGTGTAAAGTTATCAATTTCAAAGATAATTCTTGTAATGTTAAAAGTATGGTTTTGGTCACAAATGTATGATTTTATGGAAGTTTGGACAATAACATTTACAAAAGTGAGTATTATTTAGGAAAATTTATTTTAAAGGAACAATATGAAATTATAAATGAAAAGTTAATATCTTTTATAGTAAAGTCTTGAAATTACAATTGAAATATTTTAGCAGAAAAGTATCATTTTATGTGAAATATGCACTAAACCAAACTAAAGGACTCTAGTTAAAGTGCTAAATTTTACGTGACGAAAAGTCATTTTTTTAAAAGTAAAGATGAAAGGAAGCATTTTTGGCAAAGTGTATAAAATGCAAGATTTTAAGTGTAGTGAAAAGTGCATTAAGGTGTATAAAACGGGTAAGCAAATCATTCCAAGTGGACGCGATGAATGAAAAATTGCCTCTATCTTGGAAATATTTCAAGAACTATTTGAAAAACAAATGTAAAGAAATGGGGCTTGAGGAATTAATTTTACATTGAGGAGGATAATCATGCATCTGAAAAAAAAAACTAAAAATCCTATAGAATCCAAAGCACATGTTATGAAAGAAGGACAAAGTATCAAAAATAAGAAAATAATGAATGTGAACCAAGGTGGTCCATTCAAATGGCCAAAGAGTGAGAACATTAAGAAATATAAGAGAAAATACTTTCTATGCGATAAGAAAGGATATCGGGCTAGATATTACTGTAAGCATAAAACACGAGTAATAAGATACAAAAACCCGCACAAGACAACGTCATTGAAGTTGAGAACCTTTCAGATGAAATTAATAATTTAAGCCCTTTGGTTGCGGTTTATGAAGTCAATATGGCTGGATAAACAAAAGAATGGTTTGTGGACACTGGGACAACTAGTCATCATCAATCTAGAGTTCCTTTACACCAATTACATGACAAGATATAAGGTGTGCACGATTAGTCCTAATGTTTCTCTAGAAAGGGGAATTCGATACCTCAATATATTAGGATATACGACGCTAATCATAGGAGTTAATTGAGAAACGGTAGAATCCAAATGATTTTTGGTCAAATAGCGAACACTAGGATCTTGTGATGCAGGGGCCGGATGAGGACGTGGTTGAGGTATAACATGAGGTGGCATGGGTAATCCATTGTAGTTGTCAAGATGAGCAACAGACCAATAATGAGATTGAACGCGGACTCATGATTTTTCTAAACTTCATTTGGAAGAAGAGGCACCCAAACTCTAAAATCAAGCGCACGATCAATCAATAAAAGGGAAAAAATGATTTTTCCTGTCATCCTTAGTGAGAGAAAAGATTGAGTCCAAGATCAAATCACACAAACACATAGAATCACCTTTATCGGTGGCATACAATAATTCTGTATGTTTAAAAAATATGTAGTGAGGGTGGTATGTTGGAAAACTACATGAGGACACAACCGTGTTTAGAATATAAAAGTCCTTACCAGGAAAAGTTTGAGGAAAATTATACCGAGTCCAAGACTGAAAATAGTTGTCTTTCAAAGAACTGATCGCATTTTGTTGGGATGGTTCACTAATAATCGACATGTAAGGATACTTGTGATATCTTTGTACCGGGACATTAAAGTGGTTTCTTATCCACTTGGAAGAAGTCTTCATAAGTACTCCCCTCAGTTTGGTAGAAAATTCTCTATAGGCTAACTGATCCTTACCATTCATAAGCGCTAAATAAAATTACCTCGCCATGTTAGGTTATAAAGGTTTGACATGAGAACAAACTCATATCCACTTTCTCTTCTTCATGAAATTGCGTGCATAAGGGTCGAAAAGTGAATCCAAATCATTTCATCTATTTCAAGGCATATAACGTGGAGATAAGAGCTCATCAAATGTAAAACAGGCGGCGAGAGTCAAAATATGTGAGCGAGATTTCAGATCCATAGAGAATAGCCTAAAAATCACACACACCAAGGAAAAAAAATGCATAAATCCTATAATAAATTACGAAATTACAAGATAATCCAAGGTCCTTATATAAAAAAATGAGAAGGAGTTTAGAATAGATAAAATGATATAATCATAGTATATATGTGGGCATTGGGGTACGATCTTACTTAGGTAGTCAGTTGCATTCCTTCATAGTTATTCTTTGAGATACACTTTAGTCTGGATATAGAGACTTTCTCTACGATTATGACTTGGATTGGGACATGCATGTAGCATTGCACTTTATTAAGGGGTGATGTAGTTATTACATATGAGATCCGGTGGGTGGCATGTATTGTGAATTAATTTTATGATTAACTGCTAAAGTCAAAAGTTAATTCTTGCACACTTTAAAGAGCTGGCCAAATATATAAAATGTGTTTTACCCTGACATCATTATTATTCTATACAAGTTTAGTATGGTTGAGAAGTTAAACTTATAGTTGCGGAGATCTGGCTTAGTATTCTTAGAGTGGAGTGGATGTTTTATTGTATTTGTTAATATATTCGGACTTGAATTAAAGGCAGCTACCAATGTACTCTATTTTATTTCAGTTGGAATATTGTAATTAGAAGAGGTTTTAGTTTTATTGTTTTATTCACTTCAAACGATTGTAATTGAAGATTTTTATATGATGGATTTAATTTTCTCTGTTTGGTATTTCTGTTCATCATCTTTTATTGACATCTTTATTGTGTTGGTTTTAGTTTATCATAGTTTTTGTTTACGTTGACGCTGAGAATGATATAAATTGTTTTAGTGCATTCGGTATTTTGTGTCCAGCCTGATCAACTAGGCGTGAAAAATAAGGGGTGTTATAATATCTATTTGATATCTCTTATGTGTTGTACCATATATGTTTTCTCTTCATACTATGAGCATTTCGAGTGTTGGAGACCATTTTTATGTTGCGTTACATTGGTGGGATACCGAGGTATGGGAATGCACATGCATTTTGTGGGCGTTGGAAGGTATCCAACAGTGATTGCGAAGAAGGTTATAAGGAACGAGAAAGTGTATCAAGACTGGAAGGTGTCGAGTCTGTGAGTAACTATAAGTTGTTCATCTAAATAGACCTATATCACAGAAGACTTGTGCGGCTGGGTTGTTCGAGGTTTTTCCCATTCTGAGTTTTCCTCATACATCGTCGTGTTGTGATTTTCTTATTTTATTCTTTCTTATTCTCACCTAGATGCATGCTTAGGTCAAGACTAAAATTAGTAATTATTTCACTCAACACTTGTGGTTTTAAAATTGGTGTAAGTTAATTTAAAATTATGAAAATAAATGGTGGTGTTTTTTTCCTACAAACCCTAGGGCACACTAGATTTTTTAGATTGGTATTAGAGCAGGAACACTAAGTTATTGTGTACATCCCTGTTTTGCTATATTTGAGGTTTTAGGTGTTTATCTTTATCTCGATTTGTTTTTTTCCTCAATGCATCATCCTAGTGATAAGTTGTTTGATGTGTCTAGTCATAACGACTTTGATATTCAAGAGGATTTAAATGAGCTTCATAATTGTGCTGAAAATTAACTCGTTCGAATTTGAAGTTTGCAAAAAGATTAATATTTCTTGAAAAAGAAAATTCTTGTTTTAAAGCTAAAGTTGATTTTTTTCGAACTGTTCAAACTCAAATAGAAATACTTCGTGAGAATCTTATGTCTATGAATCATGATTTTAAATCTTTAGGAGTTTCTAAGAAATAGAGTCCAATTTTTAGGGAATGAATTTGAGGGCTCAAATTTCTAGGGTTAATATTTCTTCCATTGAGGAAAGTGTTAAATTAATTAATTAATTATTTGAAGGCAAGTGAAAAGACTCTTAGGGATTAGTTTTCTTGAATTAAGGAGGAGCGAGATTATCTTCTAGGAATTATTAAAATTTTGAAGGAGTCCCTTATGTGTCAAGAGTCTAATTATTTGTTTGAGTCTAAGATTTTGAGGTTAAAAGATGATTTGAAAGACTCAAGCAGTGTTGGTACTGACTTCAATGATTTGAATTCTTCTATTGCTAAAGCCAAACCAATGTTTGTTTTTATAATGTCATTCATTGCCCAGGATGTTAGACAAGGTCAATCCATAGGTAGCAGTCCTCGAGTTTACACATGTTTGCATTGTGATAGGAAAGGTCACTTTAGGGAGTTTTGTCATGATCATAAAATAGGTCATAGGAAGTCTCGATTAAGTGTCACTGTGGTTCTCAAATCCCTAGGCATTAGGTATTCATTTATTTGGGTTAGAAAATCTATTTTGGAAGCGCTAATTGTCAAACTGATTGATTTTCATTTGCTTTCAGATGATTCATCCCATGCTAAATCTTATAAGTAATTGTGATTCCATGTTTGTCATACACTAGTGTTATACTTTATGATATATGTTATTACTAGTGTTATGACTTTTTTATCTTTTGAATTTTATTTTTCCATTTTTTGGTTTTAATGAGGAAAATACATAAAAGATTTTGATTTTATTTTTAATTAGTAACATTCTAAAAATTACTAAAAAATCAAAAAGTCTTTTGTTTTTTGCGCAATGAAGTCTTTAAACACACTATATGGTTGGCTTATTAGGAGTCTGTGCCATATAGGAGTTTCAGTTAGTTTGGACATGAAGATAAAATATTTTCTAGATAGAATTGAGCCTCCCTTCATCAAGGTACATCTAAGTCAACATCAAGTACAACTCTAGTAATCCCAATCAATGTTCATAATTCAAAAGGTAGTAAACAACACACTATAGGAACACATTGCACTAACATTGCATTTAGTGTGTTTAAAATTATTTTTAATAATTTTTGGGAATTTTTAAAAACACTTTAAAATTCATATTTAAACATTTAAATTTGATTTTAAAATTTTGTGGGCTTTAATTGAAATAGCAAAACTTCTTTAAAAAACCTTTTGGACTGAATCTAAAACCGACACAAAATATTGGGGCTAAAAAATGGCATTTATAATCTTCCAAAAAGTGCGTTTGATGGCTACTAATTTTCTTACACGTGTTGCTCACTTGCTTTTTCTGATTAAACCATTATGTGCTTGCTTTCTCTCACAAACCTAAGTTGCATTGCTGGCCATAGACCTTTTATAATCAGTGATCTGCATGTCTTTATTTATATTCCTAGTGCATTCCCTTTCAACCAATTAGAACGCTTTACTTCAAACCGGTTATAAACGGTTACTCTTTCTTTGGAAGGTGAAATCTTGATCATTGGATTAATTTCAAAACGGTAGATGAAATCTCGTCATTATTCCATCCTTCAAGTTCCAGAAACTTCTTGCTTATATATAAAATAAACTCTCGTCTAAGTCGTTTGAGACTTTTTCCAGTATTTAGAGAGCGTAGAGAGAGAAGAGACAAAAAGATTTTTGTTAGAAAATTTTTTCAACTTGTTTATAACAAATATTTTTAAAAAAAGTGTGTTAGGTTTTTTAAATACAAGAAGGATCTCCCTTCTGTTTACAAAACCACTTCTTAAAACCCCTTTTTCAAACTTCGATCAGTAAGGGTTTTATTGAGTTTCAATTTGAATGATTTTTAGTGAGAAAAATCATTTTTACCCTCCTCTGAAAATTCGTCTCTTTAAAAACAACCTCTCGCAGTTGAATATCTGTTTTCTTTTTATAACTCTAAGAATTTGACCTAGTGACAAATTTTCAATCATATTTAGGTTGTTTCATATAATTTCTATTTTATAGAAATTTTCTCTCTGTGAATCTTGCTTTAAATTCTTTCAAAATTTCAGATCCATTCTTCCTATTTTAAAATTTTTAAAAGGGACTTAAACTAGTTTACATGTTTTAGATCTGGTCTGATTTTGTAATTCTACGGTTTATAAAATTTTCTATTAATAAATAATATCTTAGATCTAAGTTTTTCAAGATCTAAAACATACGGATCTAAAACATTCTTATAGTTTGAAGTCTTGTTTTCTTTTCTTTTAAAATAAAAGGGCATATAGACACTCTGTAATTTTTAGGACTAGTTTGTAACATTTTAGTGTGTGTGGGTTCATTATTTTCTTATATTAGACATACATGTTAAACCACTTTGACACACTGTTCACATAGTTAAAGTGTGTTGTTGAGAGACAGATTATTTTGACCCAGTCGACACAAAGCTAAGAAGAAAAAAGAGCAGGACAACTATCGGGAGAAATTAAAGTAGAAGTAAACCGTTGGAGGTGTGGCTTAGTTTCAATATACTTATTGATCTTTATTTTGATTTCATGTTTTAGTTGTAATCTTCAAACCTTGTTCATTATTAGTGGTATTTTTTTTCTAGTGGCATAGAGGTCACTATAGATGTTTCCCCTAATTTGGGGTTTTACCACATAAAAAATCTTGTGTGTACTTTACTATTTCAATTCATTATTCTTGCTATACCGGTTAGGATAAATAAGGCTTAATAAAGTTTTTGTTTGAAACCAAGAATCTTAAATTTCTTTTTGATTTACTTATTTACACATCTTCCGTTTATAATCAAAAGAGTTTACTCAAAGAGTTCAATCAGAGTTTACCTAATCACTGACGTTTGTTAATAACTTGGTAGGCATTGTTCAAGTGGTATCAGAGTGGGTTTTTCAAAATAATTTTGATCCTAAAACTCTTAAAATTTCTTTTGAAATCTATTTCTCAAAAAATGGATGAAAAATTCGAAAAGCTTGGTAACTTGTCTACACCATCCCTCTTTGATGGACATAATTTTCCTTACAGGAAGGTAAGGATGATTGCTTTCATCCAAGGGACTATGGGTGATGATTTTGGAAAATAAATGAGAATGGTTATGTTCACCCCAATAAGCCATTAGCTGAAACCAATACACTAAGGATTAAGAAAAGTCTCAGTGAGTTCACTAAGGAAGAAAAACAAATGTCACTTAGTAATAATAAGGGTAAAAATTGCATCTTGATGTCTATAAATGAACATGAATTTAAACGTATATCTATCTGTAAAACTTCCAAAGAAGCTTGGGACACCCTTGTCACTTTCCATGAAGATGATGAGCATATTAAGGCAGGGAAGATACAAATGTTAGTTCAACAGTACAAAACCCTTATAATGGATAGGACTGAGTCATTTGATAATTATTTCCATTAAGTTAACTGATATTATCACTAAAATTCATGCTAATAGGATAGTATATGATAGGAAAGAAATTGTGCTTAAAATTCTGATATCCCTACCTACCAAGTTAGATAATAAGAGATATGATATAGAGGATATGGATGACCCTAATTTAACTCTTGAATTATTTAGTAGTAAACTTAGAACTATTGAAATGGAGTTATAGTACAAGAAACATATGACATCATATAGTAAAAGATCCTCCGATTCTAATGTTGTATTTTCATATAAGTTGAATGTTCCTAAAAAGACTTTACCTAACTTTGACCTAAACTTAGATGAACCCCGTGACTTAGAATGTCTTAACAACCAAACTTACCTAATGATTAAACACTGTAAGAAAATTATTAAGTTTAGCAATGTAATGGCTTCCAAATAAGGGTAATCTAGTTATCAAAACCTTTAGAATCCTAGACATCGTGATAGGAATGGTGATAGAAAAAACCAATGATAATCACTCCAGACCTAAGAAACACCTTAGCAATGTTCAGTGGCATAGGTGTGGAAATATGTGGAACTTTGATAATAAATGCAGGACTAGGATTAACAATACTGTTAAGGCCTATATGTGTAAAACATGGGATAACTCTAGTGACTCAGAAAAGGATGAACCTGAGTCGTCCAATGCTAATGAATCATGCATGTCTTTCTTTGCTAAAATTATATATTCTGATGGAAAATCATGATTGACTGCTAATAGTGTTAAACTTCCTATTATTATGAATGATGTATCTACTGCTATGGTAAATGATCCTAGTACTTCTAGCATAAGTGTGAGTCAGAGTGAAACATCTTACGGAGAACTGGATGGGTGTGTGAGTACAACTATATAAATTGAAGTGTTAGGGGACACATCACAGATATCACTTAGTGAGTTCAAGGATGAATTACCTAACATTCAAGAACTATACACTAAGACCCTTAACAGAAGTGCCAAACTAGAAAATATGGTATAATAGTTAATTGAACGTGTTCAGAACTTGAGAAATACTGTTAGGAAGAATGCTAAGGAATACACTAACCAATGTACTACCCACGAGACAAAAACAAAAGAATATGCTTATAAACTGAAAGAACTTTCTCAAAAAAAATTTGTTTTAGAAGAAAGGTATTAGTGGAGTTAGAAGAATCTAAATAAAAGGTCTCAACTTTTTTTTTAAAAATGTCTTCATTTTGAGACTAATGCTAAAGATTATGACAAAATCTGTAGTTCTAGCAAACTTAATTTTGATGACAAAACTAGCCTTGGATTTGATAAAAGTCTTAAAGAAACAAAGACAAATTTTCAAGATTCAAAAACACACTTTGTTAAAACATGACAGACTTTTGATAAATCTCATAAAGGAATTATAAATATTAATGTCTCCAAAGTAACAAAAGTGTGTGTATTCCAAAGCCGAAACCTAACAAAAAAAAGCTAAGTATGTTTGTCCCCCTATAAGAGAACTTGGACAAAGGAACAATACTGTTGCAGCTAAACCTCATGGTTTAAACATGTCTAAACATATTTTTAAGGACTTAGAAGACAAAGTTGAGCCTACTTCGTAATAATACTGTAATTATTACGATGTCCATGGTCATTCCACTACTGTATGTTTTCAAAAACATTTGTTCACACCAATTTACCAGAACTTTAACTATTCTAGGAAGAGTATAAATATATATGTTCTCCCTAGGGTACTCACTCCAAACTCTATCTATAGGAAGAAAAAGGGAGGACCTAGAACTAAGAAGAATTTGTTTAAAAAGACTCGTCAAACCTTTTCTAAGTCTAAGGCTAAGAAAAAATTAAAACCACGACCATTTGGGATAGAAAAGATGACATTTTACCCCAACTTAGGTGTAATGTGGTTATAAATGCATTTAGATCTAAACACACCTTAGTTGGATGGTATTTGGATTTTGGGTATTTGAAACACATGACCGGGGATGAGACTAAGTTAACTAATGGGACAAACTTCTTGTGAGTTAGTGTCCTTTTTTGCGACAGAGTCTCATGCCAGATCACTAGTAAAGGAACGCTTTGTGAAAAGGTTCTTCCTTCTCTAAATGGTGTCTTGTTGGTAAAAGGCCTTAAAGCCAATCTACTTAGTGTATCATAATTTTTTTATTCTAATAACACAGTTACCTTCTTTAAAACTGGATGTAAGATGTTAACAAAAAGAGTGACTGTATTCTATCAGGAAACACAACTCCGGATAACTATTACACAGTGATTCCAAGTAATGAATCATGTAGAATAGCTAGGTCAGATGACTCTAATCTATGATGCAACAGATTATGCCACACAAATTTTGATAATCTACATAGATTGGGTTCCCAAGAGCTAGTTAGAGGTTTACCTAAACTGAAAAATACCTTTAGCATTGTTTGTGGTCCAGGCTAAGTGAGAAAAATAAGTAAGACTGCTCACACGACAGTTAAGGAAATTATGACTTCTAAACCTCTTCATCTAATCCACATGGACATAATGGGTCCTTCTAGAACTGTGAGCCTTTGTGGTAATACTTACATCCGTGTGATGGTGGACGACTTTATGCTATTTACTTGGGTTGCGTTTATGTAAAACAAATTGGATAAATTCAGAGCATTTCTTAAAATCTTTTTAAAAATTGAAAATGAAAAGGATACCCAAGTATCTCGCATAAAGAGTGACAGAGGTGGAGAATTCAAGGACTTCGGTATGGTAGAATATTTCCTTAGTAATGGTTATCAACATGAATTCCTAAGACACCTCAATAAAATGATATTGTTGAGCGAAAGAATAGAACAATCCAAAAAATAGCTCGGGTCATGTTATACACCAATGGTTTGCCAAAATACTTTTGGATTAAGTCAGTCCAGATAGCTTGTCACATTATCAATCGTGTTTACTTTAGAAACAATGCCAAAGATACTTACTACAAACTGTGGTACAATAAAAAACCCAACTTGAAATACTTTAGAACCTTTAGGAGTATTTGCTATGTTTGTAAAGACAGAGAAAACCTTCTAAATTTGATACTCAATGTGATAAAGAAATTTTTTGGGGTATTCCCAATTAATTATGTCTTACCATGTTTACAACTTACGTACCAAAGATATGATCGAATCAATAAATGTAATTATAAATAACACAAGTGCTGAGAGTAGTGACAGTAGATCAATTGTCATGGATGAGTTTGAAATTTATTTTGAAATTGAATTTCCCCAAATAACTAACCCACTACCACCTGAGGTTCCTGTTGTACCAAACTGGGTTTCTAAAGACCATTCCCTAGAAAAGGTTATTGGTAACACTTTGAACCCTATGTGAACTAGATCCCAACTATAAAATATGGAACACTTTGCATATTTTGTTTCTCTTGTAGAACTAAAGAATTTTCAATAATTCCCTTAACGACTCATACTGGATTAATGCTATGTAAGAGGAATTAGTTCATTTTAAGAGTCACGGTGTTTGGTAACTAGTCCCTAGGCCTAAAGACAAAAAGGATATTGGCACCCGTTGGATTTTCAAAAATAAAATCGATGAGTTTGGGGTAATCATTATAAATAAGGCTAGGTTGGTCACGCAAGGATATTCTCAAATAGAGGGAATATATTTTGATAAGACTTTTTCTCCGGTAACAAGATTCGAGTCTGTTTTTCTCCTCTTAGCCATTTCTTGTCATTTTCAATTTAAGCTTTTCCAAAGGGAGGTTAATTCTGCATTTTTCTAATGGTATTCTATCAAAGGAAATATACGTTGAACATCCTAAGGGATTTGTTGACCCTTATGAAAATCTGTTACTAAAGCCATTTAATATAAAAATAAACTATTCAAGTAACTCCGAACAGTTTTTTGAAGAAACTCTTTTTTTTAAAACCAAGACTAATTAATCACAAGATGTGTTCAAAAAATATGTACGAGATCTGATCAAGATGTGATAACAGGTTTAATAAATCAGTTTAAAACACTTTAAACTCAGCACAACCAAGAATTAGATGAGGAGATGTAGAATGACTAAGAACAAGAATTTTTTATGTGGCAAAACCTCACCCAACTGAGGAAACATCCACGACTCCCTCTACGGAGTAAACCAAAATTTCACTAAAATAAATTTTAACAATTACAAACTATATAACAAACATGCATACAACTCAGACCTATACAAGTTTAGGAATGTACCCACTGGTGTCCTTATAACTTCTCTGCAGTTCTGATTGTTGATGTTGTTCTCCCAATTTACTAACTTCCAACTTGTTCAAGTTCTTTACGTCAACTTTTGTTCTTGAGATATTATTACCAACACTTTTAGTGTGGTAGGGTGATAGTGTTTGTGGAGGTTCTTTCTAACACATGCATGCACGCACACACACTTATTTCATACAACCAATCCTAACAAATTACATATAAAAGCTATATGCAGTGATTTTCTATTTCTCTCTTCTCACAAAACTTAACCTTATTTGACCATTACAATCATCCCAGAATCCATGGCTATCTTGCTCAGAAGACGTATCAACATCTTAATCAATCTCAGGTTTTAAAAATATTTTTGAGATTGAAAATCACCAAGTGCGATTCCAAACTAGGTCAAAGGTCTTATTTCAAGAGAACTAGAAACAGAAAAGGATTTTGTTGATTTTGAAGTTAAAAACATTTACAGAACCAAATCAACAAAAATTTTGCTCAGATGAGAAACTAAAAATGTAGATCTATGTGTAATATAACATGCAACGTTTTAGATCTAAGGTTTCTATAAAGGAAGAAACACATATCTAAAAATATGTTTAAGTTGATAACAAGATCTGGGAACGAAGAGGTTACAGGAACAAAACTAACAAACCAATCACCCAAAATCTCTCAAACACTCAAGGTTGTGTTTGGTATAGACAGGTTTTGAAAGAGGATAAGGTTTGAAAATAGTTTTGGACAAATTAGGGTTAGGGTTTCCTAACTCTGGTTTCTCTCTCTCTCCTCTCTTCTCTCTAATCTCTCTCGAATGAATAGAGGGGAAAAAGTTTTAGATGGCTGAGGGTAGGGGTCCTTTTATAGGAGTCTGAGAAGATTCGAGAACACAGACCAAGATCAAGGGCTAGGATCTGGTCTTGTATGTTTGACTTTGATCGAATGGTTTAAACAGAGGCGGTGGTTATAATACTCTTGATTGGGTCAAATGAGGTTCACATGGATTATGTAGGAGCGCATGTAGATCGTTGATAATCAACATCCAAGGGCTGTTAACATTCAATGTTTTACTCTCTTAGAAGAAACACAGATTCAACCAATCAGAGTGCAACAGGTGTTGGGCACAAAGAGGTTAATAAACGCGCATCTAGAAATAATTACAAATGCACCTTGAAGTCTCTGCCGCTTTCGGATTCTACCCAAAGGAACTTTCAGTCAATATAACATACAAAACATAATTGCAGAATGAACCCAAAACTTTTCAAAACCAAATTTTAATTAATTAAAACCTTATTTTAAAAGCTTATAAAATTCCCAAAAATTATTAAAAAACCATTTTAGGAATTTAAATACACTCAACATATATATAAACACTTATATGCAATATGGAATGTATGAATGCAATTCTAAAGTGTGTGAGTGTTGATAAAAGTATCTAGATAAAAAATGGCAAACGAAGCTATGAGGTTCTTTGGTTTCTAGGATAGACACAATTTTGTCACAATTTCCAAACTAGATGAACACTTATACAATATAGACTCAAGTGAGTCAAAAGTATATGGTGCTTCAATCTCCCCCTTTGGAAATATGAGACAAAATCTCCTTTGAGTCATCTAGGACTCGTAGGGCAACAAGAATAAGGAAACCTATTCCAAAAAAAATCTATCTACCCAATTCCTAGAAAATAAAATTACATAACTCAACTATTTACAATTGAATACCTGATTACAACTGTTGACAATAACTGTACAGAATCCTGCAATGAATCACTAAGATCAAGCTGTTTAGTATATGTAACACGATTCATTAGACTCAAATTTCTCCCCCATTTTGTCTCAAATAGACAAAGGGAAAAAATATAGAGATCAAAGAGATTAATCAGCACACACCGTATCTATCGATTTATGCAAAGAAATAAAATGAGGGTAATCTAAAGGTTTGGTAAACATATCTGCGAGTTGCAAATCAGTAGGAAGATAATTGATTTCTAATTCCTTAGTTTCAACCAATTCGCATATAAAGTGATGTCTTATTTTTATGTGTTTTGTTCACGAGTGTTGAATAGGATTTTTAGAGATATTGATCGCGCTTTGATTATCACAATAGAGATGCAATTGATTTTCTTGAATACCATAATCACTTAGCATTTGTTTAAACCAAAGTACTTGAGCACAGCAACTTCCAGCGGCTATGTATTCAGATTCAGCAGTTGAGAGTGATGTGCAATTTTGTTTCTTACTACTCCATCCTACCAAATTATTACCTATATAATAACATGCTCCTGATGTGCTTTTACTATCATCAGTACACCCAGTCCAGTCAGCATCAGTGTATCCAATTATAGTGCTTGGTGTATCACTAGTGTACCAAAGTCCTAGGTTCAGAATACCTTTTACATATTTAATAATGATTCTTTTAACAGAAGATAGATGGCTCTCTTTAGGGTTATTTTGATAACGAGCACATACACACACAACATATATTATATCAGGACGCGAGGCAGTAAGGTATATCAAGGTTCCTATCATACTACGATATAGAGTTGGATCTATAGATTTTTCAGTTTTGTCTTTAGATAGTTTTACCGTAATACTCATGGGAGTTTTAGCATCTTTAGCACTCTCAAGGCCAAATTTTTTTACAATCTCTAAAGCGTACTTAGATTGCGAGACAAATAATCCTTCTGAATTTTGTTTGACTTGAAAGCCTAAGAAAAATAGCAACTCCCCCATAAGAGACATTTGAAACTCTTTATGCATAATTTCAGAGAAGGATTTTACTTCTGAGGGAGAAATTGATCCAAAGATAATATCGTCAATATAAACTTGAGCTATAATAATGTGTTTGCCAAAATGTTTGACAAATAGGGTTTGATCATTTCCACCTCTTTTAAAACCTTTATCTAAGAGGAAGCTGGAAAGACGCTCATACCAAGCTCTAGGCACTTGTTTAAGGCCATACAAAGCCTTTTTAAGACGAAATACATGATTTGGCTATTGAGGGTCAATGAACCCTTTTGGTTGTTCTACATAGGTCTCTTCATTCAATATGCCATTAAGGAATGCAGATTTGACATCCATTTGGTAGAGTGTAAAATGCAAGTGGCAAGCTATGGCAAAAAGAAGGCAAACAGATTCTAGACGAGTAACAGGAGCAAATGTTTCGTTAAAATCTATTCCTTTAATTTGAGAATATCCTTGAGTAACTAATCTAGCTTTGTTTCTAATAATTATGCCACTTTCATCAGACTTATTTTTAAAAATCCAACGTGTGCCAATAACCTTTTTGTGATTAGGCCTAGGTAAAAGATACCAAACATCATGAATGACAAATTGAAGAAGTTCTTCCTGCATAGCAGAAATACAGTGAGAGTCATTCAATGCCTCATTAACATTCTTTGGTTCCACTAGGGAAACAATACACGCATAATTTCTTAATTGTGATCTTGTACGCACAGGCTCACTAGGATTACCAACAACGTTATTTATGTGATGGTCTTTAGAAACCCAGTTAGGTATTTCAAGTATCTCAATTGGTAATGAGTCATCTATTTCTAGAGAGTCATTTTCTAAAACATTTGTAGGCTCTTCCTCAATAGTTGATTCACCAGTCTTACTCTCTACAGTAGTGTGACTTACAATTACATTTATGGATTCCATCAAGGTTTTAGTGCGAAGATTATAAACATGGCAGGCTCTACTGTTAGGCGAGTAACCTAGAAAAGTAGCTTTATCTCCCCGGCTCTCAAATTTGGACAAGTGTTACCTATCTTTGCATACATAACAAGTACTACCAAAGGTTCTAAGGTACTTAAGATTGGGCTTTTTCTTATACCAAAGTTCGTAAGGGGTTTGTTTGGAATTCTTTCTAAGATAGACCCTATTGATAATATGACACGCAGTATGAATAGATTCTACCCAAAAATATTTAGGCAAATTATTGTCATGTAACATAACACGTGCCATCTCTTGAAGAGTACGATTCTTTGTCTCGACGATACCATTTTGTTGAGGAGTCTTAAGAGCACTAAACTCATGTCTGTAACCATTATAGTCATAGTACTCTATTATACCAGTGTCTTTGAATTCTCCACCTCTATCACTACGAATTCTATTTACTTGAGTGTCCTTCCCATTTTCAATCCGAAGAAGTATTTTTAAGAAATTTTGAAAAGTGTCAGACTTTTGTTTTAAGAAGGTTACCCACGTAAATCTAGTGAAGTAATCAACCATAACAAGAATGTAACTGTGTCCACATAGATTAACAGTTTGGAAGGGACCCATTAGGTCCATATGGATGACCTCTAAGGGGTTAAAGGTAAGGATGTCTTTGACTTTCTTGTGACGTGCTTTAATAATTTCTCCTTCCTGACAGGAACCACAGACAATGTTAGAAATGGATTTGATTTTTGGAACTCCTCTAACTATTTCTTGAGAAGTCAATCTACTAAGATTATCGTAATTTATGTGACCCATCTTGTTATGCCATATCTCATTGTCATCCATTCTGGCAACATTACAGATTTCAGAATTATTCATGACAGTATAACAATTGTCAGGAGTCCTGAATCCTGTAATTATGCATTCACCTTTTTCATTTAAAATTTTGCAATTGATCATTGAAAAGGTAACAGTATGATATGAGTCACACAATTGAGAAATACTAAGTAGATTGGCTTTAAGACCTTTAACTAAAAAAACATTTTCAAGAACAGGAAGTCCTTCTTCTTGGAGAGTTCCTTTACCTATGATCTGAGATAATACTCCATCACTAAAAATAACTTTTCCTCCAGCAAAGTTGGTTTTGTTCAAGAGTTTTGTATCATCCCCAGTCATGTGTTTAAAACATCCAGAGTCTAAATACCAACCACATGATGCGTGTTCAGCTTTTAAAGCAGTAATAACAATGTTACACTTCATCTGGGGTAAAGATCATCTTTTCTAACCCAAATTGCTCTTGTTTTCATTTTGCGTTTATTTGCTCTCAATTGATAAAATTTGCGAGCATTCGATTTTTGTTGAAAAATATTTTGCGCATGATTTTGAATTTGATGAAACACATGAGCATTTGGCTTAGGAAAGTGTTTAGGAATCCTTCTAGGGAATGTTCTTTTAGGTTTGGTTTTTATCTTCCTATAATTAGAGTTGTTGTCTGGTTGTCTAGGCAAAACATAATTCTTGCGTCTTCTCCAAGAATAGTTAAAGTTTTGATAAATAGGAGGATTACAGACAGGTTTAACTAGTCTTCTAGAATAGCAACTATCAAAACAATGGTCGTATATATCACAGTAGGAGCAATAAAGGTTTCTCAAGGTAGGAGTCTTCTTAGGAAAACCTCTAAACATTGGCTTTAACGAATTTTGAGTTTGCACCCTATTCCTAGAAAGAACAGTTTTGAATGTAGATTCACTCTTTCTAATGAAGGGGAAAACATATTTATCCTTTGGTGAACTTTCATGTTTAGAGCAACTTGATTCCCCAATGTCAAAATTTTGATTTTTGGAGTCAAACTCAGTTTTTAGAGAATGAAAGTCTGGGCAGGTTTCAATAGGTCTTTTACCTCCTGACACAAACTTGATAGGTTCAAAATATTTTGTTTGTGTCTTAAAATTGGGGTAAAACCCTATTCCAGTTCGATCATCAGAATTGGTTTTTGATTCAGCAACAAATCCATCAAAACAGTTTGAGTTATTTTCAAATTTAGTAAATTATTTGAAAATAGTTACTATATTTTCTTTAGTTTGTTCCAATTCTAACAATGTCCCTTTGTATTTTTTTTCCCAGAGTTTAATTTGTTTCAGTCAAATTTCTCAGTTTTTGATCAAACATTTTGATTTCACTTTCATGAGTTAGATATTGGGTAGTACACTTTTTAACATTAAGTTTGACCAACAGCCTTAAATCTTCTAACTTCTTGGTGAGATCTTTCACAATCTTTTCTAGTCTAGTTCTTTTCTTGAGAGTTTTAGCATAAAGTGTGTTAATATCTGGGAGATCTTCATTGTCCGATTCACTAAGTGTAGTGTGTGAAGTGACCCCTAAGGCTTCATTTCTTGGACTCACACACCCATTGACATCGTCATTATCGCTTTCCCAAATAACAATGTTCTCAGTAATTAAAGCATCTAAACCAGTAGCAGCATGATTCACAACAACAGAAGTAGAATTACTAGATTCATCTTCACTAACAGACACAGGCATATCATCATTATAAATAATCTTGGCAAAGAAAGAAATGCAAGGATAAAAAACATCAGATGACTCAGGTTCCACATTTTCAGAGTCGCTTGAATCATCACATGTCTTGCAAATGTTGGCTCTAGCGTGTTTATTTTGAGTGTTCAAGTTAACTCTACAATCTTGTGTAATGTGTCCTAGTTTTCCACATCTAAAGCATTCAGTCTTCTTAAGGTATCTGTTAGGTCTAGTGTGAGAGTCCTTGTGATGTTTGTCTTGACTTTTCTCATGAGGTTTATGATTATAATGAGTTGGATAATTGGACTTGCCTTATTTGTTTGCCATGTTGTTTCCGAACTTAATAATTTTCTTAAACTGTTTTGACATTAAGGCAATCTGATTTTCCAAACTCTCTATATCGCATTCCTCATCAGTGTCATCATTGGGAATGTTAAGCTCAGGCTTAATCAACTTAGAAGAAAAGCTCAGATTGGAACTAGTTTGATTCCTATGGGACTGGGTCAATTGTTTCTTAAATTCTAATTCCATTTCCACAGTTCTTAATTTACTAATGAGTAATTCAGGAGTGAGATTTATGTCACACATTTCCTTAATAGCATATCTTTTGTTATCAAATTTATGTGGTAATGATCTCAAAATTTTAGATACAATTTCATGTCTGTCATATGTTATCCCATTAGCATGTAGTTTTTTCACGATATCAGTCAAGTTCATATAGAAGTCATCAAATGACTCAAATTCAGACATAATTAAAGAGTTATACTGTTGAATGAGTATTTGTGTTTTAGTAGCCTTAACTCTAGTTTCACCTTCATGAGAAGTAACCAAAGTTTCCCAAGCTTCCTTAGAAATGGTACAGGATGAGAGTATTTTGAACTAGTGTTCATTTATGGACATAAATATGGCATTCTTTCCTTTGTTATTGTTGCGAGAAACTTGCTTCTCTTCTTGTGTGAACTCACTTAATACTTTCTTAACCCTCTCATTACTTCCTTCATTGGTTGGTTTAGTAGGAAAAATGTATCCATTTTCAACAATGTCCTAGACATCATCTCCCAAAGTTCCTTGAATGAAAGCAATCATCCTTACTTTCCAGTAAGCAAAATTAGTTCCATCAAAGATAGGAGGTCTGGTCAAGTTCCCAAATCTTTAATTTTTCTCGTCCATGTTTGATTTTCAGAAAACAATTTCAGAAACACAGGATCTTTTTAAAAGAAGTTTACAAATCTCTGATACCAATTGAAAATCTGTTACTAAAGCCGTTTAATATAAAATTAAACTATTTAAGTAACTCCGAACAGTTTTTTGAAGAAACTCTTTTCTTTAAAACCAAAAGTAATTAATCACAAGATGTGTTTAAAAAATATGTACGAGGTCTGATCAAGATATGATAACAGGTTTAATAAATCTCTTTAAAATACTTTAAACTCAGCACAACCAAGAATTAGATGAGGAGATGTAGAAAGATTAAGAACAAGAACTTTTTACGTGGTAAAACCTCACCCAACTGAGGAAACATCCACGACTCCCTCTACGAAGTAAACCAAAATTTCACTAAAATAAATTTTAATAGTTAAAAACTATATAACAAACATCCATACAACTCAGACCTATACAAGTTTAGGAATGTACCCATTGGTGTCCTTATAACTTCTCTACAGTTCTCATTGTGGATGTTGTTCTCCCAGTTTGCTAACTTCCAACTTGTTCAAGTTCTTTACGTCGACTCTTGTTCTTGAGATCTTATTACCAACACTTTTAGTGTGGTAGGGTGATAGTGTTTGTGGAGGTGCTTTCTAACACATGCATGCACGCACACACACTTATTTCATACAACCAATCCTAACAAATTACATATAAGATCTATATGTAGTGATTTTCTATTTCTCTCTTCTCACAAAACTTAACCTTATTTGACTTTTTCAATAATCCCAGAATCCACGGCTATCTTGCTCAGAAGACGTATCAAGATCTTAATCAATCTCAGGTTTTGAAAATATTTTTGAGATTCAAAATCACCAAGTACGATTCCAAACTAGGTCAAAGGTCTTATTTCAAGAGAACTAGAAACAGAAAAGGATTTTGTTGATTTTGAAGTTAAAAACATTTACAGAACCAAATCAACAAAAATTATCTCAAGATGAGAAACTAAAAATGTAGATCTATGTGTAACATAACATGCAACGTTTTAGATCTAAGGTTTCTATAAAAGAGGAAACACAGAACTAAAAACATGTTTAAGTTGATAACAAGATCTAGGAACGAAGAGGTTACAGGAACAAAACTAACAAACCAATCACTCAAAATCTCTTAAACACTCAAGGTTGTGTTTGGTATATACGGGTTTTGAAAGAGGATAAGGTTTGAAAATAGTTTTGGACAAATTAGGGTTAGGGTTTCCTAACTCTGGTTTCTCTCTCTCTCTCCTCTCTTCTCTCTATTCTCTCTCGAATGAACAAAGTGGCAAAAGCCTCATATGGCTGAAGGTAGGGGTCCTTTTATAGGAGTCTGAGAAGATTCGAGAACACAGACCAAGATCAAGGGCTAGGATCTGGTCTTGTATGTTTAACTTTGATCCAATGGTTTAAACAGAGGTGGTGGTTATAATACTCCTGATTGGCTCAAATGAGGTTCACATGGATTATGTAGGAGCGCATGCAGATCGTTGATAATCAAGATCCAAGGGCTGTTAACATTCGATGTTTTACTCTCTTAGAAGAAACACAGATTCAACCAATTAGAGTGCAATAGGTGTTGGGCACAAAGAGGTTAATAAACACGTGTCTAGAAATAATTATAAATGCACCCTGAAGTCTCTGCCGCTTTTAAATTCTACCCAAAGGAACTTTCAGTCAATATAACCAACAAAACATAATTGCATAATGAACCCAAAACTTTTTAAAACCAAATTTTAATTAATTAAAACCTTATTTTAAAAGCTTATAAAATTCCCAAAAATTATTAAAAAATAATTTTAGGGATTTAAATACACTCAACATATATATAAACACTTATATGCAATATGGAATGTATGAATGTAATTCTAAAGTGTGTGAGTGTTGGTAAAAGTATCTAGATCAAAAATGGCAAACCAAGCTCTGAGGTTCTTTGGTTTCTAGGATAGACACAATTTTGTCACAATTTCCAAACTAGATGAACACTTACACAATACAGACTCAAGTGAGTCAAAAGTATAAGGTGCTTCACCTTATTACCCTAACAATGTCTTTAGATTGAGAAAGGTATTGTGCGGATTAAAGCAAGCCCCCAGGGTCTGGTATGGTTGCCTCTCAACCTTTTTAGTCATTAAAGAGTTTGACCGTGGAGAAAGTGATTAGACATTATTTGTCCTAAAAATCGACAACTAGGTTTTTTATTACATAAATTTATGTGGATGATATCATTTTTGGTTCCATTTCCCTTAAACAAATTAAGGATTTTTCTAGTATCATGCACGGGGAATTTCAAATGTCCTTAATGGGGGAGTTACAATATTTTCTTGGATTACAAGTAATTAAGTGACGGTATTTTTATATCTCAAACTAAATATGCTAGTGAGTTAGTTAAAAAGTTTGGTCTAGATAATGCTAAAACTGCACGAACACCCATGAGCACTACCTTTAATAAATCTAAAGATGAACATGGGAAAGATTTTGATCCAACTTTGTATAGAATCATGGCAGGGAGTCTGTTATATCTTACTGCATCCAGACTTACTATTTCATACGATGTATGTGTTTGTGCACGCTATCAATGTTCACCTAATAAAGGTCATTTATTATGTGTTAAAAGAATCATTAAATATGTTAAGGGCACTCTTAATTATGACATGTGGAACACAAATGACACTACCAACGCTATATTTGGGTACACAGACGCTGGTTGGGCAGGTTGCTCATATGATATTAGAAGTATGTTTGGTGCCTGCTATTATGTAGGAAACAATTTAGTTTGGTATAGTAGAAAGAAACAAAATTGTATATCCTTATCTACTGCGAAATCTGATTATATAGCAGTTGGTAGATATTGTGCACAATTGTTATGGATTAAATAAATGTTATGGGATTATGGCAATAAAGAAGACAAACTACCACTATTTTGTGATAATGAAAGTGATATAAATATTTCTAAGAATCGTGTTCAACATTTACGCACTAAGCAATATTAAAATTAGACATCACTTCATTCGAGAACTTGTGGAATCCAAAGAATTAGAAATTGAGTATCTAAACATTGAAAAATAGTTGACTGATTTACTTAGAAAATCCTTGGATAATACTTTTTTTGAATCATTTAAGAAATCTATAGGGATGATAGTTCTTGAATAAACATTCTTCCTTTTAGTCATATTCTCTGGTACATATCTTGCTAATAATTGGTTTCTAAGGATCTAGGGTATGGTTGTTTGATAAATGACAAAAGTTTCCTCCTTTATCTATTTAATATAAGAGACTCTTGATATGACCCTAGTTATGACTTTAAACTTGGTAGAATTATTCTTTTTTTATCTCTCTTATATCTATTTACCCATTGTCTATTTGACATAAAATGGGAGAGAAGGCTTGAGTACATATTTTAACATATTTCGTAACCTGACTCCATATATTTCTAAGATTCGACTAACATGCCCATTCAAGTTTTTCATTTCAGGTATTTTCATACCGATCTGGATGTACATTATTCTCTATTTAGGGTAAGGGTATGTATTGTAGTTGAGTTGTGTATTTTTTTTTTCTTTATCTTATTCTCGGTTCTAGGATGGGATTGGGTAGAATAGAATTTTGTATAGGATATAGACTTATTTATTTTGCCTATGAGTATTAATGTACTCAAGGAAATTTTGTCTCCAATATCTAAATGGGTGATCATAACACACTATATGGTTTAATTATTAGGAGTATGTGCAATATATGAGTTTTAACTAGTTTGGATATGAAAACAAAATATTTTCTAGATAGAATTGAGCCTTTCTTCATTAAGGTACAACCAAGTCAACATCAAGTACAACGCTAACAATCCCAATCATGGTTTATAAGTCAAAAGGTAGTAAAAACATACTATAGGAACACATTGCACTCATATTACATTTAGTGTGTTTAAAATTATATTTAATAACTTTTGGAATTTTTTTAAAACATTTTAAAATTAATTTTCAAACATTTAAAATTTATTTTAAAAGTTTGTGGGCTTTAATTAAAATATCAAAACTTCCCTAAAAAAACTTTTGGATGGAATCTAAAATCGACATAAAATATTGGGACTGGAAATTAGATTTTATAATTTTCCAAAGCGCACGTTTGATGGCTTGTAATTTTCTTTCACATGTTGCACACTTGCTTGGGCCATTGTGTGTTTATTTTCTCTCACAAACTCGAGATGCAATCCTAGACTTAGATCTTTTTTAATCAATGATTTTCACATGTTTATTTGTAATCCCAGTGCATCCCCTTTCAACCAATTAGAACGCTTTACTTATAACCGGTTATAACAGTTACTCTTTCTTTAGGTGGTGCAATCTTGATCAGTGGATTGATTTGAAAACAATATATGAAATCTCAGCCTTTGTTTAACCTTCGAGTTCCAGAACCTTATTGCTTATTTAAAAAAAGAACTCTCGTCTCAGCCATTTAAGACTTTTGTCAATCTTTAGAGAGGAAAAAAAATAGTAGAGAGGAAATCAGAGGGAATTAGATTTCGGTTAGAAAAATTATTTCAACTTGTTTTCAATAAATATTTTTCAAAGAAGTTTGTTAGGTTTTTTAAATACAAGAAGGATTTCCCTTATGGTTAAAAAACCACTTCTTAAAAACCCTTTTTCAAACTTCGATCAGTTAGGATTTTTGTGACTTTCAGTTTGAGTGATTTTTAGTAAGAAAAATCATATTTACCCTCCTCTGAAAACTCATCGCTTTCAAAACAACCTCACATAGTTGAATATCTCGTTTTCGTTTTAGAACTCTGAGAGTTCGACCTAGTGACACATTTTCACGCAAATTTAGGTTATTTTGTATAATTTATATTTTATAGAAATTTTCTCTCTGCAAATGTTCTTTTAAATTCTTTTAAAAATTTAAATCCATTCTTTCGATTTTAAAAAAATTGAAAAAGAGACTTAAAACAGTTTGCATATTGTAGATCTAGTCTGATTTCATAATTTTACAATTTGTAAAAATTTCAATATGTAAATAATATTTTTTATCTTATTTTTCCAAGATCTAAAATGCACAGATCTGAAGCAGTCTTATAGTTTGAAGTTCGATTTTCTATTCTTTTAAAACACACGGGCATATAGATTCTCTATATTTGTAGGGTTGGTTTGCAACGTTTAAGTGTGTGTGGGTTCAGTATCTTCTTATATTAGACACACACATTACACCACTCTGACACATTGTTCACACAGTTAAAGTTGTTGTTGAGAGAGAGATTTGTTTGACCTAGTATTCAAAAAGCTAAGAAGGAAAAGGAGCTAGACAACTATCTGGAAAGATCAAAGAAGAAGTAAACCGTTCGAAGTGTGTCTCAGTTTAGGTATACGTCTTGATTTTTATTTTTATTTTTTGGTTTAGTTGTAATTTTGTAACCTTGTTCATTATTAGTGGTTTTTTTTTTTTTTTTTTTTTTGGGGGGGGGGGGGGGGGGGTAGAGGTCACATGGATGTTTTCCCTAATTGGAAGTTTTACGGCATAAAAAATCTCATGTGTACTTTACTGTTTTAGTTGTATATTCTGTCTATACTAGTTAGGACAAATAAGGCTTAATAAGTTTTTTTCTTTTAAAAACTGGTTAACCAAGTATCTTAAATTTATTTCTTATTTACTTCTTTACACATCTTGTGTTTATAATCACCAGGAGTTTCCTTAAAGAGTTTAATCGGAGTTTACCTAATCACTAACTTTTGTTAATAACTTGGTAAGAGTTTTTCAAGTCTTACACCTTTTGTTTGGCATATCAGTGTATTTGAATTCCATTCCTTCTATGTGTCCATGTTACTAGGACATTTGATTTTGATGTCCAATGCTTGAATTGTTCTTAATTACTTGGATTGATTTGCATGATGGATTGAAAAAAGTGGACGAAAAGGAATATGAAAAAAGAAATCTCTTTTATGCGAAAGGCCACCGTTGTCAAGAGCTTAATAGATTGAAAGTCAATAAATATAAAAAAAAACATTCCATGTCAAATTTTTATCGAGGCTTCAACAATTAGATATCTTTAAAAGAAAATGGAAAGAAAAATCATATATTTTTTAGGGTGTTCAGTTTAAGATAAATGAGATTGCACAATGAGTACTAATTGAGCTTAATTATTTTAATGTTATTGATTTGAGAATCATTAAAATCTCTAGGAAAGTGTGCACTGTGTTTGTTTTTCCTTTTGAGTTATTTATTTGACATGTGAAGCTAAATCGAATGCTGATAAATTATTGCGGTCAAATAGACCTACTTGGACATGTTTGATTGATTGGTGTGGCAGCCCCAAAATCGCCTCTCTCTCTCTCTCTCTCTCTCTCTCTCTCTTCTCGGGTAGGGAAAAAAAGTAAATGGGGTGAAAGGTCTCGCGCCTTGCTTTCTCTAGGAAAATTTCGATCGTCGTTGGTATGGGGTGAATGTAAAGAGATGGAGTCGCCAGCCTATGTCGCCGCTTCGAGAGAGAGGCATCAACAACAAACTGACGCTAACGAAATCAATAGTTTAAAGGTTTGGGGGCTAAGTTACAAAATGGGAAGGTGTTAGGCACCCATCCCACCCTTTAGGTCGCTCGTGGGCCTGTGTTACTATTTTCCTTTATTTCTATATGAAGTGTGTGTGCGTGTATATATAATGCAGATTGAAATCACCCAACTCATACCATAGAAAAGATAGATTGATGTCATCTATTGGAATGCTCCCAAAATAATATTTAGAAAAATACGATATATGCATTTATTGAAATATTGATCGTTAAGATGAAACGATAATATAGGTTGGAAAAAATGCTATAAGGATCGCAGGTATAATATATGTTAAAATAATGTAGAGATGAAAAGGATGAAAATGCGAAAGTGGGAAAATTGAAAAAATTAGAAAATTGGACTTGAGTCTCGGGTTTTAACCCGAAATGCCTACGTAGACCATTAAGGCATCAAAGTCCATGCAGTTCACGTGCAGCAAAAGGGTTGGGTTTATCCCATAGATTACAACGGGAATTTATTATATGTGTGTGCGTAAAACATATGTTTTAGTTTTGAGAAATTATGATAGGTAATCCCGATGAAAATTGTAAGTGTAACCCTCTTTTTGTTTGTTTGGGATTTTTTTTATAGAAAATAAAGTATGTGCAATATAACTAATTAAAAGTTGAGATATTAATGTGTATGAATCAAATTAAGAGTTAAATTATGAATTTATGTAACTAATGCAAAAATAAGAAATTTAGAGAGAGAAAGAGAGAAGGATTTTGGACCTTCGTTGGAGAATTGAAGCTTGATTATCATCTTTGATGACCTCCCTTGAATGTTGAGATGAATGTTGGATGTGAGAGAATGAGATTTTTCCAAATTGGGTGTGATAAGGATGGGAATGTAAGATGGAAAGGAAATTCACATAAGAAAATTTCGCTGATTGCAAGAGAATGTTGTTGAGATCACTGATATTGATGGATTTGAGGTGTGCTTTTGCAGTGAGGTCATATCCTCTATTTATAGGGTACGGGGGGTGTTGATCGGCATAGTCCTAGCCTTGCCAGTCATCAGATAACCCAAGACACGCTGCCGACTGGCAGGGAAATGGACCTGTTAATTGGCAGTCTCGTGCAGATTTTTCTAGAAAAATAGTCGTAGAACGCAATCCATTGATCCAAATCATGGACGAGGCATACCGTTAGAAATTTAATTCAGAAACCTTCAAGAGTCCTTTATCTCCTGGGTTTGGGATTTGACTTTGGGTCAAACGGGGTTCGAAAGCACTCGTCAGTCTTTTGGACGAGAGATCGTTAGAGGAAAACAGATCGTTTGTTCGAACAAGAAGTCAAAATTGCGCATGGGCTAGACCGATGGAAAGGTTATGTGATGTACTTCGACATTCCAAAGATCTTTTCTCAATTCATAGAGTTGACATTGGTCAACCGGGGTCCGAAATCACCCGATGACCTTTTAGAGTATGACGGGTCATTCGTCTATACAGTAAGGTTGATTCGCGCACGAGGTGGAACGTTGTAAAGGGTATTTAGTTCCATTAAAAGATTCATTGAGTCTAAAGAGTTAACCTTGGTCAAATGGATCCTAGAGAGTACAGTGGCCTCCGAATTAGTTTTAGGGGGAAAATGAATTGTTCGTCTGAATGGTTATGCCATTGTGCACGGGTTGAACCGTTGGAAAGGGGTTTTAATACCCTTTGAATATTCAAAGATCTTTATCTTTGCTGATGAATTTGACTGTGGTCAAATCAGGGCTCGAGAAAGCCCGGTGTCCTCTTGATCAATTTTTCGGTGGTAAAAAGGTCCATTCATCCGAACCGTTATGCCGATTCGAGCATGGGGGGACAGTTACAAATGGTATTTTGAACTAGGGGTGCATAGTGGAACCAAAAATATGATAATTCAAACCAAACCTATGGAATTGGTTATGGTCGAATCAGTTTTTTTGCTCAATGGATCAATTTCGATTCCCAAAAAAAAATGATACTTCTATTCGGTTCTTGGTTCCAGAAAAAAAACGATCCGAATCGATTATAAAAATACATATATAGTTAATATATAATAAAAACATATATACTAACCCTAGCATTCTTTCTCGATTCTTAACCCTAGCCGTATTTATACTAACTTGCCCAATACCCTTTAAAAATATATCAGTCACTCCTCTCTGCTCTCTCTCTCTCTCTCTCTCTCTCTCTGCTCAATAATTACAAAATGAAGAACATCACTTTGATCCTCCTCTCTTCTCTCGGTTAAATTATATACTCAGCACCAGATCAGAGCTCAATTTTCAATTTTCGAATCTCAGTTTTCAATTTGAAGCTCAGATTGGAGAGTAAAATGAAATCGGATGTTACCTTTATTCATTTTCGGACCTTAACCCACCTGAATCCTACCCCACACTGAGCCACTTGCAAATAAGATAAAAATGATATCGGTATTCCTCTGGCAACAATGAACCTGCTAACAATTTAGGCCACTAATCTGTTATCACTTTTGGATTTTACTTTTTTTTTAATTTTCATTTTCGAGTTTTTTAGGCTAAAACTACACTGAGTTATCAAAACTATATTGAATTAGATGGATTCCTGAATACAAAAGAGTTAGATGGGTTCTTGAATACATGAAATAGATGGGTTTTTTTTCAGCCATATTACTCTATTTCAACCACCTAAATGAATACACTGAGTTAGGTGGGTTTTTTAATGTTGAAAATGAATGGCTATATATTAAAATATGATAAAAGAATAGGGATCCATTTGAAAATTATATTTGAATAATATGATAGAGCATTATGGAAGAACAAATGTTATTTTTACATTTAAAAATTATTTTTGAAAGTTAATTTAATATTTTATTTTAAAAAGTGAATATAACCGGGAACCAACCCAAGAACCATCGGTTCGAATTGGTTCGGTTGCAAAAAAATTGATTCCATTTGCGGTTCCAAAATCCTGGAACCTAACCATCTCGATTCTGGTTCAGGTTTAGTAATGAAATCGAACCAACACGAACTGTGTGAACCCCTATTCATAACCCTTGAAAGATTCATTGAGCTTTTGCTCTGACGATAGAGTTGACCAGAGTCAAATGGGTCTCAGAGCGCCTGATGGCCTCTAGATCGTTACTCGAAGTATGAACTAAGATTTTTAGTGAAATGGATAGATGCTAGGGACCTAAGGAGATACTTAGGGGGGCCTAGAATTTGGTGTATAAAGAGACCGTTGATGGGTGAACTTAGAATAAGTGAAAGTCGTCGAATAGACACTACATGATGTTTTGGAAAGGAGGTCGATTCTACAGACCTAAAGGGGTGAGGATAACCAATTCAGTGGATCTACTCCAATTCTGAAGACCTAAGGAAATGCTAGGGATAGACTATTCTGCGATCCGAGGTCAATTCTGAGAACCTAGGGTAGGGAGCGACCAATTTTGCGGGCTAATGTTAATTTTGAGGAGGTTCATCTTATAGCCTCCAATCTCTTATCACAGTTGGGACAATTCAAAAGATTGAAGACTAGTGGTAATTGATGATTCTAGAAATGGTCTTAACTCCAAATTATGAATGTATTTGATATTCAAAACCAAAGTATTAGCCTTATATCCTCAGCCTCATAGGGTCGGCCAAGTGGTTACAGAACGCTAAAAACTCATAGAAATCACCATAAAGTGTATTTTGGACATATCAATCCTGCTTATATTTTAGCACAAATTTGTATTCAACATGGATTCAACACAACTTCTAGAACAACATGTGGAAGCATCTAAGAGAAGAATCACATTCAAGATGCATCACGTGACTTAGGGTTCACATTAAACCCTAAGCCTCTTATAAATATCTTGTACCCAACTACTTGTTCCATAAGTCCATCTATTGTAAAACACACCAAAACGCTGTCAAAATACTTCCAAAGAGAGAAAGTAGTCCAAGTTAAACTCGTATAACACTCCATGAATAGTGAACAACGAGTTCACTTACAGTGGATGTAGGCCAACTGGTTTTTCTCTTCTCATTTATGACTTATTTATTAAGATTTATCATACCCGGTAATTATTCATGCATATATCTCACTGTGTTCATCATTTTAACTTATGGTTGATTTTTTTTTTGTAACATCACTCATAATCCTCTTCAAATTCCAGAGATCTGGTGCACCGACGGTGTACCAACATATTCAGAAAACTTCTAAGAGAACTAATCTAATGGGCGATGGCTTCAATCAGTTGCTCGTCAACATCTTCAATCTTCAAACACATTTTATCCTCCTCTACAGGCTCCAATCCTTCTACATTTGTTTAGATTTTGACTCATTTTATGTAAATTTTAATAGATCTGGTGAACAAGACTTTGGTTACTATAGTAATGGAGGTGCATGTCAGGGCTCGAGAATGCAAAGGAATAATTCATAGAGGAATTTTAGTGGAGGAAATGACTTTTTTACGGAGTCGTTAACGCCTCTAGAGAATTAACATAAGAGGATGAATATGGATGATTAGGTGTCACCGAATGACTTTTTAGGATTGATTTGACAAGAAGATGACTTGGCGGGGTTTTGTTCCAAAATATACATTAGGGGTTATGTTGGAGTTTTTTAACGGTACACAGACGATGTTACAAAATTGGAGGTATCTCAAACGATTTAGTAAAGTGGTAGTTATTTCAAATGACACATTAACAAGTGGGGGTTAAGTAAAAAAAACCTTTAATATTTTTTTTGTCGGCATAATTACTCATGATTTTCTATTATCTTATATCATTTTAGCATGTGTGTCAATTGAGTTGAGTTATTTCAAATGCTCAATTGTTGTGCTTTTACAGATATCAACGTTATTTTTGTAAAAGAAAGTTTCAGGTAATGCTTATTAGGAAATCATTAAATCTATTTTATTAATATAAAAAGGAAGCCTTCCATAAAGGCTCCTCAATTTTTAAGCTATCCATGTAGGATTGGATTTTTATCTCTCTCTCTCTTCCTTATATTATCATTCTCACAACAAGTAAATTTACTTCTTATTCTCTCTCCATCTTTCGGTTCTGTTTCTTTTCCCCCACCCCCTTCGTCTACGCCCCCTCTATCTCCAAACCCAACAGAAAAAAAGGTCTCTCTTTCATAAGACAATATTTAGGATTGTTCCGGTACCACCATGAAAAATGTCTCACTTTCACTGTATCTTAGACCCCCCCCCCCCCCCCCCCCGGATTTTTTTACGGTATTAATCATGTTTTCTGGTTTTGGGGGCTCAAATGGTTTTTTATTTGTAGATTTACACTATGAATCCTAGGTAACCATATGTTTCTTGATGTGGCCCAAATGTACCACCTCGGCTCAGAGACATCAACCTCGGCCATGGATATGGCCGATGATTGGAAGGGCCTTAGATCAATGACCCGTGGTCTCATCCCGAGCAAGGTCGGCTATGGTCGACGTTACTACCAACCTCGTCAAGAGAGGTCTTCATGATCCATGGGATAATTAATCAGGCCACCTAGGGGATGACAACCTCAGCTGGGAGTAAGCTGAGGTTACATAGGCATACTTCCATCAAGGACAGCTTCGGCAGGGAATCAGCCGATGTTCCTAGCGTGTTCCAGCTTAACCTCAGCCTAGGCCGACCTTATGACATTACATGCCTAACCTCGGATCCACATAGGCCGAGGTCATCATGACTAACCTCGGATTGGATAACAGCAAGAGTTTACCAACCTCGTACCCTTCCAGGCCAAGGTTATGACCAGGCACATATGGCCGAGCTCTTATGCGCATATGTGTGGATAAGGACACGTGTACATAAATCAGTTATAACAAATCATTCTCCTCACGTGGGGGGAATATTTCATCATCATTCTCTACATGTGACAGTGACATATGTCTTCATCATATTGGCTAGATCAACACACACATGCTCATTGCATGCATGGGGGGTACACTACACCCCCAGGTACTATATATACTTGTCTTCTCCTTCTGGGAGAGGGCCCGAAATCAGCAACCCTAGCTAAAACTCTGTTCAAATACACAGTAGAGAGAGAAAGCTTGAGAGGTTGTATCTATGGCCATTAGAGCCCTCATACAGTGATTCGCATCATATACTTGTACAGTGTACATAGGCTAGATTGGCTGAACCACTTATATTCTTGTATAAATCCTCTTCTCCTCATCTCCCTCTACTATGTGTGTATATACCCTTATACTTCCATTGTTAACATTGAATTGAGCTCACAAACACCTTGAAGGGTGGTGCTATTTCTAGCATCATCATTTTGGCGCCGTCTGTGGGAACGAGAAGCTACCTCTTCCTCTTTTTTTGCTTAACCTCACAGGAGACTCTGGTGGTGAACCAGGTCTCACCCCTTTCATGGAGCTATTTCACCATTGAAAGAGGTCTTATAAGGTATTAAGTTCATTTACTAATCAAGCTCTTTTGTGCCAACACATGGCACCGGAATTACCACCACCTCTTTCGCCGCCTGGTGTGGGGGGACCTAGCTCCATCTAGGAACCGCCCCAGTCCGAAATGGCGGAGGTGGCCGCAGCCTTGAGGTCTTTAGCTGCAACGCAACAAGCAATACAGGAGAAATTTGCACAACTCAGCCAAAATATGATGAGGCCGCCTGGAGTTTCACCGGAAATGATCACTCCAGCGGTTGTTCAGCCTCATCCTGACGCCAGGGGACCACCCCAGGCACCACAGAAAGACCAACCTATGCCCCAGTGGAGGAGAAACATTCCTGACCCTAGGCGCTTGCGCCTGGGGAGGTAAGAAAACCCTTGCCCTGAGGACAGGTATGATGATCTAGAGGCGGAAGATGTTTTGGAAGAATGTTGGGACTCGTATGAGGTTTTGAATAATACAGTGCATCCTCTTCAGCAGAGCCGAGGTTGTGGTGGCAGAAGAGGCGAAGAGGCTCAACAATGAGGATCAACTTTTGATCGATTGGGAAGAGGATCAGCCTTTGAAAGGTTAGACCCATTAAATGACCTAAGACAGAGGTTATCAAGGTCGAGAAGTGCAACCGGCTCGCAAAGAGGAGACGGACAACGTCGGCCTCACCAAGGCCGACCTCATGCAGGAAGAGGTAGAGACCAGGAACAGGTCAACAGCCGGCGTTGTACTGCGACTGGGGAACCCTCAGTCCACCCCTTGGAGGTGGATGGGGACAACCTCAGCCTGGCCGATGTTGCGAGACCCTGGAATGACTCTATTCAACGTCTTGAAGAGAAGATAGGAGACCTCATCAAAAGTTGAGACCCATTGCAAAGATGTTTCTCTGAAGGCTCCCCATTTGTGGCCATGATAGTGAGTTTTCCAACCCCTGCTAAGTTTAAGCCGACCATGGTTTCCCCCAAGTATGACGAAAGCACCAACCCTGTACATCACATTGAGATGTATCAGTCAGCGACGGACATCTCCTCAATACCTGATGAGATGAAGTGTCGGGCCTTCTCCGGGACTTTGACAGGAGCAGCGCACAGTTGGTTTACTTCTCTTCCAAAGAATTCAATTGAGAACATCAAGGGCTTAGTTGAACGATTCATTCACAACTTCTATTTTGGGGTAAGACCTCAAAAGAAAACCACTCATCTGCTGTATGTAAAGCAAGGCAAGGACGAGAGCCTAAGAGACTACATCGCCAAGTTCAACAAAGAAAAGCTTGAGGTTGAAGATTATGAAGAGAATATATCCATGACCGCCCTCATAGGAGGTCTTTAGAAAGGGAAGTTGTTGTGGAAACTCACTAAAGACCCTCCCAGGTCTATGGCAGAGCTATTGGCAACTGCAGGAAAAGTCATGAATGTCGAGGAGGCAATGGCCACCAAGTATAAAGATGAGAAACACGGTAGTAGCGGGAAGTTCCAAAGAAAGAAAGATGGAAATAAGAGGTCAGCCGATGACAAGTTCTCTCACTATACTCCTCTAACTGTGAGCTGTAAACATATCCTCAACGAGATCAAGAATGACAGGTCTCTAAGATGGCTGGAGAAATTGAAGGCCCCTCCACATAAGAGGAACAAGAACTTGTGGTGTGAGTTCCACCAAGACCATGGCCATGTTACAGACAGGTGCTTCGCCTTGAAGGATGAGATCGAAAAGATGTTAAAATCTGGAAAGCTGAGGAAGTATGTTGATGGCAAGGCTCCTAAAGATGGAAGAGATGACCCTAAAAAGAGGAGAAACGATAGATGCCATGACGATGCCCCAGCTAGAAGAGATAATGATTCAGAAGGTGATGATGAAGATGATCCGGACCTTCTGCCAAAAGATAACAACACCCCGGTGAAGAGGGTTGGTATGGTCTCCTTTGGTGTTAACACCATATGTGGAGGACTTGCGGGGGTGGCTCTAAAGTGGCTGACAGAAAAGCCCATGTGGCAGAGGCCAAGTCAGTGGCCAAACTTGAAGTTATAAATCTAACGTCTTCCGATACAGCGCAGAAGAGAAAGAAAGTGGACATGGACACCCTTATAGTTGGGTTCTCCCAACTCGACTTCAAAGGTATCTTAGCCCCACATTATGACCCTTTGGTAATAACAATAAGAGTGCATGGATGCGAGGTGCAGAGAATCCTCATAGATGGGGGAGTTCAGCAGACGTGATGTTTTGGCCCTGCTTCAAGAGCTTAGGTCTTAGCAGAGCTAGGCTGGTACCCTATCATCATCCTTTAATGGGCTTCAGCGATGAAAAGGTCCACCCATTGGGCATGTATGAGATGGACGTACGAATGGGTGATGAGTGGCCTAAGAGGTTGACCCGAAAGATTAATTTTTTCGTTATGGATGAAAACGTCTTCTCGGCCTATAACCTCATCAGAGGAAGAGTATCCCTTAAGGAGTTTGAGGTCGTGCCGTCGACGGTTCACCATATGCTAAAATTCCTGACCCCCTATGGGGTAGGGGAAGTGCAAGGTGACCAGACAATAGCACGAGAATGCTACTTCAACTCGGCTGAAGAGAGAAAGGCCCATAAGAGAGAAACTACCACTTACAACATCGACACACTTGACCCTTGAGATGAAACGAAGTTGAAGAAGGGAGAGGCTGCGAAAGAGGTAGAATCCATCGTCCTCAATGAAGACGAATCGGAAAAAACCATCCAGGTCGGCAAAGCCTTAAAAATACAAATCAAGGAAGAGCTGATAAACTTCTTGAGGAAGAGGCAGAGTGTCTTCGCTTGGAGTTACGCAGACATGCCCGGCATCAACCCTGAGGTTATGTGTCACAAGCTCAACATGATAAAAGATTCCAAGCCTATCAAACAAAGACGAAGAATTTATTCTAGGGAGAAGTATGACGTCATTCGGGAAGAGGTTAAAAAATTAGAAGAAGCTGAGTTTATTAGAGAAGTTATATACCCAGAGTGGCTATCGAATGCAGTCATTGTGCCCAAAGCCAATGGAAAATGGAGAATGTGTGTTAATTTTACTGACCTGAACAAGTCTTGCCCAAAAGACAGCTATTCCTTACCTCGGATTGATCAGATGGTAGATGCTACTGCAAGGCATGAGCTCATGAGCTTTATGGGCGTGTACTCAGGCTATAAGCAGATCTTCATGGATGTAGAAGACTCAGAGGAGATAGCCTTCATTATCGACAAAGGGACATACTGCTATAAGGTTATGCCCTTTGGTTTGAAAAATGAGGGGGAAACATACCAGTGTCTTGTGAATAAGATGTTTGAAGACCAAATAGGTAAGACTATGGAGGTATATGTAGACGATATGCTAACGAAGAGCTTAAAGGCCTGCACTCATGTGGCATACCTTGAAAAGACCTTCAATACTATGGAACTGTATAGGATGAAACTCAAACCGGCGAAGTGTGTCTTCAGGGTAGGAGCTGGGAAGTTTCTTGGATTCATCGTCAATCAAGAGGAATAGAAGCGAACCCTGAGAAAATCAAGGCTTTGCTTGACATGAAGACACCAAAGAGTATCAAAGACGTTCAAAGGCTCACTGGAAGATTGACTGCACTCAACAGATTTGTTTCCAGAGCAACGGATAAGTGTCTTCCTATATTTAAGGTGCTCGCAAAGGCCTTCAAATGGGACGAAGAGTGTGAAAAGACTTTTAACCAACTCAAGTCCTACCTTAAGTGTCCCTTGTTATTATCTCGGCCCATAGTAGGAGAGAAATTGTATGTTTATCTAGCAGTCTCTGAATCGTCTATAAGTGCAGCCATAGTATGGGAAGACGTTGGGATCCAAAGGCATGTATACTTCAACAGTAAAGCCCTTCAAGGGTCTGAGCAAAATTATCCTCGTATGGAAAAGTTAGCCTACGCCCTGATACACGATTCAAGGAAGATGAAGCCCTACTTCCAAGCCCATTCCATGGTCGTCCTCATCGATTCCCCACTAAGATAGGTCCTCCATAAACCTGAGAAGTCTGGAAGATTGATGACTTGGGCCATCGAGTTGGGGGAGTATGACCTTACCTATCAACCTAGAGTGGCCATCAAAGGGCAGGCGCTCACAGACTTCGTTGCTGAGTTTATATGGGAAAAGGTCGACGTTGAGAATGACCTAGAGACAGCAAAATGGTCAAATAAATATGTCTTCTGGGAACCGAAAAAGGTTGCACCAAACGTCTTCCGGGACCAGGAAGAGGAAGTCGGAAATAGAATTGCCAAGAATGAGGAAGATCGATACCTCTTCAAACAAGGAATCATGACAGAAGGAGGCTTCTCATCAGATAAAGACATCTGGAACCTCTTTGTTGATGGGTCTTCTTGTGACAGTGGAAGCGGTGCAGGGCTAATACTTTCAGCTCCAGACGGTACAAATATTGAATATGCTTTGAGGTTCAACTTCAAGTCATCTAATAACGAGTCAGAATATGAGGCCATGATAGCCGGTCTATTATTGGCAAGGACTCTGGGAGTAAGACGGCCCCTACTTCATAGTGACTCAAGGTTAGTAGTTAATCAAGTATTGGGGGTCTATGAGGCCAAAGATGAAAGGATGGCCAAGTACCTAAAGAGGTTGAGAATGATGTTAGAATATTTCAAAGAGATAAAACTGAAGAGAGTACCTCGGTAAAATAACAGCCACGCAGATGTATTGGCAAGGTTGGCTTCAGCAAGGAAGACAGACATCAGAAGGACAGTTCCAGTCGCGGTCTTACAAAAAGAAACCATTGAAGAAGAAGAGGTTAGTAACCCTTGTCTCAATTTGACCCTAGGAGACTCATGGATGGACCCCCTCGTCAGATATATCAAAGAGGGAGAGCTGCTGGAATCAAAGCTGCAGAGGAGTAAATTAAGATACAAGGCTGCGAAATTCTCTATGGTAGGAGAGGTCCTATATAAAAAGGGATTTCTATTGCCTCTCCTCAAATGTGTTCATCCCATAGAAGTTCCCCACGTCTTACAGGAGGTTCATGAAGGTTCTTGCTCCAGTCACATAGGAGGAAGACCCTTGGCCAAGTTACACAGGGGTACTGGTGGCCAACCTTGGCCAAGGATGCTGCAGCTTACGTAAAGAGGTGTGATAAATGCCAGAGATTCTCCATTATTCCTCACTAACCTCATTATCCCGTGACGTCAATTAGTTACCCTTGTCCATTTGCAGTATGGGGAATTGACTTAGTAGGACCACTGCCAAGAGCTACCAATAATTACCAATTCCTGATAGTAGCCATTGATTACTTCTCAAAGTGGGTGGAGGGAGAGCCTATGATAATGATTACAGAACAGAAGACCTTCCAATTTATTTGGAGGAACATCATATGCAGACATGGCCTCCCAAACACTCTCATCTCAGACAATGGAACCCAGTTCAAAAACTCTTCCTTAAAGAAGTATTGTGAAAGAGTTGGGATAAAGAAGTTTTTCTCTTCTCCTGGATGACCTCAGGAAAACGGTCAGACCGAAGCCACAAATAGAACAATCCCCGACGAAATTAAGAAGAGGTTAGAAGAAGATAAGGGGAGATGGACTGAAGAGGTTTATGTTGTGTTGTGGGCCTAAAGGACAACGACAAGAACACCGATAGGAGAAACCCCGTTCATGCTAGCACATGGCTCAAAGGTCGTCATACCAACAGAAGTGGGACTCCCTACTCATAGGGTTCAGACCTACGACCCTGATAAAAATGGAGAGGAGAGAATACTAGACCTAGATCTGATTGAAGAGGGAATGGAAGACGCAGAAATCAGACAAGAAGCTTACCAGCAAAGAGAAGTAAAATTCTACAATCAGAGGGTGAAATCAAGACCCATTACTGTGGGAGACTTAGTAATGAAGAAGACGTTACAGAAAGAAAACAAACTCCACCCAAACTGGCATGGTCCCTACAAAGTGATCGAAGAGGTAGTACCCTGGACTTACAAGCTAGAAAACCTAGAGGGGGAACCTTTTGCCAATTCCTGGAATGCTGATCATCTAAATAAGTATTACATATGATATTGCATGAAAGTTTATGTAAATGTATCGTCTTATGAAGAGATTATTAATGAGAGATCAGTTTCCATGTCAATTCTTGGTTCATTGTGATCAAGTGGTAGAATGTATGAGGATAACATCTTAGTGATGACCTCAGGCCTTAACATCATTATTTGGTGACAAGGTCTGAGGTAAGACATCATACTTGGATGACCTCAGACCCTTAACATCATTAATTTAGTGAAATTACTTATGGGGATAACATCTTAGTGATGACCTCGGGCCTTAACATCATTATGTTGATCACAAGGTCTGAGATAAGACATCATACTTGGATGACCTCAGACCCTCAACATCATTAATTTGGTTAAATTACTTATGGGGATAACATCTTAGTGATGACCTCAGGCCTTAACATCATTATTTAGTGACAAGGTCTGAGGTAAGACATCATATTTGGATGACCTCAGAACCTCAACATCATTAATTTGGTGAAATTACTTATGGGGATAACATCTTAGTGATGACCTCGGGCCTTAACATCATTATGCTGATCACAAGGTCTGAGGTAAGACATTATACTTGGATGACCTCAAACCCTTAACATCATTAATTTGGTGAAATTACTTATGGAGATAACATCTTAGTGATGACCTCAGGCCTTAACATCATTATTTGGTGATAATGTCTGAGGTAAGACATCATACTTGGATGACCTCAGACCCTTAACATCATTAATTTGGTGATATTACTTATGGAGATAACATCTTAGTGATGACCTCAGGCCTTAACATCATTATTTGGTGATAATGTCTGAGGTAAGACATCATACTTGGATGACCTCAGACCCTTAACATCATTATTTGGTGACAAGGTCTGAGGTCAGACATCATTCTTGGATGACCTCAGACCCTTAACATCATTAATTTGGTGAAATTACTTATGGGGATAACATCTTAGTGATGACCTCGGGCCTTAACATCATTATTTGGTGACAAGGTTTGAGGTCAGACATCATTCTTGGATGACCTCAGACTCTTAACATCATTAATTTGGTGAAATTACTTATGGAGATAACATCTTTGTGATGACCTCAGACCCTAAAACATCATAATGTGGTGACAAGGTCTGAGGTAAGACAACATTCATTGAGTATAACAAATACATCATTGCACCAAGACTTTAGAGTTGAACACATTGCATGGCAAAGAAAAGAATTCAACAAACAAATCAACAAGTGAAGAAATAAAATCCCTCCTCAGCAGTAGACATTAAGTTACAAAATGTAAAGATGTAAAGTAGCGATGTTCATCAAAGGTTACAACAAATCGGGAGTTACAAAAAATTAGGAGCTTCACAAAGACTAAGTGTTTACAGCTTCAGGGTTGATGGTTGTGTTTGCATTTTCTTAGACGAGGGTGGCCACCTCCACCCCATCATCTTGGACATCGACATCCTCAGTCATGGTGTCCCCTTGTGGCGCGGTCTCGGCAGGGGCAGCACCTCCCTCTTCTTTAACCTCCTGCAAGGCTTGAGCAAACTTAGGGTCTGCATAACCCAGGCTGATAAAGTCAGTAGCAGCAAGGCTTCCTGATAACTTCTCCTTTATGGAATGCCATTTTCCAGTTTCCTTAACCCCCCTCTCCAGATATTCAAATCCGAAGCTGACAAATTCATCAGAGACCTTCTACTACTCCAAGATCTTCTCGGAGGCATCTTCCAAGGCTGCCTTCATAGTAACATTGACTTTGTGCTAAAGGGAGTCATCCTGAGCCTTCATGGCAGTGCTATAATCTTCTTTTTGCTTGTCCAGGTCTTTCTGTATCCCCTTCACACTTGCCTCGGTCTTCTTCAAAGCAGCCTTCAGACGATCCACTTCAGCATTTAAAGTGGCCTCGGTCTTCTCAGCCTCTTAGCCCTTCTCTATCAGAGGAAGTTTCCCCAAGGTCCAGTTAACGTAATGATACAAGGTGATAAGACCCTACAGAACATATGCAAAGATGTCAGTTTAAGGTCTAATGTAGCTCAAATGCCAATGTTACACTTGTAAAAACTCAGATGCAAAAACTTAAAGGTCTTACATGGATGGAATGGTGAAGAGAGAATTCAGCCAGCAGAGGCTTATCCATGGACCGACAAAAGCGCTTGTCAGACTCGGTCATGACACCGCCGATAGCATCGAAGGCCTTCATACTTTGGCCAATGACACTTTCACCGATCTTTAATTGCTCGAGACAAGCAATCAAGGCATCTTTAGAAGAAATGGGGATGGCACGATCCCCACCTTTCTTCTTCTGCCTCTGATCCTCAGGGACAGGGTCAGCAAATTTCCTCTTCTTTATGGCCTCAGCCCTCGAGGTACATGGAGAGGGAGGAGGAGCATTCAGAACTACCTTTTTGACGAGCTTTATCAGACTTGGTGCGGCCATCTCCCATAACTCGTCCGAAATTCCTTTTGGGCGCTCTACAAAATAGAAAGGTCTGAGTTAGAGAATCAGATATACATATATTCAGAGGTATAACTTGTTGAAAAAAAAATCACTTACAAAGTTCTGTAAGAGGACTTCCCCCTAGACCAGTCTCAGAGAGGTAATAGGGGGTCATCAGGTGCTCGAATTTGACAAGCAGACCATGCTCCCCCTGATCCTGAAGCTCTTTTACCTTCTGAAGATTGAGTTGGCTAAGCCTAGGGTCGGCCTTAGTAGCCATCATAACCTTCCCCCATCTTAGGGGAATTCTCGGCTCTAATGAGGAAGAGGGGGCACATCGACCAAACTCCCATGGCTCTGAGGCAAAGAAATAACGTGGCTTCTAGTTATGGTTTGAGGTTTGGGTAATCTGAAGAATCTTCTTTTCTGGCTTTCGAGGTAAAAATGATAATAGCTCGAATGATTTCTGGCAGATGAAGGGACATAGCATCCTGTAAAGACTTGGACAGGAAGGTATGAGTGATGAACAACCCTCTATAAGATAATGGCTCCAATTATCACCCTCCAAGCATTGGATGACAACTGGGAAGGGGCCAAGTTGATATAGGCCAATATAGACCTGATGATGGGATGAATGGGCAGACGAAATCCCAACTTGAACATCTTCTCGTATAGGTAGATCTCACCATCTCGGTCGTCATAAGCCCTCTCTTCCCTCAGAGGTCTCCTAAGTTTTATAGAGGGGCTTATGGAATATAGGTATCTGAAGGATAAGAGGTCGATCTCGCTGACTGAACTCTCAATATCGACTGCCTCATAGACGTCGATATCACTCTCAGCATCATCATCATCTGGCTCAACGTCGGCCTGAGCAGATGATGGGGCACTAATTGGAAACCTCCGAGCGAACTCAGCCCCTGTGACAGCCGACAGGGGAATGGCTTCAAGGATTGGTGGAACAGCCACACTTGGTCCAAAAATTTTAATCTCTGAAGAAAAGGTTGATGTACTTGAACTTTTGTGGGATGAGGCTCGACTGGAAACCTCTGCCTGATCAGGGACCTGATCTTTAAGAGGTGAGAAATCCATGGCCTCTTAAAATGAGTCCACAGACATAGGGTCAGAGGTGGACGACTCAGACTCAGACATTGGTGAGGGTTCAGCTGGGGCCTCAGTTGGGTTAACTAGTTCGAATGGTTCAGAGTAAATAACCTTCAGAGGTTATGGAAAAATAGGCCTGAGGGGGAACGCCTCTGACCTACGAGCTTCCTCTTGGGCTATTTCTACTTGATTAATTTTCTCTAAGGCCTTCTCCCTAAGAGAGGGGAATTCCTCTAAGAGTTGGTAGAGGGGTCTGAGCATATGAGGCAGACGTTGGACTTGTGACTCTCCTAAATAACAAATAGGACGGGCAAATGGAATTAAGGATCAAGCTATTAAACTTTAAGGAAAAACCACAAAGAACATACAAGAACAATTCGCTAGAAAAAACAATAATCTCATCGGAAATCTCTTAAATCTCACCGAAAACCCCTTAAATCTCACCGAAAAATGCAAAAACAAGATCAAGGCAGAAAAATGAAGAAGAAGGAATGGAAAAGGATACCTGAAGAAAATCAATGAGAAGCAAGGAAGGACCACCCAAATGCACTTCCAATCAAGAGCTCTTCTAGAGAGAGAAAGTTGTAGAAAATGCCCAAGTCTGGAGAAGGAGAGAAATGAGGAAGAAAGAGAAGAATTGGGGTTTAAACCCTTATGTGAGTGCACACATCCCAAGGCCCATCATTTCCTTGGGAGCCCAAAATACATACATCATCATCAAACCTGTCAGGCACGCTACCTACTCCAATGACTGACACTTGTCAAGAGGATATTTGACACCTGAAGAAATCCAACCTCGGATTAACACACCCCTTAGTTACCTGACCACGCAGGTAACTAAGGGCTAGGGGCTAATTGATGTTCCACAAATGTACCACCTCGGCTCAGAGACATCAACCTCGGCCATGGAAATGGCCGACGATTGGAAGGGCCTTAGATCAATGACCAGCGGTCTCGTCCCGAGCAAGGTCGACTATGGCCGACGTTACTACCAACCTCGTCAAGAGAGGTCTTCATGATCCATGGGATAATTAATCAGGCTACCTAGGGTATGACAACCTCGACTGGGAGTAAGCCGAGGTTATAGAGGCATAATTCCATCAAGGCCAGCCTCGACAGGGAATCAGCCGATGTTCCTAACGTGTTCCAGCTTAACCTCGGTCTAGGACGACCTTATGACATTACCTGCCTAACCTCGGCTCCACATAGGTCGGGGTCATCATGACTAACCTCGGATTGGATAACATCTAGAGTTTACCAACCTCGTACCCTTCCAGGCCGAGGTTATGACCAGGCACGGATGGCCGAGCTCTTATGCGCATATGTGTGGATAAGGACACGTTTACACAAATCAGTTATAAAAATCATTCTCCTCACGTGGGGGGAATATTTCACCATCATTCTCTGCATGTGACAGTGACAGATGTCTTCATCATATTGGCTAGATCAACACACACATGCTCATTGCATGCATGGGGGGTACACTACACCCCCCAGGTACTATATATACTTGTCTTCTCCTTCTGGGAGGGGGCCCGAAATCAGTAACCCTAGTTGAAACTCTGTTCAAATACACAGTAGAGAGAGAAAGCTTGAGAGATTGTATCTATGGCCGTTAAAGCCCTCATACAGTGATTCGCATCATACACTTGCACAGTGTACATAGGACAGATTGGCTGAACCACTTATATTCTGGTGTAAATCCTCTTCTCCTCATCTCCCTCTACTATGTGTGTATATACCCTTATACTGCCATTGCTAACATTGAATTGAGCTCACAAACACCTTGAAGGGTGGTGTTGTTTCTAAAATCATCATGAAAAATGTCTCACTTTCACTGTATTTTAGACTTCCCACCCCCCCCCCCCCCAACGGTTTTTTTACGGTATTAATCATGTTTTCTGGTTTTGGGGGCTCAAATGGTTTTTTATTTGTAGATTTACACTGTGAATCCTAGGTAACCATATGCTTCTCTCTCTATTTAGTTTTATTTATGGATTTGGGGCTTCAAATGGATTTTATGGTCTTTATCAAGTTAGCATTCTTTTTTTAGCCTTTGGTGATATTTCACTAAACGAATACCCATTTAACTACCACTTCACGTTTGGTGTAATGGATAACTTAAGGATCAACTTTGTATTTTATTTTCAATCTCACATGTTTCAATTTATTTGTTTCTGATGATTTATCCTCTTAATGGGCTTCATATGTGTAAGGACACAAATTTCCAATTGAGTCTTATGTAGTGTTGGCTCAATTTCGTACAAAAAACACTTGAGTCATAGGATAGAGTTCTTGACCATCCATCAATCCTATGACATGTTAAAGTTCAAGATGTTGCAGCCTACTTTTCAAGAGAATATCATTGTCGAGTTTCAATGTCACGTTTCACGTCATCAACATCATATTTCAAGTCTCCAAAGGTATGAATGATTTTATATATTTGTAGTAAACTTGCAATATTATTTAAGGGTGTAATGTTTATTTAAAATAAAGATTTTTGGGCTTAAATCGAAAAATGAACATTCTGGCATTTCGTTCGAAATTTTCGTTCGAACGAGAATTTCGTTCGAACGAGTTTGCCAACAAGTTTCCCATTTTCGCCACTAACTTTTCGTTAGAAAAGTCGTTCGAACGAAATGTCGTTCGAACGAGATTTTTGGACGGGAACAGTTTTGGCAGTTTTATCCCATTTTCACACTCTTTTGTCCCACCTCGTTTTGGCAGTTTAAATCCAACTTGGGGATAGACTTTCTTAGAGACATTTGCAACCTCTTTGAGATCGTTTTGAGAGAAAATACTTCCAAACAAACGTCCCTATTTTCATGTGTCAAACTGAACTAGAAAATTTTCTCATACACATGTGTTTACACCCATAAAATAGTTTTGATTAAAATTTCAAATATTTCTATATATATATATATATATATATATTAGCTTGGAGAGTTTGGCATAGTGTTCACTTTTCTACCCAAGAAGAAAAGAGTTTAGATCTTGTTTCTCTACCCCAACAAAAGGAGAATCATTTTGGTTTATGCTGCGGTGTTCCCACTCGAAGAAAAGCTTCATGTGAGGGTGACGGTTATCTACTAGGCAGAGGTGATCAAAAGAAGGAGCACCAAGGCTTGGACGGAGTCAAGTTGTTGGTGTATGTCTATTATCTTGTAATTTGTAATTCTGTACTTAGTGGATTTGTTAGGCTAGGGCCGTCCGAGGTTTTTCCAATTTGGGTTTTCCTCGTGCATTGGCGCGTCGTGTGATATTGTTTATTTTATCTTGCAAAACACATAGATGCATGCTTAGGTTTAATTCAAGATAAATTTGGTTTAATCATTAAAGTTTTAATTTGGTGCTAAAATTAACTTTGGGTGAAATTTAGAATAAATTCATTCGAGTCATTAATTTAATTAGATAAAATTTGCTTTAGCCAAATATGCAAAATTGAATTATTGTTAGGCAAATTTCTGGGACTTGGGTTAAATTACTTTTGGGCAGAAAGTAAATTCTCATATTTAACTTTAAGTGTTATTTTTGTTTTTGAGAAAATCCAAAATTTGGTTTGTGTGAATTATGTGTGTGTTCACCATAATTCACTTCTTTAGGTTTTATTTTAATTTTGTTTGTGAAATTAAAAAAAATTAATTTAATTTTCTATCTGTTAAAGAAAAGAAAATTACATATAGTTTGGAAAATTAATTTTTTGTTAGGAGCCATCTATATTCCACACTTATAGGTAATTAAAGTGAACGACTTTAAAAATTAGGGCTCCGTCGTACCCAACAAGTGGTATCGGAGCAGGAGCGATAAATTACTTCATTTAGGTCTTGTTAATAATTTTGACTAAAAATGTATTTTCCCCATTTTCTATTTTCGATGGTTCTAATTACGCATATTGGAAATCACGTATTCGTTCGGCACTTGTGGATATAGACGAGAGGGTTTGGCTTTCGGTAGGTACTGGGTGGTCCCCACTTACTTACTTATTAGAGAATGAGCGTGCTCCCAAACCCATCGAGCGTTGGAATGTGAATGAACTAAAGTCTGCTAACTTTAATTCCCGAGGTTTAAATGCCTTGTTCAGCATGGTCACACCGGATGAATTTCATCGTATCATAACGTGTGAAACCTCTAAGGAAGCTTGGGATATCCTACAAGTCACTCATGAGGGAACAAGTGTCATTAAAGCTTCTAAGATCCAAAACCTTACCACTCAATTTGAAACCATCAAAATGAAAGAAAAAGAAAATTTTGATGAATTTTATGCTAGACTTTTCGATATTGTAAATTCATCTTTTAATTTAGGGGAGAAAATACCCGACGACCGAGTAGTAAACAAAATTCTTAGGTCCCTACCCAATATATTTATCCCAAAAGTGACCGTGTTGAATTCTTTACCAACCTTAGCCTCTACGAAACTATAAGAGCTCATTGGTGATTTGCAAACCTATGAACTAGACATGTTTCCCTCCAACAACGATAAGAAAATTGATAAGGGTGTCCCTTTGGAAGCCCAAAAGGAGGTTAAAATAATTTTGGATGATGAGAGTAAGAGTGACATGGAAGAAATGGATATGTTTCCTAGGAAATTTGGCAAATTTCTTAAATTAAACAAAGATAAATTTAAAAATGATTTTAAGAAATTTGAAAAATCTAAGCATGACAAAGCCGAAAGGATCCCTAAAACTTTAATGAAAATTTAAATAGGGATAAGTCAAATAGGTGCTATGGTTGTGAGGGTTACGGCCATAGGGCTAGAGAGTGCCCCACTAAACTAAGGAGAGCAGGCAAACAACCTATTTCATACAATGCCACCCTTAGTGATAGTGATAAGGAAGAGGGAACCCGGTTCCCCCATTGAGTGAAACTTTAACACGTTCATGGCTTGTCATGAGAGTGATAGTGAGAAATTTACGATGACATCTTAAATCATGACACTTTCGAGGCCTTTATTTGTGAAGCTATAAAAGATGATGGTAGTGAGAGTGGAGAAGAGAGTGAGAGTGTCAGTGTCAGTGAAGATGAGGTTGATGTGAGTGAACTTCAATTTGCATTTCAAAAATTATATATTGAATCTATAAAATTAAAAAGGGAAAATTTGAAGTTAGAAGCGAGTTTAAAGGAGCGTGCCAAGGTTGTCGATGAGAGTACGTTAGTTGATGATCTTAGGACACAAGAGATAACTCTTTGAGAGAAGCTTCTTTACGTTGAAGGTGAGAGAGATAGTCTTAAGGGATTCATGGAGTCCCTGAAAAAAGGAGATTCTCGCATTTGAAGAGAGCAATGTTTCATTAGAGTCTCACATTTAAGCATTAGAAAGTAAATTAAAACACTCTAGTAAAGTCAAATTTGATTCGGAGTGTCGTTCGAAGAAATTAGATAAAATATTAGGAACGGTCCAAATTAAAAATGACACGTGTGGTTTAGGCTTCGATACCTGTGTAACAACCCAAGACTTTCGGAACAGTAATTATTTTATTTTGGGAGAAATAAATAATATTTTATTGGAGAAATAATTAAATTGGCAATTGAAGTCAAAATTTGGAGTCGTTAAAAGTATGTCTAATGGCAATTCTGAGGGTACCATCGTTTTCGGAAGGGTCGAGAAAGTCGAAATGACTGTACTTGTGGTCTATTTGGGTTCCGAAATAATTTAGGACCTTTTGACTCGAATTAAAGTTACCAAGTCATTTAAAGTGTGTATTATCATTTAAAGATGTGTATTTTGAGAGTTAGGCTTAAAAAGCCTACGGGAGATATTCTCCAAAGAGAGCAAGAAGAAAAGAAAGAAAGAGAGAAGAAAAAGAGAAGAAAAAGAAGAAGAAAAGGAAGGAGAAAGAGGGAGAGAGAGGATTTTCCCGTGGATTCAGACCCTACGAACCCGAGGCAAGTGATTAAACTTGCTAAATAATTATTGTGTACATTTATTTCATGATTTGTGGATTGATATTTTGGGTTGTAGGTTAAAATTGTCAAAACCTAACTTTTGGGTATAATCTTAGACTTAATAGGTAGATCTTTGATTTGAGGATAGAAACTAGTTCATATGTATTCTAGGATGATTATTGATGATATATTTGTGATTGGGTTGAAGAAAAAATGGAGGAAAACCATTAAAATGGATTTTAGGTATTTTGGCTTACTTAAAAAGTAGCCATTTTCGAGGTTCAGTAGGGACGAATCGATTCGGCCCCCTTACCGAATCAATTCGGAAATATGCAGGTGCCCAGGTCTGAGTGGCCGAATCGATTCGGACTCCAGCCGAATCGATTCGGACTGAGACAGAGCCCCAGGTCTGATGACCGAATCGATTCGCCTTTCTGGCCGAATCGATTCGCTGGGCCGAATCAATTCGGAATAGGCCCGAATCGATTCGGAAACAGGGCTTTTGGGGGAAAGTCTTTCTAGGGAGAATTTCTTTCCATTTCGTTCGATGTTATCGATTGGGGATCTCTATAGGAGATATTTGGAGTATGTTTTGGAGACTATTAGGGAGTTTCCCTTATAGGAAAGTTTGGAGTCATATTGACTAAAATTGAGGAATATCGATTAGATATTATGGTTTCTCCTAAGTGGGGAAGCCTACCTTAATTGGGAGGTTATACTTGGAGATAATAAATTCCATTCATATGAAAGAATAAGAATAATTTAGAGATATCGGATCTTAGGATCCAATCCCAAAAAGGGGGATGACTTTAATGGTTCATAAACTATATTGAACCTTGTGATGGATGGAGAACTATGAATGCTATTTGATGTGCATATGGATATAGAAATATCCTTATTAATGATTGATTTGGGAGATATCTCATACAACGAGAAATGCTAATTGAGGTGAAATAGGATATAGAATATCTTAACTTAAATAGAATTGAAAGACAATTCATATTAGAAGCGACATGAGAGCTTCAAGCGAGAATTAGTATAACATATACTAAGCGGGATTAATTTGTGAGGTTGGGCATTTGTATATCTTGAGAGAAATATACTAAACATATGATGTTAATCAAATTTCGCCTAAGGGCGTATTATAAACATGAATATGATGTTTCAGGTATACCCTATATAATGGTATATCTTTATTATGTGGGATGTACGTATACCTTATATAATGGTGTATATACATGTTAAGCATACCCCCTCCTTACTATCATTGGGAAGTTTCTTGCGTAGAGGGTGAGCATTCTGACTAGAAAAGCAGGATGTGGATATTCCCCAGGTCATAGTCGTCCTTTGTGGTCAGCAAATGACATTTATGATATATATATATATCTATTTATTTTGGGGGTGAGAGGTCGGGGGTATGTGACGCTCTCACTTGCCGGTTAGGAACTATGACCGCTTCCCGGAACATCGTGTGCGTGAGTTGATCACGAGGTGGGTGTCGTTGAACCCCACCAGGTGGCCCCAGTTTGCTACGTATATGGGCTGCTGGAAGATGATAGCATGTGAGCCTGTGTCCTTCGAGTTATAGATCGGTTGGATGGTTATTATTACTTGTGCTTGTACTTTGGGTGTCAAGGGCATAATGGACCTCAACGACCTACATTTCCATTATTAGTGTATCGGGGGGGTTCCTTGTTTGGATTTCGCTTCGGCGAGACGTCCCACGCACGAACCGTAGTGTAATGTTGGAACTTGGGGATAAGTTTAGTCCTTAATGCTCATATTTAATTTATATATATATATATATATATATATATATATATATATATATATATATATATATATATATATATATATATATATATCACCTATCCCGACAATCGACAGTGCCAGGAGTAGTGTAACGGGGGGGTTCCTTGTTTGGATTTCGCTTCGCCGAGACGTCCCACGCATGAAATGCCGTGTACTATTGAGAATTGGGAATATTAATTAATTAAAATTGGACAATAATCATTTGGGTTACATGCATCTTGCATTGAGGGCATAATGAGCCCCGAGGATCGATACGATCAGGAGTAGTGTAACGGGGGGGTTCCTTGTTTGGATTTCGTTTCGGCGAGACGTCCCACGCATGAAACGCAGTACCGTGTTGAAAATCAGGAGGAGTTTAGTCCTTAACTCTTGATGCTAATAACTCATCTATAATAAATTATATATATGGTTTCATGCCTTATATGGGCATCACTAGAATATAAATTCTAGTAATTGAGATTGATGGTATATGTTGATGATGTGGACATGATTGGATCATGTAACTTTACATGTTCAACAAATGAACATTATAAAGATAACTATAACAATTACATTAAAGATAATGTATATAACTTAAAGAATATAATGATAATGTAGAATTGGGAGATAGGTTAGATGGTTTCACTTAATCACTTTATTTGGGTTTAAGTTAAATCCTCTTACCAAATTAGAATCAGACATCCTTTTGGAGACACGTGCATACGCTTAGTGCGCGCTTTAGATTAGAGGTGAGTTGAATTTTGATGGAGTGTTCGATTCCAACTAAATCATGTAATAATGCATTTATAATTATTATGCATTTAATACACTTGCTATAAACTGTTTTTCAAACTCGGGTTCTGACCCGTTTATATTTTCATCCTCCATGTATATATATTGTATTACTTCAGGTGTTCCTCCGCAAGGACGCCTTTGATATTCCTCCATTCAGGATTTGTGGAGCTGTGGCAGTAGCGGACTGTTGCGGCACTTTGCTTTAGTCGATTCCTATCTATTGTACATCTAGATTAGGATTCAGTTGTCTTGAGTTAGTATTCAAGTCTTGTAGATTAACACTTTCATATTTCATTTATCAGATTACTGTATTGTCTGTTGCCCGACAGCATATTCGGGTATTTCCTTATTGAGATCTGGTTGTACAATGTATTGTACTCTTTCATATCATTGGAGCATGCTCATTTATCATCATAGTTAGATGTATATTGTTGGTTGTGTGCAGTATTGGCTTTGTTGTTATTGTTAAAAATAAAAGTTTTAAATTTTTGGCAATTCGCACTAAATGATTGTGGGTAGTTAGCCTTATATTATAGTGTTTAGTTGTTGATGTTGAGACTGTACCATCTGAGATACCTGATTTATGTAGTATAGGGCTGGCCACCCGTTATAATTTGGAGCGGGTTGTCACAAGTGGTATCAGAGCATCAGGTTCTAGTGTCTTTAGGATCTGTGTGCATTATGACAATCTTCCGTAAGCGTTCTTGATATAGAGCCTTATTGTTAGGACGATTATATTCATACGTCCATATCTTTCTGTGATTCGAGAATATTTGAAAGGCGTTTTGATACAATTGTCCTTGTTTCAGATTCCACCGAAGGGAGGTCGTTCAGTCAGGTCAAATAAAGGGAATATGCAACCCCAAATGCCTCAAAGGAACATGACTATGGATGATGTTGCCAATATTGTGGCACAAGAGGTTACTGCTGCCGTTTCTACGATGGCTCAGCAATCTGCCGCTCGAGCAGCCCCACCCCATTTAGGATTGTCTTTATGGGAGAGAGTGAAGGAAGATTTTAGTAAGGGGCATCCTCCCGAGTTTGTATGTGGAGTTGATGCAATGGCTGCAAGTCAATGGAAAAATAACATGCAGAGGCATCTTCGTATGGTTGAGTGTAGTGAGGTGCAGAAACAATTTTTAGTCACCTTTAGGTTATCGGGTGCAGCTCTTCAATGGTGGGAGTCTGTCACCGCATCTGAACAGAGAGATACTCTACATATAAAAGAATTTTGGGAACTTTTTGATCGAAGGTATTTGTTTTCCCCTACTCAGGATATGGGGATTATTTTTCAAGGATATAGGACGGTGGCTGAATATGAAGAAGATTTTTCTCTATGGGCGAGATTAGTACCTAATGAGGTAAATACGGAAGAGAAACGTATATCGAAGTTTGTTCGAGGTTTAGATTGGAAAATCCAACTATATTTGTTAGAAAGTCCTAAGTTAATGACTTTCGTCGAGGTTGTGAATGCGGCACTATTAAAGTGTCATGAACATCGTTTTTGTTCTCAAGAGAGTAAGAACTTTGGAGATTCGAGTTCATCAGGTAAGTTTGGCAAAGAGAGTGACAGTAATGCGAGAGCCCAGAAAGGATTTGTGGGCAAGTGTTTCTTTTGTAAAGAAATAGGTCATAAAAAGAGAGATTGTCCTAAAAGAGGTAAAGGACCACTGTTTGATGAAATTTTGGAAGTGCAACCCCTACAGCAGATTCGAGGTCGCTTTAGACCGGGGGACTATGTTTGGGAGCCCATTGATGAGGATGGGCAATCGGACTAGAGATGGATGTTGTAAGTAATTTTTCCTTTATTAATAGGATTATTACTATATGAAGTTTTGGAATATCGTATGGGAGATATATATGAATCGGGTAGTGCTTTAGCCCTTTTTTGTTTATGTATGGTATGTAATGACCCTAAGGGGGAATTTTGAGCAAAATACGCTCTTATTCTATAATTTCGTAAAGGATTGATGATTTTACAAAGTGCTCATAAAGATCTTTAAACCTTGAGGTAAAGGTAAGAATGATTATGGTGATAAGTAGTTATGATATAGCTACTTCTTTTTATATAGTCATGATAGACTATTATGATTGTTGAATTCCAGAAATGGAAATTGCCTTATAAAAAGGCTATATATATTGATATGATGTGAGATGTTGTTTATGCTTGTTAAGAGTTTATATGTTGTGGATTGATGGGACGCAGGTAAAATTTTAGCTCATGAGTATGATAATATTTCTGGCCAATATGTTATATATAGATGATGATCTATAAAGACCTTGTGTTGGACATAAGGCATTTTATATTATATCATAATATATATAAACCATTTTCAAAATAAACTTTTTTCAAAATAACACTTTTAACGGCCCTCGGGCCTTTTCAAACTAAAATTTTTCACTAAAATATTTTCAAACTCTAGTCCGGATTTAACAAACTCTCAATCCCCAACGTCACCGCATAGTAGTGTATTGGGAGGGTTCCTTGTTTGGATTTCGCTTTTGCGAGACGTCCCCTGCACGAAAGTGGTGATTGTCAGGAATTGAGAGGAGTTATCTCTTTGGACCATTCAAATTTTTGTTCTATTAAAATTTTAGTATTACTTATTGTTGAAAATGTGGAACTTTCGAGGAAAATAAAGCCTCCTATGATTGCTATGAGCACAAAGCTAAATTATAAAGGGTGTATGGGCGCCCTTGTTGTGGAAATTGGTTTTATTTAATTCATAATCAACTTAAAATAAAATAAAATAAATTAATTTGTCGTGGGAGGTTAGATGTTTGGAGATAGGATTAGTGTTGATGGGTAGATTAGAAATAGTTGAGCTTTGGGAGAATTAGGCTTAGCTAAATTTCGAGGACAAAATTCTTGTAAGTGGGGAAGTTTGTAAGAACCCAAGACTTTCGGAACAGTAATTACTTTATTTTGGGAGAAATAAATAATATTTTATTGGAGAAATAATTAAATTGGCAATTGAAGTCAAAATTTGGAGTCGTTAAAAGTATGTCTAATGGCAATTCTGAGGGTACCATCGTTTCCGGAAGGGTCGAGAAAGTCGAAATGACTATACTTGGGGTCTATTTTGGTTCCGAAATAATTTAGGACTGTTTGACTCGAATTAAAGTTACCGAGTCATTTAAAGTGTGTATTGTCATTTAAAGATGTGTATTTTGGGATTTAGGCTTAAAAAGCCTACGGGAGATATTCTCCAAAGAGAGAAAGAAGAAAAGAAAGAAAGAGAGAAGAAAAAGAGAAGAAAAAGAAGAAGAAAAGGAAGGAGAAAGAGGGAGAGAGAGGATTTTCCCGTGGATTCAGACCCTACGAACCCGAGGCAAGTGATTAAACTTGCTAAATAATTGTTGTGTACATTTATTTCATGATTTGTAGATTTATATTTTGGGTTTTAGGTTAAAATTGTCAAAACCTAACTTTTGGGTATAATCTTAGATTTAATAGGTAGATCTTTGATTTGAGGATAGAAACTAGTTCATATGTATTCTAGGATGATTATTGATGATATATTTGTGATTGGGTTGAAGAAAAAATGGAGGAAAACCATTAAAATGGATTTTAGGTATTTTGGCTTACTTAAAAAGTAGCCATTTTCGAGGTTCAGTAGGGACGAATCGATTCGGCCCCCTTACCGAATCGATTCGGAAATATGCAGGTGCCCAGGTCTGAGTGGTCGAATCGATTTGGACTCCAGCCGAATCGATTCGGACTGAGACAGAGTCCCAGGTCTGATGATCGAATTGATTCCCCTTTCTGGACGAACCGATTCGCTGGGCCGAATCGATTCGGAAACAGGGCTTTTGGGGGAAAGTCTTTCTAGGGAAAATTTCTTTCCATTTCGTTCTATGTTATCGATTGGGGATCTCTATAGGAGATATTTGGAGTATGTTTTGGAGACTATTAAGGAGTTTCCCTTATATGAAAGTTTGGATTCATATTGACTAAAATTGAGGAATATCGATTAGATATTATGGTTTCTCCTAAGTGGGGAAGCCTACCTTAATTGGGAGGTTATGCTTAGAGATAATAAATTCCATTCATATGAAAGAATAAGAATAATTTAGAGATATCGGATCTTAGGATCCAATCCCAAAAAGGGGGATGACTTTAATGGTTCATAAACTATATTGAACCTTATGATGGATGGAGAATTATGAATGCTATTTGATGTACATATGGATATAGAAATATCCTTATTAATGATTGATTTGGTAGATATTTCATACAACGAGAAATGCTAATTGAGGTGAAATAGGATATAGAATATCTTAACTTAAATAGAATTGAAAGACAATTAATATTAGAAGCGACATGAGAGCTTCAAGTGAGAATTAGTATAACAAATACTAAGCGGGATTAGTGTGTGAGGTTGGGCGTTTGTATATCTTGAGAGAAATATACTAAACATATGATGTTAATCAAATTTCGCCTAAGGGCGTATTATAAACATGAATATGATGTTTCAGGTATACCCTATATAATGGTATATCTTTATTATGTGGGATGTACATATACCTTATATAATGGTGTATATACATGTTAAGCATACCCCATCCTTGCTATCATTGGGAAGTTACGTGCGTAAAGGGTGAGCATTCTGACTAGAAAAGCAGGATGTGGATATTCCCCAGGTCATAGTCGTCCTTTGTGGTTAGCAAATGACATTTATGATATATATATATATCTATTTATTTTGGGGGTGAGAGGTCGGGGGTATGTGACGCTCTCACTTGCCGGTTAGGAACTATGACCGCTTCCCGGGACGTCGTGTGCGTGAGTTGATCACGAGGTGGGTGTCGCTGAACCCCACCATGTGGCCCCAGTTTGCTACATATATGGGCTGCTGGAAGATGATAGCATGTGAGCCTGCGTCCTTCGAGTTATAGCTCGGTTGGATGGTTATTATTACTTGTGCTTGTACTTTGGGTGTCAAGGGCATAATGGACCTCAACGACCTACATTGCCAGGATTAGTGTATCGGGGGGGTTCCTTGTTTGGATTTCGCTTCGGCGAGACGTCCCACGCACGAACCGCAGTGTAATGTTGGAACTTGGGGATAAGTTTAGTCCTTAATGCTCATATTTTATTATATATACATATATCACCTATCCCGACAATCTACAGTGCCAGGAGTAGTGTAACGGGGGGTTCCTTGTTTGGATTTCGCTTCGGCGAGACGTCCCACGCATGAAATGCCGTGTACTGTTGAGAATTGGGAATATTAATTAATTAAAATTGGACAATAATCATTTGGGTTACATGCATATTGCATTGAGGGCATAATGAGCCCCGAGGATCGATACGGTCAGGAGTAGTGTAACGGGGGGGTTCCTTGTTTGGATTTCGCTTCAGCGAGACGTCCCACGCATGAAACGCAGTACCGTGTTGAAAATCGGGAGGAGTTTAGTCCTTAACTCTTGATGCTAATAACTCATCTATAATAAATTATATATATGGTTTCGTGCCTTATATGGGCATCACTAGAATATAAATTCTAGTAATTGAGATTGATGGTATATGTTGATGATGTGGACATGATTGGATCATGTAACTTTACATGTTCAACAAATGAAGATTATAAAGATAACTATAACAATTACATTAAAGATAATGTATATAACTTAAAGAATATAATGATAATGTAGAATTGGGAGATAGGATAGATGGTTTCACTTAATCACTTTATTTGGGTTTAAGTTAGAATCCTCTTACCAAATTAGAATCGGACATCCTTTTAGAGACACGTGCATACGCTTAGTGCGCGCTTTAGATGAGAGGTGAGTTGAATTTTGATGGAGTGTTCGATTCCAACTAAATCATGTAATAATGCATTTATAATTATTATGCATTTAATACACTTGCTATAAACTGTTTTTCAAACTCGGGTTCTGACCCGTTTATATTTTCATCCTCCGTGTATATATATTGTATTACTTCAGGTGTTCCTCCGCAAGGACGCCTTTGATATTCCTCCATTCAGGATTTGTGGAGCTGTGGCAGTAGCGGACTGTTGCGGCACTTTGCTTTAGTCGATTCCTATCTATTGTACATCTAGATTAGGATTCAGTTGTCTTGAGTTAGTATTCAAGTCTTGTAGATTAACACTTTCATATTTCATTTATCAGATTACTGTATTGTCTGTTGCCCGACAGCATATTCGGGTATTTCCTTATTGAGATCTTGTTGTACAATGTATTGTACTCTTTCATATCATTGGAGCATGCACATTTATGATCAAAGTTAGATGAATATTGTTGGTTGTGTGCATTATTGGCTTTGTTGTTATTGTTAAAAATAAAAGTTTTAAATTTTTGGCAATTCGCACTAAATGATTGTGGGTAGTTAGCCTTATATTATAGTGTTTAGTTGTTAATGTTGAGACTGTACCATCTGAGATACCTGATTTATGTAGTATAGGGATGGCCACCCGCTATTATTTGGAGCGGGTTGTCACAACCTGTAATGAGTCAACTCATAAAGCCAAAACCAATATTTTAGGAGAATCCTCTAGGAACAATGTGTAACACACTGCTAAATTCTGGCGTCGGCCGCCAAAAAAATTAAGCTGAGTGTTAGTAAATTAAATATCATCCTTAGCATGTGATAGATATATAACATCTTAAATTTTAAGCCACAAGATAAATGATTTAAATCAATCCCAAATATCAAGAATATCCAACTGCTTGAATACCAAAGTGTGATATAAAATCCATCACATTCAATCTCCGAATATCTCAATTATTAAATAACTAAAGTCCAGATGATATATTAAGACAACTTTGGAACCGAAAGTCCCAATAAAACTCAAATATATATAGTCTCATAATAAATACGACAGAATAGGAGAAGAATCTAACAAAGAAATCAATAAAATTGCTCCAGCTGCACCTCCAAAAAATATCTCCAATAAATCCTATGCAGCTACTCCAAATAAATTCTTCAAAATTATTAGTCAAGGCATGTGTCGGAGCCAAAGCCCCGAGCATAAATACCGACTACTCCTTTAAATTAAGGTCCTTGAACCCGGACAATAGTGCTACATATATCGACCGTAACAATATAATCTTTTAATTTAATAATCATCAAAAGTAAATGTCTAAGTACCCGCAAGGTTTTTTTCAAATGTGCCACACCAATATTATTTTAATTAACCCACATTCCCAACTATTGTTAACTTTAATTAATTTAGCAGTGAAGATAATTTATCAAGATACAACTCCCCTTGTCAAAGCCGTCTTCTGACCCGTTTTAACTGTCGGCCCTCGCGATATGACAAGGTTCCATCCACACTCATGTCCCCTTGTCAAGTCCGACGTCTGATCTGTTTTTATCATGTGATCCTCGCGATATGACAAGGTTCCACACACGATATGACATAAATCGCCCAAGCGGACCCGTTTAGACTATCGGCCACTGATACATTATGTCGCCACAAATTTTAATACCCAATTTTGTCCTGCGGTATTAATTTTCCAAAAATTTCTCAAACTCATTATTCAAATTAATTTCCCCCACCCTTAAAAACGATGTGAAAATTCTCCAATTACAACTTAGTCCGAACTAAGGTTCCCAAAACACAATTTCTTCCTATCCTAAATAAAGGATGATTATAAAAATTTCACTCCACCTAGATATCAATCCTAGGTTATCGTAAAAATGGTATCATGTAGAAAATTATCCCCCATCCCAAATTATATAACCCGCATAAACTCATATTAACTAGTTCCATACCTAATTAGCATAAATCGCAACTAAGGCCCACTTACTAGTCCCATACCTAACAAGTATGTTATAATAAGGGGTGAAAACCAATTACCTACAATACTCAACGTTCCCGAGATAATTCAAAATTATAATATTTCATAAATGGTTCAATCAACTATTTATAACAATTTTCATAACAACACTAAATTCCCAATTAAACGATTTTAATCTAAATAGAGGAAAATCAAGAACACATAAATATTGTGATTTTTCCGAATCATGATTACACGCATGTTCTATCTTAGCTATTATTTTTCTAGCACAAGTAATTTAGTTAGTTTAGAATTTTTACATGAAACATCCAAATTTGATTTCTAAGGGCTCCTCCACATTCATATGCCCATAACATACCCAACAACCCAAAGAACAACAAAATTATTAGTATTTGGTAGCATTAATTTTTCATGCAAAACAGTCCCAATATTTATTTGCGAAGATTTTATGTTCATAATTTATTTTAGAACACATGAGTTTAATGGAGGCTAAAATCCATACACATACCACTAAAGGAAAAGAATAGGATAAACATGTCTGTGATTAAATGTAGAAATTGAATAGAAATTCGAGTTCCTCTTGAAAAATTGAACAAAAACTCCCCTTGAACCAACTTGGGACAGATTTGTTAAAGCCTCCAAAATTGAGCTTAGAAGTTGTTTTAATGGTGGTTTATAGTGGCTCAAGGGGTGGTCACGAATTTGGAACTTACTACTGGTTTATGAGAGCTTAAAGGAGTGGGAGAGATAGCAAAAATTTGATGTCTTTCTCTTCTCTCCATCTCCAAAGGTTAATACAACTTATACCCCATTACCCATTAGTTAATTCATTTGTTTAACCCAAAATTCTCTCATCTATTGAATGTTCAAGAACACAATCATTTCAATCAGATGTTTGGCTAGACTGGGTGGTAACGCAATGGATGGTTGAGAACTAAACCAAGATGTAACTCACTTACCTCGACACCCCTCAAAAAGGAGGTCTGGCCGAAACCGAACAATGGCCTAAATCGGGTCCAAATGATTTTTTTCAGAGATGTCGAAGAAGGGAAAGTCGATCAAAATTAATTTTTTAATCGATATGGTGATTTTCAGACTTCTCTGAGGATTTTTATTGTTTTGACTGAAATAATAATATTTTTTTTTTACTTTTGACCCATGGTATTTTCATATATGTTTTTAGGGTCCCAAATATGTAGTCATATTATTTTTATCCCTCTCAAATAGTCCTATAAAAATCACGCAAGTTCGGGTCCTGCGCGATATGCGCAAGCAAAATCGCGTTATATGTACCATGACCATGTCATAATCATTCCTTGGAATTTTCGCATCAAACTTAACCAACATACTAATTAGGACTTAAATGCGCACATTATGAGAAGTAATTAAGGAGAAAATGAATCTCCACTTTGCATGGTGGGTCGATCGATCGACCACTCACGTATTTTGACACTACCGGCGTAAAATAACTTAAGGGATAAAATCTTTTAAAATCAATTAAAAATTCGTTTTAACTCCGTTTTAAATTCCGCTTGAAGTTTTATTCTTCTAAAATCATGACCAACATATTTAACCAATAAAAATTATAAAATCACACAATTTATTTTTTCATAATTTTCCAATTTATTAATTAAATTAATTAATAAAAACACGGGGTGTTACATACTTCCCCACTAACAAAATATTTCGTCCTCGAAATTTGATGAACATCCAAACGCATAAACCAAAATAAGACTCACATATGTCTGCCCATAGAATGCCAAAACTGGGAGCCCATACACCCAATCCTAGCCGCACAAAATTCCACGATCGAAAATATTGTGCATATCGCCTATATATTTACATAACTATGAAAATAACGGCGTACCACGTGCTCTCGTGAATCACCGCCCGATTAAATGTCCAAAAGTCATCCAAACGCCAAAGTCCTCAAATTTGTTCACATCACAAAAATCGATACTTACAACAACCACCATTTGCTCTAGCAATAATTAAAATAACTCTCATCTCCAAATCACCTCTAAAGATACTCGCATAGAGATTATTTATTTTTAACCTCAATTACCACAATCAACACAAAACTCCAAGTCATCCTAATGCTAATACATCCTTCTCATCGACATTCCTATTTCCAAACTTCGCTAACACGTATGCTAGAACCACTATCTTAGAAGGTATGAATCAACAAAGGGAATCAAAGATTGATAACGTGGAAGCTAAATGGACTCATAACCTACGAGACCTAAGACCATGCTCTGATACCATTTGTAACACCCTGCCAAATTCTGGTGTCGTCCTCCACCAAAATTAAGCCGGTGCAAGTAAATTAAATATCATCCTTAGCATGTGACAAATATGAGACATCTAAAATTTTAATCCACAAGATAAATGATTTAAATCAATCCCAAATATCAAGAATATCCAACTGATTGAATACCAAAGTGTGGTATAAAATCCATCACATGTAATCTCCGAATATCTCAATTCTTAAATAACTAAAGTTCAGCTTAAATATTAAGACAACTTTGGAACCGAAAGCCCTAATAAAATATAGTCTCATAATAAATAAAACGAAAAAGGAGAAGAATCTAACTAAGAAAGCAATAAAATAGCTCCAGCTGCACCTCCAAAAAATATCTCCAATAAATCCTATACAGCTACTCCAAATAAATCCCTCAAAAATATTAGTCAACGCATGTGTCGAAGCCAAAGCCCCGAGCATGAATATCGGCTACTCCTTTCAATTAAGGTCCTTGAACCCAGACAATAGTGCTACATATATCGACCGTAACAATATAATCTTTTAATTTAATAGTCATCAAAAGTAAATATCTAAGTACCCGCAAGGTTTTTTTCAAATGTGCCACGCCAATATTATTTTAATTAACCCACATTCCCAACTATTGTTAACTTTAATTAATTTAGCAGTGAAGATAATTTATCAAGATACAACTCCCCTTGTCAAAGCCGTCGTCTGACCCGTTTTAACTGTCGGCCCTCGCGATATGACAAGGTTCCATCCACACCCATGTCCCCTTGTCAAGTCCGACGTCTGATCTGTTTTTATCCTGTGATCCTCGCGATATGACAAGGATCCACACACGATATGACATAAATCGCCCAAGCGGACCCGTTTAGACTATCGGTCACTGATACATTATGTCGCCACAAATTTTAATACCCAATTTTGTCCTGCGGTATTAATTTTCCAAAAATTTCTCAAACTCATTATTCAAATTAATTTCCCCCACCCTTAAAAACGATGTGAAAAATCTCCAATTACAACTTAGTCCGAACTAAGGTTCCCAAAACACAATTTCTTCCTATCCTAAGTAAAGGATGATTATAAAAATTTCACTCCACCTAGATATCAATCCTAGGTTATCGTAAAAATGGTATCATGTAGAAAATTATCCCCCATCCCAAATTATATAACCCGCATAAACTCATACTAACTAGTCCCATACCTAATTAGCATAAATCGCAACTAAGGCCCACTTACTAGTCCCCTACCTAACAAGTATGTTATAATAAGGGGTGAAAATCAATTACCTACAATACTCAACGTTCCCGAGATAATTCAAAATTATAATATTTCATAAGTGGTTCAATCAACTATTTATAACAATTTTCATAACAACACTAAATTCCCAATTAAACGATTTTAATCTAAATAGAGGAAAATCAAGAACACATAAATATTGTGATTTTTTCGAATCATGATTACACGCAAGTTCTATCTTAGCTATTATTTTTCTAGCACAAGTAATTCAGTTAGTTTAGAATTTTTACATGAAACATCCAAATTTGATTTCTAAGGGCTCCTCCACATTCATATGTCCATAACATACCCGACAACCCAAAGAACAACAAAATTATTAGTATTTGGTAGCATTAATTTTTCATGCAAAATAGTCCCAATATTTATTTGCTAAGATTTTATGTTCATAATTTATTTTAGAACACATGAGTTTAATAGAGGCTAAAATCAAGACACATACCACTAATGGAAAAGAATAGGATAAACATGTCTGTGATTAAATGTAGAAATTGAATAGAAATCCGAGTTCCTCTTGAAAAATTGAACAAAAACTCCCCTTGAACCAACTTGGGATAGATTTGTTAAAGCCTCCAAAATTGAGCTTAGAAGTGGTTTTAATGGTGGTTTATAGTGGCTCAAGGGGTGGTCACGAATTTGGAACTTACTACTGGTTTATGAGAGCTTAAAGGAGTAGGAGAGATAGCAAAAATTTGATGTCTTTCTCTTCTCTCCATCTCAAAAGGTTAATACAACTTATACCCCATTACCCATTAGTTAATTCATTTGTTTAACCCAAAATTCTCTCATCTATTGAATGTTCAAGAACACAATCATTTCGATCAGATGTTTGGCTAGACTAGGTGGTAACGCAATGGATGGTTGAGAACTAAACCAAGATGTAACTCACTTACCTCGACACCCCTCAAAAAGGAGGTCTGGCCGAAACCGAACAATGGCCTAAATCGGGTCCAAATGATTTTTTTCGGAGATGTTGAAGAAGGGAAAGTCGATCAAAATTAAATTTTTAATCGATATGGTGATTTTCAGACTTCTCTGAGGATTTTTATTGTTCTGAATAAAATAAGAATATTTTATTTATTTATTTATTTTAGTCGGTATGGTATTTTCATATGTATTTTTAGGGTCCCAAATATGTAGTCACACTATTTTTATCCATCTCAAATAGTCCTACAAAATCGCACAAGTTCGCGTCCTGCGCGACATGCGCGGGCAAAAATCGCGGTATATGAACCATGACAGTGTCACAATCATTCCTTGGAATTAATGCATGAACTTAACCAACATAATAATTAGTACTTAGATATGCACATTCTGAGAAGTAATTGGGGAGAAAATGAATCTCCACTTTGCATGGTGGGTCGATCGATTGACCACTCAGGTATTTTGACACTGTCGGCTTAAAATAACTTAAGGGATAGAATCTTTTAAAATCAATTAAAAAATATTTTTAACTCCGTTTTAAATTCCGCTTGAAGTTTTATACTTCTAAAATCATGACCAGCATATTTAATCGATAAAATTATTAAATTCCACAATTTATTTTTTCCGAATTTTCCAATTTATTAATTAAATTAATTAATAAAAACACGGGGTGTTACACAATGTTATAGAGCATTCATTAGGTGAGTCTTTTCGCCGAATCTTTAGGTGCTCTCATTGTGGTCAAAAAGGTCATCTTAGGAAGTTTTGTTTTGATCTTAAATGAGATTCTAGAAAATCCCAACGTAAGTCAGTCGAGGTAGCCAAGATTCCTATATCCAGAGATAATCATTCATCATTAATTTGGGTTAGGAGATCCTACTTGGTAGCTTTGCAAGATATAATTTTTTACTATCGTTTACTTTCACATGATACCTCCCTTCCTAAATCTAAAGGTTGAATGTGTTAGTTGTTTGCATACTCTAGCTTTTTGTGTTTTATATCGTATATCCTTGCTAGTTGTATGCATGTTTATCATTTTCTAGTCATTACTTTATCACATATCTCATGCTAGAATTATGATTTTCGTTTATCTTTTGTATTATAGTTCTTTCATTTTAGTTTGCTTTAAATGAAAAATACAAAAAGATTTTTGTTTATCTTTTGTGTCTTATCTTGAGTTATTTAGGCTTAATGAAAAATACAAAAAGATTATGTTTGTCTTTTGAGTAAATATTTTTTATGTTTTGTTAAAAAGTTTCAAAAACACAAAACGATTTTTTTTGTATTTTGGTTTTACACACATTTTGTGGCATATGTTGGTGTTTGAATCCTTCATTTCGCTTCCATGTGGATAGAACTTTTGATTAAAACTTATATCCTTAAAATCTTCTTTATCATACTTACATGGAGTAGTTTAAGTTTGACTTTCTTAATGGATTCACTTTTATATGCCTTTACACACACATGCACGATCTTTTTGAACCTTAACTTCACATGTTATATTTGAGCTTTGTGAGGTGTTCTCCTATCAATCTAGTCATCTACATACTATGACCTAGGAGAACTAGTGCATGTTAAAATCCGTTGCACGTGAGCTTTGTGAGAGAAAAAAAATGATATATACAATTGTGCACGGGGAAGGGCTCCTAAAGAAAATATTATCCTTTGCGAGTATGCCACCATTTGGAATGGACCTAAAAGAAATATGTGGTCCTAAGGCCTAAAATAATATGGCATTAAAAGAAATTTTTTTAGACAAGGCCTTTATATGTTTTGTTTGATATTGTCATTCAATATAATATGCTTATTTTGAGGGAGTTTGGATGGTATATCAATGGTTTGCACAATGTCCATTTATCCTAGTTGCATTTTCATTATCACGACTCTATTGGCTTGTAGAATCATCAACATACTAGGCTTGTATGCATTGTGTTTGTTTGTTCATAGATTTTAACTTATCTTGTCACATAAGGCTAAATCTTAAGTTGATATATTTTTACAATCAAATAAGAACTATGTGAACATGTTTAAGTGATTGGGTTTTAAATTCATTAGTATCTAGTTCACACCCCTTCACTTCAGTTTCCATATGACACATTTATGCCATAAGAATCTATATATGTATACATATCTATTGTGTATAAATATATATGATATTGTGTTTGTTTTCAGTCTTTGCCATCTTAGCTAGTCCTCCTATGCTTTAATTCATTATCGGTCTCTAACTCGTTGCAAAATGTTTATTTGATATCACGCTTAGTTTCTTATGTTTCAAATTGATATCGTTTTCTTTGCATCATAGTTAGCATCCATTACTCTTGTTTGGATTAATTATTTTCTATTATTTCCCATATGCTTTCATGTCCTTATCACTTTATGCACAATCATGTTTTACTTATTCTCCCATACATAAGTTTTTAGGGAGAAGCGAATTCATACATAATTCTATTGGAGGGGAAATGAGTATCTTATTAATTTTATAACCTTTGTCTATTCCTGAACAAAAAGGGGGAGAATGATAGGGGGAAATGGTATCTAATCCTATTATACTCATATCTTAGTTTAGGTGATTTATCTTAGGGGGAGAGCGCTATCTTCTTAGGTTGATCATTGTTGATAAAGGAGAATTAATTTAGGAGGGGTGTTTATTTTACATGCATGTAATATTCTTAATATTCCCTATGCGTTTGATAGTTTTCATAAGTGTGCAGAAATTTTTCTAAGTGGTAACTTTCATCGGAAAAGCTATTTATCCTAAGTGTTCCTAGAGTCAAGCTTCTTATTTTTATTTTTGGGTGGGAAGTTTTTTAGTCTAGTAAAGCTTGGCGTTTCTTTAGGATTTTGGTTTTGGTTTTTTTCCCGGAATAGCCAATGGGGGAGATTTGTAAGGACATAAATTTTCGATTGAGTCTTATGTAGTGTTGACTTAATTCCGGATTAAAAACACTTGAGTCATAGGATAGAGTTCTTAACCATCCATCAATCCTATGACATGTTGAAGTTAAAGACGTTGCGGCCTACTTTTTAAGAGAATATCATTATTGAGTTTCAGGGCCACGTTTCACGTCATCAACATCATATTTCAAGTCTCCAGAGGTATGAATTCTTTTATATATTTTTAGTAGACTTGGAATATTATTTAAGGGTGTAATGTTTATTTAAAATAAAGTTTTTAGGCTTAAATCGAAAAATGAACATTCTGACATTTCGTTCAAAATTGTCGTTCGAACAAGAATTTCGTTCGAACGAGTTTGCCAACTGTAATACCCCATAATTTTATGGCTTTTAATTATGGGATTATGTTTTTTAATTATGAGATTAATTAAATGAAATTGCTTTTAATTATGGGATTTATTAAATAAATTGGGGATAATTAATTGGAAATTAATTCAGATTTAAATAACTAGCGAGACGAGAGTTAGTATTTAAATATAATGATAATGTTGAATATTACTAAGTGATTATGGTAATATGTGATTATTGAATTTATTAAAATTTCGTGAGGTGAAAATACGGCAGTATCGGTAATTAAGTTGGGACGCGCGTGTCAGTAGTGTCAGGACCAAATTTAATGAATTTAAAAGTATTTTATTTTTATGTCATCCGTATGATCATTTTGAGTGCGCCAACGTGTCCGGAAGGGTCGAGAAAGTCAGAAAATACTAGTCGGGGGTTTAGTTTGGGTCCCGGGGCATTTTTAGGTATAAACGACAACGTGGGAGGGTATTTTAGTCATTCATATTCTTGGTGAACAGTGACCCACGAAAATTAGGAGATATTTATCATCCAACACTTATGGTTATTCGGGCCATTATTTTTTAAACACAATAGAGAGGGTAACGTGAGAAGAAAGAGAAGGATTTCAAGAGAATTCCAAGGGCTTCCAAGGCAAAACAACCACCACCATCGCCGGATTTGTAACCAGAAAGAGAGGGAGAACCAACCAATATTGTTGCTAACGGATCAGAACTTCTAATCAGAGACAAGTGATTTATCTTGCAAAGATTCAAAGCATATATTTTACATGACAGTTTAGATTTGATGATTTATCGTAAAAAGTGAATTAATTGTGAAATTGGAGAATTAAACATTGAATATGGGTAGACTTCATGTAGATAAACTTCTGGGTATATACTAGTTATGAAACCATGGTCCATGTGTAGGAAATTGTGAATTTATGTTGAGTTTTATGAAGATCTTGAAGGAAATATAAGAAATAGTTTTTTTATGAAATTTGGGTGTTTTGATCCAAGAAACTGATGATCCATGTGATTAAATAATTCTAATATGTTAAAGTTTATACTAATATGTTAATGGGATGATTAGTGAACTTTCTTTGGATTTTGGGACGTTGTAATAAAGAATTTGAGGTGTAAAAAGGAAGAAACCCATAACGATTTAAGAAATTTGGGCAAAAAGCTGCTTGATCGATAGATCGATCCAAGAACGTCGATCGATCGATCCTTTTCGTCGATAGATCGACTCCTCCTGATTTTTAGCAATTGTTTTCCCTTAAGGTTTAATGAAAATACCAAGGTCGATGATGATTCTTAGGGTTATTAATTTGATATTGTGGGACTTAGTTGAGGTCAGTAGGGTCTTAGTTAATGCCCTAAAAAATGGTTTATCTTATGGAATTGAATGTTATTGCTTATGAGGATACCGAGTGACGTACGGTTAGAAATCGTTCGAATTGAAACTATAATGGGAATGAATGATAATGTCAGGAAAAGAACAGTAACGGAGGGACTTTAAGTTACTGAGATAACACTAGAAACTAATAGGAAACCTAGTAACCTTTTGGGATATGTTTAAGTACTCCAATTGATACGACAAGAGAGTTATCAAGCTAAATATATATTACGTATGATGTTCGGGATAACCTTGCTATGTACGATACTTACTAGATGGAATATGTGAATAACTATATTGAAATATGATTATTTAGGTTGTGTGAATGCCTAGTGTATGGATTTCTTGTGTGTATGACATACCTACCATACTTGCTATCACGGGAGGTTGTTTTTCGAAAAAGGGTCATCTTATCTTTGTGTGCCTTCGGGGGGGATTTAAATTGGTACCTTAAGGACATAGGACTGTGAATGACTTATTTGTGATATGATAAGTTATCTGACTATGGGAAAGTAGGTATGTGGATGACCCATGGGTATGTGAACTATTTTCGCCTCCAATATGTGTGATTTGTATTGAGACGGTTCCTGGGTGATTCGAAACACGTGATCCTTACGTACATGATGTACATGGATTTGATAGCAAAGTATGCATGCACCCCAGCTTATCCTAGGGGTGCCTTATTTGTATATATGTACTGAGAGTGATTTATATATATACTTGAGACTAATTCACTGTTACTTAGTAGATGTGAATAACTAAGATATTTGAATGGGCTAAGAATGTGAGAATTTAATTAACACTTGAGATAAGTAATTTAATGAATGTGAATATGAGTTATGAATATGACTTGTTTGGGTGTTACGATTAAATACTCTATGTTAGAATGCGAAAGCAAGAGTGGTACAAACTAGTTAGTTAATGGTGTAATTAGGATGGGTTAAGGGTATACGTTAGGCGTGCACATTAGTTGAGTGGTGAAAAACTCGTGTGGGAGTATGAAACTAACGTGTTTATAATATGTGTTGTTTAACTGTAATTTAAACACTAGCTAAAATTTTAAACTGTTTTCACCTCGGGCTCTGACCCATTTTCCTCTAAATCTATTTTTGTTTTGTAAAAATATTTTAGGTGCCCAGCCACAGGGACGCCTAGTGTAGGAGTTCTATTCTGATGACGTGATGTAGTTGTTGTAGAAGCTACAAGATCTTGACATTAGACGCCTCTACATTTATTTGTGGTTCCTTTATGGTCATTCATATCAGTTAGGGCATGGCCCATTCTTATCTAGAGATTGTAGATACAGACTTTCATTATTTCAGATGTTTGTTAAATCAGACTCTTGTATCGGTATTTAATTTACACTGGTATGATTATTATTGAAGTGTTTACTCCAGACTCAGTTTATTTCATTATGTTGGTTATTTACATGAGATTGTTTATGCGATTAATGGTTGTTGATTTAATTACTTGGTTAATGTTAATTTAATTAATAAAATTTGGCGTCTCTCTTTTTAAATATTAGGAGGCTAGTAATAAATTAAAAATTTTCGACGGTGATGCAATGACTGAACCAACTTGATATTATGTATTAATTTCATAAATGAATATCTACCCGGTATTTAATTAGTCGGGGTGTCACAATGGTGAGAGGCAACCACCACACTTAAAAGTGGAATGTTTTGTCAAGAGAAGGCGCATACATATAGGTTGATCATAAGTTCCTTCATCAGATGTTCAGGATAAGATGCGAACGTTGTTCTGAACTCACACAAGAGTGTCGGACAGAGGTCACTTTGTGAAAAGAAATTTAATTAATTAGTGAACCTTACACCGGATGAAGTAGTTACAATGGAGAAGAGGACATTAAAGGGGAAAAATTAACTTACAAGAAGAATTGTTAGCACTTCTGGGGAATTCTCCTTGGATGGTCAATGCAGATGGTAACAATGATGCGTTTGGTTAATATGGAGGTAAACACTTCGTAGTGTGGGGAGCTACAAGGACCGAAGATTTTAGTCAGAGAGTAAGGCTCGGGGAAACGGTCTTGGTGAATCACTACAAGGGGGAGACCCATTAGGGGACCCGTTTAAATGATTCGGATAGCTGAATTGTTACCAAGAGATGGTAATTTCAGTAAGACTTGTCGAAGCCTGAAGCGTGTTACTTAGGGCCATCAAAGCTAAGGGAAAAATAGAGGTAGTCATCTGAGTCTAGACTACCAACGTCCGAGAGAAGGATAACCCTAATATGGTCAGTGTGATCGTAGATGAGTGGAGTATGTGTAAAGGTATTTTGTGGGGAGTGAAACCCGTGCATTAAAAATTTTCCCAAAGAAAGTATAGGGATAAGGGTATGGTGCCTAGCAGGGGAAATAGTTATTGAAATTTTCGATTTTGTACGGATGGGTGTGTGAAGTCCAGGAACTATTTGAGTAGCCAGGGCGATTGGCAAGAGAGAAGTATGAGTTATATCCTCAAATGATGTTGCGTGTTGTATGTGTCAGGAACGAGTTACTACATTTTTATTGCTATATTCGCATGAGATTCGAGTTTAGTGCGTATATCAACAATGTTATTATTTATGTGAGTATTTTCCTGGTATAGTGGGGTTACCTTTAGTGTGATCCGCGGAGGATGAATGGGTGTATCGATAGTGGTACATACCTTGTTGAAATTTCCCATCTTAGTGTTGTGTTATACGAGTATGATATTATCCTAATTATGGTTTTTACAATATGATTAAACCGATAGTGTGCGGATATTGTAAGTCTATCGAGGTTACTACCTTAGTGTAGAATGTTTTGTTCTAGCGAGGCCCCATCTGCGAGAGGATCGGGCTCGCGTTTATATATTTATATATATATATATATATATATATATATATATATATATATATATTGTTGAGACATCTAAAAGTATAATGGACTCGGATATTTGTTCCCAATATGTGTAGGGACTTTATTGATATAAATCGAAGTGTATTTGGTTTACTGTTCAGCGGAAAGATTTAGCTGGTTATTATAATTAACGCTCAGGATGTGGTAATAAGAAGAGTGCATTGTTATATCACCTTTAGAGATGTGGAAGTTAATACACATAGTTGTATGGCTGGGGAAGGGATTTTGAGAGCCCCGATTATATTTTCATGATGTTTATGGAATGTGATTACCATCAATGTTAAGAGACAGTGTTTTTCAGAAGAAGTTCCTTGTTTAAGAATTTTGTGAAAGGATATGTAACTTTTTTGTCAAGAGACGGGAATATAGGGTAACATGTTATCGACTGAGGGCCTAACGGATTTCGATGATCGATAATTCTAGGTATTAGTGTATCGGGGGGGTTCCTTATTTGGATTTAGCTTTACGAGACATCCCACGCATGAAACTTAGCGTAAGGTTGGTATTAAGGAGATGTTTGGCCATTCTTCCATGATTTGGGTACCACGATCGTCATGGAAGTAGGTAGTTATAATTAGAAATTAAAGGGTAAATTACGATATAAGGCCAGTAGAGCTAGTTGTGTGGCGAGGAAGTACTGATAATTTTATTTTATTTTGGCGGGTTGAAGGATGAAATGATGTTTAGGAGGATTTAGAATTTCAAATTTGGGGTTGATTGAGAATACCCAAGTGGTATAGCCACGTTGCAAATGCAGGAACAATAAAGAGTTTGGAGTACTTATGAAGCATATGTGATGTTTAAACCCGTATGGTGTAGACACCCTGGTTTGTTGATGTGATAATCGTCGGATGACGAGAGATAGAGATGAGTGAGATTTATACTTGTGAGACTGATATTACAAAATAGTAGAGGTAGAATGGATTAAGAGTCGTATGAGAAGGATGATAATCAGTATACTCATGTGCGATCAGAGTAACACATCCGAAATTGGTTGAAAGGAAGTAGGAAGCCATTTAAAAAGGGGGTTTCCTTTTAGAAGACAAATATTTAACTATTATGGGCAAATTTGGAGCGAAGTTCCACCCAATCGAATTTTGAGGGTGGCTTAAGCGTAAATAGAGTGAGAATGTCAATAAGGTATAAATAGTCCAGATGTGCACAACGTGGTGAAAAGTGCATGGGTCAGAACTTTTGGTATACATTGAGTGAAGAAGAGGGTTATTAAGTACCACTTAACAGGAAGAATTATACATGAAAGTCGGTATTAAAAGGGGTATAGTAAGTAGTAGATCGGTTGGGGTAAGATGATCAGCCAGATAATTTTGTATCAAGCCGACGATTCCAGTGATAGAAGAGTCAGGTTGGTAAATTCCTTTGAAGGGTTGCCAACTTATAGATAAGTAACTAGTTCCTTTGAATGTGTGGAACAGGTTGTCCAGAAGGAAATTAATTATTATATCCTTGGGTAAATTACACTATTAGATAGTGACGCGCCGATATGTGGTCCTACCAGTATTATTCTGAACTAGGATGAGATCCTTGAAATCCACCTTCAATATGGGGTATCAGTAAGTAGTGGGGATAACGTTTCGTTTTGATAAGTATGTCTCACCTATAGCTCGAGGAGTAAGGGCAAGGTGATTGACAACTGGTGGAACTGTATGAAAGTAATTTTGGACTCCTTGCAATCCTTTGATTTCCACAACGACTATAGATCATAAGTGACGTATAATATGGTAAAAACAAGAGGATGTTACCTAATAGTAGAGTTGTGTGAAAGCACGTGTACCTATTTATAGTGTACAAGGTGATTACTGAGGTTTCGAGTGGATAAACCTTACCATTCTTCCTCTGGATGTTTAGAGATGAGCGAATTATCAGAGTTTTGGGATCCATCAGAAGTTACAATCTAATGACTATAATGGGTTAATCATCAACCGTCTGAAGTGGCTTTCCCTTGTGTGAAAGTTACAATGTCAGGAACAAAGATTCAAAGAACGAACAAGAGTAGTCAGATGCTTTATGGTTTCTCCCAGGATGGGAGTTTTGTGTTCAGATAAACGCGGGGGTTGATACGAAGTGAGGTACGAACTCACAATAATATTGAGTTAATGCGGCCAATGATGTATAGGCTATTCTTATTCGAATGTTGTTTAGTAAGAGCACAACGTGAGGTGAATTTATTGAAGTGTAGCCCTATAACTGATAAAGTGTCAAGAGTGTTCAACAAGCATTTTATGAAGCGAAGGTTGTAGTCATTGAGCCTTTCTTTGTATTTTGTATTTTGTTTTGAGTACTGGAGGATACCAAAATTTTTCCAGGTATGCCTACTTTTCCGAATTTCAGGACGAAATTACGTTATTAAGGGGGGAGTATGTAATACCCCGTAATTTTATGGCTTTTAATTATGAGATTAATTAAATGAATTTGCTTTTAATTATGGAATTAATTAAATTAATTTGGGATAATTAATTGGAAATTAATTCGAATTTAAATAATTAAAAAGACGAGAGTTAGTATTTAAATATGATGATAATGTTGAATATTACTGAGTAAATATGGTAATATGTGATTATTGAATTTACTAAAATTTTCGTGAGGTGAGAATACGGCAATTTCGGTAATTAAGTTGGGACGCGCGTGTCAGTCGTGTCAAGATCAAATTTAATACATTTAAAAGTATTTTATTTTTATGTCATCCGTATAATCATTTTGAGCGCCCCAACATGTCCGGAAGGGTCGAGATAGTCACAAAACATTAGCCAGGGGTTTAGTTTGGGTCCCGGGGCATTTTTAGGCCTAACCGGCAACCCGGGAGGGTATTTTAGTCATTCCTATTTTTGGTGAATAGTGACCAACGAAAATTAGAAGATATTTATCATCCAACACTTATGGTTATTAGGGCCATTATTTGTTAGACACAAGAGAGGGTAACGTGAGAAGCAAGAAAAAGGTTTCAGGAGAATTCCAAGGGTTTCCAAGGCAAAACAACCACCACCATCGTCGGATTTGTAAGGACATAATTTTATAAATATCCGGGGTAGAATCTAGGAATTTTCTATTTTCTCCTAGATCACAAATTGTATGTCTGATACCGTTACATTCAGCGCGTCAACACGATCATCCTCGACGGCCTTTATCCGAATTCGATGCATCCAGTATCTTCGCGTGCATCATGCTACATGCGGCGTGCTGCTCAGCTCATTCCCACTACTCCATTACGCTTTATCGGTAAATGGTTTATTGGAGCTTTAATATTTGCATAAATATTTCGGAAATTTTTTGAAAATTATTTTTGAAGTCTGGATTAATTTTTTATCAAAATCAGAATTTTTTCAAAGTGTAGAAGCGAAGTGCCTTGAACGACGAGCTCGCTCAAACGACTTTGATTGTCATTTGTGCGAGATAGGCATGTCGCGCGATCTCGTTCGAATGACATTTGTCCTTCGTTCGAGCAACATGGCTATGTCGTTCGAACGAGCCACCGCCTCGATTTTCGTATAAATACCTGTTCACCTTCTACACGATTTTCAAGTCTTTCTGTAATCTCAAAATTCTACGAAAATAGTCCAAAATAAGACTTCAGCTTTTTAAGGTTTTCTAAACCTTTTTGATTCACAAAACCATTCCCATATATGTGTGTGTGAATCTTTAAACCTTCAAGAGGATCATTTACTTATCTGGAGTAATTCGTGAGAAAGTCGTTCTCTTCTTCATTGCTGCCCTACTTGAAAGAGATAGTTCCAGCCGACGACATCAGAACTGACACCCGAGGGTATTTCTGTGTCACATATTTTTATTGTAATTCGTGTAAGCCGTTTTCTTACAAAATTAAAGTGAAAATAAAAGGTTTTTCCCCGTTGGGAGATTTTTCCTCATTTGTGTGTGTTTGAATGTTTTTTCTTGATTTTATAATCATCAATCTCACCTAGATGCATGTTTAGGACTTAATTGATAAAAACTGAGTTTAATTAAATAACTTCCTTATTTGAACGTAAGCGCACTCTTCTCAAATTGGTATCAGAGCCAATTACACAACTTTATCGTCTAATTTTTCGCAAAATTTTTCTAAGATATCAATTTTCTGAAAAAATTTATTTCTGAAAACGAGTGTGTTCATTATGGAGAAGTTATATTATAAAATGCTAGTTTTTTACGGGACAAACTATGCATACTGGAAAGCCCGCATGAGATCTGCATTAAAAGCCATTGATGAACGTGTCTGGATTTTGGTTGAAAGAGGGTGGGCACCTCCCTCCGTCACTCTTGAAAACGTGACCAATTTAAAACCTGTTACTACATGGACTGAAGAAGAATTTAAATGGTCATCTTTTAATTTTAAGGGTTTGAGTGCTATTTCTAGGCCTGTCACACCTGATGAGTTCAAACGCATAATGACGTGCACCACGTCAAAAGAGGCATGGGATGTTTTACAACTTACCCATGAAGGAACTAATGCTGTGAAAGAGTCTAAACTGCAAAATTTAACAACTCAATTTGAAGCAATCACCATGCTTGAATCTGAATGTTTTGATGAATTTTATGCTAGAATGTCTGATATTGTTAACACTAGCTTTAATCTTGGTGAACACATTCCTAATGCTAGAGTTGTTAAAAAGATTCTTATATCACCGCCTAAGCGTTTTATCCCCAATGTCACTGTGTTAAATTCTATGGGTAATTTAAATACGCTTAAATTGGAAGAACTTGTAGGAGACTTGCAAACGTATGAAATTGATATGTTTCCTAAATCTGTCAAGTCTAAAGATAAGGGAATTGCACTTAATGCCCAGGAGAGAAAGAGTGAGGGGTCTACAAGAAAGAGGGGAGAGTCATCTAGAAAAAGAGAGACCGATACGTCTGATTCTGAGTGTGATTTTGACTTAGAGGATTTGGCCCTATTTGCTAAAAATTTCAAGAGAATTATCAAATTCAAGAAAAATGGTAATTTTAAAGATAAAAAGAAGTTTGGGAAAAAGAAGTTTGAAAAGAAAAATGAAAACGAATTTAAAGATCCTCCTAAGAAAGAAAGTGAGATATGCTTTGAGTGCATCGGTAGGGGTCATAGAGCTTTTAAGTGTGCTACTAGGCTGAACAGAGAAAAGGGAAAAGTTGTCCTTAATGCTACTCTTAGTGACGACAAAGAGGTCGAGTCGGTGGATTCTGGAGATGAGTCACCACATGAGTGTAACCTCACTACATTCATGGCTAGTCATGTGAGTACTTCTAGTGCTCCTCACGACGATGAGGATGATACTTCACAGGGACACCTCGACAGTGAGATCGATGTGAGTGAGAAGAGGATTACACAAGTGAGAGCGATAGTGATCTTCAACGCGCCTACACTGAGTTATATTCTGAGTAATTTGAGACCAAAAAACGTAACAAAGCGTTAGTTCTTAGAATCACCGCTTTAGAGAAAGAGTTAAGATTGTTTGGAGAGAGAGAAAGTTTTTGTGAGAAAGAAAAAGAGAGAAAGGAAAATCTTGAGAAAATAAGATGTTTTGAGTGTGATGGGACAGGGCACAAGAAATTTGAGTGTCCCACCAGACTTAGGAGAGAGGGCAAGAAAGTTTCCATGCCCGCTACCCTAAGCGATAGTGAGGATGAGAAGGGTGATGAAAGTGTGATCCAAAAAGATTTTAGAAAGTTGTTTATCGAGACCATGGAAACAAAAATGTCAAATAGAATTCTAGGTCTTCAGATTTGTGAGTTGAAGGAAGAGAATGTTGAGCTAAAAAGGGGAAAATGTGACTTGACCACCACGGTGTCTAGTCTGACGACACGTGTATCCCATCTTGAGGATGATTTCATACGAACACGGGAGGTCCAAGTCTCATTAGAGAACGCATCTGAGAAGGTTGATAAGATGGTTCCCTATCCTGGTTTGAATAGTGGTGAGAATGTTGGAAAAGGTCATGACGGTCCATTCACTACTTCGAATGCGCTCGAGCCTATCTCCACTTTGGTGAGTGATTCTCATGGGTGTCCTTCTAGGATAGTTCATCCCAAATTTTTTGATAAATTAGTTCCTAGACCGGTTTATGTTTGCTCCCACTGCAATAAATGAGGACATCTTAGGGAGTTTTGTTCTAAGTTGGGTTTTGTGTCACATCATTCCACTTCACACATTCATGCACATGCACCCACTCATGATACCTTATTTGCACATAATGATAGAGAGTTTTCACACATTCGCGAGCAAGTGAAGTTTTTGATCAAGACCACACATGATCTTATGGAGTTGGTCCAAAAGATATCACCATCTTTGGAAAATTCCACCGCTCTTCCCGGTTGAGGTCTTGACATGCCTGCTAGCATAGGGTGGTTTTCATGATGTCTCTTTTGCCTATTGCTAGCATGTACCATTAATTTGTATTATTTTTTTTAGTTTTTGAAAAATCCAAAAAGATTTTCATTTTATAAAATTTTAGAACAAAAAGATTTTCGTATTTTATTTGCACCTTTTATGGATGAGCATTTAAGATAGCCGAGTCACAATTTCATTCCATTTATCCATGTGACTGTTTGATAAATATTTGAGACGCTACATCATTTCATCCATGTGCTTTACATTGTTGGGAGTCTTTGAGATGTGATTAGTGATATCTTCCTACATGTTTGACTCATATCTTCTTTATTGCACACATGCACGACTTTATTTGATTATTGTACTTGTCTATCACATATTGGCTTGAGTGTTTCCACCTCAATTCTATCTATACAACTAACCATATGCGATAAAACTTGACAAGATTGGAATGCATGTAAAAACCGTCTTGGTGAGACTGTGTTTATTTGAAAACGGGGAAGGGATACGGAAGGTTCATTTAGCCTTTGCGATTCTAAGCCACCGTTAAAAAGGACCTAAAAAATTGAGGAATTTTATTATCTAGGGTCCAAAGAGGTTAAAAGAGCCCAAAAAAATTAAAGGAAATAAAAAGCAATATATGCCAAATATGAGCCATTAGGTTTCACCTTTAATTCTCCAAAGTTTGAGAATTTAGATCGCCTCTATACAAAATATAAACCTGAGGGAGTTTGGTTAGAGAATGTAAATGGGTTTTCACTTGCTTGAAAGTCCTGAAAAAGCATGAAATAGTTTTGGATGTTATTGGTGCGGAAATCACTTTGAGCTTTGATTTGTTGATTTGATTGAGTCAATGTCTCATATTACAGCCTTTTTACACCAAAGGAAGATTTTGAGTTCATTCATTAGGAGTATCCGATATTCATCGTGCACAAATGTCATGTTTGTATGCATTAATTTTCCTGTCGAATTTGATCACACCCCTTCATTTTCCCTATCATCGACTTGGATGTTTTTGTGTTCTTTCATAGTGTGATTCTTTGTTGTATATTATGTGTGAAAATTTTTCCCGTGTGTCATTCTCCACGTGCATTTATCTATGCTTCTCATATCTGTCTATTTGGGGACATCATAAAAAGGGGGAGAAGAATTATGGGGGAGAATTGTTTTGGTGTTTGTTTGATTTATGAATGATTTGATTAAGCTTAATTGATCATCAATTTTTGCATATCATTTAATTTTAAACTATTGCTTGTCACGGGTATTTGCTTTATCTCATGTGTGTAGGTACAACATTGTTCATTATTGGATTACACACCTTGATGAGAAAAGCTTTGGAAGTTTCTGAAGAGCTAAATATTTGAAAGATATGTCATTTAGTATTCTCAGTTTGAGGGTTTAATGGGAATATTATCTTGTATGTCATTTGACTGCATAATTCGGATTTTTTATGTATGTACTGGCATAGACATTGGGGGAGATTTGTAAGGACAGAATTTTATAAATGTCCAGGGTAGAATCTAGGAATTTTTTGTTTCTCCTAGATCACGGTTTGTATGTTTGGTACCGCTACATTCGGCATGACAACACGATCATCCTCGACGGCCTTTATCCGAATTCAACGCATCCAGTATCTTCACGTGCATCATGCTACATGCGACGTGCTGCTCAGCTCATTCCCACTACTCCACTACGCTTTATCGGTAAAATGGTTTATTGGAGCTTTAATATTTGCATAAATATTTGGGAAATTTTTTAAAATTTGTTTTTGAAGTCTGGATTAATTTTTTATCAAAAGCAGAATTTTTTCTAAGTGTAGAAGCGAAGTGCCTTGAATGACGAGCTCGCTCAAACGACTTTAACTGTCATTCACGCGAGATAGGCATGTCGCGCAATCTCGTCCGAATGGCATTAGCCCTTCGTTCGAGCGACATGGCTATGTCGTTCGAACGAGCCACCGCCTCGATTTTCATATAGATACCTGTTCACCTTCTACACAATTTTCAAGTCTTTCTGTAATCTCAAAATTCTACGAAAACAGTCCAGAATAAGACTTCATCTTTTTAAGGTGTTCTAAACCTTTTTTATTCCAAAACTATTCCCATAAATGTGTGTGAATCTTTAAACCTTCAAGAGGATCATTTACTCATCTGGAGTAATTTGTGAGGAAGTCGTTCTCTTCTTCATTGCTGCCCTACTGGAAAGGGATAGTTCCAGCCGACGACATCAGAACCGACACCCGAGGGTATTTTTGTGTCACATATTTTCATTGTAATCCGTGTAAGCCATTTTCGTACAAAATTATAGTTAAAATAAAAGGTTTTGCCCTATTGGGGGATTTTTCCTCATTTGTGTGTATTTGAATGTTCTTGCTTGATTTTATCATCATCAATCACACCTAGATGCATGTTTAGGACTTAATTCATAAAAATTGAGTTTAATTAAATAACTTCCTTATTTGAACGCAAGGGCACTCTTCTCAGGATTTGTGATCGGAAAGAGAGGGAGAACCAACCAATACTGTCACCAACGGATCATAACTTTTAATCAGAGGTAAGTGATTTATCTTCCGAAGATTCAAAGCATATATTTTACATGATAGTTTAGATTTGATGATTTATCGTAAATAAGTGAATTAATTATGAAATTGGTGAATTAAACATTAAATATGGATAGGATTCATGTAGATAAACTTATGGGTATATACTAGTTATGAAACCATGATCCATGCGTAGGAAATTGTGAATTTATGTTGAGTTTTATGAATATCTTGAAGGAAATAGAAGAAATAAAGTTTTTATGAAAATTGGGTGTTTTGATCCAAGAAACTGATGATCCATGATGATTAAATGATTCTAATATGTTAAAGTTTATACTAATATGTTAATAGGATGATTAGTGAACTTTCTTGGGATTTTGAGACGTTGTAATGAAGAATTTGAGGTGCAAAAACGAAGAAACCCATAACTGCTTAAGAAATCGGGGCAAAAACCTGCTTGATTGATCGATCGATCCAAGAATGTCGATCGATCGATCATTTTCGTCGATCGATCGACCCCTCCTGATTTTTGGCAATTATTTTCCCTTAAGGTTTAATGAAAATCCCAAGGTCGATGATGATTGTTATGGTTATTAATTTGATATTGTGGGACATATTTAAGGTCAGTAGGGTCTTAGTTAATGCCCGAAAAAATGGTTTATCTTATGGAATTGAATTATATTTCTTACGAGGGTTACCGAGTGAGGTACGGTTAGAAATCGTTCGAATTGAAACTATAATGTGAATGAATGATGGTGTAAGGATAAGAACAGTAACGGGAGGACTTTAAGTTACTAAGATGACATTAGAAACTAATAGGAGACCTAGTAACGTTTTGGGATAGGTTTAAGTACTCCAATTGATACGACAAGAGAGTTATCAAGCTAAATATATATTACGTATGATGTTAGGGATAACCTTGCTATGTATGAGACTTACTAGATGGAATTTGTGAATAACTATATTGAAATATGACTACTTAGGTTGTGTGAATGCCTAGTGTATGGATTTCTTATGTGTACGACATACCTACCATACTTGCTATCACGGGAGGTTATTTTTTGGAAAAGGGTCATCTTATCTTTTTGTGCCTTCAGGGGGGATTTAGATTGGTACTTTAATGACATAGGACTGTGAATGACTTCTTTGTGAGATGATAAGTTAGCTGAACATGAGAGCGTAGGTATATGCGTGACCCATGGGTATGTGAACTATGTTCGCCTCCAATATGTGTGATTTGTATTACGGTGTTGCCTGAGTGATTCGGAACACGTGATCCTTACGTACGTGATGTACATGGATTTGATAACAGAGTATGCGTGCACCGCAGCTTAGCTTAGGGGTGCCTTATATATATATATGTACTGAGAGTGATTTGTATATATACTTGTGACTTATTCACTGTTGCTTAGTAGATGTGAATAACTAAGATATTTGAATGGGCTAAGAATGTGAGAATTTAATTAACACTTGAGATAAGTAATTTAATGAATGTGAATATGAGTTATGAATATGACTTATTTGGGTGTTATGAGTAGATACCCTATGTTAGAATGCAAAAGCAGGAGTGGTATAGACTAGGTAGTTAATGGCGTAACTAGGATGGGTTAAGGGTATACATTAGGCGTCACATTAGATGAGAGGTGAGAAACTCGTGTGAGAGTACGCAACTAATGTGTTTATAATATGTGTTGTTTAATTGTAATTTAAGAACTTGCTAAATTTTTAAACTGTTTTCACCTCGGGTTCTGACCCGTTTTCCACTAAATCTATTTTTATTTTGTAAAAACATTTTAGGTGCCCAGCCACAGGGACGCCAAGCATAGGAGTTTCATTCTGATGACGTGTTGTAGTTACTGTGGAAGCTACAAAATCTTGACATTAGACGCCTCCACATTTATCCTTGGTTCCTTCAGGGTCATTCATATTAGTTAGGGCATGGTGCCCATTCTTATCTAGAGATTGTAGATACAGACTTTCATATTTCAGATATTTGTTAAATCGGACTCTTGTATTGGGATTTTATTTACTCCGGTATTATTATTATTGAAGTGTTTACTCTAGACTCAGTTTATTTCATTCCGTTGGTTATTTACATTAGATTGTTTATGCGATTAATGGTTGTCCATTTAATTACTTGGTTAATGTTAATCTAATTAATAAAATTTGGTATCTCTCTTTTTAAATATTAGTTGGCTAGCAATAAATTAAATGTTTTCGATAGTGATGCTACGACTGAACCAACTTGATATTCTATATTAATTTCATAAAGGAGTAGCTACCCGGTATTTAATTAGTTGGGGTGTCATACCAACGAGTTTCCTATTTTGGCCACTGACTTTTCATTGGAAAAGTCATTCGAACGAAATGTCATTCGAATGAAAATCTCGTTCAAACGAGATTTCTGGGCGGGAACAGTTTTGGCAGTTTTATCCCATTTTCCCACTCTTTTGTCCCACCTCTTTTTGGCAATTTAAATCCAACTTCGGGACAGATTTTCTTAGAGACTTTTGCAACCTCTTTGAGAGATTCTTGAGAGAAAATAGTTCCAAACAAAAGCCCATGTTTTCATGTGACAAATTTAACTAGAAAACTCTCTCATACACATGTGTTTACACCGATAAAATTGTTTTGTATAAAATTCCCAAGTATTTATACATATATATATTAGCTTGGAAAGTTTGGCACTGGGTTCACTTTTCTACCCAAGAAGAAAAGAGTTTGGGTCTTGATTCTCTACCCAACAAAGGGAGAATCATTTCGGTTTATGTTGCGATATTCCCACTTGAACAAAATCTTCGTGTGAGGGTGATAGTTATCTACTAGGCAGAGGTGGTTACAAGAAGGAGCGTCAAGGCTTGGACGGTATCAAGTTGTTGGTGTAAGTCTACTGTCTTGTAATTTATAATTCCGCACTTAGTGGATTTGTTAGGCTAGGGTCATCCGAGGTTTTTTCCATTTGGGTTTTCTTTGTTCATTGGCGCGTCGTGTGATATTGTTTATTTTATCTTACAAAACACATAGATGTATGCTTAGGTTTAATTCAAGATAAATTTGGTTTAATCATTAAAGTTTTAATTTGGTGCTAAAATTAAGTTTGGGTGAAATTTAGAATAATTTAATTTGAGTCATTAATTTAATTGGATAAAATTTGGTTTGGCCTAATATGCAAAATTGAATTAAATATTGTTAGGAAAATATCTAGGACTTGGGTTTAATTACTTTTGGGCTAAAAGTAAATTTCTCATATTTAACTTTAAGTGTTATTTTTGTTTTTCAGAAAATCCAAAGATTTGGTTTGTGTGAATTTTGTGTGTGTGTGTGTGTTCACCATAATTCACTTCTATAGGTTAAATTTTAATTTTGTGTGTGAAATTAAAATTTGTGTTTAATTTAATTTTTCATGTGTTAAAGAAAAGAAAATTAAATATATTTTGGAAAATTAAATTTTTGTTAGGAACAATCTATATTCCACACTTATAAGAAATTAAAGTGAACGATTTTAAAACTTGGGGGTCCACCGTACCCAACGATATGTAGTGGCTAATCTCTTTGGATGTCATTGAGCATCTCCAAACAAATTTTTGAGATCTTTGTAAAATGTATTTGGATGCATATGCTTTAAATTTCGAGTTATTTGAAGTTTGCCTGCATTGATTCTTTGTAATTAAGTTTTACTATTGTAAGTTTCATATTGGGTTTTAGATATGCTTTGAATTTGATTCGGTACTCAACCAACTAGTGGGGCCACTCCCATTTGAGTTAGTCTTCAATGAACATCTCCTTTTGATTCATTCTTCAAACATCTTTTTTAGTATGATGTCAATGGCTTCAGTTTTGATTCAAAGTTTTTTTGAGAGTTAATGTGTGGCTCTATATTTTTCCTCAATGTTTTTTTTCTCATTTGTATCTTTTTTACTTTTGGCAATTTTCAATATTATTTATGTTGAAATGTCATTATGTTTTAAACTCAGATGTTACTTTAAATCTTTAACTGTTAGCAAATTATGTATAAAAAATACTTTTTTAATTTGGGAAGAAAGTGTTTCATGTTATATAAAATATTTGTAGAGCGTCTTAATCATGGTTCTTTTTATTGGTGCCAATACTAATATGGACCACAACATTTTTTAAAAATTATTACATTATATTCGATTTTTCCTATAAGGTAAAGACTTTTTGTAACATGTAAAATTGAAAATTTAGAACTTTTGGATATTTGTTGAATTTCAACACCATTAATCAACTTAAAAATTGGTTGCAATTTTAATTTATTTCTTCTTTGTCAGGTTACTTCCAACGAATTTTTTTAATTTTTTGTACATAACATAATTACTTTTTCTATTGTTTGTTGAGTGTAGGTTTAATAACATGTGGGTTAGTTTCTTTGAGCCTATTTCATATTTTATAACTCATTATTCTAATGTGCACTATATATTTTCTTTAAAATGGATTAAGGAGCGGTATTCACACAGCACCAAATCACTTTCACTTGACTTCTTCAAGTGCACACAATAGTAGACAATTAGCATACTAATTTTAGGAAATTTATTTTGGGTTCGGACTTTTGGCCAAGATCTCACATGTACAAATATGTGTTTGTATAATCTTTGTTTTTATTTGGAGGTATTAATTTGATTTTATTTTTACTTTTCCCGTGTACACATTCTCTCTTTACACCAATCTAAAGTAATTATCAACAAAAAGTCTTTAAGCCAAAAATAATTCCAATTTGTTCACCTAACGAGGATGATAGAATAGTATTCATTTATCAATGAATTAAATTAACCTTTTATGAGTAATTTTAAACTCATATGGTTCCCCCTATTTTACATATTTGTATGGTGTCATAATTTTTCAAGTAAGGAATTTCTTTCTAAGTGGGTTTACTATGCGATTATCATTTACTTATGTGTTGTAGTTATTTGTATCTGATTATAATAGTGAGGGTTATTCACATTGATTTTCAAATTTTTAACCATGATCCAAAAAATCTTCCTATGATTCATTTATCATGTACTAGATCTTTAATTTAGCTCTTTAATTCTTTGAGGGTAATTATAATGCGCCCGCTCATTGCACGAATTGCATGCTAGTAACACCTGGATTTAGTTTGCGACTATGTCTACGAGATTACATATTATAAGCTTTATTGGTATATAGTTGATCAAGGTTGACTCTAACTACAGGCAGTGTAAGCAATTGCATAGGATCCCACGTTCATCCAGGGTCCCAAACTGCCTAATTTAATTACTAATTATATACAAAAAATATTCAACTCAAAATATTTTAATGAGGACCAAAAAACACACATAAAATATATTTAATTTTAGGTTTAATAGCTTAATTAATAATTAGTATCATTAATAGCTTGTCAAAATTCCAGTTGTGAGAGGATCCTTAACGGTGAAAATATATATTCAATAAATTAAAAATTAAATATAAGATTATGAATACAAAATTGTTCCTAAAATCCATCAAACCCACGAGTGTTGTATGTATGATGCGTGTCGTGGGCATAAATATAAGAGCCACTGAAACATCATTAAATTTTGTCAAAATATTAAGTTTTTTCATTATTTTCTTTTCCTAAATTAGGAAAAAACCTTTATATTACCAATAATATCATGTAGAAAGTACAAAACAAACTCTACAGCGTAGCAATAAGTATAATATAACATGACATTTAAACATATATATACAAAACGATTATTAATAACTATTATATATTATTAAAAATAATCGATGAGATATGTTATACAAAAATGCCATGCCATAGTTCTGTCATAGATACCATGAAAGCAATATGACGAGGACTTGTTCTTAAAATTTTGCAAACACCTGAAAATATAAGAGGCGGCCTAAGTTAATGGAAAATGATTCATCATTCTTGCTTCTTATGCAACTTTTTATCCATTAAAGCTTACATTATTTGGGGCGATTTGTTATTGTCTCGTGATTTTTCATGCCATCAATTATTATGGGTGATCTTTATTTAAGCATTTTAAAAAACAATAATAATGAAGTACATGAATTGCATTAAAAACCAGAGAAGGTTAGCGGCAAAAGAAGAATTTAGGTAAGAGGGAGAGGGAGAGAGAGTTGAACCGGAAAGGAGATAATGAATTGATTATTTATCCTAAAGATGAACATTGCAAATGCAATCTTAATACTATACACCTTAATCAATAACTCGAAGAAACAACTAACAAAATTTGGATTATTAACAATTCAACAAATCGTACACACTGCCAACTAACTCAGTTTACGACTCAGAACATTTAGCTACTAACTATACTAATCTTATACATCCATATCCTAACATCCCCTCCCCCCCCCCCCCCCCCCCCCCGAATAAAAAAATCATTTTCCTCAAGGATTGAGCGGTTCATTAACCTGACCTTGCCTCCTATCAGATCAAATATAAACAAAAATAAAATTCTAATAACTTTGTTGATAATAGTGGACTTTCATGATAGGGATTGCATTAGTTTTTTACCACATTAGTATCTCCTCCTTAAACAAAACATCCTTCCTAAGCTTCATTACCCATAAAAATCGTTCCATGTGACCCACTAACACCAAATGCATATATTTCTCTTTTACGACTTTAATACCAGTCATTTTAACATTTTTTTATATCGTCACTTCCTAAGAAACTTGGTATATTATTTTTTCTAAAATGGTAGAAACTCCTAAGGAGAGTTGTTAAAGGAAATCATTTTCCTTTATTGTATTGTTTGTGGCATTTTTTCCCGTCCTCTTAAACCCACCAACATCTTCTTCAATATATTTTCAACTAGCATAATTGTTGAAAGACAAGAAGGAGATTTAACCACGGATTCCACTTGTAAAGTCTAAATATTTGACACTGGAATGTCAAAAACGTTCATGTAGAGTTCATAATTCATTTGAGCCTCTTTAGCCTTAAATACCAATATACCTTGTTATAGTATTGGCGTGCGACACAAATTCCCCCTCGTGGGGATTATTCTTTTTTTATTATTTTAATTTAGCATGGTTATTTATTTAAAATTATCCTTTAGCTGTCCATTTTAGTCAAAAAGGACTCAAAGCTTAACTAGGATATTTGCTCCCGAACTCATATGTAGTGTATAAAGAAAGCCCCAGGGCTCCCCCTTGTAGTCACTTTTGCCATTATTGATTTTTTGAGTTCTTAGAGATTGGAGTCATTTGTTTATTTCTGATATTTTCTCTGCATTTCGCATCAAATTAAAATTAGAGCAACGTTCCCTCTTGATTATCAAAACCTAGTATGTGTAAACCAATCACAAGTGATAAGGTGGATTTTTGAATGACATCTGAACGATTTAGGGTGTGTGGTAGCTGTCGTGTGCTAATTAAATGAGGGACGGCAGTCAGTGTATGAATATTGATTACTGTCTGTAAACGAAGGATACAAAATTTGGGATAGACGGACGAACATCCCACCTCAACCAGACCGCTAAGTGAAAAATCACGAGGACCCTCTCAATGAACCATCAGAAGTCGAAGGGTTCTTAAGGTTCAGGCGGAGTCTAATCCGTGACAGTTGCTATGCATTTGGATCTTTGAAGACTTGATCAAAGTGTGTGCTCTCAATGGATAGCACAACCCCTATTGTGGCGAGCAAGTATCTCGAGGGATCCGAACACATGTATTTCCAAAGTTTGAATGTATCAAATGGATATGCGGGAAATTAGGAAGTAATTTATAAAAGGTTATGTATATAAAACCTCATGTAGCACTAGAAGAAGGTAAGATAGAGTGAAAGTGTACTCTATATCCCTGTACTAATAGCCCATTGATAAAAAGAAAGATTCCCTCTCCCCTTCACCCGTGGACGTAGGTTAAGTCTGGCCAAACCACGTATATGCACTGTAAGAAAGCCTTGACAAGCCAAATATCCACATTGAAGAGGAAAATATCATCGACCTGATAGAGCTAGGCCCTAGCTAGATGGATAAGTACATGTTTTTCATTAAAGAGGGGGCACTCCTAGAAGATCCAGAAGAGGCATGAAAGATGCGCATCAAGGACACATTGTATATTATGTACGAGGGGGTCTTATACTACATGGGATAGTTGAGCCCAATCCTCTAATGTGTTCACCCCGCTAAAATGAGAACTGTTCTGACTAAGTTACACAAGGGAGCCCGCGAGGCCTCTTGGGGGAAGAAACATGGCGCAAAGAGCCCTCAAACAAGGTAATAACTGGATGACGATGAAAAATTACTTCAAAGACTATGAGAGAACCAGTGACAGATGCCAAAGAACTGCCAACGATATTCACCATATAATCAAAGAGTTGATGCAATCGTCTCCCCTACCCATTCATGTTATGGGGGATGGACAAACCCGGCCAGTTTCCAATCTGGAAAGGCCAGTGCAAATTCTTGTTTATATAAATTAATTATTTCTCCAGGTGGATTGAAGAAGAGCCATTATCTAGGATCATCGACTAGAAAGTCCATTCATTCCTATGGAAATTCATAATCATTTAGTTTGGCATGCCCAAAGCTATCATCATGGAAAATGGAAGACAATTCAATATTGTCCGCATCCAAATGTTATGCGTTCAGTTTAGAATTAAACACTATTACTCGATTTTGAGACACCCCATATGCAACGGTCAGGTCAAAGTCATAAATCAAACGCTCCTCACGGGATCAAAATAGAGCTGAGAAACTCTAAAGGCCTCTAGGTGGATAAACTAACCTCAGTCTTGTGGGTGTACTAAATGATGACGAGGGAACCAACACGCTCTAGTCTGTTAATCCTCACTTATAGAATCGAGGTCTTCATACTTATAGAGTTAAAAGTCCCAACTCTGAGGGCATAGTGTTTTTAGGAAGAGCAAAATGAAAAATGACTCCGGACGAATATGGACCTTTTGGGTTAATAGAGAGAGGAGGAGGCATTGAGGATTGTAACAATGGAACAGAAATCAGCCCGCTACTATAACCAAAGGGTCAAGAACTGGACATTCTAAGTCGGTGACCTGGTGCTCAGAAAAACAACACAGTTAACCAGGAATCCCAATCATGGAAATCTAGGCTCTTGTCCGATGTACCTCAACATCCCGTACCATAAACGAGTACTTTCAAGATGAGCAACTTTTTTTTATTTCCTCTCTTCCTTGGTTTGCAGATATCGTGAACTATTTATTCATAGGGGTCATCCCTTCCGATTGGACACCACTGGAGAAGAGGAAGTTTTTCACATGGTCGCGCATGGTTTTCTACGACTATCAAAATGTAATCCGATTTTGTCATTTGAGATCTTGTGGAAGCCACTTTTCCAAGAAAAAGACACGCGCAAATTTTTTAATGTGGTATCTATTGGCCCACTATCTTTTGGTATGTGAACGTGTATTGTAAATCATGCGATTGGTGCCAAAAGATGGGAGCCATTACTCGATGTGATATGATGTTATTGACCCCTATTCTCACTATTGAAATGTTCGACTATTGGGGCATCGACTTCATGGGACATTTTCCTCCTTCTTTCGATTTTCTATACATCCTTATCGCGATAGACTCTTTGTCTAAGTGGGTAGAATCCATAGCTATAAGGACGAATGAAGGTAAAGTGGATGTTAAGTTCATACATGAACACATACTTTCTCGTTTTCTCCGAAAGCTGTCATTAGTGACAACAACACCCACTTTTGCAATAGGCCATTTGAGAAGCTAATGAGAAAGTATGGCATCATCCACAAGGTTAGGACAACTTACCACCCACAAACGAATTGTTAAGCAGGGCTAGCAAATTGAGAGATCAAATATATCCTAGAAAAAACCGTCGATCCCAACTGTTAGGATTGGTCTAACTCATTACTCGATGCGCTATGTGCTTATTGGATCGAGTACAACAAACCCATCAGAATGTCCCCATTTCTCTTTGTGTAGGAAAATCCTTTCCATCTCCCCGTTGAGTTAGAGCATAAGTCATATTGGGCCGTTAAGAGGTTGAACTTTAACCTTAATAAAGCTGAAGAAAAGCAAAAACTTCAATTGAGTGAGTTAGAAGAAATATGCAATGATGGGTATGAGAGCACCCACATTTCTAAAAAGTGGACGAAACTTGCACACGATAAAAATACAAATTGAAAAGAGTTTCATTCTTGATCAAAAGTGATCCTTTACAACTTGCGTCTCCATTTATTTCCCGACAAGTTACGTTTCTGGTGGACTGGCCCATTCGTTGTGAAAAAAGTGTTCCCACATGGTGCGATAGAGGTTAGGGATCCTAAAGATGGAAACACATTTAAGGTGAATGGACAATGCCTAAATCTATCTCTCGAGGTGTAGGTTAAGGAAGGAAAAAGGGGAGGAAATTGGGAGAAAAGCTCGGGATTAGCAACTTTCTAAGTTAGGGGGATTTGATTAGGCATAAATATTCCATAATTGTCCCCTTAATTTCGACACTTTTACGATCTCGTATAGTGAATTTATCCCAGATTTATCTCATATTTATTCTACTAATCTTTTTTGGCGAGTATTTCATGTTTTTTGTATGTCTCTCATGTTTTACAGGTAAATTATGCAAGTGGATGGAAGAGAAAAGCCGAAATGGTGAAAGAACCACGAGTAAGGGATGTTAAGGGACTTTCTAGACATAACCCGAAGGAGGATCCAACAGAAAAGATCTTGAAGTCATGAGAATACTAAAACAAATGGCACTCCGATCCGAGTTGCGGTTAGAAAGTTACATGCATTTGAAGTTAAGAAGAAAGTCCATGGGAAAAAGTGTAGATAAGAGCAAATCAGGCAAAACAAGGCAGCTTTGCCAGATATTCTAACAGAACCGGTTCAGTCAAGCGAACTGGTTCGCCCCAAGGGTTCGGTGATGGGTTTGGTTCGGCCACGGGGATTGGTTCAAGACGGAATTTTTTTATTTTCCCTAGATTCCCGGATGAGGAGTTAAATATCTACACTTCTTTACACGAATTTTCTCACTAGTATAAACCTATTTGGAGTCTTTTAAACCTAATACCATTAATTTTAAGGCAATTTATCATCAAGAACATATTGGAGAAACATTTTACATGTTTTGCACCATTTATTCAGTAGTGGGTTATAGCCTTTCAGAGTTTTCTTCAGATTTTGATTCTTATTGCATAGTTTTATGTTATGCATCATTAGTAACTTAAATTTCGAGCATTTTTCTTATTTATCATCATGTTTACATGCAAATCAATGAATTCATGCATAGAGATTAATATTATATCCAACTAGATTATTCAGCGGTTGAGGAACATGAACCTAACCTAGGCTTTAACATTAGAAATAAAATTCGATGTAATTGCATACATGATTATAAAGGTTCAATATTTTTATTGAGAATATTATTGTAGATATCTTAACTCCGTTTTTCGTAGGCAACCGAAGTGTCTGAGAATATGATTCTATTATTCACTTTAATTTAATTGTTGACTAAATATTGTGCAGAGTAACATTCTCACATATTTAGTGCTTCAATTTAACTAATGTACTTTTAATTAATTATATATTTGTTGCGAATTTTATATTTAGTGAAAAATACCTACGGTTTGAAGGATTGGATCCTAACTCCACTTTTTCTAAATTCTTTTCAAAACCAAAAATATTTGTTTCTTGCTTTCTCTTAAATTAAATTGCATTTGCTAGTAGTATTTTCTTAGTTAATTAGAATTTTCCCAAAATTAAATCATCTTTTATTTTCTTTCGAGAGTTGATAACTAGATCTTAGAAGCTTACCTTATTTTCGTCAAAGCATTTATCATCCTAATCCCTGAGGATTTGACCACGATTTAATGGGTATTACTTGAGCGACCATCTTTCACTTGAGCCGTTGGTACACACGTGGCATACATATTCCGTGTCACATCAAGTTTTTGGATTTGATTAGGCATAAATATTCTATATTTATCGTCATAACTTCTGTCTTTTTACGGTCCTGTATAGTGCATTTAACTCTAATTTTTCTCATATTTATGCTACTAACCCTTTTTGGCGAGTATTTCTTGTTTTGAATATTTCTCTCATATTTTACAGGTAATTATACAAGTGGATGGAAGAGAAAAGCTGAAACAGTGAAAGAACCGCGAGAGAGGAATGTTAAGGGAAACTTATTAATTTTTTAACCAAAACCCAAAAGACGAGCCAACTGAAATGTTGAAGAGCTTGAAGTCACGAGAGTATTAGAAGAAACAACACCCTAATCTGAGCTATGGTTAGAAAGTTACATGCATTTGAAGTTGAGAAGAAAGCCCAGGAGCGAAAGTGTAGATAAGTGCAAATCAGGCAAAACAATGTAGCTTTGGAAGAGATTCTAACCGAACTGTTTCAGACAAGCGAACTAATTTTCTATGAGGGTTTAATGATGGGTTCGGTTCAGCCAAGGGGTACGATCCAAGATGAAATTTTGTTGTTTTCCCAAGATTTTAGGATGAGCAGTTTGAGCTTATCTACACTTGTTTACATGAATCTTCTCACTTGTATAAACATATTTTGAGTCTTTTAAACCTATTATCATTCATTGTAAGGCAAAATATCATCAAGAACATATTGGAGAAACATTTTACATGCTTTTGCACCATTAATTCAATAGAGGATCATAGCTTTTCTAGATTTTCTTCAAGTCTTGATTCTTATTGCATGGTTTTATGTTGTTCTTCATCATTAGTAACTTAAATCTCCAGCATCTTTTTATTTATTCACCATGTTTACATGAAAATCAATGAATTCATACGTAGAGATTAATATCATGTCCGGCTAGATTATTCGCGGGTTGGGGAATATGAACCCAACTTAGGTTTAATGTTAGAAATAAAATTCAATGTAATTGTATATGTGATTATTAGGGTTCGATATTTTTATTGACTAATATAGTAGATCTCTTAACTCTGTTTGTCGTAGGCAACCAGAATATTTGAGAATACGATATACGTGTTAATAATTCTATCATTCGCATTAATATAATTGTTGACTAAATATTGTGCGGAGTAATATTCTCACATATTTAGTGCTTCAATTTAATTAATGCTCTTTTCTAATTAATTATATAATTGTTGTGAATTTTATATTTAGCGGAAAATAGCTATGGTTCCGGGCATTGGATCCCGACTCCACTTTTCCTAAATTATTTTGTAAACTAAAAATTCTAGTTTCTTGCTTTCTCTTAAATTAAATTGCACTTGCTAGTTTAATTTTCTTAGTTAATCAGAATTTTTTTCGAAATCAAATCATCTTTTCTTTTCTTTTGAGAGTCGATACCGAAATTTTAAAACCCTACCTTATTGTCATCAAAACTTTTATTATCCTATCCCCTGAGGATTCTATCCCTGGGCAAACCGGTTCGGTTCGGTCCTGTGTGCTGTAACACATAATTTTCACCCCATTTTTTCATTTCTCTTCAACCTTTTCACCTCCCCTCCATCCCAATTAACCTCCTTCCCTCCATATCTGAAAATCCAACCTAAAAACTTCCCTCCAACCCAAAAACATTTCATTTTCCCCTTCTCCCTCCATTCCCCACCAAAACCTTTTCATTTCCGCACCTTTTCACACCCCCTCACACCTATAAATGCCACTTCATTCCACCCTTTCCCCCCCCCCCCCCCCCCCCCCCACACACACACACAAAAAAAAAATCTTCAATTCTCTCCTACGAATTCTCCCAATTTCTTCTTATATTCACATATTATTCAAGGCTCGAATATCCTATGTCTGAAATACGACTCTATCAAAAAAATTAACCAAAAATGAAAATTGAGCAAAAATTGACGACTTAATGTATAAGTGTAAATATTTTTAACCTGATGAGATTTTTGAGTCTGTCATTGTTTTCGAGTATTTAAATCAATCCGAGTAAAAATTAACTTAAAAGTTTTTTTCAGTGATAAAAAGTGATTGATGATCTCTAAATATTTGTTTTATCAGTTGCGAAAAATGAGTGAAATATTGTTTTGAAAACGTGCTAAAAATGTCTTAAAATTAAATAATTCTTTAAGACGCATATAGTAATGTGATTAGTAATTTGGGCATATGAAGTTAGGCCATCGTTTTTTTATCCAAAAATATTAGTCATAAAAAGTCATGAAAAATATCCTTTTAAAAGCCAACTTGAGCCTAAAAATGATATTAAATTTCATTTGTTAACCCGAAAAACCCAATTTAGCCCGGAGTTGAGAAAATCAAAAAATCATAAATCAAGTCCATACGGTATACAAAAAGAGGCAAAAAAAAGAAAAATGCTCAAAGAAAAAATGAAAAAAAAATATAAAAAAATAATGAGAAAAAGATGAAAAATAAAAGGAAAAAGAAAAGACAAGGAAAAAAATGAGTGAAAGCCCAAAAAAGTGCCAACGAACAAATCACAAGAAAATTTTCCAACTTCAAAACTTTCAAACATTACCATTATTATCCAAAACACATTAACCCAAAAAAATTCTAACCGAGTCCAAATGACGAAGTCAATTGTCGTGTAGAGAGATATAAAATATAAAAAGATAATAAAAAGACAAAACGGTGTGACTAAAAATGATGTTTTCCCATTTTTCAATGATCGTATTCCGTTCATGAGATCTTTTTCACCATAAAATTTTTGTCTTTCAATTTGTGTGCATTGTAACACCCCGTAATTTTATGCATTTAATAGTTAATTGGTTTGGAAAAAATTTAAATTACTAGTGTGTCGTAATTTATTGGAATTAATTATGGAATTGTTATATAAATATTAATCTGGAGAATAATTTGTTAATATTTATGGGAAATTAATTTACTAGGTAAATAGTAATATTTAATTACGTCTTAAGAGTATTAATGACGTGGGGTTTACTTATCTCAACCGGGAGTCGGTTTTAGACTAAGTTAGGTGGGAGATAAGAAATTTTATAAACTTATCTGGATGCAAATTATGAGTGCACGGTTGAGTCCGGAAGGGCCAAGATAGTTGGAATAGAGTACCCGGGGGTAGTAAATAGGTCTCGGGATGTTTTTAGGCATAGTCGGGTCCACACGGAGGTATTTGGGCCACTTGGGCTTGGCCCATTAGGCTAAAAATGGGATTAAGCCTAATTACTTAATTACAGGGAAAATGGGAACGACATATTTAACTGTGGAAAACCCAAAGTTGGAGAGAGTACCCTAGGGAGCAGTTAAAGGCACTGGAAACCAATTTGGGAGACAAAAGCAAGAACCAAAAGGGGATTTCATCATCAACCTTGAGAATCAAAACTCCGGATCAGACCCTAGGAAACCATAAGGCAAGTGGTAAACTTGTTGTAGCATTTATTTGTATTACAATTCATATTTGTGTAGAAGAAGTTGGACATTTAAAGTTTTCGTCCATGGAAGAAACAGGCCTTCGGAGAAGATGAAGACCTGCTCGATCGATCGATCGATGGTCAAGGATTTTTGACAGGTCGGACAGTTTTATTATATAAGGGAAATTTATTTAAAAAAAATTTCCCACAATTTATTTAGTGAGAAATAAATATAGGACATAAATTCTTAACAATTATGAGGAAAAGTAATTAGGATTTGGAGGGAATTTATGGGTGACACATTATGGTTAATTTTGGAGATATACATTCCAAAATATTAAATTTCGGATTTAAGTGGGCGAATCCGAGTATAGTGGTTGAGCGATACCAAAGTAATTAAATTAATTAATGTGCAAATTAATTAATAATCTGAGTTGGACCATAAACTCAAGTTATGACGTATAGGCTAGTGTTACAGGCATAGTACGCGGTAAAGTCGGGATTTTTATATATATATAATTATATATATATATATATATATATATATATATATATATATATATATATATATATATATATATATATATACGGTGTGTGATAGTATATATATATGGTGTGTGCATTAATATCAGTGGCTAGATATTATTATAACATATACTCTAGTGCTATCAGGGACGGTTGTGCGTAGAGGGTGAATCCCCTAGCTTGAGGAGTAGGGGGAGTATATCCCCAGGTCATAGCGTCCACTATATGGGTGAGGGGCATCTCACTTTTAGGGAAGGAATATGACAGTATCCAATATTTATGTTACTAACCAAGTTAGTGAGCGATCCTGACTTGGGGTAACTAGGTTATGTGAATGCACCTAGTGGGATAGCACTTTAGAGAATATATATTCGGTGAGTTATTACTCGGGAGGATGGTTATTATCATTTATTATTTATTATTTCAACATATGTATGAATGTTGTAATCTGGTTATACGTATATAATGAGATAAATAATTATATACAGATAATTTAATACAGGCCGTGAGTTGTATTATGTGTATAACGGGTGTGAAAGTTATATGAATTTTAAAAAGGGGAAATGATTAATTAAGTTAATGTTGATAATAACTTAGAAATCATAATTATTGCATACTCGGTTAGAGTAGGGTGGTTAAAAGGGGTTATATTGGTAGCTAGTTATGGGATAAATAACTAGGGAATTAATTAAGGCGTTAGTTAGGCACATTAAAGGAGGGGTGAGGATGTCCTCAAGGGAGTGCGACACTAACTAAAATATGAAGAGCATGCATACATATTTATTACAGCAAGTTAATCATTTGATAAATATTTTCCAAATGTTTTGGGTTCTAACCCTTGCTATAAATATTATTAAAAACCTTTTAGGTATCCAGCCACAGGGACGCCAGCCTGGACTTATTCCATGGATCAGTTACTGCAGCATATGTGGATGTTGCGGGAGTTTGATTGGCGCCTCATTCTTTTTCGTTTCTAGTATAGAAATTTCCTATCAGTTACTCGAGTATGTTTCTCACACTTTATTTAGTATTTATGTCAGACTTGTTGAGATTTATCATTATCTGTCTTTACTTTTGTTGGATTTTGAGCTGATGGTTTATTCGGTCAGTTTATTTAGATGTGAATGGTTGATTTCAGTTTATTTTGATTGTTTAAATTATTTTTTTTCCGCATGAGTATTTCATTAAATTAATGAAAGATAAAACTTGGCACCAGTCTAATTTTCTCACTTTGGTGGTTAGTAATTAAAAAGGCAACACTGATGCTAAGAATGAACCAACTGAGAAACCTGTTCTAATTTAATTTAGGACTGATCACCCAGGGTTAATTAGGGAGGGTGTCACAGATGGTATAAGAGCATCAAGTTCTAGTGTCCTTAGGATTTGTGCGGCGTACTACGTTTTAGCGTAGCGTTCGATTGTTATAGAGACCTATTATTAGAACTGTTGATTCATTTTCTGCTTTTGAGATACCATTTTTCTGCTATTAGATTCTTGTATAAATTGCGTACTTATACGATTTGATCTATTTTTAGATGCCACCGAAGAGAGAGCGGAGAGGGTTGAGGCTAGGGATGAGTAAAGGGAGGATCATCAGGAGTCACAGGTACCGCCACCACCACCCGATTTGATCTCCACTACTCAGGTGGCAGTGATAGTGGCCCAGGTAGTTGAGACAGTGATGTGAGCTATGGCAGCCCATTTTCCTCAGCCCCAGGCACCGCCTCTAGTGGCACCAGCAGTTCAGGCTCCAGTGGGACCACCTTCTTGGCAATGAGTTAGGGAGACCTTTCAGAAGGGTCACCCACCAGAGTTCCGGGGTAGCATCGATGTAGTAGAGGCTTGTGATTGGAAGAAAAATATTCAGCGACACCTGCGCATGCTGGAGTGTACCGATGTGCAGAAAAAGATGCTTGCTACCTTTCGTATGTTGGGGGAGGCCTTATAGTGGTGGGAGTCAGTTACCACCGCTGAGGAGAGAGATTTGATGAGGATATCCGAGTTCTGGGTGCGATTGGACCGCAAATACTTCCCACTGGTGGTAGAGGCAGAAATGAGGAAGAAGTTCAGTGAGTTAGTTCAGGGTGACCATTCAGTGACGGATTATGGGGAGGAGTTCACCCGCTTGGCAAATATTGTGCCAAATGAGGTGAGCGACGAGGAGTGAAAGAAGTCGAGGTTCATGGATGACCTAGCCTGGAGCATCAAGCAGTATTTGATTGGTAATACGGCGTTGGTGACATATACAAATGTCATCAATACTGCTCTTGTACATTACCAGGATCATCGCTTCTATGCGAAGGGGAGCAAGAGGGTAGGGGATCTAAGCCAAGAGGGCAAGGCAGTTGTTGGTGGTGACACAAGTGGTACTCAGCACTAGACTAGTAGTCAGCAAGGGTATCAGGCTAAGAAATTTAAGCTTATTAGGTTTTGACCAGGAGGACAGGGATTTAGGCAGGGTCAGTCGGGCCCAAATCATCAGCAGCAGGTTCCACAGGGCCGTCAGGGCCAAGGGAACAATGTGGGAGGCTAGTAGGGCTAGCCACGTCAGGGCTAACAAGGCCAATGACAGGGAGACGGTCAGAGACGCTATTTTTTTTTGCGCTAGACAGGACACTTCAAGAGGGAGTTCCCGCAGAGGCCAGCAGCAGGGTGCCAAACAGGGGCAGCAGGGACAGATGCCGCCAGCAGCATCGGCTCCACCAGCCCCACGGTAGCAGGGGCAAATGCACTACGAACGTGTGTATAACGTCTGGGATGTTCCTAATCTTCCAGCACATCAGGCGCCGCCAGCGGTTGAGGGTATGTTTCTTATCCATGGTCATAAAGGTAGGATACTTTTTGATACGGGAGCATCTCATTCATTTATTAAATCTAAATTTGCTAAACTGACCAAGTTACTAGAGACCGTGGGTAGTCTCCGTATGTGTGTAGAGTCGCCAGTAAGAAACGGGGCATTGATTCACTCAATGTGTCGAAGGGTGGATATTTTGATTGGGAGACTAAGTTTGTCGGCAAACCTCTTGGTGTTAGATATGGAGGGGTACGACGACATCCTAGGTATGGATTGGTTGGCAGGATATCGAGCGACAGTAGATTTTTACGAGAAGATAATCGTGTTCTCCATTCAGGGACAGGAGATGTTCCTAATAGCGATGCCTCTACCTGAGGGGGGTAGCGCACACACTTGTATTATATCGAAGAGGAGACATCACAAGGTGGTAGTTCCGTTGGATTCGATTCTAGTAGTGAGGGACTTCGAGGATGTGTTCCAGGAAATACCAGGGTTACCACCTAGTAAGAAATCGAGTTTGTAATCGATTTTGCACCGGGGACGAGGCCGATTGCTCGAGCACCTTACCGCATGGCCCCTTCATAGATGCGTGAACTAAGAGAGCAGATTTAGCAGCAAACGGGTCAAGGTTTCATTCAGCGGAGTACATCATTGTGGGGTGCACTGGTGTTGTTTATAAAGAAGAAGGATGGCTCACTTCGGTAGTGCGTGGACTACAAGGAGCTAAACAAGGTGAAGATACGAAATAAGTATCGTTTCCTATGATTGATGATTTATTTGAACAATTGAGAGGGGCGTCTTAGTCCTCCAAGATCGATTTGAGGTCAGGGTATCATCAGCTGCGTATCCGAGAGGAGGATGTTCCTAAGACCACTTTCCTATCACGGTATGGATCTTACGAGTTCAGGGTGATGCCATTCGGGCTCACCAATGCTCCAGAAATGTTCATGGATCTCATGAATAGGGTTTTTAGAGAGTATCTCGACCAGTTTGTCATCGTGTTCATTGATGACATCCTGATTTACTCACGCACTGAGGGGGAACACACAGAGCATCTGCATATGGTTCTACAAACGCTGTAGAATCACTAGTTTTATGCCAAGTTCGGGAAGTGTGGATTTTGGCTGCAGGAGGTACAGTTTCTTGGTCATGTGGTGTAAGACCGGGGTATTAATGTGGATCCGTGTAAGGTGTCAGGGGTGAAGGAGTGGGGGAAGCCCACGACACCGATAGAGGTGCATAGCTTTTTGGGATTGGCAGTTTATTACAAGCGGTTCATTAAAGGGTTCTAAAAAATTGCGGGCTCTTTGACAAATTTGACCCGGAAGGGGGTCCCTTTAATTTGGAGTGATCATTGTCAATTAGATTTCGACGAGCTAAAGGACAAGTTGACATTTTCACCCGTAATTTCTTTGCCGAGGGGAGGATTAGAGTATTGGTTTTATACCGACACATCCTTACAGAGACTTAAGGGTGTGCTTTAGCTGGAGGAGAGGGTTATAGCTTATGCGTCCAAAAAGCTAAAGCCCCACGAGAGGAATTACCCCACTCACGACCTAGAGCTAGCAGCGGTCGTTTTCACTTTGAGGATATGGAGATATTATCTGCTGGGAGAGAAGTTCACATTATTCACAGATCGCAAGTCACTTCAGTATCTCTTCACACAGAAGGATCTGAATATGAGACAGAGGCGGTGGCTAGAATTCATAAAAGACTACAAATTTGATATTCAGTATCATCCTATTAACGCTAATGTGGTGGCAGACGCATTGATCCGGAGACCGACTGGGGAAATATAAGAGGTCTGGAAAGCGAAGTGGAGAGAGCTTCGATATGAGGATAATATAGCCAGGACCTTCATGTCAGAATTATTCATCACACCAGAGATCATCATGCGAGTTGTGAGGTCTCAGACGAAGGACCAGATCTGCCGGGATAAGATACGCCAATTATTAACTGAGGGAGCCGAAGGTTACTCGATCATCTTGGAAGGAGGTCTACGCCTAAATATGAGGTTAATTGTGCCAGAGGATGAGGAGTTGAGGCACGCTGTTATGATAGAGTCCCATGGTTCGAGATTCAAAGTACATCCCGATGAGGATAAAATGTACCAGGATATGAGGAGGCAGTATTGGTGGGCAGGAATGAAACGGGACAAAGCAGAGTTTGTCTCTAAATGTACCACGTGTCAGCTCGTGAAAGTGGATCATCAGAGACCTCCAGGGATGCTACAGCCACTAGAGATTCTCGTATGGAAGTGGGACAGCATCTCCATGGACTCCATTATAGGGTTACCTACATCGCAGAAGGGTCACGACTCCATATGGGTCATTGTGGATTGGTTGACCAAGGTGGACCACTTCCTACCGGTTCGCACAGACTTTGAGATGCTGCGTTATGCGCAGCTATTCACAGCGGAGATTGTTAAGTTGCACGGGGTGCTGGTAAATATTGTGTCCAACAGAGATAAAGTTTTTGTGGCCCATTTTTTGTAGAGCTTTCAGGAGTCCATGGGCACAGAGCTACGTTTGAGTACAACCTATCACCCACAGACTGAGAGGGTCAATCAGATGCTAGAAGACATGCTTAGGATGTGCATTTTAGACTTTCGGGGAGGATAGGAGAGATATATTCCTTTGGTAGAGTTCGCGTATAACAACTCTTACCGATTCACGATTGGCATGGCACCATTCGAATCACTATACGGGAGACCTTGTCGTTCACTCGCCTGTTAGTTAGAGGTGGGGGATAACAAGTTATTGGGGCCGGAGATTGTCCAGGAGACGTCTGCCAAGATAGAGCTGATTCGAGGGCGAATTCGGATAGCTCAGGATAGGCAGAAGAGTTATGTTGATGCTTTGCGAAAACATGTGGAGTTAGAGATTGGGGATCAGGTATTAGTCCGGGTGTCCCCTATGAAAGGGGTGATTAGGTTCGTCAAGAAGGGTAAATTAGCACCAAGTTAAGTGGGACCCTTCCCTATTATTGAGAGGGTGGGACCGGTAGCATATAGACCGGGATTGCTAGAACATCTCCAGCGGATACACGACGTGTTCCATGTGGCATCGCTGAAGAAATATCGAAGGAGCGAGAGGGACTTCTAGCACATTCCACTCGAGAAAATTGATTTACAGCCAGACATCTCGTATGAGGAGAGACCGGTGGCAATTCTGGACCTTAGTGAGCGCAATCTATGATCCAAGGTTGTTCCACTAGTTAGAGTACAGTGGGGTTATCACAACGCTGACGAGTCTACCTGGGAGCGGGAGGAGGATATGCGGGAATAATATCTAGAGTTATTCACCACATGTACGACCTAATTTCGTAGACGAAATTCCTTTGTAGGGGGGGGAGTATGTAACACCCCGTAATTTTATGCATTTAATAGTTAATTAATTCAGGAAAAATTTAAATTACTAGTGTGTCGTAATTTAATGGAATTAATTATGAAATTGTTATATAAATATTAATCCGGAGAATAATTGGTTAATATTTATGGAAAATTAATTTACCAGGTAAATAGTAATATTTAATTACGTCTTAAGGGTATTAATGACGTGGGGTTTACTTATCTCAACCGGAGTCGGTTCCAGACTAAGTTAGGTGGGAGATAAGAAATTTTATAAACCTATATGGATGCAAATTGTGAGTGCACGATTGAATCTGGAAGGGCCAAGATAGTCGGAATAGAGTACCCGGGGTAGTAAATAGGTCTCGAGACGTTTTTAGGCATAGCCGGGCCCACGTGGGGGTATTTGGGTCACTTGGGCTTGGCCCATTAGGCTAAAAATGAGATTAAGCATAATTACTTGATTAAAGAAAAAAGTGGAACGACAGATTTCACTGTGGAAAACCCAAAGTTGGAGAGAGTACCCTAGGGAGCAGTTAAAAGTACTGGGAACCAATTTGGGAGATAAAGGCAAGAACCAAAAGGGGATTTCATCATCAACCTTGAGAATCACAACTCCGGATCAGACCCTACGAAACCATATGGCAAGTGGTTAACACGTTGTAGCATTTATTTGTATTACAATTCATATTTTTGTGAAGTGGGAACCAAAATTCGTTTTGGGGTAAAGAGGGTATAAAAATGGTGGTTTTGTAAATAAATCTTCTGATTAGAAATTGTTGTAGAGATTCATGATATAATCTGAGATTGGTATGTACTGGTTAGATGTGAAAATCCATACAAATTTGAGATGGTAATTTGGTGTTGAGACTAATTAACGAATAACCCGGGTTTTTCCCCAATTCAGAAAATAGGAGAGAACAGAAATTAAACGGGGTTTGGGGACTTTATGGGGGGTTCCTTATGATGTTCATGGTGTATTATATTGATGTTAGAACCTGGGTTAGACTGTAGAAGAAATTGGACATTTAAGGTTTTCGCCCATGGCAGAAATAGGCCTTCGGAGAAGACGAAGACCTGCACGATCGATCGATCGATCGATGGTCGAGGATTTTTGACAGGTCGGCCAGTTTTATTATATAAGGGAAATTTATTTAAAATTCTTTTCCCACACTTTATTTAGTGAGAAATAAATGTAGGACATAAATTCTTAACAATTATGAGAGAAAGTAATTGGAATTTCGAGGGAATTTATGGGTGACACGTTGTGGTTAATTTTGGAGAAATATGTTCAAAAATATTAAATTTTGGATCAAGTGGGCGAGTTCGGGTATAGTGGTTGAGCGATACCAGAGTGATTAAATTAATTAATGTGTAAATTAATTAATAATCTGAGTTGGACCATAATCTCAAGTTATGACGTATAGGCTAGAGTTACAGGTTTAGTACAGGGTAAAGCCGGGATTGTTTTATATATATATATATATATATATACGGTGTGCGATAGTATATATATATATGGTGTATGCATTAATATCAGTGGCTAGATATTATTATAATATATACTATAGTGCTATCAGGGGAGGTTGCATATAGAGGGTGAATCCCCTGGCTTGAGGAGTAGGGCGAGTATATCCCCAGGTCATAGCGTCCATTACATGGGTGAGGGGCATCTCACTTTCAGGAAAGGAATATGATCGCCTCCAATATTTATGTTATTAACCAAGTTAGTGAGAGATCCTGACTTGGGGTAACTAGGTTATGTGAATGCACCTAGTGGGATAGCACTTTAGATAATATGCATTCAGTGAGTTATTACTCGGGAGGATGATTATTATCATTTATTATTTATTATTTCAACATATGTGTGAATGATTTAATGTCGTTATACGTATATAATGAGATAAATATACGGGTAATTTAATACAGGTCGTGAATTGTATTATGTGTATAACGGGTGTGAAAGTTATATGAATTTCAAAAAGGGGAAATGATTAATTTAAGTTAATGTTGATAATAACTTAGAAATCATAATTATTGCATACTCGGTCAGAGTAGGGTGGTTGCAAGGGGTTGTATCGGTAGCTAGTTATGGGATAAATAACTAGGAGAATTAATTAAGGCGTTAGTCGGGCACATTAGAGGAGGGGTGAGGATGTCCTCAAGGGAGTGCGACACTAACTAAAATATGAAGAGCATGCATACATATTTATTACTGCAAGTTAATCATTTGATAATATTTTCCAAATGTTTTGGGTTCTAACCCTTGCTATAAATATTTTTAAAAACCTTTTAGGTGTCCAGCCATAGGGACGCCAGACTTGACTCATTCCAGGGATCCGTTGTTGCAGCATATGTGGATGTTGCAGGTGTTTGATAGGCGCCTCATTCTTTTTCATTTCTAGTATAGAAATTTCCTATCAGTTACTCGAGCATGTTGCTCACAGCTTTATTTAGTATTTATATCAGACTTGTTGAGATTTATCATTATTTGTCTTTACTTTTGTTGGATTTTGAGCCGATGGTTTATTCGGTTAGTTTATTTAGATGTGAATGGTTGATTTCAATTTATTGTGATGGTTTAAATTATTTTGTTTTCGCATGAGTATTTCATTAAATTAATGAAAGATAAAACTTGGCACGAGTTTAATTTTCTCACTTAGGTGGTTAGTAATTAAAAAGGCGACAGTGATGCTAAGAATGAACCAACTGAGAAACCTGTTCTAATTTAATTTAGGACTGATCACCCGGAGTTAATTAGGTGAGGTGTTGCATGCATGAACTCCTTTTCATTATATTTACTCTTAATATCAAGCATACCAAGAGAAAAATTCACATTCCTAGTGATTCGTTTGTCAGAGAATTTCGTTAGAATTTAAATCAAAGCAAATTTTCGTAAAGTAGCGTAATGATCAATCGATGGAAGTTAGAGGTTAATTTTCGGCTTCGCACACACACACACACGTGCTATGAATTGAGATCTATCGAATAGTTTTTAATTATTTTGATATTTTCTTTGAGTCGTGTAAAAATGAATTTCATGAGTAAATTCGATGCAAACCCTCACGAGACACCACTCGTCCTACTAGGGTAACCTGGGGATTTAATGGCTTGTTGCATACACTAAATGCAATCGCATTGCCCGCGAAAGATGTATTCTATCCCTTAAGTTCTTTAGAGGTTTATTTAGGCTCTTACTCTCATTATTTTACATTGCTCGGGACTAGCACCGCCCAAAGTTCGAGGGATTTGATTAGACATAAATATTCCATATTTTATCCCCTTAATTTTGATATTTTTTTGGATCTCGTACAGTGAATTTAGCTTGAGTTTATCTCATATTTATGTTACTAAACCTTTCTAGCGAGTATTTCGTATTTTTTGTATTTCTCTCATGTTTTACAAGTAAATTATGCAAGTGGATGGAAGAGAGAAGTTGAAACGGTGAGAGAAATGCGAAACAGGGAAGTCGAGGGAAATTTAGTAGTTTTTAGATGAAACTCGTAGGAGGAGACAACTGAAAAGTTGAAGATCTTGAAGTTATGAGAATACTAGAAGAAATAGCACCCCAATCCGAGCCATGGTTAGAAAGTTGCATGCATTTGAAGTTGAGAAGTCCACAAGATAAAGTGTAAATAAGAGCAAATCAGGCACAACAAGGCAGCTTTGGTAGAGATTCTGACCAAACTGGTTCAGTCAAGAGAATTGATTAACCCCAAGGGTTCGATGATGGGTTCGGTTCAGCCAAGGGGGGCGATCCAAGACATTATTTTTTTATTTTCCCTAGATTCTAGGATGACGAGTTTGAGCTTATCTACACTTCTTTACACAAATTTAATCACTTGTATAAACCTAGTAGGAGCCTTTTAAATGTATTATTATTCAGTGTAAGTCAAGTTATCGTCAAGAATATATTGGAGAAACATTTTACATGCTTTTGCACCATTAATCAATAAAGGATCATAGCTTCTTCAGATTTTCTTGAAGTCTTGATTCTTATTGCAGGGTTTCTTGTTCTTTATCATTGGTAACTTAAACTTCAAGCACCTTTCGTATTTCTTCATCATGTTTACATGCAAATCAATGAATTCACGCATAGAGATTAATATTATGTCCGACTAGGTTCTTAGAGAGTCGGGGGACATGAACCCAACCTAGGTGTTGGATGTTAAATATAAAATTCAACATAATTGTATACGTAATTATTAGGGTTTGATACTTTTATGGAGACTAATATAGTAGGTCTCTTAACTCCATTTGTCATAGGCAACCGAAATGTTTGAGAATACGATACAAGTATCTACAATCTTATCATTCGGGTTAATTTAGTTATTGACTAAATATTGTGCAGAGTAACATTCTCACATGTTCAGTGCTTCGATTTAATTAACATTCTTCTTTTAATTAATTATATAATTGTTGCGAATTTTATATTTAGAAAACATATCTACGGTTCGGGGGATTGGAGCCCGACTCCACTTTTCCTAAATTGTTTTCAAAACTAAAAATTCTAGTTTCTTACTTTCTCTTAAATTAAATTTCACCTACTAGTTTGATTTTCTTAGTTAATTATAAATTTTTCCAAAATCAAATCATCTTTTCTTTTCTTTCGAGAATCGATGCCTAGATTTTAGAAACCTACCTTATTGTCTTAAAAAAAACATTTATCATCCTATTCCCTAACGATTTGACCCCGACTTACCAGGTATTACTTGGGCCACAGACTTGCACTTCAGTAGTAGGTACATATGTAGCATACACATTCTGCGTTGTGTCACTAATATCCCTACCCATTCATAAGTCGTCTCCCCAAATAAATAGTTAACGTCTTCATAAGGAACCAATGGGTTACCCCAGATAGGAATGACTAAGGGAAGGACCAAATAGGCTAGCACTAGGGGCTCCTTGAGTGTCAGGGTTACGAGTCCTATAGGGATACTTAGGCCAAGGAGATTGCAAAGAGAAACCCCTTGAGCAGAGGCCCTTCGCTCATTATGCTCCAGACCAAAGACCGCCATAATTTCAACTATACTTACTAGATCCCTTTGACGCTAAAGCCATTTGTTGTGAAGCCTGGCATAAGGAATGGTCGAATGGCTAAAGCCACTCTAAGTATTGGAACAGTGGTGAATGGGAAGGCACTAAATCAGAGATATGGGGATTACCCACTAGGAATTGGGAAACAAAGTTATTAATTATAGTGAAGCGGAAAGTGAAACCAAGACTAAGATAAGCTAGGAAGAGAAATGAAAAAAATGAAGATTGCAGTGGAAGGTTTTCTTAAGAAGGAAGAAAAATGGAGAAATGGGAAGCTTTGGCTGATAAGCTGTAGAAAATGAAATCAACCAAACTGAAAATCTTTTTTATATTGGGGGTAAAAAAAGCATTTGAATTCAATGACCATATATTGACAAATCAGACGATACACAAGCTTTGGGTAAAGTCCATGCATAGTGGGGAGAATGTGAGATGGATAAACACGCTCAACTAGTGCCTGGAAAACATGTTTATCATTAACCATTGATGATTGAGTTCTCTGTCAGATGATGTTTTGCTTAGGACAGTAGTTTACGACGATTCAACATCGAAGGAATTACGATTGGGCCTTAGCAGAAATCTAGTTGTCACAACCACCTTGGGATTATACCAGTCAATGTCCATGTGGCATGAGTGACGTTCAACTATCAATAAGACTCTTTGGTTCATCTCGACGAAAGCAAAAAGTCTGGACGGTAACTGATGAGGGGGATTTTCGAATGACATTCGAACAATTTAGGGTGTGTGGTGGTAGTCGTGTGATGAATAGATAAGGGAAGACGGCTTATGTATGAATACTGATTTTCAATCTTATTCGAAGGATATGGACCCCAGGATAGACGGACGAATAACCAACCTCAACGAAATGCTAGGTTAAAAATCACGAGGACCATATCAACGAACCGTCAACAACCGATGGGTTCTTAGGGTTCAGCCGAAGGCTCATTCCTAACAGTTAATGTGCATTTGAATCTTTGAAGACTTGATCAAAGTGTGTGCTCGCAAAGGCTAGCATGACCCCTATGTTGAGGGAAAGTATGTGTCGTGCCCAAGTTTAAATATATCAAATGTGTATGCTGGAAATTAGGAAATATGTTGTAAAGGCTATGTATATAAGTCTCACATAGTAGTAGAAGAAGGCAGGACAGAGTGAGTGTATTCTGCAACCTTGTATTAATCTCCCATTAAGAAAGAGAAAGATGCCCCATCCCCTTCACCCATAGATGTAGGTTAAGTCTAGCCAAACCACGTATATGCATTGGTCTTCGTTATCTCTCACATCCTTATGTTTTTATTCAGCATTACAAATTTGTTGTGTTGTGTGAGAACTATATTTTTGTATCAACGGTAAGGATGCCTCCCAAACCAACGAAATAATCCAAGGCCCAAGGATTTGCCCTAGAAAACTTCCAACATATATTATATAATATGGTGGCTCGAGTTAAAAGTATCCAGCAATAATAAAGTCACATCAACAAAAAATTCAAAAGAATAGAAGATAGTCAGCTCATGGCCCACCCCAGCAACACAGTGAAGAACCCCACCCATCACGGCGAAGCCTCAATTAGCAAGGGGTGCCGAGAGGGGGAGGAAGATGTTATAGAGGCCTTTACACTCCGTATGGGGCCCCAATGAGGGTGATCGTTGTCAAGAGGGGGTCAAAATGAAACCTTAGCCCCTCCGCTTCCACTCCAAGGGTTGTTCGGTCCAAATAGCCCACAAAGACTTTTGGAACGACGTGAAGGAGTCCGTTGACGTATTTTATGCAAAAATGGAGACTTGGGAACGAGTCTGGGTGAAAAAGGCCTTGGATAAACCTTTGTTGCACCCGAAGAAGGAGATGATCCTTATTAAGAGCTTGCCTCCTCACAAATTTGACAAATGCTGGTGAAAAGAAAATTTCATTTATTCATCCCTGCAATCAGTGTCTTAGGGTTATAAAGGGTCTAAAAGGACATGTTAAAATGGATCTAAGCAATTCTTCTCGATCCGTTAAAATTGAGGGTGGACGGATAAGAGACTGACGAAGATTAAGGTATTCCACTCACCCGACCACGTTATATGCCGATCAAAGGCCAGTCAAACGAATGGAGGCTTACTATGACTGTTTACACCATGGTGTGAGGTATAGAGGTCAACCCCTCTACATTTTTCCTCACAATAGTGTGTGTCATGGGTGCGAAAATTAAGGGCACACGAATAACAATTGTCCTTTTAAAACGACAAAGAAGAGACCGCCTTACACGGGCCCACAAAACCAGCCTCCAAAATAACCACATTGGTGTGTTAAGTATGTGGTTATGAAATTAGATGGTTATGCCTTAGTGTAGTGGGATCAGTTGGTACACAATAGAGTCACGAATAATTTGGACCCAATTACTTCATTAGAACACATGAAGGCTGAGATAATGCTTTCCTTCATCCTCGAGAATTACGAAAGAGATCTATTTTCACGAGTTCAAAGTCTAAAATAGGGTTACATGTCCGTAAAAGAGTATTCAGAATAATTCCAGCGGCCTGAAGGAGAGCAACCGTTGCATTTAAGGACTCCAGCCTAAATATCACGCAAGCTCGAGCTGTGTCAAATTAGCTCTTTGAGCTAAGCAATAGAATATATATGCAAGGTGGATAACTACTTCAAGTCAGTATTGACTATGGCAAGGGGTGTGATAACCATCAAACGACATGTTACAGAGACTACACACCTGCTACCACTTCGGTTACCACTACTCTGAGGGTTCACTTTTAGTGATATGATTGTAGGGTGTTCGAGCATCATGCCTTAGATTGTCACAACAAGAAGAAAAGGTCGTTCTAGTTTCAGAATGTGGGGACGAGATGGAGAGCAACCACCTAAGCATGCGGAGGTTTTCACCACACGTATCCATGTATCGCCAGAGATGGACGGCGTACCACGTTAGCACTCAAGTCGAGCTTTTCAAAGCAGGGGGAGTGACGTGAAGCACAATTCCCTCTTGTGGGGGATTCTTCATTATTTTTCTTTCTTTATTATTTTAATTCAACATGCGTATTTATTTAATTACTAGTAATTATCTTTTAGTTAGTCATTTAAGTCGAAAAAGACCCCTAACTTAACAAGGATACTTGCTCCCCAAGGCGTAGGTAGTCTATAGAAAGCCACAGGGCTCCCTCTTGTAGTCACTTTTGCCATTAATGATATTTTGAATTCTTAGAGAACGAGTGAATTGTTTATTTATGATATTTCCATTGCGTTTCACATCAAGCATAATCAAACTAATGGCATTGTAGAATTCTTAAAGATCTCTATTGTGTCTTCAATTTTCTTCTTAATACCTCTTAACACAAAATACTTTTCATTCAAATGTTTGTGTTTTACACCATGCTAGTTATTTTTTATTCAAAGTTGTTTAAAACTCTTCCATCTTAACCAAAGAATAGTTTTTCATTTTCATATGATAATATTCAAATTTTGTTTTTTGCATAACCAACTTTCTTGCCTAAGTGCCTCTTTCATCCCAATACATCTTAGCCTTTTCTTGCAACTCCCAATCAATATCAATAAACCCTTTTTGTTGGAAATGAATTCTTGACTTGCAAAACCGTACAAGTTATGTTGCCGAAGAAAAAAAAATTATGAAAAGAACTAAAATGGAGGTAGAAAAGATGAATTTCTTAGTAGAAGTACTGCAAGGAGAAAAATAATACGTGAGCAAGCGATTAAAATTGAAAAAAATAGAAAATGAATGAAAAAGGAGATGTAGAATATGAATTGATAATTATTGATAAGGAAATAAGTATAAGAACTTGAGAATAATTACTGGGAAGAGGAAGAGTAGAGAAGGGATTATAGAAGAAGAAGAAGAAGAAGAAGAAGAAGAAGAAGAAGAAGAAGAAGAAGAAGATTTAATTGCATATCTTGAATATGGTTGCAAAGATCTTGATCTCATACCATTTTATCATGCCATCAATTGTTATGGTTGACCTTTACTTAAGAATTTTAACAAACAAGAGGAATGTAGTACCATCTCACGATTTTGGACTCTTAACAACCCAATAAATTGTAAGGGCCCGTTTTGTTCTATGTTCAGAAAACTCGATTTAAATAATGTTTTTAAATACAGTTTTAAAATTTAGTTTTTTGTGTTTATAATTATTGGGGCGTGTTTGGTAAACTTATTTTTAAATATAGTTTTTTGAAAATTTGATAAAATTGGCAAACATATATATATATATATATATATATATATATATATAGTCTCTTGTAACGACTCCTTATGATGCAGACTCCGGTACATACCACTTTTTAAAAATAATAAAAAAATGAATTATTTAATGAAACATCATGGATATGATGTCTACGGTTAGAAGATCATCTCCAATTTTTTTCATCAAAAAATTCAATAAAAAAACAACTGAGATGAGGTGATATGTAAAAAAAAGGGTATAAATATTCATTTTCAACCGTTGAAATGTTGGGTCGGCGTCAGTCACTTTGTTGATTGAATTTTTTTATGAAACTCTATGGATATGATCTTCTCACTCTCGAGAGCATATGCATGAAGTTTCATCAAAAAATTCAATCAAAAAGTGGGTGAGATGATCGTCAACATTTCAACGGTTGAAAATGAATATTTATACCATTTTTTACATATCATTTCATCTCAACGTTTTTTATTGATTTTTTTAATAAAAAAAATTGAAGATGATCTTCTCACCATGGAGATCATATCCATGAAGTTTCATTAAAAAAATCATTTTTTTTTACTATTTGAAAAAAATGGTATGTACCGGGGTTTGCACCATAAGAAGCCCTAGGGGGCCTCTCTCTCTCTCTCTCTCTCTCTCTATATATATATATATATATATATATATATATATATATATATATATATATATATATATACAAATGTAAATGTATACATACATAAATGTATCTCTATATAATGATATTGCATGTATAATTGATAATAAAATTATATACATGCATGAATTGATAATATTTTTAATACATATGTACTATACTTACATTTTTTATTATTTCATATATTAAAAATACATGTATAAAACTATATATGAGTATCATGTCTCTATTCATAATATTATTTAACATATAGATCTTCGTATATTATATAATTTAATAACATAAATATACGTAATTTCGTGTACATGTACATCTATATTTTTTATTTATAAGAATTACACATATATTAATGTATTATGTATGTATATTATATAGTAAGTTATAAATACATTAAAATATTAAGAATGAATAATTTTGAGTTGAAAAATAAAAAACAGAAGTTATAAAACTCAATTTTCTTGTTTTCTGAAAAACTTGATTATAACACAGAAATCTTATAATTCATTATTTAAAAACAGATTGTCAAACACAATTTTTTATCAGAATTTTATTTAAACACAAAAAACAGAATTATAATTTCAAACCAAACAGGTCCTAACTAAATTCAACGAGTTAACAACTTAATCTTTTTGGTTGCATGATAGAAAGTGATAATGCTCGTTATCAAGATTACTAGTTTTAAACTCGCGCGATGCGCGGGCAAAACGATTGTGTACACGTGGTTATAATTATACATGCTTTTCGGAAAAAAAAAATTACCATTTCAATGGCAAGATAACATATTCTTAAATTAGAATAATTCTTTTAATATACATACTTAGTTTCATGACATGTGAATTGTTATTAAGAAATGTCAAGAGACTTTTCATGGAATGACTCAAAAAATTAAATCCAATAAGCTTGCAGTTTTCCTAATGAATGTAAAAGTGAAATTTAACTAAATTAAAAAAAAAATAAGCAATGAGATGGGGCAAAATTATCATTTGAAAAGAAAAATTACTTACCAAATTTATTCATAACCAAACCCAGCTATTTTGTTGTAAAGAAATAAAAATATGTATACAATAATTTGTTTATAAGCATGAATAAAGAAACAAAAAAAATTATTCGACTCAGTTATTTGTTAGCAAAAACTGAATCTAAAAGTTCAAGCACTCTCGAAAATAATAACTTTTCACCAACCATACCTCTGATCATTAACCTCACCATGCCACAAGTTGAACCAGTCTACAATTCTGGTTGGACCCAGTTCGAGTCACCCGAGGCCAATCTACGGATCATAATAGCCCAAGTTCAGAGAAGACCACATTTGCTTCATGTTAAGAGAGACTGTACCGAATTGATATTTTTTGACCTCCCAGCCAAGCCCCGAAAATAGCAAAATCCCAAACTCACATGATCATTGATAGACATTTGTAGTCAAGGAGATTTATCTAACGGACAGGGAAACATCTACGGAGCCCGACCCATTGAAGAGCCGACGAAGTTTTAACGGTGCACCGAATCTAGGGGTGGCAATTCGTGTGCGTCGTGTCGTATTCGGATGGTATCATGTCGGGTTCGTGTCAAGTATTAGTCAATCCTAACCCGACCCATTTAACTAATCGTGTGTCAGATGAGTAAACACTAACCCGATCTATTTATTATCGTGTCGTGTTCGGGTTGATCCGCATAACCCATTAAGTAAAATATAAAATATTTTTTTCTTCTCTCTTAACCAATCATACCAATTATAGGCATACAATAACTTAAATTTAATTAATTTCAACTTCTTGCGACACATAAATAATTTATCATCCGATTCTCCATGAATTTTATAGAATGCCTGTCAAGATATATAAATTATCTAATATATTCTCCATAAAATACGAGTTAAGCGGATCTATTCGTGTCATTTTCGAGTTTTACGTGTTTGACACTAACCCAACCCGTTTATTATTCGTGTTGGCGGGTCGTGTCATATTCGGGTTCGTGTCAAGAAATCATCAACCCTAACCCACTAATTTCGTGTCGAGTTCGTGTCGAATTATCGTGTCGTGTCAAAAATTATCACCCCTAACCGAATCCATATCCAGAGGAACTAAATGTCTTTTATTTGCAACTTAATGGTAAGATAGTACATCTTTAACAGAGAAATCACTAATCATGTGAGTAAAGCGATAACAAAAATGAGGGAGAGAGAATAAATTACCTTGTAAGAAAACCTCCGGTGGGGGAAAGGACGGTGATGGATCTTTCACTACAGAATGAAACTTTGGCGCCTGCGATGGAGCCTCTAATAGCTTCTCTCCTTCATTCGCCCATAATACATGTCGGTCTATATTCTCTCTCCCACCTTTTATAATTATTATCGCTCCCAAACTCATCTCAACCGACCAAATCAAAAAACTCCAACACTGTCAAAAAGTCTCTGTCCAAATCCCCCAAAAAACGTCCCGCAGCAAAAAAAATAAATAAACCATAACCAAAATATACGTCCAAACCAGCACCAAATCATAACCTCAGCAAATCAAAAAACCCAAACCAAATCTTTGGTGCCCCAACTATCGTCGTCCAAAACAGTCTGGTAGCAGTCCTGTGTGTGTGCATGGGGTTTAAGCATGTGATGGCAGCGTCACCTTTGCCTTACATCGTTATACGTTCTCGAATGTTGTGGCGGAGGACCTTACGGTGACGTTTTCCTTCTCCATTTCCCAATTCCTTGCCTCCCTTTACACGACTGACATTGTTGGTCTGAAATTAGTATGAATACAAAGAGATGACAAATGAACGTCTTCTTTGTTTTTACCTCTTAAGTTTTCGAACTTAGAGGTATTAAAAAGTATTTATTTTTTTAAATAATTAAGACGCTAACTGTTATATTTGTCTTTTAATAATTAAGAGATAGAGTTACGTCTGAAGTCCGAATTAATCTAAATACATTCATTGAGAGGTAGATTCAGATATAAAAATAAATAAAATTTTCAGATTCAGATTTCAGACTTCAAATTCAGTCTTCAGATTTCAGATTCTGACTTCAGATTCAGATAAAAAAAATAAATGCAACTTAAAACGATTTTAATTACAACATTTCAAAACATAAAATCAGCTTCATTCAAAAGAAACAGAGAGAGACAGAGAGATAAATTTTACCACAACCCTAAACTTTCACTGACTCTTGAGGTCATATTGTAGAAAAGAGAATGAATGACAAAAGACTAAATAAGAAAAGAGAAAAGGAAAGTGGAAAGGGCGATGGGATGGGAGATTAAAAAGAAGGGTAAGCAAAGGGTATTCGCTAGAAGAATCTTTTCTTTCATTTTTTACGAGAAATATAAGACAAAGGGTTTGTTTGGATGACTAAAGATGTTGAATGGAGGGTTTGGAGAAGAGAAACGATTTTGTTGGATGGGTTCAAATTTTATAATAGGTTCCGTAACGAGAGAGGGGAAAGAGTTTTAAAAAATTAGGAAATGCCACGTGGACACCTTAAATGAGAGGAACCTTAACTCTTGTATAGCATTTTATAGTATACTAGCATGTAGGCCACGCGATGCGTGACCAACTTTATTTAAACGGTATTGTTTTAAATAAGAAGAAAATGTTGATAGGTGAAGGGAATAAAATAAAAGAGTAAGGAATAAGTTGGTTAGAATAAAAAACTGCTAATGGTGAAAAATTTTACAATATTAACAATGTAATGTAAAGTGTCATATATTAAAAACATAAAATTAGTCTTTGTAATACCATAAAGTATAAATATAAGTAAAAACGTACAAAGTTAAAACAATGCAAAAGTTCGACGATTTTTTACTCCTTTTTGAGATACACAATCAATAATCCATAATTAAGATTTGAGAAATTCAAATGAGCGTTGTCTTCACAACCAAAAAACTATGATCCAATTGAATAATTGTAAATAAATAAATTTGTTATAGTTTTTCACATATATACAGCCATCACTTGTGATTATTACCCATTGACATACGCAATCAAAATCCAATCGCTTTAAGTAATTAATTAGAATACAATGAGTTAAACAACGAAAAGCACAACTAAAATTAATGTGTAGGTAGAAAGTTTATTTGAGATCTGTTATTCTTAATTTGTTGAAGTTATACAGGGAATAATTTCATGTTCACGACTTAATGTGGAAAGGTAGATACGCTCCATATATGCCTAACAAATCTTATAAGATAACTTTTTAGCTATCTAAATATGTCCTTTGTAGTACTCATCATCACCTGAACAATAGAGAGATTAGTTACCATCATCTTTCTCAAACCCAACATGTATAGATCCAAAACTTCATTCATTTGAACTATATATAAGTCGATATGTCATCAAAATATACAATTCTGCACATAACATGGGAAGAAAAGATGGAGTAAACGGAATCGGAACATGATAATTGCAGATTCACATGTATGTAGAGGTAAAAACCACATATATACAAACATGACAAAACAATACAGAGTACAAACCAAAATATTCTCAAACACGATTTCAAAAATAAAAATAATTCCTGGCTAAGAGAGATCCCTTCAGAAGTTGGGATAAATTGGAGATCAAATTCACACTACACCAAAAACAGGAAACTGGTATGGTTTAAAACAGTGTCAGACGCAATCTGGCACGGTTCAAAACCGTGCCAGAATCAGGGGTGCAAGATTTTCTGGCGCGGTTTAAAACCGTGCCAGATTTCCCAAACTGGCACGCTTTTAAACTGTGCCAGTTTTTTAATCTAGTACGCTTTTGGCACACGCCGAAATCGTGCCAAATTGTCTATTTTCTGCACGCTTTTGGCACAGTTATAAAGCGTGCCAGATTATTTTATAAGCGTTCTCAATTTTATGCATTGGCACGGTTTAAAACCGTGCCAGATTTTTCAGTTGATTAAAAATAATAATAATAATAGGAAACAAATCTGAAAAATCTACAAATTCCAAATTCAGTAGGAAAATATTTATTATTTGCAAAAAAAATCAAGAAAATTCACAAATCATGAATATCGCAGGTTGTTGATAAACTAATGTGCATACAAACTTTAAAAAATTACAAGAGTTAATACCAATATAAAGCCGCACATGACCATAAAAGTCGACACTAACTTCAAAAAATTACAAGAGTTAATAGTTCCCATATAAAAAAAAATGGGCAGAGTTTCCTCTATTTTTTTAGCATTCCAAAACCTGCTAACATAAAATTTGCCTATATAAAGCCCGCACGGCCATAAAAATCAACAATAAAACTACTACAGCCAGCACGGCCATAAAACTACTGAAGCCTGCTCGACCATAACACAAAAAATAGAATCCTGAATATTAACGGCACTAAATACACAATCCCCCTATTGTAAAGCATTGACTTCTTCGTGCATTCCAAGTGGATAAAAGCTAACGATTGAATGTCATCCTACAAAAAAAATAAGACACAAAAAAGATACAATATTAGTAACCAAGTCATTTTAAAAAAAATCATATTCAAGCAAAAAAATTGCATATACATGCAGAAAAATTGCATATACAACTACGCGGTCAGTTCCTACAAGTTGCATTGGTCCCGTGCGAGGTGTTCGTACCTCTTACGGGATCGTTTGGGGGCTAGTTTGGGTTTTCACCCTTTAACGGCCTGTTTTCAAGTCTAAGTGTGATTTTTGCAAATTATCGTCATACTCTCAAACCGGGAGACTCGGGACTATGCGTTCAATTCCTACAAGTTACATTGGTCCCGTGCGAGATGTTCGTGCCTCCTACGGGGTCGTTTGAGGGCTGGTTTGGGTTTTCACCCTTTAACGGCCTGTTTTCAAGTCTAAGTTTGATTTTTGCAAATTATCGTCATACTCTCTAACCGGGAGATCCGGGACTACGCGGTCAGTTCCTACAAGTTACAATGGTCCCGTGCGAGGTGTTCGTGCCTCCTACGGGGTCGTTTGGGGGCTGGTTTGGGTTTTCACCCTTTAACGGCCTATTTCCAAGTCTAAGTGTTATTTTTATAAATTATCGTCATACTCCCAAATCGGGAGACCCGGGACTACGCGGTCAATTCCTACAAGCTACATTGGTCCCGTGCGCGGTATTCGTGCCTCTTATGGGGTGGTTTGGGGGCTGGTTTGGGTTTTCACCCTTTAACGGCCTGTTTTCAAGTCTAAGTGTGATTTTTGCAAATTATCATCATACTCTCAAACTGGGAGACCCGGGACTACGCGGTTAGTTCCTACAAGTTACAATGGTCCCGTGCGAAGTGTTCGTGCCTCCTACGGGGTCATTTGGAGGCTGGTTTGAGTTTTCACCCTTCAATGGCCTCTTTTCAAGTCTAAGTGTGATTTTTACAAATTATCGTCATACTCTCAAATCGAGAGACCCGGGACTACGCAGTCAGTTCCTACAAGTTACATTCGTCCCATTCGAGGTGTCTGTGCCCCCTACGGGGTCGTTTGGGGGCTGGTTTGAGTTTTCACCCTTTAACGGCCTGTTTTCAAGTTTAAGTGTGATTTTTGCAAATTATCATCATACTCTCAAACCGGGAGATTCGGGACTACACAGTCAGTTCCTACAAGTTACATTGGTCCCGTGCGAGGTGTTCGTGTCTCCTATGGGATCGTTTGGGGGCTGGTTTGGGTTTTCACCCTTTAACGGTCTGTTTTCAAGTTTAAGTGTAATTTTTGTAAATTATCGTCATACTCTCAAATCGGGAGACCCGGGACTACGCGGTCAGTTCCTACAAGTTACATTGGTCCCGTGCGAGGTGTTCGTGCCTCCTACTGGGTCGTTTGGGGGATGGTTTGAGTTTTCACTCTTTAACGGCCTGTTTTCAAGTCTAAGTGTGATTTTTGCAAATTATCATCATACTCTCAAACCGAGAGACCCGGAACTACGTTGTCAGTTCCTACAAGTTACATTGGTCCCGTGCGAGGTGTTCGTGCCTCCTACGGGGTCGTTTGGCGGCTGGTTTGGGTTTTCACCCTTTAACGGACGGTTTTCAAGTCAAAGTGTGATTTTTGTAAATTATCGTCATACTCTCAAACCGGGAGATCCGAGACTACTCAGTCAGTTCTTACAAGTTACATTGATCCCGTGTGAGGTGTTCGTGCCTCTTATGGGGTCGTTTGGGGGCTGGTTTGGGTTTTCACCCATTAACGGCCTATTTTCAAGTCTAGGTGTGATTTTTGCAAATTATCGTCATACTCTCAAATCGGGAGACCCAGGACTATGCGATCAGTTCCTACAAGTTACATTGGCCCCGTTCGAGGTGTTCGTGCCTCCTACGGGGTCATTTGGGGGCTGGTTTGGGTTTTCACCCTTTAACGGCCTGTTTTCAAGTCTAAGTGTTATTTTTGCAAATTATCGTCATACTCTCAGGTCGGGAGACCCGGGACTACGTAGTCAGTTCCTACATGTTACATTAGTCCCGTGCGAGGTGTTCGTGCCTCCTACGGGGTCATTTGGGGGATGGTTTGGGTTTTCACCCTTTAACGGCCCGTTTTCAAGTCTAAGTGTTATTTTTGTAAATTATCATCATACTCTCAAATCGGGAGACCCGGGACTACGCGGTTAGTTCCTACAAGTTACATTGATCACGTGCGCGGTGTTTGTGCCTCTTACAGGGTCGTTTGGGGGCTAGTTTGGGTTTTCACCCTTTAACGACCTGTTTTCAAGTCTAAGTGTGATTTTTGTAAATTATCGTCATACTCTCAAACCGGGAGACCCGAGACTACGCGGTCAGTTCCTACAAGTTACATTGGTCCCGTGCGAGGTGTTCGTTCCTCCTACTGGGTCGTTTGGAGGCTGGTTTGGGTTTTCACCCTTTAACGGCCTGAATTAAAGTCTAAGTGTAATTTTTGCAAATTATCATCATACTCTCAAATCGGGAGACCCGGGACTACGCGGCCAGTTCCTACAAGTTACAATGGTCCCGTGCGAGGTGTTCGTGCCTCCTATGGGGTCATTTGGGGACTGGTTTGAGTTTTCACCCTTTAACGGCCTGCTTTCAAGTCTAAGTGTGATTTTTATAAATTATGATCATACTCTCAAACTGAGAGATCCGAGACTACGCAGTCAGTTCCTACAAGTTACATTAGTCCCGTGCGAGGTGTTCGTGCCCCGTACGGGGTCATTTGGGGGTTGGTTTGAGTTTTCACCCTTTAACGGCCTGTTTTTAAGTCTAGGTGTGATTTTTACAAATTATCGTCATACTCTCAAACTGGGAGATTCGGGAATAAAAAGTCAGTTCCTACAAGTTACATTGGTCCCGTACGAGGTGTTCTTGCCTCCTACGGGATCGTTTGGGGGCTGGTTTGAGTTTTCACCCTTTAACGGCCTGTTTTCAAGTCTAAGTGTTATTTTTGCAAATTATCATCATACTCTCAAACCGAGAGACCCGGGACGACGCGATCAGTTTCTACAAGTTACATTGGTCCCGTGCGAGGTGTTCGTGCCTCCTACGGGGTCGTTTGGGGGGTGGTTTGGGTTTTCACCCTTTAACGACCTGTTTTCAAGTCTAAGTGTGATTTTTACAAATTATCGTCATACTCTCAAATCGAGAGACCCGGGACTACACAGTCAGTTCTTACAAGTTACATTGGTCCCGTGCGAGGTGTTCGTGCCTCTTACAGGGTCGTTTGGGGCTAGTTTGGGTTTTCACCCTTTAACGGCCTGTTTTCAAGTCTAAGTGTGATTTTTGTAAATTATCGTCATACTCTCAAACCGGGAGACCCGGGACTACGCGGTCAGTTCCTACAAGTTACATTGGTCCCATGGAAGGTGTTCGTTCCTCCTACTGGGTCGTTTGGAGGCTGGTTTGGGTTTTCACCCTTTAACGGCCTGAATTCAAGTCTAAGTGTGATTTTTGTAAATTATCATCATACTCTCAAATCGGGAGATCCGGGACTACGCAGTCAGTTCCTACAAGTTACAATGGTCCTGTGCGAGGTGTTCGTGCCTCCTACGGGGTCATTTGGGGGCTGGTTTGAGTTTTCACCCTTTAACGGCCTGTTTTCAAGTCTAAGTGTGATTTTGGCAAGTTATCGTCATACTCTCAAACCGAGAGACCCGAGACTACGCAGTCAGTTCCTACAAGTTACATTGGTCCCGTGCGAGGTGTTCGTACCCCCTACGGGGTCATTTGGGGGCTGGTTTGGGTTTTCACCCTTTAACGGCCTGTTTTCAAGTCTAAGTGTGATTTTTGTAAATTATCGTCATACTCTCAAACCGGGAGATTCGGGACTAGGCGGTCAGTTCCTACAAGTTACATTGGTCCCGTGCGAGTTGTTCGTGCCTCCTACGGGATCGTTTGGGGGCTGGTTTGGGTTTTCACCCTTTAACGGTCTGTTTTCAAGTCTAAGTGTGATTGTTGCAAATTATCATCATACTCTCAAACCAAGAGACCCGGGACTACGCGGTCAGTTCCTACAAGTTACATTGGTCCCGTGCGAGGTGTTCGTGCCTCCTACGAGGTCGTTTGGGGGTTGGTTTGGGTTTTCACCCTTTAACGGCCTGTTTTCAAGTCTAAGTGTGATTTTTGCAAATGATCGTCATACTCTCAAGTCGGGTGATCTGGGACTACACAGACAGTTCTTACAAGTTACATTGATCCCGTGCGATGGGGTCGTTTGGGGGCTGATTTGGGTTTTCACCCATTAACAGCCTGTTTTCAAGTCTAAGTGTGATTTTTACAAATTATCGTCATACTCTCAAAACGGGAGACCCAGGACTACGCGGTCAGTTCCTATATGTTACATTGGTCCCGTGCGAGGTGTTCGTGCCTCCTACGGGGTCATTTGGGGGCTGGTTTGAGTTTTCACCCTTTAACGACCTGTTTTCAAGTCTAACTTTTATTTTTGTAAATTATCGTCATACTCTCAAGTCGGGAGACCCGGGACTACGCAGTCAGTTCCTACAAGATACATTGGTCCCGTGCGAGGTGTTCGTGCATCTTACGGGGTCATTTGGGGGGTGGTTTGAGTTTTCACCCTTTAACGGCCTATTTTCTAGTCTAAGTGTTATTTTTGCAAATTATCATCATACTCTCAAACCGGGAGACCCGGGACTACGCGGTCAGTTCTTACAAGTTACATTGGTCCCGTGCGAGGTGTTCTTGCCTCTTACAGGGTCGTTTGGGGGCTGGTTTGGGTTTCACCCTTTAACGACCTGTTTTCAAGTCTAAGTGTGATTTTTTTAAATTATCGTCATACTCTCAAACCGGGAGACCTGGGACTACGCGGGCAGTTCCTACAAGTTACATTGGTCCCGTGCGAGTTGTTCGTGCCTCCTACTGGGTCGTTTGGAGGCTGGTTTGGGTTTTCACCCTTTAACGGCCTGAATTCAGGAAAAAAATATAACCACCGAGAAAACAAACTATTGGGTTGAAACTACTTGAGAAATAAAGAAATTACTTAATGAAAATATAAGCATTGTAGGAATAAACTATTTTGTTTCTACTATTTTTTTTCACTGGGATAAAATAAACTATTGGGTTTGCTTCTTTGGTTTGTATTTTACGGGGTTTGCTTGTTTGGTTAGATTACGGGGCCAAATTGCTTTCTGATATGTTGATAGTTATTACAAACCACCCATAACAAAGATAAAATAATTTGATAAATTAACTCACCAGTACATGAAATTCTCATGCGTGCAAATAAAAATGAGAGACAATTACTGGATAATTAAAAACTGATTTACAAATTGTGTTCCTATCGTGACTTGGCATAACAACAATTGGGACGAGTTGTAGTTGACTATCCCCTCTAATGAGCTGCTTTATTATTATATCAAACTCTGTCTCAGTCTCCTTCCCATTATCTGCGTTCAAAAAAGGGCTTTGCAAATCATTGTTCTTCTTATCATCATTTTTCTTTTGCACCTTGTAACTATGAATACGTCCAGTAGATATTTTCGTTTTAATGACCAAACCATCCGCATTCTTCGATGTTGAACTTTGGAAATTAGTTAGAGATTTGTTTGGTAATCTGTGTTTTGGTAATTTCAAATAAGACTTGAAGAAACCTTTGATATTCCCCAAAAGAAATCTACAATGAATAGGAAAGTTTAAAATATCTAGACACCTAAACATTCTAGAAACCCTAACTCATATTTAAGTGAGTTGCCACATGGCATTTATGATATGCCATGGGACGTTCAGGAGATCAATGAAACTCTCTTCTTATTTAATACATTGCCACATGTCAGCCTCACATCAATTGGGTCTACAATTTTTATATAGTTATATAGACTAGCATGAAGGCCACGCGATGCGTGGCTGCATATATATATATATATATATATATATATATATTGGGACCTATGGTTGTTCCAACTTAAAAAATAAAACCCATAAAAAAATCAAATAACTCTAAGTCGTAAGAGATAATTTGAAAAAAAACTCACTTACAAATTATATATTGCTACTGAAATTATAAATTTGAGTCTTTAATAATTAAACCAATTGCCACATTTATCTTAGACGCAACGTGTCATCCTCACACGATTTTGGACAATAATTTTTATATAGTTATATAGATTTTATCTTAGGGTTAATTGCAAATTTAACCCTATTGGTTTGGGCGATTTTGAACTCTAGACCTCTTCTTTCCATTTTTGCAATGTTAACATTGACGTTACAATTTTAAACAAATTGGGCAGTCATAGACATCCGTTAAAATTTAAAAAAACATCCTACGAACACTATTATACAACCAACAATAAATTGGCATGGGTCGCAACCTATTAAATAATTTAAAAGTCATAAACTATTCCATAGAAATAAAGAAAAAAACATAAAAAAATATAGGAAAAAACTTATATTTCTTGAAAATTATTTTTTTAAAGAATAGTATTTTATTAAAAAATGTATTATAAAAAAATTAGTGAAGAAAATATAAAAACATAAAAATATATATATATATATAAAGAAACAAAAAAATATAGAAAAACGGAAGAACATAAAAACTATATTTCTTTACAAAAAAAATATATTTAATAAAAATAAAAAATATTTAGAAAAAACATTATTTTTATAAAACGGTATTTAAAAAAATGTATTATTTATAAAAAAATAGTATTTTAAAAAAAATTATTTTTAAAAACTGCATTTTTCAAAAAACTAGATTTTTTTATTAAAAAAATATATTTTTAAATAGTAAAAAGAATAAATAGAAAAAAAACATTAAAAAAACACTATTCTTTTTTTATAAAAACTTTATTTTTAAAAAACTGTTTATATAACGTATTTTGTTAAAAATGTATCTTGTTATAAATACTCTATCTTTAGAAAAGAAACAAAGAAAAAAATATACAAAAATAACGAAAATGTATTTTATTTAAACTGTAGTTTTTAAAATCTGTTTTTATTAAAAAAATACTTTTTTTAAAAAATAATGATTTTAAACAAATATTTTTATTAAAAATTCAGTTTTATAAAAAAATTGTCCTATAAAATAAAACAATTTTTTTGAAAAAATATGTTTTTTTGGAAAAAAAGATGCATCGAAATCCAATTGAGCCTATTATGTAGGTACCTAGGTAGATTAAAAAAAATGCTTCTTAAAACAAAAACTAATAGTTAGTGATAAAAACAGAATTACATCTGATAAAAAAGTATCTTTAAAAAACTGTATTATTTATAAAAACCTCATTTTTTGTAAAATATGTGTTTTTATTAAAAATATTTTAAAAAGGAAAAAACAGGAAAATAAAAAACATTGAAAAACATTATTTTTTTTATAAAAACTATATTTTTATAAAACTGTTTATAAACCGAATTTTGTTAAGAATGTATTTTTTTATAAAAAAAAAGTATTTAAAAAAGAAATAAAGGAAAAATAAACAAAAAAAACATAAATGTGTCAAAAAAATGTATTTTTTTTCAAAACTATATTTCTTTGTAAACAGTATTTTTTAGAAAAATGTTTTTATAAAAAAAATACAGTTTTTATTAAAATAAAGTTTTTCAACTGGCATTTTTTTATTAAAATTCAGTTTTTAAAAACATACTTATATAAAAAGATATTGTTTTATAAAAAAATCTATTTTTTTATTAAAAAAATACATCGAAATGCAATTGAGCCTATTCCGTAGGTACCTAAGTATATAAAAAAATACTTCTTAAAACAAATTCTTATAGTTAGTAATAAGAATCGAATTACCTCTCATGTATTATTAAAAAAATGCATTTTTCAAAAACCTTTATTTTTGTAAAAAAATATATATTTTTATAAACAAAAAAACGTAACAAATATAGAAATAAATAAAATAAATGAAAAACACTATTTTTATATAAAAACTATATTTTTTAAAAACGTTTTATAAATCTTAATTTTTTTTAAATGTATTTTGTTATAAAAACTCCGTTTTTAGAAAGAAATATAGAAAATACAAAAAAAATATACAAATAAATAGAAAACCAAGAAAAAATGTACATTTAAAAAAAATGCTATTTCTTAATAAACCGTGGTATTTAGAAACTATTTATATATAAAAAAGCTTTATTAAGATAAAATTTTTAAATTGACATTTTTATTAAAAAATCAATTTTTTAAAAATATGCTTCTATAAAAAAATACAATTCTTTAAAAATTTTCATTTCTTATAGAAAAAAATACAGCAAAATTCAATTGAGCCCATTATGTAAGTACCTAAGTAGATAAAAAAAAAAGGCTTCTTAAAACAAAATCTAATAGTTAGTTAAAAAAATAGAATTACCTCTAATAAGGATCGGTTACATGTGAAGGACACTGAGAATATGTCATATGTTATATTTGATGCTAGCTTTAGACAACACTAATGAGCCTATGTCACTCAGAGAGAGGAAGAGAAATGTAAAGCATGTGAGAGAAGGATGTGATAATATGGGTAGAAGGATGGGAGGATATTTATAAAAGGAAAAACAAATCGTGTGGAATATGAAGAGATAATAGAGGTCAATCAAGTGTGAGAGAGAATGGAACAATAAATAGAAATTAAATGCAGAGTGATTCATGCATGAGAGATGCATCGGAAGGAAAAAGAAAACCAAAAATTTTCTTGAAAGTTGCACAGAGAGATGATTAAGCCGTTTGGAAACAATCATAAATATTAAGTGGATGCCATAATAGTAAGCATTTATTATCAGTCTCTCATGATTTGGGTCTACGGTTTCTATATTGTTATATAAATTAGATTAGATTTCAGTCTCGTGCGATGCGCGAACATTTCGTAGTTATTGTTATACAATGTCTTTGTAGAGAGACTTGCAAAAATATAAATAACATATACTATGTCAAAAAACTGACTTTATTTTTGTGATACATGCAATTTCTTTCAGCAAATTTAAGAAATATATGAAAAATATTTATTTAATTTATAAAAATACTTGATAGGGAAGAAATACTTGCATTTAAACTTGAATCTGTGTAAAGGGGGTGTTTAAAAATGAAGTAGGCGGAAATTAAAAGTGCCTTATATATTTGAAAAAATATTTCTTAAAATTAAAAAAAAAGGAAAGAAAACATATGATTTAACCATCTCTTGTATGTATTTATGTAATTATCTTGTATTGAAAACAAAATTGTTTGGCATATACTTTTAGAGTTAGACCATAATTCTAAATGGGTTGAATTCTATTTCGAAAAAGGACTACTCACCACCATGCTCATTTATACGAAAAGAGTAAACCACTATAAGAACTCTTTTTTGTTAATCCCTAATGCTTTTTGCTACTTTCAAAAACTAATATACAAATTATCAAATCCAATAAATTTAGTTGCTCAAAATTTTCCTTTTATTATACTTACTTTCGTTGAAAAATATAAGAAAAGAGTCATAAAGAAACAACTTCCTTATAAATCAATGCATCATTACCATATTTTCAAATCATGAAAATATATAAAAATGAAATTATGTCTTAAATAAAATACATAAATTCGTTCAAAAAAAATAAAAAATGAATACAATGAATGAAGAGATTTAGAATAATAGAATATGTATATGATATAATTTTGGCCACATTTGATTAAAAAGAACAAAAAAAAATCACTTCCATCATTTCCATTCATATACATAGCCATCCTCTCATCACTTTAACCGAGATAACCCAGATGACGACGTATTAATCACCAATCCCCGTGTATAAGGTGAATGGGGAATAAATGTGTATATAAAAAGAACTAAAAGGTGTAAAATGAAAGGGCATAGTCGGAGAGAGGAAACGCTTGTTGGGTGAATCAATTTATTGTGGTTTTAATTTTAGAGGCATGACCATTGGTATACTCGGACGCATGTTGTTTTGAAGTCTTCATTAGATTAGCGCTATAAGGGTCCATTTGATTACCCATATTTGTTATGGAAAATGATAAATAAGCGTTTTGAGTATATTAATTTGGTTACCCTTATTTATTATGGCAAATGACAAATAAGTTGGTAAATAGGGTATTTGCCTACAATTTGATGTGTTTTGTTGCATAATTTGGCGTGACATTATTTGTCAGTATACAACACCCATTATGCATAAGGTGTTAACTTTGCAAACCTATTTGAGTGAGAAATATTTGTCAACAAATTTGAAAACTTCTTAAATGGTTTTAATGTTTTAAAAAATAATTTAAAAACTGTTATGAATATTTAAAAATAATAGAAAATTTGTTTTCTTTTTTTACAAGAAAAAATGTATTCCTATTTTACAGTAAAAAAAAATGTTTTATTATTTTACAACAAAAAAACCCTGTTTTTCAACAAAAAAAAAACTGTCTTCTTATTTTACAATTTTTTTAAAATTATAAAAGAAAAACTGTTTTTTTATTTTGAAAAAAAAAACTGTTTTCTTATTAAAATGTTTTGCCTAAAAAACTTGTTTTTACCTCATTTGGTGTTTGATAGCCTAATGTGAAAAAAAATAACATTTGCCTATTCAAACCAAACGGATCCTAAATTCTTTATTATAGATCGTAGATAAATACATGTGGCAACAAAAAAATTAGTAAAACCCAGGTTATATAAACATATATATACATCGTGTGTGTGTGTGTGTGTGTGTGTGTGTGTGTGTGTGTGTGTGTGTGTGTGTATATATATATATATGTGTGTGTGTGTGTGTGTGTGTGTGTGTGTGTGTGGCAACAAAAAAAATAGTAAAACTATATATATGTGTGGCAACAAAAAAAATAGTAAAACCTGGGTTTTATTTATATATATATGTTTATATAACCTGGGTTTTACTATTTTTTTTGTTGCCACGTATATATATATATATATATATATATATATATATATATATATATATATATATATATATATATATATATATATCAGTCCTGCTATTGTGCGGACTAGTCCGCATTTCAAGAGTGCGGCCCGAACATGTGTCACCTGGCGGTGAGCCTAGAAAAGAGAGAGAGTGTGCCTATAATTTAGGCGATAATTTCTAAGCGCACCGTTAGGTGACACATGTTCGGTCCACATTCTTAAAATGCGGACTAGTCCGCACAGAAGCATTATTATTATTATTATTATTATTATTATTATTATATATGAAAAAAACAGAGAAAAGAAGAAAAACTCACGGAGATCAGGGAGAAGAATATAAGTCCGGGGTGGTGTTTTTTATTCTTTTAATCTTGTTCATGGGTTTGCTAGTGGAGAAAGTTTCTTTTTCTGTAGCTTCCTGATGATGGGTATTATATAGGGTAAGTGTGTGGTGTTTATAAGGTGGAGAAGAAGACTCTAAGAGACTGTTGGGATTATGTAGAGAAGATGGAGAGATGATTTCTCCATAAAGAATCCAAAAGGCAGAATTCAAAATTGAATACGTTTAGGGACAAACATTTAGTTGGGTTTCAAAACGTTTGTATGGGTGTGGAGAAAATGAATGGTTAAGGACGTGGAAAAGTAAAAACATATGAAAGGGTATATATTTGATGGGCCGTGGACAATTTAAAAAATTAGAAACTTTTAAGTTTTGACACGTATCAATCCTCTAAGAGGAGACACCAAAATTAGATTATGTTATTAGATAAAGGCTAGCATGAAGGCCACGCGATGCGTGGTCGAATTTATCGAAAATGTATTATTTTGTTGTTGTGCCCTGTTTCACACAAATATAATTTACATTAAAATATATATAGTAAATCAAATCCATAGAAAACTTATCATATATATTAAGTAAGCACAAATATCATTTCAATTATAAAAAGTAAAACAATCTATTAACGGTAATTGCATCAAAACAATTCTCAATTACATAATTTCAAATTAAAATCACATAACATATAACTCATTTTTAGAACGCTATTTCCAAAATAAAAACATAAAATGGTAAAGAGAATAAAAAAATAATGGGAAGAAGAATAGGAAAATATTCGCAAGAGAGAGAGAGAGAGAGAGAGAGAGAGAGAGAGAAGCACCATTTTCTCCCGTGAAAATAGAAAAAGACTTGCATACCTGTGAAAACAAAAAAGATACATATTATAAACAAAAATGGAAAACAAATCAGGTGAAAACCATTTTCTCCCATTTTCTTTATAACCCACTTTCTCCCATTCCTGTGAAAAACATAAATACCCATATTATAAACAAACATGGGATTGATGAAATATATGAAAGAACAAAATCATGGTTTATTTGTAACACTATTAGTTTTTGTAGGTCTTATATTTTTTTTTAGTTTTAGATTTATTAGGGTGTAAATATGTTATCACTCTTTATTTTAAATTTTCTTACGACAACACACACTTGGTTAGCCTACACACCCCCACACACCTAATATCCCCAAATTCTCACTTCTCTTCCTCCTCCATTAACAAAAAACATCCCAAACTAAAAAATCGGCCACATAAATTCCTCTGATCCAAACTCCCACAACCTCTAAAACCGACCAAGCCCAAAATCCCTCACTAACCCAACTGTCAAACTTGCGACCCACTGCCCATTTCCAATCCCAGTCAGCTCCGGCTAACACCAAAATGCCGACGATACATCCTACCTTTAAACCCATCTCGAACCACCTTGATCCATCATCTCCCGAACCGAGTTAACATGAAACCTAACAACCCAATCAACCCAAAACCCTTCTCCACTTCTAACCATTACATGCTTCTACCCAATCCACCAAAATAGGAGCTTATCCCTATCGCCATTACTTCTCAGCACCATATATGTGTAGAGAGAGAGAGAGAGAGAGAGAGAGAGAAGGATGAAGGTTTGAAAATGAAAACACACACACACACACACACACACACACACATATATATATATATATATATATATATATATATATATATATATATATAGAGAGAGAGAGAGAGAGAGAGAGAGAGAGAATGAAAAATCAGAGGGAGTAACACTACACCAAAATGTTAATTTTGTGACTGCCAATAGGGGTGACAAACTAGTCACTCCCGGGAGCACTCACAAAATTATTTGTGACGGCCATTAGGGGTGATAAAATTAATTGGTTAAAAAAAAATTTGAGTCAATTAGTTTGTTACCGCTAATGGGAGTCACAAATGTTACCATATAATTAATTTGTGACTCCTATAAGCAGTCACAAATTTATAACTGTCACAAGCACTCACAAGTTTATTTGTAGACATAAGTTATGACTCTTATGAGCAGTCACAAAATTATAACTGTTATGAGAAGTCACAAATTTTAGTCTTAGACTTAATTTAGGACCGCTATTAGCGGCCACAAATTTGTAACTGCTATTAGCGATCACAAATTTTGGTCTAAAACTTAATTTGTAACTACTATTGACAGTCATAAATTTGTAACCGCTCCCAGCAGTCACAAATATTGATCTTAGACTCAATTTGTGACTGCTATTAGCGATCACAAATTTGTGACTGCTATTAGTGGTCACAAAAATTTTCACCTACTTTAATTTCCCTCTATCTGTAATTGAAGAGCTCCCGCCCTCTTCTCTCTCTTTCATTTGCCAAAACCTCTATCTAAAGCATTTCGATCTCATAACCCGTGGCTCGAGCAAGGCAACGCCAGTAACAGAACTGGTACTTCTCTCTTTCATTTCGCCTTCTTATTGGGTGTGTACGCATTTCTGTCTAAAGCCCTTTTTCTTAACTGCGAAGGTATATTTTTTAGTATTTTTGCTGTGTAAGGCCCTAATTTCTATCTAAAGCATTGTGTGTGTGCGCATTTCGATTCTTATTATGTGTGGGTATGTGTGTATATTTGTGTGTATGTAGATATTTCTGTTTATATGTGTGTGTATGTATGTGTATGTATAGATTTATGTTTACATGTGTGTGTATGTATAGATTTCTGTTTATATGTGTGTTTATGAGTGTATCTATATACAAATTGTATTTTATGTTAATAAGCCCTAGAAATTGTATTAAGGTTATTTTTTTGACAAAATATTATTCAAAAACTCTAGACATTATATTTTTTTGACAAAATATAATCAAATGGATTTTTAATATTACGAGTCCGCTATTAGCTTTGTGATCAACGTTCTCTAGACAAAATATAATTAAATCTGATTGTTTTGTTGTGAGTATATCTAAACATCGTTTAACCTCTTTCGTTTTTTGAATATTATCTTGTTTGGGAATATGTTAGATTTTTTTCAATAATCATTTTATACTATTTATATTTATTTTATCTAAAAATTAATTAAATACCATTGTTTTGTGCTCTTTAAAGTTTTGACGTTTTGTGCTTGGTCGGGTTTTTCTGTGAGTTTTAATGCAATGATAGTATTAATGCAATGATAAGCCATAGATTATGTTCTAAATATCAACTCAAACTTCATTTAGTTTTATAATTTACTGAGTTTCTATTTGTTTGTATTGTAGAATTAATAGGGTTTTCACAATATAAAGAGTGGATGGGTGAAAGTTGTAGAGTGGGGCAAGTATACGTTAATGGGGTTAAAGACTTTGTGAATTATGCAACGAAGAATATCGAAACTAATATTATCCCATGCCCGTGCAATCGTTGTAAAAATGGGAAACGCTTGAAAGGGGTAGATGTAAAAGTACATTTGTTTCATTGGGGTATGCAAGCTGACTACACGTTTTGGCATTTCCATGGGGAGAGGGAATTTAAGTATATTCCAGAAGAAATACTTGTCAATGAAATCGTCCACACAAATGGTGACCTGTTAGTACATGCTAGGTTAAACGATCTCATAAATGATACGTATGAAGTGCACGCAGCACAAGAAAAGCAAGATAGTAGAGGGAATGCTTTAGGATCTGAGGATCATGTTGGCAACGATACGGACCAAGTTAAGGATTATATACGGTTAAAAGAAGCAGTCGCAACACCATTATACCATAACTCCAACCCCGACCACACAAGGTTATATGCCATGGTTGGGTTGCACAACTTAAAGAGAAAATTTGGCTTGTCGGGAAAAAGTGTGACGGCAATACTCCTCTGGCCAAAAGATTTGCTCCCCAAAGAAAATACACTTCAAGTCAATTATCCGATCATGAAGGGTAATTTGAAAGTTTTGGGTATTAAATAAAAATCAATTCATTGCTGCAAGTATGACTGCATTTTATACTATAAGGAGCACAAGGACAAACGGGCTTGTCATGTATGTAAGGAACCTAGATATGAACAAAAGATAATAGTACATAATAAACGTTTGTTGAAAGTAGATACGCAAATACCTAAGAAGGTGTTAAAGTATTTCCCTTTAGGTCCTCGATTGAAGAGACTTTACACTATACCTTGGATAGCAGAGGCAATGACTTGGCATGGTCGAGCGGAGGTGGGTGAGAATCTCATGCGACATCCGATTGATTCATTTGTGTGGAAATATGCAAATCAACGATATCCGAACTTTGCTACAGAAATACGCAATGTTCACCTCGGAATATCAACCGATGGGTTTAACCCGTTTAGCAAATTGAGCACAGATAAGAGTATATGGCCTGTGTTTACGGCGCCTTTAAATTTGACCCCGTCGTTGTGCATGAGAAAGGAGTTTTCAAATTTTTCGTTGTTGATACCAGGTCCAAAAGCACCGAGTAGTGACATTGATGTTTTCTTAGCGCCACTAATAGATGAATTGAATGATTTATGGGTTGAAGGTGTGAGAGTGTTCGACTCGTACAAAAAGGAGGAATTCATTTTGAGAGCTATGTTGATATGGGCAATTCATGATTTTCCTTCTTATGGGACCTTATCTAATAGCAATGTACATGGTTACCTAGGTTGTCCTATATGTGGAGAGGAGACTAAAGCCAGCTGGCTTAAGAAAAGTGGTAAACTTTTTTATCATAGTCATCGAAGATTTCTGCCCCAAAGTCACAAATTCAGGTTAATACGAAGCAATTTTCTCCTAGAAGGCACCGTGACGCGACCACCTCCACCAAGACTTTCTGGTTTGGAAATTGAAGAAAGGTCATTAAAGGCTGATCAAAAGTTGAGGGGGAAACAACCCATAATTTTGGCCTAAAAGCGTAAAAGAAAGGATGTTGATGTGAAAACGGTGTGGTCGAGGAGATCAATAATTTTTTATTTGCCATACTGGAAGGAACATCATGTGCGACATGTGATAGACATAATGCACGATGAGAAAAATATTATTGAGCATCTCGTAAGCACATGCATTGGTGGTTCTCATTCCAAGGCTGGAGAAAAATCTCGTGAAGATCTTCGTGATTTGAAGATTAAAAGATCATTATGGTTTAAAGAAGATACAAACACTGGAAAAAAGCATATGTCAGTTGCATCTTATACTGCGTGGTGAGTCCTGGTCTAGATTTAGAATGATTTGTTACATGTTCATGACATTCCATGTCATCGAAGTGTTGTGTCGTTATTTTTTTTAGTATATTTTTTATTCTATGTTCATTTTGTACTTGGCGCCCACTTAGGGGTTGTTTGATGTTAAATTAAGTTTAAACAAGTTTTATGTGTACTGAATATTTGGAATATGAGAAATATAAATGAAATGTTGTCAAAAATTTTAAACTTGTTATCATGATATTTATTTTATTTTCATTATTTCATCATTTTGTGATGATATAAAAATATTTGTAATAGCTTTTACAACATTTAACAAATCCAATTTTGTAACTGCTAGTAGGAGTCACAAATTTGTCACTACTATCAATTTTGTAACTGTTAACAGCAGTCACAAATATATGATTCGTAACTGCTGAGAGCAGTTACGAATAGCAGTTACAAATGGAGGTTACCAGTCATAACCCCATAGGGGTTATAAAAAATTGTGACTGCTGTTAGGAGTTATAAATTTTCTTTTGTCACCCCCTAAATTATGACGGTAAATAGCAGTTATAAAGGTCATTTGTGAGTACTAACAGCACTCACAAATCTCCCATTTTGGTGTAGTGTAAGAAACTTACCCGGTTCTGAGCTCCTTTGATGGTGTTCCGATTTGAAGGAGGAAGAGGACTTTTCCTCTTCTGTTTTCTCCATCATGTTTAGTTCGTAGTTAATGGGTTTGGGGATAAGAAAGGCGGGTTGTACTTTACTTTTGTTTTTTTGTTTGTCTCAACCCCCTGTTCATGAGTTTATTGTTGGGAGAAGCTTTTGGTTGAGAAATGTTGGTATACATTCTTGGTTAACTTGTATGCAAAGTTGGGCTGGTTTAACGATGAGGAGAGGCATCGAAAAACCAATAGTCTTTTTGGTATTCTGAAAGAGAAGAGAGAGAGTCTTGAAAATAAAGAGGAAAAGGTTGACTAATATTTAATACTGATCATTTATTAAGTTGCCATGTGGCAGTCTTAGATGATTTGAGTCTATAATTTTTATATAGTTATATAGATTTGCACCAAGGACTTGGCCCTTACACGGTAAAGTGTTACCCTCGCTCGCCTTTGACGCGAGGCATCTTGCCACTCCATTTAATTTATCTTTTTCATTTGTTAGGAACAAACTCCGTTGCCCATTGGGTAGCACCTTCGTCTTTCTCTAATTCACTGACTTTAAATTGGGTTAAAATCACTCGCCCTATGTAATCTAGTGTTAGAGATCTTTACCTTTTTCCTTTCGCTTTCTGGACCAATGATCCAGGAGGACTTTGCTTTATAAAGGGGTTCTTTTATAAGCCTTTGCCTTATTCTCTTTTATATGATCTAGCAAAACAAAGAAAGAGTAAGATTTCAACCAATCACATGAAGGGTCAACAAATTTGAATTTAAAAAAGAGTGATGCTATGGGTATCAAACAAATCCTCAAAAGAGTAATGGTAGGCGGACTCAAAATTGGGATTCAAAATCGTGACTCGCTGACATGGCGTGTCGCGATTGGTTACTGCCACTGGCGCGAACCCACGTTTATAAAGGATCAACCAATGACAATACGCCACGTAAGCAGGACTCCCAATTTTGAGTCTCAATCAAGAGTTCACCAAGTGTTATCCATCCCCAAAATCGCATTAATGAGTTGTGCCCTGGTAGGAGTCATACCACAATGTATAACACTTAAAGCTATTTGAAAAGAATTTGAAGAAGTTGTTTGGAACACAAAACATTTCCTTTTAAAAAATACACAGTTGGTCGTGCATCTCTTGGAGCCTTGTCTTAACATTCTTCATCACTATTTTTCAAGTGCCTTTGCAGCAGGTTTCTAGGGATTTAGTTATCTCCAAATTGTTTGTTTGGAAGATCTTATTTTTTGTGGTGATAGATTGGGATTTTTGAAGATTGAGAGATAATCCCTTGTATTTTGATACCTCCAACATTCTTCATCAATATTGTGATACCTCGCGTATTTTGCATGAACTTGAGAGGAAAACATTCATTCATTCTTATTACGATAGTGGATTTCTCGGATTTGCGCCAGTGTTTTTTCCCTCTTCATTGGAGGGGTTTCCATGTAAACTTTGGCATCTTATTTGTTGCTTGTTCTCTTTAAGTTCGATATTTCTCCTCTTAGACATTATAGATATTTTTTTCAAAATATAATGTGGTGTGCTTGGCTTAAGTTGTGTTCTTAATCAACTTTACTTTAATCCTACACACTTGTTCTTCTCCTAAAAATTCCCTCCTTGTAGCTTTGCCAAAACTTATCTAATGGGGAATATGATTGCTAGTGACTTAAAATTTAGAAATTTTGTTAACTTTACTTTAATCCTTCACAGAATGAAGAATTACTGCTGAAACACGCACACAAAAAGGACACAGAACTTTCTGGGAAAGCAGTTATGAGTTTGTAATGTGTGCATGCTAACAGAAATTTAAAGTAAATACCAGCTTGCTTGCATGTGTATGTTTTTTTTTAGTTTTTTCAATTGAATTTTAATTTTCAATTAATTATCAATATAATACTTTACTTTGCTTTCTTTTATTTTTCTTTTTTTTTAAATTATTATTATAGGTAAATGGGCCAAAAATTCTGACTTTAGCTTAGTACTCAAAATTTGACAGCCGAAAAATCCAACTTGTTGGAAGTTCGAAACAACATTCAATGATATCGTTTTTTTTTTCTCTAGGAAAGGCCACCTTCTACTTAACTCGTCAACTGAATTGTACTTGAACAAATAAGATCCAACCCAATCACTAGTTGTGTGATTTGGGAGACTTAATGGGTATTTTGAATTTTTTTTTTGATCAACTCACACAACACAATATACTTAACCCAATCTGGTCGAGACCATAAATCCGAGATTATAAGCAAACCCAAGTACAAAGTCTTATGGCCCTTGGCTACTTGGTTTTATGGCCCTTTTATAGTGTGTACTTGGGTTTGCTTATAATCTCCGATTTATCGTCTCGTCGAGATTGGGTCAAGTATATTGTGTTGTTTGAGTTGATAAAAAAAAACAAGTGGCCAAGGGCCATAAAACCAAATCTTGATCCCACATCGGACATATATTCAAAAATCTTGAGACTTATAAGTACCATTAGCTCAGGGACGAAGCTAGGATTTTATATTAAGGGGGGCCAAAAAAATTATGAAGGAATTTTTTCAACATTTTAATATATACTATATCCCTAAAATTGGCAAGGCATGCAAAATTGTAAAACTAATAGAAAATGTCAAAATAATCATATTCTAAACATATTTTTTTTCAAAATACAGTATCTTCAAAACCATTTTGAAAATCGAATAACAAAAAAGCTAAAAGTCTCCCACATCAATCCATAATATATGATTCATTTGAAAAATCTATTCTTTTCCAAGTAATCATGGCTAGAAGCACTTGAAAGATAATGTATAATATTTTTCAAATCAATCCAATATTGTGGGTCGATTTGGGAAGTTTTTTGGAAGTGGAATTTTTTTTGGTAGAAGCAAGAGGTAGAATGATTTGTTCACAGTTAACCTAATCTAATGAGGGGTTTAGTTGTATGTCTTGATATTAAATATTTATTTACTACTAATTTATAACAGTAGCCCAAGCATGTTCTTAAACTCTAAAGTGCTGAGTAAAAAATTATGTTCACAATTATGTCTAGAAAAAAATAGGATGAAATAAAGGGTCATGAATCAAATTCATAAGTAGAACAAGCAAATTAAGTTTAAAATCAGGTTTGCAAAGGCATAAATGTGTAATTAAAATAAAGGCGATGGTAAATATAAGATATATGTAATTAAAATAAAGGTGGTGGTAAATATACAATGAAAGATGGTGTTAAATTTCGGCAGTGGACTTTCGTAGCTTTAAAGCTCAACCATGGGATTAAAACAATAAGGGGATATAGAATAAAGGGGAAGGAAATAAGTAGTAGGTAATGGTAAGTTTAATTTGGAACAGAGAAAATGTATGAAAAAATAATATATGATGAAAGATAATTTTCTTTTTAAAACCATGAAACTTGCTTAGCACTACACTGGCAAATTTATTTGAAATGTTGGAGGGAGCCATGGCCCCCCCTGGCCCTATACTAGCTTCGTCCCTGCATTAGCTTCAAAAGCTAGGCCCTTTTGTAGTGTGTACTTGGGTTTTCTTATAATCTCGGATTTATGGTCTCTTTGCTTACAATCTCGGATTTATGGTCTCGTCCAGATTGGGTGAAGTATATTGTGTTGTGTGAGTTGATAAAAAAAAATGGGTATTTTGATTCGTTTGGATTCAACTAAATGACATGTCAGCTGTGGTAAGCAGTCTATATTGGTTTGTTAATATGGTGCTCTTGAGATGGTTTTTATACATCGCTTCGGTGAGTATAGTTGGCGCTTTCATTGCACTAGATGAAGCCGTTGAAGCTTAATAAGCATTTTCCCCCTTCGACTAGACCTTCATCATGTATGTGGAACCTTACAGTTTATAGTTGCCTCTATGCATTTGGCTAACATGAGAGACTACAAATTTAAATTTGCCTATATAAATGAAATATAGCATGATCCTTACAAAGAGAAATTTATTGGTCATTGTATACTTCAACTGCAGTACAGAAACTCCACACTGGATACAACTTACAAGTTCAACCATATACCTTAGTCTGTGTCCTCTTGACTCTTCTTATATTCAAATCTTAGTTTGCTTGAATACAAAAAATTACTGGCCAGATGTGGTACTCAAAATTTCAACTATAGTTGCATTTGCATGGGTTGAGTTCCTATAACAAACCTGAACCCTTGTTTCACAATAACACCTAGGATTTTAATTTATTTTATTTTTGGGGGGAGAGAGGGGGGAGAAGGTATACATCTATAAACCACCTCATTATTGGGTGCGAGCTTTGTTTTGATCAACTGTACAAGAAGTAACTAATTACAAACTAACACCAAGCTAAGCTATGGCAGGCAGATCTGTCCTGGAATCAATTGGAATGTATTGAAGAGACAGAGAGAGCACAAGAAAAGCTAAGTTAAGCTTGACGATCGGCTCCATCTTCCTTTGAAATAATCTTCTAAGGAGAGGCGGCTGCTGAATGGCGTGGTTTCACTATCAACATCTAGCAATGCAAGTCCCAAGTGGGACTCTGCACTTGAATCCGGATAAACTTCATCATCATTGTTTTCTTGGTTTTCTAAATCATTTTGATCTTCAATATTCACCCCCTTTTCCCCATCATTCTCCCCTGCTAAAATCTTTAATATCTGCAATATACATAAAAGTACGGGGGAAAAAGGCAATGAGCTTTCACTATAATATCTAAAGAAATGTCATAAGTAAGAATATATCCAAGATATTCAGTAACTAATATAGAAATTTTATAACCTGGCTCATTTTAGGACGAAGCCGAGCTGCTTGTGTGAGACACATCATTGCTGCAAGACCCACTCTCTGTATTTGAGCCTTGTCAGCATTTTTATCCATATTCGGATCCAATATACTTGATAGATCCCTGCTCTCTAATTTTGGTTTTGCCTGAATATGAGGAAATTTTCTTATATACATAAACAGAACCATAGGAAGTGGAGAAAAAAATTTGGGGAGTTTAAAGTCGGATGCAATCCAATATGATTTGTCTTCGGTAAAAAGTCACTCGCCTGTGAATATGAATATAGTTTTGAATGATAATGTATCACAAATGCATTATATAATACGTCTATCTATATAGCTTATTGATATATGTCCATGTCGAATTATTATTTTACTGTATACAAAAATCATGGACTACAAACAAAAGCGACAACAAAAACAAACTCATCAAGTGACCTCACCCAATAAAAAGAGGTTTCAGTTTTTTGCTGAACTGAACAGAAATGCAGGATCTGATACAAAAAAAAAAAAAAAAAAGTGGTGATAAAAGAGAGATGCTTACCCACATTACCAAGCTCTCTTGGCCTTTTGGAGTCTCGAAACCAATTGACTTTTTACCCGATAACAGTTCTAATAGAACCACACCAAAGGAGTAGACATCAATTTTTTCACTGACTTTCCCATACATGAAATATTCAGGAGCGAGATAGCCGAAAGTTCCTACTACATCTCCGTGAGTCAAGAAAGATGAATTTGTGGGCCCCCATATTGCTAGCCCAAAATCAGTTAACTGAAAAAAAAAATTAGACTTGTTACAAAATAAAATTTTCAATTTTCATAACCACCATCGATCTAATGACGCACCTGTGGTTGATATTCATCAGAGAGAAGAATGTTTGAAGACTTAACATCTCTATGGATGACCGGCTGAGAGCACTCATTGTGTAAATAATTTAGGGCTTCAGCAATCCCAACAGCTACTTTAAATCTGACATCCCATGACAGTACAGATTTATCTTTATTATTACCTGCATTAGAAAAATTTTATACTTAGATTGTAGGTTCTGAAAAATTGACTGAGCAAAAAGTATGAATTGGAAAGAAACTTACCATGTAGATTTTCCTCTAAATTTCCATTTGGCATAAAATCATAAACAGAAATTAAATAATTATCTTCCACACATATTCCAAGCAGAGGAGTGATGTTTTTGTGGTTCAACGTGGTCATAATTTCAACTTCCAAGGTAAAATCCTTCCAGGCTTCTTTAGTAAACTTCAAAATTTTTACTGCCACTGGCTTGCCATCAGGAAGAAGGCCCTTGTACACACGGTTACACCCTCCTCTCCCAATCAGATTCTCTGCAATAGTCAGATTTTTATTAACAGAATAGGCTTACTAGAGGGTAATAACAAATCTTATCAAACCAATAATAGCGAAATTACCAGAGGAGAATTGTGAAGTCAAATTACTCAAAACATCAAATGTGAACCATTTGATGCCAGAGGAATCCGTTCTCAGTAGTAGCTCATCCATATTACTCTTGTCACTCTTGTTTGTGAAGGTGTCGCTATCTGATCCTAGAGAATTTTCTGTATTACTTGAACTAACACTAGAGTCGGATCGAGGGGTATCTGGTAAAGACCGGCTAGGTAAGCTCATCACCCACTGCACCACCGACATTTTTCTGGCTTCCATAGCTGCTGGACTTAACATGGTAGCTGCTCGGAGTAGGGGCCAACCTGGCCTCTGCGGGCCAAGTTCTTCCATTAAAAAAGAAACTGAACTAAAAGCTTTTTTATGCCTCTTTTTTTCGAGAGGGCTAAAATCATCCTCTTTGTGAACATTTTCCAAGCCTTGTATTACTTCATGACTAAAGTTTCCAATCTCTAATGTCTCAGATTCACCAAATTCAGATTGATTATCTTTAGGATTAGGATTTCCATCGTGGTAGAAACTTGGCTTTGGATCTTCTCTCAAACCTAGCATGATCAAGAGCAATTTTAGTATAGTTGAAATAGTTTACCAACTTTTTATTTTAAATTTTGTATGAGAATAGATCACCTAACCTGATAGTTGGTTATTAGAACGCCTTCTAAATGCAACCTTCCCATTGTCAACAGCCACCACTTCCGTGGTGTCAGGCAGCTTCTTTGCACAGTACTTAGCAATGGAAAGCCAACCCCTGAAAAAAGGCCATAATTCATACTCATTAAAAATAAAAACTCATGAACTAAAATTAAATAAAAACTTTCCCTTCTAGCTCTACTTACCCAAGAGCATTGTGCTTGCTAGTCCCCACAATTACAGCCACTGCACCACAGCTTTTTGCCTCTCTCACCAGAACTTTTCGAATTGAACTTCCTCTCAAGACCTGACCACTAAGTTCTACCTGAAACCCCAATCAAAATATCACATATTAGTTATTCTTTTTCTTTCTCCCTACCACCCATTAAAATTTAAGAAAAACAAACCTCTTTTTTATTACAAAGACCACCATAATCTTGTAGATATTCATCCAACAAAGGCTTGTCTTTCAAAGTACAATCTGAAAAGATATATTCAACTTTCACTTAAGACTGCGTAAACAACTTGAAAAATGCAATTTGATTTTACTACAAGAGATATAAAGACAATACCAGAATTTCTACTGACATGAATTGCAACCACTTGATCCCCTGTATTTGCAACCTTCACGACAGCCCAATCAAGTAGCTCTCTAGCATGGGTATCAAATCGGATGCCAACCAAAACAATTCTCTTGGCAACCGTCATTCTTTACGTTCAAACAATTTAAAACATACGTGAACCTTTTATGTGAGTTGATGACAGTCAAACTGGCATTCTTACTTCTCTCCGTAATAGTCAAATAATCCAACCGACGAAGCAAATAGGCTGCTCCACAATGCTGTTGTACGTAATCAGACATTTAAACAAAAAGCCCGTGGCATATTACAATTGGAAAAACCAAATTTGGAATTAAAAAGAAGTAAAAGTAAAAGTAAAAGCCACGGGACCCATAAGACCGGTACATGATCTATAGGATTAAATTAAACAAATCTTGATTTGTCGTTGACGCCCATCATCTTTTAAAATGAAATTTCCGCAAAGGATCGTCAGATAATTCAACTAACAAATAAATTAAAAGGGTGGGTGATAGGGTGACGATATAGCTTAGTGGAGCTAAAATATTTAGGGAATGAGATTAAGGGGGAATTGAAGAGAGCGTCGGCAAGTGAGGGAATTCCCGCGAGAAATGGACAGAGTTTTAATTGTAGATGTACGTAAGGGAGCAGTGGAAGAGTTTTTTCCGTTAAAAAAAACTGGTAGTAAGAGTAAGGCACGGGAAACCCGTGTTATCAGGTGGATAGTAAGCACCGACAAATACGCCAGGGAACGCTGAACCGGCTATCGCGGGTTGGCCAACAGGTTGTTGGGTGAAAAAATACGATATCGTTGAGAGACGAGAATACCCCTTCTGTTGGTTTGTAATAACATGAGATTTTCCTCCAGTCGCCGTAGGAGTGTGCGGTGCGGTGTGCCATTTTGGACAAACATTTAAAGCAACTTAAACGTGGTCCCCGTGAAAACTCCCGGAGCCAATTTATTTATGTATTTTTATAAATTACTCTCCTTTATTATGTATATATATAGTTAAATATTCTAAAACTCTTTTTTGTCTCAACAGAATTCTTCTTACAATAAATTACATTGTAAATATATAACGAATATCCACTATAGCTATAAATAGAACTTATTAAGAAAAAAATATTTTGACATAATCTAGTAAGAAATCTCTTTATGAAAATATGATTTTTTGGTTGGAGCTTTCTTTATTTATACTAGGGAGCCATCAAGTTTGACGGAAATAAAGATTTTATTATTTTCACTTTGATCCATATAATTTTTGGGTTATTTATACTTTTTGATCCTTATTAATCATGACATAGATCACTTGGATAGCAAAGTTAATACAATCACCTTGGATACTTTCTTTTTACTAATCATCCAACCACAATGCCTCGGGAGCCAACAAAGTTCGAAAAAAAGCGTCGCCAAAAATTCCCCAACCATCGATCGTTTCCAATGCACCAAGAAAATGTACTTCAAATGATGTTGAAAGTCATTCAAAGGATGTCCAATACAAAGCCAAGGTTTCTAGAAAATGTCGCGCTAATTTACATTATAATTGGCATAAAAGCTACAAAATGTCCTTATATTATTTAAGTGAAACAACATTTGAACCCATTTAAATATTTTTTTTTGTAAACTTTGAATATGTAATTTTCCAAGAAAATATATCATATGTTTTTTTTTTCAAAATAATAAAAATTGCTTCAATTTTTATAAGTTTATAGATAGGACTTAACTTATGATTTGGATTTTTTTATATTAAAAAAGTGATGTAAATAAAATAAATCATATTAGGCAACACCTACAAATACAATGCAATAATTAATTGAACGTTCCTTAAATTTTCAAATTTTATATGGTTTCACAAGTTTTATGATAATTATTAAATTAGTTCAAGTCTCTTACTAGCTAAAAGAACAAAAATAAAAGTAAGTGTTTAATCTACGCAAATCACAATCTCAAAAGAAAAGCTAAAAATTTTGTATCTTACCCTAACCATAATAATGGACTGCCATATCCAAAAATTTAAAATTAGACAATTGTTAAACTAATTAAGTTGATAATGCTCACATTCTCAGGATATATAAGTTACACATAATTCTAAAAATAATATTTGATTCACTAACTTAAAGTCCAATCAAATCCATTAAACCGTTTAAACAAAAAGAGTTATATGCTTCACGAAAAAATATATTAAAAAGCAATTGTAAGTATTATAAATATTTAGAATTTGGTTGTTATATAAATTGTTATTGTAAGAGCATAATTTATGTCATTTGCTCATAGCTTAGACTTACATACATTTTGGCGTATCCCGTTACCATTTGACTCGAGCCGTCACAAAGAACCAAATCTCCAACATCTTTAAAATTTAAGATGATCTCCATGTTACAAAGGTATAAATAAATTAGGAGTTCAGATCTATTTACATTTATATTGGGAGATTTTTATATTGAAAATGATGCATTTTTTTATCTTAATTTTTTTTTAAATTCGTCGACTTCGTTCAAACAAGAAGTCATTCTAGTTCGAACGAGATGTCAAACTCATTAGAAGCCTCGTTTTAACTTTTTATCTAACGTGCATCTAACGATGGCGTACTGTTTGGCCTTGTTTGAAGCTCATTCAAACCAGATAGTATTTTCGTTCTAACGACCTTCCTGTAGTTCTAACGAGATGCTATTCTCGTTCGAACGAAACTTTTTTTCGTTCGAACGAATGGTGTCGCCTTATAAAACTGCATACCTTGTGACGCCTTATAAATACTTGCTTTGTACATTTTTTTAGAGAGACTTTTTACAAATCAAAAACAGCATACTTGGTTCAAAAGGTCTCCTTTTGTTTAGGTTTAAAACACCTTTTGATTCAAACAATTCATCCCAAATATATGTGTGAATCCATTTGAAACCCTAAAAGTATTTCATATTTAAGTTACTCTTGTGGAGAGGCATTCTTCACTGCTGACCTTATGGTTCTTGAGGGGATCACTGCTGAAGGAAGACAAAGGCTGATTAGTGGATATCCAAGTAGGAACCGCCACCTGTGGACGACTTGGGAGAGAGACGTATTCTTTAGAGGTTTTGTAAGGAGTCTCTTGTAAAACTCTAAAGTGCTAAAATAGGTTTTTCCGACAACGAATTTTTTCTCAAATTTCCTTGTTTGTTTGCATGTTTTATTTTATTTATTTTATCACCTAGATTCATGTCTTAGTATAAAAAGATAAAATTTGGAATTGTGTATATTCGATATTTATTATATAATTATTCCATTAAGATCGCAAGCACAATCTACAAATTGGTATCAGAGCATGTTGCATAAAATTACCGTGTGACATTTTTCTGCAAAATTATTTTTTCTTTGATATTAATTTTTTTTTTAATTTTTATCTTTTAAAAATTGTATTTTAATGGAGAATTTGTATAAGTGTGAGAAAGACAAGGAGAGGTGTTTTAAGTGTGAGAAAAAGGGTCACAAAGCTCATGAGTATATGAATAGGTCGAAACGTTAAGGGAAAGCAAAGTTGCCTTAAACGTCACATTTAGCGATAGAGAGGTCGAGTCAGTGACTTCGGGAGAAGAATCACCGAAAGGATGTAACTTCACCGCATTCATGGCTAGTCATGTTAGTACATCTAGTGCACCTCGCAACGATGAGGAAGCTACTAAACACGAACACCTTGACAGTAGAGTGAGGGAGAGAATGCTTTGAGAGAGAGAGAGAGAGAGAGAGAGAGAGAGAGAGAGAGAGAGAGACCTTTAGCGCGCCTACCCTGATCTTTACGCTGATCCTTTAAAACGAAAAAACAAAATGAAGAGTTAGCTATGAGAGTTTTAACACTAGAGAAAGAGTTGAGAGATGCGAAAGGGAGTGAGTTCTCACTAAGAGAAGCTTTGGGATAGAGATCTTGTTTAATTGAAAGAGAGAACGGGGACTTAACTAACAAGGTAGCTACTTTTACGAGAGATCTCCAAGCGTCTGTGGAGACTCGTGAGAAACTTTAAGCCCTTGTATTCCTAGTCAAGAAAGATTTCGAACGTGTACGGGGGGTCAAGGTAACTATTAAGAATACATCGAAGAAAGGTAGGTAAGATGATCCTCAGCCCCGTTTTAGAAAATGTAGAGAGGCAAGGAATAGGTTATGACAGTGCATCCACTTTCCATGATGCACCCGAACCGGTTCTCGAGTTTGTGATAGACCCTTATGGACCTTGACCTAATCCACCTAAAAGAGTTCAATATAGAAAAACAAACTGAGGTAGACCCAAACCTGTCTATATTTGCACCTTTTGCAAAAGAAGAGGTCACCTTAGAGAGTTTTGTTATAAATTAGGTAGAACTAGTCGCACACATACTCCCGTACATCACTTTAGCGACTTTGCTAGTCTTAGGTAGCAAGTTGAATTTCTAGACATGACTTCACATAGTTTAATGGAAGAATTGCAATGGATGTCGTTGTCGTTTGAGAATGCTTCCAACATTCCGACTAGTATTAACAACAATAAGGGCAAACGAAAAGTTACCGCTACTTGGGTACCTAAGCGAGACGATAAAGCTCTTATTGTTTATGTTGCTCTCAAGGCTCAAAATACTTCTCAATGGTATTATGATAGTGGGTTATTTAGGCACATGACCGATGATGTCTTATTTTTCACCCACCTTGAGGATCACAAGGAATGTAAAATCACCTTTGGAGATAGGAGTAGGTCTAGCATTTTAGGACGTGGTAGTGTTGAGATACCCGAATTTTCTAAGATAGATGAGGTGTTGTACGTGAAAGGGTTGAAAGAGAACTTGATTAGCATAAGTCAATTGTGCAACGCAAACTTTGTGGTAAAGTTTGACTGGCCCGAATGCAATATTTATAATCAATTTGATAAACTTTTACTACAAGGTGTAAGGGCGAAAGATAATTGTTATTGGATTGTGCCCAAATTGAAGTACTGTAGCACATCAATTTGGTAGTGTGTCGTAATGTAAACGTGAATTTTTGCAATGTATAAACGTTAAATTTGTGTATTCACTAATATACAATGTATAGAGTAAGAGTAAGAGACCTTAGTGCTAATAGAAAATATTATGATTGAACAAGAGTGAAGAAGTCTTATTGTCTAGGGACTAAACTATAAGAAGCTTTATATTTTACAGTATTATATACTAGTTTTAAACCCCACGCGATGCTCGAGCGTTTTACAAAATCTACTTATTAAATACAAAAAAAAATCCTACAACTATATGGATACGACATAAAGATAAACCCTAAGAAACTTTCATTACAAATTAAACAATCGAAAGTAATTATGTTGGACAAATATAACACACTTTATGGATCATGATAATAGGTGCCCTAAAGTCATACATTAAAGATGTAAAAATAGTACGTACATGATCCCGACATTCAATAGACTCATGCATTTCTGATATACTTTCTATTCTGACGCTCAAAACATATTTTCTTTGGCACATAATCTCATTTTCTTAAATTTATATATACATACAAATTTATGGTAACAAATATATTCTTAAACAAAATAATATGAAGAAAAAATATTTGCAGAAAAAAATGAAAGCATAAATATATTATAACCCTAAAAGTTAGCATTAATAGTAACCGATAAAAGTAAAAACATAAAGAACATAAACTTATTATTGCTAAAAATTTGGGGAGAACATGTTGCAAAGTATAACTTATCAAATTATAAATCCATTTATAAAAAACCTTAACTATTGTATAAAATTTTAATAAACATTAAAGTCAATTAAAATAATGACTTTTCAACAAGATGGAAAGGATAGAGACATTTCTTCAATCTATTCTTATTGAAGAAGAAAGGAACTAACACCTAAAAATGTTGTTTTCGTCAGACTTAATTTTAAGTCAAAAGTTCAACCATTTTGTGTAGACTTCCAATTGAATCTAGAATGTTAAGTTGAACCTAAAGTATATGTGAACCTTTATATGAACAAATCACATTTTAGATACAAATTATGCAAAAAAATTATAAAGTTAACTCAGATAATTTGTCAAACATTTAGTAAGCAAAACCTGGAGAGTTAAATGAATGAATTATTATATCATGGTAACTTCAAATCTTATCTAAATTAAATAATACATAAAATCAAAAACTTTATTGAAGTATATAAAATTAGTAAGAATCAGTCATTCATGGACTTCTACTAAATGAAAATAAATAGTGTATTCATACAAAGAAGATTGTGAAACACATACATCTGTTATGTGGGTATAAAATAAATATTAACATAAGAAATATTTTCTCCCCTTATTTTTCATCCACCAAATCTCGAATTAACCAACATATAGTCCTAATTTCTAAAAAAATAAACGTCCAAACCTAAGCTGGGAGCACAACAGCACCACCGTCCACCTTGATTTTTGTCACTTTATCTTAACCAATTATCTCCATTTTTACTCTCTATATGCCTCTCTAACGGGTGTGGAATTTTAAGATTTTCGGGGAGAAGTGAATCGAGGACCTTCCACTTTTATATAAAGTTTTCGAGGAGATCAGGAGTTGTATAAATAAGAGGGAAGATGGATAGAATATGTAAGAGAGATAGTATTGCCATTAAGAGAGGATTATTCGAAATGGAAAGTCGAAAGGGAGAGATACCCAACTGGTTCAATGCACCTAGAAGACCCAATTTGCTAAAAAGAGCCAATTTGTTAAAAAAAAAAAAAAAAGAGCTAAAGATATAAAGAGTTCTTAAAAGAGAGAGAATAATGGCATAAATTGAAGGTAATAAAAGGATGAAAGGATTTGTATGAATTACATACTCATTTTGAACTCCCGTGGCGAAGTTAAGATTAAAGACATCATTTATATATATATATATATATATATAAGGACTCCTTATTGTGCAGACCCTAGTACATAGCATTTTTCTAAAATAGTAAAAAAAAAAATGATGAAACTTTATGGATGTGATCTCCATGGTGAGAAGATCATCTCCGATTTTTTTTCACCAAAAAATTCAATTAAAAAATCATTGAGATGAGGTGATATGTAAACAAAATGGTATAAATAATATGTAAACAAAATCGTATAAATAATAATATCCCCAACATCCTCATCATCATCAAAAAATTCAAATAATAAGAAGACACATTTGTAAAATCCATCATTTGAACCCAACAACAAATAAGATTTAGAGTTAAATGGAAAAATCCACCGGCAAGAAATGAAGATGAGGATCTTGCTTGTGCATTTTTTTTTTTTGCGTGTTTGGCTAAGTCTTTGTATGTGTGTTCGTCTCTATGTTCGTTTGTGTATGGGTGAGAGAAGGGAAAGATGAAGAAAAGAGAGAGAGATGTAGTGGGGTTATGTGTGGGGAAAGGAGGAGGAGGCGGGGGTAGGGGAAGGGGGAGGGAAGTGACGAGTGGTTGTGGGTGGGGGAGGGGCGGTGGAGGCTGAGGGAATGGGAGGTGCATGGGTGGGTGGGGTAGTTTTTTAGGTTGTGAAAGTGTGAGATAGTAAAACATAAATGGGATTTTAGTTAGTAATTACAAAATGACTATCTAAATTGAAATGGACCAAAATACCCTCAAAAGTGATCATGTGTAGCGCACACTATTAAACTTTTCGTCCAAAAAGTTAGCGATATTAGCAGTAGAGGTTACTTGAAATGAAAAGTTCAGGTGGTAAAATAAACTAGAGGTAAAGTTCAGGAGGCCAAAAGTAATAATCCTATTATTTCCCTCCATCTTCATTCCAGGATTAAGGCCTACACTTTGTGCTAGGGCTGCTAAAACACACACACACATACACACACACACACACACACACACACACACACACACATATATATATGAAGGCTCATTTATATCATGATGTATAACATCACACCTAGTTCTAGGTCCTAAGAAATTGCTTTTCCAAAAAAAATCACTTTCTCTTGAAACTAAACTTCCAATCAACCCATATTCAAAAAATTAGTTTAAAATACATTTTATAACTATATTTAAAAAATATACAAAAAACTGTTGGCACAGACCCTTATAAATAAAGTATTTTGAGCATTTTTTTGTGGATTTTTTAAATACAGTTACAAAATGTATTTTGACCTAATTTTTTTAACATGGGTTTATCAGAAGGTTGATCTCAAGAGAAAAATAAAAATTTTGAAAAAAAAGTTTTAAGAGCGTACAACTAGGTGTGATGTATAGAGAATGATGTATGAGAGAATTCTCATATACACACACACACACACACACACATAACTGATCAGATGCGTACAAAAATAATGGGTTTATTAACGGACCACAGTAAAACGATATAGTTTTGTGGTGTTTCGAGGTGAATTGAATGATTTTTTTTTGTCATTTCACCCTCATTTTCACACAAAAAAATTATGCCGTTTTGAGATGGTTCGTTAATAAATTCGTTATTTGGGATCGTACTTGATCGGCTTATATATATATATATATATATTACGCGCGCGCGCGCGTGTGTGTAAAAATACTTATGTAAATGTAACATAATAAAAGTGCAAACTATTTATAAAATGTATGTAACATGATGTCATGGGCATCTATAGATATATATAAAATTATAGCCTAAACTTTTCTCATGGCACGTGTCAAGTTTTTACGCCACTACATGTCAAGAGCTCATAATGACCCCTTTTCACACAATTTCTCTCTCGTGTTGAGGCTGGTTATATGTACACCTCTTTGATTTCTACAACAAACTTATTATAAGTTTAGAATAGAAATGGGTTTCAAAGTTTATTTACAGACATTAATATTTCAACCCTTTCACTTCTCCATGCTAAAACCCTTTGGTATTTCGCAAATATTTTCGGACGGGTATAAAAGTTCGGTGAGTCGAGTTCACCTAATAAAATCACGAACTAATTCTTCCTTCCAAGTGAACACTAAAGCCATAACCCTAGCCTAATCCCTCACAAGGAGAGGTAAGAATGAATACATAAAAAGGTTAAAATTCTTTATCATAGCTGGCAAGACAACTAAGATGTTATTTTTATCACCATTTTTTATCTACTATTAAGAAAAGAAAAAAGTTGATAAAGATAAAAAAAATGTCATTTCATTGAACATACACACTTCCTATTTCTCATTTAATTAAAGGATAAAATGGTATCTATTTCGTATGATAAATAGTGTTTTATCTTTGCTATTAAGATTGAAATATTTTTCGCAAATTTAGTATATATATCATGTTATATGCGTCTTTCACAATTTTTATGTTTTCACTGAATTACTTTTCATGATTGAGTTGGTCAAGCTATTTGTATATTTTGATCAAAAACTTATTATCAAAGTATTTAAAGAATAAAAATATCTCACTATGTCTTTCTAACTTTTCATATGTTAGAGGTTGATTTTGATTAGAACTTACATTCTTTTAGAGATGGTTTGACCTATCTATTTGGAGTTTAAAATTTGAATGCCAACTTAAAAATATCTAATTAACAATTTTTATCTTATAATTTTAATTCTAAGGAGGATTCATAGTTTTAACTATTATATTAAACTACTTCAATGCTTGAAAATAAGTGTTTTCTTTGTTTAGTGATCATAAAACTAGATGAAAATTGAGTTATAATATATTCTCGAAATTAAAAATAACAATTGCACCTATTGAATGTCATTTATATGACTTTTGATATTAATTAAAAATTCAATATTTATAATATATTTTGAGTATTTCGACCATGCGGCATGCTAGTTAAAGTATAATTTTGAATATATCCTTCCCACCACTTATCTTGACAAAAACGTTAAAGGCACCCTACTTTGCACCTCTTTTTAAATTTATTAATTCCCACTTAATAAGAACTGATATAACACTCGCATGTTATTAATTAAAATATTATAAACTAATACACTCATTTGGTAATTACTGATAATTTAATCAACAATATATAAGTTGGCTGGAAATTTTCAAGTGGTGAAAATTTTAGAAGTTTTCTTCCTAATTTTTTTGGACAACCCTTTGAAATTAGGCTAATTAACCTTCTTATTTTGATTTTCCTACTTACCCTTGATACTTTTATTTGGTGGGAAGTCATTTTCATCACAAATTTGATGCACGACCAGACAATGGGTGCTACTAAGTGTCATAAAGTTAAGTCAATAGGACAATATCTTTTTGCACATGACCACGGTCCTACTAAAACGAGCAACGACGTCGCTGGGCTTGGAAAATGACTTATTGACGGACAATCTTTGGGAGTCACCAATTAAAAAGTATTAACCCACAAAACTATTTTACCAAATTGTCACAGCTAGTTAGCCTGAGTGCCTTATTTTGTGTTTATCTTTAACTTTTATATTTGATTTTGTATTATTCTCAACTTTTAGAAGAGTTTTGGAAAATAGAGCTTCTGAGTAATTACATTGGACGAATAGGACATTCAACATTTATTTTGTAAAAGAATCCCTGATTTTTAAAATCAGCTAAAAATCAAAACTATGTACACACGAAGAATGACCGAACAATTAACCGACTTCCTTACCCTTTTCCGATCACTAAACATCCATTCGATGTTTTTCTTCTCTAAAACAAATGATGGAGCAGCCTCGTTATAATAAAAAAAAACACTCGGTCATCAGTAATTAAGGTCATATCATATCATTTTTACTTAGATAATAAAAAATGGCACGTTCCATTTATCATGTGTGCTAATTGTGCACGTAGTGTAATTGGTTATGTTAATAATGTTGGAAAATTAAATAAAATTAAGGGAGTTTTGGGAAAAGGTCCTTATAATACTCAAAGTGTATAAAATTAGGACAATCCATATAATTTTATAAATTTATTCTCTGTACTAAAAATGGTGAAAAATAGTGCCGCTGGCGCGGACCAAAAAAATAAATGCTATTGTACCACAGGGACTAGATTTACAAACTTAAAAAGCATTGTCCTAAAAATCTAAATATAGAAAGGAACATGACTTTTACCTTAATTCTCTATAAAATTAATCAACATATTAGATTATCGAAATTATCTTATACAAGAATTATAGAAATCGTGTACCTGAATCTGATTGAGACTAGGGGGTTGGAGGTCTTCCAGAGACTAATCTCTCTCTCTATGAGTTCTCTCTCATCGATGGGAATGAGACGTCTTTGAGTGTATTAACCTTGGGAACCAGAAACCTTCACTATATTTATAGACATCTAATTAGAACTCTGTAGTTGACTCTTGAGTAACAGTAACACGACTCTTGAGTAACCAATATGTGACTTTTGAGTAACCACACATTTCAAATTTCATACTTACTGCTGATGTCTTTTGAGCTCACCTAATTAGATCACTTCATTTGCCCATTTAAAAATTGACGCTCAAATATAATTACTATTTTAATATGTGAGCCCACATTAAATTATTTGGAATATATAAAATATTCCAACAAATAATCCTAAAATTTAAAGTTCAAAACAAACCAACATATATAAAAAATCAAAATATTAAATGGAATTAAAATTAATTGTTTTAAAAATAAAAAACAGGTTCAACTTGAGTTAGTATAATAAATTAATGTAGGGGGGGGGGGGGGGGGGGTGTTTGATAATCAGTAAGATTTATTATATGTTATATCATTTTATAAATATCTCTATGATTGAAAAGGAAAACTTTCTTTAGTCAAAGCTCACTATTTTCAATATAATTGTGCATTGATTTCAAAGGATACAAATATATAGACCTAAATATACAAACAAACAAAAAATTGCTACTCTATATTTAATTATTGATTTCGTAAGTGAAAATACATGGCAACTAGGTTAAGCCTCGCGCGATGCGCGAGCGTGTTACAAAACAGTTAAATAATTACAATTACAAAAATTATCAAATATTATAATATATATAAAATATTAACTTTATGCGTGCACACACACATGTCACGTGTGCCAAAATCGTGTCACCATATCATTTTCCAAATTCAATATACAAATTCTCTTGTTAATATACAACTCCTCTTCTCATTTATTAGATTCTAATCGCAAAAACATTTGTTCTTACTTCTCTATCATAAATTTCTATTGATTATAACAAAAAAAATTACTATTTAAAAAAAGACATAAAGTTGATTTTAACAAAAAGAAATTATTACCTAAGAAAACTGAACTTAGGTGGTATAAAGCTCTTAGAGGAGAACATATATAATATACAACTAACTTTTTGCGCCCATTTCATTAAACAAATCTATACATATAATAACAACTCTAACTAAGGCTAAACAAAGGTAAAACGCCTAAATTGAGAAAAAAGCTTTTGTAAACTAACATGTTTGTGATGTATTCTTAAAATGAGCATAGAAACACAGGGAGGATAGTAGAGAAAGTGTGGTGAAAATCTTTGAGGGATTTGGGTTGAATTGACCTTGATTTACCGGTGCTGGAGGGTCTATTCAATGAATAACTTCTCTTTCATGTCATAAACGATTAAAATCTTGCGATTAGTATTTTTCAATTCCAACAAATTATAAGATTACATAATGTATTTATTGAAAATTACATGAAAATCAATATAGCAACGTTATAAAATTTAGAAAATGGGGATAGTTAAGATTTAGGAATTTACATAATTGGTTATAACATACTATTCTCATTGAAAAAGTGACCTAAAATCATTTTCTATAGAATTAAAAAAAAGTATTACGACTTTAGAAAAGCTCCTAAATATGAAGAATAATTGTCAAAAATTCACATAAAATCATTTAGATATTTGAATAATAAAAACAACAAACATATTAAAGAATGTAAACAACAAAACAAACCTAGTACAAAAAAGTTAAGTCAATGTGAATTATGCGCTTTCAAAACTTAAGAGATTGAGAATAATAGTAAATTAACCAAAAAAAAGAATGATAGAAAAACTCATCGATTTTCATACCATTACCCTTTACCTAAACTAAAAAAAGTATTCCAAACGAAATGGATTATAATTTCTTAATATTCAAAATGTTGAGAGTGCACTAAGATTGCAAATACCCCTTTAAAAATGCAAATAAACTCTTAAGGGACTATTTGATATACGTGATTTTTCATGACAAATGCAAAAGTGACAAATGAACGATTTATCCACTTTTGTATGCATTTGATAGGCATAATTTGTCATGACATGTGAACCCTTGATTTTGGTGACAAGATTTGCTCACCTCTAACCCAAAGTGAAAAAGTTTCCCCTCAATTTACTATTTTTCTTTTTGTTAAAATATTTTTCAATATTATTGAAATCGAAGGTTTTTCATATTATATTTTTTTACAACCACTTTTTATTAAAAATAAAAGTATTTGTTATTTTAAAAAAAGTTTATAAAAATAAACAGCGTTTTTATTATGAAAGCAAAAAAGTTGACAGTTTAACGAAAATTCTTTTATAAAAAAACTGTTTTGTTTAAAAAAATTATTTTCAATGTTTTTCTAAAAAAATTATTTGTATAAAAAAGCAGTTTCGTATAATAAAAAAAAATTATAGAACCAAAAATGTCTTGTTTTAAGAAAATTGTTCTAAGTTTTTTTAGGACATCAAAATTATACTAATCCTGAAAAAAATTCTTTTGATACAAAGAACTCTTTTGTTTTAAAAAAATAGATAAGAAAAATAGTGCATTTTAAACTATTTTACAGTATTTTTATAAAAAAAAAATATCTTTTTGATAAAAGCCCACTTTTATGTTTTTTAAAAACGCCAAAATTAGTCTAATCCTAAAGACAACGGTTTAAAAAACTGTTTTTATATAAAATTATATAAATCCAAGATCAATATTTTTTTTTTAAATTTGCCATATTTTTATGCTCTAAATACTTATACATTCTTAATGACAAACATACTTTCTTCACAAAAAGGAAAAATGCAATAATTCAGGAATCTAATCCAAATGAGAAAAATCATTTTTATTGGAGATAATAATGGAAAAACAAAACATAAGGTGTAAAAGCATATTATGAATAGGAAAGAGGAGGTAATACCTTGATTTTTTTAGTAGTAGTGTTCATTTTGTACAGGTACATGATTTGATTGTATGGGTGTATAAATAGTTGAAATCTCTTGAGATTTGAGGAATTTAATTAGGTAGTTTTTAGGGAAGTGGAAGTGGGCATTGGAAAATGGAGGGGTGTGGAATAGGGAACGGGCAAGAGAGAGACCTTTAGATTTAAGTTAAAGCTATTGATAGAGATTTAATGATATTTAATGCATTTAATGCATTAGTCTTTATTGCTTGACACGTGTCCATTCTCTTTAAAGAGACACCAAAATTATATTATGTTACTAGCATGAACGCCACGCGATGCGTGGCCGAATATATATATATATATATATATTATAAAATAATTGTTAGCAAATCAATTCGGAATTGCTAATTGAAATAACATAACTATTTAGCACATCTAGTTTTATTTCTTTAAATTATAAAATAATTGTTAGCAAATCAATTCGGAATTGCTAATTGAAATAACATAACTATTTAGCACATCTAGTTTTATTTCTTTAAATTAAATTTAAAGAGCCAATAAGTAAAAAAGAGTGACAACATAATGTGATCAAGAAATATATATATATAATCGAGGGTCAGGGCAATATTTTATACCCGTCATAAATTTTGTCACCATTCTTATCATTGATAAAAAATAGTTCATGATTCGAGAGAAAGAGAGAACAAATAATAAGAGACTCACCAGGGATGTTTTACGGTCACACACATACACCTCCATGAATGTTTAGAAATTCAACTAAAAAATGGAATCCACCTACCTCATACCTCCATAACTGTTAAGATTTAAAATTCAACCAAAAAAATCCACCACCAAATCTGGTAAAACTCAATTCCCCCAAACTCATATATATATAGGTATTTACTATTGCAAAAGACAACTTTTTCATATTTTATAAAACATTTTTATTTTCTATTTATAAAAGCACATATTTTTTATTAAAAATAGTTTTTAACATAAAAACTGTTTATTATAAAAAAATAGTTTTTTTGTCAAAAAATGTTTTCATTTTTAAAAAAAATAAAAACTTTCTTTTAAAACTACAAAAAAAGTTTGTATTGTTTTATGAAAAATAAAAAATTATATTTTCAAATTATGAAAACTATTTTTTATTAAAAAATTTGTTTTAAACTTAAAAAACCTGTTTGTCCACACACTTAAACTTAAAAAAAGGTAGAAAACAAAAATGTCGTGAATAAAAAATATCATAACTGACCACAAAAAATTCCATGAAAACCAAATTTACAACAAAATAAAACCTTGTTTCTCATTCTATCCATATCTACACTTTTATCTTTTTATCTCAATCAAGAAGAGACATTGGTTATGATAGAAACAAAAGAAAAAAAACTGTGAAATAGAAGGCTTCAATTATATATACCTTTTTATGATGCTGAAGGTATTGGTACCGTCTATTTTGGATCCTTCTTCATTGAATGGAAATCTGGAAACAAAATAGTAACCACTTTGTTAACTCAGTAGGTATATGTAGAAAATAAAGAAAACCAAACTCATGGAAAGGAAAAGAGTTGAACATCTAAACTGAAAAAAAGAAAAAGAAAAACGTAATCGAGTGAGAAATGGTGGGATGAGGACTCATAGATTATATTGGGTGAATATAAAACTGTGGGTCTCTTGGATTTACGGGTCTTTTGGATATCTGTATTTAACCTTGGGAAATGAGAGGGACATGGAGATAATAGAGATTCACAATGAACGTTAATAGTAATTGGAGGCTCTCATTTATGATATGCCACGTGTCAACCTCATATTAGATTCTAATCACAAAAACATTTGGTCTTACTTCTCTATCATAAATTTATGTTGATTATAACAAAAAAATTACTATTTAAAAAAAGACATAGAGTTTATTTTAACAAAAAAATTATTACCTAAAAAAATTGAAACTTAGGTGGTATATAGCTCTTAGAGGAGAACATATATAATATAGAGTTAACTTTTTGTGCCCATTTCATTAAACAAATCTATACATATAATAGCAACTCTAACTAAGGTTAAACAAAGGTAAAACACCTAAATTGAGAAAAAAACTTTTGTAAACTAACCTGTTTGTGATGTATTCTTAAAATGAGCATAGAAACACAGGGAGGATAGTAGAGAAAGTGTGGTGAAAACCTTTGAGAGATTTGGGTTGAATTGACCTTGATTTTCCGGTGCTGGAGGGTCTATTCAATAAATAACTTCTCTTTCATGTCATAAACGATTAAAATCTTGCGATTAGTATTTTTCAATTCCAACAAATTATAAGATTACATAATGTATTTATTGAAAATTACATGAAAATCAATATAGCAACGTTATAAAATTTAGAAAATGGGGATAGTTAAGATTTAGGAATTTACATAATTGGTTATAACATACTATTCTCATTGAAAAAGTGACCTAAAATCATTTTCTATAGAATTAAAAAAAAGTATTACGACTTTAGAAAAGCTCCTAAATATGAAGAATAATTGTCAAAAATTCACATAAAATCATTTAGATATTTGAATAATAAAAACAACAAACATATTAAAGAATGTAAACAACAAAACAAACCTAGTACAAAAGAGTTAAGTCAATGTGAATTATGCGCTAGCAAAACTTAAGAGATTGAGAATGATAGTAAATTAACCAAAAAAAAGAATGATAGAAAAACTCATTGATTTTCATACCATTACCCTTTACCTATACTAAAAAAAGTATTCCAAACGAAATGGATTATAATTTCTTAATATTCAAAATGTTGAGAGTGCACTAAGATTGCAAATACCCCTTTAACAATGCAAATAAACTCCTAAGAGACTATTTGATATACGTGATTTTTCATGACAAATGCAAAAGTGACAAATGAACGATTTATCCACTTTTGTATGCATTTGATAGGCATAATTTGTCATGACATGTGAACCCTTGATTTTGGTGGCAAGATTTGCTCACCTCTAACCCACAGTGAAAAAGTTTCCCCTCAATTTACTATTTTTCTTTTTGTTAAAATATTTTTCTATATTATTGAAATCGAAGGTTTTTTCATATTATATTTTTTTACAACCACTTTTTATTAAAAATAAAAATATTTGTTATTTTAAAAAAATTTTATAAAAATAAAAAGTGTTTTTATTATGAAAGCAAAAAAGTTTTGACAGTTTAACGAAAATTCTTTTATAAAAAAACTGTTTTGTTTAAAAAAAATTGTTTTCAACGTTTTTCTAAAAAAATTATTTGTATAAAAAAGCAGTTTCGTATAATAAAAAAAAATTATAGAACCAAAAATGTCTTGTTTAAAGAAAATTGTTCTAAGTTTTTTTAGGACATCAAAATTATACTAATCCTGAAAAAAATTCTTTTGATACAAAGAACTCTTTTGTTTTAAAAAAATAGATAAGAAAAATAGTGCATTTTAAACTATTTTACACTATTTTTATAAAAAAAAATATCTTTTTGATAAAAGCCCACTTTTATGTTTTTTAAAAACGCCAAAATTAGTCTAATCCTAAAGACAACGGTTTAAAAAAACTGTTTTTATATAAAATTATATAAATCCAAGATCAATCTTTTTTTTAAAAAATTTGCCATATTTTTATGCTCTAAATACTTATACATTCTTAATGACAAACATACGTTCTTCACAAAAAAGGAAAAATGCAATAATTCAAGAATCTAATCCAAATGAGAAAAATCATTTTTATTGGAGATAATAAAGGAAAAACAAAACATAAGGTGTAAAAGCATATTGTGAATAGGAAATAGGAGATAATACCTTGATTTTTTTAGTAGTAGCGTTCATTTTGTACAGTTACATGATTTGATTGTATGGGTGTATAAATAGTTGAAGTCTCTTGAGATTTGAGGAATCTAATTAGGTAGTTTTTAGGGAAGTGGAAGTGGGCATTGGAAAATGAAGGGGTGGGGAAGAGGGAACGGACAAGAGAGAGACCTTTAGATTTAAGTTAAAGCTATTAATAGAGATTTAATGATATTTAATGCATTTAATGCATTAGTCTTTATTGCTTGACACGTGTCCATTTTCTCTAAAGAGACACCAAAATTATATTATGTTATTAGATTAGACTAGGTTTAAGCCTCGCGCGATGCGCGAGCGTGTTACAAAACAGTTAAATAATTACAATTATAAAAATTATCAAATATTATAATATATATAAAATACTAAATTTACGCGTGAACACACACATGTCACGTGTCCCAAAATCGTGTCACCGTATCATTTTTCAAATTCAATATACAAATTCTCTTGTGAATATACAACTCATCTTCTCATTTATTAGATTCTAATCACAAAAACATTTGCTCTTACTTCTCTATCATAAATTTCTGTTGATTATAACAAAAAAAATTACTATTTAAAAAAAGACATAAAGTTGATTTTAACAAAAAAAATTATTACCTAAAAAACTGAAACTTAGGTGGTATAAAGCTCTTAGAGGAGAACATATATAATATACAGCTAACTTTTTGTGCCCATTTCATTAAACAAATCTATACATATAATAGCAACTCTAACTAAGGCTAAACAAAGGTAAAACACCTAAATTGAGAAAAAAGCTTTTGTAAACTAACCTGTTTGTGATGTATTCTTAAACTGCGCATAGAAACACATGGAGGATAGTAGAGAAAGTGTGGTGAAAACCTTTGAGGGATTTGGGTTGAATTGACCTTGATTTACCGGTGCTGGAGGGTCTATTCAATGAATAACTTCTCTTTCATGTCATAAACGATTAAAATCTTGCGATTAGTATTTTTCAATTCCAACAAATTATAAGATTACATAATGTATTTATTGAAAATTACATGAAAATCAATATAGCAACGTTATAAAATTTAGAAAATGGAGATATTTAAGATTTAGGAATTTACATAATTGGTTATAACATACTATTCTCATTGACAAAGTGACCTAAAATCATTTTCTATAGAATTAAAAAAAAGTATTACGACTTTAGAAAAACTCCTAAATATGAAGAATAATTGTCAAAAATTCACATAAAATCATTTAGATATTTGAATAATAAAAACAACAAACATATTAAAGAATGTAAACAACAAAACAAACCTAGTACAAAAAAGTTAATTCAATGTGAATTATGCGCTAGCAAAACTTAAGAGATTGAAAATGATAGTAAATTAACCAAAAAAAAGAATGATAGAAAAACTTATCGATTTTCATACTATTACCCTTTACCTAAACTAAAAAAAGTATTCCAAACGAAATGGATTATAATTTCTTAATATTCAAAATGTTGGGAGTGCACTAATATTGCAAATACCCCTTTAACAATGCAAATAAACTCCTAAGGGACTATTTGATATTCGTGATTGATATACCCGTTTATATTCTAGGAGGGTCGCCTCCACAACGGACGACCCTAAGAGGGGCCGACCCCCCACCAGGCCCCAACTGGCCTTCACCAGACCCAGACGACCCTACGAGGGGCCGACCCTTCACCAGGCTCCAGACGACCCTACGAGGGGCCGACCCTTCACCAGGCTCCAGACGACCCTACAAGGGTACGACAGTACGAGGACATAATCAAGCCAGACTCACTGCCGGAAGAAACTTTGCCCTCGGCCTCGGCTCATAGGCCGAGGGTGACATCATGACAGCGCGTGGTTTGGGAGACGCGTGGAACAGTGCGCGTGAGGCTCATATGACACGTGGAAGACCGTTACAACCGAATCACCCCCTCACGTGAGGGAATATTATGTCATCATTTGGCATCTACAGGTGTCAATAGGGTATTGGCTAGATCATTATTCACATGCACCATGCTTACCTGGGGGGTACACTACACCCCCCAAGACCTATATATACTTGTCACCCCTAACCCTACAGGGGATCGATCAATTAACAGTAGCCCTAGCTAAAACTCTGCTTATATACACAGTAAGAGAGAGAGAGAGGGTTATGTGCATTGTATCCAAGGCCATTAGTGCCCATACTTAGTGGATCACACACCCACAGTGGATGTAGGCCAAAATTGGCTGAACCACTATACATCATTGTCTTATTTCTTCTTATACTCATCCCCTTCTACACACCTACATACTTATATACTTGCATCTCTATGGCTGCCATGGCTGCTACTGCTTGAGCTCACTATCACTTATCTGGTGGTGCTAAATCTTAGCATCATCAGTTTGGCGCCGTCTGTGGGAACGAGAAGACATCTCTTCCTTTGTACAGCTTGACCTCACTGGGCACTCTGGTGGTGAACCAACACTCCCCCTGAGAGGAGGTGTTTCACCATTGAAAGAGACCTACTAAGGTTCCCAAGCTAACCAGTATTTTCTTTAGTTCAACTTTTCATAGCTCAAGCACATGGCACCTGAGATGCCACCGCCACCACTTCCCCCGCCGGATGATGGGGGAAGACCCAGTTCCAGTCAGCCACCACCTCAGTCTGAGATGGCTGATGTGGCAGCAGCCCTAAAGTCTCTGGCAGCCAGCCAGCGGATGATGCAGGAGCAGTTTACAGCTCTAAGTCAGAATATACTGAGACCACCAGGGGTCTCACCTGAGATGATTACTCCGGCAGCAGCTCCAGGACATCATGAGGCCAGGGGACCACCCCAGGCACCACATAAAGACCTGCCACCCCCTCAGCGGCGTAGGGATGTTGCTGACCCCCGGCGTTTACGCCTGGGGAGGCAAGGAAACCCTTGCCCCGAGGACAGGTATGATGATCTGGAGGAAGAAGAGGCTCCAGTAGAATGCTGGGAGCCATATGAGGTCTCCAACAATACAGTACGACCCCTCCAGGACAGTAGAGGAAAGTGCGGGAGACCAAACCCTGATGATCGCCCAAGAGGCTCTGCTTTTGACCGCCTGAGCAGGGGGTCGGCCTTCGAGAGGCTGGGCCCAGTGAATGACCTGCGAGACAAGTTGTCCAAGTCAAGAAGCGCAGCGAGATCTAGGAAAGAAGCAGAAGGCCGACCCCAAAGACGGGATGACGGCCAAAGGGAAGTAAATAGCCGACACAGGCCTGCCGTAGCGGAGCCCTCCATCCACCTCCGAGAGGCAGCAGGGGATAACATCGGCCAGGCCGACCCTGTGAGGCCCTGGAATGACTCAATCCAGAGGTTAGAGGATAAGATTGGCGACATACTGAAGAGCCGGGACCCTCTTCAGAGGGGATACACCATGGGCTCACCCTTTGTGGCAAAGATAGTCAACTTCCCCACGCCATCGAAGTTCAAGCCTCCCGTGGTCACCCCAAGATACGATGGGAGCACCAACCCTGTCCACCACGTGGAAATGTATCAGTCGGCGGCAGACATATACTCTATCTCAGATGAGATGAGGTGTCGTGCCTTCTCTGGTACCTTGACAGGGGCTGCGCATGTGTGGTACACGTCTCTTCCAAAAAATTCTATTGGAAACTTTAAGCAGTTGGCAGACTTGTTCATCCATAATTTCTGCTTTGGGGTGAGGCCACAAAAGAAGACCACACACCTGCTCTATGTTAAGCAGGGAAAGAACGAGACTCTGAGAGACTACATAGCCAGATTCAATAAAGAGAAGCTGGAGGTGGAAGACTATGAGGAGAGCATAGCTATGACAGCCCTGATTGGAGGGCTCCAGAAGGGGAAGCTATTATGGAAGCTTGCCGAAGACCCTCCGAGGACGATGGCTGAGCTGTTGTCAACAGCAGGGAAGGTGATGAACGCCGAAGAGGCGATGGCCGCAAAACATGAAGACGAAAAAGGAGGTGCAAGTGGGAATAAATACCCCAAGAAGAACAAAGAGGGGAAGAAGAGGACCATGGATGATAAGTTCGCGGGGTACACCCCTCTGACGGTCAGCTGTGAACAGATCCTCAATGAGATAAAGAGTGACCGGACACTGAAGTGGCCTGAGAAGCTGAGGGCAGCCCCCGGCAAGAGAAATAGGAACCTGTGGTGTGAATTTCACCAAGACCACGGCCACGTAACAGACAAATGCTTTGCTCTGAAAGATGAGATTGAGAAGATGCTGAAGGAAGGGAAGCTCAGAAAGTACGTCGACAAAGACGACTTCAAGAGGGGCCGAGGGGACGACCCCAGAAAGAAGCGAGTCGATGCCTGCAGAGAAGGTCCTCAAAAAAGAGGGGACGACCCCTCTGATGATGAGGACGACCCTGACCTCCCGCCGAGAGACGACCAAGGCCCTGTCAAGAGGCTCAATATGATCTCGCTCGGGGTGGGAATGATCTCCGGGGGACTTGCAGGAGGAGGGTCTGAGGTCGCCGACAGGAAGGCCCATGTCGCTGAGGCTAAGGCAGTGACGAAGACGGTGCACTCGACCTCCCTAGAGGTCAAGTTAGAAAAAAGGAAGAAGGTTGATATGGACACTTTGGTTGTGGGATTTTCAAGAATGGACTTCAAGGGCCTATTGGCCCCGCATGATGACCCTCTCGTCATCACCACCAGGGTGCACGGGTGCGAAGTGCCGAGGATCCTGGTGGATGGGGGCTCATCCGCAGATGTGATGTTCTGGCCATGCTTCAAGGCCTTGGGCCTCAGTCGTGCCAGACTTGTCCCCTACCATCATCCATTGATTGGGTTCAGTGGGGAGAAGGTTCACCCCCTAGGAATATATGAGGCTGATGTCAGGATGGGGGACGAGTGGCCGAGATGGCTCACTAAGAGGGTCAGTTTCTTTGTGCTGGATGAGCATGTGTTTTCGGCATACAACATCATACTGGGACGTGTGGCCCTCAAGGGGTTTGAAGCTGTGCCGTCCACGGTCCACCAGATGGTTAAGTTCCCTACCCCTTATGGGGTGGGGGAAGTTCAGGGAGACCAGACGACAGCGAGAGAGTGCTACTACAACTCCGCTGAAGAAAGGGAGGCACACAAGAGGGCTACAGCCACTTACAACATTGATACCCTAGACCCCAGGGACGAGACGAAGCTCAAAAAAGGAGAGGCCGCTGAGGAGGTAGAACCCATCACCCTCGATGAGGATGACCCGGGAAAAACCGTCCAAGTTGGCAAATCTCTGAAGCCCAGTATCAAGGAAGACCTCATCAAACTGTTGAGGAGAAGGCGAAGCGTCTTCGCGTGGAGTCATGTAGATATGCCAGGGATCGACCCTGAAATCATGTGCCACAAACTCAATGTGGTAGAGGGAGTGAAGCCGGTAAAGCAGAAGAGGAGGATTTACTCTAGAGAAAAGTATGAGGTCATCAGGGATGAGGTTAAAAAATTAGAAGACGCTGAATTTATCAGAGAGGTCATCTACCCTGAGTGGCTGTCCAATGCAGTCATCGTCCCAAAGGCCAACGGCAAGTGGAGAATGTGCGTGGACTTCACAGACCTCAATAAGCATTGTCCCAAAGACAGCTTCCCTCTCCCCCGCATCGACCAGATGGTAGACGCTACCGCAGGCCATGAGCTCATGAGTTTCATGGATGCCTACTCAGGGTATAACCAGATTTTCATGAACCCTGAGGACTCGGAGAGGACCGCCTTCATCACTGACAAGGGGACATACTGTTACAGGGTCATGCCCTTTGGCCTAAAAAATGCGGGGGCAACGTACCAGCGCCTCGTAAACAAAATGTTTGAAGACCAAATTGGTAAGTCTATGGAGGTTTACGTAGATGACATGCTGACTAAGAGTCTGAAGGCAGAGGATCATGTAGCAGACCTGGAAAGGACCTTTAATACAATGGACAAATACAAAATGAAGCTCAATCCGGCCAAGTGTGTCTTCGGGGTCGGAGCGGGGAAGTTCTTGGGGTTCATTGTCAATCAAAGAGGCATCGAGGCCAATCCTGAAAAGATAAAGGCCCTTATTGAGATGAAGACCCCCAAGTCCATTAAAGACGTTCAGAGGCTCACAGGGAGAGTGGCTGCCTTGAACAGATTTGTGTCAAGGGCTACAGACAGGTGTCTACCATTCTTCAAGATCCTCAGGAAAGCTTTTGAATGGAGCGAAGAGTGTGATGAGGCTTTCAAGCAGCTGAAATCATACTTAGGGTCTCCCTTGCTGCTGTCACGACCCGTGCAGGGTGAACGACTGTACGTGTACCTTGCTGTCTCAGAATCCGCTATCAGTGCAGCAATCGTAAGAGACGAAGATGGGATACAGAAGCCCGTATATTTCAACAGCAAGGCACTCCAGGGGGCAGAGCAGAGATACCCGAGGATGGAGAAGTTGGCCTATGCCTTGATTCATGCCTCAAGGAAGATGAAACCGTACTTCCAGTCCCATACTATGGTCATCCTTACTGACTCTCCTCTTAGGCAGGTCCTACACAAGCCTGAAAAATCAGGAAGGCTAATGACCTGGGCTATAGAGCTGGGGGAGTTTGACATTGTGTATCAGCCTAAGACAGCCATTAAGGGGCAAGCCTTGGCAGACTTCGTGGCTGAGTTCACATGGGAAGAAGATGAGGCCGAGGGTGAGACCCTCGGGAAGGCAGATACAGAAGACAGACCCGCAGACACACCTGCAGAAATGGCTGAGACGAGCACCGCTAGAAGGAAAGTGACTGGAAACGAAGAGGGAAGATACATCTTTAGACAGGGGTCCCTCTCTGAGGGAAATTTTTCTGAAGGAAAGACTCCGTGGAGCCTCTTCGTTGACGGGTCCTCCTGTGATAGCGGAAGTGGTGCTGGACTGATACTATCAGCACCCGATGGCACAGACGTCGAGTACGCCCTGAGGTTCAATTTCAAAGCCTCCAACAATGAGGCTGAGTATGAGGCCTTGATAGCTGGCCTCTCCTTAGCCAAATCCCTTAGTGTCAGCCAAATTTTGGTTCACAGTGATTCAAGGCTGGTGGTGAATCAGATACTAGGAGCCTATGAGGCCAAAGACGAGAGGATGGCTAGGTATCTTGATAAGGTGAGGTCATTGCTGAAAAACTTCAAAGAAGTGAAATTCAAGAGGATACCTAGGCTCGACAATGGCCGTGCTGACGCCCTTGCAAGGTTGGCCTCAGCTACTAGGACAGACATAAGGAGGACAGTCCCGGTAGAAATTTTGCTTCAACCAACTATCGAAGACAACGAGGGAACACTTGGCATTTGCATGAATGTTTCTCAAGAACCTTCATGGATGGACCCCCTGATCAGATACATTAGAGGGGGAGAGATGCCAGAAGCAAGCCAAGAGAGGAAGAAGCTGAGATACAGGGCTGCAAAGTTCGCTGTCATCGGAGACACGCTGTACAAAAAGGGGTTTCTGCTCCCCTTACTTAGGTGTGTGCATCCCTCAGAGATCCCTTCCATTTTGCAAGACGTGCATGAAGGGTCGTGCTCAAGCCATATTGGGGGTAGATCCTTGGCAAAGAGGGTGATCACCCAAGGCTACTGGTGGCCGACCTTGGGGAAAGATGCTGCCGCATATGTTAAAAAGTGTGATAAATGCCAAAGATTTGCTACTATCCCTCATCAACCTCACCAGCCTCTCACCTCCATTGCATCCCCATGGCCGTTCGCAATATGGGGGATTGATCTGATAGGACCCTTACCGAGAGCAGTCAATAACTATCGGTTCCTCATCGTAGCAATTGACTACTTTTCAAAATGGGTAGAGGCCGAGCCGATGGTCACGATCACGGAGCAGAAGACCTTCCAGTTCATCTGGAAGAATGTGATATGCAGATATGGTCTACCCAACACCCTCATCTCGGATAACGGGACCCAGTTCAAGAATGCCTCTTTACAGAAGTACTGTGAGAGGGTAAGTATCAAACAATTTTTCTCCACCCCAGGCCGACCTCAGGCCAATGGGCAAACCGAAGTTACGAACAGGACAATCCTAGATGGGATTAAGAAGAGGCTTGAGGAGGCAAAAGGAAGATGGGTCGAGGAGTTATATGCAGTATTGTGGGCATACAGGACGACAGTAAGGACCCCTACCGGGGAGACCCCATTCATGTTAGCTTATGGATCAGAAGCAGTCATCCCCACCGAAGTGGAGTTTCCTACTCATAGGGTCCAAATGTATGATCCCCAGGGGAATATGGAAGAGAGAAGACTTGACCTAGACCTGATTGAGGAAAGAAGGGAGGATGCTGAGATAAGGCAAGCTTCCTACCAGCAGAGGACCGCAAAGTTTTACAACCAAAGGGTGAAACAGAGGCCTATCGCAGTGGGAGACTTGGTTCTTAAAAAGACTTGGCAGAAACCCAACAAGCTCCATCCTAATTGGCATGGCCCATATAGGGTCATCGATGAAGTTGTCCCGGGGACCTACAGGCTAGAGAACCTGGAGGGGGAACCTTTCTCAAACCCCTGGAATGCAGATCATTTGAAAAAATACTACCAGTAGTGTTGTAAGGTCTTGATAAGCCATGGTTGTAATAAGCATTGTTTCGACAGAACACATTGAAGATTAATGAGAAGTATCAGTGTTTCCCTCATCCAGTGGTTATCAGTTCTAGTATACATGCAAAGAAGTTGAACCCTCGGCTATAATGAGGATCAGTGGAGGGGACGACCCCACCACAGTCCTCAAGAAAGACGAGGGAAGATTTCATATATATCATTAATTTTATAAGTTGATCCCTCGGCTATAATGGGGACCAGTGGAGGGGACGACCCCACCACTGTCCTCAAGAAAGACGAGGGAAGACTTCAAAATCCATTAAATTGGAAAGTTGATCCCTCGGCTATAATGGGGACCAGTGGAGGGGACGACCCCACCACAGTCCTCAAGAAAGACGAGGGAAGACTTCAAAATCCATTAAATTGGAAAGTTGATCCCTCGGCTATAATGGGGACCAGTGGAGGGGACGACCCCACCACAGTCCTCAAGAAAGACGAGGGAAGACTTCAAAAACCATTAAATTGGAAAGTTGATCCCTCGGCTATAATGGGGACCAGTGGAGGGGACGACCCCACCACAGTCCTCAAGAAAGACGAGGGAAGACTTTAAAATCCATTAAATTGGAAAGTTGATCCCTCGGCTATAATGGGGACCAGTGGAGGGGACGACCCCACCACTGTCCTCAAGAAAGACGAGGGAAGACTTTAAAATCCATTAAATTGGAAAGTTGATCCCTCGGCTATAATGGGGACCAGTGGAGGGGACGACCCCACCACTGTCCTCAAGAAAGACGAGGGAAGACTTTAAAAACCATTAAATTGGAAAGTTGATCCCTCGGCTATAATGGGAACCAGTGGAGGGGACGACCCCACCACTGTCCTCAAGAAAGACGAGGGAAGACTTTAAAAACCATTAAATTGGTTATCAGAACCCTCGGCTATAATGAGGACCAGTGGAGGGGACGACCCCACCACTGTTCTCAAGAAAGACGAGGGTAGACTACATAAAAATCATTAATTTGGTTCATTGAACCCTCGGCTATAATGAGGACCAGTGGAAAGGGACGACCCCACCACTGTTCTCAAGAAAGATGAGGGTAGACTTTATTTAAATCATTAATTTGATCATTTGAACCCTCGGCTATAATGAGGCCTGATGAGGGGACGACCCCACATTGGTCCTCAAAAAGACGAGGGAAGGGTTAGTATCATCATCATCAACGAAGAAGCAAATTTGCAAGGAACAAACCATAACAGAATTAAATATGGGAGACAGTTGTGAAAGGAAGAGACGATGGTATTAATATAAAGCATCAAGTGTTTTACAATATACAGAACAAAAATACAAAAACAAGGGTATGGGCTACAGGCAGCCACCCTAGGGGACGACATCAGAGGGCAGGGCCTCAACATCAATGGGAATGGTCCCCTCAGTTACCAGCACCGGATCATCTTCAGATGTGCCAACCCCCTCGATCTGGGCTTGGGCCTCCACCTGATTGAGGGCCTCGGCAATTAGGGGGTCGTCCAGTTGAACACCCTCCAATGATAGGCGAACAGAGGAGACGACATCGCCAAATCTGAGGACTACCCACCGACAGGCCGTCCTAATCCCCCTTTCAAGATATTCAAGGCCGAAGCCCTGAAATTCGTCTGAAATCTTGTATGCCTCCACAGCGTCAGCCTCAGCTTTCTTGATGGCTGCCTCCAGATCAGTCTTATGACGGGCCTCCAGGTTGATCAGAGCCTCATCCTTGTCCTTGATCAACAAGTCCTTGTCCTTGATCAACAAGTCCTTGGCCTGCATATCGGCATCATGCTGCCTCGTCAGCTCATCAAGGACTCTAGCATGCTCAGCCCTTGTGCTCTCCAGCTCGGCCCTCGCAGTGCCCAGCTCTGTCCGTAGGTCAGCCTCTTGTTGGATGGCCCTCTCAGCTTCATGGAATTTCTGTTGATTCTCGGCCATCCACTTGGTGGCAGAGGTGAAGGCACAGACAGACTGCAAGAAAAATGAAGATGCGTCAAGGGGAGCCGAGGAAACACAATGAAATTAAAGGTCAGGACCAATACCTGAGCAAGGGAGTGCAGACCGTAGTCATACACTTTGGCTGGAGGCATCTGCGCCAAGAACTCGAAGTCGGAGGCCGACGGTGCAGAGAACATAGAGGCCTTTGCTGCCCTCAGGTTGGCGATAAGAGATGAGGGGTCGGCCCTCAGATGGGACAGATTTTGAGACCAGAAGGCCCCCATGCTTGGTGAAGAGGTTGCTCCTTCAGAGGCCTCGGCCCTGGCCCTCGTCTTAGGGTCAGGACGAGGCTCGACAGGAGCCTCAGGCTCCTTCCTTTTGTGACTAACAGATGTCGGCTCAACAACTGTCGGCCCTGAGGCCCTTGTCTTCTTAGGAGCTTGCTGAGGCTCCTTCCCCTTCTTCTTTGACAGACCAGCAAGAAGGCTTGGAGCAGTCATATCCCAGAGATAATCTGACACGCCTGCAGGACGACCTGAAAAGGATACGATGAATCAGAAAAGTTCAGAGATAAAGAGAGAACACTTCAAAAATAAGTAAAGATGGGAAAATGTTCAGTATAACTCACATAGTTCTGTCAGAGGGCCGACCCTCAGACCAGCTTCTTTAAGGAAGCGAGGGGTCATCAAATCTTCGAACTTTGGGATCTCACCCTCTCTCCCTCGTCCCCTCAGATACTCAACAATATCCCTCTCCTCCAAGCTAAGTCCGGGGTCTGACCTAGCTTTCATGGAAGGGTTAGACCATCTGTTAGGAACCCTCGGAGCATCGGCAGAAGGGGACGCCTCGGTGGAGCTCTCCCATGCCCCAGATATGAAGAAGAACCTTTTTTTCCAATCATGATTGGAAGTTTGAGCCACGTGGAGCAGCTTCTTCTCAGACCTTCTCGCTCCCAGATGATAGTATCCGGGCTGTTTAGATGAAGAGGTGATATTGTAGCAGGCCAAGAACACGTCGGACGAGGGCTCGTCAGTGAAAGCGTTTTTCCACAGAGAGATGTACCCCAGAATCGTCCTCCAAGAATTGGGTGGAAGTTGCGAGGGGGAGACGCCCAGAGCCGACAGAATATCTATAATGGCAGGGTGAAAGGGAAGTCTGACACCTACTTTGAACATTTGCTCGTAGACTGCAACTTCTCCCTCTTCACCCTCAAAGACCCTCTCGTCCTCGGAGGGAACCCTCATAGTCACCCCAGGTGGCACTCCGTAAATATGCCTCCATATCAGAAGATCCCTATCCCTGACAGAGGAGATAAAAGACGAGGCATGGGAGGTATCAACCTCATCATCTGTATCATCGTCCTCATCCCCCTCATCACCTGCAGGAGGACCCTGAGGAAATGCTACTTGGAAGGCGTTGGGGGATAGGGTTGTCACAGGGACAGCCTCAGAGGGGATCGTACCCTCGGCCTCTCGGGGAGGGCTAAGGTCAGGAGAGTCCCTTCTACCAGAAGTTCCAGCACCAGTTGGAGAGGAGGTTCTCTCGTCCATCTCACTTAGGTTGGGTGTCTCGGCCGGACGAGACGACGACCCACAAGACTCAGAGGGTTCAGATGGTCTAATGGTGGCAAGAGGAATGGGAAAAATGGGTCGTACCCAATTAGGGTCGGCCCCTCGTCTCCTCTCTTCCTCTTCCTCTATTCGTCTGATCTCGGTAAATAGTTTCTCTCTCAGGGACGGGAATTCAGACACCAGGTTGTAAAGCCTCCTAAGCATTAAGGGGAAGACCCAACACTTAAAGAAATTATACTAGACTTGGGTAATTTAACTACAAACAAGTGGGGAGTGGACCAGATTTGACTTTTGGATTAAACAAAGAACTCAAAAGGTTTTCACTCAAGAACACTCAAGAACATCCAAGAGCCAGTTACCGGAGAAGACACCGGAAAATACACCGGAAAAGGTTATGGCACAACTTAAGGAAAATGGCTGCCTACGAGCCTAAAAAACGAACGAAAATGAAAGAAAAAGAGAGCACTGGATGAAAGAGGTTACCTGATGAGGAGAGAATAAGAACGCTGCTAGGCCTGGAAGAATCGAAGGCTGCAAGTGGCGATGTAGGCTGAAAATTCTAGAGAGAGAGAATGCTTAGGCGCGAAGAAGAAGAAGGAAGAGAAAGGGTTTGAAAATACCTTAAATACCTTAGCAATGAGTGGGCCCATTGACCAAGGCAGGACACAGCCCACGAGGAAGGCATCATTAGGGTGCAAGGACCCAAGCGCAGTGTGCAGCCGTCATGCCTTAGAAACTGGAACAACAATGAGTACCTAACCAGGTGTCACTCACCTAACTGATCATACCTGCATCTCATTTAAAACACTATCCCTCAGCCATCTCAACAGCATCTATGGCTAAGGGCTGGGGGGTGATTGATATACCCGTTTATATTCTAGGAGGGTCGCCTCCACAACGGACGACCCTAAGAGGGGCCGACCCCCCACCAGGCCCCAACTGGCCTTCACCAGACCCAGACGACCCTACGAGGGGCCGACCCTTCACCAGGCTCCAGACGACCCTACGAGGGGCCGACCCTTCACCAGGCTCCAGACGACCCTACGAGGGTACGACAGTACGAGGACATAATCAAGCCAGACTCACTGCCGGAAGAAACTTTGCCCTCGGCCTCGGCTCATAGGCCGAGGGTGACATCATGACAGCGCGTGGTTTGGGAGACGCGTGGAACAGTGCGCGTGAGGCTCATATGACACGTGGAAGACCGTTACAACCGAATCACCCCCTCACGTGAGGGAATATTATGTCATCATTTGGCATCTACAGGTGTCAATAGGGGATTGGCTAGATCATTATTCACATGCACCATGCTTACCTGGGGGGTACACTACACCCCCCAAGACCTATATATACTTGTCACCCCTAACCCTACAGGGGATCGATCAATTAACAGTAGCCCTAGCTAAAACTCTGCTTATATACACAGTAAGAGAGAGAGAGAGGGTTATGTGCATTGTATCCAAGGCCATTAGTGCCCATACTTAGTGGATCACACACCCACAGTGGATGTAGGCCAAAATTGGCTGAACCACTATACATCATTGTCTTATTTCTTCTTATACTCATCCCCTTCTACACACCTACATACTTATATACTTGCATCTCTATGGCTGCCATGGCTGCTACTGCTTGAGCTCACTATCACTTATCTGGTGGTGCTAAATCTTAGCATCATCAGTGATTTTTCATGACAAATGCAAAAGTGACAAATGAACGATTTATCTACTTTTGTATGCATTTGATATGCATAATTTGTCATGACATGTGAACCCTTGATTTTGGTGACAAGATTTGCTCACCTCTAACCCACAGTGAAAAAGTTTCCCTTCAATTTACTATTTTTCTTTTTGTTAAAATATTTTTCTATATTATTGAAATCGAAAGTTTTTCATATTATATTTTTTTACAACCACTTTTTATTAAAAATAAAAATATTTGTTATTTTAAAAAAAGTTTATAAAAATAAAAAGCGTTTTTATTATGAAAGCAAAAAAGTTTTGACAGTTTAACGAAAATTCTTTTATAAAAAAACTGTTTTGTTTAAAAAAAATTGTTTTCAATGTTTTTCTAAAAAAATTATTTGTATAAAAAAGCAGTTTCGTATAATAAAAAAAAATTATAGAACCAAAAATGTCTTGTTTTAAGAAAATTGTTCTAAGTTTTTTTAGGACATCAAAATTATACTAATCCTGAAAAAAATTCTTTTGATACAAAGAACTCTTTTGTTTTAAAAAAATAGATAAGAAAAATAGTGCATTTTAAACTATTTTACAGTATTTTTATAAAAAAAAATATCTTTTTGATAAAAGCCCACTTTTATGTTTTTTAAAAACACCAAAATTAGTCTAATTCTAAAGACAACGGTTTAAAAAAACTGTTTTTATATAAAACTATATAAATCCAAGATCAATATTTTTTTAAAAAAAATTTGCCATATTTTTATGCTCTAAATACTTATACATTCTTAATGACAAACATACTTTCTTCACAAATAGGAAAAATGCAATAATTCAGGAATTCAATCCAAATGAGAAAAATCATTTTTATTGGAGATAATAAAGGAAAAACAAAACATAAGGTGTAAAAGCATATTGTGAATAGGAAAGAGGAGATAATACCTTGATTTTTTTAGTAGTAGCGTTCATTTTGCACAGGTACATGATTTGATTGTATGGGTTTATAAATAGTTGAAGTCTCTTGAGATTAGAGGAATTTAATTAGGTAGTTTTTAGGGAAGTGGAAGTGGGCATTGGAAAATGGAGGGGTGGGAAAGAGGGAACGGGCAAGAGAGAGACCTTTAGATTTAAGTTAAAGCTATTGATAGAGATTTAATAATATTTAATGCACTTAATGCATTAGTCTTTATTGCTTGACACGTGTTCATTCTCTCTAAAGAGACACCAAAATTATATTATGTTATTAGATTAGATTAGTTCCAAATATAGATTTGCAAAAATCAGCTTGGTGTTATATATTTAATCTTTGATTTCAAATGATACACATCCATAGACATAACAATGCAAAAAACCATTTCCTTTGTTTAATCATTGATTTAATATATCTAAACAGGGACTGACTCAAAACTTTTGGTTAAAGTGGGTCAATAATAATACTAACATTGTATCTAAAAATTAAGGCGAAATATTTTAGTTTTCAAATTTTGGTATGATTTTTCTTTAAAAAAAAATCATTTCACTTATAAATATATAAAATTGCCAAAACTTAAGGTGGCCAATTGCCACGACGTCTTCCACATGAATCCATCCTCGGATCTAAATACCTAACTACCCACATAGTTTTGCTACTATATTTTCATATATGTAAATACTTATAAACTACATTCAAAATAATATTTACTGTGCTATAATTCTTCATTCATTTGAACGTATATAAATACGAAGAAAATTTTCAAAAGATAATTTGTTAATTTGTACTGTTGTAGCATTGAAATATATTCGGTATAGTTGAAACCTGAATATGACTAACTGTAGTTAATGAAGGGTAATTAAGTGAAATGATGAAAGCCGATATATTTAAAAAAAAACACCTCCCTAATAAAAACAAGGACTACATTTATAAATATAATCCATTTTTTTAACAATGCAAAAACTTGGACTGAAAATATATTTAAAAAGATGGATGTCCAATAAACATAACAAAGATTATTACAAGTCCTAAAAGTGAATAATCTAATTTTTAAATTCGTATTACATTATAATTATTCAAAATATAAAAAAAAATCGACCATATTATTTTGAATGTTAAATTATTTTAGAACTATTCAACATTAATACATAAATTAAAAAATAGATAAAAGAACTTACATTGTAAGAAATTCATTTTCTGATACTTTTGTGGACATTTATGATTTGAACTTTATTTATTTTTCGTAAGACGATCCAACACCCCTCCAAGTTGACTTCTTTAATAAATGTATTCTATTATGTCAGCGGTCAAATTGTTTTTCCATCAAGTAATTTTGTGTTCTAATCGAAATATCTTAAAGCCTTAAACCAAAAATTGAGTTTGATTCTCATATATGGTTCCTAAATTTTAAAATTATAAATTTAGTACTTATATCCAAAGAAAAATTCTAAGAAGAAAAGATAGTTTAAATAATTTCATATTATTTTTAATTTTTCATATAGTCCCTACTTATTATGTTTGTGCGTGTGTGTGTGTGTGTGTATATCCGTGTGTGTGTGTGTGTGTATAGAGAGAGGGTGGGGGGGAGGTAAACGAAAATTCGAAAATTCGAAAATTCGAATCCGTCCGGTATTCGAGTCCAAATTTTGCGGATATTTATTCGGAAAATGGATATAGATAAGGATACGGATACGGATATGGATAGTGTGTTAAAATATTAAAAAAACTGATATGGATACGGATAGTACGTGTATTTGACACAGATAATCCATATTCGAGTCGGAGTATCCATATTTGCGGAAATTCATTTTTTCGGATATTCAATCCATAATGTATTTAATAATAATTTATTATTAATATTAGTTATATATAATTATTATATATTATATTTACTATATATTTTTTGTAAAATATAAATATATAATATAAAAATATTAATCATCACTTTTCACTCATTTAAAAAAATAAAGAAATATTACTTTTTAAAAATTCAAAAGATAATGAATGGATAAAATAAATAAATAAATGGAAACAATAGAAAAAAAAAAGTGGACAAAACAAACTCAAACAAAACATTTGACCTAACACTTTTCTTTTTAATTTTACCCGTTTTCTCCCTCATTTTCGGCACACACCTTCTTATCCAAAACCTTTCCTATACTCGTAACTTGAAAAGTTCCCCCCTCCCTTCTTTCACACACACACATACACTCACACAGGCTCATAACAACACACACATGCACACAACAACACACACAGACATACATAACAACATACGCACATGCACATAACATACAGATGCATTGACACACATGGTAATATACACACCAATAGATGCACAAAATAACTTTAAAGGCTAAATTGTTGATCTAAGTTATTAATTATAAAATGGTAGATCAATCTATTAATTCTAAATTTTGTATTCTACACATTTAGGGCTTGCTATTTTTCTATAGTAGTATTGATATTATTGATATTACCTGCTAAAAGAGGCAAGCCAATTGCAATGGATAAGTAATGTAAACGGATACATATATTATTCGAATCCAAAAAATCCAAGAGGATATGGATATGGATATGGATAGTTTTTTTACTATCTGGGCGGATACAGATATGAATAGTTATTTCAGATAGTGGATACAGGTATGGATAACATGGTATCCTCTTCATATCCGTCCGTTTATCACCAGTGAGTGAGTGAGCGAGAGAGAGAGTTAAAAAATTTGTTTCTTAATATGTGTATATAGTTCCCAAATCAAAATATAATCCACAAAGCCAAAAAATTCTGAAAAAAAATTAATCCACAATTCAATTAAACTAGTTAAATCTTGGTTCATAAAAGGTAAGCACTAAATAATTTGGTTTGTCCAGAGAATAAATGAAACATATATCAAACTGTGAACAAATTTACTCTTAATTGTAGATTTATATATTATAATAGAAAATAGGGAGAGAGTAGGTAACACGATTAAGATGAAAGACAAATTTCTCTTGAGAACTAGTAAGGTTACCCACACATCTATAGTGTTCTCTTACTTTTTAACATAACATTAAAGATGTCGAGGTTATGTTCTGTGAGTATCATATTACTTAGGACATTTCATTCGATCCAATTGTTGGATCGTATGAAATTTTGAATATATTGCTCTTTACTTGAACAAGGGTTATATGAAAAATCAACTTGATCATATGTGGTTAAAGTTGTCTCTTTTGTGCATATTTTAAGGATAACACTGGATTAATATTTTACAGTACTGAGTTTATTCGAGTTCAATTCATTAAGAAATCGAACCTGTATTTTTCTAGTCCTCCCTGTTGGAGTTTTATTCTTAAACCAAGCATGGCGTTTTCTTTTCAACAAATGTATCAATTCATTTTGAAATAAGAATCATGTTTGTGATAATGCCTTATATCTATTGTTAAATATATTGTATACCACATCAATCAATTGAATTTAGTAGGAATTTTAGTGAGTTGGGTTTGACTTGATCACGGGAGATCAAAATTTCGATTTTAATACAGTTTAACAGTTATAACCTAGATATAGATTGCCATCCTATCGGTATAGCTGCATGTGCAATCCTAGTAGTCTAATATATCTGATGGCTCGAGAGCCTGTTTGATAGTTCAAAATAGGACTGTAATCGGTACATTTATGAATATATTGAACATGACAACCCATGAGACTCAAAGTCTCAGTGTTGCACAAATTAGACTTGGGCAATCTCACAACATTTGCAAATGGTGCATCGGTTCTTAATCCAAAGAGTTATGATGATTGGAATGTTTTTACAATTGTGTCTTTGATTCTTATGGGTGCGATTCAAATTTAGAGGAGCTCGCAAGTTGGGAGATGATTGTGTGAGTAGGTCTGAGATCATAATTCGGAGGAATCTGCATCCAAGAAACATCTCGGATTGTGATATCACCTTGATAGAGTTACATATTTTGTTTCTACCAGTAAACCTCACCGGTGAATTTTATAATCCTCTAAAGTATCAAATAAGTTCAGTCTGAGAATCGATGAATACATAGGATATTAGTTCAAATCGATTAGTGAAAAATTGATTTGACTAATCGAGTATTGTATACTTTACGCGGAGAATCATATTATGAACTATCTAACTTTCCAAACAATACCTTTTTATTTCGAGTGATTTTCGATATAATTAAATTGGAGTGTAGTCATGGTTATTAAGTAGAATTATTTGCGATTAAATAAATAAAGGAACTAAATTACGGGGATATAACTTGAGATTTTTGAGTATTTATTTATTTTTCAATTTCATTATTTAGTTTTGGGTCCCTAGTACAGTTCATTACCTACATAGTAAAAAGTCAAAATATTATAAATTCAAATAAGAAAAATATGTCAAAATACATATCCGTTATAAAAAGAAGTTTTTCAATAAAATATCCATCTTGATATTAAAAATTATTTTTTTATTACAATTTGACGTTAATAAATTATTCCCAATTTTTATTTATAGAAAACAGTTAAAGAAAACTATTTTTAACTATTTTCTATAAATAAAAACTGGGAAAAACTATTAAAATATTTTTAAACAATTAAAAAATCGTTAAAACCATTTCATTTTTTTTAGTTTTAAAAACAGTTTCTTATAAAAAAAATCGTATTTTATCAAGAAATAGTTTTTTTCTTTATGGAAGATTCCATTTTTTATATCAGGTTAACCGTTTTATAAAAATGAAAAATTATTTGTTAAATTAATAAATAAATTATAGCTTTTTTAATAAGCAAAAATTTATTTTCTAATTAAAAAGTGTAATAAATAAAAGTCTAATAAAGTTGTGTTTTAAAATAAAAGTTATACTATTTTGACTTTTTAATAAATGCCCATTAGAATTTTTTCCCTTTTTATTTTATTCCAAAATTTTATTTTTACGGCTTGTTTCAATCATTTTGAAAAAGTTTCGAATTTTTTACACATATTCCGCCGAAGTTTCTTTATATAAAAAAATGGACTGTTAATAATTTAAGGGTGAAATGATTTTTTTAATGGGGGGCTTTCACAAAACTGGTTATAAAGGTATAGGAAAAAACACACAATGTAAGTAGTACTAATAGTTTGAATGAAAAGTTAACAGAATGGGATTATATTGCAAATTTTTAAAAAAGTGAGGGTGTATTGCAAAATTGGTCACAAGGGGGGGGACAAAATAACCCTTACAAAAATGTAAGGTAGGTTTAATCCGCACACTCATTATGGATGGCTAGAGAGCGAGAGAAAAAATACTATTCATATTTTTATGAAAGGGTGAGGAGAGAGAAAGTGATTTCTCTCATATTTTACTATGTTTTCATCTTCAAGAGTGCCCACGCACAAGGATTACTTTTTGGGGTTCGTGTATGATTTCAACTTCTCACGGAATGCTCTCACAAACGAATCTCTCGGATTATGGCTATTCTCTCGGTATGCGTGATATAAAGAGTAAATATAATGGACGCAAAATCACGCATACAAGTAGAAAGATGAAAATTTTATAGTAATAGGATCTCATCAACGGATTACGGTTTTAAAAACGAGAACATTGCCTCTTTTTCGCGCATTCAATCTCTTTTATTATCTTTTGGTATATTAGCTCTCCACGCGGTAACCAATTTCGTAATTCAGACTCGTTTAGGGATTTTTCGGGTTTTAAGATATATTGGGTAAAATGAAAGAGGTAAGGAAGGTTGGAATTGGAAAAGTCATTTAAGATGTCCATTTGTGCTTTTTTCGGGCTATTGCTCATTTTTTTTCTTCTTTTTCTCTTTTTTTTTTTTTTTTTTTTTTTTTTTTTTTTCTGTTTTTCACTTCTTTTCTTGCTATTTTTGTTGAGCATATCTATTTTTTTCCTGTCCCTTTATATGCACTTTTCGAACTTAAATTCTGAATTTTTCCATTTTTCGCAATCCCGGGCTATTTGGGTTTTTCAGGTTGTCAAACGAAAGGAAAAATCTATTTGGCTCAATTTGGGTTACAAAATGGGTGATTTTTCGCATCTTTTTCTGGCCAATATTTTTGGGTGACAAACGAGGGCCTACTTCATTGTCCGAAATACCAATTGCGTTACCATATGCGTAAAGTTATGAATTTAAGTTTAGAGATCAGTTTTGGCATGTTTTTCAAAGCAATATCACACACGTTTTTCATAATCGATCAAAATGAAAGGGTTGAGATCCTCGACGACTTTTAAGCGCTGAAAAGAACTTTGAGTTAATAATTAACTCGGATTGATTTAAAAACTCGCAAAAAGTGATAGGCTCGAATCTTACCGGGTTTTGTTAATCTCTACACTTATTCGTTAAGTCATCAATTTTCGCTCAATTTCCATCTTTGGTCAATTTCGACTTTTTGTATTTGAATTTTACAACTTGAGACTTCAATTCGACTTTTAATGATATTTTTGAAAATTTTGAATTCCAATTTTTATTTATTTTGATCAAAAATATTTTTGGATTTTTCAAATTTTATGATTTTTTTTGAGATTTTTGGGCATTTTTGAAAATTTGTGAAGTTTTAGAAATACGCACTTGTGACCCCTCCTAACTTAGACTTTTGCATTGTCCTCAAGCAAAAAGGACTAAAATCTAACTCAAAGCGAATGAAAGGTTCGAAAAATAAAATAAACAAATATTTAAAATGCATAAAGACACTAAATGACCCTAACACATGACTCAATAATACAATAAAAATCACCCCATACGCGTCGGGGGTGCGACGACCTCTCATCTCTCCACAAACTCACCTGACCCCACTCACGGGGTTCGATGCTCTCCTCGTCTCTCCCGTCTTCATATCATATACCAACAATCGGAATAAGTTAGGACCTCGCCCATAAATAAAGGAAAGACAGGGAGATTTATCGTGACTACTCCGAAAGGGATCCCTGTGATGCTTACTCAAAGCATAGCTTGCGTGCACCGACTTAGAGGGAACACCTAATTTTCTTTCAATTTTGGGAATGCATGGGTCGGGCTCTAAGTCGGATGAGACATAACTTTTCTCCTCTAACACCTTCGGACCATCAAATGGTATGGGTGGATGGTCATTACGAAGAAACTCATCAGTTTTATCTTTCCACTCGCCCTCTCCTAAATGACTACATGAGTCCAATAGAGGTTGGACTTTGTTGTGAAGGCTCTCATCCACCTGCCCGAATTCTCTCTCAACTCCCGTTAGGCTCAACTCCTCTAGCTCTCTCTCTTGCTTTGTTTCCCCATTCTTTCTTCCACGCTCCATCTCAAAATTATTAGGTGGTGTGGGTGGGTAGTACTCGAGGAGAAAAATATCTATCGTGTCTTACCATTTGTTCTCCTCTAAGCACTCATACGAACTTCTCCCTATGCCCTATAAATTGTCGCTCTCAATTGATGTAACAAGGCATACCCCTATAGGCTCTCGCGTGTGGGTCCTCCAATGCTCGTGTGCTGCTCCTGAAAGATCCGTCTCTCGCGTTTCTCCTTCGTCACCCTCGTTCTTGATATTATTAAAAATATTTGTATCGAGGGTTATGTTCCCAAATGTTAATTGCATCTGCCCACTCTGAGTATTTATGAGTGCATTAGCCGTAGCTAAGAATGGATGACCAAGGATAATGGGAACATGATTGCTCGGGAGAATGGAGGGCTCCTCGTCCCAAATGACAAAGTCCATCGGGAAGTAGAAAGTGTCTATTTGGACGATCACATCCTCAATGATTCTCCGAGGCATCTTCACAGAACGATCCGCGAGCTGGAGAGTTATATTTGTGGGCTTGAGGGCTCCCAAATCGAGTTTCTTATAGATGGAATGGGGTAGAATGTTAACACTCGCTCCTAAATCTATTAGTGCTCTTTCGATTTGGTTCTTCCCCATGATTCACGAAATGGTGGGTGGACCCGGATCTTTATACTTTAATGGAAGGTCCCTCCATAAAACTGAACTGACATTCTGGACCAAAAAGACGTCTTATTTACCTTTAGCTTGCGCTTCACCGTGAGTAAGTCCTTAATGAACTTAGCATATGTGGGAATTTTCTGTATGGCCTCGAGAAAAGGTAAATTAATCTTTACTTGTTTAAGGACATCCAAAACATCGTCCCGAGAAGTCCTTTTGGAATGCGGGACCAACCATTGAGGGTATGGGGCAGCGGTGTGGGATTTGGCTACTACCTCGAGCTCACTAGTGCCTTCTTTATCACTCTCATTCAAGGGGACATCTCCGGACTCTTTCGTGCCGGGCGAAGTCTCCTTGTTTTTAGTTGCATCATGTGGGGGAGGTGACAAGTCAACTACTCTCCCACTACGTAGAGTGGTAATTGCGATACATTGATCCGGATGGTTAAGGGGTGTGGAGCTTACACTAGTTTGACCTTGGGGAGGTCTTTGGTCCTGGGAAGGAAACTTGACCTTCTCTTGGATTCTCAATGATGATTGTATCTTTGACAGATTTGCATTTATGTCGCTGATCAGGCGATCATATCTAGCATTGGTTACAGTCTGGTTATTGATAAATTAATTCATAGTATCCTCGAGAGTTCTCCGCGGTGGAGGGATATATTCTCCTTGAGGTGGTGGTGCTTGCACATGTCCTTGCATATGTGGAGCTTGTTGAAAGTGTTGTGGTGGAGGAGGGGCAACATGTGAAGTAGGGTTCATCACAACATGTTGTTTCCCATAGCTAAAACCAGGATGGTTTTTCCATGAAGGGTTGTAAGAATTCCCGTGCGGTGCACCGAAATTATCCTTAAATCCTCCTATACCACTAACTTGCTCTTGAAGCATCACTTTGTAGGCGGGTATAGTCGGGCATTCCTTAGTTGAATGACCCGCCTCACAAATCGCACACACCTTCTCGACGGGGTTTGGTATGAATCCAATTGGTCCTCTTCCATATACCTCGCATAGGTCTCGAAATCTTTTCTTAAGTGTATCTAATCGACTGTCCGTCATAGAATTATTATCTACGTGAAATAGACCGGATGCCAATGGAGTGGTGGTCACTTGAAGATTTCGATTTTGAGCATTAGGATAAGAAGTATCCCAGGATTGGGTAGTCTCGGCAACATACCTCAAGTGCAGCTCAGCATCGTGGGCATCTAGTTCAACAAACATACCACTACCCATGGTTTCAACGAGTTTCTTGGAATTAAGATTCAGCCCATTATAGAGAAAAGAAATGATTTGCGCTGTATCAAATCCATGATGGGGGCACAAAGTAACTAACTCATTGAAACGCTCGTAACATCGATTAAATGGCTCATTTTCTGATTGTCTGAACGCTTGAATTTAAGCCTTTATAGAGATTGTTCGATGTGGTGGGAAGAATTTCTTGAGAAATCTAGATTGCAACTCGTTCCAAGATGGAATCGAGCTTAGAGGTAAAGACCATAGCCAGGCCTTAGCTTTATCTTTTAGCGAGAAGGGGAAAAGTTTGAGGCGGATTACGTCTTGTGTGCAAGTTTGATCATTGAGAGTATCACACACATCCTCAAATTCCCTGATATGGAGATATGGATTTTTAGAATCCATACCATGGTAATAGGTTAACATCTGGATCATCTTATTTTTAAAACGAAATTACCCGGCATTATACGGGAGTATAATGCATCCCGGAGTGACAGTGCGCTCGGGATATAAGATTTCTCTCAGCGGGCGGTATGGGGCCTCTTCTTCACCGACGGCTGCACTACCGTGTTGCAACATTTCTCTCTCTCTTAAAGACTCAGTATCCTCACTTGGTGTGCTCGAAGTGTGCTCAGAGGTGTGTCCTAAGAAGGAAAACAGAGTGTTATTTGAGATTGAGTGTGACGGTGTGGGAGGTGGAATCCAGAACTGTGGGGCGTTAGGAGTGTGAGGGCTATCGGGGTCGTACTCAACTATTGGATTTTCATGAATGCGAGTTGGAGTATTATGGGGTGTGGGAGTGAGTTCAGAATTTTGCATTAACAGCTTATGAGAGATGATGATGGATCTTTTTGTGCTTTTTGAAATTTTTATATGTTTTTGGATTTTTGGAAATTTTTGGTCAAAGTTTTAGATTGACTCGATCTAATCCTAAGTCTACCTAATTCCTCGGCAACGGCGCCAAAAACTTGACGCGACTCAGAAAGTGTCTCATATGTGCGTTCACTCGACACCCGGACCGGTACGGGGCTCTTGCGGATCGATCTGCCTGGAATGCGAACCAGTTCTTTTATTTTTCTTCCCTCTTCGATTTTCTTTCGATCCGGGGTCCTCTGGAATATAGCACTGCGGACCGGTCCGGGGCTACTGCGGATCGGTCTGCCTCTTTGACTTTTTTCTCCAACTTTGACTGCTCATAACTTTTATTTCGGGACTCCGATTAAGGTTCCCTTTCTTCCTATGTGTTCATGAACTTGATATCTTCAACTTCTCTTTAGGTGCCTCATCCGAATTCTGAGTAAAAATTACACTTTTGCCCTTTTAACTTTCCTTCTTGTCTTTCTCGATTCTTTCGATTTCTTTCTTTCGTTTTTGACATTAAATACTTGCAAAAAGTAGTACGAAATACCAGAAACTCGGTGTACTCGTTAGGATAAGTCAGTAGCAAGATTATGAGATAAAGTCAAATTGATTACGTTGTTCGAGATGCTAAAAGTAACTAAATTAAGGAATAAATTGGGAAGAATTTATGCATAATCAGTATACTAGAATATCTGAGGCTTTCAGTGAATTCTAGCAAGGTTTTTATATACATTCAGAGGGAAGCAAGATCATCATCTTCGTTAATATCTTTCTCCTCATTTGGATCACCAATAAGATTTGTAAAGGTATTGAAATCCGAAACCCTAGGTTTATGCTTTATACCTAGTTTTTATGTTTACTTTATAATGCATGATCAATCAAAGTTATTTGGGCTAAATTTTTTGAACTTTTATGTTAATCCCAATTACCAACACTCCCACGGGTAATTATTTTGGGGGGTTATTGAATTCTCGAGTATTTATTTCACAGCTAATCTTATTATTTATTTTTGGGTCCATAATTTAGTCCATTACCCAATTAGTTGGCCCAGACTTTGTGAAACCCCAGTTTAGCCCAAGCCTATGTATTATGCATATTTATAAAGGTGTAAGCTAGGGTTTTAAGCTATATACGCATTATAGAGGGCTAAAGAGGGAGTGACAAAAACTATTCATATTTTTGTGGAGGGGTTAAGAGATAAAAAGTAATTTCTCTTATATTTCATCATGTTTTCATCTTTAAGAGTTCCCATACATAAGGCTTACATTTGGTGGATCTTATACTAAAAGATCTAAGGCTTTCGGTGGATTATAGCAAGGTTTTTAAAGACTTTAGGAGGGAATCAATATCATCATCTTTATCAATATATTTCTCCTCATTTCGATCACCAACCAGATCCATAAAGATAATGAGATTCGAAACCTTAGGTCTATGCTTTAAACCTAGTTCTTATTTTTATTTTCTATTTCATGATTAATCAAATTTAATTAGGCTATTTTTTTTTGTGTTTTATATCAATATCGATCCCCAATAATTGGTATCATAGCCATAGTTTTAATTTTATCATGTTTTGAAAAGGTCCATAATGTCCACCGTGTAAACTTAGTTTGCACACTGTCTGAAGATACATATTTGTATTTTTCCTTTAATCCTTCAGTGTTTACTTAGATTAGTTATTTGTTTTGATTCAACACGTTCTTCTTCCCCATTCTCCATATAGTATGATGTTTTGTTTTTCAAAAATTATGTTTTTATTTAGTTTAGTTATGTCCGACTAAGTTTCTAAGGGTTGGAATGCATGAATCCAACCCGATGTTCTTTACATATGTACGAAATTAAGTTTTCAAACTAAATAATTGGTCAAATCATGTTGTGTGGTGATCAAAACCATTGTAGAACTTTTGATCTCGTTTGCCTTAGGTGATCGGGATGCTTAAAAAGGCAACGCGGGTGTAGCTATCTCGACATCGATTTATTCTTACTTTTGATTATATATGATGCGGGCTTGAACCTCATATATATAACGCTTGAGATTAATAAAGACTGGATTTAATCATTTATTTCAATTTGAGAGTTGATTTTAACATCGGTAAATGCACTAGGGTTAGAGGATTGTGTCCTAACCTATTGTTCTCATTCGTAGTTAAGTCTTTCATACATTTATTTTCTGCTCTTAGATTAATTAGCGTAGCTCCTTTTCATTAGTATTTAGTTCAGTTAGTTGTTAATATTTCGTTTAGTTCATAATTAATCTCCCATTCAAAGCATCTTTTCACTTCTTTTAGAGTCAAGTTAGGGTTCTCCGTCCCTCCAAACGTCGTCACGATTTTCTCATCCTATTTCCCTAAGGATCAATACTTGACTTACCGGGATTATTACTTGAGCGACATGATTGCGGTTGAGCCTAGATAGGCACACTCTTTATAACACTTTTTAAGTCGCATCAAGTTTTTGGCATCGTTTCTGGGGAATTAGGTAGACTATAGGTTAGATGTATTTAATCCATAACCTTGACAAAAAATTCATTAAAAATAAAAAATAAAAAGATAAAAAAAATTACTACATCTCTCAAAATCCTATTAATGCAAAATCCACAATGAAATCCTCAAGCCACTCCTACTCACATTCACGAAAATTCGATAGTTGAGTACGATCCAGATAGCCCACACACTCCTGTTATTCCTCAATTTTGGGTTCCACCTCCAAACTCAACAGCGAATTACCCTTCAGGTTACAATCCGGGCACAATGAGTGAGGATACTGAGTCACTTGAAGAGAGAGACATGTATGATCAAGAGAGTCATGGTACGGGTGAGGGACAGGCACCGTATGGCCCTATGAGAGAATTCTTATATCCCAAGCAATCAATCACTCCGGGATGCATTCTGCTCCCGTATAATGCATGGAAATTTCTCTTCCGGAATGGAATGATACAAATGCTTCCCACATATCATGGAATGGAGTTGGAGAATCCATATCTCCACATTCGGGAGTTTAAGGAGGCATGTGATACTTTCAGTGATCAAACATGCACTAAAGATGTGATACGCCTCAAGATTTTATCGTTCTCTTTAAAGGATAAAGTTAAGACCTGGCTATGGTCTTTATCTCCAAATTCGATTACGTCATGGAATGAGTTGCAATCCAAATTTCTTAAGAAGTTCTTCCCTCCACATCGAACGAACTCCATTAAGGCTCAAATTCAAACTTTCCAACAATTAGAAATGAGTCGTTTGATCGATGTTTTGAGCGTTTTAACGAGTTAGTCACTTCATGCCCTCATCATGGTCTTGATAAATGGTAAATCATCTCTTTTTTCCATCATGGGCTGAATATAAACTCCAAACATCTCATTAAAACAATGTGTTATGGACCCTTTATCAATTTAGACGCTAATGATGCTGAGCTCCACCTAAGGTATGTCGTCGAGACTACTCAAGCATAGGACACATCCGACCCTAGTGCCCAAAATCGAACTCCCCAAGCGTCCACCACTCCATCGACGTCCAATCAATACCACGTAGACAAAGATACCTTGTTAGACCGTCAAATCGATCAAATTGAGAAGGGCATGAGAGAAGTACTCGAAGCACGGGTAAGAGAAGCAACCGACCCCATCCATACCCCCATTGAAAAGGTGTCTGCTATTTGTGAGGCGGGACATTCAACAGAGGAATGCCCGACGATACCCGCCTACAAGGTCATGCTTCAAGAGCAAGTGAGTGGTGTAGGAGAATTTAAGGGTAATTTCGGTACCCCGCACGAAAATTCTTACAACCCCTCATGGAAAAACTATTATGGTTTTAGCTATGGGAAACAACATGCTGCGTTGAATCCTAATTCACATGTTGCCCTACCTCCACCCCCTCCTCAATTTCAGCAAGCACCACCTCCAGGCCCATACATTACCCCGCCGCGGAGATCTCTTGAGGATAATTTGAATCAATTCATCCAATCCCAAAATGCAACCAATGCTAGATTTGAGCATATGTTCACCGACATAAATGCAAATATCTCTAGGTTGCAATCATATTTAAGTATCCAAGAGAAGGGTAAGTTTTCGGCCCAAGGTCAAACTAATATAAGCTCTATTTCAAATGCAAATCAAGAGCAATGTTGTGCGATAACCACTCTACGTATTGGGAAAGTTATTGATTTATCACCTTTCCCTCACGACACAACTAAAGGTAAGGAGGTTTCGCCCGACAAGAAAGAGGCCGTAGATGCCCCCTAAATTGAGAGTGATAAGGAGGATAACACTAGCGGGCCCAAAGTCATCGTGAAACCACCCACTGCCGCACCATTTCCTCAACGGTTGGTTCCACCTCAAAAAGAGACCTCTCGTGATGATGTCCTAGATGTTCTTAAGGAAGTAAAGATTAATTCATATTTTCTCGAGACCATACAAAAAATTCCCGTGTATGATAAGTTTCTTAAGGACATACTCACGGTGAAATGTAGGCTAAAGGTAAAGAAAAATGTGTTTTTAACATAGAACGTCACTTTTGTACTGTTGAGTGACCTTCCTTTAAAATATAAAGATCCGGGTGAACCTACCATCTCATGCATCATGGGGACAAATCGAATTGAGAGAGAGTTAATCGACTTAGGGGCAAGTGTTAACATTCTCCCCTGTTTCATCTATCAACAATTAAATTTGGGGGACCTTAAACGCACAAGGATGACTCTCCAACTTATCGATCACTCCATCAAAATACCTCGTGGGGTCGTAGAGGATGTGATTATCCAAATTGACACTTTCTACTTCCCTGTAGACTTTGTCATTTAGAACGAAGAACCCTTCGCTCTCCCGAGTAATCATGTTCTCGTTATCCTTGGCCGCCCATTCTTAGCTACGGTTAATGTATTGATAAATACACATAATGGGCAAATGCAAATCACATTTGGGAATATGACCCTCGAAAAAAATATCTTCAACACCACAATGCAAGAGGGTGATGAGAGCGAATGGATAGAAATGGATCTTATGGAAGAGACGGTACACGATCATGAGAGGTCCCACGAGCGAGATCCGTTAGGGGTGTGCCTTATTTCATTAAGTGAGAGAGGTAGTTTTGACGATGAGAGAAAGGTGGGGGAGGTATATGTAGTGACTGCGATTGAGAGAAAGAGAGAGTGGTTAGAGGAGAGAAAAATAGTGGAGTTAGAGATCGAGCAAGTAAGCGAGGACATAGGCATTACTCGCGCGAGAGAGTTAGGGGACTTGAGCATGGAAGATTTTGAAAAAGAATTTGGGCCTGTGGATGAGAGCCTGAATGTAGAAGTCCAACATTTATTGAACTCGTTTAGTTAATTAGATGAATGTGAATGGCAAGATATAATAGATGAATTCCTTCGTAATGACCATCCCTCCACATCATAGAAGTCTTCAGAAGAGAGTGGAAGAGAATGTTCAAAACACACATGAGAGAGCAAATTAGGAGATATAAGTCTTGAAGACTTTGAAAAAGAATTTGGGCCAGTGGAAGAGAGCCTTAATGTTGAAGTCCAATCCCTATTAGACTCTTGTAGTCACTTAAAAGAAAGCGAATGGAAAGATAAAATAGATAAATTCCTTCTTTGTGAACATCCACCCATACCACTTGAGGTCCTAGAGGAGATTGAGGAGAAAAGATGTGTTTCGTACGACTTAGAGATCGACCCATGCGTTAAAAAAAATTTTGAAAGAAATCTAGGTGTAACCTCTGAGTCGGCGCACACAGGACATGCTAAGCATCACGAGGATCCCTTTCTGATTAGCCACGACGAGTCTCCAGGCCTTTCCTTTATCTATAGGTGAGGTTCCAACTTGTTCCGATTATTGGTTTACGATATGAAGACGGGAGAGACGAGGAGAGCATTGGACCCCATTCATGGGGTCGGGTGAGTTTGTGGAGAGATGAGAGGTCGTCGCACCTCCGACGTGTATGGGGTGATTTTTGTTTTATTATTGAGTCATGTGTTAGTCTCACTAACTGTCTTTTTGCATTTTAAATATTTGCTCGTTTTATTTGTCACACTCGTTATTTGCTCTTCTTTATATTTTTAGTCCTATTGATTGAGGAAAATGCAAAAGTCTAAGTTGGGGGGGGGGGGGGGGGGGTGACGAGTGCGAATTTCTAAAACTTCACAAATTTCCAAAATGCACAGAAAAAAAAGAAAAAAAATTGAAAAAGCCAAAAATATTTTTCTTCAAAATAAATAAAAGTTGGAATTTAAAATTTTCAAAAATATCATTAAAATTCAGTTTAAAGTCTCAAATTGTAAAATTCAAATGCACAAAGCCAAAATTGACCAAAGATGGAAATTGAGCGAAATTGACGACTTAACGAATAAGTGTGGAGATTAACAAACCCGGTGAGATTTCGAGCCTAGCACTTTTTGAGAGTTTTTAAATCAATCCGACTTAACGGTTAACTCAAAGTTCATTTTAACGTTTTCAAAAAAGTTATTGAAGATCTCAATTCCTTTATTTTGATCGGTCATGGGAAACGTGTGAGATGTTGTCTTGAAAAGCGTGCTAAAATATCTCTAAACTAAATTAATCTTGAGAAGCATATATATAACTAAGAATTTGGACAATGAAGTAGGCCCTTGTTTGTCACCTAAAATGATTGGGCAAAAAAAGTCGTGAAAAATTAACCTTTGTGCAACCCGATTTGAGCTGAAGAAATTCTTTCCCTTTTGTTTGACATCCTGAAAAATCCCAATTGTCCCGAAATTGTGAAAATCAAATATTCGTCAAATAAAGTCCGAAAAGTGCATAAAAAGGGGGCAAGAAAAAAAATTAGAAAATGCTCAACAAAAATAGCAAGAAAATAAAAATGTAAAAAAATAGAAGAAAATAGAAAAAAGAAGAGAAAATGAGCAAAAGCCCGAAAAAAGCACTAACAGACATCATAAAGAATTTTTTTCAATTTCGAAGTTTCCAACCATTCCCATTTTACCCAATACACTTTACAACCTGATAAAGTCCTAACCGAGTCTGAATTGTGAATTTGGTTACCGTGTGGAGAGTTAAGGCACAAAAGAGATTAAATGTGTGGGTACGAGGCGATGTTTTTATTTTTCAATAACCATATTTCGATGATGAGATCTTTTCACCATAAATATTCCGTCTTTTAAATTTGTGTACGTGAACTTGTGTTCCATTATATTTTCTCTTTATATCATGTGCACCAAGAGAGAATAGCCACATTCCGAGTGATTCGTTTGCGAGAGTATCCTGTGAGCATTTGAATCAAAATAAATTTTTCAAAGAGTAACGTAATGATCAATCGGTGAAAATTAGCGGCTTAATTTTTGGCCTCGCACACACCCACGAAAAATTGAGACCTATGAATATAAATCTATGGTGATTATTTTTCGAAAAGTTTAAATTGTACAATTTTTATGTATTTTGAATTTTTTAGTCAAAGCCGAATTTTGTGGGTATATTCACTGCAAACCCTCACGAGGCACAACTCGTCCTATTAGGGTAACCTAGGGGTTTAAAGGCTTGTTGCATATGCTAAATGAAATCACTTGCCCGCGAAAGTGGTATTTTACCTCAATAAGTGAAATTCGAGAATTGAGCTGAGTTTAAGATTCTTTTTTACATTGCTCGGGACGCGCAAAGTTCTAAGTTAGGGCGAATTGATTAGGCATATATTCTTTCGAATTTATTCCCTTAATTTAGGGATTTTTATCATCTTAAATAATGTAAAATGTGTTGATTTATCTCATTTCCTTACTAATGACTCCTTCTAACAAGTACATCTAGTTTCGTGTATTTCTCATGAATTTTGTAGGCATTTAAATTCTCGAGAAAGAAAGAAACTAGAAAAACATTGAAAGAAATCAAAGAAGGAAAGTCAAAAGGGGCATTTTCGTAACTTTACAGCCTTAGTCCAGAGGTGGGTCCAACTGGAACGTTGAAGATCTTTCAATTACAAGAACACTAGAAAAAACGGCACCTCATATCGGATTGTGGTGCGTGCTTATCTAGGCTCATATCGGATTGAGGTGTCATTTTTCCAGTGTTCTTGTAATTGAGAGATCTTCAGTATTGTGAAGAAAAACTTCTTACCCCTTGTCCGAGCGATGATGAGAGGATAGTTTTACCCCCATTTCATAGCCCTCCGGAAAGCAGGGGTGGAGATTAAAGAAATTTTTGCCAAAACAGAAGTTGAGCTAAATAAAGTATCCGAACAATTTGCTCCCAGAAAGTATGAAAAGACTGCTAATACCATAGTTTCAACCATCAATAATATCTCTCAGCCTACCACTTCATGGGCACCAAAAATCCGCCCTAACCCAGTTAGAAAAGAATACACCAAGCTTCATGCTCCCCTCTCCAAAGTCTACCAAGACCTTTTGAGTCAAAATCTCATCAAGCCATTCAACCCTCGTCCATTACCAAACCTACTTCCTAAAAAATTCAAACCCGATGCCCATTGTGATTTCCATCAAACTACCTCCCATAGCACTGATCAGTGCGTTTATTTAGGGGACGTAATCCAAGGTCTGATTGAACGGTGTGTTATCACCCCACCAGCCAATCCTAAACCCAACACTACTCACAATCCACTTCCAAAGCATACAAATGCTATTTTCCAATAAAATGACCCAAAATTTGACCCGTCTACCCAGATTGTACCCAGTAAATCATCCATCATACCCGTATATTCAAATAAACCCCTCAAAGTTTGTCCATATTTCCTCCTACACCCTACCTGTTTTGATGATCAATCCCTTTCACTTCTTACAAGTGCATGTATTATCGTTCGAACCTGGTTCAGAAGGAAGGATATGGATTCGTCAGCAGTACTGAACCATCTCCCAGAGTTTGGGTTAAAATTGCCCTAAAAAATGACCATTAACTTCCAAAAGTTCAGCACACTGTTCCTAAAAGCCCTAAAATGGGCTCGCGAGTCAGATAATTATGTAGTATCCACCAACGAAGTCAGTTTAGATGATGTCATCCAGATTATGACATACTTGCTCTGATAGATTGGTGAAATTTGTAGTATGTTAGAGTTGTTAAATGCTCTACAACTATAAGGTCTCTTGGTCCCTTAACTTTTGCATCTTCTCGTTGAGTGGGAGGATCAATACGAAGAGGGCGTTGAGGTTGTAGAATGCATTGACTTCTCATGGAAGGATGACATTATTTCCACTGGATGGGGGGATAAATTTGATAGTTCAGATAAAGAGCAAAGCCCAAAAAGGACTAGCCCAGTAATTAGTGTATGTGGGATTATGTCGTTTAAAGATGTACTATGAGAGATTAACAAAGTGGTCGAACAATCAGAGATAAATGAAGAAATAGGGTTTCTATTTTTCCCTCTTCTGTGAATCATATGAAGAGATATGGGAAGCATTATCAGAGTTCAAACCCTCAATCAGAAATGATAGATAAAGGAAAAAATGTTGTGAATAGCCTCCCCATATCGAAAATGACCATCGAGGACAGTAAGATCCTCGACCAGTTGAAGAAGACTCAGGCTAACATCACTTTATGGGGACTTTTCATGTCTTCCTAACTGCATCGATATGCTTTGATTAAATTTCTTACCGGGCCCACGGTCCCTCTTTCTCACTTTGAAAAAATTCATGAACTTGGTCGGGTCTCTAACCTCTACTAGAATTCTCTACTTCTCTGAGGAAGAAATCCCTTAGTTTGGTTTAAATCACAACTATGCTCTCAATATTTGCGTGGAAATCATGGGGAAGACAGTCCCGCCTTCGCTCATCGATAACAGATCCGCACTTAATTTTTTCCCGTTAAGAACCCTTAATTGCCTGGGTTTAAAACTAAGCGACCTTGCTCCGACTTTTATCGTGGTGTGTGCTTATGACAATACTTATCGAGGGGTGATAGGACCCATAAAGCTTATAATAGGGGCTAGCCCTATAAATTCCCTTACTGAGTTCTAAGTCATCGACATACCGACTTATTTTAATTTATTGCTTGGTCAACCATGGATCCACAACATCAATAGGGTGTCTTCCTCTCTCCATCAGAATTTGAAGTTCTTCGCCAAGGGGCAGGACATCACCATCTTAGGCGACGATGATAATATAGATAATGTGAGCATGACTAATCAGGTACTAGAGATACAACATGGGGCGAATGACATGCTTCTGTCTAATTTTCAAGTGGAACCACTTCCACTACCATAGGGGGATGATTTCAAGGATAGATTTTGTCCAGAGCACATCCCTCATGACAATGTCAATGTGAAATAAATGTTCAATAATATGTACTTCATACCCAGACTAGGACTGGGACGGCGACAATAGATAATAATGGCACCCATAGTGTTAAAGAATGCATTTCCTCCATGTGTCCTGGGTTATTAGGCATCATCATAGGAACTCATAATGCTCCACCAATATCGATTGAATAGAAGGCTAGAAAATGCCGAGACTATTTTAGGAGACTCCTTGAACGGGAGATTCGTCAGAGAGGATGAATAATTTACCTTTTGTGACTTTATCTAATCGTGGTATGATCATGTGGACAAGAATATGAATCTGGGAATGGATATATTCTTCCAAGACAACTATGCAAGGGCTGGAGATTACCAGCATCATGTGCAACCTCTCTTGTAGAAGACTACAGTTATTACTAAGGCTTCTGAGGGAAGTGACTTTGAGGACTCATTAAATTTGCAGACCCTAGGGTTGATACTCTGTATAATCCACTTAAGTGCCAGCTCATCGAATCCGTCCATCCCGATCAAAGTTGTTGATGCACCCCTCCTCAACTGGAATGTTATACCGGTTCCACCCGCTGAAATGCAACTCAACCCAGATGTTTATCCTATTTATTTTTCTTCTTCTATTGTTCCTTGTTCTGATCACAATGTAATCGAAACCTCCTTTGATGAGGTTCTCAATGTTGTTTTTCCCCAGAATGACATAAATGAAGATTTCACGTATCTTGATGTGTCTTACATTAATCGTCTTGATTTTAATCAAACTCTTGATGATAATGATTTTTTCAAATGAACGATTCTTAACTGATCTTAATAAGGTTAATAAAAAATAACATAACCTTGTTCAAATTAATGAAGATGAAATTATTGTTATTAATTTCGATTCTAGTAGCCAACGGTGCGAGATTAGGATAGGGACCACCCTTAACGAGCATGAGTATGCGCAACTTGAAGAACTGCTGAAAGAATTTGTAGATGTTTTCACATGGTCCTACGATGACATGCCCGACATCGATCCCGAAACTACCTAGCACGAGATTTCAACTCTCCTACAATGCAAATCGGTCAAATAAAAACTGCAACAGTTTCACACCGAATTGTAATACCCCGTATTTTTATGACTTTTAAAATTGGGGATTTATTAAATTTAATTGAGATAAATTAATTTAATATTAATCTGGAGTTTAATTTAAATATTTACTAGTGTGATGAGAGTTAGTAATTATTGGGAATTTGTCTAATATTACTTAATGAGTAAAGATATATATAGAATTAAATTTATTAAAATTGTCACGAGTGAATAATATGGCAATGATGGAAATTAAGTCGAGACGCGCATGGGTCGTGCCGGGACTATATTATTATAATAAAAAGTGAATAAATTATAAGTCGCCCGTATGGTCATTTCGAGTGCACCAACGTGTCCGGAAGAGTCGAGATAGTCAAAAAAGTATGCTCAGTTTTTTTTTTGGGTCTCGAGATGTTTTTAGGCCTAACCGGCACCCCAAGAGGGCATTTAGTAATTAACCATTTTTAGGCTTAATTATGGACGAAAGTTGTAGGCTTATATCTGATGAAATTATAGGAGTTATAGAGTTGCAGAGAGGCTAAGTTAGAGAGAAGAGAGAAACTTTCCGAGGAGGAGAACCACCAACTCACACCACTTTTATCGGATTTCACCACCATCGCGTAGATCGGGGAATAAGGGACGCAACCAATCCCATAAACACCTGAGAATCAGAACTTCATATCCGAGGCAAGTATCTTTCTTTCTAAAAATTTGGTTTATATCACATCCATGATAGTGTGGTTCATAATATTTAAGTTTTCATGCAAGAAGTTGATATTTGGGTTAAATTGTTGAATCTGGTAGAACATATGATAAGTTAGAATGATTCTCTGTTGAAATTTAATTATTGAAAACAAAATTTTACCCAGTAGAAACAAGCATCTGTTATTAAATGGAATTCTTGAAGAAATTAAAGAAACTAGGGTAATGAATCATATTTTGAGTTTTGATTCAGTTGAGAATAATTGTTGATGAATTTAGAGGAAATTTATGTTAAGAATTGTCCATTTATGTTCATATAACATTCCTTATCATTGGTTGGGAGATTGGATATTGGTATTTTGGAGAAGTTTTATGGATGAAACCCGTAGGTTAGAATTTGCAGAATCTGGGCAAGAACTGCTTGATCGATCGATCGATCGACTCAAGAATGTTGATCGATCGACCCCTTTTCAACGATCGATCGACCCCTCCTGGAAACTGAATATCCTTCCCCTTTTTAATTAATTCAGTTAAAATATATAGGAGCCCTTGGTTATCATTTAAAGATCAGATTGGGTCATTAAGAGGACCAGTAGCTTCTAAGTATGTCCTGGTGAATATAATTTTATATGAGATGTAATCATGGGATAACGGGGGTATGACCTTTATTAGAAATCATGCGTATGTTAAGTAAGGTATTGAGAAATTCAAGAAAGACTTAGACCAACATGGGAATGAGGGTGTACCCACTGAATTTACCTTTAGGAAGAGAAAACACTTCTAGGGACGAGGAGTAATTATGAAATGGTTTTAATTAAGAATGAAAAAAGATGAATTCATTATGCGTAAGAATTGGGTAATTTGTACTATGTATGGTTAAAAATATTGTATAGGTCGTGAGCGAACCTAATTAAAAGATGTGAAAATTTATATATATAATCGAGTGCTTGTGTATATATATAATATTCTATCTGTGTATAATCATACCCGCGCTACTTGCTATCACGATGGTTACTGCGCCGGGACAGTCTTATCTCGATGGGAGGATTCCTTGGTACAGGCTACCTGAGAATGATAGTCAGACGGTCCTAAGATGCGTGAGGGTATGTGTTGACCTCTTAGTGACTTAGAACTATGCTTCGCCTCCATTATGTGTGTATTGTGTTAATACAGTTCAAGAGTGATTCTGAACCAGTATTTTCCTTGGTACGAGAGATACGAGGACTTGATAGCAGAGTATGTCAGCACCATAGATTTTATGTGGGGTGTTGATTTTTATATATATTGTATGAGTGATTAATATACATACCTATACCTTAGATTATTCTATTACGCAAATAAGTAGAAAGTAATTGAATAAATGTTCCTAATCATAGTAGGTGTTTTAAACTTCACAGCAGTATTGAGAAATACATACTTTACTTAAATAACCTCTAACAAGATGTTATCTTAATTTAATCATAGATTTATTATCCTGTTAATCAGAGCTTATGGGAGAAGGTATGAGTCAATTTTCAGTAGTGCGATAGGCGTGCACACTAGATGAGAGGTGAGAATTCTCAAGAGAGTGTTGCGTACTAACATATTTGTCATATCAACTAGTAAGAATTTAAAATACTTGCCAAAACAATTTTAAAAGTTATTTTTACACTTAGGCTTGGACCCATTTCCTGTCATTTTCTCTCTTTTGTATATATGTATATATTACAGGTGCCCAGCCACTGGGGCGCTAGACGTAGGTTCTTTGGATTGGACGTGCTACAGCTTATGTGGGAGTTGCAAGCCTTTGCAGTAGACGATATATTCCTTGATTCAGATCTTGATTTAGTTTCTCCATAGCTAGGGCATGTGTCGCCCGATTTCGTATTCCCGTTTAGACTTATTAGAGATTTTGCATTTGTTTATGTTTTCAGTATTCAGTACTCATTTGGGAGTTATTTCATGTCATGTTGATTATACTTATGGATACTGACTTGGTTTGAATAATCTAGTTGGCATGTTTCTTTTGGATGATTGATATCCTTAGCATTTGTGTTATTCTTAAACTGGTTTACATTTAAAAAGGTTGTTACGATGGAATTTAATAAATGAAATAATATTTTAAAATGTTTTGACACATAGCTTAATTAATTATAGGGTGATTAAAATGGAAAAATTGTTTTCGACAGTGATGCTAAGAATGAACCACACCGTTCACCTAGATTTTAATTTAATTAAGGACTGATCACCCGGTATTTAATTAGGCGGGATGTTACACGAATGGTCACTCAAGGTTAAGGAAGAGGTGGTCAAACAGTTGAACATAGGCTTTATCCGAGTGATCGAATATCCCATATGGTTAATCAATATTGTACCCATGTCGAAATCAGGAGGAAAGGTTCGCATGTGTGATGATTACTGAGATAAGGCCTCTTTGAAGGATGATTACCCGCTACCCAATATCGACATGAGTATGGATAATACGGTCTATCACGCTCTCAAGTCATTTGTTGATGGGTTTTTTGGATACAATTAGATTAAGATATACCCTGATTATCAAGAAAAAATATCAATCATCACCCTTTGGGGAACCTTCTGTTACACAGTTATGCCATTCAGTCTAAAAAATGCAGGGGCTACCTACCAAAGGGCTGCCATAACCATCTTGCATGATCTGATACATAAAGAAGTCGAGGTCTACGTGGATGATATGATTATCACGTCTAAGACTCGGGAAGGTCATGTTCCCGCTCTCTGGGAGTTCTTCGAACGACTGCGACGATATCAGATGTAACTTAACCCACAGAAAAGTGTTTTTAGCATTACCAAAGGAAAACTTTGAGAATTCATGGTCAGCGAGAAGGGGATTAAAGCAGATCCTGCCATACTGAAAGCCATACTCGAAATGACACCACCCCTAAAGGATAAGGAAGTCCTAGGATTCTTGGAAAAATCATATTATATCATCTGGTTCATAAACTAGTTGACTTCTATTTGTGATCCCGTCTTCAAACTCCTCTAAAAAGATTCTACCAAAGTCTTAAACGAAGCTTTTTAGGAAGCAATGACCGAATCAAGTAGTATCTAACATGACCTTCGGTACTCAAGCCACCGTAACTTGGTTTACCCCTAATCCTATACTTGATTGTGACAGACACCATAGCTGGGGATCTACTATCCTAATACATTAAAAAATCTCACAGAGATAAGGCCATCTACTATGCTAATCACAAATTATCCGGATACGAAGTCAACCACAATGTCGTGGAGAAGGCAGGTGTCGCCCTTGTCTGCGACACTTAAAAACTATGGCATTACATGCTCGCTTTTTCCATTGGACTTATGTCCCGAATGGATCCTATAAAAAATATTCTTGATAAACCTGCCTTGTCTATTCGGATGGCCCGATGGTTAATACTTCTAGCCGAGTTCGATATTGTGTATGTCATTCAGAAAGTCATAAAAAGGAGAGCTATCTCTGATTACCTTTATGTTTACCCCACGTAATAAGCTGATGTTTGGATCTCTGAGTTCTATGATGAAAATATCCTTTATGCCTCTCAGGAAGACCTTTGGTGGCAAATGTTCTTTAACAACGCCACTAATAAGAAAGGATACAACATTGGGATACTCATAATCGCCCCTGATGACTCCCATACTCCCATTGCCATCAAACTAGATTTTCCCTGCACCATTAACATGACCAGATATGAGGCACGAACCATAGACCTCAAGGTAGATCTCAAGAAAGAAATACAATGCTTAGATGTCTATAGAGATTCTGCTATTATCATTGGCCAGGTCCTTAGAAGATGGAAAGTCAAGGACGAAAATCTAATACCCTTCCACGCCCAGTTAGAAGAGCTGGCCTCCAAATTCCGAGATATCACCTTTCACTATTTGCCATGAGCAAAAAACAGCTTAACCGATGCCCTTTCTACCTTAGCCTCCATGATCGATAAGCCCGAAGGAATAATGATGTCCCCTTTCTTAGTCCAAAATCAAGCTAAACCAACCCACGGCTACCACATTGAGCTCGTCACAGAAGAGGATCCCGATATGGCTAAGTGCTAGTACTGCAACATTTAGGGCCCCTCAAGCATGACAGGTAACACCATAATGCCAACAAGAAAGATCGAGAAACCCTCTACAAACTGGTTTCCCAGTCCATTGTCTATGATAACACACTATTCAATAGAAACTTCAATGGAACTCATTTACACTGCATTACAGGGGCTGATATTGAAGAAATGATGCAGAAAATCCATAGCCAGGAATGTGGACCCCATATAAGTGGCCATATGCTCGCCAAGAAGATTATCCGATAGGGTTACAATTGGACTACCATGCTTTAGGATTACACCGCCTATGTTCGGAGATGCCTTAAATGCCAACATTTTTCCAATCTCTAGAACTTGCCTCCGCAAGAATTATATAATATGACTTCTCCCTTGGTCGTTTTCCACATGGGGCATCAATATCATGGGAAAAGCCACACCCAAAGCCTCCAATGGGAATGAGTTCATCCAGGTTACCAAATGGGTCGAAGTCAAGTCATACGCAGTACTGAATGCCAAAAGGTAGCCAAGTTCATCCAAAAGAATATTATGTGCCGATACTAGGTCTCACATGTGTTAGAATCAGATAATGGATTACATTTTAAAACATAAGTCACAAAATTGGTCGACGAGTATGGGATTTAGAGATATAAATCTTCTCCCTATCGACCACAAATCAACGGTGCAATTGAAACCTCTTATAATAACCTCAAATCTATCATCAGCATTATGACCGAGAGTTACCGATATTGGGTCGATCGAATCCTTTATGCACTCTAGGGCTACCGCACTTCAGTTCGAGCAACTACTCGGGCTACCCCTTACTCTCTAGTATACGGTATGGAAGCAAACTTACCTAATTAATTAGAAATACCTTCACCACACATCATGCTTGAAAGTAAGGTTAGCTAAAAAGACTAGCATCAGATCCAACTTGACGATTTATAACAGTTAGATGAACAGAGGCTAAAGGCTTTATATCATATACAAGCGTACCATCGCCGAATAACGCGATCATATAATAAGAGAGTCAAGGACCGTGGTGTCCGAGAAGAGAACTTAGCCCTCAAGGATATAATAGAACCCGTCTGGGACCCTAAAGGGAAATTCAAGCTAAACTGGAGTGGCCCCTACATTATAAAGAAGATCATGTCCGGTGGCGCCTCTATGCTCACCGACCTCGACGGAGAAGAGATGACCCAACCAATCAACATGGACCGTCTCAAAAAATTCTACCCCTAGTCCGAAATCTTGGCGCGCTATGACTCCTCTCATCCCCATTCTATTCTAAAAAAAATCTTTTTTTTTGTGTACTCAGAACTATGTGGGGCCTAATCCTCTAAAAAACCTTTTTGCTTTCAAAAATGAAACTCAAAAAATTTTCAAAACCCCGGAGGTACGTAGGCATCTCATACACTTTACAGGGGAAAGGTCCCCTTCTTTTTCACAAAATGTTATTCACGTCTTACCTCTGAGAACGTCAGTTCATTTTACGATTTACATGAACAAAAGGATTATGTATGCCCTATCGATTCGTATAGATAATTCAAATGTAAAATTCATCAAGAGTCACAAAAATATAATTAAATACCTTTTTTATTATATTTTGGGAAATTTTAGTACGATTACAGGAAATATCAGCGTAGGGGGTCAAATAACTACGCTCGTCAACCTGACTGTCCTAAAAACAAAACAAAACCAAATTACTCCTAAACAAACTAACCAAACCTTCCCGAATTTATTACCAACAAACCCAAAATGATCGAATATATAACCAAACACTTAAAGGCTTTACACATAACCAGCTTCACAAATACCATTATCTTCACAAAAGACCCTACCCGGGGCTACCAGAAGATCCATCCACAACATTATATACATCTTGAGGCCCTCAAAATTCTCCTGCCTGGATAGTATTTTGAAGGCTCTCTATGGAATGGTAAGCCCAGAGCATCCTATAAAAAACCATTATGCCTCCCTCAATCGGGTCAAACATGACAAACCATCTCTGCCCAATCTCCTCATCCAACATCTTAGTCACTACCCTCCTACACACCCATTTTATATATTCCCTTGAAACATACCAAACTCTGCCAATAGATTGGGAAGGAAGGGCTGACGGCCGATGACTCTCCCATAAAGAGCCTAACCGCATGAGCATTCCTTCTGTCAAAGCTTCCATAGGAAAGAAGTCCAAGATACGGGAAGGCACAATCTGCTCCCATCCAACTTGGCACATGAGCTGCCAGGAAAAATAAAAGGAGGTCAATCGGAGGCCAACTAACTGAACATACCAGTATTCCCTCAATTCCATAATGGATTGTAACCCCCCCCCACCAGGGCTCCGATTAGTGCAGACATTGATCTATGTACTTCACAAACCAATTTACCCAGTTCTCGATGTTCGGGCCAAAGATGATGAAATAGCGAGTGAAGAAATTCGGCACAACTGCCAAGGGATATTCAAGGGGGACTATCAAACGAAATCTCTCAGATAGACACATGAATAGCATAACCGAAATACCTCTCAGAAAATCATAATGACCTTCTCGTCAAGCATCTAGACCGTTCAGGGTCTCTGTCAGTATCACCGCCGCATGATTGCGACGACATGACATCAATGCAACTATGGTAGCCATTTGAGGGTCCACCAATGTGACACCCCGCTTAAAATAATAACGGGTGGCTAGCCCTATACTAAAATAATCAAGAATCGCAAGTGGATCATTCTCAGCATCTACAGACGATACTAAATTAAACACGGCTAACTACCCATTACTACAAAAAGAGGGTGCCAAAAAAAAATTTAAAACATTATTAAAATAAACTATGTAACAACTAACCAACAACATAACAACTACTAAATATGATAAAGAACACACACGTGGTAAAAAAAAGACTAATAAAAGAGTACATCATATTGTACGAAATAAAATACCCGAATATGCTGTCGGGTTACAGACAATACAATAAACTGTGAACGAGGAAATAAAAGTGCTAAATCTACAACACTTGGGTATAAACCTGATATACAAACTGAATCCTAATCTAGATATACAAAAGATAAGAATCGGATATAACAAAATTCTACAACAACCCGCAACTGCTACAGCTCCACGAATACACTGGATGGATATCATCAAAGGCGTCCTTGCGGAGGAACACCGAAAATAATACAACATATATACAGGGAAAAAGAAAGTATAAACGGGTCAGAGCCCGAAGTGTGAAAATATTTTTATAGCAAGTGCATTAAAATGCATAATAATTATAAATGCATTATGACATGATTAAATTGGAGTCCCACTCTCCATAAAATCCAACTAACCTCTCACAATTTGTTCGGATAAATGCATTATGACATGATTAAAGTGGAGTCTGCATTATGCAAAATAATTCCACTTTAATATATATTCATCACAATTTATCCGGATAAAATCTCCCGGAATGAGATTCAAGCAATCTTCTTATGTCTCTTTACTCTAGAGACAATTATGATATCACATAATCATATACAATTAATATACTATTCACGCAAGTATAATAATAACCATCCCAGCGAGCTATAACTCGAGGATGCAGGTTCTCAATGCTATCATCTACCAGGGAATCACTCACATATCATCCGGGGTACCAATAGTCGGAATCTCACACCGCCTTGGTAAAAACCATATCACAATGTACGGGAAGCGGTCATAGTTCATCTCCAGAAATAAGACGAAACATACCCACCACGTCTCATACCTAATAAAAACAATCACACAATAATAATGGACGCTATGACCTGGTGACTATACGCGCACTGCTCCTCAAGCCAGGGGCCTCATCCACATCGCGCAACTTCCCATGATAGCATAGAGGGGGTATGCTTCACTTATATATATATATATATATCATACACACAAGATACACATACATCATCACATCATATAAATGTATACCATTGCAAAAGGTATATATATCACACTATTTACGTACTCTTATTACGCTCTTAGGCGTAAATGAAATAATATCATTTATTAGTATATTTTACTCTCGATATACTATTCATCAACAGCTCACATAACTTCCCCACTTTGTATACACTATACTATTTCTCACTTCAAATTCACACCTCACTTCTATTTGTATAAATAATCTCCCAATTTAATTTATGTTGAGGATATTTTCTATACCCGTATGCACATCGATCAACAATTATCATTCCTCAAATATTAACCTCGACATTTAGAGGATTTTCCGCCAAATTGATACAATCATTTAAATTCTCACTCTCTCGAAATCAATCACTAAAACCCCCAACATTTTCATTCAAACAATTATTAATTTTGCTCCCATTTCCTTAAAGAGAGAGAAATATCCCACCATCAATTTTATTTATTAATTAGCCCCAATATCATCTCACGCTTCTAAAGTCAATTATCCCCTTATACTCACTTAATCCTCTTTTATACAATAATTCGGAAGGTCCATAACTATAAACCCAAAGGAAAGGGGATGAACTTAAAGACTCACACTTCAACCCAAAACAGAGGCCCGGTCGACCGGTGCCCCAACCGCGATCGATCGCGGTTCGTAAATATGCCTAAGATCGAAGACAGTATGCCTCATTTTGGAGGCGCGGTCGATCGGCCATAGGGGCGCGATCGACCGGTTACACCAGATCCTCAAAAATTAATTCTCCAAATTTTCCATCCAACAACCCAAATTCATTTTTATCATATTCCAACCATTTCTCTTCAACCCAAACATATATATATATATATATAACATCAAAACTCATAATATAACTCAACCCAACTAATTTATATCCTCAAATCCATTGTATACACATCAAATGTAAGATTTAACCCAAAATCTAGGTTTTAACATATTTATCCCAAATTTCAGAAATTTATCCACAAATCATGAAATGAATGATACACAACAATTATTTAGCAAGTTTTATCACTTGCCTCGAATTTATAGAGGTTGAATCGCGGCCGGAAATCCCAAGATTTTCTCCTTTCTCTTCCTCTTTTCTTCTTCTCTTTCTTCTTCTTTCTTCTTTCTCTCTCTCTTTCTAGGGCTTTCTCTTTTCTCTACATGAGAAAGGCTTCTCTCGTAGGCTTTTAAGCCTTAATTACCAAAATACACAAGTTTAAATGATAATACACACTTTAAATGACTCGGTCGCTCTAATTCGAGCCAAACGAACTTAAAATATTTTGGAACCCAAATAAGCCCCAAGTACAGTCATTTCGACTATCTCGACCCTTCCAAAAACAACTGCACCCTTAGAATCGTCATTCGAATCACTTTCTAACATCTTCAAATTTTGACCTAAAATGCCAATTTAATTAATCTCCAATTAAAATAATATTTATTTCTCCCAAAATAAATAAATTATTGTTCCAAAAATCTCGGGGTATTACAGACTTCCCCACTTACAAGAATTTTTCCCTCGAAATTACGCTAAGCCTAATACTCCAAAGCTCAACTAGTTTTTACTACACTTAACCTCGCTAACACTATACCTAATCCTCTCATTTCCCACGACGAATTATTTTAATTTTATAAAACTAATTATAACAACTAGGGCGCCCATACACCCTTAATTTGAGCTCTACTCGTATAAACAAAATTAGTCTTCTCTTGCCTCAAATAGTACCATAACTCTAAAGATATATTAAATTATACTAACATACTAATAATATAACTATTTTGAAAGGTCCAAGGATTTAACTCCTCTCAATTCCTGACATTCACTACTTTCATTCGGGGGAGGTCTCGCAATCGAAATCCAAATAAGGAACCCTCCCAATACACTACTATGTAGCGAGGTCGGGGATTGAGAGTTTGTTAGATCGGGACTAGAGTTTAAAAAAATATTTTTTTGTAAATCATTTTTGGTATTGCCCAAAGTCCTATAAAAAAATTTATTTTGAAAACAGTTTATTATAAAATAGTTTATGTCTTTCAACATTTAATTAAAATACCTTATGCTCAAGGAACAAGGCTTAAATAATTATTATACTCATAATAATATATAGTTGTCAAAATTAACATAACTATGAGCTCTCACTCAACAATAATCTACTAAAGTTCGAATCATTTCAGTCATAATCTCTTACATCATATTAATATATTGCCATACACTAGGCTCTTCCATAGCTGGAACATAATGATTATATAAGTCTAGCATGACTATAAAAATAAATAACTTAATCATTACTACTCAACGCATTTCAACAATTCTTATGTTCACAACAAAGTTATAGCTCTCAAGAGATAATAATATAAGAGTCTCATTTGCTCAAAATTCCCTTCTTGGTTCATTTCATACATAATAGGGTCATAGCACTACCCTGCCATAACTATCTTACATACAATATTCCCAAAGCTTCATATAGCACAATCCTATTCACACAAGAAAATAACTTACATCATACATCTCTAGTTCGATTGCCTCTATTCATCAATGGGTTCCCACACAAAGTTCCCTAGCCTAAAATGACCTCGAATCTGCTGTAGGGGATGTACATCCAAAACTTCCTCAAAACATGGTCCTTTACCTCTTTTAGGACAATCTCTCTATGACCTATTTCTTTAAAAAAGAAACATCTACCCACAAATCCTCTCTGCCCACCTTGAGGAACATAATGTTGTTACGACCCTCGAAAATCCTTCCCATACCTTATGGCATTACTGGTATTCTCTTCACCAGACCTACTTGATGAACCCGAATCTCTAAAGTTCTTATCCCCTTGCGAACGTAGACGATATCCATGACACTGCAACAGTGCCGCATTCACTACCTCGACGAAAGTCACTAACGCTGGGTTCCCTAACAAATGCTGCTGAATCTGTCAATTTAAACCTCCCATGAACTTAGATATTCATTTCTCTTCCGTATTTACCTCATCAGGTACTAAATTTTCCAATCGAGTAAATTCCTCTTAATACACGGCCACCGTTCGATTACCTTGTAACACATCCATAAGTTCCCTCCTCATTTCCTTCTGAATCGGGGAAGGAAAATACCTTCGGTCAAAGAGTTCCCAAAAATCTGTTATAGGCAATGTATCTCTCTATTCAGATGTGGTGACAGACTCTCACCATTGGAGAGCTGCTCCCGTTAACTTAAAGGTGGCAAGAAATTGCTTTTGCACCTCACTACACTCAACCATACGAAGGTGCCTTTGTATACTATTCTTTCATCGACTTGCAGCCCTCGCATCAACTCCCCCTGAAAACTCGGGAGGATGTCCCTTACTAAAATCTTCTCGCACTTTTTACCATAAAGACGGTCCTGAATCGGTTTGGGCTTCTTAAACTGCAGGTTACTGCGCCATCGCAGAAATGACAGCAGTTACTGCTTTTGCCACAATACTGGCAACTTCATCTGTAGTCATAGTCCTTTGAGGCATTTGGGGTTCCACACTCTCAGCCCCTTTATTCACACTACTTGAACGACCTCTCTTCAGTGGCATCTGAAACAAGAACAATTGTATCAAAACGACTTTCAAATGTTTTCTCATCACTGAAGAAAATATGGGCGTATGAACACAACAGTCCTAATAATAGGGCTCTACATCAAGAATGCTTACGAAAGATCGCAGTAAACCCACACAGATCCTAAACACACTAAAACCTGATGCTCTGATACCACCTGTGACACCCCGCTTAAATAATAACAGGTGGTCAGCCCTATACTAAAATAATTAGGAATCGCAAGTGGATCATTCTCAGCATCTACAGACGATACTAAATTAAACACGACTAATTACCCATTACTACAAAAAGAGGGTGCCAAAAAAATTTTAAAACATTATTAAAACAAACTATGTAACAACTAACCAACAACATAACAACTACTAAATATGATAAAGAACACACGCATGCTAAAAAAAAGAGACTTATAAAAGAGTACAACACAAAGTACGAAATAAAATACCCGAATATGCTGTCAGGTTACAAACAATACAATAAAGTGTGAACGAGAAAATAAAAGTGCTACATCTAAAACACTTGGGTATAAACCCAATATACAAACTGAATTCTAATCTAGATAAACAAAAGATAGGAATCGGTTATAACAAAATTCTGCAACAACCCGCAACTGCTGCAGCTCCACGAATACACTGGATGGATATCATCAAAGGTGTCCTTGCGGAGGAACACCTAAAATAATACAATATATATATACAGGGAAAGAGAAAGTATAAATGGGTCAGATCCCGAGGTGTGAAAATATTTTTATAGCAAGTGCATTAAAATGCATAATAATTATAATGCATTATGACAGGATTTAAGTGGAGTCACACTCTCCATAAAATCCAACTCACCTCTCATCTAAAGCGCGCACTAAACGTATGCACATGATCTCCAAATAAGTGCCCAAATCTATCTAGGGGCAAAGTAATCTAACTTAATCCCAATTTTTATATTCAATTAAAATCCATCTAAATTATCTCTCAACTTCAAATATTACCACTCTCATCTATTCGTCCACTTTCTAAACATATAAAGTATACATAAACATTCTCTTTTACTAAAAGTTATCATATTCTAGTTATTGACATAAATATATATATATATATATATATATATATATATATATGAGTTATTAGCATCTAGGTGCTAAGGACTAAACTTCTCCCAATTCTCAATACTACACTGCGTTTTGTGGGTGGGACGTCTCGCAAGCGAAATCCAAACAAGGAACCCCCCCAATACACTACTCCTTGGCAGTATTGATTATCAAGATTCATTATGCCCTCAATGCATGACGCGTATAACCCAAATTCTCTTATTCTGTAAATGATTAATTAATTACTCTCAATTCTCAACAGTGCACGGCGTTTCGTGCGTGGGACGTCTCGAAAGCGAAATCCAAACAAGGAACCCCCCGATACACTACTCCTTGGCACTATCGATCGTCAAGATATATACTAATATAAATTTGAGCACTAAGGACTAACTTCTCCTCACTCCCAACATTGCACTGCGTTTCGTGCGTGGGACGTCTCGCACGCGAAATCCAAACAAGGAACCCCCCAATACACTACTCCTTGGAAATGTTGGTCGTTGAGGTCCATTATGCCCTCAATACCCAAAGTATTATATATACTCATAATAATTATCTACTCTACAATTCCACTTTAATATATATTCATCACAATTTGTCCGGATAAAATCTCCCTGAATGAAATTCAAGCAATCTTCTTATGTCTCTTTACTCTAGACACAATTATGATATCACATAATCATATACAATTAATATACTATTCACATAAGTATAATAATAACCATCCCAGCAAGCTATAACTTGAGGAGGTAGGTTCTCAATGCTATCATCTACCAGGAAATCAATCACATATCATCCTGGGTACCAACGGTCGGAATCTCACACCGCCTTCGTAAAAACCATATCACAACGTATGGGAAGCGGTCGTAGTTTCTCCTCGAAAATTAGACGAAACATACCCACCACGTCTCATCCCTAATAAAAACAATCACACAATAATAATGGATGATATGACCTGGGGACAATACGCGCCCTGCTCCTCAAGCTAGGGGCCTTACCCATATCGAGCAACTTCCCATGATAGCATAGATGGGGTATACTTCACTTAAATATATATATATCACATACACACAAGATATACATACATCATCACATCATATAAATATATACCATCGCAAAAGGTATATATATCACACTATTTATATACTCTTATTACGCTCTTAGGCGTAAATAAAATAATATCATTTATTAGTATATCTTACGTTCGATATACTATTCATCAACAGCTCACATAACTTCCCCACTTTGTATACACTATACTATTTCTCACTTCAAATTCACACCTCACTTTTATTTGTATAAATAATCTCCCAATTTAATTTATATTGAGGATAATTTTTATATCCGTATGCACATTGATCAGCAATTATCATTCCTCAAATATTAACCTCGACATTTAGAGGATTTTCCACCAAATTGATACAATCATTTAAATTCTCACTCTCTCGAAATCAATCACTAAAACCCCCAACATTTTCATTCAAACATTTATTGATTTTGCTCCCATTTCCTTAATGAGAGAGAAATATCCCTGTAACACCCCGCCCGCCCGGGGAGAGCGAACGAAGTGCTAATGCGATAAAATAAATACAAATCCACAAGTGACAAGGTATAGGGCATCTAAATAAACCCACAATAATATAAATCCACTAATCTCAATCTCTTCAATTACAACAAGTCTCTCGAATAAAAAATACAACAACTAACTCGAATAAAAATACAAATCTCCAAAGGCTCTATACATCAAAATAATACAAATCTTTCCCAAACAATCCTCGCTAAAATCAATCTCCATAACGCCCCAAAATCCGCGCTAACCTGCCACTAAAAGAAAATATGGGGAAGTACACAATACGACAAGAAAGATGCTCAACAATTATATTAACGATGAACAAAGCGTAACAACACGAGTACGAATATTCAAATCAAAATGCAAATCTCAAAGAATTTATCAATATAATTTCTCAACAACTTTAACTGGGTCACCAGGCCTCACCACATCCGTATATGCTTTATCAAGCCATAGCCCGGGAAACAGGAATTTTGGCGGGTGCCCAACATCCGTGCCATATTAAAATCTTATGACAACGTGCTCATCAACAATATAATGATACCACATGAATCAAAATAATTTCAACAATTATTTTCCAGATTTCAATGAATTTATCAATTCAAATATGAGTTCAATTAACAAGAATTCAAAGAGAATGACACTCGCGAGATTTAAGGAGCATATTGTGTAAAACCCCATACCTCAAACCATGATGAGAAACCAATGATCACATCCTCAAGATCAACACAAAAGATCTACAGAAGCTCCTCCAAGAACCTCCAACAAAAATAGCCCCAAGAACACCTCTAATCTAAGGTTGGAATTCACAAATCTCAAGGGCCAAGGTGTATATAAAAAGAAAAGGAATATAAAATATATTTGCTGCCAAAATTTGTGCCAAAAGTAGGTTAAAAGGCTTGCCCACGACTTCCTTTTTTAATGCAAAGAAATGAAGAGTTGCAAGCCAAAACAACTCCAAGAGTTAAAAAAAAATTAAAAATCATTTTAAAATCCGTTTTAACTCCAATTTCGAAACCGTTTGAAATTCTTGCCTTTAAAAATAATAACCAACATATTTTAGCAATAAAAATAATTTTATCAAAAACTTTATTTTCCTCCATTTTCCAAAAATTAATTAAAATAGCCCAAAATTACGCGAGTTGTTACACTTCCCCACTAACAATGGAATTTCACCCTCGAAATTCGCCGAATGCCTAACTCTCAAAGATCAGGCTAACAATCTCCAAAAATAATTTCGTCTCCAAAAATTAATTCATCACCTCTAATCTCGAAACTTAACACGAATATCACCTAAAATTTTCTATCTCCAAAAATTGCTAACCACGCAATGAACCCTAAACCCAAGCCCCGAGGGTTGCCATATACCTAAGCTCTGATACCATTTGTAAAACCCCGCCCGCCCGGGGAGAGCGAACGGAGCGCTAATGCGATAAAATAAATCCAAATCCACAAGTGACAAGGTATAGAGCATCTAAATAAACCCACAATAATATAAATCCACTAATCTCAATCTCTTCAATTACAACAAGTCTCTCGAATAAAAAATACAACAACTAACTCGAATAAAAATACAAATCTCCAAAGGCTCTATACATCAAAATAATACAAATCTTTCCCAAACAATCCTCGCTAAAATCAATCTCCATAACGCCCCAAAATCCGCGTTAACCTGCCACTAAAAGAAAATATGGGGAAGTACACAATACGACAAGAAAGATGCTCAACAATTATATTAATGATGAACAAAGCGTAACAACACGAGTACGAATATTCAAATCAAAATGCAAATCTCAAAGCATTTATCAATATAATTTCTCAACAACTTTAACTGGGTCACCAGGCCTCACCACATCCGTATATGCTTTATCAAGCCATAGCCCGGGAAACAGGAATTTTGGCGGGTGCCCAACATCCGTGCCATATTAAAATCTCATGACAACGTGCTCATCAACAATATAATGATACCACATGAATCAAAATAATTTCAACAATTATTTTCCAGATTTCAATGAATTTATCAATTCAAATATGAGTTCAATTAACAAGAATTCAAAGAGAATGACACTCGAGAGATTTAAGGAGCATATTGTGTAAAACCCCATACCTCAAACCATGATGAGAAACCAATGATCACATCCTCAAGATCAACACAAAAGATCTACAGAAGCTCCTCCAAGAACCTCCAACAAAAATAGCCCTAAGAACACCTCTAATCTAAGGTTGGAACTCACAAATCTCAAGGGCCAATGTGTATATAAAAAGAAAAGGAATATAAAATATATTTGCTGCCAAAATTTGTGCCAAAAGTAGGTTAAAAGGCTTGCCCACGACTTCCTTTTATAATGCAAAGAAATGAAGAGTTGGAAGCCAAAAGACTCCTTTAAATAAGGGAAAGAAATGAAGAGTTGCAAGCCAAAACAACTCCAAGAGTTAAAAACATTTAAAAATCATTTTAAAATCCGTTTTAACTCCGATTTCGAAACCGTTTGAAATTCTTGCCTTTAAAAATAATAACCAACATATTTTAGCAATAAAAATAATTTTATCAAAAACTTTATTTTCCTCCATTTTCCAAAAATTAATTAAAATAACCCAAAATTTCGCGAGTTGTTACAATCCCACCATCAATTTCATTTATTAATTAGCCCCAATATCATCTCATGCTTCTAAAGTCAATTATCCCCTTATAATCACTTAATCCTCTTTTATACAATAATGCGGAAGGTCCATAAATATCCCAAAGGAAAGGGGATGAACTTAAAGACTCACACTTCAACCCAAAACAGAGGCCCGGTCGATCGGTGCCCCAATCGCGGTCGACTGTGGTTCGCAAATATGCCTAAGATCGAAGACAGTATGCCTCATTTTGGAGGCGCGATCGACCGGTTACACCAGATCCTCGAAAATTAATTCTTCAAAATTTCCATCCAACAACCCAAATTCATTTTTATCATATTCCAACTATTTCTCTTCAACCCAAACATATATATATAACATCAAAACTCATAATATAACTCAACCCAACTAATTTATAACCTCAAATCCATTATATACACATCAAATGTAAGATTTAACCCAAAATCTAGGTTTTAACATATTTATCCCAAATTTCAGAAATTTATCCACAATTCATGAAATGAATGATACACAACAATTATTTAGCAAGTTTAATCACTTTTCTCGAATTTGTAGAGGTTAAATCGCCCTCGAAATCACGTAATGCTCGGAAATCCCAAGCTTTTCTCCTTTCTCTTCCTCTTTTCCTCATTTCTTTCTTCTTCTTCTTTCTCTCTCTCTTTCTAAGGCTTTCTCTTTTCTCTAAATGAGAAAGGCTTCTCCCGTAGGCTTTTAAGCCTTAATTCCCAAAATACACAACTTTAAATGATAATACACACTTTAAATGACTCGGTCACTCTAATTCGAGCCAAACGAACTTAAAATATTTTGGAACCCAAATAAGCCCCAAGTATAGTCATTTTGACTATCTCGACCCTTTCGGAAACAATCGCACCCTCAGAATCGCCATTCGAATCACTTTCTAACATCTTCAAATTTTGACCTCAAATGCCAATTTAATTAATCTCCAATTAAAATAACATTTATTTCTCCAAAAATAAATAAATTATTGTTCCAAAAATCTTGGGGTATTACAACCAGTAGGTTTTCGATCTCCTACAGTAATTTTGAAGTTAAGCCAAAGGCGATGACTCCGGCATAGCCCATATCATCGACATCTCATAGACGCACGAAACACAGCACAATTGGGAGGGAGATCATTCCTCCAATGATCGAGCCACCGATGGTGAGATATGGAGAAATTTTGACAACAGTGCTCGAGGAGACCGAGAGAATTCAGGCTCGATCGCTGCCACACTAGGATTTACCCCCAACATAGCAGAAAACTCATTTTAAGTCGAGTAGACTTCGTCCAACCAAAATGGAAAACATAATCCTCGTGTTACCAGAATTGTACCACCGTCGTCAGCATGTTCCAGTCGATGGGTCGGTTGCGCCAGAAAGAAATCTGATGCGGGTTAAAGGCGTCATAATCTACGTTGTACGAACGCATAACCTCTAAATTTTCCAGATAAGAGGAAAATTCAGCACTTATGGGAAAGGACGTTTTGGAAATAACAAAACACAAGACAAGAAATAAACAAGAGAAAGAAAATGTGAATGGGTGAAAAAAAAACCTCGATTTTACCCCCCTTTTATACTTGAAAAACTTGGCTAAAGACAAAGGTCCTGCAAAATCCAAATGGAACACTACCCTGAAATAGCTGAAGAAAGTGCAATAAAAACTTCGGGGTGATTTGACTGGACAGACCTGCCGATATGCAGGATAAGGGGTATGTCGATTGGTATCCCCCCATTTTAAAAAAAAATCATTTTTCCTTTTTTGTCAACATAAAAAGGAAAAACTCAATTTATATTTCAAGTGAATTCAGAATTTTACTCTCCTTATATTTTTAACTCACATGTTTTAATAAAATTCGCGTATAAGTAATTCTGATCCTTTTTACGATCTGAGCAAACAAAGTAAAAAGTGCATGTAGATTAAGTCATTTATAGCAAAGATAAATAAATAAATCCATTTCCATTTCATATATATATATATATATATATATATATATATATATATATATATATATATTGTTATCATTACAATTTTTTTACAGAAATGAAGAAAAACAACGGGACTCATCCCGATACCCCCAAAACTTTATTTTCCCTCTATACATTCTCTCTCACTCTATTTACTTAGGATCCCTCGTCCCTACGAGGCACCCGCTTCCCCCGATGACGAGTTGAGGAGCTTCCGCTACCCGATCCAGATCCCTCTCCAAATAATGCAGATGGGACAAGGCAGGAAGGAACCGGGATCAAATCTCGGATATGAGACATCACAGAAGACATCCAGTCTCAAATGTCCCTCAGCGAGGTAGTCAACACCCAAACATGCTAGAAGAAAAACAAAAGGTTCAAATCAGTCAGTCTGAAGAGAAAGAAGAAATCAGAAAAACCAAAAGATAAAGGACAAAGATATACCTCTGGCTCGAGGACGTCCTTCGTCAGCCCCAACACCATTGGGTCCATCACGTTAGGAAGATGATGCATGCTCATAAATCCTCCCCCAAGAAGCCTGATTTTATAGGAAGGAGGAGCAAGCAGGAGAAATGGAACCTCTGACGTCGCCGCCACAGCTGACGTCGACACACCATCAATGTTGTGGGAAGACCCCACTTGACAACTCATACCCTTTCCTGAAGTCATAGGAGGTGGAGGCATATTCACCATGTCGTAGATGAATGACACCATCAACCAGCTCATCATGAAATCAAGGTAGTCGTAGGTCACCACCATGTCCGTGTACAGCGAGTAGGGCTCTCCAATCATCGCTGCCCCCCGAGCCTCCTTCGACATCTCTCAACTTGCCTCATCTACCTTGGGGGCATTGTTGGTGGGACTGCCACCTTATCTTCTAAAATATGTCGTACTAATATCTTTCCCAAATACCAAGAGAAACCAAACTCGTGCACTAGCAGTCGACGCATCTGTGCATTCCCTCCGGTCTCCTTTGTATGCTGGATGGTTGTCCCCCGAGGATAGAAAGTCACATATATTGTGCCAGGATAAACTCAGTACTTTCACCGAGAAAATGTTGAAGAAAAGGACTTAAAAGAAAAGAAAAGATAACCTTGTCGCTCATCAGGGCATTAAAAAACTGACGCACTGCAACCAAAGAAAGAGATCGCTTCGACTGCCAGTTAGATTTCTGCTACCGATACATCCGGTAGAAGCCCCCCACTAAGTCATCATGCAAACCAATCAAGCAGGCATTAAGCCCAATCACCTCTTAGAACCACGTCTACAAAAGGATAAGAGTTAGCAATTAGAAAGAAACAAAAAGGAAATGTATAAAGGAAAAATGCAAAAAAATAAAAAATAACTCTAGAAGATACGTGGCTCCAGTAAAATTTGTCGGCAACGCCGGCTGAAGGAATCCAAAGATGAATAAAGGGTCGTCAAATTCAGGCTCCCCCAGTTAAAGAGAAGGATATTCAAAAATACCCTCAAGTATGGTAAAAAACATAAGTGGACGACATCATCGCTCGACGCCACCAAAAATCCTCTCAATAGCAAAAGAATAACTAAAAATCCATCTGATGAACCTGTAGCCCGTTGGTATCATTAATATGTTGACTCAGCAAAACCTCCCGAAGAAGAGATATACATATCGTGTCCCCGAGACTATCCGTACAATATCGTCTAGCGTCGCCTCCACCGCCATCGGTGTCACCCTCAGGAATCGATCCACCTCTATCTGCATCCCCTCACAGTCTATCCCCAGTAGCTTCTATATATCAATAGGGGTCACTGTCATCTCCCCTAAACCCAAATGTATATTGTGGGTAGTATCCCACCACCTCTCCCCCGAAACGTATAAAACAGCCGTCGAGCGGGACGTCTCATCCAACGTAGATTCCAAACTACCAAAACCAGTGGAATAAACCATCCAACGAACCACCATAGGAAGGTGCTCCAACACATCTCTAAATCCCATCATCCCCTAGGAGCGAAGTCTCATCACAATAATGTCAAATAAAAGAAAAATCTTTTGTCAAAATTTATGAGAACAAGAAAACTCAAAAAAATTGCGTAAAGGCATACCAAAAGCCACGCAGTACTTACATAACCCTCAAGACTCCGCACCCTAGACGATCGATGATGCGAAGGCTCTCACAAGAGAGTCTTCTCATTGGCAACAGGCTCGAACAAATCAAAAGCATTCTCGTTGTCTAATGCTAAAGGCACTCTGGCCCGCAACTCCAAGTACGCTCAGTCGTCAACACTTAGCCACGGCATGTGGGTCTCGCTGCTTAAATAACATACTATTTTCTAGTCTGAAATGAGGAAAAAATTTCGGAGCGGATCGTAGAAAAGAGAAGAAGAAGATAAGAAAGCTGGAAGCTGTGAAAAATGAAGAGAATTCGCCCTTTTTTATAGGAGGCTAAGAGGTATTCCGATGAAAAATGAAGAGAATTCGCCCTTTTTTTATAGGAGGCTAAGAGGTATTCCGATGGGTAGTCCCTTGACACCTGCCAATTGGCATTGTGCCTTACCCTTCCCTAGGTAGTCCAGAAGACCATGCCACCATCATTTCGCAAACCTTACAACATTACGGTCAGTAATCCCCTAAATTTCGTACAAAAAAATCCCAAAAAATATTAGAAAATTCTAAAAAATTCCTAAAATTACCAAATATATATTGGAGCATTTTTCACTAAGAAAATCATTTTTTGAGTTCCCCAAATCCCCAGTCAGATTAATACCACATTTTATCCCTAACTTAAAACCCTAAAAATCAATGCACTCACTTTCCAAAAACTCACTACCACTCCCCAGCAGAATCCCAAAACCTCAAACTCAGTAGAAATCAAGTGCCTCCTCAGCAAAGCTACCCATTTTCCTAAACGGAATTCCCGAATAAAACTCTTTCTTAAAAGAATTTCAATTTTCCCAAGAAGATCTAAACATCTCTCCCCAACAACGGATTCCCCAGCGGAATCCCCAAGCTTCAAGTTATCAATTATCTCCCCAAACGAAACTTTCGGACTAAGAATTTCAGCCACTCCAGCAAAGCTATCACTCATCATAAGGACATAATCCCTAGACAAATATCTCTTCCCTAATAAAATTAAAAATTCCCCAGATCAGCTACCCCCACCCATTTAAGGTTCATAGAATCGACCTCGACCCTCAGAATTGGTCCCCCCCCCCCCCCAACTTAAGGTCCGCAAAATTATCCTCGACCCTTAGAATTGGTCGCTCCCACTTAAGGTCCATAGAATTGACCTCGACCCTAAGAATTGGTCTCTCTCTATTAAGGTCCTCAAAATTAACCTCGATCCTCAGAATTGGTCGCTCCAACTTAAGGTCCTCATAATTGACCTCGAACCTCAGAATTGGTCGCTCCTACTGAAGGTCCTCATAATTGACCTCGACCCTCAGAATTGGTCGTCCCCAACTTAAGGTCATCAGAATTGACCCTCGACCCTCAGAATTGTTTGCTCCCAATTAAAGGTCCTTAGAATTGACCTCGACCCTCAGAATTGGTCTCTCTCACATGAGGCCCTAAGAATTGACCTCGACCCTAAGAATTGGTCGCTCCCACTTAAGGTCCTCAGAATTGACCTCAACCCTCAGAATTTGTCGCTCCCACTTAAGGTCCACAGAATTGACCTCGACCCTCATAATTGGTCGCTCCCTACTTGAGGTCCTCAGAATTGACCTCGACCCTAAAAATTGGTTGCTCTCATCCTTGGTACTCAGAATTGACCTCAGTCCGCAAAATTGGCTATCCCCAGTAATACCTTAGGTCCTCAGAATTGACCTCGACCCTTTGAATTGGTCATCCTCATCCTTTTTTATCCTCATAATAGACCTATTTCCTAAACATTATGTGGTGTTTATTAGATGACTTTCAGTTATTCCAAAATACCCGTCGAGGGGCTCTGTAGACACCACATTCTACCCCCCCCCCTAATTCTCTCCTTAGTTCCCTATCACCTCCCCAATTTACTACAAACCCTAGATCATACCCCGAGTACCGATCTAGAGGCCATCGGGTGCTACTGGGCCCCATTTAAATTCGGTCAACTTTATCATCAAAGTGAAATATTAATGAATCTTCAAGGGGATATAAATCCCCTTTCCAATGGTACACACTGTGTGTGAATTGGCATAACGATTCAGACGAATGATTCATTTTACTATCGAATACCGATTTTGAGGCCGTCGGGTGCTCACGGGACCCGATTTGACCCTAATCAACTTCACTGTCAAGGCACAATGTTAATGAATCTTATAAGGTCACTAAAACCCCTTTACAATGGTCTGCTCCGCGCGAAAATGGCATAACCGTTCGGATAAAAGATTTATTTTTCCTTAAAAACTGATCCGGAGACCACCAGGCTCTCCCGAGCTTCCTTTGGCCAAGGTCAACTCTTCAAATCAAATGAGACTAAATTAATCTTCAAAGGGAACTGAATACCATTTCCAATGGTCCACCATGTGTGTGAATCAGTCTTACGGTATGGACGACCGACCCATTTTACTTCGAAAGGTCACCGGGCACTTTTGATCCCCGTTTGACGAAATTTAACTCTTCAAGCCGAGCGAATATATTTAGAACATCGAATTTGCTCACATAACCTTTCCAACGGTATACCCTTACGCAATTCTAACTTATGGTTTGGACGAACGATCCATTATCGTCCGACGATCTCCTATCCAAAGGACCAACAGGCACTTCCGATGCCCATTTGACCCATAGTCAACTCCCAGACCTGGGAGCGGACGAAAGGAATCTTAAAGGTCCCTAAATTACCTTTTTAAAGGTATTCCCCTTGAGAAATTTGGATTTTATAAATTGCATTCTACGATCATTTTTCAAGAAAAATCTACACGAGACTGTCGATTGGCAGGTCCATTTCCCTACCAATCGGTAATATGTCTAGGGTCAGATGTTGATTTCCAGGGCTAGGGATATGCCTATCATAAGTACCCTCACCCCATAGAATTAGGGCATGAGCTCACTTCCAGGACACCTCAGATCCATCAATATCAGTGATCTCAACAATATTGTCCTATAATCAGCGAAGTTTCCTTGTGTGAAATTCCTTTACATATTTCATTCCCATCATTTTCATACCAAATTTAGCAAAAATCTCCTTATCTGTCATCCAACATTCATATCAACTTGCAAGGAAGCTCATCAAGGATCAAGATCAAGCCTCAAGTCTCCAAAGAAGGTTCAAATACCCTTTTCTCTCTCTAAATTTCTTTATTTTCGCAATAGTTATATAAATTCTTAATTTAGTTTTTATTTTAGATTATACACAATAACATCTTATCCTTTATTAGTTATATTGAACATAATTTATTTTCTAAAAAAGAAACATAAAAAAGGGTTACACCTATGAATTCCAACGGGATTATTCAACACATTTTCTCAAAACCAAAAATATATTTTCTACACACACATATATAATAAACTCCCATTTGAATTTATGCGATAAACCCTACCCTTATTCTGCATGCAAACTCCATGGACTTTGATACCTTTATAGGCTAAGTAGGCGTTTTAGGCTAAAACCCAAGACTCGAGTCCATTTTTCCAATTTTTCTATTTTCATATTGTTTTATCTTTCCACTTTTTTGTCCATACATTACTCATATATACAATATATGCGATTCATATTTGCGTTTTATCTGACAAATATTATCGTTCCATTATAATGATTAATATCTCGATAGCGTATACATCATATTTTTTTAATTCTTATTTTGGGAGCATTCCTTTGGATGGCCTCACTCTATCTTTTCCATGATATGAGTCGAGCGATTCCAATCTCCATTTATATAAACACGTGCACACACATCATGGATAAATCAAGAAAATAGTAACATAAGCCCATGAGAGACCGAAAGGGCGGGATGGGTGCCTATCACCTTTTTATTCGGTAACTTAGCCCCGAACCTTTGAGCTATTGGTTTGGTAAGCATCAGTTTATCTTTGATGCAGCTGTCTCAAGGCGGCAACATGTTATTTTGCCTGTTTTGTGAAAAATAGGTTGAAGACTCCATCTCTTTTCATCACCCCACATCGACGACGACCGAAGCACTCCTAGAAAAAGACATCGAGGCCTTCTCCCCGGCTCCAACTGCACGCGTGCATGCGCCGAACCCCGAGACGGAGGGAAAATCCCAGAGGGATGGCCACACAAGTAAACAACCATTATTTTGTACAGTTTATGATACTCCCCCTTAAATGTACACAATTTACACCATTCATTAATTGTTGCCTTAATCAAACTTTACTAAGAAAAAACCCAGTGAGAAAAAAACAAAATGAAGGGGAAATAGAACAACTTTTATGATCATTGAATCGGTATTGAAAACTCTTAGTGTTGTCTCATGAAAAGTTTTAAAAGGAAAATGTAATGGGAAAAATATAGTTAAAGGAAAAAGAATGCAACGTGCATATGTCCTTAAACATCATATTCTTCAATTCTCCCCATGATAAAATGCTTCTCCTAATTGGATACTTAAGCATATCAAAAGTGTTTCATGTTTGAGGATATAATCGTTAGGTTTATGAAAAGTAATCCAAATATATACGTGTCTAAAAATCATACACCAAAAATCATTTTTCCTGAAAAACTCACCCCCTAAACTAATTACCCATTACACATAACCTCTGAATTATTTTATTCGAAAAACTTACCCCCAAGTTATCAACTCATTACAAATAACCCCCAAAATCGGGTTCCGACATATTTTGAGTCTAAATGGATAAAAATACCTCTCCTCAAATTATAAAACCCAAAACTATAAAAATAGAGAAAAGAAAAAATACTCTCTCTGCACACATGTGATTTAACAAAATTTCAAACCCATCTCACCCACCATCACTAACTCAACACCAATTGCCACTCTTCAATATAGCTATAAAATGAAACAAGGAAATGTAAAATAAAAAAATAACTGGTTGAGGGAAATCAAATGCACCATGCCTTAAATACCTCGACTAACCTGATAAATTAATCGACTCCGAAATTAACCACCACCCAGAAATTGAAAATCTCAAAATCCACATCACCCGTGCCCTATATACCACCACCACAATTCCACCATTGTGAAGTGAGTGAGCGTCATATCGCATATGAGGATTATTTATCAAATCCCCATTCGTTACATCATCCTACTCTTCTTCTACGATCAAATCATAGCTTCAGTTTTGTACACCAAAGTTTAGTGATTCGTCTTAACCATTTTCTAGAGCATTGTAAATGCTCAATACATACCAATCCAATTATATTCTAATATATCAAACAAAAAAAACAAACTAGATTAGTAAATTGCAATGAGAGTGTGTTGGGTTAGCTATATTTGGGGTGGGTGATTTTATGATTAATGTTTCGATATGTTTTGGAGGTCAGGTTGGGTTTTAGGGTGGAAGTTTCCAAGAGAGGATAAGGAGGGTTACAAAATAAGACAAAGTGTGGGTTGGAATTACGAGGTATTTGATTTTATGGAGGGTAGTGGTGGGTGGAGTAGGAGGGGGAGAAAGGGTGATGTTGGAGGGTGAGGTGTGGGGTTGGTTTTTATTTTAAGGTTTGGGTTTTGGTGGAATTGGTGTGTGGAGAGAGAGAGAGAGAGAGAGAGTTTTTAGCTATTATTTTTTTCTTTTATAATTTCATTTGAGGGGTATTTTTTTCATTTAGACTCAAAATAAGCGAGAACCTAATTTGGGGGGTATGTGTAACGGGTTGATAGTTTAGGGGGCGAGTTTGTCGAGTAAAATAATTTAAGGAATTGACCCATAAACCCGAGATTATATAGGGGTTTTATGTAGTTTACCCAAAATAAAATTATAAGATAGTAATTGCTAGTACACAAACAAAATATATATATATATATATATATATATATACGTGCGTGTGTGTCTGTGCGCGCGCGCGCGTGTGTGTGTGTGTGTGTGTGTGTGTGTGCGCGTGCAATTATTTTTAAAAATCATTAAAGTAATTGTTATTACCAAAAAAAATTATAACATTATAATTCCTTTTTATGTATATTATTTAATATAAAGAATAGTCCTAATAAAATATGTGTGCAATATATCAACACAACTGTAGGTGGTAAAATCCTACTTAGATTATTTCTAAGCAAATAAAGTCGAACGATAAATAAAAATCACACAACACATGGTATATGTGATTAGTCAATGTGCCTACGTCCACAGGGTATTGGTCTCTCTTTATATTAACTAATTCATAATAATAGGAATAACATGCCCCATTTTTCTGGAGCAAAAGTCCAAGGGTCTGTTGAGAACGCGTATAGATCGAACCACAAAAAAAATTACACCTACATGAAATCCTACGAAACGGAATTAGGATTTACCTTTCGAGATCTATTAGATTTGATCTCGACTTTTCACGAGTAGAATATGTGATTGCTCGATTGTAAGGACATAATTTATAAATGTCCGTTATCAATTAAGTATGTCATATACCGTTACAACCGTCGAAGAATTATTCAAGATCATTCAAGCATCAAGACGAATCTGAATATCAAACTTCTTCATCAAGGAAGCCTCCGCAAGATAAATTTGGTAAATGTTGTGTATTTATTCCTTTACATTTCACTTAAGTATTGGGATTATTTTTCATAAAATATTTTTTTTAAGTGTTGGAGCGGAGCTTTAAATGTTTTTTGTTAAAAATATATTTTTTAGAGTTTTTGAGGCGGTTCATTAATCGAGAAAAAGAAAAAGAAAAAATATTGAAGTTTACTGTTCTCATTCGAATGACAGTGTATCTCATTCAAACGACATCGCATGTCACGAGATGTTCCAGCTGTCGTTCAAACGACACTGGATTTTGTTCAAATGATAGTCCACCTCGTTTGAGCAAAACGTCACCTTAAGTTTTCAATTTAAAGGACTCTTCAACTCCATTTTTCATAAGAAGTCTTTCACGTTTTTCATTCTGCAAACACTGCAAAAATCTGCAAAACACTTTTGTCTTCTTCCTTATTTTCAATTCATAAAAATCCCATATGTTGTGGTGAATTTTTTTGGAACCCAATAACACACATCTTGTTAAAGTTTGCTCTTGTAGGGAGGGTAACCTACTGCTGAAAAGAGGTACCACTTTATGGAGGTACTGGGTTGATTGACTGGGTGTCATTAGGGGGTGTTGCGGTATTCTTAGGCTGAAGATAGGACTGCGGTTCTTCTAGGTTCGCTGCGCATGGATCTATTGCTGATGACAACGACCGATACCTATGGGTATTATTGTGTCAAAATCTATTTTATTGCAATCCGTGTAAGTTGCGACTTATAATTATAGTGAAATAAAAGGTTTTTCCCTTCGGGGATTTTTTCTAATATTGGTCTCCTTTGCATGATTATTGCTTTATGATTTCATACCACTTAGATGCATGTGTTAGCACTAAATTAAAACTTGGATTTCATTAAAACTCATTTGGTTGACTCACAATAAAAATTGGATTTATTTGAGAAGTTTCTTTTATTCCATTGTAGTACTCTCAAATTGGTATCAGATCTTTATTAAAATAGAGTTCATAACTTTACATCGATTATCCTCACTATCACTACACCAAATCTGCCGAATTGTCAAGGTCATTGACCTTGACAAATCCAACTTGTCAAGGTCAATGACCGTGACATTTAGAGGCGAGACAACTTTTTTTGTCACGGTCATGTCGCGGTCAATGACCGTGACACGTTTGTCACGGTTATAAACCGTGACAAAGCCGTGACCCTTTTTAAAAAAAATTGTCACGGTCTTTGACCGTGACACGTCTGTGACAACTTTTGTCACGGCCAATAACCGTGACAATTCTGGTCAGAATTTAAAAAAATCTGCTGGGCAGTATGGCCACTGCCACTGCCCAGCAGTATATTTGTACCTGTTATAGCAACGTTGTACCTGTTCCAAACATCATATATCCAAACAAACTAAAGATAATGAAAATATATATTCAAATAGAGACAATATGCATCACGATATAATTCAAATGTAACAACTTAAAACAATTCAATTCAAACTTAAAACAATTCAATTCAAACTTAAAATAATGTCACTACATGTGTGGTGTATTGTTAAAACTGAGACTCATGCACTTCCTTAAACTGAGACTCATGCACTTCCTTGTCGGCGTCAGACTGCGACTCATGCACTTCCTTAAGCTTTGCCTGAAACGACAAAAAGCACATGATTAGTAAAATAAGTAAACTAAAAAATTATAACGTAATTAACAAAAATTAAACTGTCGGATTACTTACAATCGTGGCCGCGACGCTCGGGGACACCTCCTTGTCCTTCCCCTTCTTCGTCCGAAGAGCCACATAAGTATCGAGCCTATGTGGCTTACTCCCTGGCCCACTCCCTACCCCCTGAAATAAAATAAAGTAAAGAAAAATTAGTATCGGCCCCGCAAAGTAAAATAATGAAGAATAATATATTTCTGGAGTTATAGAAAAATTTAATCTTACCGGCATCCTATGCTCCACCTCAGCGTAAGAGGTCCGGCCGGAGTAGTGCACATCCGTCTTTTTTGCATGATTTTCCCTCCCCGATTGGCGATATGCCAATTGTCGATCCTCGATCTCATTGTCGATGAACTTCTGCCATTGTGCCAATGAGATCGGCTCCTTGGGGGGGACGGATTCACGCCATTGGATAATCGACTCTTGTGTTTTCCCAAAGTACCGTGCCCGCATATTTTTTTCCACGACTTGAGTTGCTCCCTAATCTGCTCCAACACGGGATCGCGTAGCTTTGGATCCAAGTTGAATTGTTCCTGTCCAACAAATACAATGTTAGTTGCGAATAAATATAAATATAAATATAAATATAAATATGAAATTGAAATTGAAATTGAAATTTAAATTGAAATTGAAATTGAAATTGAAATTGAAATTGAAATTGAAATTGAAATTGAAATTGAAATTGAAATATAAATATAAATATATTACCTGTAGTGCCGCCCAAACAGCAAACTTGAGCTCATATGGCACCTCCTTCCAACTCATAAACCCCGGGCCGATGACCGTCTTTAGTAGAACGAGGAATCTCGCTAATATCTCCGATTTGTTCTCGACGGTAATCCCATATTTCCCATATTTGGGGACCCTAGGGACGGAAGAGCCCTCGTCACCTCCACTACCACCGACCCCAGACGACATCATCATAAACAACATCATCATCTTCGCCCCCACCCCCACCCCAACATGTTTATGGGCTTTCATCACCCGTCATAAATTTTTCGATCCGTGACTTATTGGCCAGTTGTCTTGGGTCTTTTAGTCCCTTAACATTACTTTAAGAATTTTACCCAATCTAAATACCACATTTTCTTTCTTGTTATACACTTGAACACGTTTTGTTATTTAGTCCTTATTAATTTATCTTTGATGTATTACCAGCATCTTTACTTTTATAAACTTTATTTAATTTTCAATTTTAAGGACTATTTTCATCACTTAGTGTTCATCTAAGTTCTAGTATAACAAGTTCCCATAAAAATCTTTAATAAAATTCTCATATCTTCTTTCAATTTAAACACACACACAGTAGTGACTGTCTATTTAAAATAATCTCAATGTTAATTTCAGGTATTGAATTTCTACTATTGTTTTGTGCTTTTTATAAATCATACCCCACCCCCACCCCCACCCCCACCCCCACCCCCACCCCAACATGTTTACGGTCTTTCATCACCCGTCATAAATTTTTTGGTCCGTGACTTACTGGCCAATTGTCTTGGGTCTTTTAGTCCCTTAACATTACTTTAAGAATTTTACCCAATCTAAATACCACATTTTCTTTCTTGTTATACACTTGAACACGTTTTGTTATTTAGTCCTTATTAATTTATCTTTGATGTATTACCAGCATCTTTACTTTTATAAACTTTATTTAATTTTCAATTTTAAGGACTATTTTCATCACTTAGTGTTCATCTAAGTTCTAGTATAACAAGTTCCCATAAAAATCTTTAATAAAATTCTCATATCTTCTTTCAATTTAAACACACACACAGTAGTGACTGTCTATTTAAAATAATCTCAATGTTAATTTCACGTATTGAATTTCTACTATTGTTTTGTGCTTTTTATAAATCATACCCCACCCCCACCCCCACCCCCACCCCAACATGTTTACGGGCTTTCATCACCCGTCATAAATTTTTCGGTTCGTGACTTACTGGTCAGTTGTCTTGGGTCTTTTAGTCCCTTAACATTACTTTAAGAATTTTACCCAATCTAAATACCACATTTTCTTTCTTGTTATACACTTGAACACGTTTTGTTATTTAGTCTTTATTAATTTATCTTTGATGTATTACCAGCATCTTTACTTTTATAAACTTTATTTAATTTTCAATTTTAAGGACTATTTTCATCACTTAGTGTTCATCTAAGTTCTAGTATAACAAGTTCCCATAAAAATCTTTAATAAAGTATTATCACAAATATAAACTAAGAGTGATAAATTAACTTTGAGGCATATAAATTAATTGTGACAAAGTAAGATTATGGAAACCCCACTTTTCTTTCTATAACTCCTATTTTATTAAACTTTAAATATAATTAGGGGTGTATAGAAAGAAAAGTTAAATAGGAATAAAAATAACATTTTTAAAATATGAAGGGCTCGCCAATTTGATCAAATTTTTCAACAACATAGACTAATTGATCTTTATTATAAGACAATTACTACAAATTTATGCGCATCGCCCGAATTCAAAAAGTAATTTAATGACTAAAGTAATACTTTTTTTAACTTTAGTTATTCACCACAAATCTTAAAAAATATTTTATTTTTCATGCTTTTAGCAACTTCGGATGCCATTTTAACCCTTATTGTAGTTTTTTAGTTTTCATGCTTTTATTTGATGGATATAAAGTCATGTGATTATTTCACCATATAAAGTCAACAAAAAACGCCATATATGGTTTTTTTCTCCATTAGTATAAGTATATAGCGATTATTTCACACTTAAATCACATATTAAGCCGGCCTTCATTTTTTTATGAAATTTGTAGAAAATTACTTATTTATTTTGAATGAAAATAAATTGTTATCCAATATTTTTGGATATTATTTACATTTACATTTTTGGATATTATTTTTGGAAATTTATAGAAAATTACTTATTTATTTACATTTTTAACCCCCTACCCCCACCCTGCCCCACCCCCTACCCCCCACCCTGCCCCCACCCTACCCCCACCCTGCCCCACCCCCCACACACGCATACACACACACACATATATACACACATACACACATATATATACACGGAAACATATATATAAATGGAAGAGAGAGAGAGAAAGAGAGAGAGAGAGAGAGAGAGAGAGAGAGAGAATTAAACCTGAAAGTAGAGAGAGAAAGAAAGAGCAGCGTCGAGAGAGAGGGAGAGGGAGGGAACGACGGGAGGGAAAAAAGAAGGGGGAAAGGGTTTTTGCTGGAAACATTGTCACGGTCGTGTCAAGGTCATTGACCGTGACAATTATTTAAAGAATTGTCACGGTCAATGACCGTGACAAGTCCGTGACAAGTAAATTTGTCACGGCCTTGTCACGGTCGTGTCAAGGTCAATGACCGTGACATAAAACGCGTGTTTTTTGTCACGCTCAATGACCTTGACAAGGGTGGCCGGCTGAAAGGTGACAATTTTGTCATTTTGGTGTAGTGTATCTTCTACTATATTCCCGATATGCACAGCCACGAGTAGAGGGTCGGCTCTTATTTCGTGACCACCTTCTTGTCTTCTCTTTCTTCTCCCCTATCTATCTTTCTCACAAGTATGAACTCGGGTCTTTTGAGTATCCAAAATTGACGGCAAGGTTTATAAAGAATGATACTTAGTTGCATATATATAGGCTTCAGTAGGGACACTAAGGAGAGATAAGGATGTGGCTCCTAATCGGCATGAGAAAACCTAATCCTTTCCGGATCTTAATCTCAGTACCTTAATTATAATTAATACCACTAAATAATTATAATTTCACCTCCACTCCTTAACTCTGAAGAGTGCCCAATATGTGTGTTTTAAACAAAACCAATGTTTCTTCGAAAAAGATCCAACTTTTAAATGTGCACCAAACCAAGTTGTGAAAAACCCAATCCTTACTTTAAACCAATTTTATCTTGATTAATCCTAAACATGCATCTAGTGATTAAAGTAAGTAAAGTAAAGTAAAGTAAAGAATAATCACAACGCCGGATGTACGAGGAAAAAAAACAAAATGGGAAAACAATCTCGGATATCCCAAGCCAGACAATTACTATGAACAATGGTTTTACAAAGACAGATTAGCGACTCGATCCCCATGGGTCTTGACGCTCCTTCTTATCTTCAATCGTTCTTTAATAGTGTCCATGCAGAAATTTTGTCTTCCACGACACCTGTCCACAACACACGTGTCCACGTATGTCTCGGTGTCCACCGAATGGCTTTGATTCGTCTACGATGTCGAACAAGAAGTCCATCTCTTTTCTTCATCGCAAAACCTTTTAATGTTCAATGTGTAGAACAAACAACTTTGGTGCAGCAAGATCACTTAAACATATAAGAATGATAACTCGGATTTTTGCAAAATCTAAGAATGTGTTTAAGACTTTTAAACCTTAGAAAACATGTGCAAAACAAATTTCTGGTCGAATACTGTTTTCCAGAATGCACACTTACGAAATTATGATGAAAACACTGTTTAAATAGGATTCAAACGCTGCCTCAAAAAATGTGTCGTTCGAATGACTTGCAGAACTCGTTCTAGCGACATCCAATCTCGTTCGAATGAGATTGGATGTCGTTTGAACGAAAGCGCGAAAGTTTGACTTTTTGACCTTTTGATTAAAACGTCTCTTCCAATGAGAGATCCAAAAATGTCAAACTCTTTTACGAGCTTATCATCATAAAACGTAGTGTAAACCTTTTAAAACACTATAAACCATTTTAAAATATTTTTCTTTATAAAAATTACATCCTTATCTTTTATAAAAATAATTCCTAGCACCATTAATTATACGCATTCATACCTGAGTGATCTCGGAATGCAATTAACTTTGAGGACGATTAAACTTGCACCAATTAAACATCGGCATGATTATTTCTTTGAAGCTTTGCCGCAACATCTTCAATTTCTTTAATACGTCATAGATCGAGTGGGATCGTGAAAAAATCAAATTCTCCCTATGACATATTACAAGCACAGTTTTGTTCACGAAATTAAGTCAAAACAATACAGGGACTCAATTGGAAATTTATGTCCTTGCAAATCTCCCCCTTTGACTATTCCGGGACAAAACTAAACCAGTGAAATGCCTAACTGGGCCGTCAAGCCGTATGACGCCTAAATCCCATCCCATAAACTAAAAAAAAATACAGGACATGGACTAGAATATGTAGCACCGACAAGCATGAACTGTCTGAATGTGATGTAGACTTGAAATCTCGAATCGCTAAAAGCATACCTACACGCATGAAACAGACAAACAAATACTCAGTGAAGTATGGAGGAAGAAATGATACCAATTTATATTTATAATAAGAACAAATCATTTGAAGCATGTGAGTAATTATTTGATACCAATTTGACACAGATATAATCAAACAATATGTAAATCCAGATATCAATAGTAGCGCTCAACAAATCTCCCCCTACATCACATACATCTCTCCCCCTTTTTGTCTCCAATAGACACCAACTTGAAAAGATAAACCAATTAGAAATATCTAGCATGAGAATATGACACCAAATTGAATCAAGTTGATATCAATTTTAAAAAATGAAAAATGCTAGATAAACATGAAATAACCAGCTAAATAAGATCATGTAATGACAAATCAGTAGCTAGTAAACCAAGGAATCACACAAAGAATATCGCAAATTAATCAGGTGTGATAAACGAACTCATATGCAAAATACCAATTTGGAACATAAAAGAACCTTCATATAAACCAATCAGTCAAAAATGCTTCCAGCAGTACCAAAAATATATGTCAATTTGAACCAGAGGACTGCAAACCAATCAAAAGCTCCAAAACAGCCTGTCGTTCGAATGAGCCAGGTACTTCGCTCAAACGAGATGAGGAAGTCGCTCGAACGAAGTACAAATGTCGTTCGCGCGAGATGAGATGTCGTTAGAACGACTTCGCGCGACCTAAACAATTTCCCAGATTCCCAAAAATAATATAAAGTATTGCCCATGTGACACCCCGCCTAATTAAACCTTGGGTGATCAAGCCTTATTTTAATTTAAACAGGTTTCTTAAATGGTTCATTCTTAGCATCACTGTCGAACGCCTTTTAATTTACTAACCACCTAAATGAAATTAAGGGGTGCCAAATTTTATCCTTCTTAAACAGAAAATTAACCATACAACCACATTACAAATTCTAGAAATAAATAAGCAGTTTGTATAAATACTATGAAAGTAGGTAAAGTCTTGCCGAAAACCACGGCCAATAAAAGACAACTACAAATCCATAACTGGAATAAACTGTAATCGTAAAGGTAGGACAACATGTCCCAACTAAGAATATTAAAACTGAGATCCTGCACTAGAACTGAAAAAGAGGAAGCGTCTAAACAATCCCTGCAACATCCACACGTGCTGCAGCTCCCAAATCTATGGAATGAAATCATGCTGGGTGTCCCTGTGGCTAGGCACCTAAAAGGTTTTTAAAATTTTTCATAGCAAGAATTAGTACTCAAAACATTTGAAAATATTTTGCAAGCAGTTATCACAATTAAGTTATTGATTACACATATTAAGGTTTCGCACACTCCCTTGAACTTCCTCACCTCTCTTACATAGTACGTAACTATTGAGGATACTTAGTCTACCTAGTTATACTACCCATAACCGTAGTTAACTTATTTACTGTTCGTTGCCCTTATTCTTGTAATAATTACATTACGCTATAAATTATTACTAAGATATTTACATTTCATTTCATAGTTTACTATTCTAAATTAGTAGATTATACACATAGAACACATTTTTATCACACAATAATTTATTTAATATCAATTACCACTAACATATCCTTTTATTACACATAAAGGACTCTTGGTTCGGAATGATTCATCGACCCCAAGTGAAAGTTGGTTCGGAATGATCCATCGACCCCAACTACTTAAAAATATAAATATATACACATATTCTGGTTCGGGACTCTTTCATCGCGACACCAGTTATAAGTTTGGTTCAGCATTTTTCATCGACCCCAAACATATAATAATTTTTATGTTAGTTCGGAACGTCACATCGACCCTAACATAATTAATTTAGGTAAAATTCTCTTAACCTAAACTTTTATATAATTTAGTAGGTACACACCCGACCTCTCAAATCATGCCCGTACGTAATATATTTTACTTATATTCACCGTACTCATTAATTACAATTTATTTCGCTATTGTATTTATTCGAGTATTCACGCAACTCTAAGGGCCCTAGTTACCCCTCCCTTAATTCAGTAGTTAAGTTAATTTTATTCTACTGGTATTTTCTTTCCGGAATTTAAATCTCACTCTTTCCGTAATTAAATTCTCACAATCTCAACATACGGCTAAATCGATCGTTCTTTCGTCAGTCCATTTCTCTAAAATTCCCACTCAATTATTTGTGAAGAAATCTAATGGTACACCTACTGGAAATTTTAAAGTCCCCTCATGGGTAAAATATCATTACTAAGGTTCCCATTAAGCGACGGTAATTAAAAGAAATATTTGCAAATTTCTCTAAAGTGCAGCCAGGGTCGATCGATCGATGGGATATGGTCGATCGATCGACTGCTCGATCGATCGACATTCAAGGGTCGATCGATCGATCAAGCAGTGACAGACCCAGTTCATCTTCTTCCTACGGGTTTCACTATTTTTATTTCTCTATCTTTCATGAGAATCCACCATATTAGCAACCAACAATTTCTAATCATTCCTACATGTTCTGGGATGATTACTAACGATTTAAAACAACTAAATCATTACAAATCTTGGCCAAATCAACTAAAAATCTCTCTGATATTCAAGAACCCTAAAAATGTATTCTTTATATCTTTCATCCAAATTCCAGATTTTCTTTCGAATTTATCATCTAGTTTTTATGATATCAACATACTTGGAAATCCAAAAACGTCCTACATGCAATCCTTATCAATCATGGATCATAATCAATTATTTTATTCCCAAGAATATCATAAAAATCATGTTCTTCCTAAAGCTTAATTATGGGTATTATAACTCAATTATTTCGTAAATAACCACTTGCCTTATCATTTGTAGGGTCTGATTTCGTGGTTGTTGATGATGGTTGATGATTTTGATCCTTCAATCCTCCATCCCAACAACTTTATGGTGAAATCTCATTAGAATTTGCCTTCCTTCCTTCTTTTGCCTTAGGAAATTGTCTCTCTCTCTTCTCTAATGGTTATGGTGTATTTTGGTTCTTTCGAACCCTAGCCTCCACTCTTATAATCTGATCTAGGGTTTCAAAATTCGTAGGTCTACTTACCCATAATTGTAAAGTGACCAAAATACCCCCGAATGGTCCCGGTTTAGCCTGAAAATGATCCGGCACTCAACTAGTACCCCCGGGTACACTATTTTGACTAATTCGACCCTTTCGGAATCAACTGTGGACTCTAAATTATCGTTTGAGTCTCTTAAATATTTTTCTACTCTCATCCTTCATTTTTGTCCTACACGCGACACTCGGTTGAGATAACTCCAGTACGTCCATATAGTCACTAGGCCGTACATATCAACATTAAAAATTTACTACTCACATTTAGTAAATTTAATCGTCATATTCATCTTTATTAACATTATATCTCATTAAATTACTTTTCTCGCGTAATTTAAATAAAACGTATTTAATCACATTAAATTACTCAACTCACGTAATTTAAATATAAATCACATTAAATTACTCTACTCACGTAATTTAAATAAAACGTATTTTCCTAATTAAGCAGAATTACGGGGTATTACATACTTCCCCTCTTACAAAAGGAATTTCGTCCTCGAAATTAGAAAATACCTGCTGTGAATAATTCTGGATATTGCTCTCGCATATCCTCCTCCCGTTCCCAAGTGGACTCATCCATATTGTGATGTCCCCACTGTACTCGCACTAAGGGTACCACCTTGGATCTTAGTTTGCGCTCACTATAATCCAGGATAGCCACGGGTCTTTCTTCATACGAGACATCTGGCTGCAAATCGATCTCCTCCAGTGGAATGTGCCAGAAGGTTCTCTCGCTCCTCTTGTATTTCTTCAGCGATGCCACATGGAACACATCGTGTATTTGCTGAAGATGCTCAGGGAGTCCCAGTCTGTAAGGTACCGGTCCCACTCTCTCAATGATGGGAAACGGCCCCATATATCTCGGTGCTAATTTCCCCTTTTTGCCGAACCTCGTAATCGCTTTCATAGGAGATACCCGAATTAACACCTGGTCGCCCACCTCTAGTTCCACGTGTCTCCTACCGGCGTCAGCATAACTCTTCTGCCTATCCTGGGCTATTCGAATACGTCCTCGAATAAACTCTATTTTGGAGGAAGTCTCCTGTATCATCTTTAGCCCCAATAGCTTGTTATCCCCCACCTCTAACCAATAGGCGGGTGAGCGACAAAGTCTCCCGTAAAGCGCCTCAAATGGAGCCATGCCAACAGTGAATTGGTAAGATTTATTATATGCAAACTCCACCAAAGGGAGGTATGGCTCCCAATTTCCCCCAAAATCTAGAATACACATTCTTAGCATGTCCTCTAACATCTGGTTTACTCTTTCCATCTGACCGTCCGTCTGTGGGTGATATGCCGTACTCAACCGTAAGTCGGTGCCCATGGCCTCCTGAAAGCTCTGCCAGAAATGTGACACAAATATCTTATCTCGGTCCGACACAATATTAATAGGAACTCCGTGCAGCTTAACAATCTCTGAAATGAATAGCTGCGCGTACCGCATAGTATCATAATCCGTACGAACCGGTAAGAAATGGGCTACCTTAGTCAAACGTACCACTATCACCCATATGGAATCGTGACCCTTCTGTGAGGTTGGTAACCCGGTAATAAAATCCATTGAGATGCTCTCCCACTTCCACACGGGAATCTCTAGTGGTTGTAACATCCCTGAAGGTTTCTGATGGTCAACTTTTATGAGCTGACATGTAACACACCTTGAGACAAACTCTGCAATATCTCGTTTCATGCCTGACCACCAATATACTCGTCGCATATCCTGGTACATTTTGTCCCCACCTGGATGTACCGAGAATTTTGACCCGTGTGACTCTGTCATAACGGCATGCCTCAAATCATCATCTTCGGGTACTATCAGCCTACCGTTGAAACGTAGTCCACCCTCTGAACTGATGGAGTAGAACTCTGCCCCCTTGGCCAGTAACTGACGTACTTTATCCTGACAAAATGGGTCTTCTGCCTGTGCCCTCACTACCCGCATAACGTTCTCGGGAGTGATAGCTAGAACTGCCATGCATGCTCTTGCCATTTCATCCTCGTGTCGGAGTTCACTCCACTTTGCCTTCCAAACTCCTGCTAACTCCCCGGTAGGTCTTCTGCTTAACGCATCTGCCACTACGTTAGCCTTACCAGGATGATACTGTATATCAAATTGGTAGTCCTTCACGAATTCAAGCCACCTTCTTTGCCTCATATTCAGGTCCTTCTGAGTGAACAGATACTACAATGACTTATGATCCGTGAACAGAGTGAACTGCTCGCCCAGAAGACAGTGCCTCCATATTCTCAGTGCAAAAACGACCGCTGCCAACTCGAGGTCATGGGTGGGGTAATTCTTCTCATGTGTCTTAAGCTTTCGGGACGCATAAGCTATGGCCTTCTCCTCCTGCTGTAACACACCCCCAAGTCCTTGTAAGGACGCATCAGTATAGACTCGGTATCCCACTCCGCTCCTAGGCAAGGCAAGAACGGGGGCTGAGGTCAACTTGTCTTTTCATTCATCAAATGCTAACTGACAATTGTCACTCCATACGAAGGGAATTCCCTTCCGAGTCAGATTCGTCAACGGTACGATAATTTTTGAGAATCCCTTGATGAAGCGACGATAATAACCGACCAATCCCAAGAAACTGCGAATTTCGGTCGGTGTCGTGGGCTGTCCCCACTCCCTTACCGCCGATACTTTACTCGGGTCAACAGCAATGCCTCTGCTATATACGACGTGGCCTAGGAACTGAACCTCCCGAAGCCAAAACCCACACTTCCCAAATTTGGCGTATAACTGATGGTCCCGCAATGTCTGTAGAACCATTCGTAAGTGTTCAGCGTGTTCCTCCTCCGTGCGAGAGTAAATTAGAATGTCGTCTATGAATACAATCACAAACTGATCCAAAAACTCCCTGAATATCCTGTTCATAAGATCCATGAATACTGTCGGCGCATTAGTTAGCCCAAAAGGCATCACTCTGAACTCGTATGACCCGTACCGTGACAGGAAAGCGGTCTTAGGTACATCCTCTTCACGAATGCGCAATTGGTGGTAACCCGACCTCAAATCGATCTTCGAGAAGCATGCAGCCCCTCTCAATTGATCAAACAAGTCGTCAATCCTCGGTAATGGATACTTATTACGTATCGTCACTTTGTTCAGCTCCCTATAATCTACACACAGACGAAGTGAACCATCCCTTTTCTTCACAAACAACACCGGCGCACCCCATGGCGATGTACTCCGTCGAATGAAACCCTATCCTAATAGCTACTGAATCTGTTCTCTCAGTTCCCGCATCTCCGAAGGAGCCATGCGATACGGTGCTCTGGCAATCGGTCTCGTCCCTGGTGTTAGGTCAATAACGAACTCTATCTCTCTGCTAGGTGGTAACCCTGGTATCTCCTGAAAGACATCCTCAAAATTCCTCAGAACTGGGATTGAGTTCAGAGAAACGATAACCCCATGTGAGGTCTCCTCCTCAATATAATATAAATGAGTTCGCGATCCTCCCTCGGGAAGTGGCATTGCCACAAGGAACATCTCTTGTTTCGGAATGGAGAACACGATGGTCCTCTCATAACAATCTACCATTGCCCTATTATGTGCCAACCAATCCATGCCTAGGATGGTGTCATATCCCTCCATATCCAGCACTAGAAGGTCCGCCGCTAGACTCAATCTCCCAACCATAATGTCCACATCCTTACAAATCGAGTGTATAAGGGACCCACTACCCATCGGTGACTCCACACACATAAGATGAGTGTCTGTTGTCGCTAATAGGCCGGCTGCCCGTGCAAATCTAGTGAAAATAAACGAATGCGTCGCCCCCGTGTCAAACAAAATACTCCCCTCAAGCCCATGAATAGGAAACATACCCGCAACTGCCGGCGCTGCTGGAGGTGCCGGCTGAAATAGAATATCACGAATGTTGAACACACGTCCGTACTGCAACTGCCCTGGCTGTGGGGCCTGTACTGCTGCTGTGGCTAATGGCGCCTGCTTCCCCTGTTGGGCACCCTGTTGTTGCGCCCTGTCTGGCTGTGGATAATTTCTGCTCTTGTGACCCTGCTGGCCACAAGTGAAACACTGACCCAGGAACTGTCTCTGCCCTTGGCCCTGTTGGCCCTAACGTTGACCCTGTCGACCTTGACCTTATTGTCCCCCATTTTGATTACCTTGGCCCTGTCGACCCTGAGGGACTGGTTGCTGAGGACCGTGCTGGCCCTGCCGGTCAAATCGATGCCTCCCGTGCTTAAACTTCTTGGCAGAGTTCCCCTGTCGGGAATCCTGCCCTATTTGGCCCGCTGGTTGCTGCTGTGATGCGCTGCTGCCACTACCCCCATCCACCTTGCCCGGTTGGCGAAGCTCACCCCTCTTATTTCCCCTCGTATGAAAACGGTGATCCTGACAGTGTAGTAGAGTGGCATTGACGACATCTGTTTAGGTTACCAACGTCGTATTACCAATCAAATGCTGTCTGATTCTCCAGGTTAGGCCCTCCATAAATTTGGACTTCTTCCTCTCCTCATTGCTCACCTCGTTTGGCACGAAATTGGCCAAGCGGGTAAACTCCTCCTCGTAGTCAGCAACTGAGCGATCACCCTGAACCACCTCACTGAATTTCTTCCTCATCTCTGACTCCACTGCGGGAGGGAAATACTTGTGGTCAAACCGCACCCAAAACTCAGAAATAGTCAAAGTGTCCCTCTCCTCGGTGGTGGTAACTGACTCCCACCACTGTAGGGCCGCTCGTGACAGACGAAAAGTGGCTAGCATATGTTCCTGTACCTCGATGCACTCTAGCATGCGCAAGTGGCTTTGGTTATTTTTCTTCTAGTTGCACGCTTCCACTACATCGGTACTGCCCTGAAACTCGGGTGGGTGTCCTTTCTGAAATGTCTCCCTGACTCGCTTCATCCCTCTCTGCTCTCTATCTCCTTGGTGGCATCTGAAATAAGATTCAAATTGTATAAGTACACAGTTTATATGAAATTTAAGAGCAGAAGTATGATAACGCAACAGTTGAAATTTTGAATCAACAATCCTAATAGTAGGGCTCTAATACAAACAAACGTTACGTTGAATCGTAGTAAGCCGTACAGATCCTATGGACACTAGAACCTGATGCTCTGATACCATCTGTGACACCCCGCCTAATTAAACCTTGGGTGATCAAGGCTTATTTTAATTTAAACAGGTTTCTTAAATGGTTCATTCTTAGCATCACTGTCGAACGCCTTTTAATTTACTAACCACCTAAATGAAATTAAGGGGTGCCAAATTTTATCCTTCTTAAACAGAAAATTAACCATACAACCACATTACAAATTCTAGAAATAAATAAGCAGTTTGTATAAATACTATGAAAGTAGGTAAAGTCTTGCCGAAAACCACGGCCAATAAAAGACAACTACAAATCCATAACTAGAATAAACTGTAATAGTAAAGGTAGGACAACATGTCCCAACTAAGAATATTAAAACTGAGATCCTGCACTAGAACTGAAAAAGAGGAAGCGTCTAAACAATCCCTGCAACATCCACACGTGCTGCAGCTCCCAAATCTATGGAATGAAATCATGCTGGGTGTCCCTGTGGCTGGGCACCTAAAAGGTTTTTAAAAATTTTCATAGCAAGAATTAGTACTCAAAACATTTGAAAATATTTTGCAAGCAGTTATCACAATTAAGTTATTGATTACACATATTAAGGTTTCGCACACTCCCTTGAACTTCCTCACCTCTCTTACATAGTACGTAACTATTGAGGATACTTAGTCTACCTAGTTATACTACCCATAACCGTAGTTAACTTATTTACTGTTCGTTGCCCTTATTCTTGTAATAATTACATTACGCTATAAATTATTACTAAGATATTTACATTTCATTTCATAGTTTACTATTCTAAATTAGTAGATTATACACATAGAACACATTTTTATCACACAATAATTTATTTAATATCAATTACCACTAACATATCCTTTTATTACACATAAAGGACTCTTGGTTCGGAATGATTCATCGACCCCAAGTGAAAGTTGGTTCGGAATGATCCATCGACCCCAACTACTTAAAAATATAAATATATACACATATTCTGGTTCGGGACTCTTTCATCGCGACACCAGTTATAAGTTTGGTTCGGCATTTTTCATCGACCTCAAACATATAATAATTTTTATGTTAGTTCGGAACGTCACATCGACCCTAACATAATTAATTTAGGTAAAATTCTCTTAACCTAAACTTTTATATAATTTAGTAGGTACACACCCGACCTCTCAAATCATGCCCGTACGTAATATATTTTACTTATATTCACCGTACTCATTAATTACAATTTATTTCGCTATTGTATTTATTCGAGTATTCACGCAACTCTAAGGGCCCTAGTTACCCCTCCCTTAATTCAGTAGTTAAGTTAATTTTATTCTACTGGTATTTTCTTTCCGGAATTTAAATCTCACTCTTTTCGTAATTAAATTCTCACAATCTCAACATACGGCTAAATCGATCGTTCTTTCGTCAGTCCATTTCTCTAAAATTCCCACTCAATTATTTGTGAAGAAATCTAATGGTACACCTACTGGTAATTTTAAAGTCCCCTCATGGGTAAAATATCATTACTAAGGTTCCCATTAAGCGACGGTAATTAAAAGAAATATTTGCAAATTTCTCTAAAGTGCAGCCAGGGTCGATCGATCGATGGGATATGGTCGATCGATCGACTGCTCGATCGATCGACATTCAAGGGTCGATCGATCGATCAAGCAGTGACAGACCCAGTTCATCTTCTTCCTACGGGTTTCACTATTTTTATTTCTCTATCTTTCATGAGAATCCACCATATTAGCAACCAATAATTTCTAATCATTCCTACATGTTCTGGGATGATTACTAACGATTTAAAACAACTAAATCATTATAAATCTTGGCCAAATCAACTAAAAATCTCTCTAATATTCAAGAACCCTAAAAATGTATTCTTTATATCTTTCATCCAAATTCCAGATTTTCTTTCGAATTTATCATCTAGTTTTCTATGATATCAACATACTTGGAAATCCAAAAACGTCCTACATGCAATCCTTATCAATCATGGATCATAATCAATTGTTTTATTCCCAAGAATATCATAAAAATCATGTTCTTCCTAAAGCTTAATTATGGGTATTATAACTCAGTTATTTTGTAAATAACCACTTGCCTTATGATTTGTAGGGTCTGATTTCGTGGTTGTTGATGATGGTTGATGATTTTGATCCTTCAATCCTCCTTCCCAACAACTTTATGGTGAAATCTCCTTAGAATTTGCCTTCCTTCCTTCTTTTGCCTTAGGAAATTGCCTCTCTCTTCTCTAATGGTTATGGTGTATTTTGGTTCTTTCTAACCCTAGCCTCCACTCTTATAATTTGATCTAGGTTTTCAAAATTCGTAGGTCTACTTACCCATAATTGTAAAGTGACCAAAATACCCCCGAATGGTCCCGATTTAGCCTGAAAATGACCCGGCACTCAACTAGTACCCCCGGGTACACTATTTTGACTAATTCGACCCTTTCGGAATCAACTGTGGACTCTAAATTATTGTTTGAGTCTCTTAAATATTTTTCTACTCTCATCCTTCATTTTTGTCCTACACGCGACACTCGGTTGAGATAACTCCGGTACGTCCATATAGTCACTAGGCCGTACATATCAACATTAAAAATTTACTACTCACATTTAGTAAATTTAATCGTCATATTCATCTTTATTAATATTATATCTCATTAAATTACTCTTCTCGCGTAATTTAAATAAAACGTATTTAATCACATTAAATTACTCAACTCACGTAATTTAAATAAAATTCACATTAAATTACTCTACTCACGTAATTTAAATAAAATGTATTTTCCTAATTAAGCAGAATTACGGGGTATTACAGCCCAGTGAAAAAATTTCCACTAAAAAATTCCAGGAAGGGCCTGACAGAAGAAAAACAGTGCTAAAACAGTAGGATTTTCGCACAAAATGCAAAAACTCATAAAAACTAAAAATGCGAGTTACATGCAAACATGGTACCGATGTGCTCAAACATGGACATGGAATGAATGGGCATGAATCTAAAACAAATGAGTCACAATTCCAACACATCGAAACGATCAAGAAGCTCTAATTGATAGCGATTAATCATCAAAGTTTATCATAGCCACTGTTCTAAAAAACCCGCCTAGGCTCCGCCTAGGCACGCCTTGGCTTAAGGCTTGGGAGAAACGCCTCGCCTTACGCTTTTCACGCCTTATTCTTGGTAAAACCCTTAAGGCGCACTTTTTTCTAAAAACAACAATGCTTTAGTGAAACGATGTCGCCTTTTAAAGAATTTCTTTACAAACCGGACCATTATCTCATCCAAAATAATCAAATAGTATTTTAATTTGCATATATTCAGACATATTTTTATGATATGTGCAATTTTTGTATTTTAATAGCCTTGTTATGGTTAAAAAATATTTAAATATATTAAGAAAGCCTAAACGCCTTTTCACGTTTTTTTACGCCTAGGCCCGCCTAGGCTTCTAAGGCTTAAGGCTTGGCCTCCACGCCTCAATCACGCCCCGCATTTTTTAGAACCTTGATCATAGCCATATGACAATTAAAGAGTAAACTTAAAGAACTAAACATACTACATGCACACAAATCCAGAATTTTAACGATTCTACAAACAATAGCGTCAAATTGCAATGTTTCAACATTAGGATTAGTTGTACAAACCTGTTTAAATTTTCTCCAACCAAACACCCTCATATAAACATACCTTTTCAAGTTTTTTTGAGGTTTCTAGCATTCTCAACTTAGAGAAAATCGTATTGGACCTTTTCTTAGCATTTTGCATTTTCTTTTGGGCTCTTTTAAAAGGTGGATTTCACGACGAGTTAATTTTGACCTCTCGCAGCCCTTTTCCGTGAATCACTCATCATTTTTACCAATTTGAAATCCTCACGGTAAACGGTTATTACATGCACACTTCTCCTTAAGTTTACTGACGCATAGATGACAAGATTGAGATAAGAACGCCTCACCAAATTCAACTATGCAAAAGAAGTCAAACATCCATATAAACTCGTGCATGTGTGCAATGTTGGCATAGATACAAAGTCGAATCAAGATGCATATCAACTTCGAAATAACCCCATATAAACAATGGTTAAGATCATTCTAAGCATTGATAATAATAACCAAATGTCCTAGCCACATGGATAATGAAACGATGGGGGGGGGGGGGGTCCAAGCACACCAATATGCCACATCAAACATGTAAACTCAAAAACAAAAAACCGAAAATCTTTTTGTATTTTTCAATAAGACTCAAACAACTGAAAAACTATAATATAAAATTATACACGTGTTATAATACTAGCAATGAATAAATCATGAAGCAAACTAGCATATGACAAACATGGAAACACTATCATCCTTTAGATTTAGCATGGGAAGAATCAAATGCACCCAAACGAGAATCATGAAGTTTAATTCCTAAAGCCACTAAATCCGATTTCCTAACCTAAGTAGGTATAAAACGACGCATGGGGGTTTGGGTAACCGGGGCAACTTTATTCTCAAACTTCCTAAGAGCTTGTCTAAGGTCGTAACAATAACGCCTAAGGTGACCTTTCCTACCACAAAACGTGCAAGTGTAGCGGTGGTGAGAATGTTTACCTTTATGTGGACCTTTTCTAACCTTCCTAGTGTTTCTCACACGTGCGGGGGGAATAGGAACAACTTTCTCATCAAAATCTATACATCCCCTATCTCCCTTAATTTGGACGGTGCCTAGGATCTTATCTAACTTTTTCGACCAAGCCTCCAAAATAAACTTGACTCTAGACGAGTCTCTCAATATCTCCTCCAACTCATGAATCCTAGACTCGAGCAAACGCCTAGACTCCTCAAACTCTAAAATCTCCTTTTTCAAAGACTCCATCAAACCACGGAGATTATCTCTCTCTTTCTCCACAAACTCTAGTTTCTCCCTAAACTTCTTCTCACGTGCCCTAAGATCCTCATTAAACTATCATTATTGTCTATGGCACGCTCATTCAACTTAGCTTGTAATTTTGAGTTAGCCTTTTTCACCTTCACCGTTTTGGTATACAACTCATTAAATGCATTTTGTAATTCTTTCACATCTACCTCCTCCTCGTCACTCTCTTCACCCTCACTAACATGGGATACAATCAAAACCTCCTCGAAAGTGTCATGCACATGAGAATCGTCGTTGCTCACATGACATGCCATAAACGCAACAAAGTTACGATCGATAGGGTAACTCTCTCCCTCTTCCGGATCACTATCACTTAAGGTGGCATTATAGACAATGGGTTGTTTGCCCTCTCTCTTAAGTCTAGTGGGACACTCCTTAACTTTGTGACCATACCCTTCACACCCAAAATACTTATCCGACTCATCTCTCTTAGGCTTCTCAAGCTTATCCTTAGAGGCGGGATCTACTTTGTTGTTCTTGAATTTTTCAAATTTTTTGGCATCTTTCGATTGCTTTTGAAACTTAATTTTTTTTTAAAAATTTCTTTGCCAACAAAGCAACATCCTTAGAATCGGAATCTGAAACTTTAATTTCCTCCTTTCTGGTTTTCAAAGCAATACCCTTTTCTTTCTTAGGCACTTGCTTGGTGGTAATCATGTCGATTTCATAGGTTTGTAAGTCACCTACAATCTCTTCTAGTTTCGTTGACTCTAACCTATCCAAGGAGTTTAAAATGGTCACTTTCGCATCAAACCTACTAGGCAACATCTAAGGATTTTCTTAATGACACGGTTGTCGAGAATTTTCTCACCTAGGTTAAACGGCGATTTGACAATATTGGACAACCTAGCATAAAACTCATCAAAGGTCTCACTCTCTAACATCCTAATGGTCTCAAACTGTGTAGTGAAATTTTGAAGTTTTGACGTCCTAACGGTGCTAGTGCCCTCGTGAGTGAGTGCCAAAATATCCCAAGCCTCTTTTGATGTTTCACAAGTCATAATTCTATTATATTCTTCCTGTGTGACATGTGAAGAAATAACATGCATACCTTTAGAATTATATTGTGCAAGTCTTTGTTTAGTTTCGATCCATGACTCAACAGGCTTTAAACTAGTGACCTCACCTACAATAGTGATAGGGGGTGTCCAACCTTTCTCAATTGCAAGACAAACACGCTCATCAATAGATTTTAAAGCACATCTCATTCTCATCTTCTAATAAGTGTAATTAGTGCCATCAAAAATAGGAGTTCGAGAAAATTCATTATATCCAGAATTCATCTTTGAAAATACACGAGATCACAAATCAAATAAAAAATGTTTTCTAGCTCTGATACCAATTTGAAGAGTGCCCAATATGTGTGTTTTAAACAAAACCAATTTTTCTTCGAAAAAGATCCAACTTTTAAATGTGCATCAAACCAAGTTGTGAAAAACCCAATTCTTACTTTAAACAAATTTTATCTTGATTAATCCTAAACATGAATATAGTGATTAAAGTAAGTAAAGTAAAGTAAAGAATACTCACAATGCCCGATGTACGAGGAAAAAACCCAAAATGGAAGAAAAAAAACTCGAACGACCCAAGCCAGACAATCACTATGAATAATGGTTTTACAAAGACAGATTAGCCTTACACTAAGACTCGATCCCCATGGGTCTTGACACTCCTTCTAATCTTCAACCGTTCTTCAATAGTGCCCACGCAGAAATTTTGTCTTCCACTATACCTGTCCATAACACACGCGTCCACGTATGTCTTGGTGTCCACCGAATGGCTTTGATTCGTCTACGATGTTGAACAAGAAGTCCTTCTCTTTTCTTCATCGCAAAACCTTTTGATGTTCAATGTATAGAACAAACAACTTTGGTGCAACAAGATCACTTAAACATATAAGAATGATAACTCGGATCTTTGCAAACTCTAAGGATGTGTTTAAGACTTTTAAACCCTAGAAAACATGTGCAAAATAAGTTTTTGGTCGAATACTGTTTTCCAGAATGCATACTTACGAAATTATGATGAAAACACTGTTTAAATAGGATTTAAATGCCGCCTCGAAAAACGTATCGTTCGAACGACTTGCAGAACTCGTTCGAGCGACATCCCATCTTGTTCGAACGAGATTGGATGTCGTTGGAATGACAGTGCGAAAGCTTGACTTTTTGATTAAAATGTCTCTTCCAATGAGAGATCCAAAAATGTCAAACTCTTTTACGAGCTTATCATCATAAAACGTAGTGTAAATCTTTTAAAACACTATAAACCATTTTAAAACTTTTTTCTTTATAAAAATTACATCCTTATCTTTTATAAAAATAATTACGAGCACCATTAATTATACGCATTTATACCTGAGTGATCTCGGAATGCAATTAACTTTGAAGATGATTAAACTTACACCAATTAAACATCGGCATGATTATTTCTTTGAAGCTTTGCCGCAACGTCTTCAATTTCTTTAATACGTTATAGACCGAGTGGGATCGTGACAAAATAAAATTCTCCCTATGACATATTACAAACACAGTTTTATTCACGAAATTAAGTCAAAACAATACAGGGACTCAATTGAAAATTTATGTCCTTACAAACTCAAAATTATATTTCGAACTCCTCATTACTAATTACTTAATTCTCCCCGCGTTAAGGTTACAGATACCCATTAATAAAATAAATTACTGATAATTTATTTGATTAACTTCTTTAAGTCCTTGAGTGGTCCAACTTAACTTGTTTGTAGTGTCGGAGTAATATAATCCACCTACAGGGTTTGACACATACGAAACTTATAAGTATCTTAAGGGAGTATCACCAGTCTTTATATCAAGACGTGGATTCCATTCATAAAATACTTTCACCATACATTAATCACCATTACCTAATTTATAAAGATTATTGATCCAATAATGAATCTCACCCGATAAGTTAAAAGTAATAAATAACTAGTGCATGTGTCCCTTAATTATATTCGGATTAAGAGCCTTAAGTAAACCTAATAATCAAGAGGTGTACATTATCTTATAAAATCAATATAAAAATAATGACCCCAAATTAGTCTCGTCCAATAAATATAAAGTGTACTAGCACAATAAGTTGAAACTATACAATTTCATGTAATCAAGATAGACCTACTAAAATATTATTCTACAGTCCTACTGATGATGTATCTAGTTCCATCGAAGACTGTGAATGATAAAACTTATATTTCACAAGAACTGGTGATCTAATCCTCTGCGTGTAAGTCGTACTCTACACACCCGAACACCAACTGAGAAAAATAAAATACATCGACAATATATAAAATACTGCAAACATTATGTCCATACATCATTCTCATTAAAATAGGAATAACTAATTTTATTGTAATAATAAATCCATAACTAAAATTATTACATAAAGCATAGTTTTAGTCTACTTCTCTAACAATCTCCCACTTAGACTCAAAGCCATGTTGCAATGCATCTCACTCCCATCCCCTCTATGTGACTATCAAAAGACATGGCTGGTAAGCTCTTTATGAAAGGGTCTGCCAGGTTGTTCTCTAATTCAATCTTCATAACTATGACATCACCCCGCTGCATAAATTCTCGAATAAGATGATACTTACGCTCAATGTGTTTACCTCTTTTATGGCTCATGGGTTTCTTTGAGTTAGCAACTGCAACGTTATTATCACAATAAAGCGTAATAGTCGATCGAAATAAAGGTACCACTCCTAAATCCATTATGAAGTCTCTAAGCCATACTGCTTCCTTGGCTACCTCGGAGGCCGCAACATATTTAGCTTCCATGCTGGAATCAGCAATGCAAGATTATTTGATACTCCTCCAACCAATAGCTCCACCTCCTAGGGTAAACACATATCCAGAGGTAGACTTTATGAAATCTCTATCAAAATGAAAATCTGAGTCAATGTACCCAATGGATACTAGACTCTCTTCCTGCTAAACTAGCATATAATCTCGTATTCTTTTCAGGTATTCGAGTATATGCTTAACGGCAGTCTAGTGTTCTTACCCAAGGTTAAATTCATATCTACTGACCATGCCAACAGCAAAGCAAATATTAGGTCTAGTGCATAGCATAGCATACATAAGGCTCCCAACTGCTGAAGCATAAGGGTTACCTTTTATCTTCTTTATATCATCAGGTTTCTAAGTATGCTGATCCTTGGAAAGAGATATTCCATGTTTGAAAAGGAGGAATCCTTTCTTGGAATCTTTCATGCCAAATTTGATAAGAATGGAATCGACATAAGTTGCTTGTGTTAAACCCAACATTTTATTCTTATGATCACGCATAAGCTTGATCCTAAGGATGTGACTAGCTTCTCCTAAGTCTTTCATATAAAATTGGATGGACAACCACACTTTAAACGAAGACAACACTCCAAATCATTTCCATTGAGAAGAATTTCATCCACATATAATACTAAAAATACCACTATATTTTTGTTGCATTTATTGTACACACAAGACTCATCTGGACATTGATCAAAACCAAAAGATTTTATTATCTAATCAAAAAAAAATTCCAAGTTCTAGATGGCTGCTTAAGTCCATAAATGGACTTCTTAAGCTTACATAATTTATGTTATTGGCCTCCTTGGGCAATAAAACCGTCTTGATGCACCATATAGATACACTCGTCAAGATTCTCATTAGGAAATTCAGTCTTGACGTCCATTTGCCAAATTTCATAATTGAAATGAGCCACAATGGATAAGAGAATTCGGATGGACTTCATCATAGCTATCGGCGAGAAGGTTTCCTCATAATTGATGCCCTCTTTCTGAGTAAATCCTTTCATAATAAGTCGTATTTTTCCTTAAAGGTCTCAACCTTCCCGTCCATCCCTCTTTTCCTCTTGTAAAACCACTTGTATCCTATGGGTTTTATCCCTTCGGGTGGATCTATAAGACTCCAAACCTGATTAGAATACATAGATTATATCTCAGAATTTATAGCTTTAAGCCAAAGTTATGCATCTTTACCTTGGATAGGCTCGTTGTAGATACAGGGATCGGCTTTGAGTTCATCAGGGACCTTGTCATAAGACTCTCCCAAGAACATAAACTGTTCAAATTGACGTATAACCCTCCCACAATGATGAGATACTCCCTATGTAGGTTTATTTCATCCTGTATTGGTGGTGTTGAAGAATTTTATCAGTTCCCTTGCAATTCTTCAAGAATAACTTTACCTCTGGGTTTATGATTCATCATATAATCCTCTTTTAAGAATTTTGCATTGGTACTTACAATGACCTTCTGATCCATAGGATCATAGAATAAATAACCCTTAGTTTCATTAGGATATCCTACAAAGAAACAAACTTTTGATATTGATTCCAACTCATTGGGATCTCTCTTTAGCACATGTGTTGGACTACCCAGATTCAAATATATTTTATACTAGGCTTGCGCCTAATGCATAATTCCTTGGGTGTAGTAGAGAGCGCCTTTGAAGGTACCAAGTTCAGTAAATAAGTGGTCATTTCTAAAGCATGTACCCAAAAGGAATCTGGGAGATTCGTATAACTCAACATGTACGTATCATATGGAAATGAGTCATATTCATCCTTTCTTCTACACCATTTTACTAAGGCATACTAGGTACAAATAATTGGGATATGATCCCTTGATCTTCTAGATACTGCCTAAACTCCCCTAAGAGGTACTCACCACCACGAACAGATCGTAGTGTCTTGATACTTTTACCTTGATGCTTCTCCCCTTCTGCGATATACACTTTGAATTTATCAAAGGCTTCGGACTTATGGTGTATTAGGTAAACAAACCCATACCTTGAGTAATCATCTACGAAAGTCATAAAATACTCAAATCCCCCTCTTGCTCGGATTGTCATCGGTCCACATAGATCAAAATGAACCAATTCCAACAGCTATTTTGCTCTATAGCCCTTGGTCGAGAAAGGCCTCTTGGTCATTTTACCTTCTAAACGGGATTCACAAACTGGAAGTGCCTCCACTTCTAGTGAGCTCAATTGCCCACTTGCTACTAGTCTACGAATCCTTTTTAAATTAATATGAGCTAGGCATAAGTGACAAAGATACGTTTGGTTCACTAAAGAGGGTTCCTTTCTCTTTAAATTTGGTCGAATTAAATTATGCAAAATATTAATTTGTTGTGTGGGAGAGATAGGATTAACAATATAAAGATTATCAACTAATGTACCAGAACAAATAAAAGATTTATTTTTCTTAATAACCACGAGTTTATTAAAAGAAACTAAATATCCATAAAAGGCTAAACAAGAAACTGAAATCAAATTCCTCCTAATGGAAGGTCCGTAAAGACAATCTTTTAAAAATAAACTCCTATCATTATTAAAGCTTAAATGAACGTCTCCCACAGCAACTACCGCTACTATTGCAGCATCTCCTATAGTCAGATAAATCTCTCCATCCCTTACTCGCCTAGTTTCCTGCAACCCCTGTAAAGAATTGTATACATGACTAGTGGCTCCCGTATCTACACACCAAGTACCGGTAGTACGAACCATAAAACATGATTCAATGACAAATGAATGAAATTTACGTGCGTTTTTCTGTTTATTACGGAAAATTAGACAATTGTTCTTCTAGTATCCTGACGGCTTACAGTGAAAACACTTGCCCTTTGGGCTTTTTCATATCTCCCTAAGTCCCACGAGCTGCCTGAGGGACCATAACCTATTTTTTAGCCTTCTTCTTCTTTTTATTCTTGCCCATAGGTTTAAAAGTATAACCTTTCTTAGCAACAAAAGTAGTTACTGACTTCTTGATGAAACCCTCATATTCTTGTAGTTCTTTAAGTAGTTTCTCCAAAGAGTAAGAAAGTTTGTTCATGTTATAATTTAGGCGTAACTGCTTAAAGGTCTAAGGAAGCGACTGGAGAACAATATCGACCTGGGCTTCCCCATCGATTTTCGCTCCAAGGATTTCAAGCACATTGAGAAGAGACATCATCCTTAAAACATGTTCCCTCACTGGAGTCCCTTCAGTCATGTTTGTGTTCATGAGTTCTTTCATGGCAGCTTACCTTGTAGCACGATTATGATTCTCAAACATATCTTTAAGGTTCAACATCATGCCATAGGCAGTGCTCATCGACTGATGTTGATGTTGTAGAACATTTGACATAAATGCTAAAATATAACACTGTGCCATCTCATCAGCCTTGATTCATTTCTGGTAATCCTAGGTTTTCTTTCCAGTTGCCCCCTCACCATGTTTCTCAGGACAGATTTCATAGAGCACAAACTTTTACCCTTTAGTAGTCAACACAATATCCAAATTTCTTTTCCAGTAAATGTAGTTAGGTCCAGTTAATTTTTTTTCCTTGAGAATGACAACAAGTGGTTTGAAGGAGCTTCACATCTTAATACTGAGAATCAAATAATAAAATGAATTATTATATGGCATACAACGTTTTTGAATTCTAAATTAAAATTAATATACCGTTTATCATTTTTAAAAGAATTCATCGGCATCCCAATTACTATTTGAATTGTATTCCTTTTTAGGAAACCTATTTTCCAAAAATAATTAGGCAGGCTTATTCCTTTTAATTTTATTATTTAGACAAAATCTATTTCAAATAAAATTAAATAGCCGAGACTTTGGTCCCACAAAATCATAGCATTCCTCTTTGGAGAACCAACCATTATTTTATGTCTAAGTGTATACCACCAACTAATTTTAGATTATCTCTTATCACATAGACTCCTACTTTAGGGCCTCCTATATGAATAATGAATCCAAAATTATCCTTAAGGAAATTTATACCGACTACTACAATTATTAGCATTCCTCATTGGAGGACCTACTTATTATTGAAGGTCTACATATCGTTGATGGATACCATGGGATTTTCTCTTGGAAAATTTCGTCTCCCACTTAGTAATTTAAAAACTTTGTAAGGTTATAAAAACAAGTGTGTCCAATTCTTAATTAATTTGAAAAATCTAGGACATTTGATATATTTTCAAAAATACAGAGATATCCCTATTTTAATATGTCAGGCAAATGTGTGATAAATTAAAATTTTCAAATACTCTTGATCGTTAAAAAAAATGAATATTGAATTTTTTTTATTCTCTAACCACACATATTAATGTCTACAATTCAAAATAATTATGAATTCTTTACATTTAGCATCAACATTATTTAAGTTGGGTCGATATTCCATATTGTCCATAATTCTAATGAACCGTTAATACATATTAATAACCCAAAAATTAAAATATGAATAATAGAGACATAAATCAACGTAAATAAGAAAATTGCGATAAATATGGATTCCCGACTATTATGGTCAAGATATAACTCTGTTGTAGATTGGAGTTCCCAACGGCTATCTTTGAATTCAAGGGTCATCCTTGAACTCAACGCTTGAACAATCGAGGGGACAACGCCCCGCCTCCAAGCACTGTTTAACACTATCGAAACTAATTTATGTGCCAAAAACTGCCTCCGTTCTTCGATCTTGTTTCACACTCCTCCTTTGATAATTGCGTTAAAAAAATAGTAACATTTACAGTTGTCCTATGTCTCTATGAAGCAGTTCACATTCTACATCAATATTACATTAATCCAGCATAAAAAATAACCACGAATAAACCATCGTGGGATCCAATCATATAAAACAAAAAACATAAATACATGAACATAATAATGGGATTAGATCGTTGCAAAACAGAAGTTAGCATAGATCTACATCCTACCCAACATCCATGCACATATACGATTATTTTAATTGGACATCATGGTTGAATTCAACCTAAACATGGTATCAACAAGCTCTGATACCAATTGTTAGAGCGGAAGTCCAAGGGTCTATTGAGAACGCATATATATGGAACTATAAAAAAAATTACGCATACATGAAATTCTACAAGGGAATTAGGATTTTCCTTTCGAGATCTATTAGATTTGATCTCTCTTTGCATGAATAGAATATGTGATTTTTTGATTCACCTCACGATCTTCTACTGTATTCCCGATATGCACAGCCACGAGTAAAGGGCGGGATCCTATTTTGTCACCACCTTCTTGTCCCCTCTTTCTTCTCCTCTGTCTCTCTTTCTCACAAGCATGAACTCAGGTCTTTTGACTATCCAAGAGTGACAGCTAGGTTAAGAAAGAATGAGACTTAGGTGCATATATATAGGCTATGGTAGGGACCCTAAGGAGAGATAAGGATGTGGCCCCTAATGGGGCTGAGAAAACCTAATCCTTTTCGGATCTTAATCTCAGTCCCTTAATTGTAATTATTACCACTAAATAATTATAATTGCAACTCCACTCCTTAACTCAAAATTATATTTCGAGCTCCTCGTTATTAATTACTTAATTCTCCCCACGTTAAGGTTACAGATACCCGTTAATAAAATAAATTACTGATAATTTATTTGATTAACTTCTTTAAGTCCTTGAGCGGTCCAACTTAACTTATTTCTAGTGTACGATTAATATAATCCACCTACAGGGTTTGACATATACAAAACTTATAAGTATCTCAATGGGATATCACCAGTATCTATACCGAGATGTGGATTCCATCCATAAAAGACTTTCACCATACATTGATCACCATTACCCAATTTATCAAGATTATTGATCCACTAATGAACCTCACCCGATAAGTCAAAGTAATAAATAACTACTGCATGTGTCCATCAATTATATCTAGATTAATAGCCTTAAGTAAACCTAATAATCACGAGGTGTACATTATCTTATAAAATTAGTATAAAAATAATGACCTCAAATTGGTCCCGTTCAATAAACACAAAGTGTACTAGCACAAAAATATTGTGCTACAGTCCTACTGATGATGTGTCCAATTCCATCTAAGACTGTAAACGATAAAACTTATATTCTATAAGAACGGGTGATCTGATCCTGTGTGTGTAAGTCATACTCTACACTCTAGAATTCCTACTGAGAAAAATAAAAGACATCGACAATATATAAAATACTGCAAACATTATGTCCATACATGATTCTCATCAAAATAAGAATAACTAATTTTATTATAATAATAAATCCATAACTAAAATTATTATATAAATCATGGTTTTATTCTACTTCTCTAACACATTTCCCATGGGTGATGGATGCATTTATAGAGAAAAGAAAAAGAATGAGTCATCGTGGACTTTAGGATATTCATATATGCAATTGTGATTTGATCGAACAAGTCTAAACTTAAAATCCTCATTAATCGGATACTCTTTTGCTCTTATCTTCACTTTTGATGACCTATCTGGATGGCCAAACAAGTGTCATTTATTCCGATCAAGTCGAATAAATCAGATGATTCCACCATAATTGCCCCCAAAACTTCAAAGCCTCAAAAGGGTAAAGGGATTTGATCGCTAGTGACATTTGATTTGATCGGCAGTTTTGTTTGATTTCCTGTTGAAGATGAGATCAGAGTGTATAAACACTTTTATTTTTTTGAAACAAAAGTCCACTTTAATCTGATCATTGAGTTTGGAAGGCACACTCATAATTTTCCCCAGTCTTCAAACACTACACCAAAACTGTCGGATTATCACGATCATTGACCGTGATAAGTCTGGGGTGATAAATTTTATTGTCAAGGACTTGTCACGGTCATTGACCATGGCAAGTTCATTAGACTTGTCATGATCATGTCACGATCTTTGACCTTGACAATATTTATCATTGTTAAAGACCGTGACAAACCAGTGACACACTTTAAAAAATTGTCACGGTCAAAGACGGTGACAAGTCCGTGATAAGTTTTTTTGTCACATTTTTTTACCGTGACAATTCTAGGCAGAAATAAAAAAAATTATTGGGTAGTATGGCCACTGCCACTGCCCAGCAGTATATTTATACCTGTTATAGCAAAATTGTACCTATCCAAATAGCATATATCCAAATACAATAAAAATAATTCACCAAATCATTCCATATATAATTCAATATCCAAATAAAATAATAATGATATAATCCATATCCAAACGAAAATGTAATAACTCAAAACAATTCAAATATAATGCAAGTGTCCAAATAAAAATAAATACAAATAATGTCACGCTATAGTGTTTGGGGCAGGTTCGAGAAGGAAGGAAGGCCACACGATATATGCATTGAGACATCCCTCAATATGCGTCACGTCACATTATTCGCACAACCACAATGCAGAGTTCTCCTTCGTGGTTATCACATGCGTGATGAGCACCTTGGCCTCAATGTTTTGAAGGATACATCGACGAACCGGCATACCCGAGACGGTATTCGGGTCCCTCAACCCCCTCGCTATTTGCTAGACATCATATATGTCGCGTGAAAATATGCTCGTCCAATCGATTGTTGATAGAGGCCGTTGTACGGGAGCCAAGTAGGTAACTGGATCATCAAGCGGTGAGTCTGCACGTATGGCGATGAAGAATCGATGTCCACATCCTCCTCCTCCTCCACCTCCACCTCCACCACCTTGCCCTTTCCTCCCCACTGACGCTTCATGAATGCGTACATATCTGGGACCGTCGCCTCCAACCTTAATAGCATCGCATCATGCGTGTCCACCTGAAGAGCCAACCCGGTGTTGCTCGTATCTATTTCGGTGATCCTAGATTTGTCCACCCGCGAGCTCACCCCTAGTCCTCCCCTTGCGATCAGTGCCAAGCACTTGGCTGAGTGCGTCCATGGACAAAGATTCCTTATCGGTATCAGATCGTGACTCATGCACCTCCTTAAGCTTTGCCTAAAATGACAAAAATCACACGATTAGTTAAATAAGTCAATAAAAAAATTATAACGTAATTCACAAAAATTAAACTATCAGATTACTTACAATCGTGGTCGCTACGTTCGGGGACACCTCCTTATCCTTGCCCTTCTTCATCCGAATTACCGCATCGGCATCAAGCCTATGTGGGCTACCCCCAGGGCCACTTCCCGTCCCCTGAAATAAAATAATGCAAAATTAGTAAGTAATGCAAAGTAAAATAATGCAGAATAACATATTTCTAAAATTATAGAAAAATAAAAAATTACCATCCTGTGATCCACCTCGGTATAAGACGTTCTGCCGGAGTAGTGCATGTCCGTCTTTTTTGCCCGATTTTTCCTCCCCGATTAGTGAGATGCCAATTGTCGGTCCTCGATCTCATTATCAATGAACTTTTGCCATTGTGCCAAAACGATCGGCTCCTTCGACGGAACGGACTCATGCATTCTGATAATGGAGTCCTGGGTCTTCCCAAAGTAGCGAGCCCACAAATTCTTCTTTCACGTCTGGTGTTGCTCCCTCAACTGCTCCAACATAGAATCGTGGAGTTCTGGGGGTAGACTGAATTATTTCTGTCAAAAAAATACAAAACAAAGTGTTAGTTGCGAATAAATATAAATATAAATATAAATTGAAATATAAATACATTACCTGTAGTGCCTCCCAAATAGCAAGCTTGAGCTCATTTGGCACCTCCCTCCAACTGTTGTACCCCAGGATGATCATCATCTTCACCAACTCAAGGGATCTATTCAATAATCTCATCTTGTTCTCAACGGCCATTCTCAATTTGCCCTATCTGGGGAGCCTAGGGACCGAGGAGCCCTCATCGCCTCCACTACCGTCGAGCCCTGAAGAAGACATCATCATCATCATCCTTGCCTTCATCCCTAAAGGAAACATTTTCTGTAAAAAAAATTGTCATTAGTACAAATCCAAATGAATTCGAAGAATACAAAAATACCTGCACACACACACCTGAAGAAGACATACAAAAATTTTATGTGGTCGTGCCACACTCGAATGGGTCATGACACGAAGTAATTTTAGAAAATAGTTGAAAGCTCTCTCCCCACCCCCCACACACATATACAAAGGAAAGAGCAAAAGAGAGATAGAGAAAATGATATAGTACAAATAAATTAAAAGCACTAAACTGATGTCCGATAAAAGCATTAAACTATTGTCCGGTAATTGGAATACTTATTACAAATTAAAAAATGGTTTCAAATTCGGGTCATAATAAAAAATGGATTGATATTCGGTGGGAGCAACCAAGTCATTCACACTACTATTTAGACGCTTTGGCGCATGTAGGATGATCGATCACGGCTCGCTGTTGATATACTCCGAGTAAAACACTTGATTAACCTTTTAAAATGCACAAACAAATGGCTCATCGCTCACGTGTTCATTGCTCTATAACTTGGACAAGTTAATTATGATCAAATTGGTGCCAAGATCAACTTTACAAGCATTTTTATCCTCAACGCTTACCCAATCACAGTAAAATACAACCTCTTTGAAGCTTACATAGTCTAACTCAAATATATTTCAAATTACACCATAGTAAGTCACTTCAGTTTCAATGAGGTTTTTATCTTTTTTCCTTGCTCAAAAGAAAGTAAGAGCCTTCTATGAAATGCCTAAGTTCTGTATATTTTTACTTTCCTCGTACACTGATGCGACGCAAATATTTCGTATTTCACCCGTTTACCTACGCATTATTAGCTCCCTCGGGTATCTTAATCCCTATATTTATGATCGTTAACCAGACAACCTCAAATTTCTATGTTAACATGTTTTGCAGGGGTTAATTGGGCTTTTATAGGTATTTAGCTACTAAGTATGAAGTTCAGACGCATTCCGCTCAAGTTTCGTACGCAATAGCACGTTCAAGGGCATTTTAGTCTTTTCACACCTTGGGTACCTGACCCGACATCTTAAGGAAGTTGTAGCCCTCCTCTCTAGCTTCGCGTGTCCATGAACGGTGCGCGATTCCGATCCCAAATGAAGAAGTTACGGCGATTTCAGTGGAGGGAAAAACAAGGAAAGCAAAAGAGGAGAGGAAAGGAGAAGAAATGATGCAGTGTTCTGCTGCTGCATTCTGCCCTGCTTGATCGATCGATCGATCGACGATTCTGGTCGATCGATCGACCATTCTGTATTGTCGAAATTTGGCCTTGGTCGATCGATCGACCAAAGGGGTCGATCGATCGAGGCTCTGTTTTTTGCAGATATTTTCATTTCTTTTCTTTCTTCTTTTCTTTTATTCTAACTTACAATATAAAGCATTTTTTGTTGTAATAAATAGGAGAGCAGTAGATACACGATTTTAGGTTAGTTTAGCTTAGGGTTTGGGTGATTTGCTTAGTTCTTCTTCATTTCTTCTTGGATTGACACACTTTTGGGCTTGAATGTTGACTATTCATCATCCTCTCCATTGATATAGTTTGTATTTCTTGATTTCTTGCTTTGTAGATTAATTTCATGCTTTGTTAATTAGTTTAACTTTCTTTATTTCTTGCTTTCCTAGTTTAATTAGTTTAATTTAGTTTATTTCCATGTCGTGCCCTTAAATAAATAGGGTCGGGATTTCGTTCCGCCATTTACGGGTTTGGACCTCGAAAGTTAGGGTTTCATGTAAAATTGCATTTAATTGAAACCGCGTGTAGTAAAGTTGGATTGTTATGCGTTTAACTTTATTTGTCACACAACTTTAATGTTTATAGCGACAGTCCGAATTTGATCCGCGTGTGACCATTTTCAGTTAAATGTTTAATCTCTCAACTTTGGGTTAAATTCCTTATTGTGTGATGTTTATGCTTAATTGATTATGCTCGATTAAATGCTTTCGGGCCTTAACTCTAATTAGTAGTTGTTTCGATCCGTGTGGTAGAATGCTATCCCGATCCTCGCTTTACTTTTGCATAGCATAACTTATTCTTTTCTTTTTCCACCATTCCCAACCATCACCTTTTCTTTTATTTATTTTACACTTTTATTCCTGAAGTTTTAAAGCAATTAACATCTAAAATTCAATCACTCCCTGTGGATTTCTTACGATACCCGACTTACCGCTATACTTGCCTCGCAAGTGTAGTAGTAGCTTAGGTTTTTTCATGTAGAGCGGGAGCCAAAATCAACGACAGTGTCCCTACACGAACACTCGGTTTCCCTCGCATCAAAATGGCGTCGTTGCTGGGGAGTGTGTTTTAGATTGTAATTGTTTTATTATTTCGTAGTATTTTTCCTTTTGTATTTGTATTCATTGTTTTAACCTTTTTTGCAGGATAGCAAATTTGAGCGCTAAGAAACTTTGATTCGCGGTTGCTCACTTTCTTGCTCGGATTCTCCATCTACAAACAACGAGGTAATCATGTCCTACTATTATAGTTATTACGGTCATTCTATTGATTCTTACTTTGGGGATAGTTTTCAAGTTTTCCATTTTGAAGATTTTCTTGAGTTTGAAAGACTTGAAAACATTTATCAGAATGAAAATCGTTATTGGGAGCTTGAGTTGGATTCATTATTCGAATCCAATGACGATTCTTATTCCGATACTTTCGAAGACGAGTTTCAACCAAATGAGGAGTCCGAGGCTTTTGAGCCGAGGAAGCCTACTTTGGAAGAAACTTTAATTCTTTACTCCCAAGGTTTGGAAAGCCTAAATGATGCTGGAATGAGACTTGGAGCACTTTGTGATGAGATGAATTCTTATGCACAAAACAACGAGGAGGTGGAAACTTGTGTTTCACCTCAATTTTTCAAAGAATTTCTCATCGAATGTGAATCTCTCTCCCCCGAAATTCAATCTCCTTCCGACGATATGTTGACGGAGATTGAATTTATTTCATTACCATATAGGTTTTCCGTCATTGAACCATTAGAATTACCGGTGGATTCCTATGAGTCGGTAGAAACTTTTAAAACTTCTACACTTTTTACCGATGAGGACTCCTTGCCGGACTTGTTTTCGATGGATGTTATCCCCACATGTGCACCATCTCCCATTCCATTTGAAAAATCTTTGGGAGATGAGTCAATTTTTCTTGGACCTCAAGTGTACCTTTCCCCCTTATTATCCAAATCCCCCATCGTCCCCCAAAAATTTCAAATTGGCGATGGTTCATTTTTTTCACCACCCACATGCCTTCTATTTTTCAAACGGAATTATTATTTTTTGGGAGGCATGTTCTCTTTGAAGGGTCCACCGTTGATCTTTCAAAGTCAAATCCCTTTTTGGGTGTACCCTCAACTATTTAGACTTCTAGTGTATAGTTAGTGTGAAGCCTAAATAGTAGGTTGTAAATAGTTAGCTTTTTAATTTTCTTTCTTTCCTATTTTTTTTTCCTTTTTATTTAGTCTAGTGTAATTAGTTAACTTTTTGTTATTTGTTTTTGCTATGCTCGGTACTAACTTGTTTTGTAGATTTCATTGGACTCGTGCGTATGGGGATCGCTCCAATTTTGGGTAATATCGTTCTTTTCCTCTCTTTGTGTTGTGTTCTTAATGCGCATTGAGGACAATGCAACATTTAAGTTAGGGGGTGTAGGATATTTTATCCATTTCTTTGTGTAGTCCATAGATTTACTCACATTTAGTTACTAAGTATGCCTTTTTGTGAAAAATTTCAAAATTTTCAAAAATATTTTCTTTCTTTTTTCTCCTTTGTTGGGAATTTTTCCTTATTTTCGATGACAAATTTTAATAATTGCCCGATCCGATTGACAACTCAATGATGCATGTTCTTGATTTTAGAAGTTATTAGACTTTAGTCCTCAAATCATTGATATTGTGAATAACTTCATGAATTAAACTTTATCCCATGAGCATATGCACTTTCCTTGTCATATTGATTTGGTTTAAGATTTTTATAACTTGGGAATCTTTTGTTGCATTGTATATACTTACACCGAGTAAGCTTTGTACCTTTCATCGTTTGTGAGTGTTATACACTATTCTTTTCTCATTGAAAACGTTGAATTCGTTGGTAATCTCACTATTCTTTCATTTGACTGTTCATTATTTGAGTTCATACTTGAAATGTGTTACTTGAGCATGATTTTCATATATTATTTTGACTCTAGAATTGCATAAACTTTGTGAAATGATCATAGGCCATCTTTTTTATATCACCCATATTAGCCTTGACCTCACCTTATATGTTTCCCTAGTCAACCCCTTTGAGCCGAAATATAGCCTTTCGTTTCATAACCCCATTCCCATAACCAACTCTAAATTGGAGTTTTAGCCCATACATACACTTTCCATACCTTTGTTTGGAATGTTAATTGGGATTGAATGTTGTTGTTATGATGTCGGTTGCAATTTAGGCATATGAGAGTTTGATAAGCAAAGAAAAGAAAGTAGAAAAAAAAAGTGAAGAAAAAGAGAAAGCAAAAGGCAAAAGTAAACATGAGAAAAAGAAGAAAAGAAAAGAAAGAGAAAGTTGTATATGTTGTGTATATAGTTCAATAAGCTTTGATTACGCTCCAATTGTTATATCTAATGCTTGTTTCGAAGTTACTTTCCATTTTTGATATTGCCCGCATCCTTCCCATTATTCCAAGTTTTCATCTCCGAACACTTTGAATCCGTACATATACCTTTCATTTCGTACCTTAACCCCAAACCTACATTACAACCCTATAAAGTCCTATGTGATCTTAGGGCGCATTTAATTTAAAAGTCATAATAGTTTTGATAATCTGTGAAAATGCATTTCACCTCTTTTGATGAGTGGTATCTTTCATTGAGATTACAAGTTTTTCATTTCCTATATAGCGTTCTTCATTTATGACATGTGTGCGGCCTAGTTTCCATTTACATTTACTCTTTATGCCCACATGTTCCGTGTCTTACCTCCCTGTTTTGAGTGAATTCATTTGATGAGCGTAATGCCTGTGAGGATTGACTTTTATGCATGCTTTAATATTTAGTATCCGATTTATATAAGTTTTTCTCCAAATCACACTATGCATGTGCTCTCCCCCCTCCCACTTTTAAAGTTTCAATTCTATGAGGTGCATTCAACCTGTTAATAACAACGGACTTTAGCTTGAATTCGTTCAATAAGCTAATAACATGTTTGAAATATTTTTCGTTGTTGTTGAGTTTGTCGCATGTTGGGTTGGGCATATTTTGAGGAAACCATGTGATGTTTGTGGGTACCATCCCTGGAAACCCTCACGAGACGACACTCGTCCACTAGGGTAACCTAGGGGTTTAACGGCTTATTGCATATGCTAAATGCAATCGAATCGCCCGCGAAAGTGGCCTTTTGCTTTTATAACATACTTTTGTACTATCTTCTGCTTTTGGTTTGCTTGTAGTTCTTGTTGCATCCTATTTCATTGCTAGGGACTAGCAATGTGTAAGTTAGGGGGTGTGATACGACGCAAATATTACGTATTTCACCCGTTAACCTACGCATTATTAGCTCCCTCGGGTATCTTAATCCCTATATTTATGCTCGTTAACCAGACAACCTCAGATTTCTATGTTAACATGTTTTGCAGGGGTTAATTGGGCTTTTGTAGGTATTTAGGTACTAAGTATGAAGTTCGGACGCATTTCGCTCAAGTTCCATACGCAATCGCACATTCAAGGGCATTTTAATCTTTTTACCGCTTGGGTACCAGACCTGACATCTCACGAAAGTTGTATCCCTCCTCGCTAGCTTTACGTGGCCGCGAACGGTGCGCGATTCCGATCCCAAATGAAGAAGTTACGGCGATTTCAGCAGAGGGAAAAACAAGGAAAGCAAAAGAGGAGAGGAAAGGAGAAGAAAAGATGCAGTGTGCTGCTACTGCATTCTGCCCTGCTTGATCGATCGATCGATCGATGATTCTGGTCGATCGATCGACCATTCTGTATTGTCGAAATTTGGCCTTGGTCGATCGATCGACTAAAGGGGTCGATCGATCGAGGCTCTGTTTTCTGCAGATATTTTCATTTCTTTTCTTTCTTCTTTTCTTTTATTCCAACTCACTATATAAAGCATTTTTTGTTGTAATAAAGAGGAGAGCAGTAGATACACAATTTTAGGTTAGTTTAGCTTAGGGTTTGGGTGATTTGCGTAGTTCTTCTTCATTTCTTCTTGGATTGACACACTTTTGGGCTTGAATGTTGACTATTCATCATCCTCTCCATTAATATAGTTTGTATTTCTTGATTTCTTGCTTTGTAGATTAATTTCATGCTTTGTTAATTAGTTTAACTTGCTTTATTTCTTGATTTCCTAGTTTAATTAGTTTAATTTAGTTTATTTCCATGTCGTGCCCTTAGATAAATAGGGTCGGGATTTCGTTCCGCTATTTACGGGTTTGGACCTCGAAAGTTAGGGTTTCGTGTAAAATTGCATTTAATTGAAACCGCGTGTATTAAAGTTGGATTGTTATGCGTTTAACTTTATTTGTCACACAACTTTAGTGTTTATAGCGACAGTCCGAATTTGATCCGCGTGTGACCATTTTCAGTTAAATGTTTAATCTCGCAACTTTGGGTTAAATTCCTTATTGTGTGATGTTTATGCTTAATTGATTATGCTCGATTAAATGCTTTCGAGCCTTAACTCTAATTAGTAGTTATTTCGATCCGTGTGGTAGAATGCGATCCCGATCCTCGCTTTACTTTTGCGTAGCATAACTTATTCTTTTCTTTTTCCACCATTCCCAACCATCACCTTTTCTTTTATTTATTTTACACTTTTATTCCTAAAGTTTTAAAGCAATTAACATCTAAAATTCAATCACTCCCTGTGGATTTCTTAGGATACCCGACTTACCGCTATACTTGCCTTGCAAGTGTAGTAGTAGCTTAGGTTTTTGCATGTAGAGCGGGAGCCGAAATCAACGACAGTGTCCCTACACGAACACTCGGTTTCCCTCGCATCATACACCCTTGCGCCGAATATGTAATCGTTCAATTGATACTTTTTGTACTCTTATGCCATGAAAAAGGGTTCAGTGGCTAGACGAGCAAGCCTTGATATCGCATCACCCGTCTTTAAGAGCTGAGAATATAGATAAATTAATTAGGTTAGTTGTAAAGTTTTATTATAATGTAACAATATATAACAACCATTTTCATTATAATTACCTCGTGTGACAATCATAGCCTAAATTCGTTGTCTGACTGGGCCATTATTTTTCGTCTTTTATTGTTCTCACATGCTTCATATTTTCTGCATAAAATTAATGTGACGAACGTATTACAAAATTAATCATGTATAAAATAATATAAAACTTAAAATAATTTAAACTTAATTTTTCCATTCTTCGACATCTTCATGTGTGTCAAATAGATAACGAGCTACTTGTTCATGTTGCAAACTCATTAATTTCACTCGTTTGCCCATCACACGACCACCCTCATCGACGAACTCATCAATGTCATCAACGCTGGTCGAGTCAGGCATATATTCCCAAATATAGATTGATGACTCCACGGTGATGTATTCCATGGCAATTGATCCTGCAATGTATGGTGTATTCTTAACGTAATCTTTGAAAACTTTCATCAATCTTTCAAACGGATATATCCAGCTATATCTAACTAAACTGCAAAGAAGTGCCTCGTCGTATAGGTGTACCAAAAAGTGAACACTTATGTCAAAGAATGATGGGGAAAAGTACTTCTCCAACACACAAATCGCTTTTGTCACTGCCAATTTTGCGGCCACTATGTGTTTTCGATTGACTACTGTCTCACAAAAAAATGAGAAGCAGATACTAATTTGCATAATAGCCTTTCGCAAATCCTTGTGCTCAGAGAAACAGTTCTTAAACGATAGAGGAACCAATTCCATGATCACATGCCAATCGTGGGACTTACATTTATGTAAATCACGGGTAGCATAATTCATAATCCTTCGTAAGTTGGGCGAAAAGTTATATGGAACATTCGAATTATATATTGTGTCTAAAAGCACTTTCCTTTCCCCACTCGTCAAAGTAAACGCACCAAGGGAAATTATTATCCTTCCCCTACTATCTTCTTTCAACCATAGTTGTAGCTTAAGTTTCAAAGTTTTAAGATTTTTTTCGTGCATATCCTCCATCCTTCGAATGAGTCCCCCCAAGTCATGTGCCCACAATATGTTCAGCGATGTTCGTCTCTGCATGCATCACATCCAATACATGGCGCACCCGATTTTTCTTCCAATAAGGCAAGTCAAATAAAATTGACCTCCTAGGCCATGTCTTTCTTGTCTCAATTTCATTCCCAGTTGGGGTCTTCGTATGCCTGACATTCTTAAATTTAGGATTCTGAACTGGCATATTAGGGCCACAATCAGAAGATTTACTTTCAATTTCTGAACCTGAAAGTTTTCTCGGCAGTAGCCTATGTTTAACCCCACCCGATAAAATATTAGAACCTTTATCAAATCTGAAACTATGAGTGGGGGGTAAAAAACTCCTATGGCAATGGTATACATTTTTTGAGCTAGCGGGAAGACGAAGAGATTCAATATCCTCTCCACAAATAAGACACCCTTAATAACCATGTACTACACAACTGGATAATGCCCCATAAGCTAAAAAATCAGAAATTACCCACATCAACATAGCTTTCAGCGTAAACTCTTCTTTTCTAAAAGAGTCAACTGCTTGCACACCCTCTTCCCATAATTCATTTAATTCTTCTACCAAAGGATCCAGATAGATATCGATGTCATCACTTGGTGCCTTTGGCCCGAGTATCAACAAAGACAGCATCGAAAATTCAGGTCTCATATGCTATGAAGGACAGAGGTTGAGTGGGGCTAGGATCACTAGCCATACACTCTAATTGGTGCTTAGATTTTCAAATGGATTGAAACCATCTGTTGATATAGCCAAATGAATATTACGATGTTCTCGATCAAAATCGGGATACTCATAACTCATCCTCCTCCAAGCTGTGGAATCAATAGGATGACACATGAGATTATCCCCTACTCTGCCCTAGCATGCCAAGTCATTGCCTCCGCTATCCACGGTACTGTGAAAAATCACTTAATCTAGGCGCAACGGGAAAATATTTTAACACTTTTTGAGGCACTTTTGAGCTTGTGCATTCCTTGCCAATAGATTGGACATTTTTAGGTTCATCGCATACCGAACACCGATCAAGATTTTTATACTCCTTTTGGTATAGTATGCAGTCATACACACAAGCATGAATCGATTTATACTTAATTCCTAAACCTTTCAAATTGTTCTTCATAACAGGATAGCTATTTGGAAGCGTATTCTCCTTGGGTGGCAAGACATTCACATAATTCAGAATTATGTCACGTTATTGCCAGAAAAACCGTATTTTGGGTCTTCAAATTATGAAAACCAACCATGGCATGTAAAGTTGTTTGATCTTTCTCACAGTCATAGTTTAACGGTTGGGTCACCTTAAATTTTAAACTTTGGTAGTCATCGTCAAGGTTTATCCTGATATCTTCATGATCACCTGAACCTTGTACATCGTCAGTGACCTCATTCTCTTCCACTTCATAAATGTCATACGCGTCATCAACTAAATCCTCTAACATATTATGATCTACGTCATCCCCTTTTACATCTATCCTACCTGTTGAAGGTTGTTGTGAAGGTTTCTCGGGGACAAAAGGAACTTTCAATTCCCCGTGAAAACTCCAAAATCGATAATTATCTTGCATACCCCATCTTAACAAATGTAGTTCAACTGTTTTCCACTCAAACACCTTACCCTTCTCACACCTAGCACACGAACATGGAAACTCTTCATCATTATGACATCTCTTTGCGTATTTTACAAATTCATTAGCACCTCTACGAAACACATCCCCCAATCTATTTGTCTCAGCCATCCACTCTTTATATTTAGGATATCCCATCACAACTGCTATAAACAATCACCTATTAAAGGTAAGAAGCGTATATTCGTGGATTAGTATTAAAAAAAACTTATATTTATAACATGTCTCATTTAATTATGTCCTATTTATATTCGATTTTTAAATTTCAAATTCAAATTCCATTTATAATATTAACTCACATTTCCTTCATCTTCTCTAAAGGGTGAGTGGTCCTATACCATTCAAGACCGCCTATTTCTGTAATATACTTAGCATCTCATACACATTGTTATGATTTGAGAAAAATTTGGCAGCATATTCCCATAGCTCTCCAAGTACATGATGTAGATTCGCAAGTGTGAGTGTTATTTCAATTTATCAATTGAAACAACACTCACACTTGCCAATCTAATATGTACCCAGAGAACATTAGGATACGACTGCAGAACTTCCTCCAAAAGTAACAAGTTTAGGCCACTAAGAATATTATTATACAAAAATTATGCAGTCCCAAACTTTCCAAATAATTCGAGCGATCTCATTACAGGGGTAATGACTCCCGAACGGATCTAAGGGCTATTGAATGCGTACTCATAAGAACTAGAAGGCTAGTATCTATGCGCACTATATGTAATTTCAGCTATGTTTTATTTTATTTATCATAAATGAAACATACTATATATATGAATTAATAATATATTGTTCATGACATAAAGTAATTTTAGAAAAAAGTTGATGACTCCCCCCCCCCCCCCCCCCCCCCATTTGGACAATAATCCAGTATTCATGCCACTTGTACAATTAACCAACTCAACATCAATCCACTATAATTCAACAGTAACAGCAACAACAAACCAACAAATGTGTATCCCGTACTCCTTCTAATTTATCTACTCAATTAACTCATTTCATCGCGTCTTATAAATATATCATCATCAAAGATATACAATTAAAGTTACAATTAAAGCTATACTTTATTAATCAATTTGTCCGTTTCAACTGTCAGGGTGTAATATTAATGTTTCACAACTTAATTCTGAATTCCAAAGCAACAATATCTAACCCATAATATGTACTATTACTAAAAATCCTAAACATCATTTCAAACTAACTATTTACAAATTTAAAACCAACAATTAATAAGGGGAATCTAAAGGATCCTAACTCATTTATATCTAATTAATCATAATTAAATTAATAATAATAATTATAAGTCCCAATTTCAATTCCTATTATGACTATTAGTGAGAAAAATCTCAAATTGAACTTTAAGCCTCTTAAACAAGGGGAGAATCATCATTTACACATTTACGTATGAAACCAACAATGGGAAGAATCTAAAGGGTTAATTACTTATCATTATGTATTAGCCAACAATATTTGGGTATTTATACTTAAGGGTACAACATATATTTGGGTATTTACACATTTACGTATGAAACCCTAATTGTTCCATTACCCACACACACGCACACTACACACACATGCCCTGCCCCCATACTTCCCACACACACACACACGCCCTGCCCCCTACTGCCCCCCCCCCCCACACACACTACACATACATTGCCCCCACCCCCACCCCCACCCCTACTGTCCCCACACCCACACCCCCACACCTGCACACACCCACACACACTGCCCCCTCCACCCCCTAACACACATGACCACACACACACACACGCAGCACACGCAACACACACGCACACATATTCAAATACACACAAAGGAGAGAGAGAGAAATCGACTTGTAGAGAGAGAGCGGCGTCGAAGAGAGAAAGAGAAAACGGGAGAAAACAAAACGGTGGGAAAAAAAAGAGGGAAGGAGTTATTTTACTGAGAAAGTTGTCACGGACCTGTTAAGGTCTTTGGCCGTGACAACTTTCTAAAGTTGTCACGGTTAGTGATTGTGACAATAGTTGTCACGGACTTACCACGGTCATTGACCATGATAAAAAAATGCATGTTTTTTTGTCACCATCAATGACCGTGATAAGGGTGGCCGGATTAAAGGCGACAATTTGGCCTTTTTGGTGTAGTGAAAGGGTACGTCAGTAGTCTTTACACTGAGGGAACCAAAAGGCGAGGTGCATCTTCCATCAATCACCTAGGGTTTTGTTCGAGATGATGAACTATTTTGGAATTTGAACCAAACAGTTCAAAGCCCTTCTCTACAGCCATTTTTCATTTTTACACTCACTATTCAAGACATTAGAGCCGTCTGCATTCTCCTTCACTTGTAAGTCTTTTTTTCTCATCATTTTTTATATTCTCTGCACATTCTCTCAAACGATCATCTTTTCTTCTTTATTTCTTCATATGTATCTATTATTTTTCTTCTTGAATTAAGAAAATGGTGTACGCGATGAATGGGAGATCCCTGTGGGCGTTTAGAAGAAGGATTTCCATCCCCAATTAGGCTTCCATAGATTGTGTTAAGGAGCCTAACGACTGCTATAATGTAGAAGGGATCACTGGTTGCACACCCAGTCTATTATTGAGGGTGGAATCACATTTCCCCCTAACAAATTGTTTTTAGAGTTTTGTGAGTATTTTAGAGTGGTTCTTGCTCAATTTACTCCTAATACATGGAGGATTAATAATGGTGTCCATAGTATTAATGAGTCATATCAAACTCAAATAGGAATCCCTAAGTTTAGATATTGTTATAGTTAGGTAAAAATGAATGACAATACATTTTATGTGAAGGCGGGAATGGAAGATAGGGTGTTAGTGGTTAGCCTCCCTAATTCAAATAAGGCATACCGGTCCCATGATTTTATTGCGAGGGAGTGGGAGCATCCACCAATCCTAACGGTGGTGAGCCCGATAGGGGTTTTAAATGCCCCAACATAGCGCATAAAATAGGTTAATCGCTACTTTTTTATTATATTTTATGTTGTTAAACCAAGTTTCTCAAAAGTTTTTCTAACAACCCTTTTTACTTGTTCTCGTATATGTAAGGACATTTTTGTCCATTATCAATTTGTTTGTCGTACGCCGTTACACCGTTGAAGAAACTCAAGATCGCATCTACATCAACGGATCCGAATATCAAAGCATCTTCAACATCATAGCCTCTGCGAGAATGAACTTGGTAAAATTTTGTTTTTTCGTTCCTTAATGTTCATATTTAGTATTGGGAAATTTTTATAAAATGTTTTTTATAAAAATAAGAAGTAAGTTTTTTCGAGCAAAATGAGGCTTTTTAAAGGATTTTAATTTTCTGGGAAAACCGGACCGATCCGCCCCATACCGGACCGATCCGCTTGCTGCAGATCCAGTATACCCCGGACCGCAAGCGAACCGATGGAGGCCAAAATAAAAGAACCGATCCGCTTGACCGGACCGGGCTGACTGGGATAAATTCGGCCAGATTCGCTGCAGATTTTTTAGGCTCAAAGTTTTCCTATTTAAAGCCAACTTCGAGGAGTTATTTTTCAAGACTTTTCAAGACGATTTTCAGAGTCCTAAATACTCTAAGTCTTCACCTTTTTGATGTGCAAAACATCTTTTTGATTCACATAAAAAATCCCAATTACTTTTGTGAATCTTTTAGAACCCTAGAACACAAACTTTGTTGTTGTTCATCTTTGTGGAGAGATCTTTGCAACCGAGGCCTGCGTGTCATTGCTGAGGGAGTCTCTACAAAGTTTTATGGCTGCGTGTCATTGAGGAGAGCTGCGGTTCTTCCTGCGTTGTTTGGGCTGCGAGTCCTTGGAGGGTGCTGCGTGTATTCTCTTGCTGAGTTCAAGACTGCGTGTCTTTGTGGGTTAGCTGCGCGTTGATCCATTGCAGATTTCTCTATGTAATTGTAAGTTGCGGCTTGTATATTCATAGTGAAATAAAGGTTTTACCCGAAAGGGGTTTTTTCCTGAATTCTGTGTCTCAGCATATTTTTGTGTCAAATGCTTTATTTATTTATGGGTTGACACACGCACCTTAGATGCATGTTTAGGGGCTGAAATTAAATAAGTGTGCTATATTAGAAATTTGCGAAGTTAATCAATTATCACATAGTCTTGTCTTTTCAGTATAGAAGCTTGAAAGAAAAAGGAACTTGACGCCTTTCAAGTTAATTTTATTGTGCTAGTAAAGTCTGAACCCTGAGAAGGCCTTTGTTTGTTGGTTTCGAGCATCCCAGATCAGCATCTTTGATACTTAAATGCACAAACACAACCACCTCTTTCATTGTGAAGCTCGTCGACACACTAACGAAGATTCAAGTTCCTTTGAGTAGTGAAAAGTCTTCACGTGAGTCCATATCATCATCTTTTGAGTTGATGGACATTGTCGATATCCCTATTATGATTCCCAATATTTTGGAAGAAGAGATGGCCCCAAAAAAGAAAGATTACCACTTTCTTGGATGAGTTTGACCTCGTCACTTATCCAAAAGCCCAGACTTCTCAAAGGAAGGAGATCATAGGTACATTCAACCTCATAACTTGTCTGATTCTCCCAATAAAAGTGAGGCTCAAAAAAAGAGAAAGATTAGTGCAAGTCCTTTTAGTTCTTCTATTGTACCCACCAAGAAGGTGGATGCCCCCATCAAGGGGAAGGGTCATTAAATAATGCTGGTGGACAAGATCCCTGACATTTCTCCCACACTATTGAGGGGGCATTCTGGAAATGGATAAGGAGCGGGTCAGCAGGTTAACTACCGACTAGCTGGTTTCTCACACTGCTCATGCATTAACTCTAGTAAGACTTTTTACTTTGATAATATTTTCAAATTAGAACTTTTTTGTAGAACTAACTTGTGATCATCCACTTGCAATTTATGGTAGACTTTATCGATAGTCCACACAAAAGGGTGAACTAGGATAAGGCTAATGAAGATATTAATCACACTTTGATGAAGTCTTAAGAGGCTTTTAAGGACACTAAGAAGGCCTATGAGACTAAGAAGAAGTCATCCAAGCTAAAGAAGACATAACTAAGGTCAAAGAATGAGCAGGTGAAGAAGGTCGCCAAGGAAAATGCTCAAATCCTATCTTAGGCTTTAGCAAAAAAAGACAATGCCTCAGACTAAGGGTTTAGCGATGCCTTCGGTTAATCCAAGAAGAAATTAATTTACATCCGTAAGTCTAACCTTAATAAAAATCTATGATTCAATGTTGGCCAAGATTGAGGTCCCCCTAAATCTGGGCTTTATGGGGAGTATGATCTAAGCTCCCCTCCAACGGATAAGGAAGAGGAAAACGCCTCAAGTAGTCTCCAGGTAAAGGATGGGCCATAGCAGTGGAAAGAGGTTGCCAACTAGAACAAGGGCCAAGACAATCAAAATCAGGTGAAGGAGTAGGAAGGCCAAACTAGTTAAATTTAGATTAGGTTTCCTTATTTTCATGATTTTCCTATCTTTTAATAAATATGTTGTGAGGGCTTGTCCTATCCTTCGAATTTTAATGAAAACTTCCATTCTTGCATTATCCTTATTTTCCTAATCGTTGACTGCTTGCAACCACTTTAATTTTCCTTTTTATTTCTGAATTTCTTTTCTTTGATTTGTAGTCTCGGAATAAATTGGCATTAATGTTAATATCCCAAGAAAGTAAAGATCTAGATTTTAAACTTGGTCAGGAATCTTCTAGCCGAGCTCGTTAAGTATTTATGTTTGTTCAACAAGCACTTCAAAAAATGACAAATGCATATGGTGAGCATGTTAGTAATGTTGCTTTGATGAGACCCAAAGTCAAAGATGTTGTTTACATTATCAAACTTTTGGATAAGGATAATAATAGCTTGAGGGAGGAGATAGACAAGGTTGGAAAAGCTCATATATAAGATCAGGTGACCAAAATCGTGCTCATAATAAAATAATAATGCATAGGTACCAATTCTTCCATAGCCCCCATAAAATTTGGGAATCAGGCTATAATGAAGGTTGAATAGATGTTTTGTCGAACTTGGATAAAGACATATATGTTGACTTCAAGCATGTGTGGATGAATGCACTGTCAATCATGAAAATGCTTAAGGACTCCCATTTCTAGCATTGGTATGAGGTAGATTGTCCTTTTGTTCGGATCCCTCCCCTTACGAGTGAGGAATCTTGGATCCCAATCGATGTTATTCCCATCTAATTCATAAAGAACTACTTTCTCGACTATAATATCGAGAACAATTTCCATCTTGATCCATACGATGATGGTTGCTATGCTAGAGTGACCACCGATCTAAAGCACCGGAGATGAAATTGTGGTAGTATACACGTATTTATCTTTTTTGTAATGTGTCGTTTTGGCCACTTTGTAAATATTTGGACTATAAATGAAATCAATTCCATATTTTACAATTTCCCATTTTTTATGGCAATCATGCGTTTATTGTTAATCTTACCATTTAGAAAGTGTCATCACATAATATTGGGCCTAGGACAAACTATGGTGAAAATGTACCTAGTCATAGGGCTATCTACCGAATCAGAATTTTAGCCTACTAAGATCGGGACACTTAGTGCATAAGGATCCCTCATAAGTCTTTTTCTTATTTATGAAATTCTTGATGCTTTCACGTTTATCTGTGATGAAAACATGTAACTTTGAGGTTTTATTAAATGTAATCTTACTAAGGCATTAAAATTATCGACCATAGTTTGATCGGGTGTTGGGACCGACAATCAAAACTTGATCGGATAAAGTTTAAGAAAATACTAAAATGGTGTTTCTATAATGAAAACTTGCAAATAAACATAGTTGGCCTACCATTTAGAACAATGAGAAAGATAATTCCATTAATTGAATTCAATATTATTCGTTATATAAAACTTTGACATTTGAACAAAGCTAAAAATAAAAATTTCCTAAGATTGGTCGTGTTCCAAGCCCTAGGGATCTCCCTGGCCCCCATTATTTCTAAATGGTAGGCTCATTATAGATCGTCTCTCATAATTTCGAAGGGTCCCTCCCAGTTAGGACTTAATTTTAAATTTGATGTCTTCTTCGCATTATCATTCACTTTCTAGAGGATGCAGTCTTCAATATGGAATCTTATCGAATTAACATTTTTTTATACTACCTAGTCAACTATTATTGATAAGAAGCTAGTTTAATTCAGGATTGTTCCCTTATTTCTTCGACCATGCCGAGCTCAGTCCTTATAATTTCTTCATTCATGCTTCGATCGAAAATAGTCATCTTTATGGTCGGTAAGGCGACCTCCAAAGGGATTATAGCTTCCATCCCATAAGCTAAGGCGAAGGGCGTTTGCCCGGTTGACATTCTGGGTGTTGTTTGATTTGCCTAGAGGACATGGAGAAGCTCGTCTACCCAAGAACCATTGGCTTAATCTATCCTATTTCCAATTATGTCGAGCATTATTTTGTTGGAAGCCTCAACATGCCCATTTATTTGAGGGTAGGCTACCTAACTATAGTGGTACTTGATGTTGTGGATATTACAGAAATTATGAAATAGTCCATTCTTAAATTGCATCCCATTATCGATGATAATATTTCTCGGCATGCCAAAATGGGTAACAACATCGAGATAAATCTGACCATGTCAGTGTCCCTGAGGTTCGTCAAAGGTTTAGCCTCTACCCACTTAGTGAAATAGTCTATACCGATCAGAAGATACTTCTGATTTCCCGGTGATGTAGGTAGGAGACCCATAATGTCATATCCCCATTGAGCTAAGGGCCACGGGCTAGTTAATGCCTTTAGGTCACTGGTTGGTGAATTATGGGCGAGAACTCTTGACTTTTCATTCACTTCCTACCATTGGAGACTCTGTCTTTTGGCATGTAAGGCCAAAAATATCCTTTTTTAATGGATATGAATGCCTAATATTTTCTCCCAATATGACACTTACATATCCAATTGTTTAATTCATATAGAACTTGGTTGACGTCATTTAGGTGAAAAAATTGGAGGTATGGATCTATGAAAGATCACTTGTAGAGCTTGCCTTCAGGTGATATGTAGAAATGAACAGCTTTTACCCTGATTTGATGGGCTTGCTTTTTATCATCCAATAAAGTATCCTCTTGTAAATAGGCTATGATCGTATCCATCCAACTGGAAGCCTTTTGGACGATGAGGACTTACTCGATGGACTTTGGTTTAATAATACTTGGTTAGGCTAGGTAGTCCACCTCGATCGTTCTTTTAAGGTCGGAATCAACAACTGAACCTAATTCGACCAATGAATCTGTATGTATGTTTTTTTTATACGAAATTATTATATATGAACCTTCGTGAACTAGGCCATTAGGTTTTGGATGAGTTGTAAGTATGCTGACATGCATTCGTCTATGGAGTTATAATTTGATGATACTTAATTAGATACCAGCCTTGAGTCATAGAAGATGTTGAGGTGACCTGCACCAAGAGATGAGGCTTTCTTCAATATGACGATAATAACTTCATATTAGGCCTCATTATTGGATGCTTCAAAGCTAATGATCCTTTACTCGATCACGATTTATTCTGAAGTAACCATGATTATTCCTACACGCGCCCCTCTTGAGTTGGAGGACCCATCGATATAGAGCATCCAATGTTGAGTTGGTTAAACTCTTCATTAGTTATTTGGTCAATGAGTTCCTTGTCGTCGGGATCATGTCCTTTAGTGAAGATGAAATCTTCTCATACCTTTCCTTTGATTATAGTTAGGGTTGTGTTTCAGACGGATCGAATCGAAAAATGACCCTTCAAAAAAAATTCTAATTTTTTCGAAAATAAAATAATTATTCCGATTGGCGATCCAATTTTTTCAAAAATTAAAAAAAAATCCAAATTCGAAAAGATAAAAAAATCAAAAATTCTAAAAAAAATACTAAAAATCTAGAAATTTAAAAAAAAATATAGGATTTTCGATTACTCGAAATTCTCATTTTAAAGAAATCAAAAAAAGTTTAACCCAACATGTAAATACATAAGGATTTAACCATTTTTTTCATTTGTGTATAGGATAGAGGGATAAACTCCTTTTATAGAGGACTGTTTTGGACCTCTCTTCCTCTCTTAGTCGATGTGCAACACATGAGAATGTTTAAAAAAATAGGGGAAAAAATCAAAAATCCAAAAATATTTCGAAAAATATCGGAGATAATTCGAAAAATCGAATAGAAAAAATCAAAAAATCAGAAATTCAAAATTATATTCAATCCGATTTATTTCAAAAAAATCAAAAATCAAAAAATCAAAAAATGAAAAATGAAAAACCCTATATACATTCCAAAATCGAAATAATCGGATCGGATATCGAAAAAATCGGAATGTTCGGGAAAAAAACACAACCCTAATTATAGTCATTGGTTGATAGTGGACGTTAAACCTTCCCATCTCCATCGATCCATCCAGATAAATCGGCCTTCCCGAGGACTACCTTGAGGGGAAAAGAGGTGATGACTGTGATTAAGTGGGCTTCGAAGTAGTGCTTTAACTTTCCTGAAGCAAAAACTAGAGAGTAAGATAGCCTTTTCAGTGTAAGGTACCATTTCTCGACATCCATCAGTGTTTTGAAAACATAGTAGATCGATTCCTAGTGCCCATCCTTTTCATACGTCAACTTCGAGCTAACTGCATGGTCAGATACCGTAAGTATGGACAAACTAAATCTCCCAAATCTGGGACCACAAGTAGAGGTGGTCGACTTAGATATGACTTTATTTCATCAAGTGCCTTTGAGCATTCTTTGTTCCAAGTTATGCCTTTCACTTTCTTTAAGAGATAAAGGAATGGTTGACACTTTTTAAAGGATTTGGAGATTAAGCGGTTGAGTGCTGCCCAAATTTCGATCAACTTCTAAACATCCATAACTATCTTTAGGGGATTAACATTATTGATTTATTTGATCTAATAGGGGTTTATTTAAATCCTTCCTTGTTTGACCAAGTAGCCCAGGAACTTCCCGGACTGTACTCCAAAGGAATATTTAACAACGTTGAGTTTTCAACATGTAATATCTGAGAACCTAAAATATTTTTTCCAAGTCCTACAAGTGGTCGGCCTTATACTTGCTCTTAATGATCATATCATCTATATATATTTCCATGGTGTTTTCCAGTTGATGTTTTGACATCTTAATGACTAATTATTGGTATGTTGATTTGATGTTCTTGAGCCTGAATCGCATGAATTTCTATTTATACTAACTAAGGGTGGTTATGAGAGAGATCTTCTCTTGGTCGGGGGCAAGTATAGAAATTTGATGGTACCCCGAGTACACATCCAGAAAACTCATTAGTTTGTGGTTGGCTATGGCGTCGACCAATTGGTCGATCTTAGGCAAAGGAAAGATGTCTTTGGGATTAGTTTTGTTAAGGTCAGTAAATTTTATGCACACTCTCCACTTTCCATTACTGTTTTTGAAGACCATTAGGTTGGAGAGCCATTTGGGGAATTGAACTACTTTAATGGACCTTACCTCTATAAGTTTTTTCACTTCTTCTTCCACAACCTTTGCTTTATCTAGGGTCGCTTGATGTGTTTTTTAGATGATCAAAGGGAATGTGAGGTCTACACGAAGTCGATGAAAAATAGCTTTGGGATTAATCCCAAGTATATCATAAGGATTCTAAGGAAATACGTTTTAATTATCCTTGAGTATAGGAATCAATTCTTCGTTTTCATGATCAACAAGTAAGATGTCGATAAAAAACTTCTTCTTTATGTGTGATCGTCGAATATTATTCTTTACAATGGTTCCATGACTCTATCTGCGGGGGTCACCCTTATTTATTCCTCCCCCTAGCTTTTCATACTTTAACTGTTACTTAGACGGAGAAGCCCTATCTTTGGTCGACTTATCCACGACCATTTTTTCCTTTTGTTTCTCTTATTTAGGCCTGATGGCAATGACGAAGCATTACTGAGTAACAATTTAGTTTTCCCTTATCTCCATTATCCCCCAGTCGGTGATGCATTTGAGTTTTTATTGACAAGTGGAAGGAACAACCTTCATGGGATAAAGACATCCTTATCCAAGGATAGCATTATAAGGAGAATCTATGTCCATAACTAGGAACTCGACCATTCTTTCTAGTAAAGCCGATTAAAGGGATGGTCGCTTCCTTTATGTCTTTGACCTTGAGCTTAAGATTGTTTAAAAAATTTATGTGCATAACCGCTGAGGAGCTTCCCTGATCAACTACTACCATATCCACATCCTAGTTGGAAATATCGAGAGTTATTACTAGCATATCATGATGCAGAGTCCTAACTTTGACCAGATCTTCCTCAATGAAGACTATGTGTTTGTTATAGTTTATATTTTCTGGACGTCGACATTTCCCTATTAGATTTTTGGTAGGGTTGATCTGGAAATCCTCCATCACTAAAGTGAGTTTCTTTAGTTCCATCTAAACGACATTACTTTGGGTCTAATTCGGACCTGATGCACCATGGAAGGCTAAAACTCGTGTCCCATCCCATCGTCATTTAGGACATTGTCAGGCTTTTGCACTTTCTTCCCAGTGCGTTTTATCCCCTTTTATCCACATAGTCGTCCAGCTGGCCGGTCTGGACCAACTCATCTAGATGAGACTTGATATACTTACATTTCTCTCTCTTGTGCACAAGTTCTTTGTGATAGTATCACCTCAGGGCGGTGTTCCTCTTTGATAGATCTCCCATCATCTTCCTCGACCACTTGAGTAACTGTTGATCTTTTATCTTATTCAAGGTCTTATATATAAGCTTTTTAAAAACACTGTTGGTCGCCTGGTAGGCTTTGGAAGGTTCCGCCTTATCATTATTTATGGAACCTCTGTTCTATTTCTTGCCCCCTTCTTAGGACACTCTCTTTGTCGCCATTTTTGGTCGTATTCGATTTGTCATTGTCATGATAAGCGTCATACTTCTCTATTCTGGACATAATATCACAAATAGTGTTGGCCTCTTTTTTGGTGAGGGATTTGTGCAACACAAAGTTGTTCAGTAGACCAATCTTGAATGAAACCACGACGACCAACTCGAAGTAGTTTTATACTTCATTATAGGATTCCCAAGACCTCCGAGCATATTCCCACAAAGTCTCTTGGGGTTTTCTTCGCATGGTGAGGAGAGAATCCATCTTATTCGGATGAGCACCGCCAGTGGTAAACCTAGCACTAAAAGCTTTTGTGAGCTACTTAAGTTGTCCATTGACATGTGCGGGAGTTACTTGAACCATTTTTGTGTGATATCCCTCGAACTGAAAAGGAATATACGACACATGAGTGTTTTTTTATTATTCTAAAGTGTCATCACCTATTGGTACTGGCAAACATGATCGTTGGGATCGGTCTTCCCTCATAGATTTTGAATTTGGGTGTGGCAATTTTTTTTGGGAGGCTTCGTATCCTCATCTCTCCCGAGAACGGAGACCTCTTCTGACTAATAATGGACCTCTTGGTTAATTCTTTGGTGGACCTAGCTCCCCGATGAGCACAGTGCTCGTCCATCTCCAGTCAGATTAGGTCACAAAAATCTTTCTTGCGATGTCTTCCTCCCTGGTTACTCCTTTCGGGTGGACTCCTATGCCTGGAGTGTTCTCCATCGCAATGCAAACTCCTTCCTCGGTTGCAAGTTTTTCTCGCTTGAGTGCTAGGTGTTTAGGCGTGACGTTTTCACGTGTCCCCTTGGAGCTCTTGGTCCATTTTTTCCAGGTGAGGCTGCAAACGTACATTTTTCTCTTGTTAGAGGAGTATTTCCTCCTTTTGTTGATGGAGACACCATTCGTCGGTGTCTATAAGCCACGAAATATGGGTTGATTTCGGTTGCTCGCTGCTCTCCACGATTTTCTCCTCTTGAGGACGGAAGCGTGAGTTGGGAGAGATGCCACTCTGGTTGGGTGGACTTCAGACCTAACTCCGGGTATTAAAGGCCCATTTCGTTCATCCTGATGCTCACCATTGAACAGCAGAGTTGCGCTGCATGGGTGAAACATAACTTCTTATTAGATCTAATTGGCTGAGAAAATTGATTCTCACATACGGCGCCAATTGTAGGTGGTAAAATCTTATTTAGATTATTTCTAAGCAAATATAGTCGAACAGTAAATAAAAATCACACAATCATGCAACCCAAGGTATACGTGGTTCGACAATGTGCCTATGTCCACGGGATGTTACTCTCTCTTTATATATATTAATTCACAATAACAGGAATTACATTCCCCTTTTCCGAGAAGTGAAGTTTACATTTATAGGGAAGGGAAAGAGAATGAGTCGCCTCGAATCACCCCGAACTCTGGGACTTTCGAATGTAGTTATGATTTGATCCAAAAAGGTCCAAGCCCGAGATCCTCACTAATCGAATCCCCTTTTGCTCTTATCTTTAGGCTTTGATCGTCTATTAGGAATCGGACAGGTGTTAGTTATTCCAATCAAGTCAGATAAATCAGATAATTCTCCCACAACAATCATGATAGGCCAGTTTTCCTAGTAATACGAAAAAATATGCATGCGAGAAATAGATGAAGTCATAAAACTAGAGATGAGAATATGATGCCTTTTTAAAAGCATATGTATGATGGATCATATAATGGCCTAAAAATATTTATTATTACAATACTAAAGATATGATGTGCTAGTAAAGTCCCATGGAGTGTGAACTTTTCTCAAAACTATACATAAATATGCTTTAGAAAATGGAAAATTGACCGCGATTTTAATCTTCCTTTCATTTCAAATTTTCAATGGCAGAGACGAAAAATTAAATAAAAACTTCTCTCTGAGTCACTAATGGCGGGGGAAGATCTCCGATAGATTGCATAAAAAAATATAGAGTACCCAAGCATTGTATTAGAAAAAAATGTACAAAACACTCGTGCTTATAACGTGTTACTTAATAAAAGGACGAAGATAATTTATAGGAAGTACATTAGCGTATGAATAATCAAGTGGTATCACCCTTATTTATAGTACAAAGTAAGGTATGACATCCACTATTTTTTTTAATTCCATTAGACACTTTAGGGTCTCTCTCTCTCTTTCTCTCTCTCTCTCTCTCCCCCCGAAAGGAGAAAAACACAACCGACCCTAAAAAATATCATCCTCGGCCTCTCTTCATCCCCTCCCACCCATCACCCCCACCACCCACATTCGTTTAAGCTTATCTTTCCCCCTCTCACTCCATGTGAGAGGGGGGGGAAGACCATCCTATTTCCGTCAAATCCAAAATCGTCTTGTGGATTTTACTCGATTTGGGCAGTCTTAATGGTAACACGAGAAAGACGTTGCCAGTGACTGGAAAAAACCCTCTTGTAGTGTAGATCAAAGTGGATGCGACAAGAACAACTTCTTTGGTGGTTGATCGGACTCGTGACTTTGAAGATTTATTGTTTATATTTTTTAGTTGGATTTTTTAGTTTTTGTTGTATTTTCAAGCTCTATTTGGAGTCATATCTCTCGCCTCCTTTGTGAGCATTTTATCCACTTTTAATATTGTTGTCAAGTTTTGGGAGGCTTGGTTCAACTGTTCCAGAGGTTATTCCTCTCAGGTTGGGACTCAGAAAGACTTTGGTCTTTTGGGGGTTTCTCCCACTTCAACTAAGGAGTATCTATTTTTAGGTCCCTTAAAGTTTGATTTACTCTCCTTGGCGCTAGTGCTTATGACATGTTTGTCTTGCATTATTTCACCGTCTGTTTGCCTTGTGTACAGACTTTATTCGGAGCGGCTCGTCCTGTGGTTCCTTCGACATCGATTTCTTGGTATCTTTACTGGGATGTATTTTGTTCAGAACTTCAAACTTGTCAGTTGTATTAAAAGCTTATCTTTAAGTGTAATCCTAATTTTTCATTTTATTTATATGTTTATCTCTTTTCTCCCATCTGCTTAATCCGAGCCTGTTTAGATTATGTTGTTCTTATCTTCTTGTAAACGTTGGTTACTTAATAAAATCATTTTTGATATGTTTATAAAAATAAATAAATTTTAAAAAAAATTACGCGGGAGGAGGTGGGGAGGGGGCTTTGCAACAAGTGAATTTCTCAAAATGTGTAAATTTTAAACAAGCGCGCTTAGGATAAAAGTAACAAGTCTTTAGTTCTCTTGTATTTGGCAAAATCATTGCTTTTGGTGGATCAAAGCTTATACCATAATAAAAGAGAAAAGCGAATATCTATGTTTTGGGACGAAATCAACGATGAATTTTTTGTGAACCAGGAAAAAAATTCAATATATTGGTGTGCAGAGTATGAATATTTTGGGGGCCATGCAGGGAAACAATTTGTTAGGAGAATATATATGGGAGATCAGGTGAGACCTACCACCTCTTTTTTCTGGAATAACGTCAACCATATGCGTTTCATCAGCTTTTATTATATATATTTATTTGTGTTGTGGGAGACAATTGGTAGTCGCATTTATTAGGTTATGTGATTTGGTATGGAGGTAAAAGGGATGATATCAATTGGCTTATTTCATTAGTGGGGGCACCACCACTGGGTACTCTTGTTCTTGGATTTGTATGACTATCACGTGCTCCCAACCCATCTAATTAACTCGTAATAAATGTTGAACTCTGCAATCTCAACTAAACCATTTATTGCTAATATCTAATAAAAAAAGAACATTTTATTCATTCACTATTTCTATTAGTTATTGAAACTATACATATTAATTCGGGAATAACACATTCATCTGATTCGATCCATATCTTGTTGATGTGACTAGCGCTCGATTGTGGCCTAAGCTGATGTCTCCCTTCTCTCTCAAATTATAGGCTTTGGTGCTCGTTGGAGTTTTGTGGTGTCTAATAATCTATATTAATTAATTTATCTTTAAAATTTCGTAATTGAGAATAGAATTAACATTATTTATTCAAGGATTTTTTTTTATATAGATATTATATGAAGAGATTTTTCATAAATAAGTTCTAGTGACTTTCCAATCATCAAAGAGATCCTATTCTTAATATTTTTTGAATTTTTTTTCATAATTTTACTCTTTGAAAACAAACCATCAGTAATTTTTTAGCAAAAATTACATAAGTGATTGAACTTTATTTTCTTCTTATTTTTAATATTTAAATGATTATTACTTTTGATTTATAAATCTTTTTTTGCAAAGTTATTATTTTCAATTCTCCTCAATGAGATTTATAAGACAAGATCCATAAATCGCATAATATTTCAAAGAAATAAAAAAATTACACAAACAGTAAAATTTACTGTGTTCACCGGAAAATTAAACAACTTTATATATGGGACATTTTCACATACAACAACATTTAATATGTTAATATTGCGCAAACGATAAAATTTACAATGTTAAACAGTTTTATATCTGGGAGATTTTCACATACCGTAAACATTTACGGTGCAAATATTACACAGACACTAATATTTACTAATTTCCTAAAAAACGAAGAAAACACATTATCTTTATTTTTTTAATATTTTCCATCAAATATGGGTCTTGTTTTATAATGCTCGATTAGTAACTTTCAAAAATATAAATTTCGTAAATTTTGAAATTGTATATCGAAAGTTATAGTTAATTAAAGCTTGAAAAAGAAAAAAATAACTACTATTTTTAACTTTAGAGGGGGTATAGGGAGAGGGGTTTATTAGTAAAGAAAAAATGTATAAATTTAAAAATAGGACTTAATTAATTGTTGCCTATTCAAAAGGACTTTAACTAAGAAAAAACTCTCAAAATAGGACTTACATATAATAATTCATTTATTAATTGGGTTGTTACATTAGTTATGAGGATTAAACAAGAATACAAGCAAATTGTTTAAAGAAATAGATCAATTAATGTATAGTCTTCGACATAAAAATATATTTTGTAAAAAACACACATATTTTTAGTTTAACCCATTTAGACCCTCAAATACCCATTTGTCTAGTATTTTTATATTTTTATTGGTCCGCGCTAGTGGCACCTCACCTTCACCCCCACCTACCCTAGTGTCGGAGCTCTGGTGGGGGTCGTCGGAGCTCCGGTAGTGAGGTGGGTGGGGGTAGAGTTGGGGTGCCGCTAGCGCGGATATTTAAAACTAAGAGAATATTGGGTACATGGGTATTCGAACTCATCGAAGCTCCGGCAGTGAGGTGGGTGGGGGGTGATGTGGCGCTAGCGCGAACCTTTAAAAATAAGATAATACTGGGCAATCGGGTGTTTGAGGAACTAAGTGGGTTAAACTAAAAATAGGTGTGGTAGTTATGCTGGGGACTATTAGGGGTGAAACCAGTACAGTATGATCGATAATGACCACTTACCAATACCAAAATCACTATCTAAATGATAAAACCTTATCGTACCAATTTACCAGTTGGTACATCAAAACAAAAACCAAAACCAAACCGGCCGATTTTTCAGTTTTTTTTTTGTTTCGGTAATTTTGGTTTCAATTCGGGTTTTTTTCGGTAAATACCAGAATTTCAAATCGATTTAGGCATTCGGTAAATCTGGTATATATTTCGATATTTTGATTCTAATAAAATTTTGTACAAGTTTCGGTACCAAAATTTTAAACTCATTTAATCGATTAAATGCATTACTTAAAACTAAAATATAATATAAATTGCATTGAAAAATAAAATGAAGATCATGAAGCATGAACAAACTAAATTGCCTAGTTAATTGTCTCCGCTCCATATCAATACACATTAAGCTCCAAATTAAAAGTTACACTATAATAGCCAAATAAAACAACACAATCGTGTAAAATAAACTACAATTTTTTCTTCTCTCATATCAATGCGTGTCTTTTAATTCTTCTCTTTTGCCTCCAATCTTTATTTGGCAATTGATATGGTAATATGCGATAAGTTTAGTATGATATTTCAGTACGGTAAATTCGGTACGATAAGTCGGTACGATAAATTCGGTAAATCGATTTTTATATCTAAAAATCAAAACCAACCAATTTTTTTACGGTATTTTCGGTTTTGGTAAAATCGATTTTCGGTATTTCATAATATGAATCCAAAGTCATTTTTTTCGGACGAAAACGGTACGGTAAGGTAAAAACCAGTATCGGTTGCACCCCTAGGGACTATACATTAATTGACCCATTTAATTATACAATTTGTATGTATTCTTGTTTAATCATAATAAATAATGTGACAACCCAGTTAATAAAACTATTATATGTGAGTCCTATTTAGAGAGTATTTTCTTAATTAAGTCCTATTGACTAGGCAACCATTAATTAAGTCCTATTTTTATATTTATGGATTTTTTCTTTACTAATATATCCCTCTCTCTATATTCCCTTCAAATTTAAAAATAGTAGTTAGTTTTTTTCTATTTCAAACTTTAAATAACTATAACTTTCGATATACAATTTCAAAATTGTAGGTCCCCAAAATATAACTTTAAAAAAAAACTTTTGCTTGAGCGGAATTAAGCTAAGGATAAATGCAAACCAACTTTATCTTTTTGAAAAACTTTTTTTCAATTTTATCAAACCAAGTTGTGACACAAATTAACTTAACCAGGTTTTATCTTGTTTAACCCTAAGCATACAACTAGTGATTAAAGCAAGTAAAATAAAGTAAAACAATACTCACAACGCCGATGTACGAGGAAAAATCCAATTGAAAAAAAATCTCGGACGGCCCAGGCAGGCAATCACTATGACAATGGTTTTACAAAGTCAGACGATATTCTTATACAATGACTCGATCCCCATGAGATTTGATGTGCCTATGATATTCTACTAATCTTCAAAGTGCCCACACAGAAAGTAACCTTTTTCTACGATACTCGTCTACATCAGTCGCCTCCACGAATGCCTTGGTATCTACCGATACGACCTTGTGTCTTCTACGATGTAGAAACCGGTATCCGTCGAATCTTCACCGCAAAACCAGCAATGAATCTTCAATAGAACCTTAAACTTGGTGTCGACAAGATCACAAGAATATATGATAATGAAAAGCTCGGATCTTGATACTCTAAGGATGTTTTATAGTGAAAACGCTTAGAAAATTTTGTGCAAAAACTTTTCTGTATGGTAAACTGTTTTTTCGCACTACACCCTCTTCGAGAAAACTAAACACGCCTATTTGTAATTATTTTAAGGTGGTAAGGGATCTCGTTCGAGCGAGATACTGTGTCGTTCGAACGACAGCAGCTCTCGTTCGAACGACAGCGTTTGTCGTTGGAACGACGTCACCCAGATTAGAGTTTTGATACATCCAACTTTGAAAACAGAGTTTTTCTTAAAACCAACTCTTATCCAACTCTAATCAGTCCTGGTCTGATTAAAACAAAGTGTAAACATTTAAAACTCTTTTTAAAATATTTTCTTTAAAAATAACATCCTTATTTTTAAAATAAAATTCCGAGTTTCATTAACATTATGCATTCATAACTAAGTGAGCTCGGAAATGCAATTAAACTTTGAAGACGATAAATTCGCACCAATTAAACTTCGGCATGATTAATTCCTTGTAGTTTTGCCGCAACATCTTCAATTAATCTTCGACAAGTCATACTCTCGTAGTGATCGAACAATAAAAATATACCTACGACTCAAACGTGTTTTGTTCCGAGAGTAAATCAAAATAACATTAAGACTCAATTGAAAATTTGGTCCTTACAAAAATTTATGAAATTTATATTTTTGAAAGCTACTAATTGTGCCCTATAAAATAAGACCCATATTCTATGAAAAATATTTAAAAAATAAAGATGGCATGTTTCCTTCGTTTTTTAGGCAGGTAGTTAATATTATATTTGTGTAATATTTGCACAGTAAATATATATTGTCTGTGAAAATATTTCAGATATAAAACTGTTTCATTTTCCGATGAACAGAGTAAATTTTATTGTATGTGTAATACTAACACAGTAAATGTTATTGTGCGTGAAAATGTCCCAAATATAAAATTATTTCATTTTCCGGTGAACACAGTAAATTTTACTTGTCTTTATAAATTTTTTTATTCCTTTAAAATATTATGGATTTCATGAATCTTGTTTGATTGATCTCGTTGAGCAAATTTCAAAAATATTAATTTTATGAAAAATTGATTTGTAAATCAAAAGTTATGATTATTTAAAGATTAATAATGGGAAGAAAAAAAACTCAATCACTTGTCTAATTTTTTTCAAAAAGTTATGGATGATTGATTTCAAAAACATAAAATTATGTAGAAAAAAATTCCAAAAAATTAAAAATAGAACCTATTTAATGATTAAAAAATCACTAAAACTTATTTACGAAAAATCTCGTCACACGAAACCTCTATAAAAACCCTTTATTTAACCCCTCTTGACACGAATTAACACTTCATATGTCAATTCACCAATCCAGGATTTCTCGAAATCGTGGAGCTAAAGTCGCACTTAGAAGGCTAGGAACTATAAAGTAAATTGTAAGACATTTTTTCTTAAATAAATAAATTCGATTTAAGTTATGATTCATAACCTTATAATGATGACTTGATGAATACGTATATAAATAAATCTCTTGAGCGGATTTGTGAAATAGTAGATTATTAGTAGTGTGTCTCCAAAGTTGAATACCGGTTGTGCTATCCTCTTCCCTAATTAGATAAGGTTTACTTCTGACCGAAGAGAATGATCTATATGAATTTAGACTTTAAACGATATATCGATTAATACATGATTTACTTAAATATTTAAAGAATGGGGTCAACAGTTGAACACTTCTTAACAAGAACTATGATATTCGTTATACAAATTAATAAAATTTCATTTTATTATCAAAAAAGAGAGAAATTATGGGTGGGAAGAAAGAGAAACATTAATATTTTTTAAAAGTATAATATAAGTATGTGTCAATTCTTCTTGTAAACATCGTAGAATAACAATGGCGTGCGGGAAAGCAACATTTTGACGTCCAAAGTTTTGACACCTTGTAAATTCAATACCTTTCAACTTAGATAATGTTTAAGCCAAATTATTATGGTCAAAATATAGAATGGAGATTAGGTAGAAAAAGGGGTAATTGAGACGTGTTGGACTGGACTTGATCAAGTTAGGTAATTGTGTTATCATATGTATTATGCTTAAACAGTTATGACTTCGATGTTTAGGATTTGATTTACTATATACCAGACATGTGGAACATGTGATGTGTGTTTTTATTTTTTGTAATACTTAATGAGCATAAGTAAGTATTTTTAAATTCGTGGATGATTTTTATTTTTAGGTGGACGAGTTTTGTGAATACTTATACTTACATTTGTAAGTCAAAACTGTATGTAAACATGAGATAGATGATAAATATAATAGGTTTTTTGATCCATTTTTAAATATAACTCTGTAAAAAATCTAGTCACGTTTTCTTTTTAATAACAGACATTTAAAAATGGATCATTTGGGTTTGGCCTTTGACATCTGTTAATTTGTCATTGACACCCACTCTTATTTTATACAGATTTGGCACCCTTTTTTTATGAAAACCGTTAACATAGTTGATTGTTAACTCTGACCAATTTTTGGTAAAATCTGAATACAGCCTTCTATTTAACAAAACAATAACGTAGCCTTAACCCCCAACTATTTTTTTAATAACAAATTGTCTTTTCTTTTGAATTTAAAATTGTTTTAATATTAAAAATATTTTTAAGCACTGTTTTAAATATTAAAGCCATTTTTAATATAATATTAAAACTGTTTTTAAAAACTGTTGTAAATATTAAAACTGTTTTTAAAAACAGATTATAGTATTAAAATTGTTTTTACTATCAAAACTGTTTTTAATATTAAAACTTTTTTTAGTATTAATATTAGTATTAAAACTGCCTTTTAATATGCATATTAATATTAAAACTGTTTTTAAACACTGTTTTTAATAGTAAAACTATTGTAATATTAACATTAAAACTGTTTTCAAACACAGCTTTTAATATTAAAACTGTTTTCAAACACAGTTTTTCATCAAAACTGTTTATTGTAAAAAAAAATACATTATTAATTAAAAAAATGGATGTTATAATTTTTAAAAAACTTTTTAAAACTGTTTACTATTAAAAATATTTTGAATAATAGTATATCTAAAAAACTGTTTTTAATATTAATATTAAAGCTTTTTTAAACACAGAATTTAATATTAATTTTTTGAAACACGGTTTAATATTAAAACTGTTTTTAATACTATGACTGTTTTTAATATTAAAACTATTTTTAAACATTTGTTTTTAATATTAAAAATAAGTGTTTTATTTAAAAAAGAAAACAGGTTTTTCATATAAAACAGTTAAAACGTTAAAAATTGTTCTCTATAAATATTAATGCTAAAACAAACTATTTTAAAAAATGTCAAAAAACTGTTATTGTTCAATTATTTCCAAATTTAAAAAAATAGATTATTAAATATTTTTGCAATAAAATAGAAATATCGAACAAAAACTTGAATAAAGAATAAGAAAAGAATTTTATATTAGAAATGGTTTTGTAGAGATTTGCCAAAAGAAATTGTGGTGACAATAAATCTCAACACAAATTATAAGTAAATGCAATCACCAAAAAAATAAAGAACACGAATTAGAATAATCACAATCACACACGACACAAGATTCGGCGAATTCCATATGTCCACGGTGGTGCTCTCAGTTTGTATTTTCCATTTCTCCATGGGAGAGTTTCTGATTACATACCCTTTGCCCCGAGCCAGGGGTATCATATATACAGTAAAAGTCTGGAGAGTGGGAGTGTTGGGCACTCCCACGTTAGCCCACTATCCCTAGAATATCTCGTGAGAGATTTTAGGAACACGATGGGTTGTTGCTAACTAACTGCGTTTGAGGCTTTGGAGTTTGGGCCGAACAGGGTTCAGTCTGGCCACTTCTTTGGGCCTACAAAAATGGTCGAGGTACTCACAATTTCCCCTAAAATTTTTGGGTTACAATTTGGGCTCAATAATTTTAAATAATAGCTCTGATGGCATTTTTGTGAATTGAGCAATGCTTTGGGGAGCAAAACGTCTCTTCCTAGTAGATTTAGGCGGCAGATCCACTTCGTTCTTCGTGCGTCATCATTGAGAGGGTTTAAAACTCTTTGAAGAAGCCATTTCTGACGTCGCTTCACAAGTTTCGCACTCTCAAGATATCTTTTGCTTCTTACTGCCTCTTCTCACTTCCAGGTCTCACCCTTTGTCTTCGAGCTTTTCCTTATCTTTCCATCTTCCTTGCTTGTGGCCTCGCGTCGTCTCAAGCTGATTTTTACTTCGTAAGTCTTCCAAACTTCTTCTTCTTTCTTCTTTCTTTTCTGTTGAAACTTCTTTTCTATCACTGCTAGGGTTTATTTATGGCAAGAATAGGTAATAGATCAATAGATGTGTTTAGGGAGTTCTATAATATCCCCAACTGGGTGGACATTGAATGTGCCCCTGTTCCTCATAATGTTTGAGACATTGAGGACGGACATTGGATTCATGTTCTCCTGTTGTCTCAGGGGGGTCTAACATTTTCCCCAAATCGCTTGTTTTTACACTTCTTTAATTATTTTTACACAGTTCCTGCCCAATGTTCTCCAAATGTTTGAAAAATTGTCAACGGCATACATAGGATCAATCAGCTTTATGGAACCAATATAGATCTTGCTGAAATCTATTATTGCTATACCTTTTCTTGAACGAGCTCTGGTCTCCTCTATCTGAAATCTAGGAGCCCTGACAGGGTGTTAGTAGTCAATCTACCCGATTCCCATAAAGACTATTGGCATGAAGGCTTTATTGCCAGGAACTAGAAGTTCCTTCCCCAGACTGGGGAGGCGAGGTACAGGGGGCATACGATTATCTTTTACGGGGAGGAGTATATAGGTAGATATTTTTCTTGTTCTGCTAATTGATTCTCTGCTAGCGTACTTTATTTCTTATGTCCTCCTTTTTCCTTTTTCAGCGAAGACGAAGAACTTGGAACCTGTACTCCATGAAATCTTAGCTGCTGAGATGATAAAAGCTTGGAAGATAAGGGAATCTTTGGCTGACAGCGAGCATCCAAGATCAGCTGCATTCCTTTTAGAGTACAAGAACATCGGAACTAGCTTCATCGCCCGACATGTTGATAGCATTCCTCACCTCGATATCCTAAAAGATATCGCTGCTAAGCCAATTCAATTAGACGAGGAGGAGAGTAGCTCTGATGAAGACAGTGTAGGGGCTGACAGAGGTAAAGCTGGGGGCGATTCTAGCGAGAAGAGTTCGAGTGGTGAGGAATCTTCCAGTTCGGAGGAGGGTTCAGAGAATTTGAAGAATTCAGATAGTTTCAGCGAGGAGACTATGGCTCCCCCTAGGAAGAATTTAATCCGAGATGTTGAGGAGGACAATATTGCTCTGGCTCACAGGCTGAAGAAGCAGAAGTTTGGGAGTGGGGATATAGCCACTGGCTCCCAAACTATGGCTCATGAAAGGAGAGAAAGAATATAGATTAGGTATTGGTGAGGGAGAGAGAGAGAAATAATGAGGAAGAGAGGAAGAAAGTGGAAGAAAGGAAGAGGGTCAAGATGGAGAAGAAGGGGAGAGAAGAGGCGCAAATAAAAAAAGGGCAGTCCTCGGTGCCCGTGTCTGCCTTAGCTGAGGAGGCTTCTGTCACTCTCTCTCCTCAACTGGCTCCGGTAGTGCTCGAGAGAGCAGTCTTGCCAGCAGACCGCCAGAGGTCGTCGAGCATAAGGACCGACCAACTAGCCCTAAAGGCGAGTCAGGGGCTAGTCTTGGTAAGTTTATTTTCACTTCTCTGCTCTCCAATTTTCTTTCCCGTACCTTCTTTGCTAACGTTTTCTTACTTCTCTATAGTTTGTGTCTGATTTCACCGTCCTTTATTGCAGTCGCGATGAGCTGGTGAGGAGAAATGTTGAGCTAAAGTCGAGCCTAAAGGTTGATAATGCTTCTCAAAAATCTTCTGATCTTTCTTTAGCTGAAGCTAATAAAGCAAAAGAGGTAGCTTCTAAGGAGCTGGAGGAGCTGAGGCAGTCCTATGACCTAGTCTGCACGAGCAAGATGGCGGTGGTCGAGGAGAATAAAGAGCTTGCTGAGAAGGCGAAGAAGTTGTAATATTAGGCCGCCACCATCAAGGAGAGCTCCTATAATGTTGGGTGGCTCACAGCATACGAGGATGTTGAGGCTCAGATCGGCTACATCAGTCGTTTCAACTTCAAGAAAGGTTGGGACAGGGCTTTGCTCGCTGTTGAGGTGGATTTTGATTCCCCTCTCTTTAACGAGCATGACCCTGTCCCGAAGCCTATCGTAGATGGCGTGCCTCCTCCTGCTGCCAATGAAGGTGTTCCATCTATTCCAACTATTGTTGTTGATGCTTCCCTTGATCAGGGAATGGTGGTTGTTCCATCCGATGGAGGTGCACATGAGGCTGCTGCGGATAAGCAGCCAACATCCTCAGAGCAAATTGAGGTTGCCAGTTAGTCTTTTTAGGGGCCCCTTGTATTTATATTGTTCTCTTTTTCTTCTTGCTGATGTAGTTGAACTATTTTGGTTTTAATAAAATGGAGTTATGTTCCTTCTCATATACTAATTTATTTATTCTCGATGCTTGTATGATTTGTAGCTTATCGGTCTTGAGGAATATATCCCGACTACTTCTCATTTAGGCCAAATCCTTGGTACTAATGTGAGCGACTAGGTCCGTCGTGCCTTTATAAGAATTTTCAATTCCCTCTGAGAAAGGAATCGGTAATATAAGAACCAATCCGAGTTGGTTGCTAAATTAAAACATAGACTCGAGGAGATGAGTGAGATTGGTGCCTCTGTTCAAGAAGAGGTCAATGCTCTCAAAATGAAACTCCTAGAGGCGTCTGAAATTAACTTGGTTGGCGAGATGCTCCAGCAAGAGAATGATACGTTAAAGTAGGGGTGGCCATAGGCCCGAGGCCCGCCAAGCCCGCCCAGCCCGCCCAATAAAAAAATAGGGCTTGAGTAAGGTGAATAGGCCCGCAAAGCGGGCTTGGCAAAATTTTATAAGCCCTATTTTTTTTCGGGCGGGCTTGGGCATGAGTTCTTAAGCCCGATGAGGCCCGGCCCGAGGCTCGAAAAATATATATATATAATATTAATTAATATATATATATATATATATATATATATATATATATATGTGGGGGGGGGGGAACTTTTATAAATACAAAAACGTATACCAAGTCTTTTCATGTAGAGTGGGAAACTTTATATATGGACTTTGTAATATATGGAGTTTAAAACAGATTTTTAATTAAAAAAATTGGTCTTTAAATAAAAAAATAGGTATTTTAATTTTCAAAAAAATCTTTTAATTAACATAATAAGGCCCGATCGGGCGGGCCTGGGTAAAGAGCTTTCAAATATGGGCGGGCTTGGGATTACATAATAAGGCCCGATCTGGGCCCGGGCGGGCTTGGGATAGCACTTAATTTTTCAAGCCCGGCCCGAGCCCGACCGGGCCTGCCCAGGCCCGGCCCACGGCCACCCCTACGTTAAAGCAAGAACTTGCCCGCTTGAGGGAGAATGCGTCGTGTACGGATCCGTTGCTTATCCAAGGTTCATCGTCATCAATGACACAACGAGCTAAAAACCTTCCCAACAATTCTCAAAGGGAGATTGTCGAGCTGAAAGGGGATGTTGTTCGAGCCTATGTGATTGCAGCTGGGCTTCAGCGAGATGTTACCAGGTTGAGACAGTTGTTTAAAAATGGTCCCCGGCAGGCGTGGGCGGATGGCTATGACCAGGGTTAGACTGATGCTCTAACGAATTTGAAGGAGGTCGAGGAGTTAGCTTTTATAAGAGGGTAGTTGAGTGACCTCAGGGAGTTACAAGTTTCCAGGAACTCTGTTCTCTGGTATAGGCATGAAATCTCTCCTTTAACTTTGATTCCGAACCCATTCAGAAGGTATGATCGTTGGGTTCCTATAGATGCGATCCCAAGACAGCTCCTGGGGTCGAATTTAGACGAAGTCAATGAGGAGTTCGCTCCTCACCCATATGATGGTCGAAGAGCGCGAGTAGCTGACTTCCTCGCTCGGCGACCTGGTCCTCATTAAGGTTTGAATTATGTAGTATATATAACTCTTGTATACATGTAATGATGTAATAAAATATTTATGTTTTGGGAGATTTGTCGACTAAACATGTGTTGTGTTATTTCTTACTATGTTAATCTCTTGTTTAGTTATCTTGGGATCTTCCAGCCGACTAGATATGACTTAGGCAGAGTTAATTATCGAGTGAGTATCCCCCCCAGTCCAGTATGCTTCAAGTGTACCATTTTGCCTTACTTTACCTTTTAGGTCGTGTCATCACACTTCCTTAGGCCTAAGTGAGGTAATGGTTAGGATACACTTGGTATCAAATATTCTTTTCGAGCAGGATTTCTGAGCCAAACAATGTTGGAGACCAACCTGGGTTGGCCATTTTGCCTAAGGGTCCCCTGTAAGGCTTCATATATTGCCAGGGGCATGCTAGGAGGTCATTCAGGTTAATTGAAGAATGCCTAAGGAGGGTCATTACACATTGACCTCGCTACTTTTATCAATAAGTATCTCATGATCTTAGTTTTGCATGTTAAGAAGGGAGCCTATAACTTGGAAAGGGTGCAATATTATAATGTGGTTGAGAAAATGCCACTACCAAACAAATCTTATTAATCAGAGAAGTATTGAAAATTCAACATTGAGTTTCAAAAAGAAAAAAGAAGTCTAGAAGTAGAATTTCTCCGAATTGGCTGCATTCCAAGCTCTTGGCCTCCAGTGTTTCTAAGTGATAGGCTCCTTATAGGTCGTCTTTTATCACCTTGTCCCTCCTCCTAGCTTGCCATTCGATGGTTTTACAGCACTATCAAGAACTTTCCTCAGGATGTAGTCCCCAACCTGGAATGTTCTTAGATTGACTTTTTTATTATAATGCTTGGCTAGTTGTTGCTGGTAGGCTGTTAGTTTTACTAGAGCCAACTCCCTTCGCTCCTTGGCTAAGTCAAGTTCAGTGAGCAATGTTATATCGTTCTGGCCTTGGTCGATCAGAGTGGACCTCGTGGTAGGGAGACTAGCTTTTAAAGGGATAATTGCCTCCATCCCATACGTAAGTGCGAATGGTGTCTCTTCAGTTGCTCGCCTTGGGGTGGTGCGGTAAGCCCATAGGATGTGGGGTAGTTCATTTACTCATGCTCCCATGGCTCGCTTTAAACACTTTTTTAATCCATCAATCATTGTTTTGTTGGAAGCATCATCTTGTCTGTTGCTCTGAGGGTATGCCACAGAGCTAAAATAATGCTTGATCCCGTGGTCGCTGCAAAAACCCTGGAAGAGGCCACTCTTGAACTAAGTTTCGTTGTCAATGATGATAGTCCAGGGGATCCCAAAGCGAGTGACGATGTTCCTCCATATGAATCTTATTATATCTGCGTCTCTAATGTTTGCTAGTGGTTTTGCTTCTATCCATTTGGTGAAGTAATATATTGCGACCAAGAGATATTTTCGATTATCGACTGCAGTTGGTAGTGGGCCCATGATGTCCATACCCTATTGGGCGAAGGGCCAAGGGCTAGTAAGTGACTTCAAGTCGTTGGCTGGCTGGTGAACCATAGGTGCGTGAAGTTGGCATTTTTTGCACTTTCGAGCATAGATTCCAGCATCTTTTGGTATGTACGGCCACCAGTACCCTTCTTTAATTGCTCGAAAAGCTAGCGAGCTACCCCCAATATGACTCCCACAGAGTCCCTCATGGAGTTCATGCAGGACTCGCTCGATGTCCTTTGGATAAACGCACTAGAGGTAAGGGCCAGTAAATGATATCTTGTACAGCTTGCCCTCGAAGATAAGTGAAAGCGAGCAGCTTTGACTCTTATTTGATGAGTGGTCTTCTTATCTGTTGGTAGTACACCATCCTTCAAATAATCTATTATGGGATCCATCCAACTATGGGCTGTCTTGATCTGGAGACCATGCTCTCGCTCGACAGTTCGTTGATCTGGTTGATACTTGGCTGCATAAGGAAATAAATCTGAAAGATTCCGAATTATCCTCTTCAAGTCAGTGTTAATCGTTGAGCTTAAGACTGCTAGGGCATCAGCATGGTTGTTCTGTCCTCTGGAAAACTGTCGGACGCTGATGTGCTCGAAGTTGGCTATTAATTCTTTCACAATGGCAAGATAGTTTGTCATCCTTACATCTCTTGCATTGAAATCGCCACTTATCTGGTTGGAGACCAACTATGAGTCACCGAAAACTTGGAGTCTCTTTTCTCCGAGCGTTCGCACCTTTTGTAGGCCCACGATCAGTGCCTCATACTCTGCTTCGTTGTTGGAGGCTTCAAATCCAATCCTGATTACTTGTTCGAGAGTGGCATCTTCGGGGGTAACCAGCACGATGCCTACTCCTGCCCCTTTAGAATTGGAGGCTCTATCAACGAATAGTTTTCAGACTCCTGATGCTGGGGGGAACTTCGTTCTGATGACTAGTCTGGGGCTAGTCGAACGGTTGATCTCCTATAAACCCAGCGATTAAATCAGCGAGGACCATCTGCCCTTTGATGGAAGTCCTTGGTTGGAACTGAATGTCAAATCGCCCGAGCTCGACCTACAGTTAGATATTCTACCTGAAAGGTATGCTTTCCTCAGGACTGCTTTAAGAGGGTGGGATGTAAGTACAATGATGGAGTGCACTTCGAAATAATGTTTTAATTTTCTCGAGGCTACCACTAGCATAAAGGCGAGCTTTTCTAGTGGTAGGTATCGTTGTTCGGCGTCCAAAAGTGTCTTTCTCACATAATAGACTAGGTGTTGGATCCCCATTTTTCTGTATACCAGTGCAGAGCTTACAGCATGTCTGGATACTACAAGGTAAAGGTATATAGAATCATTCTCTTGAGGGATTACGAGCAAAGGTGATTTGATGAATCAGGCTTTGATCCCTTCCAATGCCCTCGAGAAATCCTCTTTCCACTCCACATCATTTCTTTACTTCAATAACTAGAAGAACGATTGGCATATTTCGGAAGACTTGGAGATGAATCGATTTAGGACAGTGACCATTCCTGTGAGCTTCTGCACGCCTCTTATTGTTCGGGGGGGATGCACCCCGTTGATAGTATCAATCTGGTATGGGTTGGCTTCAATACCTCTCTTACTAACCAACTACCTAAGGAACTTTCCTGACTGGACACCGAAGGAACACTTACTCGCGTTGAGCTTCATTCGGTACTTTCTGAGGATTTCAAAGGTCCTTGATAGGTTAGAGAGGTCGTCGTCTTTGAGCTTGCTCTTAACAAGCATGTCATCGATGTAGACCTCCATAGTGCTTCCTATTTTGTCTTTGAATATCTTGGTGACCAATCGCTGGTAAGTTGCTCCTCCATGTTTAAGCCCAAAGGTCATAACCTTATAGCAATACAACCCAACTATGGTTATAAATGTTGTTTTTTCTTGATCCGGCTTGTGCAGAGGCATCTGATGATATCCTGAGTATGCGCTAGGAAGCTCATCCTTTCATGTGCTGTCGTGGCATCCACCAGTTGATCGATCTTTGGGAGGGGGAAGTTGTCTTTAGGGCATGCTTTGTTGAGATCGGTGAAGTCAATACAGACTCTCCACTTTTCGTTACTCTTGGGGACAACCACTGGGTTGGATAGCCACTTGGGAAACTGAACTTCCCGTATGGATCCTGTGTCCGACAACTTTTCAACTTCCTTATCCATTGCCTTAGCTTTCTCTGGAGTAGTTCGTCGAGCTTTTTGTGTTATTGGCTTGAAAGCTGGATCGACGTACAGTTGATGACAAGTGATGTTAGGACCAATCTCGGGAAGCTCGTAAGGCTCCCATGCAAACACATCTAAGTTACTCCGAAGTAGGGTGACTAACTCCCTCTTTTAGCAATCGGTGAGTGAGGTTCCGATTGAGAAATTTCTTTCATTCGAGCTGCTACTGGTTGTGACTTCCTCTAGGTCCTCAACGACTCTTTCACAGGGAAGGAGACTAGTCTCCTCCACTTATGGCCTCCCGTATTTTAGTTGCTATTTGGAGGGCATTAGCCTCTCCTGATCCTCATTCTTGTTCCTAACTTCTTCAACCTTATTCTCTGGTTTGGGATGGATGGTCGTTGTAAAGAACTTTTTTGCCATCGCTTGATCTCCATGGATCTCCACCACTCCTCGTTCAGTCACACATTTGAGCATATAATGGTAGGTAGATGGGACGGCCTTTATCGCGTGCAGCCATCCTCTGTCGAGGATTGCTTGGTAGGGTGAATCGATATCAACCACGAGAAATTCAATTATTTTTTAGATGTTTCCTTCCCTTACTGGCAGGACGATCTTTGCCAAGGGGATAGTTATTTTTCCAATGAAGCCAACTAAAGAGACGGGGGCTTCCTTTAGGTCGACGACACTTAATTTTAACTTCCTGAACAGGTCAAGATACATTACTTCGGATGAGCTACCTTGGACGACGAGCAACCTGTTGACGTCATAGTTAGCTATCCTGAGTGTAATGATCAGTTCATTATGATGTGGGGTTCTTACTCCCACTAGGTCCTCATCTGTGAACACAATATGCTTGTTGTAGTCGACATCCTCTGCTCACCGACACTTCCCAGCTTGTGTTTTGGCTGGATCGTTTAAAAAGCTTGCATTACTGCTGTTAGATTTTTTACTTCCATTCGAGCTGTATTTTCTTAAATCTGTTTGAGGTCAGACGCCCTATGAATTATTGCAAACTCATGGCCAAAGTCTTCCTCAAGCACGTTATTGGGACTTTGATCTCCATTATCAGCTACCTTCTCTACCTTTTTTTCCACAAATTCACTCAAGTGTCCAGCTCGAGCTAACTTTTCAAGGTGAGATTTGAGGGATTTGCAGTGCTCGATCTTGTGCCCGCCTTCCTTGTGGAAAGAACATCTCAGTGTGTTGTTCCGCTTAGAAGGGTCTCCACCCATTTTCCTCAGCCACTTAATGAACGGTTCGTCCTTGATCTTTGCTAAAATCTTGTAGATTGGTTCTCTGAAAACTGTGTTTACTGCTTAAAATGCCTTCATGGCATCACTCTTGCTTCTATTCTTAGAGCTATTCTTTCCCCCGCCTTTCTTTTGACACTCATTCTTATTGCTTTCCTTGTATGTAAGCTTGGCGCGACCATTTTCCCCTGCGCTGAGATGGGTCACAGTTTTAACTTTGGCATATTTTTCAATACGAGCTATCAAGTCATCGATGGTTGTGGCCTCCTTCTTAGTAAGGGACTGGTGAAAAAGGAATAAGGGTAGGCCAATCTTAAAAGATGAAATGGCGACCTTCTCTGATCAGTCCTCAACCATGTTGAACAGCTCCCAATACCTCTTCGCGTAGTCTCTGAGGTTCTCCTGGGGCTTTTTCTTTATTGTCAACAAAGAATCCATCCTCTTCGGATGGGAGCTGTCGGTAATGAAGAGAGCTGTGAAGAGCTTTGCCAGGGACTCAAAGTTAGATCTGTGGGGGAGTTTCTCGAATCACTTTTGGCCCACATCGTGCAAGCTCGATGAGAAAATTCGGCACATCAGTTCGTTCTTGTGATTCCAAAGGGTCATGGACTGTCTATACTATCTGACATGGTCGATGGGATCAGTCTTTTCGTCATAAATCTTGAACCTGGGCATTGAGAACTTATTGGGGGCTTCCTCTTCCTCTATTTTCCTTGAAAAAGGGGATTTCATCTGGGTTCTGAGAGCTCGACTGGCTAGCTCTCTAGTCAACCTGGCATCCCGATGTGCTGGGTGTTGGTCCATCTTTCTCCGAACCAAGTTTCATATGTCGTCGTTTCTTCGGCATGGGCTTCTGTAATGGCGAGCTGGTTGCTATTGCTCGGACCAATCGTTATCTGACCTGTGTCCCTCAATTCTTTGAGACCCACACATTGGGTTCCTTCCTCGGCTACGAGATCTTCTCACCTGAGGGCTAGGGGTTCGATAATGGCATTGCCTTGTGTTACGATGGAGTTCTCTCCTCATATTTTCCAGTCGCCTTTTAAGGCGAGTATTTTCGGCTTCCTTCTTGCGAGTAGCCTCCTCCTGCTCTTGGAGCCTGGTATCATTTGCGTTGATCAGCGTGAAGACCTGTGTAGACCTAGTCGGCCCTTGGCTTTCTTCTGAGGCTTGCCTTTCTGGGCAAAACCTTGGGTTTGAGCATCGAACTTCAAATCTAACCCTATATGGGATAGGTTGATCCTGAATATCCCCTGTTTGAGGGGCATTGTTGTTGTGATCAGACAGTCTAGGGTCTTGTTGGTGAAAGCTTTCTTAAAGGAAGAACAACCGCTTCCCACATACGGCGCCAATTGTGATGACAATAAATCTCAACACAAATTATAAGTAAATGCAATCACCAAAAAAATAAAGAACACGAATTATTATAATCACAATCACACACGACACAAAATATACGTGGTTCGGCAAATTGCCTACCTCCACGGTGGTGCTCTCAGTTTGTATTTTCCTTTTCTCCAGGGGAGAGTTTCTAATTACATACCCTTTGCCCCGGGCCAGGGGTATCATATTTACAGTAAAAGTCCAGAGAGTGGGGGTGTTGGGCACTCCCACATTAGCCCACTATCCCTAGAATATCTCGTGAGAGATTTTAGGAACGGGATGGGTTGTTGCTAACTAACTGCGTTTGAGGCTTTGGAGTTTGGTCCGGACTCTTCCTAATTTCAATAGGGTTCAGTCCGGCCACTTCTTTAGGCCTAAAAAAATGGACAAGGTAGCTACAGAAATCAAGGGTATTAAAGACTTTTGGATTGATGATGTTGGTCAACTAACGGTCAAACATGAGATTTAATGGTTCCCATCCAAAATGAATGTCAAACCTGTAAAATTAAATATAGTAAGTGTCAAACTGTAAAGTGGACAAATTAGCGGATGTCAAAGGTTAAATGACTCTTTAAAAATCTAATGTACAAGCTACTAATTATATGAGAATTAGTGTTTTAGTAAGAAATTTTAAATACAAATATATACCCTCAATTCTGGACAGTCTTTAATATTATAGATTTTGTAATGACTTTAATTATTAGTGATTATTCTTTTAAGACAGTCAATATTTATTTATTTTTTGCAAATATGGTCCCTATTTTTCAATTTCGCTTAATGCTCACAGTGCTGATGAGGCAAGAGTGCCACTAACCTGAATGCAAAATTTTATTTTTAGGGACCAAAAATAAAATGAAGATGTTACTTGTCTTGTATGTGGAATTAAAAAGTTGAGTCCTAAATTAATAAAACTCTTTAAGTATAACTAAAAAAATCAAAATTTTAGGTCATCACAACTTAAAATACTTAGAGTCAGTTTGGTTCTGTATTCAGAAAACTCAATTTAAATGTTTTTAAAATACAGTTTTAAAATTCAATTTTTTGTATTTATAATCAGTGGTGCGCATTTGGTAAACTTATTTTTAAATACAGTTTTTTGAAAATTTGACAAAAATGGCAAAAATGTATATTTATATTATACATATGTGTGTGTGTGTGTGTGTGTGTGTGTGTGTGTGTGTGTAGCTATATATATATATTGCATGTATAATTCACAATAAAATTGTATACATACATTGATAGGTTTTTTTAATACATATGTAATATATGTATATTTTATATTATTTCATACATTAATAATAATTATATAAAACTATATATTAGTATCATGTATCTATTGATAATATTATTTAACATATGAATCTTAATATATTATAATTTAATTATATAAATATACGTAATTTCGTGTACATGTACATATATATTTTTTATTTATAATTACACATATATTAATGTATTATGTGTGTATATTATATATCAAGGTATAAATGCATTAGAATATTAAGAATGAATAATTTTGAGTTGAAAAATAAAAAATAAAAGTTATAAAACACCATTTTCCTGTTTTCTGAAAAACTTGATTATAATACAGAAATATTATAATTCAGCGTTTAAAAATAGGTTGTCAAACGCATTTTTTTATCAGAATTGTATTTAAACACAAAAAACATAATTATGATTTCAATCCAATTAGGACCTTATTGAGTTTCTTATACTTATGACTCATTTGACGCACGAGATAAGGAGGTGCAGGGACGGAGCTACTTAGGAATGAGTGGGAGCTTATAGAAAAGTAGGTATATAAAATTATATGGGGTAAAAGTTATATTAGTAAAAATTTGGGGGCATTTTTATAAATAGACTAAGCAAATCCATTATTTAAAACACAATCTCTTAATAACAAAACACAATAGCAACAAAACAAAACAGCAACAAGTCGATTTTGTGAGGCCACTGCTAGTCTGTTCCTCACTCACTCCGGTGGTCCCCTCACTCCGGTAGTCCCCCCCCTGCTTCTGATGGTCCCCTCCCCTGCTTCTCATTCTCCATTTCGATTCTGTTAGGCCATTCTCCACTCCTCACTCTGGTGGTGCTCTGCTTCTCATTCACAAACAACAGGTAAATTTGTTTATTCGATTATTAGACTCTTTCTCTTATTGTTTATTTGGTTGTTTATCACTACACCAAAACTGTCAATCTGGCACACTTGGACAAGAAGAATTTGGCACGGTTTTAAACTGTGTCAAAATTTGGCATGGTTTCTTAAAATTTTGGCACAGTTTTAAACTGTGCCAAAATTTGGCACGGTTTTAAAATGTGCCAAAATCGTTCCAAATTAAAAAAAAGTTAAATAAAATAAACAAAACATTAAAATAAAAAACTTTTCATTTAGATCGAGTCCCGCACACTCTCCCGCTCTTCACCTAGTGTCGATTCAAGCCCTGAGGCATTCCCCACTTTCTCTTTGAAAGAAAAAAACCCATAAAACCAAATCCTCTCTCTACGCTACTCGCTCCTCGTCGCCATTCAGACCTCCCCGTCGCCGTTCAAACCTCTCCGTCGCAACACCGATAAGAACAGAGACATTAAATTATTTTCCGGTCAAACCATTTCTGAGAACCAGACCATTTTAGATCGAATCGTTTGTATAACCATTTTCGGTCAAATCGTTTTACACCAAACCATTACTGAGAACCAAAACTCTGTAATGGTTTGTAATTTATGGTCAAACCATTTTTGGTCCATTTCCGATCAAATCGTTTGTATAAACCATTACAAACCATTTTCGTTCCATTTTTTTAATAATCTATTTTGTAATGTTTTTTTACATATTTGTTATTGAGAACCCTCTGATTTGTCAAATGTTTAGTACTTGTCTACTATGTATATCGAATATTCCCTATTTAGACTTTAGTTTCCTGTTTAGTACATGTATATAATAATAACGCTCAGTTCCCTGTTCTCGTATGTTGTAATTTCAGTCCTCTACTAGTTCTACATATATTATCAAAATGTTTATGGGAAAGTCAAGTGTAAAAATTGTATTTTTTATTAAAATAAAAAAAGTAATTGACGGGTTATCGTGTCGAGCCAAGTCAATCGTGTTTAATTGACACGATTTTTTTATAATCGTGTTACTCATGTCGACTCGTTTTACTAACGGGTCGTGTTCGTGTTAGCAAAAAAATACGACATCGGGCTTGAAATTACAAATGATCGAATGTAGTGCGCTATGTCTAATGATTCATTACCTATCAATGAAGTGCGCTATGTCCAGTTTGTCTAATGACTCATTACCTATTTTGTATAATGATTCATTACCTATCAATGCAGTGCACTATGTCGGGTTTGTATAATGATTCATTTCTTGTTTTTCCTTTTATCTAATGTGTTAAGAATCATCCATGTCTAATGATCCATCTAGCAGGACTTGTCGCCTCTGCCTCAACTGGACACCACCGTCTTGGAGTTAACTGAATTATAGGAAACGATCAATATCATCAACATCGAGAAGAAGAGAGAGGCCACCCTCAATAGTTACTCTAGCAGCAAGCATAGGCTCCTGTTCCAACGGCTTCTTAGAGACGTTATGTTCGTTGCCGCCGATCGCAGATGTAGGGTCAACTTCAAGAAGTGGAAGATTACCCTAAATATTTGGATTGTATTTTGGGGGTAAGTATATATGTTTTGACAAAAAATTACAGATGTTCGAGGGTGACATTATTTTTGGTGCTTAATTTTTTAAGATACTAGAAATGATTAAAGGATTATAGTAATTGTGTATATTTAGGCTTTTCGTCTTCTGTGGTGGTATTTGACCCTTCAATATTAATATATGTTTTGTACTGACAATTGATTGAATGTTTGTAGGATCGAGATATCTAAAATGGAGTCATCATCAAGGCTAGGAAGACCCAGGTCAGCTATCATATGCAAATGATTTCGAAATTGATTTGTATTCCTTTTATTTTGTTATTTATTAGTTAATATTTCTTTTTTCGTGCTTAGTTTACTATTTGTTATCTACAAGTGAACTTGTTGCTTTATATGGTTAATCCTCGGGATTATCATAGGTCGGATATTGAGAAGTGAATATAAATCATTCATCTTTGATTTTTCTCCTCTTTTGTTTGGTCATTGTTTCGACATAATAAGGTCTATTGTTAGTTCAAACTTTGACACGAATCCTATTATTACAGCAGGCCTGTTAAGACTTCATCTTCATTATTTTTTTGTTCGGGGATATGCCAATTCAGATCAGACTGTACGTGTTAAAGCTAATTATTGTGATTGTTATATATTTAGGTAGTGGATGAGTAATGATGTTCATTATATTCTTGTAGTCAACAAAATGAATAACATCCTGGTCAATTTTTTATATAGGATAAACATGTCATTCTTCCTACACTAGAGTCGATTGCATCCTCATCTTGTAATCTTGACGATTATAAACACACATAAGTATAATCTGGATATAAGTGTCATGCTCATTTATAAACGTGTCTATAACTGGTTGCATAGTTCATGATATGGGCTTTAGGTATATTTTGACTAGAGTATGATTGTTACTTTTCAATCACAGTCATTAGATTGAATAAGTTCAAGACTTATTATAATGATTATACCAAACCTCCGTGTATGTTGATTTATAGCGCGCTTCGTATTTTTATGTGAGACTTGTGCAAAATATTATTCCTATTATTTATAAATTTGTCGGTGTATGAATGATATGGGTTGTCGATGAAGTTGGTCCCTTGTCAAGAGGCAGAATAGGCTGTTTTTGTTAGACGCAGCAGTGATAAAAATTATTTCAAATTTTATTTCATACATATGATGCTCAAAATGATTTCAAAATTTATTTCATAGTTTTCTTTGTTGGGTATATTAAGTCCTTCGTCCCATCCCCCCCCCCCCCCCCCCCCTCTCTCTATGTTGCCAATTGAATAAAAAAAATTGAAAACATATCAGTGAATATGTTAACTACCAATGACTTGGCCATTCTCTCTTTATCCTCTGATAATTATTGTATGCTCATTCTGTTTTTAATCGATACTCAGCTCTTAAGATACATGTTTCCATGCTTACTATGTTGAAATAATTTTATATGTCAGGACACCTCAAAAGTGAAGCATAAGAATGAAAAGTGTATCTTTAGAAAAGGAGTTTCTTTATTTCACTTTGAAGTATCAACAAGTTATTGCAGAAAGAGATTCTAGTAGCTCCTTCTCATTGTTACTGGATCTGTTGATGTTTACAATTATATTTTTCTTTTTCGTTTGTTTGTCGGTTAGTCCATAAACATGTTTATTTATATATTTCAAAGTTGATTTGGTATTGAAAAACATTTGTCATCTACCATTCATTCTATGGTCACTACTCATTGGCCTTAAATCGAAGTCATTTTTGCACTCGTGGTTGTACATGCCAGCAGTTTTTAACCTTTTTTCCCAATATAAGAACAGTTAATAGATCTACACTAGCCTCGAGTCTTCACAGAGTATAGTTTTTGTTGTCACTAGGTTTGGATTGTTTTTAATTGATGATTCACCTTCTCAACTTTACACTAGTGATCATGAGCAATGCATGTTGCGATTTGTCCTGACAGTAACTATATTGAAAATGGCTCAGCTCTTATCTTCTGTAATAATGATGCAGATTTGATTTAAACATTATAGTTGTGGTCCTTTGGTTGTTTTCTTTCACAGTGATTGTAACTATTTTCTTTTATGGGGCCACTTATAGGTTGCTTCTTGTTGTACAGGATGAATGCAATTGAGTATCAACAGGGGGGTCAAAGCTTGAGATTAGATTTATCAACCAAGTTTCAAGACGCAATCAAGGTCTGATTGACTTCTTTACCACATATAAATTGTGGTTTCCCCAACGTTGTGGGTTGATTGATTTATGAAAAATGGTATTGATTTCAATCCCTTCTATATTTAACTTATTAGAATTCCTTTCTTTGCTATGTGAATAGGCAGATGCATTGTTTAAGTTGATGTTTAAGATTAGCGATAAATGTATGCATAACTGTTTGACAAATGTATAATTGTAATATTAATGTTACGATTTAGATTCTTTGCTTTGGCAACTTATTTTTACTGGAATTGTACTATTATAGAAATGTCAGGTTGTGAGTATGTATATTAAAGATACGAGTCACTGAAAAACCCAAACCAGACCCCAAACGGCCCCGTTAAAGGCACTAACACCTCGTACGGGACCAATGTAACTTGTAGAAACTGGTCACATAGTAATGGGCCTCTCAATTTGAAAATATGACGATAATTTGCAAACATATAGATTAGGCTTAGAATCAAGCCGTTGAAGGGTGAAAACCAAAACCAGCTGCCAAATGGCCCCGTAAGAGTCACTAACACCTCGCATGGGACCAATATAACTCGTAGGAACTGACAGCGTAGTAATGGGCCTCTCGATTTGAAAATATGATGATAATTTCAAAATATATATATTAGGCTTGGAAATAAGTCGTTGAAGGGTGAAAACTCATACCAGCTGCCAAACGGCCCCGTAAGAGGCACTAATACCTCGTACGGGACCAATGTAACTTGTAGGAACTGCCTGCATAGTAACGAGTCTCTCGGTTTGAGAATATGACGATAATTTAGAAATATAAAGATTAAGTTTAGAAACAAGTCGTTGAAAGGTAAAATCCAAATCATTCCCCAAATGGCCCCGTAAGAGGCACTAACACCTCGTACGGGACCAATGTAACTCGTAGGAACTGATCGCGTAGTCACGGGCCTCTCAGTTTGAGAATACGACGATAATTTGAAAATATATAAATTAGGCTTAGAAACAAGATGTTGAAGGGTGAAAACTCAAAACAGTGTAATACCCCGTATTTTTATGACTTTTGAATTTTGGGATTTATTAAATTTAATTGGAGATATTAATTTAATATTAATCCGGAAAATCATTTAAATATTTACTAGCGTGATGAGAGTTAGTAATTATTGGAATTGAGTTGTAAGTTACTTTATGGGTAAAGTAAGTTGTGTAATTAAATTTAGTTAACAATTACCGCAAGAATCTAAATTGATGACCTTAGAAATTTATCGGGACGCGCCTGTATCGTGTCGGGATTAAATTCGTATTATTAAAAGTGAATAAATTATAAGTTATCCGTATGGTCGTTTTGAGTGCGTCAATGAGTTCGGAAGGGTCGAGATAGTCAAAATAATGTATCCGGGGGTTTAGTTTGGGTCTCGGGGAGTTTTTAAGCCTAATAAGCATCCCGGGAGGGCGTTTCGGACATTTCATATTTTTGGGTAATTAAACCCACAAATTTACAAAGGATAAATCAGATGTTAAGGGTTGTCATCTAGGGTTAACACTACCAAAAACAAAAGACGGCCATTGGAGAAGAAGTGGAGAAGCTCTTCAAGGAGTTCTAGGCCAAAACACAACCACGCCACCTTCTTCCACAAATCAGGAACTAAATTTCCAGGCAAGTATCTATCTTGCTGAATTCTAGTTAATATTCCTCTCATGTTAGTCTAGGAATAAAAGATTCGTATTTTGATTGAAAAAATTATATGTTTTGGAAGAAGAAATCGCATGTGTTGTAAGGAGAATCTGTGTAGCCTGAACTTTGATCATATGTAGAGGTTGTATCACAAAATTTGGAATTAATATGGATGAACGAATTGATGTTGATTAGGTTCTTTTATTAAAAATTTGGGAATTAGGGTTCTTACGAATTAATTTGGGGATTTCATGTAATCTAAATGATTTTTGATTAAATGATTTTTGATGAATTAATGATTCTAGGAAGCTATTAATGTTATATAATCATGATATTATTGATTGGGATTTAAGAGGAGACGTTTGGGATCAAACTATAGAGGATTTTAGGCTTAAAAATGGTGAAAAACGAATCTGCCAAAGGTTGAAGACGAAACAGTGCAGTTCGCGCGATGTCGCGCAAAGTCGTTCGAGCGAGATGTCAATGTCGCGCGAAGTCGTTCGAGCGAGATGGACCAGTCCCGCAAAGACGTTCGAGCAACACGTGGAAGTCGTTCGAGCGAGAACCATTCTGGTTCGAGCGAGATTTTTTAATTTTTAGGAAAATTCCCTTTCTACCCCTATTTTAGATATTGGTTATTTTTTTTAGGAAAACCAGTATTCGAGGAATTTAGATTAGAACAAAATTATTGGGGTTGTTTAAATGTAATGATTTAAGTATTTAGGACGGTGAGGTTACTTTGAAGCTTACGAGAGTGAGATAACCGTAATAAACGATATGAGTCTGTTATACGGGATAAGCGAGTAAAATGTCTTCAGAACAAGGAATTATAATTATGGGTTGTGGGTGCACCAAATTGAGAAATGTGAATAAGTGTTGTATGTATATATATATGACTATGTGATTGTGCATATATTATAAATGTGTAAAAATCGTACCCGAGCTACTTGCTATCACGAGGGGGGTTTCCGCGTCGGGACAGTCTTATCTCGATTGGACCTTTATGGGGGATAATTACTTGTACCCTAGAACATAGGATTCCTTGGTACAGGCTATCAGATCGATAGTCTGATGGTCCTAAGAGACGTGAGGGTATCTGCTGACCTCTTAGCGACTTGGAACTATGCTTCGCCTCCATTTGTTTATGTTTTGTGTTAATACAGTTCGAGAGTGATTCCGAACTAGTATTTCCCTTAGTACGAGTGATACGGGGACTTGATAGCAGAGTATGCCAGCACCATAAATTTATGTGGGGTGCTAATAGTATATATTATATGAGTGATTAATATATATAGACATGAGATTTTGGAAATTTCTATTGTGTAGATAACTAGTTAAATAACGATTTAATTACTCCGACTTTATTATAAGTGTTTGAGAACTTTGTAACAACACTAAAATATCTTAAAGATAAAATTAGATAAATGTGAGAATTTTATCTTCAGTAATTTATTACCTTAGCCATAGAAAGTGTCGGCATGAAACCTTATGAGAGATTGAGTTAAAATAAACTTTTGGAGTTAATAGTGCGGTAGGTGTGCACACTAGTTGAGAGGTGAGAATTTCTCAAGAGAGTGTCGCATACTAACATGATTGTTGCATTGGCCAGTAGGCATTTTAAATACTTGCTAAATTAAATTTAAACTGTTTTACAATCGGGCTCTGACCCGTTTCTTGTCATCTCTTCTCTCTTGTGTATATATATGTATATATTACAGGTGCCCATCCACAGGGGCGTCAAGCTTAGGTTCTTTGGACAGGACGTGCTGCAGCTTAGGTGGGAGTTGCAGGCCTCTTGCTTAGACGACTTCATTATTGATTCCACTTCTACTTTACTTTATCTAGTTGGGCATATGTCGCCCTTTATCTTTATTCAGTTGGATTTATCAGAGACTATGTTCATTTATCTTTAGTACATTACTCTTTGGGTTGTCATTACTATCGGGATGTTTTCCTTTATGGTTTTAAAGTTGGCATTAGTTATGTAAACAATTAAATTCATGGTGTTTATTTCCATTCTATTAATTGTGTGATTCCTGATCTGTAGTTAAAGGTTTTATTATTGGACTTATTGAATTAAAACTAAGGATTTAAAAAAAATGGTTTTTGACACTTAGCTTAATTAATTAGGGTGTAAATTGGAAACTTTATTTTGCGACAGTGATGCTAAGAATGAACTTACCGTTCACCTTCATTATAATTTAATAAAGGACTGATCACCCGGTATTTAATTAGGCAGGGTGTCACAAACAGCTGCCAAATGGCCCCTTAAGAGGCATGAACAACTCGTATGGGACCAATGTAACTTGTAAGAACTGGTCGCGTACTCACGGGTCTCCCGGTTTGAGAATATGACGATAATTTAAAATATCTAGATTAGACTTAAAAATATGCCATTAGAGGGTAAAGATCCAAGCTATCTCCCAAACGGTCTCGTTAGAGGCACTAACACCTCGTACGGGACCATTGTAACCCGTAGGAACTGACCTCGTAGTCACGGATCTCTCGGTTTGAGAATATGATGATAATTTAAAAATATCTAGATTGGGCTTCAAAATCAATTATTAGAGGATGAAAACCCAAGCCAACCCTTAGACGATCTCGTAAGTGTCACTAACACCTCGCACGTGACCAATATAACTCGTAGGAACTTACTGCGTAGTCACGGGCCTCTCGATTTGAGAACATGACAATAAATTGAAAATATATAGATTAGGCTTAAAAATAAGCCGTTAAAGGGTGAAAACCCAAACCATACCTCAAAGGGCCCCGTAACAAGCACTAACACCTCGCACAGAACCAATGTAACTCATAGGAACTGATCGCGTACTAACAGGCCTCTCGGTTTGAGAATATGACTATAATTTAAAAATATATAGATTAGGCTTAGAAAGAAGCCGTTGAAGGGTGAAAACCCAAACTAGACCCCAAACGGCCCCGTAAGAGGCACTAACACCTCATACGGGACCAATGTAACTTGTAGGAACTGGTCGCGTAGTAATAGGCCACTTGATTTGAGAATACGATGATAATTTGAAAACATATAGATTAGACATAAAATCAAGTCGTTGAAGGGTGAAAACCCAAACCAACTGCCAAACGGCCTCGTAAGAGGCACTAACACCTCACATGGGACCAATGTAACTCGTAGGAACTGACCATGTAGTAGCAGGCCTCTCGGTATGAGAATATGATGATAATTTCAAAATATATAGATTAGGCTTAGAAACAAGTCGTTAAAGGGTAAAAACCCAAACCAGGTGCCAAACGGCCCCATAAGAGGCACTAACACCTCGTACGTGACCAATGTAACTTGTAGGAACTGATCGCGTAGTAATGGGCCTCTCGGTTTGAGAATATGATGATAATTTAAAAATATATAGATTAGGTTTAGAAACAAGCTCTTGAAGGGTGAAAACCCAAATCATCCCCCAAACGGTCCCGTAAGAGTCACTAACACCTCGCACGGGACCAATGTAACTCTTAGGAACTGACCTCGTAGTCACGGGCCTCTCGGATTGAGAATACGATAATAATTTGAAAATATTTAGATTAGGCTTAAAAACAAGTTGTTGAATGGTGAAAACCTAAAACAACTGCCAAACGGCCCCGTAAGAGGCATGAAGAGCTCGTATGGGACCAATATAACTTGTAGAAACTGACCGCGTACTCACGGGTCTCTCGGTTTGAGAATATGATGATAATTTAAAATATCTATATTAGACTTAAAAACATGCCGTTAGAGGGTAAAGATCCAAGCCAGCCCCCAAACGGTTCCGTAAGAGGTACTGATACCTCGCACGAGACCACTGTAACTCGTAGGAACTGATCGCGTAATCACAAGCCTCTCGATTTGAGAACATGACGATAATTTGAAGATATATAAATTAGGTTTAACAATAAGTCGTTGAAGGGTGAAAACCCAAATCAGACCTCAAACGGCCCCGTAAGAGGCACTAACACCTCGAACGGGACCAATGTAACTCGTAAGAACTGATCGCGCAGTCACGAGCCTCTCGATTTGAGAATATGACAATAATTTGAAAACATATAGATTAGGCTTAGAATCAAGCCGTTGAAGGGTGAAAACCCAAATCAGCTGCCAAATGACCTCGTAAGAGGCACTAACACCTCGCATGGGACCAATGTAACTCATAGGAACTAACCACGTAGTAATGGGCCTCTCGATTTGAGAATATGATGATAATTTCAAAATATATAGATTAGGCTTAGAAACAAGCCGTTGAAGGGTGAAAACTCAAATCAGCTGTCAAACGGCCCCGTAAGAGGCACTAACACCTCGTACGGGACCAATGTAATTTATAGGAATTGACTGCATAGTAACGGGCCTCTCAGTTTGAGAATATGACGATAATTTGAAAATATATAGATTAGGTTTAGAAACAAGTCGTTGAAGGGTGAAAATTCAAATCATCCCCCAAACGTCTCCATAAGAGGCACTAACACCTCGCACGGGACCAATGTATGTCGTAGGAACTGACCGCGTAGTCATGGGCTTCTCGGTTTGAGAATACGACGATAATTTGAAAATATATAGATTAGGCTTAAAAACAAGCCGTTGAAGGGTGAAAACCCAAAACAGCTACCAAACGGTCCCGTAAGAGGCACTAACACCTAGTACGGGATCAACGTAACCTGTAGGAACTGGCCGCATAGTAACGGGCCTCTCAGTTTGAGAATATGATGATAATTTAAAAATATATAGATTAGGCTTAGAAACAAGACGTTAAGGGGTGAAAATCCGAATCAACCCCCAAACGGCCCTGTAAGAGGCATTAACACCTCGCATTGGACTAATGTAACTCGTAGGAACTAACCATGTAGTCACAACTCGTGTAAGATTTTCGATTTGAGAATATAGTAATAATTGTAACTCGTATATGCCATTTTTTAGCTTGAGTAAGCTTTTTTTTATTAATTACATGGTTACTAATATCATCTCTTTTTTGTATCCTATTTTTTTTGCAGGAGAACATTTTATCATTTTCTTTTATTCACATGGAACACACGGAGAAGTCAATGGTTTACAATTAGGGGATTATTTATTTAATGTCGTTAATATTTCGGTATCTATTTTTTATGTTATAGTCGTGCGGGTTTTTATAGTCTTATTGTTAACTTTTATGTTCGTGCGGGCTTTTGTAAATTGTTATATTTTATAACCGTGCGGGCTTTATATTACGCAGGTTTTATATTAGCAGGTTTTAGAATGTCCAGAAAATAGATGAAACTCTGCCCAATTTTTTTTTGGTTTGTGAGACTTGTAATATATTGAAATTTGTATGTACATTAGTTTATCATCAACGTGCGGGATTCACAATTTGTGAATTTTCTTGTTTTCAAATAATTAATTTTTTTTTCTTTGATCCTAAAATTTGGCACAGTTCAAAACAGTGCCAAAAATGTATCAAATTTTGGCACGGTTTTGAACTGTGCCAAAAATTTGTCAAAATATACTCAATCTGGCACAGTTTAAAACTGTGCCAAAAGTGTGCCAGAAATATTAAATTCTGACACGGTTTAAAAGTGTGCCATAAGTATTTCTGTTTGGTCAAATCTGACACACTTTTAAACCGTGCCAGAAAAAAATGGTCATTTTGGAACACGTGATTCTGGCAAAATTCAAAATCGTGTCGGATTTGATTTGACACAGTTTTAAATCGTGCCAGATTGCTGTTTTTGGTGTGGTGTATATATGTTAAATTTGTTTTATTGGTTGTGTTTGTTTGGGTATTGAGATTCTAATTATATATTTATCTAGGGTTTTTAAATTTGAATTTAGTTAGGGTTTCTAATTTTAGGTGTGTTAGACTTAATGTTTAGAGTTAAAATTGGGGTTAATTGATGTTAATAATTTCCTCATGTTATGCTATCAATTTTAGGAGATATTGATATCATGTTATACTATTACTTTTTTCGGAGATAGTATTTATCTTAATTTTTTTGTTAAATTTTTTTCTCTTTTCATTAGATTAAATAAATATTTTAGTAATTATTTGGTAAATACTCAAAAATAACCTCAAAAAAATTTGGTCCAAGGGCTCCTGCCCCTGGATCGCCAAAAATTACCATTAAATTAACCCACACTTTCGAAAAATTCTAATTACATCCCTGAGGAGGTGGATAAGATAATATTATCTCATTCCATGGTGTGGGATGGGATAGAATTTCAAGTGGGATCAGTTATTTCACCTCACGTTTCGTGTTTGATGGGATAGGATTTCAAATGAGATAAGTTATAGCAATTAAGTCTCTTATCCCACTTGGTGTTGGATAAAACCATCACACCTACGAGGTGAGATTATTTTATTCTGTCGATATGGAATAACTCTTATCATATCGTCTTATTCAGCGCATCAAATGACCTTATATATTGAACTTAAAGGCCTCAACTACAATTTCCAGAGGAGTTTACATAGAAATAATTAATAATCTCACCAATGGCAATTAAAGGAATTGGTAGTCAATCCAATTGTTTAAAGGGTCTGATCGTCTGACTACGGGGCCGTTTGTTTTTTTAGCCTCTGAATATTGAATGTTTATTGTTCAACTCTGAATGTTGAGTGCCGAAATCTAAATGCTGAAAAGTATGTGTTGTTATTTATCTGAATGAACTTCTGAATATATGTTGTTTGTTTGGAGTTATTTGGCTCTGAATGCTGAATACAATTAACTTGATCATTTTGCCATTAATAACAATTTACTAATTTTTTAATGTTAAGAGTCATTTAGCAAATAAAATAAGGGTAAAATTGGAATGAAATTTCATTAAAAAAAATTAATCACTAAGCATTAAGCATTCAAATGGGTACTTGTCTCTTAATGTTAATTTTAACTATTTTTTTAGCATTTAGAGGTAAAAACAAACACCAAATAATACTTCTTAATATTGAATGAAACTCAATTCAGCATTAAGAGGTAAAACCAAACGCCCCTAAGAAAACAACTTTGACTAAAATTAACGGATTAAGGCATTCAAATGATCATGCTGTCTTTTAATTTTTTCTATCTTATATGGCCATCCACAAACTACCGGCTTACTTGTATGACCTTTAATTCCTAATTAAGCACGAAAATTGAAGGAACTAATTTATAATATCGGTTTCTTGATTTGTTCCAAGTTGAAAGGAATGAGGTGTATAAGGGATTGTTTTCTTTATCTTAATTTTTGAATTTGAACCATTCAAATTTAAGAGGTATTAAATGATGTTTGTTTTTAAAATGATTAAAAAGCTAATGGTTATATTTGTCTATGAATGATTAAGAGGTAAACTAAATATATTCGTTCATGAGATACATTCAAACATAAACACAAATATATGTTTTCGTATTCAGATTTCAAACTTCAAATTAAGACTTCAAATTCAAATGAAAAAATAAGCACAACCTAAATCAATGGCAAATAGAGCTTTCTGTTCAGAGGACGCCGGTAACTTTATTTTGTTCTTCCGGATATCTTCTTTCGTGAACTGGTACTAGAGTAACCACCTCCTCTTATTGGATTACTATTTTCTCTAAGAAATTAAAGTTATTTTCACACAATCATGTTACTATTTTTTCTTACGTACTCAATTTTCTTGCTCGTTCAATTCTTCTGTGTTTCTCCCAATTCTTCAATTGATAAATTCATATATAAAACATCATAATTCATATCAATAATTTAAACCACGCCATACTAATTCATATCATAATATTTTTTTTGCATACAAAAAGTACAAAAACTCGACTAAATTTGGACTAAATCTCTTTACTCATTGCCGATCAATTAAATTTGGATTGAATGCTAAAACTTTTAACATTTGCAACCACAAAGCAAGACAAAAACCATGATAGATGATATATTTCCACAACCTTTTTTTATTTCAAGCAAAGAGATGCTCCAGTACAGCCTTAAAAACTAAGGGTATTTTTACTTGAGTATATTAAATATAACCCAATTTAGGTCAATTCTATTCTGCAGAAAGACTAGTGGGGCGAAGAAATAAATTGAGAATTAAGAAAAACACGGAGATTGAGCAGGAGGGTTCATCATTGCATATTTCTGAGTCCAGCTACGAGCCGTTGAATCATACTTGACTTTATCTGAACAAGTGGATCATCAGGGTTTGGATCCGTTAGCAGTGAACATATGGAGAGCAAAACCTGCATAAATCACCCCCATCACAATTTTGAATCGTTAGTCAACAGTTAAATATTAAATGATAATAATACCTTGGAGAGCAAAACCTGCACCTACCATTTGCTTTGCGTCTAGATGTCCCGTTTGGATCTCGCTATAAATGCAATCATTTCGATTTCTATTTTGTGAAGGGAAATGCTTTGTGTCCCAAACAACTCCCCCAAATCGCATTAAGTGTTATACCTTATGGTATGGGTCCTGCCAGGGCACAACCCATTAATGCTATTTGGGGGAGATTTGGGGGATTTGTTTGGTACCCATAGCATCACTCTTTTGTGAATGAGCTCGGACCATATAAGATGAGATATTTTGTAATTTATTTTGCATGTGACTGAATACTGATAATTAATCAAATAGAAAAAGAAATTTAACAATTTTAAGGCCATCCGTGTTTCCCTTGAGTGACTTTTGTTAATTAAATATGTTTTTCCTTGTTAATAAATAAAACTGGTTTAATTTACATATGGTGTTGAATTTCAGAGATGGAAAAGATCATTCACCTTGGATATGGTGAGAGCAGGACTCCATTGTTCCTTAAGTATGTCCAAACAGATATTACCATTACTGTTTATGTTTGGATGGAAAACTTTGGTCCTGAAGGCAACCTGGAGACCGTATTAGCAGGAATAGCATCAGTTGTTTTCTTAAACTGTTTTTGGAAATTAAAATAGCAATGATTTTATCCAGTATAGACCTTCTATGGTAGAAAAGTAGAAACAAATAAAGATAAACCATTTCTTATGTATGTATTACCTTTGGAGGTTTAAAAGGATAGTCAGGTGGAAAATGAATGGTCACAAGGAAGACGCCGCCAGAATAGGGGCTATCATTTGGACCGATGATAGTTGCTTGCCAATGAAACATGTCCTCTGCCACAGGACCTAAGATGTATATATATATATAATACACTAATTATCCATTGTATGATGAAAAGGTAATTACTAAGATGAAAGCCAATTTAATGTGTGCGGTGTCTATACCTGCACTGCATGAGGTTGGGGGATCTCTCTGCAAGTCCTTAAGCTCCTTCACGATTCTCTTTGAAGCCATTCAAGTGATTTCTCAAGTAGAATTTCTTACAATTACACACACGCAAGCACAGAGACAGAGAGAGAGATGAGATGAGAAATTCAAGAGGGGAAGCAAAATCAGAAGGCAGACACTGAATAAGCTTCTTGTGGGAGGAAAATCACACGTATTTAACGCGAGTTCTATAGGTGGTGGAATGAGAAGGTGAGGGACAAGGTACACTGATTTTTATACAACTGAGGAAAGGCCTTTTATAGATTCCAGGAAAAAATAGCAAGTAAAGAATCAAGGAGTTTTGAATTTAAAACTTCATTTCAGAAGAAAAGTAAGTAAAACCTTGAAGATGCCTTTTATCACTAATCCAGTGCTATCTGTCAAAGTGTGAAATCTATCCACTTGTACATAATGCCTTCCTAATACTAGATGACAAATCACTCACTTAAACAGATGCTAAAACAATATATAATATATATATATATATATATATATATATATATATATATATATATATATATATATATATATATATATATTTGCAAACCAACGATTCCAATTGTAGATTTCAACATTACCTTTAAGAGGATGGCTAAAATTTAGCTGGAGGACACTTGCAAAGACATCCATTCAATTGGGGAATATATGGAATTGACAAACATATATAACTCACTTTTCTGCAAGAGAGATCCGTGCTTAGACAGCCATCTATTTGAAGAGAATCAGGGGCCACTTCTTTTGGCAGTAGATGTGAAAGCATCACAGGTCTTCAAATCTACAGAATCCTTCAAAAAGGTGAATACAGAAAGATGAAAATATGATGGTCAGTACACAAAAATTGTAAATAGTCGAGAATTCAATTATTTTTCTTTTCACATTCCCCGTATTAGTAGTTTCACAAATTATTTATGAATCTGATCACCTAGCTTCAGCAAGTGCAAAACAAATTACAAACCACTGGAAGGATATGACTAGGCAGAAAGAATATCATAAGGTTTTCATGTCAAAAATATTCAACACAATCATAAACTATTAGCACATCTTGCAGTAAAAAAAAAATAAGCTTTAACAAGAAGAAACCATACTATTGTTGTAAACAATATCCACAATCTATGTGCATAACATTATCCTCATAGAAATAGAGTTATGCACAATACCAAACATATAGTCTTTATCACTAATATATATATCATGTTACAACCAAACGTGACAAACCAATCACTGGATGCTTTAAGAGAGCTCCAAACAACTACAGCAAGCAAGCTTCTTCCTCGCTGTGAAAAGAAAATAGAAACCTATCAGAGATTCATAGGGTGACACCGAATAGGTAATCTTTTCTCTGCTCGCCAATTCTTTCGACAATCACAATATAGTGCATGCTTTTTGTCTCTTTCTTCTCTTTCTCTTCTGCTTTGGTGGTTGCAGAACCACCTTAATGGCAGCATCAAAAACTGCCTTCACGTTCTGCAATTCATAAGGAGAATTTCCAAATATATCATCAATGATATGTCATTATAGAATAATTCTCGATTAAGATGAACAATGGCATAATAGAAATTATAAAATATATCACCTGCTGGGTTTTTGAACTACATTCAACATAAGCAGGAGCCCCAATTAGCTTCCTTAGCTCCTCTCCCTTTAAAAAAGCAGAAGTCAGGTTCTCTCAAAGGGCTGGAACCCTCAATCCAAAATCGAAGTGTGCAAACTAGCTCTAGACACTAGTTAAATTGTCAATAGCTATACCTGAACTGTGGTGATGGGCACGGCACCAGGATGGTCTACAAAGAACTGTTTATCATCCCTGAGATCTACAAAAATTAAATTCACCACTCATTCACACTGAATGCACACACAAAAAAAAGAGAAAAAACAAATAACATTATAAAATTAGAGAAGATATAGAATAGAGGAGAGGAGATATCAATATTCAATTTTCCAGTTCATTTAAAGCTGCTAATTCATTACATCATATTTATTTAAATAGGGAACACCAAGCATGAAAACAACATCACTCAAATCCCTAAAATAATCCTAATTATATCAATCAAGCACCAAAATAGGTGCTCAAAATCTTACGTGCAATATTCCAATTTTCCCATTTTCTTCAAAGCAAATGATGTAATAAACTAGGGATAGGCCTGTGACATTGCACAGTAAAACTTTTGTTCCCATTCTATTCATGGTTATTGTACGCTTTGTGCCTATGGCATGTCCAGCACATCCCAGAATTTAGGGCGCATTTCATAATATTTTAGAATACAACCACATTTGTTACATTGCTTTATTTTAATTTTATAGGGTTTAACTTGTATTTTGTTTTTGCTCAGATTTATTTTACATGTTTTTAATTATTTTATAAAAAAAATTCAAATAATTGTCCATGTGAAGTTTTTTTTTTTTTTTATTGGTCATTTTTTTTACTTTAACCCTTGAGATATTGCAGTATTTAGAAATACCCCCTACAAGCCCAACATGTGCGTCAAACCGCTTGTACCTTGTGCATTATCCGTTTCATGCGAGTGGTAATTCTAAATATTGAAGTTATCGTGGGTATCTCTAAATAGCACATTATCTCGGATAAAATCACAAACCCTTTTTTGTTTGGTAAGGACCGTAAGGTAATATTAGTAATTCCAAGGTATAATTCGTAATTGTTGAAAAGAGGATTCGAACTGTCGAACTAAGCGTAATTGACAGATTTGTTGGGAGTAGAACTCACGATTTGGACCTGCAACAGTAAAATCACCCAAAACAGGCCGTAAAACTTTACTGCGAGTTCTACATGTTCATTTCGCAGGTCATATATGGGTGGCCTTTATAATTTCGCAAGTTGATGCAGGTTGTATACCCTAGCTCATTTGCTACCCGTTAAAAGCCCACTTATAATCCATAAAACCTTATCAGACTTGCAACTTTTAGCATTTCTCTCTCTCTCTCTCATGCAAGATTTAGATCAACCCCCACCCCCCGGGTCAGTATCTCCCATCCTCCCAAATCTAATTGTCCTCCGTGTGGATATTTATTTTCCCTATAATACTGAAATATCTTCTCTGGAAAACTTTAAACTCATCATAGATATATCCGATTTTTCTCTTTCACGGTTTAACGGAGTTGATGGGGGTGATGGAGCCGGATAGACCCAGCAAATGGGCGGGTCAAAATGGATATGGATAAATCTGGACAGGTCAGGCAGGATATTCGTGTCGGGTCTGGTCAAACCCGGGTCAGTTTGACCCCCTTTTTTGCCGGAGTACCTTTGTGTATTCAGCAAATCCAATTTAATTTCTGAAACAAACAAATCAAAATCAAATCAAAAAATTATCAAATAACACTAATATTTTAACAGGTTTTCAACAAATTAACACTAGCATTTATGGTGGTATTCAACAGCAAAAATGAACAAATAAAACTACCACATATTGTGATATTCAACAACAAAAATGAACAAATAATAACGTTTATTTTTAACAGGTATCTAACAAAAAACACTAACATATATGGGGAACTCATTGAGTACTATTCAACAAAAAAAAAAGAACAAAGATCAATAGATAACATATTTTGAAGAGGCGATGGTTTTGAACGGGTTCCGGCGAGAGAAGAGGCGAGGGTTTTGATCGGTCCCGGCGAGAGAAGAAGCGACAGTTTTGGCCGGTTTTGATCGGTTCCAGAGAGAGAATAAAGAAGGGTCCGGTTGTGAGAGAGATGAGTTTTGATAGAGAGGGATTTTGAGAGAGACCGTGAGAAGCAGCCGCTTATTCTGGTGTAGAAAGAGTGAGTTGCTTATGTGGGTTTTTAGGCTTAATAAAGGTTGACCCGTTTAGACATGCTCATATGACCCGCTAATTATCTGACCATTTTGTTTGCTTAACCCGTCTAAACCCACAAAAAAATTTGATGGGCCCCAATCAGATATTATGGGTGGATTATGGACAATTTTGGTCAAAAAAGTCCATTTTGCCCGACCTAGCGCCGGCGCAGGTAATGAAGTCGATTGTGCCGCTTGGTAAGGCCGTTGTGTTGGGTATTTATGCTTTTATTGTTTCAAATCATCCTCAACTGATTAATCTCAAGGACAAGCCGTATTTCTCCTTTCTAAAGCTCCTCTATGTCTCTTGTATTATTTTTAGTATCACTCGCGAAAAGAAAGAAAAGTAATTAATATATATTTTCAAAATAATAAGCCTTTGAAAAAAGTTCTATGATATTATCTACTATATAATTGGTAGCATTCCCGGGGACATACACCAAGAAAAAGGACTGGGCTGAGGGTTATCCAGTCCGAACCCAAGCCGAGAAGGACGAAAATCCATGGACAACCCACCCAAACCCTGCTCAACCCGCATCTGACCGATCAATTTCACCGATCTGTCAGTATCAGTTGGAAAGACCCAAGAGTTCTCGCGGCATGTCCGTTCACCCCTTATCGGGAGTCTTAGGGTATTTAAATTTGAGACTAGAATATGATGGCTGTCCTGCCATTCTCGTTGCCTATATATATATATATATATATATATAGAGAGAGAGAGAGAGAGAGAGCATTTTTTGCCAGGAGGCATTTCTTAGATCAAACACCAGAATATGCCCCCCACCTGTTCGGACACTACCTGCATGCCGCCTCCACATTGCCTAGTCTATAGATGGAAAACAGTTTCACGAACTTTATCATCAAGAAAAAACAATAATGTTGTTACTCTATTGCATTTAGCATGGGCCCTTGCGTCAACTCATCCACTATCGAAACCCTACATATAATGACCAGAACCTTCATCTATGGTGTCTCATATCTGCCTAATCTCTCTAAATTGTCTTGTTCTCACCCTCATCTCCTCGTACTTACTAATTCATACCTATACCCAATGGTCAACAAGAAGGCAGAAGGCCACATAGGTGGATGGCAGGTTTTATTATTATTTATCAGATACTAAAATAAATAAAATATACTAGCACAAACTTAACAATTCAAACAAAAAATCCAGTCATTCAATATTTCAGGGACAGAAAACACACACAAAAACAATGGCCAAATGTATACAAATATATGGGCCTGAGTCAGGCGCAGAGCACATTTAAGAACCTAGGCAGGAGTTTTAATCACTCACTGTATCCTATATTGTTGGTATTCTCCGTGGAAGTGGGTTATGCCTCGAGTGATCTAATAAATTACCCAATCCCTACATTTTAGTACCTCCACTAGTTAACTAACCTAACATTTCGCGACTTCACTAGGGAGGTTTCTTAAATTCATGGGGACAACACCATCACGTCATGACAAACAGAGAGTTAACGAGCATGGCCAAGTCATTTCTTCCACCAAAAATGACAAAGCCACTTCGGAGTCTCAGCATCTAGCTACTGGCAGTTGCAGCTCTCATATTATCGAAATCGTGGAGGTAAATTAGTTTCTATTGCAATTTTATGCCACTCAAGGGATCTCAACAAGTTCCTCCAATGACAGAGGTTTCTCAAAAAGATTACACTAGTGAACATTTTGACAACATCATTAGTCAGCTCCCCAATCAATCAACCTGCAAAAGCTTCACAACTATCAAACAACCAAGTACCAACTCATGGCCCCAAGAAACACCTTCCAAAACACTGCTGCCTGTGCTGTGTGTACGACTATTCCTCCTACAAACCCTGTAAGCCCATTTTGTCCTACTCTTAGACCTCACTTCAGCACTATGGACGAAGTCCAAGGATTCATTCGGGCTCTGGCTGAATTGGCAGCCTCGAACTCTGACTTAGATCTTCAACCCCCCAACCCGCAGTACATTTTAGATATGCACTTGTTCTCAAGAGCGTGTAAAATTGTTTTAGTAGAACATTTAAGCGCCTACAGTAACGTAAAAAATCTTCACCTCAAGGGGTTCTCAAAGTCCTTGATTGATAAAGCTTATACAAGGTACTAGAAGTTGGCCTCTGTAAGTGTATCCTCGTGGGAGGATCTTCTTGGTCAATTTTCAAAGTTCTATAGAAATGCATTATCACTGAATTGGCAAGTGATCAGCAACACCAAAATGAGGACACCATTGCTTTCATTCTGTCAGTTAAGGGACCATTCTTCGCAATGTAACGAGGCCATCCCAGAGCCTCAGCTCATTAAATTCTGGATCGAGGGAATCCTATCTGACGACAAGGTTTACCTAATCAACCGGACACTGTGGGCCGTTCAAGAAATTTTCTGACACGGCTCACAACATTTTTAACGTGATCAAGATGATCACACCTCAGCTCGCCAGGAACTTTGGTGGCAACATCATCCTAAGCAAGGGGGAAGGAGAGTTATTATATACAAAAGATGCACCCCCATGATGAGCTCAGAATTAAACCTTTCCCAAACCACCAAAAGGGAGCAACTCTATTAGCACAACAGGGAGCACTGAACCAAAAAGCATAAAGAGTATATAAATGACTGGAGTGAACAATAAGCATAAAACTCTACCAGGAACGAAATTAAATAAAGGGAAAATGAAAATTTCACCCCAATATTTAGGGTCATTTTCTTGGACCCGATATTTTTAAAGTTTCAATGTTAACCCTAATGTTTGAAAAGTGTTTCAATTGAAGCCACCGTTACATTACTGATTAAGACATTAATGCAAATGATGATGTGGTGTCCTACGTGGCAAACCTGCCAACATAAAACTAAACAATCACTACTACTAAAAAAGCGGGAACTTCTTCTTCACTTGTCAAATGACCAAAATATCCTCATTAAATGTTTTATTCCTAGAATAACCTTACTAATACAGGCATCCCCTAATACCCCTATCACACCCGATCAAACATCCATGCCATACAAATGAGGAGTCGTATCTCCATCCCAACATTCATTCATAACATACATTCATCTTCTCATCTTTTAAGTTACACCAAGAAGATTCATTAATCTTCTCATCTTTCAAGAGAACACGAAATCTTAAACATTTGTTCAAGAGCAGATGGCACCTGAAAAAAACAAAGGTCAATATGAGGGATGTCGGGTTTTTGTATATGTCTATTTATTTCAAATTGCATCCTTTGTTGTTATTGTTCCTTCTTGCATCCTTTGTTCTTATTGTTACTTCTTCAAAAATCAAGGTAAATAATCCTACTTCTGTATAGAATTTTTCCTCACGCTGTTATGAATTTTTTTTTATAGTATGCCTACTCATATAAAATTAATTCTTAGTACAGATTACCAAGTTCAATAATCTCTTAACTTTCCTAATGAATTGTTAATTGAAATCTTATAGGTTATTATCATTATTGGTTGTACAAGCTCCGATTCTGAAGGAATTCCCCATTTGTTTACCGGGTATGTGAAATTATACGTTCTACAATTTTTTGTTTCGAGAATTTTTTTACTAATAATGTTCATTTTTTGGTACTGTTAAATTGATATAGTTAGTTGTTCAATAATTTTTTCCAAAGTTATATAAATTAAAAAACAAACAAGAGATAATTTCAAATTGCATCCTTTCTTCTTATTGTTTCTTATTCTAAAATCAAGTTAATTTTTTGGTTCCAATATGCCTACTCATATAAAATTAATTCTTACTACAGATTACAAAATTTTAAAATCTCTTAGCTTTCCTAATGAAATGTTAATTGAAATCTTATAGGTTATTATTGTTATTTGTTGTACAAGCTCAGCTTCTGAATCAGAGACGGCTGAAGGAATTCTCCATTTGTTTAGGAGGTCTGTGAAATCATACGTTCTACAATTTTTAGTTTTGAGATTTTTTTTAGTAATAATGTTCGTTTTTTTGTTCTGTTAATGTGAAATAATACGTTCTACAATTTTTAGTTTGGAGAATTGTTTTAGTATTCAAGTATTGTTGCTAAAGCTTCGCTCTGTTATGTCACCGCTATCTACACTTTTAGACCTCTAAAACAATTTCTCTTGAACGACTCAAGTTATTTCGTCAAACTCATTTCATTATGTTTTTTTAACCTAAACTTGCGTATTCATGTTGGTAATGTCATTCATTTGATATGTCATGAAACTGTTATAGGATGATAAGAAAAAGATAAAGATACTATTATACTTTAATATTTCCAGATAAAATTATAGACCTTCCTAATGATACTATTCTACTTGAATATTTCAGAATAAAAGGTCTTCAATAATATTGTTGTTTTATGAGCTAGAATAGGCATTCACCTCCGTGTCCTTAGCCACCATAAAACTGTGTCATTTTGAGTATTGCAAATGAAACTACATAAAATCGAAGGCAAAAAATAAAAGAAGTATGTAGACAAAAGTGCAAGAAATATAAATTTAATGTACAAATTACATTAAATTAAAACTGTGATCGAGGAAATGAATTACAGAAAAAAAAATGCATTAGTGGCATACAAACAGGGGAGTAAAGTAGGTGCTACTTTGCTGGTTGATTGGCCTTAAAATTGCTTAGGTGAACCTGCAATATGGTTGATCCCAATTGTAGGTCTGGTATTTTCGATCCCACCATTGAAAGCTTGAGCTGTGAGATGTCAAACCGCTTCTAAAATTGTTAAGGACCAAGGAGCCTTTCACCATTCAGTTGTTTTAGGTATGCGTCAAGGTCTTCTATTCACCCACCACATGGGTTAAAAGCTACCCAACTGAAAAATAACTGAAAAGAGAGAGCTTCATTTTCCTTTTTCAAACTTATACATAGGCACACAATGGATAATACATCCTTACACCTAAGAGTCCGACGAATTGACATATCATCTCAATACTCTATATATAAAATAAAAATACCAATATCAGTGGACAATGTTTAAAAAATGTGAAAGGCGAGGCGTTTTGGCCGCGACGAGGCGAGGCGTAAGCCTCGAGGAGGTTGAGGCGTAAGCCTCACCGAAAAGAAAAAAAGGAAGGGAAAAAAATATAAAAAGTCTAATAATTTCACAAAAAAATAATCCAACACATTAAATGATGCAAAAGGGTCCATAATCATTCAATCCATCAACCAATCAAACTAAAAGTTCATCTCCATTACATCATTACCATATTGTTCATCACAAAAACATATTGTTCATCACAAAAATATAGAAAAACAAAGCATCCCCTCAAGCTTACTACTAAAACAATAATGGATCATCCGTATCCAAATGCTTGAAAAGCGGATTTAATCCATCCTCATCGCCGCTATCATCACCATCGCTAATAGGATCGTCCATTGAATCATCATCATATCTAATGGTCATCTCGTCATCATCATCACCCGAGTCAACATCAACAAATTCATCTTCCTCATCTACCAAGATCCCCTTTCATTTACCTATAAGATAAAATATAATTATTTTAACTCTTTAAAATAATTATTTAATGTAAAAAAGACAATTGTCAATACTAACCCTTTTTTGAAGTGTTAAATTGTGAATTATTTCTCTTTCTTCCTCGCCCCCCTCTAGCACTTTCACGGCGAATGGGAATGGGAATCTCTCCTACCCCTGTCACATCATCCATCGCTCCTGAGGCATCCGTAACCACCGAGGCATCTGTCGAATGGGAATCATCTTGCCCCGCTACCCACTCATCATATGAAGGTTGATGATCAATAACCAATGGGTCCTCATCCTCTTTAAGCGCTTTCTTTCTCAAAAACTGTCTTTAACTTCTTGTTATACATTATATACACCAATGAATTCAACCTCTTCGTTGACAAACAATTTCTCTTCTTCGTATGGAACTGTATAAATTTTTCAAATAATAATTTTTTAGTCATAAAATAAATAATAATGTTACAAATAATATTTTTTTACAAACGAATACCTGATTGAATGTGCTCCAGTTGCGTTCACATGCGGAAGAAGAGCATGTAAGACTCAAAACCCTCACCGCAATTATATATCACGTTGTTAATATGTGAAACGAATTAAAAAGTAAAAAATAAAAATTAAAGATGAATTAATACCTTCTTTGACTTTATCAAGGCGTTTTTGTGCTGCGGTAATTTCCCAACTTTCTCCAACATTAGGTCAATGCAATGGATGGCGCATGGTGTCCACCACAGACGTTTCCTCTTCTCCATCAACAACTTTCCCGACGCCTTATAATTCGAGGCATTGTCGGTTACAACTTGAATGACCAACTCCTCCCCCACCTCCTCAACAACACTATCAAGAAGCTTAAACAACATGTTTGCGTCCTTTATAGCATCCGACGCATCAACTGATCGCAAGAAAACCGTTCCATGTGGATTATTAACGAGAAAATTTATCAAATGGCGACCTCGAATATCCTTCCAACCATCCGATAATATGGACACCCCTGTTTGCATCCACGTTTTCTTTACTTCATCAACTACAATTTTGGCATGCCTTTCTTCCTCATCTAATATCCACGTGCTAAGCTCGTATGCAGTAGGAGGTTTCAACCCGCGACCATACTTTCCAATTGCCCGCACCATACTAATAAAGGAAGGACTATTTGCCACATGAAATGGAAGACCATTTTTAAAGAAAAATCTACCAACATCAAGGCATGCTTCATCTCTAGCCGCCTTTTCAGTTTTAGGCTTAAGTTGATCATCACAACCCTCATCATCAAGATCAACTAAAAACCTATCCATGGGTCCCCTAATCCCCCTAGCCGTACTACCCATACTTGAACCATCTTTTGAACTTGTAAAATACGCACCACTCCCAATATGTTCCTCGGATTTTCTTCGGGCCACATCTTTTTCAAAGTTTTTATTTTTCAAGAAATCCGCCATTTCCTGTCTCACACCCGTAGGAACTCTATCACATTCTCGAACATTTTTTTTCGTTCCCGCAAGATGATCTTTCATTCGTTTGACACCCCCCTTTATAACTTTATTGCAAAAACTTACATTGGATATAGACATATCCTTTCCCATTATCAACCTCCGTACCATATTTCCAAGCGGGATCCTTTCTAGACATAATTCAACTACAAAAAAAATATATATAACAAAGTTATTACAAAAAACAAGTTAAAAAATATTGTGAAACAGGTTTTATTAAAATATTGTGAAACAGAAAAAAAACAGAAAAAAGTGTAAAACTAAAAACTAAGCTAAAAATAAAAGTTTTTATAGGAAATAACAGAAAACAGAAAAAAACAGAAGAAAAAAAAAAGTTTTTACACGAAGAAAGAAAAGGTAAAAAAACTTAAAACCAAAGTTTTTATAAAAAAAATCTACTAAAACTAAAATTAATACTAAAACTAAACTAAAACTAATACTAAAACTTAAAAAAAAATAACATAAACACTTTCGTATAACAGTTTTTAGTAAAAAACTAGGGCCGGAGTTGAAGAATTAAAGGGTTTTGGTCTTACCGAGTGCCGGACTTGAAGAATGGAAGGAGAAGGATGGCCGGATTAGGGTTTCGGAGAAGGAGAAGGGTTTCGGAGCAGAGAGAGTAAGTAGGACTTGAATAATAGAAAGGTTTGGGTTTATTTCTAACGTACGGTTTTTTTTTTTTTAACTATCTTCTCTTTTCATTTTTTTAAGCCCCGTATAAGAGGCGTACGCCTCACCGCCTTGAGGGGTTGCACCTCATCCAAAAAGGCATAAGCCTCTATTTTATGGCCTGAGGCTTAAGCCTCGAGGCGTTTTTACCTCACCTCGCCTCGAGGCGAGCCTCGAGGTGTACTCCTCGGGCGCCTTTTTAAACATTGTCAGTGGATTTAATATTTGATAAGTGATAAATCTTTTATATGATGGACGTTACCCTTAATTTCGCATCCCACCGCGTCAAACCATCGAAGAGAGCATAACCGTTTATAGTAAACAGTTCACATTTTACACCTTACGCACTAGGAGTTTGTCCCTATTAAAAGACTAGAAGGTCTTCTTGAAAGTCATAAATAATATTCCCTCACTAATGGTATGGTAAAGGGCGTTAATGATGCTTACTCAACCGTTCACGACAAAATCAAGTTGTCCTTAAATAAATACATTGCGGGTCATTATTTCATATTCCCGTCAACGTTCTACAAATTCATCTCCTTTGAAGATCTACTCGCACAGAAATATGAAGAGAAAACCTATGGTAATTATTAGTACATAAGTTTTGCTCATACATTTATAAAAACTCATTATTTTATCTTATTTCTAATTCTCAAACATACATATGTGATAGTTTTTGTCATAAATGTGAAACCAATGAGGACTATTACAAAAGCATCCAACTCGAAAAAAGTGATTTTACGCGATATAACTCTCCGAGATACAAAGTATGAATCCTAAAATTTAACTTTTCATTATATAAAAAATATACTTTTATGTATGTAAATTTATTTCACATTGCTTAATATACTAATTGATGTTATAATTTATTACTTATCACAGATTCCAATCAATGAATTTCACTTTATGGGGAATGAAGGATAGCAATTAAGTAGCTTATCAGTCGATTATCCTTTAATAGTTGTTTCTCAAGCTAAACTTTCATCTTACGAAGGTAAAATATTCTTTTGCACTTTAAGCAACAACGAATACAGGTCCTACTAATTCTAATTTCATCAATTTATTCTTAACAGACGAATATAGCTTAAGTAGCGTATCAAAGACTACAATTCAGATTAACCCTGATATCATACAGGCTACCGAATTAAAACAATGCTTTGATTTTCTTTTCACAAACACTTTAGTTTCTACATTACATAAATATATTGACAAAATGTAACCTACAGGTTGAAGAGCTCATTAACATCCCCAAATTTCAAGAAATTTAGTTCGCCACCACCAAAAATAATCATGAATGCAGCCAAGGTTTCTATTCGTGATATTATAAATGGAGTTGCATCAACAAAGGAGGTAATACTTAATTTACTATGAATCACCTTTACATGTCTAACATTTTCATTACCATAACGTAACATAAAAATATTTTCACATTTCACATAATCTTTTCTGTTCTTTCGTTGCCATGATTATGGAGGTCAGAATCAAAGAAAACCCATGGTATGACGCTTGCAATGTTTGCAACAAGAAACTCATTGTTGCTAACGGAAATAGAGCCTGCTTAAATTGAGGTTCCTCAAATGGAAACTACACAATAAGGTTAAAAAAAATTGATAATCTATGATTTTTAATTTAAATAACTCATCAGACACACACCTTTACTTACTCATTATACAAACAAACGTAAGGTACTTACTTCAACTTGTGGTCCAAGACAATGACGAAAGAGCAAGGTTCTAAAAAACTCGGGGCGTGATCAAGGCGTGGAGGCCAAGCCTTAAGCCTTAGAAGCCTAGGCGGGCCTTGGCGTAAAAAGGCGTCAAAAGGCGTTTAGGCCTTCTTAATATATTTTAATATTTTTTAACCATTACAAGGGTATTAAAAAACTAAAACTATACATATCATAAAAATATGTTTGAATATTTTCAAATTAAAATACTATTTGATTATTTTGGATGAGATATTGGTCTGGTTTGTAAAAAACTCTTTAAAAAATGATATCATTTCACTAAAGCATTGTTGTTTTTAGAAAAAAATGCGCCTTAAGGTTTTTACCAAGAATAAGGCGTGAAAATCTTAAGGCGGGGCGTTTCTCCCAAGCCTCAAGCCTAGGCGTGCCTAGGCGGAGCCTAGGCGGGTTTTTTAGAACAGTGCGAAAGAGGATCAGTGACAATGTTCAATGAAGCAGAATCTTTCATTGGGTGCAACATTCCGACATTCATTGCTTCTAAAGATAAGGTAATATAATTTTTTTTACCAATTCAAACTCATTCGTAAATTCAATACGCTCAATCCTAAAAAAATATACTTAATATTCATATCGATTCTTTTACTCCACAAGGAATTTTGCACTTTGCACTCAGAATATATTAGAAAGCTATACACATGCATTGGCAAATTCTAATGATTCTATATTAAAGGAAAGTCAGTTAAAGAATCAGATCGAAAGCTAGCACGTTTCGTCGCTCACAAAATTGAAAAGAAGAACCTTCGCATCCAAACAAACGTCAAAAACAACATATCTGACCAAGGCATTTTCTTTTTCTTTTCGATTAAAGATTGTTGTTATCCAAGATTGATAAATACAATATCTTTTTCTTTCGATTAAACATAGTTATTATCCAAAGTCTTACAAAAACATATTTTGTGATGCTTTAGATTTTTAATTTTACATAATTCATATTAATTCAAAGCAAAGAAGAATATCTGGACTCACAAACACGTGCAACTCATGTGGGCACAACTAGTATTCAAAAAACTTGGAATGAATAAATAGATCACTAATATTAACATACATATATCCTCCGTCTCCATTCTCCCAAACCCATATGCTTTTTGACCAATGTTTTTAATCGCGATCGCCCAAGGTGTTGCGTTTTGGTTCCGGGATCACATTGCGCAAGCAATTCGTGCATTTCAGTTTTTTTATGAAAAAACATACAAAAAATATAATTAAATAAATAAGTTCAAACAATCACTCCAGATAAAGTCATAAGGCCATAAAGTACTAAAAAATCATTCCAAATAAAGGCACAAACATAGGACCACATCATTCCAAATTAAGCCACAAGGCCATAAAGTACCAAAAAATCATTCCAAATAAAGGCACAAACATAGGACCACATCATTCCAAATGAAGCCATATAACGCAAATAAGCAATTGAAAATTAACACACAATATAAATTTCAGAGAACATATCATCAATAATTAACATTTTAAACTGAATATTTGAAAATAATTAATAAGTAACTTTTTGAGATAATCATAAATAAAGAGATTTTTAGAGGATAAAAACATGGATAGATAACATTTTAATATGAAAAAACAAACATATTTAAGGTTTGGACCGAATCATATATAAAAAAAATGAGACTAAAAACATAAATAGGTAAAAAGGGCAAAGAGCAAACCCAATGCACGAGGCTTCCGCCACTGCGGGGTACTGGGGGGGTTGGATGTACGCAGCCTTACCCCTGCATACGCAGAGAGGCTGTTTCCGTGACTCGAACCCGTGACCTCCAGGTCACAGCGGGGCAACCTTACCGTTGCGCCCGGGTTCACCCAGATAAAAAGGTAACATATTAAAATGAAAATAAACAAACCTGTTTAAGATTTGGACAGAATCATAAAAACACAAAAAAAAAATAGATATTTATGCAATCCTCAGCCTCAATCGACCTCAAAAAAAAAAAAAAAAAATGGTAGCGATAACCTTACAGTTTGGACTTTGGACATAATCGATGCAATCTTAAGCCTCAATCCCTCAATCGACCTCGAATTGGTCCGGCGACTTCGTCTTGGTCCAGTGACCTCGGATTGGTCGAAAATATGGTCGCCTTTGAAGAGAAAAGGGTTTCGGAGATTAGGGTTTTTGCTCTCTTATCTTTGGGGAATTTGGGAAATACAAAAGCAATGAAATGGAATGACAAAGGGTTTCAAATTGATGTTTTTATTTGGAAAAAAAAAAAGCACCAATTGCACGAGTGTTGCACCGAATAGCGCATAATTGGGCAAACTAGAGCTTAATAGAGCACAAAAGGGCGCCACATCAACAAATTGCGGGTGCTTTTTAGACATTACGCAAACCTGTATACGCTATATAGCGTTTTTGCCTGGACATTGTCAAAGCCAGTGACGCTCTTGGTGTCTGTGGATCAAAGAAAGGTTGGCGTGAACAATCTCAAACATGCTCTCTTTCTCACGCTTTCATCCACATATGTAGATTGCATTAGTTTTCTTCAAGTGTCGATGGCACGGATGGATTGAAACTTTTCGGATCTTAATATTCTTGTTCTTCGTATTCTTCATGTATCTGAGCTGGTCTGGGGCTTTGGTAATGGTGGTAGTGATTTAGTGCTGAAGATCATAGGTCGTGGTGGAGTTAATTGTTACTGAAGTTAATTACATTTTAGATGGTAATATCTTAATTATTTTCTTAGCCAAGATCATAGGTCGTGGTGGAGTTAATTGTTACTGAAGTTAATTACATTTTAGATGGTAATATCTTAATTATTTTCTTAGCCAGAAGGCAGCTATATACTGGATATATGACACATAGGATGCCACATTAGTTGTGCATTTGTACTTCTATTAAGTCTTTTAATGGCAATGTAATTGCGGGTTTAATTCAAATATTTTAAAACTTAGGGTCAACATTGCAACTTTCAAAACATCAGGTTCAAAATTGAAAATGACCTAAACTTCTTGAGTTAAATTTGCATTTTCCCCTTACATAAATATAACTGAATGGAGAGAGAGAGAGAGAGAATCATTTGAAACTGGAAGAAATAAAGTATAAGCATTTGTCGGGCAAAAATGAATCTCTACCGACCCACCCACCGAAGAAAGAATGAAAAAATTGAACATATACAAAAATGTATATACCATCTTACCTCTTTAAGCTCCGTATCTAGACATATCAACTCTTGTGAGAACCTTAAATGATGACCAATATTTTTTTAAATAGTAACAAATTATATTTGTTTTTTTGGAGGGGATTTCCATAATGAGAAGAGCATCTAAAAAAATACCAAAAAATTTAATCGGGCAGTCGGTGAAATGCAAAGTTGATATATATGTATGAATTTCGGCCGTCGAAACTTTAGATGATCATCTGAACCACTTTTGAGTTGAATATTTTGCTGAAATTCAGTGTAGATGATCCCTCATTATGGAGATCATCTAAAAAAAAATCAGCAAAATATAATTTTCTTTCTATTTAAAAAATTGGTCATATATATATATGGGGTGGGATATTATGCGGGGGCACAAAAAGGATAAATCATATGCCTGCTCAAAGTTGTAGAAACTGTAATGTTGATATTTGAAAAGAAAATGATAATTGATTTTGCAGACCCCAATCATGGTGGTTCACTAAAACAATGCACACCAACTCTAACATGTCACAAGTTACTTGTGTACAAAACCATGGATTTAACACTGTAATAAGATAAATTTATTCATTGACAATGAAGTGAGGAACTATTACTCTAAAATTAGAATAAAAAGGATCATAACAATTACCAATCAAACTAAGATGGCAGTCAAATTTTATATCAATGTGTAGAGTAAAAATAGTGAGGCGTACAACTCAATTAATATAGGAAAATGATGGGATAGGAGATGCTAACCAAGCTTTGTTCCAACAAGAATTATTGGAACCCCAGGTGCATAATGCCTCAATTCAGGAATCCACTGGAACATTGAATAGATAACGAATCCATCAGCACCATACCAATAAACAGCACTTACAGTCACAAACCTCAATCTGGTTGCCAAGTAGATAAAGGTGAAAGATTCAAATTCAGGATTCTTATAAATCTTGTTGATTTTGCTACCTAAACTTTTTTTATTAGAATTTTTTACGTAAAACTCAAAAGAACCGAGTCAAAATAAGTTAAGTCGAGTCGCTAATTTGTCTTATTTGGAAAATAATGGAAAACATGGAATCCCAAATTAGATTCTTCCCTTTCTACACCTCTTAGCAAACAAATGAGGCACATAGAAAAGTAAAATAATTTCAAAAAAATGACAAGTATCTATTCAAAGCCAAGCACACCTTTTTGGAGATATTCTCATAGCTAGCCTTGCTAATGAGAGAAAATGCAAGTATAAAAACATCAGCCCCGCGATAGCTCAAAGGCCTTAATCTATTGTAATCCTCTTGTCCTGTTCCATCAAGTGAAAAAGTCAAAAACCGCACATTACACGTTACCCAGTGCGCAAGGCTCCCACGTTAACTGCAGGGTCGGCTGGCCTTACCCCCATATACGGAGAGGCTGCTCCCATGTCTCGAACCGAAACCAACCGTAACTTGGACGCGGGCACTTGCGATCGCACCAAATTACACCAATAATAAGAACTAAGTGGGAATAATTAACAAACCTGCTGTATCCCACAGCCCTAGGTTAACAGTGCTCCCATCCACAACCACATTTGCACTGAAATTGTCAAAAACCGTTGGCACGTAATCCTGTTCACATTTCATGGACATATCAACGGACGAAATACTTCAAAATTTTACAATATTACCCCCTATATCCACCTTTAAGAAAAAAACATATCAATATCACCGTATTCCAGCAATTTTAACATTGAATTGGAATATTCTCCAAATTAATAAAAATAAAAGAAGAATGTAACATTAAAACCAAGAAATAAAAATTTGTCTAATGAATCGAAAATAAAAAAGAATGCAAGGAGACTGACAGTGGGGAAGGTGTTGCTGGTGTAGGAGATGAGCATGCAAGTTTTACCAATAGCTCCGTCTCCAACGGTCACGCACTTTATGAACCTAGACGCGCTCATTTTCTTTGCCTGCAAACCCACTTTTCACCCCTATTCGCTTGGTGGTCTAATTGGTCAACTTAAGCTATTTGCTTAACAAAACCTTACCACAATCATAAGCCCTGCGTGTTGGATATTTATAACTAGGGGAGAACCTCTCATATATTTGGGACAAAAGAGAACTCGTGATATCAATTAATAGGATTGGATCCTCTCCATTTTCTTTTTCATTCTTTGTTTTCACTTCCATTTTATCATGCTCAAACCTAAATGGAGAGAGCGTTAAATAGTTTTATGTTACTCTCAACATCAATGTGAATTTAAAATTTATCTATGATAAAAATTCAATAAAGAATGATAAAAAGAATAAAGACATATTTGGTTGTCCCCAAAATTATAAATTAGCGCATTTAAAATTAATTCATTCATGAATTGTCTTATTATTAGTATTTAGTTACAAGAATGAACAAATTCAAGAATGAACCAATTCATGTTGATTCACAAAAACTTAAATTAGTTCATTTCACCAAAAGCTTAAAATTGCATAATTTATACTTACAACATGAATCTTAAATTCACCACTCTCATAGAGTACTCTCACCATACTACTCTCTTTTTCTACACATACACACACAAACACACGTATCAAAAGTAAATAACTCCATTTTTTTAGCAATTCACAAATTAGATTTAAACCCATTTAAAATTAATACATCGACAATCTATTCATTTCAAAATGATCAATTTATAAAATTAAACAATTTACGCAACCAAACGGGCCTAACTGAACTGAGATAAAACTGAAATTCCAATAAAACAGAATCAAATATAATACAAATCTCTTTATATAAATACGCAACTGAAATGAAAGATACAACTTAAATCATCTTGGATCAAAGCTCCTAAATACAAATGACTACGGAAATGAAACAACAACTCCTACTTTAAGGATGATGACTGAATCTCTAATCACTAAAAGTCTGACCACTCAGCGTTGCTAATCTTGTATATAATAATAATAATAATAATAATAATAATAATAATAATAATAATAATAATAATAATAATAATAATAATAATAATAATAATAATAATAATAATATTTGTGGGGAAAAAAGATTTATATAGATTTGGATCAGAGCCCGAAAGTTACAAGAAATATCTTACAGTGTGTCAAAATAGTATTAATCGTCTGACTCGTTTATGATAAGCATGTCATTCCGTCGACACTCACACGTCCGAGATACCTCACCCCTCATCATAAGTGAAGTACTACATGAGCATCCCAACCCAAGGCATAATCAATACTAAAAGTCTTTATCGTTAGACTACTAAGTACTATCGTAATAAGAATTTATAATACGGGATGCAACGAACTACTCATGTACAGAATACACCCCAAAACCCCTATATACTTAGTAAGCTACTCAAAATATCATAATGTAACATTTTATCTTTCTTAATATCTTTTAATTACATGCTCATCACTGGGCTATAACGTGCGTACACAATACGATCCCAAATCAACCCCCACTCGTGTCACCCGCACACTAAGATATACACAACCTCAATCAGAACACACAAATGTGACATAGAGCATTCAATCGAAATGTCTATTTTAGAGAAGCGCGCCGAGCAACCCAAGTTAGACAACCTTAACGTGACTTTGAAGAATTCTCAATTTGCCCTGACTGTTATGCAGACAGCATGTGAGGTTGAAAGGTCATCCACCAACTTAACGATGACTACCCTGAAGGATGACTTTGTTATGCTCCAAGGTAACTTCAACAAGTTGAAGACTGGCATAACCAGGTGGTGGTCGAATTTGATCAGTTGAAGAAGGATCAAACTGAAGCCTTAGTTGTTGCTAAGGATGTAGGCTATGAGATTGGCTTTAATGAGGCCTATGCCGATACTAAAAACCAGTTGGGCTTTATCAGAAAGTCCAACTTCAAAAAATGTTGGGATGCTACTCTGAGAAGGTTCAATGTCCCAGTTGATTCTGAACTCTTCGGTGAGTATCATTCGGGGTCTCCACCACGGGCAGATGAGGATGTTAGAACTGTCAGGAGTCTTCTAATGCTGCTCGGGACAAGGTTCTAAAAATGAAAGAGTAGGTGAAAGAAGCCCAAAGCTAGATTAAAATAGTTATCTTGTGAATCTTTGTTTCTCTTTGTTCTCTGTTTATAAGGGCCTGACCATTTTGGCTATTAACGAAAGACTTTGTTAATGTTCAATTTTGTCATGTGTTGTTGCATGAGAGTGATGATGAGTTCCGGCCAAATCCGAATGATGGTCGAAGACAAGCTATTATTGAGACGTTTGCTCGACGAAAATAATTATTGTATCTACTTTGTTCTTCTATTGTTGTAAATAAACTCTTTGCGGATCATAACTTTTTGTAACAAGAAGTTGGTTATATAATACTTTATTTTACATATTTCCATACCATTATTCCGAGCATATATTTTATAGCCTTGTCTTACCTTTTAGATTGTGTCGTCACACTACCTTAGATTTAGAACAGACTCTGACAAAATGCACATGGTCTTAGGTCATCCACCCGTTCGGGATTTTTATCTGACCAAAGTCGGGTTCACTTAGTGCCTAGGGATCCCCCTGTATATCTTTTATTTGCCTCGGCAATTCATGAGATTTTCGTATTTTTCATGGCGAATACCGTGAAACCTTGAGTTTAATTATAATTAAAAAGCCTTTAATTGTAATCATATTAAGGTGATGTTGATTAATGTTTTAACCAAAGTGTAAGCCTACCACTTTGGAACAATGTCAAATAACTAACTGAACCCCTTGGGCTAGTACTTTATTAGACAAGCTAGAACAAACTACGAGCATCATAAATTCTAGAATAAAGTTAAAATCAAAGTTTTTGAAAACTAACTAAGCTAGAAATGATTTTGAATAACTTAAGCAGGAATGAATAAAAAATAAAACTTCTTGAGGTTGGTTATGTTCCATGCTCTTGGTATCTGACTTCCCCCCATTACTACCAAATGGTAGGCTCCTTGCAAATCGTCTCTGATGACTTTGAATGGTCCCTCCCAATTAGGCCCTAACTTGCCATCTCAAGTTTTTTTATCGGGGACTTTCTTAAGGACGTAATCGCCAATATTGACTTTGAATGCTCCCTTCGTTCTTCTACTATGTCAAGTTTATTCTTCATGGATTCATCGTTCAAACCTTGCTCGATGATGGTGTTCCTCATGGTTGGTAAACCAACTTCCAATGGAATGACAACCTCCATCCCATATGTTATTGCAAAAGACGTTTTTCGAGTAGGTCTTCTGGTAGTAAGATAGGCCCATAGGACGTGGGGAATCTTGTCCACCCAAACTCCTTTTGCTTTATATAACCTCTTTTGATCATGTTGTCGAGCATTGTTCTTTTGATAGCTTTCGCTCGTCCGTTGCTCCAAGGATAGGCCACGAAAATGAAGTGGTGTCTGATGCTATGGTTGTCATAGAAACATTGGCAGGGTCCGCTTTTAAATTATGTGTCGTTATTCGTAATAATTGTCCTGGGTACACCAAAATTCGTTATGATGTTTCTTCAGATGAATCTGATCATATCGCTGTCCCTGGTATTCATTAGTGTCTCTACTTCAATCCACTTTGTGAAGTAATCTGTGCCGACCAACAGATACTTATGATTCCTTGGCGCTATTGAGAGTGTACTTACAATATCCAATCCCCACTGGGTGAATGGCTATGGGCTAGTTAGTGACTTCAAGTCACTGGCCGGCTGTTGGAGCATGGGGGAGAACTTTTATTACTTTTCACACTTACGGATATAAGAGGTCGCGTCTTTCTATATATATGGCCACCACTACCCTTTTTATTGCTCGGAAGGCAAGATACCTTCCTCTTGCATGGCTTCTGTAGATCCCATTCTGTAGCTCGTACAGAACTTGGTCGATGTTGCTTCGATGCACGTATTGGAGGGAGGAACATGTGAAGGACCTTCTATAAAGCTTTTCTTCGAGCGCCAGATAAAATCGTGCAACTTTAACCCTAATTTGGTGGGCTTGCTTTTTATCAATCAGCAGGATGTCGTTTTGCAAATAAATAATTATTCGGTCCATTGAGCTGGGACTTTCTTTCATGGTAAGAACATGCTCGGTGACCACAAGTTTTGTGATGTTGGTCTTAGCGAGGAATTCCACTTCAACTGTTCTTCTCAGATTATAATCCACTGTTGAGCTTAAAGTTATTAAAGCGTCGGCATGGCTATTATGTCCCAAGGGAACAATTGAATGTGCACTTCTTTGAATTTTTTTAATAAATCAAATCATGAGCCACCTGTAAGTATGCCGACACATGTTCATCTTTAGCATTAAAATAGACCTTTACTTGGTTGGATACCAACTTTGAATCACAATATATGTCAAGGTGACTTGTCCCCAACGAGTGATCTTTACGTAGTTCGGCTTTAAGGGCTTTGTATTCGACTTATTATTAGATGCCTCAAAGCCAAGTTCGATTCCTTGCTCGATCGTGGCATTCTCTGGTGCGATGAGCACAATTCCTACTCTTACCCCCTTAGATTTGGAGGCACTATCAACACAAAGCATCCATTTTCTAGACTGATCAATCTCGTGGTTCCAGTAAATTCTACAATAAAATCGACCAACACTTGTCCCTTGATCGCCATTTTTGGTTGATAATGTATATCAAATCTCCTAAGTTTGATTGACCATTTGGACATTTGTCCAGATAGGTTGGTCTTTATAAGAATAGCTTTAAGGGGAAAAGATATGATGACTATGATTAAGTGAGCTTCAAAGTAGTGTTTTAACTTGTGCGATTGGGCGACTAAATAGTAGGCCAATTTTTTTATGTGGGAGTTAGCGTTGCTCGGCGTTCACGAGTATCTTATTGACATAGTAAATAGGGGATTGGCATCCTTTTTTTTGCAAACTAAGGTCAAAATGACTGCATGGCTTGAAACTTCCAGGTAGAGATAAAAAGGATCTCCTGGATCCTGGATGGTCAGCATTGGAGGTTTACTGAGATAGAGTTTGATTTCCTCAAGGGACATTGAGCATTTTTTATCCCAGGCGAGGCCTTTCTCTTTTTTCAATAGCTGAAAAAATGGTCGGCATCGTTCGGAGGACTTTGAGATAAAACAGTTAAGGGCTTTTAATATCCCTATTATCTTTTGAATCTCATGCCTTGTCTTTGGAGGTTGAATGTTATTGATCGTGACTATTTTTTCGAGGTTTGCCTTGATGCCACTTTTGCTGACCAAGTATCCTAGGAACTTTTTGGACTGAATCACAAATGAGCATTTGGCTAGATTGAGCTTCATTTGGTAATGCCTGAGGATTTTGAAGGTCTCAACTAAATCTTTCAGGTGATTGGTTTGGAGCTTTCTCATAACGAGCATGTCATCAATGTACACCTCTATTTTCTCTCCCAATGGTTTCTTAAACATCTTTCTGACCAATCTTTGGTACGCGGCTCCTATATTTTTAAGACCAAAAGGTCTAACCCTATAACAATATAGGCCCGGGGGGTATGAATGAAGTTTTGTCTTGGTCACATCCAGATAAAGGGATCTGATGGCACCCTAAGTATGCATCCAGAAAGCTCATCCATTCGTGGGTTGTTGTGACGTCGACCAACTGATCTATCTCCGATAATGGAAAACTGTGTTTGGGAAAGGACTTATTGATGTCGCTGAAGTCCATGCACACCCTTTACTTACCATTACGTTTTCGTACCACTGCTGAGTTTGAGAGCCATTTGGGGAACTGACTTCTCTGATGGACCTTGCCTCCAGAAATTTTCCTACCTCTGTTTTCTAGTGACTTTGATTTTTCTTGGGCAGTGCGGTGAGCCTTTTGTGTGAAAATGTGGGTCAACGTGAAGTTTGTGGCACGCAACTTTAGTATCGATCCCGGGTATATAGTATGGCTAACATGCAAATACATCTTAATTCTGCTTCAGCAAAAAGATTAATTCCTCCCTTTCTTGTTCGAATAGTGTGGTGTCGATCATAAATTTCTTTTTCGGTCGGGTCTCATCAAAAGACATCTCCTCCAGTTTCTCCATGGCTCTATCTACGAGGTCAATACTTGTTTCCTCCACCCCTGGTCTTTCATACTTTAATTGTTATTTGGATGGTGCGGTTCCGTCTTGAGACATTTTAGGAATTACTTTTATCTCTTTTTTCTTTTCCTATTTAGGCATAAAATATTTTGAGCAATAGCCTGATATCCTCTAATCTCCATTATTCCTCTTTTTGTAACGCACTTGAGTTTTTGGTGATAACATCATGGATTAACCTGCATGGCATTTAGCCACCCTCTTCCAAGGATAGCACAATAGTGTGAATCAATATCTACCACCAAAAACTCAATCAATTTAGAGATATTATCGGTGCTAAGTGATAGGACCACCTTCCCCAATGGCATAGTTATCTTTCCAGAGAAGCCAACCAGAAGAACAATCACTTCCTTCAAATCTTTCATCTTCAGTTTGAGCTTACAAAAAATCTCCAAGTACATGACTTTAGAGGAAATCCCTTGACCAACTAATAACTTATCCACGTCCCAGTTTTTAATCCTGAGGGCGATTACTAGCGAATCATGGTGTGATGTCCTTACTATGATCAAATCGTCTTCCATGAAGAATATGTGCTTATTATAACACACATATTTTGGTTGCCTTTATTTTTTAGCTTGTCATTTGGCAAGGTAAATTTAGAAGGCCTCCATAACTGCAGTGACCTTGTTATGTTCCATTTGAAATGTGTTGTCCTAGATCTGCTTGGGATCTGAAGCACCGTGGATAATGAAAAACTCGTGTTCTATCTCTTTATCCAAGACATTATCCTATTTTGGGTTAGTGTTGGCGATAACCTAGTCATTCTTCTCAAAGTATTCGTTTAAATGCCCTGCATGGGCTAACTCTTTCGAATAGGATGTGAGGGCCCTGTAATTATTTATCTTGTGTATGTTCTCCTTATGGTAGGCGCACCTGAGAGCATTATTTATCTTGCTCGGATCATCGCCCATCTTCTTTAGCCACTTGACAAATTGATGATCCTTAATTTCTCTCAAGATCTTATAAATTGATTCTTTAAAAATGGTGTTGATTGCTAAAAAGCCTTGGATGGGTCTGCCTTGCTCCCGTTTTTAGATCCTTCGTTCTTCTTTTTCCCCTTTCTTGAGGGTGACTTCTTTGTTGTTACCTTTAGTTGCCTTTGCGCAATCATTCTCGCCTTGGTTGAGGACGTCCACATCTTCTACCTTGGCATATTTTTCAATGCACGACATAAGGTCATCGATAATATATGCCTCCTTCTTGGTGAGGGAGTGATGTAATATGGAGTTGTGAGGCAGGCCTATTTTGAATAATGCCATAATAAATTTCTCCGAGCAATCTTCAATTTCATTAAAGGCTTCCCAATAGCGCTTATCATAAGCTCATAAAGTCTTCTGGGGTTTCATCCTCATGGTGAGGAGAGAATCCACCCTCTTCAGGTGTGAACTTCTCATTATAAAACGAGTTATGAAGGCTTCTGTGAGTGATTTAAAGTTCTTGATCGACCAGTGAGGCAACCTTCTAACCATTTTTGGGTGACATCTCCTAGTCTGAATGGAAATATATGACACATGAAGGCGTCATTATGGTTCCATAGGGTCATTGCTTGCATGTATTAGCATATATGATCTATGGGGTCAGTCTTTCCATCGTATATCTTGAACCCTGGGGATGCGAACTTCTTTGGGGGCTCCTCCACATCAATTGCCTTTAAAAAGGGGGATTTCATCAGAATGATGAGTGCCCTCCTTTCCAGCTCCTTGGTTGATCAAGCCCCCTGAGTATCTAGGTGTTGGTCCATTTCTCTTCGGAAGAGACAGAATATATCTTCTTTATGACGTCCCTCGTCTTAATTATACCTTGTCAGATGGCTTTTATTCTCTGAGTGGTCTTATTCATGGCGCAAACTCCTTCCTCGACTATGAGTTTTACTCGCCTGAGGGCTAAGCGTCCGACCACGATGCTTGTAGTTCTCTCCACGGAGTTCTCACTCCATTTTTTCCAATCGTCGCTCAAGATGTGCATTTTCTTCCACTTGGAAGCGTGTTGCTTTCTATTGTTGATGGAGTTGTTCCTCATAGGCGTCGATAAGCCACAAGATCTGTATTGATCTGGGTTGCTCGTCACTCTGCTCAGAAGGTTGCTCCCGTGGACGAAATTATGGTTGGAGGGTTGATCTCTGTCCCGATGGATCTCAAATCTAACTCTATAAAATGGGAGCCCAGATGCAATCGCCTGCGACAAGTGCACTGTGAGCTTGAGACATTGATTAACTCGTTTGTTTCAATTTTCTTTTTAGAAGAAAAAAGAATTATTTCCCACAGACGACCCCAACTGTGAGTGTAAATAATCACAATGAATGGTTCTAAACAGTAAAGAAACAATTAATAAGGAAGCAATATCACGACACAAAGGATTTATGTGGTTCGACAACTGCCTATGACCACAGAGAGTTTCTCAGTTTTTATTAGTTCTTTAAGAGTTTCAGAATAAATAATTACTACCCCATTGCCCCTTAGTAAGGGTTTTATTCATAATTGTAAGTGTGGTTGAGCCGTGTTATAACTCTTTCAGCTACTGACTGGATCTTTTGTTGATCTATGTTCATCTCCTCCGAGATTATAGATAACAAGAAGGAGCCTCCCGTAGTTATCCCACGTGACATTAATTCTGATTTGATCAACATGTTTCATTTTTCTGGGTTAGGCATGTCTGGACTGTCGAATATTTGGGCCGTTATGGTTATCACCCCATACTAATAAAGATATGTATCTTTGTTCTTAATTTTAACTTCATTGTCTCATTCCACAACATAAGTGTCAGTCACTCCTGGAACCAAACATGTCATCGAATGAGCTTGGGCCCACTCCAAAGTTTCGTGGGAGTTTAAGAGACCAATCTAGATGAAACTAACTTTTGAATATATATATATAATTGAATCTTATGTAAAATATTAATATTAATGTTACAGTCCTGAATAACTAACCAATGACCTTATCTATAATCCCAACTTCCTATAAATGATCCCTAAACTCTCCCAATGGGTATACACCCTCATGATCAGATCGTGGAGTTTGGATTAGTTTACCTCACATGTGCTCCACCTTAGTCTTATTCACTTTAAACTAATCAAAGGCTTCAGGCATATGGTGCATAAGGTGAACATATACATATTTGATTAATCATTAATGAAAGTAATGAATCACTTAAAATCACCTATTGATCGAATATTCATGGGGACACACAAATCAAAATGAACTATTTTCAACATATCTTTGGCTCTTTAGCTTTTGGCCGAAAAGGGACACTTGGTCATTTACCTTCTAAACGAGATTCATAAACTAAAAGTGACTCCACTTTTAAGGAACTTAATCATCCATTTTAAACCGATCTTTGAATTACTTTTAGAATAAAATAACCTACGCGTAAGTGCCAAAACAATGTTTGGTTGAAGTAAGAAGGAAACTTTCTCTTTAATTCTTTTTCCATTAACATTATTCATTTAAGTATTTAGTAAAATCGGTGAGACGGACCTTCTAATGTATATATTATTTTCTAATGCACCAGAATAGATAAAAGATATCCCAATTTGATAAAGATAGTTTTATTAAAATAACCGAATATTTGTTTAACACCAATTTGGAAGCTGAAACCAACTTTTCCAAAATATGTATATGAAATAATGTGCCTACATAATCCTTATGGATTCACCATAACCTAAAAGGATATCTTACTGCTCATATTGTCACCTTATTCTTATTGCCCTTTTTTAGGAACACCTCTCTTTTAAGTAGTTTTTTGGTTACCTGGAACCTTTTGCAAAGAGTTGCAATCCCAATTAATGGTTCTCGAGTCTACATAAGAGGTTCTTGTAGATCGAACCACAAATCATGCTTTTATTTTCAAGAGAAAAACCATTACCTTGTCCCTTTTCTTATAAAGTTAGAAAAATCGGATACGATGATATAAAAGTAATAACTACTTGCAGTGAAAACACCCGACTTTCGGCTTTTTCAAAACTCCTATGGAATATGAGAATTCTTAACACCAAACCATTGCACCTGATAGTTAACCTTATCATTCCACACCCCTTTTAAGAAAGAAGTAAAACTTTTCTCAACAACTAACACCTGCCCTTGGTTACCGATGATTCTCAAAGAATACCTTGTACATTCAATGATGAAGATCATTTTAAGAACACGATTCTTACTTGAGCGTCATCAACCAACATCGATGTTTACGAATTTCCACTGGTAATTTTTTTTAAATTAAAACATTCGTATAGAACTTTTACGATGGGGGATCGAACATATGTAACACTAAATTTAAAAGAAATACCATAAATTTTAAACATATCGTGATTCTATGATCAATTCCCTTCAACGAAGTGGAAAGATACATTCTAACGCGAGGAATTACTCACATAATTTTTTAAAAATTTAGATGGGTATCTTGGGTTAAAAAAGTTTATTATCTTCTTTAACTAAGAAAAATATCCAATTACATTCCATTCCCTGAACTTTATTCCGATTAAAACTTTTACTTTAAGACAAAAACAGTGAGTGAAAGTTTAATTTATTTCAGAAATCTTTGAATCATCGTTGGATAAATTAATTTCTAATTAAAATGCGAAAATTAATTTGATTAAATTTGAAAGATAAATCCCTATACCGCCAATAAAAAAATAATCCCACTGAGTATCACAGTTCCCTTATGAAGTGATATTTATCGATTGGAGCCTAAATCACGCCACCCTACTAGACAGATTTTTATTTTCAATTATGTTCTCCAGACAGTCCATGAATATTTTGTCCTACATAATTGAAGAATATACTATTTTTGATCCCACACTAATGACAGTGACTCCAATGGGAAGGATTTTATTAGCTATGTATAAGGTTATACCATCGGTTCATTCGTTGAAATTATATCCGCTCGTAAAGAACTTCCTCGATGGGATGACCAAATTCACTCACATTTAATTTCAAGGAATTATCACTTAAGAGTCTTAAGAATACTAGATGCCATGATTAAAATCCATATGATGAGGGTCAGATCAAGCTGACAAGAGAAAGTAATCACATTACATTCTTAAAGACACCAATAGAGACTACGGATTTCATGTTAAAACCCCTCTCCCACTTCATATTTTAAACTTTTGGTATTTAAAAAAAATATATCATATAACTCTAAATCGCCGAATTAAATCCTTGCTAGTTCCCAATTTGATTGTACAAATTAAATTTTCGAATATTGTTATTTAATTTTCCAAAAATAAAGCCATTTTTAAATTAAAATAAAACTCGAAGATCTTAATTTAATTTATAACTTTAAAAATTACTCTATTAAATTCAATTTTAAAAAGAACAAACAAACAAAAAAATCCAAAAGTAAAATGTGATCTAAGATGATCATAATAATAATAATCCATGTTGTCAATAATAACCTGGGATTCTAATTAATTAATTAATTTGTGCACGATAATTATCAACATGAGTAAAATGGTAGAATCATAATAAAGACAAATAATATAAAATCACAATTTAAATAGGAATCAAAACCCCCTTTTCATTATGGCCTAGAGTTCATTTTGAAGTAAAATTCTTCAAGGTCAAGAAACCCACTTGAAGTAGACTTCCTTTTGAACAAGAATACTATTTGAAGTAGACTCCAATGTAAACTGATGTTCTTTATATAACAAACCTTTTCTAAATATTCGATTCTGACCTAAAAGAAAGATTTGTTGCACAAACCGTCTGCAGAAGCAACAAACTATAAAAATATAGACACACTATCATGGCCGAATCGATCCTCCCTTGGTTCAAATCTATTCAAATGTTGGTCGGGTCAATCCAATGGGGGTCCAAATCGATTATCCCATGTAGGTCTGCAACACCATCTAGGGTTCGCCATATGCATGAAAAAAGCTTTCATAACTTGTTCAAAAATTCATCAAACTCCATGATACTTTGTCCAAGGACAAAACCCATGATAATACATGATTATAATTAGTAAAAACTAATATATTCCCTCACAATATCCGACATATATATTAATTAAAGCAATAATTAAAATAACCTAATTATTACAACCAAATTAAATATATGAAAGAAATAACTATGTATAAACCAGCATCGCATCCATTCATATAAAAAAACATTCGTGTGACCATGATGAAAGGGATATATACATTATAATATCTACAAAGCTATTTTAATATGAAGCAACATATAAATATTTATTTTCTTATAACTTGAAAAATCACGGTTTTCATGGTGGATAACATGGACCATTTCAAAACATGATCAGTTTAAAATCGGGGTTGTGATACCAATTATTGGGGGATTGACATTAAACGCGAAAATATTTTTAGCCCAAAATCTTCTATTGATCATTCATTAGAGAGTAAAAATAGGAACTAGGTTTAAAGTATAAACTTAGGGCCGTGAATCACGACACCTTTATGGATCTTATTGGTGATCAGAATGAGGAGAAATATTTTGATGAAGATGATAATCTTTCTTCCCTCCAAAGGTCCCTAAAAACCTTTTTAGAATCCATCGAAAGCCTTAGATCTTTTAGTATATGATCCACCCAAAGTTAGCCTTGTGTGTGGGTACTATTGGAGATGAAAACTTAGTGAAATATGGAAAAAAATACTTTCTCTCTCCTCACCCCTTCACAATAATGTGAATAATGCATTTTTGCTCCCTCTATAACACTACATAATGGACATATTGCTTAAACCCCTAGCTTACACCAATATATAGGTATAAGACATGGGCTTGGGCTAAATTGGGTTTCCAATAAGTTTGGTCCTACTACTTGGGTAATGGAATATACTATGGACCCAAGACTAAATAATTAAATTGACTTCCAAATAAATATTTGTAAATCCAATATTACATCCCTATAATTTATATTCTTCCTTTATTTAATCGCGATTAATTCCACTAAATAATCACGACTGTACGCCAATTTAATTATCTTAAATTTATTCGAAATAAAAAGGTCTTCTTTGTAAAGTTAGATAATGTATAATATGATTCCCTACATTAAGTATACAAATCATGCTTGGTCAAATCAATTTATTGCTAATCGATTTTAACCAGCATCCTATATATTCCTTGATCAGACTCAACTTATTTTATACTCTACCAGCTTATAAAGTCAAACGGTCGGGTTTACTAGTAGAAACAAAATATATAAATTTATCAAGGGGGTATCATAATATGAAATGGTTTTTAGACGCGGATGCCTCTGAATCATGATATCAAACCTACTTACACAATCATTGACCAACTTGTAGGGATATATTGATCCAATCTAAAATCGAATCTCACCCATAACAATCAAAGAAACAATTGTGTAAGCATTATAATCCTCATACACCTTGATATTAAGAATCTACGTACCATTTCCAAACGTTGTAAGATTCTGCAAGTCTACTATCAAACAAGTTCTCAGACCATCAGAAATGTTCCCGTGGTTTGAGGCAAACTTGTAGGATTGCACACACAACTTTATTGATATGATATCAATTACCTATATAGGTTGTGAACTGTTCAATTTTACCAGAATTTATAATTTTGATCTCCTGTGATCAAGCCGAACCCAACTCATCGAAATTCCTATTAAGTCCAATTGACCGATATTCCATACAATATATTTAACCATAAATATAACTCATTACCACAAACATGATTCTTATTTTAAAATAAAATGACACACCATTAATGAAAAGTAAACATCATACATGGATTTTGTGTGGGACAAACCATAATTGGGACCAATCCGGGCATATCCGATCAAGTCCAGTAGTGCTTGAGACACGCCTGACCCAACTTACAAATAACAAAGATTAATGCAAGCATTTATCACCCGAATAATTACAAAGCATTTAGTATTTAAATCTGCTCACATCGGTTACCCAAAATCTCAGACGAGATATTCAGAGAATCACCATACGAGCCAATCTCAAGCCAAGAGAGCTCCTTGATCAATTCAACCACTACGATTTCATACAATTATAAATATATCCCACGCCCCAGGGCTAAGAGGGATGTAATTTTCATACTTTTAGAGAAACTAATATAAATCAAGTGACCTCTCTAGGACGTAGGCAAGTTACCGAACCACATATATTTGTGTGTTTTGTGTGACATTTACATGATTTTCCTTTAACTGCCTTCTAGATTCCATTAATTGTGAATATTTCCACTCACAATTGGCGTCATCTGTGGGAATTAATTTCCTATCTATGAAAGCAATCCCTACGAGAGAATAGTTATAATGTCTCACCCTCAAACAGTGCACCCAACCTGGAGATGTGCGAGCTGACTTAGCTCTACAGAGGGTCGGGTCCGAGATCCGTCAAGATGGGAACCCAAGGTTTCAACCAGAGCAACAGCCTTCCGAGGAGAGCCATGGGAAGACTAGATCTACCCAGATCTCAAGGTTGGTCGATGCATACGAAGCAAGGCTTTAACAGCGGGAGAAGGCAACTCGACTCCAAATTGAGGAGAATTCTCATCTCTAATGATGATTAGAAGAAATGGAGAGAGAACTTCGTCAAGACCGTAAACATCGTGCTTGGACTCTTAGCCCTCAAGCGAGCAAGACTCACAGCTGAGAAAGGAGAACAGGCACAACCAAAAGTATTTAGAACATGGAAGTCATCAAGGGAAGCACCACTAAGATAACGAATACCATAGTGATGACATAAGGAGTTTGGTCCGAAGGTAAATAGACCAGCATCCTACTAATCGAGGAGTTAGGTCTACGAAAGAGCTAGCGAGGAGAGCTATGATTACCAAAATCAAGTCTCCTTTCTTAAGGGCTATCGAGGATGAGGAACCCCCAAATAAGTTTACAACACCCAGGTTCAAAATATATGATGGAAAAATAGATCCCATTGATCATGTTCGACGGTACACGTAAGATATGACTTTATGGAGTCACAATGACGCTTTGGTGTGTTGAATTTTCCTTTCCATCTTGGGCGATGTCGCCCAAAAGTGGTTCAAGAGGCTGCCTCACGGGTCCATTAAGAGCTTCAATGTCCTCACCGAGGCCTCCACTGCTTACTTCATAATTAGCATCTCACACCTGAAGAGGATGGACTCGTTGCTTACAATGAGGAAAAAGCCATGTGAGACTTTACGCTAGTACGCCAAGCGTTATCATGAAGTGTTCAACAAAGTGGAAGACTTATCTAAGTAGGTTTCTATAGCTTCTTTCAAGATGTGCTTACCCTCGACTTCTATAGTGCACCAGTCTCTCACAAATAGGAGGTTCACACTATTGATAATCTCAAGTTGCGTATTGAAAAGTACGCCAACGTGGAGGACGTAGTCCAGACTAGCTAGGCAGAAAATAGTTGCATAAAAGAAAACAAAGGGGGTGACAAGGAGAATAATCCAAAGAAAGTAAATAAGAATAAAAACGGTGCAAAGAACGGGGGCAAGGAGGATTCATCAAAAGCTTTTAAAGCCATAAACATAGTTTTCAAGGAACCCATCTACAAGATTTTTGGAAAGATCAAAGATTAATAGCTCCTCAAGTGGCCAAATAAGATGGAAGGGGATCTAACCAAAAGGAACAACATGCTCTGGTGCACCTTTCATAAAGAAAATGTCCACAAGACCGGGAACTATAAGGCACGAAATCCCACCTAGAAGAGTTGGTCCATAATGGGCATTTAAATGAATATATAGAAAAGAATTCCAACCAGGTTATCGCTGATGGCAACCAGAAACTAGATAACGTCCTAGATAACGAGATGTGACATGAGCTTGCAGTGATACATGGGATGTTTGACCTCAATCTGATCCAAGGAAATGTTATTCGGGTGGAGCTCAAGAAAGTCACAGCTGTGATAAAGGCCTTCTAGATAGATCTTGCCAAAATCCAGACTAGCAAGTGTCGTTGACCAGAGGACATCGACTATAACAATAATATTGTCATCACAAAGGAAGATTTTATTAGGGTAAGAACCTCGCACTACGACACGCTGGTAATCACTCTTAGATTTGCAAATTGGGATGTGGATAAGTTACTAGTGGACCAGGGGAGATCTTTGGAGGTGATGTACCTAGAGATCTTCCGTAGGATCAAGCTTAGGATGTCTGATCTTAAGGAAACAATCGTCCCTCTGGTCGGTTTTGTAGAAAAAATGACCATACCACTGGGAAAGGTGATCCTGCCAGTAAGGACAAGAAATATTTTGAAGCTCATTGAGTTTTTGGTGGTGGATTTTGATTCACCCTATCACGCCATTCTCGAAAGGGTTGGCTTCATACCATGAGTTGTCCCTTCTACTTACCACCAAAAGCACAAATTTATCACAGATCGGGGCATAATGGAGATAAGAGGTGACCAAGCCATTGCTAAAAAATGCTACATCGCCACCATTAGACCAAAATAGGAGAAGAAAAAGGAGAAAGATGTTCTTCCATAGACGACCCAAGATGGAGACACTCCCTTGAAATAAAAACTACGACACGACCGACCCGGGGTGGAAGAGACCAGGGTCCACTTTGCTGAGAGGGTCCTCGAAAACCTAGAGGAAGTTATTCTCGATAAAAGTCGATCGGAGAGGAAATTTTTGATCGGGACAACACTGGCCGACCTTGAGAGAAAGGAGTTGGTTGCCTTACTAAAATTCAACTTAAATGTATTTGTATGGGATACATATGACATACCAAGGATTGATCCTACGATCGCCTGTCATCTTTTCCACGTGGGTCTAGCATTTAAATCGATCATATAGAAAGCTCGTTGAATAACCCCAGAGAAGGCAAAAGCAGTAGAAAAAGAGGTAGGGAAACTTCTGGAGGCAAGGTCCATAAGAGAAGTTCAATTCCTGAAGTGGCTCTCCAATACAGTCGCAGTTCGTAAAAGAAATGGTAGTTGGAGAATTTGTATAAACTTCACCGACCTTAATCGGGCATGCCCCAAGGACAGTTTCCCCTTGCCAAATATAGATCAACTCGTTGACGCCACTACAACCCATGAATGAATGAGTTTTCTGGACGCTTACTCGGGGGTATCACCAGATTCCTCTGTTTGGCCCTGATCAAGAATAAAATTCATTCACAACACCATTGGGCCTATACTAATATAAGGTCATACCATTCGGCCTTATGAACGCATAAGCTATATACCAAAGACTGGTCACGAAGATGTCCAAATAAAAGATAGGGGAAACTATGGAAGTGTACATTGATGACATGCTTATCAATATCAAGAGTGAGAAAGACCATCTTGGAGATCTGACCAATACCTTTGAAATCCTCAGGCGCTACTGTATGAAGATCAATTAGAGCAAGTTTTCATCAGGGTCCAATTAGGAAAATTTCTAGGTTACCTGGTTAGCAAGAAGGGAATTGAGGCCAATCCAGATCAGATAGAGGTTGTTAATTGTGTCTAGCCACCGAAGACATTGCGTGAGATCTAAAAGCTCGTTAGGATGCTCGAAGAGCTCAACCGCTTTATTTCGAAGTCATTCGAGCGTTGTCAACCTATTTTCCAACTACTCAAGAAGGAGACAAGACTCACCTCTAATAGCGAGTGCTCAAGGTCCCTCGAATAAATTAAATCTTACCTGAATAAGCCTCCATTGACGGAGATTCCCGATCAAGAAGACCCCCTATACCTCTACTTTACAGTATCTATCCACGCAGTGAGTTCGACCTTAGTCTGTGAGAAAGAGGTAAAACAGTTTCATGTTTACTTTGCCAGTAAAACACTTTTGGATGCTAAGCAACCTTACTAGTCGTTGGAAAAACTGGCTTATGCCTTGATGGTTACTTATCGAAAACTTAAGTATTACTTTTAGGCCCACTTCATCATTGTAATTACCTTATTCGCCCTTAAGGTTGTCCTTCGTAAATCCGACCTTTCTGGACGAATGTCAAAATAGTCGATTGAACTTGAAAGGTTTGACATTCACTTTCAGTAAAGGATGGCAGTCAAGGGGAAAATATTGGCTGATTTTATAGCAGAATTTATAGGAGATAGTCCGACCGACCAACAGTTGGCCGAGCAATCAAAGATGCATAAGCAGGTTTAGGCCAAAAGCCGGACACTATATATTGATGGTGCCTCTAATTCCAAAGGAGCATGCGTATAAATTATCCTCGTAACTCCAGAATATGCAATGAACAAGCATGGGATCAGTTTGGGCTTTAAAGCTTCTAATAATGAGTCCAAGTACGAAGCGTTTATAGTTAGCCTGTGCAAAGCCCATTTTCTAGGGGAAAGTAGTCTCAATATTTATTGTGAATCCAAACTCGTGTCTAATTAGGTCAGCGGGGACTTCAATGCCAAGGATGATAGGATGAAAGCCTACCTCGCAGTGGTGTACGAGCTAATGATGTAATTCAAGGAAGTCCACTTTCAATAGTTTCCCAGAGGCACAACAGTCATTCCGACGCTTTAGCAGCCCTAAGCTCATCGGTAAAGTTCGATCTTAGGATAACAATCAAAGTGGAATTCCTTGCCAAGCCCAGTATTAACAAAACGATGAGCCCTGAACATATTCTCTCCATCAATAAAGGTCTGAGCTAAATGGACCAAATCATAACATACATGCAAAATGAGACACTGCCGATCGATAAGAAATTGACCCACCAAGTTATAGTGAATGTTGCTCATTTCTACCTAGACTATGGGGGAAAGATCAAAAAGAGATCCTTCATAGGAACCTAACTCCAATGTGTACACCCAAAGGATGTCGAGCAAGTTATTTATGGACTTCATGATGGGATTTATTGAAGCCACACGGGAGGAAGGTTCCTAGCATTCAGAGCAATCAAAGAAGACTACTGGTGGTCGTACATGCAGAAAGACGCAAGTGTCTATGTTCAAAAGTGCTAAAAGTGCCAAATATTCTCTCCCGTGGTCCATCAATCGGCCAACGATCTGAGGCCTTTGACTAATCCATGGTCGTTTGCACAATGGGGGTTGGATATCCTGGCACAACTAACTACTATGCCAGGATATTGCAAATACTTGTTGGTCAGCACATACTATTTCATCAAGTGGATTAAGGCAGAACAACTGGCGAACATTAATGACACAAATATGATAAGGTTAGTTTATAGTAACATCATAACTCGCTTTGGGATACCAAGGGCCATCATTACTGATAATGACACACAATTTAAAAGTGGACATTTCCAAGGTTTTTGCATTGAGCACAGAGTCAAGCACCACTTCAGTTCAGTGGCGTATCCCCTAAGCAATGGCCAGAGAGAGGCCTCCAACAAAATAATGTCTGATGGACTAAAGAAGAGGCTAGAAAAGGTAAAAGACGTTTGGGTTGACGAACTCCCTCATGTCCTCTGGGCATATTGCAGTATGTCGAGGAGACCTATCGAGAAAACACCCATTGCACTCACATACGGAATATAAGTTGGTATTCCACTTGAAGTTAGCCTCGCGATAATGAAAACTAAGGTTGTCGATTAAGGACTGAATAACGATGCCCTCTATGCTGAACTTGACATAGCTAACGAATGAAGAGAGCAAGCCATGATTAATCTGGCCTCATATTAATAATAGCTGATGAAGCAATACAACAAAGGGGTCAATCTGAGGAAGTTTCAAGTGTAGGACTATGTCCTCAGAAAGGTCCTGGGCAGCGCCGTAAGGCCATTAGACGGCAAACTAGTGCCTAACTGGGATGGACCATTCAAAGTAATCAGAGATGATCAATAGGGAGCCTATCACTTAGAGATAATGGAGGGCAGAGAGATACCAAAAGCGTGGAATGCAACCAACCTCAAGAAGTTTTATTTTTAATTTTATCTTTCAGCACTTAGTTTAAAAAAAAAATCATTTCAAAACTCATGTTGCTCGCAGTTTATTATTTCAATTATGAATAAAGGCATTTATTCCATTCGCTCAATCTCTTAGTTATTCAATTGATATACATTTTTTGCAAAGTAACAAGATCAAAATTGGTAATAATCTTTGAAAGCATCGATCAAGATTTAACTTAATTACAGTCGAAATTTTGCTTATTATAATTAAAATTTAAGTTATTAGGTCATTGTCATGGTAAACATAGGCGACTTCATAACTTGCCCAAGCAAGATAAAGCCCTACGGTGGATCCCTAGGTAGTAAACCAACCTTGTTTGGTCGGATAAAATCCTGAACGGGTAGACTGGCCATAGACCAGGTGCATTTTTACCATTATCTATTCTGGGCCTAGGGGAGTGTGACGACATGACCTAAAAGGTAAGATAGATAGATATAACACATGCTTGGCATAAAGGAATGGAAAAATGCATAAAAATCGATATTAACTTAATTTTTTGGCAAACGCCCGATTATAAAATAATTATAAATAACACAAAAATGATTACAACAGTTTATCATTGGCTGGCCAAAACCTTTTTTATTTACTTCCTCTAGCTATCGTTAGGATCATGCCGGTACTCGTCGTCTCTATCATGACCTTCCAAGTAGGTCTTAGCAAGCTGAAGAAGAATGGCATCCAAGGGGACCCACATCACATCTCGCCCAAAAGGAGCTCATCGGTTTGCTAGATAATTAACTTGGTATATATACTAAAGTTGGGAATCCTTGGATTCTTTTATAACCTTGAGGCCATTCAGCCAAATGTACTTGTAGGCCATATCTTGAGTTTCCTGTAGCCTCACGGGGGCATCTTGCCATACATCATCATAGCCTACCGACCGGGCAGCTCAATGGCCTATTTTGAAGAGATACTCAAGGTTCTTCATGTCATGGTTGAGTCCCATAATCATGACGTTGCACCTCTAGACTTTTTCCTCGGCCTCAGTAAGCCTTTTTATTAAATCATCATTCTTTGATTGGACTAGGGCGCTAACCTCCCCTACGTCATTGGCTTATGCAAATTGGTCATTCAAGTCATTTATCTCCTTCTACATGGAGGAGCCCATATCTTCCAATTCCATTAGGCCATCCTTCAATTTGGCAGCCAAGGTGGACTGGTCCTTATAAGCCTCAATCCCTTTCTTTAGGGATTTGCAAACAATCAAAAATGCTCGAGGATCTTGGTCTCTTATATCCCACCTGAGCATATTATTTAAGTTGCTGGATAAGAGGGGAACGTCCTCAATAACATGCTGCAATGGAAAAACAAACAAAGCAGGAAATAATTCAGTAAAAAATATTCAAAGTCACACATACAGACTGTGAAAATACTATTTTCATTTACAAATCACTAGAGTAGGCCGAGCCATTACAATCGACTAAAAAGGGGACTACAAAGTATAAGCAAAAACCCTAAAAACTAAAGGCTTCATTTCTTCACCTGCTCCTCAATATCATCCTCAGTCTCCTTCCCCTTTATCTATACCTCCTTGGCCTGATTGGCGAGGTCGCTGGTAGAGGGCCCCTAACAAACCTTTAGAGGAGAACCAGGGTGATGCTCGTCGAACATCTCAGACTCAACAAGAACTCCAACATTAACCAGGGCATGGTCTCAACCCTTCTTGAAGCAAGCCCTTCAAGCATAGGCAATCTGGATCCTAACATCAGCATAAGCCTCATCCCAACCTTGTTCAAAACTAGCATCCTTGGTTGTAGGGAGCTCGATAACCTCAGAGGCCAACCGAGAATTCTTTATCGTCAGTTGAGTATTCTAAACTTGCAATAGGTTGTTCTCGGTCTTCAGTGATTCCATGGCCTTAATGATGGCCTTCTCCTCTTAGTCATAGACCTCTAGGTCCTTTTATATGGCCTCTCGAGACTTCCTAAGGACCTCGCTCAGCTCATCGTTAATCTTAGCTTGGTTTGAGCGACCATCCAAGAGACTAGCAAACTCTGCCATAAAGTGCATGATAGAAATACGTGACATGTGTGAGAGACATTTACCATAACAAATGTAGAGACTAAAAAAAGCACAGGGAAGCAAAATTCTTACCATGAACAGATTTAGCAAGGCACGAACAATAAGATGGTTAGGTCCCAGCATCTTCAACTTCTCGCAATCAATAATGAGCACACACCCCCTCAGCAAATCATGGGCCAGGGATGGATCTTTCGTTACAGGCATGGCCTGGGAAGATCTAGGGATGGGGAGGAACATCATTTCTCTCAGAAGAAGGAGGGGCCATAGGAGCCTTTTTCTTTTCCTCATCCTCCTTATTCTCCTTCTCCTTGGAGACCATACTTCGATCACCAACTTTGGAGGATTCAGTTTCAGCCCTCTTTTAGGACTTAGACTTGGGGAGAGGGGGACATCATCATCATCTTCTATCAAAAGAACCCCTTTTCTGGGAGGAACTATGGAATCCTCTTCGTCTAGGAAGATGAAACTGACGTCAAGGGACTCGAATGAAGAAGAGACTTCCTCATAAGGAATAGGAGGCTCAGGGATGTCGTTTATCGGGCGAACAGTAAAGTTGCATATTGTGTTGGTATATTCCAAAAGGAACAGATTTGTTCATGGGTATTCGCCGTCAGGAATGTATTCTCTCACCCTCCAAGCCTTTAACAAATCAACACCGTTGATATCATTGAGGGAGGGATCCTTGTTCTTCCTTCGAGTTGCTCCAAGATAGAACAAAAGGCATTATCAGCAGTAATACAACAGAGAGATAAGCAAATACAAGTAAATAAGGATCAAGCATTAACCTATATCCCCCCCCCCCCCCCCCCAGCCTGGGCATAAAAACCTTGTTTATTCTTTGCCCTCAGGGAGTGGTGTATGTTTCCCATTTATGACAATAAACCCCTAATCCTAATATCCCTTGATGGAATCAGGGAGGTTTGCGACCAACACAATGTTGGCCTTCCTCACCTTCAAGTAAAGAAGGCCATATGTGGTATGAGATCAGGTGTAACAATACTGATCTTTGGGGTACCAAGGTTGATTCCATAAAGCTCATTTATCATATTCACCCCATTGATAATACGCCAAGTATTTGGGGCCAAATTGAGATGGGACCATTCCGAAGGACTCAAAAAGTTCCAGGAAAAGAGGTTTTGGGGGAAAAGTTAATCCCCCCTAGACCACAGCAAGGGTGTGGATCCAATATCCCCCATCAATGGTTATAACATCTTTGGGCATGGAGGCATAGTCGATTATGACCCATGAGGGAATGGAATAAGTTTTCCTAAATTTATAGACACTTTTGTCGTGAAGAGTGTTCGACATTTTCAGAAGAATTAACTACTACATTTGAAGAAAACAAAGGGGTAAAAGAAAGAGGCTACGAAAACAATAGATGTTGAAGAGGATGATAGAGACTTACAAAAGTAGATGAAGGCAAATGAAGAGTTCTGGAGTCTTTTGTTATAAAAAGACTAGGAGTAGAGATGCCGGTTTGGTGTCAAGTGTAGAAGCAAAACACAGTTTGAAAGGGCCTGTATAATCCTAAGGTACGGGAATTAAATAGATTTTTTGCGCTTCACTTTCTCGTCGGACAAGCGTACCCTTACAACTAGAGCTTATTTACATGTTTAGCCTATTGGTTCAAGTTCATTAAAAATGGATCAGAACGAGTGGGCCTTTGACAATAGTAAAATCTTCCGCCCCAACCCTTTTGACCAGGAATTTTAGTGGAAATTATGGGGACCAAGCCATAATTCGTCCCAATCCGGATCTGTCCGATAAGTCCAACAGTGCTTGAGGCACGCCTGGCCCAGCTTACTAATAACAAAGATTAATGCAAGCATTTATCACCCAAATAATCATAAAATAGTTAGTATTTAAATCGGCTCAAATCGGTTACCCAAAATCTCGGACGAAATATTCCGGAAATCACCATTCGAGCCAATCTCAAGACAAGGGAGTTCCTTGATTAATTCAACCGCTATGGTTTCATACATCTATAAATACATCCCACACCCTAAGGCTAAGGGGGATGTAATTTTCATACTTTGAGAGAACACTACACCAAAAATAGCAATTTGGCACACCTTAATATTAAAAATCTGGCACACTTTAAAATCGTGTCAAATTTTGACAGTGTTTAATGACAATCTGGCACACTTTAAACCGTGCCACATTTTGGCACTGATTAAAAGTGTGCCAAAATTAAGCACATTTAACTAAAATATAAATACCCTTAAAAAATGATCATTCCAATTTTTTTTCATCTCCTGCCACCTCTCCACTCTTGTATCAAATATCCCGCTCATTCTCCCTCTCTTTCTCTCGCTCCACTAAAACATCCAAGGGGCGATGCCTCTTTTTTGTGATAACCCCAACTACTATTCTCACTATTCTACCAGATCTCTCACATTCTTCCATGGCAGTTTCTTCTGCTAACACAGAGAAGATCGAATCCGTGGACCAATCTCCTTTAACACGACTCTCCGGTGAAAAGAAGGAGCATTTTTAATCTCCTTTAACACAAATTCGTGGACCAATCTTTTGCTAACACAGGTAATTAATTGTATTTATTTCTCGAAATATCTACAACTTTAGGGTGTTGATAGTTTTAGGTTTCTGGATATCCTTGGATCTTGCTTTACATGTGCTGATTTGATTTTATGTGCCATTTTTCTAAATCTATATTGTATGCTAGAAATTGTGCAGACTTTAGGGTGTTAATTAATGAAATTTGTGTATCTATAAATGTTTTTTGTCGTATTTATTATATGAACATGATGAAACTCTGACTCAGGGAGCACACATCAAATTGGTTCAACTTATCATGGCAGGTAACATAAATAATGACAGAGTATTGATTAATATTTAATTTATATCTACTAATAAAGGGTACAAACAGTAATTTAAGAAAATAGTATTAAAAACCATGGAATTAATTTGAGGAATTTTTGAATTTCAGACATTTGACAAGTAATCACAATAAATGTGTGGTAATGTAATACAGATTTATTAAATAATTTGGTGAAATTTCTATAAACCATTAGTAAGCTTGTGTTAATATGAACATCTCTATTTGATCGAGCTATAGCGAAACAAATTCATTACACCACAGAAGATGTTTTTTGGTTTTTGTATACTTCTTTCCCTCTCATTTGTTTAGATTTATATTTCAAAAGTCGGGATTTAATTTGTTTATAAATTTTGTATAGATTTAATTTTATTTAGACTTAACTTTTTTTTAACAGGTTTGGGGAGAGGAACCAATACTAGGACTTTCACTTTGCAATTGCAATTTATATGCGATGAAATGATATGATGGATTGCTTCTTGTTATTGGTGAGTTTTTGTAGTTGTGGATTTGAAATGAAAATTTGTCTTTGCAATTTATTATGTGGAAAGTTATGTTTGATTTGGCATCTATACTTTGTTTTATGTTTTGTTTTTAATTTGGTATCTAAAAAAAATTGCAACATATATCTGGAATCAATTAATGTTGCAATTATATAGATTTGTAATGAAGTTAAGGGTGTGTGGCAACCCAATTCCATTGTTTATAATTGAAATTGAAAATTTTTCGCTTCAAATTTTTTGAAATTTGAACTATAAATTTTCCAATTCCAATATTATGTCATGGAGTTTGGAATTTTGAATTGGAATATTTCAGTTCCACTACTAGAATTGGACTGCATACCCAACGTTCAATACAATGCTTCCTCCATAGCATTTTTTAAGATTTCGTTTGCTTATATGATTCTTTATGGTGAGTGCTTACCAAGACTTTAAATATCATTGATAGAATGGAAAAGTTGTTCTCCACACGATATAATTAAACGAAGCCTTAGTTTAATAAAAAATCATATTTTTCCATGATTATGACTAAATAATGTTAATCAATTACTAATATATATGATAAATAAGTGTGTGAAATGCGTGTTTGTTTCACTTCTATGTGCCTATAGTGAAATGTGATGATATGTTTAGATGTGTGATTTATAGTGTATTTGCAGTTGTTAAGATGTTATGGGAAAGGGAATTTTGAGTTTTGTAGATGTGAAGTATGATTCACTAGTCTAGATCCTTATTTCTCTTAATAGTAATCTGAGTCTCTTCCCCATCATAACAGTATACATTTTCACTTAAATCTTGTGCTTCATTCCGCTTGATAGTCTCTATAGTGATACTTATACTGGTATAGGCTTCTACTAGATTAGGATGCCTCCTGTCCCATACTATATGATCTTGAGATGCAATTTGGCAGCTTTGTCTTATGTTATTCATATAAAGTATCCCCGTCCATAACAAAATGGTGATGATGACAAATTATCCCTCACCCAAAATATTTGAGGCAAGTAAATACCCTTGAATAATGGCAGAACTTTCAACCAGAAACAAAATTGAAGCCTAAAACAAAAATGTAAAATCGGGTGACTAAAAGATCACATTGCAGTTAAAATAAAAATATTAACTGGACAATACTGTCAACAATCTAACTAGATGGATGTGGAATTGTTCTTAAAAACATATGAATTGAAGCTATGCGACTATGCTTAATGCTTTTAATGCTTCCGATTATGAGATAATTTTTTTTATTTTGGCATCCACAATTTACTTGAAATAATTAATGTGATTATTGTTTCTTGTAGTATAATATACGACTTCAAGTAATGATTTGCTCGGATGGCTAACCACATGGAACCTTCATATATGAGTCATAAATTGAAAATAATAAGTAAGAACGGGAGCTTCCCTTGATTATCCATGGCACTTTTGAATGTACCTTATAACGCCCATATATGAGATGAATTGTCTTCTTGTGCGCATGTGTTTTGTATTATCATTATGTAACTATTTTGTTCCATCTCCAACTATATTTGTTATAAATGGTTAGTGTGCATACTATTTAATATATATATATATATATATATATATATATATATATATATATATATATAACTATTAAACAAATTGATAAGATTACTATAGCAACTTGAATTTGGATTATGTAATCCTATTAATCTGTTTACTAGCTCTATGTATAACAGTTAATATAACTGTTATATAAACAGGTTATATAAAAGTTATATTAACATTTATATGTTTTAATAGTGTAAGAACTTCATTAAGCAATTAAATCATCCTATTGAAGTTTGGTTGCCGAGAAATATTGTCCAAACTAACCATTTGATACAAATTTCAAATTTGTCTAGGAGGTCCATTCTTAGTTCGACAAGGCCGCCCAGGATATATGAGTTTAACAATATTATCATGAATTTTCTTTTTAAATACATAAATGTTTTTGTCTTAGGTTTTGAGTAATACTATAGATATGTGTAGAGATAATGTACCAAATTTTACAAAAACTATAAAAAAAAAATTAATTCTTATATGTTTTTCTATTTCATTTTTTAGACCAGAATAGCATAATTTCATAGCTGCGGGTTGTTGGGATCCTATAGAAAGATTTCAAAAACTGAAGGGCTGCTCAGTTTTTAGAAGTGGATAGCTAATTTCCATTTGTAGTTGTTCCTTGAGCCTATTCGTCCGGTAAAGATCGTTATCATTTATATTTATTATATTTTAATTCATTTTCTTAAACATCTATTTGAGATATGTTGGGATATTTTGCAGAGGGAATGGAGCGAGCATTGCTCGAGAAGTTCCATAATCAACATTGTTGACAATTTGACAAAGCTGTGCAACATGGATTCTTCCTTTACAGAGATTCATGTTACGCGGTTATTCTTCACAATTATTCCCAAATATAGCTAATTTTCTCATAGCTATATATAACATATGATTCAATTGAATTGTTATTTATCTTGCGTGGGGATGTTGACATCTAAATGGCGCCAAGAATAACTGCAGAATAACCCATAGCTAGATATTTTATGGGATAAAAGTCAGTTTATATTAATGTTTTATGGGATGATCTCTAATAAAATCTAACCTGATTTTTTTTGTTCACTTATATATCTGTTCAGTTATATTCCTTTTTCTAATGAAAAGACTTCAGATCAAACTAGAAAGACATTCACCATATCAGTTCACTTTCATCTTGTCCCACTCTTTGGTTCTTATGAATGCTTCTTCCCCATTTGGTTCAAGGGAATTTTTTTATTGGGGTAAAAAGTAGAATATTTTATGTGTTTTACCTATTTTATTGTTTCCTTTCTATTTTTGTTTAGAATCAATGCAACTTGTCCATGTTTATCTAACGTAGGATGACTAATATTATATATTTGCATCTTCAAATAAGGAAGGGAACGATGGTTGTGGTTGTTAAATCATTTTAGCTGGCTTCATGTTCTCTGTTTTGCATATTCTTAGTGCTTAGATTGAGCTAAGTTGTCATTTCTTACTATGATAATCAGGTCGGTTGTTGAATTCAATTATCGTAATTTAGCTTTTTTATTGAAGCTCATTTTTATTGAAATTATAGTATCTTTTTTTGTTGTTTGCAGATTCTACATTTGATACATAAATATAAGGTTGTGCATTTGAATAGAACCAATGCTCGCCATGCCACCCATTATGTTTTATGTATGTCCTTTTTTGTCTTTCCACCTATTCATAGTATCGTTGTTAGGCTTTACTATACCTAACATGTCTTTGATAGACTTATTTTCAGCACCTTTGGAGGAAATCCACCGGCCAGTTCAGTGGCCATTGCATCATTGGAGTTGATCAGGGATGAGGGACTTATCGAGAGGTATTAAACTTATTGCCTAATGTTAAATTTTCATGTCACATTATATAATCATTGAAGATGAAAAATTGTTGGAAAAAAGTGAACCAACTTGGCATACTTGACCTTTAATATCATCACTTGTTAATTGGGTGAAAATCTTTTGGTGACAATTTGATGAGGAAAACATGGTAGAGATACTTAGCACCTCACGTGGAACTGGTAAAAACTCACATGAAAATTGTGAAATTTGGTGCATTGAGGTTTAAAGTTATCTATATTAATTCACAATTGAACTACGATCATAATCAACTAAAACTTAAACATCATTCCACATTCTACACACCGTAAGGGTGAAAACCATAACTAACTCCCAAATGGCCATGTAAGAGGCACTGACACCTCACACGGGACCAATGTAACTCGTAGGAACTGATCGCGTAGTCACGGACCTCTTGGTTTAAGAATATGACGATAATTTGAAAATATATAGATTACGCTTAGAAACAATCCGTTGAAGGGTGAAAACCCAAACTAGCCCCCAAACGGTCCCGTAAGGTGCACTAACACCTCGCACGGGACCAATATAACACGTAGGAACGAATCGCGTAGTCATGGGACTCTTGGTTTGCCAATATGACAATAATTTGAAAATATATAGATTACACTTAGAAACGAGTCGTTGAAGGGTGAAAACTCAAACCAGCCCCTAAACGGCCCCGTAAGAGGCACTAATACCTCGCACGGGACCAATGTAACTCGTAGGAATGGACCGCGTAGTCATGGGCCTCTCGGTTTGTGAATATAATGATAATTTGAAAATACATAGATTACACTTAAAAACAAGCCATTGAAGGGTGAAAACCCAAATCAATTCCCAAACGGCCCCGTAAGAGGCATTAACACCTCGTACGGGACCAATGTAACTCGTAGGAACTGTCCCTCATGTGACTCTCGGTTTGAGAATATGATGATAATTTGAAAATATATAGATTAAGCTTAGGAACAAGCCATTGAAGGGTGAAAATCCAAACCAGCCCCCAAACGACCCCGAAGAGGCACTAACACCTTGCACGGGACGAATGTAACTCATACGAACTGTTCATGTAGTCACGGGCCTCTCGATTTGAGAGTGTGATGATAATTTGAAAATACGTGGATTACACTTAGAAACAAGCCTTTGAAGGGTAAAAACCCAAACCAGCCCCCAAACGGCCCCGTAAGAGGCATTAACACCTTTCACGGGACCAATGTAACTCGTAGGAACAGACCGTTTAGTCACGAGCCTCTCGGCTTGAGAATGTGATGATAATTTGAAAATATATAGATTACACTTAGAAACAAGCCTTTGAAGGGTGAAAACCCAAACCAACCCCCCAAACGGCCCCGTAAGAGGCACTAACACCTCGCACGGGACCAATGTAACTCATAGGAACTGTCCGCGTAGTCACGGGCCTCTCGATTTCAAAATATGACAATAACTTGAAAATACATATATTACACTTAGAAATAAGCCTTTAAAGAATGAAAACCCAAACTAGCCCCCAAATGTCCCCGTCAGAGACACTAACACCTCGCACTGGACCAATGTAACTCGTAAGAACTGACCACATAGTCATGGGAATCTCTGTTTAAGAATATGACGATAATTTGAAAATACACGGATTAGACTTAGAAACAAGCCGTTGAAGGGTGAAAACCCAAACCAGCCCCAAGCGGCCCCGTAAGAGGCACTAACATCTCCCATGGGACCAATGTAACTCGTAGGAACTGATCGTGTAGTCACGGACCTCTCAGTTTGAGAATATGACAATAATTCAAAAATATATCGCTTAGGCTTAGAAATAAGTCGTTGAAGGGTGAAAACCCAAACCGGCACTCAAGCGGCCCTGTAAGAGGTACTAACGCCTCGAATGGGGCCAATGTAACTCGTAGGAACTGTCCGCGTAGTCATGAGCCTCTCGATTTGAGAATATGATGATAATTTGAAAATATATAGATTAGGCTTAGAAACAAGCCGTTGAAGGGTGAAAACCTAAATCGGCCCTCAAACGGCCCCGTAAGAAGCACTAACACCTTACAGGGGACCAATGTAACTCGTAGGAACTGATCGCCTAGTCACGTGACTCTCGGTTTGAGAATATGACAATAATTTGACAATATATAGATTAAACTTAGAAACAAGCCATTGAAGGGTGAAAACCCAAATCATCCCCCAAATTGCCCTGTAAGATGCACTAACACCTTGCACCATACTAATTTAACTCGTAGGAACGATCGCGTAGTCATGAGCCTCTCGGTTTGAGAATATGACGATAATTTGAAAATATATATATTACACTTGGAAACACGTCGTTGAAGGGTGAAAACCCAAACCAGCCCCCAAATGGACTCGTAAGAGGTACTAACACTTCGTACGGGACCAATATAACTCATAGGAACTAATCGCGTAGTCACGGGATTATCAATTTGAAAATATGATGATAATTTGAAAATATATGGATTAGGCTTAGAAATAAGCCGTTGATGGGTGAAAACCCAAACCATCACCCAAACGGCCATGTAAGAGGCACTAATACCTCGCACGGGATCAATGTAACTCGTAGGAGCTAACGGCGTAGTCACGGGCCTCTCGATTTATGAATATGACAATAATTTAAAAATATATAGATTAAGCTTAGAAACACGCCATTGAAGGGTGAAAATCCAAACCAGCCCCCAAACGGCCGCGTAAGATGCACTAACACCTCGCACGAGACCAATGTAACTCGTAGGAATAGACTGCATAGTCACGAGCCTCTCAAATTGAGAATATGACAATAATTTGAAAATATATAGATTAACTTAGAAACAAGCTGTTGAAGGGTGAAAGCCCAAACCAGCTTCCAAACGGCCCCATAAGACGCACTAACACTTAACACGGGACCAATGTAACTCATAGAAAATGACCGCGTAGTCACAGGTATGTCGATTTGAGAATATGATGATAATTTGATAATATATGGATTAGGCTTAGAAATAAGTTATTGAAGGGTGAAAACCCAAATCAGTCCCCAAGCGACCCCGTAAGAGGCCATAACACCTCGTACGGGACTAATGTAACTCGTAAGAACTGACAGCATAGTCACGGGACTCTCGTTTTAAGAATACGACGATGATTTTAAAATATATGGATTAGTCTTAGAAACAAGCCATTGAAGGGTGAAAACCCAAACCAGACCCCAAACGGCCTCGTAAGATGCATTAACACCTCGTACGAGACCAATGTAACTCGTAGGAATGACCGCATAGTCACGAGCCTCTTAGTTTGAGAATATGGCGATAATTTGAAAATATATAGATTACACTTATAAACAAGTCGTTTAAGGGTGAAAACCCAAACCAACCCCCAAACGACCCCGTGTGAGGCACTAACACCTCGCACGGGACTGATGTAACTCATAAGAGCTGATCGCGTCGTCACGGGACTCTCAATTTGAGAATATGACGATAATTTGAAAATATATGGATTAGGATTAGAAACAAGCCTGAAAGAGTGGGCCTACACGAGTGTGTTTTAAATCAAACCAATTTTCACAAAAAATTATCCAACTTTTAATGTGCCCCAAACCAAATTGTGAAAAATCAATATTTACTTTAAACCAATTTTATCTTGATTAATCCTAAACATGCATCTAGTGATTAAAGAAAGTAAAGTAAAGTAAAGAATACTCACAACGCAAGATGTATGAGGAAAAACCCAAGACGGGAAAAAACCTCGGACGACCCTAGCCAGACAATCACTATGAATATGGAATTATAACGAACAGACAAAAGACTCACTCAACGATTCGATCCCCACGGGTCTTGACGCTCTTCTGATCTTCAACAACTCCTCTCACAGTGCCCACGCAGAAAGTCCTTCTTCCACGATACCTGTCCATAACACACGCGTCCACGTATGTCTTGGTGCCCACCGAATGGCTTTGATACGTCTATGATGTCGAACAAGAAGTCCTTCTCTTTTCTTCACTGCAAAACCCAAATTTTCAAGTGTAGAACAAACCTTCTTAGTGCAACAAGATCACATAAACATATAGTAATGCTAACTCGGATATTTGCAAACTCTAAGGATGTATTTAACCTTTGAAACCTTAGAAAAATATGTGCAAAACTCGTACTGGATTGAAAACTATTTTCCAGATTACACATCTCTTTAATTCTGATGAAACCAAGCTTTAAATAGGAAAAATTAACCGCCTCGAAAAATGTATCGCTCGAACGAGATTGACCAGTCATTGCGAGATATAGCCATCTCTCTCGAACGATCCAGTTGTCGTTCGAACGACGCGCGTGAAAGTTTGAATTTTTCTTTAAAACGTTTCTTCCAAAAGAGATCCAATTAAGTCAAAATCTTTTTCGAGCTTCTCAGAATAAAGCATAGTGTAAAACATTTAAAACACTTTTAAAACATTTTAAAATATTAGTTTTCCTTATAAATTACATCCTTATCTTTTATAAAAATAATTCCGAATCTCATTAATAATATGCATCCATACCTGTGTGATCTCGGAATGCAATAAACTTGAAGACGAACAAACATGCACCAATTAAACTTCGGCATGATTAATTCTTTGAAGCTTTGCCACAACATCTTGAATTTCTTCAATACGTCATAGACCGAGTGGGATCGTGATTGTTGATGTAAAAAATTAGATCACTCTAATAATTCAATCACAGATAAATAAATGAGACAAAAGATTTTAAAGTGGTTCAGCCTTATAAGAATGGCCTACGTCCACTGTTGTGTTATTGCTGAGTGTTTAGGAATTCTCGATTACAAGTTCTCTCAAGAAATTCCTCTCTCGATTCCAGGGTTTGGATTCGGGGGTTCCTTACAATGAGGATTGTACAATGTATTTATAGCCCTGAGGCTGTAATATGAAAGGGTAATACATTAAATGATATACATATGAAAGGATAATACATTTAATGCCCTTTTTGCGTGTGCGTCTGAATGATAAGCATTTAATGAGCAGTTAAACTGTTGGTATCCTGCTTCGAGGTGCAGCTCGGACCGCCTGAGCTTCTCGGTGCTAAAGAGTTCCTCGGAGAGGTCTGTTCCTCGGAGCGTATGAGTTCCTCGGAGTAACATGGTTCCTCGGAGCGTGTGATCATCTCAGAAGTGCTTGTTGTTGCCATGTAGATAGCCACGTGTCTTTATATGATTGGTCCATGTCAACAGATTAAATTTGGTATCAACAGAAGCCCCCAATGTTTCATAGTTCGAAATTTGAGGAGTATGGAACATTATTTCTCGGAATATGGTAGCTTTAAATAGTCTTCCTGATTTTTAGGAGCGTTCCCCTTGTATTTATTTCTCCTTCCCAATTCGTAGAATCATGCTTTTTTGAACTTTTCTGCGTGCTTCGATTCCCACGTCACTTTTCATCTTTTTAGCCGCTGTTGTCCGCTTTGATTCCCGCGCCACTTTTCATCTTTTTAGCCGCCGGTAACGTAATCATCCTTTTTTGTAATCATTACTTCACCATTTTCCAAGGCAAGGTATTTAAACTTCACAGACACTCCCATCGTCTTCTACCTTTTCAAATTTTTATCTTCAAGTTTTACGTCGTCTCTTCCTACTCTCTTGTGCGTTCATCTTTTTCGTTGTTCGTTGTCAGCAGATCCATGGTTCTTCCTTCTTCTTCATTTCTTTATTCACCATGGTTTACCCTGTTGAGTCTCTTGAGAAGTTTCGTTCTGATTTCTCCATTACCTCATGGGTTGTTTTGGAAGAGCTTTCTGAGCCTTCTAATAACTTCCATTTGGCTGAGGGACATTGGTTCCCCAGTATCTTTTTTGCTGAGTGTGGATTTTCTTTTCCACCAAATCCCTTGTGTCTGGAATTCTGTCAGTAATTTGACGTTGTTCCTGCACGAATAGCCCCCAACACATGGAAAATAGTTAATGGGGTGCATAGGTTAAATCAAATCCATGGAACTCGAATAGGAATTCCAGAAATCATGTACTGTTATAGATGGGCAATAAATGATAATATTTTTTATTTAAAAACTAGATTTTTAAATAGAGACTTAGTAGTCAATCTCCCTGATGCCAATAGGGATTATTTTGAACACGGGGTTGTCATAAAAAATTGGCAACACCCTCCATTAACTGGATATGAGGTTTACCACGGTCCCAGATGCCCTCCTTATGGCAATGGGATATGTTATTTTTATTTTATTTATTTTGAAATCATTTTTCTTTTGCGTTTGATAAAATGTGCCCCTGATAACAATGTTTATTTTTTTTGCAGTTGATAGCAAGAGGAAGTGACCAAAAGATGCAGATGTCAATATAAGGCATTTGAAACTTATCTGGAGTCTGCATCAAAGTGTTGCTGACGAGCACATTAGATCGGCTTCGTATCTGCTCCAGTACAAGAGCTACACCACTTTTTTCACTGCTCGTCCAGTGATAAGTGAGTCAGAGCCAGTACCAGCTTCCACCAGCTCATCACCTGAATCCCATATTCCTTTAAGTGAAAGGATGAAGAAGAGAAGACATACTACCCTGTTTGAGAAAACTGCCTCCGTTTATGGGGAGGCAAAAATGAGTAGGATTGATGTCCCAAGGGAGGGGACAAAGAATACTGATGCAGCTCCTCCAGCTGCTCCTGTCAAAGTTGCCGAGAAGCCCGCAGTGGCTCCGAGCAGCTCTGCTGCTCCTGGAGAGGTGATTGTGATATCACCGACCAAGGGTTCTTCCTTGGTTGAATCTATACCTGTTCCTCCGAGGAGGCTGAAGAAGAGCTCCTCGGTCAATTTGGCTGACACCATTACTCAGCCCCCAGCTGTTGGGGCTGGAGTTCCCACTTTTATTCCCCTGAGCTCTGCCATGAGCTCGGTAAAGTCCTGGATCATTCCCGAGGTCCAAGGTACTGAAGAAAACCTTACTCGGGATATGGTCACCTCGCTAGATGCTCGTCACCTTGCTTCTGTAAGTCTCTTTACTTTGATTTTTTCATATTTCCTTTGTCGTTTTTGTTTCTGACTTGCTTTCTTTTTACTTTCACAGTTGACGAGCTGCTTCAATATAATTTTGAAGAAGGATGAAGCAATTAAAGCTTCATGCTCCTCGTCCAGCGTGGAGAGAGCTCTGGAGGAAGCTACAAAATCTCTGGCAGATTCTCGCCAGACATATGCCACTGATAAGGCTGTTTGGGAGAAGAAGCTTGCCTCCACCGAGCAGGATAAAGCTCGAGCTGTTGAAGCCTCCAAAGAGTTGGAGAAGAAAAAGAATGCCCTGGAGAAGGCAAATAAAGAGCTCGAAGAGAAGCTCAAAGCTGCTAGAGAGCTTGAAGATAAGCTCAGGGTTGCTGAGGAAAGGTTGGGCCAGCTTCAAGAAGTAGGTCGTCAAAAGGAGAAAGCAGAAAATAAATTGAAGGCTGCTGAGAACCTGCTGTCCGAGAAACTTTCCTCGGAGAAGCTGAAGAGGAAAGCTGCTATGAAGAAGTCTTTCAGCTCTGGCTGGGACAAGGGGTGGAACAAGGGGTTGGCTGCCATGGTGTCGAAAGTGGACTATGGAAGTCTCAAATACTTTAGGGATGGATGGGTTGCTACCCTTCAGGAAATGAAGGTCGACGAGTCTTCCGAGCTCTTCCAGAGACATATCCTTGGTCCCCCTCGAACTCCAGAAGACTTAGAAAAGGACGAAGCTACCTCCGAAGAGTCTTCGATGGTGATGGGAGATCATGCCCTAGTCATCCAGCTTGCTGCTGAGGAAAATCAACAAGTCGTTTCTTCCTCCGAGCAACTGCCTACTCTTCCCGAGCAACTATCTCTTCCCTCCGAGCAACCTACCTCTTCATCCCAGCCTACCGAGAAGGTTTTGGGAGATAAGGAAAAGGTGTAGTGTTGTTAGGGTTTCTCTTTATTTTCTTTCTCTTTATCAAATGTAACCCAGAATATGTAACTCTGAACTATGATCTAATAAAACTTGAACTTTTTCCATACTGTTGTTCATCTTCTATTCATACTCTGCTTATTCTTCTTATTGATAATTGCTCTTCTTTCTCTGTTAGTTTCTGGCCAGGATGGAATTGCTATCTGCCCATGATACAAAGTTGCTGCAACAATGTAATGAGTACTTTAAGGCTGGTCACACAGACCTGAGTGCTGCACAAGTTGTCAACATCCTCGGCCAGGATGCTTCAGGCAGGCAGTGGAAGCATATCAATATCTTAAGTGCCTGCTTGATCGGGCTGTAGCCAATAACGTTGCCTATTATGAAATGATCGAGGATCTTCAAAGCACCCTCGAGGACCTTCAGCTTCAATATAAAGAATCCACTGACTTGTTGCATGAGGGGTACGAGAAGAAGTACCAGCAGATCATTGCCGACAAGGGTTACGAGAAGCTTTTTACTGGGTATGATGTAAGGGAGAGAACCTTGAGAGGTGAGGTCGAACAATGCAGACAGATTGCTGAGTTGTTGGAAAAGGAAAACAACATCCTGCAAAAGGAGCTGTCACAATTGAAATCTGCAGCTCCCACTTCTAGTGCCTTGATCCCAGTGATCGACGAGGGATTTTCGTTCTTAGAGTTTGAGAACGCCAAGTTGAGGGACGAGTTGGAGACTTTGAAGAGTTCTGGCACCTCTACATCTTCTCGTGGTCGAGCAAGAGCTCCTCGGGGACGAGCAAGAGCAGCTCGGGTTCTTATCGAGGAACAGAGGACTCAGTCTGCCTTAGAGAACCAGGCCTTCCAACTAATGGCGAAGAACCAGGCGTTGTCTGATATGTCAAAGAAGATTAGGGACCTAGAAAAACAGCTCTCCGCGCAGAAGTCAGTCTTGGAGAATAAGGAGCTTTTCATCAAGAATCTCCACGAGCAGCTAGAAAGGCTAACATATCAATTCCACAAACAGCCCAGGGAGTTCTGGATGGCTGGATACAACGAAGCACTATTCCACTTGGACGATCGTATCCAGAATGCCAACAATGAGGGCTACAAGTAAGGCTGGCTGAATGCCTTAGGTGTGTTGAAGCTCGAACAAGGTCATTATCTGTGGGACTACCATGATCCCGGGTTGTTCGACTTGCCTGTGCCACCATACAATTTGGACATGGATTGGATCCCTGCTCGGGCCATTCCTCTGAGCTTAATTTCAAAGTATCTCGGTGACTATAATTTACATTCTCAAATCGAGGTATCTCGTCCCGAGCATCTTTTAGATCGACCATCTATGATGAATACAAGGATGTTGAAAGATCTTAATTTCATCAATTCTCCTCTGTCTTTAAATGATCCGCCTGCTGGCGAGGAACCTGTGTCAAAAGTAGAGGGGAAGAGACCAGTAGAATAGGAATTTTTGATGTAATAGTTAGTATACATTTCAATATCAATGTACTTGTAATTTATTTTGAATTCAATGAAAGACTTTCATTTTTGTTTTCAAATCTTAATTGCTATTGTCTTGTAAATATCAAACACTTTACATTTATGCATATCTGTTAAAAAAAATAACAATATTGTGTTGTTCGTCGATCAACTCAGTAATAGTTAAAACATTTCAAGTTTCAATAATATTGCTCGATCACTTAATAATAAAGTCACGAGTGTAAAAAATGTTTAAAATTTTTCCAACCAACCAAGGTCGTTAAATTTTGTTTGTCGACCAACTACAGTTAGTGGGTTTTTATCCCCGACCAGCCATACTTGGTAGATTTTTCTCTTAAATGTTTCCGACCAACCAAGGTCGGTAAATTTTCTTTGTCGACCAACTACAGTTGGTGGGTTTTTTCCCCGACCAGCCATAGTTAGCAACTTTTGCACCTTCTGGAATAATCTTACCTCCCGACCAACATAAGTTGGCATTTTCGAGAATATATGTACCTCCCGACCAACATAAGTTGGCTTTTGCGAGAATATTTTGTTTCCTAGCCAAACAAGTTGGCATTTTTAGGAATATTTTGTTTCCTAGCCAAACAGGTTGGCATTTTTAGGAATATTTTGTTTCCTAACCAATCGAAGTTGGCATTTTTAGGAATATTTTGTCTCCTAACCAACCGAAGTTGGCATTTTTAGGAATATTTTGTTTCCTAACCAACCGAAGTTGGCATTTTTAGGAATATTTTGTTTCCTAACCAACCGAAGTTGGCATTTTTAGGAATATTTTGTCTCCTAACCAACCGAAGTTGGCATTTTAGGAATATTTTGCTGAGCAGTCTGAGCTTTGCCGAGTTTTGCCGAGTAGTGTGTAACACTAGTATTCCCCGAAAAATTCTCAATAAAAAGGAGAGACTTTAGCAGAATATCTTCATTTTATTTATACTGATGGAACTGTGTTACATATACATCACTGATAATACTTGCGTAGGTGCTTTGCGTTCCATGCATTCTTAAACTCCTCGCCTTCTAAAGTTGCTATTCGATAAGTTCCTGGTCGAACAACTTCTGTAACTCGGTATGGTCCATGCCAGTTTGCTTCCAGCTTATTGTGCTTTTGAATTACTTTCTTCAGCACATAGTCTCCTTCTTTCAGGTCGCATTTCTTCACCCTTTTGTTGTAGAACAAAGCTGTTCGCTGTTGGTAAGCAGCATTTCTAATGGCTGCTTCTTCTCTGACCTCCTCGAGCATGTCTAAATCCAGTCTTCTCATTAATTCACTGACAGGGGAATTGAAATTCAGTACCCTGTGTGTTGGGAGGCCCAACTCGGCAGGTATAACGGCTTCACTTCCAAACACCAGCATATATGGTGATTCTCCAGTTGCTACTCGGGGAGTAGTTCGGTAAGCCCAAAGTACTGATTGTAGCTCGTTGATCCAGTTTGCTTTTGTATCATCTAATCTTTTTTTTAAACCGTTCAGCAACGTTCTGTTTGTCACTTCAGTTTGTCCATTGCTTTGAGGATGGCCTGGTGCTGAGTGGACCTTCAAAATATTTGATTGATGACAATAGGCGACAAACTCCTCGTTATCAAATTGTGTTCCATGGTCTGTGATGAAGGCATGAGGTAGACCATATCGACAAATGATGTTCTTCCAAAAAAATTGGTACACCTTCTCGTACGTCATGTCAATGAGTGGCTCAACTTCTACCCACTTAGTAAAATAATCCATTTTGACGATGAGATACTTGAACCTTCCTCGGGTCGTTGGGAGTGGCCCAACCAAATCAATTCCCCACATGGAAAATGGCCAAGGGGAAGTTATGGGTGTCAATAATGCTTGTGGAGTTCTTCGAATGGAGGAGAAGCGCTGGCACTTTTCACACTTCTTGGCATAGGCTATACAATCAACCCTCATCGTCGGCCAGTAGTATCCCTGCGTCATCACCCTTTGCAAAAGCATCCGACCTGCTACATGTGCTCCACAAGACCCTTCATGGATTTCTTCAATCAATTCTTTCACCTCGGAGGGATGTATGCATCTCTGCAAACCTGCCATAATTCCTCGTCTATATAAAACACCATTAGTTAATACATACCGAGCAGCTTTAAACTTAAATTTCTTGGCTGCAAGCTTGTCGATTGGTAATTCTCCCTCCTCGATATACGCCCTGATGGGATCCATCCAAGATGGTCCTAAATCAAGGGTGATAAAGTTCATCATCAGATCTTCATCTATGCTCCGACCAGCTAACACTTCAATTGGGATTGTTCGTCGTAGCTCGGTGCGAGTAGCTGATGCTAGTCGAGCTAGGGCATCTGCTCTCGCATTCTCCATTCTTGGTATTCTGACCATCTGAATTGCGGCAAATTCTGACACCAGCTCCTTTGCCTTTGCATGAAATCTGATCATTAATTCTCCTCTAACTGCATATACTCCCATCATTTGGTTTACGATCAATTGAGAGTCACTGAAGATCACAACCTGCTGCATCTCCATAATTTTTTGCCAAATTAAGCCCTGCAATCATGGCCTCATATTCAGCCTCATTGTTGGAATCTTTGAATTGGAAACGCAGGGCGTATTCCATGTCGACCTCGTCCGGAGTGCTCAAAACTATCCCCGCGCCACATCCTGCAGTGCAAGATGAGCCATATACATATAGCCTCTATATAGGTAACTCGTCTTCAAATTTTGAATCAGTCAGAGTTCCTCGGTGAAATATTTGTTGCTTCCTTTCATCCTCCCCGGATTTTTCTCGCTCCTCGTAGATCATCTTTTCTTACCCTTTTACCAACCGGAGTTGGTCCGAGCTCGAATTTAATGACCCTGTAGCATCCACTTGCCCTTTTACCAATCGGAGTTTGTCTGAGCTAGTGTTTGTCGATCCTGTAACATCCATAGGTTGATCAGCGAGCAACTCTTGTTTTTCGTCCGGAGTCCTCACAACTATCTCTGCATCACATCCTGTAACATCCACATGCCCTTTTACCAATCGAAATTGGTCTGAGCTTGTGTTTGTTGATCCTGTAACATCCACAGGTTGATCAGCGAGCAACTTTTGCTCCTCGGGGGTATCAGGATAGGTGAACTCCGTTATAAAAGCTGCTACAGCCTGCCCTTTTAGCGATGATCTGGGTTCATAAATTATATCATATTCCCTGAGTTCTATTGCCCAGTACATCAATCTCCCTGATTTTTTTTACTTATGAAGGGCTTGCCTCAATGGCATATCGGTATATACTACTATAGTATGAGCTTGGAAGTATGGCCTCATTCTCCTACTCGCCTAAATCAGTGCCAGTTCCAATTTCTCCAGCCTTGGATATCTGATCTTTGCTCCTCGAAAGGCCTTACTTGTGTAGTAAATTGGCTTTTGTACTCCATTCTCTACTCTGATTAACGCCGAGCTAACTGCATTATCGGACACTGCAAGGTACAAATACAATTTTTCTCCCATCACCGGCCTGGACAACAGTGGAGGTGCTCCCAAGTATTTCTTCAAGTCTTGAAAAGCCTTCTCACATTAATCATTCCACTCAAAAGTCTTTCTGAGTGTCTTGAATAATGGGAGACATCTATCAGTTGCTCGTGGCACAAATATGTTGAGTGTCGCTACTCGTCCTGTGAGACTCTGTACTTCCTTCTTCGTCGTTGGAGATCGCAGCCCTAATAGAGCTTTGATCTTTTCAGGATTTGCTTCAATGCCTCATTGATTGACGATGTACCCGAGGAACATGCCTTCTCGTACTCCAAATATGCACTTCGTCGGGTTCAGCTTCATTTGATATTTATCTAGTTGATCAAAAGTTTGACTTAAGTCAACTAGATGATCAACAACTTTCTTGCTTTTTGTCAGCATATCGTCAACATAGACTTCCATATTATCACTGATTTGTTCAGCAAAGACCTTGTTCATCAGCCTCTGATATGTCGCACCTGCATTTTTCAAACCAAAAGGCATAACATTATAACAATAAGTTCCCCTAGGGGTAATGAAAGAAGTACTCTCCCTGTCTTCAGGTTTCATTTTGATCTGATTGTAACCAGAATAAGCATCCATGAAGCTCAGCAACTCGTGTCCCGCGGTAGCATCCACCAATTAATCCATTCAGGGCAATGGAAAGTGATCCTTTGGGCATGCTTTGTTGAGGTCGGTGAAGTCTACACACATCCTCAACTTGTTGTTCTTCTTCTTTACCATCACCACATTAGCTAACCAATCTGGATATTTAACATCTTCAATGAAATAAGCTTTCTGGAGTTTCTCGACTTCCTCTTGTATAGCTTGATTCTTCTCGGGACTGAATACTCTTCTTCTCTGCTTCATAGGCTTGATCTCCTTATTCATATTGAGCTCGTGACATAAGAAGTTTGGGTCTATCCCAGGCATATCTTCATGACTCCACGCAAAATTTTGTCTTCTGCTTCTAAGGAAAGTTATCAATTCCTGTTTTAATGAGGCTTCCAATGATGAACCTATTTGAGTAGTTCGCTCAGGGCGCTCGTCGTCCACAATGATGTTTTCAGTAGCTTCCACCATTTGACCCTTCACGAGTTGCGACTCATCTCGAGGATCCAATGTTTCAATTTCTGCACCTTCATCCACTTGATAGGTAGTAGTCTTTTTCTTTGACTCTTCCAGTTCTTCTTGCTCGACGGATGAATAATAGCATTCCCGAGCTACTTTCTGATCACCTTTCACAACTCCTACTCCAAAGTTTGTTGGAAACTTTAGGCACTGATGCACTGTAGATGGTACAACCTCGAACTTATTCAATCCTACTCTTCCCATGATGATATTGTATGATGATTGGACATTCTTGTCCATCACGAAGAAACGTATTCTTTCTGTCTGACAAGCAGGCCACGTACCAATGAATATATCCAACTTGATCGTCCCAAGTGGAAATACTTTCTCGCCAGCAAAGCCGATGAGGGGTTTGTGGTAAGGCTCCAGTTGAGATAACTTTAGATTTAAACTATCGAAACACGAGTAGAACATAATGTCTGTCGAGCTACCATTGTCGACCAACACTCTTGAAATCATTACCTCCTTCATTCTCATCTTGATCACCAGTGGATCATCGTGAGGATATAAAACACCTGCAAGGTCATTTTTTGAAAAACCTATGACCAATTTCTCCTTGTTCACCTTTCTCGGGCGATCTTCCTCAGCTAGATTTTTTCGCTGAATGTACGAGCAAGCTTGAGCCTCACCGAGGTAAGCTTTTCTTTCTGCAGTAAGGTCTCCTCCTCCTGCATCTCCTCCTGTAATAACATTACAATCAAATGACCCAAAGCGTATTGAAAATACCTCTCGTTCTGGCTGCCTTGGTTTCTTGGGAAGATCGGGGTCATCCTCTGGATCAACTTCGTGGTTTCTCTTCTTGTTCTCCTTTGCTCGACGAGGAGATCTAGACCTCTCTCTAGTTCGGTCGTTGTTTCTTCTTTCGCCTCCCCAATCAACATACTTTGCTAGCTTTCCTCGTCGGATGAGTGTTTCAATCTTATTTTGAAGAGCTATGCAATTTTTGGTCATATGGCCATGATCCTTGTGGAACTCGCAATATTTTTCCCTATTCCTCGTGTCAGGGTCTACCTTCATTTTCTTTGGCCAGTTTAACTCCTCGCTATTCTTAATTTCTTCCAGGGCGTGGTTGATATTAGCCTTCAAAGGTGTGTAATTATCAAATTTCCTCAAGACCTCCCATGACGACCTATTTTTGGATTATTTTCACCACCATTGTTCTTATGTTCTTTCTTCTTAGCTTTATCACCTTCCACCTTGGTTTCTTTGGCGTCCATATTCTTCTTCGCAGACATAGCCTCCTCGGCATTCATAATCTTGGACGCTTTTCCCATCAGGTCCGACATGGTTCGAGGTGGATCTTTGGCCAAAGTGTAGTACAACTTGTTTGGCAGTAGTCCACTCATCAAAGCAGTAATCGCTGTCTTCTTCTCATAATCAATGACTTCGAGTTTCTCGTTATTGAAACGAGTTATATAATCTCTGATACTCTCACCAACTTTTTGTCTAACGCTTAACAAATGTGCTACTTGTTTAACTGGCTTTGCTCCAAAGCAGAAATTCCCAATAAATAACTCGGCCAGTTGAAGAAAAGTTGAAATATTACCCCGAGGAAGATTATTATACCATATCTGAGCAGATCCGGTAAGAGTTCCCGAGAATGCCCTGCATCTCATCTCGTCTAGGACAGCATAGATGTCGGCAGCAGCTTGATATTGTTCTGTATAAAGAATAGGGTCAGTCTTCCCATTATACTTGGGAGTCACAACAGGTTCTTTGAACTTTGATGGTGTTGGAAAATCAACAATGTCCTGTACAAAAGGTGTTCCTCGAACAAAGGTTCGTTGTAGAGGGTTCTTGGCCTTAGCCATTTCCCCTAATCTAACCTCCAGCCTCTGAATAGATCCTTTCCATGCATCATTTCCTTCCTCGGGCCTATTGGTTCAAGCAACTGATCGCGTTGAAGTGGCTTCCTGGGATTTATCTTGACGAGCAGCTGGTCGGTCATAGGATCTATCTTGACGAGCAGCTGGTCGCGATTGGGCAGATCCTTCTCTTAAATCTGATGGTCGTCGAAAGCTCCTCGACGCTGCATTAAGAGGGCTTTTGTTCCTCCTAGGGCCTAATCGGTTGAAAGAAGAAACCCTACTTAATCTTTCCAATGCGCTGGTCTTTTCTGGGGAGAGGGTGACACGTTGTTCAGTATCTGTGGCTCGCACTGACGAAGTTCGTCCAGGTTGATAAGAAAAATCTTCAGATTCCTCATTACAATATGAATTAGTACGCCTAGTATGCGAAGAAGGCGCACGGGTATTTCTTTGAATGCTTCATGGTCCGAAATGGGTTGATGCACCGCCATGGAGGGTTTGGATGAGTTGTCGCATTGTTTCTTGCATGACGGTCTGGCCCTGAGCCAGATTTGCCATTAGTCTAATCAGATCTGGAATAATTGGTGGAGCAGATGGATTTAGAGGGGTTCCAGCGTTTCGATTGCTGGATTCAGGAATATCAGCCATTAGTAATGGATTGTTTTTGATGAAAAACGATATTATCAGTCGTTCCCACAAACGGCGCCAATCTGTTGATGTAAAAAATTAGATCACTCTAATAATTCAATCATAGATAAATAAATGAGACAAAAGATTTTAAAGTGGTTCAGCCTTATAAGAATGGCCTACGTCCACTGTTGTGTTATTGCTGAGTGTTTAGGAATTCTCGATTACAAGTTCTCTCAAGAAATTCCTCTCTCGATTCTAGGATTTGGATTCGGGGGTTCCTTACAATGAGGATTGTACAATGTATTTATTGCCCTGAGGCTGTAATGTGAAAGGGTAATATATTAAATGATATACATATGAAAGGGTAATACATTTAATGCCCTTTTTGCGTGTGCGTCTGAATGATGAGCATTTAATGAGCAGTTAAATTGTTGGTATCCTGCTTCGAGGAGTTGCTCGGACCGCCTGAGTTGCTCGGACCGCTTGAGCTTCTCGGTGCTAAAGAGTTCCTCGGAGAGGTCTGTTCCTCGGAGCGTATGAGTTCCTCGGAGTAACATGGTTCCTCGGAGCGTGTGATCATCTCGGAAGTGCTTGTTGTTGCCATGTAGATAGCCACGTGTCTTCATATGATTGGTCCATGTCAGCTGATTAAATTTGGTATCAACAGTGACAAAATAAAATCTCCCTATGACATATTACAAACACAGTTTTGTTCACGAAATTAAGTCAAAACAATACAGGGACTCAATTGCAAATTTATGCCCTTACAAATCTCCCCCTTTAACTATTCCGGGACAAAACTAAACCGGTGAAATGCCTAAGCCGGGCCGTCAAGCCGTATAACACCTAAATCCCATCCCATAAACCCAAAATAAAAAAAATACAGGACACAGACTAGTATATGTAGCACCGGCAAGCAAGAACTGTCTGAATGTGATGTAGACTTAAAATCTCGAATCTCTGAAGCATACCTACACACATGAAACAGACAAACAAATACCTAGTGAAGTATGGTGGAACAAATGAAACCAATATGTATATCCAAATGATACTAATTTTACAATAGATACCAATATGAATAAACTCTAAAAAATCATTTATTGAACAATTAAGCAACAATATGAAACCAGTTTGTAAAATATGTAATCAAACAACATTTAAATCAAATCTTAATAAATATGCTGATATATAATGAAACAACATTTAAATCAAATCTCAATAAACATGCTCAACAAATCTCCCACTACATCACATACATCTCCCCCCTTTTTGTCTCGAATAAACAATCCGGTGAAAAGATAAACCAATCAACAAGTATCTAACATGAAGATATGCCAAATAAAAATAGTTAGATAATCATGAAACAACCAGCTAAATATGATCAAGTAATGACAAATCAGTAGCTAGTAAACAAAGAAATCACATAAAGACTATAGCAAACTAATCAGGTGTGATAAACGGAATCATATGAAAAATATCAATTCTGAACAATATAACCTGTATATAAACCAGTCAGTCCAGAAAGCTTCCAGCAGTACCAAAAAATATACCATAATAGCCAGGGTGCTGCAAACAAAAAGAAGAAAATTCCCAGACCGTCGTTCGAACGATCCAGGGACGTCGCTCGAACGAGGCTTCTCGCGATATGGGGATGTCGTTTGAACGACTTCTCGTGACAGGCCAAACTTTTCCAGATTCCCAGAAATATCATAAATTTTTGCCCAGTGAAAAAATTTATAGAAAAAAAATGCCAAGAGGAAGGGGTTGACAGCAGCAAAATAGTGCTAAAACAGTAGGCTTTTTACCCAAAATGCAAAACTGCATAAAAACTAACAATGCGAGTAACATGCAAACATAGTACTTATGTGCTCAAACATGGACATGAAATGTATGGGCGTGAAACTACAACAAATGAGTCACAATTCTAACATATCGAAAAGATCAAGAAGCTCTAATTGATAGCGATAAATCATTAAACTTTATCATAGCCATATGACAATTAAAGTGTGAGCTTAATGAACTAAACATACTACATGCACACAAATCCAGATTTTTGATGATTCTACAAATAATAATGTCAAATTGCAATGTTTCAATATTAGGATTAATTGTGCAAACCCGTTTAATTTTCTCAAACCAAACTCCCTCATATATACATACTTTTTCAAGTTCTTTTGAGGTTTCATTGTCAACTTAGAGAAAATCTTATTGGCCCTTTTTCTTAGCATATTGCCTTTTCTTTTGGGCTCTTTTAAATGGCGGCTTTCACGACGAGTCAATTTTGAACTCTCGCAGTCCTTTCTCGTGAATCACTCATCATTTTTAAAATTTTGATATGAATACAAATCCTCACCGTAAACGGTTCTTACATGCACACTTCTCCTTAATTCTACTTACGCATAGATGGAAAGATTGAGATAAGAACGCCTCACAAAATTCAAATATGCAAGATAAGTCAAACATCCATATAAACTCGTGCATGTGTGCAATGATGGCATATATACAAAGTCGAATCAAAATGCATATCAACTTCGAAACTACCCCATTTGAACAATGGTCAAGATCATTATAAGCATCGATAATAATGACCAAATGTCCTAGCCACATGGATATGAAACGATGGGGGTCCAATCACACCAATATGCCACATCAAACATGTAAACTTAAAAATAAAAACAAAAAACTGAAAATCTTTTTGGCTTTTCAAACATATTTTGACTCAAATAAAAGCAAAATATTTTTGTTTTTTCAAAAGTTTTCTCAAAACAAAATCTTTTTTTTTTCAATAGGACTTAAACATTTGAAAAACTATAATACAAAATGATACACACGTCATTATACTAGCAATGAATATATCATGAAGCAAACTAGCATATGACAAACAAGGCAACACTATCATCCTTTAGATTTAGCATGGGAAGAATCAAGTTCACCCAAAAGAGAATCTTGAAGTTTTATTCCTAACGCCACTAAATTCGATTTCCTAACCCAAGTATATGTAAAACGATGCATGGGGGTTTGGGGAACCGGGGTAAATTTATTCCTAAACTTCCTAGGAGCTTGTATAAGGTCGTAACAATAACGCCTATGGTGACATTTCCTACCACAGAACGTGCAAGTGTAGCGATGGTGAGAATGATTACCTATATGTGTACCTTTTCTAACATTCCTAGTGTTTCTCACACGTGCGGAGGGAATGTGAACAACTCTCTCATCAAAACCTATGCCTCTCGGTTTGAGAATATGACGATAATTCGAAAATATATAGCTTAGGCTTAGAAATATGCCGTTAAAGGGTGAAAACTGTAAGGACATAATTTTATAAATGTCCGGGATAGAATCTAGGAATTTTTTGTTTTTCCTAGATCATAGTTTGTATGTCTGATACCGCTATATTCGGCACGTCAACACGATCATCCACGATGACCTTTTTCTGAATCCATGCATCCATCATCTTCACACGTGCATCATGATACATGCAATGTTCTTCTCAACTCATTCCCATTACCCCACTACGCAATATTGGTAAAATTATTTATTGGAGTTGTTTATATTGGCATAAATATTTAGGAATTTTTCAGAAAATATTTTTTCAAAGTCTGATTTGTTTTTATCAAAACCAATTTTTTTTCTAAGTGTAGAAGCGGAGTGTCTTGATCGACGAGCTCGTTCAAACGATATAGCAATATCATTCGCACGAGATAGGCATGTCGCGCGATTTCATTCGAGTGACATTATGATATCGTTTGAATGCCACCGCCGTCGCCTCGATCTTCGTATAAATATTTGGTTTCGTTCTACACGTTTTTTAAGTCTTTTTCACGCACGATTTCTATGATTAACAACCTAGAAAATAGACGTCGACTTTTAAGGTCTTATGCCTTCTTTATTCACATAAACACTCCCATCTATGTATGTGAATCGTTAAACCTTCAAGAGGATCGTTTTTACTCATCTGGAGTAATTTGTGGAGAAGCGTCTCTTCTTCATTGCTGCCCATCTAGAGTTTTTGCGAGAGATTCCAGCCGACGACATCAAAACGGACACCCGAGGGTATTTCGTATATCACTCTTATTTTTATTATAATTCGTGTAACCATTTTTACAAATTATTGTGAAAATAAAAAGATTTTGCCTCTTTGGGGGATTTTCTTCATTTGTGTGTTTTGTTGGTGATTGACTGTTCTTACATGATAATATTGATTTCAATCACACCTAGATGCATGTTTTAATTTTTAATTGAAAAAACTGAGATTTAATTAAATAATTTCTTAATTTGAACGCAAGCGAACTCTTCAAATTGGTATCGGAGCCAATTACACAATTATACTATGTAATTTTTCGCAAATTTTTTCTAAGATATCAATTTTCTGAAAAATTGATTTTTAAAAAAGGCAAAATGGAGAAATTATATAATAAAATGCCAGTTTTTGAGGGGACAAACTACGCTTACTGGAAAGCCCACATGAAATCTACTTTAAAATCCATTGATGAAAGAGTTTAGATTTTGGTTGAAAGAGGGTGGACACATCCCTCCGTCACCGTTGATAATGTGACTAATTTAAAATCTATCACTGCCTGGACTGAAGAAGAATTTAAATGGTCATCTTTTAATTCTAAGGGTTTTAGTGCTATTTCTGTATCCGTCACTCCTGACGAGTTTCGGCGTATAATGACGTGCATAATGTCAAAAGAGGCATGGGATGTTTTGCAACTTACCCATGAAGGAACTAATGCTGTGAAAGAGTCTAAAATGCAAAATTTAACAACTCAATTTGAAACTATCACTATGCTTGAGACTGAATGTTTTGATGAATTTTATGCTAGGTTATCTGATATTGTAAACTAGTTTTAATCTTGGTGAACACATTCCTAATGCTAGAGTTCTTAAAAAGATTCTAAGATAACTGCCTAAGTGTTTTATCCCTAAAGTCACTGTGTTAAATTCTATGGGTAATTTAAACACGCTTAAATTGGAGGAACTTGTAGGAGACTTTTCCTAAATCCGTCAGGCCTAAAGATAAGGGAATTGCACTTAATGCCTAGGATAGAAAGAGTAAAGGGTCGGCAAGAAAGAGAGTCGAGCCATCTAGAAAAAGGGAGATAGAAACGTCAGATTCTGAGTGTGACTTTGATTTAGATGATTTGGCACTGTTTGCTAAAAATTTCTCGAAAATTCTCAAATTCAAGAAAAATGGAAATTTCAAAGATAAAAAGAATTTTGAGAAAAATAAGGAAAATGAAAAGATTTTAAAGACCCTCCTAAGAAAGACAGTGAGAGATTCTATGAGTGCGACGGTAACGATCATAGAGCTTTTGAGTGTGATACCAAGCTGAATAGACTTGCCAAAGAAAAGGGCAAAGTTGTCCTTAATGCTACCCTTAGTGACGACAGTGAGGTCGAGTCTGTGAATTCTGGAGACGAGTCACCGTATGAATGTAACTTCACCGCATTCATGGCTAGTCATATGAGTACTTCTAGTGCTCCTCACGACGATGAGGATGCTGCTTCACAGGGACACCTCGACAGTGAGAACGATGTAAGTGAGGGGGAGTATGATACAAGTGAAAGCGAGAGTAATCTTCAACGCGCCTACACTAAGTTATATAATGAGTTATTTAAAACCAAAAAGCGTAACAAAGCATTAGTACTTAGGATCACCACTTTAGAGGAAGATTTAGAAGAAGCGAGCGAGAGAGAGAGAGAGAGAGTCCTCCACCTGCACTAACTTAAAAGAGAGAGAGTCTTACTGTGTTAAGAAAGAAAGTTTATTTAGAGAGAGAGAAAGACTGTTTGGAGAGAGAGAGAGAGTTATTTTGAGAAAGAGAAACGGGACCTGACTAAACAAGTGGCTAGTCTTATGAGTGAGCTCCATTACTCACTGGAGACTCGGAAGAAACTTGAAGCCCTTGTAGCCCAACTTACTCATGATTTTGAGAGAGCACGAGAAGTCAAGGTTCAAATCGAGGACATATTTAGAAAGATAGGAAAGATGCTTCTCGATCTTGCTTTAGGTTTTGGTGATAGGCAAGGAATAGGTTTTGATGGTGCTTTCACGTCCCAAATTGCACCTGGACTAGTTCCTGAGTTTACTACGACTCCATATGGCCATTGTCAAAAACCACGAAGAAGAGTTCGACCAAGACAAGCAAACTCAGGTCCGCCTAAGACCGTGTTCTTTTGTACGTACTGCAAAAGAAAAGGCCACCTCAGGGAGTTTTATTATAGTTTGGGCCGGACATGACGAACTACTGCTCCACCACATCGTACTGATGATTTTTCCAGTCTGAGAGAGCATGTTGAGTTTTTAGCTGCTACATCACAGAGTTTGATGGAGGAATTCCGACGGATATCTTTGCCGTCAGTGAATGCTTTTCGCATCCTGGCTAAAACCAACAACAACAAGGATAAACAAAAGGTTACCACTTCTTGGGTAACTAAGAAAGATGAAAAGGCCCTTGTTGTTCATGTCGCTCTCAAATCACATAATACCTCACAGTGGTATTTTGATAGTGGGTGCTCCAGACATATGACAGGTGATGTCTCATTTTTTAGCTACGTAAAGGAGTATAAGGAAGGTAGAGTCACCTTTGGAGATGGGAGCAAGTCTAACATCGTAGGACGAGGTACAGTAGAGTTACCAGGATTTCCTAAGGTAGATAATGTTTTATACATCGAAGGTTTGAAAGCAAACCTTCTCAGTATTAGCCAGCTGTGCGACGCTGACTTTGCCGTAAAGTTTGACCGGGACGCTGTAATGTCTATAATCTGGCCGTTAAACTTTTAGTGCAAGGGGTGAGGACAGAGGATAATTGCTATGGGACTGTGCCCACATCCTCACTTGTCTGCTACAGCGCCACGATCACTCCTATGGATCTGTGGCAACAACGTCTAGGTCACGTGAACATTAGAGATTTGACACGTTTAGCTAAAAAGGACCTAGTACGTGGCTTACCATCACTTGGAAAGCCAACTTCCACGGTTTGTGGACCCTGTCAGTTGGGAAAGCAAATTCGTAGCCCCTATAGGAAGTTGCATTCCATTACCACCTCCCGTGTGCTTGAGTCTATTCACATGGATCTTATGGGTCCTACTCGTACTGAGAGTTTGGGTGGTAAGAGGTATATCCTCGTGATGGTGGATGATTTCTCCAGATATTCGATTGTAGATTTTCTGAGAGATAAATCCGATGCTGTAGAGTTTTTAACGACCAAGTGTCGTGTCCTGCAAAATCAACACGAAATCACTATTAACAGGATACGTAGTTACAATGGCACGGAATTTAAGGAAACAAAGGTATATCTCTACTGTGATAGCCTAGGAATCAAACATGAGTTTTTACAGTGAAGACTACTCAGCAAAATGGGATTTTGAGAGAAAAAACCGAACGATTCAAGAAATGGCTAGATCTATGCTTCTAAGTCATAGAGTTGCTAGGAGATTTTGGGCAGAGGCGGTGTCTACCGCGTGCCACATGGTGAATAGGGTTTACCTGCGTCCACACACACTTAAGACTCCTTATGAATTGTGGACTAGCAAGAAACCCAACCTTGCATATTTTTGTGTCTGTGGGAGTAAATGCTACATCCTACGGGATATAGAGCAATTAGGAAAGTTTAACTCCCGGAGTGACGAGGGAATATTGCTAGGATATTCATCAAATAGTAGAGCGTACCGAGTTTTTAACCTGAAGAGCTCTAAGGTTATGGAATCAATAAACGTCACCGTGCAAGATGATGAACTTCCGGCGTTTGTTGATCCTAGCCTTCAGTGTGAGGATGAGGACTTTTCTGGCAGTGATTTACTTGTCCCTCACCCACACCCTGTGCCTGTGTTAGGGGACACACCTTCTTGGGTTCGCAAGAGTCACGACCCTGCCTCCACTGTAGGCGATCCCACCTTAGGGGTCAAGACTCGTGCTCATCTAGAGAACATTGTTAGTCATTTTTGCTACACGTCCATAGTCGAGCCCAAGAATCACTCAAGGATGAACACTGGATATCTGCCATGCAGGATGAGTTGCTTAAATTTAAAAAGAATAATGTCTGGGAACTTGTCCCCTGATTTAGTAAGACTAATGTGATAGGTACCAGGTGGATTTTCAAGAATAAAATGGATGAAAATGGTACCATAATCAGAAACAAGGCTAGGTTGGTCGCTCAAGGCTACACACAGATAGAGGGTGCAGACTTTGGGGAGACAATTGCTCTTGTTGTGAGGCTTGAGTTCGTATGCTTACTACTCGCCATCGCATGTCATCTGCACTTTAAGTTATACCAAATGGTTGTCAAGAGTTCCTTTCTAAAGGGTATTCTATAGGAGGAGGTTTATGTGGAACAGCCAAATGGGTTTGAAGACCCTAGGCACCCTGAGCACGTCTACTATCCAAGGAAAGCCTTGTATGATTTGAAGCAAGCACCCCGTGCTTGGTACGAGAGGCTTACTTCCTATCTCTTAGCCCGTGGCTTCAAGAGACGGGGAGTTGATATGACGTTGTTCGTCAGGAGAGATGACAGTGCAATTTTGGTTACCCAGGTCTATGTGGACGACATAGTCTTTGGATCCATGTGCTCTCAGCATGCTCACCACTTTGAGGAGGAGATGAAAAATGAGTTTGAGATGAGCATGGTAGGTGAGCTTACTTTCTTCCTTGGTCGCCAAGTTCGTCAGCTAGAGGATGGGATGTTCATCTCCCAATCCAAGTATGATAGAGACCTAGTGAAGAAATTTGGTTTAGACTCTGCTAAGCATGCACGTACACCTATGAGTACTTCTATCATGCTTAGTAAGGACACTTCAGGCAAGAACGTAGAGAAAACCTTGTATCGGAGTATTATAGGTAGTCTTCTCTACTTGATTGCTAATCGTCCCGATATAGCCTTTAGTGTTGGAGTCTGTGCACGATATCAGGCGTCCCCGAAAGAGTCACACTTACTTGCTCTAAAACGTATTATTAAATACGTGAGTGGGACTCTCTCATATGGTATTTGGTATTCCTTTGATACCGATGACTGTTTGTCCGCCTATTCGGATGCCGATTGGGCCGAGGACGTAGATGGTTATAGGAGCACTTCTGGTGGGTGTTTCTATTTTAGTTCTACTTTTGTCTCCTGGCTGAGCAAGAAGCAAAACTCCATCTCTTTGTCCACTACGGAGGCTGAGTACATCGCCGCCCGGAGTTATTGCATGCAACTCTTATGGATGAAGCAAATGTTGGAGTATTATGGGATTTCACAGGACACCATGACTATCTCCTGTGATAACATGAGCGCGGTACACATATCCCATAAACCGGTCCAACATTCGCGCACAAAGCACATCAGGATAAGCGAGCACTTTATACGACAGTTAGTTGAGGAGAAAGTCATATCCTTGAGTTTCGTACCCACCGATCGTCAGTTAGCCGCTATTTTCACGAAACCTTTAGATGCCCTTAGATTCGAGAGTTTTAGGAAGTCTTTAGGTATTTGCACAGTTGAATGAGGGGTTGGTTCGTGTCTAGGATATGGTGCATTGTCATGTTCATATCATATGATTCCCATTGCTAGTTTGTATCCTGTGTATTATTACTTTTGCTTTTTTATTTTTTTAAAAAATCAAAAAAGATTTTCTTTTTATAAATTTTTTAGAAAAGCACAAAAGATTTTTGTATTTTATAAACACCTTTTATGAATGAGCATTTAAGATAGCCGAGTCACAAATTTCATTCCATTTTATTCATGTGACTGTTTGATAGTGATTTGAGACGCTACATCATTGCATCCATGTGCTTTACATTGTTTGGAGTATGTTTGTCACCTTATCTCCTTTATTGCACACATGCACGGTTTTATTTGATTATTGTACTTGTCTATCACATATTGGATTGAGTGTTTCCATCTCAATTCTGTCTATACAACGAACCATATGCGATAAAACTTGACAAGATTAGAATGCATGTAAATCCCAGTTGGTGAGATTGTGTGATTTTTTTTAAAAAAGGTGAAGGGCCACGAAAGGCCTTTGCGATTAAGACGCCATTAAATCGGGCCTAAAAAATTGAGGTATTTTAATTATCCGGGGTCCAAGAGGTTAAAAGAGCCCAAAATATTTAAAGGCAATAAAAAACAATTCATGCCAATTATGGGCCATTGCGTTTCACCATCAATTCTCGACAGTTTGAGAATTTAGATCACCTCTATTCAAAATATAAATTTGGGGGAGTTTGGTTGGAGAATTTAAATGGGTTTGCACTTCCTTGAAAGTCGTGAAAAAGCATTACATCGTTTTGGACGTTATTGGTGTGGAAATCTCTTTGAGCTTTGATTTGCTGATTTAATTGAGTCAATGTCTCATATTTCCATCTTTTTACGCCTAAGGAAGATGTCGAGTTTATTCGTTTGGAGTATTCGATATTCATCGTGCACATATGTCATGTTTGTATGCATTGATTTTCCTATCGAATTTGATCACACCCTTACATTTACGCTATCATCGACTTGGTTGTTTTTGTGTTCTCTCTTAGTGTGATTCTTTATTGTATTTTTTGTGTAAAAATTTTGAAAAATTCAAAAACAGAAAGTTGTTTGCCATGTGACATTTTCCATATTTATACTTCTCATATCTGTCTATTTGGGGACATCATAAAAAGGGGGAGAATGAATTATGGGGGAGAATTGTTTGGTGTTTTGGTTGATTTATCAATGATTTTCTTAAGCTCAATAGATCTTCGATTTTTTCATATCATTATATTTCAAACTATTGCATGTCACGGGTATCTGCTTTATCTCATATGTGTAGGTACAAAAGTGATCTTCATTGGACTGCACACCCTGATGAGAAAAGCTTTGGGAGTTTCTAAAGAGCTGAAGATTTGAAGATGTTGAAGTTTGATTGCCAACATGTCATTTAGTATTCTCAGTTTGAGGGTTTAATGGGGATAGTATCTTGTATGTCATTTATTTTATGGAGATTGCATAATTCAGATTTTTTATGTATGTACAGACATAGACATAGGGGGATATTTGTACGGACATAATTTTATAAATGTTCGGGGTGGAATCTAGGAATTTTCTATTTCCCCTAGATCACAGTTTGTATGTCTGATACAGCTACATTCGGCACATCAACACGATCATCCACGATGACCTTTATCCGTATCCATGCATCCATCATCTTAACTTGTGCATCATGATACACGCAACGTTCTGCTCAACTCATTCCCACTACTCCACTACACAATATCGGTAAAATGATTTATTGGAGTTATTTATATTTGCATAAATATTTGGGAATTTTCTAAAAAATATTTTTCCGAAGTCTGATATGTTTTTATCAAAAGCATTTTTTTATGTGTAGAAGCGGAGTGCCTCGGTCGACGAGCTCGTTCAAAGGACATAGCAATGTTGTTCGCACGAGATAAGCATGTCGCGCGATCTCGTTCGAGCGTCATGCTGATCTCGTTCGAACGATGACGCTGCCTCAATTTTCGTATAAATATCTGGTTTCATTCTACACGTTTTCCAAGTCTTTTTCACACACGATTTTTGCGATTAACAACCCAAAAAATAGACTTCGACTTTTATGGTTTTAAGCCTTCTTTATTAACATAAACACTCCCATCTATGTATGTGAATCGTTAAACCTTCTAGAGGATCGTTTTTACTCATCTAGAGTAATTTGTGGAGAAGTTGTCTCTTCTTCATTGCTGCCCACCTGGAGTTCTTATGGGAGATTCCAGTCGACGACATCAAAACCGACACCGAGGGTATTTTGTATGTCACTCTTATTTTCATTGTAATCCGTGTAAACCGTTTTTACAAATTATAGTGAAAATAAAAAGGTTTTGCCCCTTTAGTGGATTTTTCCTCATTTGTGTGTTTTGTTTGTGATTGATTGTTCTTACATGATGATATTTATTTCAATCACACCTAGATGCATGTTTTGGGATTTAATTAAAAAAAACTGAGATTTAATTATATATTTTCCTAATTTGAACACAAGCGCACTCTTCAAAAACCCAAATCGGCACCCAAGTGGCCTCGTAAGAGGCACTAACACTTAACACGGGATCAATGTAACTCATAGGAACTGACTGCGTAGTCACGGGTATCTCAGTTTGAGAATATGATGATAATTTGATAATATACGAACTAGGCTTAGAAACAAGTCGTTGAAGGGTGAAAACCCATACCAAACCCCCAAGTGGCCCCGTAAGAGGCAGTAACACCTCGCATGGGACCAATGTAACTCGTAGGAACTGACCGCGTAGTAACGAGACTCTCGATTTGAGAATATGATGATAATTCGAAAATATATAACTTAGGCTTAGAAACAAGTTGTTAAAGGGTGAAAATCCAAACTAGCCCCCAAATGGCTCCGTAACAGGTATTAACACCTCGCACGGGACCAATATAACTCGTAGGAACTGACCACGTAGTCACAGGCCTCTCGATTTGAGAATATGATGATAATTGAAAAATATATAGATTAGGCTTAGAAACAAGCCGTTAAAGGGTGAAAACCCAAATCAACCCCCAAACGGCCCCGTAAGAGGTATTAACACCTCGCACGGGACTAATGTAACTCGTAGGAACTGACTGCGTAGTCACGGACTTTTCGATTTTAGAATATGACGATAATTCGAAAATATATATATTAGGCTTAAAAACAAGCCGTTGAAGGGTGAAAACCCAAATCAGCCCCCAAACGATCCCGTAAGAGGCACTAACACCTCGCACGATACAAATGCAACTTGTAGGAACTGACCAGGTAGCCATAACTTGCGTAAGTTTTTCAATTTGAGATTGTAATAATAATAATTTTAACTCCTATATGTAATTGTTTAGCTTGAGTAAGTTTTTTTTATAAATTAATTGGTTACTAATATCGTCTCTTTTTTGTATTTGATTTTTTTGCAGGATAACATTTTATCGTTAGCATTTATTCACGTGGAACACACGGAGAAGTCAATGGTTCACAACATGGGGTTTATTTATTTAATGTCATTGTTATTCATAATTCTATTTTTTTGTGTTATGGCCGTGCGGGCTTTTATAGTTTTATTATTAACTTTTATGGCCGTGCGGGCTTTTGTAAGTTTATTGTTATATTTTGTGCCCGTGCGGGCATTATATTACGTAGGTTTTAGAATGTCCAGAAAATAGAGGAAACTCTGCCCAATTTTTTTTGGTCTGTGAACTACTAAAGACTTGTAATATTTTGAAGTTTGTATGTACATTAGTTTATCAACAACGTGCGAGATTTGCAATTTGTGAATTTTCTTATTTTCAAATAATTAATTTTTTTTCTTTTATCCAAAAATTTGGCACAGTTCAAAACAGTGCCAAAAGTGTATCAAATTTTGGCACAGTTTTGAACTGTGCCAAAAGTTTATCAAAATGTGCTCAATCTGACACAATTCAAAGTTGTGCCAAAAGTGTGATAGAAATATTAAATTCTGGCACAATTTAAAAGTGTGCCAGAAGTGTTCTTGTTTGGTCAAATTTGGCACACTTTTAAATCGTGCCAGAAAAAATGGCCATTTTGGAACACCTGATTCTGGCACAGTTCAAAATTATGCCAGATTTGATCTGGCAAGTTTTAAACCGTGCCAGATTGCTATTTTTGGTGTAGTGGAAACTTATAGAAATCAAATGATCTCTCCGTGGACGTAGGCAAGTTGCGAAATCACGTATATTCGTGTGTTGTACATGACATTTGCATGATTTTCCTTTAACTACTTTATAGATTCCATTAATTGTGAATATTTGCACTCACAATTGGCCCCGTCTTTGGGAATCAATTTCCTTTCTACGAAAGCATTCCCTACGAAATAATAGCTATGATGCCTCACCACTCAAACAGTGTACCCAACCTAAAGATGTGCTAGTTGACTTAGCTCCACTAAGGGTTAGGTCTGAAGTCCATCAAGATGCAAACCCAAGGTTTTAACCAAAGCAATAACCTTCCGAGGATATCTATGGGCAGCCTAAATTTACCCAGATCTCACGGTTAATCGACGCATACGAAGCAAGGCTTCAACAGTAGGAGGAGGTAACTTGCCTTCAGATTGAGGAGAATTCTTGTCTCCAGTGACAATTAAAAGAAATGGAGAGAAAACTTCGTGAAGGCCGTAAACATCGTGCTTGGACTCCTAGCCCTCAGGAGAGAAAGACTCGTAGCTGAGGAAGGAGCACCAGGCACAACCAAGAGCATTCAGAATAAGGAAGTCATCAAGGGAAGCACCATGGAGACAATGAATGTCACAATGATGACATAAGGAGTTTGGTCCGAAGGGAAATGGATCAGCACCCCGCTCATCGAGGAGCCAGGTCTACGAAAGATCTATCGAGGAAAGCTCTAATTACCGAGATTAAGTCTCCTTTCTCAAGGGCTATCGAGGAGGAAGAATCCCCGAAGAAGTTTGAAACACCCAAGTTCAATATCTATGATGAAAAAATAGACTCTATAGATCATGTTCGGCAGTATAGATAAGATATGACTTTATGGAGTCACAATGATGCTCTGATGTGTCGAATTTTCCCTTCCAGTTTGGGCGATGTCACCTAAAAGTGGTTCGAGAGGATGCCTCAATGATCCATTAAGAGATTCAATGTCCTTGCCGAGGCCTCCACTGCTTGCTTCATAACCAACAGCTCACACCCGAGGAGGATGGACTTGCTGCTCACAATGAGGAATAAGCTACGGGAGACTCTGCACGAGTATGCCAAGTGTTATCGAGAAGTGTTCAATGATGTGGAACACTGCTCCGAGCAGGTTGCCATGATGTATTTCAAGATCAACTTACTCTCGACTTCCATGCTACACCAGTCTCTCACCAAAAAGGAAGTTGACACCATTGGCGATCTCATGTCGCGTATTAAAAAGTACGCCAAGGTGGAGGACGTAGTCCAGACCAACCAGGCATAAAATGGTCGTGCAAATGTAAACAAAGGGGGTGACAAGGAGAGCAATCCTAAGAAGGGAAATAAGAAGTAAAACAGTGCCAAGAATGGGGGCAAGGCAAATTCACTTAAAGCCTTTAAAGCCATAAACATAGTTTTTAAGGAAACCATCTACATGATTTTGGGAAAGATTAAAGATCAACAGTTCCTCAAATGGCCAAAGAAGATGGGAGGGGATCCGACCAAAAGGAACAACATGCTCTGGTGCGTGTCCCATAAAGAAAATGGCCACGGGAATGTAAACTGTAAGGCGTTAAAATCCCACCTGGAAGAGTTGGTCTAGGATCAACATTTAAATAAATATATTAAAAAGAAGTACGATTAGGTTGCCACTAATGGCGACTATAAACTTGATAACGTTTTGGATAACGAGATTATGGGATATGAGTTTGCAGTTATACATGGGATGTTCGTCCTCAAGCAAATTCAGGGAAATGTTATTCGGATGGAGCTCAAGAAAGTCACAGCCATGATGGAGGCCTTCCAGATAGATTTTGCCAAAAGACAAAATAGTAAGCATCGACAAACAGAGGACATCAACTACAATAAGCATATTGTCTTCACAGAGGAGGGTTTAGTTGGGGTAAGAACCTTGCACCACGATGCACTGGTAATCACTCTCAAAATTGCAAATTGGTATGTGGATAAGTTACTAGTGGACCATGGGAGTTATTCGGAGGTGATGTACCTGGAGCTCTTCCACAAGCTCAAGCTTAAGATATCATATCTTAAGGAAATGACCATCCCTCTGTTCGGCTTTACAATAAAGATGACCATACCATTGGGAAAGGTTATCCTGCCAGTAAGGGCATGAAATATTTTGAAGCTCATTGAGTTTTTAATGGTGGATATTGATTCACCCTATTATGCCATTCTTGGAAAGGGTTGGCTTCATGTCATGAGAGTTGTTCCTTCTTCTTACCCCCAAAGGCTTAAATGTATTATAGATCGAGGCGTAATGGAGATAAGAGGCGACCAAGCCATTTCTCAGGAATGCTACATCGCCATCATTAGACCTAAGCAAGAGAAGAAAAAAGAGAAAGTTGTTCTTTCGGAGACGGCTCAGGGCTAAGGGGATGTAATTCTTATACAACTATAAATACAACCCACACCCCAGGTCTAAGAGGGATATAATTTTCGGACTTTGAGAGAAACTGATAAAAATCAAGTGACGTCTCTGTGAACATAGGCAAGTTGCCAAACCACATATATTGGTGTGTTGTGTGTGATATTTGCATGCTTTTCTTTTAATTGCTTTCTAGATTTCATTAATTGTGAATATTTGCACTCACAGTTTTAATAATAAAACCCCAACATTTTTTAGCATACACTTTAAGACTATGCATGGAAAACTTAAAGCGGCTTTTGAAAAGCGACAATAACTTTGCTTTTGAAAAATGACAATAACTTTTTGCCATTTTCACGCATCTCCTCTTTGGGGTCATAGAAAAAGGTATAAACATATTAATGTGCCGATCCTTGGATTTTTAAAATGTTGTTAGAGGAAGGTTTTTATAAATTACAATGATTTTTTATGTCATTCTAATGAGAACCGTAACCTCGAGTGAACGAGAATTCAAAATCGTTTAAATAATATTTCATTTTGCCTCGTTTTGCATGTCATCTTATTCTAGGGTATTTAAAATGTAAATATATGCTACTTTTACCATTTGAATGGGTGTTTTATCAAATATAAATCTAAGCCTTTAAACACCTTTTTAAACCCAATTTGAGATCCAAGAATCAATAAATTAATCTTGTTCACAAATCTCATGTTTTAAGAGCCTACGTAGATTTATTCTTACATTGTTTGAGCGTTTCGCACAGTGGAATTTCGTGTTACTGATTGTTAAATCGAGTCCAAACCGGTGGATACTAAGGCGCGACTAGATTGTATTGTGAACCATTGGTGGATTCCTGTGGTTATTGTGATTAAGGTCTAGGAATGAATATTGAATCATGCTTGAGGGGGTCAATTCAGTGAGTAAGTTTATTTGTCGTCCTGTATAAATCCTCATATCATAGTGTACTTTTTTAGGCGAGGTAGTCTCAGGTTTTTTCTGTTGTGGTTTTTTTTACACATCACGGTGTTGTGTAATTGTTTCTTTTCTTTACTTTAAAATTGGGTAAAGATTACACAAATCTAATTTACACTATGTTGATTTGAAATATGATTAATTTCTCACTTGTTAATTATTTAAAATTTGGAATTGTCTTAACGATTAAATTAGGGATCCTAGCACTTTCATTTAGGTTCACCACCGCCTGTCGAATGGGTGACCCATCACGAGGCGACCTCGTATCATATTTAAAAAAAAATAAGTTATCAAATATAGGACATGATTAACATAAATAAAATAAAAAAGAACCTAATATCTAAAAATAATAAATCATAGGGACATATTGATAAATCAAAGGAGGCTAAACGAATAAATCTAACTAATTACAATAAGGATCAAGCAAGACCATAATGACAAATCAAGAATATAGATAATTGAATCTCAAATGTACACTTGAGATGCGTGTGTACCCTTAAAATGGGATTAAAGCTCACGTATTTTGTACACGGTCTAAAAAAAGTGGATTTACTTTATTTTTTTATAATTAAAATGAAATTATGGACTGATTTAGGTCAAAATGGTTCTGACCCTTTTTATGATAAGTGCCTAAATGTCCTCTAATTTAATAAAAATCACATAAATCATATTTTTGGTATTTTTAGTTCAGGAAAATACGTGATGAATATATATCTAAAATAAAATAGTCAGTATTGGCATTAACTTGTTTGTGACAAACAATATGTTAAAAATAAATGAGGGGGAGCCTACATCATAAAAATGTAAACACGGAAGTCATATTTATTAAATAAAAATTAAATATGCAAAATGAATGGTGATAAATTCTTTTAAACCTTTAATGTGCGGGATTTCTATAATTTCCCAAAGTTTTAACCAAAACTATGCTTGAATATATGATGGGGATGGTAATCTATGGAAGGATTTGGTGGAAATGGAGTGAATATGTGTGGATTTGATGAGGGAATGTGGTGAAAATGATGTTAGATTTAGGGTTTCTAAATGGACTGGGGTTGTTGCACAAATTTTGATATCCTTAGAAAATTAAGTCATGCTTTAATTTTATAAGAGAACCCTAAAAGGGCAAAAAGAGCAAACTGCTTTGTGTAGTGACGATCGGTAATGCAAAAAAAATGGATTCTATTATTTTGTGAACACTTCAAAAATTCGATTCCCACATGGAATACACCATTTGGAAGTTTTTTCAAAGAATTACAATCATCTTTTTATGAGAATTGAGGAACTTGGAAAATATCGATGTTAAATTGAGTCTGGACCCCTAATATTTGGGTATTTTTGATGGAATAAAAGTCTCGAGGAGAGATGTTCTTAGTTGGGACCTCTATAGAATAAAGGGGTAATATTGCGGTGTATGCAGAGTGTGTGTTTGAATTGAGTACTTTGTTAGCACATTTTAGAGCCTTTTTACTCTTTCGTCAAGCTCATTACTATTTTTTCTCTTATCTTACATGAAAATATTGCACATAATTCTAAATGTAGGATGGTATATCTTGTTTTTATATACATTTTCTCATAATATTCATGTCCTATTTGTTTTGGTTCATGTCTTCCAGGCTCTTCTCATGGTTCCCAAATCATGGTCATGTGCCTGGACTTTGACCAATTACTATTCCTAATTCAAAGATCTTTTTCACTTAGCACTCCATTCATTGCTAATAATCCGTAAATTTGGAATAAATATGGATATATTGGTCTTTTTTCTTAAATCGAGAATTATTATCCCTTCATGGTACAAGCATTCTTTGCTACTATTAAGATTGGCAAAACTAATTTTGGTAGTAAAGTACTTAATGCTATGGTTCGATGTTTGAAAGTGTATATCCTTGCTTAAATTATCACCCAACACTACAATCTCTCGGGGAATAACAACCGCAAATAACTGAACATAAAATGTATCTACGGTCCTTCTAACCAATATGTGATCACTTTTTTGAGTGATGGATACTATCAAATTTAGACTGGCAAGAAGTTTCCTCGAGTCAATTTGGTTAAGGATTTTTACATTCTTGACATAATGCTATCCTCATTCATTTTGCATACAATGCACCTTTGCAAGATCTTATATGATCATGCACACTTGTTGTATGACATTTGAAAATGGTTATAGTATATATTTGATGAGCCATATTTACAATCTCATTGTGTTTTGTTTAAAGGATAATATAAAGTCTTATACTTTGCCTTTCAGTTGTTTGCTCGTGCGTTTATTGTAGGAGTTTGGGGTTACGATCCTTTTAGATGAACTAATAGAAAATCTGAGGGTCACATTTATATATTGGCATGTTATTGTTTTGTCTCTCGGTTAGGCGTTTTCAATGGTTTTCCTATGCCACCACATGTTGTCCCACTTTGTACTCATGTTCATCCCATGCATCTCATAAATCTAATACACATTTGATTTCATAAGAAAATATGGATGATATAACTTCTCAAATAATGACTTATCAATTGGATGAAGTTGTATATGCCTTACATGAGAACACTTGTCTAGGCACCCAATAAGTTAGAACTTATTTGGGTTGTGCAGCTAGAAGGTTATCAAGCTAATTAGGCACATTATGACAAGATTTTTAATGTAATATTGAGTATAGAGTAAGTGATACCTTCATTTATCCAAGACATCATTAAGACCCTACTCAAGTTAACCATGAAAAGGTATAAATACCTCAAGAATCCCTACTAGGATACACTCACATCATGCACATCACTTGCATACATATCACTATACACATTTTATGTCTTCTGCGTGTTTGTTGAATTTTATTTGATGCATTATTGTAACAGACTAGGCCATGGTTGATTTGGTAGCCATAGAGTTACATCCCACATCTCCTAGGTGAGGAAAAATAATGGTTCATATATGTAGATTTACACTCTTTTAACACCGAGGCCTTTTAGCTCTACTGGTATGGCATGTGATTGATGATGCACATGTTAGGGGTTTGAACCCCAGTGACACCAGTTTGTGGGTATAGAGCTAATAAAAGCCCCAAACCGATGGGTGCGGTGGTTAAAGTGGGGACAATATTGGTTGTGGTAGAGTGGGGTGTTACAGAATGGTATCAGAGCCAGTACCCAGCCGGAATAAGTGTGCAAACATGTTTGGTTATGGTTGATTTCATCCCAACGAGGATGTTGGGCTCCCTAAGGGGGGTGGATCGTAACAGACTGGGCCAGGTTGATTTGGTAGCCATAGAGTTACATCCCACATCGCTTGGGTGAGGGAAAGTAATAGTTCATATATGTATATTTACACTCTTCTAACACTGAGGCCTTTTAGTTCCACTGGTAAGGCATGTGATTGGTGATGCACATGTCAGGGGTTCGAACCCCACTAACACCAGTTTGTGAATATAGAGCTAATAAAAAACCCATACCGCTGGGTGCGGTGGTTAAAGTGGGGACAATATTGGTGGTGGAAGAGTGGTGCGTTACAATTATATGTTTGTTTGATATTTTAATTGATTAGAATTGAAAGTTGTTAATAATTTTATATGTTTAAGAATTAATATCATTTAAAAATTAATATTTCATGAAAAAGTTGCTAAAATGTATTTTGGAATTGATTTATGATTTTTTTCTCATTTTTAATTGAATTAAAATAACATTTTTAAATTGTATATGACATTTTAATTAAAGCCTTTTTAATTAATGTTAAAGGTGTGTTTCTTTTGTGAGAGGAAACTAGGATAGTTTTTGGTTGTTAGATTCTTTTATAGTCTAAGGCTTATGCCTTAGTGCATGCCAAATATTTTAGACCAATCAAGTTCCTTTTAAAAAACGGTTCAATCTTAGCCCTTGGTTTTAGGGTGTTGTCTGAGAAATGATCTCAACTGTCTATTTAAAACCCTACGAGTAGCCGACCTATATATACATCTTTTCGGCTGGTTGAGTGTTTTAGAGAGAGAGAAAAATCGTTTATATTTTTCACATATAACAATATCTCATCTCAGTCTTAGAGAGAGAAAGAGAGAACGAGAGTTAGAAGAAGAGTTTATATCCATACATCTTCACTCACAATATATACACCTCTGATTTATTCATATACTCACGATCTAAACAAAGAAGGAGAATAGAGGTGTTTGAAGGGTGAAATGCAACCCAAAATCAAAACCCAAAGTTGAGAAGGATGTTCAAATCACATGCATGCTGATTTTTCGGTTTGATTCACTTGATCTATGAATCTATTTGCGTGTTTTTCGTTAAAACTCTTTGTATAACTGTTAGATCTGAAATTATTGTGCAGTTAACATATGTTGTTAACTTATTTGTGTGAATACTATACTGATTGCGTTAAATCCAGTGTTTTTCTCTTATTTGCAAAAAAATCCATACTATTTATTGTTTACATGTCTAGATCGGTTGGTTATAAAACGTATATGTGAGTTAACATTCTTGGTTAACTTCTAGATTTTTGGTTAATATTCTTGCTTATCTATACTGTTTTCTTGTATCTTATTTTCTTCGATATATTTTTGGATTATATTGGTTTCAGATGCTAAACATTTTTATGCGTTGAAACTGTCTTATGGTGTATACCTAGTTTTATATACCTGCCTTGAAAATCTTATTCTTATTATTACAGGTTGGATGGTATTTGAAGTTAACTATGTGTGTTAACTAATTTTACAGGTTAAAATTATTAGATAACACTCTTACATTTTGTAAATCTATTTCTCTTCGACTGAATATTGTGAATAAGACCTTGCATGTTTAACATGAGTTAAATAGTGGACTATTAATTGTTTAATAGAACAATATATGTTTCAAACTTGTTGTAATATTCTATTTTTTTCAAAACCAACCTAGTTTGCTTGATATATATTTATTATTTGGTTTTTTAAAAAATTCATTTGAATCCTGTTGCTGTTTTTAAACCATTCCAAGACATTATATTCAACTTTGTGTATTTCATTTTTTGGTTTGATTTGAGTTGTATATTTGTGACATAGCCCCTATTTTATTTACTGAATAATAAAACCTTAGATTATATATCAATGAGGGTTTTTATTTGTTGGTTGGGTTGTACTCATTCTTTGAGTATATATTTTGTGGTTTATTTTTCTATTTTTAAGCTAAGCTGTTTTAGACTTAACTATCTTGGAACATTGATTTTGGACACAAAACTAATTACTGTTTCTATATTAGACAATAGGTTATAGAGTGTTCAAAACATTCATATTTCACAAACATAATACACTATTTTACGATTTAGAATCTCAGAAAGTTGTGAAACCCCTCTGTCGAAAGTAGTTAATAACGTTAGTTAGACTAAAACTTTTTAAAGAAATTGGTTTGTAAGTCTAAGCTGAACTTTATTAAAACTATAAACAAAAGTGTCTAGTCTTATTGTTCCATGAGCATTTGGTTTGTAACATTAAGTGTGTGTATAAGTTCATATAGTGTAGGACACTTGACACTCACATAAATCCCTAGATCAATTAGGACAGAACCTAGTGGTTATGAGGTATATCCAAGAGGGAACTACAAAGACGATGAAGGGAACAAGTAGGAATGCGAGGACTTATCAAGAACTATCAAACAGCTGAAGAAGTATCACTGATTAGGATTATTTATTTTGAGTCAATTTATGTACTTGTATACTCATTCTATTTTATTTGTTTAGTCGATGTTTCTCCCAGGGGAGGGGAGTTTTACCATATGAAAAAAAATTCCCGTGTTACTTTATTAGTGCCTTTAATATCTTGCTAAGTCAGTAAACTTATCATATTTGAAGACTCCTAGGATTTCTAATTAAAAACTTCTTGATACCCTTTTTATGTGTGCTGTAGGTGATAACAATTTTTTATTCAATTTTTTTTACAATTTTATTTAGTACCAATTTTGTAAACCAATTTCACTTAACCCAATTTTATCTTGTTAAACCTAAACATGCATCTAGCGTGATTTAAACAAGTAAAATAAAGTAAAGTTCATAATGTCGATGTACGACAAAACCACAACAGGAATTAAATCTCGAATGGCCCTAGCCAGACAGTCACTATTATATGGTTTTACAAACTACAGACAGTAGACTTACTCAACGACTCGATCCCCACGAGCCTTTACGCTCTTTTATGCTTCAACCACTACTCCACAGTGCAATGCAAGAGTCCACCTATGCCAGGTCCATAACACATGAGTCCACGGATATCTCGGTATCCACCGATATAGCTAGCAACCGTCAATCAACAAGTACGGAGTCCATCGCACGAAATAGGTTCTTCGAATGATGAGGAATGAAACTGTGGTGCAAACACAAGATCTCTATAACATATGGTATGAAAACTCGAATCTTATAAACAAAAAGGATGTTTTTAACTTTGGAAACCATTGATAAACAAGTGCAGAAAACATATGGGTTCTGAAATTCTGTATGTTCTACACTCTCGAATTTCTGAGTCAAAGACACCTTAAATAATAAACTTAAGGCGGCGCGTCATTAGAATGATATTGGCATGTCGTTTGAACGATATGGACATATCATTAAAACGAAAAGTCCATGTCGTTTGAACGACTTCCACATGTCGTTTGAGCGACTGTTAAAGTCGTTTGATCCAATCAAACTAAATGAGATGTTTCGTACGACTCTAAACATGAGATAAACTCATAATTTTTTTTTAAAAATTAAATGACATCCTTAGAAAATATTTTTGAATCCCATAAACATTATGCGTTCATACTTGAGAGATTCATGGGACATGATATGATATGAAGACGTGAAGCGTGCAACAATAAACACGGCATAATCTATTTTTAAAGCTTGACAGCTATGTCTTCAACACAACATCATAGGCTTAATAGGAATCGTGATAAGTAAAATCTATCATATGACTCAAAGTGATTTTTGTCGGGAGTAATGCCCAAAATAATGCCAATATATACAAATTTACACTATTTGAAAATTTGTCCTTACAAAATCCCCCTTTGGCTATTCTGGGATAAAACCAAAAAAGTGAAATGCCTATGTCGGGTTGTTAAGCCAAATGACCTAAATCCTATCCCATAAACCCAAAAAGAAAATACTATAGTAAACAAACGTCGGACTGGCAGCATGAACGTCTGAATATGATGTAGTCTTAAAAAAATCTCAAATATCTGAATAATCACTACACACGAAACAAACAAATACCGTGTGAAGTTTGGAGGAACAAATTATACATAATCAATATGATACCAAATATAAAAATACTAGCAAAATATCCTTACATCACATATCTATCTAAATCTTCCCCTTTTGTTTCGAATAGACAACTAGTGAGAACAATAAACATATAAATGAACATCTAGCATGAATATAACATGAGAAGCATATCTAGATAAACATGGTGAACTAGCTAATATGAATTGGAATATCTCAAATCCTAGATAGGAAACAGTCACATAAAAACAATCATTAATATAAAATTATGTGACTAAATGAAATCAATGCAGTATAGTAATCAATCAGGAATAGTCAAAGTCAACTACATATAAACTGTCCAAAATAACCCAGAAGTACCAAAATAATGTAATATCATAATACATATCAAGCAGGTACTAAAAACAATCGAAGGAAAAAAAGTCCAACCAGGTCGTTAGAGCGACATTGCCAGGTCGTTCGAACGACTGAAGCATGTCGTTCAAACCAGGTAAGAAATGCCCTAAAACAGTAGCATGTCATTCGAAACACCTTTTTAATAACCAATCTAACTACCGATCTCGCGACCCCATACCTGACACTTACTGTACCTCGCTCGAAGGGTCGTTTGATCCAATGATCTAATGACATGTACGTGTTGTTCGAATGACAGCCACCAGTTGTTCTAACGACTTCACAAAACTTCTATTCCATCTCTAAAAATATGTAACTTTTGCCCAACGAATAAATTATCTAATAAAAGTAACTGGAAGTACGAAAATAGTAGCAAAATAGACTCAAAAACAAAACATGTGAGTTACGCATTAACATAGTATCAATGTGATCAAACATGGAATTTAATAAAGGGGTGTAACTAACACAAATGAATCATAATCCAAACACAAAGATACGTTCAAGAATCTCTAATTGACTGCTAAATATCATCAAACTACGTTTTAGCTATAAGTGACAATTAAACTTTGAACTTAATGAACAAAACATACATCACACACACAAGTCTATAATTTTTTGACGATTCTACAAACAATAGCGTCATGACATGACTCTTTCAACCTAAGACTTGTTTGTGCAATATCTTCAACTAAAACACCTTCATATATAAATGATAATTCTTTTCATTTTTCTTTTGGAGATCTACTTCTCTTTTTAAGAGATTTCCTATAGCCCTATTTTTTGCATATGTTTCCTTTTATTGCCTTAAATTTTTCTTGGACTCTTTTAAATGGTGGCTCTCATGACGAGTTCACATGCTTCTCACAACCCTTTCCTGTGCACACTCATCATTTTTTCAATATGCTATATAAATCCTCATGGGCAACGGTTCATACATGCACAACTCCTGCTAAGTCTTATATGCGCACATATGACAACAATGATAGGATAATGTCTCACAAACTCAAATATGCATGAGAAGTTATACATTCAATTAAGCTCGTGCATGTGTGCAATGACATATACATAGTCGAATCAAATTTTAAGTCAACTTTGAAACAACCCCATTAAATAATGGTTAAATTCACTCCATATATCTAATATCGTGACCAAATGTACTAGACACGTGAAAAGATGAAATAATGGGGGTCCAAGCACACCAATATGCCATACTAAATGTAAACTCACGACACAAAAATAAACTGAATTTTTTTTTGTGTTTTTCAAAAAAATATTTTTGACCCCCCAAAATAAAATCTTTTTGTAGTTTCAAAAATATGTAAAATGAAAAATCTTTTTGTATCTTTTCAATAAGACCCAAATAAATGAAAAAAATATAATACAAAGAGATAAACATGTCATAACACTAGCAAGAATATATCATGAAGCAAAACTAGTGTATGATAAACAAAATCATGCAAGCAATCAATAGCATGTGAAGCATCACGTGAAAGCACGTGAGAATCAACCAACCTAACATTTAGCGTCTCCAAAATTGATTTCCTAACCCAAACAGGTGTACACCTAACTCGAGTGGTTTTGGGAATTGATGGGTTACTACATCTAAACTTCCTAGGACCTCTTCCAAGATTAAAACAAAATGACCAAAGGTAACCTTTCCTACCGCAATGTGAACATGTGTAAACTCGAGGAATGGAACCTTCGGGTTGACCTTTTCTAATACCATGGGATGTGGTTGACCCTCTAAAACAATCTATGGTTTTAGCTTTAGCAACAGAAGCACTAGAACAAAATAATCCACTACCATCACTACTTGAGTCGTTTAAATCATTTTTTAACTTCAAAATTTTAGACTCAAGCAAAAAATTTGACTTTTCAAAATTTTGGGAATCCTTTATATTTTCAGTAACCCCTAAAAGGTTATCTCGCTCCCCCTCAATGTGATCAAACTTATCCCTAAGAGTCTTCTCACGTGCCTTAATCTCCTCAATCAAATTATTTTCCTCAATGGCACAAACATTCACCCTATAATTTTTAAAGTCTTATAATACTTTTTCTAAAATAAGAGTCTATCATCACTCTTATTATTGGCTAAATTTAATGATTTAAATTCATTACACAAGGCAACAAACTTCTCACGAAATATATCTCTTTGAGTTTAAATCGTTTGTAAATATTTAATAACATTTTTAAAACAAGAATTTATTCTTCAAGAATTTTAATTCTTTCGACAAACTTCAAATTCAAAAGAGAATCCACTGAGAAAACAAACAAGAGAGATAAACCAACAAACAACCCCAAAAGTAAAAAAAAATGCACTAAACAAGATTAAACACAATAACTTAGTGCAACCTTCTCTATTATCAATTGTAGATGCCATTTTTATGTGTGCTTTAGGTGATAACAATTTTTTCTTCAAAACCTTTTTCCAATTTTAATTAGCACCAATTTTGTGAACCAATTTTACTTAACCCAATTTTATCTTGTTAAGCCTAAGCATCCGTCTAGCGTGATTTAAAAAAGTAAAATAATGTAAAGTTCACAACGCCGATGCACGAGAAAACCACAACGGAAACAAACCTCAAACGACTCTAGCCAGACAATCACTATGATATGGTTTTACAAAGTACAAATAATAGACTTAATCAACGACTCGATCCCGATAAGCATTGATTCTCTTATATGCTTAAACCACTCACCTATTCCAGATTTACAACATACGAGTCCACGCATACCTCGATATCCACTGATCCATCCATCAATCGTCAAGCAGCAAGTAAGGAGTCAACCGCACGAAACAGGTTCTTCGAATGATGAAGAATGAAATCGTGGTGCAAACACAAGATCTCTATAACATATGGTTTGTAAACTCAGATCTTGTAAACACAAAGGATGTTTTTAACTTTGGAAACCTTTGATAAACAAGTGTAGAAAACATATGGGTTCTATGAAATTCTATATGTTCTGCACTCTCAAATTTTTGAGTCAAAGACACCTTAAATAATAAACTTGAGGCGGCGCGTCGTTAGAACGATATTGGCATATCGTTTGAATGATATGGCCATCTCGTTAAACGAGAAGTAAAATATATCCTATGACTTAAAGGGGTTTTTGTCCAGAATAATGCCAATACATACAAATTGGCACTATTTAGAAAATTGTCCTTACAAAACTCACTTAATAATTGGTATAATAATCTTACAATTTGGCTTAGGTTAAATAGAAAAGAGTAGTGGGCTTAATTTGGTTATTAAATAATAACTGAACAGATTAAGTAGAAAAGTTTAAACTGGTCCCCCTCCTGTCACACTAAATAAAATTCAATAAATAAAGGTTAGTTCATGACAAAGTTATTCCGCGCTAACTCTCACTACAAGATATTTAGATGAGTGATTGGGATCGTCAATATATGAGAAATATTAAGATTTGAGTTTGAGATGTAGCCTGGTTATTTAGGGTTTGATGGTTTTGGGCATCTTCATCTCCAGCAGGGACTTGATCTTCTCACGGTTAGCCTCTATCCCCCTCTAATTGACGATGAATCCCAAAAACTTTCCTGATCCTATCCCGAAGACACACTTGGATGGGTTGAGCTTCATCCTGTATCTGTCCATGGTGTTGAAAGTTTTTTCAAGGTCAGCCACATGAGTGTCGACCTTCAGGCTCTTCGTCAGCATATCGTCCACATATACTTCCATGGACTTACCTATTTGATCCTCAAATATCTTATTTACAAGACGTTGGTAAGTAGTCCCTGCATTCTTTGGCCTAAAGGGCATGACCTTGTAACAATAGGTCCCCTTGTCTGTGATGAACGCTATCTTCTCTGAGTCTTCTAGGTTCATGAAGATCTGATTATACCCAGAATACGCATCCATGAAGCTCATAAGCTCATGTCCAGCTGTGGTATCCACCATCTGATCAATACGAGAGAGGGGGAAACTGTCTTTCAGACAAGACTTGATCAAATCAGTGAAGTCTACGCACATCCTCCATTTCCCATTTGCCTTTGGCACTATGACTGTGTTGGATAACCACTCGAGGTATATGACCTCCCAGATGAACTTGGCTTCTTCAAGCTTTCTGACCTTTTCTCTGATGATGTCATATTTATCTCTTGAGTATATTCTCCTCCTTTGCTTGATGGGATTAGCGTCCTCTATAATATTGAGTTTATGGCACATGACCTTAGGATCAATACCTGGCATGTCTGCGTGGCTCCAGGAAAAAATGCTTTGTCTCTCCCTCAAAAACTTCACCAGTTATTCCTTGATCTTAGGTCTTAGGGCTTTATCGATTTGGATGTTTTTTTTAGCTCGTCCTTATTGAGGATGATGGATTCTACCTCTTTTGCGGCCTCTCCATTCTTGATCTTTGTCTCATCTCTAGGATTAATGGCGTCAATGATGTAAGTGGTTGTTGCCTTGTTATGAGCCTCTCTCTCTTCTGCGGAGTTGAAGTAGCATTCACGTGCCGGTGTTTGGTCACCTTGCACTTCCCCTACCCTATAGGGAGTCGGGAATTTTAGCATTTGGTGGACCGTTGAAGACACGACCTCAAATTCTTTGAGGGTTACTCTTCCTATGATGAGGTTGTAAGCTGAGAAGACGTTCTCCTCCATCACAAAGAAATTGATTTTTCTGGTTAACCTTTTAGGCCACTCATCTCCCATTCTTACATCTATCTCATACATTCCCAACGGATGAACCTTTTCTCCACTGAAACCGATCAAGGGGTGATATTAAGGGACAATCCTAGTTCTGCTGAGGCCGAGGCTCTTGAAACAGGGCCAGAACATTACGTCTGCTGAACTTCCCCCATCAACGAGGATTCTCTGCACTTCACATCCATGCACCCTTGTGGTAATTACCAGAGGGTCATCGTGCGGAGCTAAGATAACTTTGAAATCAAGTCCGAAGAATCCAACTATAAGGGTATCCATATCTACCTTCTTTCTCTTCTCGTGTTTAATCTCTAAAGATACTAAATTCACAACCTCTACTTTAGTCACTGTCTTAGTTTCTGCCACGTGAGCTTTGCATTCGGCTACCTCTGAGATACCCCTGCTAGTCCTCCATAGATGATGTTAACACCAAAATAGATTATACTAACCCTTTTTCACTGGGATATTATTATCTTTTGGTGGGAGGTCAGGGTCATCATCTGAGTCCTCAACTTTTCTGGTTGGGGCCTCTTCCCGACATCTGTCATTTCTTTTCTTTTTAGGGTTGTCTCTTCCTCCCTTAGAGGCTCTACCATCCACATACTTCCTGAGCTTTCCAGACTTCAACATCTTTTCAATCTCATCCTTCTAGGCAAATCACTTGTCAGTCAGATAATCATGGTCTTGGTGGAACTCGCACCATAGGTTCTTGTTCCTCTTATGCGGAGGAAACTTAGAATTTTTTGGCCATCTCAGGGACGTACCATTTTTTATTTCATTGAGGATGTGTTCGTAGCTCACAGTTAGAGGAGTGTTGTGTGCAAACTTATCATCTGCGACCCTCTTCTTTTCATCCTTCTTCCTTTGGAATTTTTCACTGCTACTCCCGCTCTCATCCTCATACTTTGCGGCCATTGCTTCTTCAGCGTTCATAACCCTACCAGCTGTTGCTAACTGTTCGGCCATGGATTTTGGAGGTTCTTCTGCAATCTTCCAAATAAACTTCCCCTTCTGCAATCCTCCTATAAGGTCTATCATGGCTATATTCTCTTCGTAATCTTCAACTTCCAACTTTCAACTTTTCCTTGTTGAATCTCGCAATGTAGTCTCTGAGGCTCTCATTCTTGCCTTATTTTATGTACAGTAGATGGGTTGTCTTATTCTGAGGTCTTACCCCAAAACAGAAGTTGTGTATGAACCGTTCAGCCAAACCTTTAAAGTTCTCCATAGAATTTTTAAGAAGGAACATGAACCAAATATTTGCAGCTCCCATCAAAGTGCTTGAAAAAGCTCGTCACCTCATCTCATTAGGGATTGAATAAATGTTTACCGTAGGTTGATACATCTCAATATGATATACCGGGTTGGTAATTCCATCATACTTGGGAGACACCATTAGTGGTTTGAATTTTGTAGGGGTTGGGAAGTTCATAATTCTTGCCATAAATGGGGTGCCCTCTGAGAACCCCCTTTGTAGTGGGTCTCGGCTTTTTATGAGATTCCCTATCTTCTCTTCCAGTCATTAAATGGAGTCATTCCATGGTTTAGCAATGTCGACCTGACCAAGGTTGTCCCCAGCCACCTTTAAGCGGCGAACTGAGGGTTCCCCAACTGCTGCACAACGTCGGCTGTTGACCTCTTGACCACAGTCTCAGCCATATAGGGGTCGGCCATGGCGAGGCCGATGTTCACCATCTTCCCTTTGAGATCCTGCAGCACTTCTCGACCTGGATAACCTTTGCCTCAGATCATTAATTGGGCCGAGCCTTTCAAAGGCCGACCCTCTACTCAAGCGATCAAAAGTTGATCCTCTTAGCTGGGCATCACCAACCTCGGCCCTTCTTGCTCTGTAACCTCAACTCTTCTTTGTAGGACGTACTGTGTTGTCTGAAACCTCATATGGCTCCCAGCAGTCTGCTGGAGCATCGTCTACTTTAATATCATCGTACCTATCTTCAGAGTAAGGGGTTCCTTACCTCCCAAGACGCAAATGCCTAGGGTCAGAATGTCCCTCCTCTGTTGAGGTGTAGGTTGGTCCTTTCGCGTGCCTAGGGTGGTCCCCTGGCCTCTGGATGTGGTTGAATAGCCGCTGGAGTAATCATTTTCGATGAGACCCCAAGTGGACTCATCATATTTTGGCTTAGCTGGCCAAACTGCTCCTTCATTTCTTGTTGCGTTGCAGCCAATGACCTTAAGGCTGCTGCCACCTCAGGCATCTCGGACTGGGGTGGTGCTTGGATGGAACTGAGTCTTCCAACACCAGATGTTGGAGGAGGTGGTGGTAACTACGGTGCCATATGTTAGGGCTAAAGAGCTTGCGATGAAAATATTAGAGAGCTTGTTTATTTTAACTTTATTTTATCATATCTTATGCAATCCCAGAATCTAGTTTGTTTAAATGCTTATCACATTTAATATAAGTTTATCATATATCTTTTGTTTTGATATATTATTTATCTATTAGAATGTGAGCTCTCGACAATAGCTACGTGATTAATATTATATTAACATTTGGGTGATAAAAATTAATCTAACGGGTTAAAAACATCCAAATGTTTAATTGACAAAATTGGTTTATCAATACTTGAATCTTAATCAAAATTTATCTTTAATTTAAGAAAAGTGATTTTAATATGTGCAAAGATAAATCAAATCACATAACACGGGATGTAAAAGGAAAAACTCACTAAAGGAAAAAAACCTACGGTCAGAATGAATTACAAATGCAGTATCGTAGATTATTACAAATATAATGTAATTACTTATAATCCCATAATGCACTGACTAACTATCAAATTTTTCCCACCATATCATCCGTGGAGAGCACCCACAACTAGATAACTTTACACAACCACAACTGGTTTCAAACTCGTTCAATGCCTTCAACTCTCATGCCACCCAAATCATTTATTAAGTGTAAGAATTACTTTGCTCTTATTTAACGGAATCGATGAGTAACCATCGACTACAACTAGGATGTGTTGGGGAATCATATGATTGAAAAATGTAGTGAAAAGGTTTCTCTTTAAAACTTACAAGTATTTTTTCAAGTCTGAAAGAAGACCATATTCCACAAAAATTACGATTTAGAAAATGATTTGTCAATTTTTGCTTCAGTACCAAAGTCTTACTTTCTAGGATTCAAGTATGAATCAAAATCTTAAAAGTCACACAAAAGATGAACCAAGAAAATATGATGAATATGTTTTTCTTATTTAAAATTCTCTCTTAAAATCAAAAAGTAGGAAAAAGGCTTGCAATGAGTATGTATATGACTTATGTATAAAGGCAAAGGAGTACATATTCAAGTGAAGTGTTCCTATTGTTTATGAAATAATATTTATCGAGTCCAACCAAAGATTATGTATAAACATAACTTCCAAACAAATCATACTTAAAAGATCTCAAAAAATGAAGAGTCAAGTACAGTTCACAGGAACCTTTATTGTAGCGAAGCCAGTCTTCGCTAACGCGAAGGGTCAGTGACTAAGGTCATGAATGTAACCTGGTATTTTTGAGTTATGGTTACTTTAGATCATGACTAGCTAGATGCTAGCTTTGCTGGCGCAAATATCATTTTGCTGACACGAATTACCAGCGATGAAGGTCATGAGTTGTTCCAAACTTTTACATCGACATAATTTACATATAGTAGACCTTTGCTAAAGAGAAGTCCTGTTTCGCTACGATAAACCTCCAGTGAGTGAGGTGGCATATAGAAACAGAAAATCCGTGTTTTGTCAAATTTTAAAAACATAGAAATTTTAACTCTTTCAACTAAGGAGAAGCACAATGCTAAATACTAAGATGCATTAAAAACATGGTTTTTGTGTAGAAAGAATATATCATCTTTGGATTTTTTAGTTTCAATCCAAAATAACAAAAATGTTAAATAAATTACAATAATGAAAATTAGTTTAACTAAAGGTGAATCTAAGTCCACTAGACATATACCTTTGTCCGAAGAGACTAACTCGAGGCAAACGATATGCATGATTCGGTATGAGTTTGAGGAAGATTTTCGAATACCTCTTTGACCAGACTCCAAATATATTTTGTAGCACATAATGAGAAAATTTATAATGTTGTGGGGCACATGAGTATATTATTATCTTACAATCTCCCCTTTCGTATATTCTATGACTAAAATACATAAAACATAAAATTACAAGAAATTGAATCAAATCTATCACCTTTGACACGACTTACCCAACCAAAGGCATAAGATAAATATAAATTAATAACAAGTTACAAAAGATAAGGCGCTACAAGAATATTCTTATACCTATTTCATGTCACACACTAGCAAGCTCAACCAATACAAATATATAATGTTAAGACAGAAAAATAGAAGAGTAGTTCGATGAAATATGTGGATATAATCATGTGTACATGTGAGCATAGATTTACTAAAGTAACTCCCCCTCAACTATGCAATGCCTCTAAAAAAATTACTAAGTTGCATACATACACTCTTAGTAATACAACATCCTCAATACTATGTGTGGAGTGCAAACCATAAGGGTCCAAATATTCAGCAGCCCAAATAGGCCCAACTTAGAAAAATAAAACGTGTTTCTCAAGTCAGAATTAATGTCACGCGGGATAAACATGGGAGGCTCATTTCTGTTATCAATACTCTCGGAGGAGATCAACATGGATTAAAAAATGAGCCAATCAATAACTAGAAGAGTCTGAACACGACTCAACCACTCTTATTATTATAACCCCGGGGCAAAAGGGCAGGTAGTTCTTTATCCCAAAATTCTTAAAGAATTAATATACATTAAAAACATCCAGTTGATGTAGGCAATTTTTGAACAACGTAAATCCTTTATATTGCGATATTGCTTTACTCATTAATTGTTCCATTAATTGGGATTATTTTCACCACACTATGCACTTCCCATATCTACAGATCTCTCCCTCTTTTTGGTACGCTATAAAAGAAAGTAAAGAATTAAGTGCATATTGAGAAAAAGAGAGTTAAGAATCTAACTAGAGTAAACATTATAATAAAACCAATAAAATGAGAGATAATCATATAGTGAGCGAGTAATTGATACAATCATCTAGGCTAGATATGAAACATGTGATACACATGCCTAAATTAATACCAATAACTACATGTGGAGATACACAATATATGGAAGCAAAATATACAATTAACGCATACTAAAACTTAAAAATCATTAGAAACTAAACTAGAATTACAGGAGGTATATAAGGTATAAGAATTTAAAGAAAAATCCTAACTCTCGAAACCCAAAAGACCTACTACAAAAAGAAATATCTCAAAGCTTTTCTCATTCATCATGAAGCTCTTAAAATCCCAAAAGTGTTTCTTGACATCAAGTAATACATACCTAACTTGATCTAGTCAAACTACGGTATCATATTAATATGATTCAGACGACTGAGAGGATGAAGAACCAAAAGGCGATAAAAATAGAGATTGAAAAGAGCAAGCCAGTTAGTTTGCAACCACATCCAAATCTCCATTATATGTAATATGAATTTCTGGTCTTCATGATTTACCAGAAGGATGTGTAGCTCGATAAGGAGAAGGTATAACATGCGATGGAACTGGTAACCCATTGTAGTCTTCCAACTAAGTGATTGATCTACTGTATGTATGGGTGGTAATTCGGGTTAGTCATGTCATTTTTGAGTTGTGTTAATTTTAGTTTGAGAAATTATTTGAGCATTTACATAATCTAATTATGTCATCTTCTGGTGACATCGGGTTATCATGTCAAAAATTTATAGCCCTAATAATATGACTGTAGTAAGATCGTTTCCTCAAATTTTTCTGAAAGTAGGCATCCGATCATACTATAAAAAGACAATGCATGAGACCCAATATTATCTTTCGAATAAGGAACGATAAGGTCAAACATCATTCTCATTAAACTTGAAATATAAGCATCATATCCAATGTCATATGACAAGTAGTGTTCTATGGAAACCTCGTGTAAAAGCATAGTTGGCAAAATGTATAAAGAAACAACCATGTTAAAAATGTAGTAGTCCTTAGCTGAGAAGACATCGAGAAATTCTTACTAGGCCACCAATGGTAATGGACATCACTCAAATACAAAATTTTTTCTGTTCGGGAGAGAGTTGGACTATTTATTAGGAACATGTAGATAGGGACTTAACAACTTCGAGTTTATAACGATTTGTGATCATATTGATGGGTATACACACATTCACACCAAGAACCATATCATTTATCATTTCTGGAACAATTTCATCCTTACCATCCTTAATGGTTGCATAAAATTCTCGAACTAGATTTGGATATCATCCTTTGATTTGAGAACAAATACCAATCCACCAACGATTTCTCATAATCTGAGGCATATAAGTCTGAGAGAGAGAGAGAGAGAGAGAGAATCTAAATAAACCCAATGTTCCTAATAGACTTAGTATGTAGAGAACATTTTATCAAATCTGGAATGGGCATTGGTAGAGGTAGATGTATGTGAACACGATTTGGGAGCCATTTTTATAACCAGATATCATGAACCATTAAAAAAAAACATAACTCCTATGAGTATATAGATATCATCAGTATATAATCAAAAGTATCCTATAAAAAAAAAGTAATTGAGAGAGTTTCATATAAGAGAAATGTCAAACAATCATGAACTCTCTCTCATATTAGACATTATAGAACCTAAATTTTAAAATGAGAGAAGAAAAGCAATAAATCACAAGGATAGACATAAAAACTATTACTCTAAGCCAAAATTTTTATCTCGAGACAAATAAATTCACCAATCATAAACAAAACTAAAAAGACAAACCAAAACACTAAAGCACCAAACCCTGAGGAATCATAAAGGTGATTTTATTTCGGCTTATAACTCCTTCTTTGGGGAGAAATCAAATGTGGAAGCAGAAGCTCTAGCTATTCTAGAAGGCCTAACTCATTATGCTGATCTTAAACATTATCCTATAATTATTGAATCTGATTCTAAAGTCCTTGTAGATATTCTGAATAAGCAACTAGCTGCCCTTGGTGTATTAGAGATGTGGTTGAGAAGATTTTGAGTATAAGTGAAGGGATTTATATATATTTTGCACATGTATATAGAGAAGGAAAAACCCCGCTGATCTGTTAGAAAAATATGGTGCTGAGAATAATTTTCAAACTTTTTCCTTGATATTGATGCTTTTCCAAATAAGGTTAAAGGTATGATTAAGGTAGACAAGTGGAGGCTACCATTAATTAGGATTATCTGATAAGTTTTAAGACTCTTATTATTTTTATTTTTGGAGTCTTTATTTATTTTAGTTGATTATTTGTAAGGGATTTATTATAAAAAGCCTTATTTATTTCCTCTTAAGTTCTTCCTTTTCTTTTATAAGCTGCTTTGATGGGGATTTTCCATATTTATTATTCAATAATACTTGTGGGGATTCCGTCCCAATGCGATAAAAAAATCCATAAAATTTAGGAAGAAATTTTATCAAGATGATGAATATCTACATAGACCTAGAACATAATCAACAAATATCCCAAGATTTAATACTAGTAGGAAGAGAAATGAAGGAAGTGTAAAAGTAGCAAGATATGGCGGGGTAAGAATAAAGCTTCGAAAAGTGTATTTGAAATCAACTTCACTATATCAGACCAATTCACTGACGTGATGGTCACCTTCATTAGTCATGGAATCCGTCGCTTTAGTGAAGCTTTTATTTCACAGGTCATGAGCTAAAGAATGGAATTGAAATTGTGCAGGATGAGGAACAAACAAGTTAAAATTTTTTTATTACTTTTAACGAGTACATTATATCCCCGTTTAAAATAAACAGTGATATGGCTGGCCATAAATACTTTCAAAATCATACTCATGATTTGTGATTATTTCAAATAATCCACAAACAAAGAATAATTTAGCATTCAAATGGCACAATGGTTAAAATTATAGCCATTTATAAAGAAGAATGATTTAAGACATAACTCTTGAAATAAATGAATAACATGAGTACTAACTTATAAAATTATGAATGAATATTTAGGTTTGAGCTCACGTTTGACATTTATTTTATACCATCATTTTCAACTAACAATTTTTACTTCCTCATGTTGATATTATTGGTGAAAAACTTTAATGTATCATATATTTGGTGTAACCCATTTTTAGTTGGATTGAAATCTTTGAGAGATCGCGATAAAAATGCTTTTGTAAGGGGTGACTTTCACACACATAGATGAAGAACATATTTTAGATTTTCAAAAGTATCTCTTTTGGCCTAATGTCTTAGTAATTGTAGTAGGTACTTAGAGATAAACCCTCTACTTAAAGATAAATCTCCTCATTCATAAACTAAATGAGAAACTAGAGAAGGATTCATAAAATATTAGTGACATTACAAAAGAGTGTGAGGAGTCAACAAAGATGACTCGAGATCAAGGTAGAGTGGTGCTTATTCAAATATTGAGGAGGAATTCCAAAGGAAGATAGTGGAAGAACCATGTATTTACGTTTGTTTTATCATATAATTAAGAGTTATATTGTAATATTGGTAAGGTTACTCGGTACCCGCGAGGACTAACTTTGGCAGGACCTGGGGAAGTTTTTATGCTCTATCGACCAACCTCACTTGGAAACCTTTGAGGGAGCCGATTTAGAGGATTGAGGAGAAAGTAAATGCTAATACATGACTTAGGCATTTTACATACATCAGGTAAAACACTCGGAGAAAACATTCGGGCAAGCTTGAGCTACTAATATTAAGCTTACTCAACCATAGAGTTTTGTCACCAAAACTAGCATTTTTTCCCTAAAAGATCTAAATTACATCATTCCATACTCAATACATATCAAATTAGACTTGGATTAAATAGTGGCGATTTAGTGAGATGTTGGTTGGTTTGGCGCTGACACATTGTGGCATCGCCTGACACATTAGTTGGTCACTCGAGATTTCACTCATCATTTAATTCATTTGACATATTGAGTATGGTGGATTAACACATTATTTAATGCACATGAGATTTTTCGGGTGTATTTTGCCTATATATACCCCTTTTCTTCCATTTAAGACACCACATGAACTGTGAGCCAAAAAACCACTTTGAGAGATTTATTACAAACCAGAGTTATTGCAAACCAGAGATTTTATTCCTTCACCATTAATGCTTTTATCCCAATCTTTACTAATAAATGAAGAATTCATTGAGCTTCAACCATTATTACTTTTGTAGTAGGGGCGTATAGATAAACACATACATAACTCCCCGTTAAGCAATTAAATGTGAAATAATAGAAATATTCATCATAGATTGGTGACATCATAAGGAATTCAGTGGAGTCAACCAAGTTGTTTAAAGAAAGACACATAGGAGCTCAATCAAAGATTGAAGTAGTTGACTAGAGGACGTTAATTATATTAACCATGAATTTTATATATTTATAATATATTTGTATGATTAATCGTGAATTTGAGTTATGTTGTAATATTGAGATGAGGTTTCTTGATATGGACTTCATACCATACCTCACATGTCAAATCAAACATACCTCACTTGGGAATCTTTGAGGTAATTGGTTTGGAGTATTGAGAAGCAACACAATGCTAAGGAATGATTTAACCATTTTACGTTCACCAGGTAAAATAATTGGCCTAGCTCGAACGAGCACATTTTTAGAACCTTGGTCAAACTTATTCCTAATCACAAAAGAGTTATATCTTATCTCGACTGAGCATTTCTCGAACAACCAAGTGTAAAGAATCTTGATCTTGATAAGTTATCTACAATTGATTTTTGGCACCAAATTGAGTATTTTTTCCATAAAAGATATGTGTTATGTCATACCATACCTCATATGTCAAATCAAATATACCTCAAATAATGGCATTTTATGGAGCAATTGGTTGATTTGGTGCTGACACACTGTGGTGCCACCTGACACAGCACGTGATTACTCGAGATTTCACTCAACATTTAATGCATTTGACATGTTGGGGGAGGGATACCATAGCATTTAATGCACCCAAGGTTCCACACATGCGATATGGGCCTATATATACTCCTTTGTACATTTTAAGAAAAACTAGCGATCTTTGAGACAAAAGACCACTTTGAGAGATTGAAAATTAGAGTTATTACAAAACGAGAGCCTTTATTTCTTCATCATTAATGCTTTACCCAGTTTGACTCCAGAACATACGCATTGATTGAGTTTTGATCATTATTACTTCAGACTTTAGTGTTTGAATTGCCTACTTGAGGTTTATCTAAAGTGATTATCTATCTCTCTCACCCAAGCTAGATGTTCTTAAAGATTCATTTATTATTCTAAAACAACTTGTATTAATTTCTTATCATTGAGTCATACACGAGAAATTATGAGTCATATAGACGAGTTTTTTCATTGATCTTTGAGAGTATATATATTATCTTTACTATTGCCATTAATACGGGTTACACTTACATTTATCTCTATACACCATAACATTTAGAGAGAACTACTCTCTTACACATTTATACCTTGGTGTCTGGGCTGCCAACTTGAGGTGTATCTAGAGTGATTTCCTTTATCTCTCCCTCTAGATGGTTTCTTTTGAGATTCATTTATTACTAAACACTTGCATTGATTATTTGTTATTGAGTTATACACTTGTCCATTTTCATTTTGAGAGTGAATTTACTATTTTATTCATTACCATTAATACGGATTATGCCTCTTTTATCTTTAAATAGCTTAGCACTTAAAAAACTGCTCTCTTACATTTTATGACTTCGTTAGGAAGGTATTCTCTTAGCAATGGATACCGAAAATGTCAACCGTTCTCTTAAAATTAATGACACTCGACATAAGGAGGAATAAAACCTTATTTCTTCTCCCTTAGTTCCTCTAGTTCAGGTGCTTCTATTTTTTACCATCATAGGTTCTATCCCAATAGGAGAAGCTTCCACGAGCTCAGTAATGGGACCTGCACAGATGACCCACATGATGGATAAATTTATGCAGACTTTACAAACTCATTTTATGATGACCATATTTGGTTTTATGGTGAATCCAAGATCCTTCGCAACCCAAGTGGCACCACCAGTTGTTCCTTTGAGTCGGGCACCCATTTTACCTGTAAGTCTTAATGGTTCCTCTGTGACTAACCTTGCGCAAGTTTTAACACCAACCATGGAAGCAGCTATTATGGTCAGCATCTCACCTACGATTACTCTGCTAATAGTAAAAGTAGTAAAGCCAACTGCCTCACCTTCTTTGACTATTGAGGAGGTAAAGAAGTAAATGATAAAAATGTTGGCATAATCATCATAAATTGCTAAAGAGCTTGCCTCCATTTATGACAATTTTTATACACCATACCTAGACAAAAACCACGATGAACCTTACCTGAACGAGTATGTTCCCCTAATAATTGAAAAGTCCAATAGGAAAGAGGGAACCCAAAGGATCATGTCAAATGGTTTTTTGAGCACCTTGGTGCTAATTGAAATATTACTAAGCTACGTTTAAGGGAGTTTTTAAAATAACTAAATGATAAAACTTACACCTGGTACTCCCATTTAGATCGAATGAGTGTGGCAATGTGGGAGGACATGCACGTCCAATTTCTATAAAAAAAATTCTGTCAAAAGACGAGTTTACACTTACACAACTTGCTTGAAAAAGGCAAAGATCAAGGGAAGAAGTGTTATCTTACATCAGAATATTTAGAAAAAGGTCTCTCGGTGGAAGAGAAGATGTCACTGATGAGGCTGGAAATAGCACCACCGGTCAAGGTGTTTGTAAGCTCAAACCAGTGATAACAATGACAACACAAGTGTATACTAAATATAAGAGATTGAGATGAGAAGAGGATGAACACCAATATGTAAGTGGTTCAGCCAATTAGGATTAGGTCCACTGTGCAAGTGAGTGAACAAGGTCACTAAAATAAGGCACTAACGGCCATGGATACAATCTCTCAAGCTTTCTCTCTCTTCTGTATAAATTGACAGAGTTCTAGCTAGGGTTATAATTCTCGATCCTTTAGAATGTTGAGGAAGACCTCAATATTCCTCCACATAGAGGGAATGATTCAGTTATAACAGATTTGTCCACGTGCTCCAAGCCATACATATACGCGTAGAAGCTCGACTGTTTTTGCTTGGTACCAACCTTGGCTTGACTGAGTACGAGGTTGTTGTGGTACGACCCTTGCCTTAGCTGGGAGTTATATAATGACCTTGGATGGGATGTCAACCGAGGTTAGATATGTAGAACGTCGACCAGGGTCAATATTGACTTGACACTTGATGCTGAGCCTGCAAGGCTGCTGATTCTAGGTAAAACTTGTAACGTCAGCTAAAGTCGATGATGAGATTATTCCTTGAGCTTAAGAGGCTTTGCTGATTATTGCGTGGCGCTTGCAACGTTGGCCATGGCCGATCTTATGGGTAGTTAATCCAATGAAACATGCAAGGCTCGGTTGTTCCCTAATTGAGGGGTCATTAGTAACTTCGGCCATAACTGACCTTATAAAGGACGAGATTGCTGATCGTTTAGATTGAGTACTTGTTACCTTGGCCGTCAGTCTGGCAGTGGTTGGTGCCTCTGAGTTGGCAGGTACACTTTGGGCATATTAATCACCCCTAGACCTTAGTTACCTATATAAGTAGGTGGCTAAGGGATATGAATGTCCGAGGCTGTATTCCCTTATGTGCTAATATCTTCTTGTCAGGTGTCCCCTTCTGAAGTGGGTAGCGTGCTTGACAGTGTAGTGGTAATGATTTACTTTTGGCCTCCCAAGGTAATGATGGGCCTTGGGAAGCGTGCAATCAGTTTTGAGGGTTTAAAAACCCTTTCCTTCTCTTTCTTATTCACTTCTCTCATTTTTTTCGTCCTGAATCTTCTGCATTCTTCCTCTCTTATTAAGTACTTAATTCGAGGCAGTTTGTGGGTTTCTTTCGTTCAATCTTCCTTCATCTTCAATTCTCATTCCCTCAGGTATCATTCTTAACTTTCCTTTACCATTTTTCAACTTTGAGTTTTCTATTTCTCGCATTTTTTGGCCATAGTTTGAATTTTCCGATTGCACTTTGAGTTTTTCGGTGGCTTTTTGAGTTTTTCGGTAAACTTGTTCTTGACTGTTATTGGCTTTAATTTATTTAAAAACCAAGTTTGATCCTTAGCTTAAGTTGTGCCCAACTTTTTATTTGTGGTTTAGAATCTTAAGTGTAGGATCATCATCTTTATGCTCAGAACCCTTTATAAGCTCATAGAAGATTTCCCCTCTCTTAGAGAGAAGACCTTTGCAAAAATTAGGAAAATTAGGCATATTGAACTAGCCTAAGAGGAAGCTCATAGGGCTGAGGCCTTCCCCCTCAAACCTATATTTCCACCACCTCTGAAGGTCATATACCCTGAGCCAGCCGAACCTGCTGATCTAGGAGGGGGTCCAATTGACCCATCTCTAATGTCTGAGTCTGAGTCATCTACCTCAGACCCTATGTCTGTAGACTCATTCCAAGAGGCCATGGATTTATCCATTAGGAAAGATCAGGTTCCTGATCAGGCCGAGGTCCAAAGTCGCACCTCATCCCACAATGGTGCTAGAACTTTACAGACTTCTTTCGATGTTAAAGTTGTGGGGCTGAGTGTGGCTATTCCGCCACCCATCTGAAAAACATCGCTAATGCCGTTTAATACAAGATTAAACTGTATAAGCAACTCCGAAAAGTTTGTTGGAGAAACCCTTTTCTTTTGAAAAATAAAAATTATAAACAAGATGTGTTTACAAAGAAACTTATGTACGAGAGTAATTAAGACTGTGTAATCAGTTTTTAAAACTAAGGCAGTTTCAAAAATTCAGCACACTTATAGAATGAGATGAGTAGATGAAGATAATCAACACACAGTTTTTAACGTGGTAAAACCTCTCCCAACAGAGGAAACATCCACGGTGACTTCTAAGTCACAAAAGCAAAAATCCACTAATAACAAATAATACTTACAAACAATACAACATGCAAGCACACAAATCAACCTATTCTAAGTTTAGGAATATACCCCACTTGGTGTCCTTCTAACTTCTCATAGATCTGATTTGTTGATGATGTTCTTCCAGTTTGCTAACTTCCTTTGCTTTAGCTTCCTTATGTCGACTCAATGATCTCTGATCTTATACACAACACTTCCAGTGTAGTAGTGTGTTAAGTGTTTGTGAAGTGATTCTTATTCACATGCATGAACTCACACACACTTAGATTTACAAACAGTCCTAGTAAATTACATATAAAGTCTATATGCAGTGATTTTGTTTTCTTTCTTTCTTACAAAACTAAAACCCTTTTTGACCTTTAATATAACCCAGATTCCACGGATATCTCGCTTCAAAATCGGTCAAGATCTTAATCAATCTCTTTTTGAAAACATTTGTGAGATTGAAAATCTCCAAGTGTGAATCCAACTAGGTCAAGGTTAAGTTTTGTAAAAACAGAAACCATAAAACATTTTCAAAACCAAATCAGTAAAGATTTTCTTAAATCAAGTAGTAAATATGCAGATCTAGTGAAAATGTAACATGCAGAGTGTAGATCTAAAGTTTCTATAAGAAAGAAACAAGATCTTCACACGAATGTTTAAGTTGTGAACAAGATCAAGGACCAAGAGGTTACAACTTCAAATGAACAAACCACTCTCTCTCTCAAACACTCAGGATGTGTTTGGGGTTAAGTGTATACGAAGGTTTGTTTCAGAAAAATGAAGTGTTTAGGGTTAGGGTTTGGTTTTTGGGCTAACAGAGTTTCCTTTCTCTCTCTTCTCTCTTTTCTTTTCTCTCTTCTCTCTCACTTATCTCTTCTCTCTTTTCTTTTTTTTTCTCTCAGAAAGACGAATGCCCAAAAGTCTTCTAAGGATGAGAAGTGGAGGGTATTTATAGGGCTGAGGGAAGGTTCTGGATGTTCGAGGGAAATCAAGGGCTGAGATCAAGTTTTGCAAAGATTGACTTGATCCAAGGGTTATAAAACAGCGGTGATTAAAAGGATTGTGATGGGTTCATATGGATAGCACCGGGATTAACTAAGAACACATGCAGACCCTCGATTAGGAATGATCCAACAATCAGCAATCACTCATCCAACCCTCTCACAAAAGAAACACAAATTGGTACACCCGGAGGATGACAAGTGTTGGCTTGTGAGTGTCTCTCACACGCACGTCTAAAATAATTACAGAAGGTACCTTGAAGTCTCTAGCACTTTGAGATCCTACCCAACCAAACATTCGAGTGAGAAATGAAGTTTAAAAAATAGAATATTAACCCCACAAATTTTATAATCCCATTTTATTAATAAAAACATTTATTTAAAAAATGTTTAAAAATGTTTAAAAAGGTTTAAAAATTATTTAAAAATTCCCAAAAAATTATTAAAGCTCCAATTCAAGGGGATTTAAACACACACTCAATTTTAAGCAATATGAACACATGTATGCACTTCTAATTGTGTGTAGTGTGATTCAATTTATACCTTCATGGATCATTGAAGAGGATTAGAGAGATTAGTTTTGAGGCTTTTTGGATTCTAGGATAGACAACCAATTTTGTCACTATTTCCAAACTAGTTGAACACGTATACAGTATAGACTTAAGCAAGTCAAAGGTATAAGGTGCTTCACCATCGATGCTATCCCCCTGTCGGTCGCCATAGGGGCTGAGTTCGTTTAGAGGTTCCATGAGGGTGTTCCTACGCCTGCCTAAGTCGATGTTTCCAGGGATGAGGATGACGATCATGAGAGTGACGTTAATACCTTGGAGGTTACCGAGATAGAGAGTACTGTTACTGAGTACAACCTCTTAGCCTTTAGGCATCTCTATTCCATAGGTCCTTCCATCACACTTAGGAAACCTCTGAGAGGTGAGAGGGCCTTTGGTGTCCGAGATGGAGAAATCTGTATGTATGAGAACATGTTTAAGCTGGGATTCTGTATCCCCATCCATCCTTCGATCAGAGCCATACTTTCACATATCAACCTTTCCCCTTCACAATTATCTCCTAATGTCTGGAGGGTGATAATTGGTGATATTATCCTATGGAAGGAAGCCATCACTCAGACCATCCTGTTAGGGTCTTCATCGGATGCTATATCCCATCCTCTACCAGAAACCACCCCAGTTACTATCACTTCCTAACCAGGAAGTCGGATAAGAAGATGCTGCTGGTTACCCAAACTTCAAATCACAACTGGAAACCACGGTATTTATTTGCCTCAGGGGCATGGGAATTCGGTCCTTGTGCCACCTCTTCATCGATGGAGCCGTGGGTACCCCTGAGGTGGGGAAAGGTGTCACTTGCTGCTAAGGCTGACCCTGGGATTAGAAGGTTAAGGATCTTCAAGATAAGGGGGATCATGGTTGGCAAGTCAAGTACAAACATCTGATGACCCCTATTACCTCTCTGAGACTGGCTTCGGAGGGATCCATCTAAGCGAGCTTCGTAAGTGATATATTTTTACAAGTTATACCTCTGAGCTTTCATACCTCTGATTTATTAACTCAGATGTTTCTCTTTGCAGAACGCCTGAAAGGTATCTCTAACGAGCTCTGGGAGATGTCAGCCCCAAGCCTTGTTAAGCTGATGAAGAAAGCAGGGCATAATGCAGCCCCTCCTCCACCCAAGCAGAACGTCGGCACGTCCAAAGCCGACGCTACTAAGAAAAGGAAACCCCCTACTCACTCGGAGGATCAGAGGCCGAGTAAGCACCAAAAAGGAGATTGTGCCATCCCAATCTCATCCGATGACGCATTGGCTGCTCGTCTGGAGCAACTGAAGATCAATGATAGCCTAATAGGTCATGGTCTAAAGGCAATGGATGCCATCGTCTCTACAATGACCGATATAAATAAGCATTTTCTATGCTCGATAGATACCCCTCTGCTGGCTGAGTTTTGCCTTCACAGGTCTATCTAGGTAAAAAATTTTACTCCAAGTGTAACCTCTGTTTTAAATGGATCAAAGCTTGAACCCATACATCTAACTTTGTTTTGCAGGGTATTTTATCTATGCACCAATTTGTTAACTGGACCCTAAGGATGTTGCCCCTTATTGAGAAGGGAAAAGAGGTTCAGAAGGTGGAAGCCTCTCTAAATGCAGAAGTTGGAAGGTGGAAGCCTCTCTAAATGCAGAAGTTACCCATCTGAAGGCAGCCTTGGCTGAGTCTGAGAATAATGTGAACCAGAGGGATAGGGACATAGCCAAGCTTAAGAAGGACCACACCTCTGCTTTGTAGGACAAATATGATGTCCTCCAGGCAAAGGTTGATGCTACAGTAAAGGTTGCTCTTGATGATGTCTCTGAGAAGATTTTGGCCGATTTCAAAGTCTCTGACCAGTTTATAAGCTTTGACTTTAAATATCTCAAAAGAGGTATTAAGGCAACTGGGAAGTGGGCAGCTTCAAAGGAGAAAAAATCAGGGAGCTTGTCTGCCTCACACTTTATTGGTCCGGGCTTCGGCGATTCTCGCTTCGCTCAGGCCTTGCAAGAGGTTGAGGAGGAAGATGTTTCTCCTGCAGAGACTGCTGAAGATGTTAACCCTCGAGATAAAGGGGACGAGGTTACCAATGTCGGCCAAGTGGACACGTCTGCGGCTGCCAACCCTTAAACCTTGATTTGTGAAGCTTTTAACTTATAATTTTTTGTTTATCTCAATGCTTTGTAAACTCTGATTACATATTTTGAGGCATATTTGACATATTTTAAGGTCTGAGGTTATCATACTATGACTACATGTTATACTATCTTCCTCAGATGATTTTGCTTCTTTTGATGAATGCTTTTTTGAATGTTATCTTACAAATCATACTTCCCATCAAGTGATGTTTAAGGTCTGAGGTCATCATATTAAGATGTTTCACCTCAGACCCTATCACCAAATTATGATGTTTAAGGTATGAGGTCATCATACTATGATGTTTCCCTCATAAATTTCACCAAATTATGATGTTTAAGGTCTGAGGTCATCATACCATGATGTTTTACCTCAGACCCTGTCACCAAATTATGATCTTTAAGGTCTGAGGTCATCATACTATGATGTTTCCCTCATAAATTTCACCAAATTAATGATGTTTAAGGTCTGAGGTCATCATACTATGATGTTTCACCTCAGATCTTGTCACCAAATTATGATGTTTAAGGTCTGAGGTCATCATATTAAGATGTTACCCTCATAAATTTCACCAAATTAATGATGTTTAAGGTCTGAGGTCATCATACTATGATGTTTCACCTCAGACCTTTTCACCAAATTATGATGTTTAAGGTCTGAGGTCATCATATTAAGATGTTACCCTCATAAATTTCACCAAATTAATGATGTTTAAGGTCTGAGGTCATCATACTATAATGTTTCACCTCAGACCCTATCACCAAATTATGATGTTTAAGGTCTGAGGTCATCATATTAAGATTTTACCCTCATAAATTTCACTAAATTAATGATGTTTAAGGTCTAAGGTCATCATACTACGATGTTTTACCTCAGACCCTGTCACCAAATTATGATGTTTAAGGTCTGAGGTCATCATATTAAGATGTTACCGTCATAAATTTCACCAAATTAATGATGTTTAAGGTCTGAGGTCATCATACTATGATGTTTCACCTCAGATCCTGTCACCAAATTATGATGTTTAAGGTCTGAGGTCATCATACTATGATGTTTCACCTCAGACCCTGTCACCAAATTATGATGTTTAAGGTCTGAGGTCATCATATTAAGATGTTACCCTCATAAATTTCACCAAATTAATGATGTTTAAGGTCTGAGGTCATCATACTATGATGTTTCACCTCAGACCCTGTCACCAAATTATGATGTTTAAAGTCTGAGGTCATCATATTAAGATGTTACCCTCATAAATTTCACCAAATTAAAGATGTTTAAGGTCTGAGGTCATCATACTATGATGTTTACCTCATAAAATTACCACTAAAGCATGACGAAATAAAGTATTGACACAGGAACTGCTCTTCTCATTAACATTCTCTTCATAAAATGATATATTTACATAAAAATAGCTGCAACATTATATGTAATACTTCTTCAGGTGATCAACGTTCCATGGATTGGAGAAGGGTTCTCCTTCGAGATTTTCTAGTCGGTAGGTGACGGGTACAACCTCATCGACTACTTTATAAGGACTATGCCAGTTTGGGTGGAGCTTTTTTATCTTCTGTAATGTCTTCTTCAGCACTAGGTCTCCTACAGCTATAGGTCTTGATTTCACCCTTTGATTGTAGAACTTTGTTGTTCTCTGCTGGTAGGCTACCTGTCTGATCTCAATGTCTTCCCTTCTCTCCTCAATTAGATCCAAGTTAAGTCTTCTTTCTTCCCCATTCCTCTGAGGGTCATAGGTCTAAACTCTGTGGGTAGGGAGCCCTACTTCTATAAGTATGACTGCCTCTGAACCATGGGCCAACATAAATGGGGTTTCCCCTATTGATGTCCTTGTCGTTGTCCTGTAGGCCCATAGCACTGTATAAAGCTCTTATGTCCATCTCCCATTGGATTCTTCCAACCTCTTCTTAATCCCATAAAGGATTGTTCAGTTTGTGACTTCTATTTGCCCATTTTCCTGGGATCGGCCTGGAGAGGAGAAGAACTGCTTAATCCCCACTCTTTCACAATATTTTTCTAAGGAAGAATTCTTGAACTGGGTTCCTTTATCTGAGATGAGGGTGTTTGGAAGGCCGTGCCTGCATATGATGCTCTTTCAGATGAGCTAGAAGGTCTTATGTTCTGTAATCGTGATCATCGACTCAGCCTCTACCCACTTAGAGAAGTAATCAATTGCTACTATCAGAAATCAATAATTATTAGCAGCTCTTGGCAATGGTCCCACCAAGTCAATCCCCCATACTGTAAATAGCCAGGGAGAACTGATTGACGTCATAGGATGATAAGGTTGATGAGGTATAGTGGAGAATCTCTGGCACTTGTCACTCCTCTTTACGTAGGCAGCAGCATCTTTTGCCAAGGTCGGCCACCAGTATCCCTGCATAATTATCCTCTTGGCTAAAGGTCTTCCTCCTATGTGACTGGCGCAAGAACCCTCGTGTACATCTTTCAGGATGTGGGGGACCTCTTTGGGATGGACACATCCGAGGAGAGGTAGTAGGAAGCCTTTTTTATACAGGACATCTCTTATTATTGAGAACTTGGCAACTCTGTATCTCAATTTCCTCCTTTCTAACTTCTCTTCTGGCAGCTATCCCTGTCTGATATATCTGATAAGGGGGTCCATCCATGAGCTCCCCAGGTTCAAGTTGAGGCAAGAGATGGCAATCTCTTCTTCCTCAATGGTCGATTTTAGTAGGATCTCGATTGGTATTGTCCTTTTGATGCCTGTCCTTATTGCTGAGGCTAACCTTGCTAGTGCATTTGCACGACTGTTGTCTTGTCGAGGTACCCTCTTCATCTTTACCTCTTTGAAGCCTTCTAGCGTCGTTCTTATCTTCTTCAGATATTTGGTCATCCTTTCATCCTTAACCTTATATACTCCAAGTACTTGGTTGACAACTAACCTCGAGTCACTGTGAAGTAGGAATCAACTAACTCTAAGGTCTTTTGCCAAGGAGAGCCCCGCTATCAAAGCCTCATACTCAAACTCGTTATTTGAAGCCTTGAAGTTGAACCTTAGTGCATATTCAACGTCGGTACGATCCAGAGCTGACAGTATCAGCCCTGCATCACTTCCACTTTCACAAGAAGACCCATCAACAAAGAGGTTCTAAATATCTTCATTTGAAGAGAAGTTCCCTTCTGACAGGGTCCCTTGCTTGAAGAGGTACCTGTCTTCATCATTTTTAGCTATTCTTTTTAGGGCTCTGTTGGACACAACCTCTTTCGAGTTTCAAAAGACATTACTGTTTGATCCCTCTGTAATCTCTGGGTTATTCTCAATCTCAGCCTTCTCCCATGTGAACTCAGCAACAAAGTCTATGAGTGCATTCCCTTTGATGGCCACCCTAGGTTGATAAATAATGTCATACTCTCCCAGCTCAATGGCCCAAGTCATCAATCTGCCTGATTTCTTGGGCTTGTGGAGGACTTGCCTTAGTGGGGAGTCAGTGAGGATGACCATAGAGTGGGCTTGGAAATAGGTCTTCATCTTCCTGGAAGCATGTCTCAATGCGTAGGCCAACTTCTTCATCCGAGAATAGTTCTGTTTGGACCCTTGAAGGGCCTTACTATTGAAGTATACAGGTCTATGTACCCCATCGTCTTCTCGTACTATGGCTGCACTTATAGCTAACTCTGAGACTGCTAGATAAACATACAACTTCTCCCCTAAAATGGGTCGGGATGAGAGTAGGGGGGATCCGAGGTAGGACTTGAGCTCTTAAAAGTCCTTGTCACACTCTTCGTCCCACTCGAAGGCCTTTCTAAGCACCTTGAAAAATGGAAGACACTTATCCGTGGCTCTAAAATAAACCTGTTGAGTCCTTCATCTCTTTCAGTGAGCCTCTGAACGTCTTTTATGCTTCTCGGTGTCTTCATGTCAAGAAAAGATTTGATCTTCTTGGGGTTAGACTCTATACCCCTCTTATTGACAATAAATCCAAGAAACTTTCTAGCTTCTACTCCGAAGACACACTTGGCAGGGTTGAGCTTCATCCTGTATAAGTCCACGGTGTCAAAGGTCCTTTCTAGGTCGGCTACGTAAGTGCAGACCTTCAAGATTTTTGTTAACATGTCATCTACATACACCTCCATGGTCTTGCCAATTTGATATTCAAACATATTATTTACAAGACATTGATACATGGCCCCTGCATTCTTTAAGCCGAAGGGCATGACCCTATAGCAATAGGTACCCTTGTCTGTGATGAATGCTGTCTTCTTTGAGTCTTCGACATCCATGAAGATATGATTGTAGCCTGAATACGCATCCATGAAGCTCATAAGTTCATTCCCTGCCATGGCATCTACCATTGGATCAATTCGAGGTAAGGGATAGCTGTCTTTTGGGCAAGACTTGTTCAGGTCAGTGAAGTCTACGCACATCCTCCATTTTCCGTTAGCTTTGGGCACAATGACGGCGTTAGAAAACCACTCTGGGTATATGACCTCTCTGATGAATTCTGCCTCTTCTAACCTCTTCCCTGATGACATCATATTTTTCCCTAAAGTAAACTCTTCGTCTTTATTTGATTGTCTTAGCATCTTCTGCCACATTGAGTTTGTGGCACATAACCTACGGGTCAATGCCAGGCATATATGCATGGCTCCAAGCGAAGACAATCTGTCTCTTCTTCAAAAATCTTATAAGCTCTTCCTTAATCTTAGGTTTTAAGGCCTTGCCGACTTGGACGGTTTTTTTCGGTTCGTCCTCATTAGGGACGATGGATTCTACCTCTTCCGCAGCCTCTCCTTTGTTCAATTTTGTTTCATCCCTAGGATCAAGTGTGTCAATGTTATATGTGGTAGTTTCCCTCTTATGGGACTCTCTCTCTTCCATCGAATTAAAGTATCATTCTCGTGCCGAGGTCTTATCACCCTGCACTTCCCCTACCCCATAAGGGGTCGATAATTTTAGGATTTGGTGGACCGTCGATGGCACAACCTCAAACTCCGTAAGGGCTACTCGTCCTATGATGAGGTTGTATGCCAAGAAGACGTTTTCATCCATAATGAAAAAATTAATCTTCCAGGTCAACCTCTTAGGCCACTCGTCTCCCATTCGTACATCCATCTCATACATGCCCAATGGATGGACCTTTTCACCACTAAAGCCCATCAACGGATGATGATAGGGTACCAGCCTTGCTCTGCTGAGGCCTAGGATCTTAAAATAGGGCCAGAACATCACATATATTAAACTTCCTCCATTTACTAGGATTCTCTGTACCTCACGTCCATGTACCCTTATTGTAATTACCAAAGGGTCATCATGAAGAGCTAAGATACCTTTGTAGTCGAGTCGGGAGAATCCAACTATAAGGCTATCCATATCTACCTTCTTTCTCTTCTGTTTATCCTCTAAAGATGTCAGATTCATAACCTCTACTTTGGTCACTGAATTAGCCTCAACCACATGAGCCTTACGGTCAGCTACTTCGGAGACACCCCCTACTAGTCCTCCATATACGGTGTTAACACCGAAGGAGATCATACCAACCCTCTTCACAGGGGCATTGTCGTCTTTCGGTGGGAAGTCTGGATTATCCTCATCATCTCCATCTGAGTCATCGTCTCTTCTCGCTGGGGATTTGTCTCGACATGTGTCATTTCTCTTTTTCTTCCCCTTTTATGAGCTTTACCATCGACATACTTCCTCAACTTTTTGGACTTCAACATCTTTTCAATTTCATCCTTCAAGGCGAACCACTTGTCTGTCACATGGCCGTGGTCTTGGTGGAATTCACACCATAAGTTCTTGTTTCTCTTATGCAGAGGAGCCTTCAGCTTATCTTTCCATCTCAGGGAGCGGTCATTTTTTTATTTCGTTGAGGATGTGTTCGCAGCTCACAGTCAGAGGAGTATAGTGTGCAAACTTATCATCTGCAGCCCTCTTTTTTCCGTCTTTCTTCCTTTGGAACTTTTCGTTGCCACTTTCATTCTCATCCTCATACTTTGCGACCATAGCCACTTCAGCATTCATGACCTTTCCTGCAGTTTCCAATAGCTCTGCCATGGATTTGGGAGGGTCTTCTGCAAGCTTCCACAACAACTTCCCTTTCTGGAGTCCTCCAATGAGGGCAGTCATAGCTATATTTTCTTCATAATCTTTAACCTCCTATTTTTCTTTGTTAAATATAGCAATGTAGTCTTTTAGTCTCTCGTTCTTGCCTTGTTTGACGTACAACAGATGAGTGGTCTTCTTTTGAGGTCTTACCCCAAAATAGAAATTATGAATGAACCGTTCAGCCAAGCCCTTAAAGTTCTCGATAGAGTTATTCGGAAGAGAAGTAAACCAGATGTGTGCAGCTCCCATCAAAGTCCTAGAGAAAGCCCAACACTTCATCTCATTGAATAAATATCCGTTGTAGAATGGTACATCTCAATATGATGCACAGGGTTGGTACTACCATCATACTTGGGAGACATCGTAGGTGGTTTAAACTTGGCAGGGGTTGGGAAGTTCACTATCTTTGCCACGAATGGAGAACCCTCTAAGAATACTCTTTGCATTGGATCTCGACTTTTGATGAGGCCCCCTATCTTCTCTTCAAGATGTTGAATTGAATTGTTCCATGGCTTTGCAACGCCGGCCTGGCCGAGGTTGTCCTCAGCCACCTGCTAGGGGTGGACTGAGGGTTCCCCAGTTGCTGCACAACGTCGACTGTTGACCTTCTCTTGATCCCTGTCTCGGCCTTGATGGGGTGGGACATTCTGGGTTCAGCCATAATGAGGCCGATGTTCCCCATCTCCCCTTTGAGAGGCAGCGACACTTTGTGACCTGGATAACCTTTGTCTTAGGTCATTGACTGGGATGAGCCTTTGAAAGGCTGACCCTCTGGTTAAGCGATCAAAAGCTGACCCTCTTTGTTGGTCACCCTTATCTCTTCTGCCCCCACAACCTCTGCTATGCTGGATAGGACGTACCGTGTTATTCGAAACCTCATACGACTCCCAGCAGTCTTCCGGAGCATCCTCTGCCTCCATATCGTTATACCTATCCTCAGGACAAGGGTTTCCTTGCGTCTCCAGATGTAAACTCCTAGGGTCATCAACATCCCTCCTCCGCTAAGGGGTAGGTTGGTCTTTTTACGATGCCTGGGGTGGCCTCTGGCTTCAGGACGGGGTTGAATAGCTATCGGAGTAATTATCTCCGGTGAGACCCCAGGTGGCCTCATCATATTTTGACTGAGATGTGCAAATTTCTCCTTCATTACTTGCTATGTTGGAGCCAAAGATTTCAAGGCTGTAGCCACCTCAGCCATTTCGGACTGGGGTGGTGCCTAGCTGGAACTGGGTCCTCCAATACCAGATGGTGGATGAGGTGGTGGCAGCTCCGGTGCCATATGTTAAAACTGAAGAGCTAGTGAAGAAGATGAGCTTAATACCTTAAGGGACCTCTTTCAATGGTGAAATAACTCCACGCAAGGGGTGAGGCCTGTCTCACCACCAGAGTTTCCGCTGAGGTTAAGCTAGGAAAGGAAGAGTTATGTCTTCTCATTCCCACAGACGGCGCTAAAATAATGATGATGGAAATATCACCACCGGTCAAGGTGTTTGTAAGCTCAAACCAGTGATAACAATGACAACACAAGTGTATACTAAATATAAGAGATTGAGATGAGGAGAAGAGGATGAAAACCAATATGTAAGTGGTTCAGCCAATTAGGCCTATGTCCAATGTGCAAGTGAGTGAGTAAGGTCACTAAAATAAGGCACTAATGGCCATGGATACAATCTCTCAAGCTTTCTCTCTCTTCTGTGTAAATTGACAGAGTTCTAGATAGGGTTATAATTTTCGATCCTTTATAATGTTGAGGAAGACCTTAATATTCCCCCACGTGAAGGGAATGATTCAGTTATAACAGATTTATCCACGTGCTCCAAACCATACATGTAGGTGTAGAAGCTCAGCTGTCTCTGCTTGGTACCAACCTCGGCCTAACTGAGTACGAGGTTGGTGTGGTACGACCCTTGCCTTGGCTGGAAGTTATATAGTGACCTTGGCTGGGATGTCAGCCGATATTGGATATGTAGAACATCGTCCAGGGCCGATGTTGACTTGATAATTGATGCTGAGCCTACAAGGCTACTGATTCTAGGTGAAACTTGTAACGTCGGCTAAAGCCGATGATGGGATTATTCATTGAGCTTAAGAGGCTTTGCTAATTCTTGTGTGGCACTTGCAACGTCGTCCATGGCCGATCTTATGGGCAGTTGATCCAATGAAACATGCAGGCCTCGGATTTTGCCTAATTGAGGGGTCATTAGTAACGTCGGCCATGGCCGAACTTATGAAGGACGAGATTGCTGATCGTTTAACTTGAGCACTTATTACCTCGCCCGTCAGTCTGGCTGAGGTTGGTGCCTCCGAGTTGGCAAGTACACTTTGGGCATATCAGTCACAGAGGCTAAATTGGTTTAAATCTTCGCAGAGGGTTGCTCCTAGAAGATAATTTTTCACTTGATCAACGAGACTCGAGAAGGAACATTCAAAGACTTCAAGAAAGCTGCTAGAAATATCTCGTTCATCATTCATTCCAACCCCATTGTGACAAATATTATGTTTAAGAAACTAATAACTCAAGTTGAAAGACGAGGCCAGGCTCCTGGGGTCAATTTCACCGATGGGGGTGAAGCAAATCAAGGTGGCGAGGAGGCGAAGCATAAAAACACCAAGAGAAAGTTTGATTGGGAGGATCCACCTATTTTGCCTTACACTGTTGAGGAGTCAGTCAGCTGTTACAACAACATGGTGGCAGTAGATTTGGTCTATCCTCCTAAGAATTCATCATAATATGCTATAGCCGCAGACGTTCTGACTTACCCAAAATAATGCCAATTCCATTGGATAGTTTTCACCCAACGACATCATTATAGGCCTAGCGCCATGGACAGTGAGAGGGTTTATAAAAATAAATAAATATAGTGGATCCAAGATTGGAGTATCAAGATGTTTCGAAGTAAATTTGTGTGGTTCTTCAACTAGGTAGGAATGCCACAAGATAGAAAATTAGAGACAATGCAAGAAAGTTTAAACATATCGAGGAAAAACATTATTCCTTTGAAATGGAAGGGTCCGCCAATGTCTAGGTTGGTGAGAAAATTAATCTATGACGTATCTTTCTCACACAAAGATACATTGGTGAGGTTTCCTCACAACAAATCCGTATACGTGAAAATAAGAATTAATGGCACAAGTTTTTGCAGAGCATTAATGGACGGAGGTGCCTCGATAAATACTATACATATTAGATCTTGCTCAAAAACTACTATTCTAGAGACAAGGTTGATCATAATATCATTATCAATCTTTGGCTATGGTAATCATATGTCCAAACAAATTTTCTTATCTGAAAAGAGTTTTCAAGAGGTATAGGAAATATAAGTTAAATATGAACCAACTCTACTCGAGTTAGTCAAATCATTTTTCATCTCCAAAATTTTTTAGTCAAGTAAAGACTTAGACTCTTCAAATTTTAGGGACTCATTCTCTAAATTTTCAATTATTCCTAGAAGGTTATCACGTTCTCCCTTAAAAATACGCACACTTATCCCTAAGAGTCTCCTCACGTGCCACAAACTCATCGATTAAAATATCTTTATCATCCTCTTTGCCACAAACACAAATCCTAGAGTTTTTAAAGTCCTCCAATTCTTTTTCTAAAAATAGGACTTTATCATCATTCTCCTTTTTGGACAATTTTAAAGCATTAAAGTCATGGTCCCAATAAAAAAATTTCTCTCGGTAAAAATCTCTTTGATTTTTGAACCGTTTGCAAAAGATCCATAGCGGATTTAAAACGAGATTTTTTTTTCCCAAAAAATCAATTCTTTTCACAGACATCAAATTCAAACTATTTAAATCATCAAAACTCTAACTCGTGTCATCAAAGGGGGCATTCGATTACATAAGTGCTCCATTGGAAAAAAATGTGATTTTTCACAAAACAAATTTTTCAAAAAAAATCAATATCACACAATTTTGCGAAAAATGGATCAAACGTAATAATTTAGTGCAACAGGCCCTAATACCAATTTGTTAAAGTGGAGATACTGATTTAATCAAATTTTCCAGTTTCTAAGTTAACCTTATTTAATCGGTATCAATTTTTAATCCAATTTAATTCAGCCCTAAAACCTGTAACTACGTGTGGATAAATCAAACAGTCATAAATAAAATGCTGACTCACAGATTTTAGGAAAAAAAAAACTTTTGAGTAAAACCTTTTATTTCACAAATAATTCTCACAATGATTACAAGTGAAATCCGTAATGGATTAACCTCAGTAAACCTACATAGGCCGCAACCTAAATCAACAATGAAATTCCGCAACAACTCCACCCGAACTGCAGTTCAGTCAGCCCAGGAACTCCCACGAGTACTCCCTTTGACACTAGTCACGTCAGTCCAACACCTCCCTCAAGTGGCACCTAGATGAGCATTATAGATCTTCTCTACAAGAGAAGCTTCACAAAATTGTGTTCTTAGGTTCCAAAAAAAATTAACATAAATATTGAGAAGTTTTTTGAATTGAAAACAAAACTTAAGCTCTCAAAAGTGAGAAGACAAACATTTCCGCCAAAGCAGTTTTCGTCGAATAAAATTCTCAGGTCTTATAAAGAAACATGGAGATGTTTAACATGCCATTTATAAAAAAACGTTAAGATGGTGCGTCGCTCAAGCGAGATGTCAGAGTCGCTCCAACGTTGACACGCATTGCTTAAACGAGCTTTGCGCGAGATCATCCTATCGCTCGAATGAGATGCTCTGTCGCTCGAATGAGACAAGAAAAACATATTTTTTTATTTCTCCAAAAAATACTCTGCCTCAAAAGTTTAAAAAATACTTTTGACGAGAAACTCCGCTCCAACACTTAGAAAATTTATACTTTAAACACAACCTTACCAAATTAATCTCGCGAAGGCTTGAATATTGAAGAACTTTGATATTCGGATCCGTATTGACACATGATTGAACTTGAATAAGTCTTCGACGGTTGTCGCAGTATACGACATACTCAAATGCAAATCAAATAATAAAATAATGTTCTTACAAATCTCCCCCTATGTCTATGCCGGTACTAAATAAAAACATCTGAATTTTCAAATCACCATGCCTATACAAATCTAATACCCTCCCATGAACCCAAAACTGAAAAGGTACTAAACATGTAAGTCTCAAACTTTTCTTTAAAATCTTCAAATCTTTAAGCTTTTCTCATCAGGGTGTGAAAAATATGATATTCACTCTTTTTACCTACACACATGAGACAAAGCAAATACCTTCGTGACGCTTCGAGTTTGAAATTATATAAGAATAAATCAATTAATAATCAAATCTCCCCCATTATACAAAACTCCCCTATAATTCGTTCTCCCCCTTTTTATTTGTCCGAAATAATGAATAAACAAAATAAACATGGAGCTGTCACGATAAGCAAATCCAACAAGGATCAAACTACGCTCATGCAAAAGAGCAACTCAAAAGTTTCCACAAACTATTTTTAATTTTTCAATTTTTCATACTAAAATGCAAAATATAATTTTACAAAAACCACACACTATGAATTTACACTAAGTTAACCAAATCACGGAAATATAATGAATGGGTGTGAACATATTCGATAGGCAAATCAATGTAATCAAACACAACATATGTGCACAATGAATATGTGTACTCCTAACGAATGAATCTCAAAATTGTCCTTAGGCGTCGAAAAATGTGAATTTAGATGACATCATTTTAATCTAATTGACAAATCAAAGTCAGACATGATTTTCACACCCATAACGTCTAAAACTGTTTAACGCTTTTTCATGACTTTGACAGGACGTGCAAACCTGCTTTATATTCCATCCAAACTCCCTCATAAATAATAATGATTTTTCTTTTTCTTTTGAGATGATGAAATTAAACTAAATTGACCCACTATTGACATATTTTTCTTTTTATTGCCTTTAAATTTTTTGCGCTCTTGTCAACCTCTTTGGACCTTGGCATCTGTTTTTTTCAAATTTTTTATTTCTAGGTCCGATTTGATGGTGGTTTAATCGCAAAGGATAAATGAGTACCTTTCATAGTCCTTCCCCATTTTTCAAATAAGTTACACAAACTCACACAACGGTTCTTACATAAACTACTATCATTGTCAAGTTTGATCATATTTGGTTCGTTTTAAAGACAGAATAGAGATGAAATCACATCGACCAATATGTGATAGACAAGAACTATAGTAAAACAAACCCATACAAGTGTGCATTAAAGGAACGCATGAGTCAAACTTGTAGGTAGTAACAACAAATCACATCTTAATGACTCCAAACATTGCAAAGCACAAAAATGAAATGATGACTGAAATACCCGTATATACCCTCGGCTATGCCGAGGGCGCCCTGCGCCTCATCAGGCCCAGATGACCCCTTAGGGGGACGACCCTTCATCAGGCTCCAGATGACCCCTCAGGGGCCGACCCTTCATCAGGCTCCAGACGACCCCTCAGGGGGACGACCCTTCATCAGGCTCCGGCCGACCCCTCAAGGGGCCGACCCTTCATCAGACTCCAGACGACCCCTCAGGGGGCCGACCCTTCATCAGGCTCCGGACGACTCCCCGAGGGTACGACAGTAAGAGGCCCAAATTAGGCTAGACTCATTGTCGGAAGGAACTTTGCCCTCGGCCTCATATCAAAGGTCGAGGGTGACATCATCACAGCACGTGGTTTGAGAGACGCGTGGAACAGTGCGCGTGAGGCTCACATGGCACATGGGAGACCGTTATAACAAAATTACACCCTCACGTGAGGGAATATTATGTCATCATTTGGCATCTACAGGTGTCAACAGGGGATTGGCTAGATCATCATTCACACGCACCATGCATACTTTGGGGGTACACTACACCCCCTAAGACCTATATATACTTGTCACCTACAACCCTACAGGGGATCGATCGATAATTATAACCCTAGCAAAAACTCTGCTTGTACACACAGTAGAGAGATAAAGTGAGCTTATGTGCATTATATCCAAGGCCATTAGTGCCCATACTTAGTGGATCACACACTCACAGTGGATGTAGGCCAAATTGGCTGAACCACTATACATCATTGTCTTATTCCTCTTATACTCATCTCCTTATACACACTCATACACTTACATCTCTATGGCTTCCATGGTTACTATTGTTTGAGCTCATCATCACTTATCTGGTGGTGCTAAATCTCAGCATCATCAGTTTGGAGCCGTCTGTGGGAACGAGAAGACGTCTCTTCCTTGAATACAGCTTGACCTCACTGGGCACTCTGGTGGTGAGCCAGTTCTCCCCCTGAGAGGAGATGTTTCACCATTGAAAGAGACCCACTAAGGTTCTCAAGCTCACCAGTCTTTTTTCCAATTCATCTCTTCATAGCTCAAACACATGGCACCGGAGATACCACCACTTCCCCCATCGGATGATGGAGGAGGACCCAGTTCCAGTCAGCCACCACCTCAGTCTGTGATGGCTGATGTGGCGAAAACCTTGAAGTCCCTGGCAGCAAGCCAGCGGATCATGCAGGAGCAGTTCACAGCTCTGAGCCAGAACTATCTAAGACCACCAGGGGTCTCACCTGAGATGATTACTCCGGTAACAACTCCAGGACAGCATGAGGCCAGGGGACCACCCCAGGCACCACGTAAAGACCTACCACCCCCTCAGCGGCGTAGGGATGTTGATGACCCCCGGCGTCTACGCCTGGGGAGGCAAGGAAACCCTTGCCCTGAGGACAGGTATGACGATATGGAGGGAGAGGAGGCCCCCATAGAATGCTGGGAACCATATGAGGTCTCCAATAATACTGTAAGACCTCTCTAGGAGAGCAAAGGGAAGTGAGGAAGGAAAAACCCGGACAATCGCCCGAGAGGCTCTACTTTCGATCGCCTAAGAAGGGGGTCGGCCTTTGAGAGACTGGGCCCAGTGAATGACCTGTGGGAAAAATTATCCAGGTCAAGGAGTGCCGCGAGGTCCAGAAGGGAGGCAGTAGATGACCGACCCCACGGGGGCCGGCCCCTAGGATGGGACGACGGCCAGGGGGAAGTAAACAGCAGACACAGGCCAGCCGCGACAGGATCCTTCGACCATCTCAAAGAGGCGGCAGGGGATAACATCGTCCAGGCCGACCCTACGAGGCCCTGGAATGACTCGATCCAGCGATTGGAGGATAAGATTGGCGATATACTAAAAAGTCGGGACCCTCTTCATAGGGGATACACCATAGGCTCACCCTTTGTGGCGAAGATAGTCAACTTCCCTACGCCATCAAAGTTCAAGCCACCTGTGGTCACCCCAAGATATGATGGGAGCACCAACCCTGTCCACCATATCGAGATGTACCAGTCGGCAGCAGACATATACTCTATCTCAGTTGAGATGAGGTGTCGTGCCTTTTCTGGTACCCTGACTGGGGCTGCACATGTCTGGTACACGTCTCTTCCAAAAAATTCCATTGAAAACTTTAAGCAGTTGGCAGACCGGTTCATCCACAACTTTTGCTTTGGGATGAGGCCACAGAAGAAGACCACCCACCTGCTCTATGTTAAGCAGGGGAAGAATGAGAGTCTGAGGGACTACATAGCCAGATTCAATAAAGAGAAGCTGGAGGTGGAAGACTATGAGGAGAGCATAACTATGATAACCCTGATTGGAGGACTCCAAAAGGGGAAGCTGTTATGGAAGCTTGCTGAAGACCCTCCAAGGACGATGGCTGAATTGCTGTCAATAGTAGGAAAGGTGATGAACGACGAAAAGGCGATGTCCGTAAAATACGAAGATGAAAAAGGAGGCGCTAGTGGGGGAAAATACCCTAAGAAGAACAAAGAGGGGAAGAAGAGGTCTACGGACGACAAGTTCGCTGGTTACACCCCTCTAACGATCAGCTGTGAATAGATTCTCAATGAGATAAAGAGTGATCGATCTCTGAAGTGGCATGAGAAGTTGAGGGAAGCCCCCAACAAGAGGAATAAAAACCCGTGGTGTGAATTTCACCAAGACCATGGCCACGTGACAGACAAATGTTTCGCTCTGAAAGATGAGGTTGAGAAGATGCTGAAAGAAGGGAAGCTCAGAAAGTACGTCGATAGAGGTGCATTCAAGAGGGGCCGAGGGGACGACCCCAGGAAAAAGCGAGGTGATGCATGTAAAGAAGGTCCTCAAAAAAGAGGGGACGACCCTTCTGATGATGAGGACGACCCTGACCTCCCGCCGAGAGAGGACCAAGGCCCTGTTAAGAGGCTTAATATAATCTCGCTTGGAGTGGGAATGATCTTCGGGGGTCTAGCAGGAGGAGGGTCTGAGGTCGCTGACAGGAAGGCCCATGAGGTTGAGGCCAAGGCAGTGACGAAGACGGTACACTCAACCTCTCTGGAGGTCAAGTCAGAAAAGAGGAAGAAGGTCGATATGGACACTCTGATAGTGGGGTTCTCGAGAATGGACTTTAAAGGCCTCCTAGACCCATATGATGACCCACTTGTCATCACAACTAGGGTGCACGGGTGTGAGGTGCCGAGGATATTGGTCGACGGGGGCAGTTCTGCAGATGTAATATTTTGGCCGTGCTTCAAAGCCTTAGGCCTCAGCCGTGCTAGAATCGTCCCATACCATCATCTATTGATTGGATTCAGTGGGGAAAAGGTTCATCCCTTTGGAGTGTATGAGGCCGATGTCAGGATGGGGGACGAGTGGCCGAGATGGCTTACCAAGAAGATCAGTTTCTTTATGATGGATGGACATGTGTTTTCGGCCTACAACATCATACTGGGGCGTGTGGCCCTCAAGGGGTTTAAAGCTGTGCCATCTACGGTCCATCAGATGATTAAATTTCCTACCCCTTACGGGGTGGGGGAAGTTCAGGGAGACCAGACGATAGCGCGAGAGTGTTACTACAACTCCGCTGAAGAAAGGGAGGCACACAAGAGGGCTACAACCACTTACAATATTGATACCCTAGACCCCAGGGATGAGACAAAGCTAAAGAAAGGAGAGGCCGCAGAAGAGGTAGAATCCATCATCCTCGATGAAGATGACCCGAAAAAAACCGTCCAAGTCAGCAAGTCTCTGAAGCCTAATATCAAGGAAGACCTCATTAAACTGTTGAGGAGAAGACGAAGCGTCTTTGCGTGGAGTCATGTAGATATGCCGGGTATCGACCCTGAAATCATGTGCCACAAGCTCAATTTGGTAGAGGGAGCAAAGCCAATAAAGCAGAAGAGGAGAATTTATTCTCAAGAAAAGTATGAGGTCATTAGGAATGAGGTCAAGAAGATAGAAGATGCTGAGTTTATTAGAGAGGTCATCTACCCTGAATGGCTGTCCAATGCAATCATTGTCCCAAAGGCCAACGGGAAGTGGAGAATGTGTGTGGAATTCACCGACCTCAACAAGCACTGTCCCAAAGACAACTTCCCTCTCCCCCGCATTGACCAGATGGTAAATGCTACCGCAGGCCATGAGCTTATAAGCTTTATGGATGCCTATTCAGGGTACAACCAGATCTTCATGAACCCTGAAGACTCAGAGAAGACATCCTTCATTACTGGTAAGGGGACATAATGTTATAGGGTCATGCCCTTTGGCCTAAAAAATACGGGGGTAACGTACCAGCGCCTCGTAAATAAAATGTTCGAAGACCAAATTGGGAAGTCTATGGAGGTCTATGTAGATGACATGCTGACTAAGAGTTTGAAGGCAGAGGATCATGTGGTAGACCTGGAGAGGACCTTTAATACGATGGATAAATACCATATGAAGCTTAACCCGGCCAAGTGTGTCTTTGGGGTCAGAGCAGGGAAGTTCTTTGGGTTCATTGTCAACCAAATAGGCATCGAGGCCAATCCTGAAAACATAAAGGCCCTTGTTGAGATGAAGACCCCCAAGTCCATTAAAGACGTTCAGAGACTCACAGGGAGAGTTGCTGCCTTGAATAGGTTCGTGTCTAGGGCCACAGACAGGTGTCTACCATTCTTTAAAATTCTCAGAAAAGCTTTCGAATGGAGTGAAGAGTGTGATGAGGCCTTCAATGATTTAAAATCATACATGGGGTCTCCCTTGCTGTTGTCACAGTCCGTGCAGGGTGAACGACTTTATGTGTACCTCGTCGTCTCAGAGTCAACCATCAGTGCAGCCATTGTGAGAGAAGAAGACGGAGTACAGAAGCCTGTGTATTTTAACAGCAAGGCACTCCAGGGGGCAGAGCAAAGATATCCAAGGATGGAGAAGTTGGCCTATGCCTTGATCCATGCATCGAGAAAGATGAAGCCATACTTCTAGTCCCATACAATGGTCATCCTCACTGACTCTCCCCTTAGGCAGGTTTTGCACAAGCCTGAAAAATCAGGGAGGTTAATGGCCTGGGCTATAGAGCTGGGGGAGTTTGACATAGTGTATCAGCTTAGGACGACCATTAAGGGGCAAGCATTGGCAGACTTCGTGGCCGAGTTTACTTGGGAAGATGATGAAGCCGAGGGTGAGAGCCTTGGGAAGATAAATACCCGACAAGGTGAGCTCACCGACACACCTGTAGATAAGGCTGAGACAAGCACTGCTAGAAGGAAAGTGGCTGAAAACGAAGAGGGAAGATATCTCTTTAGACAGGGGTCACTCACCGAGGGAAGTTTCTCAAAAGAACACACCGTGTGGAGTCTCTTCTTCGATGGGTCCTCTTGCAAAAGCGGGAGTGGAGCTGGATTAATAGTATCAGCACCCGACGGCACAGACATTGAGTACGCCCTGAGGTTCAACTTTAAGGCCTCCAATAATGAGGCCAAATATGAGGCCATGATAGCAGGCCTCTCCTTGGCCAGATCTCTTAGTGTCGGCCAGATTTTGGTTCATAGTGATTCGAGGCTAGTAGTGAGTCAGATACTAGGAGCCTACGAGGCCAAGGATGAGAGGATGGCTAGGTACCTTGAGAAGGTGAGGTCGTTACTGAAGGGCTTCAGAGAAGTGAAATTAAAGAGGATACATAGGCTTAACAATGGCCGTGCTGATGCCCTTGCTAGGTTGGCCTCGACAACTAGGACAGACATCAGGAGGACGGTCCCAGTGGAAATTTTGCTTCGGCCAACTATTGAAGACGCTGAGGGAACACTTAGCAATTGCCTAAATGTTTCTCAGGAAGCTTCTTGGATGGATCCTATGATCAGATACATTAAATAGGGGGAGATGCCAGAGGCAAGGCAAGAAAGGAAGAAGTTAAGATACAAGGCTGCAAAGTTCACTGTCATTGGGGACACCTTGTACAAAAAGGGATTTTTACTCCCCTTACTTAGGTGTATGCACCCATCTGAGGTCCCATCCATTTTGCAAGATGTGCACGAAGGATCGTGCTCAAGCCACATTGGGGGCAGATCCTTAGCGAAGAGGGTGATCACCCAAGGGTACTGGTGGCCGACCTTGGGAAAGACGCCGCGGCATATGTAAAAAAGTGCGATAAATGCCAGAGATTTGACACCATTCCTCACCAACCCCATCAGCCTCTTACCTCCATTACATCCCCATGGACATTTACAGTGTGGGGGATCGACCTCGTAGGACCCTTACCAAGAGCAGTCAATAACTATCGGTTCCTCATCGTAGCGATTGACTATTTCTCAAAATGGGTAGAGGCCGAACCGATGGTCACGATTACAGAGCAGAAGACCTTCCAGTTCATCTGGAAAAATGTTATATGCAGATATGGTCTCCCCAACACCCTCATCTCGGATAACGGGACTCAGTTCAAGAATACCTCTCTATAGAAGTACTGTGAAAGGGTGAGTATCAAACAGTTCTTCTCTACCCCGGGCCGACCTCAGGCCAATGGGCAAATAGAAGTTACAAACAGGACAATCCTAGATGGAATCAAGAAGAGGCTTGAGGAGGCAAAAGGAAGATGGGTCGAGGAGTTATATGCCGTGCTATGGGCATACAGGATGATAGTGAGGACCTTTACCGGAGAGACCCCATTCATGCTAGCTTATGGATCAGAAGCCGTCATCCCCACCGAGATTGGGTTTCCTACTCATAGGGTCCAAATGTATGACCCCCAGAGAAATACAGAAGAGAGGAGACTCGACTTAGACCTGATTGAGGAAAGGAGGGAAGATGCCGAGATAAGGCAGGTCGCCTACCAGCAGAGGACCGTAAGGTTTTACAATCAGAGGGTGAAACAGAGACCAATTGCGGTAGGGGACTTGGTCCTCAAAAATACTTGGCAGAAGCCCAACAAGCTCCATCCTAATTGGCATGGCCCATATAGGATCATCGATGAAGTCTCCCTTGGGACCTATAAACTAGAAAACCTAGAGGGGGAGCCCTTTTCCAACCCTTGGAATGCAGATCATTTGAAGAAATACTATCAGTAGTTTTGTAAAATCCTATCAAACGACAGTTGTAAGAGGTGTTGCTCCGATAGAACACTTGATAAATTAATGAGAAATATCATTGTTTCTTCTCATCTTATGTTTATCAGTTCTAGTACGCGTGGAAACATCTTCGATGAACGACCCTCGACTATAATGAGGTCGCATGGAGGGGACGACCCCACCATGGCCCTCAAGAAAGACGAGGGAAAACTTTGTTTAAAACCATTAATTTGGTGACTATAACCCTCGGGTATAATGAGGTTGCATGGAGGGGACGACCCCACCATGGTCCTCAAGAAAGACGAGGGAAAACTTTGTTTAAAACCATTAATTTGGTGATTATAACCCTCGGCTATAATGAGGTCGCATGGAGGGGACGACCCCACCATGGTCCTTAAGAAAGACGAGGGAAAACTTTGTTTAAAACCATTAATTTGGTGATTATAATCCTCGGCTATAATGAGGTCGCATGGAGGGGATGACCCCACCATGGTCCTCAAGAAAGACGAGGGAAAACTTTGTTTAAAACCATTAAATTGGTCATTATAACCCTCGGCTATAATGAGGTCTCATGGAGGGGACGACCCCACTATGGTCCTCAAGAAAGACTAGGGAGAACTTTGTTTAAAACCATTAATTTGGTGATTATAACCCTCGGTTATAATGAGGTCGCATGGAGGGGACGACCCCACCATGATCCTCAAGAAAGACGAGGGAAAACTTTGTTTAAAACCATTAAATTGGTCATTATAACCCTCGGCTATAATGAGGTCGCATGGAGGGGACGACCCCACCATGATCCTCAAGAAAGACGAGGGAAAACTTTGTTTAAAACCATTTGGTTATTATAACCCTTGGCTATAATGAGGTCGCATGGAGGGGACAACCCCACCATGGTCCTCAAGAAAGACGAGGGAGAACTTTGTTTAAAACCATTAATTTGGTGATTATAACCCTCGGCTATAATGAGGTCTCATGGAGGGGACGACCCCACCATGATCTTCAAGAAAGACGAGGGAAAACTTTGTTTAAAACCATTAAATTGGTCATTATAACCCTCGGCTATAATGAGGTCGCATGGAGGGGACGACCCCACCATGATCCTCAAGAAAGACGAGGGAAAACTTTGTTTAAAACCATTTGGTGATTATAACCCTCGGCTATAATGAGGTCGCATGGAGGGGACGACCCCACCATGGTCCTCAAGAAAGACGAGGGAGAACTTCGTTTAAAACCATTAATTTGGTGACTATAACCCTCGACTATAATGAGGTCGCATGGAGGGGACGACCCCACCATAGTCCTCAAGAAAGACGAGGAAAAACTTTGTTTAAAACCATTAATTTGGTGATTATAACCCTCGGCTATAATGAGGTCGCATGGAGGGGATGACCCCACCATGGTCCTCAAGAAAGACGAGGGAAAACTTTGTTTAAAACCATTTGGTGATTATAACCTTCGGCTATAATAAGGTCACATGGAGGGGACGACCCCACCATGGTCCTCAAGAAAGACGAGGGAAAACTTTGTTTAAAACCATTAAATTGGTCGTTATAACCCTCGGCTATAATGAGGTCGCATGGAGGGGACGACCCCACCATGGTCCTCAAGAAAGACGAGGGATAACTTTGTTTAAAATCATTAATTTGGTGATTATAATCCTCGGCTATAATGAGGTCGAATGGAGGGGACGACCCCACCATGATCTTCAAGAAAGACGAGGGAAAACTTTGTTTAAAACCATTAAATTGGTCATTATAACCCTCGGCTATAATGAGGTCGCATGGAGGGGACGACCCCACCATGGTCCTCAAGAAAGACTAGGGAGAACTTTGTTTAAAACCATTAATTTGGTGATTATAACCCTCGGCTATAATGAGATCGCATGGAGGGGACGACCCCACCATGGTCCTCAAGAAAGACGAGGGAGGGGTTAGTGATATTGTCAATCCAAAAACATCACAGTGCAAATTATATAAGAGAGAAGTATAGAAGACAGAAAGAGGCATTATATTACAGAATGATGTTTGTTATACAAAAGTAAAGTACAAAAATGGATTACGCGAAGAGGGTATAGGCTACAGGCAGCCACCCTATTAAGCAATATCAGAGGGCAAGGCCTCAACATCAATGGGAGATTCTTCTATGACCATGACAGGCCGAGCCTCAGACGTGCCCGTGATTTCGACATGCTAAGATTCCACTTGGGCTAGGGCTTCAGCAATAAGTGGATCGTCCAGTTGAACTGCCTATAGAGCGGGGCGGACGGACGACACTGCATCAACGAACTTTAAGACAACCCACCAACAGGCCGTCCTAATTCCCCTCTCCAAGTATTTAAGGCCGAAGCCTTGAAACTCGTTCGAGAGTTTGTAGGCCTCCACAGCATCGGCCTTCTTGGCAGCCGCCTCAAGATGGGCCTTGTGCTGAACCTCCAAGTTGATCAAGGCTTCATCCTTCTCCTTTATAAGCAGGTCCTTGGCCTGCTGGTCGGCATCATGCTGTCTCGTCAGCTCATCCAAGACCCTGGCATGCTCAGTCCTGGCACTCTCCAGTTCGGCCCTTGCAGTCTCGAGCTCTGTCTGCAGGTCGACCTCATGCTGAATGGCCCTCTCGGATTCATGAAACTTCTGTTGATTCTCAGCCATCCACTTAGTGGCTGAGGTAAAGGCACAGACAGACTGCACAGAAAAAGATACTTGTTAAGAGGCTGAGGAAACAGTTGGTGAAAAATTCAACTAAGGAGATGAAGTAAAAATAAATACCTAAGCCAGTGTGTACAGACCATAGTCATACACCTTAGACGGGGGCATTTTAGATAAGAAATCATAGTCGGTGGCCGAGGGGGCAGAGAACATAGAGGCTTTGTCCGCCCTCAGATTGGCAATCAGGGAGGACGACTCGACCTTTATAAGCGCCAAGTTCTGGGACCAGAAGGCCCCCATGCTGGAAGATGAACCAACCCCCTCAGACGACTCTACCCTCGGCCTCGTCCATGAGTTCGGCCGAGGGTCAACAGGAGTTTCAGGCTCTTTCCTTTTGTGGCTATCAGCAGTCGGCTCAACAACCGTCGGCCCCATGGCCTTCGTCTTCCTCGGAGCTTGATGAGGCTCCTTGCCTTTTTTTTTGCCTAGACCTGATAGTAAGCTGGGAGCAGTCATTTCCCAAAGTTAATCCGATATGCCAGAGGGACGGCCTGAAAGGAGGACGACACGTCAGAAAAATGCAGAGGCAATGATGAAACACTTGAAAAAAAGTAAAGAATGGAAAAATAATATAACTCACATAGTTCTGTGAGGGGGCCGACCCTCAGACCAACTTCCTTGAGGAACCGAGGGGTCATCAGATCTTCAAACATTGGAAGTTCACTCCCTCTCCCTCGTCCTCTCAGATATTCAACTATGTCTTTCTCTTTCAGACTAAGTCCGGGGTCTGACCTGGCCTTCATTGAAGGGTTAGACCATCTTTTGGGGACCCTCGTACCGTCAGCTACAGGTTGTGCCGCGACAAAGAACTCCCATTCTCCGGAGACAAAGAAGAATCTCTTTTTCCAATCGTGGTTGGAGGTTTGTGCCACGTGGAGAAGTTTTTTGTCAGACCTCCTCGCTCCCAGGTGATAATACCCAGGCTGTTTGGACGAGGAGGTGATATTGTAACAGGCCAAGAATACGTCGGCCGAGGGCTCATCAGTGAAAGCATTTTTACATAAGGAGACATAACCAAGGATCATCCTCCAAGAGTTGGGAGGAAGTTGAGAGGGGGAAACGTCGAGGGCTGATAAAATATCTACGATAACAGGATGTAAAGGAAGTCTGACACCTACCTTGAACATTTGTTCGTACACCGCTATCTCTCCCTCTTCACCCTCAAAGACCCTCTCGTCCTCAGAGGGAACCCTCATAGATATGGTGGGAGGAACACCATATGCATGCCTCCACAGAAGAAGGTCACGATCCCTGGCCGAGGAAATATAAGAGGAGGCATGAGATGTGTCAACTGGGTCATCTGAGTCCTCATCATCCTCAGTCCCCTCACCCTCGGCCTTGGCCTCATCACCTGTCAGAGGCCCTTGGGGAAAAGCCATCTAGAAGGCATGTGGAGATAGAGTTGTCACAGGGACAGCCTCGGAAGTAACCATACCCTTGGCCTGTCGGCCTGGGCTTAGGTCAGATGCCTCTCCTCTCCCAGAAGGTCCAGTACCAATTGGCGATGACGCTCTCTCATCCATCTCACTCGAATAACTCTCGGCTGAACGACATGACGACCCGCAAGACTCAGAGGGTCTTATTGTGGCAAGAGGAATGGGAAAAATGGGTCGTACCCAATTAGGGTCGGCCCCTCATCTCCTCTCCTCCTCTTCCTCTATTCGCCTAATCTCTACGAAGAGCTTATCTCTCAAGGATGAGAACTCCTCGGCTAAACTGTAAAGCCTCCTAAGCATTAAGGGGGAGACCCTACACTTAGATGAATTTCTAAGTTAACTACAAATAAGTTTGCAATTGACCAAATTGGACTTTTGGATTAAAACAAAAGAAACAAAGTGTTTTAATCAAGAACACTCAAGAACCAGTCGCCGGAGAAGACGCCAGAAAAGTTATGAAACACCCTAAGGAAAATCCTACCCTACAAGCCTAAAATAAGAAAGCAAGCAAGAAATGAAGGAAAAGAGGACACTAGGGCAGAGGGATTACCTGAGAGGGAAGAGCGAGACTGCCAAACTTAAAATGTTGAAATTTGCAGAAATGGTGGTTTATCTGTTGGAAATCTAGAGAGAGAGAGAGCTTGGGAGCGAAGAAGAAGAAGAGAAGGAAAGGTTTCAAAAATTTCTTATATACCTCAGTGATGAGTGGGCCCATTACCCAAGGCAAAGCATAGCCCAGGAGGAGGACATCATTAGGGCACAAAGCCCCAAGCAGCATGCAGCCGCCACGCCTTAAAAATTGGAACGACATTGGATAAAAATTTGATAGGTATTACATCATCTTGACAGGTGTCACTCATCAAACAGACCATACACTTAGTATCAAAAGCAACATTATCCCTCAGCCATCTCAGCATCATCTATGGCTAAAGGCTGGGGGGTAATTGATATACCCGTATATACCCTCGGCCATGCCGAGGGCGCCCTGCGCCTCATCAGGCTCAGACGACCCCTCAGGGGGCCCACCCTTCATCAGACTCCGGACGACCCCTCAGGGGGCCGACCCTTCATCAGGCTCCGGACGACCCCTCAGGGGCCGACCCTTCATTAGGCTCCAGACGACCCCTCAGGGGGCCGACCCTTCATCAGGTTCCGGACGACCCCCCTAGGGTACGACAGTACGAGGCCCAAATTAGGCCAGACTCATTGCCGGAAGGAACTTTGCCCTCGGCCTCATATCAAAGGCTGAGGGTGACATCATCACAGCGCGTGGTTTGGGAGATGCGTGGAACAGTGCGCGTGAGGCTCACATGGCACATGGGAGACCGTTATAACAAAATCACACCCTCACGTGAGGGAATATTATGTCATCATTTGGCATCTACAGGTGTCAACAGGGGATTGGCTAGATCATCATTCACATGCACCATGCATACTTGGGGGGTACACTACACCCCCAAGACCTATATATACTTGTCACCGACAACCCTACAGGGGATCGATCGATAATTATAACCCTAGCAAAAACTCTGCTTGTACACACAGTAGAGAGAGAAAGTGAGCTTATGTGCATTATCTCCAAGGCCATTAGTGCCCATACTTAGTGGATCACACACTCACAGTGGATGTAGGCCAAATTGGCTGAACCACTATACATCATTATCTTATTCCTCTTATACTCATCTCCTTCTACACACTCATACACTTACATCTCTATGGCTGCCATGGTTACTATTATTTGAGCTCATCATCACTTATCTGGTGGTGCTAAATCTCAGCATCATCAATGACGCATCTCAAAATACTATCAAACAGTCATATGGATATGGAATGAAATTGTGACTCGATCATCCTAAATGTCCATCCATATATGTTTCAAAGAAAAATACAAAAATCTTTTTGTCCTTTTAATATATTTTATCAAAATAAAATCTTTTTGGTTTTTTCAATTTTTTTCTCAAAAAAAAAAAAAAATTCCAAAAGTTTTATCTAATATAAAAAATACACGTGTTATAACACTAGAATGAATATAACGTGAAGCAAAACTAGCGTATGACAAACAAACCATGCATACACAATCATCTATAAGATATAGCAAGAGAAGAATCATGGGCAAGTAATCGAGAAAAAACTAGTCTAACATCTAGTGCCTTTAAAATTGATTTCATAACCAAAATAAGTGTGCAACGATGCATAGGGATTTTGGAAACCAATGGAACACTAGATTTCAACTTCCTAGGACTTTTTCTAAGATCAAAACAAAAATTCCTAAGCTGACCTTTCCTACCAAAGTACGAACATGTGTAAACGGGTGGAACAACACCTATGGGTTGGCCTATTCTAATATCCCTGGGATCTATTGACCCTCTAAAACAAATAATGATCTTAGTTTTAATACTCGAAACATGAGAACACGACATGCCACTACCATTGCTACTAACACTACTCGAGTCAGTCAAATCATTTTTCATCTCCAAAATTTTTAACTCAAGCAAAGAATTAGACTCTTCCAATTTTAGGGCCTCCTCCAAATTTTCAATTATTCCTAGAAGGTTATCAAGTTACCCATTAAAATAAACACACTTATCCCTAAGAGTCTCCTCACATGCCATCAACTCATCGATTAAAATATTTTTATCCTCTTTGCCACAAACACAAATCCTAGAATTTTTGAAGTCCTCCAATTCTTTTTCTAAAAATAGGACTTTATCACCACTCTCATTTTTGGACAATTTTAAAGCATTAAAGTTATGGTCCAAAGAAACAAATTTCTCACGATAAAAATCTCTTTGATTTTGAACCGTTTGTAAAATATCTATAGCGGATTTAAAACGAAAATTTTCTTTTTCCAAAAAATCAATTATTTTCGCAAACGTCAAATTCAAACTATTTAAATCATCAAAACTCAGACTCGTGTCATCAAAGGGGGGCATCCGATTACATAAGTGCTCCATTGGAAAATTTGTGATTTTTTACTTAACAATTTTTTCAAAAAAAAATTAATATCACACAATTTTTGCAAAAAAAGGATCAAACGCAATAACTTAGCGCAACAGACTCTAATACCAATTTGTAAAAGTGGTGATACTGATTTAATAAAATTCGCAAGTTTCCAAGTTAATCTTATTTAATCGGTATCAATTTAATTCAGCCCTAAAATATGCAACTATGTGTGGATAAATCAAACAGTCATAAATAAATTGCTGACACACATATTTCAGAAAAAAAATCCTTTCGGGTAAAACCTTTTATTTCACAAATCATACTCACAATGATTACAAGTGAAATTCGCAATGGATTAACCTCAGTAAGCCTACATAGGATGCAACCTGAATCAGCAATGGAATTCCACAGCAACTCCACAGGAACCGCAGTTCAGCAACCCAGGAACACCCAAGAGTACTCCCGTTGACACGCAGTCACGTCAGTTCAGCACCTCCCTCAAGTGGCACCTAGATCATCAGTAGGTATATTATCTACAAGAGAAACCTCACAAAATTGTGTTCTTGGGTTCCAAAAATAATTCACATAAATTTTGGGATGTTTTGTGAATTGAAAACAAAACTAAATCTCTCAAAAGTGAGAAGACAAACGTTTCTGCCAGAGCAATTTTCGTAGAATAAAATTCTCAGGTCTTCTGAAGAAAAATGGAGTTGTTTAACACGCTATTTATAAGAACGTTAAGGCGGTACGCCGCTCGAACGAGATGTTAGAGTCACTCGAACATTGACAGTTGTTGCTCGAATGAGCTTCGAGTGAGATCACTCTGTCAATCGAATGAGATGCTCTTTTGCTCGAATGAGACAAGAAAAAATTGATTTTTTATTTCGTCAAAAAATACTCCGCCTCAAAACTGTAAAAAAAATATTTTTGACGAAAAAACTTCGCTCCAACACTTAGAAGATATTTTAGAAAATTATCCCAATACTCTAAGTGAAATACTAAGGTACTTTAAACACAACCTTACCAAATTAATCTCGCGAAGGCTTGAATGTTGAAGAAATTTGATATTTGGATCCGTATGGACGCATGACTGAACTTGAATAAGTCTTCGACGGTTGTAGCGATATATAACATACTCAAATATAAACCAGACAATAAAATAATGTCCTTACACCTTGTTTTTCTTGTTACACCTCAGGTGCGCAACAACAGCAACCGAGATAGCAAGGATATATTTGTTCTTGCCATTGGTAGCTGTTGATCCTTGCTTAGAAATTTCATTCATTTTTGCTCTATATAGGATCAGTCATTTCCTATTTACTGTTAGGCGTTGCCCGTAGTTGATAGACTTTATATCACTGCAGACTTTTATTATTTTTTTAGACTTGTATTCAATTGTTATTTCCATTCACACTGTGGATGTTTATGGTGACCGATGGTTTTTCGGTTTACCCTTACTATTTATTATGCTTGATTTTCACTCTGTTACTGTGGTTGTATGGATTATTTGTATACTTTATGTTATATTATTACTGCGACAATAATGTTGATAATGATTCATACTGAGATGACGGTTATATTTTGGTAAATGATTAATCACCCGGTATCAAAATAGGCGAGTTGTCATAGCTCCATCCTGATAACATGTCATAAGTAGGAAAATCGCTAATTTTCCACAACAACACATGTAATTGAAAAAATTGTTTAGTTGATTCATCATAAGTACATACCCCATTAGCCCATAACTCTTTCAACTTATAAATTAGTGGTTGTAAATGTAATACCCCATGTTTTCGGAATAAAATATTGTGACAGACATTAATTCAATAATTTGGAATAAATTCGAGAATACATTAAAACGGTGGGATTTAAATTAAATGGGTAAAATTTAAATTGATAATAAATGCCTATTCGTGATTACATAATTATTGGACTCAATTGGGCATGATGGATTCATTCGTAGAAAATAAATCATATAGTAATTTACTTATGGTAACGTGTTTTTTAAATATAATAAAAATGGGTATGCCGAGTAAAAAGAAAAGGGGCTCATTTTGGGATATTTTGGGAACTCGTTCAGGTGTTTTAGTCCCTTGAAAATGGTCCTAAGGTATAGATATATCATTTGGGAGGTTATTGGGCTATTTCAGTTATGGGTTCGGGCCTATTTAGGGGTCTAAAAATGGGGATTTAAGCCTAACTCGGGATTAATGGTTTTTATAATTTTAATAAGAGTTTGAAAAACATTGTTTGGATATCAAAAGAAAACCTAGAAGCCCCACCCATAAAGAGGAGATACCAAGGTCAAAAAGAAGGAGGAAATTATAGAATCAAGAAGAGGAACTTCCACCTTCATCTTACGACAAGAATTTTATTGCTTAAATCGATTTCTAAGTTATTTCTTATTTAAATTGTTTAGTTTCCTATGTAGATTTCTGGATTTAATTTATAATTGATGATATGGAATAGATTTCACTATATGCATGTAAAGGATCTCACTTTGATGATTGGAAAATTATAGAATTGAGAAATTAATTGGAAAATCCAAAAAAAGTAATACTAATGTTGGCTTAGAAATGGATCTTGTGATATTATGATGTGATAATGTAGATCTAATTTATACCTTTGAGAAAGATTTTTTTTTGACACAAATTAATAAAAATAGATATGGATCTTGAAAACTCTGAATCACTCACTTTATAATTTTGGAGAAAATTGTATTCTTATAAATTGATTATGAATTAGGTGTTATTCTCATGTAGAAATTGTTGGTAGATGATATAAAACCAATTAATGATCATATGTGATGTTGAGGTAAGTTTTGGGTGATGAATAATGGGTTATTTATGAAGAAAAATTGAGAAATTCTAACGAAACCCATATCAGACCTGCTTTAACCAAACCCAGGGCGAACCTGTTCGGCCCTAGGGGCGAACCAGTTTAGTTGCCCTGCTCACCTCAGATTGGTATTTTGTGATTTACGCTAATTGTTCGAGGTCTAGTTAAATCTAGTCTTACGTAATGATAATTTAATACTTCTGGAAAAATTGGTAGAATAATATATTCCCTTGGGTTAGCCCCGAATTAAAAAAAATGGGGTTATGGAATTATGGGCTCTTAGTGTACGACATAATAGATAAAGTCCGGGAGTTAATATGGAAATTCTAGGAATAAAACGGAAGGTTGGTAAATGCCTAAAATATCTGGGGATAAATTCCAGTAATGTTAGGAATACTATTTAATTAGCGAAATTAAGAATTAACAAGAGGATTAATTAAACATGAAATTATTAATGGGTGAATTAATATACATCGTGGGGGTAGTTATAGGGAAATTACCTACACACATATAATGTGATATATATATATATATATATATATATATATATATATATATATATATATATATATATATATATATATATATATATATATATGTAATTATTTATTTGTGTGGAACATACCTATATTCATGGACGGTCCTATCAGTTGGGGTTGCGCGCGTTCGGGACCATACCACATGTCGGCCTAGGTGGGCTAGACGTCGTGTAGGTCATTATTTTAGGTACTACATAGCAACGTGATTCGGCTCTAATATTGGATATATTCACCCTCTTTACTTATGCATTTTAGCCCCCTGGGGTATCTTAATTCCGATATTCATACTATTTAACCAGACAACCTCTATTTTATATGTTTACATGTTTTACCAGATATAATTGAGGTTTTGTAGGTATTACTACGCTTGAAGTTCGGTAGAATTCCAAGGAAGTTCTGTCGGTAATCGCAAGTACAGGGGTGTTTTAGTAATTTCACAATTTGGATTTCTAGCCTAATGTCTTCACAGAAGTTGAAGTCCTATGATTCATCTTCGCTTGGCAGCTGACGGTACACGATTCCGATCAATAACGAAGAAGTTATGGAATTTCTCGCGGAGGAAGGACAACACCAAAATCACATAGGATAAATCATTCTTTTCTTTTATCTCTATTTCTTTTACCACTAACCATATAAGTGGGTTTTGTGTATTTTAAGACATATATTCTATTTTCTTAGTTTTTATCAAGCTTTCTAGTTAGGTTAGAGGAAGAAGGGTTTTGAGGTGGATATTGGGTGTAAGTTCTCTCTCCCAGGGTTTCACCCTGAATGGGTTTGTTTGTGTACTATTCATCATCTTCTTCATTTGTCCAAGCTTCCATTGTTTATTTCTTGTTGTGTTAATTATCTTTCTTTCTTTATAACCTAGATTTAATTACTTTCATTCACTTTCTTTCATTTAATTAATGTCTTTTAACATGCTTTGTAGGTAACTTAATCTAGGTTGATATTGTTAAACTCAAATGGGTTAATTAGTTGCTATGCTATGGTATGATGGATCTAGGGTAGTTTTAATGAGTTAATTGTTATTTATTTCACACTTAAGAGATTTAATGGGGTGTATCACATATGCTTTGTGTTTACTACCTTTCATGTGTAATTTCGGGAATATTCATTGACACCGAACTCAAATTAAGATTTTATGAGAATTTAGAGGGTGACAACTCTAGGTTTAATTAATTGTCCAAATGTGATTAATCTTATTAACGCCTTTATGTTCATGTAACCATTTATGCTATTTAGCCCGTGTGAGGGACGATTCTCAACCTATAGTTTTACTGCTTTTATTAATCTAAGTTTGAATACATCCATAGTTTAATGATTTTTTCATATATCTTCTTTTACACTTTTTTTCGTGATGTATTGAATTAATAATATTCTAACAACTAGTCTCTATGGATTCGATCCTTACTTGACGCAACATCTATATTTAGTGTGCCAAGTCTAGGTATTTGTTTGTGTAAAGGAGTAAACGCCCAACGACATATTTTACTAGCAGTTTACACCAGCTGTCACAACGCCACTTACGAGAGGTAGGTGTAGATGTTGGGATCCATTGTCACTATTTATTATGGGTCGTGCAATGGTGTATTGTGTAGGAACTGCCCCATTTGTGTGTGTTTTGTGATGTTTAATTTGGATAAGGAACTCCTTTGGACTTACTGATAGAGCATGATTAGTATTATACCTAGGTGAGAGGTGGGAAAATATTGCATGTGAGTGCCAATGGGGGACACCTATTTAAATTGGATGTAATCTTACATTTTAATTTCTGTAAATTAATTCTTGCACACTCTAGGGCACTGACCCAAATTATAAATGTCCCACCCCCCGGTTTGCCTAGATAGGGATAACAGGCCTGAAAGAATATCAGGTTTGATATCACGTGTTACTTCTCAAAGATCGATTTATTGGTTCCAGTTTAGGTTACTACTTCTTCCCGTCTTTGTTTATTTTAGATTATTATATGGGCTTAATCCTGGAGTCATTTGGTTTTTATTAGTCGAGACATTTATGTTCATGTTAATTTTTATTTTTCGGATGTGGATGTTGGATTTGTTATTATCTCTTGTCATTTTATTCAATTCAATTTTAAATTTGAATGTTGTTTAAAAATATAATGATTTTATTACGGTCGATGTTGAGAATAATATGAATTGATAAGAAAGCCCCATCTTCAGCGTATTGTGTCTGGTAGGGGTGCACATGGTTCGGTTCGGTTCCACTACGGAACCAGAACCGAAATTGATCGGTTCCATGGTTTTGGAACCAGAACTAGAACGAAAATTGGTCGGTTCGGTTCGGAACCGAACCATCGGTTCTTGGTTTGGTTCGGGTTGGTTCATGGTTCTGGTTCTTGGTTCTGGTTCGCGGTTTGGGTCGTGGTTTTGGTTTGCGGTTCTAGTTCGCGGTTCTGGTTCGCGGTTTTCATTAATGGTTCTGGTTCGTGGGTTGGTTCTCGGGTTGGTTAATAGTTCTGGTTAATGGTTCAGGTTCATGGGTCGGTTCTCGAGTAGGTTCTTTGGTTCGGTTCCATGGGTTCGGTTCTCAGTTTAGTTCGGTTTGGTTCAGGTATAAAACCGAGAACCGAACTGAACACTTCGGTTCTTAATTTTTTGGAACCAGAACCAACCCGTGGAGAAAAAAAACTGAACCAACCCAACCCAACCCACGAAGGTCGGTTTGGTTCGGTTCTTCGGGTTAACGGTTTTTTTGCACACCCCTAGTGTCTGGTCAGCCTTTACATGAGAAAATGGGGGTTGTTGCAGTTATTATCAAAGCATCAAGGTCCCAATATCCTTAGGATCCGTGTTGCATTCTTTGATGTATAAAGCCTTATGCTTAGGAATCATTGTATTCTTACAATCAGTTACTAGTACGAACCTCGTTTGCTTTCAGATGGAAAACGATAGGAGAGTCATACCATAATGTGTCTTCGTACCGGCTATAAATGAGGGGGATCAATAGGAGCTACAATGGCACCCATACCTACCACCATCCCCACCCGTGGTTGGTCCCGCAGAGGTTGCAACTATCGTGACTAAGGCAGTCACCATAACGATGGCTGTTATGTTATAATATTTCTAGCCACCCTTGTCGCATCAGCCACCACCCCCACCACAGTAGGTGGTCCTACCAGTACAGACACCTGTTTCGATATGGGATAGAGCTAGGGAGGACTTCTAAGGGCCACCCACCAGAGTTTGCAGGCAGTTTTGATATTCTGGTGGCTAGTCAGTGAAAGAAGAATATTCAGCATCACTTACAGATGGTAGAGTGTACGTCGGTTCAGAAACAGGTGTTAGCCTCCTTTTGGATTATTGGGGAAGCATTACAGTGGTGGGAGTCTGTCACCCCGACAGAGGAGAAAGATAATTTGACGATCGATGAGTTCTGGAGCAAATTTGAGGGGAAGTATTTTCCACAAGAAATGAAGTCTGAGATGAGGAGAAAATTCATGAACCTTAAGCATGAAGGTTATACAGTAGCAGAGTACGAAAAAGAATTTATTAAACTGTCTTATTTTTTTAGGGACGAGGTAAACACTGAGGAGAAGAAGATGGAGAAATTCATGTCAGGGACATCCTGGCACATCAGACAGTCGTTATTGGGGAATTCGACCCTTAACACGTATAATCAGATGGTGAACACAACTTTACTACATTATCGGGACCATAGGTCATTCCAGAAAAATAAGGGAGAGAAGAGACATAACTCTGTGACATCAAACCAACAGGGTAAGATGAATGGGAGTAACATCTAGGGGACCCAGAAGTTTAGGGGTCCATACTCTACTGATCAGAATAAGAGATTTAGAGGTTCCTATGATCGTAACAGACAAGTCCAACAGTAGATAGGCCACCAAGGCCAATGGCAGAAAGGGAAAGATCAACGGGGCCAACAACCAGATAGGCGTTAGTTCCAAGGGAATTGTTATATTTTTGGTGAGAAGGACATTTTCCAAGGAAGTGCCCTTAGGGAAATCGAGCAACACAAGAGCTAGGGGGATAACGAGGGCACTTGGTACCTCAGGGTCAACATCAGCTATTGTTGGCCTAACCACTGGCGGTAGTTCTAGCCTTACTAGCATTACCAGCTCCACCTCAGGGACAGTAGTGACAGCTGCAGTATGGGCATGTGTATAACATCGCACTAGAAGAGGGACCAACGTTAGCATAAGTAGTAGATGTTATGTTCCTTATTCTTGAGCATGTGAGTAATAAATTATTTGATGCTAGTGTATAATACTTGATTGTTAATACTACTTTGTTGGTACACCGAGGATGATAGATGTAGCATTTTACATAGTGCTTTACGTTATTTCACCCACACGTTGAGGAGAACCTATATTTCTCCGTGTGTAGAAATATAGGAATTGACATTGGGGGACTTATGTTTATAGAAAATCTATAGCATTAAAGATGCTTGAAATATGATATTATCCTTGTAAGATGTGGGTTCTTCAATACAGTTAGTATTAAGTGAGGTGTAACCCCTTATCAAGATCGATATTAACACCGTTAAGCACGTAATACAGACAGTAGCCGCGGGTAAATCAGAGATAAAGAGATTTAATATTCAGGCTTGCATTAAAGAGCATATTAACACATGAGATATATGGCAAGCAGAATAAATGAATAGGACCAACAGGTGACGTGATCAGAGGGAGAAAGAACAAGCACTCCAGGCACAATAAAGGCAAGGCATCAACTTCAAGCTCAGTTAATGCCCAGTGATGGGTGCATTAAATGTGTATGGGAGTTAATGCTCTCACAAGGGTTATCCGGTATAAGGAAATTTGGGCAGCAATTTTGGGCTCAGGATGCTCTCTCTCTGATTTGTTTGTTTGGTCTATTTATATAGGGGAGAGGCTGCTCGAGTCAGCATGCCCTCGATCCGTCTGGTAGGGTGCATTAAATGCATGAGATATTGCATTAAATGCATGGGATCTGATAGTTTTAGCGGGAAACCATTCTATTGGTTGTAAGTATTGTGGGCATTAATGAGGGATACGACTCGTCAGCTTGAGGCTTATTCTAGGGTGGCTAGATGGTCAGGTTTTGGCGAACTAGACCCGCCATCCTAAGGATAAAACCACTTGAGTGATATATTCTTGAGTCCCTAAATGACAGACTTTATAATGTCAGAAAATGGTTTAAATAGTGACTATTGTTAGGTATCTGGTCATATCAGTCAGGCGAGCTGGCACCCAAGGTACCTCGAGGGGCAAGTATTGAGGGAGATCGGGCACCTCAAGGAGGTTCACTCGAATAGGTAAGCAATGAGTAGGCTCGAGTGACATTTGTCCTCGATAAAGTTTAGCCCAAGTGTGCCAAGAGGGTTGGTAATAATTCCCAACATTGCCTTGTTCTCAATCCTCCAAACCATGTCCTTGTAAAGTTCCGGAGAGGAGGTTGCTTGATAGAGCATGAAAGCTCTCTCATGCCCTGCCAGGCATGGTCCCTCATGGGTACCAAACAGCCTCAATCGACATGTATATTCATAAGATAAAATACATAATACAATATTCTATTTCTTATTACAAACTATTGTCATCCAGGTGACTTTGTTCTTCAAATTGGATCCTTTTAGCCAAGTCCGTTGGAGACTCTTTGAGTTAGGGCGCTGCGAGCTACTTGCTGTGAAGAATCCTTGAGGTTGGTCCTGCGAACCACTTATATGGAGGATCTTCGAAGTGTGTTTGTAGGACATCCTTCTTTGTGAGCGATCAATCTACCTGGCTAAATTTACCAATCATCGGGTAGGACATTCCCCTACAATCCTAGGAATGGATCAAAGGTACATTTATAGGACTTGCATTGATTTTTGGACAATTTAGAGTTAATGGGTGAGTGTAGAACGACTAGTTGGACAATGGTGTTTACCATAGTTGTGAGAAATATTACAAAAAGTATAATACTTTGGGTATAGTTATGGTAAAATGATGGCGATGTAAACTTTAGATTAATACAATGATTTTTATGAAATTTAGCAATAATCGTGTAGTTATGCGATTAGGAGGATTTTAATGAAAGATTTTGAGGGCGAACATATTTCGATTTAAGAACATCAAATTAGTGTTACGCTTAGATTGGGTAAGAAGTATTGTGTTAGTAAAACCCGTTCGTGAGTTTGGTGAAAATAAGGTGCGAGTGGTTAGACCTAGGAGTAGGATTACCATGTGATTTTGGAACGTGAGGAACGACTCAATTTGAAAATTGGCAGGGGGACAATGTGACTGGTGTGTGATCGTCGTGTGTTTGTCGATGCATCGATGATGGGTGAAGTCTGTGGACAAACATGTGTCTAATAGTGGAATCCCGGAGATAGAATCTGAGGACCAATGATGGTTCGAAGGAGTTATAAACCTTATATAGTAAGATGTTATACGGGCACTGAGACTTTAGTCGCGGGATCTGCATGAACCGAGAAGCGTTGCCTTATCGAGAGTTGGCACAACAATGTGAAAATTTCAGTATTGGTTACAAATGTATTTCTTGAAATTTGAGATATAATGAATGTTCGACTCGAGGTACGAACGTAGACTAGACGTTATTGGTGGCATACTTTGAGGGACAAATAAATGCAATGGGTCATCTGGAGATAGATGTATTTTCATAGGTGAGAAAATGCAAAAAGTGAAGCGTTTGTATTGTATAAGTAACTGGTTACTTTGGAAACTTTATAGCTAACGATAGCCTTGGGAACATAAGGATGTGTATAGTCATGAATAGTATCATATGATGACGTCGTCATTAAAAATGGGTGGTAGTAGCCTTTTTTTTGGAATGGGTAGGTCTTTAGAGGCTTAGAAGTAATTAAACACTCTACTAGACTTAAGAATGGACAAATGATGTCTTATCATATGTGTAAAAATAAACATGATGTTCTTGGTATTATCGAATCGTAAAATTTATCGGGATTTAGTGTATCCCTTGGAAGTGATGAGCCTTTTGTTGAAATGGGCATAAGTTAAAATCTATGAAGTTAGCATAAAAAAGTTTCTTTTCTTTATTTTAGTCTTGGACCGATGAATCTCAATAATGTATCGGGAGGGTTGTTGTTTGAATTTCGCATGTGAGACGTTCCACGCAAGAAATTGGCAAATATCGAGAGTTGAGAGATGTTGGGTTCTAGGATGTTTTGTTACATCGTTTTACATACGTGGAGGTATAGCGCATCGGTCGACGTTATATTGTACAAGTTAAGGCCAACAGGGTGAGGAAGTACATTAATGAGAGCTCTTAGTAATGTTTTCACCACTAGTGGAATAACTGGGACAATCTCTAGACATATTAAGTCACAGTCACTTGGTTATTTGAATATACTTTGCTTTGTATATATACATGGTATGTATGGTTCATGTTGGATATATGGGTGTCATCCATATTCGATTTTTGTGCGTGTGTGTGCATGTGATATGTGATGTATGGGCATCCCAGTAATATTATAATAAGCATAGATGAGCCTTTTTCTTTTGTCTCATGGGATATGAGTATGGACTACTTGAGTATAAACTTATGATAATTGTGCGGATTATATGATGTTATACTTCGGTGAATTTCGAGGACGAAATTCCATTGTTAGGGCGAAGAATATAATGGCCCGTGTTTTTGGAATAAAATATTATGACGTAAATTAATTTAATAATTTAGAATAAATTCGAGAATAAATTAAATCGGGGGGATTTAAATTAAATGGGTAAAATTTAAATTGAGAATAAATCCTTATTCGTGATTACATAATTATTGAATTCAATTAGGCATTATGGGTTCCCTCGTAGAAAATAAATCATATAGTAATTTACTTATGGTTATGTGTTGTTTAAACACAATAAAAATGGGTATGTCAAATAACAATAATTAGGGCGCGTTTTTGAATGTTTTGGGAACTTGTTTAGGTGTTTTAGACCTTTAAAAATGGTCCCGGGGTATAGTTATATCATTTTGAGATTATTTGGCTATTTCAATTATGGTTTCGGGCCCATTTTGGGGTTCAAAAATGGGGATTTATACCTAACTCGGGATTAAGAGTTTTTATAAGTTAAATCAGAGTTTGGGAGACATCATTTACATATCCAAAGAAACCCTAACAAACCCACCCATAGAGAGGAGATAGCAAGGTCAAAAAGAAGGAGGAAATTAGAGATTCAATAAGAGGATTCAAGAAGAGGAACTTCCACCTTCATCATAAGGCAAGAATTTTCTTGCTTAAATCGATTTTCAAGTTATTTCTTAATTTAAATTGTGTAGTTTTCCATGTAGATTTCTGGATTTAATTTATAATTGATGACATGAAAAATGATTCATTATATGCATGTAGAGGATCTCACTTTGATTATTAAAAAATTATAGAATTGAGAGATTGATTAGAAAATAAAAAAAAGTAATAATAATGTTGGCTTAGAAATGGATCTTGCGATATTATGATGTGATAATGTAGATTTAATTTATACCCCCGAGAAAGATTGTTTATTGATACAAATTTAGGAAAAAAAGATATAGATCTTGAAAACTAGGAATCACCCACTTTATAATTTTGGAGAAAATTGTATTCTTATAAATTGATTATGAATTAGTTATTATTATGCCACACCCTGCTTTTTGGTATATATATATATATATATATATATATATATATATATATATATATATATAAAGCAATGAATTGAAGTTAAGGCAAAAAACATAACATTATTCATTATTAAAATGGTACACATCATGTATTACCACCGCAGGGGTGAATACATTTTATTTTCAACTCAAACTGTAAAGTATAAAATAAAAAAGTGTCACTCCTTGCTTCCATCTGGATTAGTCTCCGCCCAAACAGTCACATACGCAAATAGGTGACTTGTGTGTGTTTCCAAAAGGGGAAGAGAGTCAATCTTTTTTTTCCTGGTCCATCCGGAGGAAAACAATTAGCACAAATATGGTAAGCAGGCTTTATCAATTTTATAGCAAATATCTGTATAGATGAGAGGTGGAGTGTATATGGAATTCAGATGTATGTATACTTTACATAAAAAAGTCAAAGAGCTGATAATCCCATGCTTATCACATTATAAAGGGGGTATATAATTAAATAAGCCATCAGTAAAATCAAGTAATAAGTGATCCAAAACCTTTGAAAAATAACTGGCAAGACACAAAATTAAAATGACACTCATAAGTATGTAGCTAAACTCCGGGCTTTCAATCATCTGAGAGCATAGGGCAAGTAGAAAATTTCGTGAGATAACATAACAGTCTACTTCCTAGTTATTACTGATGCATTTAAAATAAATCATAATAAAGCACAAAAGTGCAAGGTAAACTGAATCGTTACAACGAATGATATAAATTAGGGCCATTATATGAGTATGCTAATTTCTACACATACTTAGAATCAATTAGGTCTATCATAAAATGATATCAACAGCAGTTTAACCACTACGTGAAATTTACTATCAAAGAGGTAAAAAGAAACCTACTTGATCAGTTTTTTGAACTCCTTAAGGATGAAAATAGAATATCGGGAGGAGCTCGTACTTGATTATCTGTATATAAATATTTGAGTGAATAAGTATTGTTGTAATTGAGGTTAATTTTTGACAATTTATACCAAAATTGTGCATTTAGAAGTTTAAGGGGTTAAAATTGGGGACTTTAAAATCTTAGGCTTATGGTCAAATTTGAAATTGGATGTACAAAACTTTTTTACTTAAAATACTTTAAAGTACACATTGAAAAAATTTGGGGTTAAAATTCATAAGTTGAAAAAGTCAAGAGGGGTCAATTTATAATTTAGAAAAGTATTTCAAACTTAAAACCCTATTTTTTTTATAACTTTGGCTAGGTTTGACCAAACACAGCCTTATCTTATACCATTTTGACCAGAAAAATATAATAAATAGTGGAAAAAATTTCAAAAAATTTTGATTGGCTACCCGCCCTCATGCGCGTGGTCAAGGCTTTGATCAAATAGTTCATCTTCAACTTCTCGATAGTTGACTTTAAGGTTTTAAAGCTTTGACCTAAGATATCTTCTTCATTTCTAAGCCATTTAAAATGATTTCTAAACACAATCAACCTAATTTTTCACAAGCAATCCAAATATATGAGTTTTATGGATCGAGGTGCAGTATACATTGAATTCCATAACTATGTATTTTTTTAAAAAATTTGACCTAACATTCCATGCTATTCTGAGCATGGCAGGGCTTCTTATGAACATGGTTGTGTTTCCGCTATGTTAAGGAAGAATTTGGTTTTTATTTTAAGGCCTAAGGTGATTTGTGTGAGGAGAATTCGAAGTTTTGAGTTTTCTGAATCAGAAAACACCTTCAAACAATTGGAGCTTGTTATTTAAATTCGTGGGATTCGTTCATTGCACTAGAATTCTCAAGGTCTTAATGAATCATTTCCTATCTTCAAATCTAAGTCATAATTAATATATCGAAGTTCACCATTAAAGCTCAAGATTTAATGGTGGATTTTTCATGTTTCTTCACCTAGGGACTGTTTTACACGTAAAATTCCCACTATTTTGATGGATATATGCCTAATATTAACACATAAATCATTTGGTAATGAAAGAATGGAATAATATATATGAAATGATAGGTTACTTGATTTGAGAGAAACTTTTGAGTTTTTGATAGACTGAAGTGGTGAGTTTTAAATGCTTAGCTTGTGAGATTTTTATAGTGTAGGAGGAGGAGTTTTGATTAGTGTAATTGGGAGGTGGAATTATCCAGGTTTTAAAAGAATAAATGCATGGTTACTTACACCTCATATGTTTGCATGGTTCAAACATGTGATTTTTGACATTATTAGCTGAGGTGGAGGATAACGTGGGCAAGAGGGTTTGTGTAAATGTCAAATATTTAGGTTTTAGTCCTTGGTTGATAAGGTATATGCTTATATAGCTCTAAAAGTGTAATTTTGGTCAAGTTTATGGGTATATTTTTAATTTTAGGAAATTATAGGGGTAACATTATAATTTCTTTTAGTTGAAGTCTATAGGGTCAATTTGATATATAGTTTGGCTCTAGGGTTTAAGTTTAAAGTTATGGTAGTTTGAAATATTCAGGGTCTAACTTGTAATTATTAAAACTTCAAGGATACTTGGTTAATTTAGTCAATTTGTAGGTTTTGTAAACTAGTTTAATCCTTCTTTTGGATATGTTTGAGTTTATACATTCTAGGAGGGATTAAATGAGAATTAGGGTTTCTTAATTCGAGTAGGGATATTACAATCTACCTACCTAAAAAAATAAATTCGTCCTCGAATTTACCTTAGAAGAGATTAGGATATTGGTTTTTGATGTCTATTCTTGTTCTCATGTGGCTTCTTGATGATTTGGATTTGCCCAAAGTACTTTCACCGAGGGAATTTCCCTATTTCTGTGACGTTTCACTTGTCGATCCAAAATTTGAATATGGCGTACTTCAAATTTATGGTTTGATTAGATAGGAATGTCTTGTCATGTAATAGTATGGGAGGGATCAGAAACATACTAACGTAGCTGGGACACATGAAATACATTGTGAATATTGGATAATTTCACTGGTAATTTTAATTAGTAGGCTACAGGGCCAATATGATTAGAATTGATGAAAGGTACAATATATCTGGGGGCTAATTTTCATTTCTTTTCGAAGCGTAAAATCCATTTTCGAGGAGAAAATTTAAAAAATACTCGGTCATTAACTTGAAATTCTAAGGGCTTCCGGCATTGGTCTGCATAATTTTTTTGACGGTCTTGGGCTGTCTTCAATCTTTCTCGAATATGTTGTATTTTCTAAGTGGCTTCTTGGATTATTTTGATACCATATTATTTACTACTTCCCAATTCTACTGAACATGCAGGTGAACGACAAGGTCTTCCATATAAATCTTCAAACGGGTCAACTTTGATACTTGACTAATAACGGTTGTTATAAGAAAACTCAACGAGGGGTAAATGTTCACTCTAATTATCGGGCATGTCTAATATGCAAGATCGTAACATGTCTTCTAATGTTTGAATTGTACGTTAAGATTGTCCATCCGTTTGATGATGAAATGTGGTACTTAAATGAATTTTAGTAACCATTGCGATTTTAAGTGCTTACCAAAACTTTCCTACAAAATGGGAATTTCTGTCGGACAAGGTGGATAAAGGAATTCCATGTAATCGGATAATTTCTCGAATGTACAGTTTACTGAGATTTTAAAATGAATCAGTGGTTTTCACTTGCACAAAATGAGCAGATCTGGTAAGTCGATCTACTATTACCAAATGGAATTATATCCTTGAGACGTACGAGGTAGTCCACTGACAAAATCCATGGTAATATGATCCCATTTCCACTCGGGAATTTGTAAGGGTTCAAGGAGTCCCCTAGGATGTTGTAAATAAGTAAGACATTTCCTTACAAAATTCTTAATATCATTTCTCACATTTAGCCACCAATATTTCTTCTTTAGGGCGTGGTACATTTTGGAACTTTCGGAGTGAATCATAAATTTAGAACGATGGGCTTCTTGCAATACTACTTCTCGATGAGATAAATCATCAGGTACATACAATCTATTTTTAAATCGCAAGCCTGGATCCTTATTATATGAGAAGTCATAATTTTTATCATGAAGATTTTGAATCAAAGGGTCCTGGGACTGTTGGACTAATATTTCCTCTCTCAATTCTAGATATGCAATTATGTTGGAAAATTCTGATAAGGGGGTATCAATCAAAGATCATATTGCTCTATCGTAGAAGCAATATAGTAAGAAATTAAAGTATAGACGACTTAAAGCATCGGTTGCCACATTTCCTTTGCCTGGATGGTAGTGTAATTTAAATCGATAATATTCCAAAAATTCCATCCGATGTCGTTGTCTTAAATTAAGTCCTTTTGAGTGAAGATGTATTTTAAACTCTTATGATAAAAAAAGACTGAAAATTTTCACCATAAAGGTAACAACGCCATGTTGAATTTTTATGTGCTTTGTTTGTGAATGTTGTATATGATTATTACTAGCATTAATTTCACTTTGAGTATAACACAAAATATCCATTTGGGATTCATCAATTCCAAAAACTGATAGCATGTGTTGGATCTATAAATTTGAGCACAACAACTACTGATTGCTATATATTAAGCCTCAACTACTGAGTTATCGTGAACAATACTCTATAACTTTCTCATCCTTCTTTAAAAAACATCCTAAACCTTACAATGAAGCGTCGGTATATACATCATATAGATTACATTACTAGAAGGAATAGTGAGGATATGCAATAGTTAATTTGTCCTTTAAAATTGGGAATGCTTGATTACATTCATTAATCCATATAAATGGCACTTCATTCCTAGTTATCTTTAAGAGGGAAGAGCTATGAGAGAAAATCCTTCCACAAAATGACGATAATATCTAGCCAATCCTAAAGAACTCTTTATCTCGGTAATATTGGTAAAAATTTTCCATTACAACATGGCTAAAATTTTGGCAGAATCAACTTGGATTCCATTTTCAGAAATTACATGTCCTAGAAACTTTATTTCTTTCATCGAAAAATCACATTTGCTCTTCTTAGCATATAACCGAAGGTTTCTTAGAGTGACTAATACTGTTTCTAGATATTGGGCATAATGTATTGGATTCTGGGAATAAATAAGAATTTCGTCAATGAAAATGATAAAAATTGGTCAAGAAAAGGCCTAAAGATTCTATGCATAAGATCCATAAAAACTGCGGGTGCATTAGTTAATCCAAAAGACATTACGGTAAACTCGAAATGTCCATAACTTATTCATAATGAATTTTTTGGAATATCTTCTTCTCTTACTCGCAATTGATGGTAACCAGATCGTAAATCTAATTTATAAAAGACCCTTGCTCCTCGAAGTTGATCAAATAGATCTTCGATTCAGGGTAGAGGATACTTATTCTTAATAGTCACTGAGTTTAGCTTACGATCATCTATGCATAATCAAAATCTTCCATCTTATTTCTTGAAAAATAATACAGGAGCTCCCTAAGGAGATGAGATTGGGAGAATAAATCCCTTTTCAATAAGGTCATCTAGTTGAGTACGGAGTTCTCGAAGTTCTAAAGAAGCCATTCGATATAGAGGTATCGAAATAGGGAGAGTATTAGGATAATGATTTATACTAAATTCTATGTCTCGGGAAGGGGTAAGTCCTGGTAATTCTTCTGGAAAAACATCTTCGAATTGTTCTAAAATTCTTGGAATTAAAGAATAAGAATTTTGAATTTGGAAACTTGATGGTTCAAGCGGACCTAATCCTTGAAATAAAATGGAATTTTTTTCTTTGTTTTGAAAATAAATTTTCTTGGCATGACAATCGATATAACCATGATGTCTTGACAGAACATCCATCCCGATAATAATATCGAAAGTGCAAATATCTAAAATTATCAAGCTAATAAATAGGGTATCTAAACGAAGCTGAATTTTACAATTTCTATAACCTTTGGGTAGGTGTATTGATTTCATCGGTTGGTAATTCAATATCCAATGGAGCACTCAAAGATGTAGGTAGTAATTGTAATAACTTGTCTAGTTTAAGACCGATAAAGAAATGTGTTGAACCTGAATAGAATAAACTATGTGCAGGAAGATGATAAAAAGGTATTGTACCTTTTATCACGTCATGGGATTTCTGTGTAGGCAATATAGCACAATTCTTTCCATGACTAGGAACTAGCATAATTTTCTTATTAGGATTTGTCTTAGGTTGGTTTTAGATAGGACGAGAATTTGGATTTCGTGAAGGATTATATAATTGAAGATGGATTAGAAGAGATCTTAATTTAGGAGACTGTGGCCGAATATGTCCTAGATCTTGACATTCCCCACAACGAATTAATGAACGGGTAGTGTTGTGGAGAATCTAGGAATAAGCTTGTCGACTTGGATTTGAGTAGGGTTGAGGTCAAGATTAAGGTGAGGCCCTAATAACATGATTATTTCTAGTAACGAGGGCGGAAATATCGTACCACGGTGGAAGAATTTTGTTCCATAATTTCCACAATTTCGATAAGTTAAGAATACTCTTAAATTTGTAAAGGAGCGATATAATTCTTCATCCTTGAATGTAGTCCTCTTTCAAATTGCTTGCATTTTTTTATTTCAATATCGACACACTCAATGGCATAATGGGATAACTTCATAAATTTGGATTCATACTAAGCTAAAAATAGGTTTGCTTGTTGTAATTTTAAGAAATCTATAGTCCGTTGATCTCGTTAAGCTTCGAGAAAATTCTTTTTGAAGAAGATTTCTTTGAATTGCTCCTAAGTAAAATTAACAACATTCTGGTTACGTAACACCTTTTGCCACCAGAAATCAACTTCACCTTCGAACATATAAGCTGCTAAAATTATTCAGAGGTTGGCAGTTATACCTGCTCCATTCAGAATTTTCATAATCTTCCACATCCATTGCTCAGCTTCACTGGCACCTGGCTTTCCAAGGAATGACGTAGGTCATTGTCTAAAAAATTCTTTAAGGGCATTCATTCTACCAATTTCTTCTAAAATTTTCTCTAGAGTTGGGTGAAGAATTTGTTGTTATCGGGATAAAGATGTTAATTCTTGAAGACATCGCATGATTCCTTAAATGTGAGTCTGTTCAGTTTGAGTTCCAGTGGAGGGAGTTCGAGTACTAACCATTCTAAAATATAATAGAACACTCACAATAATAAATAAGAATATAAACATGAATATATCACAAGTCTACTATATTATATAAAGATAGAATTCTATGATACATTAGAGTCATGTATCATATTAGTGTTTACTTTGCATCAGTTAAAAGATTAGTAGGGCACACTATATATAGTACTTTATTCTGTTATGTCACATTAGGAGGGACATTTATTTTTAATTTTGGATTTTCCTCAGGCAGGAACAACAGAATCATTCTCGAAAGAGTCAGAATCTGGAACATCGAAGTAGTCATCGGGTTCGGGTGGATCGTCATCAGTAAAATCACTTGTATCGTAAGATAAACCAACTATAATTCACCATTTGATCTAGCATCAGGATACAATGGTGGAGTTGGTGGTACATCAACTGAGAAAGAAGATTGTGATACCAATTTGTGAATGTGCAATTTTCTAATGTCTTAAATTTATTTAATTAGATGTCAATCTCAAATAAATTCAAATTTTAAATAAACCCTAAACGTGCATCTATGTGATTCAATAAATAAAGCAATAAAGCATGCAATCATAGATTCAGAAAAAATCCCAGCAGGGAAAAACCCTTATTTCACTAATAAAATGTAAATCATAACTTACAAACTTACAAGTGAAATAATACAATAAATTTTTGCAAGAATCCACAAAGACCACAACCTTGAACCAACAATGGCTTCCCTCGAGAACCCACAATGACCGCAGTCACCAGCGATGACTCTCCTGAGAATCACAAGAACCTCAGTACCTCCTTCACCAGTGAAAACCCTCGAGTATCCTCAAGATCAACAATAGAGACAACACTCCACAAGAATAACTTAGTTATGGAAGTGTTTGTCATCTGAAGATGATTCACAAAAATAATTGGGATTGATTTGTGTGAACCAAAAAACAAATTTTGCCCTAAAAATAAAGACTATTTTGTAGTTGTTCTGCAGTTTACGTAAATGAAAAGTCTTAAACAAAAGACTTCACAAAACATGTTTTTATAGGCAAATAAAAAAGTTGAAGCGGCGGAAAGTCATTTAAACGACATCACAGGATCGTTTCAAGTCCTTTCGAATGACCTTACTAACTACCTGTTAAAACATGAAACAGTATGCCATCGCTCGAGCTATAAAAGAATCAAGTTTTCAAACGAGGCTTCAAATGAGATGCTAATATCGTTTGAATGACATAATAATGTTGTTTGAAAGACATAAACGATTTTTTAAAGTCCTCCTATAGGTATCTCAAAGAATATTTTAAGTTTGAAAAAACACCTCATTTTGTAAAAGATATCCCAATACTTAGTGAAAAATCTAAGTAACACAAACTTAATCCATACCAAGAATACCTCATGTTGCATATATATTGAAGATGCTTGATATTCGAATCCGTCTTCTTGAACGTGCGAACGTGAATTGCCTTGACGGTTAGAACGGGATACGACATACATTATGTAAACTAGGAACTAAGGACAAGATGGAAAATATGTCCTAACGAATCTCCCCCTATGGCTATTCCGGTACAAAATAAAAACATCTGAATTATCCACCCTCCCATGAACTCAAAAGTGCAAAGATAGTAAATATGCAAGTCTTCAAAAATCTTCATCTTTCAAATCTTCAAATCTCGTTGATTTCTCTTACTCTTCTTTTTGTGTGTTTTCAAATGCTCATCAAAGTCCTGCACACAATAGACAAAGAAATACCTTCGTGACGTATCGAGTTTGAAATAAGATAAAATCATAAATCAAATCAATTCCCCCCCATAATTCAAATTTTCACTATCCCCATAATTCATAATTCGTTCTCCTCCATTTTATTTGTCCAAAATAGACAAGGAAAAGAATAAAAAAAACAGAGTGGTTCACAACAAGCATAGCAAATCATCACAAACATATATCAAATAAGCTCATGTAAGGAAAAACTCAAAAGGCTCCACAAATTATTTTTGATTTTTTAAATATTTTTCAAGATAAAGTAAATTTTACATAAGAACACAAACCACGAACTAACACTAAGATAACCAAATCTTGGAAATGAAATGAATGGGTGCAAACAATTTCGATAGGAAAATCAACTCAAACAATCATAACATATGTGCATGATAAATATGGACACTCCTAACGAATGAACTCAAAATCATCCTTAGGTGTAAAAATTATTGAAGTTAAATGATATCGACTCAATCTAATCAACAAATCAAAGTTTAAAATGATTTTCACACCAATAACACCTAAAACTATGTAATGCTTTTTCGAGACTGTTTCAGGACGTGTAAACTCGTTGATTTCCAACCAAACTCCCTTAAAACATAAACATGATCTTATTTTATATTATATTATTTTGAAAGATCATTCAAACAAAACTATTTGGTCCCTTTTTTTGGCATAATTTTCTATTTATTGCCTTAATTTTTTCTTGGGCTCTTTTCAAATGGTGGCTTTAGCGACGAGTTCACTTGCCTCTCGCAGCCCTTTCCCATATTCACTCATAATTGTTTTTAATATTAAACAAACTCTCATATATAACATTTCTTACATGCACTACTTTCATTGACTCGTTATATTGCATTTGGTTCGTTTCAATGACAGGATTGAGACGAAAATACTTTGACCAACATATGATAGACAAGTACAAAAATCAAATAAATTCGTGCAAGTGTGCATTGAAGGAGACAATGAGTCAAACAAATAGAAAGTAATCACTAATTACATCTCAATGAATCCAAACATAATAAAGCACATAAATGAAATGATGTTCTGTCTCAAAACATTATCGAATAGTCATGTGGATAATGGAATGATGTTGTGACTTGGTCATCCCAAATGTCCATCCATAAACGACGTAAAAAGAAATACAAAAATTTTATCAAAAATAAAATCTTTTTGGCTTTTACATTTTTTTCTCAAAAAAATAAGAAAACTTTTTGTATTTTTCCAAAAAATTTCAAAAACAAAAATCATTTTGGGTTTTTAAAAAAATACATCAAAATGGAAAAAATAAATACAATGTTAGTACACACTAGCAATAAGTATAAAATATGATCATAAAAAGCATCCTATGCTAGAAAACAAGTCTAAACCTCAATCATTAGGTCTGGAGGAGTTTTTTGAAGGTGGTGACATCCTATGAAAAACATCCATCAGATCATGTGAAGGTTTGACTAAATACTCAACTAGCTCATGAAAAACTCAAAATCTCTCATGTGATGTACGGGAGCATGTAGAGAAACATGTGTTGGTGTGGGTTTGGAAACACGTGTAGTAGCATAATGAGGTAAACACCTGTGAGACACACTACCCAACATAAAGCAAAATTCCCTAAGGTGTCCTATTTTCTTGCAATGGGAGCAAGCATAAATGAGCCTAGAAACACCTCTCTCAAAACCTCTCGGACGCGCTATCCTATGGGGAAATGAACACTTAGGTGGGTTAGGTTGAGAGCCATAAGGATATATAACAAACTCAAGAATCGGATCGAGTGCAACATGGGAAGTGGACACACTGTCATAACTTATTCCTAGTCTGTGGACATTACACAAAGCGGGACTGAGGAGCATCTTTTCAACCTTCTTAGATGTGTCCTCTATAGTGACCTTGTCCTCCCGAGAGCGTTCGAGTTCTCTCTCGAGTTGGGATACACGGGCTTTAAGTTTCTCATGAGTCTTCAATGAAGATTGAAGATCTACCATAAGACTACCCACGGTGTTGGTCAATTCACTCTTTTTTCTGCCTAAGACGATCAACCGTTCACATAAAGAAACTCTCACCTTCTCGAGCTAACTTTCCGATGCCACACACGCCCTCAAACTTCTCTCTCTCTATCTCTCTCCAAATCTAACACTTTAAGACCTAACTCTTTATTTAACTTGTTGGTTTTTAACGTCGCGGTTTATAAATCCTTAAATTTTTTTTGGTGATCCCCTTGTCCCTCACTTCCAATCTCATCCTCACTCTCACTCGAATGGCTCGAAACATCATCGAGGCTCTCACATTTACACGTGTCCTTATCATCATGGGACAAACTAAATGTGCTTACGTGACTATCCATGAAATCAAAGCACTATTCGTGTGGTGATTCATTTCCAGAATCATCTAACTCGATGTCACTATCGCTAAGAGTGGCCCTGTTAGCAATTTTCTTGCCATTTCTCTTTAGCATAGTGGTACACTCAAAAGCTTTGTGCCCTTTGCCCTCACAATCAAAACACCTCACCTTTTCCTCTTTGTCACTACTATCCTTGACCTCATTTTTCATTTTGTTTTTCTCAAAAATATTTTTATTTAAAGAATTTTCTTTGGATAATTTGAGAAGCTTTTTAAAGTTTTTAGCAAATAAGGCCAAGTCATCAAAATCATACTCTCCCTCGGAATCAGACTCACAAACTCTCTCTTTTTTCTTTTTCTTAACTTGAGTCTTTAAATCTATCCCTCTATCCTTAGGCTTAATAGTTTTGGGAAATATGTCGATTTCATAAGTTTAAAGGTCTCGTATGAGTTCCTCTAACCTAAGTAAATCTAACATCCCCAATGAGTTCAAAATAGTGACTTTAGGAATAAATCGTTTCGAGAGTGACCTAAAAATCTTTTTTACGACTCTCAAATCATCGATCTTCTCACCCAAATTAAACGCGTGTTAACAATGTCCAGTAACCTAGCGTAAAATTCATTGAAACTCTAAAACTCTAACATAGCGATGGTCTCAAACTGGGTAGTAAAATTTTGCAATTTTGACGCCTTAACAACGTTAGTACCCTCATGTATCAACTGGAGGATATCCCATGCCTCTTTTCACGTGGTGCACATCATAATACGTCAAAACTCATAGGGGGTAACAGCTCCAGAAATAACACTAAGGCCTCAGGAGTTATAGGTACTCCACTTAAACTCATCATTAGTCCAATGAAACACAGGTTTGCGAGTAAAGACATTATTAACGGTGACAGTTGGAGGAGTCCACCCTCTTTCACATATGAGCCAAACTCTTTCATCAATAGCCTTTAAAGTGGATCTCATTTGGGATTTCCAATATGCATAGTTAGATCCATCAAAATTGGCATCCTATTACATAAGTTCTCCATCGAAAAAATTGTGATTTTTAAAAATAATTTTTAAAACGATTGTTATCATAAATATTTTTGGGAAAAAAGAATTACTCGATAACTTGGAGTAACCGACTCTTATACCAATTGAGAAGGCAGATTGTGATACCAATTTGTGAATGCGCAATTTTCTAATGTCTTAAACTTATTTAATTATATATCAATATAAAATATTTTCCAATTTTAATTAAACCTTAAGCATGCATCTATGTGATTCAATGAGAAAAAGCAATAAAGCATGCAATCATAGATTCAGGAAAAATCTCCGCAGGGCAAAACTTTTATTTCACTAATAAAATGTAAATCGCAACTTACAAGCTTACAAGTAAAATACTACAATGAATTCTCGCAAGAACCCATAAAGACCGTATCCTTGAACCAACAATGGCTTCCCTCGAGAACCCATAATGACTGTGGTCCCCAACAATGACTCCCTTTAGAATTAAAAGTACCTTAGTTCCTCCTTCAGCAATGAATACACACGAGTATCACCAAGATCAGTAGTAGAGATAACACTCCACAAGAATAACTTCGTTATGGAAGACTTTGGGTTCCAAAGATGATTAACAAAAGTAATTGGGATTGATTTGTGTGAATCTACAACAAATTTTTCCCTAAAAAATGAAGACTATTTTGTAGTTGTTCTGTAATTTGCGTAAATGAAAAGTCTTAAACAAAAAGCTTCACGAAATAGGGTTTTATAGGAAAACAAAAAGGTTGAAGATATGGAAGTCATTTGAACGACATCACGGGGTCATTAGAATGGCATGTCATTTCAAGTCCTTTCGAATGACCTTACTGACGACCTATTAAAACATGAAACAGTACGCCATTGCTCGAACCATATGGGAAGTAAGGCTTCAGACGAGGCTTCAAATGAGATGCTAATGTCATTTGAATGACACAACAATGTTGTTTGAATGACATAAATGATTTTTTAAAGTCCACCTACAGGTATCTCAGAAAACATTTTAAGTTAGAAAAAATGCCTCATTTTGTAAAAAACATTTTGGAAAAGGAATCCCAATACTTAGTAAAAAATATAAGTAACACAAACTAAATCCATACCAAAGTATACCTCATGTTGCATAGATGTTGAAGATGTTTAATATTCGAATTTGTCTTCTTGAACATATGAACATGAATTTCCCCGACGACTGGAACGGGATACGCCATACACGATGTAAACTAGGAACTAGGGACAAGATGGAAAATATGTCCTTATATCAGATATAACAAGATTTATGGCCTCCTGGAGTATGATCGGATCCTCAACATAATCATTTATTTTCCTCATAGCTTGACCTTCTCCAAAAACTCTATTGGTCAATACCAATCGCTTTACGTCACTACTTGAGCATCCCCAGTCTTCATCTACAGTGTAACTTATCTCTCTGAGCCTTGTAAGTGCATCTTCTCTGACTGTAGTCTCCCAACGACTTATTGATACAATTCCCACGTTAAATAAATATGAGTCCCATGTATCCATGATGCAAAACGGAATTTACTATATAATAGTGATAAGAGTAGTTACGAAACGATAAAATAAAATAACTAATATCTTATAGACTTTTCGCGTATAGAATGCTAACTCGACGATATGTTAAATTTAAAACATGCTCTGATACCAACTTGTCACACACTGCTTTTTGGTACAAATGTACAAGAAAGTATATATAAAGCAATTAATTAAAGTTAAGGTAAAAAATAAAACTTTATTCATTATTAAACGGAACACATAGTGTATTACCATCGCAGGTTTGAATTACATTTTATTGTCAACTCGATCTATAAAGATAAAATAGAAAATTTCCACTCCTTACTCCTATCTGGATTAGTCTCGCCTAAACAGTCACATACGAAAATAGGTGACTTGTGTGTATCTCAAAAGGGGAAGAGAGACTATCATCTTTTTTCCTGGACCATTTGAAGGAAAAATAAATTAGCAGAAATATGCAAAGCAGACTTTGCCAATTTTATAACAAATATCTTTATAGATGAGAGGTGGAGTGTATATAGAATTCAGATGTATGTATACATTACATGATAAAGTCAAAGAGTTTAAATCTGATAATCCCATACTTATCAGATTGCAAATGGGGTATAGAATTAAATAAGCCATCTGTAAAACCAAGTAATAAGTAATCCAAAACCTTTGGAAAATAACTAGCTAGGCACACAATTAAAGTGGCACTCATATGTATGTAGCTAAACTACAGGCTCTCAATCATCTGAGATCATAGGCCAAGTAGAAAATTTTGTGGGATAACACAACAGTCTAATTCCTAGTTATTACTAATGTTTTTAAAATAAATCATAATAAAACACAAAAGTGCAAGGTGAATTGAATCGTTATAACGAATTGTTATGATATCAGTTATTAGATTAAAAGGGCTAAACTTGATTCGATGATCATAATTAAAATAGTCAGTGATATAATAACATATGAGTATGGTAATTTCTACACATACTTACAATGAATTAGGGCTATTATGAAATGATATCAATAGTAGTTAAACAAGTTCGCAAAATTTACTATCAAAGAGGTAAAAAGAAACCTACTTGATCTGTGTTTTGAACTGCTTAAGGATCAAAAGAGGATATTGGGAGGAGCTGATACTTTATTATCTGTATAAAAATATTTGGGTGAATAATTATTATTGGAATCGAGGTTAGTTTTGGTCAATTTATACCAAAATTGTGTATTTTAAAGTTTAAGGGGTTAAATTGAAATTAATTTGGGACTTTGAAATCTCGGGCTTAAGATAAAATTATAACTTGGGTGTAGAAGACTTTTTAACTTAAAATACTTCAAAATACTTATAAAAAAGTTTGGGTTAAAATTCATAAGTTTAAAAAGTCAGGAGGGGTCAATTTGTAATTTAGAAAAAGTATTTCAAACTTAAAACCCTATTTTTCTATAACTTTGGATAGGTTTGACCAAACACAACCTTATCTTATACTATTTTGACCATACAAATAGAAAAAATATATTGAAAAATTTAGAAAATTTTGATTGGTCACACGCCCCCACATGCGTGGTCAAAGTTTCTTATAAAATAGTTCATCTTCAACCTCTCGATGGTTAACTTTAGGGTTTGAAATCTTTTACTTGAGATATATTCTTAATTTTTAAACCATATAAGATGATGTCTAAACAAACTCAACCTAATTTTTCACAAGGAATCCAAATATATGAGTTTTATAGATCGATGTGCTGTATACATTGAGTTCTATAACTGTGTATTTTTCAGAAATTTTGACTTAACATTCGAAGCACTTTTTTGTATGGCAGGGATTCTTATGAACATGGTTGTGTTTCTTTAATGTTAAGGAAGAGTTTGGTTTTGATTTCAAGGCTTAAGATGGTTTGTGTGAGGAGAATTCGAAGTTTTGAGTTTTCTTAATCAGAAAACACCTTCGAACAATTGGAGTTTGTTGTTTAAATTCGTGAGATTTAATCATTGCACTATAGTTCCTAAGGTCCTAAAGAATCATTTCCTAGCTTCAAACCTAAGTTATAATTAATATATCGAAGTTCACCAATAAAGTTAAAGCTTTAATGGTGGATTTTTCATGTTTCTTCACCTAGAAACTGTTTTACACGTAAAATTCCTACTGTTTTGATGGATAGAAGCATCATATCAACACAAAAATCATTTGGTAATGAAAGAATGGAATAATATAGATGAAATGATAGTTTACCTGATTTGAGAGAAACTTTTGAGTTTTTGATAGACAGAAGTGGTGAGTTTTAAATGCTTAGTTCGTGGGCTTTTTATAGTGTAGGAGTAGGAGGTCTCATTGGTGTAATTGGGAGGTGGAATTTTCCTGTTTTCAATAGGATAAATGCATGGTTCAAAAATGTGATTTTTGGTATTATTAGCTTAGGTGGAGGCTAATGTGGGCAGGAGGTGTGACACCCCGCCCAATTAAATATAGGGTCATCAGTCCTCTACTAACTCAAAACAGGATATTCAGTTGATTCATTCTTAGCATCATTGTTGAAAAACTTTTTAACATATTAATCACCTAATATAAAATTAAGCTAGGTGCCAAAACATTTCCAATTTAGTAAAACCAAGTAAATCCATTTCCAGTAAATTTCAAAATATAAACCATTCACCACACATCGGAATGTAAATAAATACTGAACATGAATAAAGTACTGAAATAAATAAGACTGAGTTAAACTCTCAGTTCAAAGCTCCAAACCATAAACTAAACTGAACACAATAACTTTGATGAAAGACTAGAAGTGGGCGACCCATGCCTTAGATAAGAAGTCTAGATGAAACGGAATGGAAAAGATAGATGCGTCTACTGCAAGGACCTACAGCTTCCATAACAGCTGCAGCACGTCAAGCAATCCAAATCTCTAAATCCGGTATCCCTGTGGCTGAGCACCTGATATAATACATATATATAGCAAAAGAGAGAAGAAATACAAGAAACGGGTCAGAGCCCGATGTGTAAATATGATTTAGCAAGTATTTAAAATTGGTTCTTAAAATAAGTCTTATACGCATGTTAGTTATCGAACTCTCACATGAGTTTCTCACCTCTCGTCTATTGTGCACACCTACCGTACATCTAATCTCCCCCTAGTTATATCTCCCAGTATAACTAGTCAGAAACCATACTAATACTAACTATGCTCACTAGTAGTATTCCCGTATCGCCCATACAATACGCTATTCAGATAGTTGTTTATCTCACATACTAAGTTTCATTATTCACCGTATGAATGGTTAATCTTTTATCCACTAAGATTATTTCATTTCTCAATTCCATTTTATCTACTATTCTCATAAAGTATAAAGTTAACCAAGTACCCTCATACATATATATAGTCTCATCATCCCTATATATATACACTAATCCTGCACCCTTAGGTTAAGACCACTTGGTGCAATGTAATGATTATTATTATTACCAAGTTTACTAATTTCACATAGTAGAAATATTCACAAGTTCATTTATATATATAGTCACATCATCCCTACACACATATATATATACTAATCCTGCACCCTCGGGCTAAGACCAATTAGTGCACCTATCCAGAACATCATGCATCCCCGGGTTAGGACCCATTAATGCACCTATCAATAATAATTCAGCACCCTTGGGTTATCACCCATTTGTGTGCCTAACAATAAAATCTTGCATCCCCGGGTTAGCACCCATTAATGCACCTATCAATAATAATCCAGCACCCCCGGGTTATCACCCATTAGTGCGCCTAACAATAGTCATTCTTGTACCCCCGGATTATCACCCATTAGTACACTTAACAATAGAGTTTCTACACCCCCGAGTTATCACTCATTGGTGCTCTTAACTATAAGGTTCTTTCACCCCCGGGTTATCACCCATTAGTGCTCTTAACAATAATATCACATAATAGGCATACACACATCCTATTATAATTTATAGGTATTTTTCCAACCTACAAGGTACATTCTCTCTATACGTATTTTAACCTCATCACTACGTATAGCATAAATATTTAGATTACTATCTCTCTCGTAATCTCCAAGGTACATTCTCTCTATACCGAAATAATTAAAGTATTAATTCTCACATACTTTACCCGAAATTCTGTCCTATTTGAATTTACTATTTGGAAATTTCTCTCACTCCAATAAACCGGCAAATTCAAAACTGGACTTTGAGAAAATCCCCAAAAATTCCCTCTATCGCTTGAACCAGAAGGGTTGTCGTTTGAACGACTTCCACGTGTCGCTCGAGCGAGTTCGCGCGAGATGTCACTGTTCGTCTTCTTTCCCAGAATTCTGCATTTTTCCACCATTTATGAACCTAGAAACCTCTAAGATTCAACACCCAATGCCTCATCATCAATACCCGTCAACCCTAACAGGTTATAAATCATTCCTAACCTCCTAGGATCATCAATTCGTCATAAATCATCATAATTATATAAAATCCCCAAATCAATTCATATGACCTCTAGTTTCCAAATTTTCAATTAAAGAACCTAATCAACCCATATTCGTTCATCAATATATAATTCAATGTCATAGTTCATCCCCTACATTCATGACAAAATATTAACAACTAATTACCCCAACCTCTAATCATCATTTAACCTCCAATTTTCACCCAATTAACATGTAAATCAAGGATTGAATTCACCTACACTAACATGAGTATGATTATTGCTAAAGAAAGCAAGTAATAAACATTTGCCTCGAATATGATGGTCTGATCCGTTGGTGATGCTGGTATATACGCGTTCCTCTCTTCTCGATCTACGCGTTGGTGGTCACGGTTATGCAAGGTGAGGATGATTTGGACTTCCTTCTTGGGTTTTGGTTCTCCCCCACACTTTCTATGGCCGTTCTTTTCTTTTCCAACTCTCAACCCTAATGGACTTCTTTAGGCTGATAAGAATAATTCTTAATTTTCGTCCATTAATTCCACCAAAAAATATAATTTACCATAATACCCTCTCGGGACGCCGGTTAGGCCTAAAATTGCTCCGTGACCCAAACTAAACACCCGGGTATACTATTTTGACTATCTCGACCCTTCCGAACTCAATGGTGCACTCGAAATGATCACACGAGTTAATAAAAATAAATTCTCTTTATATTCTATTCAATTAGTCCCGACATGACTCACACGCGTGTCAGACTTAAATTACCAAACTGTCGTATTTCTCACTTTCGACAATTTATCAAGAATTATAATTCCATATTACATATCACACAGTAATATTCAATAATTCTCAACAATAAGTATTAACCCTTGGCACGCTAGTTAATAATTATTTTAATCCGGATTAATAGCAAATTAATTTCTCACATTTAATTTAATTAATCCAACAACAATAATTAATCGCATACTTATTCCCATAATGATAATTAATCACATTATTATTTAAATCGTCAAAAATACGGGGTGTTACAGGAGGTTTGTGTAAATGTCATATATTTAGGTTTTAATACTTGGTTGATAAGGCATATACTTATACAACTAATTCTGGTAAAGTTTAGGGCTATATTTATAATTTCAAGAAATATTAGTGGCTAAAATTATAATTTCTAGTTAGTTGAAGTCTAAAGGGACAATTCAGTATAAAGTTTGGGTCTAAGGGTTAAGTATAGGTTAAGTTATTGTAGTTTAAAATATTCAGGGTCGAGTTTGTAATTATTTAAACTTCGAGGATACTTGGTTAATTTAGCCAATTTGTAAGTTTTTTAGAGTAGTATAATCCTTCTTTTGGATATGTTTGAGTTTATACATTCTAAGAGGGATTAAATGAGAATTAGGGTTTTTTAATTCGAGTACGGATATTACATATTCTCATGTAAAATTTATTGGTAGATGATATAAAACCAAGTAATGATCATATGTGATGTTGGGGTAACTTTTGAATGACGAATAATATGTTGTTTATGAATAAAAATGGAGAAATTCTTACCAAACTCGTAGCAGTCCCATTTTAACAAAACCCAGGGGTGAACCGGTTCGGCCCTAGGGGAGAACTGGTTCGATTGCCCTGCTCACCCCAAGTTGGTATTTTTGTGGTTTAGGCTAATCATTCAGGCTCCAGTTAAATCTAGGTGTTACATAATGATAATTTAATACTTTTGAGAAAATTGTTAGAATAATATATTCCCTTGGGTTAGCTTGGAATAAAAAAAATTCGGATTATGGAATTACGGGCACTTAGTGTACAACTTAATAGATAATGTACAAGAGTTAAGATGGAAATTCTGGGAATAAAACGGAAGGTTGGTAAACACCGAATAAATTTCAGTAGTGTTGGGAATACTATTTAATTAGCGGAATTAACAATTAACAAGAGGATTGATTAAATAGGAAATTATTAATGGGCGAATTAATATATATCCCGAGGGGTAATTATAGGGTAATTACCTACACACATATAATGTGATATTGATATGTAATTATTTATTTGTGTGTAACATACCTATGTTCATGGAAGGTTCTATCGGTTGGGGTTGCGCGCCTTCGGGACCGTAGCACATGTTGGTACAGGTGGGCTAGGTGCGTGTAGGTCATTATTTTAGGTACTAAGTAGCAGCACCACTTACGAGAGGTAGGTATAGATGATGGGATCCATTGTCACTGTTTGTTATGGGTCATGCAATGGTGTACTGCTTAAGTACAACCCCATTTGTGTATATTTTGTGGTGTCCGATTTGGATAAGGGACTCTTTCGACCTTACCGATAGAGCATGAAAGGGACATAATTGGTAGATGCCATGCAGTGTCGTATATATAGTACGGACTTATATATATATATATATATAATCATGTGAATTAAATGAGATTTACTTGATTAGTCTAATGATGTAAATAAATAATCACAGACCCAATGATATGTAATATGCTTAATAAATGATTATGTCACTATTATGGGTAGTTTGATTGGGGTATTCAGAAAATGGTAATATGGATGTAGACAATTATATTTCATCACGTAAATTATGATAGATGCATCACATGTTTAATAATTCTCTTACTATCTATGTTACATTTGGGTTATGGGGATAGGATTCAATTAGTATTACACCTAGGTGAGTGGTGAGAAAATTAGCGCATGAAAGTGCCGATGGGGGACACCTATTTAAATCCACTGTAATTGTGCATTTCAATTTGATTAAGTTAATTCTTGCACACGCTAGGGAAATGACCCAAATTATAAATCCCCCCCCCCCCCCCAGGTTTGCCAAGACAGGGATAACGGGACTGAAGGAATATCAGACTTGTTGTAATGTGTTGCTTCTCGGAGATCCATTTATTGGTTCTAGTTTAGATTGTTACTTCTTTCTATCTTTATTTGTTTGAGATTATTGTATAGGCTTAAGCTCGGAGTCATTTGATTCGCTGCTGAGAATGATATAAATTGACAAGAAATCCCAATCTTCAGTGTATTGTGTCTGACCAATATTTACGTGAGAAAATGGGGTTTTTTAAAGTAAATATACATCAATTTTATCACCAGATCCTTTTGGTTTGTCAATAAGAATAGACAGAATTAAGTAGGGTTGTTAAATACACAACCATGGAGTCAAGTTTAATATCATTAGCACAAAAGGCAGAGTACTGTGAGCAATGATCATATTGCCAAACGGATTGAATCCATCAATTGCTAGAGCAAGTCTAACATTGTGACAATCACTCGCAAAAGATGGATTTTGCTCAAAAAATGTCTTTCATACAAGGGAGTCAGCGGGCTGCCTCATCACACCATCATCGATTCGTTCATCAACTTTCCATTTTATTAGTAGAGCAGTATGCGATGACCAATACAATCATTGTAATCTCGACTTTAAAGGAAAATACCTTAACTTTTTTGCTGCTACTTTTGTACCCTCGCCACCATTAAAGTCATTTTTGAAGTTAGAATTCCCACAAAACAACATACAACTATTAGGACATGCATCCCACGCTTCATACTTAAATCCCAAGTCTTTCGTTAATTTATTGGCTTGATAGAAGGATTTTAGAATCTTGACTTTGGGGAACATCTTCTGCAAGATTACCACAACCATCATAAAAGAACGATTTGTCAATCCATTTAGTTATTTTTGGTGCAATAGTTCAACAACAAATGACACCTTGGTGATGTCCTTAGAACAATTCGCATATAACTCACTTTGTGCCTCTTTAAAAAGTCTAAAATATTGTGGCAAGTGTGCGTCGGGCACGTCATGATCTTCGATATTGGCTTCTTCATCATTACCCATATTATCCTATCTATATGGAATCCCCCTTCCTTCTTGAACCATTGCAATCATGTTTGCCCCGAGTTCAGATCGGCTAATGCATCTTTAACAACCATACCACAACCTAAAATATTTATGTTGATATTAAAATCACCAAACGATTCCCCATGATAAATTCAATTCTTATAACTCCTTCAAAACCATACATCTCTATGTGACTCCTCACACTTTGTGAGTTGTAGTAGACACGGTTTACGCAAGTACTCCCATATAAGAATATCCTTATTTTTATATGCAAAATCAATAAAGATTTGAACACCATCGGTGTATGCTTTTGTGGTCCTATCTCCTTCGATCCAACTCTTATCCATATTGATCTTATTTAACCTCTATTACACATAAAAAAAGATATACAAATAGATACCTGATTGCATTCGAATACCATGTGTGTGTGTATGTATATATATATATATATATACACACACACACACACACTAGGTATAACCCATGCCGATAGCACGGTTATAAATTCCTTCCTGTATATATTCCTACGTATGTTATGTACTTATCACACGACGCTTAGGGCGCGGGGTGCCCTCCCCAACCTAGACACCATTTTACCCTCCCTGCCCTCGACCCTAAATCGTTTTAAAAACCATCGGGGGCCTAACCCCGCCTAAAAAAGCCTTTTTAACTGATCTTTTTCACTTTCATTCGTATGAGGAAAATACTAGTTTTTCATATAGTTAACAAAACCTTAATTGTCTATTATATCTTTTCTTTACTAATTTTATTTTTTAGTTTCCTTCTCTCAGAAGAAATATGACGTAATGGGTGAGAAAAACTATGTTGCACGGATACGCAATGCCTATACAAGATACGATGAGACACTATACGAAAAATCTTGGAAAAAATAGAGTTCATATGCATAGATTCAAAACAAAAAATATGTTAATATCATATTAATATTTTTAAGGATATAACAATATATTAATATAACATTAATTCTTTTAAGAAAATATTTACATTTTTAACATCACCAAATACAAACAGACACAAACACAATCTGTGTAGGTTCAAAACATAATTCAAAACAGATATATGTGGATTCAATATGTAAATGTGTAGGTTCAATTAGTCTTCTTTCTAATGCACATCGAGAAAGAGAGAGATAAATCTTACCTTGACTGAAATTTATAAAATATGTAATTCCACAACTCCCACAAGCTAGATTGGGGTGGCACAGGGGTGGGGAGGAAGAGTGGAAGGGTGAAGGAGAGGGATAAAGAGATCGGGAAGAGATTAGAATTGAGGCAAAGTTTGTGAAAAAGTACAAGGAAAATAAACCTAGCTACCAAAAGGGACGGGTTTTTCTGTCGTTTTACAATGTATCAAATGGGACGGAATATCCATCCCAGTTGGTATACCAAAAGGGACAGTTTTATAAATCCGTGGTATAAGGTATACCAAATGGGGTGGTTTTTAAATTTTGTCCCATATGTTTGTTTGAAAAAGTGCTAAAAATTCAAGTCTACTTTAAGGGTCAGTAATTAATATCCGTCCCTTATGGTATACCAAAAGGGACGAATTTAAAGTCCGCCCCTTTTGTGATTTATCAAAAAGGATGATTTTATTAAATTTGGGGTATAAGATATACCAAATGGTACGATTTTTAAAATTTATCCCTTCTATTTGCTCAGGAAAAAAATATCTAAAATTTCACCTATACTTTAAGGCTCGGTTTTTAATAAGCGTCCCATATGGTCATGCACTCTTCTAAAAGGACATACTTAGTCATTATCATTGTCATCTGTTCTAATAGGTCAACTAGACTTGGTTTCCACGTTATCATCCAAACACCTCGAGCAAAAGGTTATGCACTCTTCTTAAAGGACATACTTAGCAATTGAGGCCTCATGATGAGCACGATTCCACACATAGAGTTTCAATGTGTGTAGATACCTTCCTCTTGGATACATCCAATGATAAAGCACTGACCCGAAAATTAATATTTCATCTATCAAATGTATGGGCAAATGTTCCATCACATCAAAAAAATCCTAGAGGGAATATCTTCTCGAGACTGCATAAAGTAAGAGTCATACGGTCATCAAATTTCTCCAAGTCAGCTAAAGAATTTACACTTGATCATAGCATCGCAAAGCAATTACTTAATTCAATTAAAGCTTTGACAATATGCGTTGGCAATACCCTACGTATAGCTATCGGGAGTAGTTGTTATATTATAATGTGATTATCATGATTCTTAAGTTCCCAAATGCTTCTCCCTTGAGGGTGCACACATCGTGTTGGAACTTTGAGATTCATCAACACTTTCAAGACTATATTATTATCTTTTTTGCTCATCGTGAACTATGTTGGGGCCACACACTGTAGATTTGCTCCTCGCGGTTGAGGATGTAGCTATCTCCTAATACTCATCGCTTTGAGGTCTTTTCGAGCACTTATATTATCCTTTGTTTTCCCTTTGATGGCCAACAATGAAAAAAGAACATTGTCGCAAAAAAATAATTCTTAATATTCATGACATCAAGATTATGGCGGATCAAATAATGCTCCCAATATTACAATTGAAAAAAGATACTTTTCTTCTTCCAGTTCGGTCTTTCTTTCAAAATATTACCTTTAGCTTGTTTTGCAATATCAATTTTGCTTTTGGTATCTTATCCTTCTTATAAACACGTCTTCTTTCTTATATTCCGTTATAACGTCAAGCTCATTTAACTGTTGAAGAACTTGTGATCCAGTTAGTTTCAATGGTTATGGCCTCATATCAAACTTGGAATTAAATGTAACTTTTTCTTTTCAAAATTTATGTCGTATTGGTAAGAATCGACGATGATCCCAATAACAGTACTTATTACCATTCTTCAATCGTATAGCTTGATGATCCTTATTGCAACAAGGACAAGAAAATTCATCTTTTGTGCTCCATCCTGATAACATGGCATAAGCAGAAAAATCGCTAATTGTCCATAACAACGCCGTATGTAACTGGAAAAATTATTTTATTGATTCATCATAAGTACGTACCCCATTAGCCCATAAGTATTTCAACTTATCAATTAGTGGTTGTAAATATACATAAATTTTATCACTGGATCATTTTGGTCCGTCAATAAGAACAAACAAAATTCAGTGGGGTTGTTTCATACACAACCATGGGGGCAAGTTTAATATCATTATCACAATAGGCCAAGTACTGTGATCAATGCTCATACTACCAAACGGATTGAATCCATCAGTTGATATCTCAAGTCTAACATTGCGACAATCACTTGCAAAAGATGGATTTCGCTCATTAAATGTCTTCTATGCAATGGAGTCAGCCGGATGCCACATCATGCCATCATCGATCCGTTCATCAGCGTGTTATTTCATTAGTGGGGCAGTATGCGATGACCAATACAATCGTTGTAATCTCATCTTCAAAGGAAAATACCTTACCTTTTTGCTGCTACTTTTGTACCATCACCACCATTAAAGTCATGTTTGAACATAGAAGCCCCATAAATTTTGCATTTCTCAAGATTCTCGCTCTCATTTCGAAATAACATACAACAATTATGACATGCATCCCACGCTTCATACTTAAATCCTAAGTCTTTTGTTAATTTATTGGCTTGATAGAAAGATTTTTGAATTTGTATTTCGGGAACACCTTCTGCAAGAATACCACCAACATTGTAAAAGAACGATTTGTCCATCTATTTATTTGTTTCAGGTGCAATGGTTCAACAATAAATGACAACTCGGTAATGTCCATAGGAAAATTCTCATATAAATCACTTTGTGCTTCTTTTAAAAGTCTAAAATATTGTGGAAAGTCTGCGTCGGGCACGTCGTGATATTCGATATTAGGTTTTTCAGCATTGCCCATATTTTCCTCTCTATATGTAATCCCCCTTCCTTCTTGAATCATTGCAACCATGTTTGCCCCCGAGTTCTGATCGGCTGATGCATCATCAACAACCATACCATCAGTCAAACTATTTATGTTGATATTAAAATCACTAAATGATTCCCCGTGATAAATCCAATTGTTGTAAATCTTTTCAAAACCATACATATCTATGTGACCCCTCACAATATGTGAGTTGTAGTAGACACGGTTTACACAAGTACTATAAGGGCACTTGATGCTAGAACTAAGAATGTCCTTATTTTTATATACAAAAACAATAAAGATTTGAACTCCATCGGCGTATGCTTTTGTGGTCGTATCGCTTCCGATCCAACTCTTATCCATGTTGATCTTATTGAACTCCTTTTACATATTAAAAATAGATATATAAATAGATACCCAATAGCATTGTAATACCATTTGTGTGTGTGTGTGTGTGTGTGTGTGTGTGTGTATATATATATATATAGAGAGAGAGAGAGGGGGAGAGAAGGAGAGAGACAAAGAGATAGAGTGAGACAAAGAAACCTAATTGCATTAAAATAACAACTGTGTATATACAGACTAGGTATAACCCGTGCCCATGGCAAGGTTATAAATTCCTTCCAGTGTATATTTGTATGTATGTTATGTACTTATGGAATGACGCTTAGGGCGGGGGGTGCCCTCCCCAACCTTGACCCCATTTTACCCTCCCCGCCCTCGACCCTAAACTGTTTTAAAAAAGCTTCGGGGGCCTAACCTCGCCAAAAAAAGTTTTTTTAACAGATTTTTCACTTTCATTCGTATGAGGCAAATGCTAATTTTTCAAATTGTTAACAAAACCTTAACTGTTTATTATATCTCTTTTCTTTAGTAATTTTCCTTTTTATTTTCCTTCTCTCAGAAGGAATATGGTGTAATAGGTGGGAAAACTATGTTCCACGGATACGCAATGCCTATACAAGATACGATAAGATACTATACGACAAATCTTGGATAAAATAGAGATCATATGCATAGATTCAAAACAAAAATATATTAATACAATAATATTATTTTTAAGGATATAACATTATATTAATATAACATTAATTCTTTTAAGAAAATATTCACAATTTTAACATCACCAAATACAAGCAGACATAAACACAACCTGTGTAGGTTCAAAACATAATTCAAAATAGAAATATGTGGATTCGATGTGTAAATGTGTAGATTCAATTATTCTCTATTCTCATACACATCGATAAAGAGAGAAATCTTAACTTGACTGAAATTTTTAGAATATGTAATTCCACAACTCCCACGAGCTAGATTGGAACAGCACATATGTGTGGACGGCGCAAGGGTGGGGAGGTGCAGGGGAGGGTGAAGGATAAAGAGAGACCACAAGCTGATAGAGAACACGAGAGAGAGAGAGAGAGGTAAGAGATTGAAAATGAGGTAAAGTGTGTGAAAAAGGTAGAAGGAAAATTAATCTAGCTACCAAAAGGGACGGTTTTTTCCGTCCTTTTTACAATTTATCAAATGGGATGAAATATTCGTCCCATTTGGTATACCAAATTGGACGGTTTTATAAATCTGTGGTATAAATTATACCAAATGGGATAGTTTTTAAAATTCATCCCTTATATTTGTTTTAAAAAATTGCTAAAAATTCAAGTCTACTTTAAAGGTCGGTAATTAATATCCATCTCTTATGGTATACCAAAAGGAACAGTTTTAAAGTCCGTCCCTTTTGTGATTTATCAAGAGGGACATTTTTATTAAATCCATGGTATAAGCAATACCAAATGGGACAATTTTTAAAATCCATCCCTTCTATTTGCCCAAAAAAAAAGGCTAAAAATTCACCCCTACTTTAAGGGTCAGTTTTTAATAAGCGTCCCATATGGTATAGAAAATGGGACGGATTTTAAAAAAAAATGTCCCTTTTGTAATTTATCAAAAGGGACGGTAATTAAAATCCATCTCAAATGGTACTTTCAAGGGACGAAATGGCACGATCGTCCCAAATATTCCTATCCACAATACCTATTTTTCTTGTAATGATTGTTCATAATACGCAATCACTTATAAATAACTATTAGTTTATTACCATGTATTAAGGTATATCAATCCCAATATCCAATATCAAACAACATATGCATATAACACATAAATAGTGATGTCACATGATAGTGCAGGTAATTATAATATAAATTCCTAATTTAATTTAATGCACAAAAATTATAGATATTTTGGCATTAGTCTTGTTGAGATAATTTTTTGTTGGAACCGATCCCGTGTATTTTTTCTTTTGTTAAAAAATACCAAAACCGATAATCGTGGGTTTTGTTGGTGACTTCTTATGCCCTATTTTAATGGAGTGAAAGTTACATAAGACTAACAAGAAAATAAAAATCACATGGGATCGGCTGTTAATATCTTTTAAGAAAGAGGAACAATTACCTCAAAGCCCTAAAAATTATAGGGTATTACAAAGGGGATATTAAGCATTTAGTTCTATTTATAATGATTTATTTGCCTCTACTCTCATGTTTTTATTTTTTTTAGTTGTTAATCCTATATAGGACACGTGTCATTGTTTACAAAAAAGAAGAATGACTAGTTGCAGAGAAGTAATAGGCGATTTTGAGTAGTTATGAGACTCTTTCCAACTTTAAAAATATATGAAAGTGGAGCCTAAATACATCTTTATTGATGAAACTAAAGCCAAAAAATCTATGTTACAAAGTCTCACTTCAAAATTACAAGCACCAGTATAACAATACACCATGTATCATCGGAATGGGTTTTTTCGAGTGACAGATATATGGGTTTTTAAACAGTCGAATATATATTTCTTAAGCTTCAAACGACACCACACTACTTTTCTTTGGTAATACACACTTCACGCTGATATCTGGTCGTATAAAACAGTTTATCTAATATATGTTATTATATCGCCGTACTATACATTACTAGGTGGTGCAAATAACAGATATGTTGCTTAAAAGTGCATATTGCAAGGAATCCCTTAAACTGTCTCACTAGTTTTAAATATCTTTGAACAAAAAAATCCTTGAACTAGTCTACTTATTTCCCCTTTTTTCATACTTTAATGGATTATTAACATGTGTCTTTGTTCACTTTTGGGTATGCATAAGGAAGTATTTGCAATTTTTCATAGTTTAATGGACTATTAATACCGTTGGCCTGGGAGAATTTATATGTTATGGGATTTCTAGCATTCTACTCAATAAATAAATCAGATTTGATGTAATCATCATTCATATTCTCTTTATAAGTTAGGTAACTTCAAATTATAAGCAGTTCAAAATCTACGTAATCGTTGATATTTTTCATCAATAATTTAAGCAGTGGTCAACTGGTATATATAGTATGCTATTACTCACCTAAAACTAAAAGACACTCATCTGACTGGGACGAACATGACAGCAGATACCTTAAACGGGAGACTTTCGTTTATTTAACAATTTTATTTGGCAACTTGTAATTATACTTGAATAAATTATTTGGTGTTGCGTTTAAAGCGATTTGTAATATAACAGTATATACACATAGCACATACGGGTTTTCGGATTACCTCAAAGGCGGAATGTAACCCGATGATCGATGCACGTTGTTTGATACGAGCCGACACCGAATCTGCGAGTTCTTCCTCCGTGTACGCTTCGCGTCTCGTGAAAATCCGGGTTGGCTACAAGAGTTGCCCCTTTGAATGTCACGCTCACAAATCCAAGATCCGTTGATGATGGATCAAGAGAGAGAGATGATTTTTGTAGGAGGATTTCTAGAGAGAGAGAGATACCGAAAATATGTATCGTATATTTTCTGTTTTTTTTTTTTTTTTTAATCACCAAATAGGATATCTATATATAACAGATAAGAGTTCCAAAAATCAAGGAGTTAGTTGGACTCTTCTTATCTGTTATATTTAAGACTCCTCTATTATAATAAATACTTAATTATTATAATAATGATTTATCCAACACTAAATTGGATAATCCATATCACGGTGGGCGGATTATGGATCCGGGTACAAAACCCGACCCATATATTAACATCTCCCACTCGCCCACATAAGGCGTGGTCTCTCTAACAAATCTCCAACGATCTCTGTCATCACTCGTCTCCTCATACAGGAAAATGTGACGTGCGACCTCACGAGAAAACGTACAGTCTCAGGAGCGTAATCGTTAAGCCATCATCTAACTAACGAAGACGCATCACTCGAAGGAATCTCGCATATACCCAGACAGTTTGATTTACACCGAATTTAGCACTCTTAATCCCTCAAGAAAGCAGTGCTAGATCCCAAATATGTAATGTACTCATGACTAAGTCGTGCACAAAACACAGTAAAGCCGTCCGGACTATGAGTCACATTATCATGGTGTATAATCAAATAGTCTTCCCTAAGTCCTCATGCCAATTCAATTAGACTTAACCGCTTTCCTAGTCGTGCCCCTTTAGACGGAATCAACCCTCGTCCTAGGTAAACACGCTAAAGTAGCGTCATCAAGTCCTCTCTTCATGACATAGTCTCAGGTCGACAAAAGGCATATCGTTGGATTATAATAATCCATGTGGCTCACACAGCGATGAAGTAGGGATTCATTCATCGCTCCCACTATTGGTCGGCAAAGCACATACAGTATGAAATGTATGCTATGGCGTCATCCCGTTGAAAAGGGTATGTCACTTTTGAAATAAAAGGACGCCATACGAATCTTAGTCTAGTCGCTATCTAGCGCCTAACCTGAGTTTCAGCCCAGTCACTCACATAGTGCCTGCCTGAAATCTCACATTCGGCTAAAAACAGGCTACATAGAGTTATGGAGATACTCTATGATCGACCTAAAAGTATAAATAAGGTCTCATCTTAGTACTCAACTAAGGCGACATATAGCAGAATCTGCATAATCGTATATATCCTGCTCGCCTTTCAGGCGCCAAGGATATAAATGTCTCAGCTCGCTTTCAAAGCGCCACAGACATAAATGTCTCATCTTGCTCGCTGTCTAAGCGCCAAGATGAATCACTCGTGTGAGAGAGTCGATTCAAGCCCGGTGACATATCTATAAGATGTGTACATAGTGATAACAATTCATTTAATTTAACAAATAAAAGAAATGAATATTATATCCAATAAATAATAATAATGTCAATAAACAATATGGTGTCATACATATCAAATCCTACGTAGTCCCATACTCCTAACATGTGAAAGGAAAACATCTCGAGCAATGGGCTTGGTTAATGGATCAGCCACCATACAACCTGTGGAGATATGTTTCAAGACAACCTCCTCTTGCGCAACCATGTCTCTAATGTAATGATAACGAATGCCAATGTGCTTAGACTTCCCATGATACTTTGGATCCTTTGCATAAGCTAGAGCTGACGTGCTATCACAATAGACAAGCACAGGCTCAGCTGCATGATCTGAAATGCCTAGCCTTTGAAAGAATCTCCTTAGCCAAACAGCTTCCTGAACAGCTGCCGAGCATGCCACGTATTCCGATTCCATTGTGGATAGAGCAATACACGTTTGCTTCTTACTGCACCAAGTGACAGCTCCACCTCCAAGAATGAACGTATATCCCGAAGTGGATTTCCTTCCATCTTTGTCACTAGCCCAATCAGCATCGCTGTAGCCTCTAAGTCTCAAGTCCCCTTCATGATAACATAGGACGAGATCAGCAGTCCCACAAAGGTATCGAAAAATCCTCTTCACTGCTTGCCAGTGTTTGTGGCCTGGGTTACTCTGATAACGACTAACTATACCAACTGCATAGCAGATATCTGGACGCGTACACAACATAGCGTACATCAGACTCCCTATGGCCTGTGCATATGGCACTTTAGACATTTGATTCTTTTCTTCATCAGTTCTTGGACAATCATCTAGGCTCAATGTACACCCTTTCTCCATTGGAGTGTCTATGGGTTTAGAGTTATGCATGCGAAACCTTTTCAGAATCTTCTTTACGTAAGTCTCCTGAGACAAACAGAGAAGCTTCTTAGATCGATCTCTCACGATCTTAACCCCCAGCACATAATTTGCTTCACCCATGTCCTTCATCTCAAAAGTAGAGGACAGCCACTCTTTAGTGGCGACAATGGAGTCCAGGTCATTCCCAGCTAACAAAATGTCGTCGACATACAATGAAAGGATAAGAACACTTTTCTTGGATCGTTTAAGATATACGCAGTGATCTTCTTCAATCATCTCAAAGCCAACAGAGGTAATGGCATGATGAAATCGGAAATACCACTGCCTTGACGATTGCTTGAGGCCATATATAGAACGTTTTAGGCGGCAGACTTTGCGCTCTTGTCCTTTGGATACAAAACCCACAGGTTGTTCCATATAGATCTCTTCGTCAAGTTCTCCATTGAGAAAAGCAGTCTTAACATCCATCTGAAATAGTTCTAAATTCATTTGCGCGACAATAGCTAGGATAAGGCGGATAGAGGCAAACCTCACCACTGGGGAGAATGTCTCTTCGTAGTCTACACCCTCTCGTTGGGTATAGCCTTTCGCCACAAGGCGTGCCTTATACTTGTCAATTGAACCATCCGCTTTGCGCTTGACCTTTAGAACCCATTTGTTCCCAATAGTCTTGCGCCCGGGTGGAAGGTCAACTAACTCCCAGACTTTATTTTTAGCCATGGAGCTCAATTCTTCCTGTATAGCAACCATCCACTCATCCTTAGCACTTGAGGAAAGAACTTCTGCAAAAGAAGTTGGCTCTTCCTCATCTAAAGCAATGCTTAGGAAAGTATTCCCCTCAATCTCAAAATGACGACGTGGAATGTTTCCTCGCTTACTACGGCGAACCTGAGAATCGTGAGTATCTAGTGGTGGTGCACTCACACTATCTGGAATGCTCCCACTAGGCTGAAGACCACTACTATCTTCAGCGATTACAGGAGGAGGAACTAATCCCCCAGCCTCGCCTGAAGATGGTAAAGTGTTTTCAGTATCCTCTAACTCATAGAGTTCAAGATCCTCTTTTGTATTGCTTGTGCTAGGGAAATCCTTTTCTAACAATTCGACATCACGTGACTCTATTTCAGTCATTCCTCCATCAGGGTGTTCACCGTACATAGCGTAGCCTTTTGAGCTCTCAGAATATCTTATAAAGATATGCTTTCGAGCTCTAGGGCCTAACTTCCCGAACTTATGAGAAGTTGTGTGAACATAGCCTGCCGAACCCCAAGGGCGCAAGTGATCCAAATTGGGTCTTTCGCCTCTCCATAGTTCATAAGGTGTGGAGGAAACTGACTAAGAAGGCACTCTATTCAGTATGTAGGCAGCAGTCAAAAGAGCATCCCCCCAGAAGGATATTGGGAGGTTGGCCTGCGCCATCATAGATCTAGTCATATCTAGAAGAGTTCTATTCCTTCTCTCTACAACACCATTTTGTTGTGGAGTGTGAGGGATAGTTAATTGTCTGCGTATCCCCTTTTCTTCACACGTTTCTTTGAACTGATCAGATAAGTATTCGCGTCCTCTGTCAGTACGAAAAGTTTTTAACCTCTTCGATTGCTGATTCTCAACCTCTGCTATATAGCGTTTGAAACAATCCAAAGCTTCATAGCGGTGAGCGATCAGGTAGACATGTCCAAATCGCGTATAGTCATCAATAAACGTAAGAAAATAAGAGGCGCCATGACGTGCCTTAACGCTCATAGGTCCACATATGTCTGAGTGTACTAGTTCTAGAGGTTGATTAGCTCGTAAAGCCTTACCAAAAGGCTTTCTACAGGCTTTTCCTGCCAAACAAGGCTCACATATAGGTAGGTCGACCTTAGCGAGTGGGCCTAAAAGGCCTTCTCTAGCTAATCGGGCCATCCTATCTTTTCCTATATGCCCAAGTCTAGCATGCCAAGTAACTGAATCAACATCAACATTTGCAATATATGATAATGAAGTTGAAGAAACAGAATCAAATAAATCTATTTTAAACAAATTATTCCATAAAGATCCATGTCCACAAATAATATTATCCAAAATAATATTCAAACCACTACTATTAAAACTGAAAGAAAAACCATAGTCTGATAAAGCTAAAACTGAAAGTAAATTATGCTTTATTCCAGGCACATAGAGCACATCACGAAGAAGTAGCTTGGTCCCAGTGCTAAGGTGGACTTCGTACGAACCGACTCCTACAGCATCTTCACGAGCACCATTTCCCATGTAGACACTCTGAGTACCGGCTGGAATACGGCGATAATCTACAAATCCTCCTCTATCCCTTGTCACATGTTTTGTTGCTCCTGTATCTACAATCCACATAGGAATAGAATGAGCAACTAATACATGAGAACATACACAAATATGGAGAGGTGAAAATAAAGAGGAAAGGAAAGAGGATACCTTCTTTGGCTCAATGCAATCACGAGCAAAGTGGCCCTTATTTCCACAGTTGTAGCACTTGACTTTGGAAATATCTTTCTTCCCACCACGCTTGCCTCTTTTGGCTTTTGTTATCTTTTTCCCTTTAGGGCCATTTGCCCCAGCCTGCTTAGTCTGCTTTCCATTTCCATTTTGCCTGGGCCTATTTCCCTGACGTCTGCCACTCTGGGCGACAAGGACAGCAGCACGGTTCGCCTCTTGGCGCTCCGCCTCAAGCTCAACATGACGAGATATGTCAGAAAAATTCTTAATACTGTCATTGTGAGTCATTATTTGTTTCATGTGCACCCATGAATCAGGAAGGGAGCGGATAACAGCCTGAACCTGTTGCTCGTCAGAGAGAATGTGATCAGCTTCCTTAAGCTCACGAATCAAGGTGGACATCACTCGAAGATGCTCAGTCATCGTGTGCTTATTATCCTTACGATAAGTTTCGAACTTCAAAACAAGACCCCTAAGTCTCGTAGTGGACGTACCACCGAAGTCGAATCGAAGCTGATCCCACAGTTCTTTAACTGTCTTGAAGTGATCGTAATGCCCAATAAGGTCATCGTGCATGTGGCTTAGCATAGTAAAGCGGGCAGCACGATCCTTATTCACCCAAGCCTGGTAAGCCTCATGCTCACGCCGGCTGGCGGCAGTACTACTCCCAACTGGTTCAGTCATAACAGTGGTGAGACAATCAAGCAACTCATGCTGATTGAGTAGATATTGGATCTTACGGTGCCATATGTTGTAGTTGTTACCAGTTAGTTTATCTTCTTTAGTCATAGCGGCGATTACGTTATTGCTTGCCATTACTACATGAAAAAAGCGCAAAAGATTGACATTAATATTATTATTAAAACACATCTTTTTAATTTGTTCTAAAATCCAATTAGAAAATATTTTCTTCTCTTACATATTAAAATCGAAAGTTTGCAAAGCTCGCAGTCATCTCCTAATATTGTAAAATTAGAGCATATTTTCTAATTGATTTTTAAACAAATTTTATCCGATTAATGAACACATCTATTAATCATTTACATCCATTCATCATAATTTAAAATCACGGCAGATAAACAAATTATGATAACCAGTTTTGCGCCATACAACAATAAATGCGCAGGGTCCCACATAGTCCCCTTAATTAACAGTTTAGAGCTTGTGCTAAGATAATTCCTATGTATTGTTGTGCATTCAGAAATCATCCCCTTACATGTGGCTTAAAAAATCTCTCATTCTCACCAATACATCAATAAAAGGAGAAGAAGCCTATACATAATATCTACTGAAAGCCGGGCGGGGTATGTCCGATTGCACATATACATAGGAACAACCTTAAAACAGGAATTAAACAGGCAAACACTAGCTCATTCAACTGTTAATTTTCAGAATTGTCCATTTAATCATGCAAAACACATAACCTAGGCCTTTAAATGGACAATTATTGCTACACTCACCAACTTAGGGAGCGAGCATGGTCAAACATAACTATTGTGTTAACTACGCAAGTTATCAAGACAATAATCATTAAATAAAAGCATAAAAATCCATTAAATACTAAATTAAATGGACCACCAAAAATACATTAATTTTTCCAGAATGTCAAAATGCTCAGAAAATATTAATTTTCCATCCACTAAGTCAGAAAAAAATTTCTGTAATTTTCTGCAATTTTCGGTAATTTTTAGACATTATTTAAGTGTCAAAAAAAATACAATAAATCATTTTTATAATAGCACGACAGTAAAAAATATTTTGACAACATGGAAAAATTGCTTTCGGCCTACTGAATCCAAATATATTTTTTTCAGATTTTTATCGCATCGTTAAGGCCCTCAAAAAATTATTTAAAATTAAAATAATTAAAAAATACTATTTACTGTGGGCCAAAAAATACACAAAAAATATTTTTGGATTCTACATCAAAAACCGAGCCCCCACGCGCCAGGCCCAGCCCCACCCCACGACTTGGTTTGGGTACAGTTTGGTACAAAACCGAGAGTATAATTACAAAAAAAAAAAAAAAAAAATACTGTTCATCGTCTTCTTAAAACAGAAAATTTCCAGATTTCGCGATTTCATGGAGCCATGTTCAGAGGGTCATAACTTGCTCATTTTTAATCCAAAATTAACAAATAATATATGGTTGGAAAGCCCTCGCGACGTAGAACAATTATGTAAAAGAAAAACAGATTTTCATCGTCGTTTGATCCACTGTTTTTGGCCTCAAAGTTGGCAAAAAAAAATTCGGAACAACTTCAAATTGAAATTAGGGTTTCGATTTTCTCTCAATCCGTTCAACGAAAATTAATGAAATTTCGCGTACGAGTTCTTTATCAACACAGAAACAAAACCTTATAAAAATTTTGGATTATTACGCGCTCAATTTAAAACGAATTTAAATTGGTATTAATGGAGTTTATGTACAAAAAAAAATAATCCGACGAATAATCCAGCGATCAAACAAATTAAAAAGCTCTGATACCAATGTAATATAACAGTATATACACATAGCACATACGGGTTTTCGGATTACCTCAAAGGCGGAATGTAACCCGATGATCGATGCACGTTGTTTGATACGAGCCGACACCGAATCTGCGAGTTCTTCCTCCGTGTACGCTTCGCGTCTCGTGAAAATCCGGGTTGGCTACAAGAGTTGCCCCTTTGAATGTCACGCTCACAAATCCAAGATCCGTTGATGATGGATCAAGAGAGAGAGATGATTTTTGTAGGAGGATTTCTAGAGAGAGAGAGATACCGAAAATATGTATCGTATATTTTCTGTTGTTTTTTTTTTTTTTAATCACCAAATAGGATATCTATATATAACAGATAAGAGTTCCAAAAATCAAGGAGTTAGTTGGACTCTTCTTATCTGTTATATTTAAGACTCCTCTATTATAATAAATACTTAATTATTATAATAATGATTTATCCAACACTAAATTGGATAATCCATATCACGGTGGGCGGATTATGGATCCGGGTACAAAACCCGACCCATATATTAACACGATTGATAAACAAATTCGGAAAATTGTATGCTTATGGTACATATTTAGATTTTGTTTAGTAAAACTTTTGAAATGGCTAAAACTTTCCCTTTTTTTTTAGCAAAGAGGGACGGAACCCCCACACATTTTATTAATATTAAATGGAGAAAAAGCGTATCTTGTAGCTTACAAACTTAATTTCTAGAGGTTGGGCTCAATTCTCTAGAAATAAATAATGAAATATGGGGTTTTATCTTAACCCCATTTACATAAAGATAACTTGAAAATAAATATGGGGATTTATGATATCCCCATTACAACTTTTTTACTCTATGTCTAATTTGAGGAGTGTAAAGTCTGTCAAGCTTAAGTAAACCTTTAACCAATCTAGGGAGCGCGTTAAAATTCCAATACCAAGCATCAATTTTGGATGAAGAAGCTCGAGAAGCTAGATGATCAGCAACTGAATTCGATTGTCTCCAAACATGATTGAATGACACATTTTCTGAGCATTGGATATCTTGAAGCGTATTTTTGGCTTCCCAAGGTGGTTTCACCTTTTTCTGAACCACATCAATCAAGAGCTTGCAATCGGACTCTACAATCACTTTTTGAATATTTAATTCAGCTAACAATTTCAGTCCTTCAATAAGAGCCAAACTTTCAGCCATAAATGAGGATTGAATTCCTATATATTTTTCAAAACTTGCTATGATAAACCCATTAGAATCTCTAATCACCCCACCTATACCACTTTGACCTGGATTTCCTTTAGATGCGCCATCAATGTTTAACTTAAAAACTCCACATAGAGGATAAGTCCAATAACATTTGATAATCTGCACAACATTTGATAAGTCCAATAAAACTTTCACACACATATAGAAAAGAGCAATGTTATGATTGCAAAATACATTTCCCAAATCATCAATCAAATAAGGCATTACAATAAAGTATTGTACTATATCATTTTTGCTGCGCGTTATACAACATGTATTGCAACGTCACATTATTTGGAGAGAATTTATGATATATATTTGAGACTCATATCATTATTCAATATAAAAATACTACTGGTAATTCTAAATCTAACCTTCTTTTCAATCACTTGTTAGGGTGTTATGATCATGTTTACGTCAAATAGTAGTTATTTTAATTTATTGTCAAATAAACACGTCTAACTGATAAAAGTATTATAAGTAAATTCAGGAGACCTTTGCCAAAAAGTATTTTGGAGATTTTAATTTGTAGAGAGCTGGTGATTGATCACGTGAGCTCGATTTTATGTTGTGCATATTCTATTTTATTTCGTTACAAGTATAGAACTCGTGTGGGCTCCAAATAAGATAAAATATTTGAAATATTTCATAAATACTCAACTCAACTCAACAAAGCATTTTCCCAATTATTTGGGGTCAGCTACATGAATCCTATTTTTCCATTCCATTCTGTCCAGTGCAATATCTCCGGTTAAACCACATGCCATCATGTCATTTTTTATAATATCCCACCTATTCAAAAATATTTCATAAATATATGTTAAATTTATACATTAATTAAGTATAAAAACAACATGTAGGAAAATTATGTTTTATCAAATATGAAAACATAATGTTTCATACAAAGACTAAAAAATTATGTGAAATGGTTTGATTAGCTAAATTATGAACTACACCAAGTGGTGGCAACTAATCATGTCGTGCCGAATTCATGTCGATTGTTATCGGATCGTTTAATTTACAGTCACTACACATAGGACTCATTTTTAATCAACAAATAATATTTATGAAAATTTTGTCCTTAATTGTATCATTTTTGTTCCGCACGCGCGCACACACACTTATAATCGATTTGAAAAATCTTCTCCTACAAGTCCTGCTAGGGCTAGTTGAAGAAGAATGCAAAAGACCTTACAAATCATTCCTAATTTCTCGTTCCATTTGGTATCTTTTGGGGGTGTACTTTTTTGGTAAAAACTTGTTATGTATGGATCGTTCTGACATTAGCATTTTTTTCAATATTTCCTCCATCACAAATTAATACTACGTCCCAAATTAATAGTCGTGTTTCTAAAAACATTGGCCAGGTTACAAAGTTACCCTTCCGTACAATATCCATAAGAGAACAAATTAATGGTTTAAGTGCAAGTTTTGCATTCAAATGTATTCACCATTTTTCGGAAGATAATGTTAGGATATAACTTTTTTTAAATGTTTGACTTTCAAACGGCGATTATTAATTTTGGACGAAGGAAGTATATATATTGTGCATCAGCCTACTTTGTGCCACGCAGCTAATGACTCAAAACTTACTAAAGTTTCAAAAACTTTTTTCCTAACTCAAACCAAATAATTTTGTCACTTGTTTATTAGAAATATTTGATCTATTTTATTATTTATTTCCTTATTTGTTATACTCAACTTCTCATAAACGCTTATAAAACTACAAAAATTGAGCCAAAGAAACCTTCATCCTTAAGCATAAGGGGATGTGAAAGAACAATATACGTTAGCCTTTCAAGTTTGGTTTACATAAATTGGTGGTTGATCTTGATCAATCCAACACCAACCCACTTCCAAATGATTTAGACGTACACAACCAACAAAAGAATAAGTCTCTTGCATGTGAATATTACCCTCTAAAGAACGCTTTAAACTTTTTTATTCGGGTAAGACTAAGACCTTCCCCATGTTATCCAAAATTCTATGTGTATATTTCTATATATAATCCGGCAAAAGCTGCTCTTGTTTCATAACTAACCACTCTTAACCATACAAAATCGAAAGGCAGACCCCAGCTGCACCTAAATCCTATCTAATGTTTTGTTTTGACCTTCATGCATATATGCATTTTTTAAATTCGTTGCTTTAAACTTGTTGGCTTTAAATAATAACTGAAGATGTAATATGACGTGAATGCATCAATAAGTTAATAGAATTTGTGTGATTAAAACAATTTAACTGACCAGATTACTCATATCTCATCACTATGATAGTCAAACAGTACAGTGTTTTAAAATTGTCTTGCTTTAAAATTGTTTGTTAGCTTTCAACGACACCACAGTAAGAATTACCAAATAGTTTGCAAATTTTCACGATTTTAACCTTGGGAGTTACCGCCGCCTTGCTGTCCATATGTTTATTTATTTTCCCCTTGATATGTTATAGACAACTGTAACGGGATCAATTTTGTTCACAAATGTCAACTTTTTGACTGAGAGTGCATTAATCAATCAACTCTTTCATTAAGTTTGTCAAATTATCCTCCCCCAAAACTTCTTTACCTGAATGGAATCAACTCCACACCCTTGTTCACTTATAAAAAGCATGGCATATATAACTCCGATAGCCACATGCCCTTAAAGTTGACACCCCACTGACCAAGGCAACCCCTAGGCACATGCTTTACAACTAGGGTTAGCGGGCCACACACACAAACTGCCTTCCAATTAACAAACCTAACCGATAGGTCTGCACACTGTCTGTGGCACTATAGTTGGTCCCCTAGGCAAATCTTGTTGTCTCTTCAACCCATTTTTAGAGGTGATACAAAGACAAAACGGAACCGATCGATCTTGTGGACTTTAAGTTAATTTGAAGCAACACCACGACTCCTACTCATTATTTAAATTTTTTGAACCTACGTATCTTTTTAACCAAGATCTCCCCTTACACTAACAATGCGAGATGTGTCATGACAAACTCTACCGTTAAGTGTACTCACCAAGAAGGGAAATTACAAATGTTTCCAATAAATTATCGAACTCACTAACCAATATATTGCACTCTTAGAGCATCCCTAATGATTAGTCTAAACTTTTGAATAAGTGTAGTCTTTAGGCTAGCGACCTTCCCTACACTAAAATACCAAAAAAGTCACCATTTTCAACCACCCATTGTCACGGTCCTTGACCGTGATAAAAAAACAAGCGTGTATTATCACGGTCCTTGACCGTAACAACACACGAAATATTTTTTTTCATGGTCAATGACCATGACAAGAACATCAGGATTCCAGCCCTAAACGCACCCCATTTTCCCCTCCAAAACAAACACTTTCCCTCCTCTCTCTTTCATCAACTCGGTTGCCTCTATATATGGTGTGTGTGTGCACACGCGTGTGTGTGTGTGTGAGTCCAGGAAATCACAATTAAGTATTTCTAAAAAACAGGGCTATAAAAGAATCTATCAAATGGTCACAACTTAAGAATTTACATTGTTCAACAACTGCCTACATTCACGGAGGGAGTTTTCAATTCTTTATTAATTTCTCAGAAGTTCGAAATTACATGCCCCATTACCCCAGTATGAGGATTATATTATAACAGTGAAAAGCAGTTGAGTTGTACAAGGAACTCTCCTAACTTTTTATTGGCTTGGGTGATTCCTGTTTATCTCATCCGAGAATTTAGGTAACTAATTAAAGCCTGTGAATATCCACGTGATGAGTAGTTGTAATTATTCCCGTGATAGGCATTTGTAATTATCCATACGACACTTAAATTTGACTCGGGCAGCGTGTTGGGCCTCCTTGAATTGCCAAAAAATTGGCCCCACAATTGCCCCCAAAATTCGTTGCCAAAATTTGGCCAAAGTTGAGCCAAAGAATTTTAAATCCTTTATAGGCCCATATGTTTGAACCAAATAGTCTTGATATTTCCTGGTTGGACACGCTTGTGATTAACCAAAATCGGTAGGGGTACGCTAGTCTTTGTTGAAAATTTGAACCGCCAAAAATTATTCTTGAGCTTTGATCCATATGATTGCCAGCACATAGTTCGAACATCATTCGTCTCCAAACTCTGTACCTGTCGTTTTACTTCTCACTTCTGCTAAAAAAGACTTCTGAAGCTCTCGTTTTCTCTAGCTTCCTCAGCACACACACAACAAAACAGATAATTAGTGGCAAAAAAATACGTCACCAAAAATATTTTGTGATGAAAAAAAATTCATCAATCGTTCGTCACGAAAGCCCTGCCGGTAAAGGTTTTAGTGAGGAAATACAAATTTCGTCACCAAATAGTACACCTTTTGGTGACAAAATATTCTTTGTCAGGTAATAGCAGGCTTTTAGTGACAAAATTATTTGTAGCCAAAGATCTTATTTTTTGTCACAAAAATACAAATTTTATCACCTAATGTATATGATAATATGCAAAAGGATAACCATTTGGTGACAAAACTAATATACTTCGGGAACAAAATATTTTTTTCACGAAATGAATTTTATTATCAAAAAATTATAAATTTAGAACTCGTAATTTTTTCATTTCTCATATAGATATTTAGTCAAATAAATATTAATTATAGAATCGGTTAAATTTCATCGACATTATATAAGTAATCAACTACCATCATATACATAATTAAAATTAAGGTTCAAAATATTATATAAATAATACGAAAGCATTCGTACAAATATCTCAGAACTATTGATCAATTATAAAGTAGCCTATATCGTTTGTTACAATACATCAAATAAGGCATTAGTTTCAAACATTATATTTTCTAAGGCATCAGTTTCTAATCAATTACAAAGTAGCCTCCAAAAAAATAATTCCTAACAAGTTTGTTAAGTTCTCCTTCCATCTTCATCATCATCAATAATTTCCAAAAAACAGTCCTCACAACGTCTCAATTTGCAATTCAAAAAGTACCAAGACATTGGTTTCTAAATTTATAAGTCTATTAATAATTGATAAATAGAAAAACATCAACTAAGAAATAACACATATTGAGCTAAACACCAAAAAAATTACGAAATTCAATTTTATTTTTAATGTTTTAAAAAAATTCAGCAGAGTTTCCTTTGTTTATATACTAAAACCATCCTGTTAAATTAAAAAATAAAAAAGTCAAGAAATCCAACAAAGTAATTATAATAAATTCAACATTAAAATTATTAAAACTTACCATATAGTAAATGTGAGAGGAAGGAAATTCGATGCTTTTAAAGCATCACACATCTTGTCGAATCCAGATTGACGAGCCTCTAAATGTTTCAGACGCTCATCATGAGCCTGCAGTTGTTCCTTTAACTCACGATTCGCTCTCTGAGCTTCCCCAAGGGCCTCCAACTGTGCGTCTCGTTGTGATGTTTTTGATTTGGAAGCTTTCAGTCCATGTCCAATACCTATGATATATCCCGATTTAGTACCAAGTACTAGATCTGCTATCTCATCGGGAGTCAAAGGTTCACTACCCTCGTGAGTAGGCTCAGCTTGCAGTCGTTTCATCTCAATCTGCAAACCAAATTAGTATATATCATTTCATGGCACTGTTCTAAAAACCCCGCATAGGCTTCGCCTAGGCACGCCTACGCTTGAGGCTTGGGAGAAACGCCCCGCCTTAAGCTTTTTACGCCTTATTCTTGGTAAAACCCTTAAGACGCACTTTTTTCTAAAAACAACCATGCTTTAGTGAAACGATATCACCTTTTAAAGAATTTTTTTTACAAACCGGACCATTATCTCATCCAAAATAATCAAATAGTATTTTAATTTACAAATATTCAGACATGTTTTTATGATATGTACAATTTTAGTATTTTAATAGCCTTGTCATGGGTAAAAATATTAAAATATATTAAGAAGGCCTAAACGCCTTTTCATGCCTTTTTACGCCTTAGGACCGCCTAGGATTCTAAGGCTTAAGGCTTGGTCTCCACGCCTTGATCACTCCCCTCGTTTTTTAGAACCTTATTTCAAAGTATGCATTATCCTATGAAATCGAGTATAATGACAGTGATATCTAATAATACTTTACTGTCTCCAAATCAATCTCTACGCAAGTGATGAAAGTAACCTCTAAAGACAATTACTTCGGTTTAATTCACTCTAAAAGCACTTGAAAAATTAAAATTAAAATACTTGCATACAAAATTTGAATTGAATCCCATTAATCTCATTTGCTCAGACTCATCTTTTTTGTTAAAAAAATGCGAGTGGGGTGGGGTTAAAAGCTACACTAACAAAACGATATAATAAGTAAATGAAATTTAGGAAATTAAAATAGATGGGTCAACCTCGACTAGTTTTAACATATTATGATTACTAAAGAATAGACATAAATATATAAATACCTACTTGTTCAATGAAATAAACAAGCATAAATACGGGTAGATAACATACTAGGTTTTAACCAAGGAAAAAATTGACAAAAAAAGTTAACGATTCATATATATACCTTAATTATCATATTGATGAGTTTGAATATGTTTTAAGTTGTTTTATTTGAAGATGAAGGTAGAGTATTCCAGGTATCTTGTTGAGTTTAAGGTTGATGATGAACGTAAACATGGTGTTGAGGATACTATGAACTCTTACAAGGTTGCTCGGGATAATGCACGGACTGATCTGGCTCCAACGCAACCCATAAGGTTGGGGCAAGCACTCAATTTTTCAATGTTCTATTATGAGATTCTCAATTCATATGACAAGGCTTGTAGTATGGTGAAACATGCATTTAAGGAAGCCATGGCAGAGTTGGACACTTTGGGTGATGAATCATACAAGGACAACACTCTCATCACGCAACTCATGAGGATAATCTCACTCTTTCGACTTCAGATGCACAGGGCCAGTTGAACGAAGCTTGAGTGTAAGTTGAGCAGTCAATATCATGGACTGGAGGAGGTGGGCTTGAATGTTATTTTGTTTGTTCTAGCTTATTATTTGTTGGTCTAAGAAATGGGCAAAAACACATGGTAAAATACACACAAATAAATAAATGGTAATAAACGGACGATTAGGAATTGAATCATTTATGTTATATCTCATTATGATCCAAGGCCACAATTTTCAAATAGGTATCCAATATGAGAAAGTGAAATGATAAATTTTTCAATTCAAAATTAGTAAAAAAATAAAGAAATAAGAAAGCCCATACTCACCATCAGGCACCACAATTTGACCAGATTCAGAATTCTCTGGTTTTCTATTTTTGGTATTGAATGGTATCGTATTCGAACCACTTCTTTGCCAATTCAGTGCTTTCAATTAAGCTTATTCAATCTCAAAAAAGATATATAAGACAATCTTCAAGATAGATATTTTCCTGTCTTGATCTAAATCGTAATCTAGGTGTTATAAGGAAAGGACTAAAGATACAAAGGCAGGTTGATCAAAACAAAAAAGGAAGTATTTCACACCCAATTATCTAAACCATTGTGCTCTACAACAACACTTGGGATTAGGTATGAAGATTATTAACATATACAAAAAACAATTAGTGAACCCACGATTAATTACATAAAATACTTATGTGTTTAACTAGTTTGTGATGTGTCCCAAAAGATCGCTTACTATTAGAACTAAACATTTTAGTATGAGATGATTATAAAATCATACCCAAGACTATGATCCTGCATCATATCTCCTTGATTCCCCAAATTCTTACTTATTTTGAAAAAAATAGAAAATTCTTACTTATTTCACCCCTTTCGTCTTAGATAATATGACCGAGAGTAGCCTTGCAAATAGGCACCTGCCAGTGCAAATACGAGAGTTAAAGGCAAACAAATGATAACATAATATAAAAACATGAAAAGCTAAAAAACACAAAAGATTTGAATCTGAAATTCAGAACAAGTAAAAAAGAATAAGATGTTTAAACTATAAAGATATAATTACCACTACCCTCGCGGAAGTTCAAAATCATCCAAAGATAATAATTAAAAATAAAGTGTTAAATTGTATACATAAGCCCGGCTCAACAGAGATACTTCTTAACTGTCAATTTTTATTACAAATAGTGCTATAACATGCATTATAATTTGAATTACAAACAATCCATTTAAATGTCAATATTGGCCTTGTCTATAAATAATGAAGACAAATGAATCAACGAGTTTGAATGAACCAACGATAAAATTTGCATTAAAATTTTCTTAACAGAGAATAGCAGTCAAAATAATCATAACAGTAGACATGAACCAATGATAGAAGGAGCTGATTGATAAATAAATCACAACAGCATATATGAACAACAACCATGAGTTAACAATAAGGGGAGCTAATTGATAAATGAATCACAACATATATCGAGTTATAACAGAGAACAACAACATTCTTACCAATGTAAATGAATCATAACAGAGAACAACAGAAAAAAATAATGAGTGTGAAGTACAAACTTTATATGTTATGAAATCTGTGTAAGCTACAAAGTCTATATGTACTCACCTGTTATGAGAACTTGTAATGATGTTCAAACTTTATATGTTATGAAATCCGTTTAAGATATAAAGTAATGATGTTCGAAATTTATATGTTATGAAATATATTTGAATACTAACTCATGTCATAACTATGTTACCTTACTGGGTTCGAGGTAGTATTAAATCAAGAAGTTGCAGATTTCCCAAAACAGTTGAATTTAAAGTGTGACTTTCAATTTGAGAGGAAGAATGGAACATAATTTTCTGCTACTTTTGCGTTCTCCAAGATTCTAACAAAGTAAATAACTCTAGCCCCTCCACATTCACATTCTTTTTTTTATACAGAAGGCATATCATTAAAAAGAAGGCAAATCATTGAAAGTGAATAATTAAAATCCATATTTGAAGTCACAATCCTAAAGAAACTTCATATGCTCGTCGTCTTAATTTTAAAGAAGAAGAAAGTGTGAAGCTGAATCCTAATATAAGACCCACAAAATTTGGATCTTCTATAAGCAATATCAGGGAGAAATTAGATGGAAATTTAGGCAACATACTGTCCATCTCGTACTACATCAGCGAATGTAACTTTTGCTTCATGACCCGACAGCACCTTGACATTATTAAAATCTCTTGCTGAACAGACCTTAGCTATCATATCATATGAAGCATTTACCAAAAAGTATCCCTCTTGAGGCTTAAATTTCTTGCTGAACAGGTTTAAAATCTCTTGGGGGTATTATCCACATTCTCATTCTTAAAAATAACAAAATTTACTTAAATAACAACGTGTAAAAGCATAGAATGCAACCATGTAATAGACAAGAATACATTCTATGGTGATTAACACTCAAAAAAATGTCTATAATAGTTTGCCAAACCCAAGAAAGATCTCAAGTCAGTGACCTTACAGTTTAATCAGCGAATTAGCAATTGGAGGGTTAATCAGTGATCAAGCAACCATGTAATGGACAAGAATACATTACAGTAAAAACAAAATAGGTATTTTAATTGAAAAGAATACATTATAGTAAAATCTGCGCAGCTTATCAGTGAACATGAACCTTATCAAAATAAGACAGAATAAAAACAAATTATGGTTGAGGTTACAACATCAGCAATATCAGTGAACATGCCCCTTTACAAAATACTACTGATATTTTTCACAGTGATAGGAGGATACTAAGTATCATAAAAACAATTTAAACTAATATAGTTAGCAAAGATATAAAACAAACTAATAATATAAACAAATAACTTGGAAGCCAAAGATGGACATCCAAACCATTACATACAAATTTAATTCTTGGCAATCCATTAACACGAAAAATAACTTGTCAATTCTTTTAACGGCGATTCCAATTCATAAAACAATAACTTTTAAGAAGAAACTCATAATAAATGTAAAGGGACCTTTTGAATTTATCTGTATTGCACTCCACAATTCATTCTTCAGTGTGATTGGCATTTTAGGCCAACTTGGATACATTATCGGCACAAAGCACTTCACCACCAAGCTCGCTAATTCTTATTTTTCTTATACTTATTGGTTACCCTAGATCATTGTATATGAATCTTATTCGTTCATCATGGTTTTTTATTTTACTCAACCGTTTTAGCATGGTCGCACCTCTACCTTTTCTACTATACTGTGTAGGCTTCTTCGCATGTTCGATTTCAATAACTTCCCTTTCTAGTTACAGCGAGTGCTGTAAAACACACATCAAAAAGAGTTGCAATATATAGTTCAATAATACAAATTAATATTCCAACAAGATCCGTAAAATTTACTGTAATTGAAAACTACATATTTTTAAGGAATAAAACCCAACAAATATCAAGAACCATATTTTCAAAGAAATATCCGATGTAGATTAAATTGATGCACATAGGTTAGGAAAAAATTTCAAGGACCCAAGAAATATTTTTAATGAATAAAACCCAAGAATTATTATGAATCCAAGTATAATGCTCCCTAACATCAAACACACCCATTAAGACCACAAACTAACAACACATATCCTGACATTTTTTTCTCATGTCTACACCTCCCACTGAATACATCCCAATTATCTAACTTCATGCTCAAACATTATAAGAAAAATGTACATATATTAATACCTATAAAAAATAGCAAAATTATTACTTCAAGCTAAAACATATCATCAAATGCATAATGTCTTAATAGAAAAATACAACATAAATGGAGAGATAGTCTACAAACTAAGCACAAATACAAAATAAATAACAATAATCTAGAAAAATCATATTCAATTAAGTGCCCCTACTTTTTTTTAATGAAAACCTCACATTAGAAACAAAGAATTTGTAAGCCACGAACCCAAATCAATTTCATAATGTTCAAGTTTATGTTTCATACTAAGAACCAAATTAAATTATTAACATACAACAATTGTCATCAATAATTTCCAATTAACAATATCAAATAACGATTTCAAATAAATTTCATCTAACGATTTCAATTAACAATGTCCATAATCTCATAAATACAAATCAAATATGAATTAGAAATTTAAACACAACAGGGGAAAGAAAACTAAAAAAACAATCATTCAAATCTAAGAACAAAATGACAAATCTTAATGTATCTAATCGAGGTTGAGATGTAGCTTACAAAATCAATGTTTATCCAAGTGAATTCAACCAAACTTGTAGAGGAAAACGAACCAGGTGGAAGACGAACTGACTTTGGAACCAAACGCAGAGGATGAACGGAGGATTTTAGCATAGGGTTTTTGGTATTTGTTTCGAGCTAGTGGGAGTCTTAAAAATTTTAAGGATTTTGGCAAGCGGGAGTCTAAAATTTATCTCAGTTTGGTACCCGCTTGTTTATAGGGATTTACAGTTGGTTTTTTATGGGAGATTTAGACACCAACAAGACGACGGTGGTGAGGATGGAATTCATATGAGAAAACTTAGGCGTGTCCGGCTTGGTGAGAGATGAGAACGAGAATCGGCATGGAGGAAGAGAAAAAAAGGTTTTGGAGGAAAACGATTTGAGGGTGTAGAAGAATCAGTATCTCATAATATTTTGTTATGTTTTTACTAATAAATAAGGAATTTTTTTTGTCACTAATTAATTTTTTTGTGATTAATTTATTCGTCGCTAAATATATGATAATTTTGTCATGAATAGATAAGTCGAATTTTCTAACACGCGGGAACAATGGCGTCAAAATTTTTATGACTATTTGGTGACAAATATTATTAACTCGTCACCAATTTAACATTATCCCATAAAATTCATGACGGAATTAATTTTCCTCATAGAAAGGTAATTTTTAGTGACAAAATTACTTTTGTCCATATTTTTCTTGTCACTAATAAGACATATCATTGTAGTGCCTCTTGCTTTTTTAATCTTTTCCATCTTCATAGCCCTCCTCTGATGTACACTTTTGCCATTCCTCCATTATTGTTAAAAATGGTGCACATTCTTCATGAAAAGAACTTAGATGACTAGGAAGACATATTTTATTCCTTCCTGGGTTACTATTGAGTGTGTCCCCCTGCCCAGAAACCCTATTGCGGTTAATGGGGTCACTGGATCCATACGCTTACCGTGGTTCAGGGGGATTAACTTTCCCCCTAAATCATCTTTTCTTAGAGTTATGTGAATACTTTGAGGTAGTTATTTCTCAATATGTTTCAAATACTTGGCATATTATTAATGGGGTGCATAGGATCAATGAATTGTATGGGACCCATCTAGGGATCCCAGAAATCAAATATTGTTACTCTTGGTCTCACACCAATGATAATGTTCAATACCTGAAGGCAAGGAAGGCCGACAGGGTTCTTGTGGTGAACCTTTCGGATTCCAATAAGGGATATTAGGATTAGGGTTTCATTTTTCGTAATTAGCAATATCCCCCTCTCCCCGAGGGCGAACAGTACGCTGGATTTCTATGCCCAGTTTATGGGAGCGATATAGGTTGACACTTTGTCTTTTATGACTTTTTGTGAGTTTTCTTTCTAAATTATGTTGATTGGTGAACTTTATTTTCTTTGTTTGAACAGCTCGATGAAAGAATAGCGAGCCCTACTTTGCCTACATCAATAGGGTTGAACTACTTAAGGTTTGGAAGCTAAGGGAAGCTCTAGCTGGTGGTGATCATCCTCGATCAGCCTCCTTTCTTCTCGAGTATAAAAATTCTACTGACAGCTTCATTGCTCGTCTAGTAGATAACATTCTTGATCTCTCTCTGCCCTACGAGGAAACTTCTGTCTCCTCCTCTTTCGAATCCCTCGACATTAGGTCCAATCTTGTTGACAAAGAGGACTTAATGGCCCTCAAAAAGAGTATTATGTTGATCGAGGAAGATAATATTGAGGTTAGTGCCTCTTCTCCCAAGACCAAGTACTTGAAGAGGACTGAACAAGAAGGCCCGAAGTTCGCTGATTCGAACTTGGTCATTCGAGAGAAGAACAATAAAGACAAGGTCCCTATGGCCCCTCAACCCTTCAAAAAAATTGACTTTCTCCACCTGTGAGGTCTTCACATGAAACATCTGTGCATAGGAATCCTTTCCTGGACTATGGTTTTTTGAAGGGTGTTGTGCTCACCACTGATTGTGAGTAGCTCAAGCATCTTCCCTATGAGCAGCTAACATCCCATACTTTTTAATCACTATCACTAGTAAGTCAATAACTTTTTCTTCTCAATATTTTTATTCTTTCTCTGCTTTGAGATGGATGTCATTAATGTCTTCCTTGTTCGTTTGCTTATAGTTTGTGGCATTAGTGATGATCTCAGTGAGTTCTCTATAAATCGAAGGAAGCCTTGGCCAATGTTAAAAAGACTATAAGGAGGAGAAAAAGTCTACCAGTGTCATCATGGGCACGCTGAAGACTGAGAAAGACCAATTGAAGGTTAAGAATGATCAACTGAAGGCCGAGAATGCTCGGTTAATAAAGAAAGCTGAGGGCTTTCCTCATCTAAAGAGGCGAGCTACGAAAAAGGCTATATTGAAACCTTTAATGATGCCAAATGTCAATTGGCGTATAGTCATAAATCAAGCTTAAAAAAACGGTTAGGTTGCAACCTTGGTGAGGACAAATCTCCCAGTGGAATTTAAACTTTTTGGCAAGCATAATCTAGGATCTCCACTAAGAATAGAGGAGGAAGCCACCACCTGTGCCCCAGTCGATCAAAGTGGGGATGAAGCGTCCAAGGACAAGGCCTCGAAGAATGAGGAGCAGGTGAAGAAAAAGTTCACTTAATATAGGGTTATTTTTCCTTTATATTCTTGTACCTTTTTCGCTCTCTATTTGTAAGGGCTTTTCCCATTTTCAAATTATTAATAAAAAATCCTTCTCTTTGTTCACTACGATATTATCCAGACACCTTATTGAATTTGTTTTGTTTTTTTACTTTCTGTAGTCTGTTGTCTAGGATGTTCCTTCCTTTATGGGAAACTTAAATGTCCTTTATCCAGATGCAAGTGCTCAAGCTTATTGAGCATTTGTGTCTTTTCGTAAAGGTCTCAAGAAGATGATTCGTGCCTAGAAGAGTCAGGCAACCTTGGTGGCCAAGTTGAAGGATAATATTAAGTTCTTAGGGGACGTGGTCACCCTAATGAAAAAAGAAGTGAATACCCAGAAGGTTCATCTCGCTAGGGCAAAAGACATTGGGGATCTTGGTGCTATTCTTCAATCTGAGAATGATGACCTCAAGAAGAAGCTTATTGATGCTAAGGAGAGTAGCCAAAGAGGTCATGTTATGGTCATTGGACTTAGCCGTGATGTGACCAAACTTCGTTACTTGTTCAGGATAGACTGTGATAAAGGTTGGGCGAATGCTCCCGTTAAACTAGAGGAGGCCAAGAGTGTGTCCAATAAATATGGTTGGCTGAATGCCTTGGGGCCTTTAAAAGTTACCATGGACTCTCAACTTTAGTATATGTACCAAGTTGACTTCCTGACGTACAGGCATCCTCCCTTTGGCAGTGAAAAAAGTGGGTCCTTTTGGATGTTGTCCCTCTTCAGCTTACTCGGAGCTATCTAACTTCATATGATAGTGACGATGTGTTTCAACCAGACCCAAATGATAGCCGAAGAAAGGAGATAATTGAATTCCTTTCCCAACTACCATAAATTTTTCATTTTTTATGTTTGAACTTTATTGTAAATGATATTTTGTAACTTAAAACTTTATATTGTAATAACTTATTTATTCAATACCAATCTTGCATATTTTCCATTCCTTTATGCTAAGCATGTGATTTATTTTCTTATCTTACCTTTTAGGTTGTGTCGTCACACTACCTTAGGCCTAGAAAAAACTATAGCAAAAATGCATTTGGGTCTTACCTTTTAGGTTGTGTCGTCACTGATCTGAACCTGTTTAGAAATTCCACTCGTCTAGTGATCCTCTGGATGTCCTTAATGGTCTTTGGGGTCTTCATTTCTATCAAGGCTTTGATCTTCTCCGAGTTTGCCTCTATTCCCCTCTGATTTATGATGAATCCTAAAAAATTACTAGCTCTAACATCGAACACACACTTCGCTGGATTGAGTTTCATTCTGTACTCGTTCATTATGTTGAACGTTCTTTCAAGGTCGGCCACATGTGTGTCGACCTTCAAACTCTTCATAAGCATATCATCGATATATAACTCCATCGTCTTCCCTATCTGATCTTCTAATATCTTATTTACTAGTCGCTGATAGGTGGCCCCGGCATTCTTTAAACCAAAGGGCATGACCTTGTAGCAGTAGGTCCTTTGTCAGTGATAAAGGTTGTCTTCTCTTCATTGGACGGTTCCATAAAGATTTGGTTATAGCCTGAGTAGGCATCCATAAAACTCATCAATTTGTGACCGTCCGTGGCATCTACCATCTGATCAATACGAGGGAAAGAGAAGTTGTCTTTAGGACATGACTTGTTCAGATAGTGAAGTCCATGCACATTCTCCACTTACCGTTGCCTTTAGGTACTATGATAGCATTTGAAAGCCATTCAAGGTATATCACATCTCTCATGAACTCAAACTTCTCAAGATTTTTAACCTCATCTCTTATGACCTCGTACTTATCCCTCGAGTAGATCCTCCTCATTTGATTTATCGACTTTGCACCATCAATAACATTCAACTTATGAGATATTACTTTTGGGTCAATCCCAGGCATGTCGTCATGACTCCATGCGAAGATGCTCTATCTCTTCCTCAGAAATTCGATCTGCTCATCCTTGATCTCTTGTTTTAGGGCTTTACCGACTTGGATAGTTTTTTCGGCTCGTCCTCATTAAGGATGATGGATTCTAACTCTTCTGCGGCCTCCCCTTTCTTGATTTTTGTCTCGTCTCTGGTATCAAGGGTGTCAATGTTATATGTGGTTGTTACTTTCTTGTGTGCTTCTCTCTCCTCTGATGAGTTAAAGTAGCACTCTCGTGTCGACGTGTGGTCACCTTGAACTTCCCCTACTCCATAAGGAGTCAGAAATTTTATCATTTGGTGAACCGTCGAAGGCACGACCTCAAACTCTTTGAGAGATACCCATCCCAATATGAGGTTGTAATCCAAGAAGACGTTCTCATCCATCATAAAAAAATTAATCTTCTTGGTCAGCCTCTTCGGCCCCTCGTCTCCCATTTTGACATCCATTTTGTACATCCCTATAGGGTAAACCTTTTATCCACTAAATCCTACCAGAGGATGATGGTACGAGACGAGCCTGGCCCGGTTAAGTCCTAAGCCTTTGAAGCACGGCTATAACATGACATCTGCAAGGCTTCCTCTATTTACCATGATTCTCGGTACCTCACATCCGTGTACCCTCGTGGTAATAATGAGCGGGTCTTCATGAGGAGCTAGGATACCTTTAAAATCTAGCCTTGAAAAGCCGATTATGAATGTTTTCATATCCATTTTCTTCCCTTTCTCGGGCTTAACATCAATAGAGGCTGAGTTTACAACCTCGTCCTTAGTTATTGCCTTCGCCTCGACCATGTGTTGCAGTCGGCCACCTCAGAGCCTCCTACTGTTAGGACACCACAAATCATGCCTACACTAAATGAAATCATATTAAGCCTCTTCACTGGGACGTTATCATCCTTTGGTAGGAGATTCGGATCATCACTACCATCATCCGAAGGGTTATATTATTTGGCTGGAGCATCCTTTCTGGTTTTATAATTTCTCCTCTTTCTGGGGTCGCCTCGGCCTTCGTCATCTCGACCTCATCCTGAACCGCTCTTATTAACATATTTCCTCAACTTACCAGACTTCAGCATTTTTTCTATCTCATCTTTGAGGGCGAAGCATTTATCGGTGATGTGCCTATGATCCTGGAGAAATTTGCACCAAAGATTTCTATTTCTCTTATGAAAAGTTATCTTCAACTTTTCCAGCCACCTAAGAGACCTGTCATTTTTTATCTCATTCAAAATGTGCTCACAACTAACTGTTAGAGGGTTATAGTCTACTAACTTGTCGTCTATCGGCCTTTTCTTGCTATCCTTCCCCTTATACTTCTGAAACTTTCCATCAATGTGGGCTCTCTTTTCTTCATATTCCTTGGTGGCCATCGCCTCCTCTGCGTTCATGACTCTTTCGACCATAGTCAGGAGTTTAGCCATGGACTTTAAAGGGTCCTCGGCCAGCTTCCAGAGTATCTTTCCTTTCTGAAGACCTCCTATAAGGGTTGTCATTGCGATCCTTTATTCATAATATTTTACTTTAACTTTTCCTTGTTAAAACGGGTTATATATTCCCTTAGAGTCTCGCCCTTCTCCTATTCGATGTACAACAGGTGAGTCGTCTACTTCCTAGGTTTCACCCCAAAGCAAAAATTGTGGACAAAACTATCGGCTAGCTGCTTGAAACACCCTATTGAGTTCTTAGGAAGGGAGGTGAACCATACGTGGGATACCCCTATCAATGTGATAGAAAATGCTCGGCATCTCATCTCGTCTGAAATTTAATAGATGTCGGAGTTATTGATACATCTCCACACGATGCATTGGATTTTAGCTCCCTTCATACTTCAGAGTAACCATCGGTGACTTGAACTTGGACGGATTTGGGTAGTTCATTATCTTTGCCACAAATGAAGATCCTTTAGCATATGCCCTCTTCAAGGGGTCTCGTCTTTTTATGATATCCCCTATTATGTTCTCCAACCTCTGTATGGACTCATACTAAGACTTATCTACTGTAACGTCAACTTTTATAGGGATAGCATTTTCCTCAGCCCCTTCTCAATCGTCTGGCCGAGCTGATTGTTCTCTGTTAACTGGACAGGCCGAGGGTACCCTCTCTGCACAGCTAGGTCGATTAATGACCTCTCTTTTTTCCTCTCGATATTGAGGAGGTCTGCAGTCGTCTCTCCTCTCATTTCTTCTTGAGTCAGTTACACTCCTTGATCTGTACAGAAGGTTCCTCAGATCTCCCCGAGGGCTGAGCCTATCAAAGGTTGACCCCCTGCTTAGCAAGGCTAATCACCATGGTCTGTCGTCCTGGCTCTGTCGACGCTCTTGCTCCCAACTCAATTATAAAGGGTGAATATTGCCCCTAGATATTCGATATGGTTCCCAGTATTCCCTCTCTTCTTCATCCTCACAGAGGTCGTCTCCCACCCTATCATCACGAAGTTCTTAGTTCTTCCTCCCCAGGCATAAACGCAAGGGTACAACAATGTCTCTCCATATCTGTTATGGAGGGAGATACTTTTCTAGTGTCGGGGGTGGTCCCTTGGCTTGTTGATTTGGGATTCTTTCTCTAATAGCCGGAGTTACAAACTCAGCTCCAACGCCACTAGTTTTGGCCGTAAAATTCTGGCTAAACATACCGAATTGATTTTTCATTTACAGCACAATTATAGTATAACAATGGAGATGGATATATGTATATATGATAGAAGGAGGTGAGGATAAGAAGATGAACTCAATGATTTAAAGTGGTTCGGTCGATAAGGCCTGCATCCACTGTGTGAGTGTGTGAGAAATCCACTAAACAAGGGAACTCATGGCCATGGATATAATACTTAAAGCTCTCTTTCTCTTCTGTATAAAATTGGACAGAGTTATGTTAGGGTTTTAAATTAAGAGAGATCGATCCCTTTTCATGTATAAGATGAAGTGTGTATATAAGGCTTGGGGGTGTAATGTACCCCCAAGCATGTAATCAACATGTGCATGAGGAAACTCCTAAAAATATTAAGACATCTATCCATAGCACATGGATATAATAATTATGTAATATTCCCTCATGTGAGGGAATGATCTTGTTATAACAGAATTGTCCACGTGAGCATGCCACTTCTGTACTTTCATATGCTCGCGCTGCTTGGTGTCATTCGTTGGGAGCTCGACCTAGCAGGATACGAGGTTACTAACTCCGATAGGATGGTCCCATGCTCACAGACATAAATATGACTTTGGCTGAATAAATCAGACCGAGGTTAGATTTGCACGGTCACTCTTGTTATCGCCTATGGCAGAGTACGAAATTAGTCCTTGCTGAACACGTGATGCTCTTGCAGTCTCGACTTTCCATATAGTCGAGACTTATTGAGATGAGGTCAAATCCTATCCAGACGATCCTTCCATAGGTCTGTGGGACTCTTATGGAGACTCGGCAATGAGATGTGATGATACTCTTCCTCTAAGATGAGGGTTCACTTCAGTCATATCAATCACCCCCAGCCCTTAGCCTTATGTGTGAATAGGAGGTTAAGGGGTACGTATTGTTGAATGCATGATGAGACGTCTCTGATGTTTTGGTTATATATGGCTTGATACATGAGTGGGTGACACATGTCACTCACCTGATTGGTTGGCATTTTCCTCAAGTTGGGTTTGGTGGCTCCACGCTTGGGGTTTCATGCCTTTCATGATGGAACCATTAGGAAATGTGCATAATCATTAGGGAATATTTAAAACAATAACAAACAAAGGTTTTCTTTTTCTCCTCAAACAAACCTTCTCACCTTTGTCGTTTCTGCAAAAAAAAAATATAGCCTTTCAAATCTCAAAACCTGTAAATCCTCCAATCTTCAGTCGCCTCCTGCTATTCCCCATATCTCAAGAGCTTAAGTTTGCTCAGGTAATCCTCTTCACCCCCTATTTTCTTTATGTCCAGTAATTCGAATCTTTGTATTACTTTTCCTGTCATCTTTCATATTTTCTGCGCGACAATTTTTATCATAATTGGGGGGGGGGGGGGTTGAAGAGGGTAGTTTATCGGTGGTTTTTAGGTTGCTTGTGTGGTCATGAGAGTTTGGCAGGCTTAGGATGCCATTTTTTAGTTTTTTAGGCAAACTTCGGTCATCATCTTCGGTTGGTCAAGTTAGGGTTATTCTTGACGTTCTTAGGAAAACCTTTCAAATTCCCAAGGTTTGATCCTTGAGTCAACTACAGTCAAACTTTTAAGTTGTTTGCCCTTTATTACCTTTTCCTATTTTACCCAAGTGTAGCCTCGTCCTTCAGATGCTACGACCTTTGTACAAGTTAGCAGAGGACTTCCCTAGCCTGAGAGAGAAGTGCTTTGACAAGATTAGGTAAATAAAGGAAGCCCAAGCCGAGAGTCGAAAGGCCAAGGCTTTTTCAGTTCATCTGATCTTTCCACCACCCTTGGCCATAGTATACCCCCAAGTCATTGAGGCTCGTGAACCAATGTCAGAGTCGTCTGCTGCTGACCTTATGTCCACCTCTCAACAAGTCGAGACCGTGGATTCATACGAATAGGCTATGGATTATTCCCCTATGCAAAGTGTAGAGTCTGATGTTGAAGAGGTTTCCTATCGTATCTCGTCTTCTAAAGGAGCTGAGTCATCACATGACTCTAATTTTATGGAAATATTAGAATCCAATGTTGCAATCCCGCCTCGAATAAATGTCACTCTATTATCGTCTATGACTGGAGTTGAGTTCGTTGAGAGGTTCCCTAGTGGTGACCCGAACAACACCCAGGCCGAGGTCCTAGAGAATAACAATGAGGGGGAGAGTGAGGTTGACACCTACATCGTCGTTGAGTATGAGGGTTTAGTATCTGAGGCTAATCTCTTAGTCTCCAGACACCTCTACGGCATAGATCCCGCTATTTCTATGAGGATACCTCTCGAGAATGAGAGGGACTTTCACGTACGAGATGGTGATATATGTGTCTACGAGTAGATGTTTATGTTAGGTTTTCATCTGCCTATTCACCCCACAATCCGAGCCATCCTTTCTCACATAAACCTTACCCCTTCTCAGCTATCTTCGAATGCGTGGAGAGTTATGATTGGATCAATCGTCCTTTAGAAGGTTGTACAACAAACCGACCTTCCAGTTCACATATTCCTTGGTTGTTACACACCATCATCTTCCAAGACTCACCCAGGCTACTATTATTATGCATCCAAGAAATTTGGAAACAAAATTATATTGGTGACTCAGACCTCTAACCACAATTGGAAACCCCAATACTTCTTCATTTTGGGTGTTTGGGAGTTCGGCCACAACCAAGTGTGTGGGACTGCGCCTAAAACTCCTCTGAGGTGGGCTAAGGTCCCCATATCGGCCAAAGATGACCCGAGATTGAGCCCTGATACCTACGAGAAGATTAGCAAACTTTATAGCCAAGGCGATAAAGGTCGTCTTATAAAGTTTGAGCATCTGATGACCCCGTACTACCTTGGTCAGACAGGTCTGGGGGGCCTGACTGAACTTCGTAAGTTATTTTATTATTGTTGTTAAATGATTCCACGTACCTTTTTATAGCCTATACACTGATTCTGAGACTTTTCTATTGCAGAGCATCCAAAAGGAACTTGAGATGATCTTTGGAAGATATCGGCCCCAAATTTGAGCAAGCTTATTGACGGGCGTGGCAAAAAGGTTACCCGTCCAACTCTAATATCAAAGAAGACTGTCGGATCTAGTAGAACCGATGGTTCTGAGAAGAAGAGGAAGGGTCAGCCCGCCTATCCAACCTACACTCGGCCTCCCAAAACTCAGTGTTCTGACCATGCCATCCCTATTTTAACGAACGATGCTCTCGCTGCTCGTCTGTCACAATTGAAAATAAGTGACAATAACGTCTTGGTCATAGTCTAAAGGCTGCAGACGCCCCGGGCTCCCTCATCTTAGAGGATGATAAACATTTCCTTTAATCTATATGCATCCCTCTACTGGTTGAATCCGCCATTCACTGAACTGTCCAGGTCTTTTTAAGGAAAAACCATTCACCAAAGTGTTGTCCCTTCATTTCATATGTCTCTTACTTAAGGTTTGGGAATAAAGTATAAATCAATTCATTCTTATCTGTATGACTGCATACTATATCGAAAGGAGTATGAAAATCTCGATTGGTGTCCGATATGCGATGAACCTAGATATGTCCAATATACTAGCAAGGAAGGCATGTTCTAAAAAATGCCTCAAAAAGTGTTGAAATATTTTCTCGTTGGGCCTATATTAAAGCGGTTTTTCACCGTACCATTGATAGCGAAGCCAATGACTTGGCATGATAGGGCAGAAGTAGGGGATAATCTCATGCGTCATCCTATTGATTCTACATCTTGGAAGAGAATGAGTTTTGAGTATCCTGATTTTGCTTGAGAATAGCGTAATATTCGTTTAGCAATATCAACAGATAATTTCAATATATTTAAAAATCTTAAGTGAGGACATCAATGTCTACCTGGCTCCTTTGGTAAAAGAATTAAATGAGTTATGGTAAGAGGGTGCGCAAGCATTTGACTCTTTGAAAGCTATGTAAATGTGGGTTATTCATGATTTTCCAGCTTATGGGACATTATCCAGTTATGTAGTATATGGTTATTTGGGGTGTCCTATTTGTGAAGAGGAGACTAAATCTCTGCGTCGCACCGCTAGCTCAAAAAATATTTACCATTAACATATGAGGTTTTACCCCCCCGCTCAGAGTTTTAGATTTGAGAAAGGTCGGGGGGTAGAATATATGTTACCTTCGAGAAAACTTTTAGGTTCAGAAATTGAAAGTAAATATTATGATTATGGCCCTAATATGCCAGGTAAGAATTCTAAATTTAAGAATGTCAAGCATAAGAAGACGCCAACTAGGAATGAAATGGAGACGAAAAAGGCATGGTCTAGGAGGTCAATTTTATTTGGCTTGCCTTATTCGAAGAATAACCTGATGCGCCATGTATTGGATGTAATGCACGCAGAGAAGAACATCACTGAACATATTGAGGGCACATGCCTTAGGGGGAGTCATTCGAAGGATGGAGAAAATAAATGAAAAGACCTTAAATCGTTAAAACTTAAGCCACAACTATAGTTGAAAGAAGATAGTTGAGGAAGGACAATAATTCCACCTTGTGCATTTTCTTTTTCGAGTGAGGAAAGGAAGGTGCTTTTAGACACAATATATAATTTAAAGGTTCCATCTAATTTTCGTCCAACTTGCAAAAGGATTGTGAATTATGAAACCCATTATTTACATAAGTGTAAGTCCCACGATTGGCATGTGATCATGCAATTGATTCCTCTATTGTTTAAGCACTTTTTCTCCAAGAACAAAGATTTGTGGAGGGCTATTAGTATCTGCTTCTAACTTTTATGTGAGAAGGTAGTCAATCGAGATCACATAGTGGATGAAAAATTGGCAGTGATCGAAGTGATTTGTGTGTTCGAGAAGTACTTTCCTCCATCACTCTTTGACATAAGTGCTCACTTGTTGGTACACCAATGCGATGAGGCACTTCTTTGTGGACCAGTTAGATATCGGTGGATGTATTCGTTTGAAAGATTGATCAAAGTTTTCAAAGATTATGTCGAGAATACATGATATATTGAAGGATCAATTGTAGATAAATGCATCACCGTGGAGTCATCAATCTATACTTGAGAATATATGTCTGACCAGAGAAGCGTGGATTACAGCGATGAGTTCATAGATGAGGGTGGTAATGTGATGGGCAAACGAGTGAAATTAGCGAGTTTACGAGATGAACAAGTAACTCATTATCTATTTGACACACATGAAGATGTCGAAGAATTGAAAAAGCAAGTTTATATTGTTTTAACTTTTACATTATTTTAATTTTCATACTTTATCAATTTTGTTATACGTTCGTCATAATCAATGCATAAAATATGATGCGTGTGGGAACAATAAAAGACAAAAAATAATGGCACAATCAGACAGCGAATTTAGGATGTGGTTATCACACGAGGTAATTATAATGAAAATGTCTCTTACTAAAAGTCACATTACAAGAAAGATTTACAACTCACCTAATTAATTTATATATATTCTCAACTCTTAAAGACGAGTGATGCGACATCAGGGCTTGCTCGTCTAGCCACTGGACCCTTGTACATGGCACAAGAGTACAAAAGGTGTCGATTGAACAGTTATGTATTCGGTGCAAGGGTGTAAGAGGAAAATACAAATTTACAGAGCTCGGGAATTTCAAACAAGTCTCTTACTTATTTTCGAACGAGCGCGAAAGATAAAAACCTCATTGAAGATTAAATGACTTACTATGGTGTAATTCAAAATATATTTGAATTGGACTACATAATATTCAAAGAGGTTGTGTTTTACTATGATTGGGTAAGAGTTGAGGATAAAAATGCATGGAAATTTGATCATGGCACCAATTTGATCATGGTTGACTTGTCCAAGTTGAAGAGCAACGAACACGTGAGCGATGAGTCATTTGTTTGTGATTTTCAAAAGGTCAAGCAAGTGTTTTACTCAGAGTATATCAACAATGAGTCGTGGTCAATAGTCCTACATGCGCCAAAGCGTTTAATTAGTAGTGTGGATGACTTGGCTGCTCCTACTGAATATTAATCCATTTTTTATGATAACTTGAATTTGAAATAATTTTTAGTCTTGTAATAAGTATTCTAATTATTTGTAATGACGAGTGGGTGTATTATTCTAGTGCTTTATTATTATCGGACGATAGTTTAATGGTTTTAATTCATTTATACTAGATCAGTTTACTACTTGTAATAACCAGTGGGTGTATTCTTCTAATGCCTTGTTATTATCGGATTTTTTGGCTTTTTTGTTAGTGAATACGTTAATTTGGATTTTAATTAAATTAAAAATTAATTCAAAGTCCACGACATGATCTGATATTGAAATAATATTTAGATTTATAATGTCGTTAACTTGTATTCTTCTAGTGCTTTGTTATTATCGGGTTTGAATTAAAATTGGTTTTTTGATTTGCTAATATGTTAATTTGGATTTTGATCAATTTAAACATTAATTCAAAGTCCATGACATGACCCGATATTGAAATCATATTTTTAGATTTATAATGTCGTTAACTCGTACAATATTCTAATTCATTTGGATTTGATCATTTTCTCATATACATATTTGTACTAATAACAACAATTTTTGCAAAAAATGCCTTCATCAGGGCATCATTGTAGAGGAGGCGACGAAGGCTCCTCTGCCACTAGGCCTCCAAAATGGAGAAAATTAGGGTCCGTTGTCAAGAACATGATGGCATTACTGGCCAGATCCATGGAGTTGCTAAAAGTGATCATCGGTCTGGGGTACATTAATTGGAGGAAGGTGTCAAATAAGCTCAAAATGGTCATCTAGGGGGCACTACAGGTAGTGTATTTATATTTATATTTATATTTTATAATTTAAATACAATTAACACTTGCTTTTTTTTTTGTATTTGTTTGACAAGATCAATTCGGTCTGCCCCCACATGTTCAAGACTCCACATTGGAACAGTTGAGAGATCAGTATAAGACGTGGAAGAAAAATATGCGAGCCCGGTACTTTGGGCAGACCCGGGAGTCCATTATGAGAGTGCGTGACACCCTCCCGTCGAAAGAGATGATCTCATTGGCACAGTGGCAGCAGTTTTTCGACAATGAGATCAAGGAGCAACAATTGAGATCTCGTCAATCGGGGAGGGAAAACCGGGAAAAAAAAGTGGGAATGCATTACTCCGGGCGGATGTCTTACGCCGAGGTGGATCACAGGGTGGTAAGTTTTTATTTTTCTTTAATTTTAGTTTTATGTTATTCTAGTTTAGCATTATTTTGCATTACTTACTAATTCTGCATTGTTTTATTTCAAGAGACGAGGAGTGGCCCTGGGGGTAGGCCACATAGTCTCGATGCCTAAGTGATAATCCGGACGAAGAAGGTTAAGGATAAGGACATGTCCCCGAGAATGGCAAACACGATTGTAAGTTATAATTGTTTATTTTTTTTATTAAGCTATAATTTTTTTATTAACTTAATTAACGAATTGTGTACTTTTTGTCGTTTCAGACAAAGCTTAAGAAAGTGCATGAAAAGCAGTCTGATGTCGACAAAGCATCTTTGGCTACAGGCGCACTCAGCCAAGTGCTCGAGGAGGATCACAAGGGGATGACTAGGGGGTGATATCTCGGGTGGGAAAGTTTAGGATCATCGGGATAGAGACGAGAAACACCGGGTTGGCTCGTAAGGTGGACACCCATGACGATAAGATAGAAAGGTTGGAGGCGAAGGTCCTAGATATGTACGCCTTCATAAAGCATCATTGGGGGTCCACCTCTGATAATGGTAAGGGAAAGGACAAGGGGAAGGGGAAGGGGATGGAGGTAAACAAGGACGCCACTGGTCCATCACCGATATGCATGAACTCGCCGATACGTACGGACTTATCGCCCTTATATGATCCATTTCCCATATTGACCCCCGTCGAACGACCTATGTCAAAAATCGATTGGTCGAGCGTGTTTTTAATAGACATATTTGGTGGCACGCCGATAGCCAGGGGGTAAAGGACTCGGACACCCACCCGGTTATGTTGGTTCATGGATGTGCAATGCAAGGATTTAAGGAAAAGTTTCACGTCATGCATATTGTGACTCGAAGGGAGAATGCATGTTTGTGGTCGGAAGAACAATGACGCTTCGAAAAACTGATGGGTGTCTCAATTCATATATTGTGTGGCCTCCCCCCTCCCCCCCCCCCCCCCCGGACCTACTGTATACCCTACTCCATGACATTATTTATATTTATTTTATTTGGATATTGGATATTATTTGTGTTTTTTTTATTTGGTTATGGATATTTACATGTTGGTTTGGTTTTGGTTATGGATATTTGTATTGGTTATTGAATATTGAATATTGCTTGATATATATGCTGTTTGGACAGGTTAAAATTTACAATAGCATGTACAAATATACTGTTGGACAGTGCCAGTGGCCATACTGCCCCGCATTTTTTTTTTAAAATCTATCCAGATTCCTCACGGACTTTGACCGTGACAAGTCCGTGACAAAAGAAACTTGTCAAAGTCTGTGACATGTTTCCTTTGTCACGGTCAAAGTCCGTGACAAAGCTGAAACTTGTCACGGACTTTGGCTGTGACAAGTCCATGACAAAGGTCTTTGCCAACCCCAAACTTGTCACGGTCTTAACCCCTGACATGTTTGACTTGTCACGATCTTAGACCTTGACAAGTGGACAGTTTTGGTGTGTTGAACGAATGTATATATTGGAAAAAATACAAGCATGCAAGAATATGGCATTCATTAACAATATATACATATAATACGAAAATAATATAATAAATACGCATAAGGGAGGACTTAAATCTTGGGATTTACCCAAGACGCCTACGTTGCCCAAGGTGCATCAAAGTCCAGGTAGTTCAAAGATAACATAGGGTGGGAATTTATCCATAAATCCAAATGGGGAATTTCTCTTATATGTGTGTGTAAAGAGGAATGTTCCTTAGGAGTGAGAATGTTTGATGAGAATCCCTCTTTTGGAATTTATAGATAAACCCTATTTTTCTTGTTTTGGGTTTTTTTACGAAAATAGAGTATGTGCAATTACTACTAATAAAGGTTTGAGATTAATATATGTGATGTAATAAAATAAAGTGCTAAAGTAGGAATAAAACAACTAATACTAAAATAAGAGAATTTAGAGAAAATTATGAAGAATTGGACCTCCTTATGAATACTTGAAGTTGATCTTGTAGATACATTGATCTTCCAAGGAGATGAAGGTGGTAGGAGGAGATGGAGAATTTACTAAATGAAGTATGAAAATGATGGAATGGAATGTGGGAAATGGGCTTTTTAGGAAGGGAACATCTCTGAATCCGAGAGAATGTTCTCTAAATTGCTAAGGGAGATGTTCAGGGGTACCTTTCAAAGTGAGGTCAGGGACTTTATTTATAGGGCCAAAGGCGATGCCAATCAGCATGGTCCTGGACCTGCCTATCGACAAAGAACCCCAGACACTCTACCGATAGACAGGGTCCTAAGGATGCCATTCGGTAGTCTGGTACAGATTTTTTAGAAAAATAGTCATAAAATGCGAATTATAAGTCAGAATCGCGGACCATTAGAAAGGTTACTCAGATCCTTTTAAGAATCCATGAGCCACTCCCAAGTCTGGGAGTTGATCGAGGTAAAATGGGGCCCAAAAGAACTGGTTGATCGCTGGACAGGAAGTTTCTGAAGGAAAACGAATCGTTTGTCTGAACTGTATTATTAATTCATGCATGAGATGGGACGTTGGAAAGGTTATTCAGAGCCCTTTGAGATTTCATTAGGTTCAAAGAGTTGACCAAGGTCAAATAGGGCTCGAAAGTGCCCAATGACCCTTTATAGTAAAATGGATCGTCCATCCATACCATAAGGCAATTTGCGCATGGGTTAGACCATTGGAAAGTGTATTCAGAGCCCTTTGAAGATTCATTGAGCTTCGCTTAAGCTGGAGAGTTGATCATAATCAAATGGTGCTCGAGAGCGCTCGGGAGCCTCTAGATCAGTTTTCGAGATAAAATGGATCGTTCATCCAAAGTGTAAGGCCAATTCGTGCATGATGCGGACTATTGGATGGGGGTTTTAAAACCCTTCATAGATTCATTAAGCTTTCGCCCAGACAAGAAAGTTTATAGAAGTCAAACGGGGCTCGGAAGCGCCTACTGGCTTCTAGATCAGTTTTTAATAGTGAAACGGATTATTGGTCCGTATTGTAAGGCCGATTGATGCATGGGGCAGACTATTAGAAAGGGGATTCAGAGTCATTTAAAGATTCATTGAGCTTCACTCAAGTGAGGAAAAAGTTAACAAGAGTTAAATGGGGTTTGGGAGCGCCTGATGGCCTCTAGAACGGTACTCATAGTATGACATAGGGTTTACGATAAACGAGTGAGTGCTAGGGACCTAAAGATGTGCTTAGGGCAGTCCTAGGATGGGGTGTCTATAGAGAGCCCCTCGACGGGTGAGCTTGGAACAAGTGAATGTCGTCGAATGATAGACACCACATCAACATTGGGGAAGAAGATTTTAGGTCAATTTTAAGGACTTAGAGGATGAGGTTGATCGATTCAGCGGATCGAGGTCAATTATGCGGACCAAAGGAGACGATAATAACTTATTCATTGGGTTAAGGTCAATTCTGAGGACATAAGGAGATGAGGATGACCGATGCAGTGGGTCGTGGATGTGTTAAGATTAGTTCTAAGGGACTAGGGAGACCAATTCAGTAGGTCGACGTTAATTCTAAAGTTGTGCTCGGGATGACCAATTCTGAGAGACGAGGTCAATTCTAAGGATATAAAGTTGGAATGACCAATTCTAAAGGTCGAGACCAATTCTGAGGACCTAAAGTTATTACGACCAATTCTGAGGGCCAAGGTAAATACTGAGGACCTAAAGCTAGGACGACCAATTCTGAGGGTCGAGGTCAATTCTGAGGACCTAAAGTTGTAATAACCAATTTTGAGAGTCGAGGTCAATTCTGAGGACCTAAGGCTGCGACGACCAATTCTTAGGGTTGAGGTAAATTTTAAGAACCTAAAGTTATGAGAACCAATTCCGAGGGTCGAGGTTAATTCTGAGGACGTCAAGTTGTGATGACCAATTTTGAGGGTCGAGATCAATTCTAAGGACCTAAAGCTTGGACGACCAATTATGATGGCCGAGTTTAAATTTGGAGAACCTTAAGTTGAGATGATGAATTCTGAGGGTCGAAGTCAATTATGAGGACCTTAAGTTGTGATAACCAATTCTGTCGATTGAGGTCAATTATGAGGACCTAAAGTTATGAGGACCAAGGTCAATTCTATGGATAAAAAATTATGACGAACAATTTTGGGGTCGAGGTCAATTTTGATGACCTAAAGTTGGGACGACAAATTCTAAGGGCCGAGGCCAATTCTGAGGACCTTGAGTTAAGGTCATCGATTTTAAGGGTCGAGGTCAATTCGGAGGACCTTAAGTTATGACGACCAATTCTTAGGTACGAGGTAAATTCTAAGGACCTAAAGTTATGATGATCAATTCTGAGAGTGAAAGCCAATTTTTAGGAACTTGAGTTGTGATGACCAATTATGAGGGTCGAGGCCAATTCTGAGGACCTTCAGTTGAGATGATCAATTCTGAGGGTCGAGGTCAATTTTGAGGACCTTATGTTGGAATGACTAATTCTGAAGGTCGAGGTCAATTCTAAGGATCTAAAGTTCGTATGACCAATTCTAAGGGTCAAGGTCAATTCTGAGGACCTAAAGTTGTGAGGACAAATTCTGAGGGTCGAGTTCAATTCTGATGGGCGAGTTTAATTCTGAGGACCTACAATTATGGTGACCAATTTTGAGGGACGAGGTAAATTGTGAGGGCCTAAAGTTGGGCCTTAAAGTTGGGATGACCAATTCTGAGGGCAATGTCAATTTTGAGGACCTTGAGTTGAGTTGATTGATTCTGAGGAACGAGGTCAATTCTGAGGACCTTGAGTTGAGATAATCGATTCTAAGGGTCGAGGTCAATTTTGAGGACCTTAAGTTGTGACGAATAGTTCTGTGGACGAGGTTAATTCTGAATACCTAAAGTTGTGACGACCAATTCCGTAGGCCGATGTCAATTCTAAGGACCTTAAGTTGTGACGGCCAATTATATGGGTCGAGGTCAATATTGATAGCTTAAGTTGTGATGACTAATTTTGGAGGTTGAGGTCAATTCCAAGGACCTAAAGTTGTGACGTCCACTTCAGAGATCTGAGGTCAATTATGAGGACCTTAAGTTGTAGCACGGTGAATAGCTCTCCTTGGGAAATTTAAATTATTTTGGGGTTGCACGTGCACTCTTGGTTCCGCTGGGGAGTGTATTGTCTAGAAAACTCCTCATGGGGATATTTAATTTTGAAGCTCTAGTTAACGAATTATAGTAAACTTGGATGCGGGCACATCATTGGATCTAATATGGAGTATACCGTGGATAAGAGTGTAAGATTAATCCACCTGGGTATTTTGAGAGTTTGTAAGTGGCTTAGTGCACCCAAAATAATTTTCTTGAGGAAATTAATGTATTATATTTTTTAGGGATTTTGGGGAACTTTTTAGAGAAATTTCTGGATTTTTTTGACATTTTTTTTATCATTTTTGTACAAAATCTTAGGGTACTATGATAGGTAGGCTTGAGGGGGTGACAATTGGCAATGGCACAGACTCCTGGGCTTCCTTGGGAAGAGGAAAATGTGGCTGCCAATCGAAATAGGCTAGGGATTACCGATTGGTTGGGCGTTTAACCTTCAATAAAAAGGGGGCGATCCCTCCCCATTTTTAACACCTTCAAGTATTTGAATCTTCTACTTTCTCTCTCTAAAAACTATTCTTAAGTCCTTTCTATTTTAAGACTTCAATTGGCTTGTTCTTCAACCGAGGTGTACGATAACAAGTGGTTGGTTGTTGATAATTGGGTTGGCCTTGAGTGGCGATCTAGAGTGCCCCTTGATTTAGGAAATGATCATGCTTTGATTTGTTTAAACCTACATTTAATGAGCGTATCCTGTTAGGCGAGCCCACATATCATTGTTCGTCTAGGGTGAAGAACCATGGTGGCTATGTAAGTATGATGACTTTTGGTTTTCCAATTTATTTTTCTCTTTATTCCTTGTGCTAGTGAAGGGTTTTTCTTATATTTTCTTACAAACTGACATAGCTCCTTCGAGCATTCGGTCTAGGGGATGACTAGATTGAAGGAGGTTTAGGATAAGCTCTCTGTTGTTGTGCACTAAATAGTATCATATGTCAGGATTGGACCGGTAGCGCAGGCTTTGGATGACACATCGCATTCCACTACGGTGTTATGTGCTCTTAGGGAGAGATGATGAGACACTACCCACACATTTCATCTTGGATTCGGGGATATGAGTGTTACTCCCATAAATGTCCAAAAGATGTTAGGGTCGGATTATGAGGTGTTGCAGATAGCAGTGGATCGTACTTTGAGGGTGACATCGGAGGAAGTGTAAGCGGCTTTTGGAGATGTGGGTATAATCGTGTTAGGCGATTCTATATGGATTTTTGCTTTAAGGGAGATGATCTTGAGGCAAAGGGTGTACATGATCGACGTGCGACAGGTGAGATAAACAACATGTCTGTTTATTTTGATTTTGTGTGGTGGTTTCTTGGTGGTGACGAGCGAAAACGTCATCCTTCTTTGGTTCTTGCCGTATATGAAGATGATTTCTGACGTCCAGCTGTATGATTGGGGGAGCGTGAATTTTGCGTCCCTTTATTCTCCTTTGGATGCATTCAATCAGTGCTACCGGCAGAGTTTTACACGAGTTTCTTACCTTCTGGAGGTAATTTTGGATTCATTTTTCTTTTTATGCATTTCCTTGCATTCTTCTTTTGTTCTTTTCATTGATTCCCAGCTTTTGGAGACATGGTTCTATGAGGTGATTGGGCACAATGCGGGGTTGATGGACCTAAAGTATGGGGATTTGGGGGACTTCCGTTGGATGTTCCAGTGGCAGAAGTCCAATCGGTGATTGAATCTGTCCTTTTTCTTTGGCGGATGTGCAGAGAGTCCTGAATGCCCTGACGAGCGACCATGTTATCTTTCATCTTTTTTTTGTTCTTCTTGGTATCTGTTTTCTTCGGTAGATACTAGTTCTCTATTGGGGATTGTAGGTGACCTTCTACCCATGGGGTGACTCCGAGAGATTCGGGGGTGACGGACGTGTATGCTCAAATGCGACGGTTGATTGTGCACAAATTTGGGTACGTCGGGTACTTGGGAGAGAAGGTGGTGGGGAAAATTATGGAGGAGGGGGAGGTAGTCCCACCATCGGCGCCCCCATGTATAAGAGGCATGTGAAGGAGATGTCAGATAATTCCAGGATGGTAGTGAAGGCAAGCCCTAGACGCACTACACGGATACAGTGGCTAGTGCACCATTGGTATCGATCCACATCATGGGTGGTGGTACATTGGCGGTGGCGTAGGTGGTGGCTTACTTCCCCATCTTATAATTTTTAACTGAGTAGCGGGAAGTCACTAAGCATATCGCATTGTCCCAATGCGTCGGTGTCTGGGTTGACAGGGTTTACGGATGAGGCCTTCCGACCTGATGTATATTCTTTCTCTTTTTTATTTACATCGATTTTTTCTTGGCTCTTTACTGGCTGATTTGTCTTCTTTTGTTTATCCTTTTGCTTGCAATATGTTCGGGTGCCGGCCAACTGGTTGGGGGATATCAAGGACTGAATGGCCTCCATGTATGATTATATAAAGAAGTCGGCTCCTTCCTGATTTGTGCCGCCTGCCACTTCAGATAATGGTTCTAGTTCGGGGAATGGAGGATCCACTGATCATCGTCGGGGAAAGCATGTCCACTACGGAGGTTGAGGATTTGAGGGCAAAGTTGAGGGTTCGGGTGAAGTCCCGCTTGAAGTTTTTTGTTTTTCTCTTTATTTGCAAAATGTAATCAATTGAGGCAAGAATATATACAAAAAAGTATGCATTTTCTTTTTTGGTATTTTTCTTGATTTAGTGATGAGCCTAGATACACATTTAATTTTCTGTTGATATTGTTTTATTTTATAGAGATAAGTACATAAATGTAAAGGCAAAATCACTACACCAAAAAGGTTAAATTGTCACCTTTGATCCTTGTCACGATCATTGACCGTGATAAAAAAATGCGCATTTTTTTTCTCGATCAATGATCATGACAAGGCCATGACAATGTCTTATCATGAACATTGACAGTGACAAGTGGAGTTATCACGGTCATAGACCTTGATAGGTCCGTAAAAACTTTGTTAGTAAAAAAAAACACCTCCTCATTTTTTCCCACCATTTTCAATTCCCCCCTTTTTCCCTCTCTCACGCGGCTGCTCTCTTTCTCTCTCTAAGGTACGTTTTTCTCTCCCTCTCTCTTTCCATTATATATGTGTATATGTGTGTGTGTGTGTGTGTGTGTGTGTGTGTGTATGTCTATATGTGTGTGTAGAATTACTGGTGTGTGTGTGTGTGTGTGTGCAGGTGGGTGGGTAGCGGGTGCCTGTGTGTGTGTGTTGGTGTGTGTTGAAAAATCACCACTTAAGTCATTTAATTAAAGATTAAACAGTTTAAATGGATCTGAACGGTTTTTTGAAGAAATGCTTTAATTAAAACAAATCGCTAACAAAAGATGTGTATAAACGATTATATGAACGAGTTATTTAAGGTATAAGTGTACTAGGTTCGAAAAACAAAACTTATATAGGTTCTAAATCCACACAGCCTCAAGAAGGTGATGAGAGGAAGAGTAAGTATGCAAGTACACAAGATTTTAGCGTGGTAAAACCCCAAAAATTGGGGAAACATCCACGGAGGTCTCTACACCTCAAAAACAAAATCCACTAAAGTAGAGTAACAGATTACAAACTATATAACAAACTAAACACACAAGCAGACCTAATTCTAAGTCCAGAATTTTTACTAACTCCTTTGGATTATTCCGAATCCTCTGAAGGTTCTGATGTTGAGGTTGCTCTCCCAGCTTTGTAATCGTTTCTCCTTTTAGATTTACGTGGACTCTAAAGTGCCTAATCACATGCATGCAACACACGCACACTTATAAAGACAATATTCCTAACAAATTACAAATATCGTTATACGATGCAGTAAGGATTTCTGAATCACAGTTTGTTTGATAATCTCAGACCACGGATCTTTATTTCTATCCACAAATCTTGAGGGAACCTTCTATAAAAAGAAGCCAAGGTCCTAAACACTTTCTTTACATTATTTACAAAGTTATTTCACAAAATGTGAAATATTTCACGAAGATGAAAAAACCCATTCATGATCTTAACTAGATCTAAGTCTGATTTTTCTCATAAACTGAAAATTGAAATAAGTTTGTTGGTTCTGGTTTTGAAAACAATCATATAAGAGAAAAACAACCAACAAATATGATTTCTTGAAAAAAGATATCAAACTTAATAAGATCTAAGTGATATGTTTCACACAGTTTGAGATCTCAAATTTCTATGAAAAGAAATTGAAATCTAAACATCGTGACTTGGTTGGACAAGAGATTATAGACTAGAGAGGCTGGTTCTTCTTACGTTTGAACTCACTCAAACTCACAGAAGGGTTTTCTAGTAAAATTCAAAATTTTGTATATGATTGATAGAATTTATCGCTTATAATTTAAAGAATTTACGATAATATGATTCATGTTAGAATATTATTAATTGAGCACTTGGCTAATTATCTCATGCATTCTTACAATGAAATTTTGTGTTCAATCTTAAATTGTATGAATTATATATGTTAGAAATCGAGATAGTAAATTATACTCATGTTATACTACATTGATTTATGATTAGAATTTACGCATTAGAGTAATAAATATTCATAATGAATTATGCACAATTGTATGGTTTATTTTATGAGAAGTGTTCTTATTATGATGTAGATATTTGGAATAGATGTGTTGAAAAGTGAATTGGATTGTTTGGAATTTAATCATATATATCACAAATTCATAATAATAATTCGTGGTTTAGGTATAAGCTTAAGTTCTTATGCGTATTTTAAATTAAATGAAACATACTTTAAATTACATAATTAAATGAAATCTCTTGAGTTGTGATAAGACATAATTAAATGAAACAAACTTTAAATTACTTATAGTGCGCATAGATTCTAGCCTTCTAGTTCTTATTCATATGCATTCAATAGCCCTTATACCCATTCAAGAGTTTTTACCCCTGTGATGAGATCTCTCGAATTGTCCCGTTTGGACAGTTTGGGACGACATAGTTTTGTATAATAATATTCTTAGTGGCTTAAACTTGTTACTTTTAGGGGAAGTTTTGTAGTCATATCTTAATGTTCTCTGGGTACATACTAGATGATGCTTAAGTGTTAATTCAATTGATAAATTGAAATAACACTCACACCTGCGAATTTGAATGCACGAATAAATTTACCCAGCGAACTTAGCCTTCTAGTTGTTATGCGTACGCATTCAATAGGTGATTATTTATACTAATGGGAAGTAAATATTCACACTTTGGTTTATGTTATTTTACCCATAATAAGTGATCATTTGTAGTAGCTATGATGGGATATCCTAAATACAAAGAGTGGATGGGTAAGACAAATAGATTAGGGGATGTGTTTCGCAGAGGTGCTGATGAATTTGTGAAATACGTAAAGAATCCTTTCAGGTTATGGTCGAGAATACTTTTAGGATCAAAAATTAAAAGTAAATCTTCTGATTGTGGCCCTAATATCCCAGGTAAAAATCCTATATTTAAGAATGTCAAGCATAAGAAGACCCTAACTTGGAATAAAACTGAGACAAGAAAGGCATGGTCTAGGAGTTCAATTTTATTTGACTTGCCTTATTGGAAGAATAACTCGGTGCACCATGTATTGTATGTGATGCATGAAGAGAAGAATATCGTTGAACATATGGTGGGCACATGCCTTGGGGGAGCCATTCCACGGATGGAGAAAATGTACGAAAAGACCTTAAAGCGTTGAACTTAATCCACAACTATGGTTGAAAGAAGATAGTAGGGGAAAGTCAATAATTCCCCCTGGTGCGTTAACTTTGATGAGTGAGGAAAGGAAGGTGCTTTTAGACACAATATATAATTTGAAAGTTCCATCATGTTTTTCGTCCAACTTGCAAAAGATTGTGAATTATTCTACCCATGATTTACATAAGTGTAAATCCCATGATTGGCATGTGATCAAGCAATTAGTTCATCTATTTTTAAGCAATGTTTCTCCAAACACAAGGATTTACAAAGGGCTATTATGCAAATTAGTATCTGCTTCTCACTTTTATGTGAGAAGGTAGTCAATCTAGATCTCATAGTGTCACATGAGGTAATCATAATTAATTTAGGAGGTTATTAAATGTCACATCACAAGAAAGCTTTATAACTAACCTAATTAATTTATATATATTCTCATCTCTTAAATACGAGTGATGCGATATCAAGGCTTTCTCGTCTAGCCGCTGGTCCCTTGTTCATGGCACAAGAGTACAAAAAGTATCGATTGAACGGTTACGTATTCGATACAAGGGTGTAAGAAGAAAATACAAATGTACAGAATCGGGCATTTCATACAAGGCTCTTACTTTTTTTTGAGGAAGCGCGAAGTATAAAAACCTCTTTGAAGCTAAAATGACTTTCTATGGTGTAATTTGAAATATATTTGAATTGGACTATGTAAACTTCAAAGAGGTTGTATTTTACTGTTATTGGGTAAGAGTATAGGATAAAAATGCTTGTAAAGTTGATCCTGACACCCATTTTGATCATGGTTGAATTGTCCAAGTTGAAGAGCAATGAACACGTGAGCGATGAGCCGTTTGTTTGTTCTTTTCAAAAGGTTAAGCAAGTGTTTTACTCGGAGTATCTCAATAACGAGCAGTGGTCAATCGTCCTACATACGCCAAAGCATCTAAATAATAGTGTGGATGATGTGGCTGCACCTACCGAATATCAATCCATTTTCTAAGATGACCCGAATTTGAAAAAAAAATTGATTTGTAATAAGTATTCAAATTATTTGTAATGACCAGTGGCTGTATTATTCTTGTGCTCTATTATTATCGGACGATAATTTAATGCTTTTTATTAATTTGTACTTGATCATTTTAATGCTTGTAATAACCTAGTGAATATGTTAATTAGAATTTTCATCAATTTAAGTATTAATTCAAAGTCCATGACCCGAGAGTGTGTGTGTAAATTAAAATTAGTATTGGTATAAATTGAAATTGGTATAAACTGGTATTGGTATTGGTATTGGTATTGGTATAAATTTAAATTGGTATAAATTAATATTGGTATTGGAATTGGAATTAGTATGTGTTGTTATTATCAGATTTGAGCATTAATTCAAAGTTCATATAAATTTTTGTACTAATAATAACAATTTTTACAGAAAATGACTTCATCAGGATGCGATACAGGATGCAATGGGGGCTCCTCGTCTAGTAGGCCCCCAAAATGGGGAAATTAGGGGTCGTCATCAAGAATAAGACAGCATTATTTGCTAGAGCACTAGAGTGTTGAAGGCGATTTTCGGCCCGGGATACACTGATTGGAGGGTCGTGCCCATTGACCTCAAGATGTACATCTGAGGGGCTCTACAGGTTGTGTATTTAATATTTATATTTATATTTATAACTGTAACACTTACTTACATGATGGTTTGTATTTGTTTGACAGGAACAATTTGGCCTGCCCACATATCTTCGCGACCCCATGTTGGAGCAATTGAGGGATCAATATAAGACGTGAATGAAGAATTTAGGGGCATGGTACTTTGGGAAGACCCGAGAGTCCATTCTGAGACTCCATAAAACCGTCCCCCCCCCCCCCCCAAGGAGCCGATCTCATTGGCACAGTGGAAAAAGTTTATCGACAATGAGACCAATGAGCAAAAATTGTCATCTCGCCAATAGGGGAGGGACAACTGGGCGAAAAAGGTGGATGTGCACTACTCCGGGCAAACTTCTTTCGCCGAGGTGGAGCACAGGATGGTAAGTTTTTATTTTTATTTAATTTTAGTTATTCTAATTTAGAATTACTTATTGTTACTTACTGATTCTGTATTATTTTATTTCAAGACACGGGGAGGGCCCTGGGGTAGGCCACATAGGCTCGATGCCTATATGGAAATTTGGACGAAAAAGGGTAAGGACGAGGAGGTGGCCCCGAGCATCGCAGCCACCATTGTAAGTTATAAATGTTTAATTTGTTTAATTATGTTATAATTTTTTTTATTTACTTAATTGAGTAATCGACTACTTTTGTTTTTTCAGGCAAAGCTTAAGGAAGTGCATGAGTCGCAGTCTGATGCCGAAAAAGCATCTTTGGCTACGAACTCACTCAGCCAAGTGCTCAAGTTGGATCGCAGGGGGGGACTAGGGGTGATCTCGCGGGTGGGGAAGTCTAGGATCATTGGCATGGAGATGATCAAAAGCAGGTTGGCATCTAAGGTGGACTCCTATGACTATAAGATATTAAGGTTGGAGGCGACGGTCCTAGATATGTACTCCTTCATGAAGCGTCAGTTAAGCAAGGGGAAGGAGAAGGAGAATATGGTAGAGTTAGACGAGGACAAGGACGCCAATGCCACTGCCTCATCGTCGATACGCACGGACTTGACGCCATATGATGATCCATTTCCCATTGTGACCCCCGTCGAGCGGCCTATGTCAACACTCGGTTGGTCGAGTATGAATCTACTTGACATATATTACAGGATGACGATAGAGAGGAGGTTAAGGGATCCGAGCTTCCTCGTGGGTATGCCGATTCATGGACATCCCCTTTGAGACATTGAGACAAGACTTTGACTGTAACAAATGTAATGAACTTATCACAGTCTTTGATCGTGACAAGTCCGTGATAAAGAAGTGGTCACCCCCAGACTTGTCATGGTCATTGAACTTGACAAGTTGGACTTATCACAGTGAATGACCGTGGCAAGTCGACTGTTTTGGTGTAGTGAATGTTTATTTCTAGGAGAGTAAAAGTTATTAACTCAGAGGTTAATATTTCTTTTCAATGCAAGATTTTTTTTTTAGTTTTGATCAAAAAAGGAAAATAATTTTTGAGTAAGAATTTATTTTGAAAATGAAAATGATTTTTTTTTTGGAAAATATATATTAAATAAATTAAAAAAATGAGTAATTTTAAAAGGAATGGCCCAAGGGTAGTTTATCAAAATCAGGATTTTTTTTAGAACTTGATTTTGGTAAAAGAGGAAAATGGAATTTTCTAAAATAAGGGGGAGTACTGGCATGGGGGTCAAGTCAAATAACCCCTAGGCTTTGATACACTCTCCTGCATATCAGCGTACTTCTGTAGGGATGAGAATTTTCTAAAAATGTGTTTTTTGTCAAGGATTTTGTGTATAAAAGGAGGGGCATAGGGTGTGTTTTCTTCACCAATACCCACATTTCTTTTCTTGCTTCGCATTTCCTATTCCCCAAATGCCTCTTCCCATATATGAAGAATTATCCTCTTATCTTGAAGATCTGGGGGCTATGTGACTTTTACATGTTGACTATGATACTTTAAACTTGCATTGGGTTTCTCTATTGCGTTAATGAGCCACACACTTGAACTTGCTAGCTACATCGATACAATTTTAGTGCCTCGAGGACCATGTCTTTAGTTTTGTCATGGATGAGGTATGTCCTACCTACGAGGAATTCTCAGCAATGTTGGGGGTTAGCTCCAGTGTTACGATAATTATGACCAATTTTTCTCGTTCTCCCCGTGCATTTTTGGCGGAGTTTCTCCTTATTTCTCCTTCGATGGCTCGATCGTTACTATAGGGACTATTTCCCTTCAGGCAATTATGTATTCATAGCAATTATGTATTCATAGCACCTGAGGGACTTTGATGATGATGGTTTTATCGGGGCTATTACTTTGGGCCTTACTGTGGGACTTTTACTGGTGACAAGTGAGTTAATGGTTGATCCTCAATTGGATGGGATAGCGACATGGATATCTTACCACCATAATCCTATGGCGGTGGTGCTAGTGGAAAACCTGAATGGTCTTGATGCTTAGAAAGAGGGTCATTCTGATATTCTAAAGGGGAGCCCAGTAATGTTATTCATGTCAATTACAAAGAGGTTTTGTTTGGCGACCCAACCTAAGTATCCCTTGGAGAGCATGATTAATTTCTCTATCTATCCTTTCTTCAGTTTTGACCCATCGGTAGAGAAATGGGTCAACTAGTTTATGGATCACGGTGTCTTCATTGGTCAACTCCATGGTGGGGAGACTTGCAATATGTTTTGTATCTAGGAGAGTACCAGTATGTGTGGTTTGTTGGCCTTCTCCAGACTTCCTTTTCTTTCCCCTGGGGGATTCTGTGACAAGTCGAATGGGAATAAATTATGCCTCATCGTGTAACAAACTTCTTCTCGATAGAGGACCTGACAGAATTAATACAGATGATGTTTGTTGGGATCCTTATGGCAGCATCGTTGGTCATTTATCCGTCCGTCAGAAATCTGTAGGAGGGGCCTGGCATGTGTTTTGGGACTACCTTAAGTTTTTGTGGAAGCAGGTAATATTGAATATTATGGAGGAAGAGACTGGGCAAAGGTAGCTTGTCTCTTTCGACATCATGGAGCAAGGAGTTGTGGTTTCATCCAAACTTGTCAGGATGTACCGCTCCACGGAGCACATAAAGAGTGTTAACCAGAAGTGGGAGACTTGGGAACCTCCGGGGGATGGGAATGATTATGAAGCAGAGTCGTCTGGTAGTTGAGGATAATGTTTGTGAAGTTGGGGTAACATTTTGTGATGTTTGGGTAATTTGTGTCTTAGGTGGTTTTTGTGGTTTTCTGTGGGGTTAGGAATACTTTTTGTGAATCTTGGTAAAGATCAAGTTTATTTAAGTTGGTTTAGTCAGTGGATTGGGAGTGGTTTGTATAGCTCCCTTCACTGATATTTAGAAATAAAAATAATTTTGATCATAATTTGTTGTGCTTCTTAATGAGTTTGGATTTGAAATATCTATAACAATCGCTAAGGCATATATAATCCTTTTGTTCATATAAATGATAATATCGACAGCCGTTCTCGGAGGTTAGAAAAGAATAGCATTTTGTCAAAAAAAAGGATTGTGCCCATGTATGGTGTATGGGATGCCTACATATCTCTAGGGATTTTAAAAATTTTTATGAGAGTCATTTTGAAAAGAAACATTTTTAGAGGATCAGGTTCCACGTAGGTCTGGGTAGGGGAGAAATAATTTTCTTTTTAGAATAGAAGGGATATGAGAAGAGTCATAACACACCGAAATTTTAAAGTAAGTGTGACCATCCCCGATCCTCGCGGCAGGCGGGTGGAGTGAGAAAGTATCCAAAAACATACTGATACATACGAAACCAAAATGATTCGAAAAGGTTTCGGAGGCTAAGTTACGAAATGGGAAGGTGTTAGGCACCCATTCTGCCCTTACGGTCTCTCATGGGTTTTTTCTATTTTTCTTTATTTTCCCCGTGATATGTATGCATGTGTATATATAATGGAGATAGGAGTCATCGACTTGTACCATGGGATAGGTAAAGCGAGTTATCCGTAGGAATGTAAAAATAATATTAGAAAAGGATTTATGCGATTATCCTTACTGATAATACGCAAATATCGCGTATTTCATCCTCCGAACCTACGCATTTTAGCCCCCTCGGGTGCCTTAATCTCTATATTTAAGCCCGTTAATCATACAACCTTGGTTTATATTGATAACATGCTATATGAGGTATAATTGGGCTTTTGTAGGTATTTAGGTACTAAGTATGAAGTTCGGACGTGTTCCGCTCGATTCCCGTACACAATCGCACGTTCAAGGGTATTTTAGTCATTTTACAGATTGTACACCTGGCCCAACATCTTCATGTAAATTGTATCCCTCCTTGCAAGCTTCGCGTGGCCGCAAACAGTGCGCAATTCCGATTCAGAACGAAGAAGTTACGGCGATTTTAGCGGAGAAGAAATGCAAGCCAAAACAGGGGAAAATGCAGTCTGCCCCTGCTTGATCAATCGATCGACCAAAATGGTAGATCGATCGACCCTTCCCATTTTTTCCCCATCTTATATGATCGATTGATCGACCAAAATGGTAGATCGATCAACCCCCTATTTTTCAGCAGATATTTTGCATTTCTTTTCTAATTTAATTCCCACTTGGTATATAAGCCAATGTTGATGTAATAAATAGGGGTGAACGTTTTTAGATAGTTTTAGAAGATAGAATAGGTTAGGGTTTGAGTTTTTGGATGGTTCTTCTTCATTTATACTTGGTTTGACACCCCATTTGTTGTGTAAGTTAACTATTCATCATCCTCACCATTAATATAGCTTGTATTTCATTCATTCTTGCTTTGATAATTAGGTTTACATGCTTTGTTAATTAGTTTACATGCTTTGATTACTTGCTTTCTAGTGTAAATTTATCGCATTTATTTACCGCTTTCCATTTACTGCGTTTTTAACATGCTTTCTAGGTAATTTAAATTAGGTTGTGCTTGAATTGAACTCACTTGGGTTGATGCGTTGCTTTGCTTTGGTGATGGTGTTTACGGGTCTATTTAGGGTGCGTTGTCCTAGTTATTACGTCTAGGAGATTTGAAGGGGCATATCATGTATGTTCCGTGCTTACGACCTTTCGCGCGTAATTTCTGGGATATTTGTTGACACCAAAATCTTATTAGGCTTTTATGATGATTTAGGGCGTGACAACCCTTGATTTAATTAACTGTCAAAACGAGACGCACGTGTAATAACCCGTCAACCCATGTAACCATTTTATACAAATTAACTCGGGTGAGGGATATTCGACGCAACTTATAGTTTCACTCGCTTTCATAATCTAGTTTCAATACACATTGCCTAGATTAACTTTTCCTTTTAGTTTTTAATCATCTTTTATACTTTTATTTCGAAGTATTAAATCACTTAAATTCTAACATCTCGTCTCTGTGGATTTTCGATACCCGACTTACCGCTGTGCTTGCCTCGCAAGTGTAGTAGTAACTTAGGTTTTTCTATTGAGTTGGCGAAACGAAAACAATGACGGTGCACTTTACACACGCACACTTTTCGCACTCGATCAAAATGGCGCCGTTGTCGGGGACTAGTTTGTTTTAGAATTTATTTGATTTAGTATTTCATAGTATTTTCTTTCTATTTGTATTATTTGCTAATATTTTGCAGGACTTCCACATTTGAGCACTTAGAAACGCTTGATTTTTTCCCGCGCACACCTACTTTGTGGAATTCGCCACTTGAGACATTTTTGGGGTAAGCATATCTTATTCCAATTCTTTCGGTAATCCTTGTTATAATTCTCAAAATTCTCGCAAGCCTATGACTTTCGGTGAATACTTAGAATCCCAAAGTATAACAAATTCAAATATGACTTTGGGCGAGTATAACGAAAGTCAAAGCTTAGGTTATTGGAATTTTGATGATGATGATAATTATTTTGGGCCTTTACCTCCTTATAATAGGAAGTTTGAAACGAATTGCAGTAGTTTTCAAAATTACTATAATAATGAGCTTTCGTTTAAGTCCGATGGAAATTTTCAAAGTTCCCATTCTAATGCATCTGCACCTCGACCTATGACTTTCGGTGAGGGTTTGCGTATGTATGAGAATGAGAAAATTGAAACTCGTTATCGGGAAGAAAATCGTTCGTGGGAACATGAGTTGGATTTATATTTTGAGTCCGACGACGATTTTGCTTCCGAGACTTTCGAGGTCGAAGAATGTTTTGAACCAAATGAGGCACTTGGGCCTACTTTGGAACAAACCATTCTAGACTTTGCCCATCGTGTAATAGATATTGAAAGTGTGGATGATGATGACGTAATATCTATTTGCAATGAAATGATTTCTTCTTTGGCCCCCAAAGAAGAACATTTCATTGAAAATGATATTATTTCCTTTGAAATTCCAACTTCATGCGATGATGATTCATCTCATGAGTTTGAGTTTCTTTCATCCCCATTTTCATTCTCTATTACCCCACCGGAACAAGTACCCGATGATTCAGTTTCAAACTTTAATGTTTTAAATCCTATCACCGATGAGGAGTACTTGCTCGAGTCTCCCTCCACAACCGCATCTTTGCCTTTGTGTGCGCCGCCTCCCATTCCAACTTCAAAATCCTTGGGAGGATATTCAGATCTTCTCGGTCCCCACTTGTTTTTGTCACCCGTGCAATCCAAACCCCCCATCGTCCCTCCAAAACTTTTAATTGGCGATGGTTCCTTTCTTCCGCCTTACACATGTCTTCCGTTGTTCAAACGAAATTCATATTTTTCGAAAGGCATGCTTGTATGTGAGGGTACACCGATTATCCTCCAAAGTCAAATCGTTCTTATGGTGGACCCTCAGCTATTTAGACTTCTAGTGTACAGTTAGTGTGAAGCCTAAATAGTAGGTTGTATATAGTTAACTTTTTATTTCTTTCTTTTTATTTTTTCCTCCCTTTTTATTCTAGTCTAGTGTAATTAGTTAACTCTTTGTTATTTGTTTTTTCTATGCTCGGTACTAACTTGTTTTGTAGATTCTTTGGACTTGTTCTTATGGGGATCGCTCCAATTTTGGGTAATATCGCTATTTTCCTCTCTTTAACTTGGTTCTTAATTTACATTGAGGAAAATGTCAAGTTTTAAGTTAGGGGGTGTGGGATATTCTATCCATTTCTTATTTTAGTCCATATTTTTGCTCACATGTTAGTTACTTAGTATGCTTTTCTTAGAAAAATTCAAAATTTTCAAAAAGATTTTCTTTCTTTTTTCTCCTTTATTGGGCATTTTGCCTTTGTTTCCGATGATAAATTTCAATAATTGCCCAATCCAATAGACAACACAACGATGCATGTTCTCAATTTTAGAAGTTATTAGACTTTAGTCTCACTTATTGATATTATGAATAACTTCATGAATTAAACTTTAATCCCATGAGCACATGCACTTTTATGTTTCTATTGATTTGGTTTAAGATTTTTATAACTCGGTAATCTTTTGTTGCATTGTATATACTTACACCGAGTAAGCTTTGTACCTTTCGTCATTTGTGAGTGTTATACACTTTTCTTTTCTCATTGAAAACGTTACAGTCGTTGGTAATATCTTTATTCTTTCATTGATCGTTCATTAATTGAGTTCATACTTGAAATGTGTTACTTGAGCATGATTTTCATATATTGTTTTGACTCGAGAATTGCGTAAACTTTGTGAAATGATCATAGGCCATCTTTGTTATATCACCCATATGACCTTGACCTCACCCTTTATATGTTCCCTAGTCAACCCCTTTGAGCCTAAATATTAGCCTTTCATTTCATACCCCATTCCCACAACCAACTCTAAATTGAAGTTTTAGCCCATATATACACTTTTCGTACCTTTGTTTGGATTGTTACTTGGGATTGAATGATGTTGTTATGATGTCGGTTGCAATTTAGGTATATGAGAGTTTGATAAGTAAAGAAAAGAAAGTAGTGAAAAAAGTGAAGAAAAAGAGAAAGCAAAAATCAAAAGAAAACATGAAAAAGAAGAAAAGAAAAAGAAAGAGAAAGTTGTAAATGTTGTATATAGTTCAATAAGCTTTGATTACTCTCCCCGATGATATATCTAATGTCGTTTTGGAACTTGTTTTCCACTTTTGATATTACCCGCATTAGCCCATTATCCCGAGTTTTCAGTCTGAACACTTTGAATTCGTACATACATTCCTTTCATTTCATACCCTAGCCATACCCACATCATAACCCTATTAAAGTACTATGTGATCTTAAGTAGATGTAATTCAAAGGTTTAAATAGTTTTGATAATCTGTGAAAATGCATTTCGCCTCTTTTAATGTGCGGTATCCTTTCAATGAGATTACAGTTTTTTATTTTATATATAGTGTTCTTCTTATTTGACATGTGTGCGGCCTAGTTTCCATTTACATTTACTCCTTATGCCCGCATGTCCCGTGTGTTAGCTCCCTATTTCGAGTGAATTCACTTGATGAGTGTAATGCCCGTGAGGATTGAATATATACGTTCTTTAATGTTTATCCGGTTTATATAAGTTTTTGCCAAATCACACTTTGCATGTGCTCACTCCCCTCCCACATTTTAAGGTTTCAATTCTATGAGGTGCATTCTATAATGTTAATGATTCGAACTTTTGTGTGAATTCATTCATTTTGCTAATAATGCATATGAAATCTTTTTCGCTTTTATTGGGCTTGTCGCATGTTGGTTTGGGAATATTTTGAGGAAACCATATGATGTTTGTGGGTTCCATCTCTGAAAACCCTCACGAGACGACACTCGTCCACTAGGGTGACCTAGGGGTTTAACGGCTTATTGCATATGCTAAATGCAATCGAATCGCCTGCAAAAGTGGCCTTTTTATTTTATACCATACTTTTGTACTATCTCCTATTTTTGGTTTGCTTGTAGTTCTTATTGCATCCTATTTCATTGCTAGGGACTAGCAATGTGTAAGTTAGGGGGTGTGATAATACGCAAATATCGCGTATTTCATCCTCCGAACCTACGCATTTTAGCCCCCTCGAGTGCCTTAATCTCTATATTTAAGCCCGTTAATCAGACAACCTCGGTTTATATTGATAACATTCTATATGAGGTATAATTGGGCTTTTGTAGGTATTTAGGTACTAAGTATGAAGTTCGGACGAGTTCCGCTCGATTCCCATACACAATCGCACGTTCAAGGGCATTTTAGTCATTTTATAGATTGGGCACCTGGCCCATCATCTTCATGGAAGTTGTATCCCTCCTCGCAAGCTTTGCGTGGCCGTAAATGGTGCGCAATTCCGATTCAGAACGAAGAAGTTACGGCGATTTTAGCGGAGAAGAAATGCAAGCCAAAACAGGGGAAAATGCAGTCTGCCCCTGCTTGATCGATCGATCGACCAAAATGGTAGATCGATCGACCCCCTGTTTTTCAGCAGATATTTTGCATTTCTTTTCTCTTTTCTTTTCTAATTTAATTCCCACTTGGTATATAAGCCAATGTTGATGTAATAAATAGGGGTGAACGTTTTTAGATAGTTTTAGAAGATAGAATAGGTTAGGGTTTGAGTTTTTGGATGGTTCTTCTTCATTTATACTTGGTTTGACACCCCATTTGTTGTGTAAGTTGACTATTCATCATCCTCACCATTAATATAGCTTGTATTTCATTCATTCTTGCTTTGATAATTAGGTTTACATGCTTTGTTAATTAATTTACATGCTTTGATTACTTGCTTTCTAGTGTAAATTTACCGCGTTTATTTACCGCTTTCCATTTACTGCGTTTTCAACATGCTTTCTAGGTAATTTAAATTAGGTTGTGCTTGAATTGAACTCACTCGGGTTGATGCGTTGCTTTGCTTTGGTGATGGTGTTTACGGGTCTATTTCGGGTGCGTTGTCCTAGTTATTACGTCTAGGAGATTTGACGGGGCATATCATGTATGTCCCGTGCTTACGACCTTTCGCGCGTAATTTCCGGGATATTTGTTGACACCAAAATCTTATTAGGCTTTTATGATGATTTAGGGCGTGACAACCCTTGATTTAATTAACTGTCAAAATGAGACGCACGTGTAATAACCCATCGACCCATGTAACCATTTTATACAAATTAACTCGGGTGAGGGATATTCGATGCAACCTATAGTTTCACTCGCTTTCATAATCTAGTTTCAATACACATTGCCTAGATTAACTTTTCCTTTTAGTTTGTAATCATCTTTTCCACTTTTATTTCGAAGTATTAAATCACTTAAATTCTAACATCTCGTCTCTGTGGATTTTCGATACCAGACTTACCGTTGTGCTTGCCTCGCAAGTGTAGTAGTAACTTAGGTTTATGTATTGAGTTGGCGAAACAAAAACAACGACTGTGCACTTTACACGCACACACTTTTCGCACTCGATCGCTTATGTTGATCGTTATGAGGGAACGATAACGCATATGGGATAATACGCTACTAAGAACAAGTATATAGAATATAAGATAATTGAGTTTAGAGAAAAATAGAAAATAAGAGAAAGAGTAAATATAGGACTCGAGTCTCGGATTTTACCTCGGGACGCCTACGTAGCCTATAGAGGCATCAAAGTCCACGTATTTTGCATGCAAAATGAGGGGTGGGGTTTATCCCATAAATCCAATCGGGGGATTCTCTTATTTGTGTGTGTGTGTGTGTGTAGAAAAAGTGTTTTAGTTGTGAGAGAAGTGTAAGAAAAGTGTGAGAATTTCCATTTGGAATTTATGAGCAAACCCTCTTTTTATTGTTTTTTGGGTTTTTATTTATATGAAAATAAGAGATGTGCGATAATACTAAATAAAAAAGTATATTAAGATAGGTGAGATGAGGGAATAAAAGTGCTAAGTAATAAAACAAATTAATGTGAATTTATGAGCATTTAAGGAGAGAGTTGAGAAAATTAGACCTTCTTGATGATCTTGAGCTTGATCTTGAATGTTGGAGAGCATCCCTTGAACTTGGATGATGATGGAGGGTAGTTAATTCACCAAGTTTGATGAAAAGGGTGATGAAAAGTAAAGGTTGGAAAGGGTTTTGGATATGGAAATCACGCTGACTTCGAGAGAGGTTTTCTTGATTTACTGAGAGTGATATCTATCAGATCTGGGGCCCTTTTGCAATGAGGAAAGGCCTCCTTTTTATAGGCCCATGACATTTACGATCGGCATAGCCCCGGTCCTCTCGATCAGCAGGTGTGTTTAGGCACACCGCCGATAGGCAGGGTCTGGGACCTGCCGTTTTGCAGTGTCTTTCTGGCATTTTTGGAAAATCGGCCGCAGAGTGAAAACCATTGATCCGAATCGTGCACAGGGAAAACCGTTGGAAAGGTAATTCAGAGACCTTCGAAAGTTATTTGGACCGTGAAGCACCTTATACTCTTGACTCACTTGAGTCTATATTGTATAAGTGTTCATCTAGTTTGGAAATTGTGACAAAATTATGTCTAACCTAGAATCCAAAGAACCTCAGAGCTTGCATTTCTATTTCATCTTTGATTGAAGGGATCTAGACCTAATTACCAACACTCACACACAGTAGAATGAATCATTTACATGTCATATTGCATATTATTGTGTGTACATATGTTGAGTGTGTTTAAATCCCCAATATTATTTTTTAAATATTTTTTGGGATTTTTTAAAACATTTTAAAAATAAGGTTTTATTAATAAAACTTGGTTTTAAAAGGTTATGGGGTAAATCTACTATTTTAGAATGTTGGTTTAACTGTCTAAAGTTGCCTTGGGTAGAATTCAAAAGCGGCAGAGACTTCAGGGTTTACATTGTAATTACTTTAGAAGCGCGTTTTATCTCGCCTCATATGCCAACATGTGTTAGCTTCTGATTGGTGAGAAGTGTGTTTCCTTGCTGAGACAAATTGAGTGATCATTTTCATCCCTTGGATCGTTCTTATCAACGATCTGCATGTCTTCCATCATAATCCCTATGATCCCCTTTGAACCAATCAGGAGAGCTTTAACCACCGCATATCGTATGCCCTTGGATCTAAGTCAATTGAACTTGACTAAATCTGGTCCTTTTATTTTAATCCTTATTCTCGAACCTTCCCAGCCTCTTATAAAAAGGCTCCTACTCTCAGCATTAGAAGACTTTTGCCATTTCGTCATTTGAGAGAAAAGAAAGAGAGAGTAGAGAGAGAGAGAAGAGAGAAACCAGAAGAGAGAGAAAGAGTTAGAAACCCTAACCCTAACCCTAAATCGTCTAAACAGTTCAAACCAAATGTAAACCTTCAAACCTCTATACTTTACCAAACACAACCTTGAGTGTTTGAGTGTTTTGAGAGATGATTTGAGAGTTGGTTTGTTGCTGTAACCTCTTCTTCTTTAGAACTTGTTTCCAACTTAATCATTTTCTTAGATCTATTGTTCTTGTATATAGAAATTTTCAGATCTGAGTTTTTCATGATATATTACACTTAGTTTGCATGTTTTTTTCTCAGCTTGAGAAATATTTTGTTGATTCATTTTCTGTAAATGTTTTTAACTTTGAAATCAACAAAAATGTTTTCTGTTTCTAGTTCTCTTAAAACTAAACCTTTGACCTAGATTGGAATCACACTTGGAGGTTTTCAATCTCAAAAATCTTTTCAAAACTCTGAGATTGATTAAGATCTTGACTATCTTCTAAGCAAGATATCCGTGGATTCTGGGATTGATTTAAAGGTCAAACAGGTTCAAAGTTTTGTGAGAAGAGAGAAAAAGAAAAATCATAGCATATAGACTTATATGTAATTTGCTAGGAATGTTTGTACTTAATAAGTGTGAGTGTGTGCATGCATGTGTTAGAGAGCACCTCCACAAACACTTTCACTCTACTACACGAAAAGTGTTGGTAATAAGATCTTGAGAAAAAGAGTCGACGTAAAGAGCTTGAACAAATTGGAGTTAACAAACTGAGAGGACAACATCAACAATCAGAACTGCAGAGAAGTTATAAGGACACCAGAGGGTACATTCCTAAACTTATATAGGTCTGAGTTGTATGCATGTTTGTTATATAGTTTGTAACTGTTAAATTTGTTTATAGTGGATTTTTATTTTACTCCGTAGAGGGAGTTGTGGATGTTTCCTCAGTTGGGTGAGGTTTTACCACGTAAAAATCTTGTTCTTAATCTTCCTACATCTTCTCATCTCATTCTTGGTTGTACTGGGTTTAAAAGCTTGTTTAAAACTGTTTAATAAACCTGTTATTCAAATCTTGAATAGATCTCGTACATACTCTTATCAAACACATCGTGTGTTCAAATAGTTTTGGTTTTTAAGAAAAGAGTTTCTTCAAAAAACAGTTCGTAGTTACTTAAATAGTTTAATTTTATTAAACGGCTTTAGTAACAGAATTTCAGACCGCTCCTTGGTTTGGGAGCTGATTTTGGGTCAAATGCTGCTTGGAAGCGCTCGTCGATCCATTGGACGGGGAACCGTCGGACGCAAACGGATCGTTCGTCCACATGGTAAGTCCGAATCGCACATGGGGTGGACCGTTGGAAAGGTTAGGAGATTTAATTAGACATTCCAAAGAGTTTGATTCAGTTTGAAGAGTTGACTTTGGTCAACTGGTCCCTGGAAGCATTCGGTGACCTCTCGAAGTCAAACGAATTGTTTATCCGTACCGTAAGTCAGAATTGCGCACGGGATGGACCGTTGGAAAGGGGATTAAGTGAACTTTGAAGATTCATTCAGTTTCGATCGAGATAAAGAATGACTTAGGTCAAACAGAGCTCGGGAGCGTCCGGTGGCCTCTTGATCGAGTTTTGGGGAAAATGGGTCGTTCGTCCGCATGGTAAGTCAGAATTGCGCACGGGAGGGACCGTTGGAAAGGGGTTTCAGTGACCTTTGAAGATTCATTCAGTCTCAGTCAAGCTAAAGACTTTGAATTTTGGTTAAACGGAGCCTGAGCGTGCCCGATGGCTTCTAGGTCAGTACTCGGGGTATGAAGGGAGGTGCTAAGGACCTAAGGAGAGTTTAAGGGGTAAAAGAATGGGGTGTCTACAGCCCCTCGATAGGTGAGTTTGGAATAAATGATAGACGTCGAATAAACATCGCATGATGCTTTTTGAAAGAGGATGACCAATTCAGAGGGTCGAGGTCCATTCTGAGGACCTAAGGAACAAGGAGGACCAATTTACAGGGTCAAAGCCAATTCTGAAGACTTGAAGATGAGGTGACCGATTCTGAGGGTTGAAGACAATTATGCGGGCTTAAATAGGGATAACCAATTTTATGGGTCGAAGCCAATTCTGAGGGCTTGAATATGAGGTGATCGATTCTGCAGGTCGAAGCCAATTATGCGGGCTTAAGTAGGGATGACCAATTTTGCGGGTCGAACCCAATTCTACAAGCTTAAGTAGGGATGACCAATTCTGCGGGTCGAAGCCAATTCTGAGGGCTTAAAGATGAGGTGACCGATTCTGCGGGTCGAAGCCAATTCTGCGGGCTTAAGTAGGGATGACCAATTCTGCGGGTCGAAGCCAATTATGAGGGCTTAAAGATGAGGTGAACGATTCTGCGGGTCGAAGCCAATTCTGCGGGCTTAAGTAGGGATGACCAATTCTGCAAGTCGAAGCCAATTCTGCGGGCTTAAGTAGAGATGAACAATTATATGGGTCAAAGCTAATTCTGCGGGATTAAGTAGAGATGACCAATTCTGCGGGTCGAAGCCAATTCTGCGAGCTTAAGTAGAGATGTCCAATTCGGTGGGTTGAATCCAATTCTGCAGACTTAAGTACGGATGACCAATTCTGCGGGTCGAAGCCAATTCTGCGGGCTTAAGTAGAGATGACCAATTCTGTAGGTCGAAGCCAATTTTGCGGGCTTAGGTGACGATCCAAGACCGAAGTCAATTCTGACCTAAGAGAGGTGACGACCAAGGATTGAGGACAATTCTGACCTAAGAGAGGTGACGACCAAGGATCGAGGTCAATTCTGACCTAATTAAGGTGACAATCCAAGACCAATGTCAATTCTGACCTAAGAGAGGGGACGACCAAGGATCGAGGTCAATTCTAACCTAAGAGAGGTGACGATCGAGGATCGAGGTCAATTCTGACCTAATTAAGGTGACGATCCAAGACCGAGGTCAATTCTAACCTAAGAGAGGATAAAGATTGTATTTTGGGTTCCGTTGGGGAATAGTGAATGAGCTGGGGAAAATTTAGAGCATCCTTTGGAGATATTGCCTGAGGAGAATGATTCTTTGGAATTCCGCTGGGGAAAATTACCTCGCGATATTGTTTTTAAGCTGGCAAGATGATTGCTGGGGAAATCCTTGTGATCTTGGAGACTTTGCGAAGGAAAAGAAAATTTGATGCTATAAAATTCGCTGAGGAAGTGATTAGGTGGTCGAAGTATTGGACGTATTGCTCGGGGAGGTTTGAGACTTCTGGGGTATAGGAGGTGATCCTTAGAGATTCTCCGCGGACATTGCCGGGAAGGGATTTACTTGTCTCTTGAGTGTTTCATTGGGGAAATAGGGGTTTCGTGTGCGAGAATGCTAAATTTTATTGGCAAAAATGTTCTAAATCCTTCCGGGGATTTTTAGGAATTTTCTGAGGATTTTCAGGTATTTTTTGGGAATTTTTGTACAAAATTTTAAGGGGGGTACCGATAAGCATGGTGTAGAGGGTGCCATTTGGCAGTAGCACAGACTTTTGGACTACCTCGGGAAGGTAAAGCGACAGTGTTGATCGGTGGGTAGGGGGTCAATGCCAATCGGCAGACCCTTGGCATCTTATATAAAGGGGGAGAATTCCCTTCATTTTTCATAGCTTTTTGCTTTCTCTCTTTCTGCGATTTTCCTCCGCAAATCGTTCTAGCATTCCGATCTCTAGGAAATGGCCGCCTTTGTCAACACTGCAGCGCATAGGGAATGGTTGACTGTCGATGACTGGGCGAATGTGGAGTGGAGGGTCAGGGAGCCTCTTGCATTAGGGAGCAAGAATTCTCTTGATGCGTTCGAGCCTGTTATGGATGAGCGGACCTTGCTACGGGAGCTATCGCGTCATCGCTCTTCGAGGGTGGTGAGACCCGGCGGTTATGTAAGTGACTTGACTTTTGACATTTTTCTCTTTTTTGATGATTTTTCCTTTCTTCTTGAATTTTGACAATATTTTTTTTCTTTTGACAGTCTGATATCTCTCTGAAGAACATGTGTGCCCGTGGGACGATGGGGCTTAAGGACGTCTGGGGAGCATCTTCCACCTGTGGTGTGTTAGGTGGTATCATCAGCGGGTTTTGGGAGGTTGGTGTCTGCGCTGGATGAGACGCCTTGTTCGACAGCGATCTTGTGCGCTCTGAGGGAGAGATGGTGGGATACTACCCACACCTTTGATTTTGGTTTTAGGGATATGACCGTGACTCCCATAGAAGTGCAGCAGCTGTTGGGGCTTGATTGCGATGGGGAGCAGATAGAGGTGGATCGTTCCCTGCGGGTGAGGCCGAAGGCGGTGCAGGCGGCGCTCGGTGACGTAGGGAGGATAGTTTCTGGGGATTCCATTTGGTTGTCCTTGCTGAAGGATGTTTTGCTGAGTAGGGTGGTTAACGTGGAGGATGAGTTATAGGTGAGGCAGATGGCCCGGTTGTTCATATTACTGGTGCTGGGAGGTTTCATAGTGGCGTCAAGCGACGACGTCATCCATTTATGGTTATTGTTGTACTTGAGGATGTTTTCGAACATCCCCCTCTATGATTGGGGGAGCCTGACTTTGGCGACCCTCTATTTTTCTTTGGATGCATTCAGTTGGTGCTGCCAGCAAACTTTTACTGGAGCCACATATCTTCTTTAGGTATTCTTCAGTTTGCGCATTTTCCTTGTGTGTTTATTACTTTATTGTGGGTTCTTGTCTTTGGCAGACGTGGTTCTATGAGGTGATTGGGAGCAATACCCAGCTGATTGCCCTGAAGGACGAGACGGTTGGGGACTTCTTCCGATTGTATCGATGGCGGAAGGCCAATCGGGAGTCAAAGGGATCTCTCTCTCTGGAGGCGGTGCGTCAGGTCTTGAATGGCCTGACCAGTGGTAGGGTAAGACTCTTTCCTCTATAGTCTTAGTTTTTGTAGGTTTTGATTCTGTTATTGACTTATGTCTTCTGGGTATTTTCAGGTGACTTTACACCCTTGGGGGGATAGCCGTTCAGGATACGGGGGTGAATGGGGTGAACGCACAACTGCGACGCTTACTGGTGCATGAGTTTAGCCACTCATGGTACCTCGGGGAGAGGGTGGTTCGGAAGATTGCTGAGGAGGAGGTGGTGGTGCCACCTGCGCAGCCTCCTACGTCCATGAGGCGGGAGCAACTGTTTTCGAAGGATGCGAGGATCGCGGCGATGATCGGTGAGTCCTACCTATTGTACCTTGATACGGCCGCAATGTATGACTATATGGCCTTTGTGACGAGATGGTTGATGGTGCCCAGCATATATATGATGCCTTACCTTTCCCTCCTGCGAGTTCGAGTCGGGCGGTGGGGTCTTCCCACAGCAGCGGCGGTCCGTCGGCGTCTGTGGCGGTGGCGACTTCAGAGGTTCCCTTTGTTCGATTGCATACCCCTTTGTACAACATTCGGCGAGCCGATGGGGGGATGGTCCCCATGTTATACCGTCCTCATGCGATGGATCCGTAGGAGCTAGGTTTGACAGAGGAGGTTTTGCATCCTGCGATATACCTTCTTCCTCTTTTTGGTTCCTTTTCTGTTTCGATTCTTTTTTCTTTGATACTGATTTTTCCTTTTACTGGCAGCAAGTTCGGGTGTCGACCACTTGGCTGAGGGACATCAGAGACTGGATATCTTCAGTGACTACCCATATTTGGGATGCGGTCCCAGTTCCTTCTTGCTTGGTCGTCTGCTTCATTCGGGGAGGACTCTGGCTCGGGTAGCGATGGTGCGTCATCTCACCGTAGGGGAAAGAGATCACATCACAGGGGTGGAAGCTCTGTGAGAGAGAGAGAATGTGGGTTCGGGTTGAGTCCCGTAGTTTTCTTTTCTTTATTTCCTGCAAAATTTAATGTAACACAGAAGAGAATATATATATGCAATGCAATGGGATTTTTTATTATCTTTTGTTAATGGTGAATGCATGCACATGTACTTTTACTTTGCTGTTGGGACCGTAAAAAGATATATTTTGGGGATTTTAGAGCAAAGTTTTAAAAATGAGAAATTATATAGGGGTGGAAGAGGATTTTTGAAATTCTGTTAAGAATATCAATTTATTTTTTCTTGAGCTTCTGATTTTGGTAAAAGAGGAAAAAGTAAAATTTTCCAAAAATAGGGGGTTGCCGATCAGCAAGATCCTTGTCCTGCCTATCGGCAGTCAAGTCCAGTCCCATAAATTCAAAGCTTTGATTAGTGCCCTCTTCAGCCTTTTGTACTTTTGGGGGTAGGATTTCCTCCAATTTTTGTAGAGGTCATATTTTTTTATGAGGGTTTTCAAGTATAAAAAGGGGTAAGGGTGGAGTGTTTCCATCACACCTTCACATTCTTACTTACTTGCCTACTATTTCTTAGTCTTGCAAGATGGCTATCCCTGGTAGCATTGAGTTTGCTAACTACCTCGAAGCCTTGGAAGCAATGTGCTCTTATAATGTCAACTACGATGCTTTCAGTATACGTCGAGTTTCTTTGTGGCGCAACCGGCCCATTGAGTGGAATATGTTGATGGCGGCGATACAATTCTGGTACCCCGAAGACCATGTATTCCGCTTTGGGTTGGATGAAGTTTTTCTTACCTACGAGGAATTTTCTGCCATATTGGGGATAAATCCCAGTGTTGCTTTAGCTCTTCCTGAGTTTTCTCGTTCTCCCAGGGAGTTGTTAGCTGGGCTTCTTTGCATTTTGCCTTCGGCGGCCAGACCATTGGTTGCTGGGGGAATGATCTCCCTTTCGGCGGTGTTACAGTCCATGCATTTGCAGAAGGCTGGAGATGTTGGATACGCCAGAGCCGTTGTTCTGGGATTAGCATCAAAATTGCTCCTGGTGACTGGGGAATTGCTGGTGGACCCATAACTTGTAGCTATTATTTCCTGGATATCATACCGTCGCAATCCCGCGGCAGTGATACTGAAGGAGACTTTGAATGGCCTGGATGCCTGGCGAGAAGGTCGTTTTGACTTCCTGAGGGGTAGCCCCGTGATGATTTTCATGTGGTTGTCTGAGAGACTCCGCCTGGTGACTCCTCCGAAATACCCTTTGTCGGTTGTACCCAACTTCTTTTCACACTATTTTATCAGCGTTGGCTTGGACATCGAGAGCTGGAAAATTTGGTTTGTGGATCACGGGACTCTAAATCTGTGTTGGTCAGTGCCTTGGTGGGGACAGTTGCTGCCTATTCTGGAGCTGGGGGAATACCCATATGTCCGGTTGGTTGGTCTCAGACAGACCTTTTTCTATTTCCCTTGGCGGCTTCTATGTCAATTTGGCAGGGAGCAGGTTATGCCACCTCGGACACTAGACTTCTTTCCGGTAGAAGATTTGACTGAGCGTCTGTGAATGCAGCTTGGCTCTATGTGGGAGAATCGACATCCGTCAACCCGTCCTTCTCAATTTGTTGGGAGAGTTTGGCATATCTCGGGGGATTACATGAAATGGTTGTGGAGGAGAGTGGTCGGTAAGATGTTGGCAGTGGAGACTGGACAAAGGTGGCTCGTCTTATCTGATACTATGGAGGGAGGTGTTGTGGTTTTTTCGAAGCTGGTTCGAGCTTATCGGTCCATGGAGCGCCTGCGGCACTCTGTTCAGGCAGGGGAAGCTTGGGGACCCAGGATGCAGATGATGATGACGGAGTGGGCTCCTATGGTAGCTGCGAATAGGACTCTTGGAGAGTTTATAATGGGGAATAAATATGGGGGTTTAATTTGGCTTTTTAGGAAAGTAGGGGGAAGGGAGTTATCCGTTCCTTTTCTTATGTAATTTGTACCGAAATTTCTTATTAGTGAAATAAATAAGTTTTTTATCATCCAGTTGTGCCTTTTGATGAGTTTTGTGTTTTTGAATTATCTATACCGATCGCTAAGGCATACATAATCCTTTTGTTCAAGTATATGTTAGAATGGACTATCGTTCTCGGAGATAAGAAAAGAATAGTATTTTATGAAAAAGAAAGGGTCGTTTTCATATAAGGTGAATGAGTTGCCTACGTATTTGAAAATTTTTGTTTGAAAATGGTTTATTGCAGAGAATCAGGCCCACGTAGTTCTGGGTAGAAGGAAATGAAGAGATTTTGTTTTTTTTTTTTAGAATACAAGGGAGATGAGAAGCGTCGTAGCTCATCGAGATTTTGGACTAGGGGTAGAACTTCTTGAGATGGTCCAGGTTGACTGGATGAGCCATCTCCTCCCCATCTAAGTCTGTGAGCATGGCGACACCGCCGGACAAGATCTTCTTGACAATGTAGGGGTCGCTCCAATTGGGCTTGAATTTCCCTCTGGGGTATGGGTTCTATGATCTCTTTGAGGGATAGATCCCCTTCTCGGACACCGCGGTCCTTGACTCTCTTATTGAATGATCGCGCTATTCGGTGATGATACCCTTGTATGTGATATAAACCTTTAATCTCCTTTCGTCTAGGAGGATCAGCTCGTCAAGACGGCTTTGGCACCTGTCTTATTCACTGACCTTATTTTTTAGCATGACGCGTAGTGAGGGTATTTCCAACTCCATGGGTAGGACTTCTTCCATGCCGTAGACTAGAGAGTAAGGGTTATCCCCAGTAGAGGTTCTAATTGAGGTTCGATATCCCCAGAGGGTGTACGGGATCCGGTCGGCCCAATCTCGATAGCTTTTGGTCATCTTGCTGATGATGGCCTTGAGGTTCTTGTTGGTGGCTTCGACTGCACCGTTGGTTTAAGATCGATAGGGAGAAGATTTGTGTCTCTAAATCCCATACTCCTTGACCACTTCTATGACTTCTGCCTCAAAATACAGCCCATTATCTGATAATAACTTGTGCAGGACCCCATATCGGCAGATGATGTTTTTCTTGATGAATATGTCCACTTTCTTAGCGTTCAGGACTGCGTATGACTCAGCTTCGACCCACTTGATGAAGTAATCAATGGCAACTAGGATGAACTCATACCCATTGGAATCCTTTGGTGTAACCTTCCATATGATGTCAATGCCCCAGGTGGAGAACGTCCAGGGAGAAGTCATGTTATATAATTCATGCGGAGGCAGATGCTGAAGGTTGGAGAACTGTTGGCATTTGAGGCATCTTCGAAAATAGGCGGTGCAATCTTGGGTCATGGTGGTCCAGTAGTAGCCTTATCGAATGATCTTCTTATCAAGCATGTGACCGTTCATATGGGGTTCGCATTCCCCGCTATAGATCTTCTGCATTATCTTTTTAATATCAGCCCCTACGATGCAGTGCAGATGAGTTCCATCGAAATTCCTTTTGAGCAGTGCTTTGTGATAGATGATATACTGGGCAGTCAGTCTTCGAAGGGTTACTCGATCTTTCTTGTCGGAACCCTCGAGATACCTTCCATGCTTGAGGAAGCGCCAGATATCATAGTACCAGTAATTGGCTAGCCCGAGATCTTCAGTGGTGATGAGCTCAATATGGTAGCGGTGGGTTGGCTTGTCTTGCTTTGGAACCTGTAAGGGGTTCATTTTTATTCCTTCGGGCATGTCGACCATGGAGGACAAGGTAGCAAGGTCATCGGCCAGGTTATTCTTTTCTCGCGGTAGGTAGTGGAAGTTGATAACTTGGAATTGGGAGACTAGCTTTTCTAAGTGGGCGTGTAAGGGTTGGAGCTTCTTGTCTTTGACTCTCCACTTTTTTAGCACTTAACCAATAATGAGGGCAGAATCTCGTAGATGTCTAGGTATTGAATACCTTTCTTGGGAGAAACTTGGAGGCCTATCGTTCATGTCTCGTATTCAGTCATGTTGTTGGTACAATGGAAATCCAGCTTGATGGCGATGGGAGTGTGGGAGTCATCTAGGGTGATCAGAAGTATCCCAATGCCATATCCCTTTTTGTTGGCAGCGCCATCAAAGAACATTTACCATCGAAGATTTTCCTGGGCAGTGCGGATGATGTTTTCATTTGGGAATTCATAGATCCGGACATCGGCTTCATCCATGGGGTAATCAACGAGGTCAGAGATGGCTCTTCCTTTTATGGCTTTCTGCGTGATGTACACAATATCAAACTCGGCTAGAATCATCAACCATCGAGACAATCGGCTGGATAAGGCAGGTTTCTTAAGCAGGTATTTGATGGGGTCCATTCGGGATATAAGTTTGATGGGGAAGGCAAGCATATAGTGCCACAACTTTTGGGTGATCCACACAAGCGCGACACATGCCTTTTCCAAAGCAGTGTAGTTGACCTCGTATATGGCCAATTTGCAACTGGCATAATATATGGCTTTTTCTTTGTAGGAATCTTTAAGGTATTGGTCTAACAAAGCCCCAGCTGCAGTGTCGGTTATAGTTAGGTAGAGGAGCAAAGGGAGACCAGGTCGTGGTGGCATGAGTACCGAAGGTTGAGTTAGGTATTATTTGATTCGATTAAAAGCTTCTTGGCAGGCCTCATTCCAAACCTAAGTTGAATCCTTTCGGATTAGTTTAAAGATAGGTTCGCAGATGGAGGTTAGCTGGCTGATGAACCGGTTGATGTATTGCAATTTTCTAAGGAAACCTCGAACTCCTTTCTCTATTCGGGGAGGTGGCATCTCAAGTATATCTTTTAGCTTGGAAAGATCTACTTCTATCCCCTTCTCACTGACCATGAATCCCAAGAGTTTTCCCTTTGTAATGCCGAAGACGCATTTCTACAAATTGAGTCTCATCTGATACTGTCGCAATCGTTCGAAGAACTTTCGAAGGGCGGGAACATGACCCTCTCTAGTCTTAGATTTGATAATCATATCATCCACATAGACCTCAACTTATTTGTGAATCAGATCGTGCAGGATGGTTGTGGCAGCCCTCTGGTAGGTAGCCCCAGCATTTTTTAGACCAAATGGCATAACAGTGTAACAAAAGATTCCCCATGGGGTGATAAACGCGGTCTTTTCTTGGTAGTCGGGGTGCATTTTGATTTGGTTGTATCCGGAAAACCCGTCGATGAATGACTTGAGAGCGTGACTGGCTATGTTATCCACGATCATGTCGATATTGGGTAACAGAAAATCATCCTTTGGAGAGGCTTTGTTCAAGTCCCGGTAGTCTACACACATCCGAACCTTCCCTCCTAATTTTGGCACAGGAACTATGTTGGCTAGTCACGTGGGATATTCGATCACACGAATGAAGCCTACGTTCAATTGTTTGACCACCTCTTTTTTTACTTTGAGCGACCATTTGGTACGAAGCTTTCTCAACTTTTATTTAACCAGCTTGTAATTTGGGAGAGTGGGAATCTCATGCTGAGCTATTTCAGGATCAATGCCGGGCATATCGTCATAGGACCATGTGAAGACATCCACGAATTCCTTTAGCAATACTTCGAGTTGTGCACGCTCATGCTCATCAAGGGTAGCCCCTATCCTAATCTCAGGTAGTTGGCTACTAGAACCGAGGTTAACAATAATAGTCTCTTCTTCATTAATATGAACACGGTTATGTTGTTTAGTATTAACCTTATTTAGATCAGTTAAGAATTGTTCATTTGAAAAATCATCATCATCAAAAGTTTGATTAGAATTCAAACAGTTAATGTAAGGCACAGCAAGATACTCAAAATCTTCGTTTATTTCATTGATAGGAAAAACAGCATTGAGAACCTCATCAAAGGAGGTCTCTGAAATAGCGTTGCTAAAGCCGTTTATTGAAAATAAACTATTTAAGCAACTCCGAAAAGTTTGTTGAAGAAACTCTTTACTTAAATCAAACTGATTTTGAACACAAGATGTGTTAACAAAATTATGTACGAGATTAGGACAAGATTTGATAACAAGTTTTAGTAAACAGTTTAAAATATTTTAAACTCAGCACACATCAGAATGGGATGAGAAGATGTAGGAATATCAATACTCAGGATTTTTAACGTGGTAAAACCTCACCCTTGAGGAAACATCCACGACTCCCTCTACGGAGTAACACAAAAAAATTCACTAAAACAAATATGTGAGTTACAATCTATTTAACTAACATGCACACAATAACAAGTCTATACAAGTTCAGGATTGTACCCTCTGGCGTCCTTAAACTTTTCTGCAGATCTTGATTGTTGATGTAGTCTTCTCAGTTTGTCAACTCTTTCTTTGTTTCAGCACGTTACGTCGACTTATGTTCACCAAATCTTATAGCCAACACTTTCAGTGTATGTAGTGTGAAGATGTTTGTGAAAAGTGTTCTATAACACATGCATGAACTCACACACACTCTTATTAGTTACAAACAATCCTAACAAATTACATATAAAGTCTATATGCAGTGAGTTTGTTATTTTTCTTTCTTACAAAACCAAAAATCTTTTGACCTTTCAATATAACCCAGATTCCACGGAGATCTTGCTTAAGAAATCGGTCAAGACCTTTCTCAATCTCTTTTGAAAATATTTAGGAGATTAAAAACCCTCAAGTGCGAATCCAACTAGGTCAGGTTAAGTTTTGTAAAAACAGAAACTATAAAACATTTATTGTTGATTCTGAAGTAAAAAAATGTTTTAACAGAAAACAATCAACAACGTACTTCTGAAGATGAGAAATAAAATGCAACTAAGTGTATTGTGACATGAAAAACTTCAGATCTATGATTTCTATTGAATCAGAAACAAGATCTGAGTAGGTGTCTAAGTTGGAAATAAGATTTTATGAACACAAGGTTACAGCAACCCAAGATCACTCAACTCGAACTCTCATAAACTCAAGAAACACTAAAGATGGTGTTTATTTGGTTATGGTGTTTTGGAGAGGTAAGTGGTTTAGGTTGGAGAAGTTTTAGACGAAGTTAGGGTTTCTAACTTGACTCTCTGGTTTCTCTCTCTCTCTCTTCTCTTTCTTCTCTCTCTCTCTCTATTCTTTCTCTGAGAATTTTCAAAGTGGCAAAAGCTTTCGAAGGCTGAGATGAGAGTCCTTTAAATAGCAAGAGGGGAAGGTTCCAGACTATCGTTCAAAAACAACGGCTGAGATTGAGTCAAGCTTCTTTGACTTCAATCCAAGGGCTCACAACAGGCAGTGGATTAAACAGGCTGTGATTGGCTTAAAGGTTTACACGGGGATTCACTCAGGCGGCATGCAGGCCATTGATAAGGGTTGATCCAAGGGCTGTAAACATGCGAAGTTTTGTCTCTGTAAAGAAACACAACTCTGGCCAATCAAAGAGCAGCAAGTGTTGGCCATAGAATGAATACAAACGCGCGTCCAAAACTAATTACAAAGCCAACCCTGGAGTCTCTGGCGCTTTTGTTTTCTACCCAGAGTAACTTTAGGCCAAAAATCACAACAAAACATATTTAGATATTAACCCCAAAACTTTTTAAATCAAGTTTTAGTTTAATAAAACCTTAATTAAAATATGTTTAAAATTCCCAAAAAATTAATAAAAATCAAATTGAGGGATTTAAACACACTCACCACATGAATACACATAAAGGTGCAATATGATATGCAAAGATTAAGTTCTAAGTGTGTGAGTGATGGCTATAGTCTCAGGATCATTACAAGATGAATAGGAGAAGAAGCAAAACAATCTCTGAGGCTCTTTGGTTTCTAGGATGGACATAATTTTGTCACAATTTCCAAACTAGATGAGCTCTTATACAGTCTAGACTCAAATGAGTCAAAAGTATAAGGGCTTCAATCTCCCCCTTTGGAAATATGAGACAAAATCTCCTTTGAGTCATCTAGAACTCGTAGGGCGACAAAAAATAACAAAAACCTATTCCTATAAAAGTTCTATCTACCCAAATCCTAGAAAGCAAAAATTACATAACTCAACTATATACAGTTTAACATCCTATTATTACAATAGAGAATGACTGTACAAGAAGAATACCTGCAAAGAATTACTAAGATCAAGCTGTTTAGTATATGCAGAGATAGACTCAAATTTCTCCCCCATTTTGTCTCAAATGGACAAAGGGAAGGAACTTGGAAAATATAACAGGTATTTACTCGACACAAACCATACCAATAGATTTACGTAAAGAAATGAATCTATTATAATCAAGAGTTTTGGTAAACAAATATGCAAGTTGTAGATCAGTAGGAAGATAATTTATTTCTAATTCCTTTGTTTCAACTAATTCACGAATAAAGTGATGTCTTATTTTAATGTGCTTAGTTCGCGAGTGTTGAACCGGGTTCTTAGAAATATTAATCGCGCTTTGATTATCACAATAGAGATGAAGTGTGGGTTCTAGAATACCATAATCACTTAGCATTTTTTTAAGCCACAATAATTGGGCACAACAGCTACCAGCGGCTATGTATTCAGATTCAGCAGTCGAGAGAGATGTGCAGTTCTGTTTTTTACTACTCCATCCTACCAAGTTATTACCAATATAACAACATGCGCCTGAAGTGCTTTTACTATCATCAGTACAACCAGCCCAATCAGCATCAGTGTACCCAATAATAGTGCTTGGTGTGTCATTCGTGTACCAAATTCCTAAATTTAGAGTGCCTTTAACATATTTAATTATCCGTTTAACAGAGTTTAAATGGCTCTCTTTGGGGTTGTTTTGATAGCGCGCACAAACACACACAGCATACATGATATCAGGACGCGAGGCAGTCAGATAGAGTAATGTGCCAATCATACTACGATATAAAGTAGGATCTACAGATTTTCCATTTTCATCTTTTGACAATTTTTCTGTAGTACTCATAGGCGTTTTAGAACTTTTAGCACTCTCGAGGCCAAATTTCTTAACTATCTCTAATGCGTACTTAGTCTGCGAAAGAAACAATCCATCTGGTTGTTGTTTGACTTGGAGACCTAGGAAGAACTGTAACTCCCCCATAAGGGACATCTGAAATTCCTTACTCATAAATTAAGCAAAAGATTTTACTTCTGAGGTAGAAATGGATCCAAATATGATATCGTCTACATAGACTTGAGCGATAGTAATGTGTTTGTCAAAATGTTTGACAAATAAGGTTTGGTCATTTCCACCTCTTTTGAAACCTTTATCCAGTAGAAAACTGGACAGGCGCTCATACCAAGCTCTAGGAGCTTGCTTAAGACCATATAAAGCCTTTTTCAACCGAAATACATGATTAGGATAATTAGGGTCAATGAACCCTTTAGGTTGTTCTACATAGGTTTCCTTGGCAAGTATTCCATTAAGGAACGCAGATTTAACATCCATTTGATATAATGTAAAATGCATGTGACAAGCTATAGCAAGAAGCAGATGAACTGATTCTAAACGAGTAACAGGAGAAAACGTCTCGTTAAAATCAATTCCTTCTATTTGGGAATAACCTTGAGCAACTAGTCTAGCTTTATTTCTAATTATCATCCCATTTTCATCAGTTTTATTTTTGAAAATCCAACGAGTACCAATAACCTTTTTGTGATCAGGACGTGGAACAAGATACCATACATCATGAATGACAAATTGTAAAAGTTCATCCTGCATTGCAGAAATCCAGTAAGAGTCATTCAATGCCTCATTTACATTCTTTGGTTCCACAAGAGAAACAAAGCATGCATAAAGTGCATAATTTCTAAGTTGGGATCTTGTACGAACTGGCTCACTAGGGTTACCAACTATGTTGTTTATGGGATGATCTTTAGAAACCCAGTTAGGTACTTCAGGTGACTCAATAGGTAATGAATTATCTATTTCAGAAGAGTCATTTTCTAAAATATTTGACGATTCTTCTTCTATAGTTAATTCACTAGTCTTGCTTTCTATAGTAGTGTCACTAACAATTACATTTATGGATTCCATTAAGGTTTTAGTGCGAAGATTATACACCCGATAAGCTCTACTGTTAGGTGAATATCCTAAGAATATGGCTTTATCTCCCCGGCTCTCAAATTTAGATAAGTGTTCCCTATCTTTGCACACATAGCAGGTACTACCAAAGGTTCTAAGGTACTTAAGATTAGGCTTTTTATTGTACCAAAGTTCATAAGGAGTTTGTTTGGAATTCTTTCTAAGATAGACCCTATTAATAAGATGGCATGCTGTACGAATAGATTCTACCCAAAAATACTTAGGTAAGTTCTTGGCATGGAGCATGACACGTGCCATCTCTTGAAGGGTTCGATTCTTTCTCTCAGCTATACCATTTTGTTGAGGGGTCTTAGGAGCACTGAACTCATGTTTGTAACCATTATAGTCACAGTATTCTATAATACCAGTTTCTTTGAATTCACCACCTCTATCACTTCGGATTCTATTTACTTGAGTGTCTTTCTCATTTTCAATTCGTAAGAGAATCTTTAAAAAAGTTTGAAAAGTATCGGATTTCTGTTTTAAGAAAGCTACCCAAGTGAATCTGGTGAAGTCATCAACCATAACTAGAATATAACTGTGTCCACAGAGACTAACAGTTTGAGAAGGACCCATTAGGTCCATATGGATGAGTTCTAAGGGATTAGAGGTAAGGATATCTTTAACCCTTTTATGAGGTGCTTTAACAATTTTTCCTTCTTGACAGGGACCACAGACAATGTTATGAATAGGTTTAATTTTTGGTATTCCTCTAACTATTTGTTGAGAGGACAATTTACTCAAATTTTTGCAATTAATGTGACCCATTCTGTTATGCCATATCTCATTGTCATCCATTCTGGCAACATTACAGATTTCAGAACTAGTCATGACAGTATAACAATTGTCAGGAGTCCTAAATCCTGTAATTACGCATTCTCCCTTTTCATTTAAAATCTTGCAATTGTTCTTTAAAAAGGTAACAGTATGGTTTGAGTCACAAAATTGCGAAATGCTAAGTAAATTGGCCTTAAGACCTTTAACTAAGAGAACATTTTCAAGAACAGGAAGTCCTTTTTCTTTAAGAGTTCCTTTGCCTATGATCTGGGATGATACTCCATCACCAAAAACAACTTTTCCACCATCAAAGTGGGTTTTATTTAAAAGTTTTGTATCATCACCTGTCATATGCTTGGAACATCCAGAATCCAAATACCAACCAGAAGATGTAAGTTCAGCTTTTAAGGCAGAAATAACAATATTACACTTCATCTGGGGTACTAGATCATCTTTTCTAACCCAAATTTCTCTGGTTTTCTGTTTGCGCTTGTTTGCTCTCATTTGATAAAATTTGCGAGCATTAGATTTTTGTTGAAAAACATTTTGCGCATGCTTTTGAGTAAATTTAAACACCTGAGCATTTGATTTAGAAAAGTTTCTGGGATTCCTTCTAGTAAATGTCCTTTTAGGTTTAGTCTTTCTATTCCTATAGTTGGAGTTTTTGTCTGGTGGCCTGGGAAGGACATAATTGTTACGACTCCTCCTAGAATAGTTAAAGTTTTGATACATGGAAGTATTGTAGATAGGCTTAATCAGTCTCCTAGCATAGCAATCATCGAAAGAATGTCCGTATATATCACAATAGGAGCAATAAAGATTGCTCAGAATGGGGTTTACCTTAGGAAAGTCTCTAAACAAAGGTTTTGAGAAATTTTGAGGCTGAATTTTATTCCTAGGTAGCACAGGTTTGAAAGCAGGTTCACTTTTCCTAATTGGGGGGCAGACATATTTTTCTTTTGGTAAACTTTCATGCTTAGAGCAACTTGCATCTCCAGTGTTAGTGTTTTGATGATCAAACTCAGTTTTTAGAGAATGAAAGTCTGGACATGTTTCAATAGGTCTTTTGCCTCCTGACACAAATTTGATAGGTTCAACATGTTTTGTTTGTGTCTTCAAATTGGGGCAAAACCCTATACCAGTTCGATCCTCAGAATTGGTTTTAGATTTAGCAACAAATTCCTCAAAACATTTAGAATTGTTTTCAAATTTTGTAAATTTTTTTAACACAGTTGCTGTCTTTTCTTTGGTTTGTTCCAATTCTAATAATGTCCCTTTGTATTTTTTTCTCCAGAATTTCATTAGCTTCAGTCAAAGTTTTCAGTTTTTCATCAAACACTTTGATTTCACTTTCATGAGACATGCATTGAGTAGTATACTCTTCAGCATTCAGTTTTACCATCAGGCTTAGATCCTCTAGCTTTTTGGTAAGATCTTTCACAATCTTTTCTAGTCTAGTGCTTTTCTTTAGAGTTTTAGAATATAGAGTGTGTATATCTGGGAGATCTTCATTGTCTGAGTCACTAAGTGAGGTGTGTTAAGTGACCCCTAAGGTTTCATTTCTTAAACTCACGCACCCATTGACATCAGCAGTATCGATTCCCCTTTGACTCACACACCCCGAGGAAGAAGTATTAATGCTCTCAGTAAGTAAAGCATCTAAACCAGTTAAAGTATGATTCAAAGCAACAGAGCTAGAATTACTAGACTCATCGTCACTATCAAGTACAGGCATATCATCATTATATATGATTTTGGCAAAGAAGGATAAACAAGGATCAAAACCATCAGATGTCTCAGGTTCCTCATTTTCAGAGTCACTTGAGTCATCCCATGTTTTGCAGATGTTGGCTCTAGAGTGTTTGTTTTGGGTATTTAAATTAACTCTCCAGTCTTGAGCAATGTGTCCTAGTTTACCACATCTATAGCATTCAGTCTTCTTGAGGTCTTTGTGAGGTCTTGTGTTGTCCTTGTTCTGTTTGTCATGAGGTTTCTCATGGGACTTGTGATTTGAGGAGTTGAATAATTAGACTTGCCCTGTCTATTTGCAATATTGTTTCTAAATTTAACAATTTTCTTAAATTGTTTTGACATTAGGGCAATCTGATTATCTAGACTTTCTAAGTCACAGTCCCCATCAGAATCATTACTAGGAGTGTTTAACTCAGGCTTAATCATCTTAGAAGTAAAGCTAAGATTGGAATTGGTATGTTTCCTATGAGTGTGGGTCAATTGTTTCTTAAACTCTAATTCCATTTCCACGGTTCTTAATTTACTACTGAGTAATTCAGGAGTGAGATTTATATCACACATTTCCTCAATAGCATATCTTTTATTGTCAAATTTCTGTGGTAATGATCTCAGAATTTTAGACATAATTTCTTGTCTATCATAAGTTATACCATTAGCATGCAGTTTAGTGACAATATCAGTCAGGTTCATATAGAAGTCATCAAAAGACTCAGATTCAGACATGATTAAAGAATTATACTGTTGAATTAACATCTGAGTTTTAGCAGCCTTAACCCCAGAGTCTCCTTCATGGGCAGTAATCAAGGTATCCCATGCTTCCTTAGAAGTGGTACAAGATGAGATTCTCTTGAACTCATGTTCATTTATAGACGTAAATATAGCATTCTTTCCTTTATTATTATTGCGAGAAACTTGTTTCTCTTCTTGAGTAAACTCACTTAATATTTTCTTAACCCTCTCATTACTTCCTTCAGTGGCTGGTTTAGTAGGATAAGAGTATCCATTTTCAATAATGTCCCAGACATCATCTCCCAAAGTTCCTTGAATGAAAGCAATCATCCTTACTTTCCAGTAAGAAAAATTGGTTCCATCAAAGACTGGAGGTCTGGCAAGTTACCATATCTTTCATTTTTCTCGTCCATGATTGATTTTGAGAAAACAATTTCAGAAACTCAGGATATTTTTGAAATAAGTTCACCAAATGCTCTGATTCCAATTGAAATAGCGTTGCTAAATCCGTTTATTGAAAATAAACTATTTAAGCAACTCCGAAAAGTTTGTTGAAGAAACTCTTTACTTAAATCAAACTGATTTTGAACACAAGATGTGTTAACAAAATTATGTACGAGATTAGGACAAGATTTGATAACAAGTTTTAGTAAACAGTTTAAAATATTTTAAACTCAGCATACATCAGAATGGGATGAGAAGATGTAGGAATATCAATACTCAGGATTTTTAACGTGGTAAAACCTCACCCTTGAGGAAACATCCACGACTCCCTCTACGGAGTAACACAAAAAAATTCACTAAAACAAATATGTGAGTTACAATCTATTTAACTAACATGCACACAATAACAAGTCTATACAAGTTCAGGATTGTACCCTCTGGCGTCCTTAAACTTTTCTGCAGATCTTGATTGTTGATGTAGTCTTCTCAGTTTGTCAACTCTTCCTTTGTTTCAGCACGTTACGTCGACTTATGTTCACCAAATCTTATAGCCAACACTTTCAGTGTATGTAGTGTGAAGATGTTTGTGAAAAGTGTTCTATAACACATGCATGAACTCACACACACTCTTATTAGTTACAAACAATCCTAACAAATTACATATAAAGTCTATATGCAGTGAGTTTGTTATTTTTCTTTCTTACAAAACCAAAAACCTTTTGACCTTTCAATATAACCCAGATTCCACGGAGATCTTGCTTAAGAAATCGGTCAAGACCTTTCTCAATCTCTTTTGAAAATATTTAGGAGATTGAAAACCCTCCAAGTGCGAATCCAACTAGGTCAGGTTAAGTTTTGTAAAAACAGAAACTATAAAACATTTATTGTTGATTCTGAAGTAAAAAAATGTTTTAACAGAAAACAATCAACAACGTACTTCTGAAGATGAGAAATAAAATGCAACTAAGTGTATTGTGACATGAAAAACTTCAGATCTATGATTTCTATTGAATCAGAAACAAGATCTGAGTAGGTGTCTAAGTTGGAAATAAGATTTTATGAACACAAGGTTACAGCGTCCCAAGATCACTCCACTCGAACTCTCATAAACTCAAGAAACACTAAAGATGGTGTTTATTTGGTTATGGTGTTTTGGAGAGGTAAGTGGTTTAGGTTGGAGAAGTTTTAGACGAAGTTAGGGTTTCTAACTTGACTCTCTGGTTTCTCTCTCTCTCTCTCTTCTCTTTCTTCTCTCTCTCTCTCTATTCTTTCTCTGAGAATTTTCAAAGTGGCAAAAGCTTTCGAAGGCTGAGATGAGAGTCCTTTAAATAGCAAGAGGAGAAGGTTCCAAACTATCGTTCAAAAATAACGGCTGAGATTGAGTCAAGCTTCTTTGACTTCAATCCAAGGGCTCACAACAGGCAGTGGATTAAACAGGCTGTGATTGGCTTAAAGGTTTACACGAGGATTCACTCAGGCGGCATGCAGGCCATTGATAAGGGTTGATCCAAGGGCTGTAAACATGCGAAGTTTTGTCTCTGTAAAGAAACACAACTCTGGCCAATCAGGGAGCAGCAAGTGTTGGCCATAGAATGAATACAAACGCGCGTCCAAAACTAATTACAAAGCCAACCCTGGAGTCTCTGGCGCTTTTGGTTTCTACCCAGAGTAACTTTAGGCCAAAAATCACAACAAAACATATTTAGATATTAACCCCAAAACTTTTTAAATCAAGTTTTAGTTTAATAAAACCTTAATTAAAATATGTTTAAAATTCCCAAAAAATTAATAAAAATCAAATTGAGGGATTTAAACACACTCACCACATGAATACACATAAAGGTGCAATATGATATGCAAAGATTAAGTTCTAAGTGTGTGAGTGATGGCTATAGTCTCAGGATCATTACAAGATGAATAGGAGAAGAAGAAAAACAATCTCTGAGGCTCTTTGGTTTCTAGGATGGACACAATTTCCAAACTAGATGAGCTCTTATACAGTCTAGACTCAAATGAGTCAAAAGTATTAGGGCTTCAGTCTCGATTATATTTGAGCAAGGATAGACAATAGAAGAAGAAATTTGGAAAACATTAGGATTATGGGAGATTTCAGCAGGTAGAACTAGCGCAGCATGCCAGTTGAGGAGAGGTGTATCAGCATCTTTGATCAGTTGGGACGGATCCAGTGATGTAGTGCCTGAATGAACCATGCAAAGCATTAGCCAAGTGTATGCAAGTTATAGGAATCTTAGAAGTCACCTTCCTCAGTGTCTTTGGTATCTTTGACGAACGGTTGTACATGGTGTTAGGAACTTTTGGCCCATGGGTAGTTGTCTTAGAAAAATATCTCCATTTCGGGCTTTATCTTCTTATCTATATGGTCATATCATGGTTCAGGAAAGCCGCAAAAGGTGAAGTCTTTGCCCTCTTTGATGAATCGTCCATTCAAGGAGTCACCTGGGATAGTCTGGATGCAATCTAGTCCTCTTTTTGGTCGAGACTGGCGGATCATTCGGAGCTCTTATTCTGATGGTTGATGCCCCAAACCACAAGGAGGGAAAGCTCTCTTGAGTTCAATAGGCTTAAGTATACCTTGTTGTCTGTATCCTATCCCCAGTCCGGGCATGAAGTGCATGTTTCTGAACATCTGAATCACATTGACGTTGCCATGGGGGTCGTATTCTGGACAAACCCTTTCTTTGAAGTCATCCCCTGTCGAGAGTCGGAGTGGTTCAACTCGAAATCCTGATATGTGCATATCATTTGACCCGTGCTATATCTCAAGAATTGGACAGTCGATAAATGCACCCTCGGCATTGTCGTTGTCTCACAAAATGGTGATGACTCATTCGTTGGTGAAGAACTTCAATTTCTGATGGAGGGAGGATGACACACCCTTGATACTGTGGAGCTAAGGTCATCCTAGTAATAGATTGAAATAATCTGAGATGTCAATAACTTAGAATTCGATGACATGGTTTATAGGGCCAGCCCCTATTACAAGCTTTATGTATTCCATCACCTCCTGACGGGTATTATTATAGGCAGGTACAGCAGCGGAGGTTGGAGCGAGGTCACTTTCTTTCAGGCCTAAACATTTGAAGGTTCTAAGTGGGCAGACATTCAAGGAGGATTCGTTATCAATAAGAGAGAGTGGTACAACGTTCCCTTGAGTGCATGATTGTGGTTTGGCCCAACCTTGGGGATTTCTTCTTCAAAAAAGGATAGCATTCGAGTAGAGGTCAAGGATCCGACCAAATTTACCGCTTCTTCCGGTGTTGTAGAGGGAGGAACCGTGGGTCCAGTGAGCAACTTGATCAAAGCGTTTATGTGCAGCTGAGAAGACATGAAAAGGCCCCATAGAGTGATATTAGCTTGAGTTTTCTTTAGTTGATCAAGGATCTTTCTTTCCTCGATGGTCATTTCTGGCATAGGAAAGTTTTCAATGCCTTTCCCTTTGTTATTGGATGGTAGTGAGCTTGGGATCTGGTCATGCCTCCCTGATCTGGTCATGTGATTTAGTGAAGAAGGGAAGAATATGAATCCCATTTCCTTGTTAATCTCGGGTTGTTCTGCCACCTTATTTATTTCTTCGAGGAGTTCTTCAAATGATATCATCCCGTACATGTTCGCTACTGGGCCAGTTTTATCTGAAGCTTGCTCTTCATTCAAATCTTCAAACTCTTCCCCCCATCCGGTGGTAATAATTCTATTTTTCATGTAAAGTCGATACATTCGACAACTTCAATGGCTTCTTCATACAGGTCTTCCCATTCTGTGGGGATATGTAAGGTTGAAGGGACTAGGCGCCCTTATAGATTCAGAGCATCAAATAACTCAGTCAAATTACAAATACCATTGGTTTGGTTGAATAATTCTGCCATAATCTGGACAACATCATCTAGACTGACTTCATCGGTCAGTACTACCCAACTGTCTGACTCTCGAGCCCATTTTTGTGCTTCTAAGAACAGCATATTGAATCTCTGGCAATCAATGATTATCAGTGAGGGCAATTTCAGCTCAAACTCTAGGAGTTAGTTTAAGACTTCTGATAATTCCATGCTTCTATTTTGAGAACGGGTACGAACAGCGATGCATGCTCTGGTAAGGAGTGACAGTGCCTGATCAGTGAGGCTAACAGGGTGTAGGAGGAAATATGGGCAAATTTGAAAAGGTTTAGGAGAGTATATGGGTGTGATTTGAGTTAAGGGATCAAATTCTAGGTTCTTTTCTAAGAAGATGGCATTGGCATGATTTGGGAGTGGCTTGTGAGTAGTGTTTGGCTTAGGATTGGTTGGTGGGGCGATGGTACCCCGGTCAATTAGACCTTGGATTACATTTCGAATATGAAAGCGTTGGTCAGTGGTATGGCCAGCAGTTTGGTAAAAGGCGCAATGAGCATCTGCCTTGAAGTTTCTTGGGAGTGGATTTGGCAATGGACGAGGATCCAAGGGTTTGATAAGGTTTCGGCTTAGTAGGGCTTAATAAATTTTGGAGAGGGGAGCATGGAGCTCGGTGTATTCTTTTCGAACTAGGACAGGGCGTCTTTCTGGTGTCCATGAGGTGGTTGGTTGAGAGATGTTATTGATGGTTGAGACTACGGTATTGGCAGGTTTGTCATATTTTTTAAGGGTGAACTGTCTGGACACTTTCTTTGGTTCAACATCTGTTTTAGCAAGACCCTCCTCGATTTTTACTCCTGCTTCTCTGAAAGTTCGGAAGTGGGGATAGTATTATCCTCCCATCGTTGCTCGGACATGGGGTAAGAAGTTCTTCTTCACTATGCTGACTTGTTCTTCCTCGGATGGCCAATTAGTCATGGTTGCTGTTTTTTCCCTCCATCGGGCTATGAAGTTACTGACTGATTCCCCAGAGTTTTGTGTGAGCAGCTCTAAATCATGGCGGGTGACCTCAAGCTCTTCATTATATTTGTACTGTGACATGAATTCTTGGGATACATCCTCCCAACTACGAATTCTGGACTCTTCGAGAGACAAAAACCATCGGAGGGCGCTATCCTTCAGAGTTTGCTGAAACAATTGGGCCATCACTTCTTCAGAATCCCCTATTAGAGTCATGGAACGGTGATAGCTACGGAGATGAACAATCGGGGGTCCACTTCCTCCGAATTTCTCGATATTTGGCATCTTGAACTTCTCGGGTAACCTCGCTTTAGGATAAGGGAACATGTGGGTGTAGTTTATGTGATTCCCAGAGATTCTGACTTGGTCAAACTTCTTAGTGAGCATCTTGAGGTCCTTTTTGACTTTGTTAACCTCTTCTTCCTTCGGATCAATGATCATAGGTAAGTTAGTCCCATGTTGGGCAAGGTTTGGCATCGAAAGTTGGGCAAGCGACGGCCCATTAATAGGAGGGACACGTGGAGCATGATGACACTATTTTAGAACCCAAATGGGATCGGTTGGATCCATAGCATGAGGGAATAGGTCCTCAGGCTTTTGATGGACGAGAACTTGGTTTTGTTACATTTCTCGGACCTCGATTTGAAGGTTATCAATATTGGACACGAGCTGAGCTAGGATTGTCGTCAGATTTGGATGCACATCGGGTACTTGATCTGTGTTCTCCATGGAAAGCGGATGGATTCCGAACTCGAAAGAAGTAGCAGGGGAACGAATGGAACTCCGGGGTGATCTGACTGAAGACCGAAGCCAATAAGAAGCCAGGCTAAGGGTTTGCGGTCAACCTGAGAAGGCGCAAAAATGGGATTTATTTTTTAGAAAGAGGAATGAAAAAAAATCTTTTTCCTTTTGAGATGAAAAGATAAAATATTTTTGGATTTTTTATAAAGAGAAGGGAAATGTTTTTGAATTTTTGATAAATAAAGGAGAAATGTTTTTGGATTTTTTTTTCGGGAGACGTACCTCAGCATGATTATTACGATTATTATGTTCTCACTTGTATTTAATTCTCCTAAATGCAAAAAATAAAGTGCCGGACGGGACCCGAGCCTGGAAAAGTTGGGTTTGTAATATATGCAAAGCTATGGTTGAACTTATGACCAGACTCACGGACAGGGTTCCGTTTTAAAAATGCGCAAATTTTTTGGCGGCAGGTGACCCGAAATTTCGGCAGAGTTTCAGGTAGAAACTGACAATCTTATATGTGCATCCTAGGCTTGACACCTATATGCGGGTATGCATGTGGTTGGGTGAATTGAAAAGGGTTCCCCCCTTTGGCGTGACTTCCACGATATATGTCTTACTCTTGTGGGCAATCGGTACGTGTGGAAAAACCATTTTATATACCCAAGTGTACGTGAATTTCCTTACTATATACATCGTGGGGACGGTACATGTGAGAGTGAATTCGATATACTAAGCGTACGTGAACGAATTCCCTGCGATGTACCTCCCGTCATGACTTCGGTCAATCGGTACGATGCGGGGGAACCGTTCGATATACGTCAAAGGTACTTGGCTAATGGAAGGTGAGAGTCATATCGCTTAGGCTAACTGCGCCCTACCGGACCAGCGCCCATCACGAAGTGACCCTCCAGTTACTAGATAAAATTTGGTCAATAACAATGCTCTTTGGTGATGTTGTGTGAATCATGCATGATTCTCTTATTAGTATCTTATGAGAATGTCTTTTTCGATCATGCCAAATAGGGAGCAAAGTACGAGAACCAATGGTACACCAAGTATGGATGGGTGATGCATGCAACATGTGGATATATGTGATCCTAGGTTCACGTGGTGCGAAGTATACATGGAGAATTTTCTACAATTGTGTGAATAGAAGAAAAATCATGGGGGACACATGGAAAAGGGGAACATGCAAAAATGGGGGAAAATATAAACAAACATAACACCCATGTAAATAGAGTCTAGCCCTCAAATGAAATTCCCCATCGGAGTCGCCACTGTGGCCATCCCCGATCCTCGCGGCGGGCGGGCAAAGTGAGGATCCTAGGTCCCACGCGTCCCTCTCGGGAGCGCTTCGGTCGGCGTCATTGATGAGGTGAAAAATGTAGAGAGATGGAATCACCAGTCTATTTTACTCAAAATAAACAAAAGTAAGGGAGTCATTCCGAAGGACAGCATCCAAAGTTAAATTGATACATACGAAACCAAATTGTTTCAAAAAGTGTTCGAAGGCTAAGTTACGAAATAGGAAGGTGTTAGCCACCCACTCCGCCTTTACGGTCTCTCATGGGTTTTTGCTATTTTCCTTTATTTTCCCCGTGATATGTGTGATTGTGTATATATAATGGAGATATGAGTCATCAACTTATACCATGGGAGAGGTAAAGCGAGTTATCCATTGGAATGTAAAAATAATATTAGAAAAAAGGATTTACGCGATTATCCTTACGTTGATCGTTATGAGGGAATGATAACGTATATGGGATAATACGCTACTAAGAACAAGTATATAGAATATAAGAGAATTGACTTTAGAGAAAAATAAAAAATAGGAGAAAAAGTAAAAATAGGACTCGATCTCGAATTTTACCCCGGGATGCCTACGTAGCCTATAGAGGCATCAAAGTCCACGTAGTTCGCATGCAAAATGAGGTATGGGGTTTATCCCATAAATCCAATCGGGGTATTCTCTTATTTGTGTGTGTGTGTGTGTGTGTGTGTGTGTGTATGTGTAGAAAAGGTGTTTTAGTTGTGAGAGAAGTGTAAGAAAAGTGTGAGAATTCTAGTTTGGAATTTATGAGCAAACCCGCTTTTTCTTATTTTTTAGGTTTTTATTTATATGAAAATAAGAGATGTGAAATAATACTAAATAAAAAAAGTATATTAAGATATGTGAGATGAGGGAATAAAATTGCTAAGTAATAAAATAAATTAATGTGAATTTATGAGAATTTAAGGAGAGAATTGAGAAAATTGGGCCTTCTTGAAGATCTTGATCTTAAATGTTGGAGAGCAGCCCTTGCACTTGGATGATGATGGAGGGTAGTAAATTCACCAAGTTTGATGAAAAGGATGATGAAAAGTAAAGGTTTGAAAGGGTTTTGGATGTGGAAATCACGCTGACTTCGAGACCTCCTTTTTATAGGCCCAGGGCATTATCGATCGACATAGCCCTGGTCCTGCCAATCGGCAGGTGTGTTTAGGCACACTGCCGATAGGCAGAGTCTGGGACCTACCGTTTAGCAGTGTCTTTCTGGCCTTTTTAGAAAATCGGCCGCAGAGTGCAAACCGTTGATCTGAATCATACACGGGGTGAACCATTGGAAAGGTAATTCAGATACCTTTGAAAGTTATTTGGACCACTCCCAGGTTCGGGAGTTAACTTTGGGTCAAATGCAGCTCGGAAGTGCTCGTCGGTCCATTGTACGGGGAATCGTTAGACGCAAATGGATCGTTCGTCCGCATGGTAAGTTCGAATCATGCACAGGGCAGACCGTTAGAAAGGTTAGGAGATTTAATTTGACATTCCAAAGAGTTTGATTCATTTTGAAGAGTTGACTTTGGTCAATTGTACCCTGGAAGCATTCGGTGACCTCTCGGAGTCAAACGGATCGTTTGTCCATACCGTAAGTCAGAATCGCGCATGGGATGGACCGTTAGAAAGGGTATTAAGTGCCCTTTAAATATTCATTCAATATCAATCAAGCTGAAGAGTTTACTTAGGTCAAACAGAGCTCGAGAGCGTTCGGTGACATCCTAATCGAGTTTTAAGGAAAATGGGTCGTTCGTCCACATGGTAAGTCAGAATCATGCACGGGATGGACCGTTGTTAAGGGGTTTTAATGACCTTTAAAGATTCATTCAGTCTCAGTCAAGTTGAAGACTTTCACTTTTGGTCAAACGGAGCATGGGCGTGCCCGATGGCTTCTAGGTCAGTACTCGGGGTATGAAGGGAGGTGCTAAGGACCTAAGGAGAGTTTATGGGGTAATAGAATGGGGTGTCTACAGTAAGGGTAAAAAATTTTGAGACGGTCCAGGTTGATTGGAAGCACCATCTTTTCTCTATCGAGGTCTGTGAGCATAGCGGCGCTGCCTGACAGAATTTTCTTCATAATATGGGGGCTCTATAATTTAGTTTGAATTTCCCTCTGGGGTCAAAGACAGGTTGTATGATTTTCTTGAGGGAAATGTCTCCTTCCTGGACTCCGCAGTCCTTGACTTTTTAGTTAAATGATTTCACTATCCGATGATGATACCCATGTATATGGTATAGAGCCTTAATTTTTCATCTAAGAATGACAGCTCATCAAAGCGGCTCTGATGCCAGTATTCTTCACTAACTTTGCTTTCAAGCATGATGTGTAGGGAAGGTATTTCTATCTTAACGGGTAGGATTATTTCCATGACGTACACTGTAGAATAAGGGGTAGCCCCAGTACGCATTCTGATTGAAGTGCGGTAGCCCCAGAGGGCGTAATAGATCCAATCGGCCCAATCTTTACAACTCTCAGTCATTTTTGCTTATTATGGTTTTGAGGTTTTTGTTGGCGACTTCAACAACACCACTGGTTTGTGGTTAGTATGGAGAAGATTTGTGTCTCTGAATCCCATATTCATCGACTAGTTTTGTGACCTCGGCTTTCAAGTGAAGTCCATCATTTGATATTAACTCATAGGAAACTCTGTATCGATAGATGATGTTCTTTTCGATAAACTTGGCTACTTTCTTGGCATTAAGCACTGCGTATGACTCAATTTTGACCCATTTGGTGAAGTAATCAATGGCGACTAAGATAAATTCATAACCGTTAGAAGCTTTGGGGGTGACCTTCCCTATGATGTCAATTCTCCAGTTGGAGAAAGGCTAGTGATAGTTCATATTGTATAGTTCTAGAGGAGGCAAGTGTTGGAGGTTAGGAAAATGCAGGTATTTGAGGAATCTTTGAATATAGGCAGTGCAATCTTGAAGCATGGTGATCCAACAGTATCCTTGATGGATGATCTTCTTAGTGGTCATATGGTCGTTCAGGTGGCACCCACATTCCCCACTATGGATTCCCTGTATCATTTCTTCAACATCAGCCCCTATTATGTTGTGAAAATGGGTTCCATCGAAGTTTCTCTTAAAAATCACTTTGTCGCAAATGATATACTAAGCAGCTAATTTACGAAGGGTCACATGGTCTTTCTTATCTGCGTCTTGCGGATATTTACCATATTTGAGGAGGCGCCAAATATCATATTATCATAACCCAACCATATCAAAATCTTCCTCAGTGACGAGCTCAGTGTGGTATCAGTTGGTGGTCATAGCCTGTTTATGTACCAGGAAATGGGCCATTGTTATTCACTCAGGTATGTCCACCGTGGAGGCTAAGGTAGCAGAGGCATCAGTTAGGTTGTTCTTTGTATGAGGCGGGTAGTGGAAGGTGGCATCTTTAAACTGAGAGGCCAGCTCTTCTAGGTGGGTATGGAAGGGTAAGAGCTTCTCGTCTTTGACTTTCCATTTCCTGAGAATTTAGCCGACGATGAGGGTAGAGTATCCGTAAACGTCTAGATGTCGAATTACTTTCTTGAGCCCTATAGTGCATACCTCATACTCAATCATGTTGTTGGTGCAAGGGAAGTCTAGCTTGATAGTTATCCCAATGTCGTATCATTTCTTGTTGGCACCACCTCCAAATAACATTTTCCAACGAAGGTGTTCCTGAGAGGTGCAGAGAACATCTTTGTAATACCCCGTATTTTTATGGCTTTTAAATTTAGGGATTTATTAAATTTAATTGAGATAAATTAATTTAATATTAATTCAAAAATTTGTTTTAAATGTTACTAGCGTGATGAGAGTTAGTAATTATTGAAAAATTATTGATTTGTTAAATATTACTTATTGAGTAGAGTAATATGTAGGATTGAATTTATTAAATATGTCACGAGGGAATAATATGACAATTATGGAAAATTAAGTCAGGACGCGCCTGTGTCGTGTCGAGACTAAATTATTATTATTAAAAGTGAATAAATTATAAGTCACCCATATGGTCATTTCGAGTGCGTCAATGTGTCCGGAAGGGTCGAGATAGTCAAAATAATGTACCCGGGGATTTAGTTTGGGTCTCGGGGCATTTTTAGGCCTAATTAGCATCCCGCGAGGGTATTATGGACATTTCGTATTTTTTGGCAATTAAACCCATGAATTTCCCAAGGTTAGATCAGCCTTTAGGATTTGTCCTCTAGAGTTAACAAGAGCAAAATCAAAGAACGGCCATTAGAGAAGAAGTGAGAAAGCTTCCCAAGCAATTCAAGGCCGAAAACTCAACCGTTTGCACCGCCACCACCACCGCGTCGTAGATCGCGCGACGGGGAACCCAACCGTACCACTTTCTTCCACAAATCAGAAACTCAATTTCCAGGTAAGTATCTATCTTGCTTTATTTTTAGTTAATGTCTCAATCGTGTTAGTCTAGGGTTGTTTAGAACTTGTTTCATGAAAGAAAGTATCGTTTTGAGACTTAAAATCACATGTTAAGGAAGAAGTAATCATATTCTGGATATCTAAATCGCATGTAGAGGATAAACCACGAATTTGTATGGATTTATAAGTGGGAAATCTAGAAAAGAATGGGAAGAATTGAAAGAAAAAGAAAAATTAGGGTTCTTGAAGTTTACGAATTTTTTACCCATTAAATTGTTATAATTGATGAATTGGGACATATCTTACGTAGAAAATCATGTGTTTAGGTATATAGTACTTGTAGTAACATTGGTTGGGATTTTGAGAAGGATATATGGAGATTTGGTTGAGGTTGGAGAGGCAAACCCGTAACTGGGTTAATGCGGTTTTCTCCATAACTGCTTGATCGATCGATCGACCCAAGAACATTGATCGATCGATGATCGATCGATCGACCCAAGAACATTGATCGATCGATCGATCGATCCATTTCCTCGATCGATCGACCCCTCCTGGAAATCTGAATGTTCCCCTTATGTTGGCTTAATCCAATTTAAAATGCGTAGTAACCCTTGATTATTATTGTCAGAGCATAATGCGATACAAATATGACCAGTAGGGTCTAGGTAAACTCCGTTGAGTGAAAACTTAATGTAAGATGAAATTAAGAGTTAACGGTGAGTTATTCACACATATGAAGTCATGCATACGTTTAATAAAAGGTCAAGACTTGTAAGGAAGTTAGACTATAAGGTAAGTGAGAGTGCCTACTGAAATTATTCTTAGGGAGATAGAATACTTCGAGAGACGAGAAGTAGGTATGGAGTAACTTATATATATGAGAATAAAAGTGACAAATCCGTTATGCGAGATAATCAAGTAAAAATGTGAAAAGAGCGGATAATTATAATTATGGGTTGCCGGCGCACCTAATTTCGAAATGTGAATATTTATATATATGACTGTGTGATTGTGCATATTATATATCTGTGTAAAAATCATACCCGGGCTACTTGCTATCACGGGGGTTTCCGCACCGGGACGGTCTTATCTCGATTGGACCTTTATGGGGGATATTGACTCGTACCCTAAAAGATAGTATCCTCGATACAGGCTATCCGAAAATGATAGTCAGATGTTCTAAGAGACGTGAGGGTATGTACTGACCTCTTAGGACATGGAACTATGTTTCGCCTCCATTTGTTTGTGTATTGTGTTAATACAGTTCGAGAGTGATTCCGGACTAGTATTTCCCTTAGTTTGTGTGATACGAGGACTTGATAGCAGAGTATGCCAACACCATAGGTTTTATGTGGGGTGCCATTAGTATATATATTATATGTGTGACTAATATATATACGTATATCTATATGGGAACTTTCTATTGTGTGTATAAGTAGATAAGTAATGAATAAATGCTTCAATTTTATTATAAGCGTTCGGGAACTTTATAAGGGAAATGATTTATTCTAAATAACGTATAAATCTCGAAGAGAATGATTTCCTAAAATAAATATCATAACCTCGCTTTTCACCTGATAAAACCTTATGGAATAAGTTAGAGAAACTTATGAGATTAAATAGTACAATAGGCGTGCACACTAGAATGAGAGGTGAGAAATCTCAAGAGAGTGTCGCATACTAACATGGTTGTTGCATTAGCTGGTAAGCATTTTAAATACTTGCTAAACTAATTTTAAACTATTTTACACTCGGGCTCTGACCCATTTCCTATTATTTCTTCTGTCTTGTATATATATATGTATATAATACAGGTGCCCAACCACAGGGGTGTCATGCTTAGGTTCTTTGGACCGGACGTGCTGCAGCTTATGTGGGAGTTGCAGGCCATTGCTTAGACGACCTCATTGTTGACTCCACTCCTACTTCTAGTTCTTATTAGTTAGGGCATGTGTCACCCGTTTCTCTATTCAGTTTGGATCTTTGTCAGAGATTTACGTTCCTTTATATTTTCATTAGTTAGTACTCTTTGGGATTTTTTAATTACTGTCAGGATGGTTTTATTTATAATTTAAACTGGTTTGGATTATATGGATGAATCTAATTCTTGTGTGTTATTATCCATATATAGTATGTCAGAGTTCTTAAATTGTTGGCTATTTAAAGAGGTTTTCATATTTGGATTTAATAAAATGGAAATAAAGTTTTAAAATTGTTTTGACACTTAGCTTAATTATTTAGGGTGTTTAAATTGGAAATTTTATTTTGCGACAGTGCTAAGAATGAACCAATCGTTCACCTTGATTTTAATTTAATAAAGGACTGATCACCCGGTATTTAATTAGGTGGGTGTCACAATCTTCATCTGGGAATTCAGATACCCAAACATCGATTATTTCCATGGGCTAATCAACAAGGTAGTCAAAGATGGCTCTCCCTTTTATATCTTTTTGCGTGATGTGCATAATATCGAACTCGGTTAGTAACATCAACCAATGGGCCATTCGGCTGGACAGAATGGGCTTTTTTAGAAGGTATTTAATGGGAATCTAGTCTGATGGGTAAGCCAAGCATGTAGTATCATAACTTTTGTGTGACCCAGACCAGGGGGACATATGCTTTCTCTATAGTAGTGTAATTGACTTCATATCCAACCAATTTTTTAGAGGTGTAATAAATGGCTCTTTCCTTTCTAGAATCTTCAATGTATTGGTCTAGTAAAGCCCAATCTACGATATATGTGACAGTCAAGTAAAAGAGGAGAGGGAAACCTGGCTGCAGAGGCATGAGTACCGTAGGTCGAATGAGGTATCGCTTTATTTGGTCAAAGTCTTCTTGGCAGGCCTCATTACATAATTTAGTTTAATCCTTTCGAAGGAGTTTGAAAATGGGTTCGCAGATAGAAGTCAGTTGGCTAATGAACCGACTGATGTACTGTAATTTTCCCAAGAATTCTCGGACTTCCTTCTCCATCCATGGTGGTGGCATGTCCAGTATGGCTTTCATCTTGGCAGGGTCTGCTATGATTCCCGTCTCACTGACCATAAATCCTAAGAGTTTTCCTTTTATGATGTCAAAAACATATTTTTGTGGATTTAGTCTCATCTGGTATTGTCACGATCACCCGAAGAACTTTCGGAGGAGGGGAATTTGACCTTCCTGAGTCTTAGACTAAATGATCATGTCATCCACATAGACTCCAACCTTCTTATTAATAAGGTCATGCATGATAGTTATGGAATCCCTTCGGTAGGTAGCCCTAGCATTCTTGAGTTCGAATGGCATGACAGTGTAGCAGAAAGTTCCCCAGAGGGTGATAAAGGCGATTTTCTCCTGGTGGCCAGGGGTCATCTTGATCTGGTTATATCCAAAAAATCCATTGGCAAATGACTTGAGGGCATGTCTAACCGCATTTTCCACAATTATGTCGTTACAGGGTAACGGGTAATCGTCCTTTGGGGATGCTTTATTCAAATCCTGGTAGTCGACACACGTGCGGACTTTTCCTCTCGACTTCGGCGCGAGAATGATATTGGTGAGCCATGTTGGGTGTTTCACCATGCGAATGAAACCCATGTTCAACTATTTAACCACTTCCTCTTTGACTTTGAGCGACCATTCGATACGAAGCTTCCTTAACTTCTGTTTGATTGGCTTGCATTATGGGAATTTCGAGATCTCATGCTAAGCTATTTTTGGGTCAATGTCGGGCATGTCATCATAAGATAATATGAGGATGTCTATGAATACCTTCAGTAGTTCTTAAAATTTCCCACTCTCTTGCTCATTAAGGGGGTACCATATCCTAATCTCCCACTAATGGCTACTAAAATCGAGATTAATAACAACAGTCTCATCATCATTAGTTTGAATGCGGTTATGTTATTTATTATTCTCCTTATTAAGATTAGATAAGAATTATTCATTTGTAACATCATCTTTATCAAAGGTTTGACTAGAATCAAGACAACTAATATAAGTCAGGCAAGATACTCAAAATCCTCGATTATTTTATTTTCGAGAAAAACAGCATTGAGAACCTCATCAAAAGAGGTCTCGATTACATTGATATTAGGAAAAGTAAAAATAACAATAGGTGAAGAGATTGGATAGGGTACATAGTAAGGTTAGGTTAAATCTGAGAAGGTTGGACTGGTTTTCCATTCCAATTGAGGATAGGCGTGTCAGTAATTTTAATTTAAGCAGACGGTTTTGATAATCTGGCATCTGAGTGGATCATACAGAGACTCACCCCAGTGTCTGTAGGTCGAATGAGTCTTTAAAATCACTTTCCTCAGAGTCTTCGGTAATTTTCATGGCTTTCTTGGTAAGAGGTTGCACTTTATATTTATAATCTTCGGCCCATGAGTTATTATCTTGAAAGAATATTTCCAGTCTTAATTTCATCTTCTTGTTAATATGGTCGTACCACAGTTCAGGGAAGCCAGGGAAAGGGAAGTATCCACCTTCCTTGACAAATCTTCCATTCAAAGATTCTCTTAAAATAGTCTTTTTATCTTCTAAGCTTCTATTTGGTCTTGGTCGACTGAGCGCTTTGAGTCCATCCAGTGAAGGTTGGTGTAGACACCTCATTCTGTGATCCCCTAACTCTCCTTAGGTCCCTAGTACCTCCACTCATCACTGTGAAACCTGGTCACGTCCCGAGTACAGACTTGAAAGCCATCGGACACTCCCCAGCTCATGTTGACCCAAAATTCAAACTCTTCGTCTCGATTGAGACTCAATGAATCTTCGAAGGGCACTGAATACCCTTTCCAACGGTCCACCCCGTGCACGATTCCGACTTACCATGCGGATGAGCGGTCCGTTTGCGTCTGAAACCCGACCTAGAGGCCACCGGGCGCTCCCGGGCTCTGTTTGACCTAATTCAACTCTTCAGCTCGACCAAGGCTAAATGAATCTTTGAAGGCACTGAAAACCCTTTCCAACGGTCCATCCCGTGCGCGATTCTGACTTTCCGTGCAGACGAACGATCCGTTTGACTCCGAGAGGTCACCGAAGGCTTCTCGGGCTCAGTTGACCAAAGTTAACTCCCCGAACCGGGTCAAACTCTTTGTAATGTCTAAGTACATCTACTAACCTTTCTAACGGTCCACACCATGCGCAATTCGGAGTTACCATGCGGACGAACGATCCATTTGCATCCGAACGATTCCTCGTCCAGCGGACCGACAAACGCTTCTGAGCCACATTTGACCCAAAGTTAACTCCCAAACTCGGGACCGGTCCAAAGGACTTTTGAAGGTATCTAAAATATCTTTCCAACGGTAAGCCCCGTGCACGATTCTGACCAACGGTTTGCCCTCGGCGGCCAATTTTCTGAAAAAGCCTGAAGCGCACTGCTAAATGGCAGGTCCCAGACCCTGCCTATCGGCACCTGCCGATAGGTAGTGCCATGGAAATGCCGATTGGTAGAGTCATGGGCCTATAAAAGGAGGCCTTGGCCTCATTTGCAAGGGGAGCTCATATCAGAGGCGAATCACTCTCAACGAGTTCCAGAAACCTCTCTCGAAGGCAGCGTGATTTCAACTTCCAAATCCTCCTTTTACTCCCATTTTTCATCATCCCCTTCATCAAACTTGATGAATTAACCACTATCCATCATCATCCAAGTGCAAGGGCTGCTTTTCAACATTCAAAATCAAGCTCAAAGTCTCCAAGAAGGTCCATCTTTCTCACCTTTCTCTTCAAATCTTCTTAAATTTGCAATAACTTGTTTTATTACTGAAGCACTTTTATTATCTTATTTCACATATCCTAAAATACTTTTTATCTAGTATTATTGCACATCTCCTATTTTCATATAAATTAAACCCAAAAACAAGAAAAAGAGGGTTTGCTCATAAATTCCAAATAGGGATTCTCACCCTTTTTCCACACTTTTCTCACAACTAAAACACTTTTTCTACACACACACACACACGTAAAAATAAGAGATTTCTCCATTTGGATTTATGGGATAAACCTCACCCCTCGTTTTGTATGCGAACTACGTGGACTTTGATGCCTTTATAGGCTACGTAGGCGTCTCGGGATAAAACTCGAGACTCGGGTCTTTTTCTCACTTTTTCTCTTATTTTCTATCTTCTCTTTATCTTATTCTCTATTATATTCTATATATTCGTTCTTAGTGGCGTATTATTCCACACGCGTTATCGTTCCCTTATAACGATCAACGCAAGGGTAATCGCATAAATCCTATTTTGTACATTAATCTCACTTTCCTACGGATGACTTGCTTTATCTCTTCCATGGTACAAGTCGAGGATTCCTAACTCCATTCTATATATACACATTCATACATATCACGGGGGTAAATATAAAGGAAAATAGCAAATATCCATGAGAGACCAAAAGGGTGGAATGGGTGCCTAGCACCTTCCCATTTCGTAACTAATCCTCCGAACCCTTCTCGAATCATTTTGGTTTCGCATGCACCAGTATGTCTTTGGATGACATCCTTCGGGGTGGCTTTCCCTTTTTCTTTTGTCTGTTTTGAGTAAAATAGACGGGCGACTCTAAATCTCTCTACATTTTCACACCTCACAAATCGACGCCGGACGAAGCGCTCTCCCGAGAGGGGACTCACGGAACCCGAAGGATCCTTTCTCCCTCTGCGACGGGGATCGGGGATGGCCACAGTGGCGACTCTACTGGGGATGTGTTTTATTTTGAGGGCTTGATTCTATTTACATGGATGCTATATTTGTTTATGTTCTCCCCTCCACATATCTGCCTATCCCCCTTTCTCACATGTATATCCCATGCCTATGCTTATATTCACACACTTGTAGAAAAGTCTCCATGTACACTTCACATCACGTGCACCTGGGATCACATGTATATCCGCATATTGCACGCATCACCCATCCATACTTGGTGTACCTTTTGGGGTACTTGTACTTGGCTCCCTGTTTTGGCATAATCAAGAAAGGCATTCTCATCATAAGATACTAATGAGAGAATCATGCATGATTCACACGATATCACCAAAGAGCATTGCTATTTACCAAATTTTACCCAGTAACTGGAGGGTCACTTCATGATGGGCGCTGGTCCGGCAGGTCGCAGATATGACTCTCACCTTCCATTGGCCAAGTACCTTCGACGTATATCTAATGGTTCCCCCGCATCGTACCGCTTGACCGAAGTCATGACGGGAGGTATATCGCAAGGAATTCGTTCATGTACGCCGAGTATATCGAATTCTCTCTCACACGTACCATCCCCACAAGGTATATGGTGAGGCAATTCACGTACACTCAGGTATATCAAATGGCTTGTCCACACGTACCGATTGCCCGTAAGAGCAAGACGTATATCGTGGAAGTCACGCCAAAGGGGAGAACCCATGCTGATTCACCCAACCAACTGCATACCCGCATATAGGTGTCAGACCTAGGACACGCACTTTAGATTGCCGATTTCAACCCGAAACTCTGCCGAAATTCAGGATCGGCTTGTCGCCCAATTTTCACGCATTTTTTTAAAACGGGAACCTGTCCGCGAGCCTGGTTACAAGTCCAAACGTAGCTTTGCATATATTAAGACCCCCACTTTTCCAGGCTTGGGTCCCGTCCGGCATTGCATTTAGGAGAATTAAATATAAGTGAGAACATAATAATCATAATAATCATGCAGAGTTTCGTCTCAAAAAAAACTAAAAACATTTCTCCCTTCTTTATAAAAAATCCAAAAACATTTGTCCCTTCTTTATTAAAAAAAAGTAAAAGCCAAAAAAATTTCTCCCTTCTTTATAAAAAATCCAAAAACATTTCTCCCTTCTTTGTTAAAAATCCAAAAATATTTCCCCCTTCTTTATCAAAAATCCAAAAATAGTTTCTTCCCTTTTTTTCTCAAAAATAAATCTCATCTTACGCCTTCTCAGGTCGATCGCACGCCCTTGGACTGGCTCCTTATTGGCTTCGGTCTTCAGTCAAATCACCTCGGAGTTTCATCCACTCCTCTACTACTTCTTTCGAATCCGGAATCCATCCATCTTCCATGGAGAATGCAGATCAACCACCAGTCATACCTACTCCCGGCAGGGGACGGTTTCAAAGAAAGGGTTTGTCCAGAATATGACCCTCATGGCAATGTCAATGTGATTCAGATGTTCAGAAACATGAACTTCATGCCCGAACTGGGGCTAGGACAAAGGCAACAAGGGATACTTGATCCCATTGAACTGAAGAAAGCTTTCCCTCCTTGCGGCTTGGGGTATCAACCATCAGAACCAGAGCTCAGAATGATTCACCATACTCGATCAAAGAAAGGGTTAGACTGCGTCCGAACTATCTCGGGAGATTCTTTAAATGGACGATTCATCAAAGAGGGTGAAGACTTCCCCTTTTGCGGCTTTCCAGAACCGTGGTATGACCATACAGATAAGAAGATGAAGCCTAGAATGGAGATCTTTTTCCAAGATAGCTATCCATGGGCCGAAAGTTTCTCACACCGCGTACAACCGCTCATCAAAAATATCGAAGAGACTGAGGAAAGTGATTTTAAAGATTCCTTCAACTTGCAGACACTGGGGTTAGCACTCTGCATGGTTCACTCAGGCACTGCATCACTGGACCCCTCTCATCTGATCAAAGCTGCTGATACACCTATCCTCAACTGGCATGTTGCACCAGTTCTACCTCTTGAAATCTCCCCTAATCCCAATGTTTACCCTGTTTCTTCTTCTGTTGTCTATCCTGGCTCAAATATAATCGAGACCTCTTTCGATGAGGTTCTCAATGCTATTTTTCCTATCAATGAAATAAACAAAGATTTTGAGTATCTTGGTGTGCCTTACATTAATTGTTTAAATTACAATCAAACTTTTGATGATGATGATTTTGCACATGAACAATTCTTAACTGATTTAAATAAGGTTAATAACAAACAACATAACCGCGTTCAAGTTAATAAGAGGAGACTGTTGTTATTAACCTCGGTTCTAGTAGCCAACTGCGCGAGATTAGGATAGGGGCCACCCTTGACGAGCATGAGCGTGCACAACTCGAAGAATTGCTGAAGGAGTTTGTGGATGTCTTTTCATGGTCCTATGACGATATGCCCGGTATTGATCCTGAAATAGCTCAGCATGAGATCCCCGCTCTCCCAGATTACAAGCCGGTTAAACAAAAATTAAGAAAGCTCCGCACCGAATGGTCACTTAAGGTCAAAGAAGAGATGGTCAAACAGTTAAACGTGGGTTTCATTCGAGTAATCGAATATCTCACGTGTCTAGCCAACATTGTACCTGTACTGAAATCAGGAGGGAAGGTTCGAATGTGTGTGGATTACCGAGATTTAAACAAAGCCACTCCGAAGGATGATTATCCGCTACCCAATATCGACATGATCGTGGACAACACAGCCAATCATGCTCTCAAGTCATTCATTGACGGGTTTCCCGGATACAACCAAATCAAGATACAGCCCGACCACCAAGAGAAAACCGTATTCATCACCCCATCGGGGACCTTTTGCTACACCGTTATGCCATTCGGCCTCAAGAATGCTAGGGCTACCTACCAAAGGGCCGCTACAACCATCCTACACGATCTAATTCATAAAGAGGTCGAGGTTTACGTGGATGATATGATCATCAAGTCCAAAACTAGAGAAGGTCATGCTCCTGCTCTCCGAAAGTTATTCGAACGACTGCAGCAGTATCAGATGAGACTCAATCCACATAAATGCGTCTTTGGCGTTACAAAGGGAAAACTCTTAGGATTCATGGTCAGTGAGAAGGGGATAGAAGCAGATCTCGCCAAGCTGAAAGCCATACTTGAAATGCCACCTCCCCGAATAGAGAAAGAAGTCTGAGGTTTCCTTGGGAAATTACAATATATCAGTCGGCTCATCAGCCAGCTAACCTCCATCTGTGAACCAATCTTCAAGCTCCTCCGAAAGGATTCAACCAAGGTTTGGAATGAGGCCTGTCAAGAAGCTTTTGACCGAACCAAACAATATCTGACCCAACCTCCAGTTCTCATGCCTCCACAGCCTGGTCTCCCTTTGCTCCTATACCTAACCATAACCGACACTACAGCTGGGGCTTTGTTAGCCCAATACCTCGAACACTCCCGCAAAGAAGGAGCCATCTATTATGCTAGTTGCAAATTAGCCAGGTATGAGGTCAACTACACTGCTTTAGAAAAGGCATGTGTCGCCCTTGTCTGGGTCACCCAAAAGTTGCGACACTACATTCTCGCTTTCCCCATTAAGTTTGTATCCCGAATGGATCCCATAAAATACCTGCTCGAGAAACCTCCTTATCCAGTAGAATGGCCCGATGGTTGATGCTCCTAACGGAGTTCGATATCGTGTACGTCACACAGAAAGCCATTAAAGGAAGAGCCATCTCTGACTACCTCGCTGACTAACCTGTAGAAGAAACAGATGTCTAGATCTCCGAATTCCCAGATAAAAATGTCCTCTGCACCACTCAAGACTGCTTCCGATGGAAAATGTTCTTTGATGGCGCTGCCAAAAAAAAGGGATATGGCATTGGGATACTTCTGGTCGCCCCAGATGACTCCCACACTCCTATCGACATAAAGTTGGATTTCCCTTCAACCAACAACATGACAGAATACGAAGCATGCACAGTGGGCCTCAAGGTCTCTCTCAAGAAAAGTATTCAATACCTTGATGTATTTGGGGATTCTGCCCTCATCATCGGTCAAGTGCTCAGAAAGTGGAAAGTCAAGGACGAAAAGCTCCAACCCTTTCATGCCCAATTAGAAGAGTTAGCCTCCCAATTCTGAGATATCACCTTCCATTACCTGCCCCGAGCAAAGAATAACCTAGCCGATGCCCTCGCTACCTTGGCCTCTATGGTCGACATGCCCGAGAGAATAACAATGACCCCCTTCCTAGTTCAGAAGCAGGACAGACCGACCCATTGCTACCATATTGAGCTTGTCTTCACAGAATACCCCAAACTAGACGATTGTTGGTACTATGATATATGGTGCCTCCTCAAACATGGTAGGTATCCCAAGGGTTCCAATAAGAACGACCGAGTTACCCTCCGAAGGCTGGCCGCTCAGTACATCATCTGTCATAAAGCACTACTCAAGAGGAATTTCGATGGAACTCATTTGCACTGTATCGCAGGGGCTGACATTGAAAAGATAATGCAAAAAATCCATAGCGGGGAATACGGGCCCCACATGAACGGTCACATGCTTGCCAAGAAGATCATCCGACAGGGATACTATTGGACCACCATGGCCCAGGATTGCACCGCCTATATTCGAAGATGCCCTAAATGCCAACATTTCTCCAACCTCCAACACCTACCTCCGTGGGAATTATATAACATGACTTCTCCCTGGCCATTCTCCACCTGGGGTATCGACATCATAGGGAAGGTTACGCCAAAGGCGTCAAACGGGCATGAGTTTATCCTGGTTGCCATCAATTACTTCACCAAATGGGTTGAAGCGGAGTCATACGCAGTATTAAACGCCAAGAAGGTGGCCAAATTCATCAAGAAAAATATCATCTACCGATATGGGGTCCCGCACGAGCTAGTGTCAGATAACGGGTTACACTTCGAGACAAAAGTCACAGAAGTTGTCAACGAGTATGGGATTCAGAGACACAAAACTTTCCCCTACCGACCTCAGACCAATGGTGCAGTTGAAGCCGCCAACAAAAACCTCAAAGCCATCATCAGCAAGATGACCGAAAGTTGTAGGGATTGGGCCGACCGAATCTCGTACGCCCTCTAGGGATATCGAACCTCAATCCGAACCTCTACTGGGGCTACCCCTTACTCCCTGGTCTACGGCATGGAAGTAGTCCTACATGTGGAGCTGGAAATACCCTCGCTACGCGTCATGCTTGAAAGCAAGGTTAGTGAAGAAGACTGGTGCCAAAGCCGTCTTGATGAGCTAGCCCTTCTAGATGAAAGAAGATTAAAAGCTCTTTATCACATACAGGGATACCATCACCGAATACCGCGATCATTCAACAAGAGAGTCAAGGACCGTGGTGTCCGGGAGGGGGATTTAGCCCTCAAGGAGATGATAGAACCCATCTGGGACCCCAGAGGAAAATTCAAGCCCAATTAGAACGACTCTTACATTGTGAAGAAGATCTTGTCTGGCGGTGCCGCCATGCTCACTGACCTGGATGGGGAACAGATGGCTCGTCCAGTCAATCTGGACCGTCTCAAGAAATTCTACCCCTAGTCCGAAATCTCGGCGCGCTACGACTCTTCTCATCCCCTTTTTATTCTAAAAAAGAAACTCTTCATTTCCCTCTACCCAGAACTACGTGGGCCTAATCCTCTATAAAAACTTTTTCAAAAAAAAAAACAAAGGTACGTAGGAAGCTCATACTCCTCACGTGAGTGTGGCCTTTTTCTTTTTCACAAAATACTATTCTTTTCTTATCTCCGAGAATGACAGTTCATTCTAAACATCTACTTGAACAAAAAGATTATGTATGCCTTAGAAATCGGTATAGATAATTCAAAACACAAAATTCATTGAAAGGCACAGTTGGGTGATGAGAAACTTATTTATTTCATTAATAAGAAACTATAGTACAGATTACATAAGAAAAAGGAACGGATAACTCCCTTCCCCCTACTAATATAAAAACCAGATAAAATCCCCCACATCTGTTACATAAATAAACTCCCCAGGAATCCTACCCACAGCTACCCGAAGAGCCTGCACCCTCATCATCTACATCCTAAGGACCCCAAGTTTCCCCTGCCTAAATGGAGTGTCGCAAACATTCCATGCATTGATGAGCCTTAACCATCTTCGAAAAGACCACAACACCCCCTTCCATGGAGTTAGATAAAATAAACCACCTTTTACCAGTCTCTACTACCAACATCTTGCTAACTACTTTCCTCCACAACCACCTCATATAATCTTTGGGGACATGGCAAACCTTCCCGACAGACTGAGAGGAACGAGTCGACGGGCGTCGATTCTCCCATAAAGATCCAAGCAACAGACGCAAGCGCTCAGTCAAACCTTCTACCGAAAAGAAATTTGAGGACTGAGGGGCACGACCTGCGCCCAGCCAAATTGGCGCAAAAGCCGCCAAGGGAAATAAAAAGAGGTCTTTCTGAGACCAACCAGCCGCACATATGAATACTCTTCTAGCTCCAGAATAGACTGCAACTGTCCCCACCAAGGCACTGACCAATATAGCCCACAAGCCCCATACTCCACAAACCAATTCTCCTAGTTCTCAACATACAGGCCAATGCGGATGAAGTAGCGTGAAAAGAAGTTGGGTACAGTCGACAAAGGATATTTAGGGGGAGTCGACAAGCGAAATCTTTCAGACAACCACATGAACAGCATCACAGGGCTACCCCTCAAAAAGTCAGAACAACCTCCTCTCCAGGCATCCAGGCCATTCAGAGTCTCCGTCAATATCACCGCGCAGGATTGCGACAGTATGACATCCATGAAGTAATGGTTGCACCAACAGTAATTTTGAAACTAGGCCCAGAACAAAGGCTCCAGCATAACCAGCATCACCCACTTCCCGCAAATGCACGGACTGCAACACCGTCGGGAGGGAGATCATCCCTCCAAAAACTAACGATCTAGTCGTTGAAGGCGAAATATGAAGAAGCCCGGCCAACAAATCCCTAGGAGAGCGGGAAAATTAGGGTAAAGCCGCAGCAACACTAGGATTCACACCTAGTATGGGGGAAAATTCCTCATAGGTAGGACAAACTTCTTCCAACCCAAAGTGGAATACATGGTCTTCGTGGTACCAGAATTGTACCACCGCTGTCAGCATATTCCACTCAAAAGGCCGATTGCGCCACAAGGAAACTCGGTGCATGTTGAAAGCATCATAGTCGACATTATAAGAGCACATAGCTTCCAAGGCTTTGAGGTAGTTGACAAACTCTGTGCTACCAGGGAGAGCTATCTTGTAGGGAAAAGAAATAGTGGACAAGTAGATGAGGATGCAAAGGTGTGATGAAAACACTCCACCCTAACCCCCTTTTTATACTTGAAGAACTCTCACAAAAGACATAATCCCTGTAGAAATCGGAGGGAATCCTACCCCACAAGGTACCAAAAGCTGAAGAGGGTACCAATCAAAGCTTTCAATTGATAGGACTGGACTGAACTGCCGATAGGCAGGCCAGGGTGCTTGCCGATCGGCAACCCCCCATTTTTTTGGAAATTTCCTCCTTTCCTCTTTTGTCAAATCAAAAAACTCAATAAAAATAAATTGATATTCTCAAAAGAATTTCAAGAATCCTATTTTCTCCTTGTAGGATCCCCTTTTTTTTAAATAAAACAACTTTCCTTCGAAAAATTCCAAAAATATTCATTTTTTTTTATGGTCTCAGCAGCAAAGTTAAAAAGCACATGTGCATGAATTCATTGACCATTAAAATAATAGATAGTCAAAAAACTACATTGCATTGCATATATCTGTTTTATGTGTTACATCATGTTGCAGGGAATAGAAAGAAAACCCAAAAACAACGGGACTCAGCCCGAACCCACTCTCTATCTCACTCTCTCTCAAGAGCTTCCACCCCTGCGATGCGCTCTCTTCCCCCTACGGCGAGACGACGCACCCCCACTACCCGAGCCAGAGTCTTCCCCGGACGAGGCTGATGGCACCAAGCAAGAAGGAACAGGGACAGCATCCCGAATGTGGGCAGTCGCCGATGATATCCAATCTTTGATGTCTCTCAGCCAAGTGGTCGACACCCGAATTTGCTGCAAGGAAAAGACAGAATCAGTATCAAGCAAAAGAAATCAAAAAGAGGAAAAGGGCCGAAAGGTTTACCGCAGGGCGAAGGACCTCCTCTATCAAACCCATCTCCTCCGGATCCATCGCAAGAGGACGGTGCAGCATCGGCACTATCCCTCCATTAGCCCGCCAAATGTTGTACGAAGGAGTGTGCAGCCGAAAAAAAGGGACCTCCGAGGTCGCCACTGCCGCAGGTGCCGACGGACCACCACCACTGTAGGAAGACCCCACCACCCGACTCGAACTAGCAGGAGAGAAAGGAAAGGCATCATGTATGCTGGGTGCCATCAACCAGCTAGTCACAAAGTCCGTATAGTCATACGGCGCGGTCGTATCAGTGTACAAAGCATAGGACTCGCCAATCATCGTCGCGATCCTCTCATCCTCCAACAGCTGTCGCTCCCGCCTCATAGACGTAGGAGGCTGCGCGGGTGGCACCACCACCTTCTCCTCAGTAATCTGACGAATCACCCTCTCCCCGAGGTACCAGGAATGGAAAAACTCATGCGCCAACAAACGCCTCATCTGTGCGTTCACCCCAGTCACCCGCGTATCCTGAATGGCTGTCCACCAAGGATAAAAGGTCACCTGAAAATCCCCAAGCAGGCATGAGTCTGTACAAGATCAGAAGGTGCAAAAAATAATACTGAAAAGGAAAGGACCTTACCCGACCACTGGTCAGGTCATTTAAGACCTGACGCACCGCCTCCAGGGAAAGAGATCCCTTCGACTGCCGGTTGTACTTACGCCATCAATACAGTCGACAGAAGTCCCCAACGGTGTCGTCTTTCAGAGCAATCAGCGAGGTGTTGCACCCAATCACCTCATAGAACCACGTCTGAATTCACAAGCAAAAAGAGACACATAAGGAAAATGCGAATGCATGAAAGAAAATGTGAATGCATGAAATGAAAATGCGCAAAGTAAAGAATACCTCAAGGAGATACGTGGCTCCAGTAAAAGTATGTCAACAGCACCGGCTGAATCCATCCAGAGAAGATTAAAAGGGTTGCCAAGGTCAGACTCCCCCAATCATAAAAAGGGATGTTCGAAAACATCCTCAAGTACGGCATAAACCACAAATGGACGACGTCGCCGCTCAACGCCACCATGAAACCTCCCAACATCAACAAGATGAATAACCGGGCCATCTGCCTCACTTGCAGCCCGTCCTCCACATCAACCGCCCTGCTCAGCAAAACATCCTTCAGCAAGGACAGCCGGATAGAATCTCCAGAAACTATCCTCCTCACATCACCAAGTGCCGCATGCACCGCCTCCGACCTCACCCGCAAGGAGCGATCCACCTCTATCTGCTCCCCGTCACAATCCAGCCCCAGCAGGTGCTGCACATCTATGGGAGTCACCGTCATCTCCCCAAAGACAAAATGAAAGGTGTGGGTAGTGTCCCACCACCTCTCCTCCAAGGCACACAAAACTGCTGTCGAACGAGGCGTCTCATCCAGCGCAGCCGCCAACCTCCCAAAACCCGCTGATGATACCATACAACACACCATGGGTGGAAGATGCTTCCAAACATCCTTAAGCCCCGTCGTCTCACGGGCACGCATGTTCTTCAAAGAAATATCCGACTGGCAAAAGGAAAAATTCAGTCAAAAGTCAAGAAAAAAGAAAAATCACCCGAAAATAAAGGAATGCCAAAGGCCAGGTTACTTACATAACCGTCAGGAATCACTCTTGAAGAGCAATGACGCGACGGCTCTCGCAGCAAGGTCCGCTCATCCGCAATCGGCTTGAATGCATCGAAGGCATTCTCGTTCCCCAAGGCAAGGGGCACCCTGTCCCTCCAATCCACATTCGCCCAGTCATCAACGGTCAACCATTCTCGGTGGACAGCGGTGCTCACAAAAGCGGCCATTTCTTAAAGATCAGAATGTTAGAACAATTCGTAGAGAGAAATCACAGAAAGAGAGAAGGCAAGAAGCTGTGAAAAATGAAGGGGATTCGCCCCCTTTATATAGGAGGCCAAGCACCATGCCGATCGGCACTGACCCCTTCCATACCGATCGGCATTGACTCCTCAACTTCCCGAGGCAGTCTAAAAGTCTGTACCACTGCCGAATGGCACACCTCAGTCTATGCCGGTCGGTAACCCCCTTAAAATTGCGTACAGAAATTCCCAAAAAATACCAAAAAGCCTCGAAAAATCCCCGAAAAATTCCTAAAAATCCCAAGAGGGATTTAGAACATTTTCATCAAGAAAATTTTGCACTCTTTCAGGCGAAACCTCTTTTTCCCTAGCGGAACCCTCAAAATCCAAGCGAATGACCTCTCGAGCAATGCGCCCAGACCACCTAATCACCTCCTCAGCAGAGTTTACAACCTCAAACCGGTTATCTCCCCAACAATCAGCTCCCCCGCTCAACTCAAAGACACAAAGCCTCCCCAGCCATCGGCTACCCGGTGAAAAATAATATCGCATGGTATTTTTCCCAGCAGAATTCAGAAAAAATCACTCGCCCTAGGCAATCTCTCCCAAAGGACGATCCAAATCTTCTCCAGCTCATTCACCGTTCCCCAGCGGAACCTCAAATCTAATTCTTATCCCCAGTGGAACTCTTTTCTTTTCCCAAAGGAAATGCAATCACTCTTGAGTCAAAATTGGCCCCGATCTTAGATCGTCACCTGAGTTAGGGCAGAATTGACCTCGGTCCTCGGTCGTCACCACTCTTGCGTCAGAATTGACCCCGGTCTTGGATCGTCACCTGAGTTAGGTCAGAATTAACCTCGGTCCTCAGTCGTCACCACTCTTGGGTTAGAATTGGCCCCGGTCTTGGATCATCACCTGAGTTAGGTCAGAATTGGCCTCGGTCCTCGATCGTCACCACTCTTGGATCAGAATTGACCCCGGTCTTGGATCTTCACCTGAGTTAGGTCAGAATTGACCTCGGTCCTCGATCGTCACCACTCTTGGGTCAGAATTGGCCCCGGTCTTGGATCGTCACCTGAGTTAGGTCAGAATTGACCTCGGTCCTCGGTCGTCACCACTCTTGGGTCAAAATTGGCCCCGGTCTTGGATCGTCACCTGAGTTAGGTCAGAATTGACCTCGGTCCTCGATCGTCACCACTCTTGGGTCAGAATTGACCCCGGTCTTGGATCGTCACCTGACTTAGGTCAGAATTGACCTCGGTCCTTGGTCGTCACCACTCTTGGGTCAGAATTGGCCCCGGTCTTAGATCGTCACCTGAGTTAGGTCATAATTGACCTCGGTTCTCCGTCGTCACCACTCTTGGGTTAGAATTGGCCCCGGTCTTAGATCGTCACTTGAGTTAGGTCAGAATTGATCTCGGTCCTCAGTCATCACCACTCTTGGGTTAGAATTGGCACCAGTCTTGGATCGTCACCTGAGTTAGGTCAGAATTGGCCTCGGTCCTCGGTCGTCACCAATATAGGGTTAGAATTGACCCCGGTCTTGGATCGTCACCTGAGTTAGGTCAGAATTGACCTCGGTCCTCGGTCGTCACCACTCTTGGGTTAGAATTAACCCCGATCTTGGATCGTCACCAGAGTTAGGTCAGAATTGGCCTCGGTCCTCGGTCGTCACCACTCTTGGGTCAGAATTGGCCCCGATCTTGGATCGTCACCTGAGTTAGGTCAGAATTGACCTCGGTCCTCGGTCCTCAGTCGTCACCACTCTTGGGTTAGAATTGACCCCGGTCTTGGATCGTCTCCTGAGTTAGGTCAGAATTAACCTCGGTCCTCGGTCGTCGCCACTCTTAGGTCAGAATTAACCCCGGTCTTATATCATCACCTGAGTTAGGTCAGAATTGGCCTCGATCCTCGATCGTCACCACTCTTGGATCAGAATTGACCCCGGTCTTGGATCGTCACCTGAGTTAGGTCAGAATTGGCCTCGGTCCTCGGTCGTCACCACTCTTGGGTCAGAATTGACCCCGATCTTGGATCGTCACCTGAGTTAGGTCAAAATTGGCCTCGGTCCTCGGTCGTTACCACTCTTGGGTTAGAATTGACCCCGGTCTTGGATCATCACCAGATTTAGGACAGAATTGACCTCGATCCTCGGTCGTCACCACTCTTGGGTCAGAATTGACCCCGATCTTGGATCGTCACCTGAGTTAGGTCAGAATTGACCTCGGTCATCACCACTCTTGGGTTAAAATTGGCCCCGATCTTGGATCGTCACCTGAACTAGGTCAGAATTGACCTCGTTCCTCGATCGTCACCACTCTTGGGTCAGAATTGGTCCCGGTCTTGGATCGTCATCTGAGTTAGGTCAAAATTGGCCTCGGTCCTTGGTCATCACCACTCTTGGGTCAGAATTGACCCCGGTCTTGGATCGTCACCTGAGTTAGGTCAGAATTGACCTCGGTCCTCCGTCGTCACCACTCTTGGGTCAGAATTGACCCCAGTCTTGGATCGTCTCTTGAGTTAGGTCAGAATTGACCTCGATCCTCAGTCATCACCACTCTTAGGTCCTCAAAATTGACCTCGACCCTCTGAATTGGTCACCCTCGCTAGTTAGGTCCTCAGAACTGACCTCGACCCTCTGAATTGGTCACCCTCGCTCCTTAGATCCTCGGAATCGACCTCGGCCCTCTGATTTGGTCATCCCAAGCATGCTCCTTAGGTCCTTAGAATCGACCTCGACCCTCTGAATCGGTCATCCTCGCTTCCTTAGGTCCTCAGAATCAACCACGATCCTCTAAATTGGTCACACTCTCTCAGAAGCATCATGCGGTGTCTAATCGACGGCAATCATTTGTTCCAAACTCACCAGTCGAGGGGGTCTGTAGACACCTCATTCTGTGACCCCTAACTCTCCTTAGGTCCCTAGTACCTCCACTCATCACTGTGAACCCTGGTCACGTCCCGAGTTCTGACCTGAAAGCCATCGGACACTCCCCGACTCAGTTTGACCCAAAAGTCATACTCTTCGTCTCTACTGAGACTCAATGAATCTTAGAAGGGCACTGAATACCCTTTCCAACGGTCCACCCCGTGCGCGATTCAGACTTACCATGCGGACGAACGATCCATTTGCGTTCGAAACCCGACCTAGAGGCCACCGGGCACTCCCGGGCTCTATTTGACCTAAGTCAACTCTTTATCTAGACCGAGGATGAATGAATCTTCTAAGGCCACTGAAAACCCTTTCCAACAGTCCGTCCCGTGCGCGATTCAAACTTTCCATGCGGACGAACGATCCGTTTGACTCCGAGTGGTCACCGTAGGCTTCTCGGGCCCGGTTCACCAAAGTCAACTCCCTGAACCGGGTCAAACTATTTGGAATTTCAAAGTACATCTCCTAAACTTTCTAACGGTCCACCCCATGCGAAATTCGGACTTACCATGTGGACGAACGATCCATTTGCATCCGAACGATTCCCCGTCCAACGGACCGACAAACGCTTTCGAACCACATTTGGCCCAAAGTCAACTCCCGAACTCGGGAACGGTCCGAAGGACTTTTGAAGGTATATAAAATACCTTTCCAACGGTATGCCCCATGCATGATTCTGACCAACGGTTTTCCCTGGGCCTATAAAAGGAGGCCTTGGCCTCATTTGCAAGGGGAGCTCAGATCAGAGGCGAATCACTCTCAACGAATCCCAGAAACCTCTCTCGAAGGTAGCGTGATTTCAACTTCCAAATCCTCCTTTTACTCCCATTTTTCATCATCCCCTTCATCAAACATGATGAATTAACCACTCTCCATCATCATCCAAGTGCAAGGGCTGCTTTTCAACATTCAAAATCAAGCTCAAAGTCTCCAAGAAGGTCCATCTTTCTCACCTTTCTCTTCAAATCTTCTTAAATTTGCAATAACTTGTTTTATTACTTAAGCACTTTTATTATCTTATTTCACATATCCTAAAATACTTTTTATCTAGTATTATTGCACATCTCATATTTTCATATAAATAAAACCCAAAAAACAAGAAAAAGAGGGTTTGCTCATAAATTCCAAATAGGGATTCTCACCCTTTTTCCACACTTTTCTCACAACTAAAACACTTTTTCTACACACACACACACACATACAAATAAGACATTTCTCCATTTGGATTTATGGGATAAACCCCACCCCTCGTTTTGTATGCGAACTACGTGGACTTTGATGCCTTTATAGGCTACGTAGGCATCTCGGGGTAAAACCCGAGACTCGAGTCTTTTTCACTATTTTTCTCTTATTTTCTATCTTCTCTTTATCTCATTCTATATTATATTCTATATATTTGTTCTTAGTGGCGTATTATTCCACACGCGTTATCGTTCCCTTATAACAATCAACGCAAGGGTAATCGCGCAAATCCTATTTTCTACATTAATCTCACTTCCCTATGGATGACTCGATTTATCTCTTCCATGGTACAAGTCGAGGATTCCTACCTCCATTCTATATATACACATGCACACATATCACGGGGAAAATATAAATGAAAATAGCAAATATCCATGAGAGACCGAAAGGGCGGAATGGGTGCCTAACACCTTCCCATTTTGTAACTAAGCCTCCGAACCCTTCTCGAATCATTTTGGTTTCGCACGCACCAGTATGTCTTTGGATGCCATCCTTCGGGGTGGCTTCCCCTTTTTCTTTTGTATATTTTGAGTAAAATAGACTGGCGACTCTAAATCTCTCTACATTTTCACACCTCACAAATTGACGCCGACCGAAGCGCTCTCCCGAGAGGGGATGCGCAGGACCCGAAGGATCCTTTCTCCCTCCGCAGTGGGGATCGGGGATGGCCACAGTTGGTAACCTAAGTCACATGGGGAAAAGGCCTCCTTCAGGATTATGGGCTCAAGAATCCCTTGTTGGCGTCACCTTAGCCCCATTTTGGGCATAAAGTGCATGTTCTTGAACATCTGAATCACATTGACATTGCCATAAGGGTTTTATTTCGAATAGACTCGGTCTTTGAATCTGTCCCCTGATGGTAGGGTAAGTGGATTAATTCTAAAACTAGAGAGGAGCATATCATTAAACCCATGCGAGATTTCAATAGTAGATTGCTAGTGCTAGCATTGTTTGTAATGTCGTCATCCCTTAAAATAGTGATAAACCGACCTTTGGCGAAGAACTTCAGTTTTTGAAGAAGAGAAAAAGATACCCCTCATATATTGTGGAGCCATAAAAGGTCAAGGAGTAGATTGAAACATGCAGGTATGTCTATGACTTGTAACTCGGTGATAGGATTGATAGGGATAGCCCCTAGTACGAGTTTTATAGACCCCATTACTTCTCAACGGGTATTATCATAAGCACGCAGAGTGGAAAAGGTAGGATTGAGATCACTGACTTTCAATCCCAAACGGTTGAAGGTTCTGAGTGGACAGACATTGAGAGAAGATCCATTATCAACAAGTGATAGTGGGATTGTCTCTCCTAAGACTTTAACGGAGATGTTGAGAGCATAATTGTGATAAGGGCCGAATTTCATTATTTTTTCTTTGAAAAAGGAGATGAGTATAGAAGAGGTCAGGGAACCAACAATATTTGCAGCTTCTTAGGGAGTACTGGAAGGAGGGACTGTGCGCCTAGTGAGGAACTTTATCAAGGCATTTTGGTGCAAGTGAGAGGATATGAAAAGCTCCAATATGGTGATATTGGCTTGGATCTTCTTGAGTTGATCAAGGACCTTGCTCTCTTCAATAGTCAGTTCTTCACCATTTGAAAGCCCACCGGCATTGGAAAATCCTCTTGGTTAGTTCCTGAGTTCATCAGGAACTTTTCTCTCTTCAATTATATGAAAAGACCCATGGCATTGGAAGTTCTTCGACAACTCCCTTTCCTTTATCCACCCCTAATGACTTGAGTATTAGGATCTTTGTAGTGTCTCCCTGACCTAGCCATGTGGTTTATCGAAATAAGAAAGAACAAGAATCACATGGCTTTATCTACCTTGAATTGAATGTCCACCTTATTAATTTCTTCTAACAGATCTTTGAAGGATAGTATTCAATATAGGTTAGCTATTGGACTGATTTCTTCCTGACTTGGTTCATTATCTGAGTTGTTAAAATCATCCCCCGTTCTGGTGGTAACTATGTCTTCTTACCAAGATTAATCAATACACACGACTACCTCAACGGCTTCATCGTATAAATCTTCATATTCGTATAAATCTTCCTACTTAGTAAAGAAGTGCAAGAGTGAAGAGACCAATCGTCTCTGAAGATTTAAAGCGGTGAGCAACTCAAAAATGTTACAGGCTTCACTTATCTGTCAAAACATATCGTCTATGGTTTATACCACATCATCTAGACTGAATTTTCAATGGTAACTACAAATTCATCTGATTCTCGAACCCACTTTCGGGATTCCATGAACAAGTCACTAAATTTCTGATAATCAAAGGTCATCTCTATGGGAAATTTCAGTCAAAACTCTAAGAGTTGGTTCAACACAGCTGGTAACTCCATGCCTCTCCCTTTCCCAGATCGGTACGAACGGCGATGAAGACCCTTATAAGAAGTGACAACGCTTGATCGGTGAAGCATGTAGGGTGTAGGAGAAAAATATGGACAAACTTAAGCAATTTAGGTGAGATTGTGGGGATGATGGGTGCTTTGTTGGGCACAATTGGAGTAAATGGGTTGAATTATGGGTCAGTTTCTAGAAAGATGGAATTTGTATGTGCTGGAAGTGGGTTATGAGTGGTATCAGGTTTAGGATTAGCTGGTGTGGTGATGATACCCTGGTCAATTAGACCTTGGACCACATTTCTGAGGTGGAAGCATTGGTCGGTGGTATGACCTGCGAATTGGTGAAAATCACAATGGGCATCGGGTTTAAAGTTTTTAGGGAGTGTATTTGGTAATGGATGGGGGTCCAAGGGTTTGATGAGATTTAGGCTTAACAAGGCTTGGTAGACTTTCGATGCGGGAGCATGGAGCTCGGTGTATTCTTTCTTAGCAGGATTGGGACGACTTTCGGGTGCCCAAGAGGTAGCAGGTTGTGAAATATTATTGATGTTTGAGACTGTAGCACTTGCAGGCTTCCCATACTTTCGGGGAGTGAACTGTCTGGTTACTTTATTTAGTTTATATTTCACTTTGGTAATGCCTTCCTCAATTTCTACACCAGCCTCTTGAAGGGCTCAAAAGTATGGGTAATATTTTCCTCCCATGGATGCTCGGATATGAGGCAAGAAGTTATTCTTCACAATACTAACTTACCCCTCCTCGTAGGGTCTGTTGGTCATGGTAATATCTTTCTCTCTCCACCTTCCTAAGAAGCTACTGACCATTTCCTCGGGTTTTTTCTTCAAAAGCGCGTAACCTATAGCTCCTCATTATACTTGTACTTAGATCTGAATTCTTGGGTGATATCATCCTAACTACGGATTCTAGATTCATCAAGGGATATAAACCATCGGAGGGCACTTTCTTTCAAGGTCTGCTAAAACATTTGGGCCATTATTTCTACAGATGCACTAAGGAGGGTCATGGCTCGGTGATAGCTTTGATGATGAAAAATTGAGGGTCCATTTTCCCCAAACTTCTCGATGTTTGGCATTTTGAACTTCTCTAGAAGTCTAGTTTTAGGATAAAGAGACATATAGGTGTAACCCATGTAGTTCCCTAATATCCTAACTTAGTCATACTTCTTCGATAGTAGTTTGAGGTCTTGGTTGGGATCCATGGGTACTGGTAGATTATCCCCTGGTTGGGCAAGGTTTTGGAATCGAGAGTTGAATAGGAGGCGGCCCATCGGTAGGTGGGGCACGTAGAGCATGATGATATTCTTCTAGGACCCAGACTGGCTCTAGAGCGAGTGGAGATATGGCATGAGGAAATAGAACCTCAATTTTTTTAGGAATTCGGGTCTGGTGTCGCTACATTTCATGAACCTCGATTTGAAGGTTGGCAAGCTTGGCACTGATTTGGGCTAAGATGGCCATCAGACCTGAATAAACATTCGATGTTTGTTCAACGTTCTACATGTAGAGCTTATGGAGGTAGATTCTGAATTCGGATGAAGTAGCATAAGAAGCGGCAGAGCTTCGGGGTGATTTGACGGAAGACCGAAGTCAATAGGGAGCCAGGGCAAAATCAGTTATGCGATCTACCTGAGAGGAAAAACGGTTCGAATTTATTTTTGAAAGAAGGAGGGAGAATATCTTTGGTATTTTTGAGAAAAGGAGGAGAGAGAAAAAATTTGGCATTTTGGTTTTAAAAAGAGAGGGAAAAGGGAGAGGAATCTCAGCATGATTATTATTATTAGGTTTTCACTTGTATTAGTTGTAGTTGTTGTTGGTGTTGAATACATATATTTGTTTATTTAAAATAATTGTATTTATATATATGGCTTTGATATTGTTAGAAAACAACTTGTGCAAAACCTAGGTTTGAACAATTTGACTTTTATAATTGTTTGTGCTGAATATATGTGTTTGCTTGGTGTAAAATAGTTGTATTTACATGTATAGCTTGATATTGTTAGAAAATAACTTGTGCAAAACCTAGGTTTGAAGGTTTGAACAATTTGACTTTGATATTTGCTTAGGCCTGAATATATATATATATATATATATATATATATATATATATATATATATATATATATATATATATATATAGAGAGAGAGAGAGAGAGAGAGAGAGGGAGGCTCACCTACATCATGCACTATACATCACACCGTACATCACAACTAATTCTAGGCCCTTGAAAACTTTTTTTCAAATTTTATATTTTTCCCCTGAAATTAACCTTCCAATAAACCCATATGCAAAAAATTAGGTCAAAATACATTTTGTAGCTATATTTAAAAAATCCACAAAAAACTGCTGGCGCAGACCCTTAAAAATAAGGTATTTTTAGCAGGTTTTTGTGGATTTTTTAAAAATAGCTACAAAATGTATTTTGACCTAATTTTTTGCATATGGGTTGATTGGAAGGTCAATTTCAAGGGAAAAATATAAATTTGAAAAAAAAAGTTTTTTAGGTCCCAGAATTAGGCGTGATGCATGGGTGATGTATAGAGCATGATGTAGGTGAGCCTTCTCCTATATATATATATATATATATATATATATGTGTGTGTGTGTGTGTGTGTGTGTGTGTGTGTGTGTGTGTTGTAAATGTAATCATTTTGGTTAAAAAATTAATTTGTGAGTTTATTTAAAAATGTGAATGATTTTAGGATTTCGTATGTATAACGTGTATGTATAATGTGAATAATTTTGGGGTTTATGTAAAAAATAATTTGTGGGTTTATTTAAAAATAAAATCAAGGACACAATGAACGTTCTTCCGTAATTTCCAGTTTGGTGTGTATATGCGGCTTAGGGTTTCAACCTAGGTTTTGAAAATTGGATTCGATTAGATTATAAAGTATAATTAAAAATAATTTATGTATATATGTGGTGTAGGGTTTCAACCTAGATTTTGATAATTGGATTTGATTAGGTTATAAAGTATAATTAAAACCAATTTAGTATGTATACGCGCCTTAGGGTTTTTAACCTAGGTTTGGAAAATTGGATTCGATTAGGTTATAAAGTATAATTAAAATGAATTTGGTATGTATGCATGGCTTAGGGTTTCAACCTTAGTTTTGAAAACTGGATTCTATTAGGTTATAAAGTATAATTAAAACTATTTTGGTATGTATGTGCGGCTTAGATATCAACGTGATAGTGTTTCAACATTGTTATTTAAACATCATAGGTTGTTAATTAGATTATGATTATGCTTGAGTTAACTAAAGATTCAGTTACCCAATGGGATAAACTAACGGGTAGAAACACCCTTTTCATCAGCACGTGGTAGGTTACGAATCCTACCAGATGTTATAGGGTATCCTCTGTACAAAAAGTGGATGGGTGAGATAAATAGACTCTTGGATGTTCGCCGTAGAGGTGTTATAACAAGTTTGTAAAATTTTCAAAGAGGTGTCTGTTCTTGCACACATCCTAGAAATGGGAAAGTGTTTCAGTGAAAATCAGTTGAATTACATCTGCTTAGATGGAGTATGCAATATAATTACCATGTGTGGATTTTTCATGGGAAAATACATTATACCTTTGTCCCTGAATAACCTCCATTACAACCTTGAGTAGGACAGCGGTGGAAGTATAGGAAGATCCCCCCCCCCCCCCCGTGCGTAGAGAATAATATGTTAAATGATCTAATACACGATACTTACAGAGTTCATGTGGTGGAAGACAATAAGGATTTAATAAGGAAGACAGTGAACCTTGTGGTGGAGGTTTTAGTGCTCATAATGGTGATGGAATAAACCTTGATGTTGACTACCAAAGTTTGAAAGTCAAATCGATCCAACTGTTATACCCTAACTGAGAAAAAGATCAAATAATTTTGGTTTGCATAGTTTTAAGAGCTATTTTGGTTTGTCTGGAAATATCATGACTGAAATTCTGAATTGGGTGAAGGGTTTTCTCCAGAAAGAAAATATGCTTCCAAATAACTATTCGAATATGAATAACGGTTTGAAAGGTTTGGGAGTGAAGTATAAATCAATTGATCAAGCTTGCAAGTATGATTGGATACTACACTTGAAGGAGTACAAAAATCTTGATTATTGTCTGGTATGCAGGGAACCTAAATATATGCCAGAGCATAGTTCTAATGATAAGAGAGGCGTACATTCAAAAGTTCCTTGAATACTATTAAACTATTTCTCCGTTGGTCCCTTAATGTAGAACAGTTTGAAAGTTTTGGGAATGAAGTATAAATCACTTGATCGTTCTTGCAAGTATGATTGGATACTACACCAGAAGGAGTACAAAAATATTGATTATTGTCTGGTATGCGAGGAACCTAGATATATGCCAGAGCATGGTTCTAATAATAAGAGATGTACGCTTTCAAAAGTGACCATGACTTGACAACCCTCAACTACAAACATACTCTTTGAAACTTTGCATCAACCTTTCAAACTAGTACATCCATCGATATCTTACTGGACCACAAATGAGTTAAACTGAAATGTTACAATATGATTAAGTGACTCGTTATATGTTTGAAACCAGTAATGATGTTGATGAATGGAGAGAGTAAGTTCATATTGTAAATTTACTTCGTATTATTATCTTATATATTTGTTCACATTCTTGATAAATTTTTCCATTCAATGTAGAAAATATAATGTGTTCGAGCAAAACAAAAAACGAAGGATTGTTTCATATTCGGACAGTGAATTTAGACCTTGGGTGTCACAAGGGGTAATTATTAGGTCAAACGTCCCGTATTAAATGATAAATAATTTCAAGTTTTAAAACTTATCACATCAACTTATGTAATCCATAATTTCTATTATTGAAGAAGGTGATGCCACGTCAAGGCTTTCTCATCTCTCCACTGAACCTAATTTCATGGCACATGAGTATAAAAACTATCGACTGAATGGTTATATATTCTCGTCGGTATTGTATGAGCAAAATATGTTTTTTATAAAACAGTGACATTTCATATAAGGCTCTTACGTATTTTTGGGCGAGTGTTAAAGACAAAAATCTCGTTGAAGCATAAATGACTAACTATGGTGTAATTCAATATATTTTTGAATTAGACTATATATATTTCAAAGAGGTTGTGTTTCACTGTGATTATGTAAGAGTTGGGGAGAAATATTCTTGTGAAGTTGATTCGAGTACCAATTTGATACTCGCAGACTTGTCCAAGATGACGAGCAAGGAACACATGAATGATGAATCGTTTGTTTGTGAACTTGAAAAGCTCAAGCAAGTGTTTTACTTAGAGTATATAAACATAATACTATTGAATTAGATCATAAGTTATAATTGAAATTATATTATCAATTTCAGACTGTTTATTGATATTATTTCTGAAAGTTAAAAACGTATCTTTATATTGTTTCAAGAGACGATAAAGGCGGTGCACATCACCTAGAGTGATGTTGTAAAGCATCTCTGAGTACGGATGCCAAACTACCACCCATCGTGTGCACGGGAAAAAGTCAATCGTACGCACGAATAAATTTGGCATTGTCACGATTATGACAATGATTATGTGTCATGGTCCTTAACCGTGGCAAGTCTTGTTCACCCCCATTTTTTTAATTTTATCAGTGTACAAAATACCGTGACAAAGGGTAGTTGTCATGGTTAACGACCATGACATGGGGCTTTGTCACCCCCAGAATTATCAAGATCATTGACCGTGACAACTTCTTTTTGTCAAGATCCTTGACCCTGACAAAAATGCCCAAATGGTGTAGTTTTTATTGTTCATAAGAAACAAAATGAATACCATTCCTTAAGATTATCAATAAGAGTAGCTACTTAAGCCTTCAATCGTCTCAAGAGTGACTCACTCTCTTTCATGGAAAAAATCTCCTCCTAATGCTTCTTAAGATTAGCTAAAATCTTAACATTCGCCTTCTCCATTTTGAGGGGAGTAAAAAGATGCTTGGAATAAGCCTATTCTATGTCAACATCCCCACACTCTCATTATCTAAATCTTCCTTTTCATATTAGGTTTCGAAATAGAACTTTAAGTCATTATCCTCAACCTTGTCTTCAATATGGGAGCTCTTAGGAATTTCCACATCCAAAACGGCAATGAACACGACGTAATTATGCACAATGTGAGACTTATTATGATCAGAGTTTGATTCATTATCGCGAAGCGTGGCATTTTACATCTAATTTCCCTTATGCCTTGATTTAGTGGGACTCTCGAATGATTTATGACCAACATCTTTACAGTCGAAGCATCTACTTAAATATTTCTCCACATCTCAATTTTTCTTCTCCCATCTCCCAAAAGCTTTCCTTACCTTATTGGAAATATTTTTCTCAAACTATATAGATTTATCAAATTTATTAACGTTGAGAGATTTATTCAATGTCTTTTTTAATTTGATGAAATTATCTCCTTCACTTCCAAAGGAGAAAGTTAATTTCTTCAAAACGGCAGTGAACACGATGTTATTCCTTTGTGGGTAGCTTTTTATCCACCGTGGCTACCCACACATGTTCATCGAAAGACTTAATCCCATATAATCCTTCCACTACACGATGTTACTACCATCAAGCAACGAAAGATGAAAAACTTAACTACCCTCCACAAACAAACCCTCGGGATTCATATCAGCAAATTTGAACATCCATCTTGATACTAGTTAAATAACTAAATTAATTGAATAGTTAAAAATTTTAAAAATCCAAAAAATAAATCATAATTAAATTTCATTTGCACATAACTTTTTTATGATAAAAAATTATTCATTTGAATCTAAATTTTAATTTTACCAAATAAAAAAAAATTGGTCCAATTTCATATGTGATTGCAAAATAATTATGGTAAAGAAATAAAAACCAAAAACATTAGAACATAGTTGTTTAGAGTGGAAACCCTTACTAGTGCTATTAATGTTTTATAGGATTTTACATACATGTAAACATGACTTACATAAGACTCAATCTACAATCGTAAATTTTTTATAGCACTCGGCACGTATGACATCTACCATCACTAGCAATCAGTTGTTTCCCTTGGCATCTTTGTAGAAACTTGCATAACCCACATGTATTGGTATCCACTGCTCTCATACAGAACACGATCAACCCACAATATTTTTTTGCGATGAATATTCAAATGTAAAAGAGGAGGGATTTGCTATAAAGTCTCTCTTAGAGTGAAGGGTATGACAGGAACTCTCGAAGTCACATGAAATCTCTCAAAATTTAGATAGGTTCATTAATAAAGCTAAATTTCTATAAAGACATATGATCTACAACATTATATATATGATGGTGCAAGATATAGGACATTAAATCAAGTTTCTCAATTTTATGAGCTCGTACAAATGAGATTGATCTCGTACGAACGAGAATTTTCGTACGAGAAATCCTAATTTTGGATCAGAAATTTCATTTGATGATTTTTTTACTCAAAGTTGTAATATCATATGATTAAAAAATTGTACAAGGGCGTATCTTATGATAAACTTTGTACGAGGCTAGTTTCGTAAAAAATAGATTATGTATGAGAAAAACTAATAAGTGTTATGAATGATTTTGGTGGGGGCAGTGAAAAATGTGAAGATTTAGATGGGAAGGTGATTTTGTGTAAATATTTCATATTTATCCCCTTAATTTTTGTACTTTTGTGATCTCGTGCATTGTAATTAGACTGCATTTATCTCATAATCATGCTACTAACTTTTTCGGCAAGTATTTCCTATTTTGTGTATTTCACTCTTATTTTACAAGTATTAATGCAAGAGGATGCGAGAGGAAAACTGAAACAGTGAAGGAAATTATGAGAAGGAAAGTCAAGGGAAATATTGTAATTTTTTAGTTAGAACTTGGAGGTGGAGAAAGTTGAATATCTTGAAGTTACGAACACACTAGAAGAAACCGCACCCAAATTCAAGCTACGGTGAAGAAGTTATGGGCTTTTAAAGATGAGAAACAAATCTAGGGGAAAAAGTGCAATATAAGAAATTCTCCCTAGTAGAAATGATTTGGCATGGAGTTGAACCGGTTCACTAAGGCGAACCGATTCAGGTACAAGGTGAACCAGTTTGACAGACTTGATACGGGAATTTGACTTTAAGCCTTATTTTTAGCTAATGAGTTGTATGGTTTTAGGAGTCTTCCAAAACGACCTAGGACTTATGTTAGGTCACGTTAGGAGACTAATAGCAGAGAGAGGCATAGTTTTGCATATTTTTTCATAGAGAATAAAGCTAGGGAAAGAAAGGAATAAGAAGATTCAATGTTTGTCCTTCGCATGCATGCAAATTCAATACAAGTTTATATATCTTTCTGATTTTTCTTCTAAGATTGTTTTGTGATCATTCTTTTCTCTTTATTTCTTCTTTGCCATTGATTACATGATTTCTTGCCATATATCTATAATCATGTCTTAATGCTATGTAAATAATTCATGCTTAGTTAGATTTAATACGTCCGGCTAGATGATTCGAAGGTTGGGATACATGAACCCAACTAAGGTATATAAGTTGGATATGAAATTAGATAAAATTATATAGATAATTCGTAGGTTTGATATTTTTTCAGAACGAATATTATAGGTCTCTTAACTTCGTTTGCTCTAGATAACTGGAGTGTTTGAGGGTATAATACGCATGTAAGTATCTTGTCATTCACGTTAAATTATTTATTGACTAGATATTGTGCGAAGTAAAATTCTCATATGTTTCGTAATTTGAAAATTTTAGGGTTTTCTTCTAATTATAAGTATAGTTTTTGAAAATTTTGTATCCAACAAAAATACCAATCGTTCGGGGGATTGGACCCCGATCCCAATTTTCTCAAATGGTTTTCAAAACTTAAAAAATTTAGTTTTTGCTTTAGTTTAGTTAAATTGCATTTGATAATTAGTTTTCTTTAGGTAAGTAGAAAATATCATAAAGATTCATCACCTTTTCTTTTTCTTTCGAAGATTCGATATTTAGGTTTTAGACACCTTACCTTCGTAGTCAATACGATTTTGTCCAATTCCCTGAGGATCAACCCCGATTTATCGGTATTATTACTTGAGAGGCCGGATTGCACTTGAGTTGTATAAATATTTCACTAGGTTATACTTTTTTAGTCGCGTCAAGTTTTTGGTGCCATTATCGGGGATTAGGTAAACATACTAGGTTAGGTTGAATTAACCTAAGAATTTAACTCTAATTCTTAAAAAGACAAAAAAAAAATCATAAGATCCAAAAATTCAAAAAAATAAAAAAAATATCAAAATATCCAAAAAAATCAAAAAATATAAAAATATTCTCTCGTGCTTTAAATGAAAAATACCCAGCCCAATCCAAATTCAAATACCAGTCCTCCTACAGTACACGAAAATCCTAGGGTTGAACCCATTCTCGCTAGCCCTCACACTCCAAACTCTCCAAACTTCTCGGTACCACCTCCTACACCGTGTAGGCACACCCCGAGTCATACATCTAGGAACTCCGATGAGGAAAGTGCTTTTACAAGTGTAAGTGTGATGTTTGATCATGCTAGTTTTGGAACGGGTGAGGGACTGACGTCGTATCGCCCCATAAGAGATCTTTTATACCCCGAGCGAACTATCGCTCCGGGATGCATTATATTCCCGTATAATGCGGGACAGTTTCACTTTAGGAATGGGATAATTCAAATTCTTCCAACGTTTCATGGTATGGAGTCGAAAAATCCCTAACTCCACATTAGAGAGTTTGAGAAGGTGTGAGAGACATTTAATGATCAAATGTTCACCTAAGACATAGTGCGCCTTAATATTTTTCCCTTCTCTCTTAAGGACAAGTCCAAGGCTTGGCTTTGGTCACTAGCACCGAACTCAATAGGCCCGTGGAGTGATATGCAGGCTAAGTTTCTCCAAAAGTTCTTTCCCGCACATAGGACCAATTCCATTAGGGCTCAAATTCAGACCTTTAGACAAAACGATAATGATCCCTTCGATAGATGTTGGTAGAAGTTCAACGAGTTAATTAACATGTTCCCACACCATGATTTTGAGAACTGGAGACTTATCTTATACTTCCATCATGGTCTAAGCTTAAGTTCTAAGTAACTCGTTAAAACTATGTTCCCGGGACAGTTATTAGGGTTACACGCAGATGATGAAAAGGACCACTTTAAGTACATCACCGAGACTACTTAAGCGTGGGACACATCAAATCCGAACACCCAACCCAAAGCTCGACATACATTCATGGCACCTTCATCATCTTGATTATATAAATTGGACAATGAAGTCGAGTTGAAGGTTCAAATTAAACAACTAGACAAGAGGTTACAGGATGCGATCAAAGCTAGGGGAGAGATATATTCGGGCCCACTCGAGCAATTAAGGAGAAGATGTGTGCAATTTGTGAGGCGGGACATTTAACGAAGGAATATCCGACGATACCTGCCTACAAAATTATGTTATAAGAGCAAGTTGAGGCAGTGGGAGCCTATAATGGTAATTTTAATTCCCCTCGAGGGAATTCCTATAATCCATCATGGCAAAACCATCCCGATTTTAGTTATGGGCAACAGAACGCAACGATGAACCCGAATCTACATCTTGCCCAAAAATCGCCACCACTCCCACCTTACCAAAAAGAACCACATATAAAAGCACCCCCTCCCGCGCCTTATATAATCCTACAGTGGAAGATTCTCGAGGACACTTTAGCTCAATTCAAGAAAACTCAGTCAGCAATAAACGCCCAAAACGTTCAAAATGTTGCTAACTTAAAGGTGTCATTATCTAAGTTGCAATTTACCCTAAGTGTCCAAAAAAGGTCAAGTTTCCCACTCAACCCAGGTCAAAACTTTGTTAGCTCTAATACCGATGAAAACAAAGAGCAATGTCAATAAGTAACCACTCTACGTAGTGGGAGAGTTTTTTATTTGTCACCTCCCCCACACGACGAGAAAAATGACAAGGAAGTTTCACCCGACATGCAAGAGGCCTAAGATGTCACCTTGGAAGAGAGTGACAAATATGACACAGTTAGGCCCAAGGTGGTAGTAAAAAAACCCTAATGTCACTCCTTACCCTCAATGGTTGGTCCCTCCTCCTAAAGGATCCTCCCGTGACGACATCTTAGAAGGACTTAAGCAAGTAAAGCTTAATTTACCATTTCTCGAGTATATCAAGCAAATTATCACATATGCAAAGTTTCTTAAGGACTTTCTCATGGTGAAACAAAGATTAAAGGTAAAGAAGAAGGTGTTATTAGAACAAAAATGTAAGTTTGGTACTTTTGAGCGACCTCCCACTAAAGTATAAAGATACGAATGCACCTACTATTTTGTGCATCATTAGAGATGGTAAAATTAAGAGAGAATTATTAAATTTAGGGGAGAGTGTTAACATTATCCCTTGATCTATCAATAGACAGTTATATTTGGGAGACCTTAAGCCCATAAAAATTACTCTCCAGCTCACGGATCGTTCTGTGAAGATACCTCAGGGAATATATGAAAACGGGATCGTCCAAGTTGACATTTTCTAGTTCCCGATAGATTTTGTCATTTGGAACACAGAGCCCTCCTCTCCCTCAAGTTATCATGTTGTTGTGATCCTTAGCTGCCCATTATATGGATAATGCGTTGATTAACATGAGAAATGGGAAAATGTAACTCACGTTCGGGAATATGACACTCGAGACTAACATCTTCAACATCACCATGAAAATGGGTGATGAGGACGAGTAAATGAGTCGTATCTTATAGAGGAGGTAGTACATGAACACTTTGATGGTAATCACACAAGGGATCCACTAGAGGCATGTATAGTTACGGTGAGTGAGAATGATAGCACGTACACCGATTTTAAGTGAGAGGTGAGGAAGATGGGAGATTTATTTACAGGGGTCGATGAGGACGTAGAAGATATTATTTGGGTCTCTCGATTCAGGGAACTTCCATTTACAGAATCTTGCACGGTTCCCTCTAATGCTAAATTTCCTACCCTCGAGTTGAAGAAACTTCTTGCTAACATCAAATACGCTTAATCAAAAGAGGATGAGACATATCACATTATTGTCTCCTCGAGCCTGAATAAAGAGAAAGAAGGAAATATTATGGGCATTTTGAGAAATCACAAAGGTTCTTTTGGTTACACCATCACGGATTTGAAGGGTATAAGTCCTTTAATTTGTACCCATAAAATCCTCCTAGAGGAGGGAATGAATCCCTCTAGGGAGATGTAAAGGCATTTGAACCAGACCATGAAAGACATCATTATAACGAAAATCATTAAGTTATTGGAAGATGGCATCATCTATCCCATCTCTGATAGTAAATGGGTGAGTCCAATTTAAGTCAACCCGAAGAAGTCGAGAATGATTGTGGTCGAAAATGCAAAGGGTAAACTTATCCCAAAATGTACCACCACTGGTTGGCGCATTTGCATTGACTACCGAAAGCTCAATGTCGGCACTAGAAAAGACCGTTTCCCTTTTCTGTTTATGGACTAAATTATTGAGAGAGTCATGCCCCACTCGTTTTACTATATTTTTTATTGTTATAACGGGTATAACCAAATTGAGGTGGATGTGTTAGATCAAGAAAAAACTACGTTCACACGTCCATTTGGCACGTTTATCTACAAACATATGCCATTTGTATTATTTAATGTACCCCCAACCTTTTAAAGGTGCATGCTTAGTCTATTTAGCGATATGGTCGAAAGAGGCCTTGAGTTGTTCATGGATGATTTTAGTGTCTTCGTCCCCTCTTTTGACCATTGCCTCGTTAATCTCAAGAAGGTGCTTGCTCGATATGTGGAAAATATCTTCGTACTAAAATGTGAGAAGTGCCATTTTATAGTTACCGAAGGTGTATTTCTTGTCCACATCGAGTCATTCAAGGTGGTAGAAGTCGATAGGGTGAAAATTGACATTATTATTGAACATCTCGCACCTAAGTCACTAAAGGACTGCGCTCTTTCTTAGACCACGCGGCTTTTTATCGTAGGTTTATTAAGGATTTTAGCACCATCGCTAGGCCTTTAAGTAACCTACTTGTGAATAATGCCCCCTTTGAGTGGAGTGAATCATGTCAAGAAGCTTTTGCAAAATTAAAAAACCATGCTAATCTCCGCTCCCATCATGCAAGCTTCGGATTGGACCCTTCCATTCGAGCTTATGTGTAATGCGAGGGATTACATGGTAGGGGTTATTTTAGGGAAATGGAGAAATAAGAATTCCCGCATCATATACTATGCTAGTCGGACTTTAATCGGGCCTCAATTGAATTACTCCATCACAGAGAAAGAGTTGCGGGAAGTAGTTGACATATCACGATTTTTGCATGTTTGGGCTCGTTATCTTTATGCATTCTAGGGCCTTTGTCTCCGTTATTCCCTATGTTTATGCCCATATACTATATAACCACGATTTTGGATATATATATATATGTTTTGCATGGTTTATGAGAGCTTTTTTAGGTATTGGATTGCTTAACGGAGCAGGTGGTTGCATTTCAGAGAAGTTCTATCGGCTGACACAACTTCAAGGTCATTTTAGTCATTACATATATCAACTCTTGCTCAATGGGTTTCCATATAAATGTAGTTCATTGAGTTAGCTTCGCATGGACATAAACGGCATGTCGTTTTGAGTCTGGATGGTGAATTTATGGTCTATTTTGTACTACATGTTTTCCCCCTCTTTATGGATCAATTTCCTCTTAGAATAGATCTGCGGTCAACAAACCTTGAGACCCTGGTCGATCATCCATTCAAAATATGCGTACAAAGGGAAGCAGTGGGCAGTTTTCAAATCGATCGACCGATGCCTCAGTTTTTCAAGCAATTATTCCAATTTCTTTTCTCTTCCCTTTTTTCTTTTACCAACTTACTATATAAGTTGGTTTTGTTTATTTGTGATATATACAATTTCATATATATTTTACTATCTTGTATTTTTAGGTTAGTTTTAGGTTTTGGGGAGCTCATCTGCCATCTCTCTCTTAGGACCCATTTAAGTTTGTAAGTAGCACCTATTTACCTTCTTCTTCATTTAATAAAGTTTTGTTTTCTTGTTTTAATCTTCCATTTCTTATTTACTTTCTTTGTTAACCTAGATTTACTTTCTTTCATTTACTTCCTTTCATTTAATTAATATCATTTAACATGTTTTGTAGGTAACTTAATCTACGTTGAGATTGTTAAACTCACATGGGTTAGTTAGTTGTTATGCTATAGTATGATGGGTTTAGGGTAGTTTCAATGGGTTAATTGTTCTTCGTATCATATTTAGAATATTTAATAGTGTATATCACGTATGTGCCGTGTTTACAACCTTTCATGTGTAATTCCGAGAATAATCATTGACACCGAACTCAAATTAAGCTTTTATGAGAATTTAGAGGGTGACAACTCTGGATTTTATTAATTGTCGAAATGAGATTAATCTTGTTAACGTTTTTCTTTCCATGTAACCATTTACGCAATTTAGCCTCTCTGAGGGAGACGATTCTCAACCTATAGTTTTACTTGTTTTGTTAAAATAAGTTTAAATACACGCCTAGTTTAATGATTTGCTTGCCTATCATCTTATACACTTTTATTCGAGAAGTATTAAATTAATATAATTCTAACAACTAGTCTTTGTGGATTCGAAACCTGGACTGGCCATTGTACTCTCGTAAATGGTGTAGTAATAGTCTAGATTTCTTTGTATTGAGGCGGTGAACCAACCAACGACAGTGTCCATACACGAACACATAGTTCCCCTTGATTAAAATGGCATTGTTGTCGGGGATAAGTTTTTGCAAAAAAATTATTGACTTAGTATTTCCTACTATTTTTCTTTCTATTTGTATTTTTTTATTTTAGCCAGTTTTGCAAACTTGGACATCTGAGCGCCAAGCAACATCGAACTTGTGCCTACACCACATTGTTAAGCGTCCGTCGAGGAACCATGTTGGGTAAGTATTTCATATTTATCCCCTTAATTTTGATAGTTTTACGATCTCATGCATTGTAATTAGACTGGATTTATCTCGTAATCATGCTACTAACTTTTTCGACAAGTATTTCCTATTTTGTATATTTATCTCTTATTTTATAGGTATTTAATGCAAGAGGAAAATCGAAACAGTAAAAGAAACGAAAGAAAGGAAATTTAAGTACAATATTGTATTTTTTTAGCCATAACCAGTGGGTATAGCCAATTGAAAATTTGAAGATATTGAAGTTACGAGCGCACTAGAAGAAACGGGACCCAAATCTGAGCTACAGTGAAGAAGTTATGAGTTTTTTAAGATGAGAAACAAATCCAGGGTCAAAAGTGCAATATAATAAATTCTCCTTAGCGGAACCAATTTGTCATGGAGTAGTTACGGTTCGCTAGGGCGAACCGGTTCGACAGACCTGATACGAAAATTTGACTTTAAGCCTTATTTTTAGCTAATAAGTTGTATGGTTTTAGGAGTCTTCCAAAATAACCTAGGACTTATGTTAGGTCACATTAGGACAGAGAGAGGCATAGTTTTGCATAGTTTTTCAAGAGAAGAAAGTTAGGGAAAGAAAGGAATAAGAAGATTCAATATTTTTCCTTCACATGCATACATATTCAATACAAGTTTATATATCTTTCGGGTTTTTCTTTAAAGATTGGTTTGTAATCATTATTCTCTCTTTATTTCTTCTTTGTCATTGATTACATGCTTTCTTGCCATATATCAATAATCATGTCTTCATGATACGTAAATAATTCATGCTTAGTTAGATTTAATATGTCCGGTTAGATAATTCGAGGGATGGAATACATGAACCCAACCTAGGTATATAAGTTGGATATGAAATTAGATGAAATTATATAGATTATTCACAGGTTTAATATTTTGTCGAAACAAGTATTATAAGTCTCTTAACTTTATTTGCTCTGGGTAACCGGAGTGTTTGAGGGTATAATACGCTTGTCGACAATCTTGTCATTCACATTAAATTATTTATTGACTAGATATTGTGCAGAGTAAAATTCTCATATGTTACTTTGAAAATTTTAAAGTTTTATTCTAATTATAAAAATAATTTTTGAAAATTTTGTATCCTACGAAAATACCAACGATTCGGGGGATTGGATCCCGATCCCACTTTTCTCAAATCATTTTCAAAACTTAAATTTTCAGTTTTTGCTTTAGTTTAGTTAAATTGCATTTGATAATTAGTTTGTTTATCTCATAAAGATTCATCACCTTTTATTTTTCTTTCGGAGATTTGATATTTAAGTTTTAGACGTCTTCCCTTAGTAGTCGTTACAATTTTGTCATATTCAACCGACTTTCAGTTGAGTTGTAGATACACGCACTGCACACACTTTTTAAGTCACGTCAGAAGGGTATGAGAAATTGTGAAGCTTGAGTTGGGTTGAGATAGCAGTAAAAAATTATGTTGCTTTGAATATGGCCAATTGATTTAGCTGGTTGGTAAAATTTTATGTGGTTAGTGGTAAATAAATTTGAGGGCAGAAAACTAATATCGAGTAGTTAAGATGGGTTGGTAGTAAATAGGTTTGGGGCAACACATCTATCGTTTGGGCCTTACCCTTATGCAACACATGATGTACTACGGGAGATGCATTATACGGCAACATTTTTCAATTTTTAAAATTTTTAATTGTTAATGTATTCATATTAAACCCGTTTGCTGATTCAAATTGGATTTTTACCCTCCCAATATCCATTTTTCCATTACCCGTTAGGGATACTCTAATGCCACGTAAAACCATAGTACTCTCTTTGTTTGTGATCAATTATACGGACTTCAATTCCAATGCAATATTTTTCTGTTTAAAAAATTAATGTGTTTCACTGGAGGTTCAAAGTGTAATGAGAAACTAGTCCTTCTGTAATCAAATAACTTTGACCATCTTTAAGCGTTTAGGGAAACTGGTTTAAAACATATTTTTCTCGAGTAAACTAAATCTAAACGACTAGACGAAATATATAAAACCTCTAACCAAAATCAAAAATTAACTCAGTTTGCTATAGGTCTAATGAGTAGGGAATTATCCATACTCGAGCGGAAAGGGTAACTCACTTGTTGGCCCAACGGTTTCCTCTTTTTTTTTACAACCGATAAAAGTGACGCAAATGTCATGTGAGTGGATGAAATTCCTTCTTTCCCAACATTCACTTTGTTGAAGTGTGTGAAGACTAGTTTACTGTATCAGGCGCTCCTACTCTGCAGATTGAACTTTTTAGTAAATTTAGCATGGGTTGTTAGGAGTGTTTACCCCTTTGGCCGATGGTGGGGTTCGAGGTTTCCTCTGAGGCAAAAATTAGCAGGGGATATATCAGATTTTTCATACATGTATTAAATCGCCCTAATATTCCTAGTATATAAAAGATATTAATGAGTGTTTCCATCATAGTGTGCGAGGTCACATTGTAATCAAATTTAAAATAATGAAACTTTACCTGCAATGATTGTGAACGCAGCTGCTCACATTGAGGAATGAACCGCGTGAAATTACATGTCTTTTGTGTTTGTTTACTTTAATTTTTATTGTTATTCATTTTGTCGTAATCATAATTAGTGTTATTTCCTAATATCACTTTCTTCATTTGTTATTTGAAATGAATGGCTACGAGGGTCTCATTTGCAATGTTACTTTTTCCTCACCTTTTTTATATAAAAACTTTTTTATTAATGGAGGTGTAACTAACCTTGACGTCCTTGAAGAAGAAAGGACAAATGGTTTGGGTTTGAACCTCTTTGCAAAATTTGTCCAACCCATTTTAATTACCCAAAATGCCCAAACAATTAGAGATGGTCTTAGTCAATGAAAAAGTTAGTAGATTCGGTCCATACAAAATCGATGTGATTTTTAATTTTCCATAAGAATCCCTAAACAACAAGAAATAGTATTATAGTTAAAGGGTATCACATGTCGATACTAAAAAAACCAATAAAGAACATATTTTTACAAAGACTATCAATTAAAAAATAGCAAGTTACTAAAATTGGATAAACTATTGCTTTCCTATATAACGTTCCATGTATAACATGTGGTATCAGAGATTTCGGTTTATAATCTCATATTTTCCATTAATGAAAACTCCTTTATAATAATTTTGATTTATGATCTTTTGAAAATCTGGAAATTTGAATTTTTTGGTAAATCTGGAAATTTGGAAATTTTATTTTTCTGGAAATCTGAAAATTTTAAGCAATCTGGTAATCATACATATGGTACTTCAAATTTGTGTTATGTATGATATTAAGAACGAAATTACTGTTACAGTCCTTATCTTATGAAAATTGTCCCATTATTGTTCAACCCCTTTTCGTGTTATAAGAACCCTAATATGCCATTAACATTATTTTATTGTTTCGAGTTGTGTAAGCGTTCTAAAAAATACTTTTATTTATCACGATAAGAAAACGAATCTGTTTTTAAGATTAATTAAGTGAAAACTGTGATTTGACGCAAAACAGATTTCGGGAGATTTTTTTTTTTGCAGTGAATAGTGTTTTTAAAATTTTTGGTGTCCGATTGACTTGAAACTTGGTGGGTTGACTGGAAACGGGCTAACGATCAAATTTCATGCCTTTGGCCGTGATGTAATGTGTTTTTCGGCAATTCGAGTTCGTTAAGGCCCTCAAAATCCCATTTTTACTATTTTAGAAAAAAATCTCGGGGCTTATAACTCTTTACAAAAAATTGATATTAACGTTCCGCAAAAAATTTTGGTTTTCTGGCATGTTTTACTTCAATTCTATGGTGAAAACTCATTTTTGCCATTTTTTGCAAAATTCATGAATTATGTATTTTTTTTTTTACTATACCTAGGCAATTCTGTTTTTTGAGGCATTTAAGCTACTATTGGTATCTTTGTAATTACTGATAGATTACGTATTATAGTTACGGGTGTTCGTGGTCCGGTCCGGTTCGATTTTGAGGTATTTTTGGGATCGGACCGCATTAATTCCTAGAAAATTATGGAACAAGATCGGACCGGAATAATCGGTCTCGGTCCTATTCAGTTTTATGACGGTCCGAATTCGATCTCAATTTTATTCGGTCCATAAACAACTAATATTAAAAACTAGAGTACACAAAAAAAAACAGATTAACAAAAAAAAATTGATACAGAGAAAATATATATAAATGATACCAAGCAAAAAAAAATTAATTCAGAGCAAATACAAAGAAAATATATATAACAGATGCACACACAAAAAAAATAGATTTACACAAACAAAAAAATGATACCTCATCAAAACCACTAAGCCCCTCAATTTTCTAACATGAAATCTGAAAGAAGAACAATGATAAAAATCAAGAACCAATAAAAAAATTTGAACCGTATATAGGTCCCAAGCCCCCAACCCAACCATCTTGCAAAATCTATTCCATGAACCATAATCCCATTTCATTGCAAAATCATGAACCATTATCCCATTTCATTGCAAATTTATGATTGGTTCAGTGGACTTTCCTTTTCCTTTCTAACATAATCCCATTTCCTTCCTAAAAGAGAAAATCATAATTTTTTCTTTACTGATAAAACAAAACACATCTTGCAAAATCATGAATCATTGAACCAACCATCTTGCGAAATCATGAACCTAACCATCTTACAAAATAAGACTCGTGAGGGGGTGGTGAGAGAGAGGAGAAACAGGGGGAACTTACCCGTGACAGCCATCGGGTTGGGGTTTAGCCGTCGGTCGCCATGACAGGGGGTTAATACAGGGGGTGGACAGATTGTAGATCATGAGCCGAGACATGGAGTAGTGAGAGAGAAGAGATGAAGAAGAACTTGTAGATGTCGGCCATAGAGAGAGAGGAAGAGTAACTTACTATGTTAACTTAGGGTTGGTTTAGATTGTTAAAGAGAGCGTGCGTGCAGCGTGTGTAATAGTTAGTACATTAAAAAAAAAATATATATATATATATATATATATATATATATATATATATATATATATATATATATATATATATATAAAATAAATGCGGTCCAGTTCGGTCCAGACCCGCTTTTTCAAACCCAAGATCGAGACCGGACTGAAAAATGTGGTCCTTCACATTTTTAGATCGAATTAAAATCGAATTAAAAAAAACCGCAAAAGTGGGTCCGGTCCGGTTTGATTTTTTCGATCCATTCGAGTTCATGCACACCCCTAATTATAGTTAATATTTAATGCATGATTAACTATATTTAAATTGGGACATGTAAGCAATTATTCATTCGAGTTAAGTCAAAAGCCAAACACAGGCTGCGACTGCATGTACGAATAATACACTTACATTCATTAAAGGTTTATTCTAATGTTAGTTATAAAATTGGATTGAGGCGCAACGCATGTTAATTTCTGAATTGAACAACATTAGAAAAACTTATGTGAAAAACAGAATAGTTGACATTAAGTTCATTATTCATGGTATTAAATGTTTAGGCAACAAACACAGATGCCAAAATTATGGGACCATGATAAATGAATTATAGGATAATATATCTTTACAATCTGATCTGAGCATTATGTGATGATTAACACAGATTCCCTGATATTCAGATTGTAAATGAAATATGCCAAAAAATTTAGTCAACAATTCAATATTCGACCCTTGCAATTTTTGTTGTATGTGAAAATTTAATTTGTGAACATTTTTATTAATTGCAGTTCCCCTCAACTTGTATTCGCAAGCTCAGTCCTATTCCAAATTTGATGGAACTAATTTTTCTGAATGGAATGAGCAAATTGAGTTCATCCTAAGGGTTCTCGACCTGGACATGGCAATTATGTGTGATGAACCTGTTGTTATTACTGATGCTAGTAGCGTGGATGAAATTATTTTCCATGAAGCATGGTCTCGATCCAATAGGTTGGCCCTTATGTTTATGCGAATGTGCGTTGCTGCTAACATTAAGACCTCCCTACCTTAAACTACAAAAGCGAAAGAGTATTTGAACAACATTAAGGAACGCTTTCGCACTGCTGATAAACCCTTGCTGGGAAACTGATGGCTGACCTGACCACTATGAGGTTCGATGGTACTCGAACCATGAATGAGCACATTATAGAGATGACCAATTTGGCTGCTAGACTTAGAGTTTTGGGCATGACAGTGGAGGAGTCTTTTCTTGTCCAATTTGTCCTAAACTCCCTACCTCCTGAGTATAGGCCTTTCCAAATCAATTACAACACTATAAAAGATAAGTGGAATGTAAATGATTTGCAAAGCATGTTGGTACAGGAGGAATGAAGGCTTAAGCAACAGAATGGCCATGTGACTAAGGGACAGGTGGCAAATTTGACAGTCAAAGGAGCTGGTTTTAAAAAGAAGTTCGGCAAGGGCATTAAGAAAGGTCCTGGGCCGTCTCATCAAGCTGAACCATCAACTGCTGATGTGAAGAAGGAAAAGAACGACAAGTGTCACGTCTGTAAAAAGAAGGGCCATTTCTAGAGGGATTGTCATAAACGAAAGGCGTTGTTTGAGAAAAAGGTAAGCCCTTTATCTATGTTTGTTTCGAATCAAACCTTATTAATGCTCCTTCTAACACTTGGTGGATTGATTCCGGTTCTATGTGTTATGTTTCTAATTCGATGCAGGGCTTCACTTCAATCCGCAAAATAAATCCAATGAGCATTTTCTCTACATGGGCAATAAAGTGAAGGCTAAAATAGAAGCTATTGGAGTCTTTCGCCTGATTTTAAGCACTGGATTTATTTTAGATTTGAAAGAAACTTTTTATGTTCCCACAGTTTTTAGGAATTTAATTTTTGTTTCCAAACTTTCTTTAGACAGTTTTGCGATTGAATTTAAGTACAATGGTTTTGATTTGATTAAAATTATAATAATGTTGGTTCTGGATTTTTATTAGATGGTTTATATCAATTGAATCTTGAAAAGAATTTTTTTGAAACCCTTGTGACCCTGCATCCTAATGTTGGTACGAAACGTACATTTAATGATGAAAAATCTGCTTATTTGTGACATAAAAGATTAGGGAACATATCCAGACCGAGAATTGAAAGGCTCATTATAGATGGAATACTCCATAACCTATATTGGGCCAATTATGATGTATGTGTGGACTATATTAAAGGAAAACAGACCAAACATACAAAGAAAGGAGCCATAAGAAGCACCCAACTACTTGAAATAATGCATACAGACATGTGTGGACCTTTTGATATTCCATCTATTGGGAGAGAAAAATACTTCATCACCATTATAGAAAGTCGTTGAAATATACATTAATGAGGTTAAGAGGCAACTAGGCAAAAAGGTGAAAATTATTAGGTCTGATAGAGGTGGTGAATATTATGGTAGATATGACGAGTCAGGACAACGCCCTGGCCCATTTGCTAAACTCCTTGAAAAATTAGGTATTTGCGCCCAATACACAATGCCAGGATCACCTTGGCAGAATGGTGTAGCTGAAAGGCGTAATCGTACCCTTATAGAAATGGTTATAAGTATGATAAGTAGGACCCAATTGCCTACATTTTTGTCGACACGTGCATTAAAGACCGATGTACACATCTTAAATAGGGTTCCTAGTAAGTCGGTTTCAATAACCCCTTTTGAACTTTGGAAAGGATGGAAACCCGATTTAAGGTATTTACGTGTGTAGGGCTGCCCAGCGGAAGCTAGAATCTATAACCCTCATGAAAAGAAATTAGATCCTAGGACATTGTCTTGTCATTTCATCGGGTATCCAAAAAAGTTGAAGGGATATAGATTCTACTGTCCAGATCATACAATTAGAATCATAGAACTGGAAATGCTAAATTCATTGAAGAATGTGAAGTAAGTGGAAGTATAAAAGAAAGGGAGGTAATCATTCTAGAAGTCAGGGTACAAATTCCTATACCCATAGTTCATAACATACCTGTTATTCCTAATGTAGTTGTTGAACTGATCATTGACCCAATCAATAACAATGAACAAGTGAATGATCAACCAACTGAACAACCACATAATGAGACTATGATCGTTGAAATTTTTGAAGCACCACAGTAAGTGCCATTAAGAATATCTCAAAGAGAAAGGAGATCAGCAATTCTGAATGATTATGTGGTATACCTTCAAGAGACCGAATTTAACATAGGGAATATTAATGATCCAGTTTCTTATGGAAAAGTTTTAAATAGTGATGATTCCGATAAATGGATTGATGCCATGAAAGAAGAAATAAAATCTATGAATGACAATAAAGTTTGGGAGTTGGTCAAATTGCCAGAAGGACAAAAACGAGTTGGGTGCAAGTGGATCTTTAAGACCAAACTTGACTCAAAAGGCAATATCGAAAGACATAAAGCTAGACTTGTTGCCAAAGGTTTTAATCAACGAGAAGGCATTCATTATAATGAGACCTTCTCTCCAGTTTCAAAGAAGAACTCATTAAGAATCATATTAGCGTTGGTGGTTAATTATGATTTGGATTTGCACCAAATGGATGTAAAAATAACTTTTCTAAATGGGAGTTTAGAAGAAGAAGTCTACATGGCACAACCATAAGGCTTCATAAAGGAAGGAAAGGAAAACATGATATGTATGTTAAAGAAGTCAATATATGATCAAAAACAATCTTGTCATCAATGGTACATTAAGTTCCACGATATCATTACATCCTTTGGGTTTAAGGAAAACATTGTCGAACGGTGCATATACCTGAAGATCAGTGAGAGTAAGTTTGTGTTTTTAGTACTATATGTTGATGACTTACTTATCGCCAGCAGTGATCTTGGTTTATAAAGTGAAACCAAGAAGTACCTTTCTAAAAACTTTGAAATGAAAGATTTAAGTGAGGAATGTTGGGATTGTCTCAGAAAGCTTACATTAACAAAGTTTTAGAAAGATTTAGCATGCAAAGTTGCAATCCCATTAATGTTCCACTTCAGAAAGGGGATATGTTCATCTTAAGTCAAAGCCCTAGAAGTGATTTAGAAAGGGAGCACATGAAAGGCATGCCTTATGCTTCACTCGTAGGGAGCTTGTTGTATGCACAAGTCTGCACTAGACCGGATATCAATTTTGCTGCTGGGATGCTAGGAAGATATCAAAGCAATTCGAAAATTCACCATTGGAAAGCTGCAAAGAAAGTGCTGAGGTACCTGCAAGGGACCAAGGATTACATGCTCACATATCGGAAGACTGGTCACCTTGAGGTGATTGGTTATTCGGACTTAGATTTTGGGGGATGCCTTGACAGTAGGAAGAGCACTTCAGATTATGTCTTCCTTATGGGTGGAGAAACCGTGTCATGGAAAAGTGTTAAGCAAAGCGTCATTGCATCATCTACTGTGGAGGCTGAATACGTAGCTTGCTTCGAAGCTACAAATCATGGATTATGGCTGCGAAACTTTATTTCGGGACTTAGAATTATGGGATCAATATCTAAGCCGCTGAAAATTTATTGTGATAATGTCGCAACAGTCTTCTTCTCGAAGAACGATAGGTATACTAAGGCTACTAAGCATATTGAGATGAAATATCTATCAGTTAAAGAAGAAGTTCAGAAACAAAGAGTGTCAATTGATCACATTAGTATGCGTGATAACATAGTAGATCCTCTTACGAAATGACTATCTCCGAAGACCTTTAAGGAACATGTTAAAAAGATGGGTCTCGATTAGTTAGATTATGATTGCTATTTTGGTTTAGTTGTTTGACACTATTACTTGAATTCAATAAAAGTGTTTCTGATTTCTATTATTTTTGTCTTTTGTGAATGCATGCATATAATTCTGAATTATTGTTTATATAAATAGTTCTTATTCAAAAGGACATTATGAGGCCATTATGATACCCAATATTAAAGGCTCGGTTGAATGAAACGTAGGTGTTGTGGTACATGGAAGGAACCATGCTCTTAAATAGCATGGAACCGCCATGACTCGCATTCGTGAATAATTTGATTTAGCAAACTAAATTTATCAATGATTGTGCACCTTATGATACCTAATTTAATTATACGAGTTATTAAGACCAAGTGGGAGACTGTTGAAAATTAATATTAAGTGACGAAATTAATTATTTAATTTCAATTGTATTAAATTCCAAATTTTCCATTTATGTGGTTTTAATAAATGTCAGATAACTAATTAGGAATGTGGTAAATAAAGATATTAAAAGATTGGATAAACCTTATCCGTTAGTCACATGATGGTTAGTGGCATTAGTGGGAGACTTGAAAAGAGTCTCACCACCACTAGGATTCCAGCCCTCTTCCCCTTATAAATAGAGACATCTACACCATCTAGAGTCATCTCCATACACATTGTTTCAAAGGAGGAAGAGAAAATCCGAAATTCTCACTATTCCTATTTTCTCACAAATATTCCGGGACATAAGAGAGTAATTTTGAGTTATTCAATAAGGGATTCAAAAGAAGCTTTGACAGGAGTATTCAAGTCACCTTATTCCAATCAATTGCAATGGATAATAGTCAGTTTTGATCATAGTTATAAAGAACTTATGATTTTGTAATTACATGAAGATTAAACATCATGGATTCATGACAAAACTGTTTTTAACGTGATGTAACATTATAGTTTATATCTGATTTTTATGATTGACAAAACAGTATTGATTAACATATAAATCAAATAGTAAAATTTGTTTCGACTAAAAATTCATTAGTTAATCAAAGACGACAAATGGATTTAAAGCCCTTCTATATAGCCCACCTAGAATATTACTATGGAGAGCGTGGATCCTTTCCCCAAAGCATTTGTTGAAGTTATCATTTAAATTCCTTTGAACTTCTATACTCAATATCCACTATTATATTACCAATGTGATAATCACGTGATGAGATGGGCGTGTTCCAGTTAAAATCCTTTGCTTTGCAGTTCCATTATGCAAAATAAAAATGCTAGAGAATCATTCTTTTTTCTTTTGCTTTTTGCCCCCTAACGCTGAAAGTTAAAACCTTTAATTAGGAGAGGAAACTTCAATACGAATTACAAGGAAAACACATGGTATATTACTCCGTATTACTATTGATACTCAATCCTGAATGTATAATAGAACTATGGCTCCAGCCACAATCGATTTTAAGGACATGTTTATTGTTATTCCTTTGTCCTATCAGTAACGTCTAAGGGATTTAGAAGGGGGAAAATATTATACCTAATCAAGATCCAAGGAAAGGTGTTCTGGATTCTGGTGTAATTAAATAGAACGCATCTGACCTTAAGTATCACTGAATGTCAAAACTGGCATCTTATAAAGGTCAGTATACTGTTTACAATACATCAAACATCAACTTCAGAACTTACGGTCCGGTTGATTGGCATGAAATTATTCTTTTAGGAAAATTCATTTTTTACTTTTGTAGTCCTTGATTTCCAAATACATTCTGTAAAAACAATGGTCATAAATACGAAAAGTGTTCCACAGGTTTATCATGAAAAACATTTTTTTACCTGAACCCCAAACTACAAAAATAAGATCATCACTCGTATCTTTTTCCAACTTATCATGAAAATGAACTAATTTGAATTATTTTCCACTTTGTTATCAAACACACCCTTGATTCTTAAAGTGAAGAAGCAGAAGAATGCTACAACAGAATTCTATGAATGATTACCAAATCTAGCAAACTGCAAGTCAACCCTTTTGGTATTCTAGAATCTATAGTTGATAATTAATAATTTTTGCAACTTCAAATGTTCCTCGACAGCCATACAAGGGAGGGTGCTTCAATCAAGAATACTCATATTTCTTCATCTGAACTAACAAAGTCTAGCTCAATCATCTTTTCTCCACCCTGCTTTGGTTTATCAGCTGAAGACTGGCCCTGTTCGATTTTTATTCTTTTTGCATCCACTTGTTGGCTTGTTTTGACTGTAGGCGGGTCAAATTCTATTGTTGATGAAGACCTTAACAATGACGGACAATTTTCAATGAAGTGGAATCCAGAGAAGGGGAAATGAACAAAGAAAGCATAAGATTGATACGGCAACATTTCTTATTTACCTCTTCTTTGAGCTATTCGTTTGTTGATTTTGCGTGGCATTTCCTTTATTTTTAGTTTCTGTATCCATTTTCCCTGTCATTAGAATATATGTAAATGTGAAAGTTAGTATATAAGATAACACATTCAGAGGATCAGAAGAGACATTGGTGAAGATGAGATAAGAATCTTAACCTGTGACTTCCGCAAGAAATCTTATTCCTTGGGAGTGTTCATTTGTTGTTACTTTGCTTGCGTTACTGTTGGTTCAAGTACAGTTCAGAATCTTATCAGTAATTGATATTATATGTGGTAGTTTACATGCACTTAAATGAGATATCTAAGACAAACCTTAATGCCTTTCTCAATCCTTCAACAGACAATAATTTCTTTGGTTGCACTGGCTTTCTTATATTTGTTCTGTCAGACAGAGGGTCAACCAGATAAATACCTTCTGTGTTGAGACGGTCCCGGAAGGCTGTCCTTAAATTCCTGAAATGAAAAGGTTTGATGGAAATTATTAGAATAAATCAGGGAGTGCAAGAAATAGATCGCTTGTTCTTGAGGAATGGTAAACAAATTTAATAATCGAAAAAGCAATCACTTACCCTCCCTTGAGTTCAGTTCTTGTGACGGAATATTTGTCAGATGCTTTCTACAAAGAAAATCAAATGTAGGATGCATTAGAAAATCTGAATTTCCCCAGGACTCATTGCTCAGAGATTCAAGAAATGAGCCTTACCGACTTGTGGTACTTGCAATATATTCCTCGCCGCCTGAATTTACACAATAACTCTGTTAATACGATGTAAATCACATAAATGATAAATATGAGCATGATACCCAATTGCTTACATACATACACACGCACATATGTGTGTGTGCGCGCGCGCAATTCATAGTAGTAAGGATACACGCATGGGGATTCAGTACTAATGTGATAGTACAATTCAGGATATGTGATACTCTCTGAGTCTCTCCATACATGGATGGTAGAAAAACTTCTTATCTAAGGAGTTGCCTCTTTAGTCATATGCCCTTCGCCCATGTCTCAAACAATTTTTTGAAGAAATTTGTCGAATTAATATTCAAACTGGTTTTCAATTTTAGATAAGAAAGTAATTCAGCAGCGAAGTCAAAATATTCAGTGAAATCATACAAGTTTCAAATTCGGAGAGGATATCCCATTTAATATTATGTATTAAATTCGAAAGTTTGGTAAATTTTCCTGTTGATTAGCCAACTTCTATGAAAATAAACCTAGAATGTTACAAAACAGTGTCAGAACCCCAGCACATAGGGGTGTAAACGGATCGGGTCTGGGTAAGGGTATATCCAGATCCAATCCGGGTATTTTTTAGAGGATCGGGTCTTACCCGATTACCCGTCAGGTCTCAGAAAATGGATCCAGACCCGGATCCTTCAAGGATCCAGAGGCCCAACCCGAATACCTGTATAAACTAACTTACATACATATATATATATATATATATATATATATATATATATATATATATATATATATATATATATATACTAACTTACATATATATATATACTAAACTTATATATACTAAAAGTTTATATATATAAACTAACTTACATATATATACATATATAAGTCACTAAACTAACTGTTAAACTAACTGCATATATACACTAAACTTATATACTAACAGTTTATATATATAATAACATATATGTTACTAAACTAACTGCATATATATACACTAAACTTATATACTAACAGTATATATACTAAACTTATATACTAACAGTTCATATATATAATAACATATATGTTTCTGAACTTATATATATATAAAAGTTAGTTTATATAAAAAGGGCAAACCCAGTGCACGAGGCTCCCGCCACTTAGTTTATATGTACAAGTTTATAGAACTGTTACTAAACTTATATAAGTTTATATATATAAACTAATTTAACTAAGTTAGTTTATATATGAGAGCGGTTCTCATGCATACCCCAGTTTGCATACCGCTGGCGCGGACCAATTTTGATAAAATAGTAAAAAAAAAAATTTTGATGTAATTTTTTTTTTATAATTTCTAAACATTTCAATAGGACCATAAAAAAAAATTCAACTCAAAATGAATTTTTTTGCTATTTTAAAAAAATCGGTCAAACTTTGTCAGTTTTTAACAACTTAAAAACAACTTAAAAATTGACAAAGTTTGACCGATTTTTTTAAAATTGCAAAAAAAATCATTTTGAGTTGAATTTTTTTTTATGGTCCTATTGAAATGTTTAGAAACTATAAAAAAAAAATCAGCCCGAAATTATTTTTTTTACTATTTTAAAAAAATGGTCCGCACGGAGGGTATGCAAACTGGGTATGCATGAGATCCTTTCTGTATATATAAACTGTAACTATATATATAAATATATAAATATATATATATATATATATATATATATATATATAAAAGTTAGTTTATATAAAAAGGGCAAACCCAGTGCACGAGGCTCCCGCCACTTAGTTTATATATACAAGTTTATATAACTGTTACTAAACTTAGCCCATTCACATCCATAAACACCCCCGATTCACTGCCCGCTTACGAACAACAACAACAACAACAACAAAGTAAGCAGTTTTAAATAAGTACAATTACATAATACACCTACCTGACTTCTACTGCATGAAATGGTAATCATAAATAAGTTGTGATACTGTCATCCTCCTTAGATAATCAACAGAACCTCCATTCAGAGTGTCAGTTTGGGCAAACTCTCATTATTTTAATCTTCAATTAAGTTAACCACCAGCTAATTTAAAATCTGATGTTTCAAGAGAGGTGTGCATCTTCAGGAACCAACTTGTACATGATAGGTCCACATAATTTCCCAATCAGTGAACCTTATTGCAACCTGCACACCCTTAGGTACAATTGGTGCAGCTCATCGATAAGCTTCAGATTCATGGGAAACTATGCCAATACAGTGCATACCCTTTAACGTTGCCCCCTCAATAAAATTGGTGGATTCCACATAATTATCTACTTGATTGGCATCCTACATGATTTGTTCACCTAAGGGCATGTATCCAAGTTGATTCTACCTATTCCAATACTCCCTCTCAAGCGTGGCACCACATCTCTGTCCATTCACATGAGTGTTTTATACCTTATTGCAATGTTTTAAAAAGCGCGCTATTGCGAACGCAATAGCGCGCTATTGCTTTTTGCGGGCCAAAAACGCAACATTGTGGTCAATGTATTACGGGATGCTCAAAAAGCGTGCGCTATTGTGCGCTATTGTGCGCTATTTGGCGCAACAGCAACGCTATTCATGTTTTTTTTTAGAAGTCTCAGATTAGTTAAGGAGGGGGGAAAAGTGTTACTTTATTTCACGTACGGACTTTGTTTGGGTGAGGTATTCTTTGTTCAAAATCCTCAATTTACTTATTTACGAAGGTCTCAATGATGTTATTTGCTTAGTTTAAAAAGTTTAGCTTAAAAGGTTACTTTTATTTAATATTTTCTATTCTAAACCCTCGGTTTACTTAAACGTTTACTTATTTGACATTTTTCAGTAAATAATGTTATTTATTTTATAATTTCCAGTTTAAATGTTACTAATTTTTCGAATCTCAGTTCAAAATGTTTTTTTTAATAATTGTCAGTATAAAATGCTACATGTGTCATAAATATCTGTTTAAATTGTTATTTATATTATAATTTTCAGCTTTAAATGTTACTTATTTTTCAGATTTCTGTTTAAAATATTATTATTATTATTTTTATTTTTATACTTGTCAATTTAAAATACTACTTGTTTTATAAATTTATGTTTAAAACGTTATTATATTATAATTTTAAGTTTAAATTTTACTTATTTTACAAATTTCATGTTAAAATTTTATTTATTTTATTATTTTTAGCTCTGAATGTTACTTATTTTCAGAATTCTGTTTAAAATGTTATTATTGTTATTTTTTTAATTGTCAATTTAAAAAGTAACTCTAGAAAAAAATAAAAAAAATCCATTTCAAATAAAACTTTTTTTACCAATTTCAGTTTGAAATGTTACTTTCTTACAAATTTCATTTTAAAATGTTATTTATTTATTTTATATATATTTATTTATAAGTTTTTTAACTAAAAAGCGGGAATGCATGAATTGCTTGCGCGATGCGCGACGCGATTAGCGCGACGCTACTTCGGAGCCAGAACGCGACACCCTGCGCGACCGCGATTTAAAACATTGCCTTATTGGTAAGATGGTATGATTCATCACAAATAAGATTTGTAAGTATATCACTGATTCATCTGATACATTAATTTTACAGATGAGTGACTATAACATGTTTCAATAAATTACTATCTTTACCAAATAGTGATAATTTTAAGCTTGACTTACTGTTGGTTTACACACATGCTCACACACAAAAAAAAGTCCAACATTCACAAATGGGAAAAAATGCTATAGTAAGGCAAATGAGATTATAGATTTAGTTACTGTGAACATGGCATGAAGTACTGTACACCATTGTTCAATCAGTGTGATACTGAAAACAATTTCTTATAGAACATGAAGTGTGATATTTGTCCACAAACTAACCACTTCACAATCATTTGATGTTTACAAAGTAGTTTAAGGAATTATCAGAATGAATTGAGGCTATTGTTGACTAGGTCTATGCAACAACTAACAAGAAGCACAAGGTGTTACTTAACGTACTTATTAATAACTTGCGTGCAAGTCAATCCATCCTTTGCCTTCCCTTTGCAAACTCCATAATCCACTGAAGTGCCCATCTTTAACACTTGACCAGCATTATAAACACTCAAAGAAGATCCTGACCCCTGTAAAGGAGATGGTCAAAGTTTACAATCTGGAAAATCATTAATAATAAAAGCAGCCCAGTAGTGCATGAATGTTGGTACCATGTTATCCTTGCGAGCGCTGCAATTGAACAAAGCAAAGACTGTCCCAACTTCCTCTTTGCAGTTTTTCTGATATGCACATCCAAACAAGAAAACAGAAATGGCCATTTCCTCTAAACACCCAATCTTCCATATACAATAAGGCTTTCCTGTTGAACTAGTCCTCAGGATTCCCTTCTCAATTAAAACTCCAACAGTTGCCCAACAACCAGAAAGAGTATCCCCCCGTAGCAGATTCCTATGCAAATCAGTAAGCTATAACATCAATAACCATATTACAACTGAACCAACGAGTATTGTAAGAATATCATTCAAGTCTCGTTATGTACTTTATTGCTGGTAAACGAACAAAGCGGATATCTGAAAAGCGGTTGCTCAGTTCTGTCTGGGAGACCAATTGATTCCTGAACAAGAAAATTAGAAATATCCAGTGAGACATTATATTTCAACATACACACCTGTCCCATCACATGATGACTTCTCTCATCAAATGACGAGAGAAAGAGAGAGAGAGTAACCATTGTAGAACAATATCAGGAATTCATAGTCTCTCATATTTCTAGAGTTCAAACTTCAGACTTATCTTGTTACAGTGAGATATGTATAAATATAATGAACATATATGTAATTATTCCATACAAAGCTACAACCTAACCTAAGGTCAATCGCTTGAATACGAAGCTCAATTGTGTAACATGATTTTTCCCATGCAAATTATTTTACTATCATTTTTATAAGTGTATATATATATATATATATATATATATATGTGTGGGTGGGTGGGTAGGTGGGTGGGTGGGCTTGGAATTTATGGTCTTATGGGCATGCGGGCTTGGACAAACATTTTCAAGCCGGCCCAGCCTTGGCAAGCATATCACTTGCAGGCCCGGCCCGTGGCCACCCCTAATAATCATGGCAGGAGAAGGAGAAGGTCCCTCAGCCCTAACCACCAGTTCAGCTTAGTTGTAGGCTTCACATCTCTCTTCCCCTCTCAACTCTTTGATCTCAAGGCCTCAAAAATAAGGCAAAGCCATAACTAAAAATGCAATTTATTCATTTTAGGATGATGGCCCGCCTCATTTAAAAGTAAAAGCCCTGATGTTTTAAAAATCAATTGAACCTTACACCTTCCAACTCATCACAAGGCGAATGTTGGAAAACAAGCTTGAGCCATAAACCTCATAATCTTTGGAGCATCTCCAATGCTAGTATATATTTTTTGCGTATGCGGATGTGAAAATACACAATATTTATCTTATGTGGTAAAAAAAAATAATAATTTACACATTTTGTTTGAGAAGGAAAAAAACTCCTCTGATTCATACATCTATACTTTGAACTCATATTCTAGGACACATTCAGAGAAGCATTCTTGAGAAGTACATGCTCTGTTCAACTGAGTATACATTTATGCATACACAGTTCACCTTAATAAATTAATATTCCACTATTTAATAATTTTTTTGAGGAGCCAAATTTGGTCCATCATAGATATTCAATAATCCTATTATTTAATAATTATTAAAATGAAAAATGATATTATATATTACACATACATCCGTATTGATTTATGTATGTATGTCTATAGTACTGAAATGGGAAATACATCAAAAGTAAAAAAGGAATAATTTGAAGCAAAACCTCAAGTAAAATGGTCCAAAATTATACATGAATTTGGGATTGGAAAGGGTGAGGTTTAGAGAGTGCCACTGCCACCTACCGTATTCGCAAACCGGAAAAAGTCTCAACCTCAACATCAGTTGAGGCTTTGGAATGATTAGATTTTTTGGAGGTGTGGGGCTCGTAATCAAGGCAATCTTGAACCGCATTTCGAAAGACGGACATGTCTGCCTCTCCACTTCGCTTAGGTAACCCATCATCAGATAGGTACCCTGCAAATATACACAAACCCCAAACTGATTAATTAAAAGAAATTACATATACTTACGTATTGATTCCGAGAGTTGTGTTACCAGATGATAGGGCCGAAGGAGATGCGGGAGGGGTTTCTAAAACCCTATCTTGAAGAGAGAGTAGGAGATCTAGATCGTCTTGGTGAGTTGACATGGTTGCCTCTTCTTCTTTTTCTTGTTCAATTAACTCTGGTGGTACTCAATGATATACATACCATACCAGGCGTATTTTGGATTTGGAGGGAGAAATCCGACTTTTAGAGGGAAAGTGAATAGTTTCAACCTCAGACACATCGTCAAACTAGACACTATATACCCATTTGGCAATGCTCTCGCAAACACGAGTCAAACACACACAAAGTATGTGAATTTTGTATATCACACCAAATGGTACACGCCATATTTTTCTTTAGGTAAAAGATAGGATTTTTTATTTTTCCCTCTCAAATAATGCTTTTACAAACGGCGAAGAAACATTAGTAGAGAAGTGCACGTAAAGTTGGATCGAACACCTCATGGTATGTTATCAAAAAAAAAATTATTATGAAACATTTTACAATAAAGAAAATGACATAGGCCCTGTTTGATTGTCCCTAAATTGTAAATTGGATCATTAATAAATTGATTCATTTATAAATTGACCTATTAATTGTGTTTGGTTTCATTAATGAAAGGATTCGTTAATTGTCTCATTTTAGCTCATTTGCAAAATTTGAAATTGGATCATTTCACAAAAAATGTGAAATGAATTCATTTGAAATAAGAGTCACATAAAGTGCATGTCTTATCTCCCTCCCCCTCCTCTCCCTCTCTCTTTCCCTCCTCTCTCTTGATTTGTTTTTATCTTTTTTTCATAGAACCTTAACATCAATTTCAAATTACCAAACATTGTGTAAAATTGGATTTAACTCATTTCAAATTCACTCGTTTACAATTCACTAATTCACAATTAACCAATTTACATAATCAAATAATTTGCGCAACCAAACTGGGCCATATTGAATTCATTATATGATGAACATGGTAAATATTTAATGTGTTTATAATGCATTTATGAAGCACGGATACTCTCTCAAGGTCACGTATTTTTTAGACTCAAATACGCATGCCGAAGAGTATCCCATTTTTTATTTATTTTTTAAATACACGGCATACACTTGGACTCGTCGAGATACATTTTTTGACTTGTTTTTTAATACGCTGGGATTCGTTTGATATTAAAAAAATTAAATATTAGGGTTATGGCCATCATGGGATTCCTCTGGTGTGGGTTGGCCCCGAAAGAAGAGAGAGAAAATGGGGAAATCTCTTTCGGCGTGTGGGGATTTGAGAATGGGAATCATTTTTCTTCCACTCGGCGATCTTCCCGGGATGCCACATATATAAATTCATCGTCGTCAAAGGGGGGGAAAATGTAGAAAATGGAGTCGCCAAACTCTTTTGTTCAAAACAGACAAAAGAATGTAGCTTTTCTCGAAAGAACGACATCAAAAGACAAACTGATGCATACGAAATCAAATAAATCGGGGGTCTGGAGACTAAGTTACGAAATGAAAAGGTGTTAGGTAACCATTCCACCATTTTGGTCTCTTGTGGGCTGTAATAATGCTCTCTTTTTTCTCCACGATGCGACTCATATATACAATGTGTACGATGTGAAAAATAAATGAGGAAAAGGAAACATCCTACTCGCGTCATGGGAAAGACGGAGAGGAGTCATCCTAAGGAGTACACGAAAGAAGGAGAATAATAGAAAATATGATGTTAGTGTCTCTGAATAAGAATTTACTACGAGAAAGTGAATGTGCGTGCCGGGTGGGAACATTAATATATAGGCGTGTACATACGCGCAATACTACTAAATATAAGATATCACAATGAATTAAACAGGACTCAAATCTCGATAATGACTCGGGACGCCTACGTAGCCATGGTAGGCATCAAATTCAACGTAGTTTGACATATCACAATGGTGGGGTTTAACCCATAACACAAATTTAGGAATCCTCTTTAATTGTTTTGGAAAGAGGTGCTCAAGTGTAAAAGTGTGGAGAGTGAGAGAAAATCCTACTCTTGGAGTTTATAAGTAAACCTAATTTTTGTCTTTTTTTATTTTATGAAAATATTTTATGTGAATACTAGTAATAAAAAAGGGTATTAGTTGGCGTGAGACAATGAAATAAGACTAAAAGATATAAAAGATGGAAGAAAAGTAAATAAATCACACTAATTAAATGAATTATAAATGAGTGAAAGTAGACCTCCTATAAGATTTTGCTATTGATTTTTGAAGTAGAATACGCTGATTTTATAGTGGTGGGATGATGGTGAAGTAGGGGTGAGGTAAGTGTCAAAAGATGGTATGAAAGTGAGGTAAAAAAGGTGAAAGAAATGTTGGAAATTTGGATTTTTTTGAGTGACGGCGCATTTATTTCGAGAAAGGAATGCTTTGATTACTGAAAAAGGGGTTCTTGGGAATGAGGTCAATACCTCCTTATATAGTAAAATTTTAGGTTTCATAGGGTTGTCGATCGGCATAGGCCCTGGCCTACCTATCGACATACCCCTAGCGTGTTGGCGAAGTAAAGTACACCCTTGCATATAAAGCAGGGGGTCTGGTATACCTATAGGCAGTTCGAAAAGAACTTTTTCGAAAAAATGGGCATAAAATGCAAACTATAAGTTCGAATCGCACATGGTCAGGATCGTTGAAGAAGGTATTAAGATCCCTATGAAAATCTATTGGACCACTCCCGGGCTCGAGAGTTGACTAAAGTCAAATAGGGCTCGAATGTATCTAATGGCCTTTATACGGGAGTTCTCGAAGTAAAAAGGCAAGTATGCACGAATCGTGAGACCGATTCACGCATGGTATGGACTGTTGGAAAGAGTATTCATAGCCTATGAGAGTACAATCAGCTTCACTCGAGTTGGAGAGAGGACCAAAGTCAAACGAGGCTTAAGAGTTCCCGGTGGCCTTTAAATTAGGGTTTAGAGTAAAAAGGTGAGTATGCGCGAATCGCAAGGACGATTTGCGTATGGTATGGATCATTGAAAAGGGTATTCATATCCCTATGAAAGTTTTATGAGTTTTACTCAGTTTGGAGAGTTGACAAAAGTCAAATGGATCTCGGGAGCGCCTAGTGGCCTCCAGATTAGGGTTTAGAATAAAAAGGCAAGTACGCGCGAACCGTGAGGCTGATTCGCGCACAAATATACTGTTGGAAAGGGGATTTAGAGCCCTATGAAGGTGCAATGAGTTTAGATCAAGTTAGAGGCTTGACTTAAGTCAAACGGGGCTCGGGAGGTTTCGAAATGTTATGGACCTGAGGAGGTATTTTGAGGGTACTAAGATGGGGTGTATACAAGGGTTAAATTTCAAATAATAAAAAGTGTTAGTTTTTATCGAAAAACTAAATAAAACATCACAAACTTTTTAAAACATCTTTAAGAGAAAGAGGATTCAATCATCTGGGTATAAGAAAACGAAAGTCACAACATTATTAAGGTTAATACATTAGCTTTATTTTGGCCTTGTTTCAACTTGTTCACGTTAAGCTTTTACGGTTTCGACTTGTTATGACTTCACTTGACTCTTTAAATCCTATTTTTTTTCATTTTGATAATTATTAGTGTTTTGACTTGTCATTATCGTTTATTTTTCAAGCTACTTTATGATTTACTACAACTTTTGAATTTATTATGCATTTATTAAAAATCTTATTGTTTATATGTTATTTCTTATAATTATTTTTCATGATATTTTGTCCCTAGTACATAAGTATAAAAAATCTGACCATGTTTTTATTATGAGCTATACAAATTCTTATTGACAAGTTACAAATATAAATATTTTTTACAAATCTATTTAATTCTTTTTTTATTCAAAAATCTTGAGTAACTCGCGTGACTTTTTTATAGACTTGAAACTGCATCTGGTGCTATTGCATCTGTTAACTTCCAACAGTACTGCAGTACCATCACATATGAGGATTCCTCTTGTATGAGGGGCTTATAGATAAACCCCTGTACTTAAAGATAAACCTCCTCATTAAGAGACTAATGACATATCAAGACAAAGTGGATCTTAATCGAAGGTTAAGTAAGCCTTAAAAAATAAGCTACTCGATTCACCGTGAATTTTGTCTATTTTTAGGTATTTATGAGTTATGTTGTAATGTTGATGAGGTTACTCGGTACCAGCGATGGACCTGGTCCGGTAGGACCTGGGAGAGGCTTCATGCTCATAAAGGAAGCTCACTTTGGGACCTCTAAATGAATTGATTTAGAGGATATAGAGCAAGGCATCAATAAGGTAAGACTTAAACATTTTAGATACACCAAGTAAAACTCCCATTTTTGCCTGATGGAAAATTACTCGAGCAACCATTAGCTTACTTCAAAGCCACAGTTTGGTGCCAAAAATAGTATCTTTATATAAAAGATTTGAATGACATCACACTATAACTAAACACGTGCCAAATCAAACTTACCTCAATACAGTGTTGGGTTGGTGAACGGTTGGTCATAAAGGTATTGACGCACCTGCGGTGCCACCTGACAGAACGACTGGTCACTCGAGAATTTCAATTAGCATTTAATGTTAATGACATGTTAGGTATGGTAGTTTGACTCAGCATTTAATGCACACGAGATTCCTCGTATACAACCCGAGCCTATGTATACCTCATTTATCCTTTAATAAATGATGCGACTTTTGAGCTAAAAGACCTCTTTGAGATATTTATTACAAAGTGGAACTTTTACTATCCTCCATTAATACGCTTGAATAAGTTCTTACCAAGAGCTCAATCATTTATTGAGCTTTAAATACTATTCATTCCATACTTTGGTGTTCACTTACCTACCTTGGGTGTATTTAGAATGCTCGTTCCTCACTCTAACTAACTTCCAACGGAGGTTCATTTGTTGTCCAAACACTTGTATTTATTACCCATTATTGTTTGCCCAACCAAATGACTAATCTTATGTCCAAATATATGGAATTTTTGCAAACTCAATCTGAAATGACAATGTTTGGTTAAGCAATGGACCGAAGATCTTTCTCTACCCCTGTAGCACCACTTGTTGTTCCTTTAACTGGAGTGCCTACTCCACCCACAAGACGTGTTGGTCCCTCATTGACCAATCTTTCTCATACTGTTACACTAACTATTGAATTACTTGTTGTCGTCACTGCCCCATCTGAGGTTGCTCTACCAAAAACTAAGGCAGTGGAGTTAGCAGCCTCACCATCCTTGACCATTTAAGAGGTCAAGAAATAGATGACAAAAATGATGATGTTGTCCTCATAAATTCGCAGTGAGGAAACATACATTTACGATCATTTTCGTACTCCTTACCCGAATGGGTACAAAGTTGAACCTTACCCAAAGGGGTATGCTTTACCGATATTTGAAAAATTCAATAGGAAAAGGGGAAACCCAAAGGAACACATTAAGTAGTTTGTTGAGCACTTTGGAGCTCATTGTAATAATAAAAAGCTTCATCAAAGGGAGTTTTCCAAGTTCTTCACCAACAAAGTCTACACGTGGTACTCTCACATAACCCCAACGAGTGTGGCTACATGAGAGGATATGCATATTTAATTTCTCAAAAAAAAAATCTGACAGAAGGTGAGTTTACACTGTCTCAGCTCGCTCGTGAGAGACAGAGGTCGGGAGGAGGTGATGACTTATATCATAAGGTTTAGAGAAAGATCGTTGGATGTTAGATAAGACGCCATTAAGAGCAAGCTTCTTCAAATTTGCGCTGAGGGATTACTACCAAAGTACATTTGTCATTTGATAAACGAGACCAGATAAAACACATTTAAAGCTTTCACGAGGGCTACTCGAAATAACTAGTTGGTTGTTCGCCCTAACCATTTTATGCCCAGTGTTGCTGAGAATGAAAGGGGATTATATGGAATTTTTGTATCTCAGAACAAACACACAAATTCATTTTTAATAGATTTTATCTCCATTTAATTTAGTAAACATGCAAGATTAATTACGAAGCCAAATTCCAAACCAACCAACAAGAAGAAGAATTTGAAAAAAAATCCTTATTCGGATAAGCACTATTAAAGAATTTGACACACACAAGAGGATTTACAAAGTACTTAAATATCCACTGAGTATAACGTAGAGATATCTTCAAATCTTCAACAGATATAGCATAGCCCAGCACCATCCACAACAAATAGCTCTTATCTCGGTATCCACTGATCAACCTAAAAAATATTCATTTCCTTTCTTCTTCAGCAGTAGAACCTCGAGTCCATAATTTACCAGTAACAAGGGTTTTTGAACTTGGAATATGCTCTTCTCAATTTGGAAAAGTGATATTCAAAATTGACCCCTAAGACTAATACAATTAATGCCCTCCGATATCAAGAAATATAAACGCATAAATATATAAGTCTTCAACTGAAAAGTCTTCATCTTGTGTGGTCGAAGAAATCATCGTCAAAGTGGAATGACCTACACACATGAGACAAAAGAAATACCGTGAGGCGTACGAGTTTAAAAAATAAATAAACTCCCCCTCAATTTGTCCTCCCATTTTTTGTCCGTAATAGACAAAGAGTAAGAAACAAATCATGAAAGCATTAGCATTACCCAAAGAAGTAAAGATATCATCATAATGATAATCATTAAATCATATGCGATGAAATATCGAAGAAGAAGAATAAATATTTTTAAAAAATTTCAATTTTTTGAAGTATATAAAGTAGGTATAAAAGGTACAAATACAACACACCATGGAGTAATACTAAAATATTCGAATCATGAAAGCGGAATGTAATTGCGGTGAACATTCTCCTCGAGGAAATTAACATAGGCATTCATAACATCGGTGCACGAAGTCGTGTGATACTTCATCACACGAAATGAATTGTACTTGTATTATCACATGAAATAGTCATTGTGCCTCGTGAAATCCTATTATGTTCCAACATTTGCTTCATCCATAAGAGTTATGTGCAACTAATCCAGATGGTTATATACTCAGCTTTCGTCGTGGATAAAGGTATGTAATTTTGCCTATTGCTCAATCGAGAAACAAGAGCACTCCCAAAGTAAAAACACCCACTCGAGGTGTTCCTACAACCATCAACATCCTCGACCCAATTGGCATCCGAATAGGAAACTTCTCTAGGTGTGTAACGCATGGTTACAAAGCATGTCCTATTTGTGGCGATGACACTCCATCCATTCAGCTATAACACAACATGAAGATAGTTTACACAAACTATCGTAAGTTTCTTAAAAGAGATCATCATTTTAGGAGTGGTAGAGGTTTGGGACTTAGGACACAAGAAGTTGGACGTCTTCTAGTTCGACTAAACGGAGATGCACTTATGGTGAAGTTAAGAAATATAAAGTATGTACCTGGAAAAGTCTCAAAAGTTCCCGCTAAAAAGAGAAAGTCTAATAATGCTAATGGGAGTGATAATGTTGAAGTTAAAGAAGCTTGGTATAAAAAATCTATTTTCTTTGATTTGGAATGCTGGCCATATCATCAAGCTCGACATGTCCTTTATGTGATGCACATCTAAAAAAATGTTGCAGAACATTTAATAAACACAATTCTTGATGATAATAAAACAAATGATACTGAAAAGGGACGATTGGATATGAAGGGTATGGGAATATAAAGCGGTTAATGGCTTCAAGTTGATGGACGCACTGAAAAAACGATAAAACTAACCACACCATTTATCTTGGATAAAGAAGAAAAAAGACAATTTTGCCAAATTTTAAAGGACTTAAAGCTTCCTACCAGTTTTTCCTCTAACTTGAGCAATATAGTAAGTCTTAGTCCCACATCTTTGCACTCTTTAAAGTCGCATGACTATCATGTCATAATTGAACATCTGCTACCTGTGTTGCTCCAACATGCCTTTTCGAAACATAGAGATTTGAGAAGAGCAATCCAAAAATTAAGTTTGTTATTTAACATGTTGTGCTCAAAGGTCCTAATTCGACAAGATATCCAAACAGCCAAATACATGGCTGTTGAAGCATTGTGCGTGTTGAAAAAATATTTCCCACCTACGTTTTTTGATATTAGCATTGACCTCACTGTGCATCTAGCAGATGAAGCCCTAGTTTGTGGACCAACCGACGCTCATTGGATGTATCCGTTCGAAAGGTGATTTTTTTATCTTTTAATATAATAAAATATGCCCCATTTAAGTTAATAATGCTTGTTATTAATTTTTACTACCTTATACAAATAGGACGATGAAAGTTTTCAAAGATATACCCAACAATAAGCGGTATGTTGAAGGTTTCATTGCAGAATCCTATGTTGTTGCTAAATTTGTTAGATATTGCATGAAGTACATGCCAAATCCATCTGATACAAATCATAAACGCTCACGTGAAGCCTTTTTAGAGGAAGGTGGAGAGTTCTCTGATTAAGGGCCTTTGCTTGATGATAAGACTATAATGTTGGGACCCGTACAGTTTCAACAAATACGTCGATGGGTATTATTTTGACTAAATGTTGATGGACTTCAAGAGTACTATAGGTTTGAGTTATTTCGTTTGTTTATAGTTAAGAATTAATTATCATTTTGAGTTATAATTACTTATATCAAACTACATATTGCAGTGAGTATGAAGCATCACTGAAATCCGTGTCTCGTGCTAAAGGGAAAGGGATTGAAATGGCAGAAGTGGAGAAACAAACTTCTTTTATCCCTTGGTTATCTGAGAAGGTGATTGTATAAATACTAATATTTTTATTAATCATTCCATTAAGTATGATGAGAATTGAAACATTGTAGTGATTATGATTTGTTTCCATCAAACAGTTGCTGAAATCAAGAGAGACGAAGACAAATGAAACATTGTGGCAGTTAGTTCAAGGGCCGCAATTCAAGGCTAAAACATATAAAAAGTATCGTGTAAATGGTTTCGTATTCTCGCCTAAGTATCACGACGATACTATTGTGACACAGGATAACGGTGTTTGCTTGAAGGCATGGACACAATTTTGAGCAAGAAAAAGTGATAAGAATCTCACAAATACTTGGACTATGTGGTATGGAGTTATCAAACAAATTATTGAGCTAGACTATACCTTATTTAAGGAGGTGGTATTTTATTGTGATTGGGTGAGAGTGGAGGATAAGACTAATGGTTATAAGCTTTGTATGGACTTTAACTTAGTGATGGTAAATTTTGATAAGCTTAAGAGCGTTGATAATGAGTATGATGAGCCTGTCATTCTCACATCCGAGGCTAGTCAAGTATTCTATTCGAAAGATCTTAGAAATCCCAATTGGTGGGTTGTTCTACATTCACCGAAGAGATTAACGAGTCAAGTGGACGACTTAGAGACACCAACAATATTCCAATCTAATCTTGAAGACCAACCGCACTTGGAAAGTTTGCTCAAGCAATACGACTCCATTTAATTGTTTTAATACTTTCTTTTGGATATTATAACCGTTGAAAGCTGTTTTGTTTTTTCAACATGACTACATTTTGTTTTACCCCGTTGCTAATATATAAATTTATTGGTGGTATGTTAACCGTTGAAAGTAACGACTTGTGCTTTTAATGATATCATCTTGTGATTTCTCCATATACCTCTATCAATATGCTGTTGTTGTAGTAATATGATAATTCAATACATATTATCCGATGACCGTTATTTCTATTATTGGCATCTGTTTTTTGTTTTGGCAGCACTGTATTGGGCGTCATGGCTTCAAGTGCAAGTGGTGGTTCGAAACAACAAACGTCATCAACACCGCAACAAATATCATCCACTCTGCAGCAAGAATTAGTTGATGGAGGTTCGAAGCAACCTACCTCAAGTGAAAATAAAAAGAAGCAAGACGAAATGGATAAAAATACTAAACAATTACAATATATGACCCAATATGGTAAAATGAGAGTCACCGTTCTAGTGGATGGGAGTGTAGTCAGTCCGTGGATTGGGAGATGGAGCACTCGTGTTGGTGATCTTGTTAGATCTTATATTACGATTAGTTACAAAGAGTAGAGAGTTGTGCCAAACAATTACAAAGATGATGTTTGGAATGCTTTAATAGTAGGATTTGAGTTAGATGTTGAACCGGAGGTGGCCCGCCCGCTGATGGAGAAAAGGTTTGCACAGAAGTTTAGGACACACAAAAGTAATATAAGATATTTTTTGCCTACCGAAGACAATCCTGGAGTCATACCGGAAGGTGTTGATCCCAACATATGGAGATTATTTTGTGAGAACGAAAGGAAAGCAAAAAAAAAGTCACAAAACATTCAAAATGCCAAGAATCGAACCAATTTAGAATATTCCCATACACTTGGGCGTCGCACCTATGCTGCTTTGCAATATGAAATGGTATGTATCATAATGTTTTTCAATTATCAGCACTACTTTTGTGTATAACATGTGATATTTAAATTGTAGGTTCTATCGAACCCAGAACAAGAATTAACGCGAGTAGATACATGGCTTGCGGGACACGAGGACAAAATGGGGAAAGTCTTAAAAAGCACTAAGATTTACTATGTGCGTATTTAAGTATTTTTAGTATTATTTATTGCGTTTATTAATGAAATTTTCTCATTCTGGTTTATAACTATCATTTAATAGGACAAAGTAAAGGATGCGATGGAGAAAAGAAAGAGCGAGAGTGGAGAGGGTAGTAGCAAGAGCCAATGCATAGAGAATGATGAGTTGATAGAGGTTTTTAGGAAGGAGAAAAAGGGAGGAGTTCGTGCAGTTGGTCCCCAGATTTTGAATAAGCAGTTGATGCATTTAGGGGTGGAAAAGGCCAAACTTAAACAAAGAAAGAAGGCAAATGATGATGTGGATGCATTGAACGAAGATATCATCTCTTCCGTCAATAGAAGATTTGAGGAAAATAACACACAAATTATGGTATATATGTATTCTATATAATTTCATTTATTAAAAAGACCTATCTAGATATAATAGATATTAACTTAGTATTGTGGTTATACCAAAATTAATATGCTGATGTGGGCGAATAATACGAAGACATTTGTCAATCTACGTGGCACAATAACAACGAGGAAGTTCATTTCCCCGACCAACTCATGTTCCCTACGAGCAACGAGGACACACCGAGGAGCTTCAGCACTCCGAGGTACTCTAGCGCTCCGAGGAACTAAGGCGGTCCGAGCTGCACCTCGGCCGTAGCATAAACTGCCAGATAATCGACAATTCAACCATTCATTGAATGTTTATCATCTTGACGTACACTCTGCATTAAATGTATTACCCTTTCATATGTATATCATTTAATGTATCAACCCTTTCATGTACAGCCTAAGGGCTATAAATACCTTGTATCATCCTCATTCAAGAGGGACCGGAATTTCTTGATAGAACTTGTAATCGAGAATTCCCAAACACTCAGCAATAACATAACAGTGAACGTAGGCCATTCTTATAAGGCTGAACCACTTTAAAAATCTTTGTCTCATTTTATTTATCTGTGATTGAATAATTAGAGCGATCTAATTTTTTACATCAACAGATTGGCGCCGTCTGTGGGAAACGACTGTTGCTATCTTTTTTCACCAAAAATCATTTATCATCAATGGCAGATAATCCAGAATCCAGTAATCGAAATGCTGGAAATGCTGGAAACCCTCCAAATCCATCTGCACCTCCAGATCTGGCTGGAATTATGACAAATCTGGCTGAAGGACAAACCGCCATGCAAGAAACAATGAGGCAACTCATTCAAACTCTTCACGGCGGTGCACCTACCCATTCAAGGCAAAGGAGTGATCGTGGGCAATCGCGATCCAGGCGTACTGGGTCATATTGTAATGAAGAATCTAATGATTTTTCTTATCAACCTGGGCGAACTTCATCGATACGGGCTACGGATACAGATCAACATATCACTCTCTCTCCGGAGAGAACCAGCGCCCTGGAAAGATTAAGCAGGGTGTCTCCTTTCAGTCAATTAGGACCAAGGAGAAATATGAGTCCACCTAGAGCCCCATCGAGAAGCTTTCGACCACCATCAGGTCTGAGAGAAGGATCAGCACAATCACGACCAGCTACTCGTCGAGATAGATCTCAGGAAGCTACGTCAGAACAATCAATTGCTCGGACTAAGCGGCCCGAGGAAGGAAATGAAGCATGGAAAGGTTCCATTCAGCGATTGGAGGATAGACTTGGAGAAATGGCTAAAGAAAGGAATCCCTTACAGAGGACTTTTGTTCAAGGGACACCTTTTGTGCAGGCCATTGTGAATTTTTCTACACCATCGAAATTCAAAGCACCTGTAGTGACCCCTAAGTATGATGGAAAGACAGATCCTGTTCTTCATATAGAGCAATACCAAGCTGCTGCCGACATATATGCCGTACCCGACGAGATGAGGTGTAGAGCATTCTCGGGAACTCTTACCGGATCTGCACAGATATGGTACAACAATCTTCCTCGGGGTAAGATTTCGACTTTTATTCAGTTAGCCGAGTTGTTCATTGGCAATTTATGTTTTGGAGCAAAGCCAGTAAAGCGAGTGGCGCATTTGTTAAGTGTTAGACAAAAATCAGGTGAGAGTACTAGAGATTACATAACTCGTTTCAATAACGAGAAGTTGGAAGTCATAGATTACGAGAAAAGACAGCGATAACTGCTTTGATGAGTGGATTGCTGCCTAACAAGTTATATTATACTTTGGCCAAAGATCCACCTAAAACTATGTCGGAGTTGATGGCAAAAGCGGCCAAAATCATGAATGTCGAGGAGGCTATGGCCGCGAAGAAGAATATGGATAAAGAAACCAAGGTGGAGATTGACAAATCTAAGAAGAAAGAGCAAAAAGGTAATGGTGGTGACAAGCACTCCAAGAATAATAGGACGTCATGGGAAGTCCTGAAGAAATACGATAATTATACTCCATTGAAAATGGGTATTAATCATGTTTTGGAAGAAATCAAGAATAACGAAGAAATCAAGTGGCCAGATAAACTGAGGACCAATCCTGACCTGAGGAATAGGGCCAAATATTGCGAATTCCATAAAGATCATGGCCATACGACCAAAAATTGCATAGCCCTTCAGAACGAGATTGAAACGCTCATCCGAAGAGGAAAGTTGTCAAAGTATGTAGATCGCAGAGGTGAAAGGAAGAATGATGATAGAACTAGAGATCGTTCCAGATCTCCTCGTCGGACGGAGGAGAAAAAGAAAAGAGATCATGAAGATGATCCAGATGAACACCCCGATCTTCCAAAAAATCCAAGGCAGCCTGAACGAGAGGTATTTTCCATACATTTTGGGTCATTTGATTGTAATGTTATTACAGGAGGAGATGCTGGAGGGGGAGACCTTACTGCAGAAAGAAAGGCTTATCTCGGAGAGGCTCAAGCCTGCTCATATATTCAACGAATAAATCTTGCCGAGGATGATCGTCCGAGGAAGGTAAATAAAGAGAAGCTAGTTATTGGTTTTTCAAAAAACGATTTGGCAGGTGTTCTTTACCCTCACGACGATCCTTTGGTGATCAAAATGAGGATGAAAGATGTGGTGATTTCAAGGGTGTTGGTGGACAATGGTAGTTCGGCAGATATTATGTACTATTCATGCTTTGATAGCTTGAATTTAAAATTATCTCAATTGGAACCTTATCACAGACCCCTTCTGGGTTTTGCTGGCGAGAAAGTTTTTCCACTTGGGACTAGGGGTGTGCAAAAAAACCGACCAAACCGACAAACCGACAAAACCGAGCCGAATCGAAAATTTTCGGGCCGGGTTTTTTTTAGGGTCGGTTCGGTTCGGTTTAATCAGGTATAAAACCGACAGGGTCGGTTCGGTTTTCGGTTTTGGCATAAAAAAACCGATTTTGAACCGAACCGAACCGATTTAATTTTTATTCTTTTTAGTTATATATTTTATATTATATTTATATTAGTCTTGACATATTATATTATATTTTTTAATTTTATATTTATATTAGGTATTAAAAATATATATTTTTTATTAAAATAAAGGAAAAAACCGAACCGGCCCTGTATAAAACCGGCCCTGTAAAAAACCGACGGGCAAACCGAACCGGCCCTGTCAAAAACCGACCCGATTCGGTTCGGTTCGGTTCGGTTTTTCATCATTTTCGGTTCGGTTCGGTTCTCCTCCTCCAAAAACCGACATGGTCGGTTCGGCCCAAAAAACCCGGTCAAAACCGAACCGACCGACCCGTGAACACCCCTACTTGGGACGATCAAGTTGGACATATTCATTGGAACTTGGCCTGCTTGTCGAACAGAAAGAATACGCTTCTTTGTGATGGACAAGAATGTGCAGTCAGCCTACAATATCATCATGGGAATAGTTGGTTTGAAGAAGTTCGAAGCAGTTCCATCTACAGTGCATCAATGTTTAAAATTCCCAACAAACTTCGGAGTAGGATTTGTGAAAGGTGATCAAAAAATAGCTCGGGAATGCTATTATTCATCTGTCGAGCAAAAGGAGCTTGAGGAATCAAGGAAAAAGACTACTACCTACTAGGTGGAGGAAGGTACAAAAATTGAAACTCTTGATCCCAGGGATGAATCCCAACTTGTAAAAGGACAAGTGGTAGAATCTACAGAAAATGTTATTCTGGACGAGGAGCACCATGAACGAGTAACCCAGATAGGTTCGTCGTTGGATGCTTCAATAAAACAAGAGTTGATAGCTTTCTTGAGAAATAGGAAGAATACTTTTGCATGGAGTCACGAAGACATGGCAGGAATAGATCCAAACTTTTTATGTCATGAACTCAATGTGAATAAGGAGATCAAGCCTGTGAAGCAGAGAAGAAGAGTGTTTAGTCCCGAGAAGAATCAGGCTATACAAGAGGAGGTCGAAAAGCTCCAGAAAGCCCAATTCATTGAAGATGTGAAATATCCAGACTGGTTAGCAAATGTGGTGATGGTAAAGAAGAAGAATAATAAATGGAGAATGTGTGTTGATTTCACTGATCTCAACAAAGCATGCCCGAAAGATCATTTTCCATTGCCCAGAATAGACCAGCTAGTGGATGCTACTTCGGGACATGAGCTGCTCAGCTTCATGGATGCATATTCTGGCTACAACCAGAACAAAATGAAACCTGAAGACAGGGAGAGTACTTCTTTTATTACCCCAAGGGGAACTTATTGTTATAATGTCATGCCTTTTGGTTTGAAAAATGCAGGTGCAACATATCAGCGGCTGATGAACAAGGTTTTTGCCGAACAAATCAGTTGCAACATGGAAGTCTACGTCGACGATATGATAACAAAGAGCAAGAAAGCTGCTGATCATCTAGTTGACTTAGGTCAGACCTTTGATCAACTAGATAAATACCAAATGAAGCTCAACCCGACGAAGTGCACCTTTGGAGTACGAGAAGGAATGTTCCTCAGATACATCGTCATCCAACGAGGAATTGAGGCAAATCCAGAAAAGATCAAAGCTCTTTTAGGGCTGCGATCCCCAACGACGAAGAAAGAAGTGCAGAGTCTTACAGGACGAGTTACAGTGCTCAATAGATTTGTGTCCCGAGCAACTGATAAATGCCTCCCATTCTTCAAAACACTTCGAAAAACTTTTGAATGGGCTGATGAATGTGAGAAGGCCTTTCAAGACTTGAAAAAGTATTTGGGAGCACCTCCATTGTTGTCCAGGCCAATAACAGGAGAGAAGTTGTACTTGTATCTGGCAGTATCAGAGAATGCAGTTAGTTCAGCATTGATCAGATTGGAGAATGGAGTCCAGAAACCAATCTATTACACAAGTAAAGCTTTCCGAGGTGCGGAAATCAGGTACCCAAAGCTGGAGAGATTGGCATTGGCATTAATTGAAGCAAGTAGAAGAATGAGGCCATATTTCCAGGCCCATACCATCGTCGTTTATACCGACATGCCATTGAGGCAAGCCCTTCATAAGCCAGAGAAGTCAGGAAGACTGATGTACTGGGCAATAGAGCTCGGTGAATTTGATATTGTGTATGAACCTAGATTATCATTGAAAGGGCAGGCTGTAGCAGATTTTATAGCAGAGTTTACATACCCTGATACCCCCGAGGAACAAAAGTTGCTCGCTGACGAACCTGTGGATGTTACAGGATCAACAGACATAAATCCAGACCAACTCCGGTTGGTAAAAGGACTTGTGGATGTAGAAGGATCATCAACTTCAAACTCAGACCAGCTCCGGTTGGTAAAAGAGCGAGAAGAGATGATCGACGAGGAGTGAAAAGTGTCAGGGGAGGATGAAAAGAAAGCTCGCAGTTAAAAAATCCTTCAGCGCTGGCTGGGATAAAGGATGGGACAAGGGGATTGCTGCGATGACATCCCAAGTTCAATACGGGAAGTTGAAATACTTCCGAGATGGCTGGGTAGCTGCCCTGCAGGAATTGAAGATTCAGGACGACTCTGGGCTATTCCAGCTACACCTCCCTGGTCCTCCCCCACCAATTGTGGAAGAAGAAGAAGATGAGCCTATCTCTGATGAATCTTCCATGGCCATCGGTGATCAAGTCCCTGCATCTATATCTTCTGCCAACGAGGACATTTCTTCCATGCCTCCTCCTCCTGAGAAAATTTCAACTCAGGCTGATCAAGTTGCTGTTACCACCGAGCAACCAAGCTCCTCGTCCCAGCCTCCCGAGAAAGTCTTGGGAGACAAGGAAAAGGTGTGAAGTTGTTCGGTATCATCTCTATCTTTCATTATTTGTAATCAAACAATGTAATCCTTTTGTGATCTAATAAAATACATCTTTGTTCATCTCTGTTGTTGATGATTTGTTTTTGTTGATTGTTGTCTTCTTCTCATCCTTAGTTTGTGGCTAGAATGGAACTAATATCTGCGCATGATACAAAGCTGATGCAACAATGTCATGAGTATTATAAAGCTGGTCATACAAATTTGAGTGTATCAGAAATTGCTGACATCCTTGGCCATGATGCCTCAGAACAAGCGATTGAGGCTTATCGGTACTTGAAGGATTTACTCGACCGGGTTGTGGCCAACAGTGTGGCCTACTATGAATTGATCGAGGAACTTCATTGTACCTTAGAAGATCTACAACATCAGCACAATGAATCAACTGCTTTGCTGCACAAGGAATATGAAAATAGATATCAACAGCTTTCTTCTGAAACAGGCCATAAAAAGCCTTGCTGGATATGATGTTAGGGAAAGAACTCTAAAAGGTGAAGTTGAGGCCTGCAGGCAGATTGCTGAGTTGCTGGAACAAGAGAACAATAATTTGCAGAAAAAACTGGCACAGTACGAATCTGCAGCGTCATCTTCCACTGCTTTAGTACCAGTTACCGATGAAGGTTTCTCATTCTTAGAGGTTGAGAATGCCAAATTAAGGCAAGAATTGGATAACTTAAGAAGATCTGTTATTCCTGTGACTGCTCGGGGACGAGGAAGAAGTTCTCGTGGGCGAGGAAGAGCTGTTCAAAATATTGTCGAGGAGCAAAGTTCTCCAGTCGCTGCTCGGACTCGATCAAGAGTTCTTAGCCGTAATGTTGAAGAGGCTCGTACTCAGTCTACTTTGGAAACTCAAGCGTTCCAATTGAATGCAAAAGATCGTGCTCTGTCTGAAATGTCCAAGAAAAACCTATCTTTGGAAGATCAACTTACTGCGATGAAGTCTGCTTTACATACCAAGGACCTTTTTGCTAAAAACCTTCATGACCAATTGGATAGATTAACCTTCCAATTCCATAAACAACCTCGTGAGTTATGGATGGCAGGTTATAATGAGGCCCTTTGTCATTTGGATGCTCGTATTGAATACGCCAATAATGAAGGTTATAAGTAGGGGTGGTTGAACGCCCTGGGTGTATTAAAATTGGAGCAAGGGCATTATTTATGGGATTATCATGCTCCTGGGTTACTAGACTTGCCTGTACCACCTTATAAATTGGACATGGAATGGATCCCAGCTCGTTCCATTCCTCGGAGCTTAATTTCAAAATACCTTGGTGACTAAAGTCTTCATTCCCAGATCGAAGTATCTCGTCCAGAGCATCTAATGGACACACCTTCAATAATGAATGTCAGAATGCTGAAGGACTTGAACTTTATTAATTCTCCCCTTTGCCTGGAAGATCCTCCTGCTGGCGAAGAGCCTGTTTCAAAAGCAAAGGGCAAGAAACCCATAGAATAGGAATCTCAATGTAATAGTTAGTACATTCATGTAACCTGTAATTTACTTTGAATTTTAATGAAAGTCTTTCATTTTCTGTTTGCAAATTAGTACTGCTATTATCTTGTGCATATCAAACACTTTATATTTGTGCTTTCGTAACGATATTGTATAGTTCATCGATTATCCTGATAAAAATTGCAAGTATCAGAAATGTTGCTTGAATCACTTAATAATAAAGTAATGAGTATAAAAATGTTTAAAAATTTCCCAACCAACCAAGGTTGTTATATTGTGCTTGTCGACCAACTATGGTTGATGGGCTTTTATCCTCGACCAGCCATACTTGGTTCAATTTGAAATATTTTCTCCTCGTCGACCAAATACAGTTAGTGGGTTCTTATCCCTGACCAACCATACTTGGTTCAGTTTGGAATATTTTGTTCTTCGAAGAACTTTTGTAATAATCTTACCTCCCGACCAACATAAATTGGAATGTGAGAGCATATTTTCAAATCAAATAATATTGTTCTTTCCTCAACCGTAGCTGATTATTGAACTATCAGGTTCTTTCGAACTATCTTGTCCACTAGTTATCTTACCAACCTTAGTTGATCACGCTAGTGTACGCCTCCTAACCAAATGAGTATATTTTTTTGGTTCTTTCGAACTATCTCTCCACTAGTTATCTTACCAACCTTAGTTGGTCACACTAGTGTACGCCTCCTAACCAAAGGAGTATATTTTTTGGTTCTTTCGAACTATCTGTCCAATAGTTATCTTACCAACCTTAGTTGGTCACACTAGTGTACGCCTCCTAACCAAAGGAGTATATATTTTGGTTCTTTCGAACTATCTGTCCACTAGTTATCTTACCAACCTTAGTTGGTCACGCTAGTGTACGCCTCCTAACCAAAGGAGTATATTTTTTGGTCTCGCCCTTGTACCAACCGGAGTTGGTCGTGGGTTTGAACTATCGTCTTCTTTTTGCTGTCGAGCAGCGTAGTGTACAACACTAGTATTCCCCGAAAAACTTTCAAACAAAGGAGAGGAAAATGGTGAAAACATCATTGTTTTATTCATATTGATGGAACCGTTGTACATTTTACATCATTGATAATACTTGCGAAGGTGTTCAGCATTCCAAGCATTCTTGAATTCTTCTCCTTCTAGAGTTGCTATTCGGTAAGTTCCTGGTCGAACAAATTCTGTAACTCGGTAAGGCCCATGCCAGTTTGCCTCCAATTTATTGTGCTTCTGAATTACCTTCTTTAGCACATAATCTCCTTCCTTTAAATCGCATTTCCTCACCCTTTTGTTGTAGAAAAGAGTTGTTCGTTGTTGATAAGCAGCATTCCTAATGGCTGCCTCCTCTCTGACCTCCTCGAGCATGTCCAAATCTAATCTTCTCATCAAGTCACTGACTGGGGAATTGAAATTTAGCACTCTATGTGTTGGGAGACCCAACTCGGCAGGTATTACAGCTTCACTTCCAAACGCCAGCATATATGGTGATTCTCTAGCGCTGAAGGATTTTTTAACTGCGAGCTTTCTTTTCAGTTTCTCCGAGGAGAGCTTCACATCCAATTCTTCCTTTTGGCCCTTGATATCTCGCAGGGCGGACAACTCTTCCTCTGCCTTTTTCATCTTATCTTCAAGCTCTCCAAAGTTCTTGAGCTTGTCGTCATACTTCTGATGCTCGACCTCTAAACCTTTCACCTTATCCTCCAAACTCTTGGAGATCTCAGCCATCTTCACCTTCTCGGCCTCAACTATGGATAACTTTTTCTCCCATTCAGCTTTGTCCTCGTTATATTGCTGACGAGAATCCTTCAAAGAATGGGTTAAACCCAGCAGAGCATCCTCTACACGTGACGAGGAGCTGGAAGCTTTAATAGCTTCGTCTTTCTTCACGATGTTGTTAAAACAATTCACCAGCTAAACAAAGGAAAAAGTGACAGGTCAGTAGAAAAATACAAGTATTCAAAGACAGAAAGGAAATTCAGAGTGTGAGAGATTTACTGAAGCAAGGTGACGAGTGGCTAGGGATGTCAGCATATCCCTAGAAATCTTTTCATCAATTCCTTGGATGTCGGGTATGATCCAAGTTTTTACCGAGCTCATGGCAGAGCTCGGAGGAATGATGGTTGGAACACCAACACCACCAGCTGGTAGAGAAGAGATGGTTTCAGTCAGATTGGCAGTTTCAGCCACATTGACTGAGGACGATTTCCTCAATCTCCTCAAAGGAACTTCAGCAATTTCAACCAAGGAAGAGCTCTTGGTCGGAGAGATAACAGTCATCTCCACAGGAGCAACCTTCTTGCTCGGAGCCACTGGGGGCTTCTCGGCAGCTTTGGAAGGTGCAACATCCACCTTCTCAGTCCCTTCTGGGACATCAACTTTGCTTTTCTTGGCCTCAGCAGCAGAAGTAGTGTCATCAAATAGAGCAGGAGGAGCTCTTTTTCTGTCCATTTTCTGGCTCAAAGGAATATGAGATTCTGGATCAGAGTCCTCAGGAATTTGCACTGGATCACTGGAGCTGACCACAGGGCGAGCAGTAAAAGACGACGTATAACTCTTGTACTGCAACAAGTATGAGGAAGACCTGATATGCTCGTCTGCAACCTTCTGATGCAAACTCCAGATATGTTTTAATTGCCTTATATTAACTTCTGATTCCTTAGGAGTTTTTCTCTTGCTGTTAACTGCAAACAAAAACAATTTGAAATGTCAATCATGCATTTATTCAAACATAATGAAGTCACAATTTCAAGAATAAAATAAAATGAAAATAACCTATCCCATTGCCATATGGGGGACATTTGGGACCTTCATACACTCTGTCTCCGACTAAAGGAGCATGTTGCCAATTTTTGAAAACTAACCCATGTTCAAAATAATCCCTGTTGGCATCAGGGAGGTTGACTACTAAAGCTCTATTCAAAAATCTAGTTTTTAAATAATAAACGTTGTCTAAAACAACCCATCTATAGCAATACATAATCTCAGGAATTCCTATGTGAGTTCCATGAGTTTGATTTAATTTATGCACCCCATTAACTATTCTCCATGTATTGGGGGCTACTTTTGCAGGAACAACATCGAAATGTTGGCAGAATTCTAAGCATAAAGAGTTGGGTGGAAAAGAAAATCCACACTCAGCAATAAAAAGGCTGGGGAACCAATGTCCCTCAGCCAAACGAAAATAATCAAAGGGCTCAGGAAGATTTTCCAGAGTTACCCAAGACGGAATGGAATAATCAGAACGGAATTTTTCAATAGATTCAATAATATAAACCATGGTGAATAAAAGAAAAAGGAAGAAGATCTTACAGGAAGAAAGGAGGTCTGTTGACAACGAACGAAAACAAGGATGAACGCACAAGAGAAAGAAAGACTGGAGAAATCGAAAAGCAAGAAAATTGGAAAAAGTAGAGGACAGTATAATTATTTGGGAAGTTTAAATGCTGTGCATTGGGAAATGGCGAGAGAAATGATTACCACAAAGAAACTATCGAACTTCCGGTGGCTAAAAGGACAAAAAGGGCACAAAGATCGAAGCGCTCGTAAAAATTCGAAAAAAGGCGGATTCTGTGAATTTGGAAATAAATTCAAATACGATGCTCCTAAAACCCAGGAAGATCATTCAATATTGCCATATACCGAGAAAGAACGTTCCATACTCCTCAAAGTTCGAAATATGAAACATTGGGGGCTTCTGTTGATACCAAAATTAATATGCTGATGTGGGCGAATAATACGAAGACATTTGTCAATCTACGTGGCACAATAACAACGAGGAAGTTCATTTCCCCGACCAACTCATGTTCCCTACGAGCAACGAGGACACACCGAGGAGCTTCAGCACTCCGAGGTACTCTAGCGCTCCGAGGAACTAAGGCGGTCCGAGCTGCACCTCGGCCGTAGCATAAACTGCCAGATAATCGACAATTCAACCATTCATTGAATGTTTATCATCTTGACGCACACGCTGCATTAAATGTATTACCCTTTCATATGTATATCATTTAATGTATCAACCCTTTCATGTACAGCCTAAGGGCTATAAATACCTTGTATCATCCTCATTCAAGAGGGACCGGAATTTCTTGATAGAACTTGTAATCGAGAATTCCCAAACACTCAGCAATAACATAACAGTGGACGTAGGCCATTCTTATAAGGCTGAACCACTTTAAAAATCTTTGTCTCATTTTATTTATCTGTGATTGAATAATTAGAGCGATCTAATTTTTTACATCAACATATTGTTTGATCCGTTTTTTCATAGGATGTTATACAACATTTGGTTGATGCCTTCAATGCTCAAAATGAAAAGGGTCCACCAATCACACCGATAAGTGAGCATGCATCCAATACAAGTCTACATCATAAGAATCTCTGTCAAAATTTGGATAATGTTTTTACATCCGCTTCTCGTCCTGTTTGCGTGACCACACCTTCTCTTACTAAAAATCCCAAAGTCATCTTGCTTGATAGGTATAATGAAGAATTGGCAAAGGGGTATGTCGTGACAGATGCAACAAATGAAAAATGTCATGGCAAGTGAGTTGGAGTCGGGGAGAGGAAAGTATATATGGAGGAAGTGATGAAGCCGGATGCTAGGTTGTTTGTGCTCCTCAAGGTGGCCAATTCACTTTTGCTGACCTAGTATCGGGGGGATATTTGATTTGGCTGGATTGTTGGCTCAAATATGTTTAGTTTATATTGTGAACTTTGTTTGAGCTATTTATATGTGGACTTAGTTTGTATTATGCATTTGTTGTGAACTTTGTTTGAGTTATCTTTATTTGGACTTAATTTGCAATATGTTTTATTGTGAACTTTGTTTGGATCTATCTATATTTGATTTGGAATTAATTTGCACTATTTTTTTTAATTGTAAAACCCCTTTTAACTCCGCCAATGCTAATATATATTTGAGCATTGCCGGTCCCAAGCCCGGATAAAGGAGGAGGAAAAGGTAAGCATATGCTTAATTTTGAGTTCTCATTCTTCATTTTTCTTTTTTTTCTATCACAAATGTCATAAATGCTATTAAAATTTTTTTTGTAGCCTTAGAAGTGTTGAACAATAGGTCACCCTAATAACAATTGCCAAACCTCGACGTTATGTTCCTCTTTACCTATATTATATTTCACTTTACAGGTTTTTGACAAGTTATATTCCTCTTCAACTATTTTATATTCCTATTTACATCCTATAAATGATTCATTTCTACAGGACAAAGATATGGCTCTGTAATTCCTAATGCCGAGGGGGAAGGTTATCATATATTGACAAAGACATTGGCAGAAAAAGTCGGTGTGGATGAGTCACCAGCAGATTCTTATATCCCTTCAATGAGGTGAAATCCCGTTTATGTTTAACTTTTATTGATTCTTGAGTTTTAACATCACTAAAACTTATTTTTATTTTCACAGGTAAATTGCTGTTTTTACAGGCTATGTCTAAGGTAAATTTTTATAACAACACTGATACCCGAACTAAATAAAAAATAAATAATTCTGGCATATATAAAGTGATAGGAACATTTTCCTTGGGACTCAATTCGGACCACTACCTTCTTACCCAATAGTGTTTGTTTAGGTTTCCAAAGTGGAAATGTCTTACCTAATGTGCGAAGGCTATGTAATTCATATCCAATCGACCAGTTATTGAATGTGTCTTACCTATCTATGATATTCTTTAGTGTATAGAGAGAGACCAGTTATTGAATGTGACGAGTTGGTGAAAGAGATGGGAGAGACCAAAACCGATGATATTTGATCTTTTACTAACAATGATTCTAATGTTCATCAATTTGACCAAGAGAATGGTTTTGTACTCAAAATAGAGGAAGATTTAAAAGGAAATGGATTTGGCTTGCAAAATGAGATGAAAGACCCTATTATTAGTGAGGGAATGGAACCACATTGCATTATTACTTCGAAAAAAGAAAGAAAAATCACTAATTTATTGGGTTTGACTTACCATTAAATCCCGTTGCTATATTGTATTCTTCAGTTAACCTATTCAGTGTTCTCTTACTGCTATTTGTCTCCTGTGGAATTTGCAGCTATGTGTCTAGGTATAAAAATAGGTTCTTTATGCAGGGACTTGCGTATGGCCTATTAAAGCATTTGGTGAATGAATGGAGTGTTTGCTGGCTTGTTATATGGAGGCAGCAAGGAAGCATCTGCTTCTGTTATAAGTATGCACAAAAATGGTCAAACTTCGGGAGAAGCTAGACAGACCTTTATTGAGGATTGTTTTTCTTGTGATCTTCAGTCTTCTGTGAGTTTTCAATAAATTTTACACTACAGGATTTTTTTTCTTGTGAGGGAGGGGGTGTTGACCTTACCCCCAAGACAATTTGGTATTTAAACATAACCCTATGCACGTTTGATAATTAGACATAATCACATGTGCATTAACCCACCCATACGTTGTGTATGGAAACCGGGGGTGGGGGTCTAATTATTATTGTGTAGGACGGTAACTCTAAATACTGAACTATGTCAACAGGTAAAGTCAATAATCTTTTATCTTCTTTTTTTTTTTGGGGGGGGGGGGGGTGCGTATTTGAAGTTTATACCCTCCCTCTTTTATACTACCTCTCAGTTACCCCACAAATTTAATAAAAAATATTTGAGTTACACCCGTAAAAATGTTGCCAACGTTCACAAGGACCTTTAAAATGTGTTTTAGTAAAACCCCGAATTGAAGTTGTAACCCAAATGTTTTGACATTTGGGGGTAACTCAAAAGTTGTATTGGAAGTGGGAGTCACTCAAAATAACATATTTTTTTCTTCTGGTTTGCTCTATATGGTGTCTTATGATATGAGATCTTATTTTGGGGGCCTCTTGTATGCAGACTTGCTCGAGTTATTGTAGTAGTTCTCCGTGGCATCAATGTGCAAAAGTACTGTAGCTGGTGTCCATATGTTGACTGTATTCCCTTCAAATGGTGGAGCTGCAGTGATATAGCAACCCATTGTGAGGCATACTACTTGAAAATCACAGTTGACACTATTAAACAAAAAGGAAAAAATCCACCGAAACATGGAATTCCTTAGCTGGAAGTAAAAAAGGAAAAATCCACACCCTCTAAAGTTATAGCTCTAAATGTATTTTGACATAAAAGTACAAGGGTTTATATAGTCGAGGGTAGAGTGTGGCCCGATGCTAGCACACTCCCTCTCACGTGAGGCAGTTATTACGCGTCGGGTGTGAGCCAATGACACAAGAGGTAATGATGCCTAGAAGATTCCACACATGGGGAAGATATTCCCATATTTTTCCATTATCTCTTCTGAACTGTTTTGCCAGTCCTCTATCACATGGGAGTATTATTTTGGTAAACTCTCCTGGAGGCATGTTCGATTCAGTGCGAGGGGGTTCAACATGCTGGCAGAGACATCCTATCAGTCGAGGCTACTGGGATTAGTCTTATGATATCCAATGTTGGTTGGGACCGAGGTTTAGCCTGGCCAAGGCGTTACTCTAACCTTTGATATCCTTGTACTGAGTAGATTTCTTCTGGAGGGGTAGGCCAACCCTGGCCATAGGTTCCTATATTCTACCATAAGCTAAGGCGTCCGAGCTCTTATTATCCTTCAGGTGGCCCATCATGTTGGACTTGGTCGGAATCCCCTGTAATTGATGCGTCCATCATTCCATAAGTTTCTGCTATAATCTCTGGAGTTTGTGCTATCAGACAAGAACATTCTAGTGTTTCTTCGATACAGTTCTTACCATTGTTATTGTGGCACCAAAAATACCTTATAGAAATAAACCCCACGTATGAGGAAAGACAACATAAAGGGTTACACATAAAAAAACTGGAGACGAAGCATATATGGTTCCATTGGAGAAGTATTTGTTGAGAGATAAATATCTCTCTCACCATTTTTGTTACTTTGGCAACAAGGGATTTACGTGGTTTGATTAGAACTTATTTTGGTACAAGAATTCTCTTTTAGTCAACAGATGGAGTGGAAATCTCCCAGAAAACAAAAAATTACAAGCAGTTGACTGGAATTTATATTTTATGAACCTCAATGCTTAGTTGATTTGTGTCTCTTCTTTTAGCCTCCCCTTAAAAGCTCAGGGTAAAATCTATTCTCAAAATGGTAATTATGAGCCTTTCCTTATCAACACTGGAATAGCAATAACTCGAGTCTGTTTTCAAATGTAACTCAGAGATTCAAACTTGTCTCCTTTTCTTTTCATATTTAGGAAAGCTCGGCCTAAGCCTCACCTTGGCTTCCTGGCCTGAATGCCTTCATTGCTAATTTGACACAGCTTTGCTCGACTTGCAGTGGCCTGAATGCCTTCATTGCTAATTTAACATATGAAGTACATATGTTTAAGAAATGATATATGAACATTAATATGAAAACATACTATGAATAGAGCTTACAATTTCTAATAATCCCTCTCAAAGGGAATACAAGATTACTTCTTTAAGATATTCCTAGCATTTGTACATTCCATTTGAAGCGTTGTTTATTAGAGAATCACGTTTTCGTTTAGTCAATTTTTATTACATAATAGTTATCTTTTACTTTATTGGAATCATTACAATGATATACTAATTGTAGTTATATGATTATTGCAAACTAGGTAAGGGCTGGTCGTTTGACATTAACGTGTTTAGGTAATGACAAGTTTCGAGTATTTCCATTCACCAACATCTCGCAAGTTAGGTTTGAGGACTTGTACAATCTTATATGTTCTTAGAGTGTTGTTGTAAAACTTTTGACATGTACAGTGAAGGGTAATTTTGACATGGGTATCATTATAATGCTCAATGTATTCAAATTCAGAACCAAGAATTGTATATATACACAAGTTCATTGGTATAACGTTTACAACCATTATTCTCATGCTCTTTTTTTCCTTCTCTTTAATATATCATGATGGGGAGTGGGGGGTATTACTCTTTCTTAGTTATCATGATGGTTGAAGTGATTCTTATGAACTGAATCCCACTTTAATATGGGAAAATATTCAGACTCAGAAGAAAATTCAAATTAGAGATGCGAGTGGCTTTTAATTGAACTGCAATTGTTATTGGTAATAATGGGATTATTAAAAAAAACACTATAATAATCAACTTTCTTATATGGCAACCATATTTATAGTCCGCGTTGATTATTTTTTTAAGTCTTTTTGGGAGGGGGTATCTTTGGTAAAGCATTTGAATTTTTGTACCAAGAGTGAATAAAGGAATGCTGAAATGAATTTTTCTTTTCATTTAGTACAACTTCATTAGTTCTTGAGTGATTTATATGCAAACTGCAATGTTACTTGTGTTAGTCTTTATTTTCTTCGAAAAAAGGAACAGGTGAATTCTGTTGAACTTTGAATCGGGTTTATCTCATATTGGTGTTGGAGATGAGACTTCGTTGACTGTGAGGTTTTGATTGATATCGTGGAAAACATGGTTCATCAATATTAACTCATTTATTTTACTAAAGCAACAATTTTCTTAGGTGACTCCATGTTTGGCTCCAATTCTAGAGGGATATTTCATGAAAAGTCAATATACCAATTAATGTGTATAGGTGTGTGGTTTGAAATCAGTGAGTTTGCTATTAATCTGGTGTAATTGGTAAGGAATTGGCCAAAGGTTCTGGATTTGGAGAGGGCCCTTGGATTATGGGAGGGCCATTGAAAAATATATTTTTTTAAATTTGTACTAAGATTAGTAACATAATTTTACCGTTACTAATTTTGATCTTTCTGTTACTATCAGTAACAGAATTTTACCATTACTAATTCTGAATTTTCCGTTTCTATTAGTAACATAACTTTAGCGTTATTAATTCTAAATTTTATCGTTACTATTAGTAATAGAACTTAACCGTTATGAATTTTAAAATTTTATCGTTACTAATTCTAATTTTTCCGTTACTATTAGTAACATAATTTTACCGTTACTAATTCTAGTTTTTTTCGTTACTATTAGTAACATAATTTTATCGTTACTAGTTTCGTGCCCCACGTCTTTTTTCTAATAGAAAAATTATGTTATTAATATATTTAGTAATGGTAAAATTGTGTTACTAATGGCGTATTTTGGTGTAGTATAAGTTTTTATTTGTACATATACTTCATTAGATTTTTTTAGGATTTTTGTTGGGAGCTTTCCCTTCTCCCATTGTCTTAGGGTTTATATTCATTTATGTAAGTTGTTATTATTAATTGTCTTATCTCCTTTATTTAAGCTTTTTTTTTGTGTATTTCTTGTTTTGTAACTGAGATTTTCTTGCTTCCATTTATTGCTTTCATTTATTTTCTTGTATTTAAATACATGTCTTTGATTATGGGTTGTAGCTAGTTTAGTTTAGGTCGAGACTGACTGAACTCACCACGGGTGGACGAGTTCTTTGCTTTGGTGATGGGTGTTACGAGTTTAATTCGATTAGGTTGTTCTTGCGTTTACGCCTAGGAGATTTAACGGTGTGTATCCATGTATGCGTCGTATTTATGACCTTGCGTGTGCAATTTTTGGGATATTTATTGACACCAAAATCATAGTAGGCTTTTATGAAAATTTAGGGGGTGAGAGCTCTAGATTTAATTAGTTGATGAAATGAGATTCAATCTATAGTTTTATTCTCTTTTGTAATCTTAATTTAAACACGTGTCTAGTATTATCGTTTCTTTTTGTTAACAATTATATTTTACACTTTTATTCTAGAAGTAATTAACCAATTAAAGTCTAGAAACATTTCTCTATGGATTCGATACTTGTACTGGCTTCTATACTCTCGTAAAGAGTGTAGTCAATAGTTTTGGTTTTTGTATTGAGGCGGCGAAACGAATTCAACGACTCGCGTATTGACACTGGGCTACTTTTCTGTGACACCCCGACTAATTAAATACCGGGTAGCTACTCCATTATTCAAATTAATACAAAATATCAAGTTGGTTTAGTTCATAACATCACTGTCGAAAACATTTTTTTTAAACAATTACTAGCCACCTAATATTTAAAAAGTAAGTTGCCAAATTTTATTAAATTAAATTAACATGCAATCCATCGAATATTTATCAATTAATGATAACACAATTACATCACTGTCACAACAGAATATAAATGGAATAATAAATGAGTCTGGAGTAACACTCCTCAGAATAGTCCCAAATACTGAATAAAACCAAATACAACGTCTGAATAATAAATGAATTTAACTCCAAAACTGAAAAGAAACTGAGTAATGATAAAACTATCTCTAAAAGAAATGGGGCGACATGCCCTAACAACTGAATAAGTCTGAAATAGAATCAATATAGAATGTGGATGCGTCTATCATCAAGGTTCTGTAACTTCCACAGCAGCTACAGCACGTGACTGGAATGGAACACCTAAGCTTGGCATCCCTATGGCTAGACACCTAAAAGGTTTTTACCAGAAAATAGATTTGAAAGCAAATGGGTCAGAGCCCGATGGGAAAACAGTTTAAAATCTAGCAAGTGTTTAATAACATTAAACAATGAATATTAAAACATGTTAGTTACGTGCACTCACATGAGTTCCTCACCTCTCAACTAATGTGCACTCCTACCGTATCCGTAATCCGTCCTAGTCATGCCGCTAACTAACTAGTTTAAATCACAATTTGACTTAACTTTATAATACAAGGGTGTATTATAATGTAATCTATGTGTGTCTTCCTTTTATTTCTCATTCATTACTTATAATATTTACTGTATGAAATTCTCATTTTTATCTTTACTAAAAATGTCTCAAGAATACACATTTACACTTTAATAAAGAGTCCACGACAATTACCAGCATATTAATCCCAACATAAATATACAATTAGGGAATCCCTAGGCTAAGCTGCGGTGCACACATACTCTACTATCGAATCCCGGTACATCACGTACATAAGGACCACGTGTTCCGAATCTCTCAGGAACCGTCTCAATAAGCAAAATCACACATAATGGAGGCGAACATAGTTCACATACCCATGGGTTACGCACATACCTATGCTCCCATGGTCAGCTGACTTATTAACTTACAAATAAGTCATTCACAACCCTATGTCCTTAAGGTACCAATCTAAATCCCCCTATAGGAACACAAGGATTAGATGGCCCAGTTCGAAAGCCGACCTCCCGTGATAGCAAGTATGGTGGGTATGTTATACACATAGAAGTCCATATTCTAAGCATTCACACAACTTAGATATCTTATAATATTAATAAAGGTATATTCTACATCCCTATACCGTTATTCCAATTTGTACATTCTTAAGTTTTCAGATAATATATAATATAGACCGCCGACACATCTCACGTCGTAGTTTCAAGTACTTAAAACCTAACCCAAAAAGGTTACCAAGTCTCCTATTATCCCCATATTTAAATCCACTATTCTTAAGGTCCTCACCTCTGCCACTAACTTTAAATTATCAAACCATATAGAAGTTAAATCATTTAATTTTAGTCTCTAATAGTATCTCACACGTCGAGCCTTATTAGGTTTAATATAATTCCCAAATTGAATTATAATCATAATCCGGGTCTCACACACATGCCTACTGGTCTTCTTTAAATCTAAGAGTGTTCACAAAGTCCCCACCAATAATTCTCTAGGGTCGAAATTGTTAAAATTCAATAAAGGAATAAATATAACCGATTCTGGGAAGGTCGATCGATCGATCTTGAATATCGATCGAACGATGGTGGTCGATCGATCGACCTATGAATGTCGATCGATCGATCGCACCAGATGGGATACGGACTGCTTCGTTTTTCGGTCTCAGATTTGTCCCAAAACTCCATTACAAGGTATGAAACTCTAATCTAAGGTTAAAGGATCATTATACAACCAAAATACATTATTCTTAACGTTCCAAAACCTTTAAATCATCAACAATTGGCCTTATATGGATCAAAACTTCAATAAAAACCCTAGTTTAATATTTTCTTCAAGAACAATGATAATTCTCCTCTTTAATCCGTTTTTAATTCATCAAAGGTTATGCTTTGGGTACTGAATTCGTCCAGAACAAATCTACATGCAATTCCTAACCAAGGTTTAGATTTTTCCATCAATTTCATTGGGTTTTCATCATCTTTCAAGGTAAATATTAATTTATACACTAATCATGGAGGAAATATTCGCTGAAACTAAGGAAACCAAATCACTTGCCTTAAGTTTGATGTTCATAATCACTGATGGTGTCCAGGGGCTGGTTCTTTCCTTCTTTCCGGTCATAATTTCGTTAAGATTTGGTGGTGGTGGTTGGTGGCTAGGGTTTGGAAACCTCCTGTAACTTCCCCTCTAACTCACGTAGCCCACTATTTGTTTTTAGCTGATAATGGCCCTAATGGCCTTTACAATAATAAATAAATAAACACTAAAATTTGTGGATCTTAATTCCTTAATTTTTAAAATGACCAAAATACCCTCCCGGGTTGCCGATTTGGCCTAAAAATGCCCCGGGATTCAGACTAAACCCCCGGCTAGTGTTTTCTGACTATCTCGACCCCTCCGGACACGTTGGCGCACTGAAAATGACCATGCAGATGATTAAATTATAATTTACTTTTTAATCTAATTAAATTGATTCTTGACGCGACTAACACGCGCGTCCCAACTTAATTTTCTAAATTGCCGTATTTATGAGTCTCGATAATTTTAATACTTTCAATACTCATATATTACCACATATATTCAGTAATATTTAATATTATCATCATAATCAAATACCAACTCACGTCTCGCTAGTATTTAAATCCGGATTAATTTCCAATTAATTCTCGTTTAATTTAATTAATCCATTAAATAAAAATCAATAAAATTATGGGGTATTACATACTTTCCCCCTAATAACAGAATTTCGTCCTGAAATTCGAAACTAAAGTATACCTGGTAAAAATAGCTCTGGATATCGATCTTGCATCTCATCCTCGCGCTCCCAGGTTGACTCCTCGGCATTATGATGCCGCCACTGAACACGTACTAACGGTACTATCTTCGACCTCAGTTTCCTCTCGCTGTGGTCCAGAATAGCAATCGGCCCCTCCTCGTAGGAACTATCAGGCTGAAGATCGATGTCCTCTAAAGCAATGTGGGTATGGGCCAAATCGTCCCTAAGATATCTCCTTAGCGAGGAAATATGGAACACGTCATGAATCCTATGCAAGTGTTCCGGTAACCCAAGTCTGTACGCTACTGGCCCAATCCGCTCGATGATAGTAAATGGGCCCACGTATCTAGGTGCTAATTTCCCTTTTTTCCCGAAACGTATAATCCCCTTCATCGGAGATACTCTGAGTAACACCTGATCCCCCACCTTGAACTCTCCAAAGAATCTTTTGCATCAGCATAACTCTTTTGTCGGTCCTGAGCTACCCGAATACGGCTTCGTATCATCTCTATCCTCGCCGAGGTATCCTGAATCACCTCTGCCCCAAGAAGTTTGTTATCCCCCACCTCTACCCAACATGCTGGGGAACGACAAGGTCGACCGTACAACGCCTCGAATGGAGCCATGCTAATAGTGAACTGGTAGGAGTTATTATAGGCAAACTCCACCAGTGGAATGTACTGCTCCCAACCACCTCCAAAGTCTAGGATGAACATACGCAACATGTCCTCCAACATCTGATTCGTCCGCTTGGTTTGCCCATCTATCTGCGGGTGATATGCCGTACTCAGCCGCAACTCCGTACCCATGGCTTTCTGGAAACTCTCCCAAAATCGTGAAACAAATATCTTGTCTCGGTCAGACACGATATTGAGAGGCACCCCGTGGAGTCTCACTATCTTCGCTATGAAAATCTGGGCATACTATCCCGTAGTGTAGTCTGTTCGGGCTGGCAGAAAATGAGCAACTTTGGTCAACCTGTCCATGATTACCCATATAGAGTCGTGACCCCTCTGCGATGTGGGTAAACCCATGATGAAGTCCATGAAAATGCTCTACCATTTCCATATTGGGACCTCTAATGGCTGTAGAAGTCTTACCGATCTCTGATGGTCCACCTTTACCAACTGACAAGTGGCACATTTAGAAACGAACTCAGCAATATCCCTCTTTATCCCGCTCCACCAGTACTGTCGCCTCATATCCTGGTACATCTTATCCCCACTAGGATGTATTGTGAACCGCGAACCGTGCGACTCTGACATTACCTCATATTGTAAGTCTTCTCCCTCAGGAACAACCAGTCTCCTATTGAAGCGTAAACCCCCGTCTGAACTAACGGTATATGACTCAGCTCCCTCTGTTAGTAATCTGACTATCTTCTCTTGACAAAAAGAGTCTTCTGCCTGGGCTTGTATCACTCTCGTAATGATTTGGGGTGTAACTGTCATCACAGACATAAAGGATCGGGCCACTGCATCCTGGTGTCCCAATTCCCTCCACTTTGCTTTCCACACTTCTACCACCTCGCCTACCGGTCTACGACTTAACGCGTATGCTACCACATTAGCCTTCCCTGGGTGGTACTGGATATCGAACTGATAATCCTTCACAAACTCAAGCCACATACGTTGACGCATATTTAATTCCTTCTGCGTGAAGAGGTATTGTAGGGATTTGTGGTCCGTGAATAAATGGAATCTCTCCCCAGGAGATAATGTCTCCAAATTCGAAGAGCAAATACGACTGTTGCTAACTCCAAGTCGTGGGTGGGGTAATTTTTCTCGTGAGGCTTAAGCTTGCGGGAAGCATAAGCTATAGCCTGACTCCCCTGTTGCAGTACACCCCCAAGTCCTAGTAAGGACGCATCAGTGTAAACTAGATACTCAACTCCCGGTCTAGGCAATGCTAACACTGGTATTGAGGTCAACTTGTCCTTCAACTCGTCGAATGCCAACTGACAGGCATCGCTCCAGATAAATGGCATACCTTTTCGAGTCAGATGTGTTAAAGGATCCGCTATCTTAGAGAACCCCCGAATAAACCTTCTGTAGTATCCTGCTAGGCCCAAGAAACTACGTATCTCAGTCAGTGTCATGGGCTGTCCCCACTCCCTCGCCGCTGATACCTTCCCCGGATCAACAGATACCCCCTATCTGAAATGATATGCCCCAAAAACTGAACCTCCTTCAGCTAAAACCCACACTTCTCATACTTTGCATATAACTCGTTCTGACGCATCGTCTGCAAAACCTGCCTCAAGTGCTCGGTGTGTTCCTCCTCTGTCTAGGAGTAAACTAGAATGTCATCAATAAAGACGATGACGAACTGGTCTAGGAACTCTCTAAATACCCTATTCATCAAGTCCATAAACACGGCTGGGAAATTGGTTAGGCCAAAAGGCATAACCCGAAACTCATAGGAACCATATCTCGTCAAGAAAGCAGTCTTCGAGATGTCTTGTTACCTCATACGCAACTGATGGTAATGCGATATCAAGTTGATCTTTGAGAAGAAAGCCGCTCCTCTCAACTGGTCGAATAAGTCATCGATTCAGGACAACGGATACTTGTTCCGTATCGTGACTTTATTCAACTCCCGGTAATCTACACACAACCTCAAAGATCCATCCCTCTTCTTCACGAACATTATAGGGGCACCCCATGGAGAAGTACTCCTATGAATAAACCCCTAACCCAACAGCTGCTCTATTTGATCCTGTAGCTCTCTCATCTCCGCTGGAGCTATACGATAAGGTGCACGAGCGATAAGCCGAGTGCTCGACATCAAATCGATAACAAAGTCTATCTCTCTACTAGGAGGTAATCGCGAAATATCCTGGAATACATCAGCGAACTATCTGACAACTGAAATCGAATAGAGTGGTATTACCACTTCCTTAGAGGTCTCCTCCTCTATATAGTACAAGTGAGTGGACGAGCTTCCCTCAGGGCGAGGCATCGCCACTAGGAACATCTCCTGCCCGGGTATGGCAAAAATAATACTCCTACTGAAGCAATTAATCATGGATCGATACGTAACTAGCCAATCCATACAAATAATCGCATCGTACGTGGTCATATCTAACACCAACATATCAACAGGTAAAGTAAACCTCCGATCTCCACCCCCACACCTCTACATATAAGGGAAATCATAGAACCCCTACTCAATAGTGAATCTACGCAAGTAACAGTGCTTTTCGCGGTATCTAATAAGCCCATAGTGCGTGCAAATCTCATGGCAATGAAACAGTGTGTGGCTCCCGTGTCAAACAAAATACTCCGCATAGTCCCCTGAATAGAAAACATACCCTAAATAACAGGTGGATCCTGTGGGACTGCGACCTGCTGGAGATGATAAACCCTCCCGTACTGAAGTTGTCCCTGCTGGACTGGGACTGCTGGAATGGGGGGTAAAGTTGGCATCTGCGGTGGTGCTGTGAGAGCGGCGAGAAACATAAGTCTCTGGGGCTCGTGTCGAGTATCCTGCTGCTGCTGCTGTGGGGACCTGCCCTTTTCAGGACACTCCTGGCATTTGTGGCCAATATTGCGACAAGTAAAACATTTCCCCACAAAGTTTGCCCCTCTCTGACCCTGCTGTCCACGACTCTGGTGGTCGTTACCATTCCTACCCTGACCTTGATGGCCCTGGTGAAACTACTACTATTGGCCATGCTGGCCCAGATGCCCGTGCTGACCCTGCTGGCCATGCCGAAAACCTCCCTGACCATTTATGAAACCTCAAGATCTAAACCTCTTATAATCCCCCTACTGGGAACTCTGATCACCCTGCCTGTGCTGACCCTGAGCTGATTGTTTCCCGTTGGCACCATTTTCGCCTGTCCTGCCCTGATGGCTGGACTCTCCTGCTCTCTTACCCTCTGATAAGTGGAAGAGGTGGTCCTGGCAGTGAAGTAATGCTGTGTTAACCACATCATAATAAGTGGCCAATGAGAGATTTTCTAGCAAGTGCTGACGAATCCTCCATGTCCACCCATCCATGAACTTTCAGATCTTTTTCTCTTCAATCAGAATCTCATTGAGAACGATGTTTAGAAGATTTGTGAACTCGACCTCATACTTAGCCACTGTCTTCCCCTCCTGCTTGAGGTTCATCAACTTCCTCCTCATCTCGGTATGAACTGCTGAGGGAAAATACTTGCGGTAAAAATGCACCCAGAACTCCTGAATGGTAAGAACATCTCTCTCCTTCGCGGTGGTAATAGACTCCCACCACTACAACTCTGCTCCTACCAGCTTAAAAGTAGCCAGTATCTGCCTCTATACATCGGTACACTCGTACATCCTCAAATGTCTATGGTTGTCCTTCTTCCACTGACTAAATACAACGACGTCGGAGCTACCTGCGAACTCCGGAGGGTGTGCCTTTTGAAAGGCATCTCGAACCCATTCCCAAGCGAACGGGAATGCATGAGCCTGAACTGGGGCAACCACAGGTGACTAAGGTGGCGCCTTCTATACAACTGCTAAAGTGGCATTTATCGCCTGGGCTACAATGGCGGCAACTTCTGCAGCGTTCATAGTACCCTGAACTGGTGCAGGTTGTGGCTCGGGCTGGGCACCCCTGGGAAGTTTTGTGCGCGTCGTGGAGACATCTGAAATGAGAGAGAATTATTATAAGTCCACAGTTAATATCTCAAAATAGCTGAAGAGCGTAAAATACACAAAAGAGTACAACAATCCTAAAATATAGGGCTCTATATCAAAGGACGCTACGTGAAAATATAAGAAGCCGTACAGATCCTAAGGACGCTAGAACCTGATGCTCTGATACCACATGTGACACCCCGACTAATTAAATATCGGGTAGCTACTCCTTTATTCAAATTACTACAAAATGTCAAGTTGGTTAAGTTCATAGCATCACTGTCAAAAATATTTTTTTTAAACAACTACTATCCACCTAATATTTAAAAAGTGAGTTGCCAAATTTTATTAAATTAAATTAACATGCAATCCATCGAATATTTATCAATTAATGATAACACAATTACATCACAGTCACAACAGAATATAAATGGAATAATAAATGAGTCTGGAGTAACACTCCTAAGAATAGTCCCAAATACTGAATAAAACCAAATACAACGTCTGAATAATAAATGAATTTAGCTCCAAAACTGAAAGGAAACTGAGTAATGATAAAACTGTCTCTAAAAGAAATGGGGCGACATGCCCTTACAAGTGAATAAGTCTGAAATGGAATCAATATAGAATGTGGATGCGTCTATCATCAAGGTCCTGTAACTTCCACAGTAGTTACCGCACGTCACTGAAATGGAACTCCTAAGCTTGGCGTCCATGTGGTTGGACACCTAAAAGGTTTTTACCAGAAAATAGATTTGAAAGCAAACGGGCCAGAGCCCGATGTGAAAATAGTTTAAAATCTAGCAAGTGTTTAATAACATTAAACAGTGAATATTAAATACATGTTAGTTACGTGCACTCACATGAGTTCCTCACCTCTCAACTAATGTGCACTCCTACCGTATCCGTAACCCGTCCTAGTCATGCCGCTAACTAACTAGTCTAAATCACAACCTGACTTCACTTTATAATACAAGGGTCTATTCTAATGTGATCCGTGCGTGTCTTCCTTTTATTTCTCATTCATTACTTATAATATTTACTGTATGAAATTATCATTTCTATCTTTACTAAAAATGTCTCAAGAATACACATTTACACTTTAATAAAGAGTCCACGGCAATTACCTGTATATTAATCCCAACATAAATATACAATTAGGGCACCCCTAGGCTAAGCTGCGGTGCACACATACTCTACTATCGAATCCCGGTACATCATGTACATAAGGACCACGTGTTCCGAATCTCTCCGGAACCGTCTCAATAAGCAAAATCACACATAATGGAGGCGAACATAGTTCACATACCCATGGGTCACGCATATACCTACGCTCCCATGGTCAGCTGACTTATTAACTTACAAATAAGTCATTCACAGCCCTATGTCCTTAAGGTACCAATCTAAATCCCCCTATAGGAACACAAGGATTAGATGGCCCAGTTCGAAAGTCGACCTCCCGTGATAGCAAGTATGGCAGGTATGTTATACACATATAAGTCCATATACTAAGCATTCACACAACTTAGATATCTTATAATATTAATAAAGGTATATTCTACATCCCTATGCCGTTATTCCAATTTGTACATTTTTAAGTTTCGGGATAATATATAATATAGACCGCCGACACATCTCACGTCATAGTTTCAAGTACTTAAAACCTAACCCAAAAAGGTTACCAAGTCTCCTATTATCCCCATATTTAAATCCACTATTATTAAGGTCCTCACCTCTGCCACTAACTTTAAATTATCAAACCGTATAGAATTTAAATCATTTACTTTCAGTCTCTAATAGTATCTCACACGTCGAGCCTTATTAGGTTTAATATCATTCCCAAATTGAATTATAATCATAATCCGAGTCTCACACACATGCCTACTGGTCTTCATTAAATCTAAGAGTGTTCACAAAGTCCCCCCCAATAATTCTCTAGGGTATAAATTGTTAAAATTCAACAAAGGAATAAATATAACCGATTCTGGGAAGGTCGATTGATCAACCTTGAATATCGATCAATCGATGGTGGTCGATCGATCGCACTAGATGGGCTACGGACTGCCTCGTTTTTCAGTCTCAGATTTGCCCCAAAACTCCATTACAAGGTATGAAACTCTAATCTAAGGTTATAGGATCATTATACAACCAAAATACATTATTCTTAACGTTCCAAAATCTTTAAATCATCAATAATTGGCCTTATATGGATCAAAACTTCAATAAAAAACCAAGTTTTCTATTTTCTTCAAGAACAATGATAATTCTCCTCTTTAATCCATTTTTAATTCATCAAAGGTTATGTTTTGGGTACTGAATTCGTCCAGAACAAATCTACATGCAATTCCTAACCAAGGTTTAGAGTTCTCCATCAATTTCATTGGGTTTTCATAATCTTTCGAGGCAAATATTAATTTCTACACTAATCATGGAGGAAATATTCGCTAAAACTAAGGAAATCAAATCACTCGCCTTAAGTTTGATGTTCAGAATCGTTGATGGTGTCCAGGGGCTGGTTCTTTCCTTCTTTCCGGTCACAATTCCGTTAATATTTGGAGGTGGTGGTTGGTGGCTAGGTTTTGGAAACCTCCTGCAACTTCCCCTCTAACTCATGTAGCCCACTCTTTGTTTTTGGATGATAATGGACCTAATGGCCTTTCCAATAATAAATAAATAAACACTAAAATTCGTGGATTTTAATTCCTTAATTTTTAAAATGACCAAAATACCCTCTCGGGTTATCGGTTTGGCCTAAAAATGTTCCGGGACCCAAACTAAACCCCCGACTAATGTTTTCTGACTATCTCGACCCCTCCGGACACGTTGGCGCACTCAAAATGACCATACGGATGATTAAATTATAATTTATTTTTTAATCTAATTAAATTGATTCCTGACGCGACTAACGTGCGCGTCCCAACTTAATTTTTCAAATTGTCGTATTTATGATTCTCGACAATTTTAATACTTTCAATACTCATATATTACCATATATATTCAGTAATATTTAACATTATCATCACAATCAAATACCTACTCACGTCTTGCTAGTATTTAAATTCGAATTAATTTCCAATTAATTCTCATTTAATTTAATTAATCCATTAAATAAAAATTAATAAAATTACGGGTTATTACATTTTCACCATTGATCAGTAAGCTCACTAACCATTATTATCTCAAAATCGCTCTTCATCTCCTCCTCAAAAGTGTGAGCATGTCGGGAGCACGTGGATCCAAATGCCATGTCGTCTTGCTTAGGTACCTAAGTGGAGGAAACCTTTAATTTCCATTTTCATTGTTGGATCTAGTCGTAGCATTTGAAGCATTCTGAAAAGGCATAGACATCCTTTGAAATTCTTCCATTAAGCTTTGAGAAGTCACGACTAGGAACTCAACTTGCTCTCTAAGACTAGCAGTGTCACTATAACGGTGTATGGGAGTATGTGCACATTTAGTTCTCCCTAACTTGTAGCAAAATACCTTAAGTTGGCCTCTTATTTTGCAATAGGTGCATACATACTTGTTTTGGTCTCCTTAGTTTGCTCATTTAGGTTGAGCTTTCTTTTGTGGTTTAGTTCGAGGCCCATAAGTATCTACCACAAATTTAAGAATCAATTTCGGTACGGAATGTGGGAAGTAAATGTACTGTCGTAACCTATTCCTTGCCTCTCCCTAAATCCTAAGCATGACCAAGGAACATCTTACCAATCTTCTTTGATGTATACTTTATAGTAACATTGACCTCTCGGGCACGTTCGAGATATTTCTCGAGTTGGGATACAAGGGCTTCAAGTTTCTCAAGATTCTCCAATGAAGCAGGAAGATCTCTGGTAAGACTAGCCACTTTATTAGTCAAATCACCATTTTTCCTATCCACTAAAACGATTCTCTCTCCCCAAAACACTCTCATCGAGGACTCGCACTCTCTCGACTCTATCAACTCCTTCTGTAAACCTAAAACCCTAAGAGCCAAATTTAATTTTGTTTTTTTATTTTAAGTGACTCGGTAGAAAGTTCGGCGAAAGTACGTTGAAGGTCACTCTCTCCCTCACTCAAAACGTCATCTCCCTTGCTCTCCCTCGAATGACTAAACTTACTGTCGAGGTCATCACATTTAGCAACTTCCTCATTGACGTTAGGTGTACTCAATGTGCTAATATACCTGGCCATGACAGCGGTGAAGTTACATCCATGCGGTGATTCGTCCTTGGAATCCACCAACTCGACATCGCTATCACTAAGGGTGGCATTGAAGGACACTTTGCCTTTACCTTGTCTTTTTAACCTCGTAGCACACTCGTGAGGTTTATGACCCTTACCCTCGCACTCATAGCATCTCTCTTTAGGCCTGTAAACGGATCGGATTCGGACCGGATCAGGCCAATCCGAATCCGAATCCGTTTATGTTAAATGGATTCGGATCCGATCCGATTATCCGACGGATTATCTGTTAAGGTTCCGAATCCGATTTGTTTAAAATCCGTTAATCCGATCCGTTTATCCGATCCGATCCGATTAATTATTTATTTATTTTGATTATGATTTTCATTAAAAAAATGTATTTTTAAGTTAAAATTACATTTTTTAACCACTTAATTTGCAACATTTTTTTATGTCATAATGATAGTTTCAAATCCGATTTTTATTTTCATCCCTTATTTCATAAATTTAATTTGCAAATGTTTCCAAGATGAAAGTCCAAAATTTATTCTTAGATTTAATTTCCAAATGTTTCCAAAATCAAACTAACACCAAGATAGAAGTCCACCATTCAAATATTAAACACACCATCCATCACAAATAAACCCCAGATAAAATTCAACAACATTCAAAATCTAAAAATTACAAACATGACTTGGATAAAAGTTCAAATCAAAATACACAACCATCTTCACTTCAACTTTCTCCTTCAAAGCCACCCTGAAAAACAAAAGAAAATAATGAACATTTATCCTTCAAACATAAATACAAATATTAGATAACATATGTTAAAAAATAAAAGAAAATAATGAACTTACTTGGTGATTATCTTCTTCTATGCTACCACTGAACAAACCTTATGATTCTTGAACCGCTGAAACAAATATTATAAAGATTTAGATATTTGAAGAAAAGAAAAAACATTAAAATAATGACAAATTAAATAACTACTTACTTGACATATTTTGTGATTCTATCCAATCCGCAGTGGTAACTAAAGCTTCAACAATCTCGGGAAGCAAAGATGCACGTGTCTCATCAATAACTCTACCTCCAATACTAAAGGCAGACTCGGAGGCAACTGTAGTTGCCGGGATAGCTAAAATATCACGTGCAATTTGTGCCAAGGTAGGAAGCTTACCACTACACATTTGCCACCACGTCAAAATGTTAAAATGTTCTTCTCTTTGGTAAACAGGTTCTTCCAAGTATTGATCCACCTCGGTTTTTTGAAAAGCATTAACATTGGCGGATTGATTATACCAAGCACCAAACTCCGAATCCTCATCAATCACACTAAGACCCCCTGTGTGAGATGTACTACTCCCAATTCCATCAATCACATCTCGAGTCCCCATTGAACCCACACCAAAAGAATTATTACCCCCGTACCCTAAATATAAATCCATAAAAGCACTACGCACTCTCCCCACATAACTACTAGCACGAACACCATAGATTTTATTATAATAGAACTCAACATACGCCATCTTACACCTCGGATCAAGCACAACAGCAATAGCCAACACTAAACTACATTCATCCCAATACTTTTCAAACTTTTCCCTCATTGGGATAGACATCAAACGAAGGCACTCATGCTCACTTTCCTCCAAACTCATCAACATTAATTGAATTTTACAAACATCGACAAAGAAAACATTTGCAGTCGGAAAATTTGTACCACTAAAATGGCGTGTAGCATCATAGAATTTTTTCAAACAACCGCAAACCAATTTTGCCACCCCCCACTCATCTTCGGATGGACAATGTTTGTAATTTTTATCAATTTGTGCCAAGCGAGTAAATGCTTCTTGCAAATCTAAAGCCGTTTCAAGCATTAAGTACGTGGAGTTCCAACGATTAGGTACATCCATAGGAACTTGTTTTTTACTCCTTAACTTGCTTTGATTGCATGCAACATCAAATTTTTGTTTTCCATATGGTGACTTGTGCAAATATCTAATAGTGTCTCTAATGCTAAGAATAAGACCCCCAATCACTTTCAACCCATCTTGAACAATCAAATTAAGAATATGGGCACTACAACGAACATGATACAAATCACCACCCAAACAAAGCAAAGATTTATTACTCAACCAACTTCTTAAGTGCCTAACCATTACATCATTAGCACCCGCATTATCCACCACCATTGAAAATATATTTTTATCCAAATTCCATTCCAAAATCAAATCCAAAATGAACTTAAACAATGTTTCACCATCATGTGGGTATTCAATACACCTATAGTTAATGATTTTCTTTTGTAAAACCCATTTATCATCAATGTAATGCGCCGTCAAACAACAATAGGCAATATTTTGATGGTCGGAAGTCCATAAATCCGTAGTCAATGTTACTTTAGATGAGTGACTTTCCAAAACATTGTAAAGTTTCATCTTTTCTTTTCCATGCAACTCCATAATATCAGACCTAATGGTGTTTCTTGACACTAACTTAAATTGAGGATTTAGGCCATTACAAAACTTCTCAAAAAATTCATGCTCCACCATGTTAAATGCATAATTATGTTTCACTATCATTATAGCAAGGTCCCTCCTACTTCTTTTCTGATCAAACTTAAAGGTTTCAATTTTTATGGTGTCATCCGCAATTTTTTTAGAAGCTTTTATCATTTGTTGAGAAATGTCGGTTTGAGAACCCGTACACCTAGTTATATGGGACCTAAGGTGACTAGTCCCTTTACTACTATCCCCAACAAATATTTTTTTGCAACGACCACATTTGGCCTTGTCTTCACCTTTAGCATCTTTAAATTTAACAAAAACAGTCCATACCGATGATGTATGGCGCCTAGTCCTCTTTGATGGTCCTTGCTCATCGTCTTGTTGTTGGCTATCAACGTCGATCAAATCATTTCCACCCACACCGCTCGAATTTTGACAAGGATCCAATGAAGACATACCTACCAAAAAAATAGTGAATACATTAATTTGGGACTGAAAAAACATTGATATAAGAAAAAATTGATTGAAAAAATTCAGTTATAAGAAAAACATATGTGTAGTTATTAAAAATTCAGTTATAAATGTGTTATTAAAAATTCAGTTATAAGAAAAAAATTGATTATTATAAATGTATATATTATATACCCAATGTATATATTGTAATCACATTATTAATTTTTTTTAATAAAACAGTTTTAAATAAAATCTATCGTTTTTTTTAAAAGTTCAAACAAAATCTATAGATTTTTTAAATAAAATCTACAGACTTTTTGTCAAACAGTTTATAATAATATCTACAGATTTTTAAAATAAAACCTACAGTTATTTTAGATGTGTAGTTACAAAAAAAAAACACTAATATAATGAAACCTACAGCGAAATCTGATTCAGATGTGTAGTTACAAAAAAAAACATAGAAATTATTTTACACTATCATAATGAATCAGTAGAAGAAATCAGTAGAATAAATTATTTTACACTATTATAATGAATCAGTACAAGTCTACAATGAATACAAATATGCGGATGTGTGAGGAAGAAGAAAAAAAATAAAAACATACCTGCGGATCTGATCTGAGTTGATGGCCGGATCGGATGTGTGAGATGATGGACGGACCCGGATGTGTGAGAGTGAGAGGAGAGGAGGATGTGTGATGCGCCGCCGCTCAGCTGGTTTAGAAATTAGGTTTAGGTTTTTGTTTGTGTTTTTGTAAATGTGTAAATGTGTAGTGTGCGTGTGTTTATGTTGTGTGCGTGTGTTTATATTTTGTGTGGTTGTGGTCGTGTGATGACTGAGTGGGAGGAGGGAGACAGACTCTGTGTGCGTGTGTTTATGTTGTGTGCGTGTGTAATTTTTTTTTTATATATATTATTATATCAATAAATTGTATGATATATTAATAATAATAATATATATATAAAAAAAATATTATATATATATAATATATATATATATAAATATTAATCGGATCGGATCGGATTATTAACGGATCGGATCATATGAATCCAAATCCGCTCCATTTAATAAACGGATAATCGGGTAATCGGGTAATCGGATTTCTGGCTTGATCCAAATCCGTATAAATGGATCGGATTCGGATTCTGATTCGGATAAAATCCGATCCATTGACAGGCCTATCTCTCTTCATCTTTCTTAGGGTACTCCCCTCTCGCTTTTTTAAAATTTTTGTTGCACGATTTATACTTTTTATCTTTCTAAAAACTTTTTTTTCTTTGGAAGATTTTATTTTCTAAGCTTGAGAATTTTTTTTGAAAAAAGATCAAGATCATTGAGATCAAAATCATACTTGGAGTAATAAGAAACCAACTCTTTATTTTTAGATTGAACTTTCAAAGTAGTTCCCTTTTACTTTGGTTTGACAGTTTTGGAAAACACATCGATTTCATAAGTTTGAAAGTCTCCTACGAGTTTTTATAACTTAAGCGTAACTAAAATTCCCAACGAATTAAATACAATGACCTTAGGAATAAAGCGAGATGGAAGGGGTCTTAAAATATTTTTCAAAACGTGTGTCTCAAAATTTCTCTCACCCAAATAGAAACTGAAGTTAATGATATCAGGCAATCATGCATAAAATTCATGAAATGACTTGGTCTCTATCATTGTAATAGTCTCAAATTGTGTGATGAGATTTTGAAGATTCTAAGCTTTCACAACATTGGTACACTCATGAGTGAGTTGGAGGATATCCCACTCTTCCTTAGATATGGTGCACGTTATGATCGGTAGAACTCGTTAGGGGTGACGGCTCCAGAAACTGCACTTAAACTGCATTAGTTAAAATTATTCCATTTTAGTTATTCCTCCATCTACGTGGTTATGGGTTTAGGACTTATGGCATCACCATTAGTCACATTGGATGGTGTCCACCCTCTTTCACAAACAAGCCATACACGCTCGTCAATCGCTTTTAAAGCCAACCTCAATCGAGCTTTCCAATAAGCATAATTAGACCATCGAAAATAAGTAGCCCATTATACAAATTATCCATAAAAATCCAAATTTAAAAGATCACACAAAAACTTAGTGTAACCCGCTCTGATACCAATTTGAGAAAGAAGGGTCTCTTTAGACCAAACACACATATTCGCTTTTAACAGGTTTTATCTTGATTTAATTTAATGAACATGCCGATTAATTATGAAGCCAAATTCTAAACCAACCACCACGAAGAAGAATTTGAGGAAAAATCCCTTTCGGGAAAAATCTATATTTCATTACTATTAAAGAATTTGACGGACACGAGACGAATTACAAACTACTTAGAGATAAATTAAGTACAACGCAGAGATGTCTTCAAATCTTCAACACATACGACACAGTCCAGCACCATCCACAGCAAGCAGCTCTTACCGCTGTTTCCACTAATCAGCCCCAGGAATATTCAATTCCTTTCTTCTTAAGCAGTATAGCCTCGACTCCACAATTCAGCAATAGAGACAATCTCTACAAGGGTTTTAGAACTTGAAAGATTTTCTTGTTGACTTGGAAAAGTGATATTAAAAAATTCAAGAGGTTTGGATTAAAAAAGGATAGAGTTTGATTGTGTACTCATTCGAACAAACTAGTACCTCATTCAAACGTGGTACCTCATCTCGTTCAAACATGTTTTCGATAAAACTTCGAACGATATTCCAGAGCGTACCAAAAAGACGACGTTCCATATCTCATTTGAACTTGGGAAATCATTCCAAGGACATGGCTCATATCAATCTCGTTCTAACGAGTTAGCGAAATTTTAAAAGTTCTTTTTTTTAAATCATTTTAAAATATTTTGAAAACCTTTTTAAATAAAACTCTTTTAAGATAACCCCTGGATAATTGAAGTCTTTACCAAACCAACTCATAACCATTCTTAATGTTGTTGAGATGAACGATCTTCAATCTCCCAAATGTCATCAACTTCTTCTCTCTGAATACGTGGAAGTAGTCATGAATGTGCAGCGGGTGTAACAGCATATGCCAAAATGAAAATAAAAATAAAATGAGCAATTATAAAACTTTATCTTACAGTTGTGTGGAAACAATATGTCTACTAAGCATCGCAAGTGAACTATATAGAGGGTAACGAAGAAGCTCAATTTATCAGGGAAGCAAAAATAAAGAACAAAAAGAGAAAGTTTAAACGAGAGGATCCACCCGCATTGACTTGCTTTGTTGAGGATGCAATTAGTTGTTATAACACCATAATTATAGATGGTTTAGTTTTTCCACCAAAGAACTCTCCACCTTGTCCTCTCAGGGAATACGTGCAAGATGACCCTAAATATTGACATATAGATTGGCGGGTTTGTCATCCAACGATTCCATGTTTAACTTTAAGAAGGATCATCAACAAGTACATGTTGGATGGATCCTTACAGATCCCTCAAGGCAATGTCAACAACTATCCTCTTCCAGCTCATGGGTCATATATGGTGGTTATTTTTTATGAGGAGCAGAATATCAAAAGATATATTAATAGAGAGAGGATGAAGAGTTCTAGTTGATATATGATAAATATTTGGTAATAATAGCCAACATGGTCATTGCCTACGACGAACCAAGTGTCAGAGATAGTGAGAAAGTTTACCATACAGAAGAATATGAGGTAAGTCCCGGCCTCGTATATTAAGTTGCATCAAAGCCACCAAATTTTTTATGGTTCTTTGATCAAGTTGGTATGCCCCATGACAGTCGTTTGGAGATCATGCATGCGATTTTGGACATAGCTAGAAAAAATGTTATTTATTCACTCAGATGGAAAGGGCATATGGTAGGTTGATACAACGGATATCTGATATAACTTCCTCATATGCAGTTAAATCAATCAAGTTCCCTTATAATAGGATTTTGTATGCAAGTTCATTAGGTATTTCAATGTTAGGATAGTTGTGAGCAACCTCACATCACATGTAAAGTTCTATGTGATTGAGTCAGCCACCTCCCATTATCTTTTGATGAAAGACTTTGGATGCACAAGCACGGTTCGGTCCCTTAGGCTTACCATCAGTGTGTTAATGCCATTGTTAAATAAACTTAGGCTGTGATCTGAGCAACCGATAAGCCATTTTCCAAGGAGGAAACACAATTGGTAGATATTGCCTTTTATAGAGAGTTGAACGAAGATATGCGCATTTTGATAAGGCGTATCAAATGGGTAAGAGTGCCTACCGTCAAGGATAGGTTATGACCTATAGTGAATTGAGAAAAAAGCTGATGGAGGTTGAGAAGTTGAGCAATTGAATGAGCTTATTCTTCGAACCCGTGTTATCTCTAAACAATTGATAAATAGAATGCAACCAAGGATTGACCCAATTGAGAAATAAGTGAGACGCTAGAGTGCATTAAGTAGGATTTACAAACCAAGTAGGGAGTAGGTGGAAAGCTCTAAGAAGAGGAAGGAACCTACACCTCCTAAGCTAGTATATAAATAAGTTTTTCTTAATAATGGAAGGGTGGTCTATCACCTTTGAGGGTGTGAGCTGGAAGTTAATTTTACTGAGGAGGTTGGCCCGGAGTATGAGTGTTTTTTGATATTTAATCAAGGGTAATTTATTTTCATTGATGATTCCAACATCCAGGAGTTTTTTGAAGATATTAAAAAAGAGTCCGAGTTTATGCAAGATCACCCAAATCTCCAAGTACAAGAGTTGGAGCATATTTATCTAGCAGAGGATGGAGAAGAACTAATGCCAATATTCATTTCGAAGGACCTGGAAGATGCAAAGAAACTAGAGTTGATCAAGATCATTAAATAATACAAAGGTGTCTTTATGTGTAACTACACTAAGATGTCGGGGTTAGACCAAGATATGAGTTGTCATAAGTTGAATATCTTGCGATCGACAATCTGAATAAATTAGGTAACCAGAACGTACAACCCTGAGCTGGATCTTAAGATAAAGGATAAGGTGGGATGTCTATTGGCTTAACATCCATTTTGTCTTTATAGCATTGTGATGTTGGGGAATAAAGAAAAAATACAAATTCATATTTGTGTGAATTTTAGAGATCTTAACATAGCTTGACCAAAAGATGAGTTCCCTCTACCATCATTTGATAGATTGATCGATTTAACAACTGGACACGAGATATACAAGTCTGTAAATGGTTATGTAGGTTATAGCCAGATCAAGATGGATCCAACTGACACAGAGAAAATATCTTTTAGTCCCCCCTTAGGCAACTTTAGTTATAACGTTATGCCTTTTGTTCAAAAAATACGGGGGCAACCTACCAGAGAACAATGATAGTCATTTTTCATGACCTCTTTCATGAAATTTTGAAGTTTTATATGGATGATTTGGTCATCAAGTTGAAGAAGGAAGGTTCACACTTAGTTGATTCGAGAAGAGTCTTTAAAAAGTGCTGGAAATACAAGTTAAAAATGAACCCACTCAAGTGTACCTTTGCTGAGGGGTTTGTAGTGGATCTGCTAGGGGTTAAGATGAACCAAAATAAGCAGAAATCCATCCTTGGCATGCCTTATCCAAAGACTCAGAGGGATTTAAAATGTTTCGTTGGAAAGATTTCCTGCCTAAGAAGATTTGTCCCAGGTCGATATGCTATCACTCATCCTTTGATGTAGCTGTTGTGAAAGACCATAAGGTTTATATTGGAGTAACTACACCAGGATGCATCTAAAAAGCTTACAAGATTTCTCACATCCCCACAAATGATGATTCCACCTAGATTTGGAATACCTTTTCTTCTCTATCTTACCTCCACCATGAGATCTATCGCTGCACTTTTGGGATGAGTGGTTGATGAACAAGAGAGACAGGTTTACTATCAAGTTGAATTCTCCATAGTCCCGAGGAAAGGTATACTAGCATAGAAAGGCACTATTTGTCTATCTCTTTGTTGATAAAAAAATTAGACATTATATGTTATTTTTCATTATCCATATAGTGACAAGATGTGATCTAATTAAGTATTTGCTAATGCAAAGAGTTTTAATTGGGAGAGCAACAAGGTGGTCCCTCATTCTCTTAGAGTATGTTTTGAAATGTGTGGTCCCTCGTGCAATTAAGAGACAAGCCTATGCATATATTTCGAACATTTTTCCTTTGAGTTTATTCGAGCTACCTCATGAGGACAAACAAGCTGACGATTTACGAACAAGTCTTTGTGAGGTAGATCTGGAAGAACGGTCTATGAAGTTTGATGGTTTATCTCCTAAAGGCAAATGAGGAGCAAGTGTTGATACTAAATTTAGTCTGCTGACATGGACCAATCACTTGAAGACACATGTCAACCTACGTGGAAATTACAAAAACTTCCAACTGACAACATACTGCCACCGAGCTACTCAATCGCCCCTAGCAACTCAGGTATACCGAGCAGCTTAGGCGGTCCAAGTAACTTAAGCGTACCGAGCAACTTAGGCGGTCCGAGCTACTTAATTAAAAGATAGCTATGCATTAAATGCGCATTATTATCATACAGATGTATATGTCTACTGGATAACAACGCATTATTATTTCATATGTACAACCTCAAGGCTATAAATACATTGTAACCTCCTCATAAGAGGGGGACTCTGGATTTCTTGATAAACCACTTATCGAGAATTCTAGGCAAACAGTCAGCAATACAAAAATAGTGGACGTAGACCATTCTCATACGGCTGAACCACTTTAAAAATCCTTTTGTTTTATTTATTTATTACCTTATTTATCTATGGTTGACTAATTAGATATAATCTAGTTTTTTACATCAACAGATTGGTGCCGTTTGTGGGAAATGACTGTACTTAGCGTTTTTCACCAAAATAATTCATCATCAATAGCTGATAATCCAGAATCCAGTGATCGAAACACTGAAATCCCTCCAAACCTTTCTACTCCCCCAAATGTTCAATATCTAGAGGGTATAATGGCTAATTTAGCCCAAGGCCAAACGTCCATGCAAGAAATCATGCGTCAACTTATATAAATTGTTCAAGGCGGAGTGCCAGCCCAATCAGGACAACGAAGTGTTCAGAGAAATACCCATTTACCCTATTCACGAACTAGGAGAATGCTATTCCCAGAAGAATCTAAATTTAGACGCACCGAATCATATCGTACTAAGAGATCTAATGATCTTTCTTATCAACCTGGTCGAACTTCATCAGTACGAGCTACAGATTCTCAACGAAACGTCACTCTATCTCCAGAAAGGACTAGTGCTCTAGAAAGGTTAAGTAGAGTCTCTACTTTTGATCATTTGGGACCTAAGAGGAATAGAAGTCCTCCTAGGATTGCGTCGAGGAACTCCCCACGACCATCCGATCTAAGGGAAGGTTCTGCCCAATCACGACCAACAGCTCGATCCTAAGAGAAAAACTCAATGCGATCAGTTGCTCGAAAAAATATCCCCGAGCTGGGAAACGATGCATGGAAGGGCTCTATTCAAAGGTTGGAGGATAGACTAGGGGAAATGGCTAAGTCCAAGAATCCTCTACAAAGAACTTTTGTCCAAGGGACACCATTTGTACAGGCAATTGTGGATTTTCCCACACCATCAAAATTCAAAGCTCCTATGGTGACGCTTAAATATAATGGAAAAACTGACCCTGTCCTTCATATAGAACAATACCAAGCAGGTACCGATATCTATGCAGTTCTAGATGAGATGAGATGCAGGGCATTTTCAGGACCTCTTACCGGATCAGCTTAGATATGGTACAACAACCTTCCTCAGGGGAAAATTGAGACTTTATTTCAACTGACAGAGCTCTTTATCGGGAACTTATATTTTAGAGCGAAGCCAGTCAAACGAGTAGCACACTTGCTGAGTGTTAGACAGAAGGGAGGTGAAAGCACCAGGGCCTATATTACTCATTTCAATAACGAGAAACTTGAAGTAATTGATTACGAGGAGAAAATAACAATTACTGCTCTGATGAGGACTGTTGCCAGATAAGTTGCACTACACTTTAGCCAAAGATTCGCCTAGGACCATGGTAGAACTGATGGAAAAGGCAGCCAAAATCATGAATGTCAAGGAAGCTATGGCTTCGAAGAAGAATGCCGACACTAAGGAGACCAAGGTGGAAGATGGTATAACCAAAAAGAAGGATCAGAAGAACAATGGTGGCAACAAGCAGTCGAAAAGAAAGCAAGCACTGGAGCAGATGAAGAAATTTGGAAATTACACTCCTTTAAAGGTAGATATAAATCACATTCTGGAGGAGATCAAGAATAGCGAGGAGCTAGCCTGGCCAGCAAAAATGAAGGCAAATCCTGACAGAAGAGACAAGTCCAAATATTGCGAATTCCATAAAGACCATGGTCATACGACCAAACATTGCATATCTTTTCAGAATAAAATTGAAGCACTCATCAGCGAGGAAAATTGGCTAAGTATGTTGATCGCCAAAGTGGTGGAAAGACCAACGACCGAGGAAGGCAAAGATCAAAATCTCCTCGTCGAGCAAAAGAAGAGAAGAAGAGAGACCACGAAGATGATCCAGAAGATGACCTCGATCTCCCTAAAAGACCAAGACAACCAGAGCGAGAGGTATTTTCAATCCATTTTGGGTCATTTGAATGTAATGTTATTACAGGTGGAGATGCAGGAAGTGGAGATCTTACTGCGGAGAGAAAAGCTTACCTCAATGAGGCTCAAGCCTGCTCGTACATATAGCGAATAAACTTGGCAGAAGATGATCGCCGAGGAAGGTGCATAAAGACAAACTAGTCATCGATTTCTCTAAAAATGACCTGGCAAGTGTACTATATCCTCATGATGACCTATTGGTGATCAAGATGAGAATGAAGGAAGTGGTGATTTCACAGGTACTGGTGGATAATGATAGCTCAGCAGACATCATGTTTTACCCATGTTTTGATAGTTTGAATATGAAATTATCCCAATTGGAGCCCTATCATAGAACTCTCCTCGGTTTTACTGGCGAAAAGGTTTTTCCACTTGGGACGATCAAGTTAGATATGCTTATCGGTACATGGCCTGCTTGTCGAACAGAAAGAGTATGCTTTTTTGTAATAGATAAAAATGTCCAACCAGTTGACAATATCATCATGGGAAAGGTAGGTCTGAAGAAGTTCGAAGCAGTGCCATCTACTGTACATCAATGTTTAAAATTCCCAACCAGCTTTGGAGTAGGAATGGTAAAAGGTGACCAGAAAGTAGTTCGATAATGCTACTATTCATTTGCTGAACAAGAGGAACGTGAAGAATCCAGAAAGAAGACTACTACCACTACACCAAAAATGCTAATCTGGCACGGTTGGACAAGGAGAATCTGACACGATTTAAATCCGTGCCAGATTTTGGCACGGTTTATTACTAATCTGGAACGGTTTAAAATCGTGCCAAAATCTGGCACGAATTTAAACCGTGCCAAAACCGTATCAAATTTGGAAAGATTATATAGAAAAATAAAAAAATAAAATCAATTAACTTTTCATTTGGATCCATCTTGTTTCCTTCCCCGCTCACTCTCCCGCCTACTCATCCTGTCAAGCCCGATTCTCTCTTTCCTTCATCCTCGACATCTCTCTTCTTTACCCATGACCCAATGTTTGCTTGCTGACCACAAAAGACCCCTAGGGTTTTAGTTGCTTTAAGGGAACCAAACGCTGGTAGCAAACTTATTCTGGTCCGGAGAGGTATCCCGAATTGTCGGTGCCGCAAGGGGTGGGGCCGTCACCAGACGATGTCGCAGGGCACCACTTCTCTCTCTTTCTATGTCTTTCCTAATATTGTTGGGACCCGAGTCTCTTCCCAACTGTCTTGCAATGTTTGTGGGTGGTTGGGGGCCTAGGGTCTGGATCTTGCAAGGATGGAATTGATTTTGGTGAAGGTTTTGGCAAATAAATTAGACCGGGGCAGCTGGAAATTTGGGGATTGGGTATGATGAGGTACCTGTGAAGAGCAGGAGGTGGTGAGAGGGTGGTCTAGCACCAGGGATGGTGGTGGGAGCGTGAATCAGTTGTTGTAGGTGATGATGATGATGGGTGTTGTTGTATTTAGGAGTATTACAAAGGGATGTTATTGCGGTTTGATTCATGGGTATTGGAATATGAAACTTTTAGGTATGTGATTCATTGTGAACTTAAGGTTTAATGAGTTTTCATATTTGAAAACTTTATGATTCATTATCTCTGTATATTGTTTTGCAGATTGTAGGTATTCGAGCTTGAAGCTTGAAATGAAGGTATAAGATACATTATGAGTTAAATTGTTATTTTGGTTATTATTTTCAAAGTTTGGTCTACATTTTTTTGAGTTTCTAAGACTTCGTATATTTGATTAATGCTTGGATATATTTTTAAGCTCATATCTGGGATTTTGTTTCTGTCTTAGACGAAAAAATGTCAAATAGTGAGTGGCCTTCACATGTTTGATAAAATGTCAGTTAGTCAGGTGCAACAACCACCCTCACAATTAGATTAATCCATGGCCTTTATGCTCAGAGAGCACTTTCATGGTTATTGAATGTATTTGGTGTTTTACATTTTACATAACCTACAAGACGATCCTTTCCCCATTATATCTTTGTTGACCATGTATTACGATTTTTGTTTATTTCAACTGTTTTTTATGTGGGAGTATTTTCCAACTATTTTGATCTTTATTGAAATAGTATTGATTTTAAATAAAACAAGAGTGTTAGTTGCCTATGTAATGTAACGATGTTGGTAGTGGAGTGGCCATGGAATAAATTCATTAAAGTATCAAGATTAGATTGTATTGAATGAGTTGATAAATTCAGTAATTCGTTAGAAGAGACACCAAGTTGGGTCCACTGGGTAGTAGAGGATTTGAGGTCCCATAACTTGCGAGGGATTTTAAAATGCCTTGTTGCCATGGTCATGTTTTAGGCGCAGTGCCTTTTTATTCTATATAGTGTTATCAATGACATTTTCTCTTTAATCAAGTTCTAATATGGCACGCTTAGGCAATGAGAATCTGGCACGATTTAAAACCGTGCCAGAATCTCTATCTCTCTCTTTGTATCACCCCTTGCGTTATATGAAATTCAAGGAGCTCTACCTTGGTGTGTGTGCTGGGAATTGGGGAAAGAGCCATACGTGTGTGTGTGAACTAGATCTGTTTCTTTATTCTAATTGGATGAGATGTAAATTTTGTTCAATTTATGAGTATCATGAGAAAACTACAAACGTAAACTCCTAATGAAAAAAACTATATATATCTTACATATATATTGTTCTAATGTATTGTTTCTCTAATTGTGATTTTGCTGCTCTAGGTGGATCCAAAAATGGTGAAAATGATGAACAACATGCAGAAGACGCAGTGTTATGCCCGGAGACGGGTGGAGTGGTCAAAGGGAAGATAGTGTTTTGCAAGGGTGCATTCATGTTGTCATTCAGGTTGTGCTTTTCTCCTTGGATAGTATAGTTACATTTGATTGATTTAGTAGATAATATTGGTATGCTATTTTGGTGCTCATGTTGAATTTTCTAATCATTTTGCAGAGGGGGAACTTCAACTAGTTGGAAATTCAGTCCCAGATTTTGAGGCAGAGGTTATATTTAATCAAGAATTCATCAAAGAAACGTATAACATAATTATGAAATATTAATTTCCATGTCCGATGCATATGAACAGTACTTTTTACTTAGTTAAATAGTGGTTTGGCACTTGGGGACCTAGTTATCATAGTAGGTCCAGTAAGAGGCACGAACACCTCGCATGGGACCAATGTAACTTGTAGGAACTGATCGCGTAGTCCCGGGTCTCCCGGTATGAGAATACGAAGATAATTTGTAAAAATTAACACTTAGACTTAAAAACAAGCCGTTAAAGGGTGAAAACCTAAACAACCCCCAAACGGACCCGCAAGAGGCACGAACACCTCGCACGGGACCAATGTAGCTTGTAGGAACTGATCACGTAGTCACGGGTCTCCCGATTTGAGAATATGACGATAATTTGCCAAAATAACACTTAAAACTAGGCCATTAAAGGGTGAAAACCCAAACCAGCCCCCAAACGATCCCGTAAGAGGCACAATAACCTCGCACGGGACCAATGTAGCTTGTAGGAACTGACCGCGTAGTCGCGGGTCTCCCGGTTTGAGAATACAACAATAATTTACAAAAATAACACTTAGACTTAAAAACAAGCAGTTAAAGGGTGAAAACCTAAACCAGCTCCCAAACGGACCCGTAAGAGGCACGAACACCTCGCACGGGACCAATGTAACTTGTACGAACTGACCGCGTAGTCGCGGTTCTCTCGATTTGAGAATACAACGATAATTTGCAAAAATAACACTTAGACTTAAAAAACAAGTCGTTAAAGGGTGAAAACCTAAACAAACCTCCAAACGGACCCGTAAGAGGCACGAACACCTCGCACGGGACCAATGTAACTTGTACGAACTGACCGCATAGTCCCGGGTCTCCCGGTTTGAGAATATGACGATAGTTTGCAAAAATCATCACTTAAACTTAAAAACAGGCCGTTAAAGGGTGAAAACCCAAATCAACTCCCAAACGAACCCGTAAGAGGCACGAACACCTCGCACGAGACCAATGTAGCTTGTAGGAACTGACCGCATAGTCGCGGGACTCCTGGTTTGAGAATACGACGATAATATGAAAAAATCAACACTTAGACTTAAAAACAAGCCGTTAAAGGGTGAAAACCTAAACCAGCACCCAAACGGACCCGTAAGAGGCATGAACACCTCGCACGGGACCAATGTAACTTCTACGAACTGACCGCGTAGTCCCGGGTCTCCCGATTTGAGAATAAGACGATAATTTGTAAAAATCAACACTTCAACTTAAAAATAGGCCGTTAAAGGGTGAAAACAAAACCAACCACCAAATGCCCTTGTAGGAGGCACAAACACCTCGCACGAGACCAATGTAACTTGCACGAACTGATCGCGTAGTCCCGGGTCTCCCGGTTGGAGAATATGACGATAATTTGCAAAAATCAACATTTAAACTTAAAAATAGGCCGTTAAAGGGTGAAAACCCAAACTAGCTCCCAAACGGACCCGTAAGACGCACGAACACCTCGCACGGGACCAATGTAGCTTGTACGAACTGATTGCGTAGTCGTGGGTCTCCCGGTTTGACAATACGACAATAATTTACAAAAATAACACTTAGACTTAAAAACAAGCCGTTAAAGGGTGAAAATCAAAACAAGCCCCCAAACGGACCCATAAGAGGCATGAACACCTCGCACGGAACCAATGTAAGTTGTACGAACTGACCGCGTAGTCCTGGGTCTCCCGGATTGAGAATATGACGATAATTTGTAAAAATCAACATTTAACTTAAAAACAGGCCGTTAAAGGGTGAAAACCTAAACCAGCCACCAAATACCCCTGTAGGAGGCACGAACACCTCGCACGGGACCAATGTAGCTTGTAGGAACTGACCGCGTAGTCGCGGGTCTCCCGGTTTGAGAATACGACGATAATTTGTAAAAATTAACACTTAGACTTAAAAACAAGCCATTAAAGGGTGAAAACCTAAACCAGCCTCCAAACGGACTCGTAAGAGGCATGAACACCTTGCACGGAACCAATGTACCTTGTACAAACTGACCGCATAGTCCCGGGTCTCCTGGTTTGAGAATATGACGATAATTTGCAAAAATCAACACTTCAACTTAAAAATAGGCCGTTAAAGGGTGAAAATAAAAACCAGTCACCAAATCCCCCTGTAGGAGGCACGAACACCTCGCACGAGACCAATGTAACTTGTATGAGCTGATCGCGTAGTTCCGGGTCTCCCGGTTGGAGAATATGACGATAATTTGCAAAAATCAACACTTAAACTTAAAAACAGACCGTTAAAGGGTGAAAACCCAAACTAGCTTCCAAACGGACCCGTAAGAGGCACGAACACCTCGCACGGGACCAATGTAGCTTGTACGAACTGACCGCGTAGTCGCGGGTCTCCTCATTTGAGAATACGACGATAATTTGCAAAAATAACACTTAGACTTAAAAACAAGCCGTTAAAGGGTGAAAACCTAAACCAGCACCCAAACGGACCCGTAAGAGGCATGAACACCTCGCACGGGACCAAAGTAACTTATACGAACTGACCGCATAGTCCCGGGTCTCTCGGTTTGAGAATATAACGATAATTTACAAAAATCAACACTTCAACTTAAAAAAGGCCGTTAAAGGGTGAAAACCAAAACCAACCACCAAATTCCCCTGTAGGAGGCACGAACACCTCGCACGAGACTAATGTAACTTGTACGAACTGATCGCGTAGTCCCGGGTCTCCCAGTTGGAGAATATGACGATAATTTGCAAAAATCAACACTTAAACTTAAAAACAGGCCGTTAAAGGGTGAAAACCCAAACTAGCTCCCAAACGGACCCGTAAGAGGCACGAACACCTCGCACGGGACCAATGTAGCTTGTACGAACTGACCGCGTAGTCGCGGGTCTCCCGGTTCGACAATACGATGATAATTTGCAAAAATAACACTTAGACTTAAAAACAAGCCGTTAAAGGGTGAAAATATAAACAAGTCCCCAAACGGACCCATAAGAGGCATGACCACCTCGCACGGAACCAATGTAAGTTGTACGAACAAATCGCGTATTCCCGGGTCTCCCAGTTTGAGAATATGACGATAATTTGTAAAAATCAACACTTAACTTAAAAACAGGCCGTTAAAGGGTGAAAACCTAAACCAACCACCAAATACCCCTGTAGGAGGCACGAACACCTCGCAAGGGACCAATGTAGCTTGTAGGAACTGACCGCGTAGTCGCGGGTCTCTCGGTTTGAGAATACGATGATAATTCGCAAAAATCAACACTTAGACTTAAAAATAGGCCGTTAAAGGGTGAAAACCTAAACCAGCCCGCAAACGGACCCGTAAGAGGCATGAACACCTCGCACGGGACCAATGTAGGTTGTACGAACTGACCGCATAGTCGCGGGTCTCTCGGTTAGAGAATACGACGATAATTTGCAAAAATCAACACTTCAACTTAAAAACAGGCCGTTAAAGGGTGAAAATAAAAACCAGCCACCAAATGCCCCTGTAGGATGCACGAACACCTCCCACGAGACCAATGTAACTTGTACGAACTGATCGCGTAGTTCCGGGTCTCCTGATTGGAGAATATGACGATAATTTGCAAAAATCAACACTTAAACTTAAAAACAGACCGTTAAAGGGTGAAAACCCAAACTAGCTCCCAAACGGACCCGTAAGAGGAACGAACACCTCGCACGGGACCAATGTAGCTTGTATGAACTGATCGCGTAGTTGCGGGTCTCCCCGTTTGAGAATACGACGATAATTTATAAAAATATCACTTAGACTTAAAAACAAGCCGTTAAAGGGTGAAAATCTAAACAAGCCCTCAAACGGACCCGTAAGAGGCATGAACACCTTGCACGGAACCAATGTAACTTGTATGAACTGATCGCGTAGTCCCGAGTCTCCCGGTTTGAGAATATGACGATAATTTGTAAAAATCAACACTTAACTTAAAAACAGGCCGTTAAAGGGTGAAAACCTAAACCAGTCACCAAATTCCCCTGTAGGAGGCACGAACACCTCTCTCGAGACTAATGTAACTTGTACGAACTGATCGCATAGTCCCGGGTCTCCCAGCTGGAGAATATGACGATAATTTGCAAAAATCAACACTTAAACTTAAAAACAGGTCGTTAAAGGGTGAAAACCCAAACTAGATCCCAAACGGACCCGTAAGAGGCACGAAGACCTCGCACGGGACCAATGTAGCTTGTACGAACTGACCGCGTAGTCGCGGGTCTCCCCGTTTGAGAATACGATGATAATTTATAAAAATATTACTTAGACTTAAAAACAAGCCATTAAAGGGTGAAAATCTAAACAGGCCCTCAAACGGACCCGTAAGAGGCATGAACACCTCGCACGGAACCAATGTAACTTGTTCAAACTGACCGCGTAGTCCCGGGTCTCCCGGTTTGAGAATATGACGATAATTTGTAAAATCAACACTTAACTTAAAAACAGGCCGTTAAAGGGTGAAAACCTAAACCAACAACCAAATGCCCCTGTAGGAGGCACGAACACCTCGCACATGACCAATGTAACTTGTACGAACTGACCGCGTAGTCGCGGTTCTTCTGGTTTGAGAATACGATGATAATTTGCAAAAATAACACTTAGACTTAAAAACAAGCCGTTAAAGGGTGAAAACCTAAACCAACCCCCAAATGGACCCGTAAGAGGCACGAACACCTCGCACATGACCAATGTAACTTGTACGAACTGACCGCGTAGTCGCGGTTCTCCTGGTTTGAGAATACAATGATAATTTGTAAAAATAACACTTAGACTTAAAAACAAGCCGTTAAAGGGTAAAAACCTAAACCAGCCCCCAAACGGACCCGTAAGAGGCACGAACACCTCGCATGAGACCAATGTAACTTGTACGAACTGACCGCGAAGTCCCGGGTCTCTCGGTTTGAGAATACGACGATAATTTGCAAAAATCAACACTTAGACTTAAAAACAAGCCTTTAAAGGGTGAAAACCTAAACCAACCCCAAAATGGACCCGTAAGAGGCACGAACAACTCGCACGGGACCAATGTAACTTGTACAAACTTACCGCGTAGTCTCGGTTCTCCCGGTTTGAGAATACGACGATAATTTGCAAAAACAACACTTAGACTTAAAAATAAGCCGTTAAAGGTTGAAATCCTAAACAAGCTCCCAAACGGACCCGTAACAGGCATGAACACCTCGCACGGGACCAATATAACTTATACGAACTGATCGCGTTGTCTCGGGTCTCCCTGTTTGAGAATATGACGATAATTTTCAAAAATCAACACTTAAACTTAAAAATAGGGCGTTAAAGGGTGAAAACCTAAACTAACTTCCAAACGCCCCTATAGGAGGCACGAACACCTCGCACGGGACCAATGTAACTTGTAGGAACTAACCGCGTAGTCGCGGTTCTCCCGGTTTGAGAACACGACAATAATTTGCAAAAATAACACTTAGACTTAAAAATAAGCCGTAAAATGCTAAAAACTTAAACCAGCCCCCAAACGGACCCGTAAGTGGCACGAACACGTCGTACGAGACCAATGTAACTTGTACGCACTGATCGCGTAGTCGCGGGTCTCCCCGTTTGAGAATACGACGATAATTAGTAAAAATAACACTTAGACTTAAAAACAAGCCGTTAAAGGGTGAAAACCTAAACCAGCACCCAAACGGACCCGTAAGAGGCATGAACACCTCGCACGGGACCAATGTAACTTATACTAACTGACCGCATAGTCCCGGGTCTCCCGGTTTGAGAATATAACGATAATTTACAAAAATCAACACTTCAACTTAAAAACAGGCCGTTAAAGGGTGAAAACCAAAACCAGCCACCAAATTCCCCTGTAGGAGGCACGAACACCTCGCACGAGACCAATATAACTTGTACAAACTGATCGCGTAGTCCCGGGTCTCCCAGTTAGAGAATATGACGATAATTTGCAAAAATCAACACTTAAACTTAAAAACAGGCCGTTAAAGGGTGAATACCCAAACTAGCTCCCAGACGGACCTTGTAGGAGGCACGAACAGCACGCACGGGACCAATGTAGCTTGTACGAACTGACCGCGTAGTCGCGGGTCTCCCGGTTTGACAATACGACGATAATTTTCAAAAATAACACTTAGACTTAAAAACAAGCCGTTAAAGGGTGAAAATCTAAACAAGCCCCCAAACGGACCCATAAGAGGCATGGACACCTCACACGGAACTAATGTAACTTATACGAACTGACCGCGTATTCTCGGGTCTCCCGGTTTGAGAATATGATGATAATTTGTAAAAATCAACACTTAACTTAAAAACAGGCCGTTAAAGGTTGAAAACCTAAACCAACCACCAAATGCCCCTGTAGGAGGCACGGACACCTCGCATTGGACCAATGTAGCTTGTAGGAACTGACCGCGTAGTCGCGGGTCTCTCGGTTTGAGAATACGAGGATCAGTCGCAAAAATCAACACTTAGACTTAAAAACAGGCTGTTAAAGGGTGAAAACCTAAACCAGCCTGCAAACGAACCCGTAAGAGGCATGAACACCTCGCACGGGACCAATGTAGCTTGTACGAACTGGCTGTATAGTTGCGGGTCTCTCGGTTTGAGAATACGACGATAATTTGAAAAAATCAACACTTCAACTTAAAAACGGGCCGTTAAAGGGTGAAAACAAAAACCAACCACCAAATGCCCCTGTTGGAGGCACGAACACCTCGCACGAGATCAATGTAACTTGTACGAACTGATCGCGTAGTTCCGGGTCTCCCGATTGGAGAATATGACGATAATTTGCAAAAACCAACACTTAAACTTAAAAACAGACCGTTAAAGGGTGAAAACCCAAACTAGCTCCCAAACGGACCCGTAAGAGGCACGAACACCTTGCATTGGACCAATGTAGCTTGTACGAACTGACCGCGTAGTCGCGGGTCTCCCCGTTTGAGAATACGACGATAATTTACAAAAATATCACTTAGACTTAAAAACAAGCCGTTAAAGGGTGAAAATCTAAACATTCCCTCAAACGGACCCGTAAGAGGCATGAACACCTCGCACGGAACCAATGTAACTTGTTCGAACTGACCGCGTAGTCCCGGGTCTCCCGATTTGAGAATATGATGATAATTTGTAAAAATCAACACTTAACTTAAAAATAGGCCGTTAAAGGGTGAAAACCTAAACCAACCACCAAATGCCCCAATAGGAGGCACGAACACCTCGCACATGACCAATGTAACTTGTATGAACTGATTGCGTAGTTACGGGTCTCTCGGTTTGAGAATACGACGATAATTTACAAAAATAACACTTAGACTTAAAAACAAGCCGTTAAAGGGTGAAAATCTAAACAAGCCCTCAAACGGACCCGTAAGAGGCATGAACACCTCGCACGGAACCAATGTAATTTGTACGAACTGACCGCGTATTCCCCGATCTCCCGGTTTGAGAATATGACGATAATTTGTAAAAATCAACACTTAACTTAAAAACAAGCCGTTAAAGGGTGAAAACCTAAACCAACCACCAAATGCCCTTATAGGAGGCACGGACACCTTGCACATGACCAATGTAACTTGTACGAACCGGCCGCGTAGTCGCAGTTCTCCCGGTTTGAGAATACGATGATAATTTACAAAAATAACACTTAGACTTAAAAACAAGCATTTAAAGGGTGAAAACCTAAACCAACCCCCAAATGGACCCGTAAGAGGCACGGACACCTCACACATGACCAATGTAACTTGTACGAACTGACCGCGTAGTCCCGGGTCTCCCGGTTTGAGAATACGACGATAATTTGCAAAAACCAACACTTAGACTTAAAAACAAGCCTTTAAAGGGTGAAAACCTAAACCAACCCCCAAATGAACCCGTAAGAGGCTCGAACAACTCGCACGGGACCAATGTAACTTGTACAAACTTACCGCGTAGTCTCGATTCTTCCGATTTGAGAATACAACGATAATTTGCAAAAATCAACACTTAGACTTAGAAACAAGCCTTTAAAGGATGAAAACCTAAACTAGCCTCCAAATGTACCCGTAAGAGGCACAAGCACGTCGCAGGGGACCAATGTAGCTTGTACGAACTGATCGCATAGTCGCGGTTCTCCCGGTTTGCAAAAACAACACTTAGACTTAAAAATAAGCCGTTAAAGGGTGAAATCCTAAACAAGCCACCAAACGGACCCGTAACAGGCATGAACACCTCGCACGGGACCAATATAACTTGTACAAACTGATCGCGTTGTCTCGGGTCTCCCGGTTTGAGAATATGACGATAATTTTTAAAAATCAACACTTAAACTTAAAAACAGGCCGTTAAAGGGTGAAAACCTAAACCAACTTCCAAACGCCCCTATAGGAGGCGGGAACACCTCACACGGAACCAATGTAACTTGTAGGAACTAATCGCGTAGTCGCGGTTCTCCCGGTTTGAGAATACGACGATAATTTGCAAAAATAACACTTAGACTTAAAAACAAGCCGTTAAATGGTGAAAACTTAAACCAGCCCCCAAACGGACCCGTAAGTTGCACGAACACCTCGCACGAGACCAATGTAACTTGTACGAACTGATCGCGTAGTCCCAGGTCTCCCCGTTTGAGAGTATGACGATAATTTGCAAAAATCAACACTTAAACTGAAAAACAGGCCGTTAAAGGGTGAAAACCCAAACCAGCTCCCAAACGGACCCGTAAGAGGCACGAACCCCTCGCACGGGACCAACATAACTTGTACGAACTGACCGCATAGTCCCGGGTTTCCCTGTTTGAGAATACTATGATAATTTTCAAAAATAACACTTAGACTTAAAAATAAGCCGTTAAAGGGTGAAAACCTAAACCAACCCCCAAATGGACCCGTAAGAGGCATGAACACCTCGCACGGGACCAATATAACTTGTACGAACTGACCGCGTAGTCCCGGGTCTCCCGATTTGAGAATATGACGATAATTTTCAAAAATCAACACTTAAACTTAAAAATAGACCGTTAAAGGGTGAAAACCTAAACCAGCTTCCAATTGCCCCTGTAGGAGGCACGGACACCTCTCACGGGACCAATGTAACTTGTAGGAACTAACCGCGTAGTCGTGGTTCTCCCGATTTGAGAATACAACGATAATTTGCAAAAATAACACTTAGACTTAAAAAACAAGCTGTTAAAGGGTGAAAACCTAAACCAGCCCCAAATGGACCCGTAAGAGGCACAAACACCTCGCAAGGGATCAATGTAACTTGTACAAACTAACCGCGTAGTCCCGGGTCTCCCGGTTTGAGAATACGATGATAATTTGCAAAAATTAACACTTAGACTTAAAAATAAGCCGTTAAAGGGTGAAAACCTAAACCAGCTCCCAAACGGACCCGTAAGAGGCATGGACACCTCGCACGGGACCAATGTAGCTTGTAGGAACTGACCGTGTAGTTACGAATCTCCCGGTTTGAGAATATGACAATAATTTGTAAAAATAACACTTAAAAATAGGCCGTTTGAGGGTGAAAATCCAAACCAACCCCCTAACGGACCCGAAAGAGGCACGAACACCTCACACGGGACCAATGTAACTTGTACGAACTAACCGAGTAGTCGTATATGCAATGTTTCTGCTTGTATATGCAATTTTTCTGCTTGAATACGATTTTTTTTAAAAATGACTTGGTTACTAATATCGTATCTTTTTTGTGCCTTATTTTTTTTGTAGGATGACCTTCAATCGTTTGCTTTTATCCGCTTGGAACGCACGAAGAAGTCAATGCTTTACAACAGGGGGATTATTTATGTAGTGTCGTTAATATTCAGGATTCTATTTTTTGTGTTATGGTCGAGCAGGCTTTAGTAGTTTAGTTGTTTATTTTTATGGCCGTGCTGGCTATAGTAGTTTTATTGTCGATTTTATGGCCGTGCGGGCTTTAGATGGGCAGATTTTATGTTAGCAGGTTTTGGAATGCTAAAAAAAAGAGGAAACTCTGCCCAATTTTTTTGTGATCTGGGAACTATTAGCTCTTGTAATTTTTTGAAGTTATTGTCGACTTTTATGGCCATGTGGGCTTTATATTAGTATTAATTGTTGTAATTTTTTGAAGTTTGTATGCACATTAGTTTATCAACAACCTGCGATATTCATAATTTGTGAATTTTCTTGATTTTTTTTTGCAAATAATAAATATTTATCCTATCAGATTTGGAATTTGCAGATTTTTCAGATTTGTTTCCTATTTTTTTTATTAACTGAAAAATCTGGCACGATTTTAAACCGTGCCAAAACAGTGCCAATTTGTAAAAAAGAGAACGCTTATAAAACAAATCTGGCATGCTTTATAACCAGGCCAAAAGAGTGCGATAAAATAGACAATTTGGCACATTTTTGGCATATGCCAAAAGCGTGCCAGATTTAATATCTAGCACGGTTTAAAAGCGTGTCAAAAGCGTGCCAGATAAAAAAAATGGCACAGATTAAAAGCGTGCCAGTTTGGGAAATCTGGCACGGTTTTAAACCGCACCAGAAAATCTGGCACGATTTTGAACCCTGCCAGATTGCGTCTGACACTGTTTTAAACCGTGCCAGTTTCCTATTTTTGGTGTAGTGTAATTATCAAGTGGATGAAATAGAAGATGCAAAGATTGAAACGTTAGACCCTAGAGATGAGTCTCAGCTCGTGAAGGGACAGGTCATGGAGGCTACCAAAAATATCATTCTGGATGACGAGTATCTAGAATGAAAAACTCAAATTGGTGCATCACTGGATGCATCAATAAAACAGTAATTGATTTCATTTCTAAGGTGCAGAAAGCAGACTTTTGCATGGAGTCATGAAGACATGCCAGGGATAGACCCGAGTTTCCCGTGTCACGAGCTCAACGTGAATAAGGAAATTAAGCTAGTAAAGCAACGAAGAAGGGTGTTCAGTCCTGAAAAGAACCATCCTATACAGGAAGGAGTAGAGAAACTATAAAAAGCCTTTTTTATTGAGGATGTCAAATATCCTGATTGGCTAGCAAATGTGGTGATGGTAAAGAAGAAAAATAACAAGTGGAGGATGTGTGTGGACTTCACTGATCTTAATAAGGCATGCCCAAAGGATCATTTTCCTTTTCCCCGAATCGATCAACTGGTGGACGCTACCTCGGGGCATGAATTGTTGAGTTTCATGGATGCTTATTCTGGGTACAACCAGATTAAAATGAAGCCTGAAGACAGGGAAATTACCTATTTTATCACCCTAAGGGGAACTTATTGCTATAATGTTATGCTTTTTGGACTTAAAAATGCAGGTAAAACATATCAGCGGCTGATGAACAAGGTGTTTACGGAGCAAATCAGTCATAACATGGAGGTTTATGTTGACGATATGCTGACGAAGAGCAAGAAAGCTGCTGATCATCTAGTTGACTTAGGTCAGACCTTTGATCAACTAGAGAAATATCAAATAAAGTTGAATCCCACCAAGTGCATATTTGGGGTACGAGAAGGTATGTTTCTCGAATATATTGTTAACCAACGAGGTATCGAGGCGAACCCTGAAAAGATTAAAGCCCTATTGGAGCTGTGATCTCCAACTACTAAGAAGAAAGTGCAAAGTCTCATAGGGCGAGTCGCAGCACTCAACATATTCATGTCACGAGCAACATACAAATGTCTCCCATTCTTCAAAATACTCCAAAAAACTTTTGAGTGAAATGATGAATGTGAGGAGGCATTTCAAGAATTGAAGAAATATCTGGGGACACCTCCATTATTATCTAGAACAGTAATGGGAGAAAAACTATACTTGTACATGACAGTTTCAGAAAATGCAGTGAGCTCAGCGTTGATAAGAGTGGTTGACGGAGTATAAAAACCAGTCTATTACACCAGTAAGGCTTTCCGAGGAGCAGAAATCACATATCCAAGGTTGGAGAAGTTGGCACTAGCGCTGATTGAAGCCAGCATAAGGATGAGGCCATACTTACAAGCCCATACTATAGTGATGTACACCGATATGCCATTAAGACAAGCTCTCCATAAATCGGAGAAATCAGGAAGATTTCTGTACTGGGCAGTAGAACTTGGTGAATATGATGTAGTTTATGAGCCTAAATCGTCGCTCAAAGGGCAGGCAGTAGCATATTTTATCGCAGAGTTTACTCAGGAAGATGCCTCCGAAGAACAGGAGTTGAATACAGACCAACCTGTGGATGTTACAGGATCATCAAATTTAAACCCCCACCAACTTATGTCGGTAGACGAGCTAGAGAAGATGATCAACGAGTAGTGAGAAGTGCCGGAGGAGGACAAAAGGAAGAACCAAATATTCCATCGAGGAACTCTGTCTGATCAAAAATTTGATGATGAAGTACCTGTATGGAATTTGTATGTGGATGGCTCTTCATGCACTATAGGCAGTGGAGTAGGAATTATTTTAAACAGTCCAGATGAGATTGATGTGGAGTATGCTCTGCGTTTTCAATTTAAGGCTTCTAATAATGAGGCCGAATATGAAGCAATGATTGCGGGTCTAAGTCTAGCCAAACCCATGAAAGCAGAGCTGGTCGTTGTGCTCAGTGATTCCCAGTTAATCGTAAATTAAATTCTGGGGGTGTATGCAGCAAAAGGAGAATTAATGGTCAAGTATCATGCCAAAGCAATGGAGGTTGTATCGAGTTTTACTGCAGTTCAGTTGATTAGAATACCAAGACTGGAGAATATGAGAGCAGACGCCCTAGCTCGGTTAGCATCAGCCACACGCACCGAGCTACGAAGAATAATCCCAATAGAAATCTTGGCTGGTCGGAGCATAGACGAAGATCTGATGATAAACTTCATTACCCTTGACTTGGGACCATATTGGATGGACCCCATCAGGGCCTTTATTGAAGAGGGGGCTTTGCCAACTGATAAACTCGCAGCCAAAAAACTGAAGTTTAAAGCTGCTCGATATGTATTAACCAGTGGCATTTTATATAGACGAGGAGTTATAACAGGGCTACAAAGATGTGTCCATCCCTCCGAAGTGAAAGATTTGATCGAAGTGGTTCACGAAGGGTCTTGTGGAGCCCATGTAGCAGGTCGGACGCTTTTGCAAATAATAACAACGCAGGGGTATTATTGGCCAATGATGAGAGATGATTGCGTAGCTTATGCTAAGAAGTGCGATAAATGTCAATGTTTCTATTCCATCCGAAGAACTCCCGAAGCATTGTTAACACCCATAACTTCCCATTGGCCATTCGCCATGTGGGGGATAAACTTGGTAGGACCACTTCCAGCGACCAAGGGAAGATTCAAATATCTCATGGTTGCTATGGATTACTTTACCAAATGGGTGGAAGCTGAGCCTCTCATTGATATGACATACGACAAAGTCTATTAATTTATTTGGAAGAATATTATCTGCAGATATGGTCTCCCACATGCATTCATTACTGACCATGGAACCCAGTTTGATAATGAGGAGTTTGCTGCGTATTGTCATCAATCCAATGTACTGAAGATCCACTCTGCACCAGGCCATCCCCAAAGAAATGGGCAGAATGAAGTGACGAACATGACTCTATTGAATGGTCTGAAAAAGCGGATGGATGATAGAACTGGAAATTGGATCAACGAGCTACCCTCTGTGTTGTGGGCTTATCGCACTACACCACGAATAACAACAGGAGAGTCTCCATACATGCTGGCATTTGGGAGTGAGGCTGTCATACCTGCTGAATTGGGCCTACCCACGCATAGGGTGCTTAATTTCAATTCTCCTATCAGTGACTTGATGAGAAGATTAAACCTAGATATGCTCAAAGAAGTTAAGGAAGAAGCAACAATCAGGAATGCAGCATATCAACAATGAACAACTTTGTTCTATAACAAAATAGTGAAGAAGTGTGATTTGAAGGAAGGAGATTATGTGCTGAAGAAAGTGATCCAAAAGCATAACAAACTGGAAGCCAACTGGCATGGACCCTACAGAGTAACATAAGTTGTTCGTCCAGGGACATACAAGATTGAAACCTTGGAAGGAGAAGAATTCAAGAATGCATGGAATGCAGAGCACATGCGCAAGTATTATCAGTAATTAAAATTCCTGTGTAATGCAGTTTCTTCAAGATGAATAAAATGATGTTTCACCCAGTTTCTTTCCTTATTGATTTTTTTTTCGAAATATTAGTGCTACACACTACACAAACCCATCCAAATTCAGAGCAATTACCACTAACTCCGGTTGGTCGGCAAGACAATTACCACCAACTCCGATTGGTCGGAACTCATTACCACCAACTCCGGTTGGTCGGAAAATCAATTACCACCAACTCCGGTTGGTCGGAAAATCAATTACCACCAACTCCGGTTGGTCGAAACTCATTACCACCAACTCCGATTGATCGAAAAATCAATTACCACCAACTTTGGTTGGTCGAAAAATCAATTACCACCAACTCCGGTTGGTTGGGAACTCATTACCACCAACTCCGATTGGTCGGGAACTCATTACCACCAACTCCGGTTGGTCGAAAAATCAATTACCACTAACTCCAGTTGGTCGAGAACTCATTACCACCAACTCCGATTGGTCAGCAACTCATTATCACCAACTCCGGTTGGTCAAAAATTCAATTACCACCAACTCCGGTTGGTCGGGAACTTAATACCACCAAGTAAGTTTGGTTGACAAATCAATTACCACCAACTTCGGTTGGTCGACAACTCATTACCACCAACTTCGGTTGGTCGGCAATTTAATTACCACCAACTCCGATTGGTCGGGAACTTAATACCAACAACTCCGGTTGGTCGAGAAATCTATACCACCAACTCCGGTTGGTCGACAAACTAGGCAAAAAGTTAGACAACCTCCTGGGGAATCCACTGTCTAGGCAACAAGGTAATCTATACGAGATTACTACAACTAAGCAGGAACATGGGATGCAAATAATTCCATTGCTTAGGCCCAAAGAGTGACAAGTCACTATAATCAAACAAAAAATGGGATAAGTATAGTATATACATATATATATTTACCAACTAACAAGCAAGGACATTCTACAAATTGTTTCAAAGAAAATGAAATGACAAAAGACTAAAAAATTTCTTCATTCAAATTAAGTAAAATTACATATGATGTGAAAAGTCTGATTCATTACATAAAAATATCCTACTCTATAGGTTTCTTCCCCTCTTCTTTTGAAACAGGTTCTACCCCGACTGGAGGATCATATAATGCATAAGGAGAATTTATAAAGTTTACATCTCCCAGTATTCTAACATTCATTACGGAGGGTTGATCAAGCAAGTGCTCTGGGCGAGATATCTCAAAGTTTGCATGAAGACTGTAATCGCCAAGGTACTTTGAAATCAAGCATTGAGGAATTGCACGAGCAGGAATCCAACTAATATCAAGCTTAAAAGGAGGCACGGGCAAATCGAGCACCCCGTGATCATAATAATCCCATAAGTTATGGTCCTGCTACAATTTTAGCACACACAAGGCATTCAACCACCCATGCTTATATCCCTCACTATTTGACTGCTGCAACCGAGCATCGGGATGGTACAGATCTTCGTTATACCCAACCATCCAAAATTCTCTGGGTTGCTTGTGGAACTGATAAGTTAACCTCTCAAGTTGCTCGTGAAATTTCTTCACTAGAATTTCTTTACTTTCCAGGGCAGAGCTTTGATTAGAGAGTTCTTCGGTGAAGTTCAAAATCTTCTTAGACATTTATGCCAAGGCCTGGTTCTTCGCCATCAACTGAACAGATTGATTCTCTAAAGCCGACTGCGTTCTCGCTTCTTCAATGGTGACCCGACCAGCCCTAGCTCGTCCACGAAAAGATCTTGCTCTACCACGAGTAGATGTGGAGGGTCCAGCTCATTTCAAAGTTTCTAACTCATCTCGTAAGTTAGCATTTTCTACCTCCAAGAATGAAAAACCATCATCATTTACTGGGACCAAGGCTCCCGAAGAAGAAGCAGCAGATTTGAGTTGCTTTATTTCCTCTTGTAAAGCAATGTTCTCCTGCTCCAACAACTTGGTGATATGCTTGTGCTCTTCAACTTCAAGCTTCAAAACACTATCTTTATTCTCATGAGCAGAGATGAATTTATCATACCCTTTGTCGGCACTCAATTGTTGATATTTTTTCTCGTATCCTTGATACAAAAGGGTAGAAGATTCTTTATACTGTTGTTGAAGTTCCTCAATCGTTCCTTGGAGATCTTCAATCATCTCGTAGTAGGTCATATTGTTGGCAACAACACGATCGAGCAATCACTTCAAGTATTGGTAAGCTTCAACTGCTCGGTCAAAAGCACTTGATCCGAGGATGTCAATTATATGGGCCTCATTAAGATCTGCATGATCAGCTTTAAAATAGTTATTGCATTTCTTCATCAATTCTGTATCATGAGCTGACAAGAGCTCCATCCTGGCCATAAACTAGCTAAAAGAATAAATAAAAAGAATTAATAATGATGCAGACAGAGCAAGTAAAAGAGAAATTCAAGACGAACAACCAAAGTACGAATTTTTATTCATCATAAGAGAAAATATATAGTTCGAGGTTACATTCAAGAGAACAACAAAATAAATATCCCGAATAACTTTGCACCTTCTCCTTGTTCCCTACTACTTCGTTGGATGGTTGGGATGAAGGAGTTGGTTGCTCGAAGGACAATGGTAGCTGCTCGATAGAAGTCCTGGCAGGTTGGAGTTTCTCGGAAGGCTGAACAACAGGGACCTGATCTCCAGTCATCATAGAAGATTCATTTGAAGCAGCTTCATCCTTTTCTTCTTCTCCAAGAGAGGGAGGAGGTCCATGAGTGTGCTGCTGGAACAACTTAGAATTCTCAGCAACCTTCAGCTCCTGCAAGGCTGCTACCCATCCATCCCAAAAATATTTGACACCTGCATATTCCATTTGAGAAGACATGACGGACAGACCCTTGTTCCAGCCTTTATCCCAACCAGCACTGAATGATTTTTTAACGGCAACTTTTCTTTTTTCCTTCTCTGAGGAGGTCCTTCCCCTAAGGAGAACCTCGACAGACTTTAGCTTTTCTTCCACCTTCGTTTTCTATCGCTCAATATGTTGAAGTTTAACAACTTCCTCTTCAGCAGACTTAAGCTTAACCTTAAGCTCCTTGTTGCTCTGTTCGAACTCTTTTAACTTTTTCTCCAATTCCTTGGAGGCATTCATGGCTTGATCTCTGTCTAGCTCAACGGACTTAAACTGCTTCTCCCCAGCACCTTTATCTTCCTCGTACTTTTGATGAGAATCTTTCAAAGATTGTGTCAGACCAATAAAAGCTTCCTCTACTCCACCCGAGGAACTTGAAGCCCTAATAGCTTCATCCTTCTTCAAAATGCTGTTAAAACACGCCACCAGCTAAAAAAAGAAAGAGCTTTAAGTCAATGTATGAACATAATATTAGAAAGTAAAAAACTCGGGCTAACAATACTTGCTGATGCAATGTGTTGGGCGACCAGAGTAGTAATTCTCTCACGAGAAAGAGTATCTTCAATGCCTTGGACTTCTGGGACAGTCCAGGATCTTACCAATCCCACAACAAAGCTCATAGGAACAAGATTTGGAACACTACCTTCAACATTTGAAGGTTGGGAGATAGGTTCAGCAGGTATCTCAAAAGAGCTTTTCTTTAATCTCCTTAGAGGAGCTAGAGCATTTTAAATTAAATATGTTGTCTTTATTGGAGATATGACAACAACATCACTCGAAGGAGAGATAACAACAGTCTTACTTGGAGCCACAAGGGGCTTTTTTCCAGCTTCTTTGGCAACAACAGGAGGGGGTACATTTATATTTTTTGTCCCTTCTTCTGGGACATCTTGTTTACTCTTCTTTGCCTCCAAAGTAGCAGAGGCAGATTTGTCAAAAAAGGCAGGAGCTCTTCTCTTCTTCATCAGATCAGTGATAGGAATATTCAATTTAGAGGAAAAACCTTCCACACTATTCTCATAGGCTGGTACTTGGTCAAGATCGACCACCACTGGACGAGGACGAGCAGTGAAAGATGAAGTGTAGTTTTTGTATTGCAACAAGTAAGAAGCAGATCTAATATGCTCCTCAGCAACAGATTGGTGCAAGCTCCAGATAATTTTTAAATGCTTTATATTAACATCATTTTACTTTGGAGGTTTTCTTTTATTGTCAACTATAACAAACAAAATCAAATGTCAGTGAGGCATTTTATCAAATACAAAGAAAACAAGATTTCAAAAATAAAAATAACCTATCCCATTGCCATAAAGTGGACACCTGAGACCTTGGTATACATCATCTCCATTTAATGGAGGGTGTTGCCAATTTTTCATCACAACCCCATGATTAAAATAATCCCTATTGGTATCAGGAAGATTGACCACTAAAGCTATATTCAAAAACCTAGTTTTTAAATAGAATGTGGTATCACTAACAACCCATCTATAGCATTATATAATCTCTGGAATCCCTAATCGAGTTCCATGAAGTTGATTCAACCTATGTATGCCATTAACTATCCTCCATGTATTTGGAGCTACTCTTGCAGGTACAACATCAAAATATTGGCAAAACTCCAAACACAGAGGATTTTGCGGGAAAGAAAAGCCACATTCGGCCACAAAAAGACTTGGGAACCAATGTCTCTCAGCCAAAGAAAAATAATCAGAAGGTTCAAAAAGTCCTTCCAAAATAACCCACGAAAGGATTGAAAATTCAGACCGAAATTTGTCCAGTGATTCAACAAGATAAACCATGATGAATAAAGTAAATAAAGGAGAGGGAAGAAAATCTTACAGAAAAAGAGAGATCAGTTGACAAATGAACGATGGAAGGAACGAAGGCACAAAATAGAGAGAAAATGAAGAGTTCAAAGATACAGATTCGAAAAAGTGAAAGACGATACGATTTCTGCCGTGCTTAAATAATTTACCTCGGGAATAGAGAAAGGCAATGATTACAAGGGAAGACGTTTGCGTTTTCGACGGCTAAAAGAAGAAAAGGGCACGAATATCGAAGTGATCATGAAAATTCAAAATATTTATGAAGCCTGATACTATGCGCTCAAAAAGGAGTTATATATAACAAAAGTTTTCCTAAAATCCATAAAAACCAAAAATCTATCCAGTTTTCAAGCAGAATGTTCCACACTTTTCTTTAACCTCAAAACCGTGAAACGCTGGGGGCTTCTGTTGATACCAAATTTAGTCTGCTGACATGGACCAATCACTTGAAGACACGTGTCAACCTACGTGGCAATTACAAAAACTTCCAACTAACAACATACTACCACTGATCTACTCAAGCGACGCGAGCAGCTCAGGCATACTAAGCAGCTTAGGCAGTCTAAGCAACTTAAGCGTACCGAGCAAATTAGGCAGTCCGAGCTACTTAATGAAAAGACAGGTACGCATTAAATGCGCATTATTATCATACAAATGTATATGTGTACTGGATAACAACACATTATTCTTTCATATGTACAACCTCAAGGCTATAAATACATTGTAACCTCCTCATAAGAGGGGGACTCTGGATCTCTTGATAAACCACTTATCGAGAATTCCAGGCAAACAGTCAGCAATACAAAAATAGTGGACGTAGGCCATTCTCATACGGCTGAACCCCTTTAAAAATCCTTTTATTTTCTTTATTTATTACCTTATTTATATGTGGTTGACTAATTAGATATAATCTAGTTTTTTACATCAACAACAAGAGTTATCTCAACTATAGGAAATGAATAGATTACTATGTGTTTTAAGTTAGATTTCCATTATTCAAATAATGAGGCATAATATAAAACATTGATATTGGGATTACTTAAAGCAATGCGAAGAGGCATCCGTCAACTTTGCATTAAAGGAGATTCCAACTCGGTGGTTAAGCAAGTGAATGGTGAATACGCGTTGAAAGCATCTCAGTTTGGTTTCTTACAGAGTGATCACCCAAAGGTTAATAGGGTAATTTCATGAGGTCAAGGTGGAGAGACACCCAAAGGACAACGAATCGCCATGTTGATGCCTATGCCACGATTGTGTATAAGGTGATAGAGGATGGTGAGTCTACAATTATGCGGATTCATTAAAGAAAAACTCCATCATTTGTGCTTTAACTCTCCCCTATAAATGATAATTCATACTAGAGAAGAGAAATAAGGAAGCAGTTCAAGGTAAGAAAGGGCAAGATGAATCTTAATGAGTTAGCACAATATTTCCTTTTGAGAAAATTTTATACTATAAAAGTTTTGGGGTTATGTTATCTAGATGTACAGGACCAAAGAAATCATAAAGACGGTTGGAAAAAAACTCATGATGAGAATTGTGAAACCACTGAGATCCCCCTATATTGAATAAATCAAAGGGGTGGGTATATTTGGCAAACGATTGATAAAGACGCATCAACAATATAAGAACAATTTGCTAAGTGTCAAGCTTTCTTTCAACCACTTGAGTGTAACTTCGTGGAAGCTCATAAGTAACCTTACATTTATTTCATCAAAGATGGATTTGTCTCAAGCAAAAAGTTGATGCCATAGATATAAAGAGAAACTACCCTATTTTTTATCTGTAGGAAGAGATCCTCAATCACAGAGGGTATTTCACAGGCCATTGCGATGCATCATAAGAGAGGAGGTAGAGGAAGTCCTCAAGCAAGCTCACGACCCAACTCACATTATACTAGTTAAGTTACATGATTAACTCATGACACTTGGCTATTATTGGACAATGATGGAAAAAGATTCGTCCGAGTTTATTAGTAAGTGCAAGGCTTTAAAACTTCATGGTAACCTCATTTATGCTCCATCGGTAGAATCCATTCTTTGACAATGCCCTGTATTTTTCAAACTTGGGCATTTGACTTTGTATGGGAAGTCAAGCCTCCATTCAGGGGAAAAATATGGTTTTTAGTGGAAACTGAGTGCTTCACTAAGTGGGTAAAGGCAATAACTTTGAAGAGAAAAACAACAGGTGTGGTGGTGCAATTCATTCGAGAGTATATCGTTTTGTCGGTTTGGCATTCCCGACGGAGGATTTTTATTTTGGATGGTATAAAATTGCCAACATGTATATCATCAAATTATATATCCTCGACTTGATCCTTAACAATGTCAGTGCTAATTAAAAAATATTCAATCATTCGCCATACTTCAACAGTGGCTTACCCTAAAGTAAAAGGTCAAGTCGAGGCCACAAACAAGACCTTGGTTAATATTTTGGCCAAGATGACGGAGGATTTTTTATAAACAATGGAAAATCGAGTGTTCGTGTTACTTACGCTTGTCGTTGTTATCGTCTCCCACCGCAATAAAAAAATCATTATTCTATAAAACCCGCCTAGGCTCGAGGCTTGGGAGAAACTCCCCGCCTTAAACTTTTTACACTTATTCTTGGTAAAACCCTTAAGCCGCACTTTTTTCTAAATGCAACAATGCTTTAGCGAAACGATATCGCTTTTTAAAGATTTTTTTTACAAACCGGACCATTATATCATCCAAAATAATCAAATATTATTTTAATTTGCATATATTCAGACATATTTTTATGATATGTACAATTTTAGTATTTTAATAGCCTTATTATGGTTAAAAAATATTAAAATATATTAAGAAGGCCTAAATGCCTTTTCACGCCTAAGGCCCGCCCAGGCTTCTAAGGCTTAAGGCTTGGCCTCCACGCCTCAATCACGCCCCGCATTTTTTAGAACCTTAAAAAAAACTAAACTTTTACAACACTCTACGGGAGTATAGCGACGAGTTCGGGTACCGAACCTACAGGGAATGATTGCTAGACGTTAATTGAGGTGTTACTTTTGAATAAAAGTGTAAAAGATAATTGTTTTAACAAAAGATTAATATCGGCATGTATTGAAACAAAGATTAACAAAAAAGATGTAAAAACTATAGATTGAGAATACTATCCCTCATCACGGATTAATTAGGATAAATGGTTACATGGGACAAAAAGTGTTTAAAGATTAAATCTCATTTCATTAATTAATCAAACGTAGAGTTGTCACTCCCTAAATTCTCATAAAAGCCTAATTTGATTTTTTCATCAACAAATATCCCAAAAATTATACACACAATATCGTATATATGACGCATACATGATATACACCGTTAAATCTCCCAGTCATAAAATCAAGAACAACCTAAACTATTTAAACTAATCAAATCCATCACCAAAGCAAAGCAATCAATTAATCCAAGGTGAGTTCAATTAATCTCTACCTACTCTAATTTAGCTACAAAGCATATTAAATGACATGGACATAATGGAAAATGAGAAATTAAACAATAACAAACAAAGAATCTAGGTTAACAAATCAAGAAAACAACAATGGAAGCTTTAATCAATAGACAAAGACAATGAATAGTAAACTTACAACATAATTGGGATAAACACTATGAGAGAGGTACAATTCCCAAAATGAGCTCTCAATCTTTCCTAAACTGAAATAAAAGATATCATACACTTAAAAATAATTTTTACATGTAAATGCCAAACCCCAAACCCCCCAAAATAGAGTTTTATGGAATTATAGAATACCCAAATCGATTTGGAAAAGTTTCGAATCAATTTGGTACCTGATAGTCCTCTTTCTCACTTAAATCCAATTCTGACACGTTATAGGGAAAAGCCATAAAATCTTTATACGGATTCAGAATGATGCACGGTCAAAAGTCACGCGAAGATAATTCAATGATATACATGTTTGTGTTTTGAAACACTCTAAATTATGTAATATTAAATTACTAAATTACCGTTGAAGTATAAGGATATGTCAAAATTTTTTGAAAACAATCATAACTTTTCCATTCGAATCGGAATGACGCACTTCTAGTAGCCACACAAAGATAATTTGATGATATATATGTTGGCAATTATATACCATTAAAAATATGAAGTTTAAAAAGACAATTTTGACCTTAAAGTTGCATCTTGAGAATAAACTTTCTCAAAATGCATCCGACTTCACACTAGGCACCCATAACACCTATAAAATCTTACTTATAGCTCACAAAGAATACAAAAATCAATAATAGAGGTTGTCTAGTTAACGATCATAAATATAGAAATTAACGTACATGAGGGGGATAGAATGCGCAAGAATAACGGGTGCTAAATACAATTTTAATGACTAATCACATCCCTTAACTTACACATTGATAGTCCTTAGTAATAAATAATGTGAAAATGATCAAAACAACCACAGCAAGTATAAATACAAATAATAAAAATCAAATTTCACAGGGAACACAATTGCATTTAGCTTATGTAGCAAGCCGTTAAATCCCTAGGTTACCCTAGCGGATGAGTATTGTCTCCTGAGTGTTTTAAGAGATGAAACCCACAAACATCAAAGTTTCCTAAAAAAGTATGCCCCATTAATAAATAAGACAAGATCAACAATAAGGAAAAGGATTTCAATGTGTTATTAGGATAGTGAATGAATTTAACCAAAAGTTCATGATTATTAACATTAGAACAACTTCATGGAAATTGAAACCTTAAGAGTGAGATGGAGAGCGAGCACATGAAAATCATTTTGGTTTGACAAAACTTTTATAAACTAGATAAGCATTAAAGCGTAGCATGGATATCGATACGCACCAGTGTTTACACTCAACAAATGAATTGATATGCATGGGGATGTAACACACATGGAACATGTGGGTATAAAGAGTAATTGTAAATGGGAACTAGTTCGCGCACATGTCATCAATGAACAACACTATGTATAAAATTTAAATATATGTAATCTCAATCAAAGATACCATTCATTAAGGGAGGTGAAATTAATTTTTATCACAATTATTGTGACTTTTGAATCACATTCATCCTAGGATCACATATGACTTTTATGGGCTATAATGTAGGTTTGGGTTAAGGTTATGAAATGAAGGGAATATGTATGGATTCAAATGTTTTTGGGATGAAACACTTGGGATAATGGATAATTGTGGGAAATTTCAAAATTGGAATATGATTTCCATAACAAGCATTGTATATAATATTGGAAAGTGACAAAGATTATTTAACATTATTTGTATAAAGGAAATACTCTCTATTTCTTTTACTTTCTTTTGTTTTCTTCTTTTCTCTTTTGTTTTGTTCTTTTTCACTTTTTCTTTTATTTCACACTTCCACATACTTAATTGCAACCACATAATAAGAACATCCTTCAATCCCAAGTATTATTCCAAATAAAGGTATAGAAGGTGATATGTATGGTTTAAAACTTCAATTTGGAGTTAGTTATGGGATTTTGGGTTATGAAATGAAAGGCTATATTTAGGCTCAAAAGGGGCGACAATGGGAAACATATAAGGTGAGGTCAAGGTTAATATGGATTTAATAACAATAAGGGACTATGATCCTTTCCTAAAGTTTATGCAATTATCGAGTCAAAGAAACTTTAAAAATCGTGCTCAATTAACACATTTCAATGTGAACTCAATTAATGAATGATCAAATGATAGAATTGTGAGATTACCAACGAATTTAATGTTTTCAAAGAGGACAGAGTAACGTATAACACTCATAACCGAAGAAAAGCACAACGCTCACTTAGTGTAGGAATATACAATGCAACAAAAGACTACCGAGTTATAAAGATCTTAAACCAAATCATTTAAACAAGAGAAGTGCATGTGCTCCTGGGTTTAAAGTTTAATTCTTGAAGTTTTTCATAATATCAATGATTCAAGGGTTAAAGTCTAATAACTTTCAAAATCGAGAACATGCATCTTTTAATTATCTATTGGATTGGGCATTTATTAACGTTTTTGCCGAAAATAAAGGCAAAATGCACAACAAAGGAGAACAAACAAAGAAAACGTTTTTTAAAATTTTCAAATTTTTACACACTTGTATACCTGGGAAAAACATATGATCAAATCATGGAACTCAAAAACCAATGAGAAGAATATCCCACACCCCCGAACTTAAACCTTGCTTTGTCCTCAATACGAATTAAGAACCAAGTTAAGGAGGGGAAAGAGCGATATTGCCCATAATGGAGCGATTTACAAAAAGTACAAGTCCAAAGATTTTACAAAACATATTAGCACTAAGCATAGAAAAAAAAACTTAATCAGTTACACTACATAATAATTAAAACGAAAAAATCAACCAAATATGTACAAAATACAATTTGAACTTCTAACTAACTATACACTAGAAGTTGAAATTTTTGATGGTCCACCCAAAATATGATTTGACTTTGAGGTATAATCGATGTACCCTAATTTGAGTGCATACCTTACAAAAAATAAGAATTTCGTTTGAATAACAGAAGGCACGTGCAAGGCGTAAGAAATGAACCATCACCAATTAGTTTTTTTTGGATAATGGGATTTTTTGATTGAACGGGTGACGAATACACATGGGATCCGAGAAAAATAGAATTGTCTCCCAAAGATTTTGCATTTGGATTGAGAGGTGGCGCACATGGAGGCAAGATTTTCGTAAAGGAAAGCAACTCGAGCAAGTTATCCTCATCGGTGAAAGGGTTAAATATTTTAAAGTTTTGAACCGATTCATGGAATACTTGTAACGGTTCGATAATGGGGAATGACAATGGGTAAGAAAGAAATTCAACCCTAAGAGATGACTCATCATCGCTCAAAGATGGAATTTCGAATGAGAAATAATTACTCCAAATGAAATTTTCTTCTAAAATTGGTTGAGGTGAAGAACAAGTCTCAACCTCCTCTTTTTTTTTTCAAAGAAGAAATAATCTCATTGCAAAGTGATTTAATTTCTATATACTTATCTTTTTTGTTCTCCATTACACTTAGGGTGAAAATAAGCCTGGTTTCATTTAAATTAGGTATCGTTGGCTCATGAACCGCGAATTCCTCATTTAGTTGAAAAAATTCGTCAAGTTCAAAAGTCTCAGAAGAAAAATCATCGTTGGATTTGAATAAAGCATCCAACTCTTGTTCCCAACAATGATTTTCTTTCCTATAGCGGGTTTCAAGCTTTTTATTTTTAATAATGCAAAGGCCCACACGTAGAGTCCTAGACCGAGGCGCGAATTCTTCCAAATGAAAAGATTGAGAATTGTCCTCGGAACTACTATCAAAATCATTATTATAAGAATTTTGAAGGTTGTTGCAACAAGTTTCATCATTATTATTATAAGGATTTTACGACCCATTATTGGAAAGATCATTGTTAAAATTCCCATAATCCATTACTTGACTCTAATACTCACTCAAAGGCATTTTAGATGTATCAAGCTTTTGACTTTGAGAGGATTGACCAAAAAGTCGTAGGTTTAGGGGGATTTTGAGAATTATCATTGTGATTACCGAAAATATTAGAATAAGACATGCTTACCCCAATAAGATCAAGATGACAAAATCCACAAAGTGATGTGTGACCGATGAATTCAAGCATTTCTTGGCGTTCAAATGTAAAAGTCCTACAAAACTAGTTAAAACAAAGAATACAAATAAAAAGAAAATATTACGAAATAATAAATCAATTATAATTTAAAATTGCCAATTCCCCAGCAACTACTCCATTTGATAAACGGTGGGAAACCAAACTTTCGTGTTACTTACGCTTCTTGTTATTACCGGCTCCCACTGAAATACAAAAATCTAAACTTTACTGCACTCTTATGGGAGTATCGACGAGTTTGGGCATGGAATAAACAGACAGTGATTGCGATGATAATTAATTTATTACTTCTAAAAAAAGAGTAAAAGATAATTATTTTAACAAAAAATTAATCTCAACCAACTGTAAGCCAACATTGCGAGTAGTCCTCTTAAATGAGTAGGTTGTCCTGTTATAGGAGTTGGTCTCTGAGATCGAGACTACTTAAGACGAGACTGTAGGTGATAGCTTATGAGATGTGATAACTTCGTCGACACACAAGACATTTCCGTAGCGGGTACTATTTGGACGAGACCAGAGTTATATATATTAGTCGCCCCTAAAACTTAGTCTTCAATGTCAATGGGAGGATGAGGTATAGGTTATCTTGTCCCGTCCTTAACCCTGTGTCTGAGGTTATTTCAGGGTTAGTGGAGGTATAACGGTCACGTGGGATTTGACAGAATTATCATTTCTTACTGAATAAGTAAGACATCGTCACTTGTTGAACGTCATAGCGTGAATACCTAGATCATCCACGGAGCCAGTTACCACTTCGGAAAGCGTACCTTAATGATGGGTTTTTTGGGAATCGTACGCATATTTTGGGTAGTAAAGAACCCCTTTTTGCCCTTTTTCATTGTTGATGCAAATTGTACCAGAGAAATCGTTTTCTCTATCTCTAAAATTTCTCATTCCTCCTTTCTAGCTTCCCTTTTTTAGGTGTTCATTTTCCTCAATCATTTTCTAAGGCTTTTTAGGATTCCTCTCGTTCCCTTTTATTGTTTTTGTATCTTAATTCTGTTTCTATAGTTTTCAATTTTTTGACGAGTTATCTATTTACTCTGGCCACTAATTTGTGGTGGTTAGTCCCTTAATCCACCGTGGTTTTGGATGGGTAAGAATTTAGAAGGGTTTTTAAGGTTGAGTTGGTACGCTTTTGGAGTTTAGGTCACAAGTTTTTATTTTTTAGTGTCTTCTCCAGTTAGAGTTTGTCGGAGGTGTTCTTAGTGTTTTTCAACAAAGTTTTAAAAAAAATCATCCAGCTACTTAGTTTGATCCCTTTGTAGTTTCCTTGTTAGATTTCTTTAAGTTTGTTCCTAAATCGTAGTTTGTACGAGTTAGGTGAAGAATTTCCCCACTTGCGTGAACGCATAAGACGATAGATTAGGAGGGCCGAGGCCGAGTCTCATCAATGTAGGTCGCCGGTTCCACTTACATCAACCCACTTAGTTGTAGAGCACCCTACCTTACTTCTTACTTACCTTAATCCAACCGAGACTAGAGTTTTCACTTCAATCAATATTGACACTATGTCTGTGTAAGTCCCCACTCAATTAAATACCGCGTGATCAGTCCTATACCCAATTAAAATAGAATTTACAGTTGGTTCATTCTTAGCATCACTGTCGAAAAACATTTTCTTTTTATTATTAATAAAAAAATATCCAACTAAGCAGGTGTTAAAAAGATTATTCCAAATTTTAATATAATTAAAATTTCCATTTTTAGAACATAAACCATTTAACACAATCCATTCACATAATGAATGACATTTGAGTAATATCAAAATTGAATTTAATGCAACTCGAATAAAACTCTCCAGTTAATATCTCAACACAATAAACTCCAATAAAACCAAATGTACCAAAAACAAACATAAAACATTAACTGACTGGGATAGAATGGAAATACTTAAATCCTCTTAGGCTATATGCCCTAAATAAAAGGTCAACTACAGAGTATGAATCAATGAATATGAAAGCGTCTAAACACAATCCAAAACTCCATAGCATCCATAGCTCGTCAAAATCTTAATCCTCTATAGTTGGCGTCCCTGCGGCTGAACACCTGGTATAGGAGATACAAGAGAGAAGAGAATATGCAATAAAACGGGTCAGAGCTCGATGTAAAATAGTTTTAGAAAACAGCAAGTGAATAAATGTTATATTCGACAATTATTATATACATGTCAGATTATCAGACCCTCTCTTGAGATTCTCACCTCTAATCTATAGTGCACACCTAACATACCTCTACATCAAATGAGTTATAATTCCCACGCTAACTAGTTCATATCGGTGCCAACTAACCATAGTCCATATCTTTCCCACGTATTTCTCCCGTAATACAGGTAATACATATATATCCAATTTCTCTTCAATATGGATAAGCCCCTGTCAATTCAATATAATTAAGTATCCACTTAATTTATTCATTTCGTATATTGTTATCTTTCATGTCTACTTAATTCACACAGTAAACACTATCACAAGTATATATACACATTCACTTTATTATATATATATACAATACTGCACCCTCAGGCTCAGCTGCGATGCGTACATACTCTGCTATCATGTCCGGGTACATTTCGTCAATGTACAAAGGACTGCTGGTTCGGTGTATCCCTTGAACCATAAATATCAAAATACACATATTGGAGGTGAACATAGTCCTAAGCCTTTGGGCTACGCACATACCTATGCATCCAAATAATCGGTCATACCCTTATTCACAAAAGTGATCCCTAAGTTCTATGTTCCGAGGTAACAAGTCAAAAATCCCCCAAAAGGCTCATCAAGATATGACTGTACTCTACGTACAAACCTCCCGTTGATAGCAAGTAGGCTAGGTATGTCATACACATAAATCAACAATCAATAGGTATACACATCAACCTATATAAAATTTCCGACCAATATCATATTAGGATTTCATCTTACCTTAAGTACCCGTCGTATTTTTCGAATACCACTCGTATTTGTTAATCACGATTATCATCGTATATTTATTATGTAGTTATCACTCACATAATCCTAAGTACCCGTATATATATATATATATATATATATATATATATATATATATATATATATATATATATATATATATATATCACCAATATTAACCCGTACTTGACCATGACGATTATTCATCTCTTAATCGCAGTATTATTCTGTAGATATCTCTTACATAATTTTATTTCTCAATTCCATAAAATTTTCCAACATTAACCCAAATCCCTCACTCCTTGTTAATGTAACCAAATTATTTAAGTCCTATCGAGGGCCAAGTTACAATTTCTAAAACTTTTTGGGCTAGAATTAGGACTTTTTGAAATCTCGTTAAAAGTCCCAGAATTCTCGTTCGGACGATGTCGTTTGAATGAAATTTCTTATGAATTCTCGTTGGAAATCTCGTTATTAATCTCGTTCGAACGATGTCGTTCTAACGAGTTCCCCGGATTGTTCGAATGACTTTTCAGTAGTTCGAGCCCTCCCCCCCCCTCAGAATTCTGCGTATTTCTTATTTTCTCACACCCAAATACATATGGATTCTATTATAACCAAACCCAAATATCCCAATCATCATTTTAACATGTCAAAGGGTGATTTATCACACAAGAGAAAAATCAAATCATCAAGTTCATATTAGCATTATTATCAAACCCATTTAATCATCAAAATTCCAATATTTAAATTCTCCATTTTTAATCCTTCTATAAACCCAGAATTTAGAACTTATGATTTCTTATCTAAATCATCAATTTACATATACAATCATGAGTAGTATTCGTCTACTTGCAATGCCTATCATCAATTTCATATTCGCAATAAACATATATCTCCTCTACATGTAAAACCTATCACTTTCATCATGTTCATAGCCTCTACATGTTAAAATCTCCAACTACATGAATTTGCCTATCCAATTAACTTAATTTATCAATTATTTTAATCCCAAATTCATTGGTTCATAATTTCAAAAGAAATCACATTCTAACATGGATAATATAAGCACCAACATAGAGCAAGAATTACACTTGCCTTAGTTGTAGGTCTGAAATTTTGGAGAAGACAAATGAAGGACTCCCTCCTATTTTTCTGGAGACTATCCGATGGTGGTGTAGGGTGGTAAAGATGGTGGTTGTCTCCTTGTTTTCCCTAGAAGTCTCTTCCTCTCCTACACAAAACTCTTCCTCTTCTTAAGAAAACCTTTCCTCTCCTCAAAAGTCTTTTCATTCTCTCTCAAAAGACGTCACTTTTGGTTTGGTAAAGAAGTGAACTTACGTTCATTCTCATCCAATATACATAATAAGTCCCAATGCTTAGATAATAAGATAAAAAAGGAATTACTATTCATCTCCCAAGAAAAATTATTAAAATTCCCCTCGGGGTGTCCTTTCATCTTCCAATTAACCTGAGACCTAAATTAAATCCCCGGATAGACTTTTCTGCCTATTTATACCCTTTCAGACTCAACAACGCACTCGAAATGATCATCCGAATGACCTAAAAATAAATCTCATTTTATTTTCTAACTTTTAGTTCCGACATAACTCACAAGCGCGTCTCGACTTAATTTCCATTATTGCCGTATTTGTAGCTCCCGACAATAATTATTATATTCACATATTACTTTTATATCACTAAGTAATATTCAAAATTATATATTACTTTAATCTCTAGTAATATTCAATCCGGATTAATCCCAATTATTTTTCCTCACATAATTAATTCCAATTAATTGCATTAATTTGGCCCATCAACTTTTTATTTATCTCATATTAAGAGTCATTAAAATTATGGGGTATTACATACTTCCCCCTTATAACGGAAATTCATCCCGAAATTTAAAAATAAGGCATACCTGGTAAAAATAACTTCGGGTATCTATCACTTATCTCATCCTCGCTCTACCAAGTAGACTCCTCAAGATTGTGGTACTCCCACTGGACACGCACCAACAGAACAACTTTTGATTTCAATCGTCTCTTGCTATGGTCCAAGATCGCTACCGGTCTATCCTCATAAGAACTATCTGGATATAAATAAATCTCCTCCAACGCAACATGAGTGTGTGCCAAATCATCTCGGAGATATCGCCTCAACGAAGAAATATGGAATATATCATAAATCCTATGCAAGTGCTCCGACAACACCAATCTATAAGCAACCGGTCCAACCCTCTCAATAATAGGAAATGGTCCTACATATCTGGGAGCCAATTTACCTTTCTTTCCAAATCTCATTCTCCCCTTCATAGGAGATACCTGCAATAATACATGGTCCTTAACACTGAATTTTTAGAAGAATCGCTTTGCATCAGCGTAGCTTTTTTGTCTGTCACGGGCTACCCGAATATGACTACGAATCATCTCAATCCTGACAGATTTGTCCTGTATCACCTTTGGCCGAAGTAGCTTGTTGTCCCCTACCTCTAACCAATATGCAGGAGAACGACAACGCCTACCATATGATGCCTCAAAAGGAGCCATATCGATGGTGAACTGATAGGAGTTATTATATGCAAAGTCCACAAGTGGAAGGTACTGTTCCCAACCTCCCCCTAAAATCCAGGATGCACATACGCAACATAACCTCTAACATCTGGTAGTACATTCTGTCTGCTCGTCTATCTACGGGTGATAGGTTGTAATTAATCGCACCTCAGTACACATGGCCTCGGGAAAACTCTACCAAAAATTAGGATATAAAAATCTTATCACGATCGAACACAATATTAATTGGTACCCCACGTAACCTCACTATCTCGGCTATAAAAATCCGACCGTACTATCTCGTAGAGTAATCAGTCTGAATTGGCAAAAAGTGAGCTACCTTAGTCAGTCGATCCACAATCACCCATATGGAATTGTGACCCCTCTGAGAAGTAGGTAACCCCGTGATGAAGTCCATAAAAATGATCTCCCATTTCCACATCGGGATCTCTAATGACTGAAGAAACCCAGCAGGCTTCTGATGATCCACCTTCATGTAACACCCCGCCAAATTAAATACCGGGTGGCCAGTCCCATACGAAATTAAAACAGAATATACAGTTGGCTCATTCTTAGCATCACTGTCGAAAACATTTACAACTCACCCAATACTCAATTAAGCAGGTGTTAAAAACTTTCCAATTTAATTTTCAACAAAACCATTTTTCATTTTTAAGAATAACACAACACATTTATTCTACAAATTTGGTAACACAATAAATAACACAAAAGAATTTAAATGCATCTGGATTGAACATTCCCATATAATATAAATCCTTTACAATAATCCCAACAATGTTAAATGTATGAAAAATCCCGAATATAATAGAATTTGACCTCAATAGAAATGATAACTGAATCCTTTGGGCGACATTCCCTAACTAAGAATACTGTGAATCAAAAGATGATAAGCGTCTAAGCAAAACTCCCATAGCTCCCTAGCTCGTCACAATCAACTATGGTTGGCATCCCTGTTGCTGGACACCTGATATAGAGATACAATAGAAGAGAAAATATGCAAGCAAACGGGTCAGAGCCCGAATGTGTAGAGTATTTTTAAAACAGCAAGTATTTAACAAGTGCAATAAAGCATTTATTATGTACATGTTAGATCCAACTCTCACTTGCAATACTCACCTCTCAACTAGAGTGCACACTTAACGTTTATTATTAACCTCATAGTTAATGGTTCCTCTTTTCTAATCTTCATATTACAGTTCCATTCCCATATCATAATCCCCGTATGTCCCATACCATACGTCCCATTATTATCCATTTACATTTCTCCTTTATTAGTTTCTCATTAACATGAATCATTACTCATTAATATGAGTTAAGCTTTTCAATTCTTAAAGAATAAACATCTATTAACTTAATTCCATTATCTTTCTTTATTCACCGTTATCTACAATTATCACCGTAAATAGATAAATATTTATGTAACCATTTAATCCATTATATATATATATTCATATATAATACAGCACCCCGAGTCACAGCTGTGGTGCAATGCATTACTCTGCTATCATGTCCCGTCATCGCATGTCGCTGAATAGGGGACTACAGGTTCGATAAGATTCCACGAACCACAAACAACAAACAAATTGGAGGCGAACATAGTTCTCGTATACATGGGTCACGCACATACCTACGCACCCACAGTCAGCGAACTTATCAACTCCCCGATAAGTCTTTCATAGACCTATGTTCTCGAGCGACAAATCAAAGATCCCATGGATTCATCAGGATATGACTGCCCTCACGCGTAAACCTCCCACCGATAGCAAGTAAGCTAGGTATGTCATACACATAATCATTAATCAATCAAATAGGTATTATCATACCTATAATATAATATCAATAAGGTAATTATCACTACCCTAAGATATTTCCCATACGTAGCTTTATATTTATTCTAAAATATCATATCTTTACTTCATAAATCAATTACCCTCGCACCCTATAACATCTCTCCACTACCGACGCCGTTAAGGTTCATGCGCGGAGCGTCTCGCGAAGCGAAATCCAAACAAGGAACCCCTCCAATACACTACTACTTAACTTTGTCAATCGAGGAGGTTCGAAATCTTAAACTATGCGATCGGGATAACCTCATAACCTCTTTCAACCAAATGTATTCTAAGCTCCCATCTCATAAGATTCAAATAGGATTTTCCTCTACATATATTCAGTAAGAAGTCACTAATATACTACTGGTCCATAACATTATTTCTCCCGAACTATTACGAGTTTAGTCCTCCTTTTAATTAAGGTTAAAACCGATAGTTTCAATTCTCTTATAAACACATTATTCTTTCACTTAGGATTAAACTCTCTTGTAAACTTAAGGATACCCAGGTGTTATATCAAATCACCCCTACTGGTCCTATCTTTAATCCTCATACATCTCCATTTAGAATTTAACAAAGGAATTCTAGCAACCGAAATTTCATTCGATATAATTTTCATCCTTTTTAATCACTTGAATATAAATCAATTTAATCCAAATCTTAACAAGGGTTCACTGATATTTTCTAAGTCCCATAATCTCCAAATAATAATCACCAAAGATCCACAAAAGGTTTGGGATAAAAATCAACATTTAAAAAGAAACAACTTTACTTAAACTGGGGAGGTCGATCGATCGATGGTAGGGGTCGATCGATCGATCACTCAGGTCCAGGCCTGCATTTTCTGCATTTCTGCAACTACGGGTTTAACAACTTTTGATCATTTAAACCTTCATCTAAATATCCCAAATGTCTTATAAACTTTACTTCATGATATAACAACATATATAAACGATTTCCAATACTCTAAACATCCTAGAATCATCAAAGGATTGGATTAAAAAGCTTGTTTATATCTTTAATCCTAGAAATTTATTAACATAACCTCTACAAGAACATAACAATGGTTTCCATCTTTTCTTCAACAAATTCATGATTAATTCGTGGATTATTAACATCCTAACACATGAGTTAAATTCCTATATCATTTCAGTTTTCCAGAAATCCATTTAAGGATCCATTATTTCTTCCAAAACAATAATAATCTTCTCTTTTCATATTTTTCTAACATGGACAATATACAAACTGAATTTGCCATTATTAAACACTTGCCTTTAGTGTAGGTCTGATCCTTTGGTGTAGTTTATCTCAAGTGGTTGTCCCTTCTCCGGTCAAACTCTGGTGGTGGCTGGTGGTGGTTGGTGGTGGTGAACCTTGGTTTTTAGTTCTTCACCTTCCCAAGTGACTTTTCCCTTCCCAAGCACTCTTATTTTCTCTCTAGGAAGATGGCTGCTCTTATTTGTGAAGAGGAGATGAATAACTCCCATTCACTTAATCTACAAACACTTATAATAGTTCCAAATCCGTAACACTATTCACCCCCCCTAGAAAAATGACCAAAATGATCTTTCGGGTTGTCTATTCATTCCCAAATGACCCGAGACTCAAAATTGACATCCAAATAGACTTTTCTGACTATTTCGAACCTTCCGGACGCAACGACGCAGTCGAAATGACTATTAGATCGATAGAAAAATAAATTTCCTTTTTAATTTAATAAACTAGTCCCGACACGTCCCATACCGCGTCTGACTAAAAATATAAATTACCGTATTTATATCATACAGTCATATCAATGACATCACATTTCATATGTTACCTAAATATCTTTAAGTAATATTCATAATCATCCATTTTAATATCCACCGTTCGGATAAACCCGAATGAATTAATTAATAAGAAAATCTAATTAATCCATTAATAAAAAAAATATAACCTATTTTAAAAGGCATTAAAATTACGGGGTATTACACTTCACTAACTGATAAGTGGCGCACTTAGAGATAAACTCAACAATGTCTCTTTTCATCCCGCACCATTAGTCAATAATCACCTCCCGTCTACTCATCGGGCCCTAGGTTACACGTCATGCCCAAACCAAATGTTATCCCCACTGCTTCTTGAAAATCTTTATCGAAGGTGAGTCTCAAGGATCTCATCCTGATTCATAATAATATTAGGTGGCATACTAGCCCGTCTGTCCATTCCGTCTCTGGAATCGTCAGCTTGATACTAAATTTTGGGTTGATCTTCTCGAATCAACCTATTCCCATCTGAGTGGCGCACCTGGAGATAAATTCACTATATAATGTCTCACATTAAGTGGTACTTTATACTCCCCTTCTTCCCCCGGGGTATGCCAAAAGTCTCTCCACGTGCACTTTTTGGTCACAATATACACTTCTCGACGCTTTTTACCTTAAAGGTAACAATATTCTATTTATGCACAAGCCACTCTCAATATTCAACTGAGTAGGACTCTGTTCCATTTTCCCACAATAGTTAAATTTTCCTCTTCTCCAGAGATATCCTTATATTTGGCTTCACACCGTCTTTCAACCCACCTCTGGTATATTACTCTTCATCGCACATATAAACTTGGATTATCGTTTTTTTTCCACACGACGTTCAATCCATCCTACCATTCCAGATTTGTTTATGACTATCTTACAGGAATATATTCCACACATTCATTCTCATGTCCTTCTATCTCGGACGATATGAAATAAAACTAACCAGGGCACCCATACACCCTTCAATCCATGCATCGCTGCACAAATGCTGACCAAATCCACTAGCCTCAAGTCGTACACTCAAGGGATTTTCTCCACGCATAAAATGAGGAACAACTAAAGTTCTAGCTATTTCCCTATCGCCCAAAACCTCTCTCAACTCCCGACATTCGCTGGGTTTCATGCATGTGATGTCTCTCATGTGAAATCTAAACAAGGACCCCCCGATACACTACTACCTAACATTGTTGATCATCGAGATTTGTAGACTCAAGGTACATAATCTAGACACTCAAAATTCCGATCCCCAAACATATAAATATAAATCTGAACTCCCACGTCTCTAAATGAGTGATATAACAAGGCACTCTACCTATCACCAAGTCCCGAGCCTTAAATATAAAAACGAGCTAAGCCTCTACGCTCGATAATAAACCCAAATACTCTGAATCATATCAGTAAAGTCCCTACGCAATAAGATCAATATCTCAAGACGACTATACTCTTTGAAGTCTCTTATCATTACCCAATATCACATAAATGCGAGCTCAACCCTCTAAGCATCGCCTAAACAACACATCCTGTCCTGGAACAACAACCATGATAGCCTTGCAATAACATCCCACTATCATTACTAACCATTAATAACCACATCCAGGATGATGTAGTACTCGTATACCAAAACGAGTAATCTCAATAAAAATATTCTTACTATCTATACCCACTCCCTTGTGGATGAGACCAAAAATTAATCCTGTTAAACCACGACAAATTCAAATACCTATAATGGTATCGATATAACCACTAATCTTATCTCACACGTGAATCTAGTGCTACTCAAAATCTCGTGACTCGCTCGTGTCATATAAAGCATACCTCATTCTCCCGAGGATAACCCATGTCTCCTTCCTTGCCAATTGCCCCAATCACTCAAATGGTTCTCGGATTCAACACGCTTGTCCGAACTGAACCAAAACTATCTTAATCATTATCCCTGATAGGCACTAGACTCTAGTCCCTTTTACTTGCTTCGGGAAAAAATCAATGCATGTGGTCTTACTCTCCACATATAATACCTCTTCATATAATTCTCTATTACAGGCCATACAAACCATATATTAGGATTTTCCTTCTCTCGGACCCTGGTAGCTTCATCTCCGATGGCCACCTTCATTATTCCCTTGGTTTTGCTGGCCCTAAGGAACATACTGCTAACTTCAACAGTCCTGACTGAATTCACTGCCACTTGGTAGGAATTCGACTATCTGAATCTTTTAAATGGGTCCCTTTATGGGTCCCCCCCGTGGTGCTCTATTAACACCGTTACGTCCAGTCTTATTCCTTGGCTAGATCCTTTTACTCTTTGCTCCCTTCACATAAAAGAATTTATATCTTCATTGTCAAAACACGACATTGTCGCAATCAACATTGAGCATCCAAACAAAAATTCCCTTAAGTGTTGGCAATTCCTCTTGTGAGTCCATCGCCCAGTCAAGGGATATTTTCTTTATTATACCTACCTCTTCATGTACAAAGTTCAAAATGTCATTCACATCACTTTCTGAACAACTGATGAAGGAACTTAGGATAAGACCGTACTTAAGATCCTTAATTGTCATAATATTTTACTTTTCAAACATGGTGATTGACTTTCACCATTACAACACTGCTCCTGCGAGCCAAGAAAATTTTTACCCTAATTTTACTTTAGGTATTCAACACACTGTTATATGTCAAAGCCTCTAGATATTCTTTATCCATTGGCTAACACATAAAATCTCTGAATTTATAACATTTCTACGGATGGTCTAACTTCAAAGGCCCGTCTGACTCACTCCCATTCCAGTTATGCTGGTGAGTCTGAAAGGGCACCGACGTCATTTGTGATGGTGCTTGGGAAACTACATCTCCTGAACGTCTTCTTTATTATCCTCAGCCTGAATAACAATTATGGTGGGTTCTATCGCAATCACCATTTCAAAAATCTTCTAAATCTTTGACTGAGTCCTCCTCAATCTGTCCTGCTAACGACTCTTACAGGAGAATGTAAGTCATAATATGTAGAGGAATACAACTATCCCTACGATAAGGCTATATACAAATAACGTTACGCTGAAACATAATAAGCCGTACAGATCCTAAAAGAATCTAGAGCCTGGCTCTGATACCACCTGTAACGCCTCGATCAATTAAATACAGGGTGATTAGTCCTATACCCAATTAAAACAGAATTTACAGTTAGTTCATTCTTAGCATCACTGTCGAAAAATATTTTCTTTTTATTATTGATCACCTAATATCCAACTAAGTAGGTGTTAAAAAGATTTTTCCAAATTTTAATATAATTAAAATTTCTATTTTTAAAACATAAACCATTTAACACAATCCATTCACATAATGAATAACATCCGAGTGATATCAAAACTGAATTTAATGCAACTGGAATAAAACTCTCCAGTTAATATCTCAATACCATAAACTCCAATAAAACCAAATGTACCAAAAACTGACATAATACATTAACTAATTGGGATAGAATGGAAACACTTAAATCCTCTTGGGCGACATGCCCTAAATAAAAGATCAACTACAGAGTATGAATCAATAAATATGAAAGCGTTTGAACAAAATCCAAAACTCCATAGTATCCATAACTCGTCAAAATCTTAATCCTCAATAGTTGGCGTCCTTGCGGCTGGACGCCTGATATAGGAGTTACAAGATAGAAGAGAATATGCAATAAAACGTGTCAGAGGCCGATGTAAAATAGTTTTAGAAAACAACAAGTGAATAAATGCTATATTCAACAATTATTATATACCTGTTAGATAATCGGACTCTCTCTTGAGATTCTCACATCTCATTTAGAGTGCACACCTAACGTAACTCTACATCAAATGAGTTACAATTCCCACGCTAACTAGTTCATATCGGTGCCAACTAACAATAACCCATATATCCCACGTATTTCTCTCATAATACAGGTAATACATATATATCCAATTTCTCTTTAACATGGATAAACCCTTTTTCAATTCAATATAATTAAGTATCCACTTACTTAATTCATTTAAGATTTTGTTATCTTTCATGTCTACTTAATTCACACAGTAAACACTATCACAAGTATATATACACATTCACTCTATTATATATATACAATACTGCACCCCGAGGCTCAGCTGTGGTGCACACATACTCTATTATCATGTCCGGGTACATCTCATCACTCTACAAAGGACTGCTGGTTCAGTTTATCCCTCGAACCACAAATATCAAAATACACATATTGTAGGTGAACATAATCCTAAGCCTTTAGGCTATCCACATACCTACGCATCCAAATGACCGGTCACACCCTTATTCACAAAAGCGGTGCTCAATCCCTAAGTTCTATGTTCCGAGGTAACAAGTCAAAAATCCCCCATAAGGCTCGTCAAGATATAAATTTATTCCACGCTCAAACCTCCCGTCGATAGTAAGTAGGCTAGGTATATCATACACATAAATCAACAATCAATAGGTATACACATAAACCTATATAAAATTCCCGACCAATATCATATTAGGATTTCATCCTACCCCATGTACCCGATGTATTTCTCGAATACCACTCGTACTTACTAATCACGATTATCATCGTATATTTCTTATGTAGTTATCCCTCACATAATCCCAAGTACTCATATATATATATCACCAATATTAACCCGTACTTGACCATGACAATTATTCATCTCTTAATCGTAGTATTATTATGTATATATCTCTCACATAATTTTATTCTTCAATTCCATAAAATTTTCCAACATTTACCCAAGTCCATCACTCCTTGTTAATGTACCAAAATTATTTAAGTCCCATCCAGGTCCAAATTACAATTTCCAAAATGTTTTGGGCTCGAAATAGGACTTTCTAAAATCTCGTTAAAAGTCCTAGAATTCTCGTTCGAATGATGTCGTTCGAACGACATTTCTTCTGAATTCTCGTTGGAAATCTCGTTCGAACGAGTTCCCCGGGTCGTTCGAATGACTTTTCAGCTGTTCGGAAACAACCCCCAGATTTTTGCATTTTTCTTAGTTTTTCACACCCAAATACATACGGATTCTATTCTAACCAAACCTAAATTTACAAATCATCATTCTAACATGTTAAAGGGTGATTTATCACACAAAAGAAACATCAAATCATCAAGTTCATATGAGCATTATTATCAATCCCATTTAATCATCAAAATTCCAATATTTGAATTCTCTATTTTTAATCCTCCTATAAACCCATAATTTAGAACTTATGATTTCTTATCTAAGTCATCAATTTACATATTAAATCATGAGTAGTATTCAACTAATTGCAATACCTACCATTATTTTCATATTCTCAATAAACATAAATATCCTCTACATGTAAAACCTATCACTTTTATCATGTTCATAGCCTCTACATGTAGAAATATCAAACTACATAAATTTCCCTATCCAATAAAATTGATTTATGAATAATTTTAATCCCAAATTTATGAGTTCATCATTCCAAGAGAAACCCTATTATAACATGGATAATATAAGCACCAAAATAGAGCAAGAATTACACTTGCCTTAGTTGTAGGTCTGAACCTTTGGAGAAGACAAGTTTAGGACTCCCTCCTCTTTTTTCGATGACTATCCGGTGGTGGAGCAAGGTGGTAGAGATGGTGATTGTCTCCTTGTTTTCCTTAGAAGTCTCTTCCTCTCTTCTTAAGAAAACATTTCCTCTCCTCAAAAGTCTTTTCACTCTCTCTCAAAAGGCCTCACTTTTGGTTTGGTAAAGAAGTGGACTTATGTTCATTCTCACCCCACATATATAATAAGTCCCAATGGTTATATAATACGACAAAAAATGGAATTACTATTCATCTTCCAAGAAAAATGACTAAAATTCCCATTCGGGGTTTTCTTTCATCTTCCAATTGATCCGAGACCCAAATTAAACCCCCGAGTAGACTTTTCTGCCCATTTCGACCATTTAGGACTCAACGGTGCACTCGAAATGATCATCCGAATGACCTAAAAATAAATCTTATTTTATTTCCCAACTTTTAGTCCCGACAGGACTCATAAGCGCGTCCCGACTTAATTTCCATTGTTGTCGTATTTGTAGCTCCCGACAATAATTATTATATTCACATATTACTTTTATATCACTATGTAATATTCAAAATCATATATTACTTTAATCTCTAGTAATATTCAATCCGAATTAATCCCAGTTAATTTCCCTCTCATAATTAATTCCAATTAATCCCATTAATTTGCTCCATTAAATTTTAATTTATCTCATATTAAAGTCATTAAAATTATGGGGTATTATAGTCTATCTCGTCTTCCAAGGGCTACATCCCTTCTGAACGTTTAAGCCTTCATGACAACCAAGAGGATATTAAGGTCAACTCCTTTGAGGTGGCAATTAGAGTCCCGATAATCCATGATGATAAGGGGGAGATGACCGAGTCCAGCAATCAGGATCATCTTGGCACTTTCGCTCATCGGCAAAGGGATCCTGAGCCCCATGTTTATGATATTTCTGACGACGAGCTTGAGGTTAATGCTATTAATAATACTCCACTCCTTCCTATGGTTGTGCCAATCTCGACTATGATTGAGGCCGAGTTTAAGAATCGTGACCCTCTTGTGCCACTAAGGATGAAGAGGGGGGAAGACCCCTATATTTTAGATACGAGTGTATCCTCGACCATTCCCAGCGATGTTTGTGAAACTAACCTGGTGGTCTAGATGCACCTCTAAGGGATCAAGTCTTCCATTCATATGAGGGTTCCTCCTAAAGACGAGCGAGTCTTTGACCTCAGAAATGCGGCAGATATTTAAGGCCGGCTTCCGCATTCTAATCAATCCATCTATAAGGGTTATCCTTTCTTCCATTGGCGTTACCTCTGCCCAATTGATGTCGAATGCCTGAAGGACCCCATTTGGGGATGCCCTCTAGAGAGTTTCCTGGGATGTGGATCTCCCTCTTGACGCCTTCCAGACGTATTATACTGCGATTACTATGAGATCCACCCCTGCTATTATCAATTCATAGCTCGTTGTCCCGATCGAAAACTCCTTCACGTTCATTAAACCTCTGACCATGATTAAAAATCCCACTTTTTCTTCTATGGACTGGGAGTTTGGCGAGGGAGAATCATCCATAGCAGATGAGGTAATAGTGACTTATAAATGGGATCGTGTTTTGATCTCTGCCAAAGTGGACCCCAATCTAGGGACCGAGATGAAAGTGTCCATTGACTAACTCAGAGGGGAGGGCCTTATCATCTTTGAAGATCTGATGATCCCTGAGCTCTTGTAATACTCAAGTATGGGAGTAAAGCCCCTAACATCACTTCATAAGTAAATATTCCAACTTTATTGAACTTTACTATCGTCATGAATTACTTCTACACATAGTATGATAATACTTATCTATCTATTCTTTTCTTTGCAGATCATTCTGCAGGTATCTCTAATGAGATTTGGTCAATGGCAGCACCAATGTCTTCCAATCTACTTGCCCGTCTATAGGGGAAAGCTTCACAACCGACACAGAGTTGATCAAAATCAACTACAGGAGGCCCCCTGATTATAAAGGGGTCCAAGAAACGAAAATAGGTCATTGGTGGGACCTCGACTCCTTTTCCCCCTCAACAAAAAAAATGGAAGGAAATGCCACCTACTTAAGCTGTTGATCCTATCCTTCCCATCTAGGATGATGTCTCTACGGCTGCACATATTGCTCACCTGAATGTCATTTATGACTCTCTTCGGTCTCAGGAGGTTATACCTTGGTTGTCACTGAGTATGAAAACCCGATATTTTGATGCTCAAAACCCCGCTCAGGTTTTTAACTTTGCTCTTTACAGGCAACCCATGTAAACATCAACATAGCTTTGTCTTTCTAGAATTTTTCGAGTGTAGTATTATCTCGTATTAACCCTCGTTTTACACCCTTTTTACAATCTGCCATCGCTATTTAAAATATCCAACATTGGGTGGTGGAGACCGAGGCAAAGGCAAAAACGGTCGATGAAGCCAAGACTCAGCTTGATGATTTGAGGTAGAAGCTGAAGGATTTGAAAGTCGAGCATGACACTAAGGTCCAAGAAATGCGACATCGTCACAAGGATCACCTGTCAAAACTGAAGCAGGATCACAAGGCGAATGTGGAGGCTCTCAAGGCTGAGCTCAAGAAGAAAAATAAGGACGAGGCTAAAAAAATCCGGATGGCTAAGGGTCCGTTTGGTTCGGGGTAAAATATGTTTCAACGCGGTGAAAAGTAAAATGGTGAAATACGTTTTCACTTCTTTAAAATTAAATTTTTGTTGGGTTGACATTGTGAATAAGTGCACACCCTATAATTATGAAACTTTAAACAAAAATTGAGAAAAAAATTTAACTTTAAATAGGCGAAAACGTATTTCACCATATTACTTTTCACCGCGTTGAAATATATTTTACCCCGAACCAAACGAACCCTAAAGAGTCAGAAGAATTCAACTATGCCATCTAATACATGGATAAGGGGGCCAAAATAGTGTGCCATCGGGTTACCAATTAATGTGGTGACCTTATTGCTAATGGTCCACTCTTGTTTGATATTGTCTCCTCATTCAACTTGATGATCCAACAAGTGTAATTGCTCTGCAGGAGGTCCAAGCTGAGGTCGAGAACGCTGAAATAACTCTGGCCGAGGCTGAGATCATATTTGTTGAACAAGACAACACTGATGTAGTTTAAGTGGCAGGCAAGCAAGATGGGGATACTGCACATCCCGAGGAAAATCCAATCGGGTCGACTGCCACCAGATATCTTATAGACGACACTTAGGTTTATGATTTTTGGGTGATCGTGTGTGGTCTTTTAAGCCCATTTTCATTTAGACCTTCTTGAACATTATTTTTGGATTATATTTTTTTTTTAACTTTTGCTGAATGAATGAATGGGGACTTTTTATAATGTTGTATCTTCTAGTTTCCTTCATGATATCATTCTTATTTTACAATTTCACCATACTTAAATGACGTTTAAAGGATTCACCATACTAAAATAATGTTAAAGACATCCTATCTCTTAGGGTTTTCATAGAGTGGTGCCTTGGAGCCGAGACTCATTCGTCACGCTAATACTGCCGAGAGGGAGATGTGCTATTCACAATACTTAAATGATTTTTTACAGTTCTCATCATATTTAAATGATGTTTTTTGGGATCTCATCGTACTAAAATGATGTTAGGGGTCTCCCACCTTTTAGGGCTTATGCAGAGTGGTGCCTTAGAGCCGAGACTCATTATCCACTCTCATACCGCCGAGAGGGATATTTATTATTCACCATAATTAAATGATGTTTAACAATTTCACCATACTTAAATGACGCTTTATGGACCTCCCACATCTAAGATTTTATACAGAGTGGTGCCTAGGAGCCGAGACTCCTAAAGCGCTCGCGTAATGCCGAGAAAAAGATTTAATTATGCATCATACTTAAATGATCTTTAACAATATAACCATACTTAATTGATATTTAAGGGTATCACCATAAAAGGATGTTAGGGACCTCCCACCTCTAAGGGTTTATGCACAGTGGTGCCTAGGAGCCGAGACTCTTAAGGCATTCTCATACCACCAAGAGAGAGATTTAATTATTAACCATACTTAAATGATGTTTATAACCTTTGTGATTCTTCAAGATGTGATTCCCAAAGAAGAAACGAGATAACACTTCATTATATTTCAACATTTTCATACAAGAGAATGACTTGTCTTTCGGCTACAGTAAATGAACTAACTACTGATAGTACTTTTTCAAATGATTCACATTTTAAGCATTTGAAAATGGTTCTCCTAAATTTTTTTCTAGCCTATTTGTACTTAGGAAGACCTCCTCAGTGACTCTGTAAGGTTCATGCCGGTTAGAGTGGAGTTTTTTGTCCTTTTAGGTGACCTTCTTCAATACTAAGTCTCCCACCGTGATAGGTCGATAATTGACCCTTTTGTTATAGAATTTAATAGCTCTTTGTTGATAGCTTGGTTGCCTAATGGCTGCGTCTTTTCTTCTTTCTTCAATAATGTCCAAGTCTAACCTCCTTTCTTTCAAATTTTCCTTAGGGTCATAGGTCTTAACCCTATAGCATGGCAAACCAATCTCATTAGAATCACAACCATCGATCTATGGGCTAATATGAAAGGCATTTTTCCCGTCGTGGTTCTCTCAATTGTTCTGTATGCCCACAAAACACCGTGTAACTCCTCAATAAATCTTCCCTTAGTGACTTCTAGATTTCTTTTGATTCCATATAATATCACCCTGTTGGTCACTTCTGTCTTCCCATTAGCTTGCGATCGGCCCGATGCATAATAGAACTACTTGATGCTGACCCTTTTGCTGTAGGCTTCCAGGGACTTATTCTTGAATTGATTACCATTATTGGATATTAGCATATTTGGGAGCCTTTAATGACATATGATGTTTCTCCAGATGAACCTAAAGCATTTTTCCTCATGGATTGTTATCATAGCCGCTACTTCTACCCATTTGAAAAAAATAGTCAATCACAATAATTAAAAATCAGAAATTTCCCTTCGCTTTGGGTAGGGGCCGACCAGGTCTATCCCCCACATTACAAAAGGCTAAGGGGTCGATATTGAGGAAAAAGGCCGGTAGGGTTGATGGGATATGTTTGCAAAATGTTGGCATTTATCTCACTTCAGAACGTATCTTGCTGAGTTTTTTGTAAGATTCGACCAGTGTTACCCCTAGGTAACAATCCTTTTAGCCAAGTATCATCCACTAATGCGGATTTCACTTGCCCCCTCATGTATGTCTCTGAGTACATAGTTTACTTCAGATAGATGCACACATTTTAAGAATGGAAGCAAAAGAACCCTTTTATAGAACACATCTCTAATGATGATGGACTTGGTTGCATGGTATCGTATCTTCCTTCGTTCGACTTTAGTTTCCGGTAGCTTTCCATCTCTTAGGTCATCTATGAGTGGGTCCATCCAAGATGGTCCAAAATTTAAATTTCTAAAAAGTTCGATGTCTGCCTCATCAGTCTCTGTACTCGACTTTAAGAGGATTTTTACACGTACAGACCCACAAATGTATGTTTTGGTGGCTGACATGAGCCTTGTTAACACATCTAACCTCCCATTTTCAACTCTTTGGATCTTTTTTACCTTGACCTCTGGAAGGTTTTTCAGTATCTTCTTTACTCTGGCTAAGTGTCTTTTCATCATTTGCCTCATAGATCCCCAAAATTTGGTTAACTACTAGGTGGGAATCACTATAGGAAACCATTTAACCAACATTTAGTGCTTTCGTGAGTGAGAGTCCTACTAGTAGATCTTTATACTCTAATTCATTATTCAACATTTTGAAATCAAATCGTAGGGTATATTCAATGTCGGTCCCATATGGTACTGATAGTATCAGTTTTATCTACCCCACTATCATTTCCAAAGGATAAACCATTTACAAAAAAGCTCCATATTAGTGACCCTAGTGTGAAGGGACCCTCGGACAGGGCTTTATTTTTCAGCAATAAATCTCTCTTCGGAACCATCTGTGGTGGATCTCCTTTCCTTTCTGGATGACCTGTGGGACTTCGATTGAAGCTTCCCCAGTTGTGTCATTCATGATTTCCCACGTAAGCTTGGTAACAAAACTACCAATGTCTGCCCTTTAATCGCACTTCTCGACTGATAGATGATATTAAACTCACCTAACTCAACTGACCAAACCATTAGCCTACCCAATTTCTCAAGTTTATGAGTGACCTATCGGAGGGCCGTGTCGGTGAGTACTACCATCGTATGATCTCGAAAGTAGGGATTTATCTTCCTTTAAGCATGGAACAAAGCATATGCAAGATTTTCCATCCTTGGATACCTTAATTCTGCTCCCTAGAGTGCTTTGCTGTTAAGGTGGAAAGATTTTTGAACTCCACTGTCGTCTCGAATGATAGCTGTGCTGATGGCCGACTTCAAAACGACAAGGTAAAAATACAACTCATCCCTTTGTATCGGTTAGGAGAGAAGCATAGGTGAGACGAGATAGCCTTTTAACTCTTAAAATGCATTTTTATACTCCTCGTCCTAGACACATGTTTTCCTCAGAATCTTAAAAAATGGCAGACATTTGTCTGTTGCCCTGAATGCAAATTTGTTTAACGCAGTAACTCGACCCGTCAATCTTTGAATATTTTTGATCATCTTTGGCATTTTTATATTAATCAATGCTTTAATCTTGGCAGTATTAGCTTCAATGGCCCTTTTATTGATGATGAAACCCCAAAACTTTCAAGCTCCGATACCGAATACATACTTCGCAGGATTCAGTTTTATTCAATATTGATCTATTGTGGCAAATGTCCTTTCCAAGTCGGCAACGTGATTCTTGGCTTCCAAACTCTTCGTGAGAATGTTATCCATATAGACCTCCACTGTTTTTCTAATCTAGTCCTCAAACATTTTATGGATCAACCTTTGGTAGGTGGCCCCTATATTTTTTAGGTCGAGTGATATAACTTTATGGAAATATGTTCCTTTATCTGTGATGAATGAAGTTTTGTCGACATCATCTTCATGCATTAAAATTTGATTGTATCCATAGCAAGTGTCCATGAAACTCATTAGCTCGTCGCCAATAGTGACATCCACTGTTTTATTGATCCTTAGCAATGGAAAACTGTCTTTAGGGTAAGCATTGTTAAGATCAGTGAAGTCTACATACATCCTCCTCTTCCCATTCTACTTGGGCACTATGACAACGCTGAATAGCCACTCCGAGTATTGCACTTCCCTGATAAAATCTACGATTTGCAGCTTCTTTAGTTTGTCTTATATAACTTCATATTTATCTCTGATAAAAGTTCGTCTTCGCTGCTTTACTGGTTTTGTTGTCTTGTCTATGTTTAGACGATGGGAAATAACCTCAGAGTCAATCCCAGGCATATTGTTATGACTCCATGCGAACACACTTAGCTTGCAAAACCATTTCTTAATCTCTGGCTTGAGGGACGAGCCTATTTATTTGATTTTTTTCAATTCATCCTTGGATGATGGATTATACCCCTTCCACGAGCTCTATCTTTTTGAGTTTTTATTCATCGATTGGGTCAAGGGTGTCAATGTTGTACGATGCCGTCTTCCTTTTATGATCCTCCCTCTCTTCCGCTGAGGTGAATTAGCAGTCTCGTGCTTCCTCCTGATCACCATTTACTCCTCCAACTCCATAAGGAGTCGGGAAATTCATCATTTGGTGTACGGTGGAAGGCACAACTTCAAATTCTTTGAGTGCTACCCTCCTCAGGATTATATTATAGGTCGAGAAGACATTTTTATCCATCATAAAAAGATTATCTTCCTCGTTAAGAAACTCTTCCATGTTCCCAAACACACATCCGTTTCGTAGACACCCAGCGAATGGAGTTTCACTCCGTTGAATCGTATCAATGGTTGGTGGTAGGGGACGAGTCTCTTTTTGCTTATCTTCAGCCCTTTAAAATAATCCCAAACTATGACATCAACTGAGCTTCCCCAGTCAACCAATATACAAGTCATATTGTAGCCGTGAACTCGTGTACTAATGACAAGGGAATCATCATGTGGGGCTAAAATCCCCTTGAAATCTTATCTTAAAAATCCCACTATAAGACTGTCCATGTCTACTCTCTTCAGCTTGTTGGGTTTGATTTCGACCTCGACTGAATTAACCTTATCCCTCTTATGTCCCACTTTTTCTTCAATTATGTGAACGTTCCTATCGACCAACTCAACCCCTCCACCTGCTAATTCTCCGCATATTATTTTTACATTAAAAGAAATTATGTGAAGGTTACCTTTAACTGCAGGAGGGTTGGCTGGAAGATTTGGGTCGTTTTTACCACTATCGTCAGATTCTGGGTCATTAATGTTCACCTACACCTCCTTCTTGGGCTTGGTGTCCTTTGGTGTGTTGTATCTCTTTATGATCTCATCTCGGTCATCGTATCTATCTATGTATTTCTGAAGCTTCCCCTTTAGGGCGAAACATTGACCCGTCGTATGACCGTGATCTTTATAAAAGTCACACCATTTGCTCTTATCCCCTATGTAAGGGGTAGCCCTCAACTTTTCTGGCCATCTAAGCTCTTTATCATCCTTTATCTCATTTAGGATCATGTCAGGACTGGCTGTCGTAAACTGATCATCCTTAGATCTCTTCTTTCCTTCTTTTTCTTTGTCCGAGTTTTGTCCAGACTTGATACTGTTAGCCACTTTCTGGCCACCTCTCTCGGACGCCATGGCCTCATCCACATTCATGATTCTTTCGACCATAGTCAGGAGTACTGTCACTAACTTTAGAGGATCCTCAGAGAGATTTCATAAAAAGTTTCCACGGTTGAAGCTTGCTAATGAGGGCTATTATGACAATGCTCTTTTTATAGTCTTCAACCTCTAACTTTTCTTTGTTTAACCGAGAGATATATTCATTCAGAGCTAATTATTTCCTTGCCTAACATTCAATAGATGAGTTACGCATTCGACTGGTTTTATGACAAAATAAAACTACGGATGAAGTTCTCGGCCAATTATTTGAAATTCTCTATGGACGCTCTCGGCAGGCCGATGTAACATACATGAGCCGCTTTAGTGAGGGTGCTAGAAAAGGCTCATCACCTCATCTCTTATGGGGTTGAGCAAATGTTAGTGGCCGATTTATACATCTCTATATGGCGAACATGATTGGTACTTCTGATAAGCACCCAAAAGTGTTTAAATAATACCCCAAATAGACGGTTTTTTATTGCTAATTCTCGACAAAATGGGTCTTATGCGCGTATTTGTCTATTTTGTAGGATTGTTTGCACTTATGGATTCAAAAGCTATATTTCGAGGCAGATGCGCAGTTAAAAGGAGCTAAGCCTAATACCCTGTCCCGAACCGAGCCCAAACCATCACCCGAGCCCCATGTGTGTTTAATTTGTGCATTTTAGACTTTTTTATATTTTTCATTGAGTCATTTTTTGAATTTTTAGAATTTATTTTATATTTTTGAGTCATGTATATATTTTTTGGAATTTTTATATTTGTGTCACGCGTGTTTTTATTATTTTTATATTTTTATAGGTGTGAATTTTAGTTTTATTTATTTTTTATTTGATTTTTATTTTTTAATATTAGTTTAGTTTTGTTATTTCTTATTTTATTAAGTTAGGTTTATTAGTATTATTTTATTTGAGTCTTTTATTTTTAGGTTAAGAATTTAATAGATTTAGTTTTATTAGATTTTATAATTTCTTTAGTTTTATTCTGTTAGATTTGTAAATATTATATAGTTTTTTTTTATTATATATTTTAATTTTTATTAGTTTTAGTTTTATTTTAACTAGGAAGTTTTAGTTTTTTTAAAGATACAAATCTAAACACACACACACCACCCTACACTCATACAACCTCACACACATAAGCAAAACACCCCCTTCATCTTCTCAAACTCACCTTAATATCTCTACTACACCCACTCCACCCCACGAACTAGGCAACCTCACCCGAACAATGACCCGGGCAATAACATTCCAGACCCCGAACCCCCGAACGCTCACCAAAACTTTGACCCACATCCAACTAACCCGAACTCCGGCAACATCTACCTCCTTACCCGCCTGCGCAAATCCACCTTGAACCCCAGTTCCCAATCCAAATCTGGAGCTGTTCAACCCGAGAACCGAACTCCGGCGACCTTATCACCTCGATTCCAACCCAACCTCAACAAAAAAAAAGCGAATACCACCTGCTACCATACCCGGAACCCATGACCCGAGCTCCCCTAAGTCGAACCTTCTACCCAATCTTCCCCTAGACGTGCCAACCAAACCCGACGCCGACCTAAGGAGACCCTATACCTAGAACCCGAATCAACCCACATCGATCCTACTCTAATCTGCAACCTCGATTTCTTCACCGTGTCCTATTAGGACGATTTTACCTACTGTACAAAGCCAAATTCCCAAACCCAATCTGTCAAATAAAGTTGTCAGACTCCAAAATAAATCCATCAACCCAATCTGTCAAAGAAGCCCGATCTTTTCCCCTTTTCCTAAACTATCCTCATCTAATTTTTCAATTTTACCCCTTTGCCCCCTTTGTGCCAATTACAAAAGGAAGACACTCTTATTTTTTTTAAGTGGACACTATTGAAGACTAGAGAGAGGACTGTTAAAAAAGGCACTAGTTAACACATAAAAAAGTAGAGTGTTAAGTGATAAAATATTGTTGAGAGAAATTTATTAGTTTGGTGAGAGAAAAGAGTGACACAAATTTGTAGCATCAAAAGAGATTTTGTGTTATATATTGATTGGTTAAATCTCTTCTTTCATAATCATATGTTCTCATTAATTTATTTTATGTCTTGGAGTCCCATTATGGAGGGCAAATCTCCCATTTCAAGGGATGAAATGAAGCCCCCATGGAACCAAGTTGTCTAGTTTGTTAATATTATTTTATTTGATTTCCTTTGATTAGTAACTTTAATTACTACACTTTTTTTTTCATTGAGAAATGGAAAACCATCCTTGAGTAGGATTGAATCTTGTGTTATAATTTTATTATTTTGATTCAAACTAGAGATAGGCTTTTTAAAATGATCAAAATTATAATATAAGTTTCTTCTATTCTTGTCTTATTTTGTTTAATTACAATTAGTTGGGTAAATTTTCCCTAGCAGGTGTTACACTTGATTAATTTCAATTTATTTGGAGTAGAGTTGTAGCAATTAAAAATTACTTTTATAAAATGATATTTTCCCAATTCATTAGGATAATGAGAATTAACTTTTGAATTAGTTGAATATTTTGGAAATCAATCAAACTAAAATTAGTTTAAACTAGATTAAATGTGTGAAATGGGGGTGGATTTATATCTCTTGATTCTTCTTACTATTATCTCTCATTAGTTAATTTTCACTCACCTTTTTCTCACACACCTTTTAGTATTTCTTTATATTTTTCTCATAGTTTAGGCGATATCTTTCATCTAATTTAGTTATTTCACCATCATAAAAAAAGTTATTTTAATATAAAAAAAATTCATCATAAAAGAGAAAAAAGAGAAAAAAAATCAAGAAAGATAAATAGCTAGAAAATCGAATTACATGACTTTTCTTGTGTTTAATTCCATTAAGTTGGATTGACACCCTTACTTACCTCATACTAGTCTTGTGATATTTTTGTAGGTAATTGAAGGAAATTGTTGATTAGAAAGGCTTTGCAACAATGACACTTACACTTAGAAGCATTTTTCTTTCTATCAAATGGCGCCGTTGCCACTTTTTGGAGATTGACGCACTCGAGAAGATTTTGGATTGTAATTCATTAATTATTTTTTTAAAAGTGTTGAATTAGGATTATTGAGGCATTGTATTTATTTGGGTGCGTTTTGACACCAATTTATTTATAATTATTATTCATAAAAAAGAGAAGAAAAGCGTGATCAGGAAACTAGACAAGGTAGAGAGAGGGCGTCCAAAGGCGAGGAAAATAATTCTATCTAATTTGGGTTGGTAGGACTCCCGGGGCAGACTGATAAAGGCGATCTCCCTCCGGTCGACTCAAATTGATCTTCACCCCACACGTGTCAAAACCGTGGGAGGTACATTTCTCAACACTCACGAATCTCCCGCAAGCGAGTCAATATTTGTGTGTGCCTACGTGTGCTCTTATGTGATTTTATTCTCGTATTTATTTTTGAATGGTGTGATGAATTAATCAAATAAGACCTACACCCGGTCATTCACAAGAAGGTATTTCATCACTCGACTCACTCACTTATCCATTGTGTGCTACCCTAGCCATCATAAAATTAAAATCAATCAACTAGATAACCACATAGGATACGGTGTTCGTACGCCCTGTTTTGATCAATTTGAATTGTAGGATAACCCGTAGAGTCCTCTCCACCTGAAAATTCCTCGAACGGTTCTCTTTGAGGCACGTAAGTGTCCACGGAAACTGGGTTTTAAGTTCGACTGCCCAGTAAAATGAGTTTGTGCTATCCCCAGCGTTGTACCGGCTGGCCGTTTCGTCGTAGTAGATTTGTGGAGAATCTCTATGGCAAGCCTCTAGTCATCTCATGATTAAAGTAGGAACACAACTTTTGCAAAGACGATCACAAAGATAAATTTCGTGATTTTTATCCCCCGCGAATTTCATTAAAATTTGCCTACCCGTTCACTTAATTGAAGATAAAAATTGGCTATGTGCTAGTTAGGATTTTTCTTGCTTATACGAGTCTTATTTCCTCTTTAGGTAGTCACTTTTTCGCTCCATCCTTTTTGAGTTTCAAATCGAGTCCATCATCTCTTTTCTCTCATGCCTAAATATTTCCACAATTTTCAAAAATCCAAAAATCTTTTTCATTTTCTCTCACATTTTTTAAAAAATCAAAAAAAATATTTTCCATTTATTCATAAGAAGGAATCATTCCTTTTACGCCAAATTGTCACCGTATTGATCATCGATTAGCACGCTCCCCTAGTGATCCATCTTTCAAATCCCTCTTAGGTGATCGTGGCCTCATTGTTGATCCTACACCTCATATCCCCGATTCTTCTTCCTCCTCGGAGACTCCTAGCTCTCTCACTAACCCACCCACTATTGTCGAGCGTGCCTTAAGGGACTATTTTACCCCGATAACGGCTACCCCACCATCATGTATCGTTCGTCCATCCATCCCAGCGGTCCAATTTGAAATTCGCCCGACGATAATTTCGATGTTGCCCAATTTCCGTGGCCTTGAACGTGAGTCTCCATACACTCACTTGCAAAAATGTTTCATAATTTGTGCTACTTTTAAAAATCAAAACTTAGATGAAGAAAATGTGGGTCTTCGATTATTTCCATTTTCTCTCAATGATAATGCATCCATATGGCTCCATTAATTGCCACTGGATTCTATCCTTACATGGGAACAACTTGTGAAGAAGTTCATGTCAAAGTTCTATCCAATGAGAAAAAATAATGAGATGCGCCAAGCCATCCAATATTTTCGTCAAAAGCCAATCGAGCAATTTTGCGAAGCATGGGGCTGTTTTCAAGGTTACATCAATAGTTGCCCACATCATGATCTTGAGAAAAGTCACTTAGTCCACAGGTTTTACAATGATCTCGTTCTCGCTTCCCGAACCATGATTGAATCCATGCATAAAGGGAAGTTCATGCACTTAACTCCCACTGCCGCCTACAATTTTCTCCTAGAATTAGGCGATGACTCCCAAGATTGGGAGGGAACCAATGAATTTTCGAGATCTGAGCCACCACGCATATGGAGCACTTATGAGGTAAAAAATGATCCTGATTTTAAAACTTTGCTTCATGGCTTAAACACTTTGACTAAATCCGTTGACACTCTCAGTTGTTCTATGCAACAAAATGTTTCTCTTTCTAAACATGTGATTAATGTTAACGAGTCTCGTACTTCTTCTTGTAATGTTTGTTTAGGTAAATATCATTTAACTCATTGGTTCCCTCTCATTCAAGATGATCCCGAATCCACTATGGACCAGGCATGTGCTTTTGATACCACTAGGAAACTCGCTCCCCCTTCGTTTACTTACAATCTCAATAACAGTAACCATCCCTATTTTTCCTATAAGTATGACAACAACCTCACTCCATCACACCCACAACAAAATATAGGTGGTCCACCCGGGTTTCAACAAAACTCACAAAGGCAACATCGCCCTCCCATCCAGAACAACCATGCTCCATACCATCAATAACACAATCCATCACCCTTTGTCCCCCACGGAGGACCACCACATACAAATCATCAAATTGTCCCCATTCCACCTTCCTCTTATGAGTATTCACCGCCGCTTAGTTATCATCTTGAGTTGCTCCCTCAAACCCCTATGCCCCTCCGCCCCAATCATCCACATCCTCTCTTGATAATCTTATCACGAATCAATAATAATCCACGCAAGCACAGACTCAAGCCATCCAAAAGTTTGAGCAACGTCTCAACTATTTTGAGCTTGAGCGAGAAAAAGGTCGATTCCTGAGTCAACCCATTGCTAACCCTAAGGGGAATGGCAAAGATTTGGCTTATGAGGTTGTGTCTGGAACTACTCCCCCACATTCCAAGTGAAAATGAAAGCGGTAACTACTCTAAGATTGGGAAAACAGGTTGACAACGGTGCTGATGTCCCCCGTGATGGGCAAACCCCACCCATTCCGAAATGGCAATTAGATCCTCTCCCCAAGGTTCTACCATGTACCAAATCCACAGAAAAGACTAACTCCAAACCTAAAGAGACCACCACTGTCTATGTGCCCAAAGCACCCTTCCCTCATAGGTTGGCTCCGATAAAAGAAAGGCCAACAATTTGATGAGTTCATGCAGGTGTTTAAGAATGTTCATATTAACATTCCATTCCTCACCACGATTCAACAAGTTCCCTCCTATGCCAAATTCCTGAAGGACTTGTGCACTGTGAAGTGTCGGACGGATGTGCCTCGTGATGCCTTCGTCACTAAGCAAGCCATGTCCTTTATCCATGAGAACAGTGTTGTGAAGTATAAAGATCCCAGTCATCCTACTGTCGCTTTCATGTTAGGAGATAAGTTCACTATGACACCCCGCCTAACTAAATAACGGGCGATCACTCCTTTATTAAATTAAAATCAAGGTGAACAGTTGGTTCATTCTTAGCATCACTGTCGCAAATGAAAATTTTCAAATTTAAACACCCTAATTAATAAAGCTACGCGTCGAAACCATTTAAAACCTTATTTCCATTTAATTAAATCCAATTATAAAACCTTTAACCATTAACATATTTAGAGTCACGCATTAAGTATAAGAATAAAAATGAACATTCAAGAGTTTAACCATCCATAACAAATCCCAACTTTAAAACACTAAAGGAAAATATCCTGACAGTAATAAGTCCCAAAACAAAGATATCGAGAGTAAAAGAATTACAATTTCAAACAAAACCAACTAAATAATGAAAAAGGGCGACACATGTCCCACTGGATAAAACTGAACTAGAAGTGAAGTCAATAATGAAGTCGTCTAAGAAATGGCCTGCAACTCCCACAAAAGCTACAACACGTTCCATCCAAAGAATCCTAAGCATGACGCCCCTGTGGTTGGGCACCTGTAATACATATATATATATACACAAGACAGCAGAGGTAACAACAAACGGGTCAGAGCCCAATTGTAAAACAGTTTAAAAATAGTTTAGCAAGTATTTAAAATGCTTACCGGCTAATGCAACAGTCATATTAGTATGCGACACTCTCTTGAGAATTCTCACCTCTCATCTAGTGTGCACGTCTACCGTACTTATGAGTCTCATATATCTCCCTAACTTATTCTCCATAAGTCTTAACACGTGAAATTAAGGTTTTGATATTCACTTTACAAAAATCTATCTCTTCAAGATTTCTTACGTTATTTAGAATAAATCCGTATCGTTATAACGTTTCCGAATACTTATAGTGAAGTGAAACATTTATTCATTTCTTAACTACTTATACGAACAATATAAATTTCCCATATAAATATACATATATATATTAGTTACACATATAATATATATACAAACGGCACCCCACATAAAATCTATGGTGCAAAGTTTCCATAAATAAGTATATATATACCAATCACTCACATAATATATATATACTAACGGAACCCCACATAAAAACTATGGTGCTGGCATACTCTGCTATCAAGTCCCTGTATCACACATATTTATGGAACTGCTAGTTCGGAATCACTCTCGAACTGCAGTAACACAGACACATACAAATGGAGGCGAAGCATAGTTCCAACTCCTAAGAGGTCAGCACATACCCTCACGTCTCCTAGGACCGTTTGACTATCAATCAGAAAGCCTGTACCTAGGAATCTTATGTTCTAGGGTACAAGTCAATATCCCCCATAAAGGTCCCATCGAGATAAGACTGTCCCAGCCCAAAAACGCCCGTGATAGCAAGTAGCCCGAGTATGATTTTTATACAGATATAATATATGCACAATCACACAGTCATATATATATATATACACACATCCACATTGTTAAATTAGGTGCGCTCACGACCCATAATTATAATTATCCGTTATTACACATTTTACTCGATTATCTCGTATAACGGAATCGTTCATTTTATTCTCGTAATTAAGTTATTCTAAACTCACTTCTCGTCTCTCGAAGTATTATCTTTGCCTAAGTACAATTTCAGTAGGCCCTCACTTGCCTTCTAATCCAACTTCCTAGACATTTCGATTATTTAATCAACGCACGTATGATTTCTTAAGTATGAATGTCTCCCCGTTTACCCTTTATTTCTCTTCACATTAAGGTCCCACTTAACGAGGTTTATCTTGACCCTACTGGTCCTTTTTATGTTCCATTATGTTCTAGCAACCCTAATCAAGGTTTACTACGCATAAAATCGGATTAAGCTAACACGAGTAAAAATGCAGTTTTCCAGGAGGGGTCGATCAATCGATGGAAGGGGGTCGATCGATCGATCGATCGATGCTCTGGGCTCGATCGATCGATCAAGAAGTTATGGCGAAACTGTAGAAAACCCAGCTACAAAAATCTTACCCCAAACTCATCCAAATCATCATGTTTCAATCCCAAACTCCCAACAACTCATACTACAAGTGTTGTATACCCATATAAACAATATCATACGTAAAACATGCGAGTTTTCATCAACTATAACAAATTAAAAGGGTATATTCTACATAAATCTCAAGAACCCTAATATTTTTCTTTAACTTAGTTTCTTCCATTATTTTTCCAGATTTTTTATCACTAACACCATGGAAATTCCTTGTTCAACCTCTACATGTGAAATGGATTTCTAGAATATGATCTTTACCTCTACAACATGCAATTTTTGTCTCCAATTAATGTTTTCTTTCAAGAACACTAGTTCTAATCAACCCTAGACTAATATAAAAGAGCATTAACTTGATTAAAGCAAGATAGATACTTGCTTGGGGATTTTTATTTCTGATTTGTGGATGAAATTAGTGTGGTGGTGATCCTCGTTACGCGATTTATCGTTTGGCGGTGACGGCGGCGGAAACGGAGGAGTTCTTGGCCTAGAACTCTTTGGAAAGCTTCTCCTCTTCCTCTCCAATGGCCGTTAATAGTTTTTGGTTATGCTAATACTAGAAGACAACACTTACCATATGATATAACCCTAGAAAATTCGTGGGTTTAATTACCCAAAATTACGAAATGTCCAAAATGCCCTCCCGGGGTACTAATTAAGCCTAAAAATGCCCCGAGACCCAAACTAAACACCCGGGTACATTATTTTGACTATCTCGACCCTTCCGGACACTCTGGTGTACTCTAAATGACCATACAGGGAACTTATAATTTATTCACTTTTATTAATCAACATTTAGTTCCGACACAACACGGGCGCGTCCCGACTTAAATTTCCAAAATTATCATTTTATTCACTCGTGACAATTTTTATAAAATAAATCTCATGTATTACTATACTCATCCAATAACATTCAACAAATTTCCAATAATTACTAACTCTCGTCACGCTAGTAAATATTTAAAACAACTTTTCGGATTAAAATTAAATTAATTTATCTCAATTAAATTTAATAAATCCCTAAATTTAAAAGCCATAAAAATACGGGGTATTACATACTTCTCCCTTAATAACGGAATTTCGTCCCGAAATTCGGAAAATAAGGCCTACTTGGAAGAACAATTTTGGATATTTTTTCAGTACACAAACTATCTACATAGTAAGGAGCTTAATCACTATAGCCCCTGCCTCACAGCAAGCTTGATTAACATTCTCATTGGAGACACTTCACATGGTGCTCCTAACCAATAACATTCGCATTGGTCATGCCCACTGTTCTAAAAAACCCGCCTAGGCTCCGCGTAGGCACGCCTAGGCTTAAGGCTTGGGAGAAACGCCTCGCCTTACGCTTTTCGCGCCTTATTCTTGGTAAAACCCTTAAGGCGCACTTTTTTCTAAAAACAACAATTCCTTAGTGAAACGATGTCGCCTTTTAAAGAATTTGTTTCAAACCGGAGCATTATCTTATCCAAAATAATCAAATAGTATTTTAATTTGCATATATTCAGACATATTTTTATGATATGTGCAATTTTTGTATTTTAATAGCCTTTTTATGATTAAAAAATATTAAAAAATATTAAGAAGGCCTAAACGCCTTTTCACCCCTTTTTACGCCTAGGCCCGCCTAGGCTTCTAAGGCTTAAGGCTTGGCCTCCACGCCTCAATCACGCCCCGCATTTTTTAGAACCTTGGTCATGCCTATACATTATAAATTTCCATTATCTCACTATCATTGGGAGGCCGCACCTCACTACATGACAACTACTCGGATTTATTTATATACAAAACTCCCATTCTGAGAAAAACCATACGAACATCTGACCACTTTTGTTCGCCTAAGACAGTCGTGGAATTCCACCATAGTTATCGGGTTATTCTCGACCGATCCAAAATTCTGATTATTCACTCACTTCTAAACATACGGAATGAGAATAGTCGAGGTTCTTCCACACCAAAATCTTAATAAACACCTCGTACGCGACAAATAGGTACGAGTGCTTCTACAGAGTACTCCTGAAATTATCGTACCAAGATTCCGAAATTACCTTCACGTGGCTCGACTAATCTTTAATCACTGTGCGCCTATTCCCTGGCTAAGGGTGATACATCCTACTCGAAACGAAACCTTACCTCCGCCGGTTCCTGAAATCCCATATCAAAGGTGGGATTCACCAATCTCATCCCGATTCAGAAATTAATACTGTACCGGACCATGTACTCGCACGATCCTTCCTTTCAAAGGAAGTCTGGGGCACACTAGTTAATATTGTAAACCACCCCAAAGGAATATCAATCACTTCCTTCTTGGGCGACTTAATTCACATGTTCGGATGAACCCTTGATCTTGTTTTGAGGATGGTAACCCATCCAAGAACTTTACTGACTTTACCGACCTCTTCCAATTACAGGAATTATCGATAAACATAAAACTCTCTGGTTGATTTCTCCTCTTCCAACCGAACCCTACCTATGGACGGTGCATGTAGAGACTACTCACTACGTCCCGCTATACATCGATTTTTCCTTGAAATGTTTCACATTAAGTGACACGTAATACTCCCCTTCCTTCCTTGGTGTATGCCGAAAGTTTCGACCCTTGCTCTTTTCTCCACGAAGCGCACTTCTGGATCCTTTATACCATACTAATATCATCACTCTTTTAGCGTAATTCGCTCTCACACTTGACTAATAACGACTCCGCTCTAAGTGTTCTTCATAATAATTAAATTCTACTCTATTCAAGGAATACCCCTTCTTAAGTGGCTTCCCACAGCCTTCCAATCAAATTAGGGTGTGCTATTCTAATTGCACACTTATGTATGGCTTATCTCCCCTCACGTGACATTGAATCCACTCTATCACTTCCACTTCGTTCTGCTAGTCCCACAAATATATATTTCACACGTCTATTACCACGTCCCATCAACTCGGACGATTTTAACATCATCTAACCAAGATGCCCACATTTTGTAACACCCCGACCACCCTGGGAGAGAGAACGACGCTCTACTCATCTGTAGAACTAACTAAATCCAACAAATTATAAGGAATAGGGCATTCAAATTCCATAACAACAAAAGAGGAACAACAAACCTCCAACTTCTTCAGATAAATACAACGATTTTCCCAAATAGATACAACAACCAAAATAAATCACTAACGCTCTATTCATCAAAATAAATACAAGTCATCTCTTTTGTATAATAAAAATTCTTTCCAGATACTCCATGCCAAAAATCATCCCAACTCTTTATTTACCTTGTGTTCTGAACGCGGTTACAACACTTGGATACTCTCAATCACCCTAGAAATCAAAATTTTTAAATCCTCCTTATCATCGTTCCACCCCTCAACTCGTGGGGATAACTTTCAATGCTTTCTTACCATATAAACGGCTCCACTGGCCTTAAATCATGATTCAACTTCTAACTTATAGATATAATTACCCATCCCTAGTACGACCGAGGTATCGAACTCACGGACTATTGACCAAACATCTCCCTAATTCTAACCTTACGCCAAGTTTCATGCGTGGGATGTCTCGCAAAGCGAAATCCAAACAAGGAACCCCCCGATACACTACTACCTAGCATTGTCGATTTTTGAAATCCCTTAGGTCTTCCGTCCATAGCATGTACCCCTTTATTCCGTCTCTTGACAGAAAAGTTACATTTCTTCCCGTAATTACACTTAACAAAGAACATTTCACCAATCGCACTATCGTTCAGTACTGGTTGGTGGTAATTGCATTCCATAAACCTCAAATACATACAATCGGAATTCTCGAAATCCCTTTCCCTAATAATAGGGGTGTAACTCTTAACTCCCACATCTCTAGGGGATAGATATAACAATGCACTCTTCCTATCACCAAGTCCTGAGTGCCAAACATAATACTGAGTTAAATCTTTTCGCTCAACAGTAAACCCGATACATACTGAATCATAATGACAAAGTCCATACATACATCGGTATCGAATATCTCAAGCCCACTATCCCCTCCAAAGTCTCTAGGATAGATAATATAAGTGCGAGTCTGACCTTCTTACAGGTGAAGCCTCGCCAGAACAAAAACATGCTGCACTAATGCAACCACTCCGATAGCCTTGCAATAATTGTCCACTATCGTACTAACCATTTCTATAACGTTGTAACAAAGATAATATCATACTCGCATATTGCATCACTACAACGAGTAACTTCAATAGAGTACATTACACTATTAATATACTCAGTCATCCTCCGCGGATAGTACTAAAGAGAAATCCCGCTATACTAGGAAAAATATTCACATAATAATAACTTTTATAATTATACGCATTAAACTCGTCTCACATGCTAATCTAGCAATGAACAAAATATAGTGACTCGCTCGTGTCACATAAACACGCCTCATCCTCTGAGGGTATAACTTATACTTCCACCTTGCCAATCGTCTTGATTGCACAAATGGTTTCCGGACGTAACACGTCTGCCCAAACTAAAACAAAACTACTTTAATCGTTGTCTTTTACTAGGCACCGTATTCTTGTCCCTTTACTCACTTCGAAAAATATTATCGCGTACGATCTCACTCCCCAAAAATACCTCAACACATAATCCACTTATCACCTATCCTACTAACCATGTTAGGATTGTCCTTCTCTCGGAATTTAGTAGACTCGATTCTTATTGGCTACCCCGGTTATTCCCTTAGCCTTTTAGGCCCTAAAGAATATGTCACTGTCTATAATAGTCCTTACTGAATTTACCATCACTTGGTAAGAATTCAACTATCCGAATCATTTAAATGGGTCCCCTGATGTGTATCCACACCCTTTTGTGGTGCTACACCACCACCGTTATATTCGGTCTTATTCTTGACTAAATTCTTCGATTCTTTTGGCGTCCCACACAAAGGAGCATTATCATCTTTATTGACAAAATACGACATTATCAACCTCTGAATCGGCCGTCCATTAGAATTTCCTCCTTGAGTGTTATCAACTATTATTACGAGTCGATCTCTCACTTGGAGTCGTTTCCTCCACTGTATCTACATCTCCCGATACAAAATTCGCTAATGATTAAGATTCATATTCACAAATGGACCTTTGTCACGTCCTCTTGTGATGAGTTCAGGACAACGTTCACTTATAATCCTGAACATCTGATGAAAGAACATACGGTCAACACTGTACCTAAGGTTCTCCTATAGACATAACATTCCACTTCTAAAATTGGTGGTTGACTCCCATCATTATAACTTCATTCCAACAACCAAGAAAATTTTCTCTAAATTTTGACTTTCAGTTAGCTTTACTCCGTCCTATATCTAAACCTTTGGATACTTTACCTCCTTTGGTAACCACATACAATTTTCGCATTTCTAGAATTCTCACTGACAGTTCTCTACACGTTTTGTAACACGTTGGGTGAGTTTACTCTCGCACCTCATTCGACTATAGCAGCATTTGGAAATCATGGCTGTGCCTTAGTCACCTTTTTAGTCTTGGCTTCTCGTGCCATAATGGAGGTGACCCCGACTATGGTCATCATCCTCGAATATATTTTACTACTTCAACTGAGCCCTGCCTCCTGATGTCCGCTTAACGGTTTTTTTCTGACATCCGTCATCGCTCGACACACGCACACATCCGAAGGAAATTAGAATTCACTAATGTATATACGTTATAGCAGGAGAACTAAATCTCATCAAAGAAATCGACAATCCTAAACATAGGGATCTATATCAAACAAAGAAACGCTGAAAGCATAATAAGCCGCACAGATGCTAAAGGACACTAGAACCTGATGCTCTGATACCACCTGTGACACCCCGCCTAATTAAATACCGGGCGATCACTCCTTTGTTAAATTAAAATCAAGGTGAACAGTTGGTTCATTATTAGCATCACTGTCGCAAATGAAAATTTTCAAATTTAAACACCCTAATTAATTAAGCTAAGTGTCGAAACCATTTAAAACCTTATTTCCATTTAATTAAATCCAATTATAAAACCTTTAACCATTAACATATTAAGAGTCACACATTAAGTATAAGAATAAAAATGAACATTCAAGAGTTTAACCATCCATAACAAATCCCAACGTTAAAACATTAAAGGAAAACATCCTGACAGTAATAAGTCCCGAAATAAAGATACTGAAAGTAAAAGAATTACAATTTCTGACAAAACCAACTAAATAATGGAAAAGGGCGACACAAAGTGAAGTCAATAATGAAATCGTCTAAGCAATGGCCTGCAACTCCCACAAAAGCTACAACACATTCCATCCAAAGAATCCTAAGCATGACGCCCCTGTGGTTGGGCACCTGCAATACATAAATATATATACACAAGAGAGAAGAGGTAAGAACAAACGGGTCAGACCCCGATTGTAAAACAGTTTAAAAATAGTTTAACAAGTATTTAAAATACTTACCGGCTAATGCAACAGTCATATTAGTATGCGACACTCTCTTGAGAATTCTCACCTCTCATCTAGTGTGCACGTCTACCATACTAATGAGTCTCATATATCTCCCTAACTTATTCTCCATAAGTCTTAACACGTGAAATTAAGGTTATGATATTCACTTTAGAAAATTCTATCTCTTCAAGATTTCTTACGTTATTTAGAATAAATTCGTATCGTTATAACGTTTCCGAATACTTATAATGAAGTGAAACATTTATTCATTTCTTAACTACTTATACGAATAGTATAAAGTTCCCATATAAATATACGTATATATATTAGTTACACATATAATATATATACAAACGACACCCCACATAAAATCTATGGTGCAAAGTTTCCATAAATAAGTATATATATACCAATCACTCACATAATATATATATATACTAACGGCACCCCACATAAAAACTATGGTGCTGGCATACTCTGCTATCAAGTCCCTGTATCACACATATTTAGGGAACTGCTAGTTCGGAATCACTCTCGAACTGCAGTAACATAGACACATACAAATGGAGGCGAAGCATAGTTCCAACTCCTAAGAGGTCAGCACATACCCTCACGTCTCCTAGGACCGTTTGACTATCAATCAGATAGCCTGTACCTAAGAATCTTATTTTCTAGGGTACAAGTCAATATCCCCCATAAAGGTCCCATCGAGATAAGACTGTCCCAGCCCAAAAACCCCCGTGATAGCAAGTAGCCCGAGTATGATTTTTATACAGATATAATATATGCACAATCACACAGTCATATATATATATATATACACACATCCACATTGTTAAATTAGGTGCGCTCACGACCCATAATTATATTTATCCGTTATTACACATTTTACTCGATTATCTCGTATAACGGAATCGTTCATTTTATTCTCGTAATTAAGTTATTCTAAACTCACTTCTCGTCTCTCGAAGTATTATCTTTGCCTAAGTACAATTTCAGTAGGCCCTCACTTGCCTTCTAATCCAACTTCCTAGACATTTCGATTATTTAATCAACGCACGTATGATTTCTTAAGTATGAATGTCTCCCCGTTTACCCTTTATTTCTCTTCACATTAAGGTCCCACTTAACGAGGTTTATCTTGACCCTACTGGTCCTTTTTATGTTCCATTATGTTCTAGCAACCCTAATCAAGGTTTACTACGCATAAAATCGGATTAAGCTAACACGAGTAAAAATGCAGTTTTCCAGGAGGGGTCGATCAATCGATGGAAGGGGGTCGATCGATCGATCGATCGATGCTCTGGGCTCGATCGATCGATCAAGAAGTTATGGCGAAACTGTAGAAAACCCAGCTACAAAAATCTTACCCCAAACTCATCCAAATCATCATGTTTCAATCCCAAACTCCCAACAACTCATACTACAAGTGTTGTATACCCATATAAACAATATCATACGTAAAACATGCGAGTTTTCATCAACTATAACAAATTAAAAGGGTATATTCTACATAAATCTCAAGAACCCTAATATTTTTCTTTAACTTAGTTTCTTCCATTATTTTTCCAGATTTTTTATCACTAACACCATGGAAATTCCTTGTTCAACCTCTACATGTGAAATGGATTTCTAGAATATGATCTTTACCTCTACAACATGCAATTTTTGTCTCTAATTAATGTTTTCTTTCAAGAACACTAGTTCTAATCAACCCTAGACTAATATAAAAGAGCATTAACTTGATTAAAGCAAGATAGATACTTGCCTGGGGATTTTTATTTCTGATTTGTGGATGAAATCAGTGTGGTGGTGATCCTCGTTACGCGATTTATCGTTTGGCGGTGACGGCGGCGGAAACGGAGGAGTTCTTGGCCTAGAACTCTTTGGAAAGCTTCTCCTCTTCCTCTCCAATGGCCGTTAATAGTTTTTGGTTATGCTAATCCTAGAAGACAACACTTACCATATGATATAACCCTAGAAAATTCGTGGGTTTAATTACCCAAAATTACGAAATGTCCAAAATGCCCTCCCGGGGTACTAATTATGCCTAAAAATGCCCCGAGACCCAAACTAAACCCCCGGGTACATTATTTTGACTATCTCGACCCTTTTGGACACTTTGGCGCACTCGAAATGACCATACGAGAAACTTATAATTTATTCACTTTTGTTAATCAACATTTAGTCCCGACACGACACGGGCGCGTCCCGACTTAAAATTTCAAAATTGTCATTTTATTCACTCGTGACAATTTTAAAAAAATAAATCTCATGTATTACTATACTCATATAGTAACATTCAACAAATTTCCAATAATTACTAACTCTCGTCACGCTAGTAAATATTTAAAACAACTTTTCGAATTAAAATTAAATTAATTTATCTCAATTAAATTTAATAAATCCCCAAATTTAAAAGCCATAAAAATACGGGGTATTACATTCACTACTCGGACTTTACTTGATCTTGAGGCCAGTTTTAATTTGTTACGTTACTCCCTTTACCTTGAGTGAGGTTTACAAAATATGAAACCTACATGGGTTACCCTTTAACTTGCTGACCATTCCGTAAAAGTGCGTAAAGGAATAGTTGAAGATGTTTTGGTGAAAATTTATGACTTTTACTACTCCGTGGATTTCATCCTCTTAGACACTCTTGCCCCCGGCCCCACTAATATTCCAATAATATTGTGTCGCCCATTTTTTGCAACTGCAAATGCCATCATCAATTGTTGTGATTGGTCCATGAATCTTTCTTTTGGCAACATGACCATTGAAGTCAAAATCTTCCAACTTATGCAACGAAAGATCGACGTCAATTATATTGATGAGGTCATGGCCGGCCCTGGCCATGTGCCAAGTGGGGGCCCATTTTTTAACTACCCAAAAACAATTTATATAAAGAATGATTCAACTACACAAAAATCTCACCCAACTAAAATGGTCCCTAAAAAATAAGTTTAATTTTTTAAGGGCCCATTTTAGGTATTTCATATCTTTGTACAATATTTTTTTAAAGGGCCCTAAATTGATTTTCGCACAGGGCACTTCCAATCTTAGGACCGGCCCTGGATGAGGTGTATATGATTGAATCCTTGGTCCAAAAGATGTTGGATCAAACATATCCCGAAGATCTTATCCAACAATGTTTGGCTCACTTTGGGACCGACTTTGATATTGATTCTTCCATCTTTAAACTAAATGCCTTGTTATATTCTACACCATTGATGGACACTTCCACTTGGGCCAATCCTTTCGAGTACCTCTATGTTGACACTCTTCATTCTGTGGATCACCCAGTTAACCCCTACCCCGATATTTCCTCGAACTCTATTTCTGCGTCTGAGTCCGATGGCTCTCCTGAACCGCCACCTAGTTTGGAGCTTAAACCATTACATGCTGAGTTGAAATATACTTTCTTAGGCCCAAACTAACACCACCTAGTCATAATTGCTTCTGACTTGACCCCGAATCAAGAAGATCAATTGGTCCACACTCTCACTAAACATAGCACTACTATAGGGTGGACCATTTCATATATTCACGCCGTGAGCCCCAATGTTTGTAGTTATCGCATTCATTTGGAGGAAAAAGCCAAGACTTCTCGTGAGCCACAATGTAGACTCAATCCTGTTGTGAAAGAAGTTGTGAGGGCTAAAATTTTAAAATTGCTTGATGCCGGTATTATTTACCCCATATCGAATATCCAATTGGTCAGTCCCATTCACGTGGTGCCTAAAAAGTCTGGCATCACCGTCGTTAAAAATAGTGACGATGAGCTTGTGCCACCCATATACAAACCTACTGGCGTGTTTGTATTGATTATATAAAGCTCAATGCTGTCACTCACGAAGACTACTTCCCTCTCCCGTACATTGACCAAATGCTTGAATGCTTAGCCGACCATGCTTACTACTGCTTCCTCGACGAATATTCAAGGTGCAACCAAATAACCATTGCCCTCGAAGACCAAGAGAAAACTACCTTTACTTGTCCCTTTGGCACCTTTGCGTACTATAGTATGCCATTTGGACTTTGAAATGCACCTGCGACCTTTCAAAGGTGTATGACTAGTATTTTCAGTGACACGGTAGAGCGTTTTCTTGAAGTCTTCATGGACGATTTTTTCATTTTGGTCCATCTTTTGAACAATGCCTATCTCACCTCACAGTGGTCCTTCAGCATTATCAAGAAAAGAAGTTGGTCCTCAATTGGGTGAAATGCCAATTCATGGTAAAAAAGGGTATTATTTTAGGTCATGTTGTCTATAGCTCCGATATTGAGGTAGATAAAGCGAAAGTCGACTTGATTTTCACACTTCCTATTCCTAAGTCTATTAAGGACATTCGCTCCTTCTTAGGACGTGCGGGGTTCTATCGGCGTTTCATTAAGGATTTTTCTAAAATCAATTAGCCTTTAACAACCCTTTTATCCAAAGATGTCCCATTTGTCTTTGATGACGCCTGTATTGCATCATTTGAGCGCCTCAAAACTGAGTTCACTTTCGCTTCTATCATGCAACCTCCCAATTGGTCTCTCCCCTTTGAGCTCATGTGTGATGCATCTTATTTTTCACTTGGTTTCGTTCTTATCCACAGGGTTGACAAGTTCCCCCACGTCATCTATTATGCTAGAAAAACTGTTCATGATGATCAACTTAATTACACGACCACTGAAAAGGAGTATTGGTGATAATTTTTGCGCTTGATAAGTTTCAATCATATTTCATAGGTTCCCCTGCCATCGTGTACACTGACCATGCTGCCCTGAAGCACCTTCTTCACAAGACGGATTGAAAACCACCATTGATACGATGGATTCTCTTCCTATAAGAGTTTAACCTTAAAATTCGCAATAAGAAAGGTTGTGACAATGTAGTCACTGACCATCTTTTACATATTACTATTACGTCTGACTGTGATCATTTCCCCATCTCCGAGTCATTTCCTGATGAACAACTTTTCGTTATCTCCACCTCCCCTTGGTATGCTGATATAGTCAATTTCCTCGTTACCGACCAATTTACCAATCATTGGTCAAAACAGGATTGCTCCAAATTCATGGCGAATGTGAAGTTTTACTCTTGGGATGACCCATTGCTATTCAAGTATTGCACGGATCAAGTCATTCATCGTTGTGTTCCCGAGGGTGAACAGTTACGTATTCTGTACTTCTGCCATGATAGTGCGTGTGGTGGCCACTTTGGCTCCAAGAAAACTGCATCCAAAATTTTACAAAGTGGTTACTATTGGCTAACCCTGTTTCGAGATGCCCATCACTTTTGTAAAGCGTGTTCCAAATGCCAATAATCTTGGCGTATATCTCGACGTCATATGATGCCTCTCACACCCATTATATTTGTTGAAATATTTGATGTATGGGGTATTGATTTTATGGGACCATTTCCTTCCTCTCAAGGTTTCCAATATATTCTTGTTGCGATTGATTATGTCTCCAAATGGATTGAAGCAATCGCTTTCCGCACCAATGACCATCGTGTTGTGGTTAATTTAAAAAAAAACGTGTTTTCACACGTTTTGGAACCCCTAAAGCTATCATTAGTGATGGGGGTAAACATTTTTGTAATTGAGTCTTTGAAGACCTTATAAAAAAGTATGGTGTGACCCACAAGGCTAGTCTCTCTTACCACCCTCAGACTAGTGTTCAAGTTGAGGTCTCTAACCGTGAGATCAGGCAAATTCTTGAAAAAACCGTTAATCCTAATAGGAAAGACTGGTCCTTACACTTGAAAGACGCATTTTGGGCATACCGTACAACTTATAAGACTCCGATTGACATGTTTACTTATCGATTGGTCTTCGACAAGCCTTGCCACCTTCCCGTCGAGCTCGAACATCAGGCATATTGGGCTGTCAAGGCCCTTAATTAATTTTGATATAGACGAGGCAGAGTCCATAGGAAGCTATAACTTAATGAATTGGAGGAGATAAGAAATGATGACTATGATTTTGTCCAAGAAGTATAAGGACAATATGAAGTGGATCCAGGACCAAAGCATCATGAGAAAACAATTCCACCCTGGTAAAAAAGTATTGTTATAGAATTCCTGTCTTCATCTCTTTCCCGGGAAGCTAAAAACCAGGTGGTCTGAACCTTGCGTTATTGAGTCAGTTACTCCTTATGGTGCCATCACTGTTCAAAACCCCAAGGATGGTAGACTTTTTCAAGTCAACGGTCAATGTTTGAAGCCTTTCTTAGAGTTAGACCCCACTCAAGTTGAAAAACTTGACCTTGTTGACCCAATCTATGAAGACTGAAGATTCAGTCTTGTTTTGGGGCTACCCCATTTTTCGGCCACCTTGAGCTTTCCTAGTTCTTATCCTTAGGATGAGAATGGTTTGGTCTGGCTAAAGACATTAAACTTAGCGCTACCGGGAGGTAGCTCATCATTCTAGTTTTTGAGTACGAGTCTTATCCTATTTGGGGGGTGGTGTTTCTCACCACCCAATGCTCTACCATGTTTATAGACTTGTACAATTTTGTTATCTCACTACTTATTCAGGTCCATCTTGGATATATCTCATACACTTCATTAGATGTTGATTATGTTAATCTCTTTCTACCATTCTTCTCTCAGTTTTAAAAATTATTTTACTTAACATCGAGGACGATGTTCCTTTTTGTTTAGGGGTGGAGAATTTTATCAAAATTTTACCTTTTTTGAAAAAAATTTAAACTTGATTTTTAAAATTTTCGTGCAATTTCTTTCATCTCACTTATTGATGTGAATTTTCTATCATCCATCTTTTAAGTCTAGGAATCAAGCTCGATGACATTTTTTCAAATAGCTTATGTAATACGTTCCAAGGTATTTTGCACCATGAATTTCTAGACTCAATAAAATTTGCACACTTATCACGTCACCACGGTTTAGAGTTGAAAAGTGCTATAATTATCAAGAGAGCCTTAAGAATCACTAGTAGAGACTTTAGCTTGTGAGATTCGTGCATTTCACCGTTTCAGAGTGTTTTACGCAATCTCCGAGTCACTAGTTAATTTAAATTCTTTTGGGTCCGCATTTAATTCATTGTATGATCTCATCATTCTTCATTAAATTTTGGCTTGATCACTGAGAACAACATCACTTTCAAGTTGTAAGAAACATGTGTCTTGAAATTTGTCCTGATCACTAATTTTTCACCCATTCACTTCATCCATTACCTTCCTATATTCTCTCCATCCATATACATAACCCACTCCATTCATCATCATCCATCATTTTTTTTAGAAAAAGAGTGTTGTTCCAAATGTTAAATGTCTTCAGTGTTGAGAGTATATAGAAAAAAAATATATAGAAAAATAAAAAAAGAAAAGAGAAAAAGAAAAAGAAAAAGAAAAAGAAAAAGAAAATTTGAAAAAAGAAGGAAAAAGAAAAGAGAGAAAAGAAAAGTAAAAAAAAGAAAAGAAAAAGAAAGTTTGTAATTACTACTTATGAAATAAAGACATATGTTCTTCAAGTATTAAACACTCTTCTCGCATACACATCCATCACGCATCCATCCTATCCTACCCATATCATCATATCCTTCTCATTTCATTTCCCCCTCACCCATAAATATCCATATTTCCCCTAAATGTTCGGCCAAATGAAAGTCGACATGGTGAATAACTCGACGTTCTCACTATAGTGATTAGCATTCTTTCATGGGATCAATTTTCTTTCTAAATGTTCTTTCTTTCTTATATGTGTGTGAGACATTTGAACTTGCTTACATTTACTCACCTCCTCACATACAAGAGCGATACACTTACCCAAATCTCATGAGTTCGTTCGTTCGAGATATATCCAGTGAGATTTTGAAGTTGAAGCATTAATTCTGAAAAGGCAATATAGGAATTACTCTTATGATACTCGACCCGTTTTAACTGATTCATACTACACACGTTGAGTTCTAGGAAGAATGTGCCTTGAGTATTTACTTAGCTAACCTTTTCTACTTTCTAGATTGTATTTATCAAAATATTTATCTCGTGATGGATTGTGCAATTATTCTATGTCTAATAAGAGATTGACTTCCGTTTACAAATAAAGATTTTTGTGGGTATATTCCTTGCAAACCCTCACGAGATAAAACTCGTCCTGTAGGGCAACCTATAGGTTTAAAGGCTTGTTGCACATGCTAAGTTCAATTGCAAGTGCCCGCGAAAGTGGTACACTTTTGGTTTCTTATCTTTCTTTCTCTCTATATTTTTCTCGAGGACTAGCAATGTTCTGTTTGGGATTGATGTGATAAGCACCCAAAATAATTTAAATAATACCCCAAATAGACGGTTTTTAATTGCTAATTCTCGACAAAATGGATCTTATGCGCGTATTTGTCTATTTTGTAGGCTTGCTTGCACTTGTGAATTCAAAAGCTATATTTATAGGCAGATGCACAGTTAAAAGGAGTTAAGTTTAATACCATGTCCCGAACCGAACCCCAACAATCACCCGAGCCCGTGTGTGTTTAGTTTGTGCTTTTTAGATATTTCTAGATTTTTAATTGATTCGTTTTTGAATTTTTAGAATTTATTTTATATTTTTGAGTCATGTATATATTTTTAGGAATTTTTATATTTGTGTGTCACGCGTGTTTTTATTATTTTTATTATTCTTATATTTTTATAGGTGTGCATTTTAGTTTTATTCAATTTTTATTTTTTATTCAATTTTTAGTTTTTAGTTTTTAGTATTAGTTTAGTTTTATTATTTCTTATTTTGTTAAGTTAGGTTTATTAGTGTTATTTTATTTGAGTCTTTTATTTTTAGGTTAGGAATTTAATAGATTTAGTTTTGTTAGATTTTATAATTTCTTTAGTTTTATTCTATTAGACTGGTAAATATTATATATTTTTTTATTATTAGTTTTAGTTTTATTTTAGTTAGGTAGTTTTATTTTTTTAACAGATACAAGTCTAAACACACACACTACCCTACTCTACACTCATACACCCTCACACACACAAGAAAAACACCCCCTTCATCTTCTCAAACTCATCTTAATCTCTCTCCTACACCCACTCCACCCCACGACCAGGCAACCTCACCCGAACACTAACCCGGGCAGCAACATTCTAGACCCCCAATCCCCGAACCCTCACCAAAAGTTCGACCCACTGCTATCTAATCCGAACTCTGGCGACATCTACCTCCTTACCCGCCGGCACAAATCCACCTTAAAGCCCAGTTCCTAATCCAAACCCGGAGCTGCTCAACTCGAGAACCCAGCTCCGACGACCTTATCACCCCGATTCCAACCCAACCTCAACCAAAAAAAAAAAACTACGATACCACCTGCTACCATACCCGGAACCCATGACCCGAGCTCCCCCAAATCGGACCTTCTACCAAATCTTCCCATAGACTTGCCAACCAAACCCGATGCCGACCCAAGGAGACCCTATACCCAGAATCCCGAATCAACCCACCTCGATCCTACTCCAATCTGCAACCTCTATTTCTTCACCGTGTCCCATCAAGACGATTTTACCTACAGTACAAAGCCAAACCCCCAAACTCAATCTGTCAAATTAAGTAGTTAAAACCCAAAATAAATCCATCAACCAAATCTGTCAAAGAAGCCCGATCTTTTCCCCTTTTCCTAAACTATCCTCATCAAATTTTCCAACTTTACCCCTTTGCCCCATTTGTGCCAATTACAAAAGGAAGACACTCTTATTTTTTTAAAGAGGACACTGTTGAAGACTAGAGAGAGGACTGTTAAAAAAAGAAACTGATGAAAAAAAAATAGAGTGTTAAGTGATAAAAAAATGTAGAGATAAATTTTTTTGTTTAATGAGAGAAAAGAGTGACAAAAATTTGTAGCATCAAAAGAGAGTTTGTGTTATATATTGATTGATTGAATCTCTTCTTTCATACTCATATGATCTCATTAATTTATTTTATATCTTGGAGTCCCATTATGGAGGGCTAATCTCCTAGTTCGAGGGATGAAATGAAGACCCCATGGAACCAAGTTGTCTAGTTTGTTAATATTATTTTTATTTGATTTCCTTTTATTAATAACTTTAATTACTTCATTTGTTTTGTGTTATAATTTTATTATTTTGATTCAAACTAGAGATAGGCTTTTTAAAATTATTAAAATTATAATATAAGTTTCTTTTACTCTTGTCTTATTTTATTTAATTAAACTTAGTTAGGTAAATTTTCCCTAGCGGGTGTTACACTTGATTAATTTTAATTTATTTGGAATAGAGTTGTAGCAATTAAAAATTACTTTTCTAAAATAATATTTTCCTAATTAATTAGGATAATGAGAATTAACTTTTGAATTAGTTGAATATTTTGAAAATCAATCAAACTAAAAATAGCTCAAACTATATTAAATGTGTGAAATGGGGGTGGATTTACATCTCTTGATTCTTCTTACTATTATCTCTCATTTAGTTATTTTCCACTCACCTTTTTCTCACACACCTTTTAGTATTTCTTTAGATTTTTCTCATAGTTTAGTTGATATCTTTCATTTAATTTAGTTATTTAAACATAAAAAAAAAGTTGTTTTAATATAAAAAACATTCATCATAAAAGAGAAAAAAGAGAAAAAAAAACAAATTTTTTTTCAAGAAAGATAAATAGCTAGAAAATCGAATTACATGACTTTTCACGTGTTTAATTCCATTAAATTGGATTGATACCCCTACTTACCTCATACTAGTCTTGTGATATTTTTGTAGGTAATTGAAGGAAATTGTTGATTAGAAAGGCTTTGCAACAATGACACTTACACTTACAAGTATTTTTCTTTCTATCAACTTCCATCGTACCTAGGCGTCACGACCGGTGGCTTGAGTTTGGAGAGAGGCGGGTAACGAACTATTCTCGACAAAAATGAAGATCCCTCCATGTATCCTTGGTGGATGGGTTCTCAGCTTTTAATAAAGCAAATGATCTTGTCCTCTGACCTTTGAATTGAGTTATTCCAAGGCTTTTCCCCTTGAAATGCGGTGTCACCTACTCCTTCTATTACAATAACTATTTCAATGGCCGACTCCCTGCATGAATTTCTCTATCCACTATTGACTTCTTTGTACTCTTCCAATTCTTGGTCTCATTCTGGCCGATCATTTCTGAGATGACCAGTGATGCGCGTGCCACTAACACTTTAGGTATTATGATCTCGGCTGCCATCATATTATGGGCCAAGACGATTGAAGGCTCCCTACTTAGCCTATCTAACGCAGAACCTTTCTGACGACTATGATTGGTTTATTGGAACCTCCTCCATTGATATGTCGAAGCTGGGGTGGTCCCCCCGGCCGATAGGAGGTGTTGAAAGTTTCATACCTCTCTTGATTGTACTAAATCCTTTGAATATTCTTGGACTTCTTTTCCAAGGGGAAGACACCATGGATTTGCGATTTCTCTATGCCTGAGATGGAGTTGGAATTATTTTTTGGGAGCTTGGGGTCGTCCCCCAGCTGTTGGATGCGCAACCTCTCTGACGTTCAGCATAATCAAGTTGACGGTGGGATACTCAGGGATCATGATCATGATGCCTTGGCTGAAGGACAAGAGCTGCTGCTGACCGGGCACAAATGACCTTAACACCATCACCACATCAGCTATTTCTAATTGCTGAGGCGATTGGATGGAAATGGACCCAAAATTTAAAGGCGGATCAGTGGCTATCTCCGATGGAACTCAATCAAACAACACAAAAAAGTGGATAAGAAAGCAAAAAAAAATCCAAAAACAGGATGAACCGATAAAGCTTAAAAACCTCCCAATTCAAGTTCTTTCAATGGTGATTCAGTCCTAACAGTGGTGGGGTTAGATCACCACCGGAGATAAGAAAATGAGAGTTCAAGCTGAGGCGAAAAAGAAAACCCAGTCTCTTCCCACAGACGACGCCGAAATAATGATGTTGTAAATCATCCTTAAGGATTCAACCTGTTTGGGAGATTACTTAACAGTAGAGGATATAGTAACAAATGTAAAAATAATAGATGATATGAGAGAGAATGGAGAAACACAAGTATTTAAGTGGTTCAGCCTTAGCCTACGTCTATTGTGAAAAGTTGGGGAGTGTTTTTACTATAAAGATGGGCAAAAGGCCATTAAAGGTTAATACAAGTTCTCTCTCTCTGTAAATTCAGTATAACATTAGGGTTATGTTGATAATCGATCCCTGGATAAGGAGGCACAAAGTGCCTTTTATAGGGCTAGGGGTGCAAAGTGTTACCCTCAGGCATGCACTCCATGTGTGAACGAGTGACTAGCTAATAAACGTGTGACACCTATAGAGAAGGATATATAAGTCATGATGGAGAATATTCTTTCCATGTGTTGGTTGGTTTTCCGTAACGATTTTAGTTGGATATGTCAGCAATGCCCTTATCACAATTTCCATGCGTGCACAAGATGTCTGAGGTAGAGTGTCTCGGATGGCCAAGACTGTTGGGGCTCCATTCTTGTAAGGCTAATCCGAGACGAGACTGGTGGTTGCCTGATTGATATGGTCGATGCTGATATGTCAGTACTGAGGCCGACATTGTAAGTGGTGGTAGATGAGGCCAACACCGTAGTTAGACTGTAAATCGACACCGCGAGTAGTCCCTTTAAATGAGTAGGTTGTCATGGTTGGTCTTTGAGGTCAAGTCTATTGAGACGAGATCATAGGTGATAACTTTTGAGAGGTGACGACTTTGACGGTACATATAAAGGGAGACATTTTCGTAACAGGTACTATTTGGACGAGACTAGACTTATGTATATCAGACATGTATTAAAACTAAGATTAACAAAAAAGGTGTAATAACTATAGATTGATAATACTATCCCTCACCTTGAGTTAATTAACATAAATGGTTACATAAGAAGAAAAGTGTTTTAAGATTAATTCTCATTTCGTTAATTAATTTAACATAGAGTTGTCATTCTTAAATTGTCATAAAAACCTAATTTGATTTTGGCATCAACAGATATTCCAAAAATTACACACGCAAGATTGTAAATACTATGCATACATGATATACACCATTAAATGTCCTGTGTAAAATTAAGAACAACCTAACGCATTTAAACTAGTCTAATCCATCACCAAAGTAAAGCAACCAATTAATCCAAGGTGAGTTCAATCAATCTTAACCTAATCTAATTTAGCTGTGATGTCGCTGTTGATTGCCGCTGGTTCGACCACCTTACACTACACCAAATCCTGCGAATGGTCACGCCGAGTTGGTCACGGCCCAAGTCCGCGACCCGTTGGTCGCGGACTTGGGCCATGACCAAGGCTGTTTTGGGCGTGACCATATTTATTATCACACTAGACCATGGATGCTTTGAAAGTGGTCACGGCCCAAGTCCCTGACCACTGTGGGTCACGGACTTGAGCCGTGACCAGGCCGTGACCATCTTGGCGCCAAATTCGCGCCAAAATTCCCTCCAAACTGGTCGCGAATGGGGTCACGGCCCAAGTCCGTGACCAAAGGCACGACGAAGTAAATAACACACACATTTAGGGTCACGGCCGAAGACCCTGACCATTTCTGGGTATGGGTCACGGCTTTAGGCCGTGACCATCCTTCATTCGAGCAGTGGTGGTGATGGTTTGCAGGTTGCGCAATGGGGGTCACGGGTCACGGCTGAGGGCCGTGACCATTTCCTTGTATGGGTCACGGCTTTAGACCGTGACCATCCCTCATTCGAGCAGTGGTGGGGTTTGCAGGTTGCGCACTGGGGGTCACGGCTCTGGGCCGTGACGAGGTTCAATCGAGCAGCAGTTCATTTAAGGGTCGCGCATGGTGGGTCACGGTGGTTGGCCGTGACCAGGTTCAGTCCTTAAAAAAAATAATCGCGCCTCCCTCATTTCATTTCTGTCGATCGAGGTCAGTGTCTAAAGCCCTAGGCGATTTGTGCGATTTCCATCCTTGAGATTTCGGCTCAGAAAGGTATTGTGTGTTTATTTGTGCGATTTCCATCCCTCATTTCGATTCTCGTGCATTTCGATTCTCATTGTGTTAGTATATGTGTGTATATGTGTGTGTATGTATAGATTTATGTGTGTGTATGTATAGATTTGTATATATGTGTGTGTATGTATAGATTTATGTTTATATGTGTGTGTGTATGTATAGATTTGTATATATGTGTGTGTATGTATAGATTTATGTTTATATGTATGTGTGTATGTGTGTTTATGTGTGTAAATACAAACAAATTGTATTTTATTTCAATAAACCCTAGACATTGTATTGGGATTTTTTTTTTTGACAAAATATTATTCAAAATATAACCCTAGACATTATATTTTTTTTGACAAAATATTATTAAATGGATTCTTAATAAGTAAAAAAAAAAATTACATCTACCTCGTGGGATTTTATAGGGGGTTATATGCGTGCCATCATACTATATTGGGGGTTATATGCATGTCGTGTTGGATACTATGTTGAATTTATTGAATTGATACTAGTGTCGATAAATGTATATGTTATAAAATTTGTTGGATACTACTTTTCTCAGGAAAAATGAGGCACGGTGATAAATACTGTCAACAAGAGTGGGACAGGTTGCAATTAGACCGCACACATAACTCTTTTATTAGCGTGCGTCATATAGAGGGTACTCCTATTTATAGGTACGGAAATAAAAAGATCGAACAATTTAACTACCTTATAAATCATGGATTTGATATCCAGCAAGATTACTTGTTCGATCGTATTCTATTTTCTCTACCAGAAAACTGGGATGACGTTATACAAAATATATTTCACACACATAATCCCGACATAGCCCTGACCTTGGTTACGTTGTTGGAGAAGGCGGAAAAAAAAATCCACCCGTTATGGATACAACTGCGTACAGAGAGCATTGACATAGACTGTGATGTCTCGCGCCACATGCACGTAAAATTGAATCTTGCCAACAAGTTGAGAAATAGGGGATTCCGAGTTCATGTCACTGACATCTACACATCAATCATAGATACCCTTCCTTCTAGTTGGCCACGTGCAAAAATTTATAGGTTCTTAAAAACTAATACCGAATGGATGGAGATCAGACACATTGAACTTATTCTAAAGTCTTACTTTGAAAAGGTATCTATCTATCTATTTATATATCTAAAACTAATTAAGCTTGATTAATTAGTTATAATTTCATATTACTATAATTATTTAGTCACTCATATTTTTTAATTTTTGTAGATAATGTCGAGAGGAAACAACCCTAGGGTACCAAGTGCCGATGTGACACCACAACGAGGTTCACCATCTTCTGCAGAACCCGAATTCTCAACACCAATGGCTGAGCAATTCACAACTCCACCAATGGTTCACTCCTCACCAAGTCCAACCCCAAGTGCTCCTACACCCCAATCCGGCACTCCCGTTGCTTTAACGCCCCAATCCAACACTCATGATGCCTCCCGCTCAAATGAAAAGAAGCCTATTGGATTCTCCCTTCTCGGGAATAACCCGATGGGTGATAGGAGTGACGTGCTGAACTTTAAAGCCCGGTGTTTGTCGCTGGGAAAAATGAACGTGGGAGTCGGTGGACCAGATAATTGGAACCTTGTTGATCAATCTGTCAAAGATGACATATATAACCAACTTTGCAAGCATTTCTCATTTCCTGACCGTTCCAAGAATAAGGTTCTATCTCGGGTTGCTGAAGGATTGAGGACATACAGGAGAAACCTTCGGAAGAAACATTTCCCGAAAGAGGTAGCGAGCTCCGATATTTTGGCTTTGAAAGAGAAAGTGCCTCCCAATGTTGAAATGCCGGTGGATCAGTGGAATAAGTTTTTGGAGAATGAGGCGAAGGAAAACAAGTTGGTCCAGAGGGAGCAAAACAAAAAAAATAGGGCACAAAAAACTGATATCCATAGGCTGGGATCCAAATCATATGAGGATTTGAAGAATGAATGGGAGAGTAGGACAAAAGATGGTCCAGATGCCGGTAAAAACCCAAATCGATCCAACTTATTCCTTCATGCTCGACGGGACAAAGATAATAAATTCCCCCTGCAGTTGGCTAAGACACTGGAATCAATAGAGGCCATCAGCAGTCAATCAGATTCGTGCCCTACTGATGACTTTGACCTTGAAAATGATGCCCTGACTAAGACCTTTGGAAAGGACAAAAGGGGGAGGACGAGAGGCGTTGGCTCACATATGCCAAAAACAAAACTTCAACACATTGCACCTCTTGTGGACGAGCTATCTTCGGTCAAGAATTATATCTCATCCCAAAAGGAGCACCAACAGAAGACCGATGGGGATGTCCATGACCTTAAAAATTCCCTGGGATTATTGAACAATCAAATTGGGAAACTTGTGAATCTTATTGAAAGTTATAGGCCCCCAATGCCTCCTCAAGATTTCACACATCCTTCCCCTCCAACATTCCCCTCTCAAATGCCTCATCCTCCAATCACGGGGCTCGGATCATCGTCAACAGCTCACGGTGACTATGGCGAAGAGTACTATATCAAGGACATGAGCAATTCGAGGTTTGTTGGCGTGTGCATACTCATCTCCAGGGAAAGGGGGACTCTAGTACATCGCCGACCTTTGGAGAAGGGTGAGGCTAAAATAATGGTCGATGAAATATACAACGGCTGCGGAGATGTACCTGTGTACGTTAACAGCGGGGATGGGATGGAATTGAGGAATTATGCAAAATCTTTTATTACTTGGCCACTTTATCTGTTGGCCAAGGTTTAATAATATTTTCTTTCGTTTCAGTTGTAATAATTTTTTTTTGTTTTAGTTGTAAGAATATTGGTTTTGCTTCAGTTGTAAGAATATTGGTTTTGTTTCAGTTGTAAGAATATTGGTTTTGTTTCGTATGGAATGATATTTTTTTTGTTTCAGTCGTAAGAATATTCTTTCTGTTTCAGTTGTAATAATATTTTTTAACCTATTACCACAGGACTGAAATTTGAAGATTATTACATGGATTTCCCACAATACAAAGAGTGGATGGGAGAGACTAACCGGATATCAATTAATCATGTAAAGGGCGTTTATGAATTTGTTAAATATGCTTCCAAAAATCTTAAAAGTGAGAAGATTCCGTGTCCGTGCACTCATTGTATTAACGGAAAATATAAGTCATTGGAAGTTGTTGAGTTGCATTTACTAAAGTGGGGAATCTGTCAAGACTATATAATATGGACATACCATGGTGAAAAAGTTGTACCTTATGTTCCAGAAGAATTACCGGGAGCCGACCGTGTAACGGAACCTCAAGGAGTAGAAGTGGTACATGATTCACCAACACATCGTCCATTGACCGACTTAATTGATGATGCTTACGGACTCCACAACCAACAAAACCACCAACCTATGGATACAAATAATGTGCATTATGACCAAGTAAATGAACAAATTGATGCTGAACTATATATATGCTGCATATATATGCAGTGCTGCATATATATGCATATATATGCAGTGCTGCATATATATGCATATATATGCTGCATATATATGCATATATATGCTGCATATATATGCATATATATGCAGCACTGCATATATATGCATATATATGCAGCACTGCATATATATGCATATATATGCAGCATATATATGCATATATATGCCAACTGCTGCATATATATGCTGCCCACCCCAGCCCACCTGCTGCCGTAACCGCCCCCTATGCAAACACCCTGACCTGACCGCCTTCGCACCCACCCTCCCTCCATCGCCTGAAACTTGCGCCCACCTTACCCCTGCCGACGCACCTCCCGAGCCCAAAAAAATAACCCCCCAGCCTGCATCTGACCCAGGACAGCCTCCCGAAATCCCCCCAACCACTTCCGACCCCTTCGCAGCTCCCCGGCCTTCTTCCAATGGCAGCCCCTACCTTCATGTCCCCGGAAAATACCCATATTCCGGCAGATCTGCCCCAGACCCTAACCAGCTCGTTCACACCTCTCATCCACAAACTCCCGTCCCTCAACCTAGCCCAATTCAGCCCCTACACTACACAGCCCCCAATCCCGCTAATTCTTTTTAGGGGTCCACCTCATTTCACCCACCCGACCCCCAAAATGATCCACATCCTTTTACGGGTTTCATACCTACTTCAAACCCCCACCCGACCTCCTATTTCCATCCTTCCACCCCATTTCACCCACCCTTATCATTTACCCGCACCACTTTTACCCCAAATCCTCGAACCGATGTACATCCCCAACCCCTCGTTACAGCCATTAACCTCGCAACCCTAAACCACCTCAAAATAGCCCCCGAACGGCCCCGTGGGTGGCACCAACACCTCCCACGGGACCAACGTAACTCGTGGGAACCGACCCCGCAGCCGCGGGTGTCCCGGTTTGAGAGTACGACGGTAATTTGCGTATTTCCACACTTAGGCTTAAAAACATGGCGTTAGAGGGTGAGAACTCGAAACAACCCCCGAACGGCCCCGTGGGTGGCACCAACACCTCCCACGGGACCAACGTAACTCGTAGGAACTGACCCCGCAGCCGCGGGTGTCCCGGTTTGAGAGTACGACGGTAATTTGCTTATTTCTACACTTAGGCTTAACATGGCGTTAGAGGGTGAAAACTCGAAACAGCCCCCGAACGGCCCCGTGGGTGGCACCAACACCTCCCACGGGACCAACGTAACTCGTGGGAACGGACCCCGCAGCCGCGGGTGTCCCGGTTTGAGAGTACGACGGTAATTTGCTTATTTCCACACTTAGGCTTAAAAACATGGCGTTAGAGGGTGAGAACTCGAAACAGCCCCCGAACGGCCCCGTGGGTGGCACCAACACCTCCCACGGGACCAACGTAACTCGTGGGAACGGACCCCGCAGCCGCGGGTGTCCCGGTTTGAGAGTACGACGGTAATTTGCTTATTTCCACACTTAGGCTTAAAAACATGGCGTTAGAGGGTGAGAACTCGAAACAGCCCCCGAACGGCCCCGTGGGTGGCACCAACACCTCCCACGGGACCAACGTAACTCGTAGGAACTGACCCCGCAGCCGCGGGTGTCCCGGTTTGAGAGTACGACGGTAATTTGCTTATTTCCACACTTAGGCTTAAAAACATGGCGTTAGAGGGTGAGAACTCGAAACAACCCCCGAACGGCCCCGTGGGTGGCACCAACACCTCCCACGGGACCAACGTAACTCGTAGGAACTGACCCCGCAGCCGCGGGTGTCCCGGTTTGAGAGTACGACGGTAATTTGCTTAATTCTACACTTAGGCTTAACATGGCGTTAGAGGGTGAAAACTCGAAACAGCCCCCGAACGGCCCCGTGGGTGGCACTAACACCTCCCACGGGACCAACGTAACTCGTGGGAACGGACGCCGCAGCCGCGGGTGTCCCGGTTTGAGAGTACAACGGTAATTTGCTTATTTCCACACTTAGGCTTAAAAACATGGCGTTAGAGGGTGAGAACTCGAAACAGCCCCCGAACGGCCCCGTGGGTGGCACCAACACCTCCCACGGGACCAACGTAACTCGTAGGAACTGACCCCGCAGCCGCGGCTGTCCCGGTTTGAGAGTACGATGATAATTTGCTTATTTCCACACTTAGGCTTAAAAACATGGCGTTAGAGGGTGAGAACGCGAAACAGCCCCCGAACGGCCCCGTGGGTGGCACCAACACCTCCCACGGGACCAACGTAACTCGTGGGAACGGACCCCGCAGCCGCGGGTGTCCCGGTTTGAGAGTACGACGGTAATTTGCTTATTTCCACACTTAGGCTTAAAAACATGGCGTTAGAGGGTGAGAACTCGAAACAGCCCCCGAACGGCCCCGTGGGTGGCACCAACACCTCCCACGGGACCAACGTAACTCGTGGGAACGGACCCCGCAGCCGCGGGTGTCCCGGTTTGAGAGTACGACGGTAATTTGCTTATTTCCACACTTAGGCTTAAAAACATGGCGTTAGAGGGTGAGAACTCGAAACAACCCCCGAACGGCCCCGTGGGTGGCACCAACACCTCCCACGGGACCAACGTAACTCGTAGGAACTGACCCCGCAGCCGCGGGTGTCCCGGTTTGAGAGTACGACGGTAATTTGCTTAATTCTACACTTAGGCTTAACATGGCGTTAGAGGGTGAAAACTCGAAACAGCCCCCGAACGGCCCCGTGGGTGGCACTAACACCTCCCACGGGACCAACGTAACTCGTGGGAACGGACCCCGCAGCCGCGGGTGTCCCGGTTTGAGAGTACGACGGTAATTTGCTTATTTCCACACTTAGGCTTAAAAACATGGCGTTAGAGGGTGAAAACTCGAAACAGCTCCCGAACGGCCCCGTGGGTGGCACTAACACCTCCCACGGGACCAACGTAACTCGTGGGAACGGACGCCGCAGCCGCGGGTGTCCCGGTTTGAGAGTACGACGGTAATTTGCTTATTTCCACACTTAGGCTTAAAAACATGGCGTTAGAGGGTGAGAACTCGAAACAGCCCCCGAACGGCCCCGTGGGTGGCACCAACACCTCCCACGGGACCAACGTAACTCGTGGGAACGGACCCCGCAGCCGCGGGTGTCCCGGTTTGAGAGTACGACGGTAATTTGCTTATTTCGACACTTAGGCTTAAAAACATGGCGTTAGAGGGTGAGAACTCGAAACAGCCCCCGAACGGCCCCGTGGGTGGCACCAACACCTCCCACGGGACCAACGTAACTCGTAGGAACTGACCCCGCAGCCGCGGGTGTCCCGGTTTGAGAGTACGACGGTAATTTGCTTATTTCCACACTTAGGCTTAAAAACATGGCGTTAGAGGGTGAGAACTCGAAACAACCCCCGAACGGCCCCGTGGGTGGCACCAACACCTCCCACGGGACCAACGTAACTCGTAGGAACTGACCCCGCAGCCGCGGGTGTCCCGGTTTGAGAGTACGACGGTAATTTGCTTAATTCTACACTTAGGCTTAACATGGCGTTAGAGGGTGAAAACTCGAAACAGCCCCCGAACGGCCCCGTGGGTGGCACTAACACCTCCCACGGGACCAACGTAACTCGTGGGAACGGACGCCGCAGCCGCGGGTGTCCCGGTTTGAGAGTACGACGGTAATTTGCTTATTTCCACACTTAGGCTTAAAAACATGGCGTTAGAGGGTGAGAACTCGAAACAGCCCCCGAACGGCCCCGTGGGTGGCACCAACACCTCCCACGGGACCAACGTAACTCGTAGGAACTGACCCCGCAGCCGCGGGTGTCCCGGTTTGAGAGTACGATGATAATTTGCTTATTTCCACACTTAGGCTTAAAAACATGGCGTTAGAGGGTGAGAACGCGAAACAGCCCCCGAACGGCCCCGTGGGTGGCACCAACACCTCCCACGGGACCAACGTAACTCGTGGGAACGGACCCCGCAGCCGCGGGTGTCCCGGTTTGAGAGTACGACGGTAATTTGCTTATTTCGACACTTAGGCTTAAAAACATGGCGTTAGAGGGTGAGAACTCGAAACAGCCCCCGAACGGCCCCGTGGGTGGCACTAACACCTCCCACGGGACCAACGTAACTCGTGGGAACGGACGCCGCAGCCGCGGGTGTCCCGGTTTGAGAGTACGACGGTAATTTGCTTATTTCCACACTTAGGCTTAAAAACATGGCGTTAGAGGGTGAGAACTCGAAACAGCCCCCGAACGGCCCCGTGGGTGGCACCAACACCTCCCACGGGACCAACGTAACTCGTAGGAACTGACCCCGCAGCCGCGGGTGTCCCGGTTTGAGAGTACGACGGTAATTTGCTTAATTCCACACTTAATTTTTATATTTCTACTTGGTTACTGATAATTTTAACTCATATATGCAATTTTTCAGCTTAATTAATTTTTTTGTAAAATTACTTGGTTACTGATACTTTTATTTTTTGTATCCTATCATTTGTAGGATTTTTGCGCGTGGATCAAATGAAGGAGGCAATGTTTTACAACATGATGATTATTTATATGTTGTGGACATTCAGGATAATGTTTTTTATGTGTTATAGCCGTGCAGGCTTTTATTGTTTAGTTTTATGGCCGTGCGGGCTTTTATAATTTGATTGTTGAATTTTGTAGCCGTGCGGGCTTTATAATAAGCAGGTTTTTCATTTACAGGTTTTGGAATGTCAAGAAAATAGAGGAAACTCTGCCCAATTTTTTTTTGGTCTGTGAATTATTAAGACGTGTAATATTTTTATGTTTGTATATATATTTGTTTATTAACAACATTCTCAATTCGCAATTTGTGATTTTTTTTTATTGTTTTGCCTATAATAAATATTTGTAACACCTCGTAGCAACCGATGATGCACTCACAGGAACCCCAATTTTAGGATTGGGCAAAAAAAAATACATTTTTTTTAAATTACAGATAAATATGGTCATGGACTTTGTCCATGACCATTTTTACTTTTTTTTGTCGCGCTTAAAAATGGTCGCGGCCAAAGTCCGCGACCATTTTTTTTATTTTTTGTCACGGTAATGGGTCGCGGACTAGGGCCGCGACCAATTTTTTTTAATTTTTTTTTGTCACACACATGGGTCGCGGCCAAAGTCCGCGACCAATTTGTCACGGTCGTGGGTCATGGACAAGGACCGTGACCAATTTTTTTAATTTTTTTTTGTCGCGCACATGGGTCGCGGACTTTGGCCGCGACCAATTTGTCACGGTTGTGGGTCATGGACAAGGGCCGCGACCAATTTTTTTAATTTTTTTTTGTCACGCACATGGGTCGCGGACTTTGGCCGCGACCAATTTGTCACGGTTATGGGTCACGGATTAGAGCCGCGACCTATCACGGCATGGGTCACGGCCTAAGTCCGCGACCATCTGCCGTGACCCCTCTCGGCCGTGACCATTTTTTGGTCACGGACTTGGGCCGCGACCCACGAAAATGGTCACGCCCGAAATGGTCACGGCCCAAGTCCGCGACCCACAGGTTTGGTCAGGGATTTTGGCCGTGACCAATCGCCAGTTTTGGTGTAGTGTTAACAGTCCTTCAACGAAGAATTTTGGCTTCTCTCTCCTTGCCTATAAACCTTTATATGTGTATTTCATGGATACCTTTTAGATGGAAGTAAGGCATCTATTTATAGGTGGATAGATGGCCTAAATTCTAAAGGTCAATTAATCTCAATCGCCCGTCTACCCCTTGGTCATTAGGAGAATCCATTAATGTTTTAATTAAGAATCATAAGGCGCTCATTATATGCTAAATCCTTTAATAATTGGTCTTCATAAGTGCATTGACTAGTCCAGTAGTCAATGGGAGTCATGGAGGTTGCATATCATTATGTAACATAATTCCTTCCATATATTACGTCATTGACGACCTTCTTAACTAGGCCATAATCAAGAGTTTACATAATGGTCCCATAATGTCTTAAAGAAGACAATTTTTTGTTGAAATTCATCCAATAATAATAAGTGTACACACTGAAAAACAGAATAGAATAGATGTAGAAGTGTTATTAAGAGCTCAAAAAATGTCAAATACAAACATAATAAATTGTAGAAAAGAAATAACTAGGAACTATCTTCAAGATCTATGCTTTCAATATGACTGTGAAATATTTTCAGAGGTAGTCATTTCGTAAAAATATCTGCAACCATGAGATCTGTGCCTGTGTGTTCAATGACAACTTTTCCTCTTCAAACATCTTGTTTCAGTGAGAGATATTTAAGATCCATATGTTTGGATCCCTTAGATATCCTGTCATGCTTGGAGAAATAGATTGCGACTTCATTGTCACAGTAAATAGTTTAGGGCTTATAAATGAAACTCAAAGCTCCAAACTCAGAGACAAAATTTTGCAACCATGCTCCTTGATTTGCAGCCTCATAAAACCCAGCATGCCAACAACATGGCTACTGTTAGATCTAGTGCAAACCTGTGCATACATGGAACTTCCCACAAGAGAAGCAGAAGGATAATTTTCCATTTCTTTACGTTCCAAGTCATTATGCGGATATTGGCTAAGATCAAGCTTGTCTCCTTTTTGTATTGGAACAACAATTGAAGAACATGTCATCATGCCAAATATCTCTAGAACTTTGTCAATTTATGCTTTATGAGACATTCCCAAAATTCCAAGTGACCCATCATGGAATATTTCAATTCATATCACATAGGAAGCCTCACCGTATCTTTCATTTCAAAATTCTTAGAGAGATGATTCTTAGTCTCATGTAATAGACCAAGATCGCTGTTGGGTAGTAATATGTCATCAACATAGAGTACCAAAAATATGAACTTCCTCCTACTGATCATGGATCAACTAAGGTTTGTTGCAACATTTTCACCTGTTATTGTCCTTCTTTGCCTTCTTTAAATTGGATTGATTAACATCATTATTTCTGGGTGGTGCTATTTTATGGCTTGAATTGTGCCTTTTCCCAACTTTAGATGATCCAGCTCATTGGACAAGATGTGCAACCTTATTACCTTGTTGATTAAGCCTAGCCTCCTCTTGAACCAGTTTGTTAGCAAACTCATTCACCGCCCACTTATCCTTAATGGCGTTGTAATTGAGATGGAAAGGTCCATACTGAGTAGGTAAAGAGTTCATGATAAATTGTACGAGAAATGAATCATCCACTGTCATTCCCAAATTCTTTAGCTTGGCAGCAAGGTTTGTCATCTCAATGACATGATCATACATTGAGTGTGTGCCAACAAACTTCATGGGTGTAAGATCTGCCATTAATTTTCCAGCAAGGGATTTATCTACAGTCTCAAACCTTTCTTCTATTGCTTTCATGTAATTCTTAATTTGTCAGGTTTAGGAAGCGATGTTTTAAGATTTCTTGCAATTGTCATTCGTAGAAACATAATGTTCAATCTGTCAGACTTCTCCCAAGCTTTTGGAGAGTCTTTTCCTCATCAGTATTTGTGTCTGTAAGTGCAACTATTTTTTCAATGCGAAAATCCAGATCCAAGTTAAGTAACCCCCAAGGTGAACTCAACTTGCTCTTTCCATTCTGAGAAGTTGGTTCCCGTGAAAATAGGGACAAACGATGCATATGAAGTCAATTGAGCAGGAAAATGGACTGCAATTTAAAGATACAACAATTTTTAATAAGGCCTTAAAACTTTAATTAACATATAGTAAGATTTGAATATTTTACGACATGAAAATAAGATGCTCCTGTAGGTAGTCATCATAAATTTAACTTAATACCATTAATGGTCGCAATATTCAATATGCATAATTGAGTGATGTATCTATTTAATTTTAATATGGTATCTGTGGATATCCTTAATTTACACATGTACACTAGTATGTTATTCGTGTGATACACGGACATTATATATACCTGTATACATACACATTTCAAAATTCACTACACATTATTGAATTCACTAAAGAAAACTTAGAATACATATTACATATAAAAATTTTGAGCACACATTCCGAATACATGATATATAGTTTGCCACATTTTGTAGGTTAGACAAGGTATTAATTTTGTAAGGAAATGTACTTATAATACAAAAATTAGGGAAGTACTTATAAAAATAATGAGAATAATTAACATGGCTACACTATTTTATAGAGTTGAGTGTTAAATAGGAAAAATAGAAAAATGAAAAAAAAGGAATATAGCTAAATGCTTCTTGCTAATAGATTTTTCTTGTTGAAACTAAAAAAAAAAGAATTCATAGCTCTTACAAACATCTAAGTAAAATCTCCTCCAATTTTTTTTACTAACATTCAATAAATAATTAAGCAATACACATATGCATTATAGATAAAAGAAATGAATCAAATAATAACTATAAAATACTCAGTTGAATTGAAAGAAAGTTTGCATTGGTGAAAATTTATTTTTTTGGATATATATGTTTGCAACTGTATGTCATTTTGTTTTCACTAATGAAACTTGTGTAAAGTAAAAAGAATTCAAGTAAGAAAATAAGGATAAAAAATTGAGTGAAGCAAATTTTGTATACAAATATTCATAGTCATTTTATCTATTAATTGGGAACACACACAAACACGCGCGCGCGCGCGCACACACACACACACACACACACACACACACACACACATATATATATATATATATGCTATCCTGCTCTTATGTGGACTAGTCCGCATTTTAAGAATGCGGACCGGACATGTGTCACTTGGCGGTGACCCCAGAAAAGAGAGAGTGTGCGTATAATTTAGGCGATAATTTCTAGGCGCACCGGTAGGTGACACATATCTGGTCCGCATTCTTAAAATGCGGACTAGTCCGCACAAGCGCATTATTATACATATATATATATATATATATATATATATATATATATATATATATATATATATATATATATATATATATATATATAGAGAGAGAGAGAGAGAGAGAGAGAGAGAGAGAGAGAGTCTTATATGGGAGAAAACTAGGGGTGGACAAAAAAAAGACCGACCCGAATGGACCGATTGGACCGAACCGAAAATTAAGGCTATTTTCAAACCGGTCCAAAAATCGGTTCACAAAAACTAAAAATCGATTAAACCGGTCCGGTCCGCGGTCCACTATATTAAAAGACCGATTTGGACCGGACCGGACCGATTCCTATATATATATATAATAAAAATAATGTTATTGTGTTTCTTATGTATAGTTTTTGAATTAATGTATATAACTTGTGAATTTAATTTGGAACATTTTATATATGTATAGACATTTTTTTATTTGGGTTAAACAACACCATGTAAATATCACTTGGAGTTTTGAGTATTATTTTTTTGTATATATATTTGTGAGAAAAATAGATAAAAACATTCATAAAATGTACATATATATAAAATAGGGTCAGGACCGAATTTTACCCTGGACCGGATTGAAAAAAGCCTGGACCGAATTAGTAGGTTAACCGAATTAATCGGTCCGGTCTCGGTCCAAAAAAATTAAGGACCGAATATTCGGTCCGGTCCAAAAAATAGGTAAAACCCGGATCGGACCGGACCGTGTCCACCCCTAGAGAAAACAATAACAAAATGGGTCATTTCAGTCATTCTATTCTCCCCAAAAATTTATATTGTTTCAACCTTAGAAACACAAAACCAAAAATCCACTTCTTAAATAACTCTTGCCCCATTCTTCTATAAACCCTCAACTTACATTGGAAATAGAAGAAGAAAAATGACCTCAACGGAATGATTTGAACTTTACGGTTGTAGGGCAGATGACGGGGCTTGGGGTTGTAGGGTAGCTCTGCCAAGTAGTACTGGCAAAATTATGGGCTGGGTCTAATTTGGGCGGGTCAAATATGGACTGGGCTAAATGTGGGTTGGGCCAAATGTGGGTTGGGTTAAATGTGGACCGGGCCAAATATGGGCGGACCAAATATGGGTTGGGCCAACCCGTTATTTTTCTACTAAATTAAGTATTACAATTCGAGGTATATATAAAAAAAACTTATATTTTACTCATAACTTTTTAAAATGAGTATTATATTTGATTTGTATCTTTTAAAATTGAGCTCCATATTTGATTTTTTGCTTTCAAATATGGGCTCCATATTTAACTCATAGCTTTGAAATATGGGCCCCATATTTAACTCATAGCTTTTAAACATGGGCCCCATATTTAGATGCTTGGGCTAATATGGATTGTTTTATTATTTGGGCCACATTTTACCACTACTACTGCCAAGTAACGTTTGTGTATGGTTTGGCCGAGGGTTTATAGCAGCATGGGGACTTTGTGGGGGTTGAGAGAGAAAAACGGGGGAAAGAGTGTTGAGTTGGAATTGCAAGGGACACGTGATTTTATTATGGACCTATGTGTTTCTCTCTTCTCACGAAAAAGCTTCAAAAAAATCTGATGACTTCTCAATTTTGACGTGGCAGTATATTATTTACTTTGGCAATACAAATGATGTTTTATATAGAGTAATAGACGTACACACAGAAAGAGAAAGAGAAAGAGAAAGAGAGAGGGATGTACGTGTTTGAAGAAAGCATGACCAACCAATGAAAATAGCAAAAATAGGCCAGAGGGAAAATTCCGAGAGTTGCTCCTAGTCCTTATATTCACCGCACCTTCCTCTATAACAATGTTTAACATGAAACCTTCAAGACAGCTCCTGGGCACCTCCTCCACATAGGGTAGAGGACCCATTAGCCACAAACTCTTTCCAACATATATACCAAAACGAAAACCATTTACCCATTCCCCATAATTATTAAAATGAACGCGCATACCCGAATTTTGCTTCTCTTAGCCCTCATTTCCTTATCATCCACCTCTGCATTTGCCATTAGCAAGAAGAAATCCGTCACCTTTGATGGCAAGTCATTAATCATCAATGGAAGCCGAGAGCTTCTTTTCTCCGGTTCAATCCATTATACCCGTAGCCCCCCTCAGGTCTCTACTATATATTTTTCTTTTATTTTTTTCGAGTTATATGGGCTTAGATGACAATATATATGATGTTGCATTGCTTATAGATGTGGCCGGACGTTTTGAAAAAGGCTAAAGAGGGAGGTTTGAATGTAATTCAGACTTACGTTTTTTGGAACGTGCATGAGCCTGTGCAAGGCCAGGTAATTTTACTATTTTGGTTTGGTTTATATGATTAACAAGTGCTAATGTTGTTTGAATTTTGCAGTTCAATTTTGAAGGCAATTATGATTTGGTGAAATTCATCAAATTATGCCACGAGCATAAGATGTATGTAATCCTCAGGATTGGTCCCTTCATCCAGGCCGAATGGAACCACGGGTACACTTCTGTATATTTCTCATCATAATCTTACTATGCTTCAACTTATTTGCACTTTAGGGTCTAAATATTGAAAGAATATGATGTTAGGGTATATATGACGGTTGTCAAATTCATAATATGAAAATTTTTGGATCAAAATTTGAAACAGGCATAACAAATGGACCACAAAATACAAATATTTTTTCTTTATTTGGTAAATTTTTATTTACAAATACTTTAGATAGGAAATAACTATCACCTAGAGCTATATTTTTTCTTTTTCCATCCCAAATTAATAGTCTCGTTTGAAAGTCAAATATATTTAGGACAATTACTTTTCACATTTATCCTCCCTAAGAATTAAGGATATCTTTGAAATGTAACAGAGGCACTTGAATAATTGATCTCCCATATGTAGTGGTTGGATGAATAACTTTGTAAAATCACCTAGTTTTATGTACCACTATTAATTCAGGATGGACAAAAAAATAAAAACATGACTATTAATGGGGATGGAGGGAGTATAAAAGAAAGAACGATGGGCAACACAACTAGGTTAATTTTCTCCATTTTAATTCAGCCCCAAAGTCGGTAATCATACTTTTGGAGTGAAGCACATTTTTATTTGGTAACTCTAGTACTTCACTATCTCTCTCTTAACTGTGTTTGAATGTTGATCTGGGCAGAGGATTTCCATATTGGCTAAGGGAGGTTCCTAACATCACATTCAGAACTTATAATGAACCATTCATGGTGATTATCTTGAACCCAATTTACACTATATTGCAATCCTATATGCACTAGTTTAATGACATTAATCATGTAACATAAAAAAAACTCATTAATTTTCAGTACCACATGAAAAGATATACCGAGATGGTCATAAACTTGATGAAGAAGGAAAGGTTATTTGCTCCTCAAGGAGGACCCATCATTCTGGCACAGGTTTGCTTCCACTGTGGTCACCATTATAATTGAAAAACAAAAAAAGAAGCTAATTTTCGAATCTTAATTATGCTTTTATTTTTGCCTATAAATTGCAGATTGAAAATGAGTACAACATGGTCCAGCGCTCGTTCAGGGAAATGGGTAATAAATACGTTAAGTGGGCAGCTGATATGGCCGTGGGTCTTTATTCTAAAATCCCATGGATCATGTGCAAGCAATCAGATGCCCCTGATAATGTGGTAAGTTTATCTCCCCTACTTGTATAATCTTGATTTTCTCGAAGAATACAGATTAACCACGAGATTAGGGGGAAATGTGATCTTGTATAATCTTGATAACCTCAAAAAATACAGATGAACCGCGAGAATAGGGGGAAATGTATTTTCTTTCACATTTTTCTGTGTTTTGTTTCATATTTATAACAAGTACCTGATTTTGATCTGCAGATCAGTACATGCAATGGAAGGCACTGTGGAGATACTTTTGCCGGCCCAAATGGTCCCACCAAGCCTTACCTCTGGACTGAAAACTGGACTGCTCAGTGAGTGTAAACCTTCATGACATTCTTTCAATATTCATTGAGATTTGAACACTAGTCTAAAAGAATTTTACCCATTGATTGCAAAGATGACATTTATAAATCACATTCCAATGAAACAATTTATGAGTACAGGTATAGATCGTTTGGAGACCCGCCATCTCAAAGATCAGCTGAGGATATCGCATATGGAGTTGCTCGCTTCTTCTCCAAGAATGGAACTCTTAATAATTATTATATGGTATATATGTGACCACATTTATAACCAATCAGGTAGGTAGTTTGTTTTTATACAGATTATAAGTTTCTGTTATGTGCTTGTTTGTGTTCATAGTACTACGGGGGGACAAATTATGGCAGAACGGCCTCGTCTTTCACAACAACTCGCTACTATGATGAAGCTCCGCTTGATGAATACGGTTGGCATTGTCAAACTTTATCTCTAGTATTTCAAGTCATTATGATCATTAAAACAGTTACTAAGGCTGGTTTTTGTGTTATTCAGGTTTGCAGAGGGAACCCAAATGGGGTCACCTCAGGGACTTACACAGGGCTTTAAGATTGTCGAAGAAGGCTTTGCTTTGGGGGGCTCGTAGTATCCAAAGGGTTGAAAATGATGTAGAGGTCAGCAATTCATCAGAATAACAACTACATACAAATAAATACATATATGATTGAGAAGTAGTGAGCTAACTTATGCCGAGTGTTTGGCTTGATTTTAATAAATCCTAGGAAGAAGGATACTCTATTAAAAAATTTGCTTAGTGAGTTACATTTATGCAGATTACTATCTATGAGGGACCTGATGCTTGTGCTGCTTTCTTGAACAACAATCGCTCAAGATTACCTGCTACTGTCAATTTCAGGGGTGGGGAATATTACCTTCCCCCAAAATCCATTAGCATCCTTCCTGATTGCAAAACTGTGGTTTACAACACAATGACGGTAACTTGCTAGAATATGATTTGAAGCTTTTGAACCTTCTTTTAATTGATTAGGGAGATGCACATTGATACTTTGTTGATTTTGGAAAACAGATTGTGGCACAACATAACGCGAGGAATTTCCATCCATCGAAGAAAGCCAGGAATCTTAAATGGGAAATGTTCACCGAAAAGGTTCCAACTGTCAATGAGTTACCAGTTAAGAGCAGGGAGCCCTTGGAGCTCTTTGCCTTAAAAAAAGATGTTTCTGACTATGCGTGGTACGGCACAAGGTAAGATCACATCAAAAGTAGAATTTCACCAATTGATTATCACACGCAAATATGTAAAAATCTCATCTTTCTGTAATTTCGGTTGCAGCATACATTTTGATCGCCGTGACTTACCAATGAGGCCCGACATCCTTCCAGTCTTACAAGTGGCAAATCTCGGCCATGCTATGCTTGCATTCGTTAATGGAGAATATATAGGTGTGAACACGTTCTGGTAAATTTGTTGCACTACTAAATTTAGGGGGGGTTCATTTTGTTAACGATTGTTCTGCATTGAAGGTTTCGGACATGGCAGCAACACAGAAAATAAATTCGTGTTCTCAAAACCCATAAGTTTGAAGGCTGGAGTTAACCAAATATCACTGTTGTGCATGACAGTTGGACATCCGGTACTCTATTGTTTTTACAAAATTACTGAATATTTTAATTAGAGAGATACTGATCATGTGAAAATTCTCATTGATGTAGGATAGTGGATCCTACTTGGAGAGGAGGTACGCTGGGGTTCGAGGTGTGACCATCCAAGGTTTGAATACTGGAACTCTGGATATCACACTCAACAACTGGGGGCACCAGGTATTTATGCACATTAATCTCCAATCAATTTGAACCAAAGAACTACAATTTAGTAATATTGTAACTGAGTTGTAAAACATGAAGGTTGGCATAGCTGGGGAAAATCTCCAGCTATTCACAGAGGAGGGGTCTACTAATGTACAGTGGTCTCCAGCACCCGAAACAGGAGCACCACTCACATGGTACAAGGTAATAATACCAGGATACTAAAAGAGATTTCCTTACTAGTAACTAAATTGTGAAAAATTGAGAGATTAGTTGTGTTGCAGACACACTTTGATGCTCCTGAAGGGAAGAACCCTGTTGCTGTCAGGATGGACTCTATGCAAAAAGGGATGGTTTGGATCAATGGCCAAAGCATCGGTCGCTACTGGTCTTCTTTCCGCTCACCTATTGGCACACCTTCTCAATTCGAGTAAGTAACTAAATAAATAAAAGTGAATTAGCACTCATTATTTTCTTCTTGAAACCCCACTAATGATGCTTTGAGTTGTTTAATTTTTAATTTATATCAGGTATCATATCCCAAGAGCCTTCTTGAAGCCTAAAGATAACCTGATGGTGGTTTTTGAGGAAACTGGAGGGAGGCCGTTTGAAATGCAGATTCAGACAGTGAATAGAGACACAATATGCAGCTTCATAACTGAATACCATCCACCAAGTGTAAAGTCATGGGAGAGGACACACAACCAGTTCCGCCCAGTGGTGGAGGATGTGAAATCAGGAGCTCAACTCACTTGTCCCGGCGATAAAGTCATCAAGGAAGTGGAATTTGCAAGCTTTGGGGATCCTTATGGTGCCTGTGGTACCTACAAGCTTGGGACTTGCAACTCTGCCAACACCCTCAAAGTTGTTGAAGAGGTAAACAATACAAAATTCTGTGTGACATGAAATATTAGTCATTACCCATTTATAACTGATCAATTTTCCTCTTTCTGCTTTACTTTTTGAACAGAATTGCTTGGGGAAAAATAAGTGTGCAATTCCACTTTCGAGAGAAGTTTTCGATGAGAAGAGCAGGGATCCTTGCCCAGATATCACCAAGACGCTGGCTGTACAAGTGAGGTGCACCCATGCAAAGAAGCAATAGAGAAATTTCTTGATTGATGTTATTGCGTCGTGAGTGAGAAAACGTTTGGGACTTTATAGTTAATTCTAGACTTGATAACTACGAATTCAAGTTATTAATTTACAGCCCAAAAGACTTTTTTCTTCTGTATTGCTTCTTGTTTTTTCCTTCTTTCATGGGGAAATTAAATGAAATTCATTAATTGGGGAAGGTGATTTTCCTTGTAGCTTTCATAGCCTTTCTTGTCAGTTTTTAATGTGTGCTTCCAGTTTGGCAATTTCAAATATGAAATTTATCACAACTTGAGATATTTGTTAGCGTGCAGAATGATGAAGAAATTTGAAAAGTACCAAAAAGACATCCAGTTCATATAAAATGGCATTGGCGTCAGCACTTATATTTTATTGGAGAGAAAAAAAATTATACATTGTCATAAACTAAACTATTAGGAGTAATTACTGCAAAGAGTAACCAACTTTCAAGGGATCTGTTCCCATAAATGCTCACAAACTTCTTTGTTCACGTGAGAACATGATTGCCACCGTGGAGTATATCAACTGCAAACGACATTAATCCTCCACCGAGAAATGTCAGCCGCACTCCCTTGGCACAAGATGGCATGACTGACTCGGGAAATCTCATAAGGAGGTCTACTATAACTAAAGATTTTTTTTTTCTTTGGAAGCATACATGACGTGTCTGGTCAGCTTACGCGCATCTCGACTAATCGCCATTCGCGGTTCGTGGCTTCATCTGGCCAAGCATTAATTTGACAGTGTCGGAGATGGAACTAGGGACCAAACCCAATCCGCCCTCAAACTATAACTTAAGAATCAAAACACTTTTAAAACTGTAAAAATGTGGTTTTGGAGGCCTAAATGCTGTGCTTTGGCTAGAAAAGATGAGCTAGGGATTATTTTATATTAGTCTTATTTTAATAGTCAACCCTTAATTAAATCCTATTGACTCTTATATCATCTTATTAGTCCTCTTGTTTCATACAACGACTAGTATACCCACGCCTAACCCTCACCCTTATTTCCAACTTTTTAGCTCCTCTCTCTCTCTCTCTCTCTCTCTCTCTCTCTCTCTCTCTCTCTCTCTCTCTCTTCTTTGTAGCAACTCACAACCCATGATATCTCTCTCTTCTCCTCCTCTCTTTCTTCTCTCTATATCTCGCGTTGTTCCATATCGATCTATGTAGTTGTGTGTCAATGGAGGTGTGATGTGTGTGTGGTATTGTGCGTTGGTGTGTGTGTGATGGCAATGTGGTGTTGCGTGTATGTGTGTTGGTGTGTATATGTGTGATTTGTGTGTGAGAGATTGTGTGGACAAAGCTCCTGATGCATTTTGTAAACTGGAATTACAATGCACTGTCACTAAATATTTTCTTATGTGAAGATTTATATTTGAGCTTAAAGGGTGAATATTCACACTCTTAGTAGATATTCACAAAGAAACGAAGAACACGAGAACAAAGTGGATAAAAATATTTTTAGGTATGTAGTTAGTACTAAATTCTTATTGTAATACCCGCCCCCAATATTTTATTATTTTCCCATATAAATTGTGAATATATGAGAATCTTAAATTCGACTCACTAGCATATGGACTTTGATTTCTATATTTGATTACTTTTGGGCCTTGACGAAAAATGTTGAAAGTACTTTGAAGAAACTAGTTTTGGGTAAAATTTGAAGAAATTAAGGAAGATAGTCATTCGAACAAGTTGAAGGTCGTTCGAACGCGATCGGTGTTTTGTTCAAGCGAAGATGAGTGGTTCAAACGAGAAGCCCATGTCGTTCGAAGTGGGGATCAAACGAGACCCAACTGCATACCTGAACATACTTGTTAGAAGGTCATTCGAAGGTTAGTTTGAACGAGAGGCCATTCTCATTTGAACGAGCGCACAATTTTTTTTAAAACGAGTTGCCCTTATGTGCTGTCGCGTTTTGGTCGTTTGATGGATAGGGTGTCGAGCTATGATGAACCCAAATTAGGCAAAAATGGGATTTTAGTGTTTGGGGTGGTCTTATAACGCTTTATTTGGGTTAAATGGGTTTATTTGACTGTAGAGAGAAGAGAGATAGGGAGGTTTTACTCCTCCATTTTCAGGTTTTTCTTTTCCTCTCTCTAGCTCTTGAGAGCTCCACCACCTTCTCCCACCACCACAAACCACCATACACCACCATGTATCCTCCTTATGCCACCATATTCTTCTAGTATTCCACCATATTTAAGCCCTACACACCTATTTCCAACATTGTTGAGTAGAGCTACAAATTTTGGAGAGTTTTTTTTTTTTTTGGAGAAGATGAAGATGGAAGATATATGGAGCTTGAAGAGGATTTTTGATGGATATTTCATAGAGACAAGCTTGATGGAATTAGGCAACCTCTCTAAGTCTACATTATGAGGTGAGAGGTTGCCATCTTCTTAGACATTTCATCCTTCCATTGTTGGAGCTCTATTTGAGGTAGAAAATTTTAATCTTAGTATTAAGACTCTATTTGCATATTAGTAGTCTTGTTGTTAGATTAATAGAGTAGGATGCATATGGATGAGATGATGGATTTCTAGTAAATTTGGCATTTTACATTTTTATGGAATAAAAATATTGCAAAATGTTATTTTATAGAAAGTAAATTATGAATGAATATTTCAAAGTTGTTTTGAAATTAATGATTGGGATTTCTATGAAATGATGTATTTCTATGAGTTTGATGCTAAACATTTTATGGAATAAAATGTAATAAATTATATTTATCTTGCTAAAATATTTTGATGAAATGATGTTATAAATTTTCTCTCAAAAATGAAGATTTTATAAAAGTTAGACACATGTTTGAGTTTTGAAGAAGTAAAAATGTCCCTTATGTCTTGAAAGGTATATTTTGGAAGTGTTATGAAATTCTAGAATAAATTATGTATTTAACCCATTTAATAGGATTTTTGAAATTAAAATCCACCTTCTTATGCATGTAAAATTGTAGAATTTTGATAATGAACACATAAATAAATGTAATGAAGAATTAAGTGGGTTTAAACATGATATAAGAAAAATAAAAATTCTAGTCTTTAAAAAGTGTATGATAAAGATGTTGGAAGTGTGATAAGTGTAAGGTGGTAAGACTACATGTATTAATAAACGAAATGACATTTTCTTATAAGGTAGTATTAAAATGTAATTGGGTTATTTGATAAAGAAAGTGAATAAATTTCTAACTAAGAAAATGGTTAGAAAAGGTATTGAATAAGTGTTAATGGGTTAAAACATTGAGAAGTTTGTGTGTATAACATGATAATATTTTTGGGAGATTAACACTTATGAAATTAGAAGAAAAGGAGAAGTTGTAAACGAATGAGTAAGTTTATGTAAAGTGGAACATTTTTATGAAATAAATTTTTTGAAAAGGGTGTTACATAAAAATGTCCTAAATGAACAAGATTTTGGGATAAAATCAATGTTAGAGTAAAAAAAACAAGATGTGATAAATTTTTTAAAAAGTGTAACACGAATTGGGGTGAAACCCCGGGTTTTGGCTTCGGTCGGAGAAAAGAAAAAAGTAGGATAATGTGAATATTTGCAAAATGTTAAAACAAATTAGTAAGAACTAGGATGACACTGTAATAGTTAAGGAGGACCCCGAGCCCTGGATTGAAAGACCCAAAACTACTGGTCAGAGCATATGGTAGCATAGCCGACGGTGTGGAACCCGTTAAAGTATGCAGATATTGGAAGATTTCACGAAAAAGACAATCAAAATAGAATATGACAAGAAATTGGTTGTGTTGTGAACATATGAAAATACAACCCAAGTTAAATGAAATAAATAACTGTTCAGGTAAAGTGTAAAATGGAAAAGTAATGTGGAAAATTGATTAATATTCATAAGGCAAGGAAATGGTAAAATGACTTGATTAAATGAGTGGTAAGTAACCTAAAGAGATTTAGCCCATAATTAACACAAGGGTGTGTTTATGAAATATTTTCAAAGAAAATACGTATTTTCTAACACAGTGTGGCATGTGTTGAAAGGAGATTTTCAAAGAAACTAGTGTAAATTGGTGGAAATGAAGGGGTAATTTCAGAAAAGGAAATAATTTTCCTTAAATAAAGTGTATTTTGTTAAAGTATTTAACCGGGTGTATTAAATTAAGGAATAAATGTCTATGAAATTCTTTTACAAGATTATATATATATATATATATATATATATATATATGCATTATTATATATTTTCCACTAGGCATTCGGCTCATTCCTTAGTCTTTGTTACGACAGGTTGGGTACAGTTTCGTAATTTGAGGGCGTTATACATGTAAGTATTCCCTTTATTTTGCGTTAGTAGCTTTGTATGCTTGGATTCCGGGGATATTTCCCACTGTTCCTTCATATAGCTTGATTTCAAATGGAAACCATATGCTAAACAAGTGAAATATTGATTAAATAAAACTGAACTAGAAACGTTATGTAGGTTATTTCATTGCACTTCATATCTAATGCTCGGGTGGGACCGGGTTGACCACGGGTAACCATTAAATCTCGGTCGGAGAGTTACAAATGGTATCAGAGATCTAGGTTTAAGGTTCCTTTTTTGGAGTGATGTGGTGAGGTTAGTATTGGATCTTTTGACGTCGATTTAAGTTTTAGGCCGGTCACGCTAGATTGGTGACGGTTCCAGTTCGTATTCTCAATGGTATAGTCAAGGAGATTAGCACGACGGGTAATTCATTGCCAAGTGTCATACTATTAAGTTAGTTATCGTTAATCGCTTCGCACTTATGATTTAGATGTGTTAGTAATTTACGAGTGTCCATGCGAGCCAATAGTGGTGACACTGCGGTTTTTAGTGTTAGGTTCTTGTGTGTTAACCCTTGATGATATGGAGAAGTTTGTTGAGATGTTGATAGATCTTAATGACATCTGTTGAATTAGAGAAATGAATTGTGTAAAGTCCACAGTGGAGATTAGGTGACTAGTATGTTAGGCCTAAGCAGTGTTGAATCTCGATGAGGATGCATTAAGTCTCGGGTGCGATACTTCCGAATAGATAGTAACAATGATGTGAGTAGGTGAACTCATAGACAATTAGTGATTCAGTGGACATGATTAACCGTGTTGGTCAACACTTGGGTATGTGTACTCGATCAGAGTCGGTAAGATACTATGGTTGTAAGTAAGTGTCTTGATCGAAAGTTTTACCTCGTAGCGCATGATGAGAGTTACGAGAAAATCATGACAAGTATGTTACGTATGCAACGATGATGGTTGAGAAGACTTAGGAGTAAACTCTAGATAGTCTTCTATGTTAAATTTTTAGAAAATATGCTGCAGCTTCGAGGAATAGGGTCCTTAGTGATGTCGGTGATGCAAACTAGAGGTTTATAGGTTGTAGGCGACGTTCTGTATCCTGCCAAAATCCTTAGTAGTGTTGGTTGTGGTTTGGTACATGAATATTGGTCAAAACTATCTGAAAGAGAGATAAGATTATTATCTAAGTGTCAAGTCCCACTTTAGATGCCTAAGTAATAACTATATGCAAGGTAGTCCTAGTGTGAGTATGGTTTAAGGGCATCCTGGAGCGTCCGTAGGAATAACCGTGTGCTTGGCATCATTGGGAATAGAAATCGGCTTGTTGTAACGTCTTAAGGTATTCAATGGCCAAGGTGATCCATTTGTAGAGGCTCGTAGAGTATTGTCTTTACGAGCATCTAATAATCGCGATGTGGGTATTGAGAAGTTTGTAGAACGTACCTACGATGAGAAAAGTCATGGATGATGAAATCTTATCGGGTTGAGGAGTATTATGTGGAGTATATTTGGTGTCCTTAAGAAACCAATTAAGTCTAGTATGAAGAAGTAGTAGTAGCCCGGTAATGATCGTAGTGAAGGTCAGGTAATGACCATGGGTAAGCGGTGCAACACTTGATTTTGAGGAGTCATATGAAGTCTATTCGAGGCCTAGATTGATGATGTCATCTGGAGACTTGATGGTGGCACTCTAAAAAGGGGGATATCTAAGCATGATTAGCATTTTGGCATGTGTCGACGGTATAAATTATGATAACCTTCAAAAAATAGGGACCAGTTCTTTGCACATCTCGTTAATCCTGTACGGATTAGAAGATGTAGCCCGATATGGTACTCACTACCCTTGGTATGCCAATGGTGACCGGAGTATCCATCACGTAAGTTCAATTTGGGTAGATATCGGAGATGAGCTTTTGACAACCTTGTGTTGTTGAAGGTTAACGATAAGGTGCATGTTTCGTTTAATGGGGTACTTTCTGATGAGACATTGGGATGTGATTACGGTACGACAATAGGAGTGTTAGGTTGGTCACGATGTCACTAAAGATGTGGACAAGGTTGACTTTGATAGAGGCATTAGGCATTCTCCAGTCGGAGTGGTTCATATGTATCAACGATGTAAGGGGGAGGGCCTTGCCCCTAAGGAGGGAAGTCTGGCGCTTGACTTTCCAAGAGCAATGACTTCGTGCATTGCTTTCATCTTATAAGGATGAATGGCTTTGATCCGATTCATCATGGTTGGTGACTCGAGTCAGGATGTGTGGCTAGATCAGTACTAGTGAGAATGTTGGGGAGGAGTCATAAACTTCGAAGTAGGCAATGTAGGTTCACTTTTCGTAAAATATCGTCTGATGCATATGGATAGGATTATTTCGGAACGGTTGTTTGTTCATTTTATTCACGCGTGTGTCCCTTTTGGTTCCGATAATTGAGGATTGGTATTCCCATGACTGTTGTAGCTCAGATTTATACCATGTCATGGTACAACACGATTAGGCCTAGTAGAGTGTAGTGTAATACTCCGTATTTCTGCGTATCTGTAATTTAATTAATTCGGTAAGTTATTCATTTTATTTTAAATTATACGAGTGAAGTAATTTAATTGAATTAAATAAAAAATGGTTATTAAAAATTTAGCAAGAGAAAGAGAATAATGATTAATATTATGTGTTAAATTAATTGAGTGAATGGTAAATGATTTATAGAATGCGTCATAACGAGTGAGATTGATGTAATTGAATTTATCTCAATCGGGAGTCGTGTGTAGACTAAATTGACGTCGAGATGGGATAATTATTTAGAGTGACTCAGATGATGATTTCGAGGTCACGGATGACTCCGAAATGGTCAAAATAGGCAGAATAGTATACACGGTCGGGGGGGGGGGTGATTGGGTTCCAGGGCGATTTTAGACTAAACCGACACCGTATGGTGGCATTTTAGTCATTTGGTAATTAAGGGATAAGATACCTATGAAGTTCAAACTTCTTTATCATCATATATATGGGAGATACTAGGGTTTAGAGGTTTGAAAACTCAGATAAGTCATTGGAGAAGAAGAGAGATCATTTCTCAAGCCAAAGAGGGAGTTTTTGAGAAATCGGAGTATGACCTTGCACCATTATCAATCTTGGAGTGAGGATTGTAAGAGAAGGCACACCATCCAACATTAAAACCACGAAATCAGATCATCTAACACAAGCCAAGTGTTTATTTACAGTTTTCTTTGAAGTTATAATACCTATGTTGATAGGGTTTCGAAATATGTTGATTAAAGTTATGTTCTTAGAAGAAAAGAATGATTTAAATCCATGTTATGGGTAAGATTTCATCCAGACTGATTATATGCATGTAGACGTCAGGAAATCAGATCATAAATGATAGTCTAGATGAGAGAAATTTGGGTTTTATGTTGTGTATAAATGAAGAATTTGAAATTTAGGGTTTTGATGAATATATGTGATAATCCATGTTGATCAGGAAGCTTGATGTTTTGAGGATTATATCACGTGGGAAATCATCCTAATGCATGTAGATAATGGTTAGGAAAACTGGTTTGAAGTTTGGTAAAGAACTATGGAAAATTGAATGAGAGAAATGGTGGAAAAATGCATTTGCGTATTAAGGAAGACGATCTGTGTATTTTCGAATCGATTCGATCCAGAGGTGAATCGATTCAGAGGGAGAATCGATTCGCCCCCTGGATAATCGATTCATTTTCCTAGAAAATGTGAAATTTCCTTTTTAATCCTAGAACTCCTAAAATTTGGTCGTGGAAAATTTTGGGACTTTATCCAGGGCTTGTGATAGATTTGTTATATTGCAGTAGGCTTGTGATAGGATTATGACGCAGTCTAAATGAGAGGATTAAGGCGAGATTCAATATACTTAAATAAATGCGTAATTAATTCGAGAGAAGGAGAATGAATTATGAAAAATTTAAGGGAACTTATGTTAGAGACCAGTAGTGTATGATAGAGCTAGCTACTGAATTTCATTAAAGGGGTAACTAGGACCCTTAGAGTAGAGAGTAATACTTGGATTAACATGATTACGAGATAAATCATAAATTGATGGTACAATGAGTATTTGAGAGAAAATACTAAGTAGAAAATATGATAAATGGGGTTGTGTGTATACCTACTGATTTGATATATATATATATATATATATATATATATATATATATATATATATATATATATATAGGTTGTGCGTATACCTATTAGATGATTGGTTGATTAGGCATAAATTCTTCCCAATTTATCCCTTAATTTAGTTATTTTAGCACCTCGAACAACGTAACCGAGTTGACTTTATCTCATAATCTTACTACTGACTTATCCTAACGGGTACATCGAGTTTCTAGCATTTCGTATTGCTTTTACAGGTATTTGATGTCAAGAAACGAAAGAAAGAAATCGAAAGAATAAAGAAAGAAAAGAAGGAAAATCAAAAGGGCAAAAGCATAAATTCTATCCGAAATTTGGATGAGGTACCTAAAGAGAAGTTGAAGATATCACACTCATGATCACATATGAAGAAACGACACCTAAATCGGAATCCCTAGACAAAAGATATGAGCAGTCAAAGTTGAGAAAGAAAGTCAAACAGGCAGACCGTTTTGCCCCTACTCCGGACCGGTCCGATGTGCAAAACTCCAAAAGACCCCGGATCAAAAGAAAATCGAAGAAGGGTGAAAAATAAAAGAACCAGTCCACCCCGGACCGGTCCGCCAAAAAATAAAAGGAACTGATTCGCATGGGAGGTAGACCGATCCGTTTAAGGCCCGGACCGATTCGACCATCGAGATTCTGTAATCTTATTTTCTCTTAAGAGGAGTCCTAGTGCTGCTGAAACTCCTGAATTTTTGTAGGGTATAAAAATCCGTTTTATTATCATTATTTGGACGGAGAATTTTAGTTAATTTTCCATTCTTTTTCAGAAACCCTAGTTTAGATAAAATTTACAGTTTTCATTCCAATAGTTGAAGATTATTCAGAAGTTATTTGATTACAAGTTTTCTTAATTGCTGCTATTACTGCTTGGGTGAGATTAATGAGTTATTTCTTCTTTTCAATTATGTTCTACATCAATTCACAAGTTTTCCTTAGATTAATCATGGTTTTCTGCACATCAAACACTGTTTTCATTACTTTCAGCATGCTAGGCTAGATTTTCTAAGGCTAGGATACATGAACCCAACCTGATGTGTTAGTTGCATGTGTATAACATTAATCCTCTGAATTTAGTGATTGATTATGACCGTATTGCGTAGGAATACAACAATTGTAGATCTTTATATCTTGTTTGCCTCTAGGTAATCGGGATGATTTAGAATGCAATTCGAGTGTTATTGCGATTACTCGTCCTCAGATTAAGTATGACGCGGGCTTGAACCTCATATACGTAATGCTTGGGAGTACTAAATTCTGGGTCAAATTAATCTGTTAAATTTATGATTAGTATTATAACTGCAATACACTAGGGTTGGGGGATTGTATTCCCGTCCTGTTTTTATCATACATAGTTTAAAGTTTTAAATCAGTTTTCATTAGTAGTTTAGGTAATTTAGTATAATTTCATCTTTTCATAATTTCACAATTGCATCTAGTTTAATCATTCCCCAAACCAAATCATTTTCTATTTTTCTTTTTAGAGTCAAAGTTAGGATTCCTTCGTCTTTTCCCGTCGTTACAACCCTGTTGTCCTATCTCCATGTGGATCGATACCCGACTTACCGGGTTTATTACTAACGCGACAGACTTGCACTTGAGCCTAGAGTGAACGCACATTAGAGACACTTTCTGAGTCGCGTCAAGTTTTTGGCTCCGTTATCGGGGATGTAGGTAGACTTAGGATTAGATTGAGTTAATCTAAAACTTTGACAAAAAATTTCCAAACATCCAATAACATAAAAAAATTCAAAAAGCACAAAAAGATCCATCATCATCTCTCCTAAGCTGTTAATGCAAAATTCTGAACTCACTCCCACACCCTATAATACTCCAACCCATATTCATAAAAATCCAATAGTTGAGTACGGCCCCGATAGCCCCCCCACTCCTAATGCCCCACAGTTCTGGATTCCACCTCCCACACCGTCCTACTCAATCTCAAATAACACTCCATTTTCCTTCTTAGGACACACTCCCGAGCACGCTTCGAGGACACCAAGTGAGAGCATCGAGTCATTAAGAGAGAGAGAAATGTTGCAACACGATAGTGCAGCCGCCGGTGAGGAAGAGACCCCATACCGCCCGCTGAGAGAAATCTTATATCCCGAGCGCACTATCACTCCGGGATGCATTATACTCCCGTATAATGCCGGGCAATTTCGTTTTAAAAATGGGATGATCCAGATGTTACCCCATTACCATGGTATGGATTCTGAAAAGCCATATCTCCATATCAGGGAATTTGAGGATGTGTGTGATACCCTCAATGATCAAACTTGCACACAAGAGGTGATCCGCCTCAAACTCTTCCCCTTCTCGCTAAAAGATAAAGCTAAGACCTGGCTATGGTCTTTACCTCTAAGCTCGATCCCATCTTGGAATGAGTTGCAATCTAGATTTCTCAAGAAATTCTTCCCACCACATCGAATAATCTCCATAAAGGCTCAAATTCAAGCGTTCAGACAATCTGAAAATGAGCCATTTCATCGATGTTACGAGCGTTTCAACGAGTTAGTCACTTCATGCCCCCATCATGGATTTGATACATCACAAATAATTTCTTTTTTCTATAATGGGTTGAATCTTACCTCCAAGCAACTCGTTGAAACCATGGGTAGTGGTCCGTTTGTCGATCTAGATGCCCACGATGCTGAGCTTCACCTGAGGTACGTCGTCGAGACTACCCAATACTGGGATACTTCTGATCCTAATGCTCAAAATCGAAATCGTCAAGTGACCACCACTCCATCGGCGTCCGGCCTATTTCACGTAGATAAGAATTCTATGACGGACAGTCGATTAAATAAACTTGAGAAAGGATTTCGAGACCTATGTGAGGTATATGGAAGAGGACCAACTGGATCCATACCAAACCCCGTCGAGAAGGTGTGTGCGATTTGTGAGGCGGGTCATTCAACTGAAGAATGCCCGACTATACCCGCCTACAAAGTGATGCTTCAAGAGCAAGTCAGTGGTATAGTAGGATTTAAGGGTAATTTCGATGCACCGCACGGTAATTCTTACAAACCTTCATTGAAAAACCATCCTGGTTTTAGCTATGGGCAACAACATGCTGCAATGAACCCTACTTCACATGTTGCCCCTCCTCCACCATAACACTTTCAACAAGCTCCACACATGTAAGGACATGTGCAAGCACCACCACCTCAACGAGCATATATCCCTCAATCACGGAGAACTCTCGAGGATACTATGAATCAATTTATCAATAGCCACACTGCAACCAATGCTAGATATGATTGCCTGATCAGCGATATAAATACAAATCTGTCAAAGATACAATCCTCATTGAGTGTCCAAGAGAAGGGCAAGTTTCCTGCCCAGGGCCAAAGACCTCTCCAAGGTCAAACTAGTGTTAGCTCGACACCCCATGACCATCCTGAGCAATGTAGCACAATTACCACTCTACATAGTGGGGGAGTAGTTGACTTGTCACCTCCCCCATAAGACGTACCTAAAGACAAGGAGATTTCACCCAGCATGAAAGAGGCCGAAGATGTTCCCTTGAATGAGAGTGATAAAGACGACACTAGTGAGACCGAGGTAGTAGTGAAACCACCCACCGCGGCACTATTTCCTCAAATCTTGATTCCTTCACATAAAGGAAACCCACATGATGAAGTGCTAGATGTGCTAAAGCAAGTAAAGTTGAACTTACATTTCCTCAATGCCATTAAGAAAATTCCAGCTTATGCAAAAGTTATCAAAGACTTATTGACAGTAAAGAGAAAGATGAAGGTAAAGAAAAATGTCTTTCTTGCACAAAACGTGAGCTCCATTCTACTTAACGATCTCCCGCCTAAATTCAAAGATCCCGGTGCACCCACCATTTTCTGCATCATTGGAGAAAATAAAATAAAAAAAGCCTTACTTGATTTAGGAGCAAGTGTCAATATCCTCCCTTATTCCATTTATAGGCAACTTGATTTGGGCGATCTGAAGCCCACAAGGATCACTCTGTAATTAGCAGATCGAACTATGAAGATCCCACGAGGTGTAGTTGAGGACGTGATCATCCAAGTTGACACTTTTTACTTCCCGGTAGACTTTGTCATTTGGGATATAGAGCCTTCCTTCGCCTCGAGCAATCATGTTCCCATAATTCTCGGGCGCCCATTTTTAGCTACGGCTAACGCTATTATCAACACTAGGAATGGGCAGATGCAACTCACCTTTGGGAACATGACCTTAGAGACTAACATCTTCTATATAGCCCAATATACAGGGGAAGAAGATGATCTTCACGCGGTGGGCCTAATTGATGAGATCGTAGAAGATCACATTGAGAAAAATTTATGTGGAGACGCCTTAGAATCTTGCTTAGTGTCTAGTCATGAGAGCGAGGAAACTTATACCGCAATTAAAAAAGAGAGAGAGAGAGAGAGGGGTTAGAAGAAAGAAAAATGGTGGAGTTAGAGATCGAGCAAGTAAGAGAGGATGTAGGCACTACTCGGGAGAGAGAGCTAGGGGACATGAGCATGGAAGAATTTGAAAAAGAATTCGGTCCGGTGAATGAGAGCCTTAACGACGAAGTCCAAACTCTATTGGATTCATATAGTCACCTAGAGGAAAGCGAATGGAAAGATAAAATCGATGAATTCCTTCTTTGTGACCATCCACCCATACCACTAGAGGTCTCGAAGGCGAGTTTCATCCGACTTAGAGCCCGACCTATGCATTCCAAAAATTAAACAAAAATTAGGAGTTCCCTCCGAGTCAGTGCACGCAAGCTATGCTTTGAGTAAGCATCCGAGGGATCCCTTTTCGAGTAGTCACGATGAGTCTCCCGATCTTTCATTTATTTATGGGCAAGGGCCCAACTTATTCCGATTGTTGGTATATGACAGGAAGACGGGAGTGACAAGGAGAGCATCGAACCCCGTGAGTGGGGTCGGGTGAGTTTGTGGAAAGATGAGAGGTCGTCGCACCCCCGACGCATATGGGGTGATTTTTAGTGTATTATTGAGTCATGTGTTAGGGTCATTTAGTGTCTTTATGCATTTTAAATATTTGTTTGTTTTATTTTTCCGCACTTTTCAATCGCTTTGAGTTAGATTTTAGTCATTTTTGCTTGAGGACAATGCAAAAGTCTAAGTTGGGGGGGTGGGGGGGGGGGGGGGGGTCACAAGTGCGTATTTCTAAAACTTCGTAAATTTTCAAAAATGCCCAAAAATCTCAAAAAAATCATAAAATTTTGAAAATCCCAAAAATATTTTTGTTCAAAATAAACAAAAATTGGAATTCCAATTTTTCAAAAATATCATTAAAAGTCGGTTTAAAGTCTCAAGTTGTAAAAATCCAACATACACAAAGCCGAAATTGACTAAAGATGGAAATTGAGCGAAAATTGGTGACTTAACGAATAAGTGTGGAGATTAACAAACTCGGTGAGATTCGAGCCTATCACTTTTTCTGAGTTTTTAAATCAATCCGAATTAATTGTTAACTCAAAGTTCTTTTCAACATCTAAAAAGTCATCAAAGATCGCAATGCTTTCATTTTGATCGGTTATGAAAAATGTGTATGATATTGCCTTGAAAAACGTGCCAAAATTGATCTCTAAACCTAAATTCATCTCGAAACGCATATGATAGCGCAATTGGTCTTTTGGACAATGAAGTAGGTCCTCGTTTGTTACCCAAAAATATTGGCTAGAAAAAGATGTGAAAAATCACCCCTTTTGCAACCCAAATTGAGTCGAATAAATTATACCTTTCGTTTGACAACCCGAAAAACCTAAATATAACGGAATTGTGAAAAATGGAAAAATTCAGAATTTAGTCCAAAGAGTGCATAAAAAGCGGCAAGAAAAAATAGATATGCTCAACAAAAATATCAAGAAAAGAAAAGAAGTGGAAAATAGAAAAATAGAGAAAAAGAAGGAAAAAAAATGAGCAATAGCCCTGAAAAAGCACAAATGGACATTATAAATGACTTTTCCAATTCCAACCTTCCCTACCTCTTTCATTTTACCCAATATACCTTAAACCCCGAAAAAGTCCTAACCGAGTCTAAATTGCGAAATTGGTTACCGCGTGGAGAGCTAATACACCAAAAGATAATAAAAGAGATTGAATGCGCGAAAAAGAGGCAATTTTCCCGTTTTTAAAACCGTAATCTGTTGATGAGGTCCTTTTACCATAAAATATCCGTCTTTCAATTCGTATGCGTGACTTTGCGTCCATTATATTTACCCTTTACATCACGCATACCGAGAGAATAGCCACATTTCGAGTGATTCATTTGAGAGAGCATTCCATGAGATTTTGAAATCAAAACGAATTTTTGGATAAGTAACGTAATGATGAATCGGTGGAAATCTGTGGTTATATTTCCGTCTTCGCACACACACACTACGGTTTGAGACTTGTAAATATGACTTGATGATGACTATTTTCTGGGAAAGTTTGAATTGTACAATTTTTAGGTATTTTGAATTTTTATTTGAGTTGAATTTTGTGGGTATATTCACTGCAAACCCTCACGAGACACAACTCATCCTACTAGGGTAACCTAGGGTTTAAAGGCTTGTTGCATACGCTAAATGCAATCGCTTGCCCGCGAAAAAGGTATTCTATCCTAATAAAATGTTTTTCAAGAGTTGAGCCTTGCTAGGATTCTTTTACATTTCTCGGGACGCGTAAAGTTCTAAGTTAGGGGGGTTTGATTAGGCATAAATTCTGCCCAATTTATCCCTTAATTTAGTTACTTTTAGCACCTCGAACAACGTAATCGAGTTGAATTTATCTCATAATCTCACTACTGACTTATCCTAACGAGTACATCGAGTTTCTGGCATTTCGTTTTGCTTTTACAGGTATTTGATGTCAAGAAACGAAAGAAAGAAATCGGAAGAATAAAGAAAGAAAAGAAGGAAAGTCAAAAGGGTAAAAGAGTAAATTATATCCAGAATTCGGATGAGTTACCTAAGAGAAGTTGAAGATATCACACTCATGAGCATATAAGGAAGAAACGACACCTCAATCGGAATCCCGAAACAAAAGATATGAGCAGTCAAAGTTGAGAAAGAAAGTCAAACAGGCAGACCGGTCCGCCCCTATCCCGGATCGGTCCGATGTGAAAAACTCTAGAAGACCCCGGATCGAAAGCAAATCGAAAAGGGTAAAAAATAAAAGAATCGATCCCCGGACCGGTCCGTCAGAAAATAAAAGGAACCGATCCGCATGGGAGGCAGATCGATCCATCTAAGGCCCGGACCGGTCCGGCCATCGAGATTCTGTAATCTTATTTTCTCTTAAGAGGAGTCCTAGTGCTGCTGAAACTCCTGAATTTTTATAGGGTATAAAAACTCATTTTATTATCATTATTTGAACGGAGAATTTTAGTTAATTTTCCATTCTTTTTTAGAAACCCTAGTTTAGATACAATTTACAGTTTTCATTCCAATAGTTGAAGATTATTCAGAAGTTATTTGATTACAAGTTTGCTTAATTGCTGCTATTACTGCTTGGGTGAGATTAGTGAGTTATTTCTTCTTTTCAATTCTTTTCTACATCAATTCACAAGTTTTCCTTTGATTAATCATGGTTTTCTGCACATCAAACACTGTTTTCATTACTTTCAGCATGCTAGGCTAGATTTTCTAAGGCCGAGATACATGAACCCAGCCTGATGTGTTAGTTGCATGTGTATAACATTAATCCTGTGAATTTAGTGATTGATTATGACCGTATTGCGTAGGAATACAAAAATTGTAGATCTTTATATCTCGTTTGCCTCTGGGTAACCGGGATGATTTAGAATGCAATTCGAGTGTCACTATCGCGATACCGATTTACTCGTCCTCAGATTAAGTATGACGCGAGCTTTAACCTCGTATACGTAATGCTTGGGAGTACTAAATTCTGGGTCAAATTAATCAGTTAAATCTACGATGAGTATTATAACTACAATACACTAGGGTTGGTGAATTGTATTCCCGTCCTGTTTTTATCATACATAGTTTAAAGTTTTAAATCAGTTTTCATTAGCAGTTTAGGTAATTTAGTATAATTTCATCTTTTCTTAATTTCACAATTGCGTCTAGTTTAATCATTCCCAAAACCAAATCATTTTCTCTTTTTCTTTTTAGAGTCAGAGTTAGGATTCCTTCGTCTTTTCCCGTCGTTACAACCCTGTTGTCCTATTTCCCTGAGGATCGATACCCGACTTACCGGGTTTATTACTAACGCGACAGGCTTGCACTTGAGCCTAGAGTGAACGCACATTAGAGACACTTTCTGAGTCGCGTCATTGGTGATCAAATGTGAACATACCCACGCTACCTGCTATCCTGGAGGTTCTCGCGCAGTGGGCGATCCCACCTTATCGATTCCAGGAAGGTATGGATTTGTTCCCCAGGACATAGAACGTAGGGAGGCTCGCTATGTGTCGTGTATTAGTGAGACTGATAGGTCTTTTGGGTACGTTAGGTATATGCGTAGCCCAAAGTCTTAAAACTATGTTTGCCTCCATTGCTTGTTATTTGATTTTTGGGTTCGAGGAGATATGCCAAACCAATAGTCCATATTTTAGTACGAGAGGTACATGGACTGATAGTAGAGTATGCCTATTTGCACGGTGGTCCTTTTGAGAGATACCGTAATTATATATATTAGTGAGATAAGTATATATAATCGTTTGAATGACTCTACCTATATGTGATAAAAGACAGATTGATAGTGTGAATATAAATAATGAATTAAGTAGTGAAACTTAATTAAATGATAAAAGATGGAGAATGTTACTTATGATATCAATAACATACGAGAGATGTTAATTCGGATAAAGTACTGCATGGGTGGTACGGGGAATTGTAAGTGTCGATAATTCAGTTAAATAGTTACGTCTAATTAGCTTGGGTAGTATGGCTAGGTGGGCTAAGTAGAAAATGTTAGGCGTGCACAATAGCTGAGAGGGGAGGAAACTCAAGAGAGTGTACGTGAACCTAACATGTGTAATCAATAACTGATTTTTAAATTTTGATAAATACTTGCTAAATATTTTGAAACTATTTTGGGTTCTAACCCTTGCTATAAATATTTTCCAAAACCTTTTAGATGTCCAGCCACAGGGACACCAAATTTGACAATCTAATCCAGGGATGCCTTGTTGCAGCACTGTGGAGGCTTGCAGGACTTGATTAGATGCTTTTACCTTTTATTACTAGTGTAGGATTATATTTCAGTATTTCAGTTGGGCATGTTATCCCGTTTAAACTTCATTTATTTCAGTTATTCATTTCAGACTTGTAGTGGGATTTATTTACTGATTGGTGGACATATTTTTTGGACTTGGATTTTGTAGCTGATGGTTTATTCGGCAAGACAATATTTATTTATTCCTTGTGATGGTTAGACTATATTCATTTTGAATGTTTTAATTTAGTTTCCAATATATTATTATATTTTGTGTACTGAAAGATAAAATTTTGACACCAGCTTAATTAACTAATAGGTGGTTAGTAATTAATATGGTTTTTTGACAGTGATGCTGAGAATGAACCTAATGGGAAACCTCTTTTAATTTAATAAAGGGCTGATCACCCGATATTTAATTAGGCGGGGTGTCATAGATGGTATCGGAGCATCAGGTTCTAGTGTTCATAGGATCTGTATGACTTACTACGATTTCGGCGTAACATTCTTTGATATATATATATATACCTATTATAATATTGTTGTATTCCTCTTCGTAAGCACATTTACGTTCTCCTGATATTAAGTATAGTTGATACAAATCATATACGAGTTCAATTGGGTTTCGCAAACCGAATAATATATTGCGACCAGTGAGGGTCGTTAGAAGGATTGCAGGAGGAGGGGCTCAACAGAAGCTAAAGAGTATTTTGTGAATGGTGACCGAAATAGGAGTCACCGTGATTATTATTCAGGCAGATGACAATAGGATAATCACTAGGTCACAATATTTTTCCCCAGGCACCGTCGTAGAGAACGGTGGTGCAAATTCAGACTCACCCAACGTAGTCGGTAAAGGGGGAAGTCAGAGGGACCCTTTCAAAGAGGAATCTGTAAGGGTTTAGGGAAGAGAAAAAGTGTGATGGGTCAATAGGAGATAATCCAAAGGCAATTGTGTAGGGCAGAGTGCAGTGACACCTAAGATTAAATTTTGGGTTAAATTTTGCTCATAGGAGTGGCGTTGTAATGATAGGAGTCAATCATCACAACCATGGAGAGATACCATGAATAACAAGGAATTTTAGGTGCGGTTTGATCGCAAATCCTCTCATCAACTGTTTAAATAGAGAGTCAAAGGAGATTTTAATACTTATTCTAAAAGGGCCTTATAATGGTCGGTCATGAAAGAAAGTTGACGTGTTTAGAGAACTTCTTACCCAACGAGGTGGATACGGAGAATAAAAAAGATCCGTAAGTTATTAATTAAATCATGGGTAGAATATACAAGCATGGATGGGAAATCCGGCTAGAATGACTAGTACCATTATCATTAATGTCGTACGTTTACAATTTGATGTCAATGCTCCCGTGTGAAGGGATCTAAGAGAGTTGGAGAATTTATTCGAAGGTTAAAACTGGATTTAACGGTGGTCGTAAGGCACCACAGGAAGGGGATACCCAATAGAGGACCTATTTTAATGATTGAGGTCAATAGAATTACTACAAGGTGATGGTGGATTCAATCAGGGCCGTTAAGGCCAGCAACGAGTCCCATAGGTCCATCACAGCCAAAGGGACAACGGGGGTAGCAATCAAGGTCAAGACTACCAGGTCCACAAGAAGGAAAACACCGATATGGCCAATGGGGTCAGAGAAAGGGGAATGACACATAAAGGTGTCTTATGCGTAAAGAGTAGGAACGCGTGTGTGGATCTTCTCTGTTTCAAATTAGGGGACAGGAACGGGATGCCCAGTAGGGGCAACGATTATAAGAAGTTTTTGGTTCAGTAGGAACGAGGGTGTTACGTTCAAGAATCATTTGAACCACCAGTGCTATTGGCAATTGAAAGTATGGGTTTTGTCCCGAGGTGGTTGGGGTCTATTTTGTGTGACACGAGCGAGTCACAGTAGTTAATAAGTACTAAATTCGCATGTGAAACAGATTTAGTAGAGGTATCGTTAATATTACTGTAGTGTGTATATAATTATCTGTAATACCCCGTAAATTCGAGAGCTTTGAATTTAATTAATTTTGGGCAAATTTAATCATTTTGGGAGAAATGGAACTTATTCATTTTTAGAGACATTTAAAATTATACAGATTATTTTCTGTCGCATTTTTAAAAGTAAAAAAATTGAGAATATTATAAAGTAATTCAGATGGTAATTCTGAGTGCACGGTTGACTCCAGATAGGTCGAAATAGTCGAAAAGAGTAAGAGGGGGTAGTAATCGGGTCTCAGAGCATTTTCAGGCATAACTGGTCCCACACCGGAGTGTTTGGGCCATTTTAATTAAGCCCATTAGTCTAAAAATGGGATTAGCCCAATAAAAGCCAATTAAGGGAGTTGGGGGCAGCCATAACTCAACGGGAGAAAACCTAAATATGCAGAGGAAGTTTGGGAGAGCAAATTGGGCATATTTTGGGAGCCAAATCAAGAAGAGGAGATTAATGTGTTCTTCGTCAAAATCTTCGTCTACATCAAAGGATCAGACCCTACAAAATTATCCAGTCAAGTAGTTAAACTTGCTTTCATTTAAATTGTGATATTGCGATTCATATCATGGTGTGTGTAAACCATATTCATTTTGGGATGAGTTATTATAGCAAAATTCATTTTTGGAGGGTATCAAATGTTAAATTTGGGTTTTGGGGATTTAAGCATTAAGGGTGAAATTGGTGTTTAATTGATGTGAGAATAATATCATATGAGGCTAGAATATAATTTAGAATCGAAAACCTATAGAAATTGTTGTTGAATTCAGATTATTAAATCGAACTGAGAATTGTGATTTAAGGGGTATTGAGAAAAATCCAATTTATGAACCCTAGAATTTTAATGAAAATCACTGAGGAATAATGTCATATATTAGTGTTTAAAAATTCTTATAGATGAAATAAATATGGGAGATAAAGTAATCGAGGTCTGGATTGAAGTTAGAAAGCTTCGGAGTTTAAAATGGTGGAAACAGAATCGAGGAAGAAGATGGATATCTGGTCAATTGACCTAAGAATTTGATCGATTGACCCCTTTAGTTATTATAAAAGATGAGATTGTAGATTTTTAGGTCACGGTCGCGTGGGCGCCGACCTCGTATTTTTCTGATTTTTTTGGGATTTGATATGATTTTTCTACGATAGGGTGCGCGAGACCGACATCTTTAAGAAGAAATAAATTCAGGTTATTTTGAGATGTCCGTAGATGAGTGACGGACTTTGGAAAATATCAAGGAACATTATTTTATCCTTGGATTAAATAGTGATGGATCCGAAGTATGGATTTAGGAGTGTTTAGGATGAATAACACTAAAAAATATATGTCGAAAATATATGAGCGTATTCGAATGGGAATTTCGAATGAATTCAACATACGGGCAGGTATCTTAAGGTGGATTTAATTGATTGAAATCATATGGAACCAAATACGTAGAGTCTTAAGGTATGAGTATTAAGGGATTTAAGAGTTAAAGAATGGGGGAACCTTAAGAAGTGAATTTTGAGTATTAAACTCATAAGTATGTAATTACGGGCCAAATGAATGTCTTTGGGCATTATAGTTGAGCGATACTACTTTAATAAATTAATTATTATGAAATTGATTAGATTAATCGGTGTAATTAACAATGTAATGAATTCGGGGGTTAATAATGCATCATGGTGAAAGTGAGTGAACTTATGACTGACACCAGTAAAATATGAGTGAATTACCTACTGAAATATTTAAAGGTTAATTGGCACACTTCGAGTAGTGAGGGATACTCGGGAATATACGATGAGATGTATAATTAAAATTTAATAATACTTAGGAGGTTCGTGATATATATATATATATATATATATATATATATATATATATATATATATATATATATACTACGTATGAGACACATACTACAGGTCTCGTGAATACCCACACGTCTGATAATAATTTATATATTTGGGTTGTGTGAATACCTAATGATTATTATTGGTTGTATGAATACCTATTGGTTGATTTATTATACCTACGCTGCTTGCTATTGGGGTGGAGGTTATGCATTGGGATGGTCTTATCTCGAGGAGCCTTCGGGTGGATTTTAGACTCGTGCCCTAGTACATAGAACCTTAGAAATGTGCTATCCGAGATATGATACTTCGACGGTCAAATGGGAACGTAGGTATGTGCGTGACCCATGAGGCTAGGGACTATGTTTTCCTCCAATACGTGTGATTTATATTGATGGTTTGAGAGAGATTGAACCAATAGTCCTTTAAGCAGTGAGTGATGCACCATGACATGATAGCAGAGTATGCATTGCACCAAGTAGTTCTAACCTAGGGGTGCAGGATTAATATATATATATATATATATATATATATATATATATATATATATATATATATATATATATATATATATATATATATTAGTGTGATAAAAATATATAACGGGGATGTGTCCAACTGTGGGTACTTAGTTGAAAAGTAAGATAGTGACATCTAAAATAACTTAAAGTGTGAAGAATTAAATATAAAATGAGGAAGTCATAAGTAGTTATTCGATATGAAACATTTAGTAATGTATTGCGTGGGCGGTATGGGAGAACACATCGCATTAGTGTGAAGAAGGAAACTTGATATAGTTAGTTAAAGGGGGTAGCTTAACTAAGGAGGGTTAACAGGCAACGTTAGGTGTGCACATTAGATGAGGGGTGAGATTTACCTCAAGAGAGTGCGACACTAGCTTAAATATGAAAAGGGTGTATGCATATTTAATTATTACAATTTAACTGCTTGCTAAATATTTTCAAAATGTTTTACTTGGGCTCTGACCTTTGTCAAAACCTTTTCCAAAACATTTTAGGTGTCCAGCCACAAGGACACCCAGTTTGAGGATTCTATACAAGGATGCGTAGCTACAGCTCTTATGAAAGTTGCAGGACTTTGTTATAGACGCTTCGTTCATTTGTTTATAGTATAATGACTTTACTTCAGTATTCATTTGGGCATGTCGCCACAATATTTTGTATTCAGTTTATTTATTAGACTTTGTGTATCCAGGTTATTATTCCCGTTACTGTTGTATTTTATTGTTTAACTGATAGTGGATTCGATTATCTTCATTTATAGTATTCATCTAATTTGATTTAATTATCATGGTGTGTTGATGGCTTAATATATTATTTATTTTCGCATGTTTTTATTAATGAAAAATAAAATTTGTCACCGGTCTAATTAAATTACTAGGTGGTTAGTAACTTTAAAAATATTTTCGACGATGATGCTAAGAATGAGCCATATGAGACCAACATTTTATTTTAATTATGGGCTGACCACCCGATATTATAATAGGCGGGGTGTCAGAGATGGTATTAGAGCATCATGTTCTAGAGTTCTTAGGATCTGTGCAGCTTATTACGTTTCAGAATAGCATTCTATGATATAGAGCCTTATTCTAGGATTGTTGTATTGCTTCACGTATGTGACTTACGTTCTCCTACTATTAAGTATAGTTGATGTGATTCATATACGAGTTCAGTTAGGCTTCGTACACCGAACAATTTTGGGACGACCATCGTGGGCCGCTAGAAGGACAGCATGAGAGGAGGCTCAGTAGAAGACATTAAATATCTCGAGAACGGTAACCGCAATAGGAATCACCATAATAATGGGGGGAGAAGATCCAAAGATAATTGTGTAGGGTGGAGTGCAATGGCACCCATCATTAAATTTCGGGCGATGCAAAATTTTAACTTATAAGAGCGACGTTGTAGTAGTAGGAGTCGGTCACCATAACCATGGAGGGATACCATGAATAACAAGAAATTTGAGGGTGCAGTTTGATCGCAAATCCTCTCATCAACTGTTTAAATAAGAAAGGCAAAGGAGATTTCAAGACTTGTTTCAAAAGGGTCGTATAGTGGCCGATCATGAAGAGAGTTGATAATTTTAGCGAACTTCATACCTAATGAGGTGGATACGTCCGTAAGTTGATATTAGACTCGTGGGTAAAATGCATAAGCTAGGACTGGAAAATCCGACTCGGATGACTGGTGTTGTTGTCATCAAGGTCGTATGCTTACAAATTGGTATCTATACTACCTAGAGAAAGGAACCAAGAGTGTTGGAAAACCTAATCGAAGAAAAAAAAACTAGATTTAATGGTGCTAATGAGGCACCATAGGATGGTGTAATGGTAGATAACCCATTTTAATGATTGATATAAAGGGAATCCTTACCAGGTGACGGTGAATTCAGTTAGGTTCGTTAAGGCCAGCAACGATTTCCATAAGGTCAGCGGAGCCAAAGGGGTAATGGGTGTAGCAATCAGGGTTAAGTATATTAAGTCAGTGAGAAGGACAACCCCGACATGACCAGTGGGGCTAGGAAAAGGGGTATGGCACATAGAGGTCTCTTAGATGTAAAGAGTAGGAACACATGTGCGAATCTTGTCCGGAGCGAATTGGGGAACAAGGAAGGGATGCCTAGTAGGGGCAACAATTATAAAAAGTTTTAGTTGGGACGAGGGTGTTATGTCGAGGAACCATTTGAACCTCAAGTGGTATCGGCAATCTAAGGGATGAGTTTTATTCCTAAGTGATTGGGATCTCTTTTGTGTGACACGAGCGAGTCACTGTAGGTTATTAGTACTAGATTCGCATGTGAAACGGGTTTAGTAGATGTATCGTTAATACTACCGTAGTGTGTGTTTATTTACCATTGAGCTAAGAGTTTTTAGCTCATTGTTGTTTACGTGCTGAGAACTTAGTGATAGTGAGAGCATCATATCATGTGAAGCCTTGAGAAACATGGGCATAGACGATTTGATTTATTGTTGGGAGACAAAATTTGTGATATTTTGGTTATTTGCTTGAGATGCATGGATTTCTATGACTGGAAATACTAGCGGATAGTGAATTGGGGAAAGTTCTTTTAAACTTTGTTACAGGAGGTTACACACATGAATCGTAATAAACGTTGGGAATAGCGAGATGTTATTGGATGCTACTCCATCGATTTTAAATGTTGAATTATTAAACGAGTAGAGGAAACACTTTAAGCTGAGAACTAATACGATATATGGCCAGTGGATCCAGGTAGTGCTACAAAGGATGCACTGAGAAAGATTTTCTCACCACAAGTTAATGGGTGGGGCAGGGTCAAGAAGGACTTAATTTGCAAATTAGGGTAATTGATAATACCCGTATGACATAGCCACACCGAGAGTACGGAGCTGAGCTTGAGATAAATATATTACGTACGAGATGTTACTGATAATTATACTGAAATGTTTGGGCTATAGTGTATATAATGGTGGGACTTTATGTTTGCTGTTCCAAGATATGATTTATTTGTGCTAGTTATCACTTGAAAGAGGGTCTACTCTACATATATTCATGTATATATGTTATCGCGTGTTGCATAATATAGTTATGAGAAAGTGTTTGTATTATTATATTTGATCCCGGTGAGTAGGAATATTTACTGATGAGAATCAGAGTGGATATATTTAGTGACGAGCGAGGATATATAGCTTGTGATTGACTCGCGCTAAGATAATAAAGATAGTAAGGGGCGCTATATTTTATGATATCTTTAGTAACATGAAAATGGTCGAGTATTCTTTTATGTCAGGAGACGTGATTAGGGGGTTACGTGCTATGGACTAAAGGCCAAATGGATCTCATCGACCGACAATGCTAGGTAGTAGTGTATCAGGGGGTTACTTGTTTGGATTTCGCTTTGCGAGACATCCCACGCATGAAAGCGCAACTTTGGAAGTGGAAAGATGTTTGGTCACTAGCACATAGTTTTGGTACCTTGGCTATTATGCATTCAGGTATTTATGACTATAAGTTGAAAATTGTATTACAAGGTAAGGCTAGTGGAGCCGGGTAACCTTTATGTAGTTATGCAGGGGTATAGGGTGTATGGGCGCCCTGGTGAGTTAATTTAATTTTAATATAATACGCGATTAGAAGAGGTAGGAATATGTGTAGCGATCTTAGATACATGTGAGTAAGCAAGTATTCGAGGCTTTGAGTACTAGGCTCATCTGAATTTCGAGGATGAAATTCCTTTGTAAGGGGGAAAGTATGTAACACCCCGTAAATTCGAGAGCTTTGAATTTAATTAATTTTGGGCAAATTTAATCATTTTGGGAGAAATGGAACAAATTTAATCATTTTGGGAGAAATGGAACTTATTCATTTTTGGATACATTTAAAATTATATTGATTATTTTGTGTCGCATTTTTGGAAGTCAAAAATTTGAGAATGTTATAAAGTAATTCGGATGGCAATTCCGAGGGCACGGTTGACTCCGGATAGCTCGAAATAGTAAAAAAAGAGTACCCGAGGGTAGTGATAGAGTCTCGGGGCATTTTTAGGCATAACCGGTCCCACGCAGGAGTGCCTGGGCCATTTTAATTTAGCTCATTAGTATAAAAACGGGATTAGCCCAATAAAAGCCAATTAAGGGAGTTGGGGCAGCCATAGCTCAATAGGAGAAAACCTAAATATGCAGAGGAAGTTTGGGAGAGCAAATTGGACATATTTTGGGAGCCAAATCAAGAAGAGGAGATGAATGTGTTCTTCGTCAAAATATCCGTCTACATCAAAGGACCAGACCCTACAAAATTATCCAGTCAAGTAGTAAACTTGATTTCATTTAAATTGTGATATTGCGATTGATATCATGGTGGGTGTAAACCATATTCATTTTGGGATGAGTTAATATGGCAAAATTCATTGTTGGAGGGTATCACATGTTAAATCTGGGTTTTGGGGATTTAAGCATTAAAGGTGAAATTGGTGTTTAATTGATGTGAGAATAATATCATATGAGGCTAGAATATGATTTAGAATCGAAAACCTATAGAAATTGTAGTTGAATTCAGATTATTGAATCGAATTGAGAATTGTGATTTAAGAGGTATTGAGAAAAACCCAATTTATGAACCCTAGAATTTTAATGAAAATCACTGAGTATTAATGTCATATATTAGTATTTGAACATGTTTATAGATGAAATGAATATGGGAGATAAAGTAATCGAGGTCTGGATTGAAGTTGGAAAGCTTCAGATTTTAAAAATGGTGGAAATAGAATCGGATAAGAAGATGAATATCTGGTTGATCGATCAATCGTCCTGAGAAGTCGATCAATCGACCCCTTCAGTTATTATAAAACATGAGATTGTATATCTTTTCGCTACAGTCGCGTGGGCACCGACCTCATATTTTCTGATTTTTGACATCTTTGAGAAGAAATAAATTCGGGTTATTTTGAGATGTCCGTAGATTAGTGAAGGACTTTGGAAAATATTAAGAAACATTATTTTATCCTTGGGTTAAATAGGTATGAATCCGAATTATGGATTTAGGAGTGTTTAGGATGAACAACTCTAAAAAATATATGTCGAAAATATATGAGCGTATTTGAATGGGAATTTCGGATGAATTTAACATACGGGCTGGTATCTTAAGGTGGATTTAATTGATAGAAATTAAATGGAACCAAATACTTAGAGTCTTATGGTACGAGTATTAAGGGATTTAAGAGTTAAAGAAGGGGGAACCTTAAGAAGTGAATTTTGAGTATTAAACTCATAAGTATGTAATTATGGGCCAAGTGAATGTGTTCAGGCATTGTAGTTGAGCGACACTACTTTAATAAATTAATTACTGTGAAATTGATTTGATTAATCGGTGTAATTCACAATGTAATGAATTCGGGGGTTAAGAATGCGTCACGGTGAAGGTGAGTGAACCTATGACTGAGACCAGGAAAATATGAGTGAATTACCTACAAAAATATTTAAAGGTTAATTGGCACACTTCGAGTAGTGAGGGATACTCGGGAATATACGATGAGATGTATAATTAAAATTTAATAATACGTAGGATGTTCGTGTGATATATATACATACTACGTATGAGACACATAATATAGGTCGCGTGAATACCTATGCGTCTGATAATAATTTATATATTTGGGTTGTGTGAATACCAAATGATTATTGTAGGTTGTATGAATACTTATTAGTTGATTTATTATGTGTATGGCATACATACGCTGCTTGCTATCGAGGTGGAGGTTGTGCGTTGGGACAATTTTATCTTGAGGAGCCTTCGGGGGAATTTTAGACTCATGCCCTAGAACACAGAACCTTGGAAACGTTCTATCCGAGATATAATAGTTCGACGATCAAATGGGAACGTAGGTATGTGCGTGACCTATGAGGCTAGGGACTATGTTCGCCTCCAATATGTGTGGTTTGTATTGATGGTTCGTGAGAGATTGAACCACTAGTCCTTTGAGCAGTGAGTGATTCACTAGGACACGATAACCGAGTATGCATTGCACCAAGTGGTTCTAACCTAGGGGTGCAAGATTAATATGTATATATATAGTGATAAATATATGAATGCTTGTGATTAATTCTAATGTGTGTATTTAGTAGATACGAAAACACTGGTATTTGAAGTAACCATAATGGGAAAAAGATTAACTACAAGAATGATGAATACATAGTTGTCTGTCATGTATAAATTATTTGATAATGAATTAATATATATATATTAGTGTGATAAAAATATATAACGGGGATGTGTCCAACTATGGGTACTTAGTTGAAAAGTAAGATAGTGATATCTAAAATAACTTTAATGTGTGAAAAATTAAATATAAAATGAGAAAGTCATAAGTGGTTATTCGATATATAACATTTAGTAATGTATTGTGTGGGAGGTATGGGTGAACACATCGAGTTATGTGAAGAAGGAAACTTTATATGGTTAGTTAAAGGGGGTAGCTTAACTAAAGAGTGTTAACAAGAAACGTTAGGTGTGCATATTAGATGAGGGGTGAGATTTAACTCAAGAGAGTGCGATACTAGCTTAAATATGAAAAGGGTGCATGCATATTTAATTATTGCAATTTAACAGCTTGCTAAATATTTTCAAAATGTTTTACTTGGGCTCTGATCCGTATCAAAAAAATTTTCAAAACATTTTAGGTGTCCAGCCACAAGGACGCCCAGTTTGAGGATTCTATACTGGGATGCGTAGCTGCAGCTCATGTGAAAGTAGTAGGACTTTATTATAGATGCTTCGTTCATTTGTTTATAGTATAGGGACTTTACTTCAGTATTTATTTGGGCATATCGCCCCCAGATTTTTTATTCAGTTTATTTTTTGGACTTTGTGTATCCAGGTTATTGTTCCTGTTACTGTTGTATTTTATCATTTAACTGATAGTGGATTCGGTTATCTTAATTTATCGTATTCATCCGTGTTTGATTTAATTATCATGGTGTGTTGATGGCTTAATTTATTATTTATTTTCGCATGTTGTTAATTAATGAAAGATAAAATTTGGCACCGGTCTAATTAAATTACTAGGTGGTTAGTAACTGTAAAACGTGGCTGTGTGATAATTGATTACATTCACAAATTTCTAATTCGGCACACTTATATAATTATAGTCTATTTTTAAACCAAATTAATTCTTCCCCTAAACATGCAACTACGTGTGTGCGTGTGTCAACTCATAAATAAATAAAGCATGTGACACAAATTTCAGGAAAAATCCCCGCAGGGGGCAAAACCTTTTATTTCTAGAACATTGAAGAATTCAAAAGACCATTGACTTAAATACAACCTGATTTGCCCACAAGTGTAACGCTCGGTGTCTTCGTCAAACCTTCAAAGCAACGGCTAGAAATCTGCAGTGGTTCACGCGCAGCTATACCACAAGGACCGTAGCCCAAAAACTCCGTAGAGACTCCCTCCATAATAGCACGTAGCTCTTCGATTATAGAGTTCTCCCCACAAAGAATAAACAATTACAAAGAAGTGTTCTTGAACACCAAAACAATTCACCAAAGCATATGGGATTTTTGTGAATTAAAAAAAAAAGGGATTAAACCCTAAAAGAAGAAGTCAAAAGGATTTTGTAGTTTCACAGTTTTCTGTCTTTCAAAATGCTGGGACTTCTAATGAAAACGAAACCATTTAATGAGTGTTTATAAAAAAACGCGCCGCCTCAGTCTCTCGAACGAACTAGCTATCTCTCACGAACGAAGCATGCACATGTCTCTCGAATGAGATGACATTTCGTTTGAACGACCTGGCGTCAAAATCGAGGTATGCTACAGGACTTAGAAAAAATTAATCATTCTCAAATTTTGGCGAAAAAGTCCGCTCCAACACTTCGAAATAATTTTGTAAAAATATCCCAAAGCTCTAAGTATAAAGTTAAGGTATTAAAAACATAACCTTACCAAAGTAAACTTCGCAAAGTCTTTTTGATGAAGAACCTTGATATATTCGGATCCGTATTGATGTAGATTGCTCTTGAGTTTCTTTGACGGCTGTAACGGTATACGACATAATTAATTATTAACGGACTTATAAAAATATGTCCTTGCAAATCCCCCCCTATGTCTATGCCGGTACATACATAAAAACATCCGAATTATCAAATACCAAAATGCCTATACAAATCTACCCTCCCATGAATAAATTTGCAAGATCTCAAACTATTCCTCAAAAAGTCTTCATCAAATCTCAAAGCTTTTCTCATCAGGGTGTGCAACATAATGATCTTTAATTTTGTATCTACACACATGAGATAAAGCAAAAACCTTCGTGATGATTCGAGTTTGAAATGATATAAGAATAAATCATTAATAAATCAAATCTCCCCCATAATGCAAAAACTCTCCCATAACATGATAATTCTTTCTCCCCCTTTTTATGATGTCCCTAAATAGACATATGAGAAGAAATAATCAAAACATGGAGTGTCACGATAAAATGCATACCAAATAAGAATAAAGCTATACGCATGCAAAGGTATATCCCAAAAACATCCACAAACTATTTTTGATTTTTCAAAATTTTCATACAAAAATAAGATACTAAAAATCACACACCATGGATTTAAACTCAAACAACCAAGTTATGGAAGTTGAATGAATGGGTGTGAACACATTCAATAGGTAGATAAAATCAATCAATCATATGTGCACGATGAATACATATACTCCTAATGAATGAACATCAAAATTATCCTTAGGTGTAAAAATTGTTGAATTTAGATGACATCGTCTTATACAAATCAACAAATTAAAGTCAAAGTGATTTTCACACCAATAACGTCCAAAACTATTTAACGTTTTTTCAAGACTTTCAAGGACGTGCAAACCCGTTTTAATTCTCCATCCAAACTCCCTCATATATATTTTCTTTTAGTGGTGTATGAACTAAATTCTCAAACTTTGGAGAATTGGTGCAAAAACCTAATTGGCCCATAATTGGCATGAATTTCTTTTTATTGCCTTTAAATTTTTTCGAGCTCTTTTAAGCCTCTTTGGATCTTGGATAGTAAAATTCCTCAATTTTCTAGGTCCAATTTAAATGGTGGCTTAGTATTCGCAAAGGCCAAATGAACGTTTCGCAGCCCTTCCCCGTTTTCAAATAAAGCACACAAACTCACAAATGGCTCTTACATGCACAACTTTCTTATCAAGTTTTATCGCGCTTGGTTCATTTTAAGGACAAGATTGAAGTGAAAACACCCAAACAACATGTGATAAGACAAGCACAATAATCAAACAAATCCATACATGTGTGCAATAAAGGAAATCACGAGTCAAACATGTAGGAAGTAACACTTAATTACATCTTAATGACTCCAAACATTATAAAGCACATGGATGAATTGATATATTGTCTCAAAACACTATCAAATAGTCACATAAAAAAATGGAATGAATTTGTGACTTGGTCATCCTAAGTGTTCATCCATAAAAGGTGCAAACAAAATACAAAAATATTTTTGGATTTTTTAATTTTTTTTTCAAAATAAAATCTTTTTGTATTTTTCAAAATTGTTTCAAAAACAAAAATCTAATACGAAAAGTACATGCCATTACACTAGCAAATATATATCATGAAATAACAAATAGTGTGTAAGGACATAAGCCTCTGATTGAGTCTTAATGTAGTGTTGGTTCAATTCAGGACAAAAATATTTGAGTCATAGGATAGTGTTCAAGTGTATCCATCCAAGCCAATGACGTGTTAGTTGAAGACATAAAGGCCAAGATTATAAAGCTTCATCATATGCTGGGTTTAGTGTGCCTCATTTTCACGTCATCAACATCATATTCCATAGTTTCCAAAAGGTATGAATGCATCTTTATATATATAGGGAGACTTGAAATAATTTTATGAAGGGTGTAATTTTATTTTAAAGTGAAGTTTATTTTCAAAAGGTTTCTTTAGAACTTTAAAATAAAGTTTCTGGGCTTAAAATCGAATTTTGACCATTCTGGGACTTCGTTCGAGAATGTCGTTCGAACGAGTTTGCCAATGAATTTTTCCCATTGGCCTTTGGAACTTCATTAGAAGGGTCGTTCGAACGAGACTTCGTTCGAACAAAAATCTCGCTCGAATGAAATTCTCGGCGGGAATTTTTTGGGCAGTTTTTTTGGCAGTTTTCTCCACTACTCCACTCTTTTGTTCCAACTAATTTTTCCTGAATTACTAATGTGCGGGAACCAACTCTTTGGAACTAAATTTTTCACATTCTAAGAGATTTTTAGAGAGCAAATTCTTTCAAGAAAAAGTTCCATGCATATATCCTTGTTTGGAGCGTTTGGCACCAAGTTTTTCTCTACACCACAAATAAGAGAAGTTTGGGTTTACTTCTACATCCCACAAAGAAGAAGTTTATTCGATGTGACATATCCACTTGGAGAAAGGCTCCTCGTTCGGGTGGTGGTGACCAGAAAAAGTTGGATCGATGGATTCCGAGACCGTGGTGGACCTCCGTGGTTATTTGCTAGGTAGAGGTGTGTACAAGAAGAAGCGTTGGGACTTGGATGGAGTCAAACCGAGTGTTGTAAGTCTTTTTTTCTTGTACTTGTAAAACTGTACTTAGTGGATTTGAGGCTAGGGCCGGCTGAGGTTTTTTCCCGTTCTGGGTTTTTCCTCGTACATCGCGGCGTAGTGGTTGTTTACTTATTTTTTCTTTTACAGTATCACATTAGATACATGATTAGGTAAAAAGATAAAATTGGTATATTTAATTTGGTGCAAATTTAATTTGGGTAAATGTTAATTTAATTCAAGTCATTAATTTTATTGCATAAAATTTGGTTTGGCCTAATTTGCAAAAATGGATTAATTATTTTTGTTAGGCAAATTTCTAGGACTTGGGTTGAGTTAATATGTTTAAATGAAAAATGTATTTCTTGTTTAATTCAATTTCACTTTGAGTCTTGTTTAATTTTAATTTGAAAGAAATTAAAATTTGGTTTATGTAATTGTTTAGTTGAACCATATCTATTCCACATCTAAAAGGAAACTCATTTGGCAAAATCTAAAAAATTGGGGGTCTATATTTCCAACAAGTGGTATCAGAGCATTGATTTAAAAAAACTGTTATTTTCATAGTGTATGACAAACATGAAAACACAACCATCTATATGATATGGCAAGAGAAGAATTATGTGCAAGCAAACGGGAATGAACTTGCCTAAAATCTAGTGCCTCTAAAAGTAATTTTCTAACCCAAATAGATGTGAAACGTCGTGTGGGCGATTTAGGAACCAAGGGAACACTAGACATAAACTTCATAGGACTTTTTCCAAGATCAAAACAAAAATGCCTAAGGTGACCTTTCCTACCACAATTTGAACATGTGTAAACGGGTGGAACGATACCTATGGGTTGACCTTTTCTAACATCCTTGGGATTAATTGACCCTCTAAAACAAATAATGGTCTTGGCTTTTACACTCGAAGCATGTGAACAAGATGAGCCATTACCATCACTATCAAACCTACTTGAATCGTTTAAATCATTTTTCAACTTCAAAATATTTGATTCAAGCAACAAATTAGACTCTTCCAAAGACAGGGATTTCTTCTTCAAATTATCAATCAAACCTAGAAGGTTATCTTGATCCCCTTCAATTAAAGCAAACTTTTTCCTAAGAGTCTCTTCACGTGCCACAAACTCATTGATTAAAATATTTTTGTCCTCTTTGGCACAAACACAAACCATCGAATTTTTAAGCTCCTCTAATTCTTTTTCTAAAAATGGGGCACTATCGCCACTCTCCTTTTTGGATAATTTTAAATCATTAAAGTCACGGTCCAAAGAACAAGTTTCTCACGATAAAAATCTCTTTGATTTTGAACTATTTGCAAAAGATCCATCGCGGATTTAAAACGAGAATTTTCTTTTTCCAAAAAATCAATTCTTTTTGCAAGCATCAAATTCAAATGATTTATATCATCAAAACTCTGACTCATGTCATCAAAGGGGGGCTCCGATTACATAAGCGCTCCATCGGAAAAATTACGATTTTTCACAAAATTGATTTAAAAAAAAAAAATATCACACAAATTTTGCGAAAAATAGGAATACGCGATAAATTAGCGTAACCTGCTCTGATACCAATTTGATGACGTGAGAAGTCAAATTGTATCAACAAAAATAAATCCTTGAAAAATCAGGATCAAGCGATAAATTAGCACAACCTGCTCTGATACCAATTTGTAAAACGTGAGTGTGTGATAATTGATTACATTCGCAAATTTCTAATTTGGCACACTTATTTAATTAGAGTATATTTTTAAACCAAATTAATTCAGCCCCTAAACATGAATCTACGTGTGTGTGTGTGTCAACTCATAAATAAATGAAGCATGTGACACAAATTTCAGAAAAAATCCCCGCAGGGCAAAACCTTTTATTTCTAGAACTTTGAAGAATTAACAAGACCATTGGCTTACATACAACCTGATAATCTCCCACAAGTGTAACACACCGTGTCTTCGTCAAACCTCCAAAGCAACGGCTAGAAATATGCAATGGTTCACGCGCAGCTATACCATAAAGACCACAACTCAAAAACTCCGTAAAGACTCCCTTCACAATAGCACGCATCTCTCCGGTTGTAGATTTCTCCCCACAAAGAATAAACAAAAGCAAAGAAGTGTTCTTGAACACCAAAACAATTCACCAAAGAATATGGGATTTTTGTGAATTGAAAATGAAAAGGGATTAAACCCTAAAAGAAGAAGTCAAAAGGATTCTGCAGTTTCATAGTTTTTTGTCTTTCAAAACGCTGGGACTTCTTAATGAAAATGAAATCATTTAATGAGCATTTATAGAAAAACATGCCTCCTCAGTCGCTCGAATGAAATAGTTATCTCGTGCGAACTAAGTACATATGTCGTTTGAATGACATTGCGCAACATGCACATGTCACTCAAATCAGATGACATCTCGTTTGAATGACCTGGCATCAAAATCGAGGTACGCTACAGGACTTAGAAAAAATTACTCATTCTCAAATTTTAACGAAAAAGTCCGCTCCAACACTTAGAAAATATTTTGTAAAAATATCCCAAAGCTCTAAGTGCAAAGTTAAGGTATTAAAAACAAAACCTTACCAAAGTAAACTTCGCGGAGTCTTTTTGATGAAGAACCTTGATATATTCGGATCCGTCTTAATGTAGATTGCTCCTGATTTTCTTTGACAGTTGTAACGGTATACGACATAATTAATTGTTAACGGACTTATAAAAATATTTCCTTACAGTAACTTTAAAAAATGTTTTCGACAGTGATATTAAGAATGAGCCATATGCGAGTAACGTTTTATTTTAATTATGGACTGGCCACACGATATTTTAATAGGCAGGGTGTCATATTATCGTTGAGTAGTGGAGCTCTCTTTGGTTCCATCTGCAGGGGAGTTAGTGTGGACACTAAGTGGATGTTTTACATTAGGTGGTATTTTTGCTCCTTATGAGGGTTATGAGAGGAGAGCATATTATTATCTTATGTAGTGACTGGATACCGAGGGTTTGGAAGGTAGTAGATTGTATGGTAAGACTATCTTTCTCGCCATGCCAGGGTTAAACATTTCATTTTGTGTGGCAACAGATATTTTATTTTGCGAGCCATCACCTGACAGAGGGTCGATCCTGCATATATATTGTATTGTATCATTGACTTTGGTGAGTATAGTTATCTCGTGTCATTTGATCCCAGTCTGTGGGGACTTTTACTGATGTGATTCAGGGTATATCGGGTTTAGCATTGAGCAGAGAGATTTAGCTCATTGTTGTTTACGCGTTGAGAACTTAGTGATAATGAGAGCGCCATATCGTGTTACGCCTTGAGAAACATGGGAATATATGATTTTATTTATGCATCGAGAGACCAGATTTGTGATATCTTAGTAATGTGCTTTGAACCCATGGATTTCGATGATCGAAAATGTTAGGAAGTGGTGTATTGGGGAAAGTTCTTTTGAGCTTCGTTGCGGGATGTTACACGCATGGACCTTAATAAACGTTGGGAGAAGTGAGACGTTATTGGATGCTAGTGCATCGATTCTAAATGTTAATTATTAAATGTGTAGAGTAAATACTTTAAGCGAAGAGATATTAAAAATATAGGGCCAGTGGAGCCGGGTAGTGCTGTGTAGGAAGCACTGAGAAAACTTTTGCACCACAAGTTAATGGGTGGGGAAATCTTGGGAAATTAAATTTGGATTTATAGTTGATCGTGAATACACGTTTGATATAGTGACACTGATAATGCAGTGCCAGACTTAAGATAAGTATGTTACATGTGGGACGTTAGAGATGATTGTGCTTATGTGCACGGGATATAGGGTGTATGGGCTCCTTGGTTAATTTAACCTTCAGTATCGTCCGTGATAAGGAGGCGTGGTTATAAAGATGTTAAAAATGTGTCTGTGGACAAGTCATAAACACAAGTGGAATAGTAGGACGAACTAAACTTCGTTCAAGAAAAGGGGGTAGCCTGACTGTGGGTATGTCACGAGAAAACTCTTATAACCGAGGTGAGTTAAAAGACATTAGAAGAAAATGTAAAAGAAATTCCATGACAAGGGAGGATCCCACAATTTTGAGAAGTGGATCGGAGTCCCACCTAGTAGAATGCATAGAGTAGTTTGTGCATAAATAGGATGCTGATTCTAACAGATGGAAAAGAGCTTAGGAAGTGCACGATTCTGGAGCAAATGCACGGGATATGATTTTTTTATATCTCAAAATAAGGGAAATAAGATGTTCCATGTGATGTGAGATGCTGAGTGTGTGGATTTCGGATTGAGTAAGATATAATAAAGTTGTCTCCAAGTGCTCCACTCGTAAAATGAAAAGGTTGGTCGGATATTTCCCACCCGAATGTTGTGAAAGATTGATAATTCTAGGGACGGAATGGATATGCAAACTGATGAAGTTCATTATCGGATTATCAAAATCATGGAGGATTCCGGATTTTCTTTGGGTTGTGAAGTGAATTGACCATGAATGGAATAATAGTTATTTTTTTGGGATGTGATACTACCGGGCAAAATGCCCAACATGTTATCAAAGAGGATAAATGAACCGACACAAGGTGCTGACCAATATTCTTATAAATCAGGACGAGTCCCTGAGTCCTACCTTAGATAGGGAGTGCCACGAGGATATGGGGATGGAGTTGCATCATGATCTATACGTGTCAATCATAGGCCAATGGATAGTCAGAAGGGGTGATATAGAATGTGGTAGAATGCGAGAATGAATGTTTTGGATTCTTGGAGTAATTGCGAATATTAACTGCAACTGGTAAAGATGCATGTGATGACTCGTAGCAGGATATTAGTGGCGAAGTGACTTCTAAGGCTTCATAGGAAGAATTTTTTTACCCACCCTTCCGATAGTTGAGAATGAGGAAATAGCAAGTTTATAGGACCTCGAGTGATTGATGGGGCGTTCACAGGGATTGAGTTAATACTCACTATTTTTTTATAGTTCCATAATGTAGTGAAAGTACATTGGCGTGAACTAAAGTTTTAAGGCCTGGCATGAGTGGTTAGGGGTTGCTGAGGGTGTCTCCTACGAAGAGAGATGGCGTGGTAATAAGGGAAATTGGCACCTTAAAAGTGGGGCCTTTTCTAACAGAGAGATGATAGTGCCAATGGAGTATAGGCTCGTCTTTTGAGACATCATTATCGAATTCATGAGAGCTTTGCGTGTCATTACATAAGTGAGACCTTAAGCAAATGGGAATGTATCAAGATGTGAGGCTTTGAATTGATTTGACGCTAATCATGGGTTGTAGTAAGTAGACCTTCGGTTAAAACGATACCATTGGCGTGTGTATAGTGGAAATATGAAAAGAATAGTGTGAGTAAATTTTGGATATATTTGGATGCAGTTGCGTGTAAGGATCCGATGTGGTAATACCGAACATGTCCAAATTTTGAGGACGAAACTCCCTGTAAGGGGGGAAGTATGTAATACACCGTATTTCTACGTATATAGAATTTAATTAAATCGGTAAATTATTTATTTTATTTTAAATAACACAAGTGAAGTAATTTAATTGAATTAAATAAACAGTGGTTATTAAATATTAATCAAGAGAAATAGATAGTGATTAATATTATGTGTTAAATTTACTAAGTGAATAGTAAACGATTTATATAAATTATTATGCGTCATAACGAGTGAGATTGGCGTAATTGAATTTATCTCAACCGGGAGTCGTGTGTAGACTAAATTGAGGTTGAGATAGGATAATTATTTAGAGTGGCTTGGATGATGTTTTTGAGGTCACAGATGACTCTGGAAAGACCGAAATAATTAGAATAGTATACCCGAGGTGTTGATTGGGTCCCGAGGCTATTTTAGACTAAACTGGCACCATATGGGGGAATTTTAGTCATTTGGTAATTAAGGGATAAGGTAACTAAGAATTTTCAACTTCTTTATCAGTATATATATGGGAGAGGCTAGGGTTTAGAGGTTAGAAAACTCAGAAAAGCCATTGGAGAAGAAGATAGATCATTTATGAAGCCGAAGAGGGAGTTTTTGAGAAATCGGAGTGTGATCTTACACCATTATCATTCTTCGAGCGAGGATTGGAAGAGAAGGCACACCATCCCATATTAAAACCACAAAATCAGATCACCTAACACAAGGCAAGTGTTTATTTACAGTTTTCTTTGAAGTTATAATACCCATGTTGATAGGATTTTGAAATATGTTGATTAAAGTTATATTCTTGGAAGAAAAGAACGATTTAAATCCATGTTATGTGTAGGATTTCATGTAAATTGATTATATTCATGTAGAGGTTAGGAAATCAGATCATAAGTGATAATGTAGATGAGAGAAATCTGGGTTTTATGTTGTGTATAAATGAAGAACATGAAATTTAGGGTAGATGTGATAATCCATGTTTGATTAGGAAGCCTAATGTTTTGAGGATTATATCACGTGGGAAATCATCCTAATACATGTAGATGATGGTTAGGACAATTGGTTTGATGTTTGGGAAAGAACCATGGAGAATTGAATGAGATAAATGGTGGAAAATGCATTTGCGCCTTAAGGAAGACGATATGCGTATTTTTGAATTAATTCGATCCAGAGGCGAATCAATTCGGAGAGTGAATTGATTCGGCCTCCTCGAGAATCGATTCGTTTTCCTAGAAAATGTGAAATTTACTTTTAAGCCTAGAACTCCTAAAATTTGGTCGGAGAAACTTTTGGGACTTTATTAAAATATAATGAGAGATTTTTTATGTTACAATAGGCTTGTGATGGGATTATGAATTAGTCTTAATGAGAGGATTAAGGCGAGATTTAATATGCGTAAATTAAGACGTAATTAATTCGAGAGAAGGAGAATGAATTACGAAAAATTTAAGAGAACTTATGTTAAAGACCAGTAGTGTATGATAAATCTAGCTACTGAATTTCATTAAAGGGGTAACTTGGACCCTTAGAGTAGAGAGTAATACTTGGATTAACATGATAGCAAGATAAGTCGTAAATTTATGGCACGGTGAGTATTCGAGAGAAAAATATTACGTACGAAATATGATAAATGGGTTGTGTGTATACCTATTATATGATTGATGATTAAATGTGAACATACCTACGGTGCCTGCTATCTTGGAGGTTCCCGCTCAGTGGGCGATCCCACCTTGCCGATTCTAGGGAGGTCTGGGTTTGTGCTCAGGATATAGAACTTAGGGCGGCTCACTATGTGTCGTGTATTAGTGAGACTGACAGGTCGTTTGGGTCCGTTAGGTATGTGCATAGCCCAAAGGCTTAGAACTATGTTCCCATCCATTGCTTGTTATTTGATTTTTGGTTTTGAGGAGACATGCCGAACCTATAGTCCCTATTTTAGTATGAGAGGTGCATGGACTGATAACAGAGTATGATTATTTGCACGGTGGTCGTTTTGAGAGACACCGTAATTATATAAAAGTGAGATAAATATATATAACCGTTTGAATGACTCTACCTATATGTGATAGTAGACAGATTGATAGTGTGAATATAAATAATGACTTAAGTAGTGAAACTTAATTAAATGATTAAATGATAAAAGATGGAGAATATTACTTATGATATCAATAACATACGAGAGATGTTAATTCAGATAAATTAATGTATGGGAAATATGGAGACTTATAAGTGTCGATAGTCCAGATAGATAGTTACGTCTAGTTAGCTTGGGTAGTATGGCTAGGTGGGTTAAGTAGAAAATGTTAGGTGTGCACAATAGCTGAGAGGTGAGGAAACTCAAGAGAGTGTACGTGAACCTAAAATGTGTAATCAATAACTGATTTTTAAATTGTGATAAATACTTCTTCTATATGTTTTCAAAATTCTTTGGGTTCTAACCCTTGCTATAAATATTTTTCAAAACCTTTTAGGTGACCAGCCACAGGGATACTAGACTTGATGATCAAATCCAGGGACGCTTTGTTGCAGCACTGTGGAGACTTGCAGGACTTGATTAGACTCTTCTTCCTTTCTTTCCTAGTGTAGGATTTCATTTCATTATTTCAGTTGGGCATGTTTCCCCATTCAGACTTCATTTATTTCAGTTATTCTTTTCAGTCTTGTAGTGGGATTTATTTACTATTTATTAGACATATTATTTGGACATGGATTTTTTAGTCGATGGTTTATTCAGCAAGACTGTATTTATTTATTCCTTGTGATGCTTAGACTATATTCATTGTGAATGTTTTATTTTTGTTTTCAGCATACTGTTATCATTTGTGTAATGAAAAATAAATTTTGACATCGGCTTCATTAACTAATAGGTGGTTAGTAATTAATATAGATTTTCGACAGTGATGCTAAGAATGAACCAAATAGGAAACCTATTTTAATTTAATAAAGGGCTGATTGCCCGATATTTAATTAGTCGGGGTGTCACATGCAGGTGAACCGGGCATAGTCAATGCAACTCGGTAACTAGGCGCACCCCTATCTGAGGTGTTATTAATATTGCATAAGTTCAGTGTAGGGGTAGTTGAACTTTTGATCTCAAGATTTGCTCATAGTAATTACTTTCCTTGGGATTAGAAACCTTATAACTGGCAAACATTGCAGTTAGTGGTTCTGGTTTCAAAGAGCATTATGATGACTCGAGGACATCGTATAGTGTTAGAACTCGAGAAAACTTAGCACATAATGTTACTTTACCACTGTGAGTGTATTGGTGAGATACTCAAGTGAGTGCTCCAAGTGAGACGCCTAGAGTAATTCCAAGGTCATCAGAGTGACGTAACGAAAGGTGTTGGCTGAGTGCGCGATAATGATTCAGTCGATGTGTTTCTCTAAGGAGTGAGTGACTTACGATATGAGGTTAGGTTGTCATGATGACCTGGGTATTTGAGGAAACTTAGAATATTAAGTCCTTAGATTTGAGATGCTTCCTGATGATGAATTTGAGGATGGGTTGTATTATGGACTGCTCTTGGGTGAGTGTCGATCACTAGAGAAGTTTACTCGCTAGGGGCACCAAAATGCTTGGGTATTAGAAAGATAGTCTTGGGATATGATTGAATGTGACCGTTAAGCGAGTGGAGACTCAAGGATGGTAACGCGACATTGATGGTTAACATAACAGTAAGCGTTAGAGTATGTCGCATATTGATCTTTCGGTGACAGGCCCCTTAAAATAACATATGCTGTTATCTTAGCATTCGAGGACTTTGATGATTTAGCCTTGGAGGATTCATACGATTTATAGTAGAAATTAGTGAACCCAATAGTTTGAGTATTTACGAGTCAACAATTTCGTGGATGAAATTTCCTAAGGGGGAAGAATGCAATACCCGACCCCAATATTTTATCATCTTCCCATATAGATTGTGAATTGATCAGAATCTTAGATTTGGATAACTAACATATGGAATTTGATTTCTATATTTGATTTTTTTTGGGCCTTGACGAAAAATGTTGGAGACTTTGGGTAAAAGTTGAAGAAATTTAAGAAGATAGTCATTCAAATGAGTTGAAGGTCGTTCAAACAAGATCGATGTTTTGTTTAAATGAAGATGAATGGTTCAAATGAGAACCCCAGGTCGTTCAAAGTGGGGATCGAACGAGACCCTACTTCATACCTAAATAGACTCTTTATAAGGTCATTAGAAGGCTAGTTCGAACGAGAGGCCATTCTTGTTCAAATGAGTGCAACATAAAATTTTAAATCCGATTGCCCTTGTGTGATGTTGCGTTTTGGGCTGTTGGATGGATGAGGTGTCTTTAGGGTGGTTTTAAAAGATTTTTTTTGGGTTGAATGGGTTTATTTGAGTGTAAAGAGGAGAGATATGAGGAGGTCTTGATCTTATATTTTTTAATTTTGTTCTTCCTCTCTCTAGCTATTGAGAGGTCCACCACCTTCTCCCACCACCACAAACCACCAGACACCACCATGTATCCATCTTATGTCACCATATTCTTCTAGTGTTGACCATGTTTAAGATCTACACACCCATTTCCCCCATTGTTGAGTAGATATATGAATTTGGTTGAGTTGTTGAGGGGTTTTTGGAGAGGATGAAGATGGAAGATTTATGGAGCTTGAAGAGCATTTTTCATGGAGATTTTATTGAGACAAGCTTAGTGGAACTAGACAACCTATATAAGGCCATGTTAGGAGGTAGGAGATTGCCATCTTCTTAGACATTTCATCCTACCATTGTTGGAGCTCTATTTGAGGTAGGAAACTCTACTCTTAGTATTAAGACTTTATTTGCATATTAGTAGTCTTGTTGTTAGATTATTAGAGTAGGATGCATATATATGAAATGACGGGTTTCTAGTAAATTTGGTATTTAACATTTTTATGGAATAAAAATGTTGCAAAATGTTGTTTTGTAAAAAGTAAATTATGAATAGATACCTCAAAGTTGTCTTGAAATTAAATATTGGGATTTTTATGAAATGGTGTATTTCTAGAAGTTTGATGCTAAACATATTATCGAATAGAATGTGGGAACCGATATTTATCTTGCTAAGAAATCATGTTATAAAGTTTTTTGCAAAAATGAAGATTTTATAAAAGTCGGACATATGTTTGAGTTTTGAAGAAATAAAAATATCCTTTATGTCTTGAAAAGTATATTTTGCAAGTGTTATAAATTTCTAGAATACGTTAGGGGTAAACCCGCGTGATGCGCGAAATAAGCTATATAGATTATAATAAGTTGGATAATTGTCAAATTTATGTAAAAGGAAAATGTGTGGAACTTGACAATAATGGCATATGAATCAACATGTAGTTATGGATTCATAATCTTTATTTAATGTTCTAATATTTCGACACAGAAGGCTAAGCATCTATTAAATATATATAAACACACGGATTGTGATCTTCTCACTTCACACAAATACATTCGCAGTCTAAAACACTTTTACTAACATATTTAGGAGGTTGTGTCAATAAAAGTGTATGGAGTGTTTGTGTGGGGTGAGAATACCATAATATTAAAATTTGAATGTGACTTTATAAATATTATAAGCCATCATTTATAAATATTAAAAATTATGTAGACATGTCCACAAGAAATCATGAAATGTCCACAAAATGCCATAACTAAGAATTAAAAAATTGAAGAAAAAAGAGAAGAAAAATAGCTTAGACAAACACATAATATTAATAAAAAAGAAAAAGGTTTTGCGTGTTGGAATGATACAAAAGCTCGCTTGGAGCCACATCAAGTTGTTAGGAAGCTCACTGTAATGTAAAAAAGACATTAGAAAATGATGCAACATATTTTTTGCGATTCTGCATTCAATATAGGTAATTGATCAAATCTGCATAACACAACAAAATAAAAGAAAAATATAGATTCTCACTTTCTCTTCAAAAGTAGACCATATAAAGATTACTCCAAAGAGTAGCACCCCTTATCTTGAAAGTATGCCTATGAAGGCAGATAAGTTCACACAACTGAATACCCAAACAGCTACCCTAAAACTCTCTACAATGTCATTAAACTACAACATTGTAACAACCCGCCTAATGGGATACCGGGCGATCACTCCTATATCATATTAAAACAGGAGTCACATATGGATCATCCTTAGCATCACTGTCGAAAATCCATTTAATTACTAATATCCTATTAGGCGAGCGTTAAAAACTTTTACTTAACTACTCTTTTTTCGATTAAAATAAAACATCCACAAGTTAATGCGTAAATGAAACTGAAATAAATAAAATAACCGAACACTCGGTCAAAATATACAACCATATCGAATGATGTACTGAAAGAGTAAATAAATGCAATTGGACCATTGGCCCGAATATTTATACAGTACCTCCTATCTAGAGTACAAGGATGGAAGCGGCTATCAAAAACCTGCACACATCCACAGCTGCTGCAGCTGACGTCTGACTCGAAGGAATTGTCATCCAGGCGTCCCTGTGTCTGGACACCTATGTATATATATATAATATAGCAAGAAAGGAAAAGTAGATAAACGGGTCAGAGCCCGAATTTTTGAAAATATTTTGCAAGTGCATAAATGCCTTATTATTTTGAAAAAGGTTTATTTCATATTTAAGTTTGGTATCGCACTCCCATGAGATACCCCTCACCTCTCCGCTAATAGTGCACTCCTAGCGCATCTATCTAGACCATTCTAGTCAAGCTACTCTGCTAAACTAGTCTATCACCCCACCACTATCTACCCTAGATAGTCCAAGCAATGTACTAAGGGCTAAGCTTCACCCCAGTCTCAACGCTATGCCATGTTCGTGCGTGGGGTGTCTCGCAAAGCGAAATCCAAACAAGGAACCCCCCGATACACTACTATGTGGCACGGTCGATTGTCGAGAGTCGCTAGTCCCTAAGTACAGAAAGATATATAATAATATATATACCATAACAATTAATAATATAAGAGCACTAAGGATTAAACTTCTCCCCAGTCTCAACACACTACCATATTCGTGCGTGGGGTGTCTCGCGAAGTGAAATCCAAACAAGGAACCCCCCCGATACACTACTATGCGGAAAAGTCGATCGTCGGGATCCATTAGACCCTCGGTACTCGATTCATCCATATATACATATTCATATTACAATATACATCCGGATCTATCTCCCGGACTGAGGATTTATATACAAGTATTTATTAATACTTTTCATTTTCTCAAAACTTCCCATTTCCCTTTTTATACTCAGGAAGTGTAGATATAAAAGCCAATTCATTATCATGAATTGCTTTACCAAATCATATACCTTTTAAAAGCCAGTTTTATTATCATAAAATTGCTTTTCCTTTATATGTCATCCCATTTCCCTTTTTATACTCAGGAAATGTACCCAAAGCCATTTCCATTATCATGAAAATGCTTTGGTCAAATCATGCTTCCACATCCCTTCTTCCATCCGGGAGTGTTACTGAAGCCAAACCTTTATCCCATTTCCCTTTTTATACTCAGGAAATGTAAATTAAAGCCAATCCATTATCATGAATTGCTTTAATAAATCTAAGACCGCCCCTCCGGGTTTCCCCACTGGACGCGCCCCTAAATGGCTATCATCTTCCAGGGCCTATCTATACAAGACAACCTGGGAACTTACCAACGACGGGAAGCGGCCATATTGCCTGCGGGAGAGTCAGGACCACACCCAGAATCCCCTAACCAGCGCAGAAAAACAAATAACCGCCCATATGGCCTAGGGACTATATCCAACATGCTCAACAGCCAGGAAGGTTTCACCACAACGCGCACAACTTCCCTTATGATAGCGATTTAGGGAGGTGTGTAACCATAATTTATTAATTATGAAAACCATTTATCTTTTTTCCATTTCGAAAATATTCATTTTTATATTTTCAAAATCATTTATATCACATCATATATATACATAATCACATAGTATATATATATACCATATATTCCTACCTGAATATATAAAAATGGATATATTGCCAAACCATCTATCGATGAGCAATAATCCCAAAGATTCTCTCAAAGAATCATAATCATGCATGCATATATGTATGATACTAAACCCAAACTATTTTCTTACTTTAATAAGTAATATATATCAAAATCCCATCTATGGATTCATTTGGATATCTCCAATTATGCTAATTCACTCTAAGTGAATATACACATATATAAATTCCCAATTCCTCAAGTCCTTTAGGACATAACCCTCCATAATTTCTAATTTGGAAGGGCCTTAAACATTAAACTCAAAAAGGAGAAATAATCCTAATCTCCAAAATCTTGGGCTGAAAACAGGGCACCGGTCGACCGGTCTTAGACCCCCGGTCGACCGCGGGTTGTAAATAAGCCTACGAAACAAAGCAGTAGGCCCTTTCTCCTTGACGCGGTCGACCGACCATAGGGGCGCGGTCGATCGGCCACACCAGGTCCTCAAAACTTTAATTCCTCAATTCCCTTAACCAACAACCCAATATTCATTTTTGGGGTTTCTAAACTACACCAAAAATTATCCTGAACATCTACGACATTAATTCTAGCCGTAAATTTTCCAATTCCCGATTTGATTTCCGAGTTGATGATTTCAACTCGGAGCTGTCATCTTCTAAAAATCATATCAAATCGTAGAAAATTCAGAAAAATACGCGGTTGGCGCCCAAGGGACCGCATCGAAAAGATCTACAACTTTTGTGTTTTCTCCGAAAGCTAAATCAATTCGTTTTCTAGCCAAAAAGGCCCTCTAAAGTGACGGGTTACTATTCATCGTCTCCTCCGAGACGATTTCGGCCATTAAAGCTTCTCCCAAGCTTTTGTCGCCTCACCCAACGTCCTACAACCTCAACCAACTACAAATACACATATATTGAGGGTTCTAAACATCTTAGAACCCAAAACCACCAATTAATTTAGGTTAAAACCTAAGTTCCATAAATTGAAATATTATTTGGGGTTTAATTGTTTTAACTCCCCAAAACCCGTTTTATCCACGATAACCCACCCCAAAACCATTAGGGTTTGTTTATACCAAACTACGGTATGAGATATTTATGCAAAAAGATAAATAAATAAAGTAAACACTTGCCTCGTGGATAAAATCCGACGACCTCGAGTCGAATCCGGCGGAGTTTGGCCCGAATCTCCATTTCTCCTCCTCTTTCTCCTTCCTCTCTCTCTTCTCTTTCTTTATTTCTCTTTTCTTTCCCTCTCCCCCTCTTTATATAGGAAGAAAAGGGATTTAACCCTTAAAACCCAAAAACGACTCGTTTACCCAATTATGAGTTACTTTTACCTCTAAAATTATCCGAAACTCATTTCCGACAATCGGACACTCTTTTCCGACTATCTCGGCCATTCCGAGAATTATGGCACAGTCGAAATTCCCATCTGAGGTACTTGACCGCAAATCACTATTCCAACCCAAAATAAATAAATGCGGGTTTTTCAATTAAAAATCTTACCTCGTGTCGTTTTACTCAATGACGACATATAATTAAAATATTTCGACCTATATAGTCCCAAAAATAATTACAGCACCCATCGAAAATCATTCAATCCTCGAAAATCCCAAAAATTACTATTTAGGAAAATTCCCTAAATTCCAATTTATATCCAATTATGGAATTTAATGGTCTCCAAAAGGACGGGTTGTTACACATCAAGACAAATGGTTTAAAAATTTACATAGAATTTGTAATACCCCGTATTTTTGACTATTTTTATTTTTGGGATTAATTAATTAAATGCGTATTAATTGGAAATTAATCCGGGTTAAAAATACTAACGAGATGCGAGTTGGTATTTGATTATGTGCATACATGTTTTTATATGAATATTGAATTATGAAAAAAATTGTCGTGAGATTAATATACGGCATTTTGGAAATTTTGTTGAGACGCGTGTGACCGCCGCGTCACGGTGTAATATTTTGATTATAAAAGTAAATTTAAATTCTATTAACCGTATGGTCGTTTCGAGTGCGCCAACGCGTCCGGAAGAGTCGAGATAGTCAGAAAACACTAGCCGGGGGTTTAGTTTGGGTCCCGCGATATTTTTAGGCCATACCGGCAACATAAAGGGCATTTTAGTAATTTTGTATTTTTGGAGAATTAAAAGTGACGAAAATTGAGAGTTTTAATCTGATTGGGAATTGACCCACTAAGCCACTAACCAACCCATATTAACCCAACAAGCTACGTAGGTTATTAGAATTAGGTTTTCTAATACCTTCCCAAAAGCAAACCCTAGCCACCATAGCCACCTTTGGAGAAGAAGCTTGGAGAAAGAGAGAGTGAGGAAATTCTGCAGAAAAGCTCCATCAAACCAACATCTAAATCAGAGATGAACTCGAGGCAAGTGACTTAATTCCATTTAATTTCAGAGAATGTTCTTTCCATGTTAGATAATTCCAATTTTATGTTTGTTCTTGGTAAAATATAAAAACCCATGTAGTTTGGAACTTAGAACTTGAAAATCTTGAGGAGAATTGCATGTAGAATAATAGGTAGATGATTATTCTCATAATATTTGTGATTGGAAGGAATTAAAACGGATTTTTATTGGGTTAATTCATGATTTAAAATGTTAGGGTTTGTGTTCTTGAAAAGAATTGGGGAAAAGTGTAGAATCTTGTGATCTAATGATGTTTAGGATGTATTAATTCCTTAAAAGGTGTTAGTATATGACCTTAGTATGTTTTAGGATGATTGGAGACCTTAAAACATTGATTGGACGAATTTTGGTTGAGACTTGAGGTGCTAAAATTGATGAAAAACGAAGAAGGAGAAATCTGGGCTCGATCTGATCGTTCGTTAGAAGAGCCTCCCCAGGTCGTTCGAACGAACTCGTTCGAACGAGCTTCTAACGAATTGACCAGTCGCTTCTAACGAAAGGGAACTTCGTTCGATAACTTCGTTCGAACGAGATCTCGTTAGAAGGTACAGTTCGTTCGAACGAACTGGATCTCGTTCGAACAGCCTCGTTCGAACGAGACTTCTAACGAGCTGACACTTTAGGCCTTTTAGGCCTGTTTTGATTTTTGGAGTCCCGTAAACTTGTTCGAGGATAGAGATAGCATTCCTTTGATGATATATGGATAGATTTGGAACTTTTGGGTTATTATGAGGAGTAAATTATATACGAGTGATTTAAATCAATGAACCATTTGGGTTGAGACATGAGTGTCTACTACGACGTGAGAATAGATTATGGGGCGTATGGTTATAAACCGGAATCATATAAAGTGTGTGAATTATATATTGGTACTAGAATGAGAATAGTACTACAATTAAATTACGGGATTACTAAGACGTGTGTTTACTTAGTATTGGTATATGAATTGTGTGTATGACATACCTACCATACTTGCTATCACGGGAGGTTTGCGTTCGCTTAGGGCCTCTAATCCTTGTGTTTCCCGGATGTAGACTGGTTACCTTGATGAACATAGGTCATAGAAAGACTTATTGGGATATTAATAAGTCCGCTGATCGTGGGAGCGTAGGTATGTGCGTGACCCATGTGATGTGACTGTGTTCGCCTCCATTATGTAACAACCCGTCCTTTTTGGAGACGATTAAATTCCATAATTAATTATAAATTGGAGATTTGAGGAATTTCCCGAAATAGTAATTTTTGGGATTTTCGAGGATTGAATGATTTTCGAAGGATGTTGCGATTATTTTTGGGACTATATATGTCGAAATATTTTAATTATATGTCGTCGTGGAGAAAAGCGACACGAGGTAAGATTTTTAATTGAAAAACCCGCATTTATTTATTTTGGGTTGGAATAGTGATTTGCGGTCAAGTACCTCGGATGGGAATTTCGACTGCGCCGTGAGTCTCGAAATGTCCGAGATAGTCGGAAAAGAGTGTCCGATTGTCGAAAATGAGTTTCGGGTAATTTTAGAGGTAAAAGTAACTTGAAATTGGGTAAACGAGTCGTTTTTGGGTTTTAAGGGGTATAACCCCTTTCTTCTTATTTAAAGAGGGAGAAAGGGAAAGGAAAGAAGAAGAAAAGAGAGAGAAGAGAGAGAGGAAGAAGAGAAGAGGAGGAGAAATGGAAACTCCGGCCAAACTCCGCCGGATTCGACTCGAGGTCGTCGGATTTCATCCTCCAGGCAAGTGTTTACTTGCTTTATTTACTTTTGTGCATTAATCTCATATCACATTTGGTATAAATATGATTTTAGGGTTAGAACCCTTAAAATAAATTGGGTAAAAGTTGATTATGAGTTTACATATTGATGTAGTGTAAACTCTTAATGATATTTAGTGTTAAAACCATGTTAATGGAGTATAAAAATGGGTTGAAATGTTTAGTTGGGGTTTTTATGGTTTTAGGGTTTAAAACTAAGAGAAATGATTTAATACCCCAAAATAATTGATGTGTTAGTTGTAAAACATAGATTAGATGTTTGTTGAGTTGTTGGATAAGGTTAGAAACAACAAAAATGGAGAAAAATGGAGTTTGGGAGTTTGGGGAAGATAATGAATAGTGAACCCGTAGCCTTTGGGGTCATTTTCGGCCAAGCAGATAATTGATTTAGCTTTCGGCCAAAACACGAAAGTTGTAGATATTTTCGATACGGTCGCGTGAGCGCCGACCGCGTATTTTTCTGAATTTTCTACGATTTGATATAATTTTTACAAGATGACATCTACGGGTTGAAAGTACCAACTCGGAAATCAAATCGGGAATTGGAAAAATAAAGGCTAGAAATTATTGTGTAGATGTTTAGGATGATTTTTGGTGTAGAGTAGAAACCATGAAAATGAATTTGGATTGATTTTTGGGTATTTTGGAGTTTGAGAAATCGCCCAAACTGTGACCCTAGAACAGGCCGAATCGATTCGGGTACAGGCCGAATCGATTCGCCTAAGGGGAATTGGGTCTCTGCAATGGGCCGAATCGATTCGGGTACAGACCGAATCGATTCGCCATTTACAGACCTGTTTGCAGAATACTTTCCGAATCGATTCGGATTGGGAACCGAATCGATTCGCCCACCCAAATCGATTCGCTAAAGGGGCGAATCGATTCGCTTAGGTAAGAATTTCTAGTTTTCTCCCTTTAAGAGTATGGGGAGTTGAATTACCAATTGGGATTTTTATGGGGTTTCCGAAATAAGGGTTTTGAGGATAAATAAACCTTTAAGAGATGATTGAGGTGATTAGTATTGAACAAAGTAAGGAAATACTTTGGGTTTAGTATCATGCTTATATGAAAGCATGATTATGATTCCTCAAGGGAATCTTTGGGATTAATGGTCATCACTATATATAGTTGGCAAATATGGCCATTTATGTATATTCAAGGAAGAATATATATAGGATATGTATATACTATGTGATTTAGGTATATATATATATATTATGACGGAAATGATTTTGAAAATATAAAAATGAATATTTTCAAAATGAAAAGAGAAATGTTTTTTCATAATTAATAAAATATGGATTACACACCTCTCTAAATCGCTATCATAAGGGAAGTTACGTTCGTATGGTGAAGCCCCTTGGCTAATGATGCAGGGTGGATATAGTCCTATAGGCCATGTGAGCGTTTGTTGTTATATTTTCTGCGCTGGTTAGGAGATTCCGGGTGTGGTCTTGACTATCCCGCAGGCACATGGTCGTTTCCCGACGTCTTTCGATATAGGATCCCAGGTTGTCTTGGAGGCCCTGGAAGATGATAGCCATTTAGGGGCGCGCACAGTGGAGAAATCCGGACGGGCGGTCTTAGAACGCGTTTTTATTAAAGCAGTTCATAATAATGGATTTGCTTTAAATACATTTCCTAGATATAGGAAGGGAAATGGGTTATATATAAGTTGGCTTCGGTAACACTTCCCGGATGGAAGAAGGGATGTGGAAGCATATGTTATGATCAAAGCATTTTCATGATAATGAAAATGTCTTTGAATACATTTCCTGAATATAAAAAGGGAAATGGGATATTTTGAAAAGGAAAAGCATTTTTATGTTAATAAAAATTGGCTTTTAAAAAGATATATGTTTTGGTAAAGCAATTCATGTTAATGAATTGGTTTTAAATACATTTCCTGGATATGAGAAGGGAAATGGAAGTTTTTGAAATGAAAAGGATAAGTATTGGTAAATACTTTGTGTATAGAATACACCTCAGTCCGGGAGATAGATCCGGATGTATCTTATAAGATACAATTGATTTGGTAATCCTCAGTCCGGGAGATATTATCCGGACATACATTATAGATGTACGTATATGTATAAATCGAGTGCCGAGGGTCTAATGGATCCCGACGATCGACCGTGCTGCATAGTAGTGTATCGGGGGGTTCCTTGTTTGGATTTCGCTTCGCGAGACACCCCACGCACGAATATGGCACTGTGTTGAGACTGGGGAGAAGTTTAATCCTTAGTGCTCTAATATTATAAATATGGTATATATATTATATATATCTTTCTGTATTGAGGGACTGGCGGATCTCGACGATCGACCTTGCCGCATAGTAGTGTATCGGGGGGGGGGGGGGGTTCCTTGTTTGGATTTCGCTTCGCGAGACACCCCACGCACGAACATGACATAGCGTCGAGATTAGAGTGAAGTTATGCCCCCAGTACATCTGTTTAACTATCTAGGGTAGATAGTGGTTGGGTATTAGACTAGTTTAGCAGGGTAGCTTGACTAGGATATTTAGAAGGGATGCGCTAGGTGTGCACTGTTAGAGGAGAGGTGAGGGGTATCTCATGAGAGTGAGATACCAATTTAAATATGAGATAAAACTAATTTTTTCTAAAAATAAAGCATTTATGCACTTGCAAAATATTTTCAAAACATTCGGGCTCTGACCCGTTTGTCTACTCTCCTTTCTTTCTCTATACTATATATGTATAGGTGTCCAGACACAGGGACGCCTGGATGGAAATTCTTTCGAGTCAGACGTCTGCTGCAGCAGCGGTGGATGCGTGCAGGTTTTTGATAGCCGCTTTCATCGTTGTACTCTAGATAGGAGGTACTGTATAAACATTCGAGCCAATGGCTCAATTGCATTTATTTATTCTTTCAGTACAGCATTCGATATGGTTGTATATTTGAACCGAGTGTTCGGTTATTTTAATTCATTTCATTTTCATTTAAGTTCTTTACGCATTTAATTGTGGATGTTTTAATTTGTTCGCTAAAAAGAGTAGTTAGATAAAAGTTTTTAACGCTCACCTAATAGGATATTAGTAATTAAATGGATTTTCGACAGTAATGCTAAGAATGATCCATATGAGACTCCTGTTTTAATTTAATATTGGAGTGATCGCCCGGTATCTTATTAGGCGGGGTGTTACACATTATTTGTGATGTTGTTATTCGTGAACTATTCCTGAGAGATTCGGAATACGTAATCCTTATGTACGTGATGTACAGGGATGGATAGCAGAGCATGTGTGCACCGCAGCTTAGTTCTCGGGGTGCTTGTATTGTATATTTATGATGTGAATAATATACACTTAATTAATGGGAACCTTCATGTTAATGTTATGAATATAATTACGGTATTGTTTCGAGAAACATAACGGGTTAGCTGATAGTGAAATATATTGCATATGGAGCATTTGAGTTTACATTAAATCCCTATTTAATTTCGAGCGTTATAATGTTAATAGAACCGAGTAATAAGGGTAGGACCTATGACAGTCTAGCTAGATATGATGTCACTTAGCTAGTGGTTTGTGTCGTTGTAGATGGGTACTTACGTTAGGAGTGCACAGTTAGACGAGAGGTGATAATATCATGTGAGTGCACGTCCTAACATGTACTTTGCATTTAATGTTTTAAATGATTTTAAAGCACTTGCAGGTTTTTAAAATATCTCCACATTCGGGCTCTAACCCGTTTGCTTTCAAATCTACTTTTCTTGTAAAACCATTTTAGGTGCCCAGCCACAAGGACACCATGCATAGGATACTCATTCCGGTGACGAGCTGTAGCTGTTTGTGGAAGCTACAGGGAATTGCTTTTAGACGCTTCTACCATTTGGACTCCGTATTCAGTATTCTACCAGTTGTAGGGCATGTTGCCCATTTCTATTAGAGTTACATTTCCATTACAGTTTTCAGACTTTGGCATGTATTGATTTAGTATTCAGTTTACTTATTTCAGTTGTGGGATTGTAGTGAGGAGTTTTCCTCCAGACTTTAATTACATTTCATGATGGTTATTCTATTTACTTCATTATGGTGAATGGTGTTATTATTCTTTATCACACTTGTTGCATGTTAATCAGACTTAAATTAAAATTTGGCACTTATTTTTTTAATACTAGGTGGTTAGTAATCATAAAAATGTTTTCGACAGTGATGCTATTAACTGGACCAACTTGGCATTTTGAATTAATTTAATAAAGGAGTAGCTACCCGGTATTTAATTAGTCGTGGTGTCACAGAATTTACAAAGAACCATCATTCAAGCACGTGACATGTAGGCATCTAAGATTGAATTATTTTTGGATATCCACCAAAGATGTTTTCCAAACTTTTTATATTACAGGGAGTAGTTATAAAATATGCATACATGTATTAATACAGAAAATTGCATTTTTCTATAAAGTAATATTAAAATGTAATTGAGTTTCTTTGATAAAGAAAGTGAAGAAATGTCTAGCTTAGAAAATGGTTAAAAAAGATATTGAATGAGTGTTAATGGGTTAAAACATTAAGAAGTTGGTGTGTATAACGTAATAATATTTTTGGGAGATTAACACTTATGAAATTGAAAGAAAAGGAGAAGTTTGGAAACAAATGGTTAAATTTACGTAAAGTGGAGTATTTTTATGAAATAAAAATATTGAAAAGGTTGTTACACAAGAGGGTTCTACATGAACATGATTTTGGGATGAAATTAATGTCAGAGTAAAAAGGATAAGAAATTATAATTTTTTTAAAAAGTGTAACACGAATTGGGGTGAAACCCCGAGTTTTGGCTTAAGCCAGGAAAAAATAAAAAAATAAAATAATGTGGACATTTGTAAAATGCTAAAGCACATTAATATGAACACGGATGACACCGAAATGATTAAGAAGGTCCTGGAGACCTAGGGTGAAAGACCCAAAATCAAAAGCCAAAGAATATGGTAGCATAGTTGACGGTGTGGAGCCCATTAAAGTATGCGAATATTAGAAGATTTCGAGAAAAAGATAGTGAAAACGAAATATGTGAAGAAATGGGTTGTGTGGTGAACATATGAAAATACAACCTAACTTGAATTAATTATATAAATAATCCGGTAAAGGGTAAAATGGATGAGTAATGTGAAAAATTTATTAGTGACCATAAGGTAAGGGAATAGTAAAGTGAAATGATTTTTTTTTTTTTTTTTTTTTTAGCAAAGAGGGACGGAACCCCCACACGTTTTATTAATAATAGTTAGGAGAAAAAGCCTCTCCAAAGCTTACAAACCCAAGCAAACTAAAAAAACTAGAGGTTGGGTCCAATACTCTAGCCAGAAAGCGATAAATATGGGGATTTATAATAACCCCATTACATGAAAAAACTTGAAATAAATATGGGGATTTATCTCATCCCCATTTACAATTTAAAGATTCTATGCCTTATTTGTGGAGTTTGCAGTCTATCTAGCTTAAGTAATCCTTTAGCCAACCTCGGAAGAGAATTTTGATCCCAGTATATAAAGTGCGTGTTAAAAAGAGATGCCCTCGAAGCAAAATGATCAGCAACTGAGTTTGATTGTCTCCATATATGTTTGAAAATCACTTCATCAGAACATTGGAAGTCTCGAAGAATCTTTCGAGCTTGCCAAGGAGGTTTAAAAATAAAAAAGACTTTCTTCAAGTTCTTTTTGTCATAACTCCTAAAATTATTTTTTGGGAATTATGGAAGGCTAGAAATAGATTGGTTTTTGAAAACTCTAAGTCTTCTGATAATTTAATAATAAATCAAATTATTTTTTTAGCTTCTTCTGTTCTACAAAATATAAAAATCTATGATAGTCCTAAATCAGAAGATTATCAAATCACAAATCTATTTCAAGTTCACATTAGTCCTAAAGTTGTTCAGATAATAAAATGTGTTTGGTCTAATCCCCCAAGTGGAGTGTTTAAATTAAACATTGATGGAGCCTCGAAAGGAAATCCGGGTAATAGTGGTATTGGAGGGGTAATTAGAGATTCCAACGGGAATTTCATTGTTGGGTTTGAAAAATCTATAGGCGTTCAAACCTCATTTATTGCTGAAAGTTTGGCCTTCGTGGAAGGCATGAAATTGGTTACTCAATTAAATATCCAAAGTGAAATGATTAAGTAGGTGGTAAGCAACCTAAAACAAGTGATTTAAAAAGTTACATAGAATTTACAAAGAACCATCACTCAAGACCGTGACATGTAGGCATCTAAGATTGAATTATTTCTGGATATCCACCAAAGATGTTTTTCGAACTTTTTATATTACTAGAAGTAGTTGTAAAATACGCATATATGTTAAATAATTCCAAATGCAACAGATAACAACCACCATTAGCTATTGAATATAAAAAAAATAAATTTGAAAAAAATAAAGAACTTTCATTAGATATAACACTTTAAAGAGTACATAAAAAGACTACTTACGGATGATAATAATATTTTCACAATAATATGGAAAATTATCAAAACAACACCTATGGGCAACTAAAACACCATTTATCACCTTTTAATGTGTTGCCCTTTACAAGACAGTTATCATTACTTCCTGAACAAAAATCCCATCAGTTAAATCAATTGAGTTAAAATTTAGGAATATACTAAGAATTAACAACAACGAAACAAATGGTGAAAGAAGTATGATCTCCAATATAATAAATGTCCTCAAATTATTATTAAACCAATAAAGCTAAGATGGTACACTATTAAACTTCTTTTCTTCATAGACTATTGAGATGATTCACTAACTCTAAAACATAAGTATTAGAGAAAAATATATTATAATATAAAAGATTTTGTAAAACTGATTCAAACACTCTCAAACCATTCAAGGGATGCTAACAACATAACCAAATAAAAAAATAACATTTTTTTACCTTCTCTGATGAACCTTTCGGAAGATTTCTCCTTTTAAGGAGTCATTTTTTTGGAGATAGGTCTCCATCAAGCATTAAATAATATATCCACAATTTGTAAAAAATAACTTTTCATGGACTCAATAAGCTTCATAAAAAAAAAGAATCAAATAATTGAACAATTTTATCACTTCCTCAGTTTTTGAATATAAAATTATACATCCGAAAAAATAAAGAAAAAATGCAAAGCAAAAATAAGATAGAAAACCCAACGCAGGAAAAATGAAACAAAATAAAAAAACACATGCAAATATAGATTGGAAATTTAATTAGATTTGTAGGGAAAAAGGCATGAAAAAATCATTAAACAAAATGCAACCTTCCCATTTTCCATCAAGACTCGGGTTGTTCACCTCTTATTTTTGATAACCCAAAATGACAAAATGTAAATCACCAAAGAAATACAATCACTCAAAATAGCAAACACGTTTGTTCAAATCTAATTTTCGGTAGATACCAGCTAAAACACCCCAAAAAACACCAACTAAAACACCCGAAAAAACCCCCACTAACCCAATATATGAATAATTCAATAATCCCACATTAAACTCAACAGGCACAAAATGACACATTGGGAAAATAAATATTACATCTGTCGATCAATATAAAGAGGATAAGAAAAAAAGGATAAATTAATTAAATGTTTCCAACCTCTAGAACTGGTGTAGGCCGTGTGTCATCGCAAATGAAGAGATCGTGAATGAACTAATATAAAATGAGAGATTGCGTTAAAGACGACATCTTTGGCCGCTTAAAGCAATGAACCCTTACATGAAAGGTCCTTTTCATATTGTCACCAACACAACTAGGCATAATTATGAGAAAAATCTAGAGAACCCAAATGAAAAAATAGATTGTTTGCAAGGGTGTCAATTTTCTTAGAGAATAAAATATGGTTCGTGATGTGTATCAGCCAAAATTCGCAAAAGTTAATAATTATTACTGCCAGGAGTTGACTCTGCGCTATCTCTGTAATAATTTCAAATTGGTTTTCGAGAGAAAAAAAGTAAATTCTTTTACGAAATTAAGTTGTAAAGGGAAAGAAGTGGTCTTAGATGATCAAAATCCAGATGATTATAAATGGGTAGAAAGAGATTTTTTTTACAGTTGAATGAACGTATGGGAAATTTATCAAAGAGGGAGGTGGAATTTGAAAAGGTATGGAAGCTTAGTGATAAAATTCACCCCTTCCCTATGATTCTTGAGCTCCACATAGTTATTCTTTTCATCTTTGATATACTAAAAAATGCCAAGAAAACGTGAGGTTGGAAGCTACACGGGTTTTTGAAAGATTTGCTCTAGCCAGTTGAATACGAACATGTGTTTTGAGCTTTAAGTTCTGCTGTCCACGTGGACATCGCTACATGAAAGGATAATTAAAATTCTTAAAAACGTTATATGGAGTTTTAGAGTATATAAAAGATTATGTGTTTAACCCATTTAAAATAATTTTTGGAATTAAAATCCACCTTTTTATGCATGTAAACTTGTAATGTTTTGATAATGAACACATAAACAAGTTTAATGAAGGTTTACGTGAGTTTAAACATGAAATAAAAAAAATAAAAATTCTAGTCTTTAAAGTGTGCGATGAAGATGTTAGAAGTGTGATAAGTGTAGGGTGTTAAGACTACATGTATTAATACAAAAAATTGCATTTTCCTATAAAGTAATATTCAAATGTAATTGAGTTTCTTTGATAAAGAAAGTGAAGAAATGTCTAGCTTAGAAAATGGTTAGAAAAGATCTTGAATGAGTGTTAATGGGTTAAAACATTAAGAAGTTGGTGTGTATAACGTAATAATATTTTTGGGAGATTAACACTTATGAAATTGAAAGAAAAGGAGAAGTTTGGAAACAAATGGTTAAATTTACGTAAAGTGGAGTATTTTTATGAAATAAAAATATTGAAAAGGTTGTTACACAAGAGGGTTCTACACGAACATGATTTTGGGATGAAATTAATGTCAGAGTAAAAAGGATAAGAAATTATAATTTTTTTAAAAAGTGTAACACGAATTGGGGTGAAACCCCGAGTTTTGGCTTAAGCCAGGGAAAAAGAAAAAAATAAAATAATGTGGACATTTGTAAAATGCTAAAGCACATTAATATGAACACGGATGACACCGAAATGATTAAGAAGGTCCTGGAGACCTAGGGTGAAAGACCCAAAATCACAAGCCAAAGAATATGGTAGCATAGTTGACGGTGTGGAGCCCATTAAAGTATGCGAATATTAGAAGATTTCGAGAAAAAGATAATGAAAACGAAATATGTGAAGAAATGGGTTGTGTGGTGAACATATGAAAATACAACCTAACTTGAATTAATTATATAAATAATCCGGTAAAGGGTAAAATGGATGAGTAATGTGAAAAATTTATTAGTGACCATAAGGTAAGGGAATAGTAAAGTGAAATGATTAAGTAGGTGGTAAGCAACCTAAAACAAGTGATTTAAAAAGTTACATAGAATTTACAAAGAACCATCACTCAAGCACGTGACATGTAGGCATCTAAGATTGAATTATTTCTGGATATCCACCAAAGATGTTTTTCGAACTTTTTATATTACTAGGAGTAGTTGTAAAATACGCATATATATTAAATAATTCCAAATGCAACAGATAACAACCACCATTAGCTATTGAATATAAAAAAAAAAATTGAAAAAAATAAAGAACTTTGATTAGATATAACACTTTAAAGAGTACATAAAAAGACTACTTAAGGATGATAAAAATATTTTCACAATAATATGAAAAATTATCAAAACAATAGCTATGGGCAACTAAAACACCATTTATCACCTTTTAATGTGTTTCCCTTTACATTCCAGTTATCACTACTTCCTGCACACAAATCCCATCAGTTAAATCAATTGAGTTAAAATCTAGGAAGATACTAAGAATTAACAACAATGAAATAAATGGTGAAAGATGTATGATATCCAACATAATAAATGTCCTCAAATTATTATTAAACCAATAAAGCTAAGATGGTACACTATTAAACTTCTTTTCTTCATAGACTATTGAGATGATTCACTAACTCTAAAACATAAGTATTAGAGAAAAATATATTATAAGATATAAGATTTTGTAAAACTGATTCAAACACTCTCAAACCATTCAAGGGATGCTAACAACATAACCAAATAAAAAAAATAACATTTTTTACCTTCTCTGATGAACCTTTCGAAAGATTTATCCTTTTAAGGAGTCATTTTTTTGGAGATAGGTATCCATCAAGCATCAAATCATATATCCACAATTTGTAAAAAATAACTTTTCATGGACTCAATAAGCTTCATAAAATAAAAGAATCAAATAGTTGAACAATTTTATCACTTCCTCAGTCTTTGAATATAAAATTATTATTCGAAAAAATAAAGAAAAAAAGCAAACAAAAAAAAAATGAAAAAATGTAAAGCAAAAATAGGATACAAAACCCAACGCTAGAAAAATGAAACAAAATAAAATAACACATGCAATTATAGATTGGAAATTTAATTAGATTTGTAGGGAAAAAGGCATGAAAAAAATCATTAAACAAAATGCAACCTTCCCATTTCCATCAAGACTCGGGTTGTTCACCTCTTATTTTTGATAAGCCAAAATGACAAAATGTAAATCACAAAAGAAATACAATCACTCAAAATAGCAAACACGTTTGTTCAAATCTAGTTTTCGATAGATACCAGCTAAAACACCCAAAAAAAACACCAACTAAAACACCCGAAAAAAACCCCCACTAACCTAATATTTGAATAATCCCACATTAAACTCAACAGGCACAAAATGACACATTGGAAAAATAAATATTAAATCTATGGATAAATATAAAGAGGATAAGAAAAAAAGGAAAAATTAATTAAATGTTTCCAACCTCAAGAACTGGTGTAGGCCGTGTGTCATCGCAAATCCAGAGATCGTGAATGAACTAATATAAAATGAGAGATTGTGTTAAAGACGACATCATTGGCCGCTCAAAGAAATAACCCTTACATGAAAGGTCCTTTTCGTATTCTCACCTACACAGCTAGGCATAATTATGAGGAAAATCTAGAGAACTCAAATGGAAAAAATAGATTGTTTGAAAGGGTGTTAATTTTCTTAGTGAATCAAATATGGTTCGTGATGGGTATCAGCCAAAATTTGTAAAAGTTAACAATTATGGCTGCCAAGAGCTGACTCTGAGATATCTCTGTAATAATTCCAAATTGTTTTTCGAGAGAAAGAAAGTAAATTCTTTTGCGAAATTAAGTTGTAAAGGAAAATAAGTGGTCTCAGAAGGTCAAAATTCAAATGATTATAAATGGGTAGAAAGAGATTTTTTTTACGATTGAATGAACGTATGGGGAATTTGTCAAAGAGGGAGGTGGAATTTGAAAAGGTATGGAAGCTTCATGATAAAATTCACCTCTTCCCTATGATTCTTGAGCTTCACATAGTTATTCCTGTCATCTTTGATATACTAAAAAACGCCAAGAAAACGTGAGGTTGGAAGCTACACGATTTTTTGAAAGATTTGCTCTAACCAGTTGAATACGAACAGGTGTTTTGAGCTTTAAGTTCTGTTGTCCACGTGGACATCGCTACATGAAAAGAGAATTAAAATTCTTTAAAACGCTATATGGCATTTAGAGTATATAAAAGATTATGTGTTTAACCCATTTAAAATAATTTTTGGAATTAAAATCCACCTTCTTATGCTTGTAAACTTGTAGTGTTTTGATAATGAACACATAAACAAGTTTAATGAAGGTTTAAGTGAGTTAAATATGAAATAAGAAAAATAAAAATTCTAGTCTTTAATGTGTGCGATGAAGATGTTAGAAGTGTGATAAGTGTAAGGTGTTAAGACTACATGTATTAATAAAGAAAATTGCATTTTTCTATAAAGTAATCTTCAAATGTAATTGGGTTTCTTTGATAAAGAAATTGAAGAAATGTCTAGCTTAGAAAATTGTTAAAAAAGGTCTTGAATGAGTGTTAATGGGTTAAAACATTAAGAAGTTGGTGTGTATAACTTAATAATCTTTTTGGGAGATTAACACTTTTGAAATTGAAAGAAAAGGAGAAGTTTGGAAACAAATGGTTAAATTTACGTAAAGTGGAACATTTTTATGAAATAAAAATATTGAAAAGGGTGTTACACAAGAGGGTTCTACAAGAACATAATTTTGGGATGAAATTAATGTTAGAGTAAAAAGGATAAGAAATTATAATTTTTTTAAAAAGTGTAATACGAATTGGGGTGGAACCCCGGGTTTTGTCTTAAGCCGGAAAAATAGAAAAAAATGGAAGAATGTGGACATTTGTAAAATTCTAAAGCACATTAATATTAACTCGGATGATATCGAAATAATTAAGAAGGGCCTGGAGCCCTAGGGTGAAAGACCCAAAATCATAGGCCAAAGAATATGGTAGCATAGTTGACGGTGTGGAGCCCATTAAAGTATGCGAATATTGGAAGGTTACGAGAAAAAGATAATGAAAACGAAACATGTGAAGAAATGGGTTGTGTGGTGAACATATGAAAATACAACCTAACTTGAATTAATTAAATAAATATTCAAGTAAAGGGTAAAATGGACAAGTAATGTGAAAAATTGATTAGTGACCATAAGGTAAGGGAATAGTAAAGTGAAATGATTAAATAGGTGGTAAGCAACCTAAAGAGGTTTAATCCATAATTAACACAACGATGTGTTTATGAAAGGTTTTCAAAGAAAATAAGTATTTTCTAACACAATGTAACATGTGTTGGAAGGGGATTTTCAAAGAAAATACTATTGTGAATTGGTGGAAATGAAGGGGTAATTTTGAAAAAAGGAAATAATTTTCCTCAGATAAAGTGTATTTGTTTTAAGTATTTAACCGGGTATGTTAAATCAAGGAATAAATGTCTAGGGATTTTTTTTTAAATATTAAGGTGAATTGATCGGGATAAGTAATATTTTTTTGAATAGACACGATTTCATGCATATATATATATATATATATATATATGGTAGTTAAATGTACACGTAGATATAGAATGTTTGAGGCTCCTCTCGGCCGTTAGATTCTATATTGCATCATCGTATATTTCCCATTGGGCATTCAGCGCACTCACTCATCTTTGTTATGATTGGTTGGGTGCAGTTTCGTAATTTGAGGGAGTCATACAAGTATATATTCCCTTTATTTTACGTTAGTAGCTCTGTATGCTTGGATTTCGGGGATGTCTCCCACGGTTCCTTCACGTATCTTGATTTGAAATTATAACCGCATGCTAAACAAGTGAAATGTTAATTAAATAAACCTAGACTAACAAAATTATGTAGGTTGTTAATTTGACTTCACACCTAACACTCGGGTCGACTGGGTTCACCATGGGTAATCCATAAATCGGGGTCGGGGCATTACACTTATGATAGTGACTTTTTACATTTATAAAATTGTTGATTTCGAGTGTCTTTCGTGATAGTAAGTATTTATATTTAAAGTAAGTATTTTCTTCGAGTTATTTTTTTTATATGATTAAACATTTGACCTCAAAGTATATATTTAGTGTTAATTGATTTTCCTGTATTTTTCACGATTCTTCTAAAAGGGGTTTGTGTGACAACCCGCTCACCAAAATAAGGGGTGGCCAGCCCAATACTCCAATATAACAGGAGTCCCGGATGGAATCATTCTCAGCATCACAAGAAAATATAGAGTATCCAGGATAACCACCCAATATTTCAGAAAACGGGTTGCCAAAAATTTTGTTTTAAAGTTAAAGAAAGAATTTAAGCAACCCAATAATGAAAAGAAAGTGGAAACCCCAAGAATATATATATATATATATATATATATATATATATATATATTACCATAACGACAAGTAACCAACAAAAGGACTGAACATGCTGTCGGTCCACAGAATATACAACAATATTAATCAAATTCAACAAATTATATAAGACATTACATTAAACAATTACAAAGGCTTGGGCCTCACGCCCAAATAAAAGACTTAATCTTAACTAGAGTGAAAAAATGAAAGCGGCTATACCATTTAACCCGTAATACCCGCAAAGCATCACAGATCGTCAAAATCACCGGAATAGGAAAGGCAGAACAGGCGTCCTTGCGTCGGAGTACCTGAGCGGATACAAGATGCATGTACAACAAGAAGTATGGACGGGTCAGGGCCCGGTTTTAAATGATCACCAGATGAATAAAAAGGATGACAGTTATGAATGGTAAATCATGTCTAAAAGAAATAAGAATCTACCTACACAATTTAAAACATAAGCGAAAATAATTTAATTAATCATAAATTTAATTAAATTATGCAAGAGAATAAGAATAATTAACATAAATCTAAAAACTTTCATCATGTATTCTTAATCCTTTAATAGTTCCATTCCTTATTAGGAATTAAAATCATAATTTTAAGCTCTTTGTGGCTTCCCATTCCTTATCAGGAATATCATCATAGTCAAATGCTCTTTGTGGCATTTCATTGTGCTCTTTATGGCACTACATCATGCTCTTTATGGCATATCTCATTCATCAAGTCCCACTTGATTATGAATAGTTATATTTATATACATATAATGTTTCTAAGACCGCCCCTCCGAGTTTCCCCACTGGGCGCACCCCTAAATGACCATCATCTTCCAGGGCCTATCTATACAAGACAACCTGGGCACCTATAACGCAAGACGTCGGGAAGCGGCCATATGCCTGCGGGAGAGTCAAGATCACACCCGGAATCTCCTCACCAGCGCAGAAAACATAACATAATCGCTCATATGGCTTATGGACTATATCCACCCTGCATTCATTAGCCATGAGGCATCACTAAGCGCGCGAACTTCCCTTATGATGTCATTTAGAGAGGTGTGTAAAAGTAAATTAACATTTACCATATTCATGATTAAGTAAATTATCATTTACCATCATTATTACCACTTCCATTCCATTTTCTTTCCATATATATGATTCATTTTATCTGACACCATAATCATTTACATTATTGTAAATACCTCATATTATACCCAAAGCCATACTTAATACATCTTACCATTGTAACCTCGATGAATAAATAACTTTCAATTTATTCTCCAAAGATTCGTTTGTGGTGTTATTGTAAACCATCAAGACTAACATAGCTATGTGGAGCTTCTAAAGTCTCCCAAATATATCACTACAACTCCTAGTTTCATAATAATCAACTAGAAGAAAAGAATGCCCTAATACCAAGTGGCATATCCCGGGAAAAGCCCCCACATAATGTATTTCTAATCTAGGACGGTTACCCCTCTCATCTAGGACTCTAAAACTCTAATTTTACTTCATTCAAGAAGGTTCCTAGTCCCTATTGAGGAGAATAAATCTTGGAAACAAAATAAAGTTTAAGGATGAAAAACAGGGGACTGGTCGACCGGTCCTGAGACCATGGTCGATCGCATCTCCAAACTTTGCCTAAAAAGAAAAACAGAAAGCTCAAATTGGAGGGGCCGATCGATCGGTCAGAGAACCGCGATCGACCGCGCACAATATTTATGCCTTCGTGAGAAATCAGTAAGCCCTCCCTCGAAGGCCCGGTTGACCGGTCCTGGGATCGCGATCGACCGGTCATAGCAGACCTATGGCTCTTTCTTTTTCCAAAAACGAAACCCAAGTGATGATTTAAAATTTCCCAAATCTCAAATCTCTTCCATTTTGAACTCAACCAACAACCTTTATCTACCCAAAGATTATCCTACATGATTTATAACCATTATAATTCACAATTTTTTTTTCCATCAAAACTAAGATTAGGGTTTAAATCCCATAAATTCCATTTTTGATCCATAAATGCAAATACACAACTATCATACAAATTATTCATCTTAAATCACATATTAGCAAGTAGAAAACTTGCCTTGGTGTAGGAATCTCAGATTTCTTTGTGTAGTAGCAACCCCAAATCTTCAATCTCCAATTTCTCTTCTTTCTCCACTTTTCTCCCAAGCTCTCTTCCTCTCTCTTTCTCTCCTTGTTTGGTAATACCCAATTAGGAAAAGAAATAAGTTGCAAGACAAAAATCGTGACTTAAGTCTAAATTCTCAAGTTAAATGGTTAAAACCATATTAAAATGACTTGCAAATACGCATTTAAGTCAAAACCAGGTAAAAGTGCCCGGAACCCAAAAATACAACATGACACTTATTTTGACTGTCTCGCACATTATGAGACTAACTACGGCCTCTAAAATGGCATTCAGAAATTTTATAATTTATGTCAAGTTCCGGTTTCATTTAAACCATAGTGTCATTTAAATCACATGACACTATAAAACATGCAACCGAATGATATTTACTTTCACATGTAGTAAATATGCAACACTCTAGTAAATATTAACTTTCAACTAATTAAATTAATATTTACTCCAGTTCCAACATTTTATATAATTACCTTATGCGGTGGATTAATATAAAATTAGCCTCCTAAAAGCGAGGGTTTTTACAATTTGTTAATGTAAACTTTTACGATAAACTCTTTTGAACATCTTTTTATTCTTTCAATATTCACTGTACATATTATCTTCACAATAAATATATATTATAATTTGTTCTGAGTTATTTTTCTACTTTTAATTCCAAAAATAAATATTTACCTTCACAATAAATATTTGCTTTAAGAAAATTTCTTCTTCTTTATTATTGTTTTCATAAATTTTTATAGTGGCGGCGACGACGCAGTGGTGATGGTGGTGCTAACAGTACTGTGTGATGGTGCCACAAATAGGTGGCATCTCAGCGCTACTAGTGATGGAAGGAGGCGGCGACACGGTGGTGGTGGTTATGGCAAAATAATGGTGGTGGTTGTGGTGATAGATGGAGACAAGACGACGGTGACAGTGGTGGCAATATCAGGTAAGAATGATAATGGTAGTAAATAAAATAACGAGTATTTCAATCTAATATAAGTCATGTATTAATAGAACTTATATAATGAAAAAACTGTCAAATGACACTAATATATAAGAACCCTCAATTACAAAGTAACAAGTGTTCCGATTTCAATACCTATTTACCCCCTATAATTTTGTGCACTCTTTTCTTTATGAAATTTACTATTCAAGTGTAAATACCATAAGTAGGTATCTTACTACCTTACTACTTGAATTGATTATTGTATGTTCTTTATAGAAAAAGGTATTAGATACTTTTGGAGTAACATTTAGAGTATATTTTATTGACATCAATTTCTTCTCCATGAAAGATACATATTTTAGTTCATGTTTTAATTTTAGTTCATGTATTAGATACTTTTAGGTCTTTTTTGACTTACCCCTTTGGCAAGAATAGTTGCTTTGACCTAACCTCTTGAAAGATGAAAAATTAGACATAGCCCCTTAGATTCTAATACCGTCCATTTTACATTTGAAAAACCTCACTAATAGTATTTTGACTCGTCCCTATATTTTATGGACAAAAATACCCTCTTCTTCATCTTCATCCCCAAGAACCCTAAACACCAACTACCACCCTCCACCCTCCACCCTTTCCAACAAAACAAAGTTTCTTTTTTCAAAAATTCATAAATTTTAGCGGATCAAAATACGATAGAAATTAGTCCATCAATTAAACTGGATCAACTTAAAATTTTTAATACCCCAATTCAGGCACCTCATTCTAGGTCCAGTGCACAAAATTTAAATTTTAAGAATCAACTTTCAAAACCATTTATAAACTAAAGAATAGGAAAAAGAAACATAAGTAATAATATGAAACATACATGATATTGTTTAGAACTTGCATTATTTGTTCTAAAATCCTTTTAATTTAAATGAGACTTTATAAATTGTAGCTTAAACACAGAAATTTCATAAACTTTGTGAATCAAAACCCTAAATGCTTGTAAAAAAATCCATGCTCACAGTATCCATTGATTCATATCCCACAAAAAGAAAATACACCTTTTTAATGTGTGCATTTTTTCCTTTCTAAACCCATACCCATTAATCAACAACCATTCAAAGAATCTGAAGCCTACAAGACCTACTAAAATATCTCAAGATAACCCAAAATGTGTTTGGTCTCAATTAATCAAACACGACAAACTATATATGACACCATAGTTAGATTAAATATAAAGGATTGTGTGTAACGTACGCGAGTAAAATACCTACATTAAACGTAAGGGTGAATAGGTTTGAAAGGATTATATGGTCAAGTTTTCGATATCAACAAATTTGCTTGTAAGTTTTTTAAACTCTTAACAAATGATTTAACAAATAACTTCCCAATTGTCTTTATTAGCTCACACAATAAAGAAATTAAGTGAATCTAGACGTGAAAAATAGATCTAACACACCTAATTTAATTTTAAGCACATTCTCTAGATATAAGTTAGATATAAGTGACATGTATGACCAAATATATGTAAATGAAAACAATCATACACAAGATAAGGTTTATGAGGAAAAATCCCCATCTAGCGGTAAAAAATCTCGATGCCCTCCACTTTTCAAATCTACTGGCAAAGATATTTTACACAAGGAAAGAAGATACCTCTCACACAAACACTCTCATGTAGTTACCTATGAATCTTGTAATTCCCCCCCATAGGTGCTGAAAATCCACAACAATCTCCATGTCGTGAATGAAGAAGTCCACTCTCTTCCTTGAAGTCAACGTCACACGTTAATTTTCCCAATAAATCAAAATACATCCAATTTTAGATCAAGGAGAAATAAATCAGAGTAATTCAGATTTAGAACGATGAATTGACATATGCTAGTGAATATTTAATAAAAAACACTCTAAATTCACTCACAAACACTTTGGATCAAGCCATATATCAAAATTTTGAAAATTTTATGATGAACAAGTGAAATTTGATTTAAATAAATATAAAAAGAGCTCTCAGATATGAAAATACGCTTAGAGAGGTTTTTCAATTATTAAAAATTCAGATCTTAACAAATGGGAGGGAAAATGACCTATTTATAGAGAATTTTCAAATCTGATCATGCCATGCACATTGTGCACTTTTTTTGTGAGCATGATTCCAACCTGTGCGGAATCTTAACCATGGTCGTGCTTATGGACACAATTTGGTGTCGCGCGAATGCCACCATGACCACGAGCTTAAAATAAGCCTTGTGAACGATTAAGGATGCATAAAGACTAAAAAGACTTAATATGTTCTGAAATCAAGACCAACTCCAAAAACTTTCTTCAAATGTCCTCTGAGACAGTTTTAAAACACCCGTTCCGTCAAATTTCAAAATCCTCACACATTTTAAAAAATGTCGTGCATGCGTGTGTGTTTAGCCATGATCAATTCACAATATCTAGTAAAAAAGATATACTCTTCAATTCCAATGTGAATGCATGTCAATAGAATGGTTCAATGAATGGATTGCAAGATTTTCAATCTTAAAAGGTTCATCTAACACAAATAAATGCGCCTCAATCATACGAACCAAGTCAATGTGACTTGAAAGACTCAACGACTCAAATGTTTTGTCATTGGAACTAGCCAATTTTATATTGATTACAAAAATTATATTTTCAATCTCTTCCTTTGGCTATTCCATGGCAAAATGCTCGAAGCCCAAAATGAGCTTGATTACCCCTACAAAACTCACAGCTCACTAGACATACAGTGAGAGTAGTATAAAGGTAATATACAAATAATTCATAAGGCCAATGACACATCAAAAGTCGATTCAGAACAATAGGATGGAGTTAAAATCATCAAAGCTATGCCTGAAATCATATGAAACAATAAAATGCATCACACTATCAAGAACATGTACAATGATAAACTCTCCCTATTTGGGAATCCTCCGATAAGAATAAGTGATATAGATGAGATAAAACATGTGAATAGCATGTGAACATGTGAAATATAGAAATAACATCATCTAATATCAAGATATTAAGTGAATTACAATGTAATAAAATTCTACATCTACATGACGTATCCCAAAATAAACAACTCCCCCTGTCATAGATATTTCTCCCCTTAATAAGTGAAAGTAAAAGTCACTCCCCCTTTTGAAACAATGGACAAATAAAGGAAATACATTTTTCTTCCCCTTGATCTTAAGTAATGTGAATAAACTGTTCTCCCCCTTTGACACAGTGAGAAGAAAAAAATTCTCCCTTTTTTGACATGAAAAAGTTAAAGAGAAGACATATCATCAACAACGAGTATAGCATAACAACAAGAAAAGTCATAGTATAAAAAGTAACAAGCAAAGAAAAAGCTAACAAAGCATGCGAATAACCATAAGTGTATCATGGGAATCGATAAATGAGCAAATACATGTGTATCACAATATGAATCTCACCATTAAACATTAGAAAATGAATGATATCTATCAAATAAGCATAAAAGTACGATATGAGATATACATAGAATTAAACTAGATAAATGATATCATATAACTAATAAAGGGTAGAAAAACATGGATATATGAAAGCATAATAAAAAAAGCTACGGATGATTACAAAGATAATCCGTAAAGCAACAAGATAATATCCATACAACCAACACGAACTATCCAAATAATTAAAACAACCATCAAAATATCTAAAGTACCAACAAAAAAGATCCAAAAACCATATATGACATAGAGATAACAAAAAAAATATCTAGTACTCATCAATATCAAATGTCAAGAAGAGAATCAACCAAGATCCTCAAGCTAGTAATAAGGTCTGTACATGGATCATGTGATATCAAAAATAAAATAAGAAAAAAGTCACGGTAGTAAAAAAGATATGTATCATGAAGTCTAAAGAGTAGCATGGTCAAACAATCAACAAAATCAACAACATCTCAAGCAATAGGATACAAACTCTCCCTAAAGCTATGCATGCAAGAAGAAAATCATGGAAATCATGACAATGAAGCTCATATGAAGCATGTGAAAACATAAGGAACATGATAGGAATAAAAGTATTATAACCACAAAAAGATATCATGGAATAATGTGACAAAGTCATATGATCAAGAACGGTGAACATACATGTAAAACAAAAACAATGATAAAGTACCAAGCACTAGTCAATCCAAACCCCAAAAAGTCATTAGAATCAAGAATAAATAGAAGAGACAAGGTGTATCAAAGATCAAACTAGTCAAGCTAGTAAGATGATAATAAGATAAGCATAAACTCAAATCACTATCTTAACCAAATCACATGGAGAATCAGTCTAAAGAATGATTAAGGTCTCATAGATCACTCAATATACCTAGGGCAAATAAGATAAAAAATGGTAGTCGACAACGATCCTAGAGAACATGTAAACCTATAAGAAAAACCAAACACCAGTCAAATGACCAAATATTCTCTATGAAAAGAATTTTATCACGGTACAAGCTCTAAGGAAGAAGGTACAATAAACCAAACTGAGAAAAGTGCCGAAATAAATTTACAATTTACACAGAAAACTGCTAAGAACGAAATAAAAATCTAGAACCAGAGCAGTGTGCTCACAGTAACAATCACAACCATGCAGACGATTCTTGTGCGAACGAACACAATATCAGCCATTTGAACAAAATAAGGAAAATGCTATAAATATCCAAAATTCTAGAAATTTCTAAAACCATCTCCTGAATCCCAACACTTTGAATCTTAGTAACATGAATGAATGCAAATGCATTAAAAATCATTCAATTTGACTTTAATAACATAAATTGGGATAAAAATGGAAAAATAGCATAAAATCACAACTCACACACACATATAGACAAATGGAAATACTAAATGTATAAGGTGTGATTGTGATTAGGCAACTTATGATAAATTGTTTTGACACAAAGATTTCATTTAAATCTTGACTAAAACTTGAATTAAAAGCACATTTAACTCAATTTCAATCAATTCAACATCAAAGGCATAAAATTTTTATCAAATCAATATTTTACAACTTTGTAATATACATCAATGTACCATTCATGTGACAAATATGAATACAAAATCTACATGAATACACATAATCAAATAATGTAAATATTATAAATGATTCTTAAAATACAATCATTCCATCAATATAGTTTTGATAAAAACTGGTAGTTTCAAGCCATTTACTCCATCAAGAATATGTTTATTAAAATCTTTTGAATGCCAACTAAATAAAAATTTTCATTTTTGAAAATCTATGCTCTATCTTGTTTTTCATGCAGGTTCAAGCTCTTATCTTATGGACCTTTTTCAACATGTTTTGACTTTTGCCATTAATTGGCTTTTCACATGCCTAGATTACACCTACCCCAAAATATTTGAATTTCCAAAATAAGTGTACTAACTCTAGTGGTATCCCTTATTAATGCTTTGAGAATGGTCTTTTTTTAACTCCGTCATAGTAAGAAACTACAAAATCTCACACATGGACTAACAAAACTTTTGAAAACTAATAAGCTCTAGGGATTTGATCATAATCAAGATAAGCACTAAAAGCAATATTCACATAAGCATAATCATACGCAACAAGTGATATGCATGTACTCAAATAATGTGAAATAAATACTATTATACCCAAAATATGTCAATTAATAGATAATAGACACATCTCATAGAAGCGCAAATACAATGAAGATATGCTCAAGTACTAGAAAAAAACCTTGGCCTGTAAATAAGGCCACGACCTTGTACGTAGCCAGGATGTGGACTATAACTCATTGGCCTTTATACACCCAAGACCACAATTTAGTACTAATGCATAAGACTACCTCAGAAGGCGACAACAGGTAGCTCACATGTCGCATCCCTTCAGGGATAGCCTAACCCCAAAAGTACAGGCCATGCATTGGACAACCAACTGTCCACTTTCTAAAAGGATTTCATATGATTAATATTTATCCCTAAGGCACGTGCACTGCACACTTGATGTCCTCACTAACTACAATATATAAAGGTGCTCACCTCTTCATTAGACACGTAACATTTGAGTAGCGAAGCTCTGCCCAACTCTCTCTAATTTCTCTCTACACTGGAGTCAACACTTCGATCATCTACTTAGGTGTCCCGAGTCACTAATAACCACGGCCTCTACCTATTATCACTACAAAGTCCTCAACTTCCACAACACATAACATGTATGTTTATACATTTAGCCCATTTCTCTATTCTTGTATGCCTCTTCGACTCCTAACTTGTACTGAACGTATATATCTAATGAGAATAAGGCACCACAGTGGACGTAGGCTTATTTTAATGATCGAACCACTTTAAATCTTGTGTTATCTCTTTTTATTCTCTTCTTTATAATTTAACTGTTGCATATACCTTTGACGATATGATTTACCTTGGTAAACCAATTTTAAACAACAACAATATGGCACCGTTTATGAGAACGGGGTGTTATACTAAATTTTCACAAATTGTGTCGATAATGCCTTATTTCATCCATAGGGACCCATGGATCTACAATCTATGGGTGAGATTTTGGTGCTTAGGCCCATATTTTCATTGAAAAACCTAGTTAGAGTCCCTTCATGTCTTCAAATCTAGTTTCCCAAGCCTATCTTAAGTTTTTTTTGCAGATCCATCTCCCTCAATGATGTTTCCATATATAAATCTTACTAAGCAGCTTGACACGCCATGACCTTATAAATATTGGGAACTAGGGATGAGCATATATCCTATTTTCTCTACACTTTTAGGCATTTTTCAATGTAATGACCTATAAATTAGGATTAGCACCCCCATGGTTTTTTAGTCTAATTCTTAAGTGTAAAATCACTCATGGGAAAAATTTAGGCTAGAATATGCATTATGCTCCTAGAGGTCCACGACCTTACATGTTGTCATGTTACAGGCCGTGACCTTTCGATTACAACTTAAATAAAATCTTCTATTTTTGGCATATTTATCATATTCGATTAATGAATTATTTTCTTTTAGATCGAAGATTCCACTAAATGCTTAAAACCCCCCATAACGTGTTTCATGACTTATGGGTACGATTGACTTGCATAAGGATAGGTTGTAGGATTAAAAATCGATGATTTTATGGGGAAAATCAAATGAGACTATTTCCTTAAGAATAGTTAAATCGCCTGAGATAGGTTGAGATTGTTTTATTAAATTTTTAGTTGTCGTTCCGTCTAAGTGTATATATTCAAAAAATTATCCACCAGGTGGAATCATCCCTGGAGGAAACTACGTTCTATCATATCAATTATTTTGGAAAAACTCCTTGTAAAGGACAAAAGCGATGGCCTTATCCCTTATTGGCTTGACAGGCCGCAGACTCTATGGAATAGGCCTCATCTCATTATCACTACTAGCTCAATATTTTATTCTTCTTATTTTATGACTCTTGAATTTCTCACTATGTCTAGTTCATTTAAGAGAAAATATTTTCTAAACAACTAACCATTTAAAGAGAGGCGTCATGGAAGGCTTCGCAGGACTAGGACATCAACAAGATGAAGACATGGCCCACTTGATGCGTGGCATCTACCATATTTATGGAGGTTAGGCCTCACTCTAGGAACATATCAATCTCCTCGGATAAAGAATTATTGTGCTTGAGTCTATGGCCTTCACTAATACATTGAAGGCCGAAGACACTGAAATCAAGATGGAGGCCGTGACCTCTAAGATGAAGGCTGCTGCAGAACTAGTGGAATGGGAAAAAAAAGCTCGATGATCGTCCAAAAAGGCCATATGAGTAGTTCACCCCTATAAACTGTGACCAAAAAACTATTTTAGATATAATAAAAGGAGAGAACCTCCTCTAATGGCCAGGGAAGTCGATATATCTTACTAATAGGAGAGAAAAAAGCAAGCTATGTGAGTTCAACAAAGATGACGACCACACAATCAATAAATGCCATAACCTAAAGAATGAGGTCAAAAGAATAGTTAGAGAAGGAATGCTACGATGATTTTCAAAGGCCGCAACCTTTAACTGAGCAACAATAAAGCCATGTCTTGAAATACATTTTGAGGGAGATTTTGCTATTTTCCTACTTTTGTTATTATAACACCACCATAACTTGTCCAAAAAATAAATTTTGTACTCCCTCAAGTTCACATTAATGAAAAGTTATAAATTTTATTTAATTCATTTGAAAATTCTTGCTCAATAGGTTTAATAAAAAAACCTAACAATAACTACACCTTAAGACAGTTATAAAGGCTATGAATCTTCAGATTACAAAAAATACCACGCATGTAGATAGAGAATGCCTATGAAAGGCTGTAGAGTCAGAGGTGAAAAAAATTCAGGAACAAGAAGACCGCTTCCAAGGAGGTAGAGATGCCCCTAAACCCTATGAATGATCGTGGAGGTTGAGATGTAGATCCATCTTCGATGCTAAAACCTAAGTTGTAAGAAATCAGACTTAGTCGGCACAGAGATCCCAATTGGCAAGAACTTCATGCTATTAATTTTGGCCAGATCCTCTAAAATTATGGTATCAAACTCATGGCTGACTCTGAAATATCATATCAAGCATAAGGGGGCTTGTAAAATATAACCTCAAAAGCCCGTGGGTGGAGGGATACTAAATATACCTCAGTAGCCTCAGGAGGATCCTATATTAAACCTAAATATACTTGTAAGATTTCAAGAGCTATAATATTGCGAAAGATGAAGACACCATCCTAACGTCCGCATCCACCAAAAGGCAACAAGCCATGCCTAAAGACTTTAGGGGCCACAAGTACCCTTGAGTTCTCAGAGTAATGTTCAAAAACCTTTGGATATGATAAGTTACTAAGTATGCAACCTCAACTGAGTTCAATACCATGTTTGGAAGCTTTGAACCACGAGGCCGTGACACCAATCAAGAAAATGTTCACCTCAGGAGAGGCCAAGGCTCTGGATATTATATAATAATCCTTGGAGGCCACTAGTACCCCAAAGTTCATGGAACATAACCTAAAGCCTATAGAAAACTTCAAATACTGTGTCCACAAGCAAGTCTAATAATAAAATAAAGTAAATACGTGGATGCCTATAGAGGTTTAGTTCAAATTTCTAGATAAGAAAATAAAGTAAGATAGGAAAGGCAAATCAGAAGTAATAAGGCTACGGAATTAAAAGCAGGTTTCATTCATCAAGAAAATTTTTAGTTATTCATTACAAAGAACACAAAAGCACAAGTTTTAACAAAATGGGACAACAATCTGCGGAAGCTATCAAAGGAGTTTCATCCTTTTCATTATCTTCATCTTTTTCCAAGCCTGACTCTGTCTCTTTGGCCTCCAAAGCAGCAACTATCGCAACCTCTTTCTTCTACCTTATTGATAGTTCTTTAGCCTCTTTAAGCTTCTCGATACAATAGATGTGCTTGGCATCATCAAACCTCTAGGAAAAATTGGTGTCCTTAGCCTCAGGAAAAGTTTCGGCAACTTTGTACCTCATCTCTTTATAGCTACGAATGTATGCCCTACTTTGGCCAACCCAAAAATATTTTGAAGTTCAAAACTTATCCACGACATCTTCACCAACATCCATCAAAGCTAAAAATGTTCACCAGCTAGTCTTTGAAAGGTCATAACGTGATTATCAATAATTTTATGCATGTTTATGGAGTGATTTTGAGACAATTGAGGTAAACTAGACCTCACGACCTGCAACTCTATCTTGGTTAGTCGTGGCCTACTTGGAAGCTTGAAGGTATTTTGCTTTAGATATTTTAATCTTCTACTCATCCTATTTGAAATTTTCCTAGCATTGGTTTTGGATTTTTTAGAAGCCTTCACCTTAACTGTCGCCTCAAGACTGGAAGTTTTAAAGGACGTAACCGTAAATTTCTTCCTAGCGTCAAATGATCCAGACTTGGATTTATCCACCTTATCCTTGTGTGTTTCTTTCACGGCGTTATTATCGACAAAAATGCCTTCATATGTTTCCCTTTAGATCATCACAACCTCGACATCCTGGAGAAATCAAATAAGCGGATAAGTCAATAAGTATAGATAAAGCTCAAAGTAAAAGGCCGTGAATAATTGTGCTCACCCTGAGAAGACAGTGAAGTTGATAGTTCTCTAAATCCTCATCATCTTCCTCAAATAAATGTTCAAGGTCGAAGGAGTTAGCAGTCTTTCTCATTACTGAGACAACGATGAACTCAGTGTCCCAGGGAGAATTTAGATCTTCTGGCCTGAGTTGACGTCGTAGCCTGAATGGCTTATTTACCATGGCAGTGGCCTTAACATTAATCGACATAGACGTCTACAGTGAGGAATCATTAAAGCCTATAAACATGAAGTATTCTAGCATTTGCTCTTTCCATAACACTTGGAGAAATTTCCACATCATCTACTGCAGCTGCGATATTATCAGCCTCTTGTAAGATTATACCTCTTTTTGCGACCTCATATAGTGTTTCAATAGTTGGAATGTCAACATTTTTATATGCGCCCTTTTTGTCTTATTGACCATTGTCTTCCTTGGGGCCTGATTGAGGCCATGGAAATTTTCCTCCAACACATCCAGTTGGGAAATAAGCAACTCTCTATCAATATCCTTCATAGAAGTACCTGCACGAGAATATTAGCAAATAAGGAAAAAGTTCACAAAAAGTTAGAAACTAGTCCGTGTCTTATGGCGTAGATATTTTACCTTCTGGTACTTGCCTCACAAGTGAAACGTGGGAAGTATAGTAGCCAAGTATATACAAGGCTGTTAGTGTGATCACGAAAATAAAGTTCTTCTTGTTGTCTGAAATAAGGACGGCAAAGTCTATCCTTTTCCTTTGACGTTCACTGAGAATAAAACCTGTACAAATTCAAAAATATAATTCAAATTAATTTTAATTCAACTAATAAATGCAATATCCACGACCTTCTTATGTAGATTGTTCTACCTTCTATAGGGAGCATCCCTAAGACCATAAAATTTTATGCTTCCTCTCTCTTTTAAACTCTATAAAGTGAGACTCTCACTTATCACCAGAAATAAAAAAATACTCACTCTTCCAGTTTTTGGCACTGGAAGGCCTCCCCTTCATGAGATACTTATTGGCTTGCCATATAGCTATATAATAATGCCAAAGATTTTATGCAGTATTCTACTTTGGCTTATAGAATCCAAAGAACTCTGCAGCCATAATGTCTCTATAAAAATTCTTCTTCAAGACCAATAAGGAGGCTAATATGGCCCTCCAACCATTGGTATTTGATATGCCCAAGTGTAGACTCATCTGGGCTTGGCTCATATTCTGCCTAACAGGCCGAGCAAAGCAAGCTTACAATAGGAAGTCCACACTTAACTATCTCAGCTTCGTCCATTATCTGAGGCTGAGACTATCTACCAATCAGGACTTCTTTCTTAACATATCTTCTGGTACACCAGGCAACCGATATCTCATCTTCGTTTGATGTCTACTAAGTTGAGACCGCACTCTCCAGATTATGTTTGAACAGAACCCTGCGGGTCTCATAATCGGTCGAGCCGAGACCCATCTGGATAATCTCTCTACCACGTGCAAGGCAAAGCTCCATCATCATTATATTACGTGGACAGGCAGTTACAATCGTATCATATGTGCACGTGGAAGGAATATTTTAACATCATGATCTACTTACATAGGTGACATGTGGATATTACTCATTAGTTAATGCAAACTAAACATTCCTGGTGCATGCATGAGGTGCACACTGTACCACCCCATCACTATATATACTTACCTCCTTCTACATTGAGAAGGATCCTTTATTCAAAACCCTGGAAAAAATCTATTGAAATTGCAGTGTAGAGAGAGAAAATTGAGTACATTGTAATCTAAGACCGTTAGAGTCTAGTTTGATAGTAAACATTCACTCACTTGCACAGTAGAGTAGGACTAGATAGGTTGAACCACTATATTATTATCTTTATTCTCCTTGCCTCACCTCTTGCTTCATTTGTATTTCTGTGATTTCACCATTATTACACACTTGAGGTTCTTCTAGGTTGAGCTCTTGCACAATTACTTTGTGGTACCATATTTGGCACCATTATTTTAGCACCGTCTATGGGAAGCGAGATGATCATCTTCTTCCTCACAGTTGCAGTTGCATCTCACCGGATTCTTAGATGGTGGTTTAACTCCACTTGTAGCTGGACTTAAACCACTATTGAAAGAGTTCTGGTTTGAGGTGATCAAGGTTCTATACAGCTCATTCAGCTCTCCCAGTATTCCTTTTACTCTTTCCATTCATCGGATTCCATGGCCTCAGATCTTTCATCAGGTGGTGGCCCTAGTTCCGGCTAAGCACCGCCACAAAGGTGGCGAACATTGTAGGATCACTACGCTCATTGGAAGCTAGTTAAGTTAAGATGCCGGAGCAGGTGGACACCTTTATCTAGAATTTCTTGGCCAGGCCCAATGGCACGACGAGGGAGATGATAACTCTAATCACCAGGGAGGGCGTACATCAGGCGACAGGGGGACTACCCCCCGCCCCACAGAAGGATGCACCACCACAATAGAGGCGAAGAGACGTTGCTGACCCCATACACCTACGCTTGGGGAGGCAAGGTCAAGAATATAATGACAATGAGTATGATAATAATGCAGAGTGCTGGGAACCATATGAAATTTTAGGAGATACTATGCACCCTATTTAATCTAGTAGGGGAAACACTGGAAGGCCGAGCTGAGAAGGATGATCTCGCCCTTTAGCATTTGATAGCCTCAACAAGGGGTCTTCTTTTAATAGGCTCGACCCCGCAAGTGATCTCCGAGATCGATTGTTCAGGTCTCGTAGCAGGGTAGGATCCAAGAAAAATTAAGAACTCATCCAACATCAGGCCGAGAGGTAAGGGGTCGGCAATAATGCTTCTCTAGTCTAGGGAGATAATTCCATTGATAATGTTGCTGAAAAACCATTGAACAACTCTATTAAGAGACTGGAGGAAAATATTGGAAATTTTCTAAAAAGTAAGACCCTTTGTAGAGGATATATATGGAAGGGTCGCTATTTATTGCCCGGATTGTGAGCTACCCTACCCCGGCTAAGTTTAAACCACAAGTGGTGACACCAAAATATGATGGGAGTATCAATATAGTGTACCATGTTAATATGTATTAATCTGTTGCAAACATCTTATCCATCTCTGACGAGATGAGATGGAGCATTCTCCAGCATCGTGACTGGTGATGCGCATGTCTTCTATACTTTTCTTCCCAGAAACTCAATATAGAATTTCAAGCAACTAGCCAAGAGGTTCATCCATAAGTTTTTTTTGGAGTAAAACCCCAAAAAAAGACCACCCACTTGTTGTATGTCAAACAAGGAAAAAATGAGACTCTGAGATACTACATAACCCACTTTAATATGGAGAAATTGGAGGTGGGAGACTATGATGAGAGTATTATAATGACTACTCTGATGGGAGGATTATAGAAAGGAAAGCTCTTGTAGAAGCTAGCTGAGGACCCTCCTACATCATTGGCACAACTCCAGGATATAGCCGAGAGAGTCACGAATGCCGAAGAGGCCATAACGACCAAATGTGAAGACGAAAATGGAGTTAGTGGGAGCAAGTCCCAAAAATTCAAAGGGAAATGAGATAAGAAGAGGTCAACAGATGATACATTCGCTGACTACACCCCATTAACTGCCACCCCAAAAATCATTCTAAATGAAATCAAGAATGATAGGTCCTTAAGATGGATGGAGAAGCTCAAAGCCCCTCCTCACAAGAGGGATAAAAGTAAATGGTGTGAATTCCACCAAGACTATGGCCATACCACTGATAGATGACTCGCACTGAAAGATGAAATAGAAAAAAATATGAAGCAAGGAAAGAAGAGAAATTATGTAGATAAAAATGGTTCAAGGGGTGGTTGAGACGACACCCAGAAGAGAAGAGATAACAGGTGTAAACTTGATGATCCAGTGAATAAGGATGACGATGATGATGAGGCCGACCCTCACCTCCCACCGAAGAAAACTGATCCCAAGGGTCGACTGTATTATATATCTCATGATGTGAAAATGATATGTGGAAGTCTGGCCGATCGTGGTAAAGAGAAAACTGATCGTAAAGCTCATGTTGCAGAAGCCAAAGCTCTTCTCAAGTCAGAGGTAGTCAATTAAACCGCTATTGATTCAATATCGAGAAAGAAAAATAAAGTCGATATGAACACGTTGGTGATTGGATTTTCAAGACTGGACTTTAAAGGGATTTTAAATCCTCATACTGACCCTCTAGTGAACACCACCAGATTACATGGGTATGATGTCCCTAGGATACGGGTTGATGGTGGAAATTCGATCAATTTAGTGTTTTCGGATTGTTTCATTGGCCTGGGATTAAGCAAGAAGAGGCTCGTCCTAGATCACCAACCCCTCATTAGCTTTAGTGGAGAGAAAGTACATCCTTTAGGAATTTACAAAATGGACGTCAGCATGGGAGAGACTTGGCCGAGATGTCTCATAAAGAAGCCTACAACATAATTATATAATGAGTATCCCTCAAAGAGTTTGAGGTCGTACCCTCAATAGTTCGTCAAATGATAAAATTCTCGACTCTTTATAGAGTAGGCGAAGTTCAAGGTGACCAGGTTGAGGCACGTGAATTCTACTTAAATTCGTTTTAGGAAGGAGAGGCATATAAGAGGGATAACACTACTTACAACATAGACACTCTCGACCCCAGAGACTAGACGAAGATGAAAAAGGGTGGAGCCGCCGAGGAGGTAGAATCCATTATCCTCAATGAGGACGAGCCAAAAAAAACCTTCCAAATCGGTAAGTCCCTGAAAAAAGAGATTGAAGAAGAGTTGATTAAATTACTTAGGAAGAGACAGAGCATTTTTGCTTGGAGTCACGAAGATATGTCAGGAATTAATTTAGAGGTCCTCTACCATAAATTGAATATAGCCGAGGGAGCTAAACTAATTAGACAAAGATGGAGGATCTACTCTAGGGAAAATTATGAATTTATAAGAGATGAGGTGAAGAAGTTGGACAAAGCTGACTTCATTAGAGAGGTTATCTACCCAGAGTCGTAAGCCAATGCATTCATTGTGCCAAATCCCATTGGCAAATGGAGAATGTGTGTCGAATTTATAGATCTGAATAAGGCATGCCCTAAAGATAGCTTTCCCCTGTTGAGAATAGATCAAATGGTTGATTCTATGACTAGAAATGAACTGATGAGTTTTATGGATGCCTACTGAGGCGAAAATAAGATGTTTATGGATATAGCCGACGCTAGAAAAACCTCATTCATCACGGACAAGGGTACATACTGCTATAAGGCAATGCCCTTCGGCTTTAAAAACGTCAGGGCTACATACCAGAGGCTAGTAAACAAAATGTTCATGGACCAGATACGTGAAACCATGGAGGTATATGTTGATGACATGATCACCAAGAGACTCAAGGCCGAAATACATGTGGCCGACCTGGAACACACTTTCAACACAAAGGACAAATATCAGATGAAGCTGAATCCCTCAAAGTGTGTATTTAGGGTCGGAGCAAGCAAGTTTTTAGGGTTTATTGTCAATCAATGGGGAATAGAGGCTGACCCAGAAATATCAAAGCCTTAGTGGAAATGAAGACTCATAAGATAATAAAAGACATCCAGAGGCTGACTGGATGGGTTACAACACTGAATAAGTTTGTATCCAGGGCTACATACAAGTGTCTTCCTTTCTTCAAGGTGTTGAAAAAGGCCTTTGAGTGGAATCAAGAGTGTGAGAGAGACTTTCAGGAGTTAAAGATCTACCTTAGCTCCTCACTCTTATTATCAAGGCTTTTCTAGGGGAAAATTTATATTTATACCTGGCCATATCTGAATCGGCCATCAGCGCAACAATTATAAGAAATGATGAGGGTCTCCAGATTTCAGTCTATTTCAACAACAAGGCTCTTCAAGGGGCCGACCAGAGGTATCCAATGCATCCAGAAAGATGAAACCCTACTTCCAGGCCCACAAAATGGTCGTCCTAATGGACTATCCTCTTAGACAGGTCATCCATAAACTCAAGAAATTGGGTAGGTTGATGGCCTGGTCCATAGAGTTGGGAGAATTTTACATCATCTATTAGTCGAGAACAACCATTAAGTGGCAGGCTCTAGCTCATTTATAGACGAGTTCACATGGGCCGATGCAAAGGAGATTGCGAATTCAGTAAATGAGCCAAAAGAGAAAATCCTATCCTAACTGAGGCCGAGACGAGTACGATCTGAATGACGGTGGACGAGAATGAAGAGGAAAAATTTATGTTCAGGAATGGAGCCTTAGAAGAAGACAATTTCTCTTAAAGAGGTACTGTGCGGAGCCTCTTTGTTGACGATTCTTTATATGAGGCAAGGAGTGAGGCCGACTTGATAATGTCGGCTCCAAACGGAACTGATATAGAGTATGCTTTGAGATTCAAATTCAAGGCATCGAATAATGAATTCGAGTACGAAGCCATCCTAGCAAGTCTTTCCCTCACTATGGCACTGAATGTCATCCAGTTGCTGGTTCATAATAACTCTAGGCTGGTAGTGAATCAAATCCTAGGAGTAAATGAAGAGAAGGATACGAGGATGGACATATACTTGGCTAGGGTAAAAATAGCATTGAAAAACTTTAGGGAGGTGAAATTAAAAAGTATCCCTTGCCTAGACATTGGACGAGTCGATGCACCGACCAAACTAACATCAACAACCAAGATAAAAATTAGAAGGTCAGTACTAGTGGAGATCCTACACCGATCGAGCATTGAATAAAAAGACAACACGATTGAGTTCTACTTAAACCTTGAGATAAAAGAATCTTTGATGGACCCTTTCATCTGATATGTAAAGGATGGTGAAATACCAGACTGAAAATTGGAAAGGAAAAAGATGAGGTATAAGGCAACTAAGTTCTCAGTCCTTGGGAATGTTTTATACAAGAAAGGATTCCTACTCCCTCTACTACAATGTGTTCATCCAACAGAGTTGGAATACATCCTGAAAGATATACATGAAGGTTACTGCTCTAATCATGTAGGAGGAATATCGTTGGCAAATAGAGTAGTCACACAGGAGTATTGGTGGTCGACCTTAGTCAGGGATGCGACTAGTTATGTGAAGAGATATGACAAATGTTAGAGATATGATAAAACCCCTCATCATCCGCATCAGCCTCTATCTTCTATTACCTCTCCCAGGACGTTTGCTATTTGGAGAATTAATTTGGTAGGACCGATGACCAGTGCAACTAGCAACTACAAGTATCTCATTGTGGCAATCGACTATTTCTCCAAATGGGTCAAGGTAGAAGACATGATAACTATCACTAAGACGAGGTCTTTCAAATTCATTTGGAGGAGCATTATTTGTAGATATAGTCTATCTCATACCCTGATCTCGGACAACAAAAAATATTTTAAAAACTCATATTTGGAGGCCTACTGTAAGAGGGTCGGCATTAAGCAATTTTATTCAGCTCCAGGCTGACCTTAAGCAAATGACCAAACATAGGTGACAAATAGAACCATATTGGACGGGATCACGGAAAAATTAGAAGACGCCAAAGGTCTTCGGACTGAAGAAGTGGATGCTGTCATGTGGGCCTAGAGGACGATATAGAGAACTCTGACAAGAGAGACCCATTTTATGTTTGCCTATGGCTCAGAGGCAGTGATCCTTACAGATATTGGCCTACCAAGTCACAGAGTTCAGACGTATAACCCAAAAGCTAACACTGAGGAACGACGGTTAGACTTAGACCTCATCAAAGAGAGAATTAAGGATGAAAAAAATTCGACAAGCTGCCTATCAGCAGAGGACTGCTAGATTCTCTAACAAAAGGGTGAAGGCTAGGCCATTAGCCATCGAAGACTTGGTTTTGAATAAATCTTGGCCAAATCCAAATAAGATTCACGCTAACTGGCATGGTCCCTACAAGGTTACAGAAGAAGTAGTTCCTATCACGTATTGGCTCGAGAATTTGAAGGGAAAGTCATTCTTCAATCCTTGGAATGCTGATCATCTAAAGAAATATTATTAATAGGACATTGTAAAAGTTTTCTTTTATCATTGTACGAGACATGTATCGAAAAAAGTAATGAATGAAAAATTGAAAGTGTTCTCTCCTATTCTTGTTATATGATTAATTTAAATTATATGTTTCAGCTCATTTTAAGCTATAGAACATCACTCATGTGGTGAATTAACATTAACTCACTCTCGATGACATGACAATCCGAACGGGGGTAACCTTGTACATGGATTCTTAATAACACCAAAAAGGGAGAGCAGTGTGGTAACATTATCTTTAATGGTGAAAAACACAAAGATTATCCCAATATCATTAATTTGGTGAAAACTCTCTCTCAATCGAGATGACAGTGTAGGACGAGACGTCACTCGTCCATACACTCTCAAAACGACACGAGGGGACTTATAAACACCATAACTTAGTGAATTCAAACTATGAAAATCATTTAATTATGTTTTATCTCAACATCATTAATTTGCTGAAAACTCTCTCGACCGAGACAATAGTATATGATGAGGCGTCACTCGTCCATACACTCTCAAAATGACTAGAGGGGACTTATTAACACCATAATTTGGTGAATTCATATTTAAAAATCATTTAAATATGGTCTGTCTCAACATCATTAATTTGGTGGAAAACTCTCTCGACCGAGACTACAGTGTAGGACGAGACGTCACTCGTCCATACACTCTTAAAACGGCGAGAGGGGACATGATTAAACATAATAATTTGGTGAATTAAAATTTCAAAAATCATTTACTTGGTTATACTCATCTCGTCCAAGGATGAGAAGAGATTTAAGAAGGATATAATTAACTTGGTGATCTTAGATTAAAAACCATTTCATTATGGTTACTTGTTAAACGTCATTAGTTTTTGTTTAACATACAATTAATACAAAGTCAAGATAAGAAAACATGACATAACAAGAGGAGATAACAAAAAGAAATAGTACATGCATTTTTCATTCAGAGATCTGACTAAATTCTTCCAACAAAAAAATGTTTAATAAGGTTACACACGTAAGGTTAAATCATCAGAATCCAAAAAACCAAAAACTATAATTTTTTAAGTGCTACATCAGATAAAGGGAATCATGACACAGGTGGCCTCCTTAATAGAGAGGAGGAATCCAAGATGATTATCTATCCTCGGCCTCCACTTGAGCTGAACCTTTAGCAACATAGTCTTTCTCACCTAAGACATTATCTTCATCTTGGACTTGGGTTGTCTCAACCTCATTATCCCTAGGCTCATTATCGCTTTCATCATTAGTAGTCTGTACCATCGATTTAGGTTGGGATGATCCCTCAATCTGGCCTAGAGAGGTCATAGCCAGGGGGTCAAAAAAGCTGAAGGCCTCAAGTTGCTGCGTCAAGTGAGAGATATCTGGGAACTTTAATCTCGTACAGCGACAATCCATTCTAGATCCTCTCTCCAAATACTTCATGCTGTATCCAAAAAACTCTTCTAAAGATTTAAAATCTTCCATAACTTTCTTCTAAGCATAATTGAGACCCTTATCAATGACAGTTTTAACCTTGTTATTAACCTCAGTTGTATGGTTCTCGTTCAAGGCCTTAATGGCTTCATCATGGGTAGAGTTCAGCTTGTCAATGGAACCTGTGTGTTGGTTCTATAGATTATCAATCTCGATTTTGTGCCCAACTTCCAACTCTAAGATCCTTTTCTTCAAACTCTTTTCATTTCTGATGGGGGAGCGAGCTTGTCGAATCTCGAGAAGTTTTTCCTTGACCCACTAGTGGATCTTTTGTAAACAGATATCAGATTGCATAAAGGATGAAACATCATTATGAGATAATAGTATAGTTTAAAATGGAAGGTTAAATGAAGGTATAAGAGTTTACCTGATTAACTTTGTGAAAGAAGAAATCATTTAAGCAGGAGACTTTTATAAATTCTAAGAAGTGAATGTCTGCCTCAGGAGTTATCAAAGTAAGATATTGAAAATCTTTTTTCCTATTTCCCATCAAGGAATCAGAGCTTAAATTAAGATTCTCAAGTCGAGCTGTAAGGGCATCCTTGAACAAGATTGGAATGGCTTGTGCCGACGTCATCTTGGATGAGGCTTCCTTGCGCTTCTTTTATTGTTGCTGGCTGGTGTGAAAATCCTCAGAGATGACCTTTGTCTTTTTAATTTCCTCGGCTTGACTGTGATTACTAACCGTGGACTTTTGGGTCTGAGGCTGGGATATAGATTTCTTCCCCAACTACTTCATAAAATTTAGAAGACTTGGAGCTTTTATTCTCCATACGGCCTTTGATGTATTGGGTGGTTGGTCTGCAACATATATACAAGGTCAATAATGAAGTCAAATTAAAGACAACACAATAGTTGATAAGAAAAATACTTATATAGTTCAGTTTGGGGGTCAACCCCAAACCTGTCTGCCCCAAGAAATAGGGGGTCATCAATTGCTCAAATTTTACAAGGCCCCCTATTTACCGTGTCTCCTAACTTTCTCCACATCATTGGTGGCATCAATGCTCAAGCTCGGATCTAATTTGGCCGACATAGGGGCCTTTACCCATCGCTTGGGAACTCTAGACTCAGAGGAACTACAGGAAACATCAGGGCCGAATTCTCAGGCCCCAGATATGAAAAAGTAGCGAGGCTTCTAATTATGGTTGGAAGTCTGAGTAATGAGTAAAACTTTCTTTGTGGGTTTCCTGGCTACTAGATGATAGTAGCCACGCTAAGTTTTGGGGATGAGAATGTATAACATACCTTGAAGATGCTAACTAGAAGGTCTTTATGATGAACCAACTTTCAGAGAGAAATGAGATAAGGAATAATCATCCATGCAATGGGTGAATGCAGAGCAGGGCCGAGACCTAGGCTTTCTATAATGGCTCGTACAGTTGGATGCATAAGTAGCCTGAAGCCAACCTTAAACATCTTCTTATAGATGCAAATATCTCCCTCTCGACCGCGTAAGGCTATCTTATCATTAGAAGGTACCCTCATGGTGACATACGGTGCTATACTATAGAGATGTCTCCTGACCAAAAGATTTACTTCAGTGGCTGTGCTGACATAAGACTCAGCACAAGAGGTGTGAAGTGTATCCTTGGATGCATCACCGTCGTCTTGATTTGCAATCAGGAAATTATTTGGAACACTTCGAGTAAAGTGATGATCTGGAATGGCTGATAACAGGACTGCCATAAGTGGGGGAGGAAACACAACCTCTACCCTCGAATCGTTTTTCTCAGAAATGATCTGTATGGAGGAGCCTGACTGATTAGAAGACTCAATTTGGTAGGAGGACGAGGATCTAAAATAGTCTTCAGCTTCTTCAGACCCATCGAAAGGGAGTCTTATTACCTCGTCGAAAGAATCCACACTCTCGACAGTGTGAGAAACGGATGGAATGTCGTATGTAGAGGCAGATGACTCAAACATTGTGCCACTATTTTTAATAACAGGAGGACGTACGACATCAAGGGGAATAAGGTAGATTGGATGAAGAGGAAAGGCCTCGACTTTATGCTTAGCTGCATCCTCAGCTTTGTACTTTCGTATATACCTTAAACACCTCTCCCTTAGGGTTGCAAATTCCTTAACTAATTTATATAAGGTCCTTAACATTCAAACAAATTTTTGGATTTACCAAGTTGACCATAAGATCAAAAAGGGGAAGTTTTGTCGTTTTCAAAATGTAGTCTCAAGAATAATATAAAGATGTGAGGACACAAGTCTCCGATTGAGTCTTAATATTGTGTTGGATCAATTCTGGACAAAAATGTTTGAGTCATAGGATAGTGTGCGTGTGTATCCTTAAAGCCTATGACATGTTAAAGTTAAAGACGTTGCGACCTACTTATCAAGAGATCATCATTGACGGTTTTCATGTGCCTCATTTCACGTCATCAACTTAGATCTAATCTCTCCTAAGGTATGAATACATTACATATATATATATATATATATATATATATAGGATCTTGGAACAATTTTATTGGGTGTAATTTTATTTTAATATAAAATTTATTTTCAGAAGGTTATTTAGAACTTTGAATAAAAAGTTTTTTGGGCTTAAAAGTGAAAAATGACATTCTAGCAGTTCGTTCGATATTATCGTTCGAACGAGTTTATCATTCGAACGAGAATATCGTTCGAACGAGTTTGCCAAATTTTTTTTCCCATTTCACCTCTGGAACATGGTTAGATGTTCGTTCGAACAAAAATCTCGTTGGAACGAGATTTCTGGGCGGGAAATTTTTTGGCAGTTTTAACCCATTTTCCCACTACTTTGTCCCACTATCTTATGACAGTTTAAAAGGCAACTTCGGGACAAACCTTTTTCAAGACTTTTTCAATCTACTTGAGAGCCTTTTGAGAGCCAATATTTCATAACAAAAGTCCCAGTTTTCATGTGTCAAAATTAATTAGAAATTCTCTTATACACATGTGTTTTCACCCATAAAATCGATTTATGTTTATTCCAAGTACCACATATATATATCTTGCTTGGAGAGTGTTTTGGCATCGGGTTCTACTCTACCGAATTGAAGAGTTTATTTGGGTTTACTTCTACATCCCATAAAGAAGAAGTTTATTGTTTTGCTGCGACATTGTCATACGGTAAAAGGCACTGTATGTGGTTGACGGTTATTCCCTAAAGCTTCATTGGTGGATTCCAAGGTTTAGGCGGATTTCGAGATTGTCGGCTAAACAGATGTAGTTGCAAGAAGACGCATCAGGGCTTGAAGGAGTCGAGTCGAGTGTAGTAAGTCATCTGTCTTGTAACTGTAATCCTGAACTTAGTGGACTTAAGGCTAGGGTCGTCCGAGGTTTTTTCCCGTTGTGGGTTTTTCCTCGTATATCGCGGCGTAATGGTTGTGAATTTATTTTATCTTGCAAATCACCTAGAACGCATGCTTAGGATTAAAAGATAAAATATGGTTTAATTCACAATCTTGTTTAAATTGGTGCTATAATTCAATTGGGGTACAATTTAAGTTAATTTAATTTAAGTCAGAAATTTAATTTGTTAAATCTGGTTTGTCCTAATTTGGTAATATTGAAAATATTGTGCAGGCAAATTTTAGAACTTGTGTTAAATTAATTTTGGGCTAAAAGTAAATTTCTCATAGTTAACTTCAAGCTCTATTTTTGTTTATGAGAAAATACAAAAATTGGTTTGTGTGAATTTTGTGTGCGTGTGAGTAGGGGTGTGCACGGGTCGGTTCGGTTCGGTTTTGGACCGCAATCCAAACCGAACCGATCGATTCGGTTTTGGAAAGGGTTAGACCGAAACCGAACCGACAATGAAAAAAACCGTCGGTTTCGGTTTATGTCGGTTTCGGTTCGGTTCGGTTTCGGTTCGGTTTTGGTTAGTTTTCGGTTTTGGTCGGTTGTTTTTGGGCGGTTTTCGATTTTGGCCCGTTTTTAAGGCCGGTTAATGGATTTTTCATATAAAAATATAAGTTTTTAAATATAAATATTAATATCGGTTCGGTTCGGTTCGGTTTTTTCCATGGCAAGACCGCCAACCGAACCGACATGGTCGGTTTTTTAATTCCTTAAACCGTAAACCGAACCGGGCTTAAAAAAACCGTCGGTTTCGGTTCGGTTCGGGCCAGTTCGGTTCGGTTTTCGGGCCGGTCGGTTTTTTTTCACACCCCTACGTGTGAGTGTTCCCCATAATTCACTTAGTTAGGTTGGATTTTATTTTATTTTTAAATAAAAATTTGTGTTTAATTTAATTTTTCATCTTTTTAAGAATAGAAAATCAATAAGTTTTTGAAAATTAAATTGTTGGGTTGCAACATCCTTATTCCGCATTTAAAGGAAATTGATTTTTAAAGTGAAAGATTTAAAAATTGGGGGTCATCATTTCCAACATAAGAACTAAACTGAAAACAGTGAGAACACCGTCGACGAAGGTGGCTGGAGAATCACAGGAATCTTTAACAGAGAGATTGAGGACCTAAAACACCTAACCCTAGGCAAGGAACACCACCCAATGCCTAAAAAACCTCGAAAACAGTAAGGGCTTAAATGCGACCAAACAAACTCACTAAAAAATAAACCGATTGCCGAAAAATAGAAATCCAGGAAGACCTTACTAATAGAAATGCACATCAAAAGGATCTTGGTAGAGAAGAGTTCCCTGGGTGAGAGAAAGCTCTTGGAAGACGAATTATCTTAGGAAAAGGACTGGATAATGCGAATCAAGAGACATCAATGGCGGTTTGCTGTGAAAGGCTTAGGCGGGAAATGGTTTGCACGAAGGAAAGAGAAAAGGATAAAATCTTGGTTTTTAAACCAAATGATGATTGAGCACATTTCCCAAAGAGGGTCATCATTTGGGCGCTAAACCCTAAGCACTTCAGTCGTCGTTTAGTCTTGGAGCAAACATTACCAAATGCAAATTATGACATGTGTCCTATCAATCCTGCCAGCCACCAATAAACTACCACGTGTTATTTTAGGGACCGTTATCAACTTAAATAGGACATTACAAGGATATCTCAGCCATCAGTCCGAGCATCTTATCAAACCACTCGTCTTCAGACACTCTTACCCTCAACCTCCTCCTAATAGTGGAGACTGAGGGATAAGGGGTAATTGATATGACTATGTGTAGCCTCGTCTGGGTCCATCTTATATTCGGCCCAACATACCTAGCAAAGCAAGCTAAGCATAGGGAGTTCACACTCAACTGTCTCGGCTTCGTCCATTATTTGAGGTCGATACCTTCTATCAATCAATACTTGTTTCTTGACATCTCGTCTGGTACACTAGAAAGCTGAGATCTCATCTCGGTCTAATATCTAATAATCCAAGACCGCACTCTCCAAATTATATTTGAACATGACCCTGTGGGTATCATACTCGATCGAGCCAAGACCCATCTGGACAACCTCTCTACCACGCGCAAGGCAGAGCTCCAGCATCATCATCCTACGTGGATAGGTAGTTACAACCATATCATATGTTCACATGCAAGGAATATATTGTCATCATCATCTACTTGCATAGGTGACAGGTGGCTATTACTCATTGGTTAATGCAAAATACACATTCCTAATGCATGCATGGGGTGCACACTGTTCCACCCCAGCACTATATATACTTACTTCCTTCTACCTTGAGAAGGATCCTTAACTCGATACCCTAGCATAACTCTATTGAAATTATAGTAGGGAGAGAGAAAGTTAAGTGTATTGTAATCTAAGGCCGTTAGAGCCTAGTTTGATAGTAAACATTCACTCACATGCACAGTATTTATCCTCTTATATTACTGTATTTATCCCCTTTACCTCACATCCTGCTTCATTTATATTGTTATGATTTCACCATTGTTGCACATTTGAGGTTCTTTTGGGTTGAGCCCTTACACAATTACTTGGTGGTACCATATTTGACTCCAAGAGGATCAACTTGGTCCAAGGCTAGATTCACCACCTTAAGGATTTTTCTCATAGGCACTAGGACTAGCAACCTAAGTCCAAGGAGGAAATAATATAGTGGAAACCAAACTCCATCATTAAGGACTGCAAAACATGCCATTTGGTTTGCGCAGGGAATAAAATATATGGTCCCCTCAGGAAAATCACATACTTTGACCAAAAGATCTAACTATTATTCGGTAATGATATAAGGACAATTTAAGGCCATGAGGTTCTTTTCTCTACTAGCGTAGTTTGAAGGCTCAACTTCAGTGTTCCTCCTCTCTGCAGTAGTTTGAACTTGTTCAGCAGTAGAGGCGGCCCCATCCATATTATTTACCTCAAATGATGTTTGATTAATTGTTGAACCAGAACCCTCCTCATGGCTTGCCCCTACAGTATCCATAGGTTCCCTATAGTTGGAGTCTATAAAATCAGTGTCAATACGAATCCAGGTTGGGTGATTTATAAGCTTACAAGGTACATGACTGTTTAATGGTTTTATATTCAACACTAAAGGAGGAGGAACATCAATGTTTCTCATACAAAAATCTTCCAAGAACTCCTAGGTATTCCAATGCATAAGGTCGCAACATGGATCTATAAAAGTAGAAAAAGTTTAATAGTTAAGGGGCCACGACCATAATGAACAAAGTACAAAGGAGATTAATGAGAAGTTTCATATATCACAACCTTACACAAAAAGGCCGCAACAATAGACACAAGTATAAACCCTAAAGCCAAAGGTAACATAGTCTTAAGTCCGTTAAAATATACACTTAAGTCTATGGACTTCTGTATTGAAGGTCCACACTTTAAGAGTGCAAGCCAAGTGTAGGCACACGTTGCGTCTGATTATGTCAAACCTCGGACTTTGGTTTAGGGCCACATTCAATTTAACAAATCCATAGTCTCCTATGAGTTAATGGTAAATATTTGTGGCTTATACTACCTAAATTACAAGACCACGATTATATTACAAAACCTAGAGAAGTTTTAAAAATTCGAGAGCCAAGGCAATAATAAGGTACGCATCATCTTTTGTCCAAATGATATTTTGGTCCCAGGTCACAACCAACAAGACAAGTCCACGACTAGGATAAAAAAACACTTATACTCTATATTTACTAATTTGGCAAGATCAAAGTGGAAAACACCTAGCGTTTGGACCAAGAACACTCCACGGACAACAAATTCGTGTTTTTGACCCCAAACCAATTCGAAATCCTAAAAAAATGCTAACAATGCCAAATTTTAGCCCCAAATCATCCAATCTAACCCTATAAATCATCCATAATGAGAAATCAATACAAAAATTTTAAAAACCAACATTCCATCTCGAATCATTAAAAACCCAATGAGGTTCTACCAAAACACGAACCCAAAAAGAGAAAAAAAACCTTAGTTTCTATGAGTTTGATGATTTTGGCACATATTCTAGGGGCTATTTGTAAGATTAAAGCATGGAAATGAAGCAAGAACAAATGTAAGGTAATATATGAAGAAATTTCAAAAAGAAAGAGGCAAAAAACAACATGGATCAAAGAAAAGTCTTGGTAAAAATATCATTGGAGTTCAACGGGAAATCGTCTTGCACACCAAAAAATTGCCAATAATGTTTTTTTTCTCAAGTGTGGAAAAGGTGAATGAGGCCACAACCTCAACCCATTTTTATAAAGGTTTACAAAATTCAAACTTCACAGAGTTTGAAATGCATGAGCAGTATGCCATGTCATAATCAAGACCTTATCTATAAAGCTTCAAAACCTTAAACTCTCTATCTCAAGAAATATCTTTGTGCCAAGACAACGTTTCGTGGATATGAAAAAAGTTCCAATGCTAAATCGCTTACCTTTTAGAACTAAGGATTAGGGGATCCTATTATACCCTAAATATGTAAACGACATGGAAGCCCATGCAAATACAATGAAGATATGCTCAAGTATTGGCAAAAGGCCTCAGCCTAGAAATAAGGCCACGACCTGGTACCTAACCAGACCATAGACTATAACTCATTTGGCCTTTATACACGCAGGACCAGGGCTTTATACTGATATATAAGACTACCTCGGAAGGCCACGATCGGGTACCTCATAGGCCACGGCCTCTCAGACATAGCCTAACCCCAGAATTACACGATGCGAACCCTGACACGTTAATAATGGACTGCCTACTGTCCATCTTCTAGAAATATTACGTTTAATCAATACTTATCCATAAGGCACATGCACTGAGCAGGTGATGCCCTCACTGCCTATTATATATAGAGGTGCTCACCTCCTAATTGGAAAAGCAACATCAGAGTAGTGAAGCTCTCCCCAACTCTCTCTAACTTCTCTCTACATCGAAGTCCACAATCTAGTCATCTGCTCAAATGACCTAAGTTACCAATAACCACAGCTCTATTTGTTATCACTAGAGAGTCCATAGCTTCCACAACACATAATGTGTATGTTTATACGTTTAGCGTACTTTTCTCTTCTTGAATGCCTCTTAGGCTCCCAGCTTTTACTGAATGTTTATATCAAATGAGAATAAGGCACCACAATGGACGTATTCTTGGTTTACCAACCGGACCACTCTAAATGTCGTATTATCTCTTTTTTTATTATATTCTCTATATTTTGACTGTTGTGTATATATTTGACGGTATGATTTAATTTGGTAAACTAATTTTAAACAACAACAAATACCATAGACTTCGAAAAGTTAAATAATCATGAGTTATCAAATGAATTTTAGCCTAACATTTAAATGTATCAAATGGTTTAAAATTCACTTTTAATCATCATTCAAGTTAAATCGATCATCAAATCAATATGAATTAAAAAATTAACCACATTTCGCAAAAAGAATAAAATCTTTTTGGATGTTTGAACAAGAATGATGAATGTATTTATAAAATCATGTTTAGTAAGAAAAACATAGCATTTAAAGCAAATGCATGAAAAGTGCACATAGGCATGAAATCCTCACTAACATATGAAAAATGATACCAATTAAAATCAATTTAAATTCCCTCATCCACATTGATTTGTTTCCCTCAAATAAATAATGAACTAGGAATGGAAATCTACAAGCACCTAGTCATCCTAGAAAACTATCAACCTAGATAGTGATGGGTGTTTCATCCCGCGGGTCAATGGGATGAAAAAACTTTACCTCTTTCATCTCAATTTTCCTTTGATATCAATCTCTACCTTCTTTTGAGGACATCGATGTCAACCTTTATTCTAGGTACGTTCCTAGGCAAACCTCTACATACTCTAGGTATCCATCTGTCACCCTCGTAGGATTATTATGCCCAGTACTTGGAATTTGAGTATAAATTCTAGGTCTAGGATTATTACCTATAGCCTCGACTTTATTTTGCATAAATAAATTCAGCATTCTCGTCAACTCACCTACTTAACTTTTAAGTTCATCAATAGGATTTACACAAAAAAATTCTCTCTTATTGTCAATGAACCTATGTTTTCCTATATCAATTACCTATAAACTTGATTTGTATGGACTTATACCCTATAAAAATATATAATAGAAAACCTTACTTTTCACACTCTTCTTTACTACTTGAGGTCTCAAATAACCTATTTCAAGTTTCTTTCTTTTGAAGAAAAAGTAGTAAGTATGGTTTAATTTACCACAAAATGAACATTCATTACCACACAAGTGATCTGTCCTCTCAACTCTCCTACCACGCAAGTACGAAAGAACATTTGTTAACGATCTAGGCTTATCATCATAATGTCTAACAAATTTCTTCTTATCAAAGACATCTCCAGGAGTAAAATCCTCTTCACTTTCGAAACTCAAGGAACTAGAATCACATTTTCTTTTACTCCTTTTCAATTTATAACAAAAATATTTCAAATGCCCTTCCTTATAACAAGATGTATAACTGAATTATTTTGGATGATCCTTTTAAACTTTTTGATCAATCTCCTTTTTATTTTTCAATTAACATTTTCTTTTAATTTTTTTTCTTTTCCATCTTTCTTTAAAATAAAGAATCAGTTTCCTTTGAATTATATGATGAACACTCACTCGATGTGTCAACTGTAGAAGAAGATGACTTATTTTTTAAAATTTTAAATAAGTCAAATTCATTTTTGAAAAATTTAAAACTCTTTTCAAGTCCACTTTTAGAACCTTCAAAAATAAGAAGTTATTTCTTCACTTGTTCAAGTTCAAGAGTCAAATCATTTTTCTCTTGTTCTATTTTTTAAAATCAAAATTTGTTGAACTTATTAGTATCCTCAAATAAGAATTTTGAAATCTCAAAGCTTGGTTATGTCCTTTCAAAACACAAGTCAGTTCCAATAACTCACCCTTTTCTTTTTCAATCAATTTATACCTTTCACTAGTAAGTTAATTAGTCATTTTAAACTTTTTAAAAGATTTTTTTTTCTTGTTCATGGAGTTTGAATTGATTATCCATATTAACACTCAACCTTTTTAATTTGAGAAGTTGAGCCTTTAACACATAAACATTTTGACTCAACGATTTTCCATTTCTAATTTAATAACATTCATCAAATTCAACGTCAATAGACTTTGATTTCTCGAGAGAAAGAGAATTTTTATCTTTACTCTTATCCATTTTGGTTTTCAAATGTTTTATCCTAACAATAGTATCCAAAGTTATGGCACAATCAATGCTAGCTAAATTAGGACAAGAAAATTCCACCATAGTCAAAAAACAAGATCTACTCACAAACAAAGAAGATCAAAGTAATGAACACTACAAAACACATGAATAAAATAAGATCAACTCAAGCATGTTAATGCTATACAAATGAGAACCTTTCTATGATAATAATTAAAGGATTTTGTGTAATGTACATGAGTAAAACACCTACACTAAACCTAAAGGGGAGGGTGAATAGGTTTTAAAGCATTCCATGGTCAATTTTTAGATTTCAACAAATTTTCTTGTAATTTTGAAACTCTTAACACGTGATTTAATAAATAGCTTCTCAATTGTCTTGATTAACTCACACAACATAAAAATTATATGTATTTAGAGGTGAAAAGTAGATCTGATACTCCTAATTATATTTTAAGCAAATTCACCGGATACAAGTTAGACCTAAGTGATGTGTGTGATTAGATGTGTTTAAATGAATACAAACCATACAGAAGAATAGACTAGACAAGGTTAGGAAAAACCGTCACCTAGGGGTAAGAAACCTTGGCACACTCCAATATTCATTTCTATATGAAAAGATATTTTACACAAGGCAAGAAGATACCTCTTACATAATCACTCTCGTATAGTTATCTATGAACCTTGCAAAATTTAGAATGATCTCCACATCGTGAATGAAGAAGTCCACTCTCTTCCTTAAAGTCAACGCCACACTTCAATTTCACCAATAAATCAGAAAGCCTCCAATTTTAGAAAAGGAGAAATACATCATAACACTTTATATTTAGAATGATGAATTGACACATGCTAGCGAATATTTGATAAAAAACACATTCTAAATTAACTCACAAACTCTTTGGATCAAGTCATAGATCAAAGTTTTGAAAATTTTATGATGAACAGGTGAGATTTGATTTAAAGAGAGATAAAAGATCTCTCAAATATCAAAATATGCTCAGAGAGATTTTTCAATTATTGAAAATTCAGATTTTAACAAATGGGAGTGTAAGAGTAAAATTTATAGTTGCTCAGTTTATTTTTATTTGGCTTATCCTGTTACACCCCATTGCACCTTCATGATCGTTCTCACGTATTTGAAGAGAAGAATCATTGGTGATATTATCAAAGATTGAAGATCATTTGTCACAACTTTTCGCGAGAAGTGTTATGAAGTGGTTTGGTAAAGCTTCAAATGTTCAGGGGTCATTTTTAAATTAAGTTTATTTTACAAAACATCTTAATTTTTTTTAAAAGCTTTATTGCAACTTTCTAACTCGTTAGATCGAAATGGTGTGTCATTCGAACGAGTTGCGAAGGGTTGTTTGAACGAGGTTCCCATATTTGAATGATACATGAAGCGTTGCCTCTTTGGTCAGCTCTCGAATGTCATTCGAAGTATCGTTGGAAGTCATTCAAATGAGTTCGAGTGCATCGTTCGAACGAGATGGCATTTCGTTTGAACGAGTATGCATGATTTTATTTTTCAAAACAAATCTAATGCAATCTTTTATACCTATATCTTTGTAATAACGTTTTCGATAAAGATAGATATGGGTATGCATTTATTTCTAATCCTTTTTAGAGTTGTTTTTCTGATAAAACTCTACATTTTTCATCCAACCCCCTTGGATCTTTTAGCATCACTTTTTCAAACTAAGAACAACACAATCAAAGTTTCTAAACCCTTATATAGAAATTCTTTACTACTGATTTATGAAGTCGAGGCTCTATGGCTGAAGACGGCCAGGATTGCATATTCCAAAGGTTTATTAATGGATACTAAGGTAAGATTTGCTTTCTGTGAGCGGTGCTGGGCTGTATTATTTTCTATTGAAGATTTGAAAACTCTTATGTTTAATACTTAGTGGATCTTTAAGTAGTTTGTAAGTCATTATGTGCATGTCTTATCTTTAACAGTGTTGAATTAAAGGTTTTTCTTGAAAGGGATTTTTTCTCTATTTTTCTTCTTCCTATTTGGCTTGGAGATTTGGTTTGAATTTGATTTTACAAAATCGTGCATGTTCAGTTTAAACTAAATAGAGATAAAATTTGGTAAAATATGAATCTTTATATGTAACTTAATATACAGACCATCCATACAACCCATTGTCTTTCTCAAATTGTTATCAAAGCCAATTACACTAATTTATTGTGTGATATTAATTTTGAGATTATATGGATAATTTGCATAATAGGCTTCCTATTTTTTATGGGTAAAATTATGCATATTAGAAATCTTGAATGAGGTCGACAATGAATTTGATTGATGAGCGAGTCTGGCTTGTTTGTGAAAGAGGGTGGATACCACCCACTGTGACTAACGATAATGTCGTATGTCTTGAACCTATCAATAATTGGACAGAGGATGATTTAAATTAAATAATTTTAACTCCCGTGGCTTGAGGAAAATTTCTTCTGTAGTCACTCCTGTCAAATTTCGTCGAATTATAACCTGTACCACATCTAAGTAAGCATGGGATACCGTACAATTCACTCATCAAGGTACCAACATTGTGAAAGCTTCTATGCTACAAAATCTTACCACACAATTTGAAACCATTAATATGCTAGATACTGAGACTTTTTATGAATTTTATGCACGTTTATCTAATATAGTCAATTCTAGATTTAATTTGGGTGAGAGCATTCCCGAGATGAGAGCTGTGAAAAATATTTTTAGATCCTTGACGTCCCATTTTCTCCCTAAATTAATTTGTTGGAAATTTTAGATACTCTTAGGCTAGAAGAACTCATAGGAGACCTTTAAACTTATGAAATCGATATATATCCCCAAATTCAAAAGTCCAAGTAAAAAAGGAATTGCTTTGAAAGTCCAATCTAAAAAAAAGAGGAGGTTTCTTCTGACTCCGAATTTGATTTTGATCTTGATAATCTTACCCTTTTTGTAAAAAAGTTCAAAAAATTAGTCAAACTAAGAAAAGAAAATTCTTCTAAAGAAAATAAAGGTTTTGAGAAAGATAAATTTTTTAAGTCGGGCAAGAAAGGTTTTGAAACAGCAAGAGGAGAGTACTCTAAAAAAGACGAGGAGAGATGCTATGAGTGCGAGGCTAAGGATCACAAAGTCCATGAGTGTGCTATGAGGATAGAGAGACATGGTAAAGGCGAAGCCGCGTATAATGCCACTCTTAGCGACAATGATGTTATGTCTATGGATTCTGAGGATGAATCGCTATGTGGATGTAACTTCACCGCGTTCATAGCCAGTTATGTTGGTACATTGAGTACATATCATGCCGATGAGGACGTTTCTAAACATGATGACCTCGATAGTAAGTCTAGTCATTCCTAAAAGAGTGAGAAAGATGACGATTTGAGTGAGGGAGAAAGTTTACTTCGACGTGTCTACGACGAGCTTTATGCTGATTCCTTTAAAATGAAAAATAAAAATAAAAATTTAGTGCTTAGGGTGTTATCATTGGAGAAAGAGTTGTGATAGTCAAGAGAGAGCGAGACCTCTGTGAGATTTTTTTGGGAGATAGAGTTATTTTAGTGGAGAAGGAAAATGTTTACTTGACCAACAAAGTGTTTACTCTTACGAGATATCTTCAAGCTTCAATAGAGACTTGTGAGAAACTTAAAGTACTTGTATCCCAAATTGAGAAAGATCTGGAAAGTGCTCGGGAGGTCAAGGTTAATACAGAGGACACATCGAAGAAGGTTGGGAAAATATTCCTCCATCCTGATTTAGGTTTTAGGAAGAGGCACGGAGTAAGTTACGATGGTGCATCCACTTCTCATGCCACACCCGAACCGATTTCTAAGTTTGTGGTGGATCCATATGGGCCTCGACCTAACCCACCAAAAAGAGTTCAATCTAAATGAGATAACATAGTTATACCCAAACAAGTCTATGTTTTCACTAATTGAAAAAGAAAAGGTCACCTTAGGGATGCTACAAGTTGGGAGGAACTCAATGTACACATAATCTTGCGCTCTTAGAGAACAAGTTGAGTTCCTAATCACCACTTCTCAAAGCTTAATAGAAGAATTTCAAAGTATGTCTATGTCTTTTGATAATACATCTAACGCTACGACTGGAGCTAATGATAAGGGAAAATAAAAGGTTACCAACACTTGGGTACCTAATAATGAGACAAATCCCTTGTTGTTTAGTTTCTCTCAAGGTTCAAGATACTTCCCAGTGGTATTTTGAAAGTTGGTGCTCTAGGCATATGACTGGTGACAAGTCATATTTTACTGACCTTATGGATCGCAAGGAATGTAATGTCACCTTTGGAGATGGGAGTAGGTCTAGCATTTTAGGATGCGTTTGTGTTGAGATACCTGAATTTACTAAGATAAATAATATATTATACATCAAAGGGTTAAAAGCGAAATTAATTAGCATAAGTTAGCTTTGCGATGCAACCTTTGTGGTAAAGTTTGACCGATCTGACTGGAAAGTGTATGATCAATCTGGTGAACTATTACTAAAAGGAATGAGTATTGAAGATAATTGTTATAGAATCATTCTCAAATCCTGCTTTGCAATGCCACGACCTTCTCTATGGACCTTTGGCATCAATGACTAGGTCATGTGAACTTTGGAGATATTGAGAGATTAGTGAAGAAAGACCTAGTTCATGGCTTACCATCGCTTGAGAAACCAACTTCCTCTGTTAGTGGTCCTTACCAATAAGGAAAATAAATTCAAAGTCCCCATCAAAAGTCGAATACCATTACCACCCCTTGTGTGTTGGATTTAATACACATGGATCTTATGAGTCCTGCTCGTACGGAGGGCATTGATGGTAAGAGATACATACTTGTGATGATGTATGACTTTTAGAGATAATATACCATGGGATTTCTTAGAGAAATCTTCGATGCGGTCGAGTCCCTAACAACAAAGTATTGTGTCCTATAAAACCAACAAGGTGTCATTATTAATCAAATGTGTAATGATAATGACACTAAACTTAAAGAAGACGAAGTGGATAGATATTATGATGAAGTGGGAATCAAATACGAGTTTTCGTCCGTTCATACTCCTCAATAAAATGGGATAGTTGAGAGGAAGAACCAGATGATTCAAGATATGGATATATCCATGATTCCTGGGAGAAATGTGTCTAAACATTTTTGGGTAGAGGCGATTAATACGACATTCCATACGGTGAATATGATATATCTTAGTCCACATAAGTTACATATGCCACATGAGTTATGGATATGGAATAAACCTAACAAATGGTCTTTTTGAGTCTTTAAGAGTCCTTCCTACATTTTGAGATATATAGAGTACTTAGGAAAGTTCGACTCTCGAAGCCATGAGATGATATTTTTAGGATATTCATCGTCGAGTAGGGCTTATAGGGTGTCTAACCTTGAAATATCTAAGGTTATGAATCAATAAACTTCACTATTCGAGATGACAAGCCACCTACGTTAATTGATCCCAACCTCAAGTGTGAGAACGATGCGTGCCTCGGTGATGATCTCATCATTCCTCATACTTCTCGATGGACCTTGCGCTATATTTGGTGATCCCACACTATGTGTAAAGATTCACGCTCAACTTTAGAATGTGATTAACTACTTTTGCTACACCTCCTTAATAGATCCCAAGAATGTGAAACAAGCACTCAAGGATGATCAGTGGATATGAACTATGTAAGATGAGTTTCTTCAGTTTTATAAGAAAGATGTCTAGGAGTTAGTCCCTACCTACCGAGACAAATGTGATTGGTACCAAGTGGATTTACAAGAATAATATAGATGGGAATGGTACCATAGTTCACAGTAAGGCTAGGTTGGTCACTCAAGGATACACACAGATTGAGGATGTAGACTTTGACGAGACATTCGCTCCTGTTGCTAGACTTGAGTCCGCCCACATACTAATCGCCATATCATGTCATCTATAATTCAAGTTATACTAAATGGATATCAAGCGTGACTTACTTAGTGTAATTCTACAGGAGGAAGTGTACATAAAACAACCAAAGGGTTTCAAAGACCCAAATCTCCCACGACATGTCTTTTATCTTAAGAAGGCCTGGTTTGAAGCAAACACCTCGTACTTTGTAGTAAAGGCTCACTTCTTATCTCTTAGCTAGTGTTTTTAAGAGAGAGGGAGTGGATAAGAATTTATTTATGAGAAAAGAGCGTGGTGCTATATTGGTTGCCCAAGTCTATGTGAACGACAGAATATTTGGATCCAAGTGTTCCTAACATGCTCACACCTTTGAGGAGGAAATGAAGAGTGAGTGTAAGATGAGCATCGTTGGTGACCATATGTTCTTCTTAGGTCTCCAAAGGCGTCAACTTGAGGATGGGATATTAATATCTCAATCCAAATATGCTAGGGACATAGTTAAGAAGTTCGGTTTATACACTACGCACTCGCGCACCCCCATGAGCACATTGACTAAACTTAACAAATACACTTTAGTCAAGGGTGTAGAGTAAACCCTTTATATGATAATACTACGTAGTCTTGTCTACTTGATCTCTGTCGTCCATACATCGACTTTATCATTGGAGTTTGCGTGCATTACCAAGCGTCCCCGAAAGAGTCTCACTTGCTTGTACTTAAACGTATCATCAAATATGTGAGTGAAACTCTTTCATTCGGTATTTGTTATTCCCTTGATACCGATGACTGTTGTTTTGCCTATTAGGATGTCTATTGGGTTGGGGATGATTATGATTGTAGGAGCACCTCGGGTGGGTGTTTTTACTTTGGGAGTGGTCTTGTATTTTTGTTGAGAAAAAAGAAAAACTCCATATCTTTGTCCACGACGGAGGCTGAGTACAATGCTGTCGCGAATTGTTGCACACAATTCTTATGGATGAAGAAATGTCGGAAGATTATAAGAATAACCAAGATACAATGATTATTTCATGTGGTAATATGAGTGCTATTAATATATCTCATAATTCGGTCCAACATTATCGCACGAAGCATATGAGGATACGTGAGCATTTCATTCGTGATCTCATTGAGGAGAAGGTCATGTCCTTGAGCTTTGTGAGCACCGAACGTCAATTAGTCAATATTTTCATGAAACCTTTAGATGCCCTTAGATTTGAGAATCTTAGTAAGTCTTTAGGTATCAGTTCCATTGATTGAGTTCGGGTAGTTTATCTAGTGTAGGGTGATTATCATGTTCACATTATTTGTCTGTATTGGTAAATTGATTTCTATGTTTATATAAGCTTTTATTTAAAAAAATCTCAAAAAATTAAAAAATAATTTCATTTTTAAGAAAAAGTTTGAAAAAATCTGAAAATATTTTATGCTTTTTCATAAAATTTTTGAAAAAGACAAAAATATTTGTGTATTTTGTTTTCCACCATATATGGACGTGCTATTAAGATGTTCTTATCATAGCTTCATTCCATCCATTCATGTGACGTTTTCATGGTATTGTGATACATGGCTTTGCTTCTTTAGTGTGCTTGATAATGCAGGGATAACATTTCATTTTTCAGTGATGATTACTTTGTTTATGCTAGACTCTTTATTGCCTTTATTGCACCCGTACCCGAAATTTTTAAATACCATACCTTCTAATCATATGTCAAATACGGTGTTCTTATCTTAATAGTGAGATAAATGTACTAGAGATAAATTGTGCTTGTAAGAACCATTGATTGGATTTCGTTCTCTCAAAAAAATTGTTATGTTAAGCAATGGAAAGGGGCTATGAAAGAGAAAAATTATCTTTACGTTAAAAGCCACCATTTGTAAAAAGTGTCTAAAAGATTAACGACACACAAAGACAGAAGCGACAATGCCTATTTATTTTTATTGATGCTTCGTTAATGCTGAGCATTATAATATCTTAAAAATTTTGAGAGGGAATTATTAAATATGTGAGGTTTTGAGGGTGTTATAAAATAGAAGATCAATGGGTTTGTAAAATGGACTCTCTTGAAAAGCATTAATAGTATGGCATAATTATTTTCAGAAGCATTTAAATTCATGACATGTTGCATAAGTCGAGTTGATTTCATTTAAGTTCAATATTCTTACACCTAAGGTTGAAATTGAGTTCTTTCTTTTAAAAGTATCTCATTGACATTGTGCGCCTATGTTATGAATGCCTTTTCATGGAAAATGTTCACACCATTCTTCTTTCACGATTCAGATATTTAAGTGTTATTCCATGATGTGATGTATTTTGTACTTACAATTTATATACATATACTTTTTATACTTGAAAAATTGAAAAAATAGCTAGTAGAAATCCTTTTGGAAATTCATTACATGTGCTTAATTGCTTATTTTTTTTATGTTGTTTCTTTTGGATTAATGTGATGCTAACGTTTCATGCGTAGTTTCTTACCTTTTTCTATTACGAATAAAAAGGGGGAGAATAATTTAAAGGGGAGTTTATTGTTTTTAAACTCGTATGCATAATGGTATTTCTTTTGTTTCATGTGTTTATGTCATTTCTCCTTGATGATGCTTTCATGGACCACATAATATGGAGACTTTTACATTTATGCATTTTCATTTCTTGGTTTTGGAGGACATTAGTTTTATTAGTCTTAGGGGTCAATTTTGGCTTTGGTTTGTGCTTTGTACCTGAATAGCCAAAGGGGGAGATTTGTAAAAGAAAAATTTATTATTGCTTAGTTTATTTTTATTTGTCTTATCTTGTTACACCCAATGCACCTTCATGACCGTTCTCATGTCTTTGAAGAGAAGAGTCGTTGGTGACAATAGAAAAGATTAAAGATCGTTTGTCACAACTTTACCAAAGAAGTGTTATGAGCTGGTTTGGTAAAGTTTAAAATGTTCAGGGATTATTTTTAAATATAATTTGTTTTATAAAATATTTTTTAAAAGATTTTTTGTAAAACTCGCTAACTCGTTAGAACAAAATGGCATGTCGTACGAAGGAGTTGTGAAGAATCATCAAAACGAGGTTCCCACGTTCGAACGAGATCTGAAGCTTTGCCTTTTTGGTCAGCTCTGGAATGTCGTTCGAAGTAGAGTTAGAAGACGTTTGAACAAGATCTACATCATTCAAATGCGATGGCAGTTCATTCGAACGAATGTGCATGTTTTTATTTTTTAAAAGAAATCCGATGCACTCTTTTATCCCTATCTCCTTGTAACAGGTTTTCCTATAAAAAGAGACATGGGTTTGAATTTATTTCTAGGTCTTCTTAGAGTTCTTTTGTGACAAAACTTTACATTTTTTTCATCCAAAACCTTTGGATCTTTTAGGATCACTTTTCCAAACCAACACAATCCAAAATTCTAAACCCTTAGAGATAAATTCTCTATTTCTGATATGTGAAATCAAGGCTATACGACTGAAGAAGACCGAAATTGTGTATTCTAAAGGCTGATCGGTGAATACCGAGGAAAGATCTGCTTACTGTGGGAGGTGTTGGACTGCATCATTTTTGGTGAAGATTCAAAGACTCTTGTGCATTATACTTGGTGGATCTCTAAATATTTTATAAGTTATTACGTGTCCGTCTTATCATTAACAGTGTTGAATTAAAGGTTTTTCTCTAAAAGGATGTATCATGTATTTCTTCTTCTTCCTATTTGGTTTGGAGATTTGGTTTAAATTTGACTTTATAAAATCTTGAATGCTCACTTTAAATTAAATCAAGATAAAATTTGATAAAAAGTTATTATTTTTGTGTGACCTAATATACAGACTATTTGATTAGCCCATTTGCTTTCTTAGGGAGGAAAAATGGCCTGCTTATAGAGAATTTTCAAATCTGATCCCACCGTGCCAGCGGTGCAGTTTTTCCTTGGGCACGATTCCATCTAGTTTGGAATCTTAACCATGGCCATGCATACGATCACAATTCATTTCCATGCGAAAGTTACCATGCACACGAGATGAAAATAAAGCTGTGCGAATGGTTAAAGCTTCACAAAGACCAAAAAGCCTTAACTTGTTCTTAAATCAAGACTAACCCCCCAAATTTTTTTCAAATGTATTCTAAGATAGTCGTAAAACAATTATTCCATCAAATTTGAATTTTTAATAAATGTTGTGAATGTGTGTTTCTTTAGCCAATATTAATTCCAATGTGAATGCATATTAACAAAAGTCTTTTCAATGAGTAACTTGCAAGATCTTCATTCCTCAAAGGTTCATTTAACACAAATGAACGCGCTACACTCATACGAATCAAGTCTATGTGGCTTCCCTGACTCAACGACTCACATGCTTTGTCACGGGAACTAGCCAACTTAATATTAATTACAAAAATTACATTTTTAAATCTCAAGCTTCAAGTGAATTCTTTTGCAAAAGCACTAGTTTTTTTGCAAAATATATGACATCGTAAATCTATATAAAACCATTGATATCTTCACAAAACGCCTGTTTAATTGGTTGTTGATGGAGGGTCGAGGGGTGTTTTTTTTTGTTCGCGATGGTAGAGGGTAACTACTGGTGTTTAGGGTTTTTTTATATGAAAATGAAGATGAAGAAAAGGGTGCTTTTGTCCAAAAAATATATGAGGTAAGTCAAAATACAAATTAGTGAGGTTTTTTAACGAAAAAATAACAGTGTTAGAATATAAGGGGGTTATGTATAATTTTTCTTCTTCTAGGGATTTAAGTAAAAAAATCCCTACATTATATGAAAACAATAGTTATAGATATAAAAAGTCCTCAATAGTTTAATCATTTTCATGAAAAACTACAAAGTAAGACCAAACCACTTATATTTTTTTTTCAACTCCTATTGCAACTTCTAATAAAAATGAATTATTATTCAATTATTTTGCCAACTTTCTAATCAAATGCAACCTTAGAGATAACAAATAGTGTTACAGGTTAAAAAAATCAAATTCAAAACCTTTAATTTGTGATGATTTTCACTAAGCAAAGCAGTAAATTCACACATAAACACCCACACACAAACTCTAATGTAGAACATAAACAAGTTTACAAGAAAACACCCTCAACCTTATATTATTGCTCAAAATTAGCAAATCTCGACCCCATTGATTAGTTCGATAAGTGTTCTCACAAAGAGTAGACATCCTTTGAAATTCCTGCATCATACATTGAGGCGTCTTGACTAAAAACTTCACTTGCTCTCGAAAATTGGACAAATTTCTATAATGAAGTGTGGGAGCATGTGTGGGAACACGTGTGGAGGCATGTGGGGTAACATGTGTGGGAACTCATGTGTGAGAAATTCTCCCTATCTTAAAATAAAACTCTCTAAGGTGACCTATTTGTTTGCAATGGGAACAAACATAAACAAGTTTAGGTCTACCATGGTTAAAATACCTAGGACGAGCTCTCCTTGGTGGGTTAGGTCCAGGACCATAAGGATCCATCATAAACTCGGGAACCGATTTGGGTATCGTATTCGAAGTGGATGCACCATCGTAACCTGACGCGGGACCAAGAAACATCTTTCTAACATTTTTAGACGTGTCCTTTAAAGTGATCTTGTCCTCTCGAGAACGCTCGAGATCTTTCTTGAGTGGGGAAACATGGGATTTTATATTTTTCACGAGGCTTCAATGAAGCTTCAAGATCTCTCATAAGACAAGCCACTTTATTGGGGAAATCTATCTTTACCTACCAACCACAATAAATAGCTCACACAAAGAAACTTTTAACTTTTTGAGTTGACTCATAGAGGCTTCACACTCTCTCGAAACTTTAAAATATTTTTCTAAAGCTAACGCCCTAAGGATTAGATTTTTATTTTGCTTTTGGTTTTAAAGGACTATTTGTAAAGTTCGGCGTAGGCGCGTTGATTGCCACTTTATCCCTCACTCAAATTCTCATCATTATCCAGACTCTCTCTGGAATAGTTCTACAAATCTTCGAGGCTATCACCTTTTGAAATTTCATCACTGGAATGGGACGTACTAGAAGTGCTAACGTGACTGGCCATGAATGCATATAAATTAGGTTCATGTGGTGGTTTATCCTCAGAATCCCCCGACTCGACATTACTATCGCTTAGAGTGACATTTTATGAAGCTTTTACTTTGCCCTATATCTTAAGACAAATGGGACATTGATGAGTTTTATTTCCTTTCCTCTCACATTCATAGAATCCTTCCCGTTCAACTTTCCTAGGGTACTTTTCTCTCACTCTCTATTGATCATTCTCAAAAACATTCTTGCCCGTATTTTTATTTTTCTTAAACTTGTTATTTTCTTTGGAAGAATTTTCTTTGTTAAATTTGAGATTTTTTTTGCAAACAAGGCAAGATAATCTAGAGAAAAATTGAACTCTGAGTTAGAGTTAAAAACCTTTTCTTTTTTCTTTGTTTTAAATTTTAAGGATATTCCTTCCTTTTTCGTAAGCTTGAAGGTCTCCTGCGAGTTCTTCTAACCTAAGAGTATTTAGGATTCCAAAAGAATTAAGGACAATAGCCCTAGCATTAAAACGGCATGGGAGAGACCTCAAAATTTTCTTAATTAATATTTTCTTAGGAATTTGCTTATGCATATTTTAACGTGAATTCATAATATCGGACAAACGTGCATAAAATTCATCAAAACTGTTAGACTCATTCATGTGTATGGTCTCAAATTGGTGAGATTCTGAAGCTTTCACAACATTGGTACCCTCATGAGTGAGTTGGATAATATCCCATGCTTCCTTAGACATGGTACACGTCATAATACGATGAAACTCGTCAGGAACGACGACACCAAAAATTTCACTTAAGCCTCAAGAGTTGAAATTACACCATTTGTAATCATCCTCAGTTCAAAAAGTGACTAGTTTGAGACTAATGACATTTTATTAGTCACAATGGATGGTGTCCACCCTCTTTTAATAACAATTCGAACTCACTCATTAATTGATTTCAGTATCGACCTCATTCAAGCTTTCCAATATGCATAGTTAGTCCCATAAAAAATGAATGCCCTATCTTATGAGTTTCTTGTAGGAACAAACTCTGATACCAATTTGAAATTAGGAGTAGGTCCAGGATATATGAATACTTCGTATAAGAGGTCATACACACACAAAATTACTTTTTGACCAAATTTTATCTTGATTAGGTTTACATGACCATGCAAGATAATTTCAAAACCAAAAACACATCCAAATTCCAAAACCAAAATGGGAAGAAGATAAGGGAAAATCCCTTTTAGGCAAAACCTATATTTTAGCACTCTGTTTGAACAAGACAGACATATACATGCTTATGAAATAACTTAGAGATCCACTAAGCTTATGTAGTATAGTATTCAAGTCTTCCATAGAAAATAACACAGCCCAACATCGTCGTATAGTAAGTAACTCTTGCCTTGCTATCCACTGACCATCCTTAAAAATCGTTACTCCTTTCTTCTTCAGTATTAGAGACTTAACTCTACGAAGTCATTGGTAGAGAGTCCAGTCTAAAGGGGATTTAATATGGGTGGTGTTCTTATAGAGTTATACAAAACTCAACAAATCATTCAGGGGATTTGATTTGAAAAAGAAAAGAATTTTTTAAAAAATAGGGTTATGATACTTTTAGGACAAGTATATAAAATCGATTCCTGCTAAAAGTTTGGATGAAAAAAATTCACAAGAGCATTTTGTATAGAGATCATGAATTTCGAGGTGGCGAAAATCATTTCAACGAAAACACTAGCTTCGTTCGAACAAAAACTTATTTCGTTCAAATGAACTCTAGTCCTGTTCGAATAAATAAGAGATCTCATTCGAACGTTCTTCGAATGAGCTTCTAACTGCTGGACCTCTATTTGACAAAGAAACTTCGTTGGATGGTCGTTTGAAGTTGTTTCTAACAAAATCAACTTTTCATTCAAATGAATATTACACCTCGTTCGAACAAAAAAAAAATCTCGTTCAAACAAAAAATAATTCTCATTTGAACGACTAAAAAACAAAAAAAAACATAAATCCAAAAAAAAATGTTTTTGAAAATTGTTTAAAATTTTTCCTCAAATAAATTTTAAAAACGTCCTTGAATAAATATGTTAAAATATAAATCAAAACCACATACCAATATGTCCTCGATCAACGTAACGACGATTTTAGTGCAATCGATCTTCGATTATCGCTCGGTCACTAACTTGTCTTCATTTTGAAGTTCTTGAGAAGTACATGATGATGCAGTTGTAATAAAATACTCCGAAAGAAATAAAAATGATGAGGAATTATAAATTTTTCTTTTACAAATCTCCCCCTTTGGCTATTCCGGTAGAAAACATAAATTGAAAATAAAACCCCTAAGACAAGTTCTACTAGTGCCCTCCCAAACCCAAAAAAGGAAAGAAACACGTGACTTTGTCTTCAACTTAATGTCTTCATTGTGTATCCCATGATATCATCAAGGCGGAAAGATCTACAAACAAGAAGCAAAAGAAATAATGTGACGCATTGGAGTTTAAAGAAATCATAAAAACTCCCCCTCGATATGTTCTCCCCCTTTTGTCTACAATAAATAAAGGGTTAGAAACTAATCCTGAAATGTTAGCATAAAAAAGAATCCAAATATGAAATATTATGGAAAAGAGTAAAATGAAGCACATGTGATAAAATTCCAAATAAGTAACCAACTATTTTTGAAAAAAAATCACTTTTTAGTAAATAAATATACAAATCTATAAAGCGTACACGGGTATAAAAAGTACATATTGATACAAGTGCAACCAAGCATACCATGGAATAACACATAAATATTTGAATAATGGATATGGAATGAAATTTTGTGAGCTTAAGCCATGAGAAAATCAATATAGACATACGAAATAAAGATGCATAAAGTTGATGAGATACTTCTAAAGAAAGAACTCAATTTCAACCTTAGGTGTAAGAATGTTGAACAAAGTGAAATTGACTTGACTTATGCAAAATTCCATGAATTTTAATGCTTCTCAAATCAATAACACCAAAATATTTACTATTTTTTCAGGAAGGTCGTTGGGCAAACTCATTGAATTTCAACTTATAATACCCTCAAAATCTCACATTTTTAAACATACATTATCAAATTTTTGAAGAAGTCATAATGCACATGTTAGTGAAGAATAAATGGAAGAAAATTAACCTTGGAACTTCTGTTTTATGTGTTGTTAATCTTTTAGTCTCTTGCCAATGGCTACCTTTAACGCATAGAAGATTTCTTCTTTCGTAGTCTCTTTCCATTGCTTTAAATAAAATAAAAAAATTCAGGTAAAAAATAGGGCAATGGTTCTTATAAGCACAATTTGTTCCTTGTACATTTGGTTAGTTATTAAATACTATTAAGATGAGAATACCGTATTTAACATATGACAAGAAAGTATAATGTTCAAAAAGTCCGTGCATGTATGCATTAAAGGTGATAGATAGTCTAGCATGAAGAAAGTAATCATCAAAGATCAACGATATGCTAACCATGCATTATTAAGCATACTAACAAAATGAAGCCATGTCTCATAACACCATGAATAATTCATAGGAATGGATGAAATTTAGTTATGAATCGAATAAGTCACAGGAATGGATGAAATTTAGTTGTGAATCGAACATCTTAAATACATATTCATATATGATGACAAACAAAATACAAAAATCTTTTTGAATTTTTAATTTTTATATCGATAAGTAAAATCTTTTTGAAATTTTCTCTAAAAGAAAAGAAAATATTTTTAGATTTTTCAAAGAATATAAACATAGAAATACAATCTAGTAATAGGGACAAACAATTTCAACAAGATAATAATCACCTTATACTAGAAACATGTCTTGAACTCAATTATTAGTTCAGGAGGTGTTCTTTCAAGGAGTAGACATCCTTTGAAATTCCTCTATCAAACATTGATACATCTTTACTAAAAACTCCAATTGTTCTTGAAAACTAGTAAAATTTATATAATGATGTGTGGGTGCATGTGTCGAAAAACGTGTGGGGGCATATAGGGAACATGTGTGGGAATGCATGTGTGAGAAACTCTCCCTGTCTTAAAACAAAACTCCCTAAGATAGCTTATTTGTTTGCATTGGGAACAAACATAGGCATGTTTGGGTCTACATTTGTTAAAACACCTAATACGATCTCTCGTTGGTGGGTTAGGTCGAGGACCATAAGGATCCATCACAAACTTGGGAACCGATTCGGGTACAGTATTAGAAGTGGGTGCACCATCGTAACCTATTCCTTTCCTCTCTTTAAAACCTAATGCGAGATTGAGAAACATCTTCCCAACCTTTTTATATGCATCTTCTAAAGTGACCTTGACCTATGAACATATTCTAGATCTTTCTCGAGTTGGAAAATATGTTCTTCAAGTTTCTCACGAGTCTCCAATGAAGCTTGAAGATCTCTCGTAAGACTAGATACTTTGTTGGTCAAATTGGTCTTTTTCTTACCAACCACAATAGGTTGCTCACACAAAGATGCTTTTAACTTGTCGAGTTGACTCACAGAGGCCTCACACTATCTCAAAATTTAAATTTTTTTCTAAAGCCAACATCCTAAGAGTCAAATTTTTATGTTGCTTCTTATGTTTAAAGGACTCTTTGTAAAGTTTCGCGTAGGCGTGAAGGCACTTTCTCCCTAGATCAAATTCATATAATCATCCTCACTCTCTATAAGGAATGGTTTGACAAATCATCAAGGTTATTACTTTTAGAAATGTCCTCACTAGTGTGAGACATACTAGAAGTACTAACGTGACTCTCCATGAGCACACATAAATTCAGTTCATGTGGTGATTTATCCTCGAAATCCATCGACTCGACATCACTATCGCTTAGAGTGGCATTGTATGAAGCTTTACCTTTTACCCTATCTCTTAAGCCTAGTGGGACATTCATGAGCTTTATGTCCTTTCCCTCATATTAATGGCATCTCTTCGATTCAATATTATTAGGGTACTCTCCTCTTACGCTGTTGAACATTGCTTGTATTTTTAATTTTCTTAAACCTTTTATTTTCTTTGGAAGAATTTTCTTTGTTAAATTTGAAAAAATTATTAAATATTTTTGCAAACAAGGCAAGATCATCAGCGAAAAATAAAACTCGGAGTCGGTGTTAAAAACCTTTTCTTTTTTCTTTGTTTTTACTTTTAAGTTTATTTATTCCTTTTTTCCTCTAGCTTCGGGGAACATATATAGTTCGTAAGTTTGAAGGTATCCGACGAGTTATTCTAGCCTAATAGTATGTAGTATTCCCAAAGAATTAAGGACAGTAACCTTAACATTAAAATGGGATGGAAGAGATATCAAAATTATCTTAACCACCCTCACCTTAGTAATTTGCTCACCCAGATTATAACATGAATTCATAGTATCAAATAAATGTGTATAGAATTCATCAAAAGTGTCAAACTCATTCATGCGTATGGTCTCAAATTGTATGGTGAGATTTTAAAGCTTTGAGGCTTTCATAGCATTGGTACCCTCCGAGTAAGTTGGAGGATATCCCATGATTCTTTAGACGTGGTACACATCATAATACGATAAAACTCGTTAGGAGTGACCGCACCAAAAATTGCACATAAGCATCGGGAGTTGAAATTACTCCATTTAAAATCATCCTCAATCCAATAAATGACTGGTTTGAGACTGCTGATATCATTGAAATAACCAAAGGACACTAAAGTGTCTAGTTATTAAAAACTCTTTTAGCTCTTTGAATAAAAACCTATGGTAGTTTATAAATTAAAACATTCACATACAAGTAAGAAAAACTATTGATGCTCGATATAAATACCCTTTAAGAATGAGATGAGAAAAAGTGGAGAATATATAATATTTATTCTCAAGGAAATTTCCTGTAATACCCCGTATTTTTATGCTATATTAATTTGGGGATTTATTAAATTTGATGTGAGTGATTTAATTAATAAAAATCTGGAAATTAATTATGTTATAATTATTAACGTGACGAGAGTTAGTAATTATGAAAAATTGTTGAATATTACTAATGAGAAAATTAATATATGATATTGATTATATCGAATGTCACGAGTGAATTAAATGACAATTTCGGAAATTTAAGTCGGGATATGCCCGTGTCACGTCGGGACTAATTTTGTTAAATAAAAAGTGAATATTTTATAAGTTGTTTGTATGGTCGTTTTGAGTGCGCCAACGCGTCCGAAAGGGTCGAAATAGTCAGAAAAGTGTACCCGGGGGTTTAGTTTGGGTCTCGGGGCGGTTTTAGGCCTAATTGGTACCCCGGGAGGGCAATTTAGTCATTTCACCTTTTTGGGTAATTTAACCCACGAAATTCAGCAACCTATATCAGCCAATTGGGTTAGTCAGCTAGGGTTAAAAAACAAAAACACAAGTGACGGCCATAGGAGAGGGAAGGAGGAAGCTCCAAGGCAATCCAAGGCCCCAAAAGTCACCGGTTTGCACCACAACCACCACCACCGCGTAGATCGCGCAACGGGCTACGCAACCACACCAAAATCATCTGGGAATCAGAATATCAAAAAAATCCCAAGCAATTATTTCTTGCGTATTTTCGTTGGTGCAATCTTCATATTAGTTTAGGAATGATTTGTGATGAAAACTATGGAAGAAAACCCAATTTATGATAGGAGAATTCATGTAGTATTGATTTATATGAAAATTCTGGAATTCTTGCCATGTAGAGGAATATAACCCACGAAATTTTGATGATATATTAGAAGGAAATTCTGGTAAAAACAGATTAGAACCATGATTAAGAAAAACTCTTGGGTTCTTGATGATTAGATGAGATTTTGGCTTAATTATCCATGTTTAATGTTAGATATGCACATGCTTTACGTTGAAAACATCTGGTATACTGATATAATGTTAGTAGTAGGATTTTTGGGACGTTTAGAATGAAAAAACATGGTTTTGGATGAAGAAAATTGGTAGAACCCGTAACTGCAATTCTGCAGATTTTCACAGACCTGTTTTATCGATCGATCGAGCCTAGAGCTTCGATCGATCGAGCCCCAAACCTCGATCGATCGACCCCTCCTGGCAGACTACTATTTCCCTTTGTAAATGATTTAAAAATTGAATTGTCGTGATATAATTCTTGGGTGTTCTTCATAAAATGTTTTGGGAGATAGGAAAGACCAGTAGAACATATGAATAAGTGTTGGGAACTTTATTATGAGTTGAGAATTTGGCTTTCGGGATAATTATATAATAAACGATGAAACTACATATTCCAAGTGAGAGATTACGGCGAATAGTTACGATAGTTAATAGAGGTATACCTACTGAATTTTCTACTTGGAAGGATAAAGTCCACGAGTATCACGAAATAAGTGAGAAAACCCTTCGAGTCAAGGTTAGAGATGAAACCTTATACGTAATACTAATAATGTGAAATTAAGGATAAATGTTGTAATTATGGGTGACGAGAGGAACCTATATTAATACGATAAAAGTGGTATAATTATATGATTGTGTGTACATATATTATATACATGTGGAAAACGTACCCGCGCTACTTGCTATCCCTCAGGTTACCGCGCTGGAACAGTCTTATCTCGATGGGACCTTTATGGGGGATATTGACTTGTACCATAGAAGATAGATATCCTTGGTACAGGCTATCGAATCGATAGTTCAGACGGTCCTAAGAGGCGTGGGGTATGTACTGACCTCTTAGAGACTTGAAATCTATGCTTCGCCTCAATCTTGTTTTGTGTATATATGTTGATACAGTTCGAGAGTGATTCCGAACTTGTATATCCCTTAGTGTGAGCGATACGGGGATTGGATTGCAGAGTATGCCTACACCATAGTTTGCATGTTGGTGCTGTTAGAATATATATATTATACGGGTGCTTAATATATATATCTGAATTTGGGAAATTTAAAATATTGCTGTGATATAGTAAGTGAGAAATAATTCTGGATTATAAATCGGAAATACTTGTTTGAAAAGTATAATGTGTCACTGGGAAACTTGTTAAATTAATAAAACTAAAACGAGAGTTGTGCTGTTAATTGGAAGTATCCTTTTAAACAATAAAATTGTTCGGTTTGAAATCTTATGAGTAAGCAAAGATAAACAAAAATTATTGGGAAGGTAGTATGATAAAATAATAAGATAACCCGTTGGGAAGGTTAGTACGATAGGCGTGCACATAGAAGAGGGGTGAGAATTTCTCAAGAGAGTGTCGTTCTAATATGTTGTTGCATTGGCCTGTATCAATTTAAATACTTGCTAAACGTATTTTAAATCAAACACACTTTCGGGCTCTGACCCGTTTCTCTCTCTCTCTCTCTCTCTTGTATATATATGTATGTGTTACAGGTGCCCAGCCACAGGGGCGTCTTGCTTAGGATCTCTTGGAAGGAATGCGCTGCAGCTTAGGTGGGAGTTGCAGGTCTCTTGATTAGACGACTTCGTTCATTCGGATCCACTCTTAGTATTTTCATTTATTTGAGCATGTGTAGCTCTTTCCATTATTCCATTATTATTGGGACATTTGTATTTCAGTTACTTCCAGTATTGTTACTATGGGTTTTATTCAGTTTGATTGTGTACTTTATATTTCGCATGTTGACATTCGATTGACGAATGTTTTAAATTTATTGGACTATGTTGCAAATATTTAATGTGGTGTGATTCTTACTTAGTTAATGTTGTTAATAATTAAATAAATCTTTTTCTGAAAATAAAATTTGGAAAGTTATGTATGAAAATGGTTTTGACACTTAGCTTAATTATTTAGGGTGTTAAATTGGAAAAATTACTTTTATCGACAGTGATGCTGAGAATGAACCAACTGTATACCATGATTTAATTTAATAAAGGAGTGATCGCCCGGTATTTAATTAGGCGGGGTGTCACAAATGGTATCAGAGCATCAGGTTCTAGTGCCGATAGGATCTGTACGGCTTATTTCGCTTTCAGCTTAACGTTATTGCTATAGAGCCCTATTTTAAGGATTGTTGTATTCTTGCTTGTACGTTTAAGTCTTCAGATATTTGAGATTTGATAATAACTGTAGACTAATAAACTTGTTCACGTTTCAGATGCCTCCGAGACGTGCTCCGAAAGATAGGCGTGCCCAGGACGAGCAGCCAGCAGCTCCGGCACCAGGCACAATGAACGCAAACGAAGTAGCCGCCATTGTTGCTCAGGCGGTGAATGCCACGATAGCGGTGATTCAGTAGGCTCCACCCCAGGTTCAGGTAGTGGCGCCAGTACCAGCACAGCTTCCATCTGTATGGGAGAGGGTTCGGGATGCTTTTCAGAAAGCGCATCCCCCTGAGTTCTCTGGTAGCTCCGATATTGTCACAGTTAGCCAATGGAAGAAAGACATCCAGCGGCATCTCCGTATGTATGAGTGCACTGACGTGCAAAAGCAGTTATTGGCTTCCTTTAAGCTGGTGGGAGCCGCATTGCAGTGGTGGGAGTCCACTACCACATTGGAGGAGAGGGACACGATCCCTATTCAGTTGTTCTGGGAGCGGTTTGACCGCAAGTATTTTCCACCCGCCGTTCAGACTGAGATGAGGCGGAGATTACTGAACCTGAAGCAGGAGAGTCTTACTGTAGCGGAGTATGAAGAAGAGTTCATAAGACTCCTCACCATTGTGCCAGATGAGGCACCTACTGAGAGCAAGAATATTATGCTGTTTGTCGACGGTTTAGCTTGGAGGATCCGTCAGCACCTTATTGGGAATTTATCTCTGAGTACTTTCACTCATGTACTCAATGTCGCGTTGTTACATTTCTAGGATCACCGCTTCCATCTGCAGGGAAGCAAGAGGGCAGGAGAGTCCAGCTAGCAGGGCAGGACGGGGGGTAATAGTGCCAGTGGGGCACCATCTCATGGACAGACTCGTCAGTACGAGCAGAGTTCCCATCAGGGGGACCCTGCTAAGCGATTTCATTCAGGTGATTCTAGGCAGGTATATGGGGGTTATAGGCGGGGCCAGCAGGGCCAGCCTAATCATCAGGGCCAGAAGGGCCAACACCGACAGCAGGGACAGCAGTAGGGCCAGCAGCGTGCTAATCAGGGCCAACAGGGCCAGTGACGGGGAGGTAACGGCCAGCAGGGTCGTGGTCAGCAGGGACAGAGGGGAGGTAATTTCAGAGGCCGATGTTTTGGGTGTGTTAAACATGGCCATAGGCGTCAGGATTGCTCGGAGGGCGATAGGGCCCCACAGCAGCAGGGAGCCCGTAATGAGCCACATAGGCCACTATTTCCACCTGCCCTCCCAGCTCCAGCCTAGGTGCCAGCCTTACCAGCCATTCCAGCAGCTCCAGTGTAGCAGGGGCAATTGCAGTATGGACGTGTCTATAACGTCCACCAGGCAGCAGCTCCACAGGCACCACCCGCGATTGAGGGTATGTTTCCTATCCATGGTACTATAGGTCGAGTTTTGTTTTATACGGGGGCAACACATTGCTTTATAGCTATGCATTTTACGAAGGCCTTAGGGTTGTTAGCCACAGCAGAGAGCACAGTGACGTGTGTGGACTCACCACTGGGGAGTGGGTCACTTATTTTCTTTATATGCCGGGGAGTGGGGGTAGAGATTGGTAGCTTGGTATTACCTGCAGACATGTTTGTCTTAGACATGCACGAGCATGATGTGATTATTGGTATGGATTGGATCGTAGCTTATAGAGTCATGATTGATTGCTTCGGTGGGAGCATTGTTTTTGCCATTCCGAGGCAAGAGATGTTTGTAGTGGCGATGCCTCGCCCAGAGGGAGGTTCGACCGCTCATTTGTATTACATAGAGGAGGATACCTCTAAGGAGGTTGTGATTCCCTTGGATTCGATCCCAGTTGTTAGGGAGTATTCTGATGTGTTTCAGGAGATACCAGGCCTACCCCCCAGTCGTAAGATAGACTTTGTCATAGATTTATTGCCAGATACGAGACCTATAGCACGCACACCGTACCGTATGGCTCCGGCAGAGATGCGAGAGCTACGAGATCGAATAGAGCAGTTGTTAGGTCAGGGCTTCATTCGTAGGAGTACCACACCTTGGGGCACTCCAGTCTTGTTTGTGAAGAAGAGAGATGGTTCACTGAGATTGTGTGTGGACTACCGGGAGTTGAACAAGGTCACGATACGGAATAAATATCCGTTGCCTCGAATCGACGATCTGTTCGACCAGCTGAGAGGAGCAACTTTCTTTTCGAAGATAGATCTGAGGTCGGGGTACCATCAGTTACGTATTAGGGAGCAGGATGTTTCGAAGACTGCTTTTTTGACGAGATATGGGTCTTATGAGTTCCGGGTGATGTCGTTCGGACTCACAAATGCTCCAGCCGTTTTCATGGACTTGATGAACCGAGTATTCAGAGAGTTCTTGGATCAGTTTGTCATCATCTTCATAGATGACATCTTGATATATTCACACTCCGAGGAGGAGCATGACGAGCACTTGAGGCAGGTTCTTCAGACTCTACGAGAGCATCAGCTGTATGCTAAGTACGAGAAGTGTGGATTCTGGTTGCGAGAGGTACAGTTCTTGGGCCATGTTGTTTTTGAGCAGGGGATAGCAGTTGACCCGAGTAAAGTATCGGCGGTGAGGGAGTGGGGACAGCCCATGACACCAACGGAAGTACGTAGTTTCTTGGGGTTAGCTGGTTACTACAGGAGATTCATTCGGGGATTCTCCAAAATAGCGGGTCCATTGACCAATCTGACTCGCAAGGGAGTACCATATGTTTAGGATGACGCTTGTCAGTTGGCTTTCGACGAGCTGAAAGATAAGCTTACTTCAGCTCCAGTCCTTGCATTACCGCAGCCGGGCATGGAGTACCTGGTTTACACCGATGCGTCCTTACGGGGACTTGGGGGAGTACTTCAGCAGTAAGAGAAGGATATAGCTTTTTCCTCTCGCAAGCTTAAGCCGCATGAGAAGAATTACCCCACCCACGACCTGGAGTTAGCAGTGGTCGTCTTTACATTGAGGATATGGAGGCACTACTTATTGGGTGAGAAATTTCGTTTGTTCACAGACCACAAGTCATTGCAGTACCTGTTCACTCAGCGAGAACTGAATATGCGCCAGTGCAGATGGCTAGAGTTTGTGAAGAACTACTAGTTCGATATACAGTATCATCCGGGAAAGGCCAACGTAGTTGCTGATGCGTTGATTCGTAGACCGGTAGACGAGGTAGCGGATGTATGGAAAGCAAAGTGGAAGGAGTTGGGTCACCAGGACGCAGTAGCACGTTCTTTCATATCCGTGATGTCAGTCACACCTGAGATTGTTACGAGGGTGATACAGGCACAGACCCGTTTTGCCAGGAGCAGATTGTGCGACTTCTAGCCGAGGGTGCTGAGTCCTATTCTGTTAGTTCTGATGGAGGTTTACGATTTAATGGGAGATTGGTGGTTCCAGAAGGAACAGAATTACGTCATGCAGTGATGACTCATTCCCATGGGTCCCGATTTACAGTACATCCGGGAGGCAATAAGATGTACCAGGATATGAGGCGACAATACTGGTGGAGTGGCACGAAGAAGGACATCGCCGAGTTTGTGTCCAAGTGTCCTACCTGCCAACTGGTGAAGGTGGACCACCAGAAACCGTCAGGATTGCTTAAGCCATTGGAAGTACCCGCGTGGAAGTGGGAGAGCATTTCCATGGATTTTATTATAGGGTTGCCTACATCACAGTGGGGCCACGATTCTATCTGGGTGATTGTAGACCGTTTGACCAAGGTGGCTCATTTTCTGCCGGTGCGGACAGATTACACCACGGGTCAGTATGCTCAGTTGTTCATTGCTGAGATTGTCAGACTACTCGGGGTGCCCCTAAATATTGTGTCAGATAGAGATAAGATTTTCGTGTCACGTTTTTGGGAAAGCTTTCAGGAGGCTATGGGTACTGAGTTGAGGCTGAGTTCAGCTTACCACCCACAGACAAATGGAAAGACAGAGCGTACTAATCAGATGTTAGAGGATATGCTACGCATGTGTGTTCTTGATTTTGGAGGAGGTTGGGAGCCACATCTTCCACTGGTAGAGTTTGCTTATAATAACTCTTATCAGTTCACGATTGGCATGGCTCCATTTGAGGCTTTGTACGGCAGGCCTTGTCGTTCTCCAACTTGTTGGCTCGAGGTGGGGGATAACAAGTTGCTAAGACCAGAGGTGATTCAGGAGACCTCCGCGAGGATTGAGATAATCAGGAGTCGCATTCGGATAGCCCAGGACAGGCAGAAGAGCTACGCCGATGCGAAACGGTTCTTCCGGGAGTTTAGTGTGGGGGACCAAGTGTTATTGCGTGTGTCTCCTATGAAGGGGGTGATGAGGTTCGGGAATAAGGGGAAGTTGGATCCGAGGTATGTGGTACCATTTCCCATCATCGAGAGGATTGGGTCGGTTGCTTACAGATTGGGACTGCCAGAACATTTACATCGCATCCACGATGTATTTCACATCTCGTCGTTAAGACGATACCTTCGGGATGATATGGCCCATACTCACATTGCGATAGATGAGATCGACTTACAGCCTGATAGCTCTTACGAGGAGAGACCAGTGGCTATCCTAGATTATAGTGAGAGTAGATTGAGGTCGAAGATAGTTCCACTTGTGTGGGTCCAGTGAGAGCATCATAATGTGGAGGAATCCACTTGGGAACGCGAGACAGATATGCGCGAGAGATATCCAGAGTTATTTTTACCAGGTATGCCTTATTTTCCGAATTTCGGGACGAAATTCCATTATTAGGGGGGAAGTATGTAATACCCCGTATTTTTATGCTATATTAATTTGGGGATTTATTAAATTTGATGTGAGTGATTTATTTAATAAAAATCCGGAAATTAATTATGTTATAATTTTTAACGTGACGAGAGTTAGTAATTATGAAAAATTGTTGAATATTACTAATGAGCAAAGTAATATATGATATTGATTATATTGAATGTCACGAGTGAATTAAATGACAATTTCGGAAATTTAAGTCGGGACGTGCCCGTGTCACGTCGGGACTAATTTTGTTAAATAAAAAGTGAATATTTTATAAGTTATGCGTATGGTCGTTTTGAGTGCGCCAACGCGTCCGGAAGGGTCGGAATAGTCAGAAAAGTGTACCTGGGGATTTAGTTTGGGTCTCGGGGCGGTTTTAGGCCTAATTGGTACCCCGGGAGGGAAATTTAGTCATTTCACCTTTTTGGGTAATTAAACCCACGAAATTCAGCAACCTATATCAGTCAATTGGGTTAGTCAGCTAGGGTTAGAAAACAAAAACACAAGTGACGGCCATAGGAGAGGGAAGGAGGAATCTCCGAGGCAATCCAAGGACCCAAAAGTCACCGGTTTGCACCATAACCACCACCACCGCGTAGATCGCACAACGGGCTACGCAACCACACCAAAATCATCTGCGAATCAGAATATCAAAAAAATCCCAAGCAAGTATTTCTTGCATATTTTCGTTGGTGCAATCTTCATATTAGTTTAGGAATGATCTGTGATGAAAACTATGGAAGAAAACCCAATTTATAATAGGAGAATTCATGTAGTATTGATTTATATGAAAATTCTGGAATTCTTGCCATGTAGAGGAATATAACCCACGAAATTTTGATGATATATTAGAAGGAAATTCTGGTAAAAACATATTAGAACCATGATTAAGAAAAACTCTAGGGTTCTTGATGATTAGATGAGATTTTGGCTTAATTATCGATGTTTAATGTTAGATATGCACATGCTTTACGTTTAAAACATCTGGTATACTGATATAATGTTAGTAGTAGGATTTTTGGGACGTTTAGAATGGAAAAACATGGTTTTGGATGAAGAAAATTGGTAGAACCCGTAACTGCAATTCTGCAAATTTTCACAGACATGTTTGATCGATCGATCGAGCCTAGAGCTTCGATCGATCGAGCCCCAAACCTCGATCGATCGACCCCTCCTGGAAGACTACTATTTCCCTTTGTAAATGATTTAAAAATTGAATTGTCGTGATATAATTCTTGGGTGTTCTTCATAAAATGTTTTGGGAGATAGTAAAGACCAGTAGAACATATGAATAAGTGTTGGGAACTTTATTATGAGTTGAGAATTTGGCTTTCGGGATAATTATATAATAAACGATGAAACTACATATTCCAAGTGAGAGATTACGGTGAATAGTTACGATAGTGAATAGAGGTATACCTACTGAATTTTCTACTTGGAAGGATAAAGTCCACGAGTATCACGAAATAAGTGAGAAAACCCTTCGAGTTAAGGTTAGAGATGAAACCTTATACGTAATACTAATAATGTGAAATTAAGGATAAATGTTGTAATTATGGGTGACGAGAGGAACCTATATTAATACGATAAAAGTGGTATAATTATATGATTGTGTGTACATATATTATATACATGTGAAAAATATACCCGCGCTACTTGCTATACCTGAGGTTACCGCGTTGGGACAGTCTTATCCCGATGGGACCTTTATGGAGGATATTGACTTGTACCCTAGAAGATAGATATCCTTGGTACAGGTTATCGAATCAATAGTTCAGACGGTCCTAAGAGGCATGGGGTATGTACTGACCTCTTAGAGACTTGGAATCTATGCTTCGCCTCAATCTTGTTTTGTGTATATATGTTGATACAGTTCGAGAGTGATTCCGAACTTGTATATCCCTTAGTGTGAGCGATACGGGGATTGGATTGCAGAGTATGCCTACACCATAGTTTGCATGTTGGTGCTGTTAGAATATATATATTATACGGGTGCTTAATATATATATCTGAATTTGGGAAATTTAAAATATTGCTATGATATAGTAAGTGAGAAATAATTCTGGATTATAAATCGAAAATACTTGTTTGAAAAGTATAATGTGTCACTGGGAAACTTGTTAAATTAATAAAACTAAAACGAGAGTTGTGCTGTTAATTGGAAGTATCCTTTTAAACAATGAAATTGTTCGGTTTGAAATCTTAAGAGTAAGCTAAGATAAGCAAAAATTATTGGGAAGGTAGTATGATAAAATAATAAGATAACCCGTTGGGAAGTTTAGTATGATAGGCGTGCACATAGAAGAGGGGTGAGAATTTCTCAAGAGAGTGCCGTTCTAATATGTTGTTGCATTGGCCTGTATCAATTTAAATACTTGCTAAACGTATTTTAAATCAAACACACTTTCGGGCTCTGACCCATTTTTCTCTCTCTCTCTCTCTCTTATATATATATGTATGTGTTACAGGTGCCCAGCCACAGGGGCGTCTTGCTTAGGATCTCTTGGAAGGAACGCGTTGCAGCTTAGGTGGGAGTTGCAGGTCTCTTGATTAGACGACTTCGTTCATTTGGATCCACTCTTAGTATTTTCATTTAGTTGAGCATGTGTAGCTCTTTCCATTATTCCATTATTATTGGGACATTTGTATTTCAGTTACTTCTAGTATTATTACTATGGGTTTTATTCAGTTTGATTGTGTACTTTATATTTCGCATGTTGACATTCGATTGACGAATGTTTTGAATTTATTGGACTATGTTGCAGATATTTAATGTGGTGTGATTCTTAATTAGTTAATTTTGTTAATAATTAAATAAATCTTTTTCTGAAAATAAAATTTGGAAAGTTATGTGTGAAAATGGTTTTGACACTTAGCTTAATTATTTAGGGTGTTAAATTGTAAAAATTACTTTTATCGACAGTGATGCTGAGAATGAACCAACTGTATTCCATGATTTAATTTAATAAAGGAGTGATCGCATGGTATTTAATTAGGCGGGGTGTCACATCAACAAGTGGAAAACCCGTGTCCTTTAGTACCAGGACAACACACACACCCAAGTCCATTAGTAGCAATGTTTAAATACATATTACGATAATACAAGTGTAAATGAAATAGTTTGGTCAATACAAACAAATATATCAAGGCACAAACTAAACAACCCTACAATAGTGAATCTTACTAAATAATCATGATCGTGACAACTTGAGACACACACACACACACACACACAACTACACACTCAACGCTAGAGTACCAGTGCAGTTGCACACAACAATAATAAATAACAATAAGTAGTATTTGGTTTAATCAAGGCATAAAGTGATTACAAATTATTAAATCATTAGACACACACAAGGTCCTCTTTAATAATGAATGGTCAACAGTACTAGTTAAACCCAAAATAAAATAAGTTCGACCACAAACAAATTAGGAAATAAAATTTTCAGAAATTATGTCTACAAAACTGAAATAAAAACAACTTAACACCAATCTTAGGATGAGGATAAATTAAGCAGGTGTTATGTTATAATATCTAGTACATATACAATGAGCAGATAATGAACGTGTAGCACTCAGCTCATAAAGGTTATACTTACAAAAGAAATTAAACCAAAATTTTAGAGAGATGTTCAAACAGGTTATACAAGAACTTGTTTTATTAACCAAACAAACCTTCAAAACAAAATTAGATCAGGACACAAATAAAAAAATAGATCAGATTAAACCACAAACTGTAGTTTGTAAAAAAACTTATCTAATAAAATCTCAACCAAACAGATTAAGAGGACATAAAATGAGCTAGGTTTAAAGATAAATAATATTTAGTAGGTCTACCGAAACTCGGTTAAAAAAACATATATTAGATCAGACAAATCAATAATTAAATATGCGTGTATATGTGTATAAAATCGGATCTGTAATTAAATAATAGGGGTAATTATATCTAGGTCCCATTTATCGGGTCAACAAGCTTATAAGTCCTATTGACTTTTTAATAATCCCATAGGTCCTATTCCAACTTTTTAGGAAATTTTTTCACAATTTTACCCTTTTAAAACCAACCATCCGTAACTTCCTTGAGGAAGTTACATGAGTGGTTGGACTTTTTTTTTAATCTTTAAATGATCATAACTTTTGATTCACAAATCCGTTTTTCGCAAAATTACTATTTTTGAAATCTGCTCGACGAGATCTATCAAACAAGATCCAAGAAGACTATAAAATTCCAAAGAAATTTTTTACACAAACAGTAAACTTTACTGTATGCACTAGAATATGAAATAGTTTTATATATGTGACATTTCACAAACAGACAGTAACATTTACTGTGGTAATACTACACATGATATATATATATATATATATATATATATATATACACACATCTGGTGGATCCAAACCCTCTTTTTTCAAAAATACCTTATATTTAAAGGTTCGCGCTAACGGCATCCAATCCTTACCACCATTGTTGGAGCTTCAACGACCTTCGTCAGAGCTCCGATTTGGGGTGGGTAAGGGTGGCATGTGGTGCCGTTAGCGCGGAGCTTTGAAAATAAGAGACTTTTGAATAAATGGACTTTGGATCCACCGGAGTATCATGGGGTGCAGTTGGCACGGACCTTTGAAAATAAGATTGGATAAATGAGATCGGGATCATTTGGAGCGCCAATTTGGGGCGAATAGAGGTGGCACAAAACTTTAAAAATAGGAGCATATTGGATATATATATATAATTTGTAAAAATGTCATAGATATTAAACTTTATTGTATACACCAAAAAATGAAATAATTTTATATCTGTGACATTTTCACAAACAATAACATTTACTGCGATAATATATTTATGAAATAGTTTTATATATATAACATTTTCACAAACAGTAACATTTACAGAGTTAATATTACATAATATATATATATATATATATATATATATATATATATATATATATATATATATAGAGAGAGAGAGAGAGAGAGATAGAGAGAGAGAGACACACACACGGTAGATCCAAACCACTATTTTTTTTCAAAATTACCATATTTTTAAATGTTTACGCTAGCGACATTCAATCCCCACTACTACCCACCCCCATTGTCGGAGCTTCAACGACTTTCATCACAGCTATGATTTGGGTTGGTAGTAGTGGCATAGGGCACCGCTGGTGCGGACCTCTGAAATTAAGAGAATATTAGATAAATGGGGTTTGGATCCACCGAAGCTCCGATTTGGGGTGAGTAGGGGTGGCATTGAGTTAGGTTTATATCTATAACATTTTCACAAGCATTAACATTTACTGTGTTCATATAACACAATATATATATATATATTCAAACCTCTTTTTCTAATATTATCTTATTTTTAACGGTCCGCGCCAGCGGCATCCAATCCCCACTCCCTTTATCGGAGCTACAACAACCTTCATCAGAGCTCTTATTTGAGGTGGCATGGGATGCCGATGTAACATTTTCACAAACAGTAACATTTATTATTTGTGAAAATATTACAGATATAAACCTAATCCAATGCTACCCCTACCCACCTCAAACTGGAGCGCCGGTGTATCCAAACCCCATTTATCCAATATTCCCTTATTTCCTAAGGTCCGCGCCAACGGCACTCCATGTCACCCCAAATCAGAACTCTGATGAAGGTTGTTGGAGCTCTGACAATTGGGGTTGGTGGTGGTCAGGATTAGATACCGCTAGCGCGGGCCGTTAAAAATAAGACAATATCAGAAAACAGAGGTTTGGATCCACCGTATATATATATATATATATATATATATATATATATATATATATACACTGTGTTATAACACAGTAAATGTTAACGTTTGTAAAAATGTTATAGATATAAACCTAACCCACTGTCACCCCTACTCACCCCAAATCAAAGCGCCAGTGGATCCAAACTCCATTTATCTAATATTCTTTTAATTTCAGAGGTCCGCGCCAGCGGAACCCTATGCCACTACTACCCACCTAAATCATAGCTCTGATGACATTCGTTGAAGCTTCGACAATTGTGGTGGGGATTGAATGTCGCTAGCGTAAACCTTTAAAAATATGGTAATTTAAAAAAAAGAGGTTTGGATCTACCGTGTATATATATATATATATATATATATTAACTCAGCAAATGTTACTGTTTGTGAAAATGTTATATATATTGTGTAATATTAACTCAGTAAATGTTACTGTTTGTGAAAATGTCAGAAATATAAAATTATTTCATTTTATGGTGTATACAATAAAATTTAATATCTATAACATTTTTACAAACTATATATATATCCAATATGCTCCTATTTTTAAAGTTTTGTGTCACCCCTATTCACCCCAAATTGGCGCTCCAGATGATCCCGATCCCATTTATCCAATCTTATTTTCAAAGGTCCGCGCCAGCGGCCCCCATAATACTTCGATGGATCCAAAGCCCATTTATTCAAAATTCTCTTATTTTCAAAGGTCCGCGTCAGCGGCACCACATGCCACCCTTACCCACCCCAAATCGGAGCTCTGACGAAGGTCATTGAAGCTCCAATAATGGTGGTAAGGATTGGATACCGCTAGCGCGAACCTTCAAATATAAGGTAATTTTGAAAAAAAAGGGTTTTGATCCACCATATATATATATATATATATATATATATATATATATATATAAACTGTGTAGTATTAGCACAGTAAATGTTACTGTCTGTTTGTGAAAATGTCAAATATATAAAACTATTTCATATTCTAGTGCATACAATAAAGTTTACTGTTTGTGTAAATTTTTTTCTTTGGAATTTTATAGCCTTCATGGATCGTGTTTGATAGATCTCGTCAAGCATATTTCAAAAATAGTAATTTTGTGAAAAACGGATTTGTGAATCAAAAGTTATGATCATTTGAAGATTAAAAAAAAAGTTCAACCACTTATGTAACTTCCTCAAGGAAGTTACGGATTGTTGGTTTTAAAAGGGTAAAATTGGAAAAAAAAAGTTCCAAAAAATTAGGAATAGGACTTATATGTAAGAGAAAAACATGATGGGACTAGAATGTATATAAGAACGTCTAATAGGATCTAAACGTAAATGCCCCTAAATAATATATATATATATATATATATATATATAGAGAGAGAGAGAGAGAGCGTGGCTCTCATGCATACTCCAGTTTGCATACTGCTGGCACAGACCATTTTTTATAAAATAGTAAAAAAAAAATTGAGCTAATTTTTTATGATTTTTAAACATTTCAGTAGAACCATTAAAAAAATCAACTCAAAATTATTATTTTTTTTGCTATTTTAAAAAAATTCGTCCAACTTTATCCGTTTTTAACAACTTAAAAATTGACAAAGTTTGACCAAGTTTTTTAAAATAGCAAAACAATTTATTTTGAGTTGATTTTTTTATGGTCCTATTGAAATGTTTAAAAACCATAAATAAAATCAACCCAAAATTATTATGCAAACTGTGTATGCATAAAATCCTTTATATATATATATATATATATATATATATATAGTGAGTATGAGAGATCTTACAAAAAGCCAGTAGATATTGAAAGCCAAAAAAAATTCAAGGTCACTAAAAGAGAAGAGAGAGACGAACAACAGAACATGAACACCACATCAGTCTCCAAAAGCTCAAACCAAGTCACAAGTACTCCAAAAATATTGAAGATTATTCCCCCAAAAAATAACCTCTCAATCTCTCAGTATGTTGTACGAAATTCAAAGAAAGGTTTAAAGGATCTAAGTAGTAAACTTAGATGAGAAAAAATATTAAGGAAAAATCACGGATTAATTTTGGCAGAGTTTCTCCAATACTTGTAATAAAAATCTCTACTTTTCAAAAGACCCTAACACTCTTATATATGGAGGAAGTGGAAGACTCTAGAACGCTATCGGGGCTAGGGGTGGTAAACGGACGGATACGGATCGGATACCATGTTTTCCATATTCGTATCCGCTATCTGAATGTACTATCCGTATCCGTATCCATATCTGCCCGGATAGTTAAAACAACTATCCATATCCGTATCCGCTCGGATACCTCGGATTCGGATAATATCCGTATCCGTTTACATTATTTAGCCATCGCAAAAAATAACAATTAAAATATACAATCCATTGAAATCCAATCCAATCCAGATAAATATGTAACAAAATTACTGCCTACTAACATCAACAATTATGCATTCCGTAATAATAATATCATTCCATAATGATAATATGACTTAAAATCATTCATACTTTACAACCATATGAGCTTAAACTCATCCAAAAAAAATAACAGTCGCATTACATGACAGTAGAAATAAATATGCACCCTTTAGATTAATCAAATTTATTGAGAATGATAACCTCATGGACCTTTTGTCTTCAAAACATACTGATATTTTTATTTTAATAAGTATACATTTTTATTTTATATATGATATACATGTTGTTAACTTCAGTTCACATTAAAATAAAAATCATCTCTTTACTTTTATGTTTCTCTCTTACATTCTGTTATGTTTCTCTCTTACATTCTTTTCTGTTTCTCTCTTACATTTATTTATAATTAAGGAAACTAATGAACATCCACATGAGAGTTTCTTTTCTTTTATTTTGTACGAAGGAGAAATGAAACGAAGTTAGTTTTTTTTTTAGTGGAGTATATGTTCTTTAGTCGGTGTATGTTGTGTGTGATAAGATGTATTGTAACTTTAGTGTAACTCCATGATAATATACCCAATTAAATAATAATAATACATGACATTTTATAATATACCCAATAAAATAATAACTTTAGGGTGTTTTTGTTTTGAGTGGAGTATGTGTTTATCTTGTTTTAGGAATAAACGATTAAAATTTATTTTAATATTATTTTATTAGTAATACTAATACTAATATTATTAGTAACATTTTACACATATGTTTGACGGATACGGATATCCGATAAAACGGATATCCGATAAAATGGATACTCCGCATCGGATACGGATTATCCGTGTCGGATACTAGTATTATCCGTATCCGTATTCATTTTCTCGGATATTTTGAAAGAGTATCCATATTCGTATCCGTTTCCATATTTTCAGATAAATATCCGCAAATTCGGATTCGGATATCGGACTGATGCGAATTTCGAATATCCGTTTACAGCCCTAATCGGGGCAAACCGTAATACCCAAAAACAAAAGGGTAGCAACGTCTTTAACCATGGCAGTCCAAGGGTAAAATAAAAACTCAAAGATTCAGAGACACATGCGACATTATCTAGGGGTAAACCAAGGATATAAACGTAAATAGTCAGGGGACAAACAAGACACCCAATCAGTCGAGATATGACCTTGATCAGGGCAACTCTTAAATGCCTTAAACGGTTTTTAAAAAAAACAAAAGCCCAAAACGACCCCGTTTCGACATAACCTTTGCCATTTTAATTTTTGAGAAAAATGTTTAGATTAAAAAATAATGAATGTTTAATCAAATAACATTTTATCACTTTAAACAAATTTAAAAAAAAATATAGACAAAAAAGAAAAAAAAATTGGAAAGATTTTGAAACTCGTAATTTAGACTATAGAAACTATTTAAGATAAAAAAACAAATTCCAAGTATTTTATCAAAATAGTTTATATACTAAACCAAATTAAGGAATTATGATTTCAGGTTTTAAAACAATTTTAAAATTTGTTTTTAAATAAAAAAAATGATCGAGCATAAAAAGGTTTGTCTCAAAATTGAGCCAACACAAATAGAGATTTCAGTCTCCCCCTTTGGCCAATTTTGAGACAAACTAAGCTGAGACTCAAAATCATAAACTAAACGAATTACATAACTTAACTAACAACATGAATTCTAAAAAAATAGAAGAGTACATTACATAACTCAACTAATAACAAGGATTTCTAATAGACTAAAAAACTATAAAAAAAAAAAACCTATAATAATACATATTCTAAGAGTATCAATTTCATTATTAGTCACAGTGGGTGGTGTCCACCCTCTTTCAACAACAATCCATACTCGCTCGTCAATTGATTTCAGTACCAAACTCTTTTGAGATTTCCAAAATGCATAATTAGTCCCCAAAAAATGGGTGCCATGTTGTACGAGTTATCCATAATTGCAGGATTCATCTACGAAACTTGTAGAAATAAGATTTGATATTAATTTTAAAATGCGAGTAGGTCCAAGTTATATTAATATTTCATATACTAGGTCACACACACATTAAATTCCTCTTTGACCAATTTTTATCTTGATTAAATTTACATGAGCATGCAACATAATTTCGAAACCAAAAACATATCCGAACACCAAAACTAAAATAGGAAGAAAATAAGGAAAATCCCTTTTAGGAAAAACCTATATTTCAGCATTGTGTTTGAACAAGACAAATATATACATATTTACAAAATAACTTAGAGATCCACTAAGCTTATGTAGTAAAATCTTCAAATCTTCCACTGTAAATAATGGAGTCCAACACCGTCCCACAACAAGCAACTCTTGCCTTGATATCTACCGACCAACCTTAAGAATTATTATTCCTTTCTTCTTCAGTTGAAGAGACTTAACTCTATGAAATCAGCCGTAAAAAGTCAACTCGGCTAGGGTTTATTATATATGGTATTTTTCTAGGTTTTGACAAAACTCAACAAATCATCTAGGGAATTTGATTTGGAAAAGAAAATAGGTTTTCAAAAACTAGGGTTATGAAACTTTTTGGACAGGTATAGAAAATCAATTCTCGCTAAAAGTTGTGGTGAAAACAATCCATAAGATCCCTTTTTAATAGAAATCATGACATTTGAGGCGATGAAACTCGTTCGAATGAAAACACTAGGTTCGTTAGAAATGAAAACAAAATTTTGTTCAAACGAACTCTAGTATCGTTCGAATGAAGAGGAGATCTCGTTCGAACATCCTTTAAACGCGCTTCTAATGGATGGACCCCTGTTTGACAGAGTAACCTCGTTGGATGGCCATTTGAAGTTCGTTCCAATGAATTCAGTTTCTCGTTCAAACGAATGTTGAACCTCGTTTGAACGAAAATGAAATCTCATTCAAATGAAAATAAATCTTGTTTGAACGACCAAAAAATAAAAAAAATATTTTTATTTTGAAAATCGTTTCAAAAACTTGTCTCGAATAAATTTTAAAAAAATCATGCATAAAAATGTTAAAGTATAAATCAAAACCAAATCAAAACCAAATAACATATATGTCCTCGATCAATGTAGCGAAAATTTCATCGCATTCGATCTTTGATTGTTGCTCGATCACTAAGTTATCTTCACTTTAAAGTTATTTAGAAGTACATGATGATGCGATTGCAATCGAATACCCCAAAATAAATAAAAATGACGAGAAATCAATAAACTTGCTATCAAAGGAAGCCAATGGCTTAGGACCACCTTTGTACAGGGGTGATAATTTTTGACATGATCCAAAAACATGACACGCCCCAAATCTAAATTGGTATGACATTAATAAAACTATTTGTGTTCGGGTCGTGTTCGAGCCAATTTTTTTAAACCGCTAGCGTGTTGTGTTGTGTTAGTGCCAAAAAATTGACACGAAATTGACCCAAAATTTACTCGTTATAACTCAATTTAAATATGATAATAGCCCAATTTCTAACCCTATTATAACCCATTTCAACCTGTTATATTAGTTGTCCTATTTTTTTTACACAGTCAAGTAGTCAAAAGTTCTAAAAAACCTAAACTAAACCGCATATAATAAAAACTTAAACATACGATCCTCTCTCTCTCTCTCTCTCTCTCTCTCTCTAACTCATCTTTTTCCATACGATACGAACGATGCACAACACAAACTACAAATCCGTTCACTGAAATGATCATCCACACCCTCCTTGCACATTACGAACCTGAATCAAAAGAAAAAAATGAAGATTTCAGAGATTATTCAAGTTCCACCACTTGAATCAAATGAGGAACATATATATTTACGTGTTCGGACGATTTTTTTCAATGGATGTTATTTATTTTATTTTTTATCAATATATTTCTATTTTTGAACCAAAGGAATTTTGAACGGGTATATTTTTTGAACAGTTGTATTTTTTGAACAACATATTTCTGTTTTTGAACATTATATTTGGTCATTTATTTGAAAATTAGATTTGTATTTTTTGAACATGTATATTTGGTTATTTGTTTGAACATTAGATTTTTTGTTTGAATATATAACACAGTTTTGTTATTTTCTTTAGTGTGTACGCTCTTAGTATTCGACTTCTGTTTAGGTTTTTAAACCATAGTTTAGTATTTAATGATATGTTTTATCATGTATTTTTCTGTTTTTAACAATTATATAGAATAGCTATATTTGTTTAAGCATGCATGTTTATGTTGTTTGGTTCCTTTGATCATTAGTTACTTCAATTGGGTTTTATACTCATTTTTTTGTTTACTTGACTTGTATGTGGATTCTGTCTCATATAATGTTGTAGATTTATATGATGGATGTTCAACCTATATAACCTTTTGTATGATCTTTTCTTGTGGATCTGTGTGTGTGAATCATGTCATTTTGAGACTGTATAATTGATTGTTGAGAAGAATTGGGCTCATTTGTAATGTGTTGCTGTTGTAATTGGCATTTCACAATGTTGATTTCAATATTTTGCTTATGGACTAGCCAGTGCGAACTGAGTTAAGAAATTGGTTTGTTGAACTGTGTTGTTTTAAACATCTTGATGTAATTTGGAAGAAGGTATGCAAAAATTAGTTAGCTTTTGGAGTGTCAAATGACCCAAGTGAATTTGTAAGCATTCTTTCTTTGTAAAAGACATTTATGTAGTTAATGAAATATAATTGTGTTATAACTTATATAACACAGTTATATTTCTCAGTTATTTACTTATATAACACAGTTATATAATACAGGTATTTGGTTGTTCGGAATTAAAGGTAATTTTAATTTTCGTAATTAACTTAATAAAAATAAATGCGGATTCCACTTTAAGTATTTTTCAATGCTATTTACATGTTGATTTTTGTTATTTTAGAAGACGAGGAGTCAAGTTTGCATGAACTACCGGAAGAAATTATTCAATTTTATTGTTTTAAAAGGTAATTTAAATTGGTCGTTTAGAATAAAAGTAATATTATATTATATAATTATTTTTCATATACTTTTATTGTCCTATGTAGGAATGATTATGATTGGTGGCATTGGTTGAATAAATGATTTTCAAGGTGGTGGGAGAAGTTGCTAAATTTTGAAGATGTAATACTTAAAGGCGAATATTTCTTTTTGCATACATTTGAACGAAAATACCAATTATGGTGGATATTATTTTTGTTTAGTATGTTGACGCTTATCAAACTATGGGATGCTATGTTACCAGTTATTCTGTATATTAATGTTTTTTAGTTTATTGTTATATTAGATTATGATATTAATTAGTAGTACCAATGGAAATAGTGATTTATAACTGTGTAGATTGTATCATTGGATTTATATTAGATTATGATATTTAGTTAGTTTTTGGTATATCAAATTATGGGATGTCATTTGATTTATAATTGTGTTAATTGTGACAATCAGGCCAAATTGTTGGTCGAGATGGATCTTGTTGTGTAGTGTCAAATTGACACGAATTTAATATTATGTTTAGTCGTGTTGGGTCGTGTTATAAATGGGTTGTGTTCATATTGGCCAAAAAAAGCACGACTTCGTGTTGGGTCATGTTCGTGTTACCTAAAATCTAGTTGTGTTGTGTCAATCCAGGTCAAAACATGACCTATTGGCCCGAATTTCCCGCCCTACCCTTGGATGTCAACGAGTTTTTCCTCACCATTACCCCATCCCTATAATACCTCTGGACAAAAATTTATGTATGGTGACAAAAGATGTTAACGGCCATAAGTTGATGAGATACACATACATCCAAAATATTCTTTAAAGTATAAACATGTTATACTAACTTGCATGCCTTAGTTAAGGTGAAACTAAGACTTACGTATTATCACGCTCATAACTTAGTGTAAGTTAGGGTGTGAGAAATCCTCCACCACTCGAATTGACGGTGTTCTCATCGAGAATGAATCCAAATACTGACAAATCACATTCTTGAACTGCTATAACTACATGTCCTTTTCTTTTGTGATTTCTTTATCACCTTTCCTTTTCATTTGATAAGGTAAAAAGTTCTTCTATTCCACTCTCTTCCTCGGTTTGATGCTCAAGGATTTGCTCTACAACCTCAGAATACTATTGGCAAACTGTAGGATGTGCCCTAGTATGACTTAAATAACTAGGATCAAACTTATCTTCATCTAACCTTTTTAAAATGATTAATTCAAGATGAAAACTATAATGAATATGCAAATCAACCAATTCATCTTGTCATTTTAAAAGGACCATCTTACTGCTCAATTGGCCTTTTGTGTGTTATTTTTCTACTTACCCTTTTCCAAAATCAAATTCCATTTTCCTACTACTTTCTTTGCCCATTTCTTCATCCTACTCACTAACTTATCTAAACATCCTTTTCTTCCTCAACCATGTCTTGCCTCCCACATGCATTTCAATAATCTATGGGACACCAACCCTATGATTTATGTTTAGCCACCTCATATGGACTAAGATATTTTTACCCACTTGTAAGCTCAAATGACATCTACTATACGGATGAACTTTGATGGATGTTATAGAAAAATCGTGCAACATCACCTAACTCAGCACAATTGTGCTTGTTAGTTATTACATAATATCTTAAATATAACGCATTTATCTCTCGATCTACCCATTTGTTTGATGATGCTTGGCTATGGAAAACTTTAATTGTGGCCCAAAATTTCAAATAAGGTAGTCCAAAGTAACCCTCTAAATCTCACATCTCGGTCGCTGACTATGTCATAAGGCAGCCCCCACCACTTGAGGACATGCCTGAAAAAAAATCCGATGGTACTTTTACCAAACAAACTTTAGGAGTGGGATTCGAAGTAGCGTATTCAAAAAAAATGTTCAATAATCACCATCCCCGACGTTAACTCCTTCACTTTTGGTAAACCATTAATGAAGTCCATTGACACTCTCTCCCAAGGACTGGTTAGAATGGAGAGAGGTTCCAAAGTATTATTTTATTCGATTTTGTTTTTACCTGTTGGAAATCCAAGCATGTACAAAAATAGAATTCAACATAAATTTCTATATGGGTTTAGTAGTAACTATTTAAAATTAATTGAAGTGTTAGGTCTTGCTATATATTCCCTGCATATAGCACATTATGAGTATATTTGGGTAAAATACTTGACTCCACCGGTCTACGACATATACAAACTGTTTCCCTTTACCTATAGAACACCTTCCTTTACACAAAACCTCTAAGTGATTTCGTTATTTACTTTCCACAACAACATTCTAGTAATGAAATCTTATTTCATTTTCTTTCTGATTTGCGAAAGTAATCACCTACAACATGGAAGAGTACGATAATCGTTTGCATTATACTTGTAATGTGCGAGTTTTGGAAGAGCAAGTTACAACTTATGGGTCATATGGTTTCAAAGAAGGGTTTGTTAGTGGATCTGGGTAAGTGTCAATTATAATGAATTGGGTATAGCCCACGATATCTAAGAAGGTTCACAATTTCTTTGTATCAGATGACTATTATTAGAGGCTCATTTGAGGATTTTAGAAGGTAGTAAGGCCATTGACCAAGTTAACTCGAAAGGGAATCAAATTTTTATAGACTGAGAGGCGTCGACAAGCCTTTAAAACTCTCAAGGAGTAGTTGATTTTGACTATAGTTTTGGCTCTACCTAAGAGTGGTGTTGAGTACATAGTTTACATTGATGCTTCCCTATATGGACTAGGTGGGGTATTAATGCAGGAGGATAAATCGATTTCTTATGCATCTTGAAAGTTAAAGCCTCACGAGTTTAAGTAACCGACTCACGATTTGGAGTTAGCGGTGATGGTGTTCGCACTACATGTATGGAGACATTTTTTTGGGTTAAGAAGTTTAGGATATTCCGTGATCACCGCAGTCTATAGTATCTATTTACCCAAAAGTACTTGAACATGAGGCAATAACGATGGTTTGAGTCCATGAAATATTATCAATTTATGATTCAGTATCACCTGGGAAAGGGCAATGTCTTGGAAGATGCTCTGAATTGACGATCGAGTGGTATTTTATCTACTCTCCAGTGGACGAATTTGGGTTTGGTTCAGGTGATCGATGAGCTGGTTGATGATTTTATGGGAATGCTCATAGTGATACTTGACATCTTTGTGAGGGTATCTCGAGTACAGGAGGATGGCGTGGCATACAAGGAGAAGGTGGTGGAGATTCTTGCTGCTGGTTTGCCTCTTTAAACCGTGGGTTCAGATGGCATATTATGGTATAAGAGGATGTTAATATTACCTTTCAATAATGAGTTGTGTAGGGATGTTATGCAAAAGTCCCATGGATTTAAGATGTTAGTACATAATGGTGGGGATAAGATGTACTAGGACATTCAGAGGCATAATTGGTGGGAAGGTATGAAATGGAGTGTTGTTATATTTGTGTCCTAGTGTAGTACTTGCTTGGTGGTGAAGGTGGATCATCAACAACTTTCAAGTATACTAAATCACTTATCCATTAATAAATGGAAGTGGTACACCATTTGTATGGACTTGATCACGATATTGCCATTGGCACTTAGACATCACGATTCCATAAGGGCTATAATGGACCACTTGACGAAAGTGGAACATTTTTCCCCATTAGCATGGATTTCTAGGTAGAGAAGTATGAATGGTTGTATGTTACGGAAGTTGCATTTTCCCTCGGGGAATATCACCTACAAAAAATATCAAAAGTCGATTGGTATGGCACACTACGAGATGTTGTTTGGGTGACCCTATAGATTTCTTGTGTATTGGCAGGATCCATGGAGTAGTTTGTTGGGACATGAGTATGTTTAGGAGATGATAAAGAAAATCAAGATGAGTTTGGAGTGGATTAAGATTTTCCAGATTCGGGGCCAAAGAGTTATTCAAATTTGGAGAGGAATGATGTACCGTTTCAAGTTAGTGACTAAACTGTCACTCATGAAGGAGGTAGTTCATTTTGGAAAGAAAGGGAAGTTATCCACGAAGTATATTGGACCATTCATTATTATGAATTGGATAGGTACAATTTCATATCGTTTCTCATTTACAATCATTAGACCATGTACATAATGTTTTTCATGTATCCATGCTTCGTCAATTCTTGCAGACTGAGGCCGAATAGTAGTATATTGATTTAAAGGATATTCAGTTAGAGCCTGATGCTTTTTATAGTGAGGAGATAATGCGTATATTTAAAGGATATTTAAAGGATTGAATTGTATGAGTTCACATTAAATACAAATATAACAATAGAAGAAAGTAATCTCAAATATGTAATCATGAATGCATCAGTCCTAATAATAAGGATCTATATTAAAGAACGCTACGCTGAAATCGTAGTAAGCCATACAGATCCTATGGACACTAGAACCTGATGCTCTGATACCATCTGTGATACCCAATCTATTTTAATCATGGTTAATCACTCCTTTATAAAAAATAAACAGGAATCTCACATAGTCCATTCTTAACATCACTGTCAAAAACTTTTTAATTACTAACCACCTATGTTAAAAATAAGTCGATGTCAAATTTTATCTTTCATTATTATAATAACATGCAGAATTAAATTAAATTAACCAAACCATCCACAGAATAATAATCTGAGCAATCACACGACGGATATATAAATAAAGCAGACCGAATAAACCATCAGTTCTCAACACAATTAATCCAACTACAATCTGAAGTAAAATAACTGAATCTGAATAAAATCTAATAAATAAACTGAATAACTAAATAGTCTGAGGGGCAACACACCCAGATGAAACACTGAAAGAATTCCTATCTAGAATGAATGAGCTAAAGCGTCTAAAGAAACTCCTGTAAGCCTCCACAAGTGCTGTAGCTACACATCCCTAGATAGGTTCGTCACGCTTGGCGTCCCTATGGCTGGACACCTAGAAGGTTTTCAAAATATTTTGACATGGGTTAAAGCCCAAGAAAATAGTTTGAAAATATTTTTCAAGCGTTTAAATCATAGATTAAATTAGTTATTTATTACACATGTAAATTCCTTGTACACTCTCATGAGATCCTCACCTCTCAACTAATGTGCACGCCCAACGTACCCTATCTAGTCATGTTGCCCATCCCAACTAGATAACGTATCTACTAATGTTCATAGGTATAGCTCCCTAATATTACACATACCACTCGTTACCCTAGTCTTAATAATTAATTTTACTCACATATTATTATTGAGTTAACTAATTAAGTTTCTCTACATAATTACTTCTAGATATACATCATCTATTAATTATACTATTACACATAAGTAGGTATATTGTACTTTGTATATATTTAACACATATATAATATATACAACTATAGAATCCCCGGAATGGCGCCTCTACTATCAAGTCCATGTACCTCTCGTACTGATCAAAGACTATGGGTTCGACACATATCCTCAAACACATAAATCGATCAACACACATTAGAGGAAAACATAATTCTAAGCCTTTGGGATACGCACATACCTAATGTACCCAAATGACACATCGGTCCCACTAATACATGACACATAGTGAGTCACCCTGAGTTCCATGCTCTGGGTTATAAATCCAGACCTCGCTAGAATTGCCAGGGTGGGATCGCCCTCTACGCGAAAACCTACGAATAACATGTAGCGTAGGTATGTTCACACACATAATCCATCATAACCATAGGTATTAACACAACTTATATATGCATATTATTCAGTAGGTATGCACACAACCCATCATATAAGTCCGTACGTAGTATATATCTCTCGCATACTCCTCGTACAAACAATTTCAATTATAACCTCTTATTATATATTTTCGGGTATCGCTCACCACCCTAAGCATTCTAGTTACCCCTTAACAAATATCAGTAGGTAATACACTCATACACTATTGGTCTAAATCATAGGTTCACTTATCTCTCCGTGATCCGTCCTATTCTTGCAAATTCATATACTTCACATTTATCTCGGTAGGTTCTAGCCTTTAATCCTCCCATTTTGACTAAGCCTAAACTATCCCATAGACCTACTAAAATCCATGATGACCATTACTATGGTTTAAAAATAATAAAAAAGCCTCTAGGTTAATTATTCATAAATTCGGGGCATAAATAAAAGAAACTACGAAAATCAGGGTAACTGAATCGATTCAGTGAAGAGATTGAATCGAGTTGCCTACCAAATCGATTCACTCTCTAAGACAAAGTAATTAGAAATGTCACCGGTTGTCTTCTTCGTTTAACATTTACGTTTTTCCACCACTTTTATACCACAACTCTTCATGCAACCTACCCAAACTCATATACGATTATCCCATCATCAAATAAGAGTATGTAAGCACTTTCTAACGTAATTAACACATTAAATTCATACAATCTTACACAAAAATGGATTAAAGCCCAGATTTATACCAAAACCCTAGTTTATGCTTTCTTCATCTCAAATCAACTATCTACCCAGATTTCTCCCATAATTAGTGTCACATATAAACTGATTTCGTGTCCTCTATATATGTGGATTCATTCTACATGCAATCCTACCCTAAATCATTTGTTTTGTTCATCAAAACTCAAGAATATCATCAATTATTATTAATTCAAGAACCCAACACTTCATGGGTATTATAACTCATTAGAAAATGCAAGATGAACACTTTCATTAACAGTAGCAGATCTCATTTCATGTTGAGTGTGATGAAAGTGTTCCTCCCTTCCTTCTGATCACAATTTCGATAACTTTAGTGGAGAGAAAAGGTGTTACACTTCCAAGAACTCTATTCTCTTGTTCCCTGGTGGCCTCCTTTCCCTCAAGATTGATATAATCTTGTCCCTACCCTCCCTTTGGCTAATATATTCCTTAAATTTTTGGATTTTTCTTTACCACAAACTCCCAAATGAACGAAACACCCTAGCGTGGTGTCTGTCTTGTCTAAAATCGTCCCGGGACCCAATCTATACGCTCGGGTATAATATTTCGACTATGTCGGCCCTTTAGGAATCATCCATGGCCTCAAAATCGTTATTCGAATCACTATACAATAAAGTCATATGCCGACCCCAATTATTCCACTCACGACTCCCGGTCGGGATATAATGTTATCACGTCACTATCCCTCATAAGGAATTAAATTCATTATTTACTATTATCTCTCTCGATTAATATTTTTAATTCACACATAATAATTAATTCAATTAAATTACAGGACACGTGTAATTTAAAAATACCCGAATTAATTAAATATTAAATGCTCAGAAATACTCACTTCCAAACCATCAACAATAACATTTCACCATGTAAAACAATCCTTTATTCTCATACTCCATCTAAGTCAACTACTTATTATTACAATACCAACAATTTGAGAAAACCAAATAAGGGTTTAATTCAATTATATCTAGTTAAAGTCTCATCAGTTCGAATTAACCAATTTTACATAACTTTACCAAACTACCACATCTAAATTATTTAAACCAAATTATATATACACAAAAAAAATCAGCTTTTCACGGTCCGTGACAAAAGCGAGTTGTCACGGTCAAGGACCACGATAATTCTGGGCGCGATAACTCTTTGTATCACGGTCAAGGACCGTGACAAACCCCGATTATCATGGTCATTTTTCCCCTGGAAATTGGTTAAACTAGGGACACTAATTGATGTCATGGTTAATTCACTTTTTTTTTCTCACAGTCAAGGATCGTGCCAAGTTCTAACCGAAAAAGTGCGACAATTTTGGCCTTTTGAAAATAATATATTATTACAAAATTATTTATTTAACACATTTATTTAATCGTTAAAAATATGGGGTAGTAAATTTTTACACTATTTTTAAAAATTGGTTCATTTTTAAGGTTCGTTAATTGAAGTCCACTTTAGATATGTTATCTCTCTCTCTCTCTCTCTCTCTCTCTCTATATATATATATATATATATATATATATATATATATATATATATATATATTCTCTCCAACATACCTAAAGAATGTACCAATTTTTAAAAATATTAAAAATTTGAATTTTTAACCAAACTTAGTATAGATGATCTCAATAGTGAGAAGATCATCTACAAATAAAATATCATCTATAATTCAATTCGTAAGTACGTGAGATGGTGATAGAAAGTTCGAACAGTTGAAAATGCACATATACACCCACTAAATTGTTGATTTTTTTTATGACATGTTTTGTGGGTGATGTCCTCACTATATAGATCATAGATACAAAGTTTGGTAATAAAAATCATTTGTTAGTATTTTTATAACGTCCTAACCTATAATTGGGGGTTATCCGTGGGTCAACCCGGTCTGGTTTGACTATGATAAGTGTGAAGTGATGTGAAACAACTTACTAATGTTTTCAATTCATTTTAATTGATTTAAATTTTCAAGTGGGCATGAAATTCCATTTTCAAGATATGTATAACATAATAATGATAAGTGTGGAACTCATAAGACAATATCATGGGTTCAAGCGATCATAGCTACTAGCATAAGAATAAGAAATTACTTAACTATAAAACGCTCTCAAACGATGGAATATCAATTAACCTGTCGTAACAAAAGGAACAAGGTGAGTCAATTCCCAGTAAGGGTTTCCCCAAAAATGCAATATAAAAATGGATGGCCGAAAGAACAAATGTAGTACTACAACTCACATAGTTCTTTTCCATCTCTAAATGCAACTAATATGCAATATATGCGTTCATTATGTTTTAATTCCAAATATTATCTTTAAATCCGGCCAAATACCATTAACCTTATCTCCATAAGTTTCCATTTTATTCCAACAACGAGTTTTAACCCATTAACTCACACATTTAATTTAGAAAATCAGACTCTTGGACTATCTTTAATTGTCCGGTTTTCTTTTAAAAATACCAATTTATACTTAACACATGTCTGCTTTTTTTGAAAATAGTATTTCAACACACACACTTGGTGTTTTAAAATAACTACTTATAATTAATTGTGTTAAACCTTATGATTGTGCCCCCACTGTGGGATTATTCACGCATTCAATTATTTTTTTTGTATCACATTTATCCACACACACGCGTGTGTCAAACATTGGATTATATGGCCCACTATGGGGTCGTTCAAACACCCACTTGTTAATTCTTTATATTTTATCCTTGTAATATCGTATTAACTTATCCACACTATAATAACACATAATTTTAAGTGAATTAAATTCTTTATATTTTGTTTATATTGATTTATATTTATCTGCGGTGAGTAGTGCAGTAACTAATTATTGTGTATTAATTAAAATTGATTTTATATTAAAAATATATTAAGACATTAATAATTATTTAACAAAAGTAAATAATTTTTTGATTATTTATAGATGACTTTCGGGATAGATAGAGGGTCCAACTACACTTAAAAAGATTTGGATTTAAGTCCCATAGGTTGGTATCGGACTTGGACTAGACTTTTGACGAATTTGATTACGTTTTGAGCTTAGTAAGTTATCGTACATGTAGAGGTTAAGCATAATTTCATAAGTAATTAGTATAAAATAGAGATTAGGCTTAGACCAAATTATTTTATACATTTTGAGGCAACCTTAAAGCTAAGGAGGAAAGTTAAGGAAATTAGAAGGAAGATTTGGGGCTTTTCATATAATATTTAGCCTAATTGGGAATTGAGGCCAGTTTATTTAGTGTATGATTATAGTTGAAGTTGTATTATGATGTTATTATTCATTATATTCTTAATTTAATATTAAAATAATTTGAATTAGATAATTTATATGATTAATGAATTAGAAATTGTTATGAAATTAGGATGGTTATCATGATTTAGATTAAAAATTCCTAAATTGATGTTATGGCCATTGTAATTCATGTTAAAGGTTAACAATCACTTTTTAATCTTGTAAAATAAACTGAAATCGGGTAGAATTGAGATGGAATCGTGAGTAGAGTTCTTGAGATGATAATTAATGATTAATATCTAAATCTCATATTAGAAGAACTTAAAATTATTAGAGATTTATTAGTATTGGTATTGGGACTAATATAAATCGTAAAAGTAAAGTTTGGGGTTGTCTATGAGCGTCGAAATGTGAAATTGGGTCGAACGACAATTTGGAGTCGTTCGAATGAACATAGTATTTTCGTTGGAATGACATTAGGACTTTGTTCGAATGAACAATATATTCTCGTTCAAATGAGGAGATCAAATGACATTGAAGCATAATTATATTTTCTTAATTAAAAGAAGTTAATTAAGGTGATTAAAGTAGGATTTAGATCGGTAACCCTTATCTATGTAGAATTTACTTATTTGGTGTATGTGTACTCATGGAATATGAACTAGAGGGGATATCCATATGGAGTGCAAACGATGGATATCGTCACCCTGATGCGATGGTGATAGGTTGGGCTTGGTTATGATTACCTCAGACGCTACGTGTTGAACGCTCATGATCTCTAAAGTGAGATGCTCTCGCTGATCCTTTTATATAGTTTTGGGTATGGGACTATATGACCGGTGTGAAGGTGTAGTGATTATTCCTTTAGATATGATTGATAGTAATAGGTGTGGTACAACCTATAACTATACCTAGTACATGCAAGCAATACCTGAAGGTGATATGTTAGGCCTTTGTTATATGCGGGCTTGTGGTGGGTCCTTTTATGCTATAAGTGTTTCGGACCGCATTGGTTCATGATGATGTTGATGTAGATAATTTTCGAATATATAATAAAATGGTAAAGTTAAAAGGCAAAAATGTTGAATTGTATATAAATGTCGGTAATGATTTAAAAGACTTAATCATGGGGAACACATTGGGCTCATGATTAGATGCCTATGATATGTAGGGTTGTTTAGGTTGGATCAACTTAAAAGCAACTAAAAAATAGGATAAAGGTGCATAGTCATACTTTAATACAAAGTAAATTATATTATTATACTACTTTGACTTGTTGTTGACGTCTCCTATTAATATTTTTTAGGACACAAGACTCCAGTGTAGCCTCATCCTTGATCCAGTCTTGATCTCCTCTTCACTATTGATCTCATAGGATGTAGATGTCAAGACTGCGTGCTCATACTCTGTAGTTCTTTTTATGTTTATATCGTCAGTTGATACTTTATGTTGGTTTTAATATGTTATACTAGATACTGATAATATGCGATGATTTTATTACTTTATGTTAGTTTGGTATCAGAGTTTATGGGGTTCACCTCTATTATATGTCATTTATTTACTTTTATGCATTTATCAAATTTTATTTCCAATCATGCTTAGAATGATATTCAATTATTTGATTCCCGTGAGTTGGTATTAGGCATGATCAATCTAGTATTAAATTTTACTGGGTGCCATAATTGGTATCAGAGCATTTTGGTTCTAGTGTCCTAGTGATCTTGAGTGCATCCATAGCATTCTACGTAGAGTTCTTTGATACTTGTTTACTATCTCTTCGATAGTGAACACCCACAGACAAGAAGGGACACCGTGACAGGCCTCTAGCGCGGAGTCTGAGGTCGTGGCACCTAGTAGCCATTGCCTCCACACCTACTATTTCATTAGCCGACCTATCCGCTATCATTGCATAGACTATAGCTATGACCATGGCCGCCATGTAGTAGTAGAAGTCGCCACCTGATACTGCACTTATGCCTATTCAGCTGATTACAACTTAATGGGAGAATGTGATGGTATATTTTGAGAAGATACACCCATTGGAGTTCTCTGGATCTATCGATCCTATCGTAGAATTATAATGGAGGTGTGACGTTAAGCATCTTATTCGTCTACTAAAGTATACTGATACACAGAGGCAAATTATAGCCAATTTTTGGCTTGTAGGAGTTGCATTATAGGGTTGGGAATCGATTACCACTATAGAGGACCAACCTCAAATGATTATTTCATAATTTTGGGAGACGTTTAAGGAGAATTATTTCCCTCTAGCACAACAGGAAGCTCTGAGAGATAAGTATGATTGATTAAAAGAGGATAATTGTACACTAACAGATTATGAAAAAGAATTTACTCAACTAGTGAACTTTCTCCCAGAGGTCAAAGATTCAGAGTAAAAAAAGATAGACCAGTTTGTGCAAGAACTGGCATAAAGAATCGAGCGCATTCTAATTGGAAATCTAGCGTACTCGTCTTACACACAAATAATGGATGTCGTATTGAGACACTACCATGACTTTAATAAGTTTGAGAGAGATAAGGAACTGAAGAAAGATAAGGGATCATATGTTTAAGGGTCGAAGTCAGGAGAGGTAGGTGAGGGAGGATCCTAGTTCCATAGAGGATAGAGTCAAGGGTAACAAACCATGAAACAATTTAGAGGAGGATTTGGTTTTTGTCGCCAGGACATCCATGGGTAGTACGACCAGTAGGTATCGGGATAGGGCCAATAGGGCTAAGGTCAGAGACATCAGGATAGACCCCAGGGGAACGAAATACACGATCGTGGTCAGGAGCATCCCATTCGGGGGATATGTTATACTTATGGCGATAGAGGGCATTGTTTTCGCAATTGCCCTAAGGGTAACCAGGCAAGACATCAGGGACAATATCAGTCCCTTCCAGTCCATCCCTAGTAACGGGATTTTATACTAGCACCAGGAGTGCCTCCGACTCAAAGGGTCCCTTATCTTAATTATGGACATGTGCACAACATTCATCGGGTGTATCAACTAGCACAACTATAGTCAATTGAGGGTATGTTTTATATTTATGGGTGTTAGGCATGAGTTTTGATTGACACGGGGGAGTCACACTCATTTATCAGTTATACATTTGTAACTACATTAGGATTGGTGGACATAGGTGAGTACATATCATTGCATGTGGATACCCCAGTAGGTAGGGGCACTACCTTACATCATATGTGTAAAGACATAGCAGTTGAGATCGGTCGATTATGTTTTTCTGATGAGTTATTTCTTTTATATATGACTATGCATGATGTTATATTAGGTGTGGATTGGTCAGCTCGGTATCATGCATATATTGTAGCAGGATGGTGATTATGTTTGTTGGTCCCGTCTAGGAAAGATTTTTAGTAGCGATGCCTAGACTCGAGGGAGGTCTAGTACACATTTGTATTATGTTAACATGACTTAATCTGCGAATATTATTGTGTCGTTAGATTCCCGCATTGATTTGTTGTTGGGTACTAGACCCATTGTGAGGTCATCATATTAGATGGATCCATTAGAAATGAAAGAGTTACACGAACAGATACATAAGTTATTGAGCCAGGGTTCATACGGAGGAGTACATCTTTGTGGGGGTCCCCCATTTTAATTTTGAAGAATTAAGACAATTTTCTTCGATCATGTATAGACTATTGGGATTTGAATAAATTCACGATTCGGAAGAAGTATCCATTGTTGCATATCAATGAATTATTCGACCAGTTGAAGGGCGCGTCATTATTTTCCAAGATTGACTTGCGCTCAGGGTATTATTAGTTACATATTCGGGAGGAGGATATTTTGAAGATGGATTTTCTAATGCGATATGAATCATATAAGTTTCGTGTCATGACATTTGGGCTGGCCTATTTTCCATAGTATTTATGGATACGATGAATCGGGTATTTCGACCATTATTAGATCAATTCGTCATAGTGTTTCTAGATGATATATTGATTTACTCTTAGTTAAAGGAGAAACATGCAGAAAATTTAAGGTTGGTGTTATAGAACTACAAGAACATGAGTTGTATGTTAAGTTCTCTAAGTGTGGATTCTAGCTTCGAGAGGTACAATTCTTAGGCATGTTATATCTGAAACTGGAATTTTGATGGATCCTATCAAGGTATCCACAGTTGTTGTGCAGTGATAACCCATAACACCTACTAAGGTTTGAAGTTTCTTGCGTCGGGAAGGCTACTGTAGGAGATTCAATAAAGGATTATCAAATATTGTCGTACCACTGTCACATCTCATTAGGAAGGGAGTACTGATTGTGTGGAATAAATATTTCCAGAAATATTTTGAAGAGCTCAAGGAGAAACTTACAACCGAACCTTTCCTTGCATTACTAAAGGGTGATGTGGAATATTTAGTATTCACGGATGAATTGTTGTAGGGGTTAGGATGTGTACTAATACAGTGGGGAGGCCGATCGCTTAAGCATCCCGAAACCTAAAGCTTCATGGGGGTAATTACCCCACCCATGAATTGGAGTTGGCAACGGTAATATTTACCCTTCGTATTTTGCAACATTATCTGTTAGGTATACGGTTCATGTTATATTTCGATCATAAGAGTCTCCAAGACTTATTTACGTAGAGAAAGCTAAATATGCGGTAGATGAGATGGTTAGAGTTTGTGAATGACTATCATTTCTCGATTCAGTACCACCCAGTGTAGGCAAATATGGTGGACGATGCACTGATTTGATGACCAATAATTATTTTGGCAGCATTATGGGTCAAGAAAGGGGATGAATTGTCAGAGATATGGGCAGCAGAGTGGAAGGCCACTCGGGATTTAGATTTAACAAATGCCTTTTGTGATTAATTATTGTTACACTAACCATGGTGACATGAGTAATACAAGAAAAGTCTTCAAACTCCTTCTATTAAGGAAAGGTTTGCAGACTAGTGTTAGGTGGATTTTCGTCATTCTCGGTCAGTTTGAATAGATAGTTAAGATTTTAGAGATGATTGGTGATGTTAAATAATTATGACTTAAGGAGAGAAGTTTTAGCCGAGGCTCATGGTTCACGATTCACGGTACATCCTAATGGGGATGAGATATATTAAGACATGCATGGAATTTATTAGTGTACCGGTATGTATAAGTATATAAAGGAGTGTGTGTCTAAGTGTTCCACTTGTCGTCTATTGATGGTGGCCCTCCAAAGACCAACATGAGAATTACAACATTTAGAGATTCCCGAGTGGAAATGGGAGAGCATCTCAATGGACTTCATAGTGAGATTTTTGCGATCCCAGAATGGTCATGATTTGATTTGGGTAATTACTGATAGGTTGAAAAGATGGCTCATTTCTTTCCAGTTCGGATAGATTTCACAGCTGGGCAGTATACAAAATTATTTATAACAAAGATTATACAACTCTATAGTTACCATTTAACATTGTGTCCTACCAAGATAGTATGTTTATATATCGATTATAGAGGAGTTTTTAGGAGCCTGTGGGAGTACAGTTGAGTATAAGTATGAATTTTCACCCTCAGTCTGACGGCTTAACTGAATGGATGAACTAAATTTTAGAGGATATGCTTCGTGCTTGTATGTTGGATCTCAAAAGTACGTTGGATCAGCATCTACTTCTCGTAGATATAGTTTAAACCAATAGTTATCAGTTGACTATTATTATGGCACCCTACGAGGCACTAAATAGGAGACCATTTCATTCGGGTAGGATAAGCTGTTAGGCCCAAGCATTGTTCAGGATACCTTAGAAAAGGTGGAACTCATCTAAGCACGAATGAAGACAACACATGATCGGCAAAAGAATTACGCCAACAAGAGACAGATAAAACTAGAGTTTCAAGTAGGGAACTAAATGTTTTTATAACTCTCCCTGGTGAAGAAGGTGGTCAGATTTGGAACCAAGGGGGAGTTAGCATCCTATTACATTGGACCCTTCATAATTTTGGATAGAGTAGGTCTGGTGGCGTATCGATTGGCCTTACCTAATAACATACAATGAGTAAATGATGTTTTCCATGTATCGATGTTGAAATTGTTTCTCATGGATGAGGATGCCAATTAGCACATCAAAATCGATAGGATTGAGCTACAGCCCAATGGGAGTTACGAGGAGCGACCACGGCACATACTTGACCGAAAAGAGCAGACATTACGATCAAAGCTCATTTTATTAGTTCAAATCCAGTGGGGACACCATAGCAAAGATTAATCTACATGGGAGAGAGAGGGTGACATGAAGGAGAGGTACCTAGAGTTATTCCAATCAAGTATACAAATTAAAATTTTGAGGATGAAATTACTTGTTTTTTTTTTTTTTTTGGGGGGGGGGGGGGGGGGTGTAATACCCTATAATTTAAGTGGATTAAATTCTTTATGTTTAGTTTATATTTATTTCTATTTATCTGTAGTGGCTGGTGATATCATTAATTTATGTGTATTAATTATAATTGATTTTATATCAAAAATATGTAAAGACATTAACAATTATATAACAAAAGTATATAATTATTTTGATTATTTGTAAATGACTTTGGGGATGTATAAAGGATCCATTACACTTTAAAATATTAAATTAAAGTCCCATAGGTTGGTATAGGCCTTGGACTAGACTTTAGACGATTTGGATTTCATTTTGGGGTTAATGAGTTATGGTCCATGTAGATGTTAGACCTAATTTTGTGGGTAATTAGTATAAAAGTAGAGAATAGGTTTAAACTAAATCATTTTATACTTCTGAAGGCAACCCTAGGTATATGGAGGAAGGCTAAGGAAATGAGAAAGAAGATTTGAGTCATTTCATCTAAGATTCAACCTAACTAAGAATTGATGCAAGTTTATTTAGTATAAGATTATAATTGAAGTTGTATTACAATGTTATTATTCATTAGATTCTTAATTTAATAATATAATAATTTGAATTAGACAATTTATATAACCATTGTTAGGATTAAGGAATTATAATTTATTATGAAATTGGGATGATTATCATTATTTAGAGTAAAAATTGCTAAATTGATGTTATGGCCATTGTAATTCATGTTAAAGGTTAGGAATCTTTTATTAATCTTGGGAAATAAACTGAAATTGGGTTGAATTAAGATGGAAGCATGAGTAGAGTTCTTGAGATGATAATTAAGGATTAATAGTTAAATCTTATATTAGAAAAACTTAAAATCGTTGGAGATTAGTTAATATTGATATTGGGACTCATAAAAAAAAAGTAAAGTTCGGGACTGTTTAGGGACCTGAAAATGTGAAATTGTATTCAACAATAGCGAACTTTTTTGGAAATAAGAAGGGTAGTGGTAAGATCTCGTTCGAACGGACATAGTATTTTCGTTAGAACGATAATAAGACTTCGTTCTAACGAACGTGTATTCTCGTCCGTATGAGGAGATCAAATGATATTAAAGCAGAAATATATTTTCTTAATTAAAAGAATGTAATTAAGGTGATTAAACTGGGATTACATTGGTAACCTTATCTGTGTATAGTTTACTTGTTTGGTGTATCATATTTTCTTTATGTTGGTTTTCGCATGTTTTAGTAGATGGTGATAATATGTGATGATTCTATTACTTTATGTTGGTTTGGTATAAGAGTTTATGTGGTTCACCTTTATTGTATGTCATTTATTTGCTTTTATGCATTTCTTAAATTTTATTTCCTATTGTGCTTAGAATTATATTCAATTATATGATTCCTGTGAGTTGTTATAAGGCCTAATCAATCTAGTATTAGATTTTATGGGGTGTGACACACATTCCCATGTTAAAACTGAGTTTATGCCCCACTATAGGATCACTTACCCATCCAATAGTCATCTTTTTATTTCTTTCATTTTCAATACTAGGTCCTTCATTATATTTCATGCTTTGGAGTTCACCAATTTTTTTTGTTTTCATATTTACCCGTGATTCAAGACCATGTACTATAAAACTTGGAATACAAGTTCCATAATAATTTATCAATGGATTATTTTTCCATGACATTTACCAAAACCATATCTTTAAATAATTTTCCTTTTAACCTAGAGTTCATCGAATCCCATTTATATTCATGGGCTTGCATTGTTTAGCATAAATGCCATAACAATTTCTTTATTGTCCAGTTGTTTTGCGCCTAATCCGAAGCCGTACCCTAAAATTTGAGCCCTTCTTAAATTAACCCGGTAACTCGTTTTCTAAAAAACACTTTCACTTTTCATTAAATTCATTCCCTATGATCTAACCATTGTTTTTAAAATAATACTCAGCTTACTTCATATTTAACGAAACACCCAGAACACAATGTATTTAACAAAATACCCGGCTCACAGGACATTTCACAATACACCCATCTTATCTCCGAGTTTAGTAATTCTATAAACACCCCTTTGAGAATGTAAATGCGCGAGTGCTAATAGGAAAGGGATGGTCCGAACAAATAAAATGTCTGTTTTTAAATTTTTTTAATTTTAAAAAATAAAACTGTCACACCCCGCAAATCCGACAGACGGGGTGGCCAGCCACCGCCGCCGAACTATGTCGGGCGTGAACTAAATAAATACCATTCTTAGCATGAGGCATATATAAGACATAAATAATCAATCGACAAGATAAATTTTTTAATTAATCCCAACTGATCATAACAATTGAACGATAAAATATCCATCACATGCTAAAACTCCAACTAAATCCAATCTCCAATAATTATTGAATAAAATACGAATAATAAAGATATGAATAATCCAACTGAATCCCCTAACAACTTTGGAACCGAATGGCCCATTAAAAGTCAAATGAAGTCTCATACTTAAATACGACTGAAAAGGGAAGTCTAACTAAACAATTCAATAAAATGAATAAGCTCCAGCTGCATCTCTAAACGATAACTCTGATAATCCTACGCAGCTTCTGCGAAACTTATCCTGAAAAAGGTAGTCAATGCATGAGGTCAGAGACCCGAGCATGAATACACACTACTCCCTCAAATATGATCCTTGAATCCAGACAGTAGCATTATACGCAATAAATATCACAATAGAATATTTTAAATTAACGGGATAATTAAACACGATAAATATAAATCACTAACTACCCGCATAAATCTCCATTTCAAAAGGCACACCAATATTATTTTAGATTCCCAAGTCCCATGATGTTAATTTAATTAAGTTAATCGACTTTTATTATTGTTCTCACTTTTAATATGATGGTCCTCCCGCCCCGGGTGGTAATTATCACCTAAGTGTCACACTTTCCCTTGTCAAAACGCTAGCCGAATTCATTTAAACTATAGATCCTCGGCAATTTGACAAGGTTCCACACATGACATGACATAAAACGCCAGCCAAATCCGATTAAACTTTCGATCCCCCGCAATTTATGTCGCCACAAATTTAATACCCATTTTTATCTTAGGCACTAAATCACAATTTCTCAATTTCACCATTTATAAATTACCCCACCCTTTTAATCGATGTGAGATCCTCAAAATACCCCTTAGTCCATACCTAAGGGTCCCCAAGTTATCAATACGTCCTACACAATGTATATGATGAATTTCTAACATAAACCTCAACATAGTCTCATGCCTAGGCTAGCATAACGACGATATAGTATCAAAAATCAGCCCACTCCCGACATAATAAAGTTGTAATAATCTACCCTCACTAGTCCCATACCTAGCAGGCGTAAATCACCAAAAGGCCTACCCACTAGTCCCATACCTAGAAGGCATCCTAAAATATAGGGAGAACATAAATACCCAACAACCCATCGTTACAAAAGGCAATTTAATAATACCAACAAGTCACACAACCAATCATAATTAATCAACATATAAAACTACGCATGATGGTCCAATTCAATTAAATCTTAATTTAATTATCACATCGTCAAAATACCCAATTAATCTTATTTAATTATTTTAAATTAAATACATCGAGATTTCATCATTAATACAACAAAATTCGTATTTCATCATCTCTACACAAATTACGTGAGTTATATGCCCCCAAATTTATTTATTTCAAAACCAAGGTTTTTCTACAGGCAACCTATACTAATAAAATCCAAAATCCACTCATAAATCCTACGTACCCAAAGGTTATGAATATTAATCATATTAAAGGATTTCATAAAAATAGTCCCAAGTTTTATGTGTCCACTTTCTCTAATTAGATTTCTAATTGATTTTAAAAAAACATTAAATTAAGGTTTAGGCAACACTTAAAATGCATAATACTAAAGAAAAAGAATATACTATTCATGCTTGTGATTAGTTGGATAAAAATATGAGTAGAAGGTTGAACTCTTGTGGATGAAAAACCAATTGAATCTTCAGAACCAGTTAAAAGTTGGGGCTAAGGGTTAAAGATGAGAGGAAATAGGTTTGGAAAAGCTTTCTGGAGAAAGTTTGAGAGAAAAGTGATTTTCGAAGTCCCAGCCTCGTATCAGTTTAGTATATAAAGGGTTTAAGAGTTAAAAACAATTAGGAGTCTCAACTAGCCACCGACTATTGTAGTTCAAACTAGGACCCTGTCGTTTGAACGAACCCCAAAATCCAAAAAATAAATCTTTTAAAAATCCAACTTAATTATCTGATAAAAATCTATAGCCAAAAAAATACGTACCTGAGGGTTAACAAAAAGAACCCTTATAATTTGTTTATAAAAGATTGGAATTAATTAAAACCAAGTTATATTCTTAAAGGTCATTAACTCCAAAATTTTATTTTACTCCAAATTAATTAAAACACGGGGTGTTACATACTTCCCCACTAGCAGAGAATTTCGTCCTCGAAATTTGACGAAGCATACACAACGCGATAATCTCGCAAAAGAAAAATGAGGCTCACATATGCCTATCCGTAGAATATCACAATTAAGCGCCCATACACCTAACCTACCCTAACGTAATCCTTAAAAAAAATACAATATATATATATAGCCTATATATATAAGTATCTCAGAAGATATTGCGTACCACGATACTCTACTAACCACGCAGTCTATCCTACTATGCATGAAGCTGAGGAGGCACATAACACCTCCCATAACCGGTATTGGTTGGTGCTGCGACTACCCCCTGCGCACCTAACGATGTCGATGCTGCTGGTGCTCCCTGAACACCTACTGCTGTGAGAACTGGAGGCATCATTCCTTGTTGTCCCTGTACCCCTTGACCTTATTGTCCTTATGTAAGTTGACCTTGTTGGGTCTGTACTGCTTGGTCTTGTTGGCCTCGTTTCTTGTAACACTTAGCCGCTTGATGTCTTACTTTCCCACAAATAAATCATTCACCTTTAAAAGGTTCGAAACGCCTAGTATTTACTCGCTCCTCTCCTTGACCTTGTTATTCCTGATTGGTCCTCTGCCTCTTCCATGCTTGATCATTGTGACCCTTACTCTCACTTCCTTGTCCATTAGACTCTTGTCTCTTTGCCAACTTCTTTTGATAATTATCCTTCTCTTGCCATAACAACATTACGACATCCACCAACTTAGCATAAGTAGTGTACACTGGATTTCCCAACATCATCTGCCTAATCGACCAAGATAATCCCTTAATGAAACACACCATTTTCTTCACCTCAGTACTAACCTCCTCTGGTACAAACATAGATATATTGGTGAACTCTATTCATACTCAATAATTAACTTTGAACCTTTCTCCAAGTCCATAAATTCTCTCTTCTTTGCGTTCTTAATTGTATATGGAAAGTACCTATTGTGGAACTTGATCAGAAATTCTGCATATCCCAACTGATCCCTATCCTTCGACGTGGTGGCACTCTCCCACCACTATAAAACATCCTCAGTCAGCTTAAATGTCGTTAACATCTGCTTCTGCACATCCGTGTAGTCCACCATCCTCAAATGCCTCTCGATATCTCTCCTCCACTAGTGAGCAACCATTGGGTCAGATCCCCCAGTGAAGGTGAGAGGATTGCCCTTGAGAAATATGGTTCTCATCCTATCCCAAGCCAAAATGGGTGTACCCTAATGCGGTGCCTCTAAAGTCACCCATCTCTCCCCATCTCCAAATCGATCGTTGTGGCCTCATGAATGATAGCCGCTAACTCCTTGGCCTCTAAAACAATCTGATGTCGCCTTTCCTGATTTGAGGGACCAAAAAAAGACTCCTCTCTCCTATTCCTAGTTATCCTTGTGTTCTCCATCTACAAGTATAGGAGCAAAACAACATCAGACTTAGAATGACTAAGAGTACAAATCATCAAAAGGTATCAAAGATAAGCAACACGGAAGCTAAAACGGACTTATAACCTACGAGACCTAAGACCATGCTCTGATACCAATATTGTTCCGTCCGATCGAGCTAAAAAAAATTTGCAGCTTCCTCTCATCTTCAGCTATTATGCCCTCAAATTTCATCCAATTCCAATGGTCCGATCATCCAGAATGATTTTTTTAGTGTATGTATCTCATTAGAACTCTTTTCTTAATCAAACTCTTAATACTTTATATATCACAACAAATTCGTGGATGGACTTTTCAAACTTTTCAACCAGAAGACCTCTCTAAAATTACTCCCTTTCATCTTCAAACCATATACCCAAACTTATTCAAGATTTCAACCTTAGATTATAAGGCTTATTTGGTGTTTTCTCGAGTTTGGGCTAGAACAAGATTTGATTATTTTTATGAGAGGAACGTGATGGTGCGATCAAATTTTGACATTAAAATTATGTGATGATTCACGTGATGATTTTGAGGTACGGGATTTATACAATATACTCCTAAATTCTCTCGATAGTATTCCGTTTGTTTTTTGTGTCAATTGCATTCATGTTGAATTGTGATATTCATTGAAATCATAAAAAAATTAGTGGAATCTATTATTTTGATTCATCGTGATATATTATATTTTGGTTGAGCATCGTGTCATGAAATTTTAATATGGCACAGAGGATGGCCACCCACCAAAGGTCCAAAATTCGGATATGCTTAAGAATTCATAAGTGCGGTGATGTGTTATTGAGAAATTAATATTGATATAATTCTTAAGTATTGCATTTGATTTGTATATGCGATTTGTATTGTTGCAATTTATTCATCGTGCTAATTATTTTTTGAGCATATATTCCCGTCATATTATGTATTTCCCCGTATTTTCTTTTAGTTGGCAGATTAGCGTGGATTGGGACGTTATGGGCTATTTTTGGCTAATTATTTTAGAGCTTGGATTGGAAGATGTATTTTGTTGTAATTGGTAGTGGTGTAATTTTAGTTGGAGAATTCTATATTTGAGAGAAACATTATTGTAATTATTATTGTGGAAATAGTAGAATTGTGGAATTTTTGTATTTAAATTGTGGAATTTAGATGCTCTATACTCATTGTTGATGGATTTAGTTTAGATTTATTGTAGTAGCACACCGCATGTCTTTTTCGGGCACGTGGGTTGTTACAAAAACTTTAAACAAATTAGACCCTATAAAACTTGTTCACCAAATTAAACCGATTGTTGTAAAAAATAATTTTCTCAACTTATCTTTTTCAATTTAAAGCATCCCTCTAGGTGATAAATAGCTAAAATAATTAAAGCATCCATAACATACTGATATACGAGGAAAACCACAAAAGGATAAAACATCGGACGACCCATCCAAATAGATCACTATGATGAGGTACTCAATGGCTCGTCTCCCTCGCAAGCCTTGACACTCTTCTATATTCAATCTCTCATTCACAATACAATGTAGGAGTCCACCGATGCAAGTTGTCACAACGTATGAATCCACATACGCCTCAATATCCACTAATGATGCTCGGTAACCTTCTACAAAATCGAAACACGGAAGATTGCTTCTTCACCGCAATACAACAAATAACAAGTATAGAGTCCACTGCACTAAACAAGTTCTCTCGATATGTAGAAAAACAAACTTTGGTGCCCAACATGAAAGATCTCAATGCATATGAATATATAAACTTGGATCTTTTAACTCAATGGGTGAAACTAGGGTTTTATAACTTTGGTAAACAAGCGTAGAATTAATTTTTGCCAAAAGTTCTTAAAATATCTGAGTCCAACATGCCTATAAATAGTAAAACATGAATTTTAAGGCGATAAACTCCTTCGAATGAGATTACATAGTTCGTTTAAACAAGAAGGATTTTTCGTTCTAATGAGAACAGAGTTCATTCGATCGAGAACCCTTTTCCATTCTAACGAACTTCCAACGACCTTCCAATAAGTTATCCACTGTTAAATAGAGTCTCCTCGTTTGATTTTGTTAGATGCATGTTACAACGAGATTCTAAACTCTTTCTAATGAGATAAAAAGTCATTCTAATGAAAATTCCATTTCGTTTGAATGAGATTTAAATCTGGTTATAACGAGATCAGAATAAAAAATATTTTGTCAATTTTTTTTAAAAAATAGTTTCGAACAATTTTGTTTAAAAATAAACACCTATAAAAAACATATAAGGGCCATATTCTAAATGCATGCATACCTGCGAGATTCTTGATAAACGTGAAGACAAATTTTGGCATGAAAATACGATACAATGTATATCCACTTTGAAGCTTGGTCTCTATGTCTTCATCAAACATGTCATAGGCCTATGAGATCAACAATACAAAGGCTAATCTATGACTCAAATATTTTGTCCAAAATTATGTTAATTACAAACAAATTGACTCGATTGGAAATTTGTCCTAACAAATCTCCCCCTTTGGATATTCTGGAAAAAAATCAAAATAAAAAACTTATGGGTCGTCAAGCTCTTCTAAAAATACTTAATTCCCAACCCCAGAAGGAAAAAGTACAGATGCTTGACAAACACAATGTTGATAAGATATGATTGCTTGAAAACTTTTTTGCATGTTGTAAATCTAAACACTTGAACACACCTTCAAATGCAAAGAGTATATAACGAGTACCGCATAAGAATAAATTTCTAACAATGTCAAAAAGAGTCTAAATCTAGGTGAGACGTCTCCATTTAAGATAAAGATATCCTAATCACGAAAGGAAAGATATCATTTCTCCCGCTTTTTATTCACAGATAAACAAATTAAGAAAGTATAAAACTATTTATCCCCCATAAATCAAATCTCCCCCTAAATATGTGAACATGAGATACCAATTTTGAAATAGGGAGTAGGGAACAAAATCATGCAATCGTGTAAAGTGTAGCAGACACACAACTTAGCAACTCAAGCACAAATAATCCAAATAATGATCAAATAATATCAACATTAATGAAAAAGTATACCAATATGAATAAGCAATAAAGTATGATACCAATTTGAGAAAAGAAATTTTAACGCACATAATGAGAGGTACCAATATGATCATATAGCATGTCAAATAAAATCCAAAGACAAAGCATATGGTAACCATGGATTAAATACAAATCATAAATACTCAAAATGATACCAAATATAAAATATGCAAAATATACCAATGAAATACCGGCACATATATATAGGTATAAAAAATGACAAAATATCAATACAAATCAAATAAGATTTACACACTAGCGTAGTATCGACGTGTCTAAAACATGTGGAATGGAATGAACGAGTGTGAACTTAATACAAATGAAATATGACCCAAACACTAAAATACGTTCAAGGATTTTTATTTTATCATAAAACTTTATCAAACTAAGATATAGCCTAAAGTGATAAGATAAAGTGAACTTAGTGAACAAATAAGCACAATGCACACAAGCCTAGAATATTGATGATTCTACAAATCAATGGCGTCATAAAAAAATAATCATAACTAGGATTCATTGTGCAAACTCGTTGATCTTCAACTATAACACCCTCAAAAGATAAGCATATATCATATTTTATTTTTTCTTTATTCTTTTGAAGTTGTCACTTTTGAAAATAAAACAAACTAAACATGTTGGCCTTGGCAATTTTTCTATTTTTATTGCCTTTAATCTTTTCATTAGGCTTTGGCCAATAGTGTCTTTTCTGCAAAGGAAATTTGTTCCTTTCGTAGCCCTTATCCCCTGCACCACTTATATTTTTTAATAAACATCAAACATTCTCATGGGCAACGGTTCTTACATGCATAAATTCCCCATAGTCACAAAATATAAAGATGACAAGATTTATGGGAGAACATCTCACATAGCTCAAATATAGATATGAAATTAAAATTCAAAGAGCTTTTGCATGTATGTATACTAAGGGAATCAATTTTGAAACAACTCCATGCAGGAATGATTAAAAACAATCTAAGAATTAACAATCATAACCAAATGTCCTAGTCATATGGATAACACATAAGGAATTATATTTAAACACACCAATATGTCACACAAAATGTGTAAAACTAAAATACACATAAATCGAAAATATTTTTGATTTTTTCTAAAACTTTTTAAAGAAAATACCAATGTAAAAACAAATTAACTCATACGACAAGAGAAATATTTTTGTATTTTTCAATATGAGTCAATAAAAGAAAAATCAAAATACAAAAGATACACACATCATAACACTAGCAAACATATATCATGAAGTAAAAACTATTGTATGACAAACATGCGAACATAATCACGCATTAGATATAGCATGGGAAGTATCATGCGCAAGAAAATGAAAATTAACAAGTCTAATATGTTAAGCCTCCAAATCCGATTTACTAACCCATATAGGTGTATGTGACACGCTCGAGATATGGAAAACTTGATGACTCTATTATTAGACTTCCTAGGATCATTTTAAATATCATGACAAAACATCCTAAAGAAACCTTTCCTACCGCAATGAGTGCAAGTGTAAACAGGATGAGGGGTGTTACATAAAGGATGATCTTTCTAATCGTTCCTAATCAACTTTGTCAAATGCATGGTCTTAGCTTGAGTAAAGCAAGTCTTTTGATTATCAAAGTTAATTCCACAGTTGTCATCTTTGATTTGGACGGTGCCTAACATTTCATCCAACTTTTACGGCCTAGACTCCAAATCAAATTTGACCTTACTCAAATCTCTCAATATCTCTTCTAACTCAACTATTCTCGACTCAAGTAAACGTCTTGACTCCTCAAAATCAAGAAGCTCATTCTTCATAGCCTTCGTCAAACCTCCAAAACTATCTCTTTCACCCTTAATATACTCTAGCTTCTCTCAATGAGTCTTTTCGCGTCCCCTAAGATCCTCAATCAAAAAACTATCATCATTTTCTACGATAAGTTCTTTTAACCTAGCTTCCAACTTCAAGTTTGCCTTTTTTATTTTTTTACTACAGCATACAACTCATGAAAGGCAACTTGGAGTTAACTCTCCTCCTCCTCATCTTCATCCTCATCCTCATCTCCCCTCTCTCGACGATCACTCACTTGGTTACCATAAACTATGGCCTTGGAAGTGTCATGTATTGAAACATCTCCATGGAAGATTATCATCAAAGCTCGCATGACTAGCCATGAATGCGATGCAATTGTGATCAATGGAGGAATTATATCCCTCTTTAAGATCACTACCACTAAGGGTGGAATTGTACACCTTCGATTTCTTACCCTCCTTCCATACTTTAGTGGGGCACTCGGCTATCCTATGGCCATAACCCTCATAACCAATATATATTTTTGACTTATCCCTCTTAAAGTTCTCATTCTGGTTCTTAGGGAAGTAATTGGTCTTGTTATACATGTATTTCTTAAAAAAATTTGCATCTTTCGATTACTTTTGTAATTTGAGAAATTTCTTGACTTTCTTTGCTAATATGGACATATATTTGGACTCAATGTCAGACTCATCATTCGAAGTAGGATTTTCATCCTTCCATGCTTTCAAAGCAGTGCCCTTATCTTTCTTCTTATCATTCTTGGAGGAAAACATGTCAAACTCACAAGTTTGTAAGTTACATTCATGTTTTGTAGAATTTAGAATACCCAAAGAATTCAAAACCGTCACTTTGAACTAAACCCTTTAGTTAACGACCTTAAGATCTTCTTGATTACTCAGTTTTTGTGTATCCTATATCCCAAGTTAAAAGACAAGTTAACTATGTCGGATAGCCTAGTGTAAAACTCATCAAAATCTCACTCTCCAACATCTTTATCATTTTATGGTGAGGTTTTTGAGTTTGAAAGCCTTAATAATAATAGTTCCTTCATGTGTGGGTTGGAGTATGTCCCAAGCCTCTTTATACATTCACAAGTCATAATACGATGAAACTTCTTCAGGGCGACAAAATAAAATAGAGCATTTAAAACCTTGAGAATTAAAGTTCACTAAACTATGCCCAGCTTCACTCCATGATTCTATGCGTTTCAAAATAATTACATAACCTTCTTTAGTGACAAGTGGAGAACACCTTTTAACTAGTGCAAATAAAACCTGCTCATTTATAGCCTTAAGTGCTGATTTTATATATATATATTCTAGTATGCGCATTTTGACCCATCAAATAACGGGGTTCTAATACCATCAAAATCATTAAAATTCATGCCTAAAAAATATGGGATCTAAACACGACAACATAGTGTTATAGCGTTGATACCAATTTGAGAACACAAATGGTTGTGTGCTAATAGGCAAGGGATGGTCCGAACAAATAAACAGTCTATTTTCAAAATTTAAAATTTTAAAGAATAAAACTTTAAGCAAATTAAATCTAAAAAAACTTGTTCACTAAATTAAACCGATTCTTGTGAAAAAAATTGATTTACACAATCTTATCTTTTTAACCTAACACATGAATTTAGGTGATAAGTAGAAAAAATAAGTAAAACATCCACAATGCGTAGATATACGAGGAGTACCACAAAGAGGAAAACCTTAGACGACCCAACCAAACATATTACTATGATAAGGTATTACAAAGACTAGACAGTAGACGTACTCAACGACTTGTCTCCTTTCCAAGCCTTAATACTCTTATATCTTCAACCTCTCCTCCACAATGCAATGTAGGAGTCCACCCAAGCAAGTTGCCACAACATATGAATCCACGCCACCTCAGTATCCACCGATGAGGCTCACCAACCTTCTACAGAATTGGAACACAAAGCATCATTTTTTCACTGCAACATAGCAAAAAACAAGTTCGGAGTCCACCTCACTAAAAAAGTTCTCTCAATATGTAGAGAAATAAATTTTACTGCCCAACACAAAAGATCTCAAAGCATACAAATAAGTTAGTTTGGATCTTTAAGTTCAATGGGGGCAAACTAGGGTTTTGGAACTTTGGTAAACATGTGTAGAATTGATTTTCACCAAAAGTTATTAAAAAATCTGAGTCCAACACGCCTATAAATAGTAAAACATAAATTTTGAGGCGACGAACTCATTCGAACGAGATTACACAGTTTGTTCAAATGAGAAGGAGCTTTCTTTCTAACAAGAACAGAGTTCGTTCAAATAAGAACCCTTTTTTATTCTAATGAACTTCCAACGACCTTCTAACGAGTTTTCCACTGTTAGAGAGAGATCCCTCATTTGATGTTCGTTAGATGCACGTTCCAAAGAGATTTTAAACTCGTTCTAATAAGATAAAAAGTCGTTCTAACAAAAATACCATTTTGTTCTAACGAGATTCAAAAATCATTCTAACGAGATCAGAATAAAAAAATTCAAAACAATTTAGTAATACTTTCAAACAATTTTGTTTATAAAGAAACACCCATACAAAATATCTAAGGAATCTATTCTAAATGCATCCATACTTGCAAGATTCTCTATAAACTTGAAGACAAATATAGGCACAAAAACATGGCACAATGTATATCCACTTTGAAGCTTGGCCACTACGTCTTTATCAAACTTGTCATAGGCTTACGAGATTGACAATACAATGCATAACCTATGGCTTAAATGTTTTGTCCGGAATTACTCCAGTTACAAATAAATTGACTCGATTGGAAATTTGTCCGTACAAACTTCTTACAACGTCAAAGTGCAATAACATTTAAATATTAGGGACTAATTCCCAAAATCATAATTTTAGGGTTACTTTTGTGGTTTTACCAAAAATTTGGGGTTATTTGTCAATTATACAAATTTTGGGGTCTATTTTTTAATTATCAAAAGGTCTTAGGGGTGTTTTGTAATTACCCAAAAGTTCAGGGGGTGTTTTGTAATTTCCTAACATTTGGGGACTATTTTGTAAATACTCAAATTCCATGGATTGTTTTGTAAATGTTTCTAAAAATACATTGTTAGGGTCAAAATGGCACGTTTTAACATGTGTAGGATCCAAATTGTAATTTCGTGAAAGTTTTAAGTCAAAACCATTACTACGAAGTTAAGGGGGATAAACATAATTTATAACATCATTTAGCCCAAATAATATTTTTTTTAAATTTAGGGTTTAAGTAATATTTTTAGAATATTACTAAAACCCAACCCTTAATTTTGCACTTATTTATTTTTTTATAGAAATTGGTACCCACTAATCCCATAAATATATGTATACAACTCATATACATATTATTGTACATGAGGAATGTTTACTGAAATTTACTAACACTCCATTTATATACATATAATCACAATGTGTATTGTATTTCCATGAAATGCATTTCAATTAAAATAACCAAATGATACCACACCCCTACGTATTTAGAGATAAAACTTGAAGAATATATGGTGTGAAGAGGCAACCTCCACCTCCAAAGGTGGCCTCAAGGCTCCACCAAGCACTCCTTTGCTTGAATTTGCACTCCACACAATATTTTCCTTTGCATTCCTTTTACAAATTTCACCAGAAAGTCCCATTTTTAACACCCTTAACACAGTCATGTAGGTTTATTTTTCTCTCTATAAAACTAGCAGAATGGGTGAATTTTTTCTCTCTAAATAAATTGATCAGATGCTCCCAAATAATAACCTAAGTCCTTATTTAAATAAAAAGGGAAGAATGTGGCATATGGACCGAGGGCCCTATGGACACGTTTTAATTATTGGATGGTTGGATCAAAAGACAGATGCCACATTTCAAAATCAAATTACTCATTCTGAAGGAATGCTCAAACCGCCACATCGGTATCCATCTCCTTGCTATAGCAGGTTCTTAGGCCGCTATAGCGACTGAGACACACCGCTATATCAGTTCCCCAGAGCGACCATTTTTTTACTTAATTTTAAATCCTTCTTTATCTTAATGACTCAACCCAATTCTTGTGTTCCAAATGGATCCTAACAATAAACCCTCAATCACTCAATTGTCCCAATAATCACTTAATTACCCTAATTAAGTCCCTCTAAGCATAAATTTAACTCAATAATTATTCCAAGGTAATTAAATAATTGTTTGATTACTCCAGGTAAATTCACCTAAAATCATACAATTTAATAAAAGCCTGGTTATTAAAATTTTAAAAAATGGTATATTCTTTAGGTAAGTTTAGTGAGATATGTTAGAGAGCTTATATATATATATATATATATATATGAGTTTTTTTTATCTATCTTATTAGTGGTTATTGTAATCCTCAAAACTCAAATACATAATGATATTGAGAGAGAACATAAATCTTGCGATCAAGGTACCACCATCCCTCGTTATACCAATTCTGGAGTCCACCATCTGTCGTAATTTTACCATACAAGGAAAATGATAGAGTATCCTTAGGTCCTATTGAGACCATGTTTTTATCTGTCTACTACAACATCTTGATCATGCTGAGACGATATAGAACTATAAAAATCTTAAAGATAAATCATAATTCTGCCTTATAGGATTATACATTTTTTGATAATATTTTTTGTAGTTTTATTTATATTCGCCGTCAGAAGATCTTGGAAATCCATCCCCATAATTAATATTATATCCTCATTGATAATATGTATAGGTTAAATAGAATCATGTTGTCCTAGAATAATGATCATATATATGCCATGTGAAGGGGGATCAAATCGGCATAGCCCACAAGATATGACACGTGGAAGAAATCTTCCTAAATTATCCATACCTATGATTCACCAATGACATAGTGTTTACACCATACTAACGCAATACAATGAGGTGTTGTCATGTAATAATTAAAATTGATAGTAATATTCAGGTTATTTATGTGTAAATACAAAGTAATGGGCAGCTGGCATGCGTGAAAGTTAGCACCATTTGGGGCGTATTAATGGAAGTGAAAACTTACTCCAATTTAAATTAGGGCAGTAGAACACCAAAGTGGAAAAACTCAAATAGTTTAGTAACCACCCAACAATTACATGAGTCGTTACATTTTATGGGTAAGAAACACTGTAAATAAGCAAGGAATCTAGCAAGGAAAAGATGGCTCCCTAACCAAAAAATGCATTTACATTGCTTTTATCCTCCTTTTCATTTTCTTTCTTTATTTCCCACACTTCTTTTAATTATGCAAGTAGATTGTAAGGTAGTTCTAACCTTTTTCTTTCAAAGTTTTCTTAATGTTTATATCCTTTACATTTTGCTCTTCTTTACTTTCCTGTAAATCTTTGCTTTACTCGTAATTTACTTTCTTGCAAATATTTACTTTAATCTCATTTCCCTTTCTTTTATTTATGAAGCTTTACTTTTCTTTAATTCATGCAATTTAATATTTTTGTCCTAGTTAATCACTTAGCACTCCATTCAAAGTCTTTCCTAAGGGAATCAATTATCCTCTTAATTGAGGCCTCGAACGCAACATAATCACCTGATAATTGTCACTAGGCTAAAAGCTTGGGTTGGTAAGACCACAAATCTTACCTGGCATGCTCAATCCCAATTAACTATCAAGCTAGTGAAAAATAACCAAACATATTTCTATCACGCCTGGTTCGACACTAGTTCTGTGTAAAGGTTATCATTGTCTAGGACACATCAAATTGAATATATAATTGAGAATGTTGGTGAAATTGGCTCCACTAGCCAACTTATTGCCATTACATAACAACTTTTTTGTCAAAACAACCCAAGAGTTGGGACCAACGACTCGTAGTCAAGAGATCAATATTCCAATAACTTTGAGAGATAATAATATTCAAACTACAGCAGTAATCGGTGTGTCTACAAACATCTAAGACCAATGGATCAACCAACTAAACCCATTTTTTATCAATTTGAAAGGTTCAAAATCTAAACAACATGATCACCACGGTGACCAATAGATTTGCCTTGCCTAGATTAGTCAGGTTTATGCATCATAATTTTGAGCAAATACCACTACTCAACCAAATCCATATCACCCTATTTATTATAGACCAAATAATAGTGAAACTAATTCTGGAAATAACTTTAGAACAAGTGGATATGCTAATATTAGTGGTCTAAATGTAATCCATCCAATGGAAACAGTATGACTATCCAATTCCTACCAATAAGTGGGTTATAACAACCCAATAGGGAGAACATCTCTCCCATAGGCAGGAAGGACTAGGACTTATCCAAATGAGACCAATGTAGGATTCCCAAGTGCTTCAAACTATGGAAACATCAATAATCCAGTGTTAGAATCAGAACTCAAGGGGTTGGGGAACCCTAGGAGGTTAGATAACCAAACTCTTAAAGTATCTCAATATATGCTTTAGCAGACACAATAGAATGTGCCTTCGTAAGTTCCACGACCCTTGGTACAACCAATGTCTTTGGTTAAGCAAATAACGATCCCATAAAATAGTCAACAACTTGGGGGAGTGGGAAGGAACTAAATTGTGTATTTGATGCATAAAATATGTGTACCATTAGCCCGAGGGTATAGACTCCAATCTATAGAAAGACGTATTTAGATTTGGTAGATATAATTGAAATCCCTAAAGTCTTCAAATTCCCAACATTTATCATCTTTTCGAGGATGGGAATCAGTCCATAGTTGAACACATTACTCTGTTCACTACAAAACAATATTACATGAGTTAGAATTTGAGAAGTTGGCTCAAAATGGTTTGAAATTTAGGTTTCTAAAGAAGTTTGATGCCATGAAATTTAAAGATATGGTAGAATTAGCTGCCAAAGTATCTAGATATGAGGCTCTTCTAGAGGAGGAGTATGAAAGGAGTACCTCTTCCTTTAAAACATATTATAAAGATCCAAATTTTGAAATAGATGCTGCTAAAATTATAGGAACTGAAACCATAATATGTGAACCACTGGTTCAAAAGGATACTAAAGGATACTACTACAGAATCCCTTGCGCCAAAGTCAAAAGGAATGATTAAAAAAATGCTCTTCTGACATTACTAAGGTTGATGATATCTTTGAATTTCTCTTTAAATTATGATGCTAAAGCCACCCGATGATGCTAAAAAGACACATGAAATTAAAGGAAAGAACTACTATAAATAGCATAATGTGTTTTCTCATTCCACTAAATGCCTGATCTATATTTCATGACAGGGTGCAAGAGTTAATTAAGTGGGTGAAGATCAAATTACCTATAAAAGAAAAAATCACAATGGGGGTAGATGATGACCCTTTCCCCAAGGTTAAAGAGATGGGGACTAATGTGCAGTCAATCTGAATGCCTAGAAACAAGGGGCATATGAGTTCAATGGGAAAAATAAGGCTGAGTTAAAGATTTCAAAGCCTAATACCATTGAGGATCCTTATCTGAAGGCGATGAAACTCCTTTGCATTAAGTGTGGAGAATATTATGCTAACATGTGCCAATTGGAGGATTTGAAAAATGAACATAAGTAGAAGAATGACAATAATGGGCATAATGGCAACCCATCCAAGACCCAAATGTTCCAAAAATAAGAGGTTCAAACCAAAACCCCTGGGAAAGTAAGGCCATATTTTGGTCCTTTTCATCCCCAATAAATGCTAAGATACCATGAAATAACCAGTGCATCAAGTCTATCTTTAGACAGGCAAAATCTCACCACCATAGAGGTAGTTAAGGGCTAATTAAGGTGACAAAATATTTTCCAATGGTGAAAGGTGAACCAGAATGGTTCGTGGCTTAAGATCCAAAGGTCTAGAAATACATCTATAGTATGATAAATAAACCAAAGGCGGTCAGTCCTAATCAAGTGACTCCTGGCATGTGGTTTAGAAACTAAAAGAGAAAAGAAGGGAACTAGAAATTGTGATCTCTCAAACTCAGCAAAGGAGAATCCAACGCAAATATATGGTTGGAAAGAAGACACTGAACTAGTTCAAAATAGTGGATATGGAAAAAAAATTCTTCTTTATCCTCAAAGCCAAACTTGAGGTTCCATAGGGAACCGAAGGGGAGTCTAACCTCTTCTGACCTGTTAAATGAAAGACTGAAGTATATAGAGAAGACTATGAGCATGGATGAAGACAATTCATCTAAAGAAAGCTATTCGAATGAATAAGAGAATGGATAAATGATGGTCGTTGATGCCACGACTCCTGTTTAAGATATTGGACAACAATAATTCACCTAATTTAGTTGTCTACCTCAACAAGTGCCAATCAACATGGATATGATCCTTCCTAAGAGGTTAGAAGCATAGGAAGACCAAGAGATGGCCACCATGCAAGTATATGAGAAAGGTGAATCAGAGGTAAACTATTTTGATCCATTTGTCTCCACACTTGATATCGTATATGGGTCCGAAAAACCTACTAAACATGTGACACACCACATAAAGTCTTTATTTATAAAAGCTTGGATAATGTTGTCCTTGTTAATAAAATTTTAGTAAATAATGGTGTGGATGTTAACCTAATTCCATTGTCTCTATTGTCCAAAATCAATAAACGAAATAATAAATTGGTGTATAATTAAATTATTATCTCTAGTTTTGTTGGGGATAAGAAGTCTACCAAAGGTGTACTACCAATGGACATTGAAGTATGAACCAGAAAATCTAAAATTGTTTTCTTTATTATTAAAGTAAGACCTACCTTTAATAATTTACTAAGTAGATATTGGATCCATTATACAAATGCATTCCTTATTATATGGATCATAAATTACTTTTGAAAGGAAGATATGATTATAAAGGAAAGTGGGGGTAATCCACGACCCTTCCATGGTAGTTTCAATTGTGTAAAAGTAGGGATTTACTAAGAAAATATAGGGCTAGTAAAGGAAGAGGCATGGTTCTAGAGGAATCAGAAGGAGAAGTATCAAATGAGGGTCGAAAGGACCGGGTATTTGGCCTAATGGGTCCAACTGATGAAGATAAATCAAGTGTTTAATCGTTGATACACCCATTAGCATGGGCCAATGAATGCTTGGTCGTTGTTTTATATAAGCTTAGAGATCTGGAGATGAGCATTAGTCTTCATAAAGAAAAGACCATAAATTCGGAAGACTATGTCTTCGAAGGAGATGTAGAAAATGAAAGTACTCAGGATAGTGGTGAATTAATAAGTTCGCCAATAAAATATGAAGAACTTGTTAATGAAAATGTATTTTATCCCTAATCAATTAAGTTAGTTTAATTAATGTACATTTTAGTTTAACTTAATATATTGATTTTGATGATTCCAAACATATTTTTTATTAAGTTTTTCTATAGATATTTATTATTGATATAATCTTATTAATATACCATTATATACATATATTTATTACATATCTATTCTGAGTGAGTTATATTTGTTTTATGTTTAAGGTATTTACGTATGTTGCACATTTACACTTGACACATTAGGCACTCATGCATATATTAATAGTGATAATATGAATAGTTGTCTAAAACATTTTTGTTGTAAAAATTGAAGTTATTTTTTATTTTATTTTAAAATAATTTTCAAAATATTTTTAATATAATTTTTTAAAAACTGAAATATTTTCATATGTATATATGTTTATTTGTGTTACGCATATATATATATATATATATATATATATATATATATATATATTATCATATCTATTATATATACATGTCAAAATATGTGTGGTGCTTAGTGTTTATATTAGTTCTCCTAAAACTGATGGCATGTTTTCAGAAAGTTTGTACCGAAGCCTTATCAGTGGGCGTCTTTTCCAAGGGTTGACTGCCAAAAGATGGCTTCCTTACCAAAGGTGTAACAAATTTAAAATAGCCAGTTGTATTGCACTACAGATCAATCACACGTCCATATATTACCATTGTACATAGAGTCATACAACGTCGTTTCCAAGTGTAAAGCCTTTTTCATTTTAATATTCAAACAACAAAGGACGGTTACTGAAATTTGTCTAAGTGATTTAAATTTAATATTTTACTAAAATCTTAATGTAACAACCCGTCCTTTTTAGAGACAATTAAATTCCCTAATTAAATATAAATTGGCAATTTGGAGAATTTCTCGGAATAGTGATTTTTGGGATTTTCGAGGATTTAATTATTTTCGAAGGATGTTATAAATTATTTTGGGACTATATAGGTCGAAATAATTTAATTATATGTCGTCGTGGAGTATTGCGACAAAAGAGGTAAGATTTTGAGTAGAAAACCCGCATTTATTTATTTTGGGTTGGAATAGTGATTTGCGATCAAGTACCTCAGATGGGAATTTCGACTGCGCCATAATTCTCGGAATGTCCGAGATAGTCGGAAAAGAGTGTCCGATTGTCGAAAATGAGTTTCGGATATTTTTAGAGGTAAAAGTAACTCGTAATTGGGTAAACGAGTCGTTTTTGGGTTTTAAGGGTTTAAACCCCTTTTCTTCTTATTTAAAGAGGGAGAAGGGAAAGAAAAGAGAAGAAAAGAGAGAGAAGAGAGAGAGAGAGAGGAAGAAGAAAAGAGGAGGAGAAATGGGAACTCCGGCCAAACTCCGCCGGATTCGACTCGAGGTCGTCGGATTTCATCCACGAGGCAAGTGTTTACTTGCTTTATTTCATTTTTGCAATCCTCTCATATCACATTTGGTATAAACATGATTTTAGGGTTAGAACCCTTAAAATAAATTGGGTAAAAGTTGATTATGAGTTTACACATTGATGTAGTGTAAACTCTTAATGATTTTTAGTATCAAAACCATGTTAATGGAGTATTAAATGGGTTTAAATGTTAAGTTGGGGTTTTTATGGTTTTAGGGTTTAAAACTAAGAGAAATGATTCAATACCCCAAAATAATTGACGTGTTAGTTGTAAAACATAGATTAGATGTTTATTGAGTTGTTGGGTGAGGTTAGAAACAACAAAAATGGAGAAAAATGGAGTTTGGGATTTTGGTAGGGACGATGAATAGTAACCCGTAATCTTGTGGGGTTATTTTGACTAGGACAATAATTGATTTAGCTTTCGGCCAAAACACGAAAGTTGTAGATCTTTTCGATACGGTCGCGTGGGCGCCGACCGCGTATTTTTCTGAATTTTCTACGATTTGATATGATTTTTACAAGATGACAGCTCCGGGTTGAAAGTACCAACTCGGAAATCAAATCAGGAATTGGAAAAATTACGGCTAGAATTAATGTCGTAGATGTTCGGGATAATTTTTGGGGTAGTTTAGAAACCCCGGAAATGAATTTGGATTGATTTTTGGGTATTTTGGAGTTTGAGAAATCGCCCAAACTGTGACCCTCGAGCAGGCCGAATCGATTCGGGTACAGGCCGAATCGATTCGCCTAAGGGGAATTGGGTCTCTGCAATGGGCCGAATCGATTCGGGTACAGACCGAATCGATTCGCCATTTACAGACCTGTTTGCAGAATACTTTCCGAATCGATTCGGATTGGGAACCGAATCGATTCGCCCACCCGAATCGATTCGCTAAAGGGGCGAATCGATTCGCTTAGGCCAGAATTTCTAGTTTTCTCCCTTAAAGAGTATGGGAAGTTGAATTACCAATTAGGATAATTTTGGGGTATATATATATATATATATATATATGCTTCACTTAGAGGAGAATAGTATCATTGGAGATATCCAATAAATCCTTAGAATATGATCGAGGTATATAGTGATTATTAAAGTAAGAAATACTTTGGATTTAGAATCATGCAACTATGAATGCATGATTACGATTCCTGGAGGGAATCTTTGGGATATTTGGTCATCGCTAGATGCTATAGGCCACTATGGCCGTTTATATATATATTCTAGGAAGAATATGTAGGATATATATATACTGTGTGTTTTAGGTATATATATATATATGATGATGATGGAAATGATTTTGAAAATATATAAATGAATATTTTCAAAATGGAAAAATAAATGTTTTTCATAATTAATAAAATATGGATTACACACCTCTCTAAATCGCTATCATAAGGGAAGTTGCGTTCGTATGGTGAAGCCCCCTGGCTAATGATGCAGGGTGGATATAGTCCTAGGCCATGGGAGCGCTTATGGTTGTATATTTTCTGCGGGGGTAGGGAGATTCCGGGTGTGGTCTTGGCTACCACGCAGGCTCATGGCCGCTTCCCGACGTGTTTCGATATAGGATCCCAGGTTGTCTTGGAGGCCCTGGAAGATGATAGCCATTTACGGGCGCGCACAGTGGAGAAATCCGGACGTGCGGTCTTAGAACGCGTTTATTAAAGCAGTTCATATTAATGGATTTGCTTTAATTACATTTCCTGGATATAGGAAGGGAAATGGGTTATATATAAATTGGCCTCGGTAACACTTCCCGGATGGAAGAAGGGATGTGGAAGCATATGTTATGATCAAAGCATTTTTATGATAATGAAAATGTCTTTGAATACATTTCCTGAGTATAAAAAGGGAAATGAGATATTTTGATAAGGAAAAGCATTTTTATGTTAATAAAATTGGCTTTCAAAAAAGTATATGATTTGTTAAAGCAATTCATGATAATGAATTGGCTTCTATAAATTACATTTCCTGGATATGAGAAGGGAAATGGAAGTTTTTGAAATGAAAAGGATAAGTATTTATAAATACTTTATGTATCAAGTAATCCTCAGTCCGGGAGATATTTATATTATCCGGAAGTATATTGTAGATGTATGTATATGTATAAATTGGGTGCCGAGGGTCTAATGAATCCCGACGATCGACCGTGCCGCATAGTAGTGTATCGGGGGGGTTCCTTGTTTGGATTTCGCTTTGCGAGACACCCCACGCACGAATATGGCACTGTGTTGAGACTGGGGAGAAGTTTAATCCTTAGTGCTCTTATATTATTATATGTTATGATATATATATTATATATCTTTCTGTACTGAGGGACTGGCGGATCTCAAAGATCGACCTTGCTGCATAGTAGTGTATCGGGGGGGTTCCTTTTTTGGATTTCGCTTCGCAAGACACCCCACGCACGAACATGGCATAGCGTCGAGATTAAAGTGAAGTTAGCCTTTAGTACATCTGTTTGACTATCTAGGTTAGATAGTGGTTGGGTATTAGATTAGTTTAGCATGGTAGCTTGACTATGAGGTTTAAGGGATGCGCTAGGTGTGCACTGTTAGAGGAGAGGTGAGGGGTATCTCACGAGAGTGCGATACCAATTTAAATATGAGATAAAACTATTTTTCTAAAAATAAAGCATTTATGCACTTGCAAAATATTTTCTAAACATTCGGGCCCTGACCCGTTTGTCTGCTCTCCTTTCTTTCTCTATACTATGTATATATAGGTGTCCAGACACAGGGACGCCTGGATGGAAACTCTTTCGAGTCAGACGTCTGCTGCAGCAGCTGTGGATGCTTGCAGGTTATCGGTAGACGTTTCTTTCCTTGTACTCTAGATAGGAGATATTGTATAAACACTCGAGCCAATGGCTCAATTGCATTTATTTATTCTTTCAGTACAGCATTCGATATGGTTGTATTATTTGGACCGAGTGTTCGGTTATTTTAGTTCCTTTCTTTTCCATTTCAGTTCATTACGCATTTAATTGTGAATGTTTTAATTTGTGCGCTAAAAAGAGTAGTTAGATAAAAGTTTTTAACGGCCACCTAATAGGATATTAGTAATTAATTGGATTTTCGACAGTGATGCTAAGAATGATCCATATGAAACTCCTGTTTTAATTTAATATTGGAGTGATCGCCCGGTATCTTATTAGGCGGGTTGTTACACTTAATTTGACTTAAAGTTTGTAAAAACTCAATTCACCCACCCACCCACCCCCCCTCTTGAGTATAATCTGGGCAACAATTGGTATCAGAGCTAGTGCTCTTCTTATTTTTAGATTTAACAATCTTAGAGTTAAAGATCAATGGCAAACTTTAATGTTTCATCTCTTGGTGAGGGTCAATCAATAAATAGACCTCCTTTATTTTCAGGAAATAATTATAGCTATATGAAAAATAGAATGAAAAATTTTGTTCAATCAAATGGTTATGCTGTTTGGAGAGTTATTATAAATGGTCCTAATATCCCCATGAAAGTTGTTAATAATGAAAATGTTCCTAAAGAAGAAAATGAATGGAATGAAGTTGATATTAGGAAAATTCAAATCAATGCTAAAGCTATGAATATTTTGCATTGTGCACTTGATGTAAATGAGTATAATAGAATTTGTTGTTGTGAATCTGCTAAAGAAATTTGGGATAGACTAGAAGTCACATATGAAGGAACTAGTCAAGTTAAAGAAGATAAAATTAGTATGCTTGTTCATAGTTATGAGTTATTTAAGATGATATCTGATGAATCTATTTCAGATATGTTCACTAGGTTCACTAATATTATTAATGGCCTTAAATATCTTGCCAAATATTATACTGACTCTGAATTAGTGAGTAAGATTCTCAGGTCGCTACCATCTGCTTATATGACAAAGAAGCTGGCAATCAAAGAAGCAATTAGAGAAAAACCTATCTCTATTGATGAGCTATTGGGTTCCTTAATCACTCATGAGATGGAACTTAAGGAATTTGTTGAAGAAGAGAAACCTAAAGCAAACAAAATTATTGCTTTCAAATCTTCAAGCAAAAATGTAGAAAGTGAATATGACGATGATGATGATATTTCCCTATTGGCTAAAAATTTCAAAAAATATCTCAATTCTAAAAAGAAAGCCAAAGAAAGGAGAAAGAAACATTTTTCAAAAGAGCTCAATGATGATCATCAATCCGAATATGAACCAAGATGCTATCATTGTGATGAAGTTGGACACATTAAGCCTAATTGTCCAAAATATAAGAAAGGGAAGAAGGCATTGAAAGCCACAACATGGAGTGACTCTGACACAAGCTCTTCCGATGAAGATTCGAATGAAAATGAAGTTGCTCATCTATGTTTCATGGCAATGGAAAATGGGGTACATTCTAACCCTAACTCTAGTGATAGTGATAATGATAATGATGAAGTTGATGATTATAAAGCTTTACAAAATGTTTTTGATGAATTATGTGAAAGTTTTGAAGAACTTAAAAATAGATATATTAAACTTAAGAAGTCTCATTCATTAGTTTCAACTAAATATGATTCTATGACAAATAATTTTGATGAGTTGAAATTAGAAAATGAATCTTTGAAAAATGAAATTAAATCCTTGAAAAAGGAAAAATCTATGATTGTCACTACTCCTCTTGAGATTGAAAATATTGAGTTAAAAAGGGAGATTGAATATTTAAAGAAATCATTAGATACTTTCACGAAAGGAAGTGAATATTTTCATAAAATTGTTGAGACACAAAGGATTCGATTTAATAATAATGGTATAGGATATGATGAAGGAAATGAGAAAAAGACTTATTCCAATTTATTGAAATTTGATGCCTCATCTAGTCTAACTGACTATTTATGCACTTATTGTGGTAGAAACACACATTTTTCAGATTTGTGTCCATATAAATTTAGAAAAAGAAAATTTGCATGGATTCCAAAAGGAACTGAGATGTATACTAAACCCTATGGACCTAACACATTTTGGGTACCAAAAGAGAAAATTTTCAAAGTTGTGTAGGTTGCATTTTGAGAAGGAATGTGGATTTTCAAGGCATATGATTTGGTCATATTACAAATTTCAAGTATCATTGCCTAATGTTGGAAATGCCACACTTGGAAGAAGTTTCTTGAATATATCTTTGGTATTGGTAAGGTGGTAAGGAACACTATTCATGAATTTAAAATCATATATTTGTTGATGATTTATTTTATGATATATTTCCATGCATAGAATATTTGTTATATCATATGAGCTTGTTGATAATTTAGTATTCACATGTAAATTTGTATATTTATTGTTCTTGATGATTTTATGTTATATAACACATACACCTGATTTTGATGATAATTTTTTTTAAGTGAAAATTCATAATCTTTATGTATTATATATCTGGACATATATTTGTGAATAATATTGGATTAATTCATAAATTTATTGTATATTGATTTGAAACGAAAATGTCATTTGAGTACATTCTAGTATATTAGTTATATGTGATACATGTTGATGTTGTAACATTCACTCATTGATTTTGATGATATGAACATATTAATCTCAATGAGTTAGTTTTATTGCATAATACATGATTAGTGCCATCATTTGAATATTCGTAACATTCATAATGAATATTTTTTTTGGAAGATAGTAACATTTGTGTTATGAAATAACATGATCAACAATTGGTATCATTTGTGAGACTCATTAAAAATGATTCTATGATGTCAATTTTTAAATAATATTTTATCTCATGAAATAGATGCATATATGCCTTTATTGGTATCCCTTAGGGGGAGATAAATGTTTATTGGAAATTAATCATAGAAAGATGCTTGATAATTTTTTTTTTGTTGCAATATGATTGAATTTTCCAGAATTTAAGCTCGTATCTTGAAAACGGCAAAGCATGAACAAAATAGTAAATTTTTATCGTTATACTTTTGCCGCTGTCTTCTAACTCATGTGTGCTTTATTCCAAATTATTTGAAAACGTCGAGTTATGAAATGCTTCATGTTGTGTGCTTAAAAGTTTATTCTATCATGATGATTTATACAATAATTGATATTGCGCCTATTGAAAATTTATACATTGCAATTTTATTACTTTAGTGAGAGAGTTAATTATGCACATGGATATATCTCTTGTATTTGCATTATTTGAGAACATTGCTTTATGAGTTATTTTTGCATAAAAAGTTGTTCCAAGGAATCATTGTGTGCAACGCATGATCAGTGTGTGACTATAATAATTGGTATTATTTATCATTGATGCATTTTGAAAAGTTGATCATTTATCTTTTATTATTTTTTATTTGGTGACTTGTGCATTATTTGATAGTATTATTGTCGATTTATAAAACCGAATACATGCTATGATTTTTTTATATATGTTGACACATGTGCGTATTGAAAATTTTATGCCCTTTGTGAATTATGGTTATACCCCATGCATGAATTATTTATGATAGGGGGAGCTTCGCACTTATACTCAACGACACTCGATTTATATTAAAATATCTTTTTGATAATGTCAAAGGAGGAGAAATATTTATGATTCACTATTTGTGCTTAATTCATACATTTTATGAATCATTGTGAATCATTGTTTGTCATCATCAAAAAGGGGGAGATTGTTAACGAAAATGTATTTTATCCCTAATCAATTAAGTTAGTTTAATTAATTTACATTTTAGTTTAACTTAATATATTGATTTTGATGATTCCAAACATATTTTTTATTAAGTTTTTCTATAGAAATTTATTATTGATATAATCTTATTAATATACCATTATATACATATATTTATTACATATCTATTCTGAGTGAGTTATATTTGTTTTATGTTTAAGGTATTTACGTATGTTGCACATTTACACTTGACACATTAGGCACTTGTAACAACCCGAGGTCTTGGAGACGATAATTTATTTATTTCGGGAGAGATAAATAATATTTCATTGGAGAAATAATAAAATTGGCAGCTGAGGCCAGAATTTGGAGTTGTTAGAAAGTGTCTCGAATGGAATTTCTGAGGGTACCATTGTTTCCGGAAGGGTCGAGAAAGTCGAAATGACTGTACTTGGGGTCTTTTTGGGTTCCGAAATAAAATAGGACCGTTTGACTCGAATTAAGGTCACCGAGTCATTTAAAGTGTGTATTATCATTTAAAGATGTGTATTTTCGGATTTAGGCTTAAAAAGCCTATGGGAGATATTTCTCCCAAAAGAGAGAAAAGAGAAAAAGGAAAGGAAGAAGAGAGAAGAAGAAAGAAGAAGAAAAGGAAGGAGAAAAAGGGAGAAAGAGGATTTTCCGGCGGATTCAGACCCTACGAACCCGAGGCAAGTGATTAAACTTGCTAAATAATTGTTGTGTACCATTTATTGCATGATTTGTGGATTGATTTTTGGGTTTTAGGTTTAGTTTATTTAAAACCTAACTTTTGAGAAAACCTTAGATTTGTAGTATATAAATGGATTTAAGGTTAGAAACTAGTTTATATGTGTTCTTGGATGAGTATTGATGTTATATATGTGATTGGGTTGAAGAGAAATGAAGAGAAAATGATTAAAATGAATTTTAGAATTTTGGAGAAGATGATGAATAGTGATTCAGCGTCACTTCCGAATCGATTCGGCCATGATGCGAATCGATTCGGCTCTTGGTCAAAAAATGAAAATTTTAGATCTTTTCGATACGGTCGCGTGAGCGCCGACTGGGTATTTTTATGATTTTTTTTGGATTTTTAATGATTTTTCTACGAAAAGCTGTCCGAGATCGAAATCGTTAGTCAGAAATTAAGGTTAAAATTATTTGGAGATAAATATTAATGGATTCCCAAATAGGGTGTTGCACATCTAAAGAACTTGAGGAGATGGGAAAAATTTGGGTTCGTAGAAATAAAATCCGAGTTATAATTTAAATGAAGGTTTGGGATTTTTGACTTTTAAGGAAAATAGCCAAATCTGTGGCTTCCGGTAGGCCGAATCGATTCAGCCCCCCTTAACCGAATCGATTCGGAAGTATGCAGGTGCCCAGGTCTGAGTGACCGAATCGATTCGGACCCCATTCGAATCGATTCGTCCTGAGGCAGAGTCCCAGGTCTTTTGACCCGAATCGATTCGCCTTCCTGGCCGAATCGATTCGGAAACAGGGCTTTTGAGGGAAAGTTTTTCTAAGGAGAATTTCTTTCCACTTTATTTGAGGTTATCGATCGGGGATCTCTATAGGAGACGTTTGGAATATGTTTTGGAGACTTTTAGAGAGTTTCCCCCGCAAAATATTATTGGAGTCATGTAGACTTAATTTGGGGATTTCCGATTAGAGAATTTGGTATCTTATAAGTGGGGGAGCCCACTTTCATTTGGGATAACTTTAAAGGATTCTTAAATGAAATGAACCATGTTATGAGTGGATGTTTACTAATGCTATTTGATGTACCTTTGAATATGGAATTATCCTTATTGACGATTGAATTGGGAGATATCTCACCTTGTGAGAAATGCATTAAGGTGCAATAGGATATAGAATATCCTTAACTAAATTGTATTGAAAGGCAATTCATTATTAGAAGCGTCGTGAGAGCTTCAAGCGAGAATTAGTATAGCATATACTAAGTGGGGGTAATGTGTGTGAGTATTAACGATTAGTGTATCGTGAGAGAGTATACTAAACTATGATGTAAATCAACTACGCCTAAGTGCGTATTATGAATATGAATATGATGTTTCAGGTATACCTTATAAATGGTATATCTTTATTATGTGGGATGTATGTATACCTTATATACGGTGTATATACATGTTAAGCATACCCCCTCCTTGCTATCATTGGGAAGTTTCGTGCGTTGAGGGTGAGCATCCTGACAAATATGCAGGGTGTGGATATTCCCCAGGTCATAGTCGTCCTTTGTGGTCAGAAAATGACATATATATATATTTATTATTTTGGGGGTGAGAGGTCGTAGGTATGTGTTGCTCTCACCTGCCGGTTAGGAGCTATGACCGCTTCCCGGACGTCGTGTGCGTGAGTTGATCACGAGGTGGGTGTCGTTGAACCCCACCAAGTGGCCCCAGTTTGCTACGTTTATGGGCTGCTGGATGATGATAGCATGTGAGCCTGCGTCCTTCGAGTTATAGCTCGATTGGATGGTTATTAGTTGCTTGTGTTTGTATTTGGGTGTCAAGGGCATAACCGACCTTAATGACCTATATTGCCAGGATTAGTGTATCGGGGGGGTTCCTTGTTTGGATTTCGCTTCGGCGAGACGCCCCACGCACGAACCGCAGTGTAATGTTGGAACTTGGGGATAAGTTTAGTCCTTAATGCTCATCATTATATTATATTATATATCTATCACCTATCCCGACGATCGATAGTGCCAGGAGTAGTGTAATGGGGGGGGTCCTTGTTTGGATTTCGCTTCGACGAGACGTCCCACGCATGAAACGCCGTGTACTGTTGAGAATTGGGAATATTTAATTAATTAAAATTGGATACTAATCATTTGAGTTACATGCATCTTGCATTGAGGGCATAATGAGCCCCGAGGATCGATACAGTCAGGAGTAGTGTAACTGGGGGTTCCTTGTTTGGATTTCGCTTCGGCGAGACGTCCCACGCACGAAACGCAGTACCGTGTTGAAAATTGGGAGGAGTTTAGTCCTTAGTTCTTGATGCTAATAACTCATCTATTATTATTTATATATATGGTTTCTTGCCCTATTTGGGCATCACTAGAATAAATCTAGTACATGATATTGTTTATGTATTGTGATGATGTAGCATGATAGGATCACGTAACTTTATATGTTCAACAAAGAACATTATAAAGATAAGCGTAATGTATATATATAAGATAATAATTATAACTATTAGGAATGGATTATATGTAAAATCGGATGATAGGTTAGATGGTTTCACTTAAATACTTTATTTGGGTTTAAGTTAGAATCCTCTTACCTAATTAGAATCGAACATCCTTGTTGGAGACTCGTGCATACGCTTAGTGCGCGCTTTAGATGAGAGGTGAGTTGAATTTCTATGGAGTGTTCGATTCCAGCTAAATCATGTAATAATGCATTTATAATTATTATGCATTTTAATACACTTGCTATAAATGTTTTTCACACTCGGGTTCTGACCCGTTTCTATTTCCCCTCACCCATGCACATATATATTGTATTACTTCAGGTGTTCCCCCGCAAGGACGCCTTTATTATCCCTCCATTCAGGATTTGTGGAGCTGTGGCAGTAGCGGACTGTTGCGGCACTTGGTTTTAGTCGATTCCTATCTTTGTATATCTAGATTAGGATTCAGTTGTATTGAGTTAGTATTTAAGTGTTATAGAGTAACACTTTCATATGATTTAATTATCTGTTTATTGTATTGTCTGTTGCCCGACAGCATATTCGGGTATTTCATTGCTGGGATTTTTATTGTACATGTATTGTACTCTTTCATTATTGGAGCATGCACTTTCCACATTATAGATTAGATGTGTATTGTTGGTTTTGTTGTTGTTGTCAAATAAAAGTTTCAAAATTTTTGGCAATTCGCACTTAATGATTTCGGGTAGTTAGCCTTATATTATAGTGTTTAGTTGTTGATGTTGAGACTGTGCCATCTGGGATACCTGATTTATGTAGTATAGGGCTGGCCACCCGTTATTATTTGGAGCGGGTTGTCACAGCACTCATGCATATATTAATAGTGATAATACGAATAGTTGTCTAATACATTTTTTTTGTAAAAATTGAAGTTATTTTTTATTTTATTTTAAAAAAAATTTCAAAAAAATTTTAATATAATTTTTTAAAAACTGAAATATTTTCATATGTATATATGTTTATTTGTGTTACGCATATATATATAGTTTTTACTATCATATGTATATGTGTGTGTGTCTTGCGTATATATATATATTTTATCATATCTATTATATATACATGTCAAAATATGTGTGGTGCTTAGTGTTTATATTAGTTCTCCTAAAACTGATGGCATGTTTTCAGAAAGTTTGTACCGAAGCCTTATCAGTATGCGTCTTTTCCAAGGGTTGACTGCCAAAAGATGGCTTCCTTACCAAAGGTGTAACAAATTTAAAATAGCCAGTTGTATTGCACTACAGATCAATCACACGTCCATATATTACCATTGTACATAGAGTCATGCGACGTCGTTTCCAAGTGTAAAGCCTTTTTCATTTTAATATTCAAACAACAAAGGACGGTTACATCACCTAATTCGCCACATCCTCTACATGTAATTTACCAGCTATGGTCAAGTCTTTATCATGCATGGGGAACATGAAAATTTCTATAGCAGGGGTCAAATCGCCATTAGCTAACGCTACAATGCTTTGTAATTAGGTCCAATCTGACGCCTCACCTGCTAGCGTCGTCACCGAGGGTCGACTGCCATAAGATTTGACCTTAAATTTTTTTTTTAGCTTTCAAAGGCTGGCGTCATTTCCTAGGTGGGGCTTCCACCAGACCTTGTGTTCTCTTTGAGCCGTAAGATTGGTTTTGTAAAGTCACTTTTCTCTCTCTTAATAAAAGCTTGACTTGACGTCCGCCCATGGCTTGTTGTCCTTGACTGAGTTGTCGACCACATATATATATATATATATATATATATATATATATATATATATATATATATATATATATATATATATATATATATATATATATATATATATATATATATATATATATATATATTTTTACTAAGTTAAGTTATCATATTCTTTATATGTACGTATGATAATATATTATGTCAGTTTGTGTGGAGATATTCTCTTGTGTAGTATTAATTAAATATCTGTTACCATATTTTTTTTAAATAAAATTTTTATATTCTACCAGATTTCATTTATAATCTGTTGATTTTATCCTTAAGATATCTAATATTTATTGGACAGTTAAGACCATTGGACTTTTGAAATAACTTACATTATCAGACTTCTATATGAAACACTCATGTCTTTTACACAATGGTATATATGAGATTATTTATTCCTTTTTATTTTCGGACTAACACTTCAGCATTTATACATCAGATTTGTATTTTATCTCTTGGACTAACAATCTTTTTGCAGAAAATAGATATGTCATCTACCAAGCCACTTTCAATCACATATGTTTTCAGATTACCATTTTTGTGCTACAACAGCTATATTTTTATGGAGAAGATAAAAATAAAGATTTGCATATCAGATTTGGAGATTATTTCTAGCTACATCACCTCAGCAAAATCTGGAGCATTTAATGCTCAAAATGCTTGTGTCTAACAGCTAGTTATTAAAGACATATTTAAAGCTTTCAAGTGCTGCATTGAAGAAAAACCAACAAGAATGAGAACATGAGCAAGACTTGAAATATTATTGAGAGCATTTATTTTACTACTCAGCTACACATTCAAGAGAGCAATAAATTTAATCATCTGCTCAATCATTGAAGAAGAAGAAGACTTGTGCCTACTTCAACATCATTTATTGAAGTCTGATAAAAGAAGGAGAAACTCAGATTACAAACTGTATTTTAAGGAGTTTCAGTATTTTACCTTGTACTACAAAAATTCAAATTTGTTGTGAAGCTTTGTTGAAGCTTCGGTTTGTACCGGTAATTGGTTCCTACCCGTAAGTGGGCCACGGGATTTAAAGCTCGGAGTTAGCTTGCAAAAAGTTGTACGTGGTGGTTTGATCCGACCCGCAAGTGGATCAGGTTTAGTGAAGCGCAAAGGAGACGGGGGCTCTAGGCGCGTGGACGTAGGTCGGGATTTGGCCGAACCACGTTAAATTTCGGTGTCATTTATTTTCTCCACTTTTATCTATTTATTTTCACATGCCTGCTTGAGTTAATATTTTCAGCACACTATCTTGCAAATAAATTAATTCATAAATTTGACTAAATTAATTTTAAGGTTAAAATAATCATTTTTGAATTAAATAATTAATTTCAAAATATCACTTAATATTAAATACGAAAATTAATTTAATATTCCTAGAGTGTTAAAATCTGCATTCCTAGTTGCTTAAGTTAGTTGGTTGCATTTATTTGATTTTGTTAAATTTATTCTTTACAGTTTTATTAATCAGAAATTTGTCTAAGTGATTTAAATTTAATATTTTACTAAAATCTTAATTTGACTTAAAGTTTGTAAAAACTCAATTCACCCCCCCTCTTGAGTATAATCTGGGCAACAATTGGTATCAGAGCTAGTGCTCTTCTTATTTTTAGATTTAACAATCTTATAGTTAAAGATCAATGGCAAACTTTAATGTTTCATCTCTTGGTGAGGGTCAATCCATAAATAGACCTCCTTTATTTTCAGGAAATAATTATAGCTATTGGAAAAATAGAATGAAAAATTTTGTTCAATCAAATGATTATGCTGTTTGGAGAGTTATTATAAATGGTCCTAATATCCCCATGAAAGTTGTTAATAATGAAAATGTTCCTAAAGAAGAAAATGAATGGAATGAAGTTGATATTAGGAAACTTCAAATCAATGTTAAAGCTATGAATATTTTGCATTGTGCACTTGATGTAAATGAGTATAATAGAATTTGTTGTTGTGAATCTGCTAAAGAAATTTGGGATAGACTAGAAGTCACATGTGAAGGAACTAGTCAAGTTAAAGAAGATAAAATTAGTATGCTTGTTCATAGTTATGAGTTATTTACGATGATATCTGATGAATCTATTTCAGATATGTTCACTAGGTTCACTAATATTATTAATGGCCTTAAATCTCTTGCCAAATATTATACTGACTCTGAATTAGTGAGTAAGATTCTCAGGTCGCTACCATCTGCTTATATGACAAAGAAGCTGGCAATCAAAGAAGCAATTAGAGAAAGACCTATCTCTATTGATGAGCTATTGGGTTCCTTAATCACTCATAAGATGGAACTTAAGGAATTTGTTGAAGAAGAGAAACCTAAAGCAAACAAAATTATTGCTTTCAAATCTTCAAGCAAAAATGTAGAAAGTGAATATGACGATGATGATGATATTTCCCTATTGGCTAAAAATTTCAAAAAATATCTCAATTCTAAAAAGAAAGCCAAAGAAAGGAGAAAGAAACATTTTTCAAAAGAGCTCAATGATGATCATCAATCCGAATCTGAACCAAGATGCTATCATTGTGATGAAGTTGGACACATTAAGCCTAATTGTCCAAAATATAAGAAAGTGAAGAAGGCATTGAAAGCCACAACATGGAGTGACTCCGACACAAGCTCTTCCGATGAAGATTCGAATGAAAATGAAGTTCCTCATCTATGTTTCATGGCAATGGAAAATGGGGTACATTCTAACCCTAACTCTAGTGGTAGTGATAATGATAATGATGAAGTTGATGATTATAAAGCTTTACAAAATGTTTTTGATGAATTATGTGAAAGTTTTGAAGAACTTAAAAATAGATATATTAAACTTAAGAAGTCTCATTCATTAGTTTCAACTAAATATGATTCTATGACAAATAATTTTGATGAGTTAAAATTAGAAAATGAATCTTTGAAAAATGAAAAAAAAATCTTGAAAAAGGAAAAATCTGTGATTGTCACTACTCCTCTTGAGATTGAAAATATTGAGTTAAAAAGGGAGATTGAATATTTAAAGAAATCATTAGATACTTTCACGAAAGGAAGTATATATTTTCATAAAATTGTTGAGACACAAAGGATTCGATTTAATAATAATGGTATAGGATATGATGAAGGAAATGAGAAAAAGACTTATTCCAATTTATTGAAATTTGATGCCTCATCTAGTCTAACTGACTATTTATGCACTTATTGTGGTAGACACACACATTTTTCAGATTTGTGTCCATATAAATTTAGAAAAAGAAAATTTGCATGGATTCCAAAAGGAACTGAGATGTATACTAAACCCTATGGACCTAACACATTTTGGGTACCAAAAGAGAAAATTTTCAAAGTTGTGTAGGTTGCATTTTGAGAAGGAATGTGGATTTTCAAGGCATATGATTTGGTCATATTACAAATTTCAAGTATCATTGCCTAATGTTGGAAATGCCACACTTGGAAGAAGTTTCTTGAATATATCTTTGGTATTGGTAAGGTGGTAAGGAACACTATTCATGAATTTAAAATCATATATTTGTTGATGATTTATTTTATGATATATTTCCATGCATAGAATATTTGTTATATCATATGAGCTTGTTGATAATTTAGTATTCACATGTAAATTTGTATATTTATTGTTCTTGATGATTTTATGTTATATGACACATACACCTGATTTTGATGATAATTTTTTTTAAGTGAAAATTCATAATCTTTATGTATTATATATCTGGACATATATTTGTGAATAATATTGGATTAATTCATAAATTTATTGTATATTGATTTGAAACGAAAATGTCATTTGAGTACATTCTAGTATATTAGTTATATGTGATACATGTTGATGTTGTAACATTCACTCATTGATTTTGATGATATGAACATATTAATCTCAATGAGTTAGTTTTATTGCATAATACATGATTAGTGCCATCATTTGAATATTCGTAACATTCATAATGAATATTTTTTTTGGAAGATAGTAACATTTGTGTTATGAAATAACATGATCAACAATTGGTATCATTTGTGAGACTCATTAAAAATGATTCTATGATGTCAATTTTTAAATAATATTTTATCTCATGAAATAGATGCATATATGCCTTTATTGGTATCCCTTAGGGGGAGATAAATGTTTATTGGAAATTAATCATAGAAAGATGCTTGATAATTTTTTTTTTGTTGCAATATGATTGAATTTTCCAGAATTTAAGCTCGTATCTTGAAAACGGCAAAGCATGAACAAAATAGTAAATTTTTATCGTTATACTTTTGCCGCTGTCTTCTAACTCATGTGTGCTTTATTCCAAATTATTTGAAAACGTCGAGTTATGAAATGCTTCATGTTGTGTGCTTAAAAGTTTATTCTATCATGATGATTTATACAATAATTGATATTGCGCCTATTGAAAATTTATACATTGCAATTTTATTACTTTAGTGAGAGAGTTAATTATGCACATGGATATATCTCTTGTATTTGCATTATTTGATAACATTGCTTTATGAGTTATTTTTGCATAAAAAGTTGTTCCAAGGAATCATTGTGTGCAACGCATGATCAGTGTGTGACTACAATAATTGGTATTATTTATCAATGATGCATTTTGAAAAGTTGATCATTTATCTTTTATTATTTTTTATTTGGTGACTTGTGCATTATTTGATAGTATTATTGTCGATTTATAAAACCGAATACATGCTATGATTTTTTTATATATGTTGACACATGTGCGTATTGAAAATTTTATGCCCTTTGTGAATTATGGTTATACCCCATGCATGAATTATTTATGATAGGGGGAGCTTCGCACTTATACTCAACGACACTCGATTTATATTAAAATATCTTTTTGATAATGTCAAAGGGGGAGAAATATTTATGATTCACTATTTGTGCTTAATTCATACATTTTATGAATCATTGTGAATCATTGTTTGTCATCATCAAAAAGGGGGAGATTGTTAACGAAAATGTATTTTATCCCTAATCAATTAAGTTAGTTTAATTAATTTACATTTTAGTTTAACTTAATATATTGATTTTGATGATTCCAAACATATTTTTTATTAAGTTTTTCTATAGAAATTTATTATTGATATAATCTTATTAATATACCATTATATACATATATTTATTACATATCTATTCTGAGTGAGGTATATTTGTTTTATGTTTAAGGTATTTACGTATGTTGCACATTTACACTTGACACATTAGGCACTCACTCATATATTAATAGTGATAATACGAATAGTTGTCTAAAACATTTTTGTTGTAAAAATTGAAGTTATTTTTTATTTTATTTTAAAATAATTTTCAAAAAAATTTTAATATAATTTTTTAAAAACTGAAATATTTTCATATGTATATATGTTTATTTGTGTTACGCATATATATAAGTTATATATATAGTTTTTACTATCATATGTATATGTGTGTGTGTCTTGCGTATATATATATATTTTATCATATCTATTATATATACATGTCAAAATATGTGTGGTGCTTAGTGTTTATATTAGTTCTCCTAAAACTGATGGCATGTTTTCAGAAAGTTTGTACCGAAGCCTTATCAGTATGCGTCTTTTCCAAGGGTTGACTGCCAAAAGATGGCTTCCTTACCAAAGGTGTAACAAATTTAAAATAGCCAGTTGTATTGCACTACAGATCAATCACACGTCCATATATTACCATTGTACATAGAGTCATGCGACGTCGTTTCCAAGTGTAAAGCCTTTTTCATTTTAATATTCAAACAACAAAGGACGGTTACATCACCTAATTCGCCACATCCTCTACATGTAATTTACCAGCTATGGTCAAGTCTTTATCATGCATGGGGAACATGAAAATTTCTATAGCAGGGGTCAAATCGCCATTAGCTAACGCTACAATGCTTTGTAATTAGGTCCAATCTGACGCCTCACCTGCTAGCGTCGTCACCGAGGGTCGACTGCCATAAGATTTGACCTTAAATTTTTTTTTTAGCTTTCAAAGGCTGGCGTCATTTCCTAGGTGGGGCTTCCACCAGACCTTGTGTTCTCTTTGAGCCGTAAGATTGGTTTTGTAAAGTCACTTTTCTCTCTCTTAATAAAAGCTTGACTTGACGTCCGCCCATGGCTTGTTGTCCTTGACTGAGTTGTCGACCACATATATATATATTTTTTTTACTGAGTTAAGTTATCATTTTCTTTATATGTACGTATGATAATATATTATGTCAGTTTGTGTGGAGATATTCTCTTGTGTAGTATTAATTAAATATCTGTTAACATATTTTTTTAAAATAAAATTTTTATATTCTACCAGATTTCATTTATAATCTGTTGATTTTATCCTTATGATATCTGATATTTATTAAACAGTTAAGACCATTGGACTTTTGAAATAACTTACATTATCAGACTTCTATATGAAACACTCATGTCTTTTACACAATGGTATATATGAGATTATTTATTCCTTTTTATTTTCGGACTAACACTTCAGCATTTATACATCAGATTTGTATTTTATCTCTTGGACTAAAAATCTTTTTGCAGAAAATAGATGCGTCATCTACCAAGCCACTTTCAATCACATATGTTTTCAGATTACCATTTTTGTGCTACAACAGCTATATTTTTATGGAGAAGATAAAAATAATGATTTGCATATCAGATTTGGAGATTATTTCCACTTACATCACCTCAGCAAAATCTGGAGCATTTAATGCTCAAAATGCTTGTGTCTAACAGCTAGTTATTAAAGACATATTTAAAGCTTTCAAGTGCTGCATTGAAGAATAACCAACAAGAATGAGAACATGAGCAAGACTTGAAATATTATTGAGAGCATTTATTTTACTACTCAGCTACACATTCAAGAGAGCAATAAATTTAATCATCTGCTCAATCATTGAAGAAGAAGAAGACTTGTGCCTACTTCAACATCATTTATTGAAGTCTGATAAAAGAAGGAGAAACTCAGATTACAAACTGTATTTTAAGGAGTTTCAGTATTTTACCTTGTACTACAAAAATTCAAATTTGTTGTCAAGCTTTGTTGAAGCTTCGGTTTGTACCGGTAATTGGTTCCTACCCGTAAGTGGGCCACGGGGTTTGAAGCTCGGAGTTAGCTTGCAAAAAGTTGTACGTGGTGGTTTGATCCTACCCGCAAGTGGATCAGGTTTAGTGAAGCGCAAAGGAGACGGGGGCTCTAGGCGCGTGGACGTAGGCCGGGATTTGGCCGAACCACGTTAAATTTCGGTGTCATTTATTTTCTGCACTTTTATTTATTTATTTTCACATGCCTGCTTGAGTTAATATTTTCAGCACACTATCTTGCAAATAAATTAATTCATAAATTTGACTAAATTAATTTTAAGGTTAAAATAATCATTTTTGAATTAAATAATTAATTTCAGAATATCACGTAATATTAAATACGAAAATTAATTTAATATTCCTAGAGTGTTAAAATCTGCATTTCTAGTTGCTTAAGTTAGTTGGTTGCATTTATTTGATTTTGTTAAATTTATTCTTTACAGTTTTATTAATCTGAAATTTGTTTAAGTGATTTAAATTTAATATTTTACTAAAATCTTAATTTGACTTAAAGTTTGTAAAAACTCAATTCACCCCCCCCCCCCCCCCTATTGAGTATAATCTGGGCAACAGAACTGATGGTGAATCAATCAGATCACTCTATTGAAGTCAATTTAGAGATAGAGAAAAATTAGAGAATCACTTATATTAGTGAAAATCTCAATAAAAAGACCAACAATTGGTTATAAACCTTATTCACGAATAAAAAGACAACTTCTCTTGGGAGTATAATGAGTTACCTAGCTTAGACACAAAACTGGTGGAACAAAAACTTCCAATCAAGGAAGGCTACAAACTTGTGAAGCAGTTTCCAAGGAAAATGACAACAGAGGTTACATTCAATATCAAAGAAGAAATAGAAAGACTACTAAAGGATGGAATCATTCGAATAATGAGGTGTGTAAAATGTCTCTTCAATATAGTGCCAGCAGTTAAAAATAATAGCAAATTAAGAGTGTGTATTGATTTCAGAAACCTAAATGCAGCTACTTCCAAGGAAAAATATTTAATTCCAGTTATAGCTGTATTGGTTGATAGGTCAACCGTTCATGTTATCATGTCTATGATGGATGGTCATTCTAGCTATAACTGGATCTGTATAGTTGATGACGATGTGCATAAGATTGCATTGAAGTGTCCTAGTAATTTGGGGACCTTCGAATGGATTACGATGCCTTTGGGGTTGATGAATGCGGGGTCCACATACCAAAAAGAAATGAACACCATTTTCCATGACATGATTGACACCTTTTTATAGTGCTATATTGATGACATTATTGTGAAGTCAAATTCAATGGTTGATTATAAAACACACTTAAAGAAATCCATTGAAATGATGAGGTTGCATCAACTAAAAATAAACCCCTTGAAATGTGTATTTAGAGTTTATGTAGGGAATTTCCTCAGATATATGGTGCATAAGAAAGGGATTTAAGTAGATCAAAATAAGGCTGAATCTATCTTCGATAGCAAAGCCCCCAAAAACAAAACAAAAAATTACAAAGGTTTTTGGGCCAACTTAATGTACCAATTTAAAGGTTTTCAAAGTTACAAATTAGTGTGCCCTATTCGATTTGTTAATTCAAAGTGACTGAAATTATTATTTAGGCTAGAATTAATTAAATTTGGTTAAATTGCATATAGGGCCAGTATAAAATAAGAAATTCACAATGGAATTGGTTGGATCAAAACAAAACCACACATTAGCCTTCGAAGCAAGAAAATTTCATTCATTAACAATCAAGAAGGAAAATTACAAAAAGAAAAATAAATTCAATTTTATTTCTTGAAATGGTAAAAAAATGTGGAAAGGCGTAAATCATATCATGGTGAAAAGTGTTCCACATATAATTAAAACGCTTCCCTTCCAAATCCAAACCAGGTTGAGCTTGGTCTGCCTCCAGGAGTAAGGCCTCATGATAGTTGAAGTGGGATACAACTTCCTTTGCCTCATGGTTTAAAAACCAATATTTAGAAATATTCACGGTCACCGACAAGGGTTCGAAGCCTAGTTTAGTTGCATACATAGGACTATTTATATATACCTCCTCAAAAATCTTCTTCTGCTCTAAACTCTTATTACAATGGGAGAAAAGGTCAACATGAGCTTTGATCTATCTCTGGTGTTTTATGAGGTTGGTTGGTTGTATGACCATAATCTTTGTGAAATTCATAATACTTGGACTTATCCCTTTTATCATCAAGTGACCTTAACTTTTCAGGCCAACTCAAATCGTTGTTGTGCTTGATTTCTTCCAAAACATGAGGTATATCCTCCATGAAGGGAGTGTAATTAGTAAATATCCTGAATCGATCTAGGCTTTATTTTTCTTTCGAATTCCTACCTTCATTTTGATTTTCATGATTCATCTTATCAGACTTCCCTTCTGTCTTTGCTTCCACCTTTGCGTCTGAATTCTTTTTGGCAACCATAGATTCCTCGGCGTTCATAATCTTTGCTTCTGTGTCCACCAATTTTGTCATCGTCTTTGAGGGATCTTTAACCAAAGTATAGTACAGTTTGTCGTGGAGAAAACCACTCATGAGGGCAGTGATTGCAGTCTTCTCTTCGTAATCATTGACTTCCAATTTCTCATTATTGAAACAAGTGATATAGTCCCTAGTACTTTCTCCCACCTTCTATCTCACACTAAGCAAATGAGCTACTCACTTCATTGGTTTTGCTCCAAAGTAAAAATTACCAATGAATACCTCACTGAGTTGTTGGAAGTAAGAAATTTGTCCCCGAGGAAGACTATTGTACCAGATTTGATCAGATCCAGTGATTGTTCCTAAAAATGCCTTGCATCTCATTTCATCAGGAACAACATAGATATCAGTCACTACTTGCTATTGTTCTATATGAAGAACTGGATCAGTCTTTCCATCATACTTGGGAGTGACTACTGTAGCTTTAAACTTGGTCGGTGTAGGAAAATCTACAATAATTTGCATAAAGGGAGATCCCTTAACAAAATTTCTCTGAAGAGGATTTTTGGCCTTGGCCATTTCTCGTAATCTATCTTCCAAACGCTGAATGGATCCCTTCCAAGCATCACTGCTAGCCCTAGATCTATGGGTAACATATTTTTTATGCCGACTAACTGATTGTGATGAGCTTTCCTCTTGTTAACCTTATCTTTGACTGGACCAAGCAGTTCGTTGAGTATTCATTCTAGATTTGGTTGAGCCTTCCCTCAGATCACTTAGTCATTGAGTACTTCTCAATGCAACCCTAAGGGCATTTCCTTGGTGTCCCAAATGATCGAAAGAAGAAGCCCTAATTAGCCTTTCTAAGGCACTCAATCTTATTGGGATGAGGGACTGTCCAGCAGAGGAATTAGTAATCTTGATAGAAGAAGTTTTTCCAGGACGGTACGAGGGATCCCTTGAAGTTATGGAATGATTGTGCCCCATATTCCTTATTAGCGGTGGTGGCATACTTCTTTGGTTGAAGAACTCTAGATTACAGAGTTTGGCCCAGCTGTCGCATCGTATCCTACATAGCCTCTTGACCCTTGGCCAATCTAACTAAAATTCCCATTAAATCATTATTGTTAGGAGGGTCAGAGGGATTAGGTGGAATTCCCTCATTTTTGGTACTTAATTCAGTAATTTCAGTCATGGATGGTGAATTAGTGAAAACATTTAGTAATACGTTCCCACAAACGGCGCCAATATGTTGATGCAAAAAACTAGACTAGGACTAATTAATTTATCATAAATAAAATAAGTAAAACAAACAAAATACAAGATATTTTAAAGTGGTTCGGCTCAATGGAATAGCTTACATCCACTGTTATGTATTGACTGCATTGATTTGTTTTTCGATCCCTTGCAATGAGGATGATACAATGTATTTATAGCCCAAGAGGGGCATTGATAGTTGTCGTGAGAAAGGATGGAATGCTTTTATTTGTTAGGAATTTACATCAATACCTAATGAGAAATAAATGTATAAAGGTTGTCGCTTTATTGGCATTACAGGCTGTAAGACCGCTATCACTTTGTTGGCTATACAGGCTGGATTTTTGGTTGTTGGTCAGGCTTCTCCATTGGTCGGGCATCCTTGCTCGTCGGGCTTTTATATCATGTTGACTTGAACTTGTGCCACATTAGATGACACGTGTTGGCTTGTAATTGGTCCACATTGGGTGGTAAATTTTGGTATCAACAGGTACCAAGGAATCAATCACCACCTTTTATAAATGTTAATATAGCCCCCAGGGAAAGGGGAATGTAATAAGAGTATTAAAACTATGTCAATTACAAAGTAAAACCTCCCATGGACACAGGCATATTGCAGAACCACGTACATCTTGTTCTTATGTATATGATTGATTTTTTTATTATGTTTGGTTTTTTTTTTTTAAATCTTGGCTAATAGGATTTTACCACATACAATTGGCATCATATATGGAAAATGAGTTTCCTTCCTCAGCCTGATCATATGTCATTCACATAGTGACTACTCACCATCTCACAGTGATTATTAAGACAACCGCAATGAACACATCCCTTTCAGGATTAGATTTATGATCAGACCCAACAAGAATCAAAGTACCCCCATCTCCCTCCACCATCCACATGAGGAGTAAACAGTACAAAAAAAATGAGTCAGGATAATCTATCTAAATAACATGGATCATATATGCTTACGAGCAGCGTCTTTGTAAGAAGCAGATAACCACACAACACAAATAGGAAAAAAATTCTCGCCTTCAACATCATTTGGATAGGATGGAGTAGGAAATACAAACGTACAAATGTAAGTGCCTGGAGATCACTCGCACCCCTAGCCCTTAGGAAAGTAAGACTCACAATTGCGGAAGGAGTTCGCGTCATGGCCTATATCACTCCCACCAAAGGAGATCATCGAAAATAAGGGATTAACCCATAAATCACCATATACATGAAGACCTTTGTAATCTGATACGAAGGGAGATGGATGACCATTGAGCTCATCGAGGATCCAAGACTATAAAGGAGTTATCCTGAAGAGCCTATGTATGCCAATTTAAGTCATCGTACACTAGGTCAATTGAAGACTTTGAACTACCGAAGAAGTTCAACCTGCCCAGATTAAAAATATATGATGGTAAGACAAATACCACCGACCATGTTTATCAGTTTTTCCAAGACATGATGCTTTGAAATTATAATGAAGCTTCAAACGTTCTGTAGATTTCCCCTAAGTTTGGAGGATGTAGTGCAAAAGTGGTTTCAAAACCTATCTCACATGTCCATCTTCAGCGTCAAACAACTTTCAAAAGCCTTTGTCGTAAGATTTATCATAAGTACCATCCACTCGAAGAGGATGGATTCGATCCTCATGCTGAAAAAATCCCCAAAAAATCCTACGTGAGTACGTAGGCGATATTAAGAGGTATACGGTGAGGGGGAAGACTGCACCAAAAAGTCGCAGTAAACTTATTCAAAATCGATCAGCCAAAAAACACCATGGTGTACCATTCACTCACAAATAATGAAGTAATTATAAGAACCTAGGCAGAAGGCGACACACCTCTCCTGTACCCATGCACATCTTTTTTATTATAAAATATGGAGAAAGGGGTCTTTAGTTGTAACGCATGGTCATTACCTTATTCTTGTTAAGAAGAATGGATTCACCAGTCTATTTTGCCCAAAATAGACAAAAAATGGGTAAGCCTCCATAGACCTAGTGATGGCAAGTGGTCAATGTGTTTAACCAGTGACTGAAAGGTTTGGGGACTGGTTTAAGGATTGGGAAGGTGTTAGGCACCCTCTCCGCCCTTTTGGTCTCAAATGTATATGTGAGGCATTTATATCAGCATGTTATAGTGTAAACGAAATAATAAGGTTAAAACATTTAGTATGTACCTAGGCTGTGCAGTGTAGTTCAAAATCCATGTGTAGATAATACAGATTAGGGAAATATGTACAAAGTTGAACTTTTTCACTGGGACAACAGCCCGAGTGAGACTATGTACTCGTACAGAGAGATTCAAAGCCTATATAGTTCATAAAGTAGCCTAGAGGGATTCTACCTCTTACTTTGACTTGATGTAAGAGATATCAACTCCCTTTGATATCTTAAAATGGTTGTAGGGCAAAAATGGTTTAGATCTAAAAATATATGAAAAAGGATTTGTGTTCAACTTGAGAGATTAATGTAACTAGTATTGATAAATGAAATTATTTTGATGAAAAGAGGGAGTTAAGACATCTCACTTTAAGATCAAAACATTAGGTAGGATTCCTATATCAAATGATCGTCTAATCTACTATTTGTAGTATTTTATGATTTTGAAGACTTTTGTTTAAGCTTTTGATATTTATGAAAATAAATTAGTATTGACATAAACATGTACAAAGTTAGAGTTGTTCACTCGAACGGCAGTCCAAGTGATCCTACGTACTCGCACAGAGCGATTCAAAGTCCACGTAGTTTTCAAAAGGACATTGAGGGATCCAACCTCTTATGAAGGCCCGATGTGATAGATCATAACTCTCTTTGATATCTCAAGGTACATTTTGAGTGAAATAAGTTTAGATCTTAAAAGGTAATGAACTTTGTGTTCATGAAAGATTCTTAGATGAAGTTCATTCACTCATAAAACCACTTTGATGGAATAGTAGGTGAAATCCCCAAATTTAGTGATCCACTAACCTACTTAAAAGTATTTCATGGTTTTGATGTTTTTTGTCTAGTTTAGGTGTATTTTATGAGAAAAAAGTTAAAAAAAATACATGAATATATTCAATATATGCCTAGATTTTGTTAGTGACCCCCTATTATGCATGTTATCCATCATAGGTGGAATACAAGTCAACGTAGTTCGAACATGACCTTTATAGAAAATAATTAGAAGAAGAAGAAGAAGAAGAAGAAGAAGAAGAAGAAGAAGAAGAAGAAGAAGAAGAAGAAGAAGAAGAAGAAGAAGAAGAAGAAGAAGAAGAAGAAGAAGAGGGGTGGTATTGAAGTACAACACCACCCCTTAACGGTCCATAATTAAAAAAGGTTAAAAGAATACCCGTAGAGCAGTAAATTTGATTTTATTTTATGGCGAAGCTTCACCTCTATAACATTTGTCAACGTATTCAAGATGGTTGGCAACAAACATCAAGATCTAACTCAGATATACCACTATAGAGTGGTAGATATGTCCTTTCATGCTGATAGAACATTAACTTTATATTACAAAAGGTCGAGCTATAATTTTTATAAAATTCTCCCATGCTTATCTACTACTTCTTAAGATCTCTAGGCTTTTTCCCTCATTAGGATTTTCTTGGGAGAGTTCTAGGACCTTTATCTCTCTAAAATCACCACAAAAGTTAAGAGGGGTGGCATGAAAGGTAAGGGGAAGTTGGGGATGCATTTGACCAATTGGTTAACCATTTTTGAGCGCATGACCAATGGGTCATATCAGGACAGGTCGGTCATGGATTCTAACGTCGTGCCATCTTTATAGAAATTTAGTGTTTTTAGCATATCTTTTGAATTAGACCTTCGATTTGTGCACAGTAAAAATCTTTGGAAAGATAATTCAAATATGTAAAATTTCTCAACTGGATAAACTCTATATTTGGAATTTCTATTAGGGTTAAATTTATGTTAAAGTGAGTCATTTTGTTTAAAATGCAAATTTGGAATAACCATTGGTTGCTTGGCACTTGGGATGACTTTTTCTCTTCATGAGAGTATTACAACATCAAAATTACATATTTTACTTACGATATAAATTTTTTTGGGAACTACCATTCACCTATAGAACCTTCCCAAATGAAGTGAAATTTTGGTGGTTGCGAATCGATATGTCTATAGAGCCCCTCAATAGTGGAGCTCGTCCCCGAGTGAACATTATTTTAAAGGGAAACACATGCTTCACAATTCATGTCTCTCTAACTGATTTCGGGGTTGTGGTTTGTAATTTATTTCTTTGGCCAAAAACTTTTAGAGTGTGCACTTTTCAAGAGGTACGAGTTATGGTGTGAAGACTCATTTCGGCGAGTTAGGGTATCATGCAAGAGCACAAGATAACTGAGGAGACTTATTTTCATTGAGTAGGTCCACTGTGAAGGGAAACATAATCACAGAATGTAGCACTCCTTCTGATGAGTCAAATCATCGTGTGAGAGTACGGAATCATGGAAGAAATGTAGGACTCATTTTGATGAGTCAAGTCATCGTGTGAGAGCCCAAAATCCTAGAGGAGATGTAGAACTCATTTTAATTAATCAAATAATCGTGTAAGAGCGCAAAAGAGAGACTCATTTTGATTAATCAAATCATTGTACGATAGCACGAAAGTATTAAAGAAATGTAGGACTCATTCTGATGAGTCAAGTCATCATGTGATATCACAGAAGCAAGGAAGAAATAAAATGAATCATTTGGATGAGTCAATTCATCGTGCTAGAGAACGGGGATGTTTGACATATGATTGAAATCGTCCGTATGGGGGGGGGGAAATGGTGTGTTTGACGTAACACCGGATTAATTGAAACCGTCCGCATAAGATGGGGTGTTTAACGAAACATCAGATCGATTGAAAATTGTTCGTGTGAGATGGGGTGTTTAACGTTATACCATATTGATTAAAAACCATCCGTGTGAGATGGGGTGTTTATCGGCATACCAAATTGATTTAAAACCTTTCGCATGAAATGGGGTATTTAATGATACATTGGATCGATTAAAAACCATTCGCATGAGATGGGGTGTTTGAAAATACACCATATTGATTTGAAATCGTTCGTATGAGACGGGGTGTTAAACAAAACACCAGATGTATTGAAACCATCCGCATGAGATGGGGTTTTTTGACGTAAAAATAGACTAATTAAAACTGTCCATATGAGACAAGTGTTTTGACACAACACCAGATCGGTTAAAATTGTCCACATGAGACAATGTGTTTTGATGTGACACTAGACTGATTAAAACCATCCGCATGAGACGAGGTGTTTTGACACAACACTAGAATGATTGAAACCTTTTGCATGAGACGGGGTGTTTAAAGTAACACTATACTTAATTGAGAACCATCAGCCTGAGACTAAGTGTTTGATGATACAGTGGATCGATTGAGAACTGTCTGCGTGAGAAGGGTTATTAGTCGAAACACTATATTAATTGAAACTATCTGCATGAGATAGGGTGTTTCACAAAACACCAGATTAATTGAAAATCGTGTACATAACACAGAGTGTTTGACGATACAAAAGATCGATTGAAAGTCGTTTGCATGAAACGGGGTGTTTGACGATACACTAGATCAATTGAAAATTGTTTGCATGAGATTGGGTTAAAAGAAGAGGGTTGTTGGTTTAGGAAGATGGAAATTTTGATTTAATCTTAGAATTGATTCTAATTTCTAAAATTTATTAAGGAGGAAAATGAATCTTTGGATTTGAATTTTGATTTTTAAAATATATCGAGGATTTTTTTTAAAATTTTTTTGGATAGGAATGATTGAATTTGGATTATTTTAAATTTAATGAGGGATTGATTTTTTTTTTAATTGGAATGATTAAAGATGGATTTTTTGAAAATTTATTGAGTTTAATTTGTTTTGAATTTGGATTTTTTCAAATTTATTGAGGGATTTATCAGGAAGAAAAAGGATTTATTTTCTTAATTAAAGGGGTAGGACAAGTCATAATAGAGATGATAGATTGTCAGACGGTTGGAATGCGATTGGATTACGGTCTATGGATCTCTCGTGTATGGATATAGATATTTCAATTGTGTGAGAAAGAATAAGAGGTTTGCTCAGGTTTATTATTAGGCTTGGCATTGTTTTCTTAGGTGGAGATAGAGGCTTTGTTGAGAGGCATGAGGAAGTATAAGGGCTCCAATTCCTATATTGAGATATGGTGAAAGAGCGTGTTATGTTCACTAAGTAAACATCAACAACAAACCTAAAGTAGGGGTGAATAGGTTTGATGACAACTTATTTCAAGCACTTTTTCTTGCACATTCAAGTTGCTCAACACAAGTTTTATCAATTTTATTATTTAATGATAAGATTAGCACACACAATTATGTAATCAGGTAAATCTAGATGAAGAAAACTATACCAAACACACCTAAGACAATTTTAGTTCAATTCACTAGATCCAAATTAGATTTTAGTGGTGTGTGTGTACCAATGTGTTCATACAAGTATAAATCATTCATAATCAACGATAAGACATATTTACAAGGGACCCCCCCACCCCAACCACCAAGGGGTGAAAAATATCGACACTGCCTAATTTCTATTTGAAAGTGCAAAAGCCCCCAATTTTTAAATTCAAATATAATGAAATGGTTCAAATTTTAATTTTCCAAAATTTATTTAAACCTTTCTTTTCTTAAAGAGAACAAACCAACTTATGAAAAAAAAACTAAACTAAAAGTGAAATTAAAACTACACACACAATTTTCATTTCGACTTAAACACACATTAATCCAATTCAAGTTAAACTTGAATGTCAAGATAAAGTAATTTTGCACTTGAATTAAATTGAACATACCCAAACATTAAATTTGCACCAAATTAAATAAATTGTGATTTTGAAATAATTTTATCTTTAATCCCTAAGCATGCATCTAGGTGATATAGCAAGATAATATAGATCTCAATCGCACAACGCCGGATGTACGAGGAAAACCCAAATGGGAAAAACCTTGGACGGCCCTAGGCTTAAGTCCACTAAGTACGGTTTTGCAATTACAAGACAGATGACTTACTTCCTCGACTCGACTCCCTTCATGCCTTGATGCATCTTCTTATAAACACCTCCGCCTAGTCGACAATCCCGAAACTCCACCGGGATCTTGGAATCCACCAATGAGACTTTTGGACAACCGTCAACCCTCAATGAAGCCTTTCTTCGAGTGGGAATGTCACATCAAACAAAGCTCTTCTCCTTTATGAGTTGAAAAGAAAATTCAAACTCTCTTCTTCAATGGTGTAGAGAAAACCGGTGCCAAACACTCCAAGAAATATATATATATATATATATATATATATATATATATATATATATATATATATGTGTGTGTGTGTGTGTGTGTGTGTTGAAACTTGGATAGAGACAAACATATGGGTGTATATATGTTTTGAAAGGAATTTACTCCATAAAACTTAACACAAAAAAGGAACTTTTTCTTCAAAGTATTTGGCTCTAATGACTCTTGAAAATGTGAAAAAGTTGTCTTCAAAAAGTTAGTTCCCGCGCTTAAGAAGTATGTCAAAAAGGAAGTGGAGTAAAGTAGTGGAAAAGTGTAAAAAACTGGCTTAAAATTGTTCCCGCTGTTTTTTCGTTAGAAATCTCGTTTGAACGGGACTTCTAACGAAGAGACAGAACAAAAAAAAATCTCATTTGAAAACTGGTTCGAACGACTTCTCATTCGAACGAGGTCGTTCGAATGACGTATCTAATGAGATCTTAGACCATGTTCTAGATAATTTCGATACGAACGTATGGCCGCCAGTTTCGTATTTTTCTGATTTTTTTTTATTTGATATGATTTTTCTACTGAAAGATGTCCGAGAACAAAATATTTAGAACTACGAATTCAAAAAAACTTTAACAAAAAAAATACTAACACCCAAAATAAATTTCTAAAATACATCCAATAAATAATGTTCCAAGCTCCTATATATATATATATATATATATATATTAAAATGCATTCATACCTTAGGAGCAATGGAACCATGTTGATGACGTAGAAACGAGGCACAACACACGGCATTTGATGAAGCTTTAATATCTTGGCCGCTACGTCTTCAACAAACATGTCATAGGCTTGAATGGATAAACTTGAACTCTATCCTATGACTCAAATGTTTTTGTCCGAAATTGAGCCAAAACTACAAATGACTCAATTGGAAATTTGTGTCCTTACAAATCTCCCCCTTTGGCTATTCCGGGACAAAAACCAAACAAAAATCCTAAAGGGTCGTCAAGCTCTACTAAACTAAAAAATATCCCACCCAAAATAAAAATACAATGCTTGACTCAAACAACCCAAGGATCAATATCTTTCCCTGATGATGAACGCTGCCATTTAGAATAATTCCTACACACTTAAGCAAACTATCAAAACGCATAGGGAATATCAATATATTAAATGCAAACATAAATACTCCCCCTAAATGAATTCTCCCCTTTTATCAAATAAATGACCTACTTAGAAAGACGTCTCCCCCTAAGATAAATCTCCCTAAACTAAGATACGATAGGTTTAGATACCATTTCTCCCCCTATCATTCTCCCCCTTTTTGTTCAGGAATAGACAAAGGCTAAAGAATCAAAACTTAACTTATCTCCCCCTATTAAAGCATATACACCCCTTAAACTAAACAAGGGATAAATAAAATGGGATAACAAGCTAAACATGCATTAGTGCATAAAGTGATGAGAACATTAAAGCACATAGGCAACTAAAATTCAATTAATCCAACAAATAACATCGGATACCAACTAGGATGCAATAAAATGATACCAATATGATATATAAAGTATTAAGCATGTGATATCAACAAAGAATGCAACAAGATGCATACCAATTATGAATTAAAGCATAGATGGACTAGAAAAGCAAGGCAAATACCAAAAACAAACACAATATCATATATATGTATACACAATATATTCAAACTAAGCATAAGTACATACATATAGATATGAGCACCAAAATGACAAAAACACAATAAGTTTTTCACACTCGTATGGCAAAAATGTGTCATATGGAAACGGAAGTGTTGGGGTGTGAACTAGAAACAATTAAATTTAGACCCAATCACTTAAAACATGTTCACGGAGTTCTCAATTGATTGCAAACTTAATCACATTTGAATATAACCTCATGTTACAATATAGATTAAACTCAATGAACAAACATACACAATGCATACAAGCCTAGACTTTTAATGATTCGACAAGCCAATAGAGTCATGACATTGAAAACGCAACTAGGATAAACGGACATTGTGCAAACCGTTGATATATCATCCAAACTACCTCAATAAGCATATATATTATTCTTTTGAATGAATAAATCAACTAAACATAGGCCTTGGCAATTATTTTTCTTTTTAATGCCATATTTTCTTTTAGGCCTTTGGACCACGTATTTCTTTTAGGTCCAAACAAACGGTGGCTTACTATTCACAAAGGATAATAAATCCTTTCGGAGCCCATCCCCGTGCACATTTATATATCACATTTATTATATCTCACAAATCTCACGTGCAACAGATTTTGACATGCTCTGGTCCTCCTAGGTCACATAATATGTAGATGACAAGATTGGTAGGAGAACACCTCACAAAGCTCAAATATACATATGAAGTTAAAATTTCAAATGAGCTCGTGCAAGTGTGAATTGAGGCATATAAAAATAGAATCCATTTAAATCAACACAAAATCCAACTACTCCATGTAAGCATTGTAAAGAACATAATAAGGATTGACAATCTAAACCAAAAGTTCTAGCCACATGGGAGCGTAAAAGATGGGATTCAAACACAAGTATATGTTACATAAAGTGTGTCAAACTAAAATACAAACATAATAAAAATCTTTTTGAGTTTTTGAAATTTTTAACCAAATATAAAAAATATATACTCAAAAGACACACAAAAATCATTTGTATTTTTCATTAATATTAAATTGCTAAAAAGATAAAAATGCAAATGATAAACAAAAATCTTTTTATATTTTTCATTTAATGCAAATAAAAATGAAAGAAGTATAATACAAAAGATAAACAAAAATCATTATTCTAGCATGTGTTTAAGCATGGAGCATAGACTAGAAAATGACTAAACAAGCATACAATTAGCATGGGTGATATAGCATGAAGCACAAAAGTTAAAGTATGCAAGTAAAACTGACACATTCAACCTTTTGATTTTGCAAGCGAGGAAGCATGTGAAAGTAAATGAGAATAAAAAATCCTATCTTGTAAAGCTACCAAGTCGGATCTCCTAACCCAAACTAATGATGAATGACTATCTCGGGGTGTAGGAATCTTGGCTACCTCGGTTGCCTTACGTTGGGATTTTCTAGGAACTCGTTTAAGATCAAAACAAAATTTCCTAAGATGACCTTTTTGACCACAATGTGCACAAGTAAAAACATGTCGAAAATTGGTACCTAAGGAATGATCTCTAAAGGCTTTCCTAGGTGATTCTCCTAAAACATGGGTTTTGGCTTTATGAGTAGATTCATTACAAGTATCGAGAAGCCTAAACCACAAGTTTCATTTTTAATTTGGACCGTTCCTAATATTTTATCTAATTTATCCGAACGACACTCCAAATCAAATTTGACTTTACTAGAGTCTTTTAATTTATTTTGTAATTCTAAAATGTTAGACTCTAATAAAATATTGTTCTCTTCAAATGTGAGAAGCTCCTTTTTCAAGGATTCCATTAAACCTTTAAGGCTATCTCTCTCGCCTTCTAAATATTCAATCTTCTCACGAAGAGCTCTCTCGCGTGCCCTAAGGTCTTCAACTAATGCACTATCATCAACGACCTTTACACGCTCTTTTAAACTTGCTTCTAACTTCAAATTATCTCTTTTTAATTTAATAGATTCTTCATAAAATTCTTGAAAAGAATTTTGAAGTTCACTCACGCAACCTCATTCTCACTTTCACTCTCTCTTTCTTCTTCACTTTCACTACCATAAAAATAAGGGAATCATAAACTTTGACCTTGGAAGTGTCATGTGTTAAAATTTCATCAATAGAAGATTGCTCACTATCACTCACATGACTAGCCATAAAAGCCACAAAGTTGGGCTCGGTGGGAGAATCGAGTCCCTCTTCCTTATCACTATCACTAAGGGTTGGGTTATATGAAATAGGTTGCTTACCCTCTCTCCTTAGTTTAGTGGGGCACTCAAAAGCCCTATGGTCATAACCTCACAACCAAAACACCTATTTAACTAGTCCCAATTTAAATTTTCTTTAAAAATTTTAGGGATCTTTTCGGCTTTGTCATGCTTAGAAGTTTCAAATTTTTTAAATTTATCTTTGTTAAATTTAAGAAATTTTCGAAATTGCCTAGCAAACAAGGCCATATCTTCCGAGTCACTATCACTCTCGCTCTCTACTACTTGTTTTTCCCCTTTTCGGACTTTTAAAGCAACGCCCTTTTTTATTTTATTTTCAGTTTTAGAGGGAAACATGTCTAGTTCATAGGTTTATAACTCACCTACGAGCTATTCTAATTTCATAGAGGCTAAAGTTGGTAAAGAATTTAAAACGGTCACTTTTGGAATAAATCTATTGGGTAGGGACCTTAAATTTTTCTTTACAACTCAGTTGTCGGGTATTTTATCTCCCAAATTAAACGATGAATTAACAATATCGGAAAGTCTAGCATAAAATTCATCAAATGTTTCTTTTTTGTTCATTTTGATGGTTTCAAATTAAGTAGTGAGGTTTTGGAGTTTCGAAGTTTTAACGACACTAGTACCTTTATGAGTGAGTTGTAAAATATCCCAAGCTTCTTTAGCCGTTTCACACGTCATAATGCGCCGAAATTCATCCGGTGTGACCCCGCTAAACAATGCATTTAAACCACGAGAATTAAAATTTGAAAGTTTAAATTCATTCTCACTCCATCTATCAGCGGACACGTTCATTGTCTACTAAATGTGTAGGTGGGGACAACCCATTAACGACAGACAACCAAACTCTCTCGTCGATAGATTTTAGTGCCGATTTTATTTGCGCTTTCCAATATGTGCAGTTAGAACCATCAAAAAAAGAAAATTTAGAAAATGGAGAAAATTCCATTTTAGCCAAAAATATTTAAAGGATCTTAACGAAGTAATTTATCGTTTTTGGCTTTGATACCAATTTGAAAGTGCGGAAGCCCCTAATTTTTAAATTCAAATATAATGAAATGGTTCAAATTTTAATTTTCCAAAAGTTATTTAAAATTTTCTTTTCTTAAAGAGAACAAACCAACTTATGAAAAAAAAAAACTAAACTAAAAGTGAAATTAAAACTACACACACAATTTTCATTTCGATTTAAACACACATTAATCCAATTGAAGTTAAACTTGCATGTTATCATGATAAAGTAATTTTTCACTTGAATTAAATTAAACACACCCAAACATTAAATTTTCGCCAAATTAAATAGATTGTGATTTTGAACTAATTTTATCTTTTAGCCCTAAATATGCATCTAGGTGATATAGCAAGATAAAATAAATCTCAATCGCACTACGCCGGATGTACGAGGAAAACCCAAATGGGAAAAATCTCGGGCGGCCCTAGCCTTAAGTCCACTAAGTAAGGTTTTACAATTACAAGACAGATGACTTACTTCCTCGACTTGACTCCCTTCAAGCCTTGAGGCGTCTTCTGTAAACACCTCCGCCTAGTCGATAATCCCAAAACTCCACCGGAATCTTGGAATCCACCAATGAGACTTTGGGACAACCATCAACCCTCAATGAAGCCTTTCTTCGAGTGGGAATGTCACATCAAACAAAGCTCTTCTCCTTTATGAGTTGAAAAGAAAACTCAAACTCTATTCTTCAATGGTGTAGAGAAAATCGGTGTCAAACACTCCAAAATATATATATATATATATATATATATATATATATATATATATATATATATATATATATATATATATATATATATATATATATATATATATGTGTTGAAACTTGGATATAGACAAACATATGGGTGTATATGTGTTTTGAAAGGAATTTACTCCATAAAACTTGACACAAAAAAGGAACTTTTTCTTCAAAGTATTTTTCTCTAATGACTCTTGGAAATGTGAAAAAGTTGTCTTCAAAAAGTTAGTTCCCGCACTTAAGAAGTATGCCAAAAAGGAAGTGGAGCAAAGTAGTGGGAAAAACTGGCTTAAAACTGTTCCCGCTGTTTTTTCGTTAGAAATCTCATTCGAACGAGACTTCTAACGAAGAGACAGAATGAAAAAAATTCTTGTTTGAAAACTGGTTCGAACGACTTCTCGTTTGAACGACCTATCTAACGAGATCTTAGGCCATAGTTCTAGATAATTTCGATACAAACGCGTGACTGCCAATTTCGTATTTTTCTAATTTTTTTTGGATTTGATGTGATTTTTCTAATGAAAGGTGTCCGAGAACAAAATATTTAGAACTATGAATTAAAAAAAAGTTTAACAAAAAAAATACTAACACCCAAAATAAATTTCTGAAATACACCCAATAAATAATGATCCAAAGTCCTATATATATATATATATATATATATATATTAAAATGCATTCTTACCTTAGGAGCAATGGAACGATGTTGATGATGTAGAAACGAGGCACAACACACACGGCATTTGATGAAACTTTAATAACTTGGCCGCTACGTCTTCAACAAACATGTCATAAGCTTGAATGGATAAACTTTAACTCTATCCTATGACCTAATTGTTGTTGTCTGGAATTAAGCGAAAACTACAAAGTACTCAATTGGAAATTTGTGTCCTTACAAATCTCCCCCTTTGGCTATTCCGGGACAAAAACCAAACAAAAATCCTAAAGGGCCGTCAAGCTTTACTAAACTAAAAAATATCCCACCCAAAATAAAAATACAATACTTGACTCAAACAACCCAAGGATCAATATCTTTGCTCAATGATGAACGTTGCCATTTAGAATAATTCATGCACACTTGAGCAAACTATAAAAACGCATAGGGAATATCAATATACTAAATGCAAAAATAAATACTCCCCCTAAATGAATTCTTCCCTTTTATCAAACAAATGACCTACTTATAAAGACGTCTCCCCCTAAGATAAATCTCTCTAAACAAAGATACTATAGGTTTAGATACCATTTCTCCCCCTATTACTATTTCTACTTAAAAATATTTGTATACAAATCAAGCACATACCTCTCACTCATGCCCTCACAAGTAGTTACCTATGAACTTCGAACTTTCCCCCATTAATGAATAGAAATCTACTCTGAGCTCCACTAAGCGAATAAGAAATTATAATTTTCTTCTTGGAATAACGTCATTATCCAATTCCTCTAATGAATCAAAGAACCTTTAATTTTATATCGCGGAGTACTAGATTATACAATTCAAAGGTAACTTGATTTGAACTAAATAGACTATGTAAAATCTGAACCAAAATATTCTCAATTCTCTCTCAAAAGAATATATCTAGTATATATCAACATTTTATCAAAATAGGAGGGAACAAGTGAATTTAGAAACAAAATAAAAGGAATAATGCACTTCAAATCGAAAATCCTCTCATAAGTTTTTGAGTTATGAGGTTTTCACACACCAAGAAATGGGCCTTTAAATAGGATTTTTCCAAAATCTAACGTCGGCCGTGCGCACCGCCAGATCTAGTCGTGCGAACTATTCTGTCCAGTATGGAATTTATGGCAAAGCCGTGCGCATAGGCTTAAATTACAGCCATGTCAACAGGCTCAAAAGATAACCGTGCAAACAATTAGGACAAAATTATTTTTAATAAGGCCTAAGAATGTTCAACACTAAGCTATTTCCTAAAATCATTTTCTCAAAAATTCTGAGACAATTTAAAGCATTTCAAAGACTTGTTCCATCAGTTTAATCATCCTCACATACTTCCAAAAATTTTGTGCACATGTGTATATTTTAGCCGTAATAAATTCAGAATCTACAAAAAGATATAGTATTCACTTTAATGTGAATGTGTGGCAATGGAGGTCTTCAATCAGCGGTGGTGCATGGTCTTCAATATTCAAGGTCCATCTAACCTAATCTAGACTGAGCCTCACTCATAATGAATCAAGTCTCTGTGAATTTTAAGACTCATTGTTTTGACAGGGGAATATAGCTAATTTATATAATAATACAAAATTTATATTCTCAATCTCCCCCTTTAGCTATTTCGTGGCAAAACCCCCAAAACCCAAAATGATATTATTATTCCTACAAGACATACACTCCACTAGCCACATAGTGAATATAGTAGGAAACTAATGTAAAAAAATTCCATAAGACCAACGAAGCATCAATAGTCGTGTGTGTTAGGATGGAGTCGGAATCAACAATGTTACACCTGAAATCACATAAAACAATAAATAGCATCATGCATGCAAATATACACAAAGAGAAATTCCCCTCCTTGGGAGCCTTTGAAAATCATTTTGATAGAGATAATATAAAAAGTATATAACATGTGAAGCTTGAAATCAATGAGAAACACATATAGTATAGATCCCCTTAAACAACATCTCCCCCTGACATGGATATTTCTACCCCCCCTCCCCACCACCACCACCACACACACACCTTTTGACAAATCCTCCTTCTGGGCACATGGGATATGGGAAATATTATTCTACCCCTCAACATCTTTCTCCCCCTTTTGTCACATGGTAGGTCTCAAAAAATTTCTTTTCTCCACTTTTTTATCACAAAACAAAGACAAAGAGAAGAAATAGATCATATATAATGAATATATCACGGTAAGCAATATCACAATGACATAGAGAACTAGAGAAGTTAGATCTGGTAAAGCATGTGAAATACAAAACCTAAAATAACGGAATACACGATGAGAATATACAAGTGTATCATCGTATGAATCTCAAAACAAGAACTAGTAGATGACATATATTAATTGATCGGGGTGGAAACCGAACGTCCGTGTACATACGCTAATCGTTTTTATCGGCTTCCGACTGCAATACAAAAAAAACAAAACTTTAACTACACTCTTATGGAGTATAGTGGCGAGTCTGGGTATCGAATCCATAGGGAATGTTTGATAGATTTTAATTGATTTATTACTTTAAAAATAAAGTGTAAAAGATGATGATGGAGTAAGAAAGGAAAAGGGAGGGAAATAAAGAAATTAACTAAAACTAATTGGAAAATTAAGGTAGGGACACAATCCCCCGACTCCTAGTATGTTTACAAGTACAAAACTAGTCGTAAATTAATTAATTGATCAAACTCGGTCTTTAGTACTTTCAAGCGTTACATATATATGGGATCGTAGCCCGCACAATAAGTAATCAAAGGACGAGTAAAGCAGTGTCGTATTAGCTACACGTGCATTGCACTCTTAAGCATCCCGGTTACCTAGGACAAACGATATCAAAAGTCCTACAATGGTTGTGATCACCATAATACACGGTCTAATCAATTAATAAATTTAGAGAACTAATTTATACCCATGCAAACCACATCGGGTTGGGTTCATGCATCTTAACCTTTAAAAATCTAGCCTAACGTGGTGAAATTATTGAAAACTATGTTATCTACGTTGCATGAATTCATAATTGCTTGGAAAGAGAGATTAAACATGAGAAATAATAATAAAAGTGCTGGAAATAAAAGTTACCAAGATTGAAGAACAAGAACATGTAAGAAGAAATCAAAGGTTGAAGAAAAACTGCAAAAGCTCTTGAATAAAAGGTGCAAAATATGTAAATTCTTCTCCTTGATTAGGAGCTTTTACATGAATGAAATCTGAAGAAAAAGAGTATTAATGACAAAATACATAGGCTAGAGGTCGTTTAGAAGAGTCCCCAAAACATAAAACTCTTTTGGATAAAAGATAAGCACAAAATAAAAATCCCGTATCTGACAATTTGTCACACTTAGAAAGCGTGACTAATTTTGTAACGGACTCTAAGCGTGACTAAATGGGCGGCCCGGGTCCTTTTGAAATTAAAGGTCCGGATCACCCTTGAAATTCCGACATAACCTTTTTTTTACTTCTCTCATCTTCAAATGACCATTCACCGTAGCTGCGATTGAAGTGTCGTTTTTTCCAGTGTTCTTGTATTTGAAATCTCTTCAACTTTCTAGTTGACCCCACCTCTGGACTAAGGCTGAAAAATTATGAAAATTCCCTTGAACTCCCCATTTCTTGCTTTCTTTCACTATTTTGAGTTCTCTTTTCCATCTTTCTTGCATAAAATACCTGTAAAACACATAAGAAATACACAAAACACGGAGTACTTTCCCAGAGGGGTTAGTAGTATAAATATGAGAAAAATACAAGCTATTTACACCGCACGGGATCATAAAAATACCAAAATTAAGGGGATAAATGCGAAGAATTTATGCCTAATCATTAATTAATAAGCGTAGCAGGATATGTGATATGCAAACAATCTAACTATAATGAGATCATATACAAAGTATGGATATGTAAATATAAACACAAGAATATGATATCAACTTAGAACAAAGATACCAATAGATAATGGATCAAATAAGGATGGATATCCATGAAGCAATGATAGTGTACCATAAGAAATAAGATAACTCAATGACAGACAAAGAGTAAAGGTACAACACCCATCCACACAATTATCCAAATACCTGAGCATCAAGTACCAAAGAATAATAAACGCATATCCAATCGTCTTTATACTAAATGAAAAGGTATAACAAAGTCTAAATCAAGGAACAATCAATGGATATAGAGATACGCAGAAAATATCTAATCCTTTTCAATCACATGTGTGACATCCATAGCAACAAATCACAAGATATCAAGAGAAAAAGAACAATGATATCAATTGAAAAAATACATATGTGATATTTTTAAATAATCATTAACACTAACTCATATGAGATACAACATGCTAGAAACAATGAAAAAGTAACATGACAATAAATCCACAATCAAGTGATATCTCAATCAAATAAATATAACTCCAATAATCATTACATGGAAAAAAACTTCATAATCAAATGACATCTCAACAAGTACATGCAATCTCCCTAAGTGATAAACATACTCCCCCTAAACAAATGCATGCAAGAAGCAAATTATGAAGAACATAACAAATTAGGGCATATGTATTGTGGTGCCAATTATTATGCAACACAAATAGATAAGAGAAAGGCAATCACTAAGCAAGAGTACGGAATATAAAATGACAATAACACAACAAAGGATGTACGTGATTCAGCAAAGATGTGCCTACGTCCACGGTGGTGCAGTCAGTGTTATTTCTATATACTCCGGAGAGTGGTTACAGAGAATACAGCTTGTCCTTTGCCCCGGACCTAGGGTTCAATATATACATGTTCATTTTAGTAAGTGGGGGTGTTGGACTCCCCCACGTTTTCCATCTCTCCCTAGAACCTCCTTTAATGGGAACGTGGGAGGAGACTGGATCATAATCAATTAAGAGATGGGGGTCTAGACTTTGGGCTGCCAGAATTGGGCTACTCGTCCAGGCCCATCATCTTAATTTCGGGTACCCACAATTGCCCCTAAGTTTGTTGGGACATGCCTTGAGCTCAATAAATTTAAATGATTTGTCATAATGACTTTTTCGTACATTGTGCAACTCTTAAAAAGTTGGGAAACTGATTCTGGCGGCACCCGTTTCACGGTTTGTGTGCTATGATTAGCAACACTCGAAGGTTTTCTAGAGTAGTCACTTTTTGACCGTCGTTTCAACCTTCTCAGCACTCTTCCATTTCCTGTGAGCTCTAGCGATTCACACTCTCTTCTCTCAGTATCCATTCTCATTGCTCCCTTGTTATTTGGGCTCGTGAATCTTCATCGTTCGAGTTGAACTTCCATCTTGTAAGTCTCCTGTGCCTTCTTTTTGTACTTTTTCTTTGAATTTGTAGTTTTCTAGGGTTTTCCAATGGCAAAGATTGGGAATAGGTCGGTCCTCAAGTTTAGGAAGTTTTATAATATCCCAGAGTGGGTAGAGATTGAGTGTTGCGCCTCCCCTCCTAGAAACTTTAGAGAGATAGAAGATGCCCATTGGATTCATGTTTTGTTGCTCTCCCAGGGGGGACTCACTTTTCCTCCCAACAATTTGTTCTTGCATTTCCTTGGTTATTTCAATATTGTTCCTGCACAGTGTTCGCCCAATGTGTGGAAGATAATTAATGGCGTTCATAGAATAAATCAGTTGTATGGTACCAAGTTAGGGCTTATCGAGGTCTATTTTTGCTACTCTTTCTCTCGAACTAGCTCTGGTGTCCTCTATCTCAAATCTAGGAGCCTTGATAGAGTATTGGTAGTAAACCTACCTGATTCCCATAAGGACTATTGGCAAGAAGGTTTCCTTGTTAGAAACTAGCAGTTTTCTCTCCAATTTGAAGGGTCGAGGTCTGATAGGTTCTCTGTTCCCTTTTATAGGGAAGAATACCTAGGTAGACTTTTCTCTGCTCTTTTAATTTTTGTTGATTTATGATCTTTCTGATTTTTCTCTATTTTTTCTTCAGCGAGGTCGAAGAACTTGGAACCTGCTCTCAGCAAGGTATGTCTCTCTGAATTGGTCAAGGCCTGGAATATCATGGAGCCTTTAGCTGACGGCGAGCATCCCCGGTCTGCTGCTTTTCTGCTCGAATATAAGAACATTGGAACCAGTTTTATAGTAAGGTCAGTGGACAGTATCCCTGAGTTTGATACCTCTGAAGAGACTGCTGTGGATCCTATCCAGTTGGACGAGGAGGAGAGCATCTCTGAAAGCGATATCGCAGGTGGTGCTTGTGGCAATTTGGGTGAAGGGAGCTCTAGTAGTAGCAGTTCCTCTGATCGTGGGGGAGTTTCTGAAGCTCGAGAGTCGCCGAGCACATCTAGCATTTCGACCGAGGAGATGGTTCCTCCAAGGAACAATTTAATTCAGGATGATGATGATGAAGATCATGTGCTCCTCGCTCAGAGGTCAAAGAAGCATAAGTCTAGCTCTGGGGCAGTGGATACTAGTTCTCGGTCTTCTGCTCAAGAGTAGGAGAAGAAGAGGAGAGAGTAAGAGCAGGTGAGAGAGAGGGAAAGAAAAAAGGAAGAAGAGAGAAAGAAGATGGAGAAGAAGAGGATAGAGGAGAGGAAAAAGATAGAAAATGAGAAAGAGGAGGAGAGGAGGAGGATGGAATCGAGGACGAAGGCTGGGCAGGCCTTAGTCCCGGTGTCTGCACTGCCCTAGGGGGCTTTTGTTATAATTTCTCCTCAGTTGACCCCTGTGCTGCTCGAGAGAGCAGTTCTTCCTGCTGATCGCCAAAGGGCGCTGGGGTCTGATCAACTGGCCCTACAGGCTAGCCAGAGGCTAGCTTTGGAAAGACTATTTCTTTGCTCCAATGTTTTAATTAATTCCATCATTTTCTTCTTCTAATGTCTTCTTCTTCCTACTGTTTGTGGTCGACTTCGCCGTGCTCTATCGTTCTCGCGATGAGTTGGTGAAGAGAAATGGTGAGATGGAGCAACACAATAAAGCCTTGAGGTTGAGGGGTATAGAGCTCGAGGCTAGTTTTAAAGCCATTGATGCTGCTCGGATATCATCCGATCTGGCTCTTGTTACTGCCAACCCGGAGAAGGACGCGGTAGTTAAAGAGTTAAAAGAGATGCAGTAAGCCTACGACCTGGTTTTCTCGAGCAAGCTGGCTATCGTGGAAGAGAACAGAGTGCTATCCGAGGAGATGAAGAAGAAGGAGTCTAAGGCAGTCACTGCCAAGGAAGACTCATATAACTCTGGTTGGGCTGCAGCATACGAGGATGCTGAGGTTCAGATAGGCTATATTAGTCGTCTGAACTTCAAGAAGGGCTGGAACAAGGCCCTCTTAGCTACTGGTGTTGATATAAACCCTCCTCTGTTCGACGAGTATGACCTGGGTCCGAAGCCGACTGTGGAAGAAGTCCCTGCCTCAGCTATCGTAGCCACTGACCCTGTCTCCTAGATAATCTCTGCTGACGTTCCCCTTGATGTGGCGATAGAGGTTACCCCTGCTGAGGGCGGTGCTCCTGCTGATGCTGATAAAGGGAAGCAGCCATCGACTTCTCAGCAACCTGAGGTTACTAGTTAGTTTTTACTTCTAGGATTACCTTGTATTGTTGCTTTCTCTGTTTGTAAATTTTCTTTTTGCTGCTCGATGTACTTTTAACCCTTATCAATGAAAAGGTTTCTTTTTCCCAATGCACTGATTGATTTTCTTTCCATTGCCCTTTTATGTCTTGTAGTTGACTGATGTAGAAGAGTATATTCCTGCCACATCTCATTTGGGCAGGACTCTTGGTCCCAATGCCAGTCCTCAAGTTCGCCATGACTTTGTTAGGATTTTCAAATCTCTTAGGTCAAGGAATCAAAAGTATAAGGATCAGTCTGAGCTTCTGGCCAAGTTGAAGGACAGGCTCCAGGAGATGGAAGAGGTTGGTGCTTCAGTGCAAGAAGAGGTGAATGCATTGAGGACAAAGCTTCTCAATGCTTCTGAGATCAACCAGGTTGGTGAGATGCTTCAGTAAGAAAATGAAGCTTTAAAGAAAGAGGTCTCGCATCTCAGGGAGCATGAGTCGAGCACCGCTCCTGCAGTGTTGCGAGGCTCTTCATCAACGCAAGCTAGGGCTGGCTCGAGCAACGTTCCCCCTGTGCTGCGAGGTTCCACTAGTCCATTCATTCCCGAGCTGGCAGGAGCACCAGGCGTTCAGATAGCGAAATGGAAGAGCTCCGCGGTGACGTTACTCGGCTGCGGCATCTGTTTAAAAAAGGACCTCGGCGATTATGGGTCGATGGTTATGACCAGAGTTGGTTGGATGCTCCGACGAGGCTGATAGAATTTGAGGAGCTTGCCTTCATCAGGGGGTGGTTGAGTGCTTTAAAGGAGATGCAGGTTCCAAGGAACTCTATGCTCTGGTATCGCCACGAAATATCTCCTTCCACTCAGATGCCCAATCCCTTCCGAAGAGATGATCAGTGGATACCCATCGACGCTATCCCTCGGCAGCTATTGGAGTCAGATTCTAACGAAGCTGAGGAAGAGTTGGTTCCTGCTCCAGATGATGGTCGAAGGGCTCAAGTGGCTGATTATCTCGTTCAAAGGCCTCATCCCCACTGAGATTTTTCCAGTAGCTACTCTATGTATTTTGTGTTGAAGTAATGTTGTGTCAATGTTTTGGGCGAGATCGCCGACTAAACATGTATTGTATTTGTTGTAACTATAGTGGATTAATAAAATTTATGTTTTAGGCCAATTTAGTTGACTAAACAAGTGCAGATTATCTCCATATTCTTGCTCTTTTATAATCTTCTAAGTTTGTATTATCACGCAAGCGTCCTCCCAGTCCAGTATAACATCGAGATACCATTGTGCACCACTTTATCTTTTAGGTCGTGTCGTCACACTCCCTTAGGCCTAAGTGTGGCAATTGGCGAGGACACACCTGGTGTTGGATGTCCTATCCGATCAGGATTTTATTCAACCAAATAAGGTTTGGTGACCAGTTTAAATTTGGCCATATTGCCTAAGGATCTCTTGTAGGGCTTCATATATTACCAGGGGCAATGTCAAGAGGTCTTTCGTGTTTCATAATGACAACCTGAGGAGGGACAATTTCCTACTATAGCGTAATGACCAATGTGCCTGTCATTTGGAAAAGATGTGCGATAAAGCTTATATAGCTGTTACTTATTAGAATGCAACCGTTAAATAACTTTCATTAATAACAAGGAAAATGAACTTTTAGCTCCATAACAAAAGAATAAAAGAAATATCTAAAAATAGAATCTCTTGAGATTGGATGCGTTCCATGCTCGGGGTATTTCTCTGCCATCCATCGTTTCCAAGTGATAGGCGCCTTGCAGATTGTCTCTTGTTATCTTGAAGGGTCCTTCCCAGTTTGGCCTTAGCTTGCCGTCTAATGGTTTTACTGCACTACCCAGGACTTTCCTTAGGACATAGTCCCCAACTCGGAATGTCCTTGGGTTGACCCTCTTGTTGTAATGCCTCGCGATCTGTTGCTGATAGCTCACCAGTTTTACTAGGGCTAGCTCTCGGCGCTCATCGGCCAGGTCGAGCTCAGCGAGAAATGCTGCATTATTATGGCCCTGGTCGACAAGGTTGGACCTCATTGTTGGCAAACTTGCTTCTAGTGGGATGACTGCTTCTATTCCATATATCAGAGAAAATGGGGTTTCTCCTGTTGCTCGTCGTGGAGTGGTTCGGTAAGCCCATAGAATATGTTGTAGTTTATTTACCCATGTGCTTTTGGCTCGCTCTAATCGCTTTTTTAATCCGTCGATCACAGTTTTGTTGGAAGCCTCAGCTTGGCCATTACTTTGAGGGTAGGCCACCGAACTGAAATGGTGTCTGATTCCGTGTTTGTTACAGAAACTCTGAAAAGAGCCGCTTTCAAACTACGTCCCATTATCAGTGATGATCGTTCTGGGGATGCCAAAATGGGTGATTATATTTCTCTATATGAACCTTATCATATCTGCATCTCGAATGTTCGCTAGGGGTTCTACCTCGATCCATTTGGTGAAGTAGTCAGTCGCGACCAGCAGATACTTGCGACTGTCGGTGTCGGTAGGAAGTGGTCCTACGATGTCCATCCCCCATTAGGAGAATGGCCATGGGCTGGATAATGATTTTAGGTCACTAGCAGGTTAGTGGACAATGGGAGCATGAAGTTGGCATTTTAGGCGCTCGCGAACATACGCCGCAGAGTCCATTTGCATATATGGCCACCAATAGCCTTCCTTCATTACTCGAAAATCTAGAGATCTTCCTCCAATATGGATTCCACAGATTCCTTCGTGAAGCTCATGTAGAACCTGCTCGACATCCTTTGGGTGAATACATTGAAGGTAGGGAACGGAAAATGATCTCTTGTATAGCTTTCCCTCAGGAGATAAGTGAAAGAGAGAATCTTTGACTCTTATCCGGTGAGCAATCTTCTTATCATCTGGAAGCGTGCCATCCTTCAAATAATCCTTCAGTGGGTCCATCCAGCTGGTTGCTGACTCAATATGGAGCATCTTCTCCACGGTTTGTGACTCGCCGTTACGGTTGATGCTTGGATGAGTGAGGAAATCGATGGGGATTGTTCTTTTTAAGTTGGATTCGATTGCTGAGCTTAGGGCTGCTAGGGCATCAGCATGGTTGTTTTGTCCCCTGGAGAACTGTTGGACATTGACTTCCTCAAAGTCAGCCAATAGCCTCTTTGCCAAGGAGAGGTAGGCTGCCATCCGTTCATCTTTCGCATTGTAGTCCCCGTTGATCTGATGGAGACTAACTATGAGTCGCCAAACACCTGTAATTACTATGCTCCCAAATCGTGTGGTTTTTGGAGGCCAACTATCAGGGCCTCATATTCTGCTTCATTATTGGAGGCTTCAAATCCAAGCCTAATTCCCTGCTCGAGGATCGTATTTTCTGGAGTGATAAGAACGATGCCCACGCCTGCCCCCTTTGAATTGGAGGCTCCATTAACAAATAATTTCCAGATTCCCTCTGTCATGTAGCTCCCTTTTTGTTTGGTTGGCTGTGGTTGGTTGCAAGGTTGCTCACCTGTGAATTCGGCTATGAAATCAGCAAGGACCTGCCCCTTGATTGCGCTCCTCAGTTGAAATTGGATATCAAATCGTCTGAGCTCGACTGACCATTTAGACAGCCTGCCTGAAAAATCCGCCTTCCTTAGGATTGCTTTAAGAGGGTACGATATAAGGACGATTATGGTGTGGGCTTCGAAATAGTGCTTCAACTTCCTCGAAGCCACTACTAGTGCAAAGGCGAGCTTCTCCAGAGGTAGGTACCTCTGCTCGGCCTCAAGCAGGGTTTTTCTCGCATAGTAAACGGGGTGTTGGATTCCAGCAACTTCGCTCATTAATGCAGAACTAACAGTGTGGTTGGAAACGTAGAGGTACAGGTACAAAAAATCTATTTTCTGTGGTATGACGAGTAGTGGTGGAGAGCTTAGGTAAGCTTTGAGCTCAACCAATGCCTACGAGCAATTTGGGTTCCACTCTACCATTTTGTTCCCCTTTAGAAGCTAGAAGAATGGCTTGCGCTTTTCGGAGGATTTAGCGATAAAGCGATTTAAGGCAGCAAGCATACCAGTGAGCTTTTGTACGTTCCGAATTGTTCGAGGAGGTTGTACCCTGTTAATTGCATCGATCTGGTCTGGGTTAGCCTCTATGCCTCTCTTACTAACCAAGTACCTAAGAAATTTTCCTGACTGGACACCGAAAGAACACTTCCTCGCGTTAAGTTTCATTCGATATTTCCTGAGGATTTTAAAGGTGTTTGATAGGTCTGAGAGGTGGTCTTCTTTATTCTTACTTTTAACGAACATGTCGTCGATGTAGACCTCCATGGTATCTCCCATATGGTCCTTGAACATCTTGGTGACCAGCCGCTGGTAGGTTGCCCCTGCATTTTTTAGCCCAAAAGGAATGACCTTGTAGCAATATAACCCAACTGTGGTGATAAATGTTGTTTTGTCTTGGTTTGGGGCATATAAAGGGGTCTGATGATACCCTGAGTACGCGTCGAGGAAACTCATTCGCTCGTGAGCTGCAGTGGCGTCCACCAGTTGGTCAATTTTTAGGAGGGGGAAACTGTCTTTAGGGCACGCTCTGTTGAGGTCCGTGAAGTCGATGCAAACTCTCCACTTCCCGTTTCTTTTTGGAACTACTACTGGGTTGGATAACCACTCGGGGAATTGTACCTCTCGTATGGATCCTGCATCCAGCAGTTTTTCTACTTCTTTCTCCACGGCTTTTGCCTTCTCGGGAGCAGTTCGTCGTGCTTTCTGCGTGATTGGTTTGAAGGTGGGATTGACGTGCAACTGATGACAAACCATAACGGGATCAATTCCAGGTAGTTTGTATGGTTCCCACGCGAAAACATCTATGTTGCGTCTCATTAGAGTTGTCAATTCCTTCTGCTCTTGGTCAGTAAGAGATGCTCCAATCAAGAAAACTCTGTTACCGTCGCTATCTCCAGCCGTAACCTCCACCAGGTCTTTGATGACCCGTTCATAGGGGAGGAGCCTGGTCTCCTCTACTCCAGGTCTTCTGTACTTTAATTTCTATTTAAAAGGTGTCAGACCTTCTTGTTCTTCAACTTTCTCCCCGGGCTGATCGACCTTCTTCTCTGGCCTTGGTCGGATAGCTGCTATGAAGCACCTTCTTGCCATTACTTGATCACCGTGGATCTCCATTACTCCCCGCTCGGTTACATACTTGAGTTTCTAATGGTAGGTCGAGGATACTGCCTTCATCGCATGTAGCCATCCTCTGTCGAGGATGGCTTGGTATGGCGAGTCGATATCCACCACCAAAAACTCGATCATCTTGGAGACGTTTCTCGTGCGTAATGGCAGTACGATCTTTCCCAGGGGCATAGTTATTTTTCCAGCAAAGCCAACTAAAGGGACAGTATCCTCCTTTAGGTCGGCGATGCTTAACTTCAATCTGATGAATAGGTTGAGATACATTACCTCGAATGAACTTCCTTGGTCGACGAGCAACTTGTCGACGTCAAAGTTAGCTATCCTGAGGGTAATGATCAAAGCATCATGATGTGGGGTTCTCACTCCCACCAGATCTTCATCTGTGAAAACAATATGCTTATTATAGTTGACGTCGTCTGCTCGTCGACGCTTTCCTGACTGTGACTTTGCTGGATCGATCTGAAAAGCTTGCATCACCGCTGTAAGTTTCTTCATCTCCATTCGAGATGAATTTCCTTAGATCTGCCTGGCATCATATGCCCCATGAATTATCGCAAACTCATGTCCAGCGTCATCTTTGAGCACGTTGTCAGGTCTAGCCTCTCTATTGGCAGCCACCTTCTCTGCCTTTTTCTCCATAAACTCGTTCAAATGCCCGGACTGGGCTAGCTCCTCGAGGTGAGACTTAAGATCTTTGCAATGCTCAGTCTTGTGTCCTCCCTCTTTGTGAAAAGCGCATATCAGCGCATTGTTCCTCTTCGAGGGATCTCCTCCCATCTTCCTGGGCCACTTGATGAATGGCTCGTCTTTGATTTTTGCAAGAATTTTGTAAATTGGTTCCTTGAAGACGGTGTTGACAGCCTAAAATGCTTTCGACACATCATTGTTGCATCCATTCTTGGAGCCATTTTTTTCCCCGTTCTTTCCTCCTTTCTTCTGGTTCTCAGTTTTGTCACTGCCCTTGGCAGTGAGTTTAGCTCGGCCGTTTTCCCCTGTGCTGAGGCGGGTGACATCTTCCACCTTGGCATACTTCTCGATGCGAGCCATTAAGTCGTCAATAGTCATAGCCTCCTTCTTTGTCAGGGACTGGTATAGAAGGGAAGCGCTGTGCAGCCCAATTTTAAAAGAGGCCACTGACACTTGCTCCAAGCAGTCCTCGACCTCGTTAAATAACTCCCAGTACCTCTTCGCGTAGTCTCGGAGGATCTCTTGAGGCATTTTCTTCATTGTCAGTAAATCATCCATCCTTTTGGGATGGGAGATACTAGTAATGAATCGGGTCGTAAAGAGCTCGGCCAGGGATTTGAAACTCCTGATGGACCGGTGGGGGAGCCTTTCGAACCATTTTTACGCCACATCATGCAGGCTCGAGGGGAAAATTCGGCACATTAGTGCGTCTCGATGGTTCCAGAGGGTCATGGCCTGCCGGTACTGCCTGAAGTGATCAATGGGATCAGTCTTGTCATCATAAATCTTGAACCTTGGAATAGCAAACTTCTTGGGGGCTTCCTCCTCCTCTATTTCCCTCGAGAAAGGTGAGTTCATCTGAGTTTTGAGAGCTCGCCTGGCGAGTTCTCTGGTCGATCTGGTACCGTGATGTGCAGGATGTTGGTCCATCTCCCTTCGGACCAGATTTCGTATGTTCTCGTTGCTGCGAGTAGGGCTCTGGTAACGGTGAGCTTTTCGCAGTTGCTCGCGTAGGTCATCGTCTGACTTGTTTCCCTCAACCTTTTAGGACCCTCGCCTGGGGCTTCTTCCTCGGCTGCGAGACTTGCTCGCCTGAGGGATAGAAGTGAGGTACGTACGTCTCCTAGTATCACGTTGGAACTCTATCTCCAATCTTTCTAATCTTCTTTTAAGGCGAGCATTCTCAGCCTCGTGTCTACGAGAGGACTCCCTTTGCTCGGGGATCATCCTGGATATCTGCGTGGACCTCACTGGTCCTTGGCTTTCTTCTGAGGATGGCCTTTCTAAGCGAGCCCTCTGACCTGAACGTCAGACTTCAGATCTAATCCTGCGAGGAACAGGTGGTTCATGAATATCCCCTGCCTGGGGAGCATTGCTACTGTGATCAGACATTTTAAACTCCTTTTTTTGGCGTGGGCTTTCTCAGGGAAGATAAACGGTTCCCACAGACGGTGCCAATTGTGGTGCCAATTATTATGCAACACAAATAGATAAGAGAAAGGCAATCACCAATCAAGAGTAAGGAATATAAAATAACAATCACACAACAAAGGATATACGTGGTTCAGCAAAGATGTTCCTACGTCCACGGTGGTGCAGTCAGTGTTATTTCTATATACTTTGGAGAGTGGTTACAGAGAATACAGCTTGTCATTTACCCCGGACCTAAGGTTCAATATATACATGTTCATTTTAGTAAGTGGGGGTGTTGGACTCCCCCACATTTTCCATCTCTCCTTAGAACCTCCTTTAATGGGAACGTGGGAGGAGACTGGATCATAATCAATTAAAAGATGGGGGGGTCTAGACTTTGGGCCGCCAGAATTGGGCTACTCATCCAGGCCCATCATCTTAATTTTAGTGTGAACCGTGATAGGAGTAGAAGTATAAAAGTCACACCAATATATCAAAAGATCATATGAGAATATGTGAGCATGAAAACATGGATATAGAACATGAAATCAGGTGATAGAGATATATGAGCATGGAACAAGTGATCATACATATGAGACGATCACAATGATAAAGTATCAAGAACTAATCAAGACAAAGACACCAAGAAGCCACTAGAGACAAGTAAAATCTACAAGGGGCGAGGTGTATCAAAGATCAAACTAGAAAAATACTAATGTGATAAGCATAATCTCAACTCACAAACTCAAATGAAACTCACATATAACCAATACAAATGTTTATAAAAATCTAATCACTTACTCAAACTACCTAGAGCAAATAAATCTCAAAAAATAGTACCCGACAATAATCCTAGAGAACCCATAAATCTCTAAGAACATCCAATCACTAATTATATGATTATATAAGTTCTATAAAGAGGATAATCAAGGTAGACTCTTTAAGGCAGAAGGGTACAACAAAACTCAGAAATATATAAAGGAATAAGTGTACCAATTTAATAAATGTTTCCTAGAAACATAAACAATTGTACCAAAAGCAAAGCATTGTACACACAATAGCACATTGTACCCATGCGAATGAACACCATGTGCATAACAAGATTTTAAAGGCGTGTACATGAAACAAAGCATATTCCAATTTAAGTCCAAAAACTCTATAATTTCTCAAATCAATCTTTTGTATCCCGACACTCTGAATCTCATCGAAATGAATGAAAGAAAATGCATAGAAAATCATTATATTTGACTTTAAGAACACCAATTTGTGATAAAAGAAAACAAAAATAAGAAAAATAAACAACTCACACGCATACATACAAATACGAGTAAAAAGCATGTAAAGGTGTGATTGTGATTACGCAACTCATGATTCAATAATCTGACATAAGGATTTCATTTAATCTTAATTAAAAACACATTTAACTCATATTCAATCAGTTCAACATTAAAGGCATAAAATTCTTATCAAATCAGTATTTTATAACTTTGTTATGTACTTCTAGATACGATTCATGTGACGATAAAGGAAACATAATCAACATGAATACATATAATCAAATCATGCAAACCTTATAAACAATGCTTAAAAGACAATCATTATATTAATATCCTTTTGAACTCAAAAATGATAGTTTCAAGGCACCCTTAAGCGTATGTTGTTAAAATTCTTTTGAAATGCCATTTAAAAGAAAATTTCTATTTGGAAATGCTTAGCCCTAACCTTTTTTTTTCATATCGGTTCAAGTTCTTAGCTTATGGATCTTTTTCAACATGTATTGCCTTTTTCCATTGATTGGATTTTCACATGCCTAAATGACACCTACCCAAAAATATTTGTATTTATAAAATGGGTTTAATCATTCCTAGTGGTATAACTTATCAATGTTTTGAAAACGGTCCTTTTTCAAGTCCTTCATAGTAAAAAACATGCAAAATCTCACATATGGACAAACTAAACACCATTAAGATCTCAAGGATTTGATGATGATCAAATTATACAATGTAAACAAGATCAACATGATAAATATCATACGCAATAAATTATATGTACGTGAAAGTAGTGTGAAACCAAATACCATAGATCTTAACAAGTTTAGCAATCATGATTTATCAAATGAATTTCAATCAACAATTGAATCATTCAAGAATTATATATTTAAATGATTTAGAATTATCTGTTCAATCATCATTCAAGTTAAATAAAAAAAATAAAATCATAATGAATCAAAGACTTAATCACATATATCATAAAAATAATAAACAAAAAATATTTTTAGATTTTTGAATAATAATGATGCATGAATATTTACAAAATCATGTTTAGATAACAACGCATGGAAAGAAATGCATGCGGAATGCACATGTGCATGAAAATATCACGAAAAACATGAAAAATAAACCAATTGAGGTCTCTCACCCATATTGACTTCTTCCCCCTCAAATAAAGAATGAACTAGTAATGGGAACCTATGAAACCTAGTCATCCTAAAAAAATTACCTACCTATGTAGTGATGGGTGTTGCATCCCCCGAGTTAATGGCATATTCAAACTTAACCTCTCTCATATCGACCTTCTTTTGATTTCCTACCAAGTCAACTAACTCTAAGTGCATTCTTAGTCAATTTACTAACAACTTCTAGAATCCATCTCTCATTCCTTCAAGGATTCTTATGCCTAGCCCTTGGAATGTGAGCATATGGTCTATGCCTAGATCTAGGAAATTCTCTTCTAGCCTCACCTCATTCGTCCACTAGGTAATTCATCAACCTATCAAATTTACCACAAAGTTCACTAATAGGATCCCTATGAATAACTTGCCTCTTATTTTCCATAAACCGATTATTTCTCTCTCTCAAGCACTTACAAGCTTGATTTGTGCGTATACCTTGTAGAAAGTACAACAAGGTACATTTCTTCTCACAACATTATTCTTTTCAAATCTTCCTTCATTCATTCTTAAGTCATACTTCTTAAACCTTCTTTCATTCCTTCTCACCTCTTTCTTCTCATGTTGAGCTTTCAAACCAACTTTTTAATGTAACACCCCAAGTTTTAATTAATTGAGTTTAATTAATTTCGAGTGAAATAAAAAATTTGGAGTTAATGGCTTTTAAAGAATTTAACATGGTTTTATAAGTAAATTTTTCATCGGGAATTAATTCAGGTCTTTTATAAATAAAAAGTTTACAAAGTTTTTATCATTTAACTGGTAGGTACGTTTTTAAGAATGATTATTAGATTAAAAAGTCGGATTTTAAAAGATTTTATTTTTGGATGTGGGTCATTCAAACGACGTCGTATGTCGTTCGAACGACATATCATCTCATTTAAACGACATTGTACTTCGTTCGAACGACGTTGAGGAAGTGGCTTGGTTAGACTCCTAAACTGGTTTTAACTCTTAAATCCTTTATATACTAAACTAATACGGGGCTAGGACTTCGAAAAATCACTTTTCTCTCAAACTTTCTCCAGAAAGCTTTTCCAAAACATATTTCTCTCATCTTCAACCCTTAGCCCCTACTTTTCACAAGGTTTTGAAGATTCAATTGGTGTTTGCTTAAGAAGAATTCAATCTTCTACTCAGATTTTCATTCAACTAATCACAAGAATGAATATTCTATTCTTTTCCTTTAGTATTATGTGTTTCAAGTGTTACCTAAACCTTAATTCAATATTTTTCTTAAAATCAATTAGCAATCTAATTAGAGAAAGTGGACACATAAAACTTGGGGTTGTTTTTATGAAATCCTTTAATATTATTAATATTAATAACCTTTGGGTACGTAGGATTTATGAGTGGATTTTTGGTTTTATAGGTGTAGGATGCATGTAGAAAAACCTTAGTTTTGTTTTAAATGAATTTGGGGTCGTATAACACACGTAGTTTGTGTAGAGATAATGAAATTGGTAATATGATGTATTAATGAATAAATTTCAGTGTTTGTATAAAAAAAATTATTTAGGATTAGCTTTGGGGAAATTTAAGATTTAATTGAATTGGACTAGCACGCGTAATTTCAGACGATAATTATACGACTTGCTTGTCTGAATTATTGCTATTATTACTTTGCCTTTGTAGCGACGGGATGATGGGTATTATTACTCTCCCTCTATTTTAGGATCCCCCTAGGTATGGGACTAGTGGGTAGACATTTAGATGATTTACGCCTTCTAGGTATGGGACTAGTGAGGGTAGATTATCGTGTGTTTATCATTTTGGGGGTGTCATGCTAGCCTAAGCATGAGACTAGGTCGAGGTTTTTTTTAGAAATTCATCCTATACATATGGTAGGACGTATTGATAACTTGGATACCCTTAGGTATGGGACTAAGGGATATTTTGAGGATCTCACATCTATTAAAAGGGTGGGATAATTTATAAATTGAGAAATTGAGAATTAATGCCTAAAAATAAAATCGAGTATTAAAATTGGTGGCGACATAATGTGTCAGTGACCGACAGTTTAAACGGGTCAGCTTGGGCGATTGATGTAGTGTCGTGAGTTGAAACCTTGTCATATTGCAAGGGATAGACAGTTTAAACAGATTCGGATGGCTATTGACAACGGGAAGTGTGAGACTTTGGTGGATTACCACCCGGGACGAGAGGACCGTCATAATAAAAAGTGAGAACAATAATAAAATGGGCTAATTAAATAAAATTAGCATCGGGGGACTCGGGAATTTAAAATCATATTGGTGTGCCTTTTTAAATGGGGATATTTACGGGTAGTTAGTGATTTATATTTATCACGTTTAATTATTTTGTTTAATTAAAATATGCTATTGTGATATTTATTGCGTATAATGCTACTGTCTGGATTCAAGGATTCTATTTGAGAGGAGTAGTGGGTATTCATGCTCGGGGCTCTGACCTCGTGCGTTGACTAACTTTTTCAAGATAAGTTTTGGAGAAGCTGCATAGGATTATCGGAGTTGATCATTTGGAGGTGCAGCTGGAGTTTTTTGGTTCATTGCGTTGTTTAGTTAGACTTTCCTTTTCAATCGTTTTTAATTATGAGACTTCATTGGAAGTTTTATTGGGCCATTTGGTTCTAAAGTTGTTTAGAGGTTTTCAATTGAATTATACAGATCCGTATTATTCAGATTTTATTTAAACATTATTGGAGATTGGATTTATTCGGAGTTTTAGCATGTGATGGATCTTTATCGTTCAATTGTTATGATCATTTGAGATTGATTCAATTATTTATCTTATGGACTGGTTTATTTATGTCTCATATCTGTTTCATGCTAAGAATGGTATTTATTTAGTTCACGTCCGGCGTAGTTCGGCGGCAGTGGCTGGCCACCCCGACTGTCGAATTTCGCGTGGTGTGACATTTAAGTCCTTTTCTTTTAAAACAAAAATGCACAACATGAATAGTGTTACCACAAAATGAGCATCCAACACCATTTTTCACAAACTCGGATTTAGATTCAACCTCCTTCTTTTGAAACATAGGAGTTGTACTTTATTCGCCTTTTCACCATTTGAACTTTCATCATTCAATTTTATTTTTCCATTTTTTTCTCAAACATTAAATCATTGAAATCGATCCCATGATTGTTAGGTTTTGATTCAGAATTACTCAACAAAATGAAATTAATTTTATTTGTTATATCACAAACATTAATTTTCAAACCATTTGCATTCTCAAGTTCAAGATTCAATTTTCAATGTCAATTTTTAAAATTGAATTTTCAAGATCAATCTCTTATTTTTCTTTCAAAATATATGCCTTTTGTGTTTTCAAAGACTCATATTGCTTTCGAAAAACCTTAACAGCTTTTTCAAGTGCAAAACACTTTGATTCAACATTTGACACTTTTTCTTTTTCATGAAGTTCATTTCGTAAAACTTTCATTTTGTTCGAAAAATCAATGTTTAATTCTTAAAGTTTCAATCACTCTTCATAGTGATCATTAAAATATTTTCAAAATTCTTCCTCGTCGTCATCACTATCATCTACATCATCAATAAACTCATCATCATCATCTCCACTACAAGATGAATAATCACAAAGTAATAAATTTTTATTAGATTTGATTTTATTCTTCTTCACCACATCCTCATCTTTCTTCACCATAAAGGCAAACTTACAACCATTTTCCCTCAAAATTAAGAAATCAATTTGCTTTTAATCATGTGATGAAAATTCACTCAGTGAGTTAACTTGAGAAGAAGATAACTTGTTTTCAAATTTTTGAATTAGTCAAATTCACTTTTAAAGGACTCAAATCTCTTGTCAAGTTCACTTTTAGAACTTTCACAAACCTGTTTCTTCACTTTTTCAAGTTAAAAAATCAAATCATTTTCCTCTTTATCAACGACCTTGAATTTTTCTAAATAAAGTCTTAAAGAACAATTTAATTTTCTTAAATCTGAATTTTGCTCTCTCAAGGCATAGATATTTTCAAATAAACCACCCTTCTATTTTTTAAACTTTTGGTTGTCAAGTTGACTAGTCATTTCAAACTCTTTAAAAGCTTATTTTTCTTATTCAAATAGTTTGACTTGATTAGCCAATTTAACATTCAACTTTTTTATTTTGAGAAGTTGAGCATTTAACTCGCTTTTGATTTAGGATTTGACATTTTCAATTTCATCAGTTTCATCAAAATCAACATTAATAGATTTTGATCTTGCTGGAGAATGAGAAGTTTTATTTTTCTTCGTTTCCTTGAATATCAATTGTTCTATCATTTTATTATTAATCACAAGAATAGGACCCAAACGTATGGCACAATCAATACTAGAAAAATTAAAAAAAAACATTCTACTCATATAATCTAGAATTACTCAGAAGCAAAAAAGATCTAAGAAACAAGCACAATAAATACACATAAAGATAAGGATTCAACTCAAGCATGTTAAAGCTATTCAAATGAGCACTTGGGTCTGATACTAATTGAAAGAGCGTGTTATGTGCACTAAGTAAACATCACAAACAAACCCAGAGGGGGTAAATAGGTTTTAGGAAAACTTATGACCAATTTTTTATTTCAAACACTTTTGCTTACACATTCAAGTTGCTCAACACAAGTTTATCAATTTGATTATTCAATGATAAGATTAACACACACAATGAAGTATTAGGTTAATCTAGATGTACAAAACTAGATCTAACCCACCTAATTAATTTTTAGTTCAATTCACTAGATTAAAATTAATTCTAAGTGATGTGTGTGAACAAATGTATGGATACCAGTATAAACCATTCCAAATGAACCATAAGCGAGATTTATAAGGGAAAAAACACACCATGGATAAAAAAAATATCGACACGCTCTAATTACTATTTCTACTTGAAAAGAGTTTTATACAAAGCAAGAAGGTACCTCTCACTCATGCCCTCACTAGTAGTTACCTATAAACTTTGAACTTTCCCACATAGATGAATAGAAATTCACTTCGAGCTCCATAAAGCGAATGAGAAACTCCAATATTCTCCTTGGAATCACACCCAACTCTAATTCCTCCATTGAATTAAAGAACTTCAAGTTCTATATCGTGGAGTACTGGATCATATAATTCAGGTAGATTGATTTGAACTGAATAGGCTATATGAAATCTGAACCAAAATACTCTTAATTCTCTCTAAAAACATAAATCAATTATATATCTAAGTTTTATCAAAATAGGAGGAAACAAGTGAATTTGGAAAGATAAGCAAAGGAATAATGCTCTCAAACTCGAAAATCCTCACAAAAATGTATTTGAGTTATGAGGTTTTCACATGCCAGGAAGTGGTCTTTTAAAGAGGATTTTTCCAAAATCTGATGCTAATCATTGGCACGGCCAGATCTGGCCATGCACATGATTTTTTCTAGTATAGACATCATGGCAAAGTTGTGCGCACGAGCTTAAATCACAGACATGCGAACGGGACATGCACATGAGCTCAAAAGAAAATCGTTTGAATGGTTAGGCCAAAATTATTGTATCAAAATCATTTTTAATAAGGCCTTACAATGTTCAACGCTAAGCCACAAATCATTTTCTCAAAAGTATTGAAACAGTTTAAAACATTTCAAACACTAGTTCCGTCAATTTAGTCATCTTCACACACTTTCAAAAAACATTTGTGCACATGTGTGTTTTATCTGTAATCAATTCATAGACTACAAAAAGATATACTCTTCAACTCAATGTTAATGCTTGACAATGTAAGTCTTCAATGAGCGATGATGCATGGTTTTCAATCTTTAATATTATGGTTCATCTAACCTAATCTAGACCACACCTCCCTCATAACGAACCAAGTCTATGTAACTTGATAGAGTCAATGTTTTGACACGAGAATATAGCCAATTTATATAATAGTACAAAATTTACATTTTCAGACGGGAAGTGACGTGAAGGTCTTACGCCTGATGCTGATTATAAGATGACACCTAGGTCTTACGCCAAGGAGTCACGACTAACGGTGGAGATATGGTCATCAGGATGACCCCTTATGGAACCAAATATTGAGTCTTATAGACTTGATGCTATTTTTATTGGATCAATCAATATGTCAAATGAAAACATTTTTCTTTTTAGAAGATGTATTGAGTTTTTTTTATGTATAATGGTTCACCCATATAATAAAGTCGTCATATTGATGTACACTTTTAACCAAATAAATCTCGAATTCCCTCATCCAATCCAATGGTACACAAACATAAAATAAGAAGCTCAAGAACTTACCAAACTTACACTTGAACTCTCACAATCGAACTAAAGTGCATACAATAAAAAATACAACAGAACAGAACAGGAAAAAAATTAAAAGTGTATATACTAACCGTATCAGGAACGGGGGCGTCAACATGATACTAAGAATCTTTTAAGGATGATATATCAATTAAATTGCCAAAATATGGTATCTGACAACTCAAAAAAGCCATTAAAGTTAATCTTCAGTAATATTAACAGAATATGACCTGCGCAATAGTCTCCTCGAATTCAGTGGGGTCAATGTCCTTATTTTTGTGGATCTTCTTCTTGGAAGTATACATCTTGACAGATCAGATTTTATCATCATAACGGTTTAGAGAACATAATTGGAAAAAAACTCTTCATTAATAGATGAACAGTTTTAGTATAATAGTTGAGTGGTATGTTATCAAATAATAAAAGTTATCATAACTATAGTCACAAAGACAATTTTTATCTATTAAATAATGCTAAAAATGGAATATACATGGATAAGCACACAAAGAAACTTAATAGAAATTGGCATAAAGTGGTTCTCCGATGGCATCCATCGATCTCCTATCAGGTGGCACAACCGGTAATTTTTAAATACAATTCAAGGTTTCCATCTCAAACACAGTAAGTCTGCCTAATACCAAAACTAGGAACATTCACTTGGTTAAATTTTTGGATAAATATTATAGATATTAGACTTCTTTATAAAAATAGGATAAAAATGTAGTTAAATTGAAGTTTGCCACCCAATTTAGATTATAAGTAATTAGGTATTACACTAGAGTTTAAAAGGTCCAACTTTATCCTTTGTTTATTTGAAACATCTGGTATATTACTACCAAGTAGACATGCTTACATACTGTATATAATTCAATCTAATGATAAATACATTCTTACAAATATCATTCAATCTATATGTAGGTTTAATCTCAGAATAATTCGAAGCCAAAGAGAAAAATACATGTAGTGAAAACATAACCCAATTGAAATGAATGTGATTGAAACATACCGTGCGGCGGAGGGGAAACCTAGCTTCTGGCTGAGAGGTCTTAGAGAGAGTGTCAAGTTGGTTTAAAAGGCACAACTACCAGAACGAGAGTGTGAAGTTGATTTCTTCTTCTTCTTGGCCCCACCGCTACCAACACGAACCGGTTCTTCCAAAACCCTAGGCTCCACCACCGTCGGTGCTACCGGAACAACCAAGAGATCGTCGTCGCTCTCCTTCTCCTGGTCCTGGTCGCAATCATTGAGGGGATTAGGGATTTGTGTGTGTGAGAGAGAGAGAGAGAGAGAGAGAGGGAGGCGATATTGAGAGAGGAGAGAGAGCAGGAGAACAAAAATCATTGAGGGGATTAATTTTTTTTAGGATATTTATATTTTAGTGAAGTGTTCTCAATTTTGGCACACTTTTAAACAGTGCCGAAATTTGGCATGGCTTAAAAGTGTGCCAGATTATTACTAAACAGTGCCAAAATTTGGCACAGTTTTAAACTGTGCCAGATTTTTAATATCAAGGTGTGACAAATTGGTGTTTTTGGTGTAGTGCAATGTCAAATGAAAATATTTTTCTTTTTAGAAGATGTATCGTGCGACCTGAGACTAGATTTAGGCATATTTTATTTATGTACTTGAATTTTACAAATCGCTTGGTATCAATTTGAGCATTACTTTCTTAATGATTAACGACAATAATGACAAACCTATTTCATCAAGGTGAGTTTAGAAGGGTGTGTAAGTAAATTCATTTAATTGATTGATAGATCATAAAACGTTCCTTAGATATGTATAATGGTATGGCAATCAAGAAAAATTGATTATCGAACCACTGAATGAATTACATTAGGCTTAAAGGCTGGTGTATATGCCATAGGTGTATTTCTCTTATGAAGATTATTTTAATTCATTTATTCTCTTTTTTTTGTTTTTGTTCCTTAGTTATTGAGTTTAACTAGATCACATTTAAACATTGAGATGTTCAATAGTTAAAGAGATGTATGATTTGGGGGAAATGACTAGTGAGTATAAATAGATAGTGAGAATGACTCCCACTCTCAAAGAATGACTTTGACTTTGAAAAGAAGAATGACTTTCTGATTTAGGATCATGAATCTTAAGTCAGAATAATTGATGACTTAAGTCAGTTTGTGAAGGCAAAAGTTGGCCTATGGAGGCGAGGTTTATTAATCCTGTGAAGCCAAGAGTGTTCCTATGGAGGAGAGGTTTATTTGGCCTGTGAGGGTAAGATTGTGCCTATTGAGGCAAGGTTAATATGGATGGGAAGGCAAGAATGTGCCTATAGATGCAAATTTATTCGAATTGCAACGGAGAGATTGTGTGACTATGGAGGCACATTTTATGTGCTTAAAATAGGTAGGAACTAAAAAGGCTGATAGTATGGACGAAAAGGAAGAACACTAATAATAGAATTAAGGGTGGTAGTATAACCATCGGCACATCATAAGCCTCCATGTTTGGTAAAATTCTTACCCATGGTGAGTACGATAGGCAAGATCGAGAGTATAAAAGGACCAAAGAGGGTGATGACACCTTTAGAACTGCTTAGCCCCTAGAACAAGCAGGTGGTGAAAAACTTGAATGTAAAAGGGGACAAAAGAGTCCTTGAATGAGAATGAGCATGGGAATTACCCTATATAAGAAATAAGACATCGCACCTTTGAATAAGGATACATGTATTATTTGAGGCTTTATAAGATAGCGAAGGCAAAAAATTATTTTTATCTGCCAAATGGTCAGATGATTTTCTCATACAAGTAGAAGGGGTGACTTCCTTTGAATAAACGGATGCTCAGATGATGGGCGGTTGGTAGAGGTGACAATATCTCAAATTATTGAATATGGATGATAAATTGATAGGTAGGATAATGGATTTTCCAAATCATAGGGATCCATTTGGACAGAGAGTATTGTCTAAAGAAGATTAGGATGAAAATGGAAAAGAATAAGAGTAAATAAAGCACGTTCTCAATGAAAGTGGACATCAGATACATTTGAAAGGAATTATAATTACTAGCACCTTTTTAAAAAGCAATGGCTTTACCATTTTCTTGGAATGATGAATTTAGAAAATGGTTATCATTCCTAGAAGAGGGTGAGACCTTCATCCAAGGATAATAACTCTTTTAAAACACCTCGTAACAAGGCATTAACGAATATATGGTACATTATCCTCTCTCAAGCCCCTGGGGTCTTCAAGATGTGGACGCACAACTTAGGACGGGATGTAAGTGTACCAATTCAAACTACAACATCTTAAACCCTTTAATGATTTAGTATCGGGGTGCAAGGATAAATGTTGTAGATATGTAAGATCAACAGCAGGTCGCAGCAGCCAAACGTTTGGTTGGAGGGTTCAACTCTATTGACTTAGGAGGATAAGATCTAGTGAGTATGCCCTATGTTTAAGGTGAAGTTCACTTTGTAGTAGATGGGATAAGGGAAGTGAGTGATTTTAGGGAAATAGGTAATGGATAAATATTTGTTAAAGGATTTAGAATGTTTCCTCTTTATTCTTTTGTACTCTTGAGACAAGCTCTAGTGAAGACTCACTCATGATTCAAGGTATAACTCTCAGCTCTCATGAAGGCCAATTACGCGATTGTCACATATTTTCCAATATGATTTTTTTATAACACGTGATGGAGATGCAATCCATTTAGACGTGAGGCGACATATATTACAGGAGGTTTAAAGGAACAATATTATAATGAGGGTCAAAAAATATACATTTTTTATACACTTTGTTTGGGGGGTAGCCAAAATTATGACCCATTCCCTATGGAACTTGTCATTTGATTACTATCCCCTTGCTCGAGGGATAAAATAAGCTAACATTGAGGTCCTGAGTCCAAAAATATCCCTTAAAGAACTTTCTTGGGGGTTGAAACCCCTTTGAGAGATGTTTCCATTAAGAGAATATCCTGGATTTTGTTATTATTTGGTTGTGTCCTAATATTCTACTTCATGAGGTAATACAAGATTTTTCTCGAGGCTAAAATATCCCTTCTTTAGCTATAACCTCTCACGATAATCCTTGAAGTATGTGTGAAAGGTCCATTTTAATACCCTAATATACTTGAATCAAGCCTCCTGATATACCTCGTGGAGATAATAAGTGGGAGAGTTAACTAAATATACTCGAGGTATGTGAATGATGTTCACTAAAAACATGTCACTATATATACACCAATAGTACAATATCAATAAGAGTGGAAGATTTTACTAGGAAGTCTCGTAGTTAGGTTTCCCGGGGTAGTAGGGTATGTAGTGATATGGAAGTGTGATGCGATGAAGCGGTATGCATATTTTGAAAAGTACTTTAGTTTTTTTGGAAAGAATCGTTTTCACTTGGGATTATTACCTATCTTGGCATACATGTTACAAACAAGGTTCAAGGCACGCCTATGATGTAACCTTATGAAGAATAAGAATAAATAGAAATGAACATAATATACAGGATTGTACAGGAATAACATTCTAGAAAAAATGCAAATCAACATTAAATTGAGTTGAGTCCACTTTAAAAAAATATCCCCAATGGCATAACCATTTGGAGAACCCAGACCCGAGGTGGTACGCCTCTCCTACTCCCGCATGCATCTTTTTGGGAAAAATGTGGAGAAAGGGATCATTAGCGGTGACGCGTTGTCATCGCCTTTTTCTTATTTAAAATAATGGAGTCGCCGATTTATTTTTACCAAAATAGACAAACGAAGGGGTAGGCCTCCGTAAAGACCCAGTGATGTCAAGTGGTCCGCATGGTTAACCAGAGAGTCAATGGTTCGGGGACTGAATTACGGATTGGAAAGGTGTCAGGAACCCGCTCTGCCCTTTTGATTTCAAATTATATGTAAAGCATTTATATCAGCATATTATAGTGTAAACAAAACAATAAATTGAAATGTACAGTGAAGTGTGGGATGTGCCTGTATATAGAAAAGAGTTATTTGTACGATGTCAGACTCATTCAATCGGACGACCGTCTGAGTGAACCTATAAACTCGCATAAAGAGATTCAAAGTCCACTTAGTTTGTAAACTGACCTAGAGTGATTATATTTATTACTTTGACTTGACGTGGGAGATGTCAATGCCCTTTAATATCTTGAAATAGTTTTAAGATTAAAATCGTTTAAATCTAAAAATGTATAAAGTTGATTTGTGTTAAACTAGAGTGAGTTGATGTAACTGGGTTTGATAAATAAAACTATTTTTATGAAAAGAGGGAGTTAATACATCTCACGTTCAGATCAAAATATTAGGTCAGATTCCCAAATCAAGTGATCCTCTAATCTACTATTTTTGGTATTGTATGATTTTGAAGACTTTTGTTTCAATTTTTTATATTTATGAAAATAAATTACTATCGATATAAACATTTAGAGAGTTGGACTTGTTCACTCGATATGCGGTTTGAGCGAACATACTTACTCACACATAGTGATTCAAAGTCCACATAGTTAGCAAAAGGACAAGCATGGATTATACCTCTTATGAAGGCTCGAAGCAAGAGATATTAACTCTCTTTGATGTCTCAAAGTGTCTTTTGAGTGAAATAAGTCTAGATCTGAAAATGTAAAGAACTATGTGTTCATGAAAGATGCTTGGATGAATTGTATTCACTCGCAAAACCACTTTGATGGATAAAAAATGTACAGACTTCCAATATCAAGAAAAAAATAGTTTGTAAAACCCTCGAATCCAGTGATCCTCTAACCTACATGAAATTATTTCATGGTTTTGAAGCTTTTGGTTTTGGTTTTGGGTATTTTATGACAAAAAGGTAAAAAATACATGAATAATTCCAAGATATGACTTGAGTTTTAGTGATGGTCCCTATATTATGTCAACGTATCAACCGTAGGTGGAATCAAAATCAACGTATTTCAGACATGGCCTTTAGAGACAGGATAAGAAGAAGAAGAAGAAGAAGAAGAAGAAGAAGAAGAAGAAGAAGAAGAAGAAGAAGAAGAAGAAGAAGAAGAAGAAGAAGAAGAAGAAGAAGAAGAAGAAGAAGAAGAAGAAGAAGAAGAAATAAAGTTAAAGAAGAAGAAGAAAAAAAAGAAGAAGATAAGGATAATGGGTGGTATTGCAGCACAACACCGCCCCGTAACGGTCCATAATTAAAAAAAGGTTAGAAGAATACCCGTAGAGTGGTAGATCTAAGTTTTTTTTGGTAGATATTCACCTCTATAATGTTTATCAACGTCTTCAATATGGTTGACCACCAACTTCTAAATCTGACTCAGATATATCACTGTAAAGTGGTAGATCTGACCTTTCGTGCCACTGAACTTTGACTATATCTTTAGAAGGGGAAAGCTATAACTTTAAGCGAATTCATTAAAGCTCCACTATAACTTCTTGAGAGCTTTAGGCTCTTTTCACGATCTCTGGGCCATTTCTCGCTCTAAAATCACTTATAAAGTTTAGAGGGATGGTGTGAAAGGTAAGGGGGATTCATATCCTCTTTATAAGGGAAGTTGGGGATGCTATTGACCAATCGAACAACATTTTTTCAGTGCATGACCAATCGGTCATGGATTTTGATGTTACGACTGCTTTGTAGAAGTTTCATATTTTGAGCATATCTTTTGACACGGGACCTTCGATTTGTGCACGGTTGGAACCATTGGAAATATAATTCAAACATTTACAGCTTCCTCAACTAGAAAAACTCCAGATTTGGAAGTTTTATTGGGTTAAATTTGCGCCGAAGTGAGTCATTGTGTTCAAAATGTGAATCTGGACTAGCCTTTGGTTGGTTGGGACTTGGGATAACCTTTTCTCTTCACAATAGTATTAAAAACATAAAAAAAAATACATATTGTACTTATGATATGAAGGTTTTGGTAACTACCATTCACCCACAGGTCTCTAGTAAATGCCTCGAACCTTCCTAATGAAGTGAAATTTTTGGGGTTGCGAAACGGGGTGTTTTCGTCGACAACTATTAACGATCTCATGTCGGAGATTGAAAAATATGCCAATGTCAAAGATTTGGTTGCATAAACAAACCAAGACAATGTCTACCAAAGGCGAATAAGATTGAAGACAATGATGTTGCTCCCAAAAGGGGGCAAAAAGTAAAAAAGTGGCTCAAAGGTAGATAATATAGGATGCAGCAGGAAATACAGAGGGACAAACTTAAGGAGGAAAAAGTTTATGACGAGACCCAAATCAATCCCACGAAAGAAGATCACAAAAAATAAACGATCGACACAAAAATCTCCATATCAAGGAAGACCTTTGTAATATCACATGAAGGAATGTGGACGACCACCCAAATCATTGAGGATCCAGGACTATAAAGAGTTATCCATAATATCCCTTATCTGCCAAATTAAGTCATCTTTACTCGATAAATTGAAGATTTTGAACCACCAAAGATATACGATGAGAAGATAAATTCCACCGATAATATTCGCCAATACTATCCAGTCATGATGCTTGGAAATAATAATAACCTCATATGTGGCTAATATTTCCCTCTAGTTTGGAAGGAGTAGAGAAAAAGTGGTTCGATAATCTATCTTACGGGTCCATTTTCATCTTTAAACATCTCGCGAAAGCCTATCCCACATGATTTATCACAAGTACCATCCGCCCAAATGTGACACCCCGTTTAATTAAATAAAAGGTAGCTACTCCTTTATTAAATTAATACAGAATCTCAAGTTGATTCAGTCTTAGCATCACTATCGAAAACATTTAATCAATTACTAGCCACCTAATATGTAAAATAGAGAGATGCCAAATTTTATTAAATAAGTTACAATTAACCAAGAATTAAATCATCAATCATCAGTCATCAATTGCATAAACAATCTCATATGAATAACCAACGTAAAGAAATAAACTAAGTCTGGAGTAAACACCCCAATAATAATACCAGAGTGAAATAAATTCCCAATACAAGAGTCGAAATAAATAAACTAATATTTGAAATAATGAAAATCTGTATCTACAACCTCTAAATAAGAATGGGCAACATGCCCTAACTGATATGAATGACCCTGAAGGAATCAAAGATAAATGTGGAGGTGTCTAATACCGAGATCATGTAGCTTCCACAACAGCAACAGCACATCCTCCGAATGAAACGTTTATGCTTGGCAACCCTATGGCTGGTCACCTAAAAGGTTTTACACGAAAAATAGATTTGAAAGCAAACGGGTAAGATCCCGAGGAGAAAACAGTTTAAAAATATAGCAAGTGTTTAAATTACAATATTTAACAACACACATATTAAACATGTTAGTTGCGTACTCTCACAAGAGTTTCTCACTCCTCAACTAATGTGCACGCCTAACGTATACCTTTAACCCATCCTAGTTATGCCGTTAACTAACTAGTCTATACCACTCCTGCTTTCGCATTCTAACATAGGGTAGCTACTCGTAACACCCGAACTACTCATATATATATCCCATATTCACATTCAATAAATTACTTATCTCAAGTGTTAATTAAATTCTCACATTCTTAGCCCATTCAAATATCTTAGTTATTATTCACATCTACTAAGCAACAGTGAACCAGTCACAAGTACATATATAAATCATTCCCAGTACGTATATACATATATGGAACCCCTAGGCTAAACTGCAGTGCATTCATACTCTGCTATCAAATCCATGTACATCACGTACGTAAGGATCACGTGTTCCGACAGGAACCGTCTCAATACAAATCACACATATTGGAGGCGAACATAGTTCACATACCCATGGGTCACGCACATACCTACGCTCCCATGGTCAGCTGACTTATCAACTCGCAAATAAGTCATTCACAGTCCTATTTCCTTAAGGTACCAAACTAAATCCCCCCCCCCCCCTAAGGCACACAAAGATAAGATGGTACTTTTTCGAAAACTAACCTTTCGTGATAGCAAGTATGGTAGGTATGTCATACACACCATAATCCACATACTAAGTAATCACACAACATAGATAATCATAATTTGAGTATAGGTATATTCCAGGCCCATATCGTATATCTCACACATATAGAAATATTTTCCCATTTATTCTACTCAATAGATTTTAACGTGATAATTCTCGACGTATAGCTCCGAGTACATACCCTATCCTAAAAAGGTTACTAAGTCCCCCCGCTAGTCTCTAAGGTTATCTCAATATTTAAAGTTCCCCCCTTTTAGTCTTTAACCTCAAATTATAATTGCAGCAAAATATATTCAGGTTCTCACAACTTACAATCGTACCTCATTAGTCGGATATTCGTAAGTCTCCCACTTAACCTCAATTAAACCAAATAATTTTTCGGGCTTCGAATACCATCCTACTGGTCTTCCCTAAATACCAATATGCTCAATCAATCATCACTAAAGAGTTATAAAGGTTGGAAGTTATTCAATTATTTAAAGTAAAAATACTTCAATTCTTTTCTAAAGGGGTCGATCAATCAAAGAAATGGGTCGATCGATCGATCGATCAAGCAGTTATCTGCCCAGAATTCCTTTAACTGTTATGGGATTCTACCATTTTTACACCTCCAAATCAAATTAAAACATCCCAAACTCCCCAAGTGAGTATACTAATCATTAAAGCACCATTACTACACCAGTCTTAACATTCAAGATTCACCAAAACATCACAAATTATCGATTTCTTGGATTAAAAGTCATTAATAATACTATAACCCTAGTTTTTCATCATCTCTTCAAAAATCATTATAAACCTCAATTTAATTTCGTGATTCGCTAACTCTTAGTTTATAATTCTTTATTTTAATGATTCCAAAAGGTACACTACATGCAAACCTACCCAAGTTCATGATTTAGTCTCCAATTTCACATTATCACAATTGTTCATAATTTGTCTTCAAATTTAATTTATCATGTAGAATATATGCCATAAATCTTTGCAAGATAAATCACTTGCCTGGAAAATAAATATTCTGATCCTTTGAAGCAGACGGTATGGGAGTGATTCTCTCTTTTCGATCTATCCGGTGGCGGTGGCGGTGCTGCAAAAGCCTCTAGGGTGGTTTCTTCTTTGGGAATTTTCTTCTCTTCCTCTCTAACTGTCATTATGATTTTTAGTTTTGAAAACCCTAAGGGAATCAAGTTTTGGGTGATAAAATCAATCTAAAATTCATGGGTTACTATTCCGCAAAAAGTTAAAATGACTAAAATACCCTCTCGGGTTGTCGGTTAGGCCTAAAATGCCCCGGGACCCAAACTACAAACCCGGCTAGTGTTTTCTGACTATCTCGACCCTTCTGGACACATTGGAGCACTCAAAATGATCATACGGATGAAATAAAAATAAAATACTTTTAAATCCATTAAATTGGGTCCTAACATGACTGACACGCGCGTCTCAACTTAATTTCTGAAACTGTCGTATTTTCAACTCACGATAATTTTAATAAATTCAATAATCACGTATTACCAAAATCACTCATTAATATTCAACATTATCATCATATTTAAATACTATGTCTCGTCTCGCTAGTTATTTAAATCTGAATTTATTTCCAATTAATTATCCCAAATTAATTTAATTAATCCCACAATTAAAAGCAATTTCATTTAATTAATCTCATAATTAAAAGCCAAAAAATTACGGGGTATTACATACTTCCCCCCTAATAACGGAATTTTGTCCCGAAATTGGGAAAGTAAGGTATACCTGGAAAATTAGGTATCCTCCAGTACTCAAAACAAAATACAAAGAAAGGCTCAATCACTACAGCCCTCGCTTCACAATAAGCATGTTGAACACTCTTGACACTTTATTAGTTATAGGGTTACACCACAATAAATGCACCTCACATTGTGCTCTTACTAAACAACATTCGAATAAGAATAGCCTATACACCATTGGTTGCATTATCTCAATATTATTGTGAGTTCGCACCTCACTTCGTATCAACTCTCACGTTTATCTAAACACAAAACTCCCATCCTGGGAGAAACCATGGAACATCTGACTACTCTTGTTCGTTCTTTGAATCTCTGTTCCCGGCAGTGTGACTTTTACACAAGGAAAATCCACTTAAGACGATTGGTGGTTATCCAATTATAGTCATCAGACTCTAAATTTTGGCTGATCCCAAAACTCTGATAATTCGCTCACACCTAAGCATCATGAGGAAGGATAGTAAGGTTTATTTACACAAAATATTTGTAAGAACCTTGTCCACTATAAATAGGTATGGGTTCTTTCGTACAAATCTACTATTAGGTAATATCCTCTCCCCTTTACCATATTATACTTCACTTACTATCTATACCTGTTGTGGAAATCAAATGATCGCAATGAGTCCAAAATTACTTTCATACAGCTCCACCCGTCGTCAATCACCTTGCACCTATTCCTCGGGCTATAGGTGATACAACTTTCTTTAAATGAACTATTCTCACTACTTCCTTATACCCCATATTGAAGGTGGGTTTCAAGGATCTTATCCTAGTTCAGAATAATACTGGACAGGACCACGTACCGGCACGATCACTATCTAATAGTGTGAATCTCCCAAGGATATAACAATTACTTTAGTTTTGGACAACCTGTTCCACACATTCAAAGGAACTCGTTACTTATCTTTAGGTTGGCAACCCATCAAAGAAATTTACCAACTTGACTCTTCCATTACTGGAATCATCGGCTTGATACAAAATTTTTTGGTTGATTATCTCACTCCAACTGTTTTCTATCTATGAGCGGTGCACGTGGAGACTACTTACTATGCCTCGCTCAACACTGACTTTTACTTATAATTTTCCTCATTAAAAGGTACTTAATGATCCTCTTCTTCCCTCGGCATATACCAAAAATTTTGACCCGCTCATTTTTCGCCACGATGTGCACTTCTGGACTCTTTATACCTTATTGACATCATCATTTTATTTTTGCGCAAGTCACTCTCAATATTCTATTGGTTAGAAATCCGCTCCAATTTGTCCATAATAGTTAAATATTTGTCTTCTCAAGGGATACCCCCTTTCTAAATGGCTTCCCACTGCCTCTCAACCAAGTCCAGACGTGCTACTCTGATTGCACATGAATCTATAGATTGTCGTCCTTCTCACGACGCTTAATCCACTCTACCACTTCCATTTTGTCATATTAGTCCCACAAGCATAAATTTCACCCATCTATTTCCTTGTCTTTTCTTCCGGCGATTCTGACACCAGCAAACCAAGGTGTCCATACACCCTATAAATTATGCAAACGAGTTTAAACATCATACATGCTCATATATACGCTTAATTCTTTATTTCCCTTGTATTCGCAACATGGCTATACCACTTGGACCATGTCAATTACCCTCGAATTTGAAATCCTAAATCCTTCTTAGCATCATTCCATCCTTCAACCCGCCATAATAAAACAAAATTTTCAGTACTTCCTCACTACATAACTGGCTCTACTGGCCTTATATCGTAATTTACCTTTTAGCTTTCAGTTATAACTACATACTTCCATAACAACCGAGGTACCGGCCCATGGATGAATGTCCAAACATCTCCTTACTACCAACCTTACGCTAAGTTTCATGCGTGGGATATCTCGCAAAGCAAAATCCAAATAAGGAACCCCCCCTGATACACTACTACCTAGTATTATCGGTCATCGAAATCCGTTAGGCCCTCAGTCCATAACATGTACCCCTATATTCCCGTCTCTTGACAACAAAGTTGCATCTCCTTTGGCAATTACACTTAAATAAGGAACTTCTTTCGAAAGACACCGTCTCTTAACATTTATGGTAATCACATTCCATAAACATCATGCAAATATAATCGGGGCTCTCAAAATCCCATCCCCAGACATACAACTATGAGTATTAACTTCCACGTCTCTAAAGGGTGATATAACAATGCACTCTTCTCATTACCACATCATGAGCATTAATTATAATAACCAGCTAAATCTTTCTGCTGAAGAGTAAACCAAATACACTTCGAATCATATTAATAAAGTCCCTACACATACCGGGATCAAATATCCGAGACCATTATACCTTTCAAAGTCTCGATAATATATATATATATATATATATATATATATATATATAAACGCGAGTTCGGCCCTCTCGCAGATGCGGTCTCGCCATAACAAAACATTCTACACTCAGGTAGTAACCCCGATAGACTTGCAATATCCGCACACTATCGGTTTAATCATTATTATAAAACCATAGTTAGGATAATATCATACTCGTATAACACATTACTAAAACGAGTAATTTTAATAAAGTATATACCACTATCGATACACCCATTCATTTTCCGCGGATAACACTAAAGGTAACCCCACTATACCATGGAAAATATTCACATAAATAATAGCATTGTCGATATACGCACTAAACTCATCTCTCATGCGAATATAGCAATAATAAAAATGTAGTAACTCGTTCATGTCATATACAACACACATCATCATCTGAGGATATAACTCATAATTCTACCTTGCCAATCGCCATGGCTGCTCAAATGGTTCTTGGACTTAACACACATGTCCGTACCAAACCGAAAATATCAATAACTATTTCCCTTGCTAGGCACCCTACCCTTATCCCTATACTTGCTTCGAAAAAATTTTAACGCACGAGTTTCACTGCCCACTAAATACCTCTACACATACTCCACTTATCTCCGGTCACACTGACCATGTTAAGGTTATCCTTCTCTCGGATGTTGGTAGTCTCGACTCTGATGACTACCTCCGTTGTGCCCTTAGCTTTGATGGCCCTAAGGAACACGTTACTGGCTTCGACAACTCTTACTGAAATTACCATCGCTCGGTAAAAATTTTGCTATCTGAATCATTTAAATGGGTCCCCTGATGGGTCTCTCCCTTGTGGTGCTTCACCAACACCGTTTCCCCAAGTCTTACTCTGTCTAAATTCTTCGATTCTTGTAGCTCCCCACCCAAGTAAGCGTTTACCTCCATATTAACAAAACACGACATTGTTACTATCTGCATTGACCGTCCAAGCAGAATTCCCCAGAAGTGCTAGCAATTCTTCTTGTAAGTTAATTTTTCCCTTTAATGTCCTCTTCTCCATTGCACCTACTTCATTCGGTGTAAGGTTAGCTAATTAATTAAATTTCTTTCCACAAAGTGACCTCTGTCCGACCCTCTTGTGTGAGTTCAGAACAACGTTCGCATCTTATCCTGGACATCTGATGAAGGAACTTATGGTCAAACCATACCTATGCGCATTCTCTTGACAAAACATTCCACTTTTAAGTGTGGTGGTTGCCTCTCTACATTGTAACTCTGCTCTTACGAGCCAAGAAAAATTTTACCCTAAATTTTCACTCCCAATTAGCCATACTCCGACATATGACCAAGCCTTTGGATATTTTACCTTCATTGGCTAACACACGCCATTTCTGCATTTCTAGAATTTCCACTACTAGTTCTCTTTAATATTTCATCTGACTCTCTCCTAATCCAACCTTGCTGGGTGAGTCTAATTTGACCCCACTTACTACTATAGTGGTACCTAGAAGCCATATGTTGTGCCTTAGCCGTCTCTACCGTCCTGTCCTTCCGTGCCATAATAGGGGTCACCTCAACTACGGTCATCATTCTTGAATGTACTCTATAACCTCAACTGAGCTTTGCCTCCTGCTGTCTGTCCAACTGCCTTCGCCTGATATACTGCATTGTTCGACACGCAAATGAACCCTAATGCAAATAAGATTCACTATTATATGGATTATAGTAGGAGAACGAAATCTCACCAAAGAAATCAACAATCCTAAACATAGGGATCTATATCAAAGAAAGCTACGCTGGAAGCATAATAAGCCGCACAGGTCCTAAAGGACACTAGAACCTGATGCTCTGATACCACCTGTGACAACCCGTCTAATTAAATACCGGGTAGCTACTCCTTTATTAAATTAATACATAATATCAAGTAGGTTCAGTCTTAGCATCACTGTCGAAAACATTTAATTAATTACTAGCCACCTAATATGTAAAATAGAGAGATGCTAAATTTTATTAAATAAGTTAACAATTAACCAAGAATTAAATCATCAACCATCAATTGCATAAATAATCTCATATGAATAACCAACATAAAGAAATAAACTAAATCTGGAGTAAACACTCCAATAATAATACCAGAGTAAAATAAAGTCCCAATACAAGAGTCTGAATAAATAAACCAATATCTGAAATAATGAAAGTTTGTATCTACAACCTCTCAATAAGAATGGGCAGCATGCCCTGACTGATATGAATGACCCTGAAGTAATCAAAGATAAATGTGGAGGCGTATAATATCGAGATCCTGTAGCTTCCATAGCAGCAACAGCACGTCCTCAGAATGAAACTTTTATGCTTGGCGACCTTATGGCTAGGCACCTAAAAGGTTTTACAAGAAAAATATATTTGAAAGTAAACGAGTCAGAGCCCGAGGTGAAAACAGTTTAAAAATATAGCAAGTGTTTAAATTATAATATTTAACAACACATATATTAAACATGTTAGTTGCGTACTCTCACATGAGTTTCTCACCCCTTAACTAATGTGCACGCCTAACGTATACCCTTAACCCATCCTAGTTATGCCGCTAACTAACTAGTCTTTACCACTCCTGCTTTCGCATTCTAACATAGGGTAGCTACTCGTAACATCCAAACAATTCATATTTATATCCCATATTCACATTCAGTAAATTACTTATCTCAAGTGTTAATTAAATTCTTACATTCTTAGCCCATTGAAATATCTTAGTTATTCACATCTACTAAGCAACAGTGAACCAGTCATAAGTACATATATAAATCACTCTATGTACATATATACATATATGGAACCCCTAGGCTAAGCTGCGGTGCATGCATACTCTGTTATCAAATCCATGTACATCACGTACGTAAGGATCACGTGTTCTGAATCACTCAGGAACTGTCTCAATACAAATCACACATATTGGAGGCGAACATAGTTCACATACCCATGGGTCACACACATACCTATGCTCCCATGGTCAGCTGACTTATCAACTCGCAAATAAGTCATTCATAATCCTATGTCCTTAAGGTACCAAACTAAATCCCCCCCGAAGGCACACAAAGATAAGATGGTCCTTTTCCGAAAACTAACCCGTGATAGCAAGTATAGTAGGTATGTCATACACATAATAATCCAGATACTAAGTAACCACACAACTTAGATAACCATCATTTTAGTATAGGTATATTCCAGGCCTATATCGTATGTCTCACACATATAGAAATATTGTCCTATTTATTCTACGCAATATATTTTAACACGGTAATTCTCGACGTATAGTTTCGATTACAAACCCTATCCCAAAAAGGTTACTAAGTCCCCCGCTAGTCTCTGATGTTATCTCAGTATTTAGAGTTTCCCTCTTTTAGTCTTTAACCTCAAATTATAATTGGAGCAAAATATATTCAGGTTCTCACAACTTACAATCGTACCTCATTAGTCGGATATTTGTAAGTCTCCCACTTATCCTCAATTAAACTTAATAATTTTTCGGGCTTCGAATACCACCCTACTGGTCTTCCCTAAGTAACAATATGCTCAATCAATCATCACTAAATAGTTATAAAGGTTGGAAGTTATTCAATTATTTAAAGGAAAAATACTTCACTTTCTTCTAGAGGGGTCGATCGATCGAAGAAATGGGTTGATCGATTGACATGCTTGGATTGATCGATCGATCGATCAAGCAGTTATCTGCCCCGAATTCCTTTAAAAATTACTTGACTCTACCATTTTTACACCTCCAAATCACATTACAACGTCCCAAACTCCCCAAATGAGTATACTAATCATGAAACCAGCATTACTACACCAGTCTTAACATTCAAGATTCATCAAAACATAATACATTATCGATTTTTTGGATTAAAAGTCATTAATAATACTATAACACTAGTTTTTCATCATCTCTTCAAAAATCATTATAAACCTTAATTTAATTTCATGATTTGTTAACTTTTAGTTTATAATTCTTTAATTTAATGATTCCAGAAGGTCCACTACATGCAAACCTACCCAAGTTCATGATTTAGTCTCCAATTTCACATTATCACAATTGTTCATAATTTGTCTTCAAATTTAATTTATCATGTAGAACATATGCCATAAATCTTTGCAAGATAAATTACTTGCCTAAAAAATAAAGATTCTGATCCTTTGAAGAAGACGTTATGGGAGTGATCCTCTCTTTCCAATCTATCCGATGGCGGTGACGGTGGTGCAAAAGCCTCTAGGGTGGTTTCTTCTTTGTGAATTTTCTTCTCTTCCTCTCTAACTGCCATTATGATTTTTGGTTGTGAAAACCCTAAGGGAATCAAGTGTTGTCTGATAAAATCAATCTAAAATTCATGGGTTACTATTTCTCAAAAAGTCAAAATGACTAAAATACCCTCCCGAGTTGTTGGTTAGGCCTACAGTGCCCCGGGACCCAAACTAAACCCCCGGCTAGTGTTTTCAAACTATATCGACCCTTTCGGACATGTTGGTGCACTTAAAATGATCATACGAATGACATAAAAATAAAATACTTTTAAATCCATTAAACTGAATCCTGACACGACTAACACACGCGTCTCAACTTAATATTTGAAACTGTCGTATTTTTAACTCACGATAATTTTAATAAATTCAATAATCACAGATTACCATAATCATTCGGTAATATTCAACATTATCATCATATTTAAATACTAACTCTCGTCTCGCTAGTTATTTAAATCCGAATTTATTTTCAATTAATTATCCCAAATTAATTTAATTAATCCCACAATTAAAAACAATTTCATTCAATTAATCTCATTATTAAAAGCCAAAAAAATACGGGATATTACACCAAAGAGGATCGATTCAATCCTCCTGCTAAACAAAATGCCCCAAGAAACCTTGTGTGAGTACTCCAAGAGATATTTGGAGGTATAAAATGAGGTGGAAGACTGCACTAAAATGTTGTAGTAGCCTCATTCAAAATGAGCATATCAAACAACACCATGGTGTAACACTCCCTCACTAAAAAGGAATAGACCACTAATGACGATCTAATGTCTAGGACTGAAAATATGCCAAAGGCGAAGATGTGGTCACAGGAACAAACCAGGCCAACAGTCGACCTAAGGCAAATAAGAATGGAGATAATGATGTTAATCCCAAAAGGGGTCAAAAAGTATAACGCTGGCTCAAAGAGAAATAAGATAGGATGGAATGGGAAATAGAGAGGGACAATTGTAAGCATCAGGCAATCTCACTGACCTTTAGCCCTCGGGAGAGTAAGACTCAAATCCAAGGAAAGAGTTTGAAATGAGACCCAAATCACTCATATTAAAAGAGATCGTCATAAATAAGGGATCAACACATAAATCTCCATATCAGGGAAGACCTTTGTAATATCATACGAAGGAATGTGGATGAACACCCAACTCATCGAGGAGACAGAATTACATGGAGTTATCCATAAGATACCTTATCTTCCCAATTAAGTCATATTTCAATTGGTCAATTGAAGACTTTGAACCATCAAAAATATACGATGAGAAGTCAGATCCCAACGACCATGTTCGCTAGTACCGTCAAGACATGATGCTTTGAAATAATAATGACCTCTGATGTGGGATATATTTTCACCAAGTTTGGGGGATGTAGCACAAAAGTGGTTAGAAAATCTATCCCACGGGTCCATATCTTTCTTCAAACATCTCGTGAAAGCCTATACCGTAAGATTTATCACAATTGCAATCCACCCAAAGAGGATGGATTTGATCCTCATGCTGAAGAAAATACTCAGAGAACCCCTACGTGAGTACGCTAGGAGATATTAGAAGGTATACAATAAGGTGGAAGACTACACCAAAGAGTTGTAGTAGCCTCCCTAAAAATTGGCATATCGAATAACACCATGGTTTAACACTCCCTCACCAAAAAGGAATAGACCATAATTGACTATCAAATGTCCAGGATTAAAAAATGTACGAAAGGCAAAGATGTGGTCACAGGTACAAACTAGGATAACAGTCGACCAAAGGCGAATAAGAATGGAGACAAGGATATTTTTCCCAAAATGGGGTAAAAAGCAAAACAGAATCCCAAAGGGCATGAGAAATCAAATCTTAACAAAGCTCATTACACCATCAACACTATCTTAAAGGAGACAATATACAAGATCTTGACCAAGATCAAGGACCAATAATATTTCAACTGGCTGAGAGAGATGAAAACAGATATCTCTACGAGAATTATTGCCCTGAGATGTTCATACCATAAATATCACAAGTACAAGACAAAGAATTGCAAGGTGTTAAAATCACATCTTGAGGAGCTGGCCTAGGCAGGCAACCTGGATGATTTCGTTGATAATGGAAAAGTCCAGCAGAATGTGATAAATAAAAAAAAGACAATGTACTGGAGGACAGAATTGGGCATGAGTTTGCGATAATCCATGGATCCTCAAACCCTAACCAGATCAAAGGAAATGTTGCGAGAATGAAGATGAATAAGATCGTTGCGGTACTGTAGGTTTTTCAAATCGACCCAACCAAGCCCACTATTAGCAAGCATCGTCGACCAAAGAAAATAGACTATGAGAAGCACGTCTTTATCATTAAATAGGACACAGTTGGAGTCAAGACTCCATATCATGATGCTCTAGTAATCACACTCAGAATTTCTAACTGGGATGTGGACAAGCTACTAGTAGACCAGGGGAGCTCCTTAGAGGTCATGTACCTTTGTTTGAATAACCATATTAACCTAGGAATGTAAGACCAAAAATAGATGAACATCCCTTTTGTTGGATTTGCATGAAATATGATAATGACCTTGGGATAGGTTGTGCTTCCCGTGCAAACTGGTAGAATATCAAAGTTAATTGAATTTTTATTCTTAGAAAACAAATCCCCATACAATGCAATCCTTGGATGAAGATGGCTCCATGCGATGCAAGCAGTACCATATACCTACCATCAAAAGCTCAAGTGCATTACCGACCAGGCTAAAAGAGATATGTAAAAATGCTTTATCGCAGTTATCATATCTAAACAAAATAAGAAAAATGAGAAGGTGGAGAACACAAAAGAGGTCACCGCCAAATGGGTGTTCGAGGGTAGAAGGAATGAGAGTAGTCCCTGTCAATAAGGTTATGGAACCACTCTAAGAGGTTTTGTTCAATGATTCTGACCCAAAAATAATTCTCATCGGCATTATTCTCATCAATAGCAGAAGTGAAGAACTGGTCACCTTCCTTAAAGAGAATCAAGACGTGTTCGATTGGTAGCCGTATGATATGCCTCAAAGAGATCCTAAAGTAATGTGTCACAGGCTTTATGTTAATCCAACACCCACCAATGACACAAAAGGCAAGCCGAATAGCAGTAGAAGACGAGGTCAAGAAACTTCTGGAGGCAGGGTCCATTAAAGAATTCCAATTGCCCAAATGTATTTTGAATTCGATCGTAATCAAAAAGAGTAATGGGAAGTGGAGATTGTGCATTGAGTTCATCGACTTGAAATAAGGCATGTCTTAAAGATAGCTTTCCTTACCAAATATTGATTATCTTGTCGACTCCACTACCAACCATGAGAGAATGAGTATTTTGGATGGTTATTCTAGATACCATCATATCCCTTTGTTCGGACTCGACCATAAAAATAAGTATTTCATCACCATTCTTGGTCTTTAATGTTACATAGTTACACCATTTGGACTCAAAAATTATAGAGTGACCTACAAGCAATTAGCCACTAAAATGTTCAAAACACAATTAGGGGAAACCATGAAAGTGTACATCATGACATGCTTGTAAAGAGTAAGCATAAGGGTTATCACTTCTCGAACCTTGAAAATACATTTGGGGTCTTCAATATTATATAATGAGGCTCACTGCAGCTAAGTGATCCTTTAGAGTACAGTCCCCTCAATTCCTTGGTTACTTAGTCAACCAAAGCAGAATAGAAGAGAATTCTGATAAGATTGAGGCAATAAAGATCATTCAGTCTCCCAAAACCATTAAAGATATTCAAAAGCAAATCAAAATGCATACATCATTCAATCGGTACATTTCTAAATCTTTTGAGCGATGTCGACATTTCTTTCAGTTATTGAAAAAGTAGAAAATTGATGTTTGGAATTATGAATGTTCGAAGGCACTAGAGGTATAGGCATGGAAAGTTTAGAAACAACATGAAAATAAGATAAGGAACGGTAAAAAATTGACCCAAAATAGACACGACTTGTGTAAGAGCAAGTTTTATAATTGCTCAGCCTATTTTAGTTTGGCATATTCCGTTACATCTTCATCATCACATACATTCTCAAGAACTTCAAGTGAAAAAAAGTTAGTGAGCAAATGCAACAATCGAATATCGAAAGAGTTGATATTGTCGATACAATCATCAAAAAGGTATATAGTTTTGATTATGTGTAAACATTTTATTCAGGGGTAATTTTTATAAAACGTTCGAGGCATGTTTTTAAAATGTTTTTTAAAGAAAAAATATTTTATTTTTTAAATCGTTCGAATGACTTTATGCATTCATTTGAACTAGATTGATAGTTCAAACGAACATCAAACAACATTTTTTTGTTAGCAGAATTGAAGGCGTTTGAAGATGGTTCGAAAGAGATTAGTTGTATATTTGTACGAGTTTTACTTTAGTTCAAATAAGTTAGCATTTTCTTTCGAACAAGGTCCTGTTTTCATTCGAACGAGTTTTCTTAAAATTTGTGTTGCCTAAAAATTCGTGCTTTCTTAAAAAGGGGTCTTGGGATCATCTTTTCTAAGAACTTTTGGCAAAAATCATCCAAAAGGTCTCCAAACCCTAGTTTGTTTTAAACACTTTTGTCTTACAATCTAACCCCTTAGATGATTTTTTGAGAATTTATCAAATCCCAGACGAACACAATACATGTTTATACCCTTCTAGTGTTGATAGGAATGAGGTTGGTTGGTGGACACCGAGGCAAGTGGATCTTATTGTGGAGTATTGTTGGATCGGCATCGTTGTCTATTAACAACAAGAATTGAAGACACAACTGCATCACTTTGTGGAGTCTAAAGTTATGTAAGTATGTTAGCGTTGTTCTATAATACCTAGTTATAACATTGTTGAATATAAGTTTTGCACAAAGGGATTTTTTGCATCCCGTGTCCTCTAATTTTTTGTTTAATTATTTGTTTGGATTTAGTTTTAATATCTTGCATGCTTAGGTTCACCAAAATTATCAAGATAAAATTTGGACTAAATAGAATTTATCATTTGTGTGTGTGTGACCTAGTATATGATTTAGACATATAATCGAACCACTCTATCATTTTCAAATTGGTATCATAGCTTGCTTCTATAAGTTACTTAGATAATTTTTGTGGCTATAGGGATACCTCATACAATTAGACACCTATTTTTTATGTCTTTAATTATGCCTATTGAAAGTCTCGAACGAGATCGTTTTTAAAATCGATCAACGAGCGCGTCTGTCTTGTTGTTGTAAGGGACTAGACTCCTCCCATTGTGACTAATGAAAATATCATTAATCTCAAGCTAGTCATTATTTGGACTGAGGGTGATTTTAAATGGATTAAATTTAATTCTCGAGGCTTAAATGCGATTTTTGGTGTTGTTGCACCCGACGAAGATCGTCCTATCATGATGTGTACCACGTCTAAGGAAGCTTGGGAAATCCTCCAACTCATCCATTAGGGTACTAATACATTGAAAGATTCCAAGCTTCAGAAATGTAACACCTCGTGTTTTTATTAATTAATTGGAATAATTGATAAAAATAAAAGTTTGGATTTTATAATTTTTATTAGTAAAATATGTTGAGTTTTATATTTGAAAATTGGATTTTCAATCGGATTGTAATCAAAATTAAAATCGGAGTCACAATAGGATTTTAAAATAAAAATAAAAATGAAAAGGCATTTGTCACGGATTTGGGACGTGACTAATGGGAAATATTTTTCTTTAGTTATATAAATTAAACTAGGGGGAATGGTAGTGGCCGCATACCTGCTCGATCGATCAATCGACCTAGGGAGTCGATCGATTGACGAGCCCAGATTTGAGGCAGTTCGGCTAGTTGTTTCATGGAGTTGGATTGGGATTAGGATTCCTAATTAGTAAATAACCTTAATAATTCGTAGGGGGACTTCTTATAATCACTTTTTCACAAGTTTTTCTCCAGAGAACACTTCTAAAATATTTTCCTCTCAACCATAATCATCAACCTCCAACATAATCAAGTTTTTATCACAAGTTTTGGAAGGATTAATTGGGGTTTAATCAAGATTGTTCAAGAACACTTCTTTGCTAATTTTTCGAGAGGAATCCAACCGTGCTACCAGATTTTCTTCATCTTAATCTCATGCATGAATACTCTATTCCTTTCCTTTAGTATTATGCATTGTAAGTATTACCCAAACCTTTAATCATGTTTTTCTTAAAATGAAAGTAGTGACTTAATTAGGTGGACACTAATTATGGGACTGTTTTTATTAAATCTTTTAAATCTGAATATATTCATAAACCTTGGGTACGTAAATTTGATGACTGGATTTTGAGTTTTATTGTTGTAGGTTGCATGTAGAAAAACCTTGGTTTTGAATTAAATGAATTTTGGGGACGTATAACTCATGTAAATTGTGTAAAGATAATGAAATTGGGAATATGATGTATAAATGATGAAATCTCGGTGAAATCAATTTAAAATAATTAAATGGGATTAATTGGGTGTTTATGATGATGTGATAATTAAATTAAAATTTAATTGAATTGGACAATTATGCGTAGTCTAATACGTTGATTAATTATGCTTGTTTGTGTGACTTGTTGGTATTATTAAATTGCCATTGCGAGGACGGGTTGTTGGGTATTTTTTCTCTCCCTATATTTTAGGATGCCTTTTAGGTATGGGACTAGTGGGTAGGCCTTTTTATGATTTATATCTTCTAGGTATGGGACTAATGAGGGTAGATTATTACGACTTTATTATGTCAGGGGTGGGCTAATTTTGATACTTTATCGTCGTTACGCTAGCCTAGGCATGACATTAGGTCGAGATTTATGTTAGAAATTCATCATATACATAAGGTAGGACGTATTGGTAACTTGTGAAGACTAAGGGATATTTTGAGGATCTCACATTGATTAAAAGGGTGGGGTAATTTGTTGATTGTGAAATTAAAAATTGAGAATTAATACCTAAGATAATAAGACGGGTATTAAAATATATTGGTGATATAATCAGTGAGGGACGACAGCTTAAACGGGCCAGCCGGTATTTTATGTCGTGTCGTGTGTGGAACCTCGTCAATCAGCAAGGGTCGACAGTTTAAATGGATTAGCTAGCGTTTCGATGAGGGCATGTGTATTTTGGTGGAGAAATCACCCGAGGCGGGAGGACCGCTATACATAATTAAAGTAAGAATTAAAAAATAATAATAATTTGGGTTGTTTTAATTAAATTAATGGTTTGGAGCTGTGGAATAATTAAAATGATATTGGTGTGTTTTTATTAGAATCTTTAGGGGTGGTTAGTAATTTATCTTGCCCATGTTTAATTATATTCGTAATTAAAATACTCTATTGTGATATTTATTGCGCATAATGCTACTGTATGGGTTCAAGAATCCTATTTGAGAGGAGTAGTGTGTATTCATGCTCGGGTTTCTGACCTTGTGCATGACTAACTTTTTCAGGATAAGTTTTGGAGAAGCGGCATAGAATTATTTGCAGATTTGCTAGGAGGTGCAGTTGGAGGTGTTCTACCTATGCGTATTAACTTAGTTTAGCTTTCCATTCCTTCGTATTTAATTTGAGACACAGTTTATGGTTTTGATTGGGCCATTAGGTTCCAAAGTTGTTATGGGTTTTATTCAGTTATTTCACTAGATTCAGTTGGAGATTATTCAGTTTCATATTATTAGAGATTGGATTTACTTTGAGTTTAGCATGGAGATGGATCTTTTATCGCTTAGTTGGATGGTTTATCATTTGGGATTGAATATCATTTATCTTGAGGATTAATTTTATATGTCTCATATCTGTCTCATGCTAAGAATGGTATTTATTTACTCACGTCCGGCTTAGTTTTGGTGGCGGCCGACGCCAGAATTAGGCGGGGTGTGACAAGAACCTCAGCATAATGCGAGACTATTAGAATCTGGCAGTTTTGATAAATTTTATGCACTCTTGTATGATATTGTAACCTCTAGTTTTAGTTTTTGTGAGAAAATTCTGGAAACGAGGATATTTAAGAAAATTCTGAGATCTCTCTCGTCTTGTTTTAGTGCGAAAGTCACGATCCTTGACTCTTTGGGAATTCTAAACACGATTAAGCTAGAAGTGCCCGTAGGTGATCTTCAAACATACAAAATAGACATGTTCCCCAAACCCAAAAGAAAAAAGAAAAAGGGATCGCTTTGAAATCTCAATCAAGGAAAAAATAAGGTTTATGAGTCCGATTTTGAAGTCGATCTAGATGATCTTGCCCTGTTTGCTAAAAAATTCAAAAAAGTTTCTCAAAATGATAAATTATAAATCTTTCAAAGCGAAAAATAAAAGTTTTGAGAAAGATAAAAAATTTAGAAGGGAAAAAATGTTTTAGAGAATGGTCAAAGGAAATTCGGAGGAGAGTACCCTAAGAGAGACGATTTAGAGAGATGCTAGGAGTGTGAGGGAAAAGGTCACAAAGCCCACGAGTATGCCAGTAGTCTTATGACACAAGGTAAAGGTAAAGTTGCATATAATTCCACTCTAAGCGATAGTGATGTTGAGTCGGTGGATTTCGAGGATGAATCATTGTATGGACGTAACTTCATCACGTTCATGGCTAGTCACGTTAGCACTTCAAGTACATCTCACATTAATGAGGAAGTTTATAAATGTGATATCCTCAATGATGTGTTGAACAATTCTAGAGAGAGTGAAGGTGATGATTTGAGCGGGGGAGGATGTGACCTCTAACACGCCTACACCGAGATTTACACTGAGTCGTTAAAAAATAAAAGTCAAAATAAAAATTTTGCTCTTAAGGTGTTATCTTTAGAAATGGAGTTAAAGGTATTAAGAGAGAGAGAGACCGCAATTGGCATTTCGTTGAAAGAGCAGTTAGTTTCAATGGGGAGGGAAAAGAGTGACTTGACAAACAATGTGGATGATCTTATGAGAAATCTTTAAGTATCATTTAAGACTTATGAGAAACTTGAATCCTATGTTTCCCAACACAGGAAAGATCTCAAACATGCTCGGGAGTCAAAGTTACTAGAGGACATAGATAAGAAGGTTGAAGAGATGTTCCTAGGTCCCATGTTAGGGTTTAAAGAGAGGCAGTGGATAAGTTACGATGGTGCATCCACTTACCATTATACACCTGAAGTAATTCTCAAGTTTGTGATGGATCCATATGGGACTCGACCTAACCTACCGGAGAACTCGACCTTGGTGTTTTAACTAAGGTAGACCGAAACAAATCTATGTTTGTACCCACTGTAAATGAAGAGGTCCCCTTTGAAAAAAATTCTATAATCTAGGAAGAGTCTCCCACACACATGCTCCCACATACAACTATAATGACTTTACTAGTCTTAGAGAGTAAGACGACTTCTAAAGGCTTAATGAAAGAATTTCAAATAATATCTAGGCCTTTTGAGAACACTTCCAATGCAATGACTAGAGTTAACAATGATAATGGAAAGCAATAGGTTACCTCATCTTGTGTACCTAAAAATGACAAAAAGAGGTCTTGTTGTTCACGTTTCTTTCAAGGTTCAAGATACCTCTCATTGGTATTTTGATAGTGGGTTCTGTAGATAGTGACAGGTCATATTTTACCATCCTTGTGGATTATAAGGAAGGAAAATTCACGTTTGGAGATGGAAGTAGGTCTATAATACTAGGACAAGGTTTCATGGAGATTTTCGACTTTCCTAAGCTAGACAATGTGTTGTATGTTAAAGGGTTGAAATTAAACTTAAACAGCATAAGCCAACTATGCGATGTTAACTTTGCGGTAAAGTTTGACCGGTCGGGGTTAACATTTACGATCAATCCGGTGAACTTTTGCAATGAGGTGTGAGGACTACCAATAATTGCTACGGTATCATTCCAAAGTCTTCTTTAGTGTGCAATAATGTTAAGGTCTCCTCGCAAACCTTTAGCATCAACGACTAGGTCACGCCAATTTTAGAGATCTTAAGAGATTAGTCAAAAAATACCTAGTTCATGGATTACCATCACTTGGCAAATCAACTTCCACGGTTTTTGGTCCTTTCCAATAAGGGAAACAAATTAAGAGTCACCATAGGAAGTTGAATACCATTATCACCTCCCATGTTTTTGAGTTAATACATATGGATCTTATGGGTCCCACACGTACAAAGAGTATTGGTGGTAAGAAGTATATTCTAATGATTGATGATGACTTTTTAAGATAGTTTATCATTGGATTTATTAGAGAAAAGTCCAATGATGTTGATTTCTAACAACCAAGTGGAGTATTATACATAATCAACTTGGTGTCATTATAAATCGAATTTGTAAGTATAATGGCACTGAATTTAAAGAAGTCGGAGCTAATAGCTTTTATGATGAAGTAGGCATCAAACATGGATTTTTGGTCATTCGTACTCCTCATCAAAATGGGATTGTTAAAAGGAACAATCGAACATTTCAAGAGATGGACAGATCCATGCTTTTTGGTAAGAATGTGCCTAGATGTTTTTGGGTAGAGGCTGTTAACATCGCATACCATACTGTGAATTTGGTATATCCTCATCCACACACATTTCACACTCCATATGAGTTATGGATAGGGAAAAATCCCAAACTATTATATTTTTTAGTTTTGGGGAGTCCTTCCTATATCCTTGGAAATAAAGAGCACTTAGGAAAGTTCGACCTTAGAAGCAATGAGGTAATATTTTTAGGAAAGTCATCATCTAGTGAAGCCTATAGGGTGTTTAATTTTCAAAGCTCTAATCTCATATAATCGATAAATGTCACGATTAGAGATGATGCTTCAGCTATATTTATTGATCATGTCCTTGTGTGTGAGAATAATGCACCCCTGATGATGATCCCATTGTTCTCCACAACACCACGGTCCACTATGGACCCCGTTCTTAACGGAGACGATCCACCCTCTTATGTTTGAAAGATTCATGACCCTATTAAAATACTTGGTGGTCCTACACTAGATGTCAAGACTAGTTCTCAACTAGAGACTGTGGTTGAATACTTTTGTTACACTTCCACAGTAGAGCTCAAGAATGTGAAGGAAGCATTTAAGGATGAGCATTGGATATGTGTTATGCAAGATGAGTTGCTTTAATTTCGAAAGAATGATGACTCAAAATTAGTTCCCAGCCTAAAAAGAATAATGTGATTGGTACCAAGTGGGTGTACAAGAATAAGATGGATGAGAATGGTACTATTGTTCACAATAAGGGCAGTGAAATACCTCATACTTTTACTATTATTTAATTTTTGTGTGACTAATATTATTAATTTAATTAGGAAATATTAAATTGGATTTTAGTGAATATTAATTAGCAAGATAAAGGATTAATATTTATTATAATTATTATTTACTGGTGTGTGATAAGTAAATAGTTATATTGAATTTTAGTAAATATTAATTAGCAAGATAAAGGATTAATATTTATTATAATGATTATTTACTGGTGTGTCATAAGTAAATAGCTATATGATTTATTACATGTCACGTATGAGTGAAAGCGACGGATTATTAGTATATGTCGATAGAGGGCTACATCAGCAAATCGGTATAATTTATGGGAGATGCATATGGTACCCACGTGTCGGGCCCGATTAATGAGATGTTAGCATATTTAGAGTTGAGTGACTTGGATGACCTTTTTTGTGCACCGATGATCCGAAAAGGGTCGAAATAGTCCAAAATGAGTACTCGAGTGTTATGTTTGGAGTTTTGAGGCTTTTTAGACATAACGGGACTCGTATGGGGGTAGGAGGGTTATTTTACACTTAGGGCTAAGAAGAAAAATGGGAATAGGTAAATTAAAAAGATATTTAAGAGGTTGGAAATGTGGATCGCAGTACACCTTTCATATTTTACACAATTGATTGAGAGAGAGAGACCTAAATAAGAGAAAAGGAAGAAGAAATAAGAGGAAACTTAGAGAAGAGAAGAAAGATGACTTGGCCCATCATCAAATTCGTAAGAGACTTCAGATTATAATTCACCAAGGCAAGTAGATACTAGATTTAAGTCATAATTTGATAGTAGTTATTTATTTTCATGATTATAAGTAGAAATATGAAAATTAAGATGTTAGAGATTGAAACATTCTTAATTGATATAGAGACTCAAATGGTAAAAGATTAGGGTTTGTGAATGCATCATTAATGGAGATCAATCATACTTGAAATTCGAAATATATTCTGGGATTTAAATGGATGAACATGTAGAATTTGTATATAAAAATTGAATCTTGATAATTAATTTGGGGAAAAAAAATTTTGAATTAATTGGAAGCTTGATTTCAAATATTTGGGTTTGATTTGGGATTTGGGGTTAGTTTGTGTTAAAATACCTCTGGAATGTTAGGGTAATGTTATAAGATTTAATTTTGGTGTTTGGAGCGGGTAGAAACCTCCATTAGAGGGTTTTGGAGGAGAAATCCTGAGGAAGAAGATGTTCAGAAAAATAAACCGATTCGCTAGGGAAGCAAATCGGCTCGCTTTTATAAGTGGGATAAGGTTGTGCAGAGTCGAATTATGAAGACGTGGGCACTGTTTTCATATTTTTTCTGATTTTTTTTAATTTATTATGAATTTTATACTAAAAGGTGAGGGATGCCAAAATTTTAAATTAGTGGTTTTGGATTGGGCTTTTTTTTAGAAATTTTGATTTTGGGGGCAGCGGACTGGTTCAGTTTGCTGGCCGGCCCATTTTTTATTCGGGTGTCGTTTGGACCCATTAGGACTTGGGGATTGATCGTAGGGGCTTCTGGTGCACTGTGGGATTATTGGAGAAGCCTTTATAGAATTCGGTACGAGTGATAGGACAATCGTAGATAGGTTCGAGTGAAAAGAATCGAGGATCCAAGTGAGTGAATTTCATATATTAATCGGGAAGTTGGGATTGAACTTCGGGATTGGCGAACTGTACGTTGTGGAATAAGCATATAATTTCGGTACTTATTATATATACATATTAGAGTGACGAGTATACATATGTATGTGTGGATGCTACTTGTTTTATTTAAACATACCTTCTTGGTAGTGTTATCGTAGGAGGTTGCACATAGTGGGCGGTCCATCCTGGCGTTGACCAATAGGTATTGGAATTATTCCCCGGGTTATAGCACTGTTGCCTGGCCACTATCCATGTGTGAGGATAATGTTGATTTCGAGTACGGTTGGTCGCGATGTGTTATAGTTACGATCCTGGTTGTATGTGTATAACTGCCTCCGTTGTATGTGTTTTCGTTTGGGATCAATGGTGAGATTTTGACCCAGCAGATCGGTGTGAGGCGTGATGCCTGGAGCCATATAGCACACGAGGGATGCATCTGCGAGGTCTCAACTCCAAGTATACGGTTAAATGTATACAGTGAGTGATATATATGTATGTTTTATTCGATATAGTGTATATATATATTTCTAGCACGAGTGTAGCTATGTTATGTTATTACGTGACTATTTAATTATAGCAAATGTGTCACTACAACATTGTTTACGAACGTATATCTAGTGATGATAGTTATACTTAGAAAATAGAAGGGATTAGTGGGATTAGGCTTAGATGGCGGTTATGTCTATCCAAGTTAGACTAGGTAGTCTGATTAAAATAAATAAATAAACATATTAGGTGTGCACTATAGTTGAGAGGTGAGGTTTATCTCAAGTGACTGCGATCGGTTAATAATGAAAGTAATACACAATTGTTTTAATCGATTTAAAATAATTATCTCTTGCAAAATATTTTTTATATTACAGGCTTTGACCTGGAGTCTTTTTTTTCCCTATTTTTCTTTTTATACCCTAGGTTTGCAGTAGCAGCAGCAGCCGCGACCGTAGGGATAGATTCATTATTATTGTACAACAGCTATGGATACTGCATCTTTGTTTAGACACCCCAGTCTATTTTATCTATATAGGATCAGCCATTATAGTTTTAGTTTTGGACTTATTGCCTATAGATGGATAAACTTTTATATTACTGTCAAAAATTTACATTTCGGTACTCAATTTATATATTCAGTTACTATGGATATTTTTTAGTGACCGATGGTTTATTCAGTTCAGTTATATTATCTATTGATGCATGGGGAGTATGCATTCATTTTTAATTGTATGGTTTTATTCGTATTATTTATATTATATTATATTATGATTACGACAGTGATGTTGAAACTGAACCATACTGAGATACTTGTTTTATATTAGTAGGGGATTGGCCACCCGATATTAGAATAGGCGGGTTGTCACAGTTAGTATCAGAGCATCAGATTCTAGTGTCCTTAATATTTGTGCGAACTTTAATATAGATCCCTATGATTAGGACTATTGTTTCATATTACGCATTTACGTACTTCTACTAGTGTTTATATTATAAGTGAATCTTATACAATTTTGGTTTGGTTTTAGATGCAAAACTCCAGGAGAGTAGACCAGTACGTGCCGCGAGGAAAGCCATAGAGGAGGAGGCTCAGCCAGAGCCACAGGGGACTGTGACCGCAGTAGAGGTCATAACCATTATCGCATAGGCGATTAATGTCATGATGACCGCTTTAGCAAAGCATTTTGCTAGGCACAGCCACATCAGCCAGTGGTAGCACTAGTTCAGGTTCACCCAGTGTCTTTAGTTTATGAACGAGTCGGAGAGGCCTTCCATAAGGGCCATCCGCCAGAGTTCCAGGGGAGTGTGGATGTGGTTAAAGCGAGCCAATGGAAGAAGTATATCCAGAGGGACTTGTGCATGATTGAGTGTAGTGACACTCAAAAGAAGATACTGGATACATTTAGGCTCGTAATGGTAGAACTTTAATGGTGGGAGTCGGTCACCATAGCAGAGGAGAGAGATACGATGACAATCCAGGAGTTCTAGGTGTGGTTCGACCGTAATGTGACAACCGCTATCCGGAATAAAGGGTGGCCAGCCCTATACCCCGATAAAATAGGAAATCATTGATAAATATCATTCTCAGCATTACAACAATATGCAAAGTATAAGGAATAACCACTCTATATTCCAGAAAACGGGTTATCAAAAACTTTGATTTGAAATAAAAAGAAAACATTTTCAACAACCCATAATAGAAATAGAGGGTGGAAACCCCCACAAGCGTAAATAAGAAATCCAAAAGATACAAAGGACCGAATGAAACGTCGGTCAAAACAACCATACAACATACAATTAGTGCCAAGTGTTACATAATAGATCCATTATGCAATTACAACGGTTTGGGCAACAAGCCCGAATAAACTGAACATAACTAGAAACATAAATGGAAGCGTCTACACAAAACTCCCGTGAAACCCGCACAATGTCACGGCTCCTCAAAACATAAGGAAGGAAGGGTCATTACTGGCGACCGTGCGGCGGAACACCTGAACGGATTATATATGTATATAGATACAACAAGGAATGAAAACCGGTCAGGGCCGGATATATGTGATCAATAGATAAATGACAGGTATGACAATGATGCACAATTAAGCATGGATAATAGTCTAGCATGGTAGCCTCATATAAGGAACTAAAACTGATAAAGGACTATATAGAGTGAGATTCATGATAAAACAGAATTAAAAGTACTTAAGAGCCTTTAACATCTTTCATCATATTTCAATTTCAATCTTCTTTTCCATTCCTTATCAGGAATATAATTATCATCATGTGCTCTTTATGGCACTAATCTCAATAGCATGCTCTTTGTGGCATAAATTTGCTCTTTATGGCATTAATGTTCCATCGAGTCCAACTCGATAATTAAAATAGTTATAAATATAAATATAACGATTCTAGGACCGCCCGTCCGGGTTTCCCCACTGTGCGCGTCCCTAAATAACCATCATCTTCCAGGGCCTAACATAAGACAACCTGGGATCCTATCGCAAATGTCGAGAAGCGGCCATATGCCTGCGGGGTAGTCAAAACCACACCCAGAATCTCCTACCCATCGCAGAAAAATATAAAACAAGCGCTCATATGGCCTAGGACTATATCCACCCTGCATTCATTAGCCAGGGGGCTTCACCTATCGCACGGACTTCCCTTAATATGGTATTTAGAGAGGTGTGTAACATCCATTTTATTAATTTTCGTTTCATGATTTAGTAAATTATCATTTACCTTATCAATTTCCCATTTTAATAAATGTATAAGCTAAATCGGGACTAGACGTATTACGTATCGTCATAACATCCTCGATAAGAAATTCAGACTCCAATTTTATTCCTAAAGCCTCTTTTAGGCTTTAATATAAACCCTCAAGTCAAATCTAACTCGAGTTAAATTCTAAAGTCTCCAAATTGACCTTAATATATTCTAGACCCTTATAAACTACAAGACGAAAGAAATGCCTAAGCATCACTTTAAATTCCCCTCCCGAGTGAACCCTAGATGAACCCTTTCGAGTCTAGGATGTCGACCCAACTCAACTAGTACTCTAAACCCTATGTTTACTTCATTTAAGAAGGTCCCTAATCACTAATCTTAAAGAAAAGGGGTTAAAAATGAAAAAAGAAAAATTGAAAAAGTGCAGGGCTACCGAATCGATTCGCCCCCTTGGCCGAATCGATTCGGCCAGAAAATTTGAGATTCTGCATAATTGCCGAATCGATTCGGATAGGTGCCGAATCGATTCGGTCAGAAGATTTGGGTTTCTGCATAACTGCCGAATCGATTCGGACCAATTCCGAATCGATTCGGTTCACAAGACCTGAGCACTGGACCTAACCGAATCGATTCGCCAAGGGGGCCGAATCGATTCGGGCCTGCGATTTTGCCAAGAATTGGATATGGAGTCTTGGACTCCATTTTCTACCCCAACTCAAATTTCTTCAAACCAAACTTATATACCAACACTAAAATAACATCAATGATACTATTGATCATCTAAAACCTCATGAATCATCTTGGAGTGAATCAAAACCCAAAAATGCATAAGAAAACCCTAAGTTTGCTAAACTAAAATCAATACACCATTACCACAACAAATCATCTATCTCAAGACACAAATAGCAAGTAAAAACTTGCCTTGATTCGGCAACTTTGCAGATTTCTTGGTGTAGTGGCAAATCTTCTCTCAATCTCCAAGTCTTTCTCTCTTCTCTTCACTTTCTCTCTTTGGTTTTGGAAGGAAATAGGGGAAATTGGAAGACTTAGAAGGCTTAAGTCGTGACCTAAGACCAAATGTCCCACTTAATTAACTAGTAGTGCGATAAAATAATACGCAATAGCATAATTAAGGCACAACCGGTCAAAAATGCCCAAAACTACAAAATACAATATGGTACATTATTTGACTATTTCGCACATTCCGGAATCAACTGCAACCTCCAAATTATCATTTGGACATTTTAAAATTCAATTTAGGTTCCGGTCTCATAATTAAGCCAAATATCATTTTAAATTCAGATGATATTAATAAGCATGACATAGCAATATTTTCCCATAATTATGATATGTATGCAACCTCATAATAAATATCAACTCTTCTACATTGAATTAACATTCAAATCATAGCCCAACACTGGTCTCTAATTACTATACTAAGTAATTACTGTAAAATACGGTCTCATAAGCGAGGGTTATTACACGTAATTTCTTTCATCAGTAGTTCAAACGGATATGAGGAGGAGTTTTTTAGATCTCTCACAGGAGGGCCGAATAGTGGCTGAGTATGAGGAAGATTTCACTCACCACGCAATCTTTGTGCCCAACGAGGTGAACACTAATGAGAAGAGGATTCTCATGTTTATAGACGGGCTGACTTGGAGGATCCACTAATCTTTGTTAGGGAACCCGGCATTATGTACTTGCATTGAGGTCATAAATGCGATGTTGCTCCACTAACAGGACCATCGCTTCCATCTGAGGGGAGCAAGGACAGAAGATTCAAGCTTGTAGGTAAAGACTAGGGGTAGCAACGTCAACGGGGCATCACACTAGTAGGGGAGACAGCAAGAGTGGGATTTCTAACAATGGGACTCGGCTAAGAGGTTTAGGTCGAGTAAAACTAATTATAAGGAGGGCCATTAGGTCCAGCAGCATACCCCTCAGGGCCAGGGGACCAGACCGGGGGCCAGTCGGGTTGGGGTTATCTGGGACAACAATAGGGGCAGCCTAGTTTGGGTCAATAGGTCTAAAGGAAGGAAAATTTAATAGGGATGTGTTTTGTGTGTGGGTAGCACGACCACATGAGGCGTGGATGCCTGAACAGGGCTATGGGTCAGTAGTAGGAGGCCCAGACGGGGTAGCAGTTACAGTAGCTTCCATCGCCACTAATAGCTCTAGCATTACCGCCTTCATAAAAAAAGTTTGGGCGTATGTATAACGTCCTTAGATCAATTTTACTCCAAGCGTCGTTAGCAATTAAGTGTATATTTTCGGTTTACGAGCACTTATGGCAAGTATTGTTTGATATGAGTGTGTCACATTGTTGTTTACACTTGATTTGTGCGTGAGACAGGTTCAATGGATATAGCGTCAAATATTAAAATGACCGTGTATGTACCATTGGGTAGTGGGGCTCCTATTCATTCCATCTGCAGGCTAGCGGGTGTGGACATTCGGAGGTTATTTTTTAATGGATCTGCTCGTTTTAGTGATGTACAAGTATGATGTTATCTTGGGGATTAATTGGTTTGCGACGGTTAGAGCGATGATGGATTGTTAGAGTAGGACTATCATGGTTGCTATTCTAGGGCAGGATAGGTTCCTTATGGCAATGCCTTGTCCTGAGGGAGGTTCAAGCATGTGTTTATATCATATCGAGGATGAGACTTAAGATATAATAGTTTTCTCATTAGATTCGGCCCCTCTATTTAGGTACTTTACCGATGTGATTCAGGGAATACCGAGGTTACCACCGAGTGGAGAGATTGAGTTAGTGATCAACTTAGCGTCGTGGACTAGGCGATAGTGCATGCGTCATATCCTATGATTCCTTTGGATATGCAGGAGTTGAGAGTTCAAATTTTACAGATTTTGGGACAGGGTTTTGTCTATAGGAGTACATCACCTTGGGTGCCCCAATACTGTGTCTTGGGCAAACTGGTCTCGATAACCGATTGAGATTGGCGACAATGTATCGGGAGTGTTGAAGCTTTGTAAATGTTTGGAGTTGAGAGACATTTGGGCTCTAAGACATTAGTTTAGTACGTTAAGAATGCATGTGTGAAGATATAACACTTTAAGAAGAGAGCGATTATATAATTTGAGGCCAATGAAGCCGAGTAGTGCTATGTATAGAGCCATGTGGGATGTTTGCACCACTAGTTGAATAAGTGGGACAATCTCAAGAAGAATTATCTCGATTAGTAGGGTAATCGAGTATACCTTTACGATATGATCATGCAGGATATGTGTAGATGATTTTTCATGTATGTGGGTTACATATGTGGTATTTTTTAATATGAGAATGTGTGGAGACGGTGGGTCAGCTTGGGCAGTAGGTCTCTAGGGCAGGGGAGTCTAGGACTGGCCAGATAAATGTTCGCAGGTTTTTAGGTCGCTCAGGTAAGAGAGTCCGGCGAGATAGGGTCTATGGTGGACTGGGTTCATCGGCGACTATGGGTGAGGCCAGAATGATAGGAGCTCAGGTTTTTTAGGCAATCTCGAGTTTTGGGATCGCCGGCAGGTTGGGTGATTCCGATTCTAGGATTGCCGAAGACGTTGACCTGGAGGTTCGGTCGGAGTGGCTTTGGATGGTGATGTTCGAATGGGGTAAAACGGGTTGGAGCTATGCACAACAAAGGGGTTGGAATTTTGGGGTTGGGTCGACCGTTTTGGGTTCGGACCTTCTTGTTTTTGAATTCAAGTATGGGGATTCGAGGAGGCTGGTCGGATTGGGATCGCCAGCGGTTTTAAGGTTATGTGGGAAGTTATTTATCTCCATTAATTGCATATTTGCCTTGAAATAAGCGTTTGAACTCCGCAAACGACGATCAATCCTGCACATTAACCATTTACGCATAGAAGACCCAAATTGTCGAGAATTAGCAACTAAAATACGTCTATTCGGGGTATAAAATGTATACTTTTGGGTTCTTATCACACCAACCCCAGACAGAACATTGCTAGTCCTCGAGAAAAAAGATAGAGAGAAAGAGAAAGATAGGAAACCCAAAGTGTACCACTTTCATGGGCACTTGCGATTGCACTTAGCATGTGCAACAAGCCTTTAAACCTATAGATTACCCTAGAGGACGAGTTGTGTCTTGTGAGAGTTTGTAGGGAATATACCCACAAAATCCTTTATTTGAAAACGACAGTCAATCGCTTATTAGACATAGAATAATCTCACAATCCATCATGAGAGAAATATTTTGAGAAATACAAGCTAGAATTGCAAAAAGGTTAGCTAAGTAAATACTTAAGGCACGTCCTTCCTAGAACTCAACGTGTGTAGTGTGAATCAGTCAAAACGGGTCGAGTATCACAAGAGTAATTCCTAGATCGCCTTTTTAGAATCAACGCTTCAACTTCTAAATCTCACGGGATATAGCTCTCTCAAACGAATTCTTAAGATATGGGTTAGTGTATCGCTCTTTTGTGTGAGGAGGTGAGTAGATGTAAGCAAGTTCAAACGTCTCACACACACATAAGAAATAACGGACATTCAGAAAGAAAATTGATATCATGAAAGAATGTTAATCACTATAGTGAGAACGTTAAGTCATTCATCACGTTGACTCTCATTTGCCCAAACACCTAGGGGAACGTGAATGATTATGGGTGAGGGGAAAATGAAACGGGAAGGATAGGATGATATGAGGTAGAATGGGATAGTGATATGAATGATGATTGATGGACGTGTGATGGATAATGGATGCGATAAGAGTGTTTTATACATGAAGAACAAATATCTTTATTTAACAAGGACTAACTACAACTTTCTTTTTCATTGCTTTTCTCTCTTTTCTCTTTTTTTTTTCTTTTTTTCTTTTTTCGAATTTTCTTTTCTTTTTTCTTCTTTTTTTCTTTTTCTTTTTTTGTTATTTTTTCTCTTTTATACTCTCAACTCTGAAGACATTTTACATTTGGAACAACACTCTTTTTCTCAAAAAAAAATGATGGATGATATATAAATGGAGTAGGGACTGTGTATGGATGATGAGGGGAATAGATGTGAATGGGGAATATGGAAGAGCGTAGGAATGTAATGGGTGAAGTGAATGGGTGAAAATCTAGTGATCGGGACAAATTTCAAGACACATTTTCTTACAGCTCAAAAGTGATATCGTTCTCGGTGATAAAGCCAAAAAATTTATGAAAAATAATGAGATCATACAACGATTTAGTGCGGACCTAAAGAAAAGTTGAATCAACTTGTGACTCGAAGATTGCATAAAACACTCTCAAAGGGTGAAAGGCACAAATCTCCCAAGCTAAAGTCTCCACTAGTGATCCTTAAGGTTCTCTTGGGAATTGTACTACTCCTCAACTCTAAACCATAGTGACGTGATACGTGCGCAAATTTTTATTGAGCCTAGAAATTCATGGTACAACATGCCTTGGGACATATTACATAAGCTATTTATAAAAATATAAATCCTATAGCTTGATTCCTGGATTTTAAAAGATGGATGATAGAAAATTCACGTCAATGAATGAGATGAAAGAAACTGAATGCAAATTTTAAAAATCAGGTTTTAAAATCTAAATTTTTCAAAAGAGGTACGATTTTGATAAATTTTCCCACCCCCAAACAAAAAGGAACATCGTCCTCGATGTTAAGTACATTGATTTTTAAAATTGAGAGCATAAGGTAGGAAAGAGATTACTAGAATCAACCGCTAATGAAGTGGATAGATGAAGACAAAACGAAACCTGAATAAATGATTAGAAAAAAATGTGTATGAGTCTATAAACATGGTAAATCATAGGGTGATGTGAAACACCACCCCCAAACAGGATGAGACTCATACAAGAAATGACAGGCTTCCTCCTGATAGCGCTAATTAATATATTCAGCCAGACCAACCCATTATCACCCTAAAGATAAGATCAATGAAACCGCGGGACGGCAAAAAAATTGGGTGATGACAATCACCCCCAAACAAGACTAAAGCGTCAGTCTTATTGGATAAAGGCTAAAAAGGTCAAAGCACTTGTATGGCAAAGTGCATCACTCGATGCAAAGCATCGGTGGACCACGGATGGGTGGGGATTAGAGTAACGGAGAAAAAGGCAAGGATAAGGGTGAAGAGGCATCGATCACGGGCCTTATTGAGCCGAAAGGTGAGGGAAACAAGGGACCTATAAGAATGGTGCTCTAGTTGGATGGGTAGGCGATATGGTTTGGCAATGGAAATATGGTGGGCGTATATAAATCACACAACCGTTCTATGAAGGGGCAATGATAATGGTCGCACTATGACACACCACGGAGCTGTCGATGGGAAAAATAAACACCACAAGAGAATGGCGGGCATAGAGTAACAAGCTCGATGTGAGGAAAGTAGAGAGTATCACCACAAATATGCTCGTGAATGGTGGATGTTGGTTTTAGGTGAAGATTTAAAAATGTAGATGGAAACATAACATGTGTAAAATCAAGATATAAACAAAGTGGTGGGGTAGAAGGGACAGTGGGTGGTTAGGGTGGGATACATGGCGGAGGAAGATGATCTAACTCAAGTTTAGAGGACACACACTCGTCGGCAGGAGTAAAGGAGTACTCACTAGAGAGTGTGGTATCTAAAGATGGAGTGGTCAACTTCTGGACAAGACTATCACCAAGTAATGTGGTGGGTGGTTCAAACGAGGCACCAAGATTGGAGATAAAGTAATCTCTAGAAATATTGTCTCAAGGGGATCCATGGCATGGTGGAATATGATCCATATTCGGAAAGGTAGAAACCATCTCGGAGTCAATCTCGAGAAAATGGTGAGCACTAGCAGCCGGAGCTAACCTAGGATGAAGTGGTTCCTCGGGAACACTCGCAGTGGGCTCAATAGGTGTAGACTCGGGAATTTTTTTGGATTCGGCGGGAAACGGAGTGTGAACTGAAAATGTGGGTTCATTTGGATATGCCGAGAGAAAATGTGTATTTACCTATGGAGGAAAGTCAAAAGTTACATAGGTAAATACACGATAAATATTATGTGTGAGGTACCTTCCTGTCTTTTATAAAACTACTTTTCAAGTAAAAATGAGAATTAGAGTGCGTTGAGCTTTTTTACCCCTATGTGGGTTTTTTTCCTCTTAAACCTTGTCTTGTGGTTAATTGTGAATGATTACAATCATATGCACACATTTGATCACACATGTCACTTAGATCAAATGTGAATCTAGTGAATTGAATTAAAATTTCCTTAGTTGTGTTAGATCTAGTTTTGTTCATCTAGATACACCTAATTACATTGTTGTGCGAGTCAATCAAGTTTTGGAATAATGAATTTGGAAAAACTTATGTTAAGTAACTTGATTGTGCAAGAAAAATCATTTCAAATCAAAAATTGGTCATAAGATGTCTTCAAACCTATTCATTCCCCCTCGAGGTTTGTTTTAGGTGGTTTACTCACCTATAGTACATACTCCTTCTTGTTAATTGCTTTTAGCAAACATTTAAAGAATTCCTTGATTGTTAGAATTAACTTATTTTTCTACTCCACCAGATTATAAATAATCAAATGCTAAGGTTAATTGAGGGAAAAATCTTATAAGTGGAGGTATCACAATCCAATGTATCCTCAAACATGGATTCCTCCGAATTAAGATCTCGGGCCCAGTTACATAACTGTCACTCAATATGCGGGGATCATTTGGATCAATCTAAAATTGAATCGCACCCATAGCAATCAAAGCAACAATCATATAAGCATGTTAATCCTCATAATTCTCGGGATCAAGAATATATCCACCCTTGACAAATAGTGTGATATTGCTCAAGTATAATTAAGATAGCCCTTGAACTCAAATCTCACGAGCGATCATGTTCAATACCTTCCTAAGATGTACCAATCACAATCTTTTCTTCAAATATTGAATTATGACACTCCGCATAATTAAACACCGGGTGATCATTCCTTCATCCAATTAAATTAGGAATCTCATATAGTTCATTCTTAGCATCATTGTCAAAAGTATTTTAAAATTTAACTAACCGCCTAGTATTCAAAAAGTCGGTGCCATATTTTATCTTTTTATCAAACAACAACAAGTGAAATAATCACAATAACCAAACCATCCATGCAGTAAAATAATCTAAACTAAACACCAAATAAATAACTGAAATAAAAAGGTATCGAATAAACTATCGGTTCTCAATATAAAAATCCAACTAAACATCAAATGAAATCAAACTGAGTCCACCAAAACAAAGTATGATAAACTAAATAAAATAAAATAATTGAACTGCATCCTACTCTAGGAATGAATTAACATAAGTGACTAAGTCTAAATCCTGCAAGCATCCACGCGTGCTGCAGCTACGCATCCCTAGAACAGATCGTCAAGATTGGCATCCCTGTGGCTGGACACCTAAAAGGTTTTGAAAATAATTTTCTAGTACGGGTCAGAGCCCAAGTAAAAATATTTGAAAATATTTAGCAATTATTTAAATTGCAGCTTAAATGAACAGTTATTAGATACACATGTTAGGTTGCGTACACTCTCTTAAGTTCCTCACCTTTCATCTATAGTGCGCGCCTAACGTTTTCTACTCAGCCCACCTAGTCAAGCTACCCAATCTAACTAGGTCCCAAGAATCTAACTATCCATAAACCATTCTAGCTCTCCCGTACCGCACATACAGTATGCTACATTATACCTTTAATTATCATTAAGCCTTTAGTTAAGTTTCTCATTAACTCAACTCGTACTGCCCATACAGTACGTTATCGAACAACTAATAATTAACATTACTCTTACGTTGTTATTATTATCCTCATGTTAAGTTCTCACACTTACTTTATCTTTAGATTCGCACTATCTATCTTTTCTACTATTTACACTTAAGTAGATTAGGCATTGTTTTAGATATACACTATCTAGTCTCACGACTATCACACATAAGTAGATTAAAACACCCAGACAAATATATATATATATATATATATATATATATATATATATATATATATATATATATATATATATATATATATATATATATATATATATATAATCCATCCTATCAAGTCCAAGTACCTCACATACCTAATTATGGACTATTGATTTGGAATGTTTCCTAGAATCATAAATCAAAATCACACATATTTGAGGCGAACATAACACTAAGTCTTTAGGGTTACGCACATACATAGCGTACCCAAAGGACTTGTCGGCATCACTATTTCTCTCACATACTTATCCACTATTAGCACTATGCTTTGGGGCACAAATCCGGATCTCACTGGAATCATCAAGGTAGGATCGCCCACTATGCGGGACTTCCATGATAGCAAGAAGCGTAGGTATGTTCATATACACAAAATCACATAATAGGTACACAAACAACCTAATCCATATGTATATTCAGTATAGGCATACACACAACCTATAATAATAACTCGAAAATATACTTCATATAGGTATACAGTCAACCTATAAATAATCCGTACGTAGTATTTACCCCTCGAATACTTGCCGTATCATCAATTCAAAATATTAACTCACTATCGTATTTTTCCCTAATATTATCCTCTACCCTAAAGGCCCACAGTTACCACCTAAGTTAATTCAGTAGTTATTACACTCATACCCTACTGGTTATAGCCTTAGGTCATGGTCTACTCTTCTCGAAGCCCAAATTCCAAATTCCCGATTTGTAACTCACTCGATTTACTCCCGTCGATTTAAAGTTCCAATCTTACTCACATTAAGATTTAACCAAGTCTTAAACATATACCTACTAAGTTGCTCAAGTCTATAATTAATTAGAAAATTAACCCCCAAGTTCCCCATAATTCATACCAAGAGGAAATATCATCAAAAAGTCAAAACTGTGCATATCTGGGTAGCTGAATCGATTCGGCCTTGGTCCGAATCGATTCGCTTGTAACAGGTCTTCTTCTTCCTTACGTTTTTATGATTTCTCACCCTAATATATTTCTCAAATCTCCATGAAACTTCATCAAATTTTGGACCAACATAACTAATCATTATATAAGTGTGTAGGGATGATTTCCAACGTAAATTAAACAATTAATCATCACAAATTCAGTCCAAGAATCGATTTTCTATAAACCTAGTTTATGTGTTCTTTAAGTGTATTCATCAAGAAACCCATATTTTATTCGTATCAATCATCCCAAACCCTCTAATTTCGTGTCACCAACATAAAGGAATATCACTACATGCAATCCTACTTCAATTCGTAGATTACACCCACCCAAATTCATATTAAATCTTCCAAAAATATGTAAATCAACCCCCATTCTACATGGGTATTATAACATGCTTAAAATAAACGCAACATAAACACTTGACTCTAAATTGAAGGTCTGATTTCGTTTGAATGATGATATGATTGTTCTACCTTCGTTCTGAGGTCGATTCCGTCACGTTCGGGTGGAAATTGGTGTAGGAAGCTTTGGCTTTCTTCCTTCCTCTCCTATGGCCTCTCGTCCTTAAGATTTTTGTTAATCCTAGATCGTCACTCTAATGGGAAGACATAAACTTAAAATTTTTCGAATTCCTCTAACCCTAAGTTCTCAAATGATCGAAATGCCCTTAAAAGGTGTCGGTTTAATCTAAAATGGCCTCGAGACCCAAACAATACACTCGGATTTACTATTTCGACTATTTTGACCCATTCGGAATCAATCGTGACCTCTAAATCATCATCCGAGTCACTTTATATAATTATCTTATTTCCTTCTCAAAATACGATCGCACGTGAAATTTAAATAAACCAAATTAATTTAAACTCTAAATCACCAAATAAAAATTTATTCGAATTAAATAAATTCCAAATCACCAATTTAAATAAATGTTAAATCACTAATTTAATTAAAATCTTATATCCTCGTAAATGCAGGGTATTACATACTTCTCCCCTTACAAAGGAATTTTATCCTCGAAATTCGAATAAGACTAGTACTCCACGGTTTCTTCCCTACCTTAATCATGTACTCTTAATATCACTACATATATTTTAACCCCTTCAACCCGTGGATAATATTAAAAGAATTCAACACCCCAAGGTGCCCATACACCCTATACTTCTTGCATAACTTCACAATTATTACCCGGCTCCACTAGCCTCAAATTATAACATCGCTATCATTCCTCAGATATGACTGTCTGAACGAACAATAACTAAGGTATTAAACTCATGTCCTAATGACCAAACATCTCCCCACTTCCAATGTTGCACTAAGTTTCATGCGTGGGATGTCTCTCAAAGCGAAATCCAAACAAGGAACCCCCCCCCCCCGATACACTACTACCTAACATTGTCGACCGTCGAGATCCGTTAGGCCCTCACTCCATAGCATGTACCCCTAAATCCTCATCTCTTAACATAAAAGTATACTCGTTCACTCCCATGTTAGAAAAGACATCATACACCACAACGCTCCTACTGTCACTAGTTTCTTAGCGCGAATAAATCACGAGTTATATCTCTCCGCTCAATAATGAGCCAATTTATTCTGAATCACATCAGTAAACGTCCCTACTCACCGGGATCAAATATAACCATACAAATATATTCTTATAAGTCTATCATGCAACACACTATAACATATATACACGTATATATACGCTAGACCCTCTTTCAAGTGATACCTAACAAAAATAAATCATACCCTGGAACCACAAACACAAAGTCCTACTCTGACCGTCTACCATTGCTCAAACCATAGCTAACCAGTCAAAACTCAAAAAATAGTCTACTCTATTCTGATAATTCTTAAAAGCAGTAAACTAACACGTAATACGACCATCCTCTTAGTGTATACACCCTTTCTCTCATAGGCGACACCAAAAAGACCCGCTACCCCCGCGATAATTAATTATATATATACACAATAAGGTTATTACGGCCAACGTACCAACTAAATTTAACTCACTCACAAATTTTACTGATAATAATCTTACGTGTGATCCCCCCATGTCATTGAAAAATCTACTCCATACTCATAAGATAATAAAGACAATTTACCTCTAAGTGCTAGCTGTATCGCCTGGTCGGTGGGTTTCTGAACGCAATCCTCGTGTTCGAACTGACCCATGACCTCCTACAATGGTTGTACATCCAGAACCTCATCATGTGGTTGCCTCTACCTCTCTTAGGTCGATCTCTCTTCATATGCCCTGTCTATCCACAGATGAAACATTTCCCAAGAAATTCTCCCTTCCATTGATCATGTCCTTGTTGGTCTCCCCCGCCGTTCTTGAGGCCTTAGCATCCCTGAGGAACGAGATGTTGTTGCTACTGATGAGGGCCCTGCTGACCCTGCCTGAACCCAACACTCTCGAATCGATAACCCCCGGACCTAAACCTCTTGGCCTGGTTTCCTTATTGAAGATCCCGCTCCTACTGTTGTTGTACCCAATGGGCACCATTCCAATCTACCTTTCCAGTCTGACTGGACCCACTAACTCTATTATTATACTTCATATGAAATCGTTGATCCTAGAAATGAAGTAAGGATGCATTGACAACCACCGCGTATGTCTCCAATGTCGGATTACCTAAAAAGTGTTGTCGGTTCTTCCAGGTAATTCTGTCCATGAACTTAAGCATCCTCTTCTCTTCACTGTTTACCTCATCTTTCACGAAATTTTCTAACCGAGTAAATTCCTCCTTGTATTCTTCCATGGTCCTATCTCCTTATGACACGTTGAGAAACTTCCGTCGCATCTCTGTCTGAATAGCTGACAGAAAATACTTGCGATCAAACCACAGCCAGAGCTCCCCAATGCTCATCACATCTCTCTCTTATGCGGTGGTCACAGACTCCCACCACTACAAAGCTTATCCCACTAGCTTTAATGTCACCAAGAAGTGTTTCTGAGTGTCGATGCACTCCGTCATACGCAGGTGGCTCTATATGTCCTTCTTATACTGACTGACCACTACTACATCTGAATTACCCTGAAATTCCGATGGGTGACCCTTCTGAAATGCTTATGTTACCCTCTGCCAATCGGACGGCCCTAGGTAGGCCTAAACGTCGGGTGCCACTAACGGCTGTGGATTATTCTGTAGAAAATGTTATGCTATTGCAGTCATCATCGCGTTAACTTCTTGTGCCAAGATCTCGGCCACCTGTGCGGTCATCACCATTCTCTGCGGTCGCTGTTGTACCACTTTCTCTTGTTGAGCCTCTCTCACCTCATCTCTTACTGCTGCTCTAGCCCGACTTCCTCTCTTAGGCGGTATCTGAAATGAGATTTGAAACATGTAAAAGATCCCCATCAAATACAAAGTAATAGGTGGAAGATCATAAATATGCATATGCAATGAGGAATTATAAGGTTCTATATCAAAGAACGTTAAACTAAAATGTAGAAAAGACGCACAAATCCTAAGGACACTAGAACCTGGCTCGTATACCATCTATGACACCCCGCCTAATTAAATATCGGGTGATCAGTCCTTCATCCAATTAAAATAGGAATCTCATCTGGTTCATTCTTAGCATCACTGTCGAAAATGTTTTAAAATTTAACTAATCACCTAGTATTTAAAAAGTCGGTGCCAAATTTTATCTTTTTTATTAAACAACAACAACAAGTGAAATAGCCACAATAACCAAACCATCAATGCACTAAAATAATCTGAACTAAACACCAGATAAATAACTAAAATAAAATGGTACCGAATAAACTATCGGTTCTCAATATAAAAATCCAACTAAACATCTAACGAAATCAAACTGAGTCCACCAATACAAAGTCTGATAAGATAAATAAAATAAACAACGGGAGAGGCAACATGCATAAATGAAATAACTGAATTGCATCCTACTCTAGGAATGAAGTAACCGAAACGACTAAGTCCAAATCCTGCAAGCATCCACACGTGTTGCAGCTACGCATCCCTGGAACAGATCGTCAAACTTGGCATCCCTGTGGCTGGACACCCAAAAAGATTTTGAAAATAATTTTCAAGCACGGGTCAGAGCCCAAGTAAAACTATTTGAAAATATTTAGCAAGTATTTAAATTGTCGTTTAAATGAACAGTTATTAGATACACATGTTAGGTTGCTTACACTCTCTTGAGTTCCTCACCTCTCATTTATAGTGCGCACCTAACATCTTCTACTAATCCCACCAAGTCAAGCTACCCAATCTAACTAGGTTCCAAGCATCTAACTATCCATAAACCAGTCTAGCTCTCACGTACCGCCCATACAGTACGCTACATTATACCCTTAATTATCATTAAGCCTTTAGTTAAGTTTCTCATTAACTCACCCCATACCACCCATACAGTACGTTACTGAACAACTAATAATTAACATTACTCTTACGTTGTTATTATTATCCTCATGTTAAGTTCTCACACTTACTTTATCTTTAAATTCGCACTATCTATATTTTCTACTATTTACACTTACGTAGATTAGGCATTGTTTTAGATATACACTATCTGGTCTCACTACTATCACACATAAGTAGATTAAAACACCTAGGCATATATATATATATATATATATATGTATATCATCCATCGGGCTGGCCACCGTGATGCACATTTGCGTACTCTGCTATCAAGTACAAGTACCTCACATACCTAATCATGGACTATTGATTCGGAATGTCTCCTAGAATCATAAATCAAAATCACATATATTGAACGCGAACAAAACACTAAGTTTTTGGGGTTGCGCACATACCTAGCGTACCCAAACGACTTGACAGCATCACTTTTTCTCTCACATAGTTATCCACTATCAGTACTATGCTCTCGGGCACAAATTCGGACCTCACGGGAATCGTCAAAAGTGGTATCATCCACTGCACAGGACCTCCGTGATAGCAAGCATCATAGGTATGTTCATATACACAAAAGTACATAATAGGTACACACACAACCTAATCCATATGTATATTCAGTATAGGCATACACTCAACCTATAATAATAACCCGTATAGGTATACACTCCACCTATAAATATACTTCATATACGTAGGCCTGTAAATTTAGCCGGGCAAGCCCGAAGCCCGCCCGTTCGGCCCGCTATTTTCGGGCCGAGCTTTATTTGAGTTTGAGCCGAGCCGAGCCTGAGCCGAAATTTCAAGCCCGAATGAATTTCGGGCCGAGCTTGAGCCGAACTTTGCCAAGCCCGAATTGGTCCCGAAGCCCGAACTTTGAATATATAAATAAATAAATAAATTATTTTAAAAATATAACATATTTATGTTAACTAATTTTATATGTATGAAATATAATTAGTCATTGTAGGTTTTCATTCTTACCTCCCTTATTTTAGTTTAATACATTTTATCATTATATACTTTATTTTATGAAATATCAATTATATTTTAGTGTATACATTTTCTCCATGATGGAAACACAAGAAAAAACATTAATTCAAACTTTTTTTAACAAAAAAAATGAATTCGGGCCTGCCCGAAATCGGGCCCGAAGCCCGAAATATTAACGAGCCGAGTTCGGGCTTAACTAGAAAATTTCAGTTCGGGCCGAGCTCGGGCTTGAGCCTGGGTAAGGTAGTTCGGGCCGAGCCTGAGCAACCTCAAGCTCGGCTCACCCAGCCCGATTTACAGCCCTACATATACGTATACACTCAACCTATAAAATATTTCGTACGTAGTATTTACCCCTCGAATACTTACCGTATCATTAATTCACAAAATTAACTCACTATCGTATTTTTTCCTAATATTATTCTCTACCCGAAAGGCCCATAGTTACCCCCTAAGTTAATTCAGTAGTTATTACACTCATACCCCACTGGATATAGCCATGGTTTACTCCTCTCAAAGCCCAAATTCCGAATTCCCGATTTGTAACTCACTCGATTTACTCCCGTCGGTTTAAAGTTTCAATCACACCCACATTAGGAAATTAACCCCCAAGTTCCCCATAATTCATCCCAAGAGGAAATATCATCAAAAAAGCAAAATTGTGAAAATCTAGGCAGCCGAATTGATTCAGCCTTGGTCCGAATCGATTCTCCCCCCAAATCGATTCAACTTAGGCGCCGAATCGATTCGCCTGTAACAAGTCTTTTTCTTCCTTACGTTTTTACGATTTCTCACCTTAATGTCTTTCTCAAATCTCCATTAAACTTCACCAAATTTCTAACCAACATAACTAATCATTATAAAAGTGTATACGGATGATTTCTAACGTAAATTAAACACTTAGTAATCATAAATTCAGTCCAAGAACCGACTGTCTTCTATAAACCCATAAAATCCTAGTTTATGTGTTCTTTAAGTGTATTCATCAAGAAACCCAGATTTCAATCGTATCAATCATCCCAAACCCTCTGATTTCATGTCACCAACATAAAGGAATATCACTACGTGCAATCCTACTTCAATTCATAGACTACACCCACCCAAATTCATATTAAATCTTCCAAAAACATATAAATCAAACCTTATTCTACATGGGTATTATATCATGCTTAAAATAAATGCAAGATAAACACTTGCCTATAAATTGAAGGTCTGATTTCGTTTGAATGATGATATGGTTATTCTCCCTTTGTTCTGATCTCAAATCTGTCACGTTCGGGGTGGAAATTGGTGTAGGAAGCTTTGGCTTTCTTCTCTCCTTCCTCTCATATGACCTCTCCTCCTTAAGCTTTATGTTAACCCTAGCCCCTCACTCTAATGGGCAGATATAAACTTATAATTTTCGTAATTCCTCTAACCCTAAGTTTTCAAATATTCAAAATGCCCTTAAACGATGTCAGTTTGGTCTAAAATTGCCTCGGGACCCAAACTATACACCTGGGTATACTATTTTGACTATTTCGATTCATTCGGAATCAACCGTGACCTCTAAATTATCATACGAGTCACTTTATATAATTATCTTATTTCCTCCTCAAAATACGATCACGCGTGAAATTTAAATAAACCAAATTAATTCAAACTCTAAATCACCAAATACAAAAAATTATCCGAATTAAATAAATTCCAAATCACCAATTTAATTAAATCCTATATCCAAATTAGATGAGTGCTCAATGTGTTTCGCCCTCTTAAGATTCCTTGGTTCTTTCGAGTTTGAAACTGAACCATTGTTATCATAATAAAGTGTAATATTCAATTGCATTGAAGGAACAACACCCAAGTCAATTAGGAAGTTTCATAGCCAAATATACTCTTTGTTGCTTTCGAAACAGCAACATACTCAGCTTCCATAGTCAAATCAGAAAAACATAATTTCTTGATACTCCTCCGACTTTTGGCTTCACCTCCTATGAGTAAATACATATGCCGAGGTTGATTTCCTGGAATCTCTATCCAACTAAAAATCCGAATATGTGTACCTAACGGGTACTAACTCTTCGCTAACTAAACCAATATATAATCCCAATTCCTCTTCGGGTACTTTAGAATGTGCTTCAAAGCAGTCAATTTCTCCTCATCGGGATTAGACTGGAATTTTTTAACTATGCCAATGGCATAATCGTTATCCGATCTAGTACAGATCATAGCATGCATGAGGTTGCACAACACCGAAGCGTAAGATATATTCATCATCCTCTCTATCTAATCAGGTGTCTTAGGACACTGATCCTTTGATAAAGAAATTTTAAGCTTTAAAGGGAGAAACCCTTTCTTGGAATATTGCATGCTAAACCTTGTGAGCACTGTGTAGATATAAGTGGCTTGGGATAAGCGCAACATCCTATTTTTTCGATCAGGTAAAATCTTGATCCCTAGGATATGACTGGATTCTCTTAAGTCCTTCATATCGAACTGACTCGACAACCACACTCTTATACTAAATAATACACCCACATGATTCTCGATTTGTAGATTATCATCTACGTAAAGTACTAGAAATACCACCACGTTTTCGTCATTCTTCTTATACCAACTAGTTTCATGCAACCATTGATCAAAACTAAAATATTTGATTGCCTGATCAAATCGGATGTTCCAAGACCTTGATGATTGCTTAAGTCCCTAAATGGATATCTTAAGCTTGCACACCTTGCTTTCTTGTTTTTTTTCTATGAATCTCACGGGTTGCACCATATAGATGCACTCGTCAAGACTACTATTCAAGAATGCAGTCTTGGCATCCATTGTCCAAATCTCATAATCGAGATGCACAGTAATGGATAAGATATCCGGATAAACTTAATTATGGTTACCAGTGAAAAGGTCTCCTCATAGTCTATCCCCTCTTTCTTAGTGAACCCTTCTTAAAGGGTTTTTCCATCCTGTCTACCCCCTCTCCTTTTCTTGTATATCCACTTACATTCGATGGGTTTATCTAATCTAGCAAGTGTATAAGTTCCCACACTTGATTCGAATACATCGAATCCATCTCAGTGTTCGTAGACTTTATCCAAATCTTGACATACTTGTCTTTGAGTGCCTCATCATAGTTATTAAGATCTATTTCGTGTTCCCTTGGGACTTTACCTAAGTTCTCTCCCAAATACACTAGCCTATTAGGCTGACGTCTAATCTTCCTACTACGGCGTGGCTCCACTTACGGTCTAGTATAATTGACACGAGAATCATGAGCATCGATAATACTATTAATATGGCTAGGCAGTGTACTGTCGATATCAAGTTGTATTTCATCCTCTACGGATGGTCCCAAAGCATTTTCTTGCCCTTGTCCTCTTAGCTCTTACAAGATAATCTTATTCTTGGGCTTATGGTAAATGATATAACCTTACTCTAAGAACCTAGCATTTGTCCTAACAAATACTTTCATGTCCTTAGGATCATAGAATTGATCACTCTAGGTTCCTTTGGGTTATCCCTCAAAGAGACATACATCCGTCCTTAATTCCAACTTCCTTTGGCTCCTTCTGCAGCATGTGTGATAGGCAGCCTTATATCCTAACGTGAGATAAACTTAGATTTCTCCATTTCTAGAGTTAGATGGTATTGGACTAGACAGATTTAGACCTAATTAACTTCAATAAATATGTGGTTATCTCTTATGCATAACCCCAAAAGGAATTCGTCATATCCAAATAGCTCATCATGGATCTAATTGTATCCGAAAGAGTTGTGTTCCTTCTTTCCACTACACCATTTTGTTGTGGAGTGCCCGGTACATAGAATTGGGTTGTAATACCCAACTTCGATAAGTTTTGACTAAACTCTCCCAAGAGGTATTCCCCTCCGTAATCAAATCTTAGATTAGGGCGTAGTTTACTGTGGAAACACTCCACCTCGGCCTTATACTCTTTAAGCTTATCAAAGGCTTCAAACTTGTGGTGCATAAGGTAAAGATAGTTAAACCACGAGTAGTCATTGATGAAAGTGATGTACTCATAACCACCCCTTGACTGGATAGTCATAGTCCCACACAAATTATTATGAACCAGCTCTAACACATCTTTGGCTCTATAACCCTTGGCCATAAACGGCCTTTTGGTCATCTTTCCCTCTAAGAAGGATTCACAGAGTAGAAGTTCCTCCACTTCCAATGAACTCAATTGTCCATTTGAAACCAATCTTTGTATCATTTTTATACTCATATAAACTAACCATAAGTGCCAAAGATATGTTGGTTCAACTTAGAAGGTTTCTTTCTCTTTAGGTTATTCCCATTTTATTTATTCAATTCAATATTAAGCAGTAGGAGTGAGACAAATCTTATAATATAAAGATCATTTTCCAATGTTCCAGAACAGATAAAATATTTGCCATTTTTTATAAAAACTCTATTATAAAAATAAACCAGGATCCGTTCATCACAAGCTTAGAAATCGAAATTAAACTTCTTCCAATACTAGGAACATAAAAGAAATCTACTAATACTAACTTATTATTTTCACCAAAATTTAAAATTAAATTTCCTTCTTCTACTACTTTTGCCTTGTGATGATCTCCCGTGAATAGAAACATATCTCCATCATTAAGATCCCTGGTTACCTGGAACCCCTGCAAAGAATTATAAACATGATTAGTGGCATCGGAATCTACACATCAGGTATCGATAGATTACACCAATAAACATGTCTCAATGATTAAGGAGAAATTATTGTTTCCATTTTTCTTAGATAATAATGCAGGGCATTGCTTATTCTCGTGCCCTTCATGTTTTCAGATGTAACAGCTTCCCTTCGGCTTCTTACATGCTCCTTGGGGCTTAAAGTTCAGCTTGGCAACTTTAGGTTGTGCTTGAGGCTTGCCCTTCTTTATCTTCTTATCTTTGGGGACAAGAGTAGAGGGGCCTCTCTCAGCAATCTGAATCACACTCTTATGCATATTAATATTCTCCACAGCCTGGAGTTCTTTAGGCAGTTGCACCAGTGAGTAATGAAATTTGCTCATAGAATAATTTAGGTAAAACAGTTTAAATGACTCCATAAGTGATTAGAGCTTTTCCCATCGATTTCAGATCCAAGCATATCAAGTTCTCCTAAGATGGACATCATCTTTAGAACATGCTCTCCTACGGGAATACCTTTTAGCATCTTTGTGTTGACCAACCTTGCCATAGAGTCCAATCGTGAGGCACGATCATGATCCTCAAATATATTCTTGAGGTTCAGAATCATCGCATAATCAGTGGACATGCGTTGATCCTGGTTTTTCAGAACATTAGTCATAGAGGCCAATATGTAGCAGTAAGCCATTTTATCAGTCTTTTTCCACCTCTGTAAGGCTTAGTCATCTCTATTAGGTGCAGGTCTCCATCATGACAAACTTAAAGTCCTCGACATTAAGGACAATATATAGGTTTCTTTTTAAGTCAATATAGTTCATCCCACTTAATTTGTTGTCCTTTAAGATTGAATCAAGTGGGTTGAATGATGATCCCATTTTGAAATCTGAGAATCATAAATTTAGAAAATCAAATTAATTTCAAAATTTACATGTGAGAATTTAAGTTCGTTTTAATTCTAAAGTGTCTCCCTCACCATCATTTTAAAGTAAAAATCCCATTAGACATCCTAGTTCCCTTATGGAGTGAGATTTCTCGTGGGGAGCTTAAATCACCCTACATTGAACTAGACAGACTTTCGTCTTTCACTTATGTACCTGGGCAATTCAGGATCCTCTGTCCAATATAATAAAATAGTCGCGTATTTTGGTCCCATAATGAATGGTAGTGACTCTGTTAGGGAGAATAACATTAATTATGTCCAAGTGTATGTCCATTTCTCAAAATAGAACCCGCTTGTAATGAACTTACCCCTGGGGGGAATCGAACTCAATCACATTTTAATTCTTGGAACTATCACTTAAGAGTTTTAATGAATCCCTGATGCTTTGATTAATTTCATATGTGGGGGGAGGTGGCAGTCTAACTAACGTGAGGAATTAATCACATCTTGATTCATGACAACACTGATGGAGATCGTGGGGTTTATTTTGAAACCTCTCTCCCACTTAGTATTTTAAAACTTGAGGTTTTAAAAAAAATAATTATGCAATTCCAAAAGACCGAATTTAAATCCTTGGTAATTTTCAAATTTACTTGTGTGAAAAATATATTAATCTCGCATTTTTAATTTTCTTAAAATAAAAATAATAATTTAAATTTTCCAAAATAAAATTCGAAGATCTCAATTTAATTCATACCTTGAAATTTAATTACCTCGATTGAATTCAATTTAGAAAAGAATAAATAAAACACAAATTTTCGAAGAAAAATCGTGATCTAGGCTAGTCTCAAAATTAAAATCCATGTGTATCCATAAAAATGGGTGTTTCTAATTATCTAATTAATTAGCATACAAATTATGAAAAATAATAAAATAATGAGACATTGCAAATAAATTAATAAATAATTATACAAAAAATAAAAGAACAAAATTTTTCCTTTCCTTCATGGCCTAAACTTCTTCTTTAAGTAAAACTCTCCAAGCCCAATAATCCTTGTTGTATAAGTCTTCCCTTTGACTTAGACTCCAACTTGAATTATACTTCATCACAAACAAAAGTTCTTGAAGATCTTTCCATATGGAAATTGATCCATCCTGATCTAGAAGGAATATGAGGAAGAACCATAAAGAAAAGGCACTAAAAACACCATAAACCAACCATCCAAGACTGCTTGCGCCTGATCGAATCAATCCATTCCAAATTCGGATCGATCCGAATCATATGTGTGTTGACACCTTCTTCTTCACGGGTTTCTCATGCAAAACGACCATAACTCTTATGAAACTCCATGAAACTTTGTCCATCACCCAAACCCTCATAAATACATTACACCAAGTGTAAAGAAACATTGCATCCCCTTATAATCGCCTCCAAATACATCGATAATGAAATAATTATAAAAACCTAATTATTACAACCATAAGCGAAAAATAACTACAGTAGAATCCATTCACACAAAAAAAAACATGCATGTCCATGATGGAAGGAATATAAACAAAGAATCTCTTTAAAACTATGTTAGTACGGAAGCATTCACAAAGATACACAATCCTACAACATGCAAAACTAGGGTTTTCTTGTTTGGACAACATGGACCTTTCTAATGGACGATTAATCTAAACCAAAGGGAGATCTAATACCAATTATTGGGGTTCGATATAAGCGAAATAAAAATTTCAAGCCCTTGAATCTTTTATTAATCAAACAATAGAAAGAGAAAAACCAAAACTAGATTTGAAGATCAAACCTAGGGTTTAGAACATAATACCTTTGCGGATCTGATGCAATCCAATGGGAGAAAAGTATTTGTTGATGATGAATATTTGCTTTCTTTATGATCTCCAAAATCTTGCTTGAACTTTCTGAAAAGCTTGGATCTTCTAGTGTATGATCCTCCCAAAATCTAGGTAGGTGAGTGGGTACCTTTTGAGATGAAAACCCTTGTTATTGATTGAGATATGGTGGTCTCTCTCTAGGACTCTTCACCAAAAATGTGAATAGTATTTTCTCTCACCCTTCTCAAATCATGATTATGAATAATAATGATGAAAACCCCTTTCCACACCTTTATATACACATAAAAGAGATGGGCTTGGGCCAAACTAGGTTTCTTGAAAGTTTAAGCCTAACTAATTGGGTATATGGACTACACTAGCGACCCAAGATATATAATTAAATTGGCTTCCAAATAAATACTCTAAAATTCCAAATTAAAATTACTGTAATTTATTTCCTTACTTTATTTAATCATAATTAATTCCACTAAATAATTATGACTACGCTCTAATTTGATTATCTCTTAAATCGATCGGATATAATGAGGTCTTATTTGCAAAGTTGATAATGGTAACATAATAAGATTCCCCCGCGTTAAGCTTCTGATAACCGCTTGGTCAAATCAATATGTCGCTAATTGACTTTAACCACATCTAATTAATTCCTTGATTCTCGGACTTAACTTATTTTTCTACCCCACCGGATTATAAATAATTTATTGATCAGGTTTACTGGTGGAAACAAAACTTATAAGTCGGGGTATCGCAAGCCAAGATATTCTAGAACACGGATTCCTCTGAATCAAGATCTATGACCTACTTACATAATTGTCACCCAAGATGCGAGGATCATTTGATTCAATCTAAAATTGAATCGCACACATAGAAATCAAAGCAACAATCACTTAAGCATCCCAATCCTTATAATTCTCGGGATTAATAATTTATGCACCTTTTACAAATGGTGTGAGATTGCCTTAGTCTAATCAAGACAGCCCTTGAACTCAAATCTCACAGATTGTCCTGTTCAATACATTCCTGAGATAGTACCGATCACAATCCTTAGTTGAATTATCGCACAATTTCTCGAACCATTATACAGGTCCTCGCAGTTTGAAATAAACTACAAGGATTGCATCGCAACTGTTCCGATAGGATGACAACTTCTTATCTAGGTTGTGAACTTTTCAATAGTGCTAGAATCGAAATTCCAATCTCTTTGTGATCAACCCGAAGACGACTCACTAGATTTGTACTAAGCTCTATTGACCTACATATATATGAAACAATATATTAAACAAATATAAAGCATTCTCACAAACTTGATTCTCATTTCAAAATGAATAAAACAATCCTTTATTAATCAATAATAATATATTTTACACGTGGTTTTAAGAATAAAACTCCAACAATCTCGTCTTAAAACTATGAGGCTATTCACTTGACTCCCATTCTTTCTACATGGCTGTAAAAATCCCTAGTTGGTAATATCTTTGTAAAAGGACTCTTCAGGTTGTACTAAAATGAAATCTTTCTCACAATAATGTCGCCCCTCTACACAATCTCCTGAATCAAATGATACTAGAACTCAATGTGCTTCGACCTCTTATGAGTCCTTGGTTCTTTCAGGTTTGCAACTGCACCACTAATATCACAATAAAGTGTAACAACCGATTGCACTGAAGGAACCACACCTAAGTCACTTAGGAAGTTTCGGAGCCAAACAGCCTCTTGTGCTGCCTCTGTAGCGGTAACATACTCGGCTTCCATGGTCCAATCAGCAATACATGATTACTTGATACTCCTCCAACTTATAACTCCACTTCCTAAGTAAACACATATCCCGAGGTTGCTTTCCCTTCATCCATTTTCGACTGAAAATCTAAATTTGTGTACCCAACAGGTATCGGACTCTTTGAAATGGGCAAACGCTCCTAGCTCTTAACTATGAAGCTATGGGACCAATATTTGGAATCTGGTAGGTTGAAAAAGAGGTCCCTCTAAGCCTTTCTTGCCTTCCGGTAATATACCTTCACATAGGTCAATACCCACATGTAGCAATAACATATTTTTGAGATCCTTGAACGGGTTCCATAAATCTCGTTTAGGCGGTTGACGCATTAACAATTGCCCAAGTATTGGGAGAACACTGTGCATGGATAACATTAAAATATTCATAAAACTCTAAGAAGAGGAGGTTTGGGGGAAAATTATGCCTAGCCTCAGCTACGAATTGAGAAACGATTCAATGGCCTCCGTCAACATTATAGAAATCCTTAGGACGATTCCATTTCAACGATCACCCACCTGGGGATGTAACGTTGTTTGAAGGACTCAATGGTGTTTTCCTTGATAGCATACACCATTTTTACAGTCTAACTAAGTTTAAAGACGAAGAAGAAGATTCACGAAAAAATATGCAAAAACTTTTATAGACAAACTTTTAAGCACGAGTGAAGAAAATGACTTACAAGCAATGAGAAAGAGAATACAAGCTCTGAGCTCTTGAAGGCATGGGAATTTTTTTAATAATGAAGTCTAACCAAAGGCAGGAGAATGGTTTATTGGTCTAGAAGAAGTTCAAATGCATAAACCCATCATTAGACACACACACACCCACATAACAGTAACCATCCTTTCAATTCAGACTGTCCAAATGACCAGCGTACCCCTCTGATGAGTGGGGTAAAAAACTTGTGTGCCCCCACAACTTAACGGGTAAAACCACTCTTCACTACGAAGAAAAACTACCTCTGTGCCCTCCGACCATAGCATCATTGGACGATCAAGCCCCTCCACGACCACAACATGGATTCTTTCAAAAAAGCATAACAAACCTCCCCAACCTCAATCAACTATAGAGCTTTGGGGGAAATTGTAAGGGAAATATTACGCCATATGCGAGAAGATAGCACGTGCCCTATTGACATGGTCAATCACTCGTATCCGTAAATATAAAGATTGTTGAAGATAACCGACCTGCTAGAATCAAGGGTGAAGATATGGTCTATCCAGTTAGGTATAATTATCACAGTGATTGAGGTCCCAAGGACTCAATCCCCTCATGTTATATATGTAAAACTAGCCCATATGGAAAAGAGGAATGTAATCACGAGTATTGAAAATTTTACAATAGCAAAGAAAAACCTCTTGTGAACGTAGGTTTGTTGAACCACGTACATCTTGTTCTTGTGTGTGTGTACTTGATTTCTTTGTTTGTTCGGTTGTTCTATGCTGAATCTTGACATGTAGGATTTTACCACCTACAGCTACCATTACCACTAAGTTGTACTCACCCGATGAATCGATGACATTGATTATTTTACAAGTGATATGTGCCAACAATGATCCTTAATTTGTTCCCAACAGAGGAACCCACCAACAAGTGAGCATCCATCATTACTAAAAAGATACCCCAATGAACATTAATGCCATGAAGTTGTTGATAAAAGCCTCTTTGCTCGTGTAGGAACCTTCTTCAAGCTTTTCGTCTGAGTCCTTATAAGCATCCAGGGACACATATAATAAGCTTTACCCATTGAGATCTTCTCAATGTCTCCCTCAAAATGAGGAAGGTCCAATTTCTCTAATTTCACCCCTCTTAACGCTGATAGGGAACACATTTTTCTTTAATTCCTTTCTCTTCCTATAACTCCTCATAACAAGAGTGTCAACCGTTGATTTATTGCCTTCTCAATTTAATCTTGAGAGAGGATCAACCTTCTCTACTCGCCCTTCGACGAAAGGCTTCAAAGGGGCTTGTCGAACTTGATCCTTACCCCCTCTCCAATATTAGTTTCTCTTTCTTGATCGATAGCTACGTGATGTCAAGTCCTTTTGATTAAAAACATCAATAAGGGGATGGACAAACTCCCCCGTTGTTGGTGGGTGTGGATGTCAAAAGCATATGGATGAAAAGAAAATTTTAGTTTCATCATTGAACGACAATGAGAAAGACTAACTTGATTGAACACGATTCCAATGAGGAATCCTCATCCAAGGAAAGATTATATTGCCACGACGAAGAACGCGTAGCTCGAGTGAAAAGCCTGGGAACCGCTAAAACAAAAGTCCCACCAATAAAATGGTAGGAGCAAAGTTCTTAGTGCATGGTGACCTAAAGAACGGATGGAATCGCGATGTCTAACTAAAAATACAAATTTGTCATTGCCTAGGGCCTCTGATAAGTGAGTAACAAGAGGGAATATAAAAACAAGTGGACGGGATGTATGCTTATAGGTGAGGGAAACGAAAGAAAAGGGGAGGACAAGTACGTGACGAGATGAAACTTTGAATTATGTTGAGGGTCGTTCAAAATCATTTCATTTCCTCAACCTTTACGTCCTTCTTTACCAAGACCTCAATGTCCTTACAGACTTATTACTTCCATTGGGTATACAAGGACTTATGAGTTGCCTTATCATTGAATCCAACATAGAGTGAGGGACTCGTATACTTCCATTTGAATTCCTTGACGATCTTATCCTCGTCGGGTTTGGTCGAGGTAGGCGTAGTGTTGAAGCCAACGCTCTCAAGAGCATGTAGATTAAATACATTCTCCAAAGTAAACAAACTCACCCCAGCCAGCGCTGAAGGTGTGAGTGTACACACTCTAGTGGAAAACAAGATCAACATTTAATTCTTGCAAATTTTCAAGGAAGGCGGGTTGGTAATTAAGCAAACATATGGCGTCCAAAAGGTGGAGATAGGCTTTGTGTGAAGAACATAATCGGTAGGAGTTCCCATTGAGTGGGGTGACCACTCGCAACCTCCAAATTAAAAAATGAATAAGAGAAATCACTCATGTCAACAGGAATGCGAACTACGCTTATCGAGAACATCAAAATACCATCGACGACATCAAAGAGCTTTGTATGAAGACATAGGGTCGTGACGAAGGTTGTTGACGTTACCACCATATGTGGTGGCCAGTAGCTTCATTATGATGTCTTCCTTAAGAAAATGATGCGATAAACTTCTCAATGGGAAAAGGTTGCTCACTTTATAGGGCTCCGAAGGAGCCGACTATATCAGGCATTTTGCGTCATTCTTCGAGAGAAGGTAGAAGTAAATGGCAAGAAAAAAAGGAACCTCATCGGGAACGCAACAAAAAAAATGAACCACCAATTGGGATCATGACAAAGTTGAACGGTTAATGTATCTTCACCCATGTTCCGCATTGATAAAAAGGTCATGCGCGCGTGCGCGGGGGTGGGGGGGAAGGGTGGGGAAGGAAATGTAGTGAGTGATTCACTCGCCATTCATTAAAGAAACCAAAGTGCATGTTACTCACTCATAGGTACGAATAGATTTAGTGGGGCAAGTCTTGCTTAGCTTGAACAAAGACAATGCTCAAGGAAGCTAATGTTCCACCAGGTAACTCATCTCAAATCCTAAAGGTTTGGATTGGAGGCTAAAAAGTTAAGCAAGTTTGATTATCTAACAACATTTAATACTTGGGGGGAACAACATTATTACTGGAGTGAAACATCATCCATGTAAATACACAAGGAACCACAATTGGCTCAAGCGCCTTGACCCATTGTTCATTTGACACTGATGTAACAAGTCATACCTATCACGGGGTACATTTGGGTCAAGCACCTTGACCCATTGTTAGTTTGAGTCATACCTATCACATGAAACATATCACAACACTAGCTTGCCTCGACCGGGATTAAGTTTGGAAGTCAATTCCCATTCATAGGTTTTCAATTAGCCTCCTAACGAGCAATATGTCCTTAACCCATTGTTAGTTTGACACTAATGTCACAAGTCATACCGATCACGTGAAACATATCACAACACCAGTTTGCCCCAGCCCTGGCTTAAGTTTGGAAGTTAACCCCCATTAGGTTTTCAATTAGCCACCTAATGAGCAATATGTCATTAACCCATTGTTAGCTTCACACTGATGTGGCAAGTCATACATATCATTACACTAGCTTGGCCCAACCCTGGCTTAAGTTGGGAAGTTAACCACCATCAATAGGTTTTCAATTAACCACCTAACGAGCAATATGCCCTACTCAACCATCTATGTCAAGCAAGTCAGGTACTCACTAATATAACATTAGGTCAAATTTAATGTTGTGCAAAAGCATTCAATGCTCACTACTAAAAACCTACCATTTTTTAATTATTAAAAAAATGTTGGAGAATTCTATAAAAAACATAATTGCAAAATTCAATTGTTTACTATTTAGAAAAAAATGATATGTAAAAATGATTGATATGTGCATTTTTTATCGTTAAAACTTACGATAATCTTCTCACACTTTTGGATTGATTTTTTTATATAACTTTTTGTATATGATCTTCTAGCTACAGAGATCATCTCCAAAAAAATCATCAAAAACTCTAATTTACTATTATTAAAAAAAATGGTCGGCATAACATTAGGGATGCACCATCTTAAGTTCATTAGTCCTTAATTTAGTAGCACCACCTGATTAACGTTCCCTTCACAAAATATATTTAGTTGGGTCTATACGAGTAAAACTACACAGACCCACAAAAAAACCAAATTTGTGTACTAACAGGACAAAAATGGGTACAAGCTTTTAATGCATTCATGGGACCCGTTTTCTATGCCTTGGCAAGCCCCACAACAAGGTATAAACTCTCAAGGCAATGGGTATGGTTTTGGGGTTTTTTTGTAGGTCTGTCAAGTTTTATTCGGTCTATATATCTCACTCGAGGTGCTCGTTTTCTCACCCTCTTACTAGAGTCCAAGGTACGTATACGAAATAACACAAAAATATGCACAAACATTTGAACACATACAAAACTAACAAATAAAAATTGTGGGAGGCATTCAATTTTGGATATTGTTATTGATTAGGGCTTCAGTCATGGGGATTCAGTTCAATTGAGAGGAAGAAGGGTGTACATCACTCATCCATGGACATCTAGATCTATGCATTCTTAGATGATGCCAGAGAGATTTACAGTCTTGGCTCTAAGTGGAACTTCGGCTAGAAGAACTTCAAAAGTTACAATTTGTAAAAGTTCCCCTCCTCCGGTGTGAAATCAAAATCAAAAAATTCCCTCAACCACCAAGGTTCAATGATGATTAGACAACATGCTATATTTGTATGCCATTTCTTATTAGCCCAATGACAAAAATATCTAGCAACAAAATCAACCAAATCTTAAGAGCAGGGTAAACAACTTTGGCAAAATGCATGCTCATACATGTGTATTATAAGTTGAAACGAAATAAATGAACCACAAATTCCTATTTATTTACAGGCAACTGCAGCAGATAATAGCTCCACAAACCCTTCCTTTAAAAGTTATCTCTGAACATGCAAGGAACAAACACCTGAACATGACTCCAACGTTCAACTGAAGTTTGAGAACCATAACATAATAATATTCAATTACTTGTAAGAAAAACTAAAGAAAAAAGAGAAGAAAAAAAATGAAATAATCCGCAAATCTGCAAACTGAATTGATAATTTGCAGGCTATCTAAAACCTACATACCTCCCTGTTCCTGACTTCGTGCTTCTACCAGAAAACCTCCATGAATATAAAGAAACTCACCTTAACGATGATGCTGGTTTACGGGTGGCACCAAAAAGAAGCCTTTATTGAGCGAAAGGATGCTATTTCCAACACCATACATAGCCCAGTTAAGAACCACTATTAAGAGTGTTCTCATATAATATACACAGATCGGTTAGTTTTATGACTCATGACAAATCAAAAGATCCCTGTCCTTCACTGATTGCATAGAGTAGTTTCTTGTACATGATTTCCTATTCAAGAGGGAAAAAATAAATCTGAAGAGGGTAACCAAAAATGAAAGATAATAAATTATGCATTACGAATAGATGAGAAGCTTTACGGGGATTAAATTGTACCTTGGTAGAGTAAGGAGGAAGCTTGAGGTAATTTGCACAAGTCATCACACTTGGCAAATCATCATCGGCAGACTCTGACAACCCAGACGCATTGGATGCCGTGTTGCTTGCGGTTGAAGAATGCTGCATCCAGACATGAAATGATATGATTAACTCATGGCTTGAAAAATCTAGGGAGAGTTGCTCAAGAGTTCAAGATGACATTGTACCTTTCTCACAATAGTCAACTTCGGATTCAACACAGCCAAACCACCAGGAGGAAGACGTGGTGCACCAGTGACAAATTGACAGAAAGCCCGTTGCTGATCTGGGGTGAATTCCCCCATAATCTCAAGTAACTAAACAAATAAAAATATATGAAACCAATGATTAGATCCAAAATCTAAACTGGGGTGAGATAGATGGGAAGAGAACAGAGGAGTTAATGTAATGAAGTGTTTTGAGTGGAGATAATTATACATTAACAATTGCAGGGCTCTTGGCGGTATACCCATGATCAAATTTGATGTTATCCACAAGTGTGTCAGCCTGCATTTGTAAAAAAATTGTTAGTTAGACATGCTAATGCAGGAAGAACAAGTTTTTTTGTGACAAGTTACAATTAAATCGCATAAAAATAGCACATTACCTCCCACAACTCTCTACGACCACAGAGCAAATAGTCCAAATCATTTGGTGAAAATATTTGTAAAGAAGAGATGTCAAATACCTGATAAAAAAAAATCAAGTCAGCAACCACAAATACACAAATGAATATATCCACGAATCGGGGCTTCAATCTTTCAAAGCAATAGTTGCAGTTATGTAATACGATAGACGTAGATACTATTCATAAAAGCGCAAAGGATTAAAATAAGGGGAGAACAATGTGTTAGGAGAAAGAAAGAAACCCCATTCATAGCTTTCAGAACTCATACAGAATTACAAATGCAACCACAAACCTAGTGAAGTATTTAGCTTACGCATTTAAGGAATCAAATATTTATCAAGGATGCAAGACAATGATAATATGCTCAAGCGGTTGCCCATACAAAATAAGAGAGAGGGGGGGGGGGGGGGGGGGGGACTTCAACTGCTCTGGATAAACACCAGATACCCATAGGAACCAGAAGTTGCTAACCTGATTAAACCCGGCCCGAAATGCTTCCGTTTGCCGCAAAACACCAGTCCTGACAGTAGCATCAACTACCAGGGAAATGTACTCCTCCAAATTATTTATATCCACCTGTGAATTTCAACAACGAGAATTTTTTCACTAGAAACATCGCCACAAACACGATATTGAGAATGATTTTGCAATAGATAGATAGATAGATACATCCAAGGCGAGTGTGGCGTACATTCTCATCGCCTGGTTTCAGAATATAATCGGGATAGCCAGGAAGTGTGAAATCTAAGCACAGATCTTCAATTGGAATCTCACGAAAACGCAAATCAACAATTTCATCACGACTACGACTACCCATTGTTTCTAAGTACTGTTTTCGGTAAACAAGTGCTTGCAATTCTTGCAAAGTCTTTCCAAATTCAGCATCAAAAGAAAGAATATCATGCAAATCAAGCTCCTGCAATCCATTAAACAGAAATAAACTTATCCACCAAAATAAACTATTAGAACAGGTTGACATCTTAGGATGCAGTATCTTAAATTTAAAAAAAAAAATTAGCTTACTTGACCAAGCACAAGCTTATAAAATGCAGTCGACAACGGCAGGTCCAAAAGCCGCCCATCTTGAAGAGCTTTGGCCATTACACGCCCAAGTAGCCGGAAATATTCGATGACTTTAGATAACTGTGTACCATCAGAAGTATCAGCATTTAAAGACCAAGGACGGGGGAACAACCCAAGGGGTGCTTGAATAAATCCTATAGAAGCCAACCCGGAGATAGTATTAGTCTTCCCATTTTTCTGTTCATCTACATCAACATCCATTGAAGGTTTATCTAATGAAGAATTTGACCTCCACATGCCCAGTCCAACTTTTTGTAGGTCATGACTTAAAAGAGTGTAGAACTCCAAGGTGGGCCCCAATCCCGTGCCAACTTCACCAAAATATTCGACTTCAAGGACAGCCTTTTGACTAGAATACATCTCCATGACCTTTGCAGCAGAATCCAGAATGCGATTCCGGGAGACACGGACTTTCTGGCGCTGTAATCTACCTACTCTCACCTCTCTCTCATTTGTTGATCCATGGCCATCTGCACCCTGCTGCTGCTGAAGCCGATATAATGCCCGAGATAAACCAAAAGCAGTAGAATAGAAATACTGGCGCCGAGTCTCAAAAGGGAACAAGAATGGGCACGCTTTTGTCAACTGGTAACACCATGATGGAAGGCTCCCGCTGCAAAGAGCAAGTGCGTCCTGGATCTGTCGAGACAGTTTTGGAGTTAGCTTACTATTGATGAATTCATCATGAGGAACCCTGACACCAGCGGCACTAAGCTCATCTAGACTCGAAATCTTCCCTTCAGAGAAACTATCAGTCACTGCCTGGACACGTAATCGTGGCGCAAGCTGATTCAACCCCTCTAATACACGCAATAGTGCTAATATCTTATATGTGGGGTTACTTTTTTCTAGGTCACAAGGAAGCTCCCCTTGCAAAATGCTATCTAAAAGTGACATTCTATGCAATGAGGACTCAATGTTTGAATTGGATGTAGACCCAGCTTTTGTAACTGATTTAGGAGGAACTGTAGAACCCACAGCCCCAACTGAAGTCCTATCATTTTGGCTGTCAGCCCTCTGATATGTGATGGTATAAATATCACCCCACAGCCTGCTTCCATCACTAGATACAAAATCACTTCCAGCATACCTTTCATCATCATCCTCGTCCAGGACAAGTTGCCGTTGAATGGCCTGATAGATAGTCAAATGCCTATTAAGTTGCTTCCCACCTGCAGAAAAGGCTAATCTGGGAGGGTCGTTGGACCCAAATAACGGTCGTCCCTGCCGATCTCTCCCTCCCCTGATACCTCTACCATTTGCAGATGCAAGTCCAGCCATTGCAGCAGCTGCAAATGACATTGCACCCCTTGACCCAAAAGAATTCCCGCTCCTAAATTCTGCAGAATCTGATCCCCTAACTGTAGTGGCTCTGCTGCTAGAACCACAAACTGGATTTGTCTGGCTATCACTTGTTGTAGGGGCTACAGGACTATCATCAGCAGAGTCGCCCAATTTTACATCGTGCACTTTGTCTGGCATGCAAATGGGAAGAGAATCATCCCTTAACACCTGAAAAAACAACAAACCCGTCAGGCGGAAAATTATCTGAACTTGCTACAGTCACTTGCAACAGTACCGGGTTGCAGATGGCAATTATTTGCTTAATCCTAATGGCATAGTAGAATGACTATTCTAATTGCATCTTCTTATACTTATTGCCCCTAACAAGAAGGGCATAAGTAAATCACTTTGGCGCTCAACACTGCTATGTGGTATGCTTTGGGGGTAGGCTTAGTTAGGATGTTATTGCACCAGGGGCTTGCTTAGAACCATATGAGGTATGGGTGTAGTGCATCCAAACACAGATCTACTCAGTTTTTCATTTATTTAATTAGGTTTTTGTGTTAGGCCCTTAGTATAGGAATACCTAGGCTATTTCAGTTATACTTGAGATGGAGCAAAAATCAAAAAAAAAGTGTAATATGTATGTCCCATATTTCGTTTCATTATTCTCCGATTCACCTGGCAAGCTAAAGTAAATCAAACTGTATGCGAGATCTTGAACTCAGGGGCAAAACAGAAACTGGTAACATTGAGTATTAAGCAGTCCTGATGACCATATCTTTCATTTGTTTATTTCTTTCCAGTCAAATTTCTGTCAGTGTTTTGCAATCCTTGAATTATTTCAAGAGAAAGTATTAGCCATGAAAAACAACATCAAATATTTATTTTGCGTTGTGTTATCCATCCATTTCATTTCATTTCTTTATTCTAAATTCCGCAAAATCATAATTTAGGGAGATCTTGCGCATAAGATGGAAACAACGCTTTTCAACCTAGAACAATGCTTGGTTAGTCATTTGATAGACCTGCTGCCGGCATCAGATGAAAAATTGTCAACCAATAACTACTAAGTTCATGGAACAAGATCCTGATTGAGAAGCACTTCCATACGTAGCTGAATTAGGAATTGCGTCAGAGAAATAGTTGAATCTATGATTTGTAGAGAGGAGTAAACTTATAATTGAACATGATCAGTATACACTAGATAAAAGAAGGATTGCAACATAAAGAATCAAAGTTTCAAACAACATACGTCATCGTTGTCATCATCTTCATCATCAGAGATATCGTCGTCTTCAATTAGCAACGCATCATCAATCTCAACGGGAGATATGTCCAACTCCTCATCCTACATAGCATGAACAAATAAATTTTATAACTCATGGCCGAGAATAGGAGCAAAATTTCCTTTAAGAAGTAAACTAGTAAGGAAACAACATGGGGATTACTCATGTGACATGAATATTCAAAATGGAGGAGATAAATATCATCCCCAAGGACCTCATGGAAGCACGATTATGCTTTGCTTCTATTACTTTATTGAATAGGTCAATTGTACTAGCATAAGAATAGTTAAGTCATCGAATTCATAGTAGGGAATAAAGGAAGCTTTGAAATGTAAGAAACGCTTGGAATGAAACACTTTCTATAGCTTCTCCATGAATTCCCCCATACATATTAATAACATTAATAATAATATTGAAGTAAACAAAGCTGTAAGTTTAACATTTGGGTCAGTTCTATATAGCACACCTTTACGCTGACCTAGTTAAGCTCTGTCACCAAACTAGTGTGCTCAACTCCTTAATACATACAATGATCCAACTCAACATCACTAGTTTTATTCAATGTTTAAAAAGGCGCCTCGAGGCGAAGCGGAGGAAAAAAGCCTTGAGGCATAAGCATCGGCTACCACCTTTTCTGCTTTAGGCGTTGTGCCTTGAGGTTGTGAGGTGTACGCCTCTGTTTTGGGGGTTTAAAAAAAAAACAAATAAAAAATTACGCAAGGTAAAACCGAGGGCATATCAGCTAATTTAATCGTAAGCCCCAAGTCAAAAAAAGTTTACAGACGGCCATCGTTTCTTCTTTACGGCCTTGATTTGATCATATTCCGGACTTCGTTTGTTCATTCCGGACTTGATTTGTTTCATTCCGACCCTCGTTTCTCAGTTTCCAGCGCTCGTCTGCCCTTAATAGAACTCTGGACATCACTTGCTGCTTATTTTAACTTTCGTTACTAATTTGTCTGAGACAACTGCTTAAAACTATATTTTTATTATAAATTTAGTTTTATAAAACAGTTATTGGTTTTTTTCAATGTTTTTTCACTACACTTGAGTTTTAATCAGTGTTTGTTTAAAAATTTTGCTTTTTTAACTTAAAAGTTAACTAAATTGTTGAAATAACTGTATAAACTATATTTTTATTATAAATATAGTTTTAAATAATTGTAATTTGTTTTTCTAACTGATTTTTCACTATATTTAAGTTTTAATAACTGTTTGTGTAAAAAATTTGTTTAACTTAAAAAGGTTACTACTTTATTGAAATAACTTAAAAGGGTTATTAATTTGTTGAAATAACTTGAAAATGTTTCTGTTTTTTTTATTTTTCTCAATAAAGTTGCTATTTTTTGTATAAAAATTATGTTTTGTCCACTGTTTTTTTGTAATAACTTTGTTTTATATTATTTTTTTGTAGTTGAATTATGTCTAGAAAGGATCCCGCCTGAAAATATGGTACGGAGGTTGATAACGGGAAAGGACATGTCTATATCCAATGTAAGTTTTGCAATAAGGTTATAAAAGGGGCTGTCAAACGAATGAAAGATCATCTTGCGGGAACGAAAAAAAATGTTCGAGAATGTGACATTCCTCCGGATGTGAGACAGGAAATGGCGGATTTCTTGAAAAATAAAAACTTTGAAAAAGATGTGTCCCGAAGAAAATCAGAGGAACATATTGGGAGTGGTGGGTATTTCGCACGTTCAAAAGATTCAAGCATGGGTAGTACGGCTAGAGGGATTAGGGGACCCATGGATAGGTTTTTCGTTGATCCTGATGATGAGGATTGTGATGACGAGCCTAAGCCTAAAACTGAAAAGGAGGCTAGAATTGAAGCACGCCTTGATATTGGTGGGTTTTTCTTTGAAAATGGGCTTCCATTTAATGTGGCAAATAGTCCATCCCTTATTAGTATGGTGAGGGCAATTGGAAAGAATGGCCGCAGGTTGAAACCTCCTACTACATACGAGCTTAGCACGTGGATATTAGATGAGGAAAGGCGTGCCAAAAAAATAGTTGATGACTTGGAAGAAAACGTGGATGCAAACAGGAGTGTCCATATTATCTGATGGTTGGAAAGATATTCAAGGTCGCCAATTGATAAATTTTCTCGTTAATAATCCACATGGCACGGTTTTCTTGCGATCGATGCGTCCGATGCTATAAAGGACGCAAACATGTTGATTAAGCTTCTTGATAGTGTTGTTGAGGAGGAGGAGGTGGTCATTCATATTGTAACCAGCAATGCCTCGAATTATAAGGCGGCGGGAAAGTTGTTGATGGAGAAGAGGAAAAGTTTGTGGTGGACACCATGTGTCGCCCATTGCATTTACCTAATGTTGAAGAAAGTTGGGGAATTACAGCAGCACAAAAACGCTTTGATAAAGTCAAAGAAGGTATTAATTCATTTTTTATTTTTATTTTTTATTTTTTACTTTTTAATTCATTTCACACATTAACAATGTAATATATAATTGTAGGCGAGTAACTTCATATATAACCACGGGTGGGTTTTGCAACTGATGAGAGATCATACGAACTAGGATCTTATTCGCCCGGCTGCAACGAGATTTGCTACCGTTTATTTGACGCTTCAGAGTATGTATAGCCTTAAGGAACCATTGGAGTGTGTGTTCCTGAATGGGCTAGAGTAAGCTGGGCAAAGAAGGATGAAGGGAAACAAATAAAAAAAAATCATTTTGCAGGATAGAAATTTTTGGGGTAGTATGTCGTATGCAATTAGAAGCACAAAACCTCTTGTGGGGGTTTTGAGGATGACTAATTCAGGGATGGATTTCATTTATGGTGCCATGGGCAAAGCAAAGGAGGCCATAGCGGAAAACTTGGGAGGAGATGAGGGGTCTATAAGGAGATATGGAGCATCATTGATACGAAATGGGAGTTCCAGTTACAGCGCCATTTGCATGCGGCGACATATTTCCTAAATCCACATTTTCAATATAAAAAGAACTTCTCTAACCATCCTCAAATTAAATTGGGTTTATTGACTTGCATGGAAAAGCTTATATTCTAAATGAGCAAGATAAACTGAAAGCGGTTTTACAGATTGATAATTCCAGGAATAGGAAGGGTTTTTTTTCTTTCGCATCAACAAAAACAAGTTGCAAATTGCGCAGTCTTGGTAAGTAAATCTTTTATTTAAGTACGCTTTACTTTTGATTAATACCATTAAATACACTTCCGAACTAAATTTTACTTCACTCTTATTTTAGCGAATTGGTTGATCCAATTTGGAGATGGAACTCCAAAATTGACTAGTTTTGCGGTGAGGATTTTGAGTCTTACATGCTCTTCGTCCGCATGTAAATGCAACTGCGGCACATTTAATAAGGTATTCGTTTGTTGCAAAGTAAATGTTACAAAAGTTTATTTAATAACTAAAAAATTATTATTTGTAAAAATTATACAGCTCCATACAAAAAAGGGAAATCGTTTGTCAACAAAGGGGTTGAATTCATTAGTGTATATATAATATATAACAAGAAGTTGCAAACGAAGTTTTTGAAAAAGAAGGTGCATGAAGAGGATGAGGATCCATTAGTTATTGATCATCTGCCGTCAGATGATGAGTGGATTACAGAGCAAGATGATGATTCCCATTCAACAGATGCCTCGGTGCTTGCGGATGCCTCGGGAGCGATCATGGTTCAAAGTCTCGGTATCGGTCCCGGTATCGATGCCTCGGTGCTTGCGGATGCCTCTGGAGCGATCATGGTTCAAAGTCTCGGTATCGGTCCCGGTATCGGCCACTCGATTTTCAACTCGGTCGCGGTATCGGTCACGGTATCGGGCGATACGCAAAGATACACTATTTAGAGAGCTCAAAAAATTCCGAAAAAAATCTAAAAAAATTTAAAAAAATACGATTAACAATGTGACCAATCAGATAAGTTCAAAACTATCCTTTAATATATTGTACAATTGATTATATTGACGTGCTGCGAACTTGCCAGATTCAATGTTCCATGATAAATCAATGTTTTTTTCACGGAGGGTACAAATATTATGTTTTTACAAAGAAAAACACATGTTACTTTCTTAGTAAGAGGATAATTTTTTTTTCACAAAGAGGATACAAGTATTATTTTTAGTAAGAGGATGCAAATGTGTTTTTTAAGTATGTTATAATTTTCTAAAAAGGATAGAAATGTTTCTTTTTTAGTATTGTTATTTTTTTACAAAGAGGATATAAATAGTGATTTTGACAAAACACTACATTTTTTTTACAATCCTTTTTTACAAAAAGGATGCGAATGTTATTTTCTTACAAAAAATGATGCAAATGTTATTTTTTTATGAAAGGAATGTAAATGTTTTTTTTTTTTTGTTGGGTTGCAAATGTTTTTTTTTAAATTGAGGATGCAAATATTTTTTTTACAAAGAGGATGCAAATATTTTTATTACTTGTGTTGCAAATGTTATTTTCACATAAAGGATGCAAATATTATTTTTACAAATGTTTAGAGGTTAAAAATATTATTTTTACAATAATTACAGTTGTATATTTGTTTGAAATAAAGGATGCAAATATCATTTTTTCAAATGTTTAGAAGATACAAATATTATTTTTACAATAATTACAGTTGTATATTTGTTTGTAAAAGAATAACATTTACGTTTTTTTATAAATAATAACATATTAAAATATAACATTGGGAACATTATTATAAAAAATAATAACAAATAACATATGGATCATTTGCATTCTTTAAAAAAAAAACTGGCACATATACAACGCATTAAATTAAATCCACACGATGACCAATTAACCCACACACACCGCACACTAAATTAAAAAAACAATTAGCATTTCGTAACCCCCCCAAAAACTACGCTTACCAACACAACACTGTAGAGAGAGAGAGAGAGATTGATTCTTAGTAACTTATACCATCTCGGTCGATATATCACTGGTATGGGTCGATACTACTGCAATATCGTCGATATGGGTCGATTCCATCGCGATATCGCCGATATGGGCCGATTCTACTGCTATATCACCGATACAACCGAGAAATTACCGATATAGGGTCGATTCACATCAATAATTGAAAACTCAACTCGTAACTCGGAATCGGATCGGTGGGCACCGATACCTAGTCAACTCGGTCGTATCGTCGCGGTATCGGCCTTGACTTTGAACCATGGGAGCGATGGATGATGTGACAGGGGTAGGAAAGATTCTCATTCCCATTCGTCATGAACGTGCTAGAGGGGGGACGGGGAAGAAAGAGGAATAATTTACAATTGAACACTTCAAGAAAGGGTTAGCAGCTTGGTATTAAATATTTTATTGTCTTTTTTTACATTAAATAATAATTTTAAAGACTTAATTAATTATATTTTATCTTATTGGTAAACAAAAGGGGATCTTGGTGGATGAAGAAGATGAATTTGTTGATGTTGACTGGGGTGATGATGATGATGAGATGACCATCAGATATGATGATTCCCTATGAAGCACCGACACTCTCCCGAATGCGACGAATCTTGTTTGACACGTGTCAGACACGCGACACGCTCCAACACGCTGGGACACGTGAGTCCCAGAGTGTCCTCTTTTTTTTAGTGGGACACGCTCCCGACACGCTAGTCCCTGTTTTTTTTTTGTTATTTCCTCTTCATTCATTGTTGTTTTTCTTTCCCTTTTCTTTGCTTTTTTTCTTTGCTGTTTCTCCCTCTATTTTATGCAACTACAGCAAAAAAAAAAAGATTAGAAACAACAAAAAAATAAATCAATAAAAGATACAGCAAAAAAAATGTGTTTAAATGTTAAATGCAACTAATGTGATGGTGACTATGTTTTATTTATGATTTTTAATGTTAAAGTGTGTTTGAATATTGTTTTTTATGGTCCATTTTCTTAATTTTATTATGTTAAATGCTCTAATAATGTATTTTATGGAAAAAAAAAATTGTTTTATTTCTTTTATATATATTTAAATATATATTATATATTATACGTATCCTAGCGTGTCGCATCCTAATTTTTAGAAAAATCATGTGTCGCGTAGACCTGGCCACGGGTCGGTTCGGGTCGTGTTCGTGTCGGGTCTTAACGAATTCGTGGGGAATTTTGCTCCACCCGAACACGACCCGTTAGCTTAACAGGTCACGAATCCAATATTCGTACACGATTCGTTTTCCTAGCGGGTTACACGGCACAAACTCGTTTAACCCGTTAAGGTAACGAATCGTTTTCGGGTCTTAATGGATTTAACCCGTTGTACCCGATATGAACCGATAGACACATACCAATAAGACCCGTTAGCTACCAATAAGACCCGTTAGCTTTGCATAATTACATATTTAGCCCTCTCAAACTAAAAATATTTTTTTTATTTTTCCCTACATATCTTAACGGGTCATAATGGTTACTAACGAGTCACACGGCCCAGTATGACATGAACAATATTCGAGTCTTAACGGGTTGTTATCGGGTGAAGCAAATTTAACCAACCCGATTTGTTATATTTAACGGGTCTATCGTGTTAACCCAATAGTGACCCGTACCCGATAAGCCTTGACCCATTAACTGTTAATTTTGGATAGTGTTATCGTGTCGTGTCACATTTTGCAAGGTCTAGTCGCGTGTCGTGTCGAAACACGTATTGCGTGTCGAGTTCGTGTTTCATAGATGATTCCGTGGACGATCCTATTAGCGATGGTGGTGATAGCGGGGATGACGATGGATTAAATCCACTTTTTAAGCCTTTGGATACAGATGATCCATTATTGTTTTAGTAGTAAACTTGACGATGCTTTTTTTTTTTTTTGTGATGAACAATAAGTTAATGATCTAATGGAGATGAACTTTAAGTTTGATTGGTTGATGGATTAAATGATTATGGACCCTTTTGCATCATTTAATGTGTTGGATTTTTTTTTTTGTGAATTTATTTTACTTTTTATATTTTTTTCTTCTTTTTTTTTTTGCGTGAGGCTACACCTCGCCTCACGGAGACTAAAAATGCCTCGCCTCGCGCCTTTTTAAACATTGGTTTTGATGTAAACTACACGTCAATGGCCAAAAGAAATACACCAAACCCTAACTTTTAGAGAGAGAAATAAGAATTTCTTATATTTCAAAATTAAACCTATCTCCAAATGAAGAGTACATGGGCATTATATGGGAAGAATTACTTGCTAGCCAATTAATTGCCTAAAAGACTAAAAAGGACAATCATCAACAAAAATATACCTAATTAGTCACAAACATGCTTGGAGACCAATTAAAAGACATAAACGGAAATAAAAGAACTAAAAATGGAAATAAAATGACAAATAAAGGAAATAACTATAGATTCCCATCACTCTCCCCGGCTTCGAAAGCTCGTCCACAAGCGTAGGAGATGGACGGCCAAAAAGCAAGACAACCATTAATGAGATCTCCACTCGAAAGAAGAGCCGTCTTCGAACACGTCCTTTGTACCGGCTTGCAAGAAATCTATGGAGACTAGGAACACAACCCAAAAATGGCCTACCAACAAAATCTTGATCCAAGATTCCCGTAAGGAACCCGTTCAATGCTATGCCGCAAAAAATTTCATCCGGACGCGTATCAAGAGATACCCCAAATGGGTCCACAAACTCACCACCAAACATATCACCTCTAATCTCCACTTCAACCCCAAAAAAGATAACATCCGATTTAACCTCATCAAGATCATCCTCCCCATGCTCAAAGATTGGAAAGAAACCTCCCAAATCAAATATTTTCGGCTCGCGAAAGTGAGTGCGAGTCACTCAACCATCCTCGACAAAAATGTCAAAAAAATCCGCAATATATAACCCAATTTCATCGTATTGATCGTTCTTGCAATTACTTGGCTTGGGAGGGCACTTTTTGTTGTTGATTTCACTCGATTGGAGGATTGAAGGAGGAAGAATGATTGGATGAAGCAACCAATCTTGAACTAGCCGTTGGCAATCTTGAATGGAGCCTCGGGAATTAATCAGGGTGGAGATGTAATTTTTTTTGTGTGGGTGGGTGGGTGGGGGGGGCTTAAAAATTGTTCGGGTGGGGGCCCACAGGTTGAAGGAGGGTTTCGGGTTCCGTCCGGGGTGGGTGAGGGATCCGTGGGTGGCGACCGGGATTGAGTAAGGGCTTGAGGGGCCGAAATGGGTAGGGTGGGTTGGGAATTGAACGGGCATGGGTTGGGAGGGCAGGGGAAGGGTCGCGAGGCAAGGGAAGGGTAAGAGTATGGCCGGGGGAGGTGGGTTTCTGGGTTGGGGTAATTGCTGCTGAAATTTCGGCAGGGGTTTTGGGTTTCAGGGGTTGCGACGGGGTGGGGAGGGTGGGATGGGATGGGGGGCCTGAGATGGGGCGGAGGGGTAGGAGGAGGGTTGCGGCATGTGTTGGGGTGAGGAGGGGAGCAGCAAGGGTTGGATGATGGTGGTGGAGCCCCTCGGCAGCTGGGTATGAGTAGTAAAGGGCAGGAAAAACTAGGGTTAGGGTTTCTACCGACTTTCTTGTTCATTCTTGAATCTCCTCTTTTAGTTGTTTGGATTTCTTGAGAGCCATTAATGTAGCGTACGATTTGTTGATACTTTACCCACCGATTCACATTAACACCAATGTTTGGAGCACCACCCGCTCTGATACCAATTTAACTAGGGGTGTGCAAAAAAACCGACCAAACCGACAAACCGACAAAACCGAGCCGAACCGAAAATTTTCGGGCCGGGTTATTTTTAGGGTCGGTTCGGTTCGGTTTAATCAGGTATAAAACCGACAGGGTCGGTTCGGTTTTCGGTTTTGGCATAAAAAAACCGATTTTGAACCGAACCGAACCGATTTAATTTTTATACTTTTTAATTTTATATTTTATATTATATTTATATTAGTCTTGACATATTATATTATAGTTTTTAATTTTATATTTATATTAGGTATTAAAAAAATATATTTTTTATTAAAATAAGGGAAAAAACCGAACCGGCCCTGTATAAAACCGGCCCTGTCAAAAACCGACGGGAAAACCGAACCGGCCCTGTCAAAAACCGACCCGATTCGGTTCGGTTCGGTTCGGTTTTTCAGCATTTTCGGTTCGGTTCGGTTCTCCTCCTCCAAAAACCGACATGGTCGGTTCGGCCCAAAAAACCCGGTCAAAACCGAACCGACCGACCCGTGAACACCCCTAAATTTAACGTGTAAACTACACGTCAATGGCTAAAAGAAATATACCAAACCCTAACTTTTAGAGAGAGAAACAAGAATTTCTTATATTTCAAATCAAAGCTATCTCCAAATGAAGAGTACATGGGTATTTATATAGGAGGAATTACTTGCTAGCCAAGTAATTGCCTAAAAGACTAAAAAGGACAATCATTAACAAAAATATACCTAATTAGTCCCAAGACATTTAAGGAAATAAAAGAACTAAAAATGGAAATAAAATGACAAATAAAAGGAAATAACTATGGATTCCCATCAGGTTTTAGTTATCAAGCTCAAGATTTACCCCGAAAAAAGGATCCTAATACATATTCCCGCACATTATCTTTTATTGTAAGCAAAGGGAAAAACTTACATACATGTTAATATATAACCCTACCCTTACAAAGAAAAAATTCAATGAAAATTTCACCGCAGATTCTTTCCACACTAGAATCTACACTATACTCTTTGTTCTTAAAAGAAAGTCCTCTCGAAACTTCACTGTACATTGTAAACTGCGAAAAAAGTTGCCTACGGTTATTTCTATTGTTTAAATTTTCCCAAAGAAATTTTAATTCTTCGGCAAGTCACACCAATGGCCTGATATCCGGAGCACTAGGCTCAAGGCTAGGAGAGCGAGTTGGGCATAATTGAAGCGAAGTGCCTCCAAATTGAAATGAGGCGCTTTATATAAATAAAATAAAATAAAATAAAATAAAAAGTAATTTATCGTATATTTAATAATAAAGTGATGTTACGAAATGCATACATATATGAAAAGACATGTAAGAAAATATATCTAATAAATCATACGCAAAAGTTAAAATAAGTTTTAAGTCTCATAAATAATGTGAAATTTTATTATCAGAAATATAAATATCCAGATATTATAAATAAAAATTATTATCAAAGCCAAAATATTAATTGATCCTGTAGCTACATCGTCGCAAATTTTTCAATCTCAGTTATCCTATTCTTCAAGAATGAGACAGAGAGAGGCGATTTTGTTTTCCTATAATGAGAAAGATTTATCGTTTTTCTTTCAGTGCTTTTACGGTTTTACTATGGTCAGCTTTGGGGTCAAAAGTGATAAAGTGCATCACGTTTCATTGGACAATATTTAAATTCGAAACATACAAACTGGTACAAGATTGCTATTGGGGATTTTGCAAAAATATTTCAATCAGGGAGAAGTCCAACCAGCAACTGTCAGACCTTACTCTAATGCCTCTAAATGCACAAAGCTGCCTCGTCTACAAATAAAGCTAAGCCTTCGTGAGCCTGAGCACAGATGCACACCCAAGCATACCTTTCACAACAATGATTCTACCAACCAAATTGAGTAGATTAGATATCTTCTACATCATTATCAAAGCCAAAGATTAATCATGTTTATAACTCTATAAGTCAAAGTTGGACTTGAAAGTATGGTTGTATAATTATCTATTTAATACATCATTACTTATTAGAACTATGGTTGTATAACTATCTATTTATCTAGTAAATACATTCTCGGAGCAAAAACAATCCAAATCTCCATTTGACATTGAAAACCTTGCACTAACCTGAACAAATTTCAAAATATAAATACTAGTCATTTTGATCCATGAAATGGGAACTAACCAATGTTACTAGGAACCCTATTTCAGGACATGATTTGCCTTTTAAACAATTACTCACATTGTTGTTGAGACCATATACCCTTGCACATATTTGATTAGTACTTTTATGCGTATTCAATTGAATAAATATAACAAAGAGTATAAAAAGAAATTTTAAAATAATTTACTCGCACTTGTCAAAATAATTTATTAATTAGCTACACTTTTCTTAAATAACATCTTATTTATATATTCTTCCAAACGTCTATTTTCTTCAATTTATATTTTTCCTATTTCTTTTTATATCTTTGCTATGTGATTCATTAGTAACCCCATATATAAGCTTAAAAAAACATGTCTTGGACATGCACACCCAATGAGAAGATCATAATCTACTGGAATAGAGTAAGCCCTCTACCGGAAGAAGAAGAAAAAAATTGTGGCCCCCAATATTTAATACATCTAAGGTCAATACAAACTCACATAAAACCTCAACTCGTTGCTCATTTCGAAAACATGAACTAAAATAAATTTAGGGTCTTGATAACTGACAAAATAGAACGTCTCTCGTCCCCAACCTTTACTTCTTGGTGACTTCTTAGACAACTATGATTGGAGCATAGAGAAAGGTGATGGTTAAGTGGTTAAAATTTTAACGGCTGTGAAAGAGATCAAAGGTGATGGCTTTCAATACTGGTTTTCAACGAGCTCGTGAACAATGGTGAAGGGCTTTTCGACCGTGAAGGTTTTCAAGAATCTTAGGGGTCGATCGTGGCGAAGGCCTGCAAGTGACAAAAAGTTGGGTCAAACTCAGACCCTCACATCTGTGTACGCTATTTTCATCATCTCTTCTAATCTTCTTTTGGTAGGGAGAAGGATACTTGAGTTCATATATTCTTTGAAAAAATCCAATTTATAACTTCAATATCTTATGCCAAATTGTGTGCATCCATGTTTTAAATAGCGGTCGCGCAGCGTGTCACGTTTTGGCTCCGAAGGCGCGTCGCGCATTGCGCAAGCAATTCTTGCATTCCAGTTTTTTAATTAGAAAACATGTAGAAATATGAATAAATAAAATCAAACAAACACTCCAAATCATTTCAAATATAACCATAAAGCCATAAAGTACTACAACATTCCAAATAAAACACAAACATAGGACCATATTGTTCCAAAAATCTCAAACGCATGAAGTTTCAAAAGTAAATTAAAAACAAATGACATCACAAGTAATCTCCGTCGTCCAAGATAATATCATCATCATCTTGGTAAAGGATGCCGACCAAATGATATTTCAGACGTGTAATACCCCCTTTTGACCTATGATGACAATACCTACAAAAGACACCACTTTCCCCTTCCTTTTCATATGCATATTTCCACCCTAAATCCTTCTTGGTAGACATTATTTTGACAACCAATTGAAAATTCAAAAACAATTAAAAAAAAAAAGAAATTGAGACAAAAATTAGACAAAAAATGTCTAAATTAGAAGTACACAAGAATGTCTAAAAAAAACTATCTAAATTAGTAGATAAAAAAAGAACTGTCTAACATTAAAAAAATAATAAAAAAGAATGTCTAACTTGATCTAAGGAGAGAAAAGAAACTCGGCCGAAGGGGTTTTTTTTATGGCCGGAACTTGATCGGAGTATGGAAGGAAGAGAAAGTTAGGGTTTTAGTTTGCCAAACTTTGGGGCTTTATGTTTGTCTAACTTTCTGGCCGAAAATCAATCGAAATAAGGTATCCTTTCGTTTAATTTTTTTTTTTTTCCCCTTAACAAAACGACATCGTTTTGTCTTTCAAGGGTTTTAAAAATATATCTCGCACCGCTGTTGCACACTTTCGCGTCCAATAGCGCCAAAAATCGCTAAATTGCGTACGCAAATCATGTATACCGTATAACAGTGGCAATAGCGTTGCATTTTCCCTTCACTTTTCGCGGTAGCACGCTAACGCGCTTTTTAAAACATTGGTGTATATTTATACTATATTCTTAAGTACAACAATAATAAATACAGTTTCTTAGTGGAGCTGGAACTCAAACCCATACAATTTTTTCTTTGAATTGCTCATGCAAAATCCATCGCACATGCTTTTAATCTACATCTCCTCTTAGAAATCATATTATATGTATAACAAGAAAATTATAAATCTCCTCCACCATGAGACAACTAATGTCAGCATCATTTATGTCAATAACAAACACTGAAAAGATATTATATGGTATGAACATAAGGGCCTGTTTGGTTTGCAATTATAATTCTGTTTTCTGTGTTTAAATTCAATTCTAATAAAAATTTGCGTATGGCAACCTGTTTTTAAACACTGAATTATAATATTTCTGTATTATAATCAAGTTTTTCAGAAAACAGGTTGAAGGTGTTTTATAACTTTTGTTTTTTATTTTCAACTCAGAATTATTCATTCTTAATATTTTTATGCATTTATACCTTAATATATAATATACATACATAATACATTAATATGTGTATAATTCTTATAAATAAAAAATATATATGTACACGCACACAAAATTACGTATGGAATAATATAAAGTCAAATAATATTATCAATAGATACATGATACTTATATATAATTTTTAAACATGTATTATTAATTTATGGAATAACATAAAATATACATTAGTACATATGTATTAAAAAATATTATCAATTCATGTATGTAGATAATTTTATAGTGAATTATACATACATATATATATATATATATATATATATATATATAGAGAGAGAGAGAGAGAGATGTAGTTAAAGTCCACAACATACCTCATTAAATATACATAAAAATACATGATATTAAATGTATATGTATATAATTTATGACTGATGTATATGTATGTATGTATGTATGTATATATGTATACATTCATGTATCGTGTATGTATGAAAGCTTTATGCATGTGTTTATATATATATATATATATATATATAATACTAGCCCATGCCCGTGCCTATGGCACGATTTAGCCCAGCCCACTATTTGTAGCGCAGCCCAACCCAATCAAAGCCCATCCCAATTTTATTAGCCCGGCCCAAATTTTTAGCCAGACCCAATTAAAAGCCCGGCCCAATAAAAATCCCAGCCCAAATTTATTAGCCGAACCCAATTAAAAGCCCAGCCCAATTGTTATGTATGTATGTATGTATGTTATGCATGCATGTATATGTATGCTATGCACCCATGAAGCACACAAAATATCATACATAAGAAAGCAGAAATGTCATGCATATATTTCCACATCCACATCCCCTGATATATTATATAAATATATACATGTTTGCCAATTTTGTCAAATTTTCAAAAAGATGTATTTAAAAACAAGTTTCCCATACGCACACCAATAATTATAAACACAAAAAACTGAATTTTAAAACTGAATTTTAAAACAGCGTTTAAATCGAGTTTTCTGAATACAGAACCAAATGGGGTCAAATTTTTAACTTGCGAATAATAATAAATTTTTAGCTTACGAATCATAATAACTGTATCACTCGTGTTACATGAATGAACTATGCAAGCACAAGTAAATTTATAAATATATAACTATGTACATTGATATTCAGAATTATGTTCACTCGATTATGAAGTCTCTCATTTTTAGGCTACCATAGTCTTCTTTAGCCTTATATACGTTGCAATATAACCTTCATTCTTTAGTTTAACTCCTCTTCATATTTCGATGCATGCTAAAGAAAATACCATAATATCAATATCCAGCCTTTGTGGCCTACGTGTGTCCAAGCTTCCATTGTGTGTTGATTGAATATTAATTTAATAATTTATTCATCAAATCAATAACATATTATACAACAACCGGACAAGTCCGAATTAACACAGATGTGTCTCCTACGTAGAATATCGGCGGTTCTTAAGTTAGCAACTACCGAGACCAAGTAGACACCGAACTATACAAAAAACAAGATCCTAATCTCAAAAAAATCTCAAAAAAGTAAGAAGGTGGTCCACCACTCCAGCATTTCATCATGCATTAATCAGTACTAGAAAGCACTATTTCAAAGAAATAGCTCATCAACCATATGAGCATGTTATGAGTACTGCTTGAGCAATAAACACCGACTTAATGTGTTACATCCTAAATGAGGGAAGTGAAAGAAAATACAACTCAGCATAATAGACTCGTCTTGACTACTAGTGGTCAGCTAATAGCGGATGATAATTCATACACCATGGACTTAAGAGCTTCCCCATCCCTACATACATCATCAATTATGCGAATAAGAACTTACACAGAAAAGCCACTCGATTTAATGAGTTAAGGAAATAATCAATGGACTACAAGGACAGATACTATGGGCCACCCATAACTTCTATAAAATGTTCTACTATCCCTCTAGTCAGTACCTCAAATACAAAACAAAAGGGAAGAATAATTGGCATCTGCAACTCTAGACATGCATGGGGAAATAAAATTTTCTACATTACTTTTACTAGGTACCAATATCTTGCAAATACAATACAAAAAAAAAAGTTTAATTTCGCATTTGCAACTCTAGGCAAGCATGAGGGAAGTCATAGGCTCACCACGAACTCCTTACGGGGAGCCATACTATCACACAAAACGTAACACTTCATCCAAGTTGATAAAAAACATTTCATAATTAAGAGTAATATATGTCATCGCATGTTAAAAACAGTGTCTCATTCTATATTTAAAGCGATATCCATACTCATAAAATGAACATGCATACATCATACCTCAGAACTAGAATCCCCATTCACAGGCTTCATTTGTGCATCTTTATCCAGAGCTGCTCTTCTGCGAGCCGCGTTGCTTGTCTGAGACCCCCTCCCCTCTTCTAGAGCTGGCTTCAAAACTGCTTTTCCCTTTCCCTTGGATGAGCTTGGGGTTTTCACTAATGATGACTCCTTTTTTGTCGTTTCCCCTATACTAACAGATGATCTGGATCTTGTGGAATGGCGGCGGGTAGTGGAAGCAGGAGTAGAAGTAGATGGTGATGAAGCACCAGCTCCAGTCGGTGTAGTGGCAGACTCGGAGTTTCCCACGGAGGCTGAGGGCTTCTGACCAGACTCACTTCGTTGAACTCTGGGCCAAAGAAAGTCTTCAACAGCAGCTAAACTTGCTAATGGATCTATCAATACAACATTTGAAGAATAGTCACGGAGAGATTTATCTCCTTGTGCTCTACAGAGACGCAACTTGAAAGGCTGAGACAATGCACTTAAACCAGAAGAGAGGCGTGCATTTCCACTAGATGACCTAGCACTGTGGCTCAGCACAACTGGGAAACGTTCTAAGGAAGACAAAGCATTTTGTAGCTTCTGAACTAAAACACTCATAGGAGTGACATCCCCCTCATCAACACTTGAAGGAAGGGAAACTGCAACAAAAGACTTATATCTTCTAATCGCTTGTTGTCGAAGTTTAGGCAGATTGGCGTCTAGAATTTTATCCTTGGGGGAGTATCCGCACGAGAAGTAGCTGAGCAAAGCGGCGACAACTCCACTACCAATGAACTCGAAGGTGGACACACCATCCCCTTTGCTTAGCTCCACTAGCATCTCAGAAATCACCGCAATCAAACTCTCCTCCTTACTAGCAGAAATATCTGCAAGGCGTGAGCCAGAAGCTTTAGACTTCCCCTTTGACTTGGTCTTTTGATCATCAATGCCAGCATTCAATCTCATGCAAAGATTCTTCAAGTGTAAAAGATCATCTGTAACCCCAGCCTCGGACGACCCAGCATCCGAAGGGAAGTATTTGTCTTTAAACGCTTTGGCACATGCACTTACCGCCATACGTAGACTAGAATTAGCAGTTGGAATTTCAACAGAATTTGGAGGTGAACCAATAGTTGGAACTGGACTTCTAGAATCTTCGGCGGAATTTACATCTGAACTTGCATTACCACCGCGGCGTCTGTAACGCCTAGAACGTGTTGATGATGATCCAGGTATAGAATCATTATCCTTATCGCCTGATGATGGTTGAAAAGGAGCAGTACTAGGGGACCCGGCCAAAATAAGTGTATCTATAGCATGAACCACACCTTCTCTCACAAAAATCTTGGAGAAAGTCCCAGGAAGCTTTTCCATTAAAATCTCCGCTATTTGAAGGGCGGGCACCAGGACTTGTGGATCTTTCCATGCTAAAACCCCGGCTAAGAAACTAGCATCCAATTGATGAACTCATAATAAATATTAGAGCGAAGAATGAAACAAAAATATCACGAAAATCAAATATGTATGATAACTGTATACCTTGATATGTTTGTTCCACTTAATAAAGACTGGATCATATCCGCAGGGCTGAAGTACATCAGTTTTCCAATCACTGAGAGGCACTTGTGACGAACAGGACCGTTCACACTGGATCCGTATATCTGCTTGACAGAAAATTAGCATTAGTCTCAAGAATAATGGCAAAGAAGGATACGATGAAAGCAAGGTTCCCTGAAAAGCTGACCTGAATCAATGCAGGAAGAAGGTCCATCCCGAACTGCTGCAGCAGCTCAGGCTGGTTGTTTAGTAATTTCTCACGAGCTGAAACCTCGGCCACATTCCCACTTGAATCTTCTTGTTTGGCAGAACTGGTAGGCCTCTTCGAAAGAGACCCTTTAACAAATATATTAGTGCTAGCTGGAAGAGATATGGTTCCTTGTGGCAGCGGGGGAAGAAGCTCATTTGCTAGGTTCACAATCTCAAAAATCTGAACAGTGGAATACACTCAGAGTAAATTAAATTTCAATAAATAAATAAAAAATCACAGTTGGGGATCATATCTAAAGCACCAGTTGGTAGTATTATTTTAGTAACAGCCAGAAAACAAAGGTATTAATAATTAGCACGCTGAAATGCAGGGGAGTGGATTAGATTCATCTTCAGGATAAATTCTTTGGGAAAGTTTAGGGAGTTCATGAGGCTCTCTAAACTTTCAGGCCAGAAAAAAATATCTCTTAGCAATGAAACAGTCGTACCAGCTCTTGTGTTCTACTTAAACCGCAGATATGTATCCTTTGGGTGAGTGTAATGGGCTCAAGAGTAACTCCAGATTTTGAAGCCAGAATAAAAATATTTTAACAAAGAAACAGCTGTACCTGCTCTGGTGGTCTACTTAATGCAGGTGAGATGGACATGCTTGCAACAAGGCCAGAACCTGATAGTATATCTTTAAGAATGCCACTAATGCCAAGGAGTAGCAATGTTTTGGATCCAAGCGGCGAGCCACTTGCGCATGTCGAAAGTAATCGGATTAAGCCCTGCATTGCTTTCTCTGTCAAAGACGAAGTCCCAAAATACAAGAGCACTTAACTTGAAAGCAATAACTGCACTTACCGTGTATGTAGATGTGCTGAGCGAAGCTTGACCACCTCCCGAGCTACTGGTCGAAATGAGTGAGGCTGCTTGTGTAACCAGTCCGTGGTTGCAGAGTTCATCCAGTTTATCTGGAGATGATGCAAACGCCTCTGCAATCCGAGTCAAGCAAACTGAAGCATGCTCTAGAACCTAAAAACACAACAAACACAAGGAAACATAAAAATTTGTTAAGTTAATCAGAACTAATCTCCCTTAATTAATTTATAAGGGTATCCAAATCAAGAAAACTGCTCGGCGGACTCACCTTAGCATCATGATACTGAAGAAGATTTGTCAACAATGGAACTGCTTCCATCACAAAGTCAGCTGCATCGGATGGGAGTTTCTTGCACATATTTGCAGCAGTAGACAATGCAACTCGCTGATAAAACAATATGAAATAAATCAATATTACCTGAAGAGACATAATTGACGATTTTCACTACAATCCCTAATCAAAAATAAGTTACCTGAACTCCTGTGGAGAAGAAGTCAAGATATGAAAGCACTGCCATAAGTGCCCCTGCTCTCAAACAGGCAGTTGGGTGTTCCTGAGATATCTTCTTCAGAGCTTGCAGGGACTGTTCCATTAAATTTTGAATTTTGGAATCAAATTACACAATAACAATAAATCCAAATAATTGAATATGGTTCAATTAATACTCACCTGTTCAGCCAAGTCCATGTACTCAATCGTAAGCAGCCTAGCAACGAAACACGAAACTGCCCCATAATGCACAACGGCAGCACACGATGACGGCAGCACATCACACAAATGCGTGAGCGCCCTAGCCGCAAGAAGCATGATATCCGGATTACTCTCGTGATTAAGCAACCCAACAAGCACCGGAACAAACGAGTCCACAGAAAACGTACTCAACGACTCCTCCGTCCCAATCGACAGCATCTCGCAAAGCTGAGTTAACGCCTCAACTTGCTTCCCTTCCTCCCCATCCGCCCTCAACCCCGACAAAATCTTCTTAAGCCTCCCACTCTGGTGAGAGGACGACGCGGACGCCATAGCAGACGACGGCAACAAATCGTCCAATCCGGCGCCTAATTTACGAAGCAGCCCCTGGAGAGCACTGCTGGCGGAGGTTAAATTCTGGTGGAGAATCCCGACACCGGCCTCGCTGTCGTTATCGTCGTCGTCTCCGTTTCCGGAATCGATATTCAATCCTAAACTCCTCTCAGCTTCTCTAGCTTCTCTCTCACGATCTCTAATCCTAACCTCATGTTCTTTTTCTTTGCCTTTGTCGGAATTGTCTTTATCGGATCCGTGGTTTTTCCCACGGCGGGTACGGGCTGATCCGGATGATTCGTTGGTGGAGTCCATGCGAGCGCGAGAACGGGTTGAGGATAAACGGGGTCGTTTGGTGGGACCGGATGAAGAAGAAGAAGGGGCTGATGACGTGGCCTCCGCCCGCTTTCGGCTCCGAGTTTCCATACAAAACACCAAAACCCCGCAAAACAGCGGATTGTCTCGCCGATTAACGGCGATCAAGCTATGACCGATCCGTTAATCCTTGTCATCTTCAAAGATCGAATCTTTTTTCTTCAAATAAGTTTTATGAATCGAGAAAACGGAGATTGGTGAATGATCGATTAGGTTTCGAGAGAACAAAAGTGATGAGTGAAGGTAGAGGAAGAGAGAGATGAAGAGTTGAACGGGAAAACCCTAATTGTGAATGGTTGTTTAGTGATGATATTATAACAACATCAGCCTGATGGGGGTATGCTTTCTTTTGACTACAAAACCGGAAAGATATTCTTTTTCACATGAAATTTGTTTTATCTTTTTAATTAAGGAATATATCAAATAGTCTTTTGAACCTCTTTTAATATATGTATAGTTCAAGTCTTTTTATCTTATATTAAAAAATCATTCATCATGTCAAAAAGACTTTATCATGCAGCTGACGTGAACCTTTAAAGATAAGAGAATAAGGGACTTTTTGGTACAAAATAAAAGGCTTTGACTAAATGTGTATTAAAAAATGTTTGAGGGACTTTGTGGTATTTGATCCTTTAATTTAAGAGAATAAATTGCAATCTAAGACTCCAAACTATAACTCTCATCTTAATTACCCATGATTGAGTTTGTAATAAATCCTTTGAGTTATTAAAAAATTCATTCACTTAAAATTAAATTATATAAACTCATGTAATACTAATTAATGATGAAGAGAAGGAAAGTCGGCGTTTTCATGATTCTTGTTATAAATTGATTGTTAATTTGTATAATCTTAAGGATTTTTTTATGAAACAATAATTTCAAAAAAAAATATGAACCAATTCTTCCTTGTTTTGTTTTTAACCACTCGACTACTTAAGTCAAAGGCGAACCTAGTTGTGAACGTTATTTGGTGACACATTAGCTTATACAGTTTAATTGTAAGTTTAACTTTACTCTATAAAAGTGGTGCTATTACTTATAATTAAATATTACTTTCTAAGCATGCAAGGGGTGTAGTGGGTCACAATTGTTATTTCACTTTCTAATGACCATGGAAAAATTATCTCGCCATTAGTATGTGTCGCATATGTGTCAATTCGAATTATGAGAAACCTATCAATCCACGTGTAAATGGATATTGTTAATTGTCTGCATGCATCGTATATACTCATTACTTTTAATAGCATGTTACTTACACGTGTAAGCACAGTTTAATTTTGATCGATGAGTCACCACCTCTCGCACTTTCTTCGGTTTCATTTTGATTATAAAAACAAAACTACATGACATATATATTGCAATCCTAATCAATTAAGTGTACACAATTGTACATATTACGAAGATTACACTCCAATATGCAAATAAACTACTTATAAACAAATGCATACGCATCTTAATTTATATGTACTAAAAAACAGGCATGCACCAGAGAATTCTAAAAAAATCAAAAATTAATTATGATTGTCGATACTAATCCCTTACTAAATAAATTTTATTGTCAAAACATACCAAAATATATGATTTGTTATTTTAGAAGTGTTTCCTATTTAAAATAGGGGTGTGCAGCGGAACTAGAAAAATCGATGAGTTGATTAAATCGGGTGTTTTGGATTGGGATGGATTGGTTTATTTCCGTCAATGGTTCAGTTTCGATTTAAAAAAATTGTAGAACCAACTTTTTAAGTTCGGATCTCGGATTCACCACCCACACAAATTGAACCGAACCATAAACCGATCAAATTTGGAACCTGTGGGGTCAATTATTTTACTGCCATGTGATCGATGCATATGATCGTGATTAATGAAGTCTCCCGATTAAAGAATGATTGTTTAACTCTATCACTTGCAACGGTTGGTTGTGATAAATTGATAAGTCCGAATTATTAGGGACAGTGGTTAATGGGGCTTAGTACTCTCTTAAGTTGCCTTATAATGTAAATTGACCGCATGAGAATGGGGCATGCATTACTGTAACGTCTAGCAGTATTACAACTCTGCCGAACTTGTTATTGATTGATAGAGACAAACCCTAGCACCTAGTGAATGTAGGCAAGTTTTTTAACCATGTACATCTTGTGTTGTCTGTGTAAAGTCATTTGTTTTTATAATTATTATTAGTATTTGGCTTGTGAGCATTGAATATCATAACATATAGAAATTTACCACCTACAATTGGCGTCGTATATGGGAACAATTGTGACACCCTGCCTATTTAAATACCGGGTGATCAATCCTTTATAAAAATAAAACAGGAACCTCGTCTGGATCATTCTTAGCATCACTGTCGAAAACGTATTAAAGTTTACTAACCACCTAGTATTCAAAAAATCGGTGCCAAATTTTTATCTTTTTATTAAACAACAACAACAACAACAACATGCGAAGATAAATACAACAACTAAACCATTTAAGCAGTAAAATAATCTGAACCAAACACCAAATAAATAACTAAAATAAAACAACACCGAATAAACCATCGGTTCCAAATACAAAATCCAACTAAGCATCTAATTAAATCAAACTGAGTCCACAAATACAAAGTCCGATAAACTGAATAAAAGAAATAGCTGAAGGGGCAACACGCCAAAATGAAATAACTGAACTGCATCCTACTCTAAGAATGAAGTGACTGAAGCGTCTAATCCAAATCCTGTAAGCATCCACGAGTGTTGCAGCTATGCATCCCTGGAACAAATTATTAAGCTTGGTGTTCCTATGGCTGGACACCTAAAAAGTTTTAAAAATATTTTGCATACGGATCAGAGCCCAATAAAACTGTTTGAAAATATTTTGCAAGCATTTAAATCACAGTTTAAAAGTAGTTATTGATTACATACGTTAGTTCAACGTACACTCCCTTGAGTTCCTCACGTCTCGACTAATGTGTACGCCTAACGTCATCTACCTAGTTATGTTACCCATCCCAACTAGGTCTCATCAAAACTCTCTAATCACTAACTGGTTTGGCTCACCCGTACCGCCCATGCAGTACTCTATCATAAACTAATAATTAACATGTCCCTTATGTTATTATTAGATAATCGTTAACATTTCACGTATGTTATCATTAAACTATTTAATTAAGTTGATTTACTTAGATCGTCTTTGGATATACACTATCTAATTTTACTACTATCACACACTAAATAGATTATCTCATAATTAAGTCACTTTTAGATATACATTATCTGTCATTCCTACACTACACACAAGTAAGATAAAGTACCCAAGTGTGTGTGTGTATATATATATATATATATATATATATATATATATATATATATATATATATATATATATACAGCATCTCTCGGACTGGCCACCTCGATGGACACTTGCATACTCTGTTATCAAGTCCATGTACCTCTCTGTGACACCCCGACTAATTAAATATCGGGTAGCTACTCCTTTATTCAAATTAATACAAAATGTCAAGTTGGTTCAGTTCATAGCATCACTGTCGAAAATATTTTTAAACAATTACCAGCCACCTAATATTTAAAAAATGAGTTGCCAAATTTTATTAAATTACATTGACATGTAACCAATTAAATTATAAGCTAAATATACCACATCCGCATCACAACCACAATAGAATAAGAATGGAATAAAAAAAATGAGTTCGGAGTAACACTCTCCTGAATAATCCAAATACGGAATAAATCCCAACACAAAGTCTGAATAAAATAAATAATCTAAAACAGAAATGAAACTGAAAGTCTGAGAGTGATATCTATAAATGAAAAGGGGCGACATGCCTTAACTGATGAATGATCCTGAATATAATCAAATGCAGAATGTGGAGGCGTTTAATATCGAGATCTTGTAACTTCCACAACAGCTACAACACGTCAATGTAATGGAACTCCTATGCTTGGCGTCCCTGTGGCTGGCACCTAAGTAGGTTTTACAAGAAAAGTATATTTAAAAGCAAACGGGTCAGAGCCCGTGGTGAAAATAGTTTAAAATATATCAAGTGTTTAATTGCATTAAACAGTAAATATAATATACCTGTTAGTTACGTGCTCTCACATGAGTTCCTCACCCCTCAACTAATGTGCACGCCTAACGGATATCCTTAGCTCGTCCTAGTTATGTCGTAACTAACTAGTCTGTACCACTTCCTGTCCTCACAATATAATATAGGGGTCTATTCATATCATTCTAATATATCCTGCGTATACTCGCTTTTTATTGATCAGATTAATTTATAATAATTACGGTAGGAAGTTCTCATTTTTAATCCCAATCAAAATGTCTCAATTATTCATATTCACACTTTAACAAATAGTTCGAAATTAATACAAGTATATTATTCTCAACACAAATATACTAATAGGGCACCCCTAGTCTAAGCTATGGTGCACACATACTCTGCTATCGAATCCCGGTACATCACGTACATAAGGACTACGTGTTCCGAATCGCTCAGGAACCGTTCAATAAACAAAATCACACATATTGGAGGAGAACATAGTTCACATACCCATGGATCACGCACATACCTACGCTCCCATGGTCAGCTGACTTATCAACTCACAAATAAACCATTCACAGCCCTATGTCCTTAAGGTACCAATCTAAACCCCTTGTAGGCACACAAAGATTAGATGACCCTGTTCCGAAAGCCGACCTCCCGTGATAGCAAGTATGGTGCGTATGTCATACACATAATAATCCATATACTAAGAATTCACACAACTTAGATAACTTGTTATATTATTTAAGGTATGTTCTCAACACTACACCATTAGTCCAATTCGTACACCATTATAATTCCGGATGATATATAATATATTTCGTCGATATGTCTCACGTTGTATAGTTTCGGGTACTTAAAACCTAACCGAAGAGGTTACTAAGTCACTTACTTTTCTCATATATTAATTCAGTACTCTTAAGTCCTTATTTATGTCCCAAATCCTAACTTATCACTCTTAAGAATTTATATCATGTTATCGCATCATAAAATAGGGAATTACTCGTCGGACACCCGTAGATTCAACACTACCTTTCAACCAAATTCTAATATGTTCCGGGCTTCAAATATATCCCAACTGGTCTCCCTCGAGTCCTAATTTATTCACATAATCCCCAACTACAAAGTTCGATGGTCGGAAACACTTAAAATCAAAAAGGGAAAAATCACTGTTTTTGGGGAGATCGATCGATCAATCTTGAGCATCGATCGATCGATGGTCGATCGATCGACCTGTGACCATCGATCGATCGATCAAGCAGTTGCAGGCTATGGGTTTCTTCATTTTTCAGTCCCAGTTTTGTCCCAAATCTTCATTACATGATGTGAAATCTTAATGTGAGTATATAAGGTCATTATACAACCTAATTACATAATTCTTAACGTTCTAAAACTTTTAAATCATCAACAATTAGACTTTTCTTGGATCAAATCCTCATATCATCATAAGAACCCTGTTTTTCTACTTTCTTCAAGAACCATCATACTTCTTTTCCTAAATCCGTTTTTAATTCATCAAAGGTTATGATTTTGTTACTCAAATACTTACACAATTAAACTACATGCAAATCCTATCTAAAATTTAGGTTTCTTCTCCAAATTTCATGAGTTTCAATTATTGCTCATGGCTATCATCAAATCTTACACTATCATGGATAAACTATTTACAAAATCTTAATGAAATCAAATCGCTTGCCTTGAAATCGATGTTCTGATCCGTTAGTGATGTTCAGGGTTGGTTCTCTCCCTCTCAACGGTCACAATTCCGGCGACAAGCGGTGGTGTGTGGTGGTTATGGCTTTGTAACCCTCTTGTAACTTCTCATCTTTCTCACGTTGCCCACTCCTTGCTTTTTGACAGATAATGACCATAATGGTCCTCACATTGGCTGATAAATAAGGCCTAAAATTCATGGGTTAAAATCCCTTAAAAATTAAAATGACTAAAATACCCTCCCGATTTGGCCTAAAAATGGCCCGGGACCCAAACAAAACAACCAGTTAGTGTTTTTTGACTATTTCGACCCTTCCGGACACGCTGGCGCACTCAAAATGATCATACGGATGATAAAATTATACTTTATTTTTAAATCCAATTAAATTGATTCCTGACGCGACTGACATGCGCGTCCCAACTTAATTTTCCGAATTGTCATATTTATGACGTGCGAAAATTTTAATAAATTCCATAATCATATATTACTACATTCACCCAGTAATGTTCAACATTATTATCATAATCAAATACCAACTCTCATCTCGCTAGTATTTAAATTCAGATTAATTTTCAATTAATTATCCCATTTAATATAATTAATCCCATTAAAAAAATCAATAAAATTACGGGGTATTACACTCTCGTACCAAATCAAGGACTACCGGTTCGGATATTACTCTCGAACCATAAATCAAATCAACACATATTGGAGGCAAACATAGTTCCAAGCCTATGGCTCATGCACACACCTAACGTACCCAATTGACCGTCAATACTATTGTAAGCTCAGATAATCATCGTACACAGGTTTTATATTCTGGGGCACAAATCCAGATCTCATTGGAATCGTCAAGGTTAGATCGCCCTCTGCGCGGAACCTCCATGATAGCAGCCAGCGTAGGTATGTTAACACATAAGAAAGCACATAATATGCATACACACAACCTTTCCATATGTCGCGTATAGGCATACACGCAACCCATAAATATAATCCTCATAGGTATACACTCAACATATAATATAGTCCATATAGTTATACACACAACCTATAAATACAATCCGTATAGGTATATACTCAACCTATAATATAGTATGTATAAGTATACACACAACCTATAAATATAATCCGTATAGGTATACACTCAACCTATAAATATGATCTGTGCATAATATATCTCTCGAATACGCAACGTACTATCGATATATGATTATAACTCTCTATTGCATTTTCTCGAGTATTAATCTCTACTCGAAGGACCCTAGTTACCCCTTAAGTTATTCCAGTATATATTACACTCAGACTTTACTGGTCTAAGTCATAGGTTCACTCAAATCCTCCGTGCCTCGGTCTCATTCTCCCGAATTCACTTATATTACAATTTATGCTCAATTAACCTTAGCCTTAATTCTTCTTATTATGACTAAGCCCTGACCCTATCATTAGCCTACTGGTCATCATAATATCTCTCATAACATTTCAAAGGCATCCCAAAAGTCCACCCGATCACTAATCGTAAGTTCCAGGCTAAAAAGGGGGAAATTTCCAAAATTTGGGAAATCGAATCGATTCACCTAAGGATCAAATCGATTCGCCTTACCGAATCGATTCGAAAACTGTTATTTATTTACTTCTTCTACACAGTTGCATTTTTACAATTTTTCACCATCACAACTTTCTCAATTCTTCGTGAAACTTAACCAAATTTCCATCCAACATTATTAAATATTATATAAGTGCGTAGGAATGATTTCCAACGTAGATATAACATTAAATCATCACGAATTCAATCCAAGAACTGATTATTTTTTAAAATCCTTAAAACTCTAGATTTCATTGTTCTTCATTCGCAATTAATTATAAACCCATATTTCTTTCTTGTTATTAATTCAATCACATCTGATTTCGTATTACCCACATACATAGGTTCATTCTACATGCAATCCTATCCCAATTCATGGATTTTAACCCTAAAAAAAACAAGAACATCAATTTATCATCAAATATAAAATCCTATATGACAAGGGTATTATAACCTTTTAGAAACAAGCAAGATAAACACTTGCCTTATGATATGCAGGTCTGGATTCGTTTATGAGATAACAGAGTTGATATCTTCTTGCTCCGATCACGATTTCGACAACTTAGGTGGAGAGAATAAGTGTTGCACCTCCAAGAACTATATTATCCTCCTCCTTTGTGGCCTCATTATTTTCTAACTTTTGTTAAACCTAGCCTCTAACTCCAAGGGACTGATATACTCTTTTAACTTTTGGATTTCTTCAAACCACAAACTCTCGAATGACCGAAACGTCCTTAGACGGTGCCTGGTTGGTCTAAAATTGCTCTGAGACCCAAACTATACACCCGGGTAAACTATTCCAATTATTTCGAACCTTTCGGAATCAACCGTGACCTCTAAATCATCATCTGAGTCACTCTATAACAATATCCTATCTCGACCTCGAAATAGTCTACACGCGACCTTCGGTTAAGTTCCAATGCAGTCCCGTCGATATTACTCGCCACGGCGTATAATAATTTTTGCACAAATTATTCCATCAACAATAAATCTTTATCTTCCAAAAATATTTAATTCCATCAAATTACGGTATTTAAAATTAAACCTAAATAATTATCGAATTAATTAAATTCCAAATACTCATAAATACGGGGTATTACAGCAATCTAATGATTTCCCGCTAGCCAAACTTTCTGCGATGTCTCACTCACCCAACCAATATCACCAAGAACATGATGAATAAGAGGGTCATAACCCACAAATTCATGGAGACTAGGAGGGTCGCTATCAGTATCACCATAGTTATGACGACCAGGAGGGTCGTCGCCCTTCTCCCTTTCCCCTAAGGGTCGAATCAGAAATTAGCGACTATTACCAATCTTCTAGCACACGCTACCATCCTCAGGAGGAGGAAACAGATGAAAGCGACGAGCCCTAGTGATCTACCCAAATCATAAGGCTCATTGACACCTATGAGAAGCGCCTTCGAGATGAGAGGGCTAATACTAAGCATCAGTTGTAGAAAAATGTTACACTCCAACGAAAACTGGAAAGGTTGGAGAGAAAAGCCTTAAGGAAGAAGTACAAGCTTGGTAACATGTCGCGTGCTCCTAATCCCTAGGCGAATAGAGCTTACAAAAGAGGGAGAAGTTAATAGACACTATGTTCATCAAGGAGCTCACCAAAAGAGTTCTTGTTAGCTAAATGAAATCACCATTTAGCCGGACTATTGAGGAGTTTGAGCCTTCCAAGAGGTTCGTTGCTCCATGGTTCAATATATTTATGACAAGGAGGAAGATCCCACTGACCATGTGAGACAATGTCGTTCGACGATAATGTTATAGAATAATAATGAGAGCATGATGTGCCAAGATATTTCCCTTAGGCCTTGGGCATGTTACTCAAAAGTGGTTTGAGAAGATGTTGCACAGGTCAATCACATGTTTTAAGCAACGCGCTGAGGCTTTTATAGCCATGTTCATCACGAATAGTATACATCCTAAATGAATGGACATGTATCTCATGTTAAAAAATAAGTATCAAGAAATGTTTCGGGAGTACGTCAGGAGATCTTGAGAAGTCTACAATGAGGTGGAGGATTGTACCAAGCAAGTTGCGGTGGCTTCCTTTAAAATTAGATTGCTGAGCAGTTCCATGCTTCATTAATCTCTCACCTAGAGGGAGGCTATCACTATTGACGACCTCATGTGCGAGAATCGAAAAGTATGCTAAAGTCGAAGATGTAGTGTCTGGAGTTTTCTAAGAAGGCGATCGGCCAAAACAAATCAAAAATGGAAATAAATAAGGAGAACCCAAAGAATAATGGAAGAAAAAGAATGGGAAGTAGAAAGGGAACAAGAATAAGGACCCCGAGAAGGTGTTATAGGCCATCAACACAGTTTTCACTGAGTTGATCTATAAATCTTTTACAAGATCAAAGGTGAGTATTATTTTAAATGGCCTGAGAAGATGTTTGGCGACCTCAAGAAGAATAACGATGCTGAGATGTGCATACCACGAGGATCGCGACCATAGGACTGAAAATTATAAGGCGTTGAAATCTCACCTTGAGGAATTGGTTCAGGCTAGGCACCTCAATGGGATTGTCGAGAAGAAATAAGGTCAAGCACAACATGTGCGCGGCCAAAGGCCTGATAATGTGTGTTGTGTCAAACTAAATTATTCGTAAGGGCACGAACCGTTTCATAGTATAGAATGCGAGGTCGAACCCAAAGGAACTATGAAAAGTATATGTTTTTTTAGTGAATCACTTGATTTAATCTTAAATATTAATTCCTAATTTAAGTAAAAAAGGTTAAGATTTTTATAAACTAAATTTGCAACTAAAGTAACACTAACTAAAGTAATGCCAAAAAAATACCACTACGCTAAAGAACATGTAAGAAATTACTTTAATAAAATATTAACGTGATTAGTTTAATGAGATGGTAATTTTAACAACTTATAATTAATTAATAACATGACTACATATTTAGAATCCATTACATATGGAAACATTCATGTTCGGCAATACTCCTGATTTTTACGCTCGATAATTTGTCCGTTAGGCATTATTAAGTCCAATTTTTATATTATTAACATCAATAAAGTAATGCCTCTTTCGTCAAACTAATGCTTAAAACTCAATCATTAATTGAATATGTCAAAACACAACGTGTATCCATTTAATTAAATAAACCACGCACTGGATCTAACAAACTACAAATAATATCTCGTTTTAATTTTTAACAACATATATGGACGAGTGAATAACCAATAGTAGTAAACATTAAAACACATAATTTTATACTGTACTGAGTCACATAAGTGTTAACACATGTAATTTTATCCTAAACCTATAGAAAAATTTAGCCTAGTCTATTAATAATAAAAACACAATTAAAAAAACACTTACTTGAATACATAATAGAATATGAAAAACTCCAACAAATTAATCTTTGAAGTTGCTTTCCCAATTTTCAATTGATTACAACAAAAATATTAAAAGCTTTATAATATGGAGATTTTTTTTTGTTTTGTTTTTTGTGTGGAGGTTAGGAGGCTCCCTTTTACTTGGTTCTTCAAATAAATGATTTACTTGAAATTGGTATTTTGAATTAAAAGGGACTCTTTTAATTGGCTCTTATGAAATTTTGAAATAATTGGATAAGGTTGGAAATCTTGAGATTTTCTGTTAGCTTTCCATGGATTGATGGATCCTCCTTGATTTCCTTCTTTTTCCTCCTTTTATATTTTTTTTCGTATTTCCGTCACTATTCACAACACTGTAATACCCCGTATTTTTGACTATATTTATTTTGGGATTAATTAATTAAATTGCGTATTAATTGGAAATTAATCCGGGTTAATAATACTAATGTGATGCGAATTGGTATTTGATTATGTGCATATATGATTATATATGAACTTGGTATTTGAAAATTTGTCGTGGGATTTATATACGGCATTTTAGAAATTTTGTTGAGACGCGTGGGACCGCCGCGTCACGGTATATTATTTTATTATTAAAAGTGATTTTAAAATCTATAATCCGTATGGTCGTTTTGAGTGAGCCAACGCGTCCGGAAGGGTCGAGATAGTCAGAAAACACTAGCCGGGGGTATAGTTTGGGTCCCGGGGTATTTTTAGACCATACCGGCAACTTAAAGGGTATTTTAGTAATTTGGTATTTTTGGGTAATTAAAAGTGACGAAAATTGAGAGTTGTAATCTGATAAGGAATTGACCCAACCAACCCTTTATTAACCCCATAAGCTACGTAGGTTATCATTTAGTCTTCCAACTCTCCCAAAGAAAACCCTAGCCACCATAGCCATCTTTGGAAGAAGAAAGCTTGGAGAAGGAGAGAGAGAGGGAGGAATTCTGCAGAGATTCTTCACCAAATCAACACCAAATCCGAAATCAAACCAAGGCAAGTGATTTATTCCATTTAAATTTCAGAGAATGCTTCTTCCATGTTAGATTATTCATAAACTTTGTATGTTCTTGGAAGATAATGAAAAACCCATAAGATTGGAGTTATTAGTTTGAATTTTGGGATATAGGTTGCATGTAAAATGTTACTGGACGATCATATTATGTGAATTACTGCCTTTTGTAATACCAAAAACGGATTTAAGATGAGGTTTATGAATGTTCTTGAGATAAAATCTGGAAACTAGGTTTTTGATGAAGATTGATCCATATGTAGCCTATAGTTGTTGAAATATTGATTTATGGACGTTAGTAATATTGTAGGATTGTTATATGACATTACTATAGCGTTATATTTGAGAATCACACGTTAGAAATAAGTTTTGGGACGTTTTTACACTCTGCAGAACGAAGCAGTCCGTAGCCATACCTGTTCGATCGATCGATCGACATTCATCAGTCGATCGATCGACTAGATCGATCGATCGATATTCATAGGTCGATCGATCGACTTTCCCAGAATGAGTGAAATTTTCCTTAATATGATTTTAATGGTGGAAACCCTCGGAGAATATGTTTGGAGACTTTGTGAATACCCTTAGCTTTAAGGAAGACCAATAGGCATGATTATGAAGTGGGACCTTAATCAGAATGTAATTTGAGGAATTATTCTAAATAAATGAAATTCGTTAGTGAGGTAACGTTTGGGTTAAGAGTGTAAAATTGTGTAATTGACAAAATAAGGTTTAGAGCAGAAGTAAAGACCTTAGGAATAAAGATGTTATATTTGGGAATAATCGGAACCTAATAATCTATTATAGATAGGTTTTAAGGTTAAGGGATTACGACGTGAGACATGTCGACTATTTAATTTATATATTATCGGACTACTTGAAATATATAAGTTTGGGATAATGGTATAATGATGTAGAAAATACCTTATTAAAATGGTGATATCTAAGATGTGTGAATGCTTAGTATATAGTTTATGTGTATGACATACCTACCATACTTGCTATCACGGGAGGTTACGTTCGCTTAGGACCCTCTAATCCTTGTGTGCCTACGGGGGGGATATAGACTGGTACCTTGATGAACATAGGTCATTGAAAGACTTATTGTGATATTAATAAGTCCGCGGATCGTGGGAGCGTAGGTATGTGCGTGACCCATGTGAAGGTGACTATGTTCGCCTCCATTATTTGTGATGTTGTTATTTGAGAACTATTCCTGAGAGATTCGGAATATGTGATCCTTATGTACGTGATGTACCGGGATGGATAGCAGAGTATGTGTGCACCGGAGCTTAGTTCTCGGGGTGCTTATATCGTATAATTATGATGTGAATAATATACATTTAATTTAATGAGAACTTTCATGTTAATGTCGTGAACATAAATATATCACGGTATTATTTTGAGAAACAAAATGGGTTAGCTAGTAGTATAATATATGGCATATTGTACACTTGAGTTTACATTAAACCCCTATTTAATTACGAGCGTTATAATAGAACCAAGTAATAATGGCAGGTCCTATGATAAGTCTAGCTAGATTCGATGTCACTTAGCTAGTGGTTTGTGTCGTTATAGATGGGTACTTACGTTAGGAGTGCACAGTTAGTCGAGAGGTGAGAATTTAATGTGAGTGCACGTCCTAACATGTACTTTGCATTTAATGTTTTAAATGTTTTTAAAGCACTTGCAGGTTTTTAAAATGATTTCCACTTTCGGGCTCTGACCCATTTGCTTTCAAATATATTTTCTTGTAAAACCATTTTAGGTGCCCAGCCACAAGGACACCAAGCATAGGATTCTCATTCAGGTGACGAGCTGTAGCTGTTTGTGGAAGCTACAGGGACTTGCTTTTAGACGCCTCTCTCATTTGGATCCCAGTCTCAGCATCTATCAGTTGTAGGGCATGTTGCCCAATTCTATTAGACATTTCTACATTTCAGTTTTCAGACTCTAGCATGTATTGCTCAGTATTCAGTTTTAGTTATTTATTTCAGTTTACTTATCAGTTGTGGGATTTGTATTGAGGAGTTTTTCCTCCAGAGTTTATTTACATTTTGTGATGGTTATTCGTTTTACTTCAGTATGGTGAATGGTGTTATTTAGTTATTCATTACTCTTGTTGCATGTTAATCAGATTTAATAAAATTTGGCACTTACTTTTTAAATACTAGGTGGTTAGTAATAATAAAACGTTTTCGACAGTGATGCTATTAACTGAGCCAACTTGGCATTTTGAATTAATTTTATAAAGGAGTAGCTACCCGGTGTTTAATTAGTCGGGGTGTCACAGGTGGTATCAGAGCATCAGGTTCTAGTGTCCTTTAGGATCTGTACGGCTATTATGTTTCCGCTACGTTTTCTTTGATATAGAGCCCTATATTTTAGGACTGTTGTACTCTTTTTGTGTGTACGTTTCGTTCTTCAGCTATTTTAAAGTTTATCTGTAGACTTATAAACTTTGTTCTCATTTCAGATGCCTCCACGACGTGCACGACAAGTTCCCAGGAATGCAATGCCCGAACCCCAGCCCGCTCCAGTTCAGGGCATGTTGAACGCCACTGAGGTTGCAGCTATAGTAGCTCAAGCGGTGAATGCCGCGATTGCCGTTATTCAGCAGGCACCGCCTCAGGCGCCGGTTGCCGCGCCAGCACAGGTTAATGCATTCCCGTCTGCTTGGGAGCGTGTACGCGATGCTTTTCAGAAAGCGCATCCGCCAGAGTTTGCAGGAAGCTCAGACGTGGTAGTCTCGAGCCAATGGAGGAAGGACATACAGAGGCATTTGAGGATGCATGAGTGCACAGATGTTCAGAAACAGGTGCTAGCTACTTTCAAGCTAGTGGGATCTGCGCTACAGTGGTGGGAGTTCATTACCACCGCGGAGGAGAGGGATACACTCACCATACAGGAGTTCTGGGTGCGGTTCGACCGCAAATACTTTTCGTCTGCAGTTCATACAGAGATGAGGAGGAAGCTGATGAGTTTGAAGCAGGAGGGCAAGACAGTGGCCGAGTATGAGGCCGAGTTCACTAACCTGTTGAATATCGTTCCAGACGAGATTCCAACAGAGAAGAAGAAGATAGAGAAGTTCACTGATGGGTTGAATTGGAGGATCCGTCAGCATCTGCTAGGGAACCTATCGTTGGCCACGTATTCTGATGTGGTTAACGCTGCACTATTGCACTGCCAGGACCACCGTTTTCATATGGCCGAGGGCAAGCGGTCAGGGGAGTCTAGCCATCAGGGCAGGACTGGAGGACATGGTGCCAGCGGGGCACAGACCGGTCAGGGGCAGAAACAGACTGAGCAGGGTACCCAGCAGGGGGACAATAAGAGGTTCCGGTCAGGGAACTACAGGCAGGGACAGGGAGGTTTTCGTCAGGGCCATCAGGGTCCAAACGGTCAGCAGGGCCAACAGGGGCAGAATGGGCAGCAGTTTCACCAGGGCCAGCAGGGCCAAGGGAGGAACGGTAACGGCCAACAGGGCCGGGGACAGCAGGGGCAGAGGGGAGGGAACTTCCCAGGGAAGTGCTTTACTTGTGGCAAGACTGGCCATAAGAAGCAGGATTGTCCTGATAGGGGCAGGGCCCCACAGCAGCAGCAGGGTGCTCGCCAGGAGCCACAGAGACCCATGTTTCCCGCCGCTCTTCCTGCACCGCCACAGATGGCAGCATTGCCACCCATTCCAGCAGTCCCAGCTCAGCAGGGGCAGCTACAGTATGGACGTGTCTACAACGTTCACCAGGCTGCAGTTCCACAGGCACCGCCCGCGATTGAGGGTACGTTTCCTATCCATGGCACTATGGGTCGGGTGTTATTTGATACGGGTGCTACACACTGTTTTATTGCTACACACTTCGCGAAAGCTTTAGGATTGTTAGCTACGGCAGAGAGCACAGTGACGTGTGTCGACTCACCATTAGGGAGTGGGTCACTTATTTTCTTTATATACCGGGGAGTGGGGGTAGAGGTTGGTGGTTTGGTATTACCTGCGGACATGTTAGTGTTAGACGTGCATGTTCACGATGTGATCATCGGTATGGATTGGCTCGTAGCATATAGGGCCATGATTGATTGCTTCTGCGGGAGCATTATTTTTGCCATTCCGGGGCAAGAGATGTCTGTAGTGGCGATGCCTCGCCCAGAGGGAGGATCGACCGCTCATCTGTATTACATAGAGGAGGATACCTCTAAGGAGGTTGTGATTCCTTTAGATTCTATCCCAGTTGTCAGGGAGTATTCAGATGTGTTTCAGGAGATACCAGGCTTACCACCCAGTCGAGAGATAGATTTCGTTATTGATTTGCTACCGGGTACGAGACCTATAGCACGTGCACCATACCGTATGGCTCCAGCTGAGATACGAGAGCTACGGGATCAGATAGAGCAGCTGTTAGGGCAGGGCTTTATTCGTAGGAGTACCTCACCTTGGGGCGCTCCAGTCTTGTTTGTTAAGAAGAGGGACGGTTCACTGAGGTTGTGTGTGGACTACCGAGAGTTGAATAAGGTCAGGATACGAAATAAGTATCCGTTGCCTCGAATCGATGACTTATTCGACCAGTTGAGAGGAGCTTCTTTCTTCTCGAAGATTGACTTGAGGTCGGGATACCATCAGTTGCGTATCAGGGAGGAGGATGTCTCGAAGACTGCGTTCTTGTCGAGATATGGTTCTTATGAGTTTCGGGTTATGCCTTTCGGCTTGACCAACGCTCCAGCAGTGTTTATGGACTTGATGAACAGGGTGTTCAGAGATTTCCTCGATCAGTTTGTCATTGTCTTCATTGATGACATTCTGGTCTACTCTCGGACAGAGGAGGAACACGCCGAGCATTTGAGGCAGGTTTTGCAGACACTTCGTCAGAACGAGCTGTATGCAAAATATGAGAAGTGCGGGTTTTGGCTGAAGGAGGTCCAGTTATTGGGTCACATTATTTCCGACCAGGGAATATCTGTCGATCCGGGGAAGGTGTCAGCGGTGAGGGAGTGGGGACAGCCCACGACACCAACAGAGATTCGTAGTTTCTTGGGCTTAGCAGGATACTGCAGGAGGTTTATTCGGGGTTTCTCGGAGATAGCAGGTCCTTTGACACATCTTACTCGTAAGGGTGTGCCATATATCTGGAGTGATGCCTGTCAGTTGGCATTCGATGAATTGAAGGACAAATTGACCTCAGCACCTGTGTTAGCATTGCCGAGACCGGGAGTTGAGTATTTGGTTTACACCGATGCGTCTTTACAAGGGCTTGGAGGTGTTTTGCAGCAGGAGAGACAGGCCATAGCTTATGCTTCCCGTAAGCTTAAGCCTCATGAGAAGAATTACCCCACGCATGATTTGGAGTTGGCAGCAGTGGTATTTGCCTTACGGATTTGGAGGCACTATCTTTTGGGGGAGAAGTTTCAGCTGTTCACAGACCACAAGTCCCTACAGTATCTGTTCACGCAGAAAGAGTTGAACATGCGGCAGCGTAGGTGGCTTGAGTTTGTGAAGGACTACCAGTTCGACATCCAGTACCACCCGGGTAAGGCTAACGTGGTAGCAGACGCGTTGAGCCGCAGGCCAGCAGATGAAGTGGCAGAGGTATGGAAGGCTAAGTGGAAGGAATTGGGACACCAGGATGCAGTGGCCCGATCTTTCATGTCTGCGATGACCGTTACACCGCAGATTGTCACGAAGGTAGTACGGGCACAGGCCGATGACTCGTTCTGTCAGGAGCAGATAGTTCGATTACTTACAGAGGGAGCCGAGTCCTATACCGTTAGCTCAGACGGGGGATTGCGCTTCAATGGGAGGTTGGTAGTTCCGGAAGGGGAAGAATTGCGGCACGATGTTATGGCTGAGTCGCACGGCTCACGGTTCGCGGTACATCCCGGAGGGGACAAAATGTACCAAGACATGAGACGGCAATATTGGTGGAGCGGTATGAAGAAAGATATCGCTGAGTTTGTCTCGAAATGCGCCACTTGTCAGCTTGTAAAAGTGGACCATCAGAGACCAGCAGGATTGCTACAGCCGTTGGAGGTTCCGGTGTGGATGTGGGAGAGCATATCCATGGATTTTGTTACGGGGTTTCCTACGTCGCAGAGGGGTCACGACTCCGTTTGGGTAATTGTGGACAGATTGTCCAAGGTCGCTCACTTCTTACCCGTAAGGACTGACTACACTACGGGACAGTATGCCCAGCTTTTCATTTCAGAGATTGTGAGACTTCACGGTGTGCCCCTGAATATCGTGTCTGACAGAGACAAGATATTTGTTTCGAGGTTTTGGGAGAGTTTCCAGGAGGCCATGGGCACGGAATTGCGGTTGAGTACGGCTTATCACCCGCAGACCGATGGGCAGACAGAGCGCACCAACCAGATGTTGGAGGACATGCTACGCATGTGCATTATTGACTTCGGGGGTGGATGGGAGCAGTACCTTCCACTGGTGGAGTTTGCTTACAACAACTCCTATCAGTTCACGATTGGCATGGCTCCGTTTGAGGCATTGTACGGCAGGCCTTGTCGTTCCCCAGCATGTTGGTTGGAGGTGGGGGACAACAAATTACTTGGGCCAGAAGTGATCCAGGATACTTCGGCAAGGATTGAGTTGATTCGGAGTCGCATTCGGGTAGCTCAAGACAGGCAGAAGAGTTATGCTGATGCGAAGAGATTTTTCAGGGAGTTCCAAGTGGGGGACCAGGTTTTGCTCAGGGTATCTCCGATGAAGGGGATTATGCGTTTCGGGAAGAAGGGGAAGTTGGCACCGAGGTATGTGGGGCCGTTTCCTATTATTGAGCGGATAGGACCGGTTGCATATAGACTTGGACTACCGGAGCACTTGCATCGGATTCACGACGTGTTCCATATTTCCTCGCTGAGGAAATACCTTAGGGATAATTTGGCTCATTCTCACATTGCTGTGGAAGACATCGATCTCCAGCCGGATAGCTCTTACGAGGAGGGGCCAATTGCTATTTTGGACCGAAGCGAGAGGAAACTGCGGTCAAAGATAGTCCCGTTAGTGCGTGTTCAGTGGCGACATCACAATGTCGAGGAGTCCACATGGGAGCGCGAGGATGAGATGCGCGAACGTTATCCAGAGCTGTTTTTAGCAGGTACTTTCTAGTTTCGAATTTCGGGACGAAATTCAGTTATTAGGGGGGAAGTATGTAATACCCCGTATTTTTTACTATATTTATTTTGGGATTAATTAATTAAATTGCGTATTAATTGGAAATTAATCCGGGTTAATAATACTAATGTGATACGAATTGGTATTTGATTATGTGCATATATGATTATATATGAACTTGGTATTTGAAAATTTGTCGTGGGATTTATATACGGCATTTTAGAAATTTTGTTGAGACGCGTGGGACCGCCGCGTCATGGTATATTATTTTATTATTAAAAGTGATTTTAAAATCTATAATCCGTATGGTCGTTTTGAGTGCGCCAACGCGTCCGGAAGGGTCAAGATAGTCAGAAAACACTAGCCGGGGGTATAGTTTGGGTCCCGGGGTATTTTTAGACCATACCGGCAACTTAAAGGGTATTTTAGTAATTTGGTATTTTTGGGTAATTAAAAGTGACGAAAATTGAGAGTTGTAATCTGGTAAGGAATTGACCCAACCAACCCTTTATTAACCCCATAAGCTACGTAGGTTATCATTTAGTCTTCCAACTCTCCCAAAGAAAACCCTAGCCACCATAACCATCTTTGGAAGAAGAAAGCTTGGAGAAGGAGAGAGAGAGGGAGGAATTCTGCAGAGATTCTTCACCAAATCAACACCAAATCCGAAATCAAACCAAGGCAAGTGATTTATTCCATTTAAATTTCAGAGAATGCTTCTTCCATGTTAGATTATTCATAAACTTTGTATGTTCTTGGAAGATAATGAAAAACCCATAAGATTGGAGTTATTAGTTTGAATTTTGGGATATAGGTTGCATGTAGAATGTTACTGGACGATCATATTATGTGAATTACTGCCTTTTGTAATACCAAAAACGGATTTAAGATGAGGTTTATGAATGTTCTTGAGATAAAATCTGGAAACTAGGTTTTTGATGAAGATTGATCCATATGTAGCCTATAGTTGTTGAAATATTGATTTATGGACGTTAGTAATATTGTAGGATTGTTATATGACATTACTATAGCGTTATATTTGAGAATCACACGTTAGAAATAAGTTTTGGGACGTTTTTACAATCTGCAGAACGAAGCAGTCCGTAGCCATACCTGTTCGATCGATCGATCGACATTCATCAGTCGATCGATCGATATTCATAGGTCGATCGATCGACTTTCCCAGAATGAGTGAAATTTTCCTTAATATGATTTTAATGGTGGAAACCCTCGGAGAATATGTTTGGAGACTTTGTGAATACCCTTAGCTTTAAGGAAGACCAGTAGGCATGATTATGAAGTGGGACCTTAATCAGAATGTAATTTGAGGAATTATTCTAAATAAATGAAATTCGTTAGTGAGGTAACGTTTGGGTTAAGAGTGTAAAATTGTGTAATTGACAAAATAAGGTTTAGAGCAGAAGTAAAGACCTTAGGAATAAAGATGTTATATTTGGGAATAATCGGAACCTAATAATCTATTATAGATAGGTTTTAAGGTTAAGGGATTACGACGTGAGACGTGTCGACTATTTAATTTATATATTATCGGACTACTTGAAATATATAAGTTTGGGATAATGGTATAATGATGTAGAAAATACCTTATTAAAATGGTGATATCTAAGATGTGTGAATGCTTAGTATATAGTTTATGTGTATGACATACCTACCATACTTGCTATCACGGGAGGTTACGTTCGCTTAGGACCCTCTAATCCTTGTGTGCCTACGGGGGGGATATAGACTGGTACCTTGATGAACATAGGTCATTGAAAGACTTATTGTGATATTAATAAGTCCGCGGATCGTGGGAGCGTAGGTATGTGCGTGACCCATGTGAAGGTGACTATGTTCGCCTCCATTATTTGTGATGTTGTTATTTGAGAACTATTCCTGAGAGATTCGGAATATGTGATCCTTATGTACGTGATGTACCGGGATGGATAGCAGAGTATGTGTGCACCGGAGCTTAGTTCTCGGGGTGCTTATATCGTATAATTATGATGTGAATAATATACATTTAATTTAATGAGAACTTTCATGTTAATGTCGTGAACATATATATATCACGGTATTATTTTGAGAAACAAAATGGGTTAGCTAGTAGTATAATATATGGCATATTGTACACTTGAGTTTACATTAAACCCCTATTTAATTACGAGCGTTATAATAGAACCAAGTAATAATGGCAGGTCCTATGATAAGTCTAGCTAGATTCGATGTCACTTAGCTAGTGGTTTGTGTCGTTATAGATGGGTACTTACGTTAGGAGTGCACAGTTAGTCGAGAGGTGAGAATTTAATGTGAGTGCGCGTCCTAACATGTACTTTGCATTTAATGTTTTAAATGTTTTTAAAGCACTTGCAGGTTTTTAAAATGATTTCCACTTTCGGGCTCTGACCCATTTGCTTTCAAATATATTTTCTTGTAAAACCATTTTAGGTGCCCAGCCACAAGGACACCAAGCATAGGATTCTCATTCAGGTGACGAGCTGTAGCTGTTTGTGGAAGCTACAGGGACTTGCTTTTAGACGCCTCTCTCATTTGGATCCCAGTCTCAGCATCTATCAGTTGTAGGGCATGTTGCCCAATTCTATTAGACATTTCTACATTTCAGTTTTCAGACTCTAGCATGTATTGCTCAGTATTCAGTTTTAGTTATTTATTTCAGTTTACTTATCAGTTGTGGGATTTGTATTGAGGAGTTTTTCCTCCAGAGTTTATTTACATTTTGTGATGGTTATTCGTTTTACTTCAGTATGGTGAATGGTGTTATTTAGTTATTCATTACTCTTGTTGCATGTTAATCAGATTTAATAAAATTTGGCACTTACTTTTTAAATACTAGGTGGTTAGTAATAATAAAACGTTTTCGACAGTGATGCTATTAACTGAGCCAACTTGGCATTTTGAATTAATTTTATAAAGGAGTAGCTACCCGGTGTTTAATTAGTCGGGGTGTCACAGGTGGTATCAGAGCATCAGGTTCTAGTGTCCTTTAGGATCTGTACGGCTATTATGTTTCCGCTACGTTTTCTTTGATATAGAGCCCTATATTTTAGGACTGTTGTACTCTTTTTGTGTGTACGTTTCGTTCTTCAGCTATTTTAAAGTTTATCTGTAGACTTATAAACTTTGTTCTCATTTCAGATGCCTCCACGACGTGCACGACGAGTTCCCAGGAATGCAATGCCCGAACCCCAGCCCGCTCCAGTTCAGGGCATGTTGAACGCCACTGAGGTTGCAGCTATAGTAGCTCAAGCGGTGAATGCCGCGATTGCCGTTATTCAGCAGGCACCGCCTCAGGCGCCGGTTGCCGCGCCAGCACAGGTTAATGCATTCCCGTCTGCTTGGGAGCGTGTACGCGATGCTTTTCAGAAAGCGCATCCGCCAGAGTTTGCAGGAAGCTCAGACGTGGTAGTCTCGAGCCAATGGAGGAAGGACATACAGAGGCATTTGAGGATGCATGAGTGCACAGATGTTCAGAAACAGGTGCTAGCTACTTTCAAGCTAGTGGGATCTGCGCTACAGTGGTGGGAGTTCATTACCACCGCGGAGGAGAGGGATACACTCACCATACAGGAGTTCTGGGTGCGGTTCGACCGCAAATACTTTCCGTCTGCAGTTCATACAGAGATGAGGAGGAAGCTGATGAGTTTGAAGCAGGAGGGCAAGACAGTGGCCGAGTATGAGGCCGAGTTCACTAACCTGTTGAATATCGTTCCAGACGAGATTCCAACAGAGAAGAAGAAGATAGAGAAGTTCACTGATGGGTTGAATTGGAGGATCCGTCAGCATCTGCTAGGGAACCTATCGTTGGCCACGTATTCTGATGTGGTTAACGCTGCACTATTGCACTGCCAGGACCACCGTTTTCATATGGCCGAGGGCAAGCGGTCAGGGGAGTCTAGCCATCAGGGCAGGACTGGAGGACATGGTGCCAGCGGGGCACAGACCGGTCAGGGGCAGAAACAGACTGAGCAGGGTACCCAGCAGGGGGACAATAAGAGGTTCCGGTCAGGGAACTACAGGCAGGGACAGGGAGGTTTTCGTCAGGGCCATCAGGGTCCAAACGGTCAGCAGGGCCAACAGGGGCAGAATGGGCAGCAGTTTCACCAGGGCCAGCAGGGCCAAGGGAGGAACGGTAATGGCCAACAGGGCCGGGGACAGCAGGGGCAGAGGGGAGGGAACTTCCCAGGGAAGTGCTTTACTTGTGGCAAGACTGGCCATAAGAAGCAGGATTGTCCTGATAGGGGCAGGGCCCCACAGCAGCAGCAGGGTGCTCGCCAGGAGCCACAGAGACCCATGTTTCCCGCCGCTCTTCCTGCACCGCCACAGATGGCAGCATTGCCACCCATTCCAGCAGTCCCAGCTCAGCAGGGGCAGCTACAGTATGGACGTGTCTACAACGTTCACCAGGCTGCAGTTCCACAGGCACCGCCCGCGATTGAGGGTACGTTTCCTATCCATGGCACTATGGGTCGGGTGTTATTTGATACGGGTGCTACACACTGTTTTATTGCTACACACTTCGCGAAAGCTTTAGGATTGTTAGCTACGGCAGAGAGCACAGTGACGTGTGTCGACTCACCATTAGGGAGTGGGTCACTTATTTTCTTTATATACCGGGGAGTGGGGGTAGAGGTTGGTGGTTTGGTATTACCTGCGGACATGTTAGTGTTAGACGTGCATGTTCACGATGTGATCATCGGTATGGATTGGCTCGTAGCATATAGGGCCATGATTGATTGCTTCTGCGGGAGCATTATTTTTGCCATTCCGGGGCAAGAGATGTCTGTAGTGGCGATGCCTCGCCCAGAGGGAGGATCGACCGCTCATCTGTATTACATAGAGGAGGATACCTCTAAGGAGGTTGTGATTCCTTTAGATTCTATCCCAGTTGTCAGGGAGTATTCAGATGTGTTTCAGGAGATACCAGGCTTACCACCCAGTCGAGAGATAGATTTCGTTATTGATTTGCTACCGGGTACGAGACCTATAGCACGTGCACCATACCGTATGGCTCCAGCTGAGATACGAGAGCTACGGGATCAGATAGAGCAGCTGTTAGGGCAGGGCTTTATTCGTAGGAGTACCTCACCTTGGGGCGCTCCAGTCTTGTTTGTTAAGAAGAGGGACGGTTCACTGAGGTTGTGTGTGGACTACCGAGAGTTGAATAAGGTCAGGATACGAAATAAGTATCCGTTGCCTCGAATCGATGACTTATTCGACCAGTTGAGAGGAGCTTCTTTCTTCTCGAAGATTGACTTGAGGTCGGGATACCATCAGTTGCGTATCAGGGAGGAGGATGTCTCGAAGACTGCGTTCTTGTCGAGATATGGTTCTTATGAGTTTCGGGTTATGCCTTTCGGCTTGACCAACGCTCCAGCAGTGTTTATGGACTTGATGAACAGGGTGTTCAGAGATTTCTCGATCAGTTTGTCATTGTCTTCATTGATGACATTCTGGTCTACTCTCGGACAGAGGGAGGAACACGCCGAGCATTTGAGGCAGGTTTTGCAGACACTTCGTCAGAACGAGCTGTATGCAAAATATGAGAAGTGCGGGTTTTGGCTGAAGGAGGTCCAGTTATTGGGTCACATTATTTCCGACCAGGGAATATCTGTCGATCCGGGGAAGGTGTCAGCGGTGAGGGAGTGGGGACAGCCCACGACACCAACAGAGATTCGTAGTTTCTTGGGCTTAGCAGGATACTGCAGGAGGTTTATTCGGGGTTTCTCGGAGATAGCAGGTCCTTTGACACATCTTACTCGTAAGGGTGTGCCATATATCTGGAGTGATGCCTGTCAGTTGGCATTCGATGAATTGAAGGACAAATTGACCTCAGCACCTGTGTTAGCATTGCCGAGACCGGGAGTTGAGTATTTGGTTTACACCGATGCGTCTTTACAAGGGCTTGGAGGTGTTTTGCAGCAGGAGAGACAGGCCATAGCTTATGCTTCCCGTAAGCTTAAGCCTCATGAGAAGAATTACCCCACGCATGATTTGGAGTTGGCAGCAGTGGTATTTGCCTTACGGATTTGGAGGCACTATCTTTTGGGGGAGAAGTTTCAGCTGTTCACAGACCACAAGTCCCTACAGTATCTGTTCACGCAGAAAGAGTTGAACATGCGGCAGCGTAGGTGGCTTGAGTTTGTGAAGGACTACCAGTTCGACATCCAGTACCACCCGGGTAAGGCTAACGTGGTAGCAGACGCGTTGAGCCGCAGGCCAGCAGATGAAGTGGCAGAGGTATGGAAGGCTAAGTGGAAGGAATTGGGGACACCAGGATGCAGTGGCCCGATCTTTCATGTCTGCGATGACCGTTACACCGCAGATTGTCACGAAGGTAGTACGGCACAGGCCGATGACTCGTTCTGTCAGGAGCAGATAGTTCGATTACTTACAGAGGGAGCCGAGTCCTATACCGTTAGCTCAGACGGGGGATTGCGCTTCAATGGGAGGTTGGTAGTTCCGGAAGGGGAAGAATTGCGGCACGATGTTATGGCTGAGTCGCACGGCTCACGGTTCGCGGTACATCCCGGAGGGGACAAAATGTACCAAGACATGAGACGGCAATATTGGTGGAGCGGTATGAAGAAAGATATCGCTGAGTTTGTCTCGAAATGCGCCACTTGTCAGCTTGTAAAAGTGGACCATCAGAGACCAGCAGGATTGCTACAGCCGTTGGAGGTTCCGGTGTGGATGTGGGAGAGCATATCCATGGATTTTGTTACGGGGTTTCCTACGTCGCAGAGGGGTCACGACTCCGTTTGGGTAATTGTGGACAGATTGTCCAAGGTCGCTCACTTCTTACCCGTAAGGACTGACTACACTACGGGACAGTATGCCCAGCTTTTCATTTCAGAGATTGTGAGACTTCACGGTGTGCCCCTGAATATCGTGTCTGACAGAGACAAGATATTTGTTTCGAGGTTTTGGGAGAGTTTCCAGGAGGCCATGGGCACGGAATTGCGGTTGAGTACGGCTTATCACCCGCAGACCGATGGGCAGACAGAGCGCACCAACCAGATGTTGGAGGACATGCTACGCATGTGCATTATTGACTTCGGGGGTGATGGGAGCAGTACCTTCCACTGGTGGAGTTTGCTTACAACAACTCCTATCAGTTCACGATTGGCATGGCTCCGTTTGAGGCATTGTACGGCAGGCCTTGTCGTTCCCCAGCATGTTGGTTGGAGGTGGGGGACAACAAATTACTTTGGGCCAGAAGTGATCCAGGATACTTCGGCAAGGATTGAGTTGATTCGGAGTCGCATTCGGGTAGCTCAAGACAGGCAGAAGAGTTATGCTGATGCGAAGAGATTTTTCAGGGAGTTCCAAGTGGGGGACCAGGTTTTGCTCAGGGTATCTCCGATGAAGGGGATTATGCGTTTCGGGAAGAAGGGGAAGTTGGCACCGAGGTATGTGGGGCCGTTTCCTATTATTGAGCGGATAGGACCGGTTGCATATAGACTTGGACTACCGGAGCACTTGCATCGGATTCACGACGTGTTCCATATTTCCTCGCTGAGGAAATACCTTAGGGATAATTTGGCTCATTCTCACATTGCTGTGGAAGACATCGATCTCCAGCCGGATAGCTCTTACGAGGAGGGGCCAATTGCTATTTTGGACCGAAGCGAGAGGAAACTGCGGTCAAAGATAGTCCCGTTAGTGCGTGTTCAGTGGCGACATCACAATGTCGAGGAGTCCACATGGGAGCGCGAGGATGAGATGCGCGAACGTTATCCAGAGCTGTTTTTAGCAGGTACTTTCTAGTTTCGAATTTCGGGACGAAATTCAGTTATTAGGGGGGAAGTATGTAATACCCCGTATTTTTTACTATATTTATTTTGGGATTAATTAATTAAATTGCGTATTAATTGGAAATTAATCCGGGTTAATAATACTAATGTGATACGAATTGGTATTTGATTATGTGCATATATGATTATATATGAACTTGGTATTTGAAAATTTGTCGTGGGATTTATATACGGCATTTTAGAAATTTTGTTGAGACGCGTGGGACCGCCGCGTCATGGTATATTATTTTATTATTAAAAGTGATTTTAAAATCTATAATCCGTATGGTCGTTTTGAGTGCGCCAACGCGTCCGGAAGGGTCAAGATAGTCAGAAAACACTAGCCGGGGGTATAGTTTGGGTCCCGGGGTATTTTTAGACCATACCGGCAACTTAAAGGGTATTTTAGTAATTTGGTATTTTTGGGTAATTAAAAGTGACGAAAATTGAGAGTTGTAATCTGGTAAGGAATTGACCCAACCAACCCTTTATTAACCCCATAAGCTACGTAGGTTATCATTTAGTCTTCCAACTCTCCCAAAGAAAACCCTAGCCACCATAACCATCTTTGGAAGAAGAAAGCTTGGAGAAGGAGAGAGAGAGGGAGGAATTCTGCAGAGATTCTTCACCAAATCAACACCAAATCCGAAATCAAACCAAGGCAAGTGATTTATTCCATTTAAATTTCAGAGAATGCTTCTTCCATGTTAGATTATTCATAAACTTTGTATGTTCTTGGAAGATAATGAAAAACCCATAAGATTGGAGTTATTAGTTTGAATTTTGGGATATAGGTTGCATGTAGAATGTTACTGGACGATCATATTATGTGAATTACTGCCTTTTGTAATACCAAAAACGGATTTAAGATGAGGTTTATGAATGTTCTTGAGATAAAATCTGGAAACTAGGTTTTTGATGAAGATTGATCCATATGTAGCCTATAGTTGTTGAAATATTGATTTATGGACGTTAGTAATATTGTAGGATTGTTATATGACATTACTATAGCGTTATATTTGAGAATCACACGTTAGAAATAAGTTTTGGGACGTTTTTACAATCTGCAGAACGAAGCAGTCCGTAGCCATACCTGTTCGATCGATCGATCGACATTCATCAGTCGATCGATCGATATTCATAGGTCGATCGATCGACTTTCCCAGAATGAGTGAAATTTTCCTTAATATGATTTTAATGGTGGAAACCCTCGGAGAATATGTTTGGAGACTTTGTGAATACCCTTAGCTTTAAGGAAGACCAGTAGGCATGATTATGAAGTGGGACCTTAATCAGAATGTAATTTGAGGAATTATTCTAAATAAATGAAATTCGTTAGTGAGGTAACGTTTGGGTTAAGAGTGTAAAATTGTGTAATTGACAAAATAAGGTTTAGAGCAGAAGTAAAGACCTTAGGAATAAAGATGTTATATTTGGGAATAATCGGAACCTAATAATCTATTATAGATAGGTTTTAAGGTTAAGGGATTACGACGTGAGACGTGTCGACTATTTAATTTATATATTATCGGACTACTTGAAATATATAAGTTTGGGATAATGGTATAATGATGTAGAAAATACCTTATTAAAATGGTGATATCTAAGATGTGTGAATGCTTAGTATATAGTTTATGTGTATGACATACCTACCATACTTGCTATCACGGGAGGTTACGTTCGCTTAGGACCCTCTAATCCTTGTGTGCCTACGGGGGGGATATAGACTGGTACCTTGATGAACATAGGTCATTGAAAGACTTATTGTGATATTAATAAGTCCGCGGATCGTGGGAGCGTAGGTATGTGCGTGACCCATGTGAAGGTGACTATGTTCGCCTCCATTATTTGTGATGTTGTTATTTGAGAACTATTCCTGAGAGATTCGGAATATGTGATCCTTATGTACGTGATGTACCGGGATGGATAGCAGAGTATGTGTGCACCGGAGCTTAGTTCTCGGGGTGCTTATATCGTATAATTATGATGTGAATAATATACATTTAATTTAATGAGAACTTTCATGTTAATGTCGTGAACATATATATATCACGGTATTATTTTGAGAAACAAAATGGGTTAGCTAGTAGTATAATATATGGCATATTGTACACTTGAGTTTACATTAAACCCCTATTTAATTACGAGCGTTATAATAGAACCAAGTAATAATGGCAGGTCCTATGATAAGTCTAGCTAGATTCGATGTCACTTAGCTAGTGGTTTGTGTCGTTATAGATGGGTACTTACGTTAGGAGTGCACAGTTAGTCGAGAGGTGAGAATTTAATGTGAGTGCGCGTCCTAACATGTACTTTGCATTTAATGTTTTAAATGTTTTTAAAGCACTTGCAGGTTTTTAAAATGATTTCCACTTTCGGGCTCTGACCCATTTGCTTTCAAATATATTTTCTTGTAAAACCATTTTAGGTGCCCAGCCACAAGGACACCAAGCATAGGATTCTCATTCAGGTGACGAGCTGTAGCTGTTTGTGGAAGCTACAGGGACTTGCTTTTAGACGCCTCTCTCATTTGGATCCCAGTCTCAGCATCTATCAGTTGTAGGGCATGTTGCCCAATTCTATTAGACATTTCTACATTTCAGTTTTCAGACTCTAGCATGTATTGCTCAGTATTCAGTTTTAGTTATTTATTTCAGTTTACTTATCAGTTGTGGGATTTGTATTGAGGAGTTTTTCCTCCAGAGTTTATTTACATTTTGTGATGGTTATTCGTTTTACTTCAGTATGGTGAATGGTGTTATTTAGTTATTCATTACTCTTGTTGCATGTTAATCAGATTTAATAAAATTTGGCACTTACTTTTTAAATACTAGGTGGTTAGTAATAATAAAACGTTTTCGACAGTGATGCTATTAACTGAGCCAACTTGGCATTTTGAATTAATTTTATAAAGGAGTAGCTACCCGGTGTTTAATTAGTCGGGGTGTCACAGGTGGTATCAGAGCATCAGGTTCTAGTGTCCTTTAGGATCTGTACGGCTATTATGTTTCCGCTACGTTTTCTTTGATATAGAGCCCTATATTTTAGGACTGTTGTACTCTTTTTGTGTGTACGTTTCGTTCTTCAGCTATTTTAAAGTTTATCTGTAGACTTATAAACTTTGTTCTCATTTCAGATGCCTCCACGACGTGCACGACGAGTTCCCAGGAATGCAATGCCCGAACCCCAGCCCGCTCCAGTTCAGGGCATGTTGAACGCCACTGAGGTTGCAGCTATAGTAGCTCAAGCGGTGAATGCCGCGATTGCCGTTATTCAGCAGGCACCGCCTCAGGCGCCGGTTGCCGCGCCAGCACAGGTTAATGCATTCCCGTCTGCTTGGGAGCGTGTACGCGATGCTTTTCAGAAAGCGCATCCGCCAGAGTTTGCAGGAAGCTCAGACGTGGTAGTCTCGAGCCAATGGAGGAAGGACATACAGAGGCATTTGAGGATGCATGAGTGCACAGATGTTCAGAAACAGGTGCTAGCTACTTTCAAGCTAGTGGGATCTGCGCTACAGTGGTGGGAGTTCATTACCACCGCGGAGGAGAGGGATACACTCACCATACAGGAGTTCTGGGTGCGGTTCGACCGCAAATACTTTCCGTCTGCAGTTCATACAGAGATGAGGAGGAAGCTGATGAGTTTGAAGCAGGAGGGCAAGACAGTGGCCGAGTATGAACAGTGGCCGAGTATGAGGCCGAGTTCACTAACCTGTTGAATATCGTTCCAGACGAGATTCCAACAGAGAAGAAGAAGATAGAGAAGTTCACTGATGGGTTGAATTGGAGGATCCGTCAGCATCTGCTAGGGAACCTATCGTTGGCCACGTATTCTGATGTGGTTAACGCTGCACTATTGCACTGCCAGGACCACCGTTTTCATATGGCCGAGGGCAAGCGGTCAGGGGAGTCTAGCCATCAGGGCAGGACTGGAGGACATGGTGCCAGCGGGGCACAGACCGGTCAGGGGCAGAAACAGAGTGAGCAGGGTACCCAGCAGGGGGACAATAAGAGGTTCCGATCAGGGAACTACAGGCAGGGACAGGGAGGTTTTCGTCAGGGCCATCAGGGTCCAAACGGTCAGCAGGGCCAACAGGGGCAGAATGGGCAGCAGTTTCACCAGGGCCAGCAGGGCCAAGGGAGGAACGGTAACGGCCAACAGGGCCGGGGACAGCAGGGGCAGAGGGGAGGGAACTTCCCAGGGAAGTGCTTTACTTGTGGCAAGACTGGCCATAAGAACCAGGATTGTCCTGATAGGGGCAGGGCCCCACAGCAGCAGCAGGGTGCTCGCCAGGAGCCACAGAGACCCATGTTTCCCGCCGCTCTTCCTGCACCGCCACAGATGGCAGCATTGCCACCCATTCTAGCAGTCCCAGCTCAGCAGGGGCAGCTACAGTATGGACGTGTCTACAACGTTCACCAGGCTGCAGTTCCACAGGCACCGCCCGCGATTGAGGGTACGTTTCCTATCCATGGCACTATGGGTCGGGTGTTATTTGATACGGGTGCTACACACTGTTTTATTGCTACACACTTCGCGAAAGCTTTAGGATTGTTAGCTACGGCAGAGAGCACAGTGACGTGTGTCGACTCACCATTAGGGAGTGGGTCACTTATTTTCGTTATATGCCGGGGAGTGGGGGTAGAGGTTGGTGGTTTGGTATTACCTGCGGACATGTTAGTGTTAGACATGCATGTTCACGATGTGATCATCGGTATGGATTGGCTCGTAGCATATAGGGCCATGATTGATTGCTTCAGCGGGAGCATTATTTTTGCCATTCCGGGGCAAGAGATGTCTGTAGTGGCGATGCCTCGCCCAGAGGGAGGATCGACCGCTCATCTGTATTACATAGAGGAGGATACCTCTAAGGAGGTTGTGATTCCTTTAGATTCTATCCCAGTTGTCAGGGAGTATTCAGATGTGTTTCAGGAGATACCAGGCTTACCACCCAGTCGAGAGATAGATTTCGTTATTGATTTGCTACCGGGTACGAGACCTATAGCACGTGCACCATACCGTATGGCTCCAGCTGAGATACGAGAGCTACGGGATCAGATAGAGCAGCTGTTAGGGCAGGGCTTTATTCGTAGGAGTACCTCACCTTGGGGCGCTCCAGTCTTATTTGTTAAGAAGAGGGACGGTTCGCTGAGGTTGTGTGTGGACGACCGAGAGTTGAATAAGGTCACGATACGGAATAAGTATCCGTTGCCTCGAATCGATGACTTATTCGACCAGTTGAGAGGAGCTTCTTTCTTCTCAAAGATTGACTTGAGGTCGGGATACCATCAGTTGCGTATCAGGGAGGAGGATGTCTCGAAGACTGCGTTCTTGTCGAGATATGGTTCTTATGAGTTTCGGGTTATGCCTTTCGGCTTGACCAACGCTACAAGGGTAGGGGATACATATATAGGTTATACAACAAGATTATAGTAGGGTAGGTATATTTGGCTAACAAACGAAAGGCTTATATAGTTAGGCTCGACGAGTTGAGTAGCAATTTTTTTTAATAAAAGTAGGCTAAGGCTTAATATACGCTGTCAAAAATAGCCTAAATCACTTCTTAGGTTCATTAATTCATCCTCTTAAGTATTTCAAGAGTTTTAAGTTGGTAATTCCCAAACATTCCCTTTTAGTATTCAACCAAGCAAAGAATAATGAGATTAACAACTGGTTAAGTTTTTCAAAATTTAAGAGTGAATGCATACAATTCTCACAAAGATGAATGGCTCTAAACTCATAGGAGTTAATAAGTTTGTTATTTGTTTGTCAAGTTTTCCACATTACTTATACTAATTCATTCAAGTTTAACAAAGAGTCGTCTTATCGTGCTCCGTTGTTTGAGAATTGAAATTCATGGAATTTTCAAGACTTAAGATAATAGCCAAAATTTGGAATGACATGCATCGTATACTACTCACATACAACTTATATCTGGATGCCATCGTCTAGTGCATTGGCAGAAACAAAATTATTACATCATTGAAAAGAACAATTGTTTTTTATATTTTGAAATAGTAATAATAATAATGGAAATGAAAGATATTTTGTGTTTTTATTATTTTTTCACAAATTTTAAAAAAATTGCCAGAATTTCCAACTTAGTGCAAAAAGTGTCACATTAGTAAGAAAAATAAAGTTCGACCCTAATACCCCAAAACCTAAAACTTACATTATCCTCGATGTAATCATAAATGAACGTAGACAATAAAAGTAAGTATAAATAGTATGGGATATCACATGTAGGATTGCAAGCGTTTGTTATGATTTATCTGCACTCGTGATTATAATTCAAACAAGAAAAACAAAACAAAATACTAAAGCGATAAAAACTGAAATGAAATAAAATTATCAACTAAAAATAAAAAAAAAACATTACTACATAATATAAATATGTGGTGCTAATAAAATCAATCCATGTAAACGGGATCCTCCAGAAGCATAACATCAACTTCTTTGTTTGGTAACTCCAAAAATAGCTTCAACATATGTCCATTAACTTTAAAAACATTACCATTTTTTGGATTTTCAGTCTCAATGGCATCGTGATGATATAATGTGGCCCAATACAATTCATTTTTGTACGATGAAATCGCATTTCTCCTAGTTTAATAGTAAATTCTTCTGTCTTCATCTCTCTAGCACTAGGGCTAAGTTTTGTAGACACTTGTCGAATGAAGACCAGAAGTGAAAAATCATCCATAAAAACTTACAAGAAACGCTTTACCATATCAGAGAAAATATAAATCATACACTGTTAAAAAGTGGCGGTGTATTGCATAACCTAAAGAGCATACGTCGGTAGACAAACGTACCAAAAGGACACGTAAATGAGGTATTTTATTAATCGACATGGTCTATAGGAATTTGGTTATAATCGGAGTAATCATCTAAAAAAAATAGTAAGCATGATTGTATAGTTGCTCTAATATATGATCAATGAAATGAATATGAAAGTGATATTTACTCATCATTGAGTTTAACTTACGGTAATCGATGCAAACACACCATCCTGTTTGAACAGGAGATGGAGCTAAGTCATTATTTTCATTTATAACTATTGTGACGCTAGACTTCTTAGGCACAACTTTTACTGGACTCAACCACTCACTATCTGAAATTGGATAAATAATAACCGCATCTAAGAGCTTTAAAACTTTTACTCTTACCACTTCTTGCATCGTGGGATTTAGCCGCCTTTGTTGTTTACCAAATGTTTTAACACCTTCTTTTAAGTGAATGTTGTGCATAACTATTAAGGGACTAGTTCATTTGATATCTGTTACAGACCACCCAATGACTTATTTACGTTCGTTCAAGACATTTAATAATTTATTTTCTCGATCATCATCTAAGTCTGAAGCTTTAATGACATATAGCGTGTCAGATGAACCTAAAAATACATATTTAAATGTATCGGGCACGGGTTTTAGGTTCAGCTTTAGTGGCTCAACTATGGAAGGAGGTGGTGGTGACGAGGAGAATATCAGGGATTGCACTTTTGGTGTGTATGTATAAGATATAATTAAAGGTACCACATCCAAAAGAGTGTTGACTTACTCAGTGGACTCAATAATATCAAAATCATACCCAAAGTAGGCCAAGCATGCCTCGGGTGGGTCTTCGCAATGTGTTTGGAGAAAAGTCTCCTCCACTAGACTATCAATAAGATTAATCTCGAATATCTCGTCATTTAAATCTAGTGGGGATTTACCTATATAAAAAATATTAAGCTCAACAATGATATTTTCACAGGGAAGCTTCATCAATCCATTGCGATATTTTATAAGAGCATTGAATGTGGCTAAGAAATGTCTCCCTATAATGATCGAGATTTGCTCTTTTACATTAACTACAGGTTGGGTTTCAATGACGAAAAAATCTACTGGAAAATAAAAGATATAAACCTTTACGAGGACGTCCTCAACTACACCCATAGGAATTTCCACAAAATGATTAGCTAATTGGAGTGTAATTAGTGTAGGTTTTAAGTCTCCTAAACCTAATTTCTTATACACAAAATACGGGAACAAATTAAAACTCGCTCATAAATCTGACAAAGCGCGCTCGATATTATGTTCCCCTATTTTTCATATTATCGTAGGACAACCGAGGTCCTCGTATTTAATGAGAAATTTACATTGAAGTACTGAGCTAGCTTATCTAACTGTGAATGCTCTCTTAGGAACATTAGTTTTCCTCTTTTTGATAACCAAATCTTTTAAAAAAGTGTGCATAAAAGGGTACTTGTTAAATATCATCAATGAAAAATATATTTATATATACTTAATTAAATATTTCTAAGATTTCTCCCGATTACACACCCTTATAATTATTTTGTAGCCTATGTAGAATTGGTGGTTTAGGAACAAAGTCCCTAACCGAAGGATCAATTACATTAGAAGGGGAAGTGGTAGATTTTCCAGCAACTCGAGAAAACTCATCAACCCTCGTTGACTTTTCATTATCAATTTTCACCTATTTTCACCCTTTGTAGGCATACTAACTTGAATATCAACTTGTTTACTCAACCTCAAAGTAGTGATGACTTGAAGTTGTGAAGGTCCAAAGGATTGATTCGGGTTCGTTCCACTATTGGATGGACCTTTCGGGTTAGGAATAGGCTGACTAGGATTTTTTTTTCTCTTTCTCTCTCCCCCCCGGTTGATTAGCTAATTGAATTAATTAATTTTCTACTCGTGTGATAACTTAATTTGAGCTTTGAATATTTTAGGTGGTCAACTGTGCTAGCTATTTGAGAGATTCTTCTAAAGTTCTTAATTGTGGTTGGTTACCCGCAACAGGTTGAGTTTATTGTTTATTTGCTTGCACATGTGGACGAAATTTAGGAGGAAAATGAGGAGACATTACTAGCGGTCCTCTTTGTTTGTGATATGTTGATTTTGTCGATATGAAAAATTCAAGTGATTTCGCCACCCTAGATTGTATGGATCTGTATATGGATTAATCAGTTCTTGATATTATTTATAGTATTAGCTTATTCTTTTCATTGCTCATTATAACCCAATATCAATGGACATGCATGTGTTATATGCATCAAACTAGCACACATACCACAAACCTCATTATGTACTTGATTGAATGTATTATTAGTCAACCTCAACATTAATGCTTCCACCTTCTTCGAGAGACTGTCCAGTTGTCTCTTTGTTTCGACATCCTCTCTCACGTCATACATCTAATTGATCATTATAACCCACCTTCCGAATCTCGAGAGTTTTCATAAATTTTCAAGAAAATTATATACTTGATCGTCCATAAGACTTAGAAAATCATTGTTATTCCTAGAATCTGTCATGTTTCCATATACTTGTGTTAATCCATTATAAAAGGACACGTAAATGAGGTATTTTATTAATCGACATGGTCTATAGGAATTTGGTTATAATCGGAGTAATCATCTAAAAAAAATAGTAAGCATGATTGTATAGTTGCTCTAATATATGATCAATGAAATGAAGAGGAAAGTGATATTTACTCATCATTGAGTTTAACTTACGGTAATCGATGCAAACACACCATCCTGTTTGAACAGGAGATGGAGCTAAGTCATTATTTTCATTTATAACTATTGTGACGCTAGACTTCTTAGGCACAACTTTTACTGGACTCAACCACTCACTATCTGAAATTGGATAGATAATAACCGCATCCAAATCCGAGTTACGGTTGAAGAGTTATGATCAATTGAAGTTGAGGAAAAATCAAAGAAGAAAAGAAAAAAACATGAGAAAATTCTAAGTGTTGAAAAGAGGAAAAAGGCACCCAAAACCAGCGAAAATTCTTGAACCCAAGGTGAACCGGTTCGGGGTACCTGCGAACCGGTTCGGGGGTCCTGATTCGGGAAATTGCTCATTTATTCTGATTGGTCCAAAGAGTTCCATTTTGTTACAACTCATTCTAAAACGTATTTGTACGAAGCTAATGACTCAGGAAAGATAGTTCTTGATAGTTTTTCATAGTTTTTGATAGAAAAAAAGGTAGAAGATCACCTAGGAACATAGTTTGGATTATTTTCTTCAAGATTGATTAATTCCAGTTTGTTCTCAAGTTTTAATCCAAGTTTCATTCTTCTTATTATTGTTCTTGCATGGTTATTTATCTTACTTGATTCAAACAATTTCTGGGTTCATAACACTTATTTGCATGTTTCAATATAGTTTCATCATGAGTTTATTCACATGCAATGTAATTATTTCATACATCGTTCAGTTTAACATGTCCGACTAGATTTAAAAGGCTCGGGATGCATGAACTCAACCTGATGTGGTAGTTGCATGTGTATAAAATTAATCCTCTAAATTTAATGGTTATTACGATCATATTGCGTAGAAACGGGACAATTGTAGATCTTTGGATGTCGTTTGCTTCTGGGTAATCGGGATGCTTCAGAAGGCAATTCGAATGTAACTATCGCAATACCGATTTAATCGTCATCTGATTAAGTATGGTGCGGGCTTGAACCTCATATACGTAATGCTTGGGAGTACTAAATTCTGGATCTAATTAATCACTTAAATTTACGATTAGTTTTATACCAACAATACACTAGGGTTGGGGGATTGTATTCCCGTCCTGTTTCCTTCATTATATAGTTCAAGTTTTAAGTCACTCATCATCAACATTTTATGTAATTTAGAGTAGTTGCATTCAATTCATACTTTAGTTCAGTAGTTAATCATTTTCAAAATTGCATTTAGTTGTAGTCGATATCCAAATCAAATCATCTTTTCCTTTTTTCTTTAGAGTCAAAGTTAGGATTTCTTCGTCTGTCCAACATCATTACGACACTGTCGTCCTATTTTCTTGAGGATCGATACCTGACTTATCGGATTATTACTTGAGCGACAGGCTTGCACTTGAGCCTAGAGAGTACGCACTTCTGAGACACATTCTTAGTCGTGTCATTACTTCAATAAAATATTAACGTGACTAACTTAAGAGATGGTAATTTTAACGATTTAAAACTAATTAATAACTGGACTAGGGATTCAGAATTCATTACACGTGGTAACATTCATATGTATCGTACATCTAATATGATAGTATTAGAGATATAAATGCAAATTTATACCTGAATTCTCTCTGCTCAATCATCAATCGTAATTATAGTTTTTGGTGCCCAAACGTTTCTTTTATGGTCTTGAATAATTAAAAGGAATAGTCAGATTTTGATAAAAAAAATAAAAATAAACATTGTTTATAAAATTTATATAAAAAAATGTTACAAAAAACTGTGTTATAGAAAAAAAAAGGTTTTCCATATTTAAAAAAAATAGTTGTATGTAGCTCTTTAAAACAAAAAAAGAAAACTGTATTGTGAAAAAGTTAGCAAAACTGTCTTTATTAAAGAATGAACGTATTTTATTAATTTTTAAAAAATTGTTTTGTGAAAAAGTTAGGAAAAACTATTTTTATAAAAAGTTTATAACGTTTTTATAAAAATAAATAACCGGACATTGTTTATAATTTTCTTTAAATCTTACAAAATAACAATTTTTGTGAAAAAATTAGAAAAAAACTATTGTTGTTATATATGACGATAATAAAAGATCCGTTTACAAAAAATATATTTTGTGTTAAGGTTATTTAAAAAACTATGTTTGTCATTTAAAAAAATAATTGGACATAGCTTTTTTTTAAAAATGTATTCTTATAAAACAAGGTATTATAAAAAAGTTTAATAACATATTTATAAAAAATAAAATAAATACAAGTTGTAAAAAAGGGTTTTATAAACATGGTTTCTTAAAAAAAATGGTGTTTTTGTTATATATGATAATAAAAGGAGAACAATTAATAAGAAAATTATTTTGGAAGAAAGTTAAACAAATTCCTATATATTTAACGTTATGTTTTTATCTCATTGTTCGCCCCAAATTCCAAGGAGCTAAAGTGCACTACCCAAAATATCAAAAAATATCTCAATAGTCTCGAAACACATCAAGAAAAAAAATTCTCATTTACTAAAACCTTGAATCCCAAGGTTCATCTCTCTCTCTCTCTCTCTCTCATTATAAGCACATGTATTTAAGGCACAATATCTATATAATACCTCTATTACGATAGAATTAGGGACATAATTTCCCATTAATGCTTAGTTAATTCTCAACAAATAAAGATGCAAACCAGTGTAAACAACTCACCTAATAAGACTATTGACTCTCCATCTCCTCATAATGAGAGAAACTCTTCATGTCCTCTTCCATCTATATATCCATCTTCAATAAAAATAGTCCATTCTATCATCCGACCAAGCAGATGATCCACCATTTCCAATCATTATCTCATAATTGAAACTCAACTCCCATATACTCTTCACAATATGAAAATGCATTTTGGTGATGTAATTTTTTAATCTTTACTTTTAATCTTCTCATGGAACTTCTGCAGGACTAAATAAGCGGGGCTGAATTCATGGAAATCATGTGGCCCTCAAGGTTTTCCGATCTGGTAAGACAACTCTATAAAAAAAAAATCAATTATTTTCGATCTATCAAATAACCAATATGATAATTAGCGCATTTTATTTGTCATAGCGTGAACATATGAAACTCACGAGGTTATAAAAATACTGAATATTTTATCTCTTTGTACATGCTTGGCTCGGAGAAACTTGTATGGCTCCGAAAACTTGCATATGTATGGTAATGTCAATTGGTTAGGGGTTTCTTCTGCTTAGTCGGGATTTTTTTTGTTGTTGATAACCCTGAACTTCCACACGAATGAGCACTCTGGACCCCCTCGTGCAAGCTAAACATGGGGGATAATGCGTAGGAACCACCTCCCACACGTACCCCGCTTAAATATTGGCTTACCAGCGAGGAATCGAACCCAACACCGTGCTCCTAACCGCACAGTCCTAAGCCCACCCTCACCGCTGAGGCATACGAGGGTGGGTTGCTTAGTCGATATTTAAAACATACTCATGGGCTTTGCACTATTAAAAATGATCAAAATAATTTTTTTAGGGGCACTAATTTAATATACTTTGTTAAAAAATTACACCACTTATTGGAGCTTAGTTCTGACATCTGATGTAACAAAATACCAACCCACATACCCACCATTCATTCTATAGCAATGTACCTCTCACAGTGATGATGCATGATAGTGGGAAGTCATTTGTTGAAACCCATCATCTGTCAGAACGTCTTTGCAGATCTTTGTAAATTTAAGTGATGAGATCATATATGACCTAAAAGATAAATTGGTAAGACATTACCTCGCTTAAAGTGAGACAGCGTCTCCACCCTCTGTCTCACTTTCTCCCACGAAAACGCACCATTACAAGCTTAGATATTTGTAAATTTAAGTGTGGTAAGTTTTTTATTTTTCCCTATTATAAATATCCTCATATACACATATATACATCTTCACACACACACACACACACACACACACACACACACACACATGCTTTGATTTTTATTTTTCTCAAATTCTTGATTTCATTCTAAAATGCCATTTTCTAGAAATGTTTCTTAAATAGACATATTTTCTTCAGTCAGGGGTGTTTTTCTTCCCTTCATTTAACTTCGAGACCAAAAAATTTCACTCAACTCATGAATTTGGTTGACCAACATCCTTATATCCGTGCACTTCATAATCCGATAATTAGTTGTAATGACTATAGTGTATGAAGCAAGATATTGTTTCATTTTCACTTGCATTTTTGTTGTTGAAAGAAGGTTCTGACACTTAGAAATTTAACAGTTACCTATTTTGCTATTTTTATGACAGGGAAAAACCATAACAGTTACCTGTTTTTCCGTTAAAAGGGTTGTGATATTTATTTTCTCTCATTTTGTTTTTTAATTTGTTACGCATGATTTGTAAATATTGAAACGAACACTAAAAATCCCAGCCCTATGTGATTTTTTTAGGCTGGAAATCTCTTAGAATCCTAAAAGGGCTGTGATATTTGTTTTCTCTCTTTTTTTTATTACGTTTGAAAATGATCGTAGGAGAGTCGTTTTGATACAAGTATTTAAAGTCAGATTGCCTTTATGGAGAAACCTTAGACCATCTGTAGTGGGTAGTCTAAATGTATACATTTAGCTTTTTTTTACTCATAGTGGGTAGCTAAATGTACACATTTAGCTGAGAGAAAATCTAGTCGTTTTGTAAATTAAGGTGGCCGATACACAATGTCTAAATGGTGGGGCCCGCAGCTAGGCGAACAACAGTTAGCCGCCCAGCCCTTGGGCGTGTGCCTTTTATCCGACCAACCCCCTTCCATTAAAAAAAAATTAATATCCAAACCACTGCCACCTCAGTTTTACACCGTCTGGGCGTGTAAAAATTGTCCGCGCAGAGTGGGCCCCACTGCTGCCACCTCATTTTTACACCGTCCCAGTGTGAGTAACGGACAAACAATCTAACTCCAAAAATACACATTTATATTTTTTTACACAATCCCACTACATATGGCCTTATGATGTCAGTTATTGCTCGTTCCATTTTTTTGAATTCAATGAAATTTTCATGTTTTAGATAAATAATTGTCGTGGGCTGTTAACAAGGACATTTTGTTATTTTTATAGATTTTTTAATATAATAATTATATCAGACAACCAATCTTGATTTTAATTTCTTTAATTTTCGTCCTTCACTTTTCTAAGAATAGTACTCGATGATGATGATGAAGATGCAAAAAACACTTTGCAATGAAAGACCATTTGAGCTCTCCACCACATAATCTCACCTCTCTGTGACTGGCATATACACAGTAAAATTTTCATATGATATTGAATTAAGAAAAAATATATATTGGGCTTAAAAGAATATATTGTTTTCTAACTTAAGGGTTGTCATTCAACTGAGTATTGAATATTCACAATCCTCTTAACAAGTTTTAATGCGTAACCTTTCTTCTATTATGTTTTTTATAAATTTTATTTGTTTTATATTTAAAGTTGTAATTTTAACTATTATTATAATGCATTGTAAATTTATAAATTATTCACTCCTAACAAGTAGTCTTAGTATGAAAAAATTTGTTTTATGGTTGGTTCCTTAATTGATATGTTAAAAAAAATTATGCGTATTTTTTTAAAACATTTATCAAAGTTAAAAACTATTTTTTAAAAAGAGTTAAACATTTAAAAAAAAAATATAGTTTTTTCAGTATAATTGTATATTTTCTTTCTACGAGTAAAATTATATTTATTATTCATAATTCGTTATAAACATTTTCGCCCGCGCATCGCGCGGAGTATATGTTAGTAAGACTCAATGTTGTTAGTAATTTAATAAATGTGAGATATTTTGACTTAATATTGTTAGTAATTAAATAATTATGTTGGTAAAATTTAGTATACTGCAATTATATTTTATTCATAAGAAATATGCAACTCATATCCATACTCTAGTCATTTTGTGATTGATAATTATAAAAATCTACTATAATCAATTTTTTTTTAAATTATATTCGATTAAATTAAATTTTAATTGTTCCTATTACAAATGTTGTTGGGTTGTTTTTAATCTTTATATAATAAGGGATGTTGGTGATGTAATAAGAGATTTTGACTTAATATTAATAGTAATTGAATAAATTTGTTGGTAAATTTTAGTATGTTATAAGTATATTTTGTTTGTAAGAAATATGCAAATCATAGACATATCTTAGTCTTTATGTAGTTGATTAAAATCAAAAGTCTAATATAATCCATTTATAAATTTTAATGCAATTAAAATAAATTTTAATTATATCTATTTTCTATGATTTTGATTTGGTGGATTAGGAGAAAGAAAAATATTTTCATGTATTTGTTCATAGAAAAATAGTTGTCTTTTTTTTCCTTAGGAACTTTGAGAACCTATGATTTCTTATTCTTTTAAATCATTTCCCTCCATCCATAAAAAATCATATATTTATACTTAGTTTCTATATTTTTTCCACACGAGTATATTCATTTTTTGAATCATCTTTACTTCATATTTATTACCATAAAGTTAAATAGGTTTTTAAGAAAATTATAAAACACTCATGCATCGCGCGGGGAACCTGCTAGTGTTTGTCAATAATCCTAATTTTTATGCACGATAATTTGGCCGCTAGGTATTATTACCATAGATCATACATCGTGAAAGTCCAATTTTTGTATTATATAATATCAATAATGTAGTAACTCTTTCGTGAAACTAATATTTAAAACTCACTCATTGATTGAATATGTCAAAACACAACGTGTATCCATTTAATTTAATAAAGCATACACTGAAACTAACAAAACACAAATAATATATCATTTTAATTTTTAACAAGTGAATAACAGATAACAGTAAACATATAAACACGTAATTTTATGTTGTACCGAGTCACATAAATGTTAACTCATGTAATTTATCCTAACCCTAAAAACAAATTTAGTACAATATATTAATCATAAAAACACTTGAATACATGATAGAATATAAAAAACTCCAACAAATTAATCTTTGAAGTTGCTTTCCTAATTGTCAATTGACTAGAGCTTAAATATTGAAAGCTTTAAATTATGGCGCCTATTTTTTTTTTAGGTTTGTAGCCTCCCTTTTAATTGGTTATTCAAATAAATGATTTACACAAAATTGGTATTTTGAATTAAAAGGGACTTTTTTTAATTGGGTCTTATGAAATCTTGAAATAATTGGATGAAGGTTTGAAATCTTAAGATTATCTGTTAGCTTTCCACGAATTGACAAATCCCCTTTGATTTCCTCATTTTTCCTCCTTTTATAACTTTTTCATATTTTTGTCACTATTCACAACACGTTTTTCAAATTGATTTTGCACCTTTAAAACTTCATATTTTAAATATCCCTAGAACTAGAATGTTGTGTCTTTTAAAGATTTTTCAAAAAAGCTATGGTTCGAACTCAACGGATACTCTCGGTGTGAGTTATGATTTTTTTTCTTCGTTGTAGTGTCGACTGTGTCGTGTCGCGACATATCCCATTAACTTTGGCATTTCAACTCGTTTGTCGTCCAAACTCGGGGGTACCTACACAATTTAGAAATAAATAGTATAATCATATATTAGCAATGAAAAAAATATAAATTTCATCAAATTATAATTTTCCCATTTTTTGTACCCATTTTACCATTTTTAGGCCCTATAAGTTTATGTTTGTCGTTTTAGTGCCCGTTTCAATTTTGATTTCAATGAAACTTTAGGGGAACTTATAAAATGATATAATAAACATACTTGTCACCAATTTTAGTCTCGAAAAGGTTTTAAAAGATATTATATGAAATTACCATTTTTCCCCTTTTTGCCATAAATTTGTCCTTTCGAATTGAAAGCTTTAAAATACTAAAGTGAACTTAATAAACATATAGTAGCCTGTAATGCGAGCCTAACAAAGTATAAGTTAAGGGTTTATAATCACAAAATATTCAGTTTATCAATGTGTTTGATGAAGACATTGACAAAGAATTTGCAGTAATAAATGGAGTGTCAAACCCGAGCTAGATCAAGGGAAACACCATTGTAATGAAGGTGAAAAATTCACGCAATGATGTAGGCATTTTAGATTAACCCGACCAAGCCCATTGTGGGCAAACATCGGTGACCAGAGGAGATCGACTACTCTAAATGTATACTTTTCACCGAGGAAAATTTTGTCAGGGTGAGGACTCCTCATCGTGATGCCGTAATAATCCCTCTCAGAGCAACCAATTGGGATGTGGATAAGCTGCTAGTAGATCAAGGAAGATCCTCAGAGGTCACGTACCTCAAGATGTTTAACAAGCTTAACTTGCGAGCAAAAGGCTTCAAGAAGTGATCATGCCTTTGGTCGAATTTGCTGGAAGAATGACCGTGCCCCTTGGAAAGGTTGTTCTCCGTATTCGAGTAAGTGCAATCTCTAAGCTTATTGAGTTCCTCGTGGTAGACATAGATTCCCCTTATACTTCTATACCTGGTATATAGTGGTTGTATGCCATATGTGTAGTGCTTTCCACCTACAACGAGAAGTTTTAGTGCATCGCTAAGAAAGGGATAACGAAGATCATAAGGATCCAGGAATTAGCTCGACAGTGCTTCATAATATCCATTCGACCAAAATAGAAGAAGAAGAAATAAAAATTTATGGAACCAGCAAGGGGCTCTGTTCCCTCCAAATAACAATTGAAGTATAGGCGACTTGGTATTGAGGAAACCAAGGTTGACCCTGGCGACCGGGTTATGGAAGCCCTTCAGAAGGTCTTCTTTGACATCGATCAACATGAGGAGAAGTTCTTGATCTATAGTGATATTAATGGAGAGGCAAAGGAAAAACCGGTTAATTTCTTTGAAATAACAAGACGTGTTTGCTTGGCAACCCTATGAGATGTCGTTTATTGACCAAGAGATTATGTTTCACATGCTTCACGTGGACCTTACACATCCACTCGTGACCCAAAAAGTGCAGAGAACAGTCTCTGAGAAGGCGAGGGCAATAGAAAAAGAAATGGGAATATTCTAGAGGTACAGTCCATTATGGAAATTTAATTCCCCGAATGGCTATCGAATCTTGTGGTGGTTATAAAAAATAATGAAAAGTGGAGATCCTGTATTGACTTCACTGACCTAAACATGGCTTGATCTAAGGACAAATTTCTTATACCTAATATAAAATAACAAGGCTTCAATAGCCTTGTTTTCTTATGCTCGGGACTTCAGTTGCTGATAAGTGTAGCACTTAGCCACATATATAGCCATATCCCTCTTTATACCGGACCACCAACTACACAGGTCCTCATATATCTTTATGAGATCGGGGATATATATTGAAGCACGAGTGATGGACCTCCACCATTACCTCGTCCTGAAGCTCGTCAATCAACAGAACAATCAATTGACCCTTGTATTGCACCTTGCCGTCCTTTTACACAGCAAGAGTGTCGAACACTTTGTTATTCTGAATATGGTCATGGTATTATGCAAACTCAGGATCACCCGATTGGGAGTCTAGAACTTTTTACTGAATGAGTGGTCTAGCCACCGCACCCCAAAGGTACACTCTATCGTAACCCCGTTGGTCATACAGATCAAAATTTTGCAGCTCGACGAACAACTTTGCCCAGTGACATTTCATCGCTGCTAGGTGAGGCTAGACTTTCGACTAAGAGCATAGGCCACCACATTAGTCTTGTCGGGGTGCTACTCTATTGAGAAGCCATTGTCCTTCATTAATTCCATCAACACCAAACCAAGCTACCCACGTTTTTGGATTGGCTTCAACCAAAAATCGACATCTCATCGATCCAATAGTCCAAATGTCGATGATACATAAGAAAAATATCGAAAGACTAAATTTCCGAAGCGATCTTTCGAACGAGATCATTTCTCGTTCAAATGAGAATATTTGAACGGCGTTCGAGCAACTATCTAATAAGGTGGACAATCCTATGCAGAGGTGGGTCATTAGAAGTTCATTTGATGCTCGTTCAAATGAGGGAGGAATTTAGTTCGAACTAGAGGTCCTTCATACGAATGAGATGAGGGTCTCGTTGATCGAGGGTGAAAAGTAGTGTCGCATAGGAACGCTAATCGTTGTTTTTATTTCACCTCCTCAATACAAAAATCTAAACTACAACTACACTTGACAAACAAGCACAGTGGTAAGTCGGGTATCGAGAATCCACAGGGAGTGATTGAATTTTTAATTTTAATTATTTTACTACTTAAAAAATAAAAGTGTAAAAGGTGATATGGTTTACAAGAAAGAAAAGGGAAATTTTAAGAAGTTAACACTAAACAATAATTAATAAAACGAGAGTCAGGATTGCATCCCCGCCATGGGTTGAACAACTAATAATTAGAATTATAGTTCGAAGACGTTTAACCGAGCATTTTTAATTAATTATAAACATCACACATGAAGAAATTTAACTAAAATTTGCGAATAAAACATTTAATTCGAAATGATCACATGCGTCTTAAAATCGGGGTATCGCTATAAACACTAACTTGCATGACAAAGAAAGTTGAACGCATAATAATTCGAGTTTAATACGCGGGGTTTGAATTAAATGTAATTTTACACAAAACCTAATTTTCGGAGCTCGACGCCCATCAATGGTGGACATACGATCCAACCCCTATTTAACTACTCACTACAAATGATTAAACTAATTAAACAACTAATTAATTAACTAAAACAAGATTTAAATAAATTACTCTAAATTTTCTAGGCAAGAAAATAAATTAACAAAACATGTAGTAAAGGGAACAAAGCTTAAATAAAAAGGGACTTACATAAATGGAGGTTACACAACAAGAAAGGAGGAGAGGGGCGGTCTCCTACAAAAATACCCTAACTTAAGATAAAATGAAGATAACTCTAAAAATAAACTAAGTGTACTATTTATATTAAGTTACAAAAAAAAGGAAAAAAAGAAAGAAAAAGAAAGCAGCAAAAGTCAGCAAAAAAAAAAGAGCACCGAATCGATTCGCATACTAAGACTTGTAGCCTTCCCTAAAATCGAATCGATTCGCAGGTTGGGCGAATCGATTCGCCAACAAAAAATGAGCCCACTGTCTCCAAGCGAATCAATTCGCACCTGTAGGTTGTGAATTCTTCCCTTGAAAATATGAAATTACACCATGAAAGGGCTGGCAATAATATGCCACACCATGGCGATGATGCGCAAACCAAAACCGAGACCAAAATCATGGGTCGCATACAACATCACCCACATCGCAACCACAATTCGAATCGCAGTAAAAAAAATGGCAAAAGTCGAGATACCCACTTTCATTTCCAAAACCTCTAAGCTCAAAAAATAGTGGCAGCCACTATACCAAAACCCATTACGATAAAGCACACAAGATCCAAATGCGCATGTCGTCAATAATCTTGCTCCAATTTTAGACGAGAGGCTCGTATTTTGGACGAAACCAAAACCCAAGCGAAACCCGAGCCTAGGGACAAATCTCCATTTGAATTTGCTGTAAAATCGAGTTAGGGACATGAATGGAATTTGTTAATAAAGGAGAAAAGGGACATGAAAGGAATTAATAAAATTGTTATTTTTCTTATAATTCTTCCTCCGATTAAAGGTCTGTGTTTTCTTCGTTCAGAATCTGATTCGAGCACTGATCGTGGCCACGCGAAGCTTGACCTGAGGGCTACAACTTCCTTGAGTACTTCGGGCAAAAATCCCAGAGTGTGAAATTACGAAAATTCTCCTGAACGTACGAACTCTTACGAAACTTTATCGGAACGTGATGAAACTTCACATTAAGCACCGTAACACCCATATATGCTCAATAATACCTCAAATAACGTGTTAACGTATAAAACGGAGGTTATCTGATTAACGAGCATAAATATAGCAATTACGATACCCGAGGGGTTAAAAATGCATAAGTTAACCGGCTTAAATACGCAATATTTACACCGTATCAGTCTCGTTCGAACGACCCTCATTTCGTTTGAACGATAAGAATAAATTACTATATAAGTTTTTGGACATTTAATTCCCTACAAATTTCACAAAGTCCACAAGAACATTCAATTATAGACAACAATCCAATTATTATTAGTCCAAGGCCCAAAGGGTTCTCCATAATTACAAATTACACGGTAAAGGGATAAAATCTCGGGTACGGGTGTTACACGACCAACTTCCCCCAGGTTTTCTGAGCATATTGAACTATTCCCGTGATATAAAAATGGGAAACACCATTTGTCTTAGCTTATAGAATGAAAGTTGCCATTCAGCTATTGATAGGTCAACCGGTCATGACGTTCTCCCTGTTGGACTAAGTTCTGAATAACAAAGCGATCATAGTTGAGTTTGACATATCAGATGAAATGAAAGAGTTGTCCCTAATAAATCTTGCCTCGTACCATTAATAATTGTCCAAGAAATACAATAAGGGAGTCAAGACGAGAAGCTTCGAGGTTGGGAACTACGTTCGAAAGAAGATTGTGGGCAATGCAAATAAGCCTTAAAACGAAAAATTAGGACCTAATTGGGAAGGTCCTGTGACACCTCGCCTAATTAAATACCGGGCGATCACTCCTTTATTAAATTAAATCAAGGTAAACAGTTGGTTCATTCTCAGCATCACTGTCGATAAAAATAATTTTTCCAATTTAACACCCTAAATAATTAAGCTAAGTGCCAAAACATTTTTCATACGAACTTCCAAATTTTAATTAAAGAAAAGATTTATATTAATTCAAAACAACATTTCTACAATAGAGAATCATACCACGAAATTTAAATAAAACCATACATTCACCAAACGAATGTCAATAATATAAAACTAAAATCATAAACCATCCTGAAACAAATCCCATAAACAAATACTGGAATAACTGAAATATAAAAATCCCCAACAATAAATGAAATGATGAAAAGGGCGACACGTGCCCCATAAATGAGAGTAATAAGAGTGGAGTCAATGTCGGAAGCCGTCTACTCAAGGGACCTGCAACTCCCACCTAAGCTGCAGTTCGTTCTTCTCAAAGAATCCTAAGCAAGACGCCCCTGTGGCTGGGCACCTGAAAATATACATATATATACACAAGAGAGAGAGAGAAAAGGAAACGAGTCAGGGCCCGAAAGTGTGTTTGATTTTTAAAATACGTTAAGCAAGTATTTAAATTGATACAGGCCAATGAAACATCATATTAGTTCGTCTCTCTCTTGAGAAATACTCACCTCTCTTCTAATGTGCACTCCTATCGTACTAACCTTCCCAATGGTTCGTTTATCTTAACTTACTCATATTTTTTCAAAACTGAACGATGACAATGTTATAAAAAGGTTACTTTCAATTTGTGGTATTCCTCTCGTTTTAGCTTCATTAAATTATAAGATTTCCCCGTGCCTTTTCATTTTTTTTTAAAAACAAGTATTTAATAATTTGAGTCAACAACCATGTTCTACTTATCAAATCACAGTAGGCAGTTCAAAGTTTATAACCTCATATATATATTAACTACTCGAATAAAAATATATATATATAATGGCACCCCAACTAAACTATGGTGCGGGCATACTCTGCTATCCAATCCCCGTATCGCTCACATAAAGGGAAATACAAGTTCGGAATCACTCTCGAACTGTATTAACATATACAAAACAACGTTGAGGCGAAGCATAGATTCCAAGTCCAAGAGGTCAGTACATACCCACACGTCTCTTAGGACCGTCCGACTATCAATTTAATAGCCCGTACCTAGGATCTCTATCTTCTAGGGTACGATTCAATATCCCCATAAAGCAACACAGGATACGATCGTCCCAGCGCGGTAACCTCAGGGATAGCAAGTAGCGCGGGTACGTTTTTCACATGTATATAATATATGTACACACATTCATATAAATATACCAATTTCATCATATTAATATAGGTCACTCTCATTACCCATAATTACAACCTTTGTCCTAAATTTCACCTTATTAGTATAACGTATAAGGTTTCGCCTCTAACCTTAATTCGAAGGGGTTTTCTCACTAGTTATGGGACACTCGTGGGTTCTATCCATCCAAGTAATATATTCAGTAGGTAGACGTCTATTCACTAACGTAGGTATTCGTTGAAATCTCTCATTTGAAATACGTAGTTCGTCGTTCCTTAATTAACTATTCCTTAAACCCAATTATCATTTCATAATAAAGTTCTCAACACTTAATCATATGTCCTACTGGTCTCTCTTATATCCCAAAACATTTTATTTGAAATGCCCAAGAATTCTTTCATGATAAATTAATTCAACTAATTAAACAAGGGAAATAATAGGCTGCCAGGAAGGGTCGATCGATCGACTACTGGGGTTCGATCGATCGAACCTTCGATCGATCGACGCTATAGGGTCGATCGATCGATCAAACAGGTATTTCGATTTCTGCAGAAGTGCAGTTACGGGTTTAACTAATATTCTTCATTCAAATCCATAATTTCCAACACTAATCGTCCCAAAACTTATACTACAATCATGGTAATATATTTCCAGATGTTTCTAACGTTAAGCATGCATATAACCATCATTAAACATGATTAAACAACCTAAAATCTCATCTAATCATCAAGAACCCTAAGTTTTCTTAATCTTTTGTTCTAATCAGTTTTCTCCAGAATTTTCTTCTACAATAACATCAAAAATTCGTGGGTTTATCATCTACATTACATAAGACTTCCAGAATATAATTTTAATCTTGTCTACATGCAAATTCCTATCACAAAGTGGGGTTTTTCTTCCATAAATTATACTCCTAATCATTCCTACACTAACATGATTATTGCACCAACGAAAATACGCGAGTTAAACACTTGCCTGGAATTTTAGAGGTCTGGTTTCCTGCTGATATTGGTGTGGTTGCGTTCTCCTCCTCGCGATCTACGCGTTGGTGGTGACGGTGGTGCAAAAGGTGGTGTTTTTGGCCTTGAATCACCTAGCAAGGTCTCTCCTCTCTTCTCCACTAGCCGTCTTAGGGTTCTGAATGATCTAACCCTAAAAGGCTGACTTAAATGGCTGCTAAGGATGGCTGAAATTCGTGGGTTTAATTACCCTAGTTTGTAAAATGACCAAAACGCCCTCCCGGGTCACTAATTAAGCCTAAAAACATCCCGAGACCCAAACTAAACCCCCGGGTACATTTTTCTGACTATCTCGACCCTTCCGGACGCGTTGGCGCACTCAAAACGACCATACGGACAACTTATAGAATATTCACTTTTTATTTAACAAAATTAGTCCCGACGTGACACAGGCACGTCCCGACTTAAATTTCCGAAATAGTCATTTAATTCACTTATGACATTCAATATAACCAATATAATATATTACTATGCTCATTAATAATATTTAACAATTTCATATTATTACTAACTCACGTCACGTTAATAATTATAACATAATTAATTTCCGAATTTTTATTAAATAAATCCCCAAATTAATTATAGCATAAAAATACGGGGTATTACATACTTCCCCCCTAATGACGGAATTTCATCCCGAAATTCAGAAAATAAGGCATACCTGGTAAAAACAACTCTGGATATCTCTCGCGCATATCTGCCTCACGCTCCCAAGTGGATTCCTCCACATTATGATGTTCCCACTGGACCCGCACAAGTGGAACTATCTTCGACCTCAATCTCCTCTCATTATATTCTAGAATAGCCACCGGCCTCTCCTCGTAAGAGCTATCCGACTGCAAGTCGATCTCATCTATCGCAATGTGAGTATGGGCCATATCATCCCGAAGATATCGTCTCAACGATGAGATATGGAATACATCGTGGATGCGATGTAAATGTTCTGGTAATCCCAACCTGTATGCTACCGGCCCAATTCTCTCGATGATGGGAAATGGTCCTACGTACCTCGGAACCAACTTCCCTTTCTTCCCAAACCTCATCACTCCTTTCATAGGAGATACACGCAACAACACTTGATCTCCCACATTAAACTCCCGGAAGAACCGTTTCGCATCGGCGTAGCTCTTCTGCCTGTCTTGGGCTACCCGAATACGACTCCTGATTATCTCAATCCTCGCGGAGGTCTCCTGGATCACTTCTGGTCCTAATAACTTGTTGTCCCCCACCTCGAGCCAACAGGTTGGAGAACGACAAGGCCTGCCGTACAAAGCCTCAAATGGAGCCATGCCAATCGTAAACTGATAGGAGTTATTATAAGCAAACTCGACCAGTAGAAGATGTGGCTCCCAACCTCCCCCGAAATCGAGGATACACATGCGTAGCATATCTTCCAACATCTGATTAGTACGCTCTGTCTGACCATCTGTCTGTGGGTGGTAAGCTGAACTCAATCTCAACTCAGTACCCATAGCCTCCTGAAATCTTTCCCAAAAACGCGACACGAAAATCTTGTCTCTATCTGACACAATATTCAGGGGCACCCCATGTAATCTGACAATCTCAGCGATGAACAACTGGGCATACTGACCCGTGGTATAATCTATCCTTACTGGCAGAAAATGAGCCACCTTGGTCAGACGGTCTACAATCACCCAGATAGAATCGTGGCCTCACTGTGATGTAGGCAACCCTGTAATGAAGTCCATGGAAATACTTTCCCACTTCCACGCAGGTACTTCCAACGGATGAAGTAATCCCGACGGTTTCTGGTGGTCCACCTTCACCAGCTGGCAAGTAGAACATTTGGACACAAATTCAGCGATGTCCTTCTTCCTCCCACTCCACCAGTACTGACGTCTCATATCTTGGTACATCTTATCGCCTCCCGGATGTACTGCAAATCGGGACCCATGAGAATGAGTCATTACCTCATGACATAGCTCTGCTCCTTCTGGAACCACTAGTCTCCCATTAAACCGCAACCCTCCATCCGAACTAACAGAATAGGACTCAGCACCCTCGGCTAGAAGTCGTACAATCTGCTCCCGACAAAACGGATCTGTGGTCTGTGCCTGTATCACCCTCGTAACAATCTCGGGTGTGACTGTCATCACGGATATGAAAGAACGTGCTACCGCGTCCTGGTGACCCAACTCCTTCCATTTTGCTTTCCAGATGTCCGCTACATCGTCAACCGGTCTACGACTCAACGTATCAGCAACTACGTTGGCTTTCCCCGGATGATACTGTATATTGAACTGGTAATCTTTCACAAACTCTAACCATCTGCGCTGACGCATATTCAGCTCTCGCTGAGTGAACAGGTACTGCAGTGACTTATGGTCTGTGAACAAACGGAATTTCTCGCCCAATAAATAGTGCCTCCAAATTCTCAATGCAAAGACGACCGCAGCTAACTCCAGGTCGTGGGTGGGGTAATTCTTCTCATGCGGCTTAAGCTTGCGGGAAGCAAAAGCTATAGCCTTCTCTTCCTGCTGAAGTACTCCCCCAAGTCCTCGTAAGGACGCATCTGTGTAAACCAGGTACTCTACACCCGGCTTCGGTAAAGCAAGGACTGGTGCCGAAGTAAGCTTGTCCTTCAGCTCGTCGAAAGCCAACTGACAAGCGTCATCCCAAACATATGGTACCCCCTTGCGAGTCAGATTCGTCAATGGACCCGCTATTTTGGAGAATCCCCGAATGAACCTCCTGTAGTATCCGGCTAACCCCAAGAAACTACGTACTTCTGTCGGTGTCGTGGGCTGCCCCCACTCCCTCACCGCTGACACCTTGCTCGGGTCAACTGCTATCCCCTGCTCAGAAAAACATGGCCCAAGAATTGTACCTCTCGCAACCAGAATCCACACTTCTCGTACTTAGCATACAACTGATGCTCTCGTAAGGTCTGGAGAACCTGCCTCAAGTGTTCGGCATGCTCCTCCTCAGAGTGTGAATAAATCAAGATATCATCTATGAAGACGATGACGAACTGATCCAAGAACTCTCTGAACACTCGGTTCATCAAGTCCATGAAAATGGCTGGGGCATTTGTGAGTCCGAACGGCATCACCCTGAACTCATAGGACCCATATCTCGACAAGAAGGCAGTCTTCGAAACATCCTGCTCTCTAATCCATAACTGATGGTACCCCGACCTCAGATCTATCTTTGAAAAGAAAGTTGCTCCCCTTAACTGGTCGAACAGATCATCGATTCGAGGCAACGGATACTTGTTCCGTATCGTGACCTTGTTCAACTCCCGGTAGTCCACACACAATCTCAGTGAGCCATCTCTCTTCTTCACAAATAAGACTGGAGCGCCCCACGGTGAGGTACTCCTACGAATGAAACCCTGACCTAATAGCTGCTCAATCTGATCTCGTAGCTCTCGCATCTCTGCCGGAGCCATACGGTACGGTGCGCGTGCTATAGGTCTCGTATCCGGCAATAAGTCTATAACGAAGTCTATCTCACGACTGGGCGGTAGGCCTGGTATCTCCTGAAACACATCGGAATACTCCCTAACAACTGGGATCGAATCCAAAGGAATCACAACCTCCTTAGAGGTATCCTCCTCAATGTAATATAAATGAGCGGTCGAACCTCCCCCTGGGCGAGGCATCGCCATTATAAACATCTCTTGCCCCGGAATGGCAAAAATAATGCTCCCACCGAAGCACTCAATCATGGCTCTATAAGATGCGAGCCAATCCATACCAATAATCACGTCATGCTCGTGCATGTCTAAGACTAGCATGTCTACAGGCAATACCAAGCCACCAATCTCTACCCCTACTCCCCGGCATATAAAGAATATAAGCGACCCACTCCCCAATGGTGAGTCGACACACGTCACGGTGCTCTCTGCTGTGGCTAACAATCCTAAGGACTTCGCAAAATGCGTAGCTTTAAAATAGTGTGTTGCCCCCGTATCAAACAAATCTTTACCCATAGTACCATGGATAGGAAACATACCCTCAATCGCGGGTGGTGCCTGTGGAGCTGCTGCCTGGTGGACGTTATAGACACGTCCGTACTGCAATTGCCCCTGCTGCACTGGAGCTGCTGGAATGGCTGGTAGGGCTGGCATCTGGGCTGGAGCTGGAAGGGCAGGTGGAAAGAGTGGTCTCTGCGGCTCATTACGGGCTCCCTGTTGCTGTGGGGCCCTATCGCCCTCTGGGCAATCCTGACGCTTATGGCCGTGCTTGCCACACACAAAACACCGGCCTCTGAAATTACCTCCCCTCTGTCCCTACTGACCACGGCCCTGCTGGCCGTTACCTCCACGCCATTGGCCCTATTGGCCTTGCTGGCCCTGCTGTTGACCCTGCGGTCGGTGTTGGCCCTGCTGGCCCTGCTGATTAGGCTGACCCTGATGGCCCTGCCTGAATCCCCCGAATCCCTGCCTAGAATCACCTGAACGGAATCGCTTAGTAGGGTCCCCCTGATGGGAACTCTGCTCGTGCTGACGAGTCTGTCCCTGAGTTGGTGCCCCACTGGCACTATTACCCCCGGTCCTGCCCTGCTGGCTGGACTCTCCTGCTCTCTTGCTTCCCTGAAGATGGAAGCGGTGATCCTGGCAATGTAGTAGCGCTGCATTGAGTACGTCAGTGAAAGTACTCAGGGATAGATTCCCAATAAGGTGCTGACGGATCCTCCAAGCTAACCCGTCGACGAACAACAAAATTTTCTTGCTCTCAGTGGGTGCCTCATCCGGCACAATAGTGAGAAGTCTCGTGAACTCCTCCTCATACTCGGCTACAGTAAGGTTCTCCTGCTTCAGATTTAGCAATTTCCGCCTCATCTCAGTCTGCACTGCGGGTGGAAAGTACTTGCGGTCAAACCGCTCCCAGAACATCTGAATAGGGATCGTGTCCCTCTCCTCCAAAGTAGTAGTGGACTCCCACCACTGTAATGCGGCTCCCACCAGTTTAAAAGAGGCCAATAGCTGCTTCTGCACTTCGGTGCACTCATACATACGGAGGTGCCGCTGGATGTCCTTCTTCCATTGGCTGACTGTAATAATATCGGAGCTACCAGAAAACTCAGGGGGATGTGCTTTCTGAAAAGCATCCCGAACCCTCTCCCATGCAGATGGAAGCTGTGCTGGTACTGGCGCCACTGCCTGGACCTGTGGTGGAGCCTGCTGAATCACCGCTATCGCGGCATTTACCGCCTGAGCAACGATGGCGGCTACCTCATTCGCATTCATAGTGCCTGGTGTCAGAGCTGCTGGCTGGTCGGCTTGGGCACGCCTATCTTTCGGAGCACGTCTCGGAGGCATCTGAAACGTGAACAAGTTTATTAGTCTACAGTTATCAACAAATCTCGAATAGCTGAAGACTTAAACGTAAAAGCAAGAATACAACAGTCCTAAAAATAGGGCTCTATGGCAAGTAACGTTAAGCTGAAAGCGAAATAAGCCGTACAGATCCTATGGACACTAGAACCTGATGCTCTGATACCACCTGTGACACCCCGCCTAATTAAATACCGGGCGATCACTCCTTTATTAAATTAAATCAAGGTAAACAGTTGGTTCATTCTCAGCATCACTGTCGATAAAAATAATTTTTCCAATTTAACACCCTAAATAATTAAGCTAAGTGCCAAAAACATTTTTCATACGAACTTCCAAATTTTAATTAAAGAAAAGATTTATATTAATTCAAAACAACATTTCTACAATAGAGAATCATACCAAGAAATTTAAATAAAACCATACATTCACCAAACGAATGTCAATAATATAAAACTAAAATCATAAACCATCCTGAAACAAATCCCATAAACAAATACTGGAATAACTGAAATATAAAAATCCCCAACAATAAATGAAATGATGAAAAGGGCAACACGTGCCCCATAAATGAGAGTAATAAGAGTGGAGTCAATGTCGGAAGCCGTCTACTCAAGGGACCTGCAACTCCCACCTAAGCTGCAGCTCGTTCTTCTCAAAGAATCCTAAGCAAGACGCCCCTGTGGCTGGGCACCTGAAAATATACATATATATACACAAGAGAGAGAGAGAGAAAAGGAAACGGGTCAGGGCCCGAAAGTGTGTTTGATTTTTAAAATACGTTAAGCAAGTATTTAAATTGATACAGGCCAATGCAACATCATATTAGTTCGTCTCTCTCTTGAGAAATACTCACCTCTCTTCTAATGTGCACTCATATCGTACTAACCTTCCCAATGGTTCGTTTATCTTAACTTACTCATATGTTTTCAAAACTGAACGATGACAATGTTATAAAAAGGTTACTTTCAATTTGTAGTATTCCTCTCGTTTTAGCTTCATTAAATTATAAGATTTCCCCGTGCCTTTTCATTTTTTTTTAAAACAAGTATTTAATAATTTGAGTCAACAACCATGTTCTACTTATCAAATCACAGTAGGCAGTTCAAAGTTTATAACCTCATATATATATTAACTACTCGAATAAAAATATATATATATAATGGCACCCCAACTAAACTATGGTGCGGGCATACTCTGCTATCCAATCCCCGTATCGCTCACATAAAGGGAAATACAAGTTCGGAATCACTCTCGAACTGTATTAACATATACAAAACAACGTTGAGGCGAAGCATAGATTCCAAGTCCAAGAGGTCAGTACATACCCACACGTCTCTTGGGACCGTCCGACTATCAATTTAATAGCCCGTACCTAGGATCTCTATCTTCTAGGGTACGATTCAATATCCCCATAAAGCAACACAGGATACGATCGTCCCAGCGCGGTAACCTCAGGGATAGCAAGTAGCGCGGGTACGTTTTTCACATGTATATAATATATGTACACACATTCATATAAATATACCAATTTCATCATATTAATATAGGTCACTCTCATTACCCATAATTACAACCTTTGTCCTAAATTTCACCTTATTAGTATAACGTATAAGGTTTCGCCTCTAACCTTAATTAGAAGGGGTTTTCTCACTAGTTATGGGACACTCGTGGGTTCTATCCATCCAAGTAATATATTCAGTAGGTAGACGTCTATTCACTAACGTAGGTATTCGTTGAAATCTCTCATTTGAAATACGTAGTTCGTCGTTCCTTAATTAACTATTCCTTAAACCCAATTATCATTTCATAATAAAGTTCTCAACACTTAATCATATGTCCTACTGGTCTCTCTTATATCCCAAAACATTTTATTTGAAATGCTCAAGAATTCTTTCATGATAAATTAATTCAACTAATTAAACAAGGGAAATAATAGGCTGCTAGGAAGGGTCGATCGATCGACTACTGGGGTTCGATCGATCGAACCTTCGATCGATCGACGCTATAGGGTCGATCGATCGATCAAACAGGTATTTCGATTTCTGCAGAAGTGCAGTTACGGGTTTAACTAATATTCTTCATTCAAATCCATAATTTCCAACACTAATCGTCCCAAAACTTATACTACAATCATGGTAATATATTTCCAGATGTTTCTAACCTTAAGCATGCATATAACCATCATTAAACATGATTAAACAACCTAAAATCTCATCTAATCATCAAGAACCCTAAGTTTTCTTAATCTTTTGTTCTAATCAGTTTTCTCCAGAATTTTCTTCTACAATAACATCAAAAATTCGTGGGTTTATCATCTACATTACATAAGACTTCCAGAATATAATTTTAATCTTGTCTACATGCAAATTCCTATCACAAAGTGGGGTTTTTCTTCCATAAATTATACTCCTAATCATTCCTACACTAACATGATTATTGCACCAACGAAAATACGCGAGTTAAACACTTGCCTGGAATTTCAGAGGTCTGGTTTCCTGCTGATATTGGTGTGGTTGCGTTCTCCTCCTCGCGATCTACGCGTTGGTGGTGACGGTGGTGCAAAAGGTGGTGTTTTTGGCCTTGAATCACCTAGCAAGGTCTCTCATCTCTTCTCCACTAGCCGTCTTAGGGTTCTGAATGATCTAACCCTAAAAGGCTGACTTAAATGGCTGCTAAGGATGGCTGAAATTCGTGGGTTTAATTACCTTAGTTTGTAAAATGACCAAAACGCCCTCCCGGGTCACTAATTAAGCCTAAAAACATCCCGAGACCCAAACTAAACCCCCGGGTACACTTTTCTGACGATCTCGACCCTTCCGGACGCGTTGGCGCACTCAAAACGACCATACGGACAACTTATAGAATATTCACTTTTTATTTAACAAAATTAGTCCCGACGTGACACAGGCACGTCCCGACTTAAATTTCCGAAATAGTCATTTAATTCACTTATGACATTCAATATAACCAATATAATATATTACTATGCTCATTAGTAATATTTAACAATTTCATATTATTACTAACTCACGTCACGTTAATAATTATAACATAATTAATTTCCGGATTTTTATTAAATAAATCCCCAAAGTAATTATAGCATAAAAATACGGGGTATTACAGGTCCATTCAAAGTTGTCAGGGATGATTTATAGGGAGCCTATTACTTAGAAATAATGGAGAGTAGGGAAATTTTTCGGGCATATAACGCATCCAACCTCAAGAAATTTTACTTTTTAGTTTTAATTCTTTTTAATTTTGAATAACTTTTCACGTAAATTTCAGGCAAATTTTTATTTGTCAAGCTTTAATCTAGGATTCTATTTTAGAAACTTATGTTTTTATCTCTCTGCATTGTTCCAAGTGGCATGCAATGAGTATTTAATAAAGAAGATTGTGAGTCAAATGGATTGTGTTTGTGTAATATCTATCTCCCATGGGTTTTTCTTCTTTAAAACATATTAGTTTAAGATTGATTAGTTGGCCGCCAAGGACCACCAATTATCCTCAACTAGGGACACTACTTTTAAATATCTTATTCAAGACTGATTGGTTGGTCAACCAATGATTACCATTTGGTTATCAAGTAGGGACACCACAAAAATGTCTTCGTTAAGATTGGTTAGTTGGTCGACAAATGATTAAATATAACTTAATGGTTTGGGAATTCAACAAAAAATAAATAATTGCTCATACAAGATGGAAGTAAGAAGCCCTAGGCACTAGTACCGACCATGTCGAAAAAATCCTAATCGGGAGACGACCTTATAAATACGCGCATTCTTGAATTTTCAGCTCTATGCCTAAGGTTTGTTCTAATGACATAACCTAAAAGGTAATACCAGGGACAACACAACATAAGGGAAAGAAAAATATAAACATTTCCATTAATACATTAAGCTATTACAAGGAAATTGAAAAACATGAATAATTTACAAAAAGTGATAAAACATATGTCATTGACCTAACTGGGGCGATTTAGCCTGGGAAGATGCAGCTTCACTGGTCGGATCATCGAACCTATAAATTCGGACAGTATTTTTATGTCTTTAATTCTCGGTAGCCTTCATGGAGTCACCCTGTTGACTAAGTGCGGAGGTCAATGGAGTTCATAATCCCCATTAAGCGTCTGATCGCCCTTATATTACTTTATCAAACTGATCGGAATATCATCCATTGGGATCCTTGAAGCATCAATCTTATAATGAATATTTTGATAATCGGGGTATCTAGGATCATACTAGTGCCACAGTTTAGAATCCTTTGGCACCTTCGCAACAGTTAAGGCATTGAGCCCTCCATTTTTATAGGGAATATTCTGGACATCAGTCAAAGTAGAATCATAATTGAGAAGAGCCTCATCATAGTCGTTTTTCCACATTTTTTTAGGTTACTTATCGAATTGAAATATAATACAATCAATCTTCTAGGATAGACTCTTGATGATCATTTATTTCTCATGCAAAGACTTTTGGGTCTTCTTCAGCTATTCCTTCGACTGACCATTATCCTTTTCGAGAAAATAATCTCCCTCACCAGCTTACTTTTCTAGATTTTTGGCTCTCTGAAGCTCGGATCTCAAGTCATAAATTTCCTTCTAAAAAAGAACAGTGGCCCCTCTAGCCCCAAAAATGTCTCCCTGTAACATAAAAGTCTTTTTAGCATTCATAGACTCAACATTGACTAACTTTTGGTTAAAGCCTTGAGCTTTAGTCATCTCGTTTATATCCTTGTCAAACTTATCCCTCAAATTGGCTAACGCTTCATTGTGTATGGCATAGTTGACATAATTCATGTTATAATAGACAAGATTGGTCACCACAACCTAATGGAAAATTCGGTCAAGATCTGAGTATGCTTCATTTGCTCGTGAAGATGCATGAGACACTAATATCTCATTGAGGTCATCAATACCATCACAACTAGAAGTAAGAAGTGTTACACACCTCTCTTTAAATTTATGATGATCAACGACGAATGTTGGACATCTTGCATCAAACTGAAAAGTGCAAGGTCAAATGGTCAGTTATCCAATCTCGACAAAAAAAATACATAGAATATTACAAGATATATGAACAAATAAAGTTGATTTAAACTTTAAACATAATTAACAAAAGTTAATGGGAAGAAACCCTACATTATAATTTGGACGAAGATAAATAAAATATCCCATATATTTGAGTGGAGATCGCAATGGCTTTCTCTCCCGCCTTTGCTAACTCGGCAGCCTGAACATGAGCCATATCTTCCAACTCATTGGCCACATCCTTAGTCTTCTCGACATCTTAAGGATCATCGAATTGCTTGAGAAAATTTGTAAGAGTAGAGTTTCCTTCCGCATTCTCGGCATTTTGATAAGCACCGACCTACTTTTGCTGAGACACTGACATTGGCCTTAACTTTCACCATAACATGACACATGTCCCCCATGGTGAAGGTCATACCTCGACATCATCGATTGGAGGAGGAGGACATGTGTCATGCTCCTTGAATAATTTGGAGTCCCCAGGAGTGCCATCCTTAGTAAGGGCTTTATCCTAAACATTTTTAATAAAGCCTTCTAGAGGTATCCAATCTGCAATTGAGCCTTAGCAAAGGACTTATCCTAACCGTGAATAAAGGCATCATATTTGGCCTGTGCAACTCTTGTCATAGCCTCCTTAACTTTGTTATTTGCCTATACAGTCTTGATCTTGTCATTATCAGCCTCAACTTTGGCCTTCTTAGTAGAAGTGACTAGGTCCGTCAACTATTTGATCTTTTTATTGAGTTCAACATTGGTAATCTCCAACATTCGTACCTTCTGGTCAAACTTCTTCTTCTTCTTAGTGACCTTAGTTTCATCGGCTTCCATAGAAGTTTCCAAGGCCCTGGTCATCTCGTCCAAGGAAGTCTTCGCATCATGGGAGGGTAGTGTCTCTCACCAATAACTTTCCTAGTAGACCAGGAACTGAAAGTCACATAGGAAAGAAAAATCAATAACTTGAAACTGAGAAGTAATGTGAAAAAAATACATATAAAAAATAAACTTACAAGAGAAAGGGTATGGAAAGCACGTTCCACCATACGATCTTGAGTTATACTGATAAAATCTTCCATATCAGCGTGAGGTCAAACTAACATAATTAAGCCATGCGCCAAGTTGATGCGAATAATAACCGAGTGGGCAATGACTTTTCCCCGCTCAGTAACATTTGTCACCATAGCAACATGAGGGGGATCATGATCTTTATCCTTTTTCATTTTCTTAGTAAGGTGGTCCACATCCTTGGTTGGTAATCCCCAATTGCCAAGGGGTTAACAAGACCCCCAATTTTATCTTCCCTGCTCGCAGGTCAAGCAAGCTCTTCTTTCTTGCTTGTTGGGGGAACAGTGGGGACCTTAGTCCCATATTGGTATAAATCATATCCATTACTTTTCTCTTGGGGGGCCATCGCATCAGGAGAAAGATCAGCAAGAGGAATTGAGGACATGTCAATTACTCAAAAGAGGAGGATATTACCTCCTCATCGGAACCTTCAGAGGTGGAAGCCTCTCGATCGTTTAGGTCGATCGAAATAATTAGATTTTGATCGAATATCCTCGCGATATACGAGGTGGTTGAACTTGTGTAGCCGAGGATACAAACAGTCTACCTTGGATGATATGTTTCCCCAATACCATGATTTAATGACCACATCTTCCCGAGTGCGAAAAAGTTATCATCTTTGTCACGAAGAAGTTTCCTCTCACTATTTCTACCAAGTAGGTCGGTCAACGGGTCAGAATCGGGTCGGGTTTAAGGAGATCCATATCCGTTTAATCGAGTTTTTATCGGGTTTGGGTCCGGGTCTTCATCGGGTCTACAATATTGGATCCAAATTCAGATTCGAAACGGGTCTTCGTGTCCGGGTCTCGCCAGATATATACATTTATTTTATATTTATTTTTATTTTGTCCCCCTTCTTTATTTTTTAATCTTAGATTAAAATACTTTGTAATGTATTATAGTATATGATTAGTATAAATAAAACATATATTACTTATATTTATTATATACATAAATATATATATTTTTATATATAGTAATTCCATGTTATATTGATAAGATATATTTATAAATATATATAAATTTATAGTGTATATATATATATATATACTATAGATTTATATATATATTTATAAATATATATATAATTAAAAAATAATAATGTATAAGTCGGGTTGGGTCTTCGGGTCCTGGTTTTGTATAGGATCCTGACCCTACCCGTTTAATGAACGGGTTTTCGAGTCTTCGGGTCTCGGTCCAAAAAAATATGCTCAGACCCTATTATACGTCTCGGGTTCGGATCGGGTCCGGGTCTAGACCCTACCCATTGACAAGCCTACTGCCAAGACACAAGGAGATTACAATCAATCAAATAAAAAAGGAAGATGTGAAGCTAAAACATAACACAGATCTGATATGTTCCTTTTCCTTTCTAAGGGAACGTTGGCCTTTCATATCTTGTTCCCTGAGGAAGAAGAGGTGTTGCCAGTTTTTCATAGTCATACCATGATCCCAATACTCCTTGTTAGAATTTGGCAGGTTTACCACCAAGGATCTATTGTCAACCCTTGTTTTCATAAAATAAATGTTTTTACGGGTCGACACCCTTCGATAATCGTACATGATATCTGGGATGCCCAGTTTAGTCCCGTGCAGTTCGCTATTGCAACAATCCCATTAACGATCCATAAATTATTTGGAACAACCTATGCCGATCCCAGTCAAAGTGTGCAAAATTCGAGAAAGAGTTTATTAGGGGGACAAGTCACCCATACTTGGCAATAAAAATTGAGGGCAGCCAATGGCCCTCATCAAGTTTATAGAGTTCATAAGGGACTTCAGTAAACTAAACTTTAACCCACTTTGGAAGGTATTCAAGTTTGAACTCGTCTATGGTGTTTTTATTGATTACACACACCATTGTTGAAAAATGAGGACAACTCAAAGAAAAGAGCTAAAGAAAAGGGATTTGGAAATGCAAAAAAATGAAAGACATGAGAATAAAAGTGCTTACAAATAACAAAGAAAATGAAAGCTCTTCTCTAAATTCTTTGGTTTGAAATGAGGAGTAGAGGGAACAATCTTTTGTGGTTAAAAATAATTGCAAGGTTCCCTAAAATGATCGTTGTATGCATAATAATCGAAATGACAGTGATGAGTTACTAAAGTGGCAAATGTGCCCACTCAAGGCTAATAGGCAATGCTAAATTATGTGCGTGCCCCTTGTGCACTCATCAGGCGAAGACCCTTCGGTTCCTAAGGAAGTTAAAATATTTCCCTCCATTTAATGCAAGGAGGTATCAAACGATTGTCGACCTCCGAACAAGAGAGGAAGCCTGCTGTCCATGAAGAACATGAAAACAAATCCAACATTAACGACCGATCAGGCTACAAATCCCAGCGACCTCAAATGAGCCCTTGAACTTTAGGGGTAATTATGGAGTCAATTATTTTACTAACAAGTGCTTAACATGTGCTCGATGCATACACCCATAATTAATTAACTTTTCCAGTTAAAATAGGATTGTTTAACTTTATCACTTGTAACGACTGACCATGATAAAATGATAAGTATGAACTCTCAGGGATAATGGTTAACGAGGCTTATGGCTCTCCTAAGTTGCCTTATAAATGTAAACTGGGCCCATGATAATAGGGCATGCATTATTGTAACGTCAAACATTATTACAACTCTACCGACCCGAGATCTTGATTAATTGAGAACAAACCCTATCACTCCGTGAACGTAGACAAGTTGCCGAACCACAAACATTTTGTATTTTATGTGTGACATCATTCATTTTTGCAATTATTATTGTTCCTTAGTTTGTGTGCATTAAACATCATAACCTGTATGAATTTACCACCTACATAACCAAACTAATAACCCAGGTCAAACTGGAGTCATCCCGATCTTAACATATTTTTTACGCTTCATATTTATGAGAAATATTGCTTATTTTATAGGTTTTAAATTAATTTTGAATTTTCAAATTTGGATTAAATTTATAAATTTTATTTTGAGTGTTCTTTTTAAGTTATATTTGAGGAAAACTTGTAATTTTATTTATTTATTTATTTATTTCATACATACTAGAAATCGATAATCGATCTGAACCACTTAAGAACCATTGGTTCAGATTGGTTTTGTTCTATACATAATAAATTATAATTTTGGTTCCCAAAATATGGAGTCGATCAACTGCGGTTCTTGTTCTAGGTTAGTAGTGGAATCGAACAATCCCGAACCGTGTGCACTCCTAATTTACACCTTAAAATTCCTTACAAACATATAGCAATGTATAACCTATTACATTAAACTAAAAAAACATAAGTCTAATAATATACAAATAAAGGAAAAGTTTGAAAGTACTTTATATTTCTTTTTATTATTAAAGGGTGCATGACACTAACTCAAAAGAAAAATAAATGAAGGATCATATCTTTCATGCATTATACAATGTAAACGTCCCCACAATAATTCTCTCTCCCATTCCCTCTGTTAAATGAGCCACGATAGGAGATAAATCATTTTTTCTTTATATTCATTTAAAGGAATGTATGTCTACTCATTTGCCTTTGAGGTTTTCACGTTGTCTTGTTTTGTTGTCAAAATCCACTTTGAGTCTTAGTAAAAGAGTTCTGCAAAGCTAATAGTTCAATATTTTAAGATCGGACTTCAACAAATCTTCATCAAGGCAGATTCTGAGAGAAAGCTTAATTCTAGGACTTTTATGGAGAAGGAAAAGACTTATGAAAAAACATGACTGTGTGATAATTAATTAAATTCGCAACTTTCTAATTTGGCACACTTATTTAATTAGAGTTTATTTTTAAACCAAATCAATTCAGCCCCTAAATATGCATCTATGTGTATGCGTGTGTCAACCCATAAATAAGTAAAGCATGTGACACAAATATTAAGGAAAAATCCCCGAAGGGCAAAAACTTTTATTTTGTAGAACTTTGAAGAATTCACAAGACCATTGACTTATATACAACCTGATAATCGCCTAAGTGTAACACACGGTGTCCTCATCAAACCTCCAAAGCAACGGCTAGAAATAACGTCGGCTGGAATCTCCCGCAAGAACTTCTGGTGGTCAGCAATGAAGAAGAAAACGGCTCTTCCACAAATGTGAACTTTATAAGGACTCCTTCCACAAAAGCACGCAGCTGTCGGTTGTAGAGTTTTCCCCACAAAGAATAAACCAAAGCAAAATATGTTTTGGGGTTCCACAAAACAACTCACATAAAAGTAATTAGGATTTTTGTGAATTGTAAACCAAACAGAATATTTAAACCCTTAAATTGTTGGAGAAAAACTTTATGCCAAAAGATATTTTTCTAATTGATTTTAGGAAGATAAACAAAACATAAGTTATCAAAGGATAAAACTCTTTAAGGTTGAAAACTGTTCTCCACGTCTAAACAAAACTGCCAGACGCGTGCCAGCCGAAAAGTAGCGTCGCTCGAATGAAAACCCCATCTCGCTCGAACGAGATCCACGTGTCGTTCTAACGACTACGTGCGACATCCCAATGTCGCTCGAACGAGATGATGATCTCGTTTGAACGAACTTGGCGTCGAAACCCAGAAACTCTTACTGCCTTAGAATTTTTTTCAAAAAATAATGTTTGCTCAAACAGTTAAGAAACCTTTTTATAAATTTTTTTTTATATAAAAGCCTTTTTAAAACTCCTTTTAAAAATATCCCAACACTCTTAATATGAACTGTAAATGAAACTTTAAATATTATCTTACCAAAAATCATATTGTTAGGCATGAATGTTGAAGATAACTTGTAATTCGGATTCGTCTTTTGTAGATGAAAACTTCTTCAATTCTTCGACGATTGTAGCGATATACGACATAACAAATGGTGACGGACACCTTGTTTATTCACATAAACACTCCCATCTGTGTATTCGAATTGTTAAACCTTTATGAGGATCGTTCTTATTCATCTGGAGTAATTTGTGGAGGAGCCGTCTTCTTCTCTACTGCTGCCCACTTGGAATTCTTGCGGGAGATTCCAGCCGAGACATAGAAATCGATGCCTGAGGGTATTTCTTTGTCACTCTTACTTTCATTGTAATCCGTGTAACCGTTTTTACAAATTATAGTAAAAATAAAAAGGTTTTACCCCTTTGGGGGATTTTTCCTCATTTGTGTGTGATTAATTATTCTTGCATGATCATATTGATTTCAATCACACCTAGATGCATGTTTTAGGATTTAATTGAAAAACTGAGATTTAATTAAATAATTTATAATTTGAACGCTAGCGCACTCTTCAAATTGGTATCATAGCCTATTACACAGTTATACCGTGTAATTTTTCGCAAAATTTTTCTAAGATATCAATTTTCTGAAAAAATTAATTTTTGAAAAAGGGCGTGTTCATAATGGAGAAATTATATAATAAAATGTCAGTTTTTGACAGGACTAATTATGCTTACTGGAAAGCCCGCATGAAATCTGCTTTAAAGGCTATTGATGAAAGAGTATGGATTTTGGTTGAAAGAGGGTGGACACCTCCCTCCATCACTGTTGAGAACGTGACTAGTTTAAAATCTGTTAATGCTTGGACTGAAGAAGAATTTAAATGGTCATCTTTTAATTCAAAGGGTTTAAGTGCTATTTCTGGATCCGTCACACCTGACGAGTTCAAATGCTTAATGACGTGCACTACGTCAAAAGAAGCGTGGGATGTTTTGCAACTTACCCATTAAGTAACTAATGTTGTGAAAGAGTCTAAACTGCAAAATTTGACAACTTAATTTTGAAACCATCACCATGCTTGAGACTGGATGTTTTGATGAATTTTATGCTAGGTTGTCTGATATTATAAACACTATCTTTAACCTTGGTGAACACATTCCTAATGCTAGAGCTGTTAAAAAGATTCTTAGATCACTACCTAAGCATTTTATCCCTAAAGTCACTGTGCTAAATTCTATGGGTAATTTAAACACGCTTAAATTTGAGAAACTTGTAGGAGACTTACAAACGTATAAAATTGATATGTTTCCTAAATCTGTCAAGCCTAATGATAAGAGAATTGCACTTAATGCCCAGGAGAGAAATAGTGAGGGGTCGGCAAGAAAGAGAGTTGAGTCATCTAGAAAACGGAAGATAGAAACGTCTGATTCCGAGTGTGACTTTGATTTAGATGATTTGGCCTTATTTGCAAAAAAATTCAAGAAAATTCTCAAGTTCAAGAAAAATGAAAATTTCAAAGATAAAAAGAATTTTGAGAAAAATAAGGTTGAAAAGAAAAATGAAAAATATTTTAAAGACCCTTATAAGAAAGACAGTGAGAGATGTTATGGGTGCGACGGTAAGGGTCATAGAGCTTTCGAGTGTGCTACCAGGATGAACAGACTTGCCAAAGAAAAGGGCAAAGTTGTCCTTAATGCTGCCCTTAGTGACGACAGTGAGGTCGAGTCGGTGGACTCTGGAGACGAATCACCGCATGAGTGTAACTTCACTGCATTCATGGCTAGTCATGTGAGTACTTCTAGTGCTCCTCGCGATAATGAGGATGCTGCTTCACAGGGACACCTCGACAGTGAGAACGATGTGAGTAAGGGGGAGGTTGATTCAAGTGAGAGCGAGAGTGATCTCCAATGCTCCTACGCTGAGTTATATACTGAGTCATTTAAAACCAAAGAGCGTAAAAAATCTTTAGTACTTAGGATCACGGCTTTAGAGAAAGATTTAAGACTGTTTGGAGAGAGAGAGAGAGTTGGTGTGAGAATGAAAAAGAGAGAAAAGACAAACTTGAGAAGATAAGATGTTTTGAGTGCGATGGGACAGGGCACAAGAAATTTGAGTGTCCCACTAGACTTAGGATAAAGGGAAAGAAAGTTGCCATGCCCACTACCCTAAGTGATAGTGAGGATGAGTATGGAGATGAAAGTGTGATCCGAAATGCTTTTAGAAAGTTGTTTATCGAGACCATGGAAGAAAAAGTTCAAATAGGATCATAGGTCTTCGGATTTGTGAGTTGAAGGAAGAGAATGATGAGCTAAAAAGGGAAAAATATGACTTGACCAACATGGTGTCTAGTCTGATGACACGTGTATCCCATCTCGAGGATGATCTCAAACAAACACGGGAGGTCCAAGTCTCATTAGAGAACGCATCTGAGAAGGTTGATAAGATGGTTCCCTATCCCGTTTCGAATGAGGTTGGAAAAGGTAATAACGGTACATTCACTACTTTTAATGCACCCGAGCCTATATACACTTTGGTGAGTGAGTCTCATGGGTGCCCGTCTAGGAAAGCTCATCCCAAAATTCTTGATAAATTAATTCCTAGACCGGTTTATGTTTGCTCCTACTACAAAAAGCAAGGATATGTTTGGGAGTTTTGTTCTAAGTTGGCTTTTGTTCCATATCATGCCACTTCACACGTCCCCGCACATGCACCCATTCATGATACGTTGCTTGCACATAATGATAGAGAGTTTTCACATATTTGCGAGCAAGTGAAGTTTTTTATCAAGACCACGCATGATCTTATGGAGTTGGTCCAAAATATGTCACTATCTTTGGAAAACTCCACCGCTCTTCCCGGTTGATGTCTTGACATGGCTGCTAGCATAGGGTGATTTACATGATGTCTCTTTTGACTATTTATAGCATGTACCATTAGTTTGTTTTATTTTCTAATTTTTATATTTTTTGAAAAATTCAAAAAGATTTTCTTTTTATAAAATTTTTAGAAAAGCACAAAAAGATTTTTGTATTTTCTTTACACCTTTTATAGATGAGCATTTAAGATAGCCGAGTCATAAATTTCATTTCATTTATCCACGTGACTATTTGTTAGTGATTTGAGACGCTACATCATTATATCCTTGTGCTTTACATTGTTTGGAGTCTTTGAGATGTGATTAGTGATATCTTTCTATATGTTTAGCTCCTTATCTCCTTTATTTCACACATCCACGGTTTTATTTGATTATTGTACTTGTCTATCACATACTGGCTTGAGTGTTTCCATCTCAATTTTGTCTATACAATGAACAATATGCGATAAAACTTGACAAGATTGAAATGCATGTAAAAACCGTTTGGTGAGATTGTTTTTTTTTTTAAAAACGGTGAAGGGCTACGAAAGGTAATTATCTATCCTTTGCGATTAAGCCACCGTTAAATCAGACCTAAAAAATTGAGGAATTTTATTATTCGGGGTCCAAAGAGGTTAAAAGAGCCTGAAAAAATTTAAAGGCATTAAAAATAAATTCATGCCAAATATGGGCCATTTAGGTTTCACCATAAATTCTCCAAAGTTTGAGAATTTAGATCGCCTCTATTCAAAATATATATCTGAGGGAGTTTGGTTGGAGAATTTAAACGGGTTTGCACTTCCTTGAAAGTCCTGAAAAAGCATTAAATCGCTTTGGACGTTATTAGTGTGAAAATTACTTTGAGTTTGATTTGCTGATATGATTGAATCAATGTCTTATATTTCTATCTTTTTACACCTAAGGAGGATTTTGAGTTCATTCGTTAGGAGTATCCGATATTCATCGTGCATATATATCATGTTTGTATGCATTGATTTTCCTATCGAATTTAATCACCCCCCTACATTTACAATATCATCGACTTGGTTGTTTTTGTGTTTGTTCATGGTGTGATTCTTTATTGTATATTATGTGTGAAAATTTTTGAAAAATTCAAAAATAGAAAGTTGTTTACCATGTGATATTTTTCATATTTATGCTTCTTATATCTGTCTATTTGGGGACATCATAAAAAGGGGGAGAATAAATTATGGTGATTTATCAATAATTTGCTTAAGCTTAATTGATCTTTGATTTTAGCATATCATTATATTTCAAACTGTTGCTTGTCACGGGTATTTGCTTTATCTCATGTGTGTAGGTACAAATTTGATTATCTTTGGATTGCACACCCTGATGAGAAAAGCTTTGAGAATTTCCGAAGAGTTGAAGATTTGAAGATGTTGAAGTTTGATTGAAGACACGTCATTTAATATTCTCAGTTTGAGGGTTTAATGTGGATATTATATTATATGTCATTTGTTTTATGGAGATAGCATAATTCGGATTTTTTTATGTATGTACCGAAATAAACATAGGGGAAGATTTGTAAGGACATAATTTTATAAATGTCCGGGGTATAATCCAGGAATTTTCTGTTTTTCCTAGATCACAGTTTGTATGTCTGATACCGCTACATTCGGCACGTCAATACGATCATTCACGATGGCCTTTATCCGAATCCATGCATCCATCATCTTCACACGTGCATCATGCTACATGCGACGTGCTGCTCAACTGTTTCCCACTACTTCACTACGCAATATTGGTAAAATGATTTAATGGAGTTGTTTATTTTTGCATAAATATTTGGGAAATTTTCCAGAAAATATTTTTTCGAAGTCTGAATTATTTTTATCAAAAGCAGAATTTTTTCTAAGTGTAGAAGCGAAGTGCCTCGGTCGACGAGCTCGTTCAAACGAGCTAGTACTGTCGTTCGAGCGAGATCAGCATCTCGCGCAAAGTCCTTCAAACGACATGTGTCCTTCGTTCGAACGAGATGACTTATGAACGTTTATTTTAATTTAACCTTCCTTTGTTCATTCGAGCGAGTGGTTAATATTCCTTGAATTGAAAAATATTTTAATTTAACCTTTAGGTTTAATGATTTTTTAAATACATATTTCAATATACTTGTCTTATGAACATTTATTTATCATTTTGTATTTAGAATATTTAGTTTGTGTGTTGGAATATTTGCTTCTTAGCTTTGATTATTTCAGTGTTGAAAAATTTGGAAACCATTATGTCATATTTGGTGACCTCCCTATTGGTAATTTACTAGAGCGAAAATTACCTTCACTTTAATGAAAGATGACATCTCCACCAACAAAGCCACAAGATGGTCTTTCCCGAAAACTCTTGAGAACTTTGAGGACCTTATTTGCTAGATTTTTGCTATAAGGAAACCTTGCTAAAACAAATTGTTCAAGACTCTATAAACGGATGTGCATAGATCGGGGTTTAGAGATATTTGGTATTTGGATTGAATCGTAAAACATGAAGATCACATTTTAACCATATATTTTTTATAAATCGGTCGTTGTCTAGTTTATGCGGACAGTGATAACCTAGGTGATTCTTCCCTTCATAAATAGGTTAAGGTCTTAAGTTTTATAAATTCAGGTGTTTACCAACATAAAAAAGCTAAACCCTTTTTTTTGTGTAAAAACTCCCTGAAACATTTCGAGAGAAAACATTTGTTCTTCACTTAAGTTCTATTTTATTCTCTGTGTTTTTCTCTTATCAGTTTAACATACTTTGTGAGATTTTTGAGTGACCCCAAGCATTTAATACACCATCACCCTTTAGGATATATACTCATGTATTTTAGTCCTTAGTTTATGGCTAATATTGGTTCCTTTTTCGTGAAACAAAGTTTGGTTCAACTTTAAAGAAGATTTGAGAACAAGTTCAAATGAGGTTATCAACGAGGTTGATAAGTTGTGACATGGGTGGGTGGGTGGATGTTGGTGTGCTCTAAAGAGTGTATGATTCAAGTGCAAATCTTTCGCAACAAGTAGTAATCGGGAAAGGCCGAGATCATATTCCTCAGGGATTGAATACTCGTAGGAGAACAAGATCAGGCTAAAGGAGATTTTCTAAATGTCACAAAAGGAAAGTGTAAAAGATGATTTAACTGTTTGAAAATGTGATAGTGATTAAACGCTAAACTATTATGCATAGAGTTAACAAATATCGAAGCAATTATAAAGATGTACCAACACGAACTAAGTTAATCTCGAGTTCAAGAGATAAAAAAGGGATTGAGGATCATTCTCCCACCTTGGATTCGTTAATAAAGATGATAGGTCTTGATTCAAATTAATTCTAATCGAGCATAACTAATTAGATCCGAACATCAACCATGTAAAGATTAAACTCATCGATGGAGGATTAGGATTTATTAGTTATTGCTAAAATGGGTTGGGGTTGTAGTAAAGCATCAAAGACTACCCCTTGCATGACAAGGAGAGTAAAGAGACTAGAATACTCCAATACCAACTCATGAAGTTCAATTAAAGCAATTATAAACCAAACCCTAAATATGAAGTTCAAGCATCCTAGGTGGGATTATGATCCTCAAACTTAAATTTGGCTACATATTATGGAATCTAAGCTACACAAGCAAAGGAACAACATACATAAATAAGTCATCTAGTTTAAACACACAACTATACAAGATATGGTAATAAATGCTAATTAAATCTAATAAAGCAAGTAAGAAATATATGGGTGAACAAAGATTGCATTAAACACAACTAACTTGTAGTAATAAAAGCTTTACATGTGGATGAAAGCAATAAATAATTTTGACCTAGGAGAGAGGAGAGAGGAGAGAGTGTTTTCTATATCCAACAAATATCCCAAGTAAACTATATTTTCCAATGAAGGAAAAACCAAGGATAAAAACCAAAAAAATCTATCCACAATGGCAAACTAGTAAATAGGAATAAAAATTGAAATCATGCATACCCAAATCGATTCGTAGGTGTACGAATCGATTCGCTGATAAGAAGATGGTTCATTATCTGCACCTGAATCGATTCGCAGGTGTGCGAATCCATTCGCACCTACCAATAAAATCAACCTCCATGCTTTGGCTTTGTTATCCCCAAGCTTCACCAAATCGTTCGTAACTTCTTCTAGATCGAATTCAAGCACCATTAGAGGCCACACGAAGATGAGAAGTAGGGCTACAACTTTCGTGAAGAGACCGGGATCAAACACCAAATGCCGAATTTACTAAAATGCCCCCGACATTACGGCAATCAACGACATTTCTTTGGGAATCAACCAAACTTCAAACATGCATTCTCGAGGCCTACAAAAGCTCAATTAAGACACACAAAATATATATATGATGAAATTAGAGGTTAGTCAATAAACGATCATAAGAACTGGGAAATATATGCACGGGAATGCTAGAATGTACAACTTAATGTGGTAGATAATACAATTAAAGTGACTAATAACACCCCTAACTTATACATTGCTAGTCCCAAGCAATTAAGTAGGAAGAAGCAAAGGCCATTGACAAAACCAAAACAGAAGAAATATGTACATAGAAGGAAAATGCCACTTTCGCGGGCGAACGGTTGCGCGTATGTAGTAAGCCGTTAAACCCCTAGGTTACCCTAGGGGATGAGTGGTGTCTCGTGAGGGTTTCCAGGGATGACACCCACAAACATCAAACCAACTCATAATATGATATAGCAAAAACCAACGCATAGCTGAACAAATATCAAAGAAGCACAATTTGTTAACAAAGTGAACAAATCTCACATAGAAGACGACAATTATCGACATTAAACAAGTAACTTCAATAGACACTGATTCCATAGAAATAAAATATACGCGTACACAAGTGGTAGTTTAGATTTGGCAAAACTTTCATAATCAATGTAAACTCTAAGGCACGCATACTCAAGTTCTCTCCGGTTGTTACACTCGATAAATGAAAACACTCCGAAAAAGGATGTTATACACTTGGGATATGCGGGCATATGGAGTAAATGTAAAAGGAAACAAGGCTGTGCACATGTCATTAATGAAGAACGAAATATAAAAGTCAAAAATACAATCTCATGAAAGGATTCCACATATTAACCGATGTGAAATACACTTAAATAAATTATCGCCAATGTTCAACCTATGAATCAAATTACCCTAGGATCAATTAGGACTTTCCGGGTATAGAATTTGGGCTAGGCTAGGGTTAGGAAATGAAAGTTTATTCATGGGGGAAAATGGGATTCGGGAATAACACGCGGGATAATGAGATTTGTGGTCAAATAAAGGAATTGAATTCGAATTCCAAAAGCACGATAAACAAGAGAGTGAGACTTTTATTTTCATGCGCTTGGTGAAATGGGATTCACGTAACTAGGAACCATTTATTCTAATTTTCTTGCTTTCTTCTTTTTGCTTTTCTTTCTCTTTTTTCTTTTCTCTTTTTCTTTTTTCCTTTCTTTCTCTTTTCTCTCCCTTTTTCTTTTCTCTTTTCTTTCTCTTTTCTCTCTCTTTTTCTTTTCTCCCTCTTTTTCTTTTCTCTTTTCTATTGATTGCATTCCACAAATAACAAACATCATTAAATACCGGGAGTAATCCCAAATCAAGGTACGGGAGGTGTATAAGGGTAGGGTTAAGGTCATATGGCATAAACAACAAAGATGACCTATGATCCTTACCTAAAGTTACATGTGATTCTCGGGACTCAACACCATTGAAAATCATGTTCAAGCGTCCATTTCAATATGAAAGAAATTAATATGCAATCACTGAAAAGAAAATGAGATCGACAACAAGATCATTCATCAAGAAAGAGATAGAGTATATGTATACGCTCACAAATGATGATAGGTCTCAAATATCACTTTTGTAAGGTACAGTATGTGCCTTATGATTATGAATCTGAAACGCTTTAAACCAAATCATAAATAATTATTTGTTTATGTGCTCAAAGCTTCATAGTTCATGAGGCTATTCACAATGCAAACAATAACGGGCTAAAAGCTAATAAATCAATAAATCATAGCATGCTTCATAGCTATACAATAGGATTGGCCGATCATATAAGTAATCATAGGAGATATGGGAGAGAAAAACAAGATTTTTTAAAAATATATGAATAAATACTAACGTGATAACCGGTAACAAAAATATAATCCATACTCCCTAACTTGCACGAAACATTGTCCCCAATGCTAGTAGGAATAAAAAAGGAAAAAGGGTTAGAAAATAATCACCCCATAAGGAGCAACTCGAAAACCGCAAAACGGCATACTTGTTATATGTGAGTACGAAAAACAATAATATATGCCAAAGAGAGTTATATACAAGATCAAATACAAAAAAGAAACTGAGAATTTCCATTAATAAACCCGAGTTGCATACATGCGGATTAAAAACCATAATGCGAAAATGCAATAATGAACTTTCTCAACCACAAAATATACGACTAAAATGATTCAAACCCCAAACCAATATAATATAGCCCCAATAACTTCAAAAACTAGAGTTCAACATGTATTAAGTAAAAATAGAAGATATATAAAGGGCATCCCCCTAAGGGAGGTCCTGACGACGGCTAGAAGACTCTAGCGTGGAGGGATCACGCAGGGGGTATGGATTATACAAGTAAGGAGGTGCAACAACCTCGTCTCTGTGCAAATCAGCAAACAAGTCCATTTGCGCCCTTGCTATCATCGAAAAATCACGCTCGTACGCACTACGAAAATCAATAAAGCTCCTCTGAGAAGCGTCCCGATATGCAGTAAAATCTGCCTACAATGAGTCCATCCTAGCAGTCAACTCTCTCATCGAGCCCAATAGGTGTGGAACATGGGCCGGGCCCTTCGAAAGATCCGGTATTGGAGCGTCAAACTCAAATGGGATCCCAGCCGCTGCATGGTCCAACATGAGTTGCTTCTTCCTATGCCAATAAGCCTTGCCCATGCATTTCTCCATAGAATCATCATCAAGCAACGAAGACAGCCTGGGGATTTATCAGAAGCCACCTCCTCGCATCGCGTATCACGATATATCCTTGAAAGTAGACAAACATACGGGAGAGTGGTGGTGCCCTTGTCATCATTAGCGGCGGCCAACATCCTCTGAAGCACTAAGGCGGGGAGACTAATAATGGAATTGGCATCCAAAAGGTGGTACAGGAAATGGGCCTGGGGCAAGCGAAGCACATACTTCATTTGAGTTGGAATAATAGAGTTGATGGCTACGGTGTGAATTAAACGGTGAGAGTCAGGCATTAGCCTAGTCGGGACAGAGTCTCCCACCCAAACATGACTTGGCGCTAGACGCGCGGTAAGGACATCATTGGGAATCGCAACAACATGGTCGCTTGAAGGATAACCATACTCCTATGGGCTGTCGGCATCTCCCAACAATCGAGACAAAATAGTCTTTGAAATTTGTATTCTTTTACCCCTAATAAAAGCTTCATAAGTTCCATCCCCAATTGGGACGAGCGATCCATAAAATCTCCTAACATATTCTTCATTCACGTCACCCCCTAAACTAGTTGGGCCTCCTAATGGAATTTCGAGAAAAGCCTCTTAACATTGTTAGGAAAATCGTTGAGCTTCATTGGGAGATCAATAACAATTGCCCTATTCGATGGAAAATTTGCCCTAAACCAGTCTCGCTCCTCCTTGGATCGGAAGGATTCAAAGCCATTTCGACCAGTCACAGCATTGGTAGTGGGTTTTGTATCCATTCTGAACCTACAACAATTTCGATTGAATACATAAACAATTAATGTAATGCATAAAATCAAACTAGCGTGAAAAAGGGTTCGGGAAGGAACAAAGGGTGCATGTCGAAAGAAAATAGGCGAATATGCGTATCCTACATGCACCACACTCAAACAAGGGAAAACGTTGTATATGTTCGATAAATGGCACAAGAAATGGAACATTTAGGAACCAGCTGCTCATTTAGGCATTTTATCGAACATGTGGTGTACGCTGGGCTAAAACTAGGGAGAAAATCATGTTTGATTCGTGAAAGCCCCTAATACATACAATAAAACTAAACAAACAACAATTAACAGGTGTATTTGTTGGATATTGAAGGAAATCAGTAAAATAAAATGGACATTTCATGAATTAACCACAATATTCAACATGGAAGAACAACTCCCTAATTTGAAAACAATGCAAATAACAAATAACAAGATTTGAATATTAAAAAGGGTGGGATTATTACCTTGAATGAGTGTGCACTGGTAGAAGGAGAGAAATTGGGCTGGGGGAAGTGAAAGGGAAGGGAGGACTTCGATGGCTATTTAAGGGTGAGGGGAGAGTAAGAGGTAAAGTGGAATTAATGAATTAAGGTAGAATTTGAAAGGATGAGAACCCGAATCGATTTGCAAGTGTGCGAATCGATTCGCAAGGTTCAAACTGGGGAGGCTACCTGGGCTCGAATCGATTCGCAAGTGTGCGAATCGATTCAAAATGATTATACTTTTTTACTATAGATACCCAAATCGATTCGCAAGTGTGCGAATCGATTCGATAAATAGTGAAAAAGGCTACTGGAAGTTAGCGAATCGATTCGCAGGTGCGCGAATCGATTCACAAATGGAAACCTGACACTTTGCCAACCATCGAATCGATTCGCAAGTGTGCAAATCAATTCGTTGATAGATTTCCAAACTCTCTGCTTAACTATTCATCCAATCTCATGGGTTTCAAGTCTTGGGCTGGAATTTCACGGCTCTAAGGACCCTAAATGATATAACTAAGATATTTAACTAGTCCGAGATAAAAATTATGCAAATCTACACGTGCCGGGGGTTGCTCGACACAAACACCATTTCGGGAGTACTATGCAGCTATGTAAATGGGGTCGAACAACGAAATTGATTCTAAAGAAGGGTCAAATGCCTCTAAAAAGGGTTTTAGGCATTGACCATTCACTTTAAATCGGTTCCCATCTTTTGGGTCTTCTATCTCAATCGCGCCGTGAGGATAAACGGTCATAACCACAAACGGACTCGTCCATGTTAATCGCAACTTTCCCGAAAATAAATGGAGTCTGGAATTATACAAAATCAATCTTTGATCGGGGTGAAATGTTTTTCGGGATATGCTTTTATCGTGTCTCTCTTTCACCCATTGCTTATAAATTCTCGCACTCTCGTACGAATCATTTCTAATCTCCTCCAACTCATCGAGTTGGAGCATTCTTTTCTTTCCAGTATTGTCCAAGTTGAAGTTCAACTTCTTTATCGCCCAATAGGCCTTATGCTCAAGTTTGACAGGAAGATGGCAAGACTTGCTATACACATGCCTAAAGGGCGACATTCCAAGGGAAGTTTTATGGGCCATGCGGTACGCCCATAACGTGTCAGTGAGTCTAGGGGACCAATCCTTGTGGTCAAGATTGACCGTTTTTTCAAGGATATGCTTAATCTCTCTATTGGACAACTCATCTTGGCCACTAGTTTGAGGGTGGTAGGTTGTTCCAACTTTATGAACAAACCCATAGTTTCGCATAAGGTTCGCAAACGGAGCATTACAAAAATGCGATCCATTGTCGCTAATAATCTCCTTTGGAGTTCCAAAGCGCGAAAGTTTGTGTTCCCTAAGGAACTTTTGCACCACTCGATGATCATTGGTCTTTGACGCTATGTCTTCCACACACCTAGAGATGTAATCAACCGCCACTAGGATGTAAAGATTGCCAAAAGAAGGGGGAAAAGGGCCTATGAAATCGATGCCCCAACAGTCGACCACCTCAATCTCAATTATGGGGGACATTGGCATCATGTTTCGACGAGTTATGGCTCCCAATTTTTGGCAACGCTCACACGAAATGTAGAATTCGTGTGCATCCTTGAAGAGTGTGGGCAAATAAAATTCGCTTTGTAAAATCTTTGCAGCGGTTTTCTTCGAAGAAAAATGGCCTCCACATGCTTGCGAGTGGGAAAATTGAATAACGCTCTTAATCTCTTCATCGGGAACACACTTACGGGTGATTTAGTCCGCGCAGATTTTTAACAAGTAGGTATCATCGAAGAAAATCCCACACACCCATACAAAAAACTTCCTCTTCTCTTTAGGGGTCCAATGGGATGGTATAGAATCATCACGAGGTAGTTCAGAATGTCAGCGAACCACGACTGACCGGAAGCGGAGAACAATTGTTCATTCGGAAAGACCTCAACAATGGGGAGTTGGTCTGTGGGTGCCTCGAATGTCAAACGCGACAAGTGGTTGGCCACGACATTCTCTATTCCCTTTTTGTCCTTGATAGTCAAATTAAACTCTTGGAGTAAAATCACCCACCTTATCAAACGCAGCTTGGCGTCCTTCTTTGAAAGAAGGTATTTTAATGCCACGTGATAGGTAAAACAAACAATGGGAGATCCAACTAAGTACGCTTAGAATTTATCCAAGGCATATGCAACTGCTAGTAACTATTTTCCAGTGGCCGAATAGTTCAATTGCGCACCGTTAAGAGTCTGAATCGCGTAGTAAATCACATGGGGCTTTTTATTGCTCATTTTTTGTAACACTGCCCCAACAGCGAAGTCGTTAGCATCTCACATCAACTCAAAAGGTAAAGTCCAGTCAGGGGCTTGCATAATGAGAGCAGTGGTAAGCATGATTTTAAACTTCTCAAAAGCTATTTGACACTCATCACTCCATTCGAATGGGGTCTCCTTGGATAGAAGATTACATAAAGGCCTAGCAATGGAGCTAAAATCCTTTATGAATCTTTTATAAAACTGCATGCCCAAGGAATGACCTCACATCTTTGAGGGTTTTTGGAGTGGGTAAATTATCAGTGACCTCAGTCTTAGCCTTATCAACCTCAATACCTTTCGAGGACACTATGTGTCCGAAAACAATCCCTTTTGTGACCATAAAATGACACTTTTCCCAGTTTAGCACGAGATTCTTCTCCTCACACCTAGACAAAACTTTTTCAAGGATAGAGAGGCAATGGTCATACGAGTTACTAAAGACGCTAAAATCGTCCATAAATAACTCCAAACCTCTTTCTACCATATCCCTGAACATACTTAGCATGCACCTTTGGAATGTCGCCGGCGCATTACACAATCCAAAGAACATTCGTTTGTAGGCGAAAGTCCCAAAGGGGCATGTGAACGTTGTTTTGTCTTGGTCCTTAATATCAAGCTCGATTTGGTTATACCCACTATATCCATCGAGGAAACAGTAAAAAGGGTGGCCGAAAACATGTTCCAACATTTGGTCGATAAAGGGGGGGGGGGGAAATGATCTTTCAAGGTCATGGCATTCATTTTCCTATAATCTATGTATACACGCCACCCAGTGGTGGTGCGTTTGGTCATCAATTCTCCCTTTGCATTCTCGATGATCGTGACTTCCAATTTTTTAGGAACCACGTGTATCGGACTCACCCATTTTCTATCCGATATGGGGTATATAATGTTTGCATTTAATAGTTTAATCACCTCCGCTCTCACCTCTTCTTTTTTAATCGGGTTCAACTTACATTGCATCTCACGGGAGGGATTTGCATCCTCCTCTAAATTGATTTTGCGAGTGCAAATTAAAGGGATAATTCCATTCAAATCCACAATGGTCCACCCTAAAGCACCCTTATACCTCCTTAACAAGTCCATCGATTTTAGTTATTGACCCTCATCAAGGATATATGAGACGATTATGGGATATGTCTCATTATCACCCAAATATGCATATTTTAATTCAACGGGAAATTACTTGAGGTAAAGCTTGGGAAATTGAACATCTGAGGGTACCTCGTATGAGTCTTGAGGAGGTAAATCCTCAAAAGCAGAACACCAATTAACATCGTCAATCCTCTCATTCTCATCTAATAATAAACTCATAAACTCGACTTCTTCATCATATGGAGAATAGTCATTCTGCAAGTCAATTGAGTTCACCAAACACCCCTCTAAAGGATTAGAGAAATAAGTAGCATCGAAATGCTCCTGAACAACTTCTTATACGAGGTCAACTTCCTGGACATCATCATCATCACCCATTTGCTTTGCGATATTAAAAATGTTCATCTTCAAAGTCATGTTTCCAAATGTGAGATTCATTTGTCCATTCCTAGAGTTAATTAATGCATTCAAAGTTGCTAGGAAAAAATGACTAAGGATGATGAGAGTGGTGTTACTACTCAGAGAAATCGGGTGAGTGTCCAAAACCACAAAGTCCACCGAAAAATAGAATTTGTCGACTTGGATTATAACATCATCTACAACTCCCCTCGAAACCTTAACGAACCTATCCACTAATTGGAGGGTTATCTTGGTGGGTTTGAGGTCTATTAAACCGAGTTATTCATACACATGGTATGGTAATAAATTCACACTCGCGTCTAGGTCAAGCAAAGCTTGTCGATCTTAAAGTTACGTATCACACTAGATATAGTGGGACAGCCGGGGTCTTTGTACTTGGGAGGTAGTTTGGACTGAATTATCGACTAACATTTTTGGCTAAAAATGCTTTCTTCCTCACAAATAACTTATGCTTAACAGTGATCAAGTCTTTTAAGAACTTGGCGTAAACGGGAACTTATTTAATAGCATCTAAAAGGGGAATGATAATTTTTACTAGTTTGAACATATCTAGGATGTCCGCATTGTTAACATTTCCCTTTGGAGGAATGAGCCTTTGGGGATAAGGCACATGAATGGGAGACTTGGGAATCAATTTTGGCTCTACTTGAGGTTCCTCCTCCTTTTATTTTAAAGAAGCGTCTTCGACCTCTAATGGGTCGGGCGAGATTTCCTTACTAACGGTGGGTTTTGGAGGAGGGATTGATTTATCAACGACTTTCCCATTACGTAGAACGGTAATAGCCTTTGCTTGATCGGGAGAGGGACTCGAAGTGTCGGTCGTGCAATGTTGCCCAATGGGCCTTTGGGGTTGAGAAGGGAACTTTCCCTTCTCTTGGATACTCAATTATGAGGTTAACTTTGAAATTTCTTTCTCAAGCCTCGCATTTATGGCTTGTTGAGAAGTTATAAAGGATTGAAGAGCTTCTTCGAGACTCTTCTTATTCAGGTGAGCATACGGGGGTATAGGAGGAGGAGCAGGTCCCGGAGGGGTACCTTTCATTTTCACTTGGGGAGGAGGAAGTTGATTATAAGGCTGTTGGTAATTTTGAGGCGGTGGAAAATTTTGATAATTTGAGGGAGGTGGATTTTGAGCATGTTGGATTGCCCGTAAGAGAAACCGGGGTGCTTTCTCCACGATGGATTGTACCCTTCTCCAAGAGGAGTCATAAACTGCTCTTTGTACATGGCCATAGCATTTTCTTGATCATAAAGCATTACTCTGTAAGTCAGGATTGTAAGATAATCCTTCATTGAGTGATCTTCCACGTCGCATATGGCACACGACTCTTCTATGTGGTACGGAAAAGGATTATTGGGGTCCCGATTCCTTTGATCCATGGCCTCGATGCGCTTAGTTTGTTGAGCTTCTCTCAAGGTCATATCATCCCCTTCGGTGAGGTTATATATCCCCTGGCTTGAGGCGGGCAAAACGAATGAACATGAATTTGCCTTGCTAGGGTTCGAGGTGTCCCAAGCTTGGGTGGTCTCGGCATAATATTTGAAGTGTGCCCACGCATCATCCAGGTCAAGTCTAAAAAACTCCCCAGTGCACATCGTCTCCACCATTTTCTTAACATTTAAGGTAAGCGTGTTATGGAAAAAGGAGATTAATCTCCATTTCTCGAAGCCGTGATGAGGGCACTTATGGAGTAGCTCGTTAAGTCTCTCCCAACATCGCTCAAAGGTCTCGCCCTTGCTTTAAACAAAGGTTTGGATTTGACCTTTTAGAGCATTGGTGTGATGCGTTGGGAAAAATTTATTTAAAAATTGCGCTTGTATATCGCGACAACTACCTATTGAATTAAGAGCCAAGGACTAAAGCCAAGTTTTAGCTTTGTCTTTTAAGGAAAATGGGAAAAGTTGGAGACGAGTTACGTCAAGAGGACAGTTTTGATCGCTAAATGTAGCGCAAACCTCCTCAAACTCACGGACATGTAAATATGGAAGAAGTTGGATCATTCCATTACGGAAATGGAATTGAGCAGCATTATAAGGGAAGATGATACGTGAAAGAGGGGTAGTCCTCTCCGATTGTAAGTTGTCTCTCATGGGTCGATAGGGAGGCTCGACTTCCCTTTGACTACCATGATCACTTACATTGTCAGCCATAGTTATGGGCTCAGAGTGGGCTTGGTAAAAGCAGAGATTGATATGGAAGGAGTTGGAGACGGTCTCCAATAATCTGAACGTTCGCTAGACGACGGGGATTTCTAGGATAGGATTTAGATTACTATCGCTCATGTCTTGCATTTATGGGATTTGGATTGGTTTTTGGAAACCATGTTGTCATGGTGACCAAAGGGAGCGTATGAGTGTAAAGAGAAATTCTAAAACCTAAAATTATTGCCAATCCCCGACAATGATGCCAAAAACTTGGTGTGCTCTAAAGACTGTATGATTTAAGTGCAAATCTTTCATAACAAGTAGTAACCGGGTAAGACCGACATCGTATTACTCAGGGATTGAACACTCCTAAGAGAAAAACATTAGGATAATGGAGATTCTCTAAACGTCAAAAAAGGAAAGTGTAAAAGATAATTTAACTGTTTGAAAATGTGATAGTGATTAAACGCTAAACTATCATGCGTAGAGTTAACAAATATCGAAGCAACTACAAATATATACCAACACGAACTAAGTTAAGCTTGAGTTCAAGAAATAAAAAGGGATCGAGGATCATTCTCCCACCTTGGATTCGCTAATAAAGATGACATGTCTTGATTCAAATTAATTCTAATCGAGCATAACAAATTAGATCTGAACATCAACCATGTAGAGACTAAACTCATCGATGGAGGATTAGGGTTAATTAGTTATTGCTAAAATGGGTTGGGGTTGTAGTAAAACATCAAAGACTACCCCTTGCATGACAAGGAGAGTAAAGAGACTAGGATACTCCAATACCAACTCTGGGATGATTTCAAACGAATTAAACATTATAAATCCTTCCAATTTTGCCCAGAATAATTCAAATCTTCTAATTATTCAAGAACCCTAGTATGGCATGTTCTTCCCATGTCTTCAATCATCAAACTAGATTTTAATTCGTTTTAACTTTGATGATTCCTCTAATTTTCAATCCTCTACAGATATAAATCTAACTATATGTGATTTATACCCAAACATGCAATTTATCAATTATTTTTCTCCAAGAATGTTCATCAAAATCTATTATTCATAAATCCTATGCATGGATATTATAACTCAAAATAATTTGCAAATAACCACTTGCCTTACTAGAGATGATATGATTTCGAGTTTGCAAAAGGTATTGGGTTGATTTCTCCTCCAATCTTCCTTCCTCAATCACTTATGGTGCAAGAACTCCTTGAAATCTCCCATAATTTTCCCTTAAGCCTTGAGAATGATCTTTCTTATCTCTCTAATGGCTTCCCTTGGGGTTATGAGGTTTCTAACCCTAACCCCACTTTTAATCAGCTGATAAAACACTCCAAAATTCATTGGTCTCCTCACCCGCATATGCCAAAAGACTAGAACGCCCCCGTACGGTCCCGATTTAGCCCAAAAATGCCCCGGTACCCGACTAGTACCCCTAGGTATACTATTTTGAGTAATTCGTCCCTTTCGGAATCATCTGTGACGTCTAAATTATAATTTTAGTCACTAAAAATATATTTCCTATCTCATCCTCAATTTAGTCTACAAGTGACACCCGGGAGAGATAAAAATCAAGTACGTCCATATCACTCGCTATTTCGTACAAATTAACTATCAATATTTACTATTCACACTTGGTAAATTCGAGCTATAATATTAACCAGTGTCTATCTCTCAATTAATATTTAATAATCACAATTATTATTTATTCACTTAATAATCATAATTATCATTAAATCATATTAAATTACTCTACTCACGTATTTTAAATTAAAACGTATTTTCTATTTAATTACTCAATTAATTAATTTCTAAATACGCAGAAATACGTGGCATTAAAATTACCACCAGAATTAGCTCGGATACATGATTTTTTTCATATATTGATGTTACGTAAGTATATACTAGATCCTTCACATGTGTTTACTTTACTACCGATAGAACTTCAAGATGACCTAACCTACGTGGAGGAACCAATTGCTATTTTAGATTGAAAGGAGAAAGTGTTACGTAATAAAACCATTACATTTGTTAATGTAATCTGGAGAAGTCAGAATGTGGAGTATTCCACCTTGGAAGGAGAGGAAAACATGAAGAAGCAATATCCTCAACTGCTTGGTAAGTTTTTTATGCATTAAATTTCGAGGACGAAATTTTTATAAGAGGGACAGAATTGTAATGACCTGAAACATGATTATGAGTGTTAATTACATATTTAAATATAAGTTATGAGTTAAAAGTGGTGATGGGTGTTAAATATGTTAATTATCATGTTTGGGGGGAGTGCATACTCATGTGATATATGTGTTGCTTACATTATATGCTAACCGAGCTTATGATTCGGGGGTAATATGTTTAGATCCTATGATTAGTTATGTGGTTAAATGCATCATGAAAATATGCATATAAATGCAACATTATGTTTATAAAAGTAAACTAGAGTGTTGGTGCGAAAGTGGTGATGCTTGGTGGCTAAATGTGAAAGTTATGAAATTTTGAATAAACTATTACTCATCCGTTCGAGCCCAAGTTAGGCATACAAATTTTATGATTTTGGAAAAATAAAAAATATGAAAGTTGTATATATATGAATTAGGGTTTTAACTCAATAAACGATGTGTTAAATGGAGGTCCGAATAAGAAGTTATACCGAAAGTAAGAAACAAAGGCAAATTTATTCGTCCCTTAAGTGATATTTCATCTCATTAGCACACCATGTGCTATTTTTTTATTGGTTAGAGAGGGGGGGGGGGGGGATGGTTCGGCCGACTTAAACTTCTTAAAGAAACCCCCTTATTCAGCCAATTCAGCCATGAAAAATATTTTTGCCTAAGGAGAGAGAAAAGGAGAAGTTAAGGAAGAAAATCCTTTAAAAAAAATTTAATACATCAAGGAATCCTCGTAAGGTAATTACTTTTTTATTAAAGTTGGCCACATGGATGAGTTCTACTCTTTGTATATTTTTGTTTCTGATTTGGATAAATATTTTAATGATACCCATATTGCCAAATTGTGTTAAAACAAAGATGGCTTAAGAATATATGTAAGAATGCGTGTTAGGAACGTAAATGTTAACTTTAAACTCCTAGATTTGAATCACCTCCCCGTAGAGGTTTTGGTTTAGTAAATTCATGTATATGATGTGTGTATGTACTACAATATGTTTAGTATGTTTTTCCATGATTGATAGCCGAGGTGGAGGTTATGTATGCTTAAAAATGTTAAGTTATGCTTTGATGTTCTATTCCGACATAGTTGTGTTAAAAATGACATAAATCATGGAATACTTATTGAAATCACGTAATTCCAGTTGGAGATTAAAATAGAATCATATATGTATAACATATCCGAAAATTATGTAAAAATATAAATGAATGAATATTCGGTGATAGTTTGACGTTCAGGAATAAAATCTATCCCAAAAGAATAAGTATGCACACCACGTGTTCGATGTTTTACCGACATAACAAATGAACTCAAAAATTATAAAAATTAATTTTTTTGTTATTCAAGATGTTTATTGATATCAGGTGGAATATCATGGAAAGTTATGATGTGATGTGTTACTGAGTTTAATGTTATTTAGCGTATTAAAATACTAATGATGTTGAATTGTTAGTTGGGCAAGCGACTAACACTTCCATACCAAGGAAATAGTTTTGGTAATAATCTTACTACCAACTTCAAGGCGAGTGACCTTCCCTATGAAATATAAATGCTTATATTTTCATACGGAATTGTGTAGTTAAATACGTATGTTATTGCTTACACTCCTATAATGTTATATTTCAGGTATGCCTATCGTTGGGAGTTCACTGCCAAGTTAGGAACTTAAAACGGGGGAGTGACAGATGTCTAATATGGTTTGAATATCAAGAAGATTTTTGTGTAAATGTTAAACAAAGGAACTTATGTGTTTAAAGTTGTTTAGTATTTGTGATTTATATCTACAGGTAGTTATGTTTTCATTTAAACATGCCTTTGAAAACAAAAAAAAATCTTGTGCTATTTTTTGAGAGATTTAAAGTAAAGTATTGTTTAAGGGAATTTATCTCTAAATATAAAGGATCATTTTAACTTAATTAAGTCGGGGAGCGACAACTTGGTATCAGAGCATAGTTATTAGGTTCTGGACAGAGTGTGAGGGTCTAGATTGGCAGTGGACACTAGAAAGTTAGTCTGCTATGCGTCGAAATTTTGACTAACAATGTTAATATTAAATTGTTGCTATTCGATTTTGTTTAAGTTAATTATATTGCAGTGAGTGATGGATCCACACGAGCCGCATGATAGAGCAAAGGGTGAGGCATCTTATGTTCCTAATAGTCAGCAATGACAGAGACATATTGAAGTGGATGAACTAGAGGTGCAACAATAACCTATTGTTGACGTGAGAAGAATATTACATACTGTGGCACAATTAATGGAACAAGCAAGAGGTAGAGCACATGGTGGTGATAGGGATAAATTGCATGAGAGGTTCATGAAGTTAAATACTCCAGTATTTACGGGGACTACTGATCCGTTAGTAGCAAAGGGGTGGATTAGAAAAATGGAAACAATATTCAATGTAATGGAAATGCGAGATGAACAAAAGGTTTTGTTAGCAACCTTTAGGTTAGAGGATGATGCAAAGTTATGGTGGGATGCTACAGAGAGGTTACTTGCTACAATTGGGGGAGTGGTTCCAGTTAATCCTCCACAAATTACATGGGAAAAGTTTGTTAATTGTTCTTTGAAATATATTTCCCAAGTCTTTATAGGAAGGAAAAAGAGGAAGAATTTATCATGTTGAAACAGGGGAACCGAATAGTGGCAGAGTATGAAACTTTATTTATATCTTTATCTAGATTTGCACCTGATTTGGTAAGGACGGAAGAAAGTAAGTGTGATCAGTTTCATACTGGGTTAAATGTAGATATAAAAACCATGGTTGCTAATATGAAGATCACAGATTACGTGGACTTAGTGGATAGAGCTATGGTGTCTGAGAAGTCAATGACATAAATGCAAGCTGAACATTCAAAGAAAGCTAGACACAATGGTACAAAATCATATGGATGGGATAAGGGAACCTCAACTCAGAGTGTAGCACAAGGAGTACCTAAGGGTCAAGGATTTAAAAATAGTAGAAATGCACCTAGAAAATTTTAAGCTCGAGGTGGAAGGACAAGAATGAGTCAGTCATAAAATGCATCTGTGTTTGGACCGAGGGCCATGTTTCATTATAGATGTGGTGGTCAAGGGCATATATCTCAGGAGTGTATAATAGCTGAGACGACACCTTTATGTTTCCATTGTCATCAACCAGGGCACTTAAGAAAAAATTGTCCAGCGATGGGAGCTACAACATCAGTTGGGAGTGGGACGGTAGGAGGCAGGAACTCTACATAGAATGTACACAGGGTAGGTAGAGGATGCATATATCAAAATTAAGGTCAAGGCAGAGTGTTTGCACTGACGCAAAAAGATGCACAAGCTATGCCTAATGTAGTGACAGGTACACTTCCTATTTATGATAAAGATGCTTATGTATTGATAAATCCTGGTTCTACACATTCTTTTGTGTCTTTCATTTATCTGTTGTATCTTAATAAACCATTAACATCATTAGATTTTGGTTTAACGATTATTACTCCTGTGGGGGGGATTGGTTTTTATTGATAGGGTGTGTAGGGAGTGTGTGGTGCGAGTAGGTGAAAGGGAGTTACTGGTTGACTTATTACCTCTCGATATACGTGACTTTGATGTGATACTGGGTATGGATTGGTTGGCCTCATATCATGTATGTTTAGATTTCTTTAGAAAGGAGGTCCGAACAAGAAGTTATATCGAAAGTACGAAACAAGGGCAAATTTGTCCGTCCTTTATGTGATATTTAGTCTCATTAGCACACCATGTGCTATTTTTTGATTGGTTAGAGGGGGGGATGGTTTTACTGACTTAAACTTCTTAAAACAACCCCCTTATTCAGCCAATTCATCAATGAAAAATATTTTTGGCTAAGGAGAGAGAAAAGGAGAAGGCAAGGAAGAAAATCCTTTGGAAAAATTCAATAAATCGAGAAATTCTCGTAAGGTAATTACTTCTTTATTAAAGTTGGTCACATGGATGAGTTCTACAATTTTTATATTTTTGTTTTTGATTTGGATAAATATTTTAATGATAATCATATTGCCAAATTGTGTTAAAACAAGGATGGCTTAAGAACATATGTAATAACGCGTGTTAGGATCGTAAATGTTAATTTTAAAATGATAGGTTTGAATCACCTTCCCGTGGAGCTTTTGATTTAGTAAATTCATGTATATGATGTGTGTATGTACTACAACATGTTTAGTATGTGTTTTTATGATTGATAACTGAGGTGGAGGTTATGTATGCTTAAAAATGTTAAGTTATGCTTTGATGTTCTATTCCGACCTAGTTGTGCTAAAAATGGCATAAATCATGGAATACTTTGTGAAATCGCGTAATTACAGTTAGAGATTAAAATAGACTTATATATGTATAACATATTCAAAAATTATGTAAAAATACAAAGGAATGAATCTTTGGTGATAGTTTGAAGTTCGGGTATAAAATATGTCACAAAAGAGTAAGTATGCACACCACGTGTTTAATAGTTTGCTGACATAGCAAATGAACTCAAACAATTATGAAACTTTAATTTTATGTTACTCAATATGTTTATTGATATCAGGTGGAATATCATGAAAAGTTATGATGTGATGTGTTACTGAGTTTAATGTTATTTGGTGAATTAAAATACTAATGATGTTGAATTGTTAGGTGGGCAAGAGGCTAACACTTCCATACCAAGGAAATAGTTTTGGTAATAATCTTAGTACCAACATCATGGTGAGTGAACTTCCCTATAAAATATAAATGCTTATATTTTAATACGGAATTGTGTAGTTAAATACGTGTGTTAAACTGTTTATGGAGTGATGTGGTATTTATGAAACATATGTATATGATTAAAAATATTAAGCGAAGTTATTTAATGTTATGGACTGTGGCAAGTCCTTTATCTAATGTTAAGGACTGTGGTGGGTCCAATGGGATGTGGTGGTCCCATTAATCCAACTTAAAGGTTTGTTGTACTCGGGCCTAATTATGGGATGTGTTAAGCACCCTATATCCTTGACTTACTTAAGTTTATACTATATAAGTGCTCATCTAGTTTGGAAATTGTGACAAAATTTTGAGTCCCATCCCTAATTACCAAAGGAACCTCAGACTCAACTTGATGCCTCTATCAGTTCTTAAAAGGTTGATCACCAACAACACTCACTATAACTGCATACATACATCATATCATGATATAATTGGTTATGTGTTAGTTAATTCCCTTGAAATTGATTTTCTACTATTTTGGGGAATTTTTAAATAATTTCTAAGATTTTAAAATGCTTTTTATAAATTAATTTGGTTGGCTTAAAAATCTTTGGGGCTATTTATAAATTTTTTTTATGGCATAAATTCTGGTTGGGTAGAATCCGAAAGCGCTTAAGAATATTGTGGGTGCAATTTTCATTTCTAAATCTTAAAAAATACGCATTTTTCATTCGATCTTAGTCTTACACGTGTTTCCTTTATAACGCCCTGATATGTGTTTTCTTATACTCACATTCTTAACACTCACTGTGCACCATTGGATCATTCTAATCAACGATCTGTATGTGTTTTATTATCATCCTTTATTTGATTTTGAACCAATCAAATTTATTTTTAATACGGTGGCTTGGCAGCCCATAGATTGAATTCGAATAAATCATGACCATTTATTTCGCCTCGATCTTCCAGAGCCTTCTTCTCTCAGTATAAAAGGAGACTTCGTCTTCAATTTTGTAACTTTTGGTCATTGTTACCTCTGAGAGAAAAAAGAGAGATGAGAGAAGAGAGAGAGAGAGTTTGAAAAGTTTTTACAAACCCCAACTCAAACTTCGAACCAAATCCAAACCATAAAACCTTTTTCTGAGTGTTTATAGTTCGTAATTTGAGAAGTTTTTCCTCTACTGTCTTATATCTCTTTGCCAACTTAATCATGTTGATTAAGTCTCCATTTCTTCATTTAGAAATCTGAGATTTAATTTCTGTGATACAGATCACCTAGTTATTTTGCTAGATTTAATTTCTTATTTTGAGAAATCTATTTTTTGTTGGTTGTTTTCAAAATAAATGTTGTTTTCAAACCCTATACCAACAATAACCTTTATGATTTAAACTTACTCAAACTGTCAGACTTAGATCTAGTTTTGAGATCTTGGTTGGGGTTTTCACTTTCAAATTACTATTTTCAAAACAAAGAAAGTGCATAGGATCTTGGCTAGTTTGTATAGTAAGATTCCTTTATTATCTGCGGTTATTTTAAAAGATCCAAAGTTTGACTTATCTGACTAATCTGATTTTAGAAACCCTTGCATCTAGGAGATCTGTTTATAATTTGATAACTCATATTGTCTGTAATTCAGTGTGTGTGAGTTGCATGCATGAGTTTAGAGCACTACACCACATACACCTTCACACTACTACAGTGAAACGTGTTGGTGTTAAAATATTGGACTATGAGAGTCGACGTAAAGCTAAAAGGAGTAAAGATACAAAACCGGGAGAACATCAACAACATCAGAACCTTAGGAGAAGTCAGAACATGCCAGAGGAGTTGGTACATTTATGAACTTAGATTAGGTTTGATTGTGTGTCTTGATTGTTATATATCTTGTAATATGGTGCTCATTTTTAGTGAACTTTTTACTTTTGTAGCGTAGAGGTCACCGTGGATATTTCCCCAATTGGGTGGGGTTTTACCATGTTAAAATTGCTTATGTACACTTCCTTTTACTCTCATCCCTTTCTTGAGGTTGTATTGGTTTATTCTGTTTAAGTTTAGTTTTTCAAAACTGGTTAACCTAAAACTGAAATCACTCGTTCATAACTATGAGAAGAGTATGCGCTTGCGTTCAAATGAGAAAATTATATATTAAACACCTTTTAATCCAAACAAACCCTAAACATGCAACAATATGTGATTAAATAAGATAATGAACTAAGCAAGAACATTCAAACACATGCTTGTGAGGAAAAATCCCCGAAAGGGGCAAAACCATTTATTTTCATTATAATATTGTAACTGTACAATTTCGGATTACAATGAAAATACAAGTGATTAAGAATTACCCTCAGGAGTCGGGTTCTGTAGTCGGCGGCTGGAAATATCCCTTTCCAGGAGGGCTGCAATGAAGAAGAAGAATGGTCTTCTCCGCAAGGGTTGAACAACAACTGGTTGTGTTCTAAGGTTACAAACAGATTCACAAATGTATGAGAGGTTGTGTGAATCAACAAAAACTAGAGTCTTGGGACTCAATAGGTGAAGACTTAGAGTTTTTTGTACTCTGAAAATCGCGTGGAAGTCTCGTTAAACTAACTCCCTGTAGTGGGATTAAATAAGAAGTCCTGGGCCTTAAAAATCTGAACACGATCTGTTTTGTGTTTATCCCAGGCGGACCGGTCCGGGTCTGAGGCGGATCGGTCCGGGTAGGCAGACCGGTTCTTTTTATTTTAGGAATCTTCGGTTCACTAGCAGTCCGGGGTATTCTGGCTTTTCAGTAGGCGGACCGGTCCGAGTATGAGGCGAATCGGTTCGCAGGCGGATCGGTTCTTTTATTATGGGCGGATCGGTTCGGCTCTGCAAAAATCTGATTCCTTCTTCTTTTTTATATTCGGATCCGTTAACGTAGATTCGGGCTTGAATATTCTTCAACGGTGTGACGGCGTATGACATAACTAATAAATGATGGACAAATTGTCCTTACAAACTATTTTACACATCTTGTGTTTAAAGATTTGTTTTAAGAAAATAGTTTCTTCAACAAACTATTCAGAGCCATTTAAATAGTTTAATCTTGTATTAAACGACTTAAGTTGTAGTTTTTGAATTGGTATCAGAGCTTTGGTTTCTCAAAAATTCTTTAGATCTTGTGTTTATGAAATTTTTTTCCCAAAACAAATTATGGACGAGAAATTTGAGAGACTAAGTAACCTGTCCAAACCCCCTCTCTTTGATGGAACCAACTTCCCTTACTGGAAGCTAAAGATGGTGGCATTCATCCAAGGGACTTTGGGAGATGATGTCTGGGAATCTATTGAAAATGGTTACACTTTTCCTACTAAACCAGCTGCTGAAGGAAGTAATGTGAGGACTAGAAAGTTACTGAGTTAATTCCCTAAAGAAGAGAAACATGTTTCACTTAATATCAATAAAGGCAAAAATGCCATATTCATGTCTATAAATGAACACGACCTTAAGAGGATATCTTTCTGCTCTACCTCTAAAGAAGCATGGGACACCTTAGTGACTACTCATGAGGGTGATACCAGAGTTAAAGCTGCTAAAACTCAAATGTTAATCCAGCAGTATAACTCCTTAATCATGACTGAGACTGAGACTGAGTCATTTGATGACTTCTATATTAGACTCATAAATATTGTGACCAAATTGCATGTTAATGGGATTGTTTATGATAGAAAGGAAATTATATCTAAAATTCTAAGATCACTTCCACAAAAAATTAATAATAAAAGATATGCAATTGAGGAGATGAATGATCAAAATCTTACAATACACCTGAACTCCTCAGTAGCAAATTGAGAACTGTGGAAATGGAATTATAATTTAAGAAACAATTAACCCAGTCCCAAAAGAGACAGTCTACTTCCAATCTTCTCTTTTCATCTAAGTTGACCATACATGAATTTAGCATTCCTAACATTGATTTAGACTCTGATGAAGACCGTAATTTAGATACTTTGGATAATCAGATTGCCTTAATGTCTAAACAGTTTGAGAAAATTGTGAGCTTTAGAAATAAAATAGCAAAAATACAAGGCAAACCTACTTATCCAAATTAATATTACAACATACCTCATAAGATAAGATAAGACAAACACTAGTCTGACAATAACAAGAGACCTGAGAAAGACCTTAAGAATGTTTAATGATATAGATGTGGAAAGCTAGGACACGTGGCTAGTGACTGTAGAGTTAACTTAGACAAAATTCACAAACATAATAAGGCTTATTTAAGCAAGACTTGGGATGACTCAGGTGACTCTAAAAATGATGAACCTGAGTCATCTAATACTTTTGACCCTTGCGTATCATTCTTTGCTAAGATAATCTATACTGATGATGAGGAATCTGATCATACCATGACTGATAGTATTCCTACTAGTTTATCTGCTTTATTGCTTTAGAATGTTGATAACACTTCAAACAATGTGTGTGTGAGTCAAAGGGAACGCGCTATTATTGATGACAATAGGTGTGTGAGTCCTAAAAATGAACCTCTACGGGACACTGCAAACTGCACACTTAGTGACTCCGAAAATGATGACCTTCCTGACATTCACACACTGTACACAAAATCTCTCAAGAAAAGCACTAGGCTTGAAAAAACTGTCAAGGATCTTACCCAGAAGATAAAAACTTTAAGTCCGGTGATAGAACAAAATGCTGAAGAGTATACTACCTAATGTCTAACTCATGAAAACGAAACCAAAAATTTTGAACAAAAATTAAAAGAGTTGTCTAACTCTAATGAAATTCTGGAAAAGAAATACACAGGATTGTTGTTAGAATTGGAACAAACAAAAGAAAAGACATCCACATTTTTTAAAAAGTTTGCTGAATTTGAAAATAATTCTAAGTGTTTTGAAAATTATGTAGCTGAAAGCAAAACCAATTCTAGTGACAGAACCATAATAGGATTTTGTCCCAACTCTATGACACAAACTAAAAATTTTGAAACCATAAAGTTTGTGTTTGGTGGCAAAAGACCTATTGAAACTTGTCCAGATTTTCAAGTTTTAAAAAATAATTTTGATAAAAATAAACTGAAGTTAGACATTGGTGAATCAAGCTACTCTAAGCATAATGTTGAACAGAAGATCAAATATATCTGCCCTCCTATTAGACAAGCAGATTTTACGTTTCATCTTGTGCCACCTAGGAATAAGACTAGAGCTCAAGACCTAGACAAACCCTTGAATAATACCTTTCCCAAGGTCTTGAGTTCAACCTGCCATCTTTATTGCTCCTATTATGATGTCTATGGACATTCCTTTGATGGTTACTATTCTAAACATCTATATAATGTCGTGTATAAGTCTCTTGTTTACCATAACTTCAACTATTCTAGGAGAAGCCGAAACAATTATGTCCTTCCTAGACAGCCAGACAAAAACGCTAATTATCATAATAAAAAGAAAAAGGACTAATACTAAAAGACAATCTATAAGACGGAATCCTAGATTCTATTATAGACCAATTGCTCTAACTGTTTATAACAACAATAAAATTGCGCAAAAATCTTTAAAAAAAAAGGCAGAAGCTCACAAGTTTTATCACATACGAGCGAATAAGCGCAAATTAAAAACTAGAGCAATTTAAGTTAAAAAAGATGATCTATTACCCCAGTTAAAATGCAACATATTGATCAGTGCTTTTAGAGTTGAACACACTACAACTGGATGGTATTTAGGCTCAGGATGTTCCAAACATATAACTGGGGATGATTACAAACTCTAAAAAAACTAACTTCTCTGGAGGAAAAGTCTTGTTTGGAGATGGAGTATCAACCCAGATCAATGGTAAAGGAACACTTCATGTAGAAGGATTACCCATTCTTCATAATGTTCTCATGGTAAAAGGACTTAAAAGCAAATTTGCTAAGTATAACACAGTTTTGCGACTCCAACCATACTGTCACTTTTTCAAAGAACAATTATAAAATTTTAAACTAAAAAGGTGACTGCATTATTACAAGACTCCGTACTCCAGATAACTGTTACACACTCAATCCAAGTACAGAGGTCTGTAACATTGCCAGAATGGATGACAATGAGATATGGCATAATAGGTTGGGTCACATTAACTATGATAATCTTGACAAATTATGCTCTCAAGAGATAGTTAGAGGTCTTCCCAAGATCAAACCAATTTTAAACATTGTCTGTGGTCCATGTCAAAAAGGGAAAATTGTCAAGGCTCACCATAAGAAAGTTAAAGAAGTTCTATCCACTAAACCTCAAGAACTCATCTATATGGACCTAATGGGTCCTTTTCGTACTGTTAGTCTTTGTGGCAACAGTTACATCCTTATTATGGTTGATGATTTCACTCGTTTTACCTCGGTTGTCTTCCTAAAATATAAATCAGAAACTTTTCAAAAGTTTTTAAAAATCTTGGTTCGTATAAAAAACAAAGAGGACACCCAAGTAGATAGAATTCGTAGTGATAGAGGAGGAGAATTCGTAGATTCGGGTATTATAGAATATTGTGTCTATAATGGTTACAAACATGAATTTAGTGATCCTCAGACACCTCAACAAAATGGGATTGCAGAGCGTAAAAATTGCACTCTTCAAGAAATGGCCCGTGTGACAATTCATGTGAAAAACCTACCAAAATATTTTTGGGTAGAATCTATTTGTACTACCTGTCATATAATCAATCGCGTATACTTAAGGAAGAATACCAAATAAACATCCTATGAGCTTTATTATGGAAAGAAACCTAACCTAAAATACTTTAGAACCTTTGGTAGTACCTGTTATGTCTGTAAGGACAGAGAACGTCTGTCTAAATTCGAAATCAGAGGTGATAAAGCCATCTTTTTAGGATATTCTCCAAATAATAGAGCCTATCGTGTCTACAATCTTCGTACTAAATCCATTATGAAATCCATTAATGTGATTATAAGTGACGATAAAGTAGAAAGTAAGACCAGAGAATCAATTATTGTGGATGAGTTCGAAAACATTTTAAATTATGACTCTCTAGAAATAGTTGAATCTTTACCAACTGAGACCCCTGATGTACCTAACTGGGTTTCCAAAGATCATCCTTAGATAGAGTAGTTGGTAATCCTACTGAGCCTGTTCGTACAAGACCTCAACTTCGTAACATTGCTCATTTTGCTGTTTTGTGTCTCTTATTGAGCCCAAAAACGTAAGTGAAACCTTAAATGACACTTTGTGGATAAGTGTTATGCACGAGAAACTTCTTCAATTTGTCATTCATGATATTTGGTATCTTGTACCCAGGCCTGAAAATAAAAGGGTTATTGGCACACATTGGATTTTTAAAAATAAAAATGATGAATCTGGGATGATTATTAGGAACAAAGCTAGATTAATTACCCATGGCTACTCTCAGATTGAAGGAATTGATTTCGAGGAAACTTTTGCTCCTGTCACTCGCCTCGAATCTGTTAGTTTACTTTTTGCCATAGCTTGTCATTTGTATTTCACTTTATATCAAATGGATGTTAAGTCAGCCTTCCTTAACAGAATCTTAATTGAGGAGACATATGTAGAACAACCCAAAGGGTTTATTGACCCTCATCGCCTAAACTATGATTATCGTTTCAAGAAAGCTCCTTGTGGGTTAAAGCAAGCTCTTAGAGCTTGGTATAAGCGTCTATCCAACCTTCTTTTAGATAATGGATTTAGGAGAAGAGGAAATGATTGTAAAAACCCGTGACTTTGGGACCGAGAAATTTAAAATTTTGAGAGAAATAAAATTTATTTAGATTGAAGAATTTTAAAATTTGGAAATTGAAGTAAAAAAATAGAGGACGTTACAAAGTATTCCGAATGATAATTTTGACTGCACCATTGGTTTCGGTTGGGTCGAGATAGTCGAAATGACTGTCCTTGGGTTTTATTTCGGTTCCAAAATATTTTTAAGTTAGTTGGCTCGAATTTGAGTAAATGAGTCATTTAAAATGTGTATTAACATTTAAAACTGGGATTATTGTTTTAAGGGATTTTAGGGCTTACAGATCAAGCCCATCTCATTTAGAGAAAGAGAAAAAGAGAAAGGAAAAGAGAAAGAAGAAGAAAAGAAGAGAGAGAGAAGGGAAAGCTTGGAGATTTCTGGCCCAAACGCGATCTCGAGGACGAATCAACCACTACAATTTCGAGGAAAGTGTTTAATCTTGCTAAATATTTCATTTGTGTATTTCATTTCATAATTTTTGGATAAAAGAATTGGATTTTGGGTATATTTATCAAAACCTAAATTTTGGTTTCGATCTTGAAATTGATGTTTACCCATGGGTTTAAGGGAGTAAAACTTGAGAAGATTAGATATAGGAGAAGATTTGATGTTGGGAACATATTTGATTTGAGAATAAAGGGTTGGAAGTAGTATAATTGGAATTTGGGAATTTTAGGTTTTGGAGAAATAGCCCATTTCGTGGCTTTCTGAACTGGCCGAATCGATTCGCCCCTAGCGAATCGATTCGCCATGTTGCAGAAGCACCGGATCTTTAGGACCGAATCGATTTTCCCCCAGCGAATTGATTCGGTATATAGCAGACTTATAGGTCTAGTTGGGCCGAATCAATTCGAAGGGGCCGAATTGATTCGCAACTAGGGCCGAATCGATTCGGAGGGGCCAAATCGATTCGGAAACAGAGAAATTTTGGATAATTTCTCGTAAGGAGAATTTTACTCCAATTCTCTTGGGCTTATCGACTTGGAAAATTATAAATTAATTAAGGGGTTATGATTTGAAGAGTTATAAGGAATTTCTTATATGTTATGATGGTGGGGACACATCAAACTATTTTGGAGACGAATATATGTGCATATTGGAGATTGTTATATTAGAGTAGTGGGGAATCTCATGGAGAACGGGAGTTCGATTTAGAGGTCATAGGTGAGCCTAGATATGACGTAAGGTTGAGGACCCTTTGAAAGAGTTGTGAGAGTACGACATGGAATTGTAGGCTGATATTTCTGTCGAATCCTTATAGTGATAGGATTCTATTTAACATGTGGTTTGGGACCGAAGAGAGGTAGAGGTCGCGTATCCTTAGTATTGTTTAACTTGAGGAATAGATTGTAAATGCAATAAGATTAAGGGTTCAATGGGACAATTGAACCGTAGTAAAAAATAGGGAGCGATTGGATAGTACTACCAACTAGAATAGGTTGTGTTGAAATTCTAGTCGGGATAGTTTCTATATATAATTGTGTAAGAGTAACAATGGGAATTCCAATATGGTATGGAATCTTGGAATAAATTTAAGATTGAGCTTGAGGTTTTAGGCTATTAGTTATGTGCATACCAATAGTCAAAATTAGTACTAGATATATCGATGTGCTTTTGGATATTGATGAAATGTATAGTGATTCTTATACACATTAAACTTTGGGGTGATAACCTTAATGTTGAATATATTGGAGGACTATTCATATCATAGGGGCAATGGATGAATATACTTCAAGTGAGGGATCGTATTTATATAAGGAATTAAATTAAATATGTTTGGGATGACGGCTAGTATAAAGGGGATTATATACACATATATCCGAGTTTATAAATTTCATACATACGAACGAGAGAGGGTATGTATATATGTATGTATATATATGTATATAGATATGCATATATGTGTATACTCATGGCGTGAATATCTAAACCGTATGTGATGGTTTAATTATACGAAGTAATCATATGGATGTATATATATGGTGGATGTGAATGATATATATACTTGTATTGTGAAGCATACCCCGCACATGCTATCATTGGGAAGTTGCGTGATGAGGGTGACCACCCTGGCTCGAGGAGAATAGTTTGGATATTCCCCAGGTCATAGCGTCCATTGTGTTATTAAGTGATTTACATTTTTTTAGATGAGACGTGGTGGGTATGTTTCGTCTCATTGTCGATTAGGAACTATGTCCTGGACGTCATGTGTGTGTGATGTCCCTGATGTCGGTGATATTGAGTCCGACCGTGGTCCCTAGGATGGTATAAGAGTGATGACCTGGAAGATGATAGCATGGTGCAGTATATTGGCATTATATAGCTGGTTGTATTATGTGTATGGCCATTGTACATTATATGTGTTATGTACACATGGCTATGAGAATGAATGGTTGTATATATATATATGTGTGTGTTTAGAGTAAATATATATATATTTATTATATCCTATAGGTGAAAAGGATATGAAATCTCTATAGTGTACATCTTGGGTGATTATGGTGTACCAGATTGTTGGGGGTTGATGTATTGCACTTGAGGAAAAATTTCGATTATATCAACCCAAGGATTTAGTGGATGACATAATGGATCCCTACGGTCGACATTATCAAGGAGTAGTGTATCGAGGGGGTTCCTTGTTTGGATTTAGCTTTGCAAGACGCTCCACGCACGAAACGCAGTGCAATATTGAGAGTAGAGAGAAGTTTTGTCCTTTGTAATTGAAGGTATCAGTAGTATGATTTGTGTGGATGACATAATGGATCCATACGATCTACAGTGTCATGGAGTAGTGTATCGGGGGGTTCCTTATTTGGATTACGCTTTGCGAGACGCCCCGCGCACGAAACGTAGTGCAATGTTGAGAGTAGAGAGAAGTTTTGTCCTTAATACTTGTATGTAGCAGTAGTATAATTGGTGTGGATGACATAATGGATCCCTACAATCGACATTGTCAAGGAGTAGTGTATCGGGGGGTTCCTTGTTTGGATTTCGCTTTGCGAGACGCCCCACGCACGAAACGCAGTGCAATGTTGAGAGTGGAGAGAAGTTATGTCCTTATTAAATTGTGCATGTTATTTAGAGAATAAACTCTAAATTTGAAGTTTAATTTTAATATGTGAAGTAATAAAATGGATAACTGATAAGTGATAAATCAGAATCAATAAAGCCTAGTATGACATATATGTGTATATATTTTTAAATGTGATTATAATGGAAAGAATCCTTGGGGTAAGTTAAAATGGCAGGTCATGTGAGAATAGGCCGTGCGTATGGTAAGGTAGGTTGTCCTTATGGGCGGGGTAACTTAATTAAGATTCCAGGACGCGAATAGGTGCGCGCTGTTAGATGAGAGGTGAGTTTGGAGTTTCACGAGAGTGCGACTCCACTTTAATTATGAAATAAGTGCATTGATATTTATTATGCACGGTTAACACACTTGCTAAACATTTTTACACCTCGAGCTTTGACACGTTTATATTTTTCTCCCCTATATGTATATATTACTACAGGTGTCATACCGCATGGATGCCGGATGCCCTCCTATCCAGAGTCATGGGAGTCATGACAGGTGCGGACTGTTGCGGGATTTAGATTGTAGTCGCCTCTTATTTCTTTGTGAATCTAGATAGGATTCATTTTGTACATCGGGATTTTACTTTAGATGTTATTTATATTTGTTTATACTTCTTACCATGGATGTTGTACTGTCTGTGCCCCGACAACTTATTCGGGTATATTTGTCCTTATGTACTCATTTCACTTTATTCTAGCACTTTATTTATCACGGTACTTGTGTATGTTTTACCACTGCTAGATATTATATGGTTGGGTTGTTGTTCATGGCATGCTTTCTTTAATTTGGCATCCGCTTTTGATAGTTTCGAGTAGTTAGCCTTATTTATTTTAGTATTGTCAGTTGATGTTGAGACCGAGCCATCTGAGATTCCGGATTTAAGGTAGTATATGACTAGCCACCCGTTATTATTTTAAGCGGCGTGTCACCGATGGTATCAGAGCATCAGGTTCTAGAGTCTTTAGGATCTGTGCGGGCTTTCTGCGTTCTTCCATTGACGTTCTTGACCTAGAGCCCTACTAGTAGGATTGTTGTATTCGCTATGTTTATCTTCTTCTGCGAGATGCACTCACTCGAATGACGTTATGACACAGTTACTTTCGTCTCAGACGTTGCCAAGAATAAGTCAGTTAGGAAAGGGCAAGAGTAGAGATGTAATACCCATAACAGATTTTGGGTAGGCTTTGATTTGAGGTATTTCTTTTTATGATTTAGGCGGAGATAAGATGGAGAATTTCGTGATCGATAAGATACGTGCTGTTGAGGAGAGAATAGTGAAGCCTTGGGAGGTATAGATTGAGAAATTCTACAACATTGTTAGGAAACCTGGTGTTGGTGACTTTTACCGATGTGAGGTGTGTGGAGTTGTCCCAATATCGGGAGTATTGCCTTCTGGGAAGAGGGAGTAAGAAATTTAGAGTTTTGGGTCCATTGAGTAGGACTGAGGGAGTTTTTGGGGGTCGCAATAGCGTCTTGCCCTTCGAAATGGTTAGGAAGGATTTATGGAGAGGATAATTCTTCAAGGAGAATTAGGCCTTAGGAAGGAGTGAGTAAGTGTAGCTTTTGTATGGGATCTTTTGGGATAATCGATTCCATTGCGATGAGTTAGTAGAAGAGTTATGATATTGAGCTACGAAAGTGAGGACTATTGAAGTTTGTTGAGGGTGACTATAAGGTTATTGTCTTAAAGATAACCTAGGGAAGGTAATTGTGGTATTCCAGTGAGGGAAGGACTTACTTTACGTAAATGCTTTGATGTAATGTAAAGGAATTGTATGACTGAGGAGGTTCAGAATTCGGTAGATTTATTTTGAGCGGAGAATTTAGCTCAGGGTTATGCTAGTTTTGAGAACTAGGTAGTGGTTATAGTATTGTATTTGTTGAGGCCTTGTGTCCTAAAAATAAGGTGTTTGTTTGGCATGTCGAAAGACATGGAATTGTTTTATATTATATTGCTATATAGGCCTTCGGGCAATATCTATAATTCGAAAATCTTTATAAAAACCTTAACCCTGGTTTAACTGATCTCAATCCACGACAAAGCTACACAGTAGTGTATTGGGAGGGTTCCTTGTTTGGATTTCGCTTGCGAGACCTCCCCCGCATGAATGTAGCTTATGTTAGGAAATGGGAAGAGTTCAACCATTGGGAACTTCAAACTTTTATATATACTTAATATGCTGCTATAGATAATTGTGGAGAGTAATATCACGATTTGAGGCAAGTGGAGCCGGGTTATTGTTTTACGAGTTGAGCTCGGGTACGGGGTGTATGGGCGCCCTGGGTAGTTAGTTTGATTTTTAAAATATATATGGTTCGATGTGGGAACTGAAAAGGTATGTATAGGGATGTTGAGGGTAGATGTAAGGACTAGATGAGATTCGAAGTCCTAGGCATATCTTAAATTTCGCGGGCGAAATTCTTCTAAGGGGGGAAGTATGTAACAACCCGTGACTTTGAGACCGAAAAATTTAAAATTTTAGGAGAAATAAAATTTATTTAGATTGGAGAATTTTAAAATTTGGAAATTGATGTCCGAAAATAGAGGACGTTACAATGTATTCCGAATAATAATTCTGAGTGTGCCATTGGCTCCGGTTGGGTCGAGATAGTCGAAATGACTGTCCTTGGGTTTTATTTCGGTTCCAAAATATTTTTAAGTTAGTTGGCTCGAATTGGAGTAAACGAGTCATTTAAACTGTGTATTAACATTTAAAACTGGGATTATTATTTTAAGGAATTTAAGGGCTTACGGATCAATCCCATCTCATTTAGAGAAAGTGAGAAAGAGAAAGGAAAAGAGAAAGAAGATGAAAAGAAGAGAGAGAGAAGAGAAAGCTTGGAGATTTTTGGCCCAAACGTGATCTCGAGGACGAATCAACCACTACAATTTCGAGGCAAGTGTTTAATCTTGCTAAATATTTCATTTGTGTATTTCATTTCATAATTTGTGGGTAAAATAATTGGATTTTGGGTATATTTTTCCAAACCTAAATTTTGGTTTCGATCTTGAAATTGATGTTTACCCATAGGTTTAAGGGAGTAAAACTTGAGAAGATTAGATATAGGAGAAGATTTGATGTTGGGAACATATTTGGGTTGAGAATAAAGGGTTGGAAGTAGTATAATTGGAATTTGGGAATTTTGGGTTTGGAGAAATAGCCCATTTCGTGGCTTTCTGAACTGGCCGAATCGATTCGCCCTTAGCGAATTGATTCGCCATATTGCAAAAGCATCAGATCTTTAGGGCCTAATCGATTCACCCCCAGCGAATCAATTCGGTATATAGCAGACTTACAGGTCTAGTTGGGCCGAATCGATTCTGAGGGGCCGAATCGATTCACAGCTAGGGCCGAATCGATTCGGAGGGGCCGAATCAATTCGGAAACAGAGCAATTTTGGATAATTTCTCCTAGGGAGAATTTTACTCCAATTCTCTTGGGCTTATCGACTTGGAATATTATAAATTAATGAAGGGGTTATGATTTTAAGATTTCTAAGGAATTTCTTATATGTTATGATGGTGGGGACACATCAAACTATTTTGGAGACGAATATATTTGCATATTGGAGATCGTTATATTAGAGTAGTGGGGAAGCTCATGGAGAATGGGAGTTCTATTTAGAGGTCATAGGTGATCCTAGATATGACGTAAGGTTGAGGACCCTTTGAAAGAGTTGTCAGAGTACGGCATGGAATTGTACGCCGATATTTCTGTCGAATCCTTATAGTGATAGGATTCTATTTAACATGTGGTTTGGGACCGAAGAGAGGTAGAGGTCGCGTATCCTTAGTATTGTTTAACTTAAGGAATAGATTGTAAACTCAATAAGATGAAGGGTTCATAGGGACAATTGAACCGTAGTCGGAAATCGGGAGCGATTGGATAGTACTACCAACTAGAATAGGTTGTGTTAAAATTCTAGTCAGGGTAGTTTATATATATAATTGTGTAGGAGTAACAATGGGAATTCCAATATGGGATGGAATCTTGGAATAAATTTAAGATTGAGCTTGAGGTTTTAGGCTACTAGTTATGTGCATACAAATAGTCAAAATTAGTACTAGATATATCGATGTGCTTTTGGATATTGATGAAATGTATAGTGATTGTTATACACCTTAAACTTTGGGGTGATAACCTTAATGTTGAATATATTGGAGGACTATTCGTATCATAGGGGCAATGGATGAATATACTTCAAGTGAGGGATCGTATTTATATAAGGAATTAAATTAAATACGTTTGGGACGACGACTAGTATAAAGGGGATTATATACACATATAGCCGAGTTTAAAATTTTCATGCATATGAACGAGAGAGGGTATGTATATATGTATGTATATATCTAAATCGTATGTGATGGTTTAATTATGTGATGTAATCATACGAATGTATATATATTGTGTATGTGAATGATATATATACTTGTATTGTGAAGCATACCTCGCACATGCTATCATTGGGAAGTTGCGTGATGAGGGTGAGCCCCCTGGCTCGAGGAGTAGAGTGTGGATATTCCCCAGGTCATAGCGTCCATTGTGTTATTAAGTGATTTACATTTTTTTTAGATGAGACGTGGTGGGTATGTTTCGTCTCATTGTCGATTAGGAACTATGTCCTGGACGTCATGTGTATGTGATGTCCCCGATGTCGGTGATATTGAGTCCGACCGTGGTCCCCAGGATGGTATAAGAGTGATAACCTGGAAGATGATAGCATGGTGCAGTATATTGGCATTATATAACTGGTTGTATTATGTGTATGGCCATTGTACATTATATGTGTTATGTACACATGGCTATGAGAATGAATGGTTGTATATATATATATATATGTGTGTGTGTGTGTGTGTGTGTGTGTGTGTTTAGAGTAAATATATATATATATATATATATATTTATTATATCCTATAGGTGAAAAGGATATGAAATTTCTATAGTGTACATCTTGGGTGATTATGGTGTACCAGATTGTTGGGGGTTGATGTATTGCAGTTGAGGAAAAATTTCGGTTATATCAACCCAAGGATTTAGTGGATGACATAATGGATCCCTACGGTCGACATTGTCAAGGAGTAGTGTATCGGGGGGGTTCCTTGTTTGGATTTCGCTTTGCAAGACGCTCCACGCACGAAACGCAGTGCAATATTGAGAGTAGAGAGAAGTTTTGTCCTTTGTAATTGAAGGTATCAGTAGTATGATTTGTGTGGATGACATAATGGATCCATACGATCTACAGTGTCATGGAGTAGTGTATCGGAGGGTTCCTTATTTGGATTATGCTTTGCGAGACGCCCCGCGCACGAAACGTAGTGCAATGTTGAGAGTAGAGAGAAGTTTTGTCCTTAATACTTGTATGTAGCAGTAGTATAATTGGTGTGGATGACATAATGGATCACTACGATCGACATTGTCAAGGAGTAGTTTATCGGGGGGGTTACTTGTTTGGATTTCGCTTTGCGAGACGCCCCACGCACGAAACGCAGTGCAATGTTGAGAGTGGAGAGAAGTTATGTCCTTATTAAATTGTGCATGTTATTTAGAGAATAAACTCTAAATTTGAAGTTTAATGTTAATATGTGAAGTAATAAAATGGATAACTGATAAGTTATAAATCGGAATCAATAAAGCCTAGTATGGCATATATGTGTATATATTTTTAAATGTGATTAGAATGGAAAGAATCCTTGGGGTAAGTTAAAATGGCAGGTCATGTGAGAATAGGCCGTGCGTATGGTAAGGTAGGTTGTCCTTATGGGTGGGGTAACTTAATTAAGATTCCAGGAAGCGAATAGGTGCGCGCTGTTAGATGAGAGGTGAGTTTGGAGTTTCACAGGAGTGCGACTCCACTTTAATTATGAAATAAGTGCATTGATATTTATTATGCACGGTTAACACACTTGCTAAAATTTTTTACACCTCGGGCTATGACCCGTTTATATTTCTCTCCTTCGATATGTATATATTACTACAGGTATCCTACCGCATGTATGCCGGATGCCCTCCTATCCAGAGTCGTGAGAGCCGTGATAGGTGCTGACTGTTGGGGGATTTAGATTGTAGTCACCTATTATTTCTTTGTGAATTTAGAAAGGATTCATTTTGTACATAGGGATTATACATTAGAAGTTATTTATATTTATTTATACTTCTTACCATGGATGTTGTACTGTCTGTGACCCGACAACTTATTCGGGTATATTTGTCCTTATGTACTCATTTCACTTTATTCTAGAACTTTGTTTATCATGGTACTTGTGTATGTTTTACCTCTGCTAGATATTGCATGATTGGGTTATTGTTCGGGGCATGTTTTCTTTAATTTGGCATCCGCTTTTAATAGTTTCGGGTAGTTAGCCTTACTTATTTTAGTATTGTCAGTTGATGTTGAGACTGGGCCATCTGAGATTCCTGATTTAAGGTAGTATAGGGCTGGCCACCCGTTATTATTTTAAGCGGGGTGTCACGGATGGTATCAGAGAATCAGGTTCTAGAGTCTTTAGGATCTGTGCAGGTTTCCTGCATTCTTCTGTTGACGTTATTGACATAGAGCCCTACTAGTAGGATTGTTGTATTCGCTACGTTTAGCTTCTTCCGCGAGATGCACTCACTCGAATGACGTTATGACACAGTTGCTTTCGTCTCAGACGTTGCCAAGAATAAGTCAGTTAGGAAAGGGCAAGAGTAGAGATGTAATACCCATAACAGATTTTGGGTACGCTTTGATTTGAGGTATTTCTTTCCGTGATTCAGGCGGATATAAGAAGGAGAGTTTCGTGATCGATAAGGTAAGTGCCGACGAGGAGAGAATAGTGAAGCCTTGGGAGGTTTAGATTTAGAAATTCTTCAACAGTGTTGTAACACCCTGCCCGCCGGAGGAGAGCGAACGGAGCGCTAATACGATAAAATAAATCCAAATCCACAAGTGACAAGGTATAGAGCATCTAAATAAACCCACAATAATATAAATCCATTAATCTCAGTCTCTTCAATTACAACAAGTCTCTCGAATTAAAATACAACTATCTAACTCGAATAAAAATACAAATCTCCAAAGCTCTATACATCAAAATAATACAAATCTTTCCCAAACAATCCTCGCTAAAATCAATCTCCATAGCTCCCCAAAATCCGCGCTAACCTGCCACTAAAAGAAAATATGGGGAAGTACACAATACGACAGGAAAGATGCTCAAAAAATATATGTTAGAGATGAATAAAACGTAACAACACGAGTACGAATATTCAAATCAAAATTAAAATCTCAAAGCATTTATCAATATAATTTCTCAACAACACTTTAACCGGGTCACCAGGCCTCACCACATCCGTAAATGCTTTATCAAGCCATAGCCCGGGAAATAGGAATTTTGGCGGGTGCCCAACATCCGTGCCATATTAAAATCTCATGATAACGTGCTCATCAATAATATAACGATACCACATGAATCAAAGTAATTTCAACAATTATTTTCCAGATTTCAATGAATTTATCAATTCAAATATGAGTTCAATTAACAAGAATTCAATGAGAAAGACACTCGCGAGATTTAAGGAGCATATTGTGTAAAACCCCATACCTCAAACCATGATGAGAAACCAATGATCACATTCTCAAGATAAACACAAAAGATCTACAAAATCTCCTCCAAGAACTTCCAACAAAATAGCCCCAAGAACACCTCTAATCTAAGGTTGGAACTCACAAATCTCAAGGGCCAATGTGTATATAAAAAGAAGAGGAATATAAAACATATTTGCTGCCAAAATTTGTGCCAAAAGTACGTTAAAAGGCTTGCCCACGACTCCCTTTTATAATGCAAAGAAATGAAGAGTTGGAATCCAAAAGACTCCTTTAAATAAGGCAAAGAAATGAAGAATTGGAAGCCAAAACAACTCCAAGAGTTAAAAACATTTAAAAATCATTTTAAAATCCGTTTTAACTCTGTTTTCGAAACCGTTCGAAATTCTCGCCTTTAAAAATAATAACCAACATATTTGAGCAATAAAAATAATTTTATCAAAAACTTTATTTTCCTCCATTTTCCAAAAATTAATTAAAATAGCCCAAAATTACGCGGGTTATTACACTTCCCCACTAACAATGGAATTTCGCCCTCGAAATTCGCCGAATGCCTAACTCTAAAAAAAATCAGGCCACTATACTAACTCCAAAAATAATTTCGCCTCCAAAAACAATTTCCTCACATCTAATCTAGATGCCTAACACGAATATCACCTAAAATTTTCTATCTCCAAAAATTGCTAACCACGCAATGAATCCAAAACTCAAGCCCCGAGGGTTGCCGTATACATAAGCTCTGATACCATTTGTAACACCCCGCCCGCCCGAGGAGAGCGAACGGAACGTTAATGCGATAAAATAAATCCAAATCCACAAGTGACAAGGTATAGAGCATCTAAATAAACCCACAATAATATAAATCCACTAATCTCAGTCTCTTCAATTATAACAAGTCTCTCGAATTAAAATACAACTATCTAACTCGAATAAAAATACAAATCTCCAAAGCTCTATACATAAAAATAATGAAAATCTTTCCCAAACAATCCTCGCTAATATCAATCTCCATAGCGCCCCAAAATCCGCGCTAAGCTGCCACTAAAAGAGAATATGGGAAAGTACACAATATGACAGGAAAGATGCTCAACAAATATATTTTAGAGATGAATAAAACGTAACAACACGAGTACGAATATTCAAATCAAAATTCAAATCTCAAAGAATTTATCAATATAATTTCTCAACAACACTTTAACCGGGTCACCAGGCCTCACCACATCCGTATATGCTTTATAAAGCCATAGCCCGGGAAACAGGAATTTCGGCGGGTGCCCAACATCCGTGCCATATTAAAATCTCATGACAACGTGCTCATCAATAATATAACGATACCACATGAATCAAAGTAATTTCAACAATTATTTTCCAGATTTCAATGAATTTATCAATTCAAATATGAGTTCAATTAACAGGAATTCATTGAGAATGACACTCGCGAGATTTAAGGAGCATATTGTGTAAAACCCCATACCTCAAACCATGATGAGAAACCAATGATCACATTCTCAAGACCAACACAAAAGATCTAAAAAATCTCCTCCTAGAACTTCCAACAAAATAGCCCCAAGAACACCTCTAATCTAAGGTTGGAACTCACAAATCTCAAGGGACAATGTGTATATAAAAAGAAAAGGAATAGAAAATATATTTGCTGCCAAAATTTGTGCCAAAAGTATGTTAAAAGGCTTGCCCACGACTCCCTTTTATAATGCAAAGAAATGAAGAGTTGGAATCCAAAACACTCCTTTAAATAAGGCAAAGAAATGAAGAGTTGGAAGCCAAAACAACTCCAAGAGTTAAAAACATTTAAAAATCATTTTAAAATCCGTTTTAACTCCGTTTTAGAAACCGTTCGAAATTATCGCCTTTAAAAATAATAACCAACATATTTGAGCAATAAAAATAATTTTATCAAAAACTTTATTTTCCTCCATTTTCCAAAAAATAATTAAAATAGCCCAAAATTACACGGGTTATTACCCTTCCCCACTAACAATGGAATTTCGCCCTCGAAATTCGCCGAATGCCTAACTCTAAAAAAAATCAGGCCACTATACTAACTCCAAAAATAATTTCGTCTCCAAAAATAATTTCCTCACATCTAATCTAGATGACTAACACGAATATCACCTAAAATTTTTTATCTCCAAAAATTGCTAACCACGCAATGTATCCAAAACTCAAGCCCCGAGGGTTGCCGTATACCTAAGCTCTGATACCATTTGTAACACCCCGCCCGCCCGAGGAGAGCGAACGGAGCGCTAATGCGATAAAATAAATCCAAATCCACAAGTGACAAGGTATAGAGCATCTAAATAAACCCACAATAATATAAATCCACTAATCTCAGTCTCTTCAATTACAACAAGTCTCTCGAATTAAAATACAACTATCTAACTCGAATAAAAATACAAATCTCCAAAGCTCTATACATCAAAATAATGCAAATCTTTCCCAAACAATCCTCGCTAAAATCAATCTCCATAGCGCCTAGACCTGTCAAAATACACGATAACCCGTTAGCACGACACGACCCGATACGAAATTATAAGTTAATGGGTTTACCCTTATTGGGTTTGGGTCATTAACGGGTTGACCCGGTAGACCCGTTAACACTAACGGTTCGGGTTTGAAAATTTACCTGTACCCGTTTCTACCCGTTAAAACTAACGGGTACTATAGGGTCACCCAACCCGTACCCAATAACAATAACCATTAAAACCCATTATTTCTAAATCTTTAAAGACTAACGGGTGCTATAGGGTCACCCAATCTATACCCAATAAAAATTACAATTAAAACCCATTATTTTTAAAGTATTCAAGACTAACGGGTATTATAGGGTCACCCAACCCGTTACCCATTTCGACCCAAAATGATTCGTTAATATTAACGGGTGGTAACGGTTTGGGTCGTGTACCCGTTAATATTAACGGGTCGTGTTTGGGTATTGTTATTAGACCCGTTAGGCTTAACGGGTCGTGTATGGGTTAGGGTGTTTTGACCCGTAACCCGTAACCCGTACACGACCAAAACCGACCCGTTGACAGGCTAATAGCGCCCCAAAATCCGCGCTAACCTGCCACTAAAAGAAAATATGGGGAAGTACACAATACGACAGGAAAGATGCTCAACAAATATATGTTAGAGATGAATAAAACGTAACAACACGAGTACGAATATTCAAATCAAAATTAAAATCTCAAAGCATTTATCAATATAATTTCTCAACAACACTTTAACCGGGTCACCATGCCTCACCACATCCGTATATGCTTTATCAAGCCATAGCCCGGGAAACAAGAATTTTGGCGGGTGCCCAACATCGGTGCCATATTAAAATCTCATGACAACGTGCTCATCAATAATATAACGATACCACATGAATCAAAGTAATTTCAACAATTATTTTCCAGATTTCAATGAATTTATCAATTCAAATATGAGTTCAATTAACAAGAATTCAATGAGAATGACACTCGCGAGATTTAAGGAGCATATTGTGTAAAACCCCATACCTCAAACCATGATGAGAAACCAATGATCACATTCTCAAGATAAACACAAAAGATCTACAAAATCTCCTCCAAGAACTTCCAACAAAATAGCCCCAAGAACACCTCTAATCTAAGGTTGGAACTCACAAATCTCAAGGGCCAATGTGTATATAAAAAGAAGAGGAATATAAAATATATTTGCTGCCAAAATTTGTGCCAAAAGTATGTTAAAAGGCTTGCCCACGACTCCCTTTTATAATGCAAAGAAATGAAGAGTTGGAATCCAAAACACTCCTTTAAATAAGGCAAAGAAATGAAGAGTTGGAAGCCAAAACAACTCCAAGAGTTAAAAACATTTAAAAATCATTTTAAAATCCGTTTTAACTCCGTTTTCGAAACCGTTCGAAATTCTCGCCTTTAAAAATAATAACCAACATATTTGAGCAATAAAAATAATTTTATCAAAAACTTTATTTTCCTCCGTTTTCCAAAAATTAATTAAAATAGCCCAAAATTACGCGGGTTATTACACTTCCCCACTAACAATGAAATTTCACCCTCGAAATTCGCCGAATGCCTAACTCTAAAAAAAATCAGGCCACTATACTAACTCCAAAAATAATTTCGTCTCCAAAAATAATTTCCTCACATCTAATCTAGATGCCTAACACGAATATCACCTAAAATTTTTTATCTCTAAAAATTGCAAACCACGCAATGAATCCAAAACTCAAGCCCCGAGGGTTGCCGTATACCTAAGCTCTGATACCATTTGTAACACCCCGCCCGCCCGAGGAGAGCGAACGGAGCGCTAATGCGATAAAATAAATCCAAATCCACAAGTGACAAGTTATAGAGCATCTAAATAAACCCACAATAATATAAATCCACTAATCTCAGTCTCTTCAATTACAACAAGTCACTCGAATTAAAATAAAACTATCTAACTCGAATAAAAATACAAATCTCCAAAGCTCTATACATCAAAATAATGCAAATCTTTCCCAAACAATCCTCGCTAAAATCAATCTCCATAGCGCCCAAAAATCCGCGCTAACCTGCCACTAAATGAAAATATGGGGAAGTACACAATACGACAGGAAAGATGCTCAACAAATATATGTTAGAGATGAATAAAACGTAACAACACGAGTACGAATATTCAAATCAAAATTAAAATCTCAAAGCATTTATCAATATAATTTCTCAACAACACTTTAACCGGGTCACGAGGCCTCACCACATCCGTATATGCTTTATCAAGCCATAGCCCGAGAAACAGGAATTTTTGTGGGTGCCCAACATCCGTGCCATATTAAAATCTCATGACAACGTGCTCATCAATAATATAACGATACCACATGAATCAAAGTAATTTCAACAATTATTTTCCAGATTTCAATGAATTTATCAATTCAAATATGAGTTCAATTAACAAGAATTCAATGAGAATGACACTCGCGAGATTTAAGGAGCATATTGTGTAAAACCCCATACCTCAAACCATGATGAGAAACCAATGATCACATTCTCAAGATCAACACAAAAGATCTAAAAAATCTCCTCCAAGAACTTCCAACAAAATAGCCCCAAGAACACTTCTAATCTAAGGTTGGAACTCACAAATCTCAAGGGCCAATGTGTATATAAAAAGAAGAGGAATATAAAATATATTTGCTGCCAAAATTTGTGCCAAAAGTATGTTAAAAGGCTTGCCCACGACTCCCTTTTATAATGCAAAGAAATGAAGAGTTGGAATCCAAAACACTCCTTTAAATAAGGCAAAGAAATGAAGAGTTGGAAGCCAAAACAACTCCAAGAGTTAAAAACATTTAAAAATCATTTTAAAATCTGTTTTAACTCCGTTTTTGAAACCGTTCGAAATTCTCGCCTTTAAAAATAATAACCAACATATTTGAGCAATAAAAATAATTTTATCAAAAACTTTATTTTCCTCCGTTTTCCAAAAATTAATTAAAATAGCCCAAAATTACGCGGGTTATTACACTTCCCCACTAACAATGGAATTTCGCCCTCGAAATTCGCCGAATGCCTAACTCTAAAAAAAATCAGGCCACTATACTAACTCCAAAAATAATTTCGTCTCCAAAAATAATTTCCTCACATCTAATCTAGATTCCTAACACGAATATCACCTAAAATTTTCTATCTCTAAAAATTGCAAACCACGCAATGAATCCAAAACTCAAGCCCCGAGGGTTGCCGTATACCTAAGCTTTGATACCATTTGTAACACCCCGCCCGCCCGAGGAGAGCGAACGGAGCGCTAATGCGATAAAATAAATCCAAATCCACAAGTGACAAGTTATAGAGCATCTAAATAAACCCACAATAATATAAATCCACTAATCTCAGTCTCTTCAATTACAACAAGTCTCTCGAATTAAAATACAACTATCTAACTCGAATAAAAATACAAATCTCCAAAGCTTTATACATCAAAATAATGCAAATCTTTCCCAAATAATCCTCGCTAAAATCAATCTCCATAGCGCCCCAAAATCCGCGCTAACCTGCCACTAAAAGAAAATATGGGGAAGTACACAATACGACAGGAAAGATGCTCAACAAATATATGTTAGAGATGAATAAAACGTAACAACACGAGTACGAATATTCAAATCAAAATTAAAATCTCAAAGCATTTATCAATATAATTTCTCAACAACACTTTAACCGGGTCACGAGGCCTCACCACATCCGTATATGCTTTATCAAGCCATAGCCCGAGAAACAGGAATTTTTGCGGGTGCCCAACATCCGTGCCATATTAAAATCTCATGACAACGTGCTCATCAATAATATAACGATACCACATGAATCAAAGTAATTTCAACAATTATTTTCCAGATTTCAATGAATTTATCAATTCAAATATGAGTTCAATTAACAAGAATTCAATGAGAATGACACTCGCGAGATTTAAGGAGCATATTGTGTAAAACCCCATACCTCAAACCATGATGAGAAACCAATGATCACATTCTCAAGATCAACACAAAAGATCTACAAAATCTCCTCCAAGAACTTCCAACAAAATAGCCCCAAGAACACCTCTAATCTAAGGTTGGAACTCACAAATCTCAAGGGCCAATGTGTATATAAAAAGAAGAGGAATATAAAATATATTTGCTGCCAAAATTTGTGCCAAAAGTATGTTAAAAGGCTTGCCCACGACTCCCTTTTATAATGCAAAGAAATGAAGAGTTGGAATCCAAAACACTCCTTTAAATAAGGCAAAGAAATGAAGAGTTGGAAGCCAAAACAACTCCAAGAGTTAAAAACATTTAAAAATAATTTTAAAATCCGTTTTAACTCCGTTTTCGAAACCGTTCGAAATTATTGCTTTTAAAAATAATAACCAACATATTTGAGCAATAAAAATAATTTTATCAAAAACTTTATTTTCCTCCATTTTCCAAAAAATAATTAAAATAGCCCAAAATTACGCGGGTTATTACCCTTCCCCACTAACAATGGAATTTCGCCCTCTAAATTCGCCGAATGCCTAACTCTAAAAAAAATCAGGCCACTATACTAACTCCAAAAATAATTTCGTCTCCAAAAATAATTTCCTCACATCTAATCTAGATGACTAACACGAATATCACCTACAAATTTTTATCTCCAAAAATTGCTAACCACGCAATGTATCCAAAACTCAAGCCCCGAGGGTTGCCGTATACCTAAGCTCTGATACCATTTGTAACACCCCGCCCGCCCGAGGAGAGCGAACGGAGCGCTAATGCGATAAAATAAATCCAAATCCACAAGTGACAAGGTATAGAGCATCTAAATAAACCCACAATAATATAAATCCACTAATCTCAGTCTCTTCAATTACAACAAGTCTATCGAATTAAAATACAACTATCTAACTCGAATAAAAATAGAAATCTCCAAAGCTCTATACATCAAAATAATGCAAATCTTTCCCAAACAATCATCGCTAAAATCAATCTCCATAGCGCCTAGACCTGTCAAAATACACGATAACCCGTTAGCACGACACGACCCGACACGAAATTATAAGTTAATGGGTTTACCCTTATTGGGTTTGGGTCATTAACGGGTTGACCCGGTAGACCCGTTAACACTAACGGTTCGGGTTTGGAAATTTACCTGTACCCGTTTTAACCCGTTAACACCCGTTAAAACTAACGGGTACTATAGGGTCACCCAACCCGTACCCAATAACAATAACCATTAAAACCCATTATTTCTAAATCTTTAAAGACTAACGGGTGCTATAGGGTCACCCAATCCATACCCAATAAAAATTACAATTAAAACCCATTATTTTTAAAGTATTCAAGACTAACGGGTATCATAGGGTCACCCAACCCGTTACCCATTTCGACCCAAAATGATTCGTTAATATTAACGGGTGGTAACGGTTTGGGTCGTGTACCGGTTAATATTAACGGGTCGTGTTTGGGTATTGTTATTAGACCCGTTAGGCTTAACGGGTCGTGTATGGGTTAGGGTGTTTTGACCCATAACTCGTAACCCGTAACCCGTACACGACCAAAACCGACCCGTTGACAGGTCTAATAGCGCCCCAAAATCCGCGCTAACCTGCCACTAAAAGAAAATATGGGGAAGTACACAATACGACATGAAAGATGCTCAACAAATATATGTTAGAGATGAATAAAACGTAACAACACGAGTACGAATATTCAAATCAAAATTAAAATCTCAAAGCATTTATCAATATAATTTTCTCAACAACACTTTAACCGGGTCACCATGCCTCACCACATCCGTATATGCTTTATCAAGCCATAGCCCGGGAAACAAGAATTTTGGCGGGTGCCCAACATCGGTGCCATATTAAAATCTCATGACAACGTGCTCATCAATAATATAACGATACCACATGAATCAAAGTAATTTCAACAACTATTTTCCAGATTTCAATGAATTTATCAATTCAAATATGAGTTCAATTAACAAGGATTCAATGAGAATGACACTCGCGAGATTTAAGGAGCATATTGTGTAAAACCCCATACATCAAACCATGATGAGAAACCAATGATCACATTATCAAGATCAACACAAAAGATCTACAAAATCTCCTCCAAGAACTTCCAACAAAATAGCCCCAAGAACACCTCTAATCTAAGGTTGGAACTCACAAATCTCAAGGGCCAATGTGTATATAAAAAGAAGAGGAATATAAAATATATTTGCTGCCAAAATTTGTGCCAAAAGTATGTTAAAAGGCTTGCCCACGACTCCCTTTTATAATGCAAAGAAATGAAGAGTTGGAATCCAAAACACTCCTTTAAATAAGGCAAAGAAATGAAGAGTTGGAAGCCAAAACAACTCCAAGAGTTAAAAACATTTAAAAATCATTTTAAAATCCGTTTTAACTCCGTTTCCGAAACCGTTCGAAATTCTCGCCTTTAAAAATAATAACCAACATATTTGAGCAATAAAAATAATTTTATCAAAAACTTTATTTTCCTCCGTTTTCCAAAAATTAATTAAAATAGCCCAAAATTACGCGGGTTATTACACTTCCCCACTAACAATGAAATTTCGCCCTCGAAATTCGCCGAATGCCTAACTCTAAAAAAAATCAGGCCACTATACTAACTCCAAAAAAAATTTCGTCTCCAAAAATAATTTCCTCACATCTAATCTAGATGCCTAACACGAATATCACCTAAAATTTTTTATCTCTAAAAATTGCAAACCACGCAATGAATCCAAAACTCAAGCCCCGAGGGTTGCCGTATACCTAAGCTCTGATACCATTTGTAACACCCCGCCCGCCCGAGGATAGCGAACGGAGCGCTAATGCGATAAAATAAATCCAAATCCACAAGTGACAAGTTATAGAGCATCTAAATAAACCCACAATAATATAAATCCACTAATCTCAGTCTCTTCAATTAAAACAAGTCACTCGAATTAAAATACAACTATCTAACTCGAATAAAAATACAAATCTCCAAAGCTCTATACATCAAAATAATGCAAATATTTCCCAAACAATCCTCGCTAAAATCAATCTCCATAGCGCCCAAAAATCCGCGCTAACCTGCCACTAAAAGAAAATTTGGGGAAGTACACAATACGACAGGAAAGATGCTCAACAAATATATGTTAGAGATGAATAAAACGTAACAACACGAGTACGAATATTCAAATCAAAATTAAAATCTCAAAGCATTTATCAATATAATTTCTCAACAACACTTTAACCGGGTCACGAGGCCTCACCACATCCGTATATGCTTTATCAAGCCATAGCCCGAGAAACAGGAATTTTTGTGGGTGCCCAACATCCGTGCCATATTAAAATCTCATGACAACGTGCTCATCAATAATATAACGATACCACATGAATCAAAGTAATTTCAACAATTATTTTCCAGATTTCAATGAATTTATCAATTCAAATATGAGTTCAATTAACAAGAATTCAATGAGAATGACACTCGCGAGATTTAAGGAGCATATTGTGTAAAACCCCATACCTCAAACCATGATGAGAAACCAATGATCACATTCTCAAGATCAACACAAAAGATCTACAAAATCTCCTCCAAGAACTTCCAACAAAATAGCCCCAAGAACACCTCTAATCTAAGGTTGGAACTCACAAATCTCAAGGGCCAATGTGTATATAAAAAGAAGAGGAATATAAAATATATTTGCTGCCAAAATTTGTGTCAAAAGTATGTTAAAAGGCTTGACCACGACTCCCTTTTATAATGCAAAGAAATGAAGAGTTGGAATCCAAAACACTCCTTTAAATAAGGCAAAGAAATGAAGAGTTGGAAGCCAAAACAACTCCAAGAGTTAAAAACATTTAAAAATCATTTAAAAATCTGTTTTGACTCCGTTTTTGAAACCGTTCGAAATTCTCGCCTTTAAAAATAATAACCAACATATTTGAGCAATAAATATAATTTTATCAAAAACTTTATTTTCCTCCGTTTTCCAAAAATTAATTAAAATAGCCCAAAATTACGCGGGTTATTACACTTCCCCACTAACAATGGAATTTCGCCCTCGAAATTCGCCGAATGCCTAACTCTAAAAAAAATCAGGCCACTATACTAACTCCAAAAATAATTTCGTCTCCAAAAATAATTTCCTCACATCTAATCTAGATTCCTAACACGAATATCACCTAAAATTTTCTATCTCTAAAAATTGCAAACCACGCAATGAATCCAAAACTCAAGCCCCGAGGGTTGCCGTATATCTAACCTCTGATACCATTTTTAACACCCCGCCCGCCCGAGGAGAACGAACGGAGCGCTAATGCGATAAAATAAATCCAAATCCACAAGTGACAAGTTATAGAGCATCTAAATAAACCCACAATAATATAAATCCACTAATCTCAGTCTCTTTAATTACAACAAGTCTCTCGAATTAAAATAAAACTATCTAACTCGAATAAAAATACAAATCTCCAAAGCTCTATACATCAAAATAATGCAAATCTTTCCCAAACAATCCTCGCTAAAATCAATCTCCATAGCGCCCAAAAATCCGTGCTAACCTGCCACTAAAAGAAAATATGGGGAAGTACACAATACGACAGGAAAGATGCTCAACAAATATATGTTAGAGATGAATAAAACGTAACAACACGAGTACGGATATTCAAATCAAAATTAAAATCTCAAAGCATTTATCAATATAATTTCTCAACAACACTTTAACCGGGTCACCAGGCCTCACCACATCCGTATATGCTTTATCAAGCCATAGCCCGGGAAACAGGAATTTTTGCGGGTGCCCAACATCCGTGCCATATTAAAATCTCATGACAACGTGCTCATCAATAATATAACGATACCACATGAATCAAAGTAATTTCAACAATTATTTTCCAGATTTCAATGAATTTATCAATTCAAACATGAGTTCAATTAACAAGAATTCATTGAGAATGACACTCGCGAGATTTAAGGAGCATATTGTGTAAAACCCCATACCTCAAACCATGATGAGAAACCAATGATCACATTCTCAAGACCAACACAAAAGATCTACAAAATCTCCTCCAAGAACTTCCAACAAAATAGCCCCAAGAACACCTCTAATCTAAGTTGGAACTCACAAATCTCAAGGGCTAACGTGTATATAAAAAGAAGAGGAATATAAAATATATTTGCTGCCAAAATTTGTGCCAAAAGTATGTTAAAAGGCTTGCCCACGACTCCCTTTTATAATGCAAAGAAATGAAGAGTTGGAATCCAAAACACTCCTTTAAATAAGGCAAAGAAATGAAGAGTTGGAAGCCAAAACAACTCCAAGAGTTAAAAACATTTAAAAATCCGTTTTAACTCCGTTTTCGAAACCGTTCGAAATTCTCGCCTTTAAAAATAATAACCAACATATTTGAGCAATAAAAATAATTTTATCAAAAACTTTATTTTCCTCCGTTTTCCAAAAATTAATTAAAATAGCCCAAAATTACGCGGGTTATTACACTTCCCCACTAACAATGGAATTTCGCCCTCGAAATTCGCCGAATGCCTAACTCTAAAAAAAATCAGGCCACTATACTAACTCCAAAAATAATTTCGTCTCCAAAAATAATTTCCTCACATCTAATCTAGATGCCTAACACGAATATCACCTAAAATTTTCTATCTCTAAAAATTACAAACCACGCAATGAATCCAAAACTCAAGCCCCGAGGGTTGCCGTATACCTAAGCTCTGATACCATTTGTAACACCCCGCCCGCCCGAGGAGAGCGAATGGAGCGCTAATGCGATAAAATAAATCCAAATCCACAAGTGACAAGTTATAGAGCATCTAAATAAACCCACAATAATATAAATCCACTAATCTCAGTCTCTTCAATTACAACAAGTCTCTCGAATTAAAATACAACTATCTAACTCGAATAAAAATACAATTCTCCAAAACTCTATACATCAAAATAATACAAATCTTTCCCAAACAATCCTCGCTAAAATCAATCTCCATAGCGTCCCAAAATCCGCGCTAACCTGCCACTAAAAGAAAATATGTGGAAGTACACAATACGACAAGAAAGATGCTCAACAAATATATGTTAGAGATGAATAAAACGTAACAACACGAGTACGAATATTCAAATCAAAATTCAAATCTCAAAGCATTTATCAATATAATTTCTCAACAACACTTTAACCGGGTCACCAGGCCTCACCACATCCGTATATGCTTTATCAAGCCATAGCCCGGAAAACAGGAATTTTGGCGGGTGCCCAACATATGTGCCATATTAAAATCTCATGACAACGTGCTCATCAATAATATAACGATACCACATGAATCAAAGTAATTTCAACAATTATTTTCCAGATTTCAATGAATTTATCAATTCAAATATGAGTTCAATTAACAAGAATTCAATGAGAATGACACTCGCGAGATTTAAGGAGCATATTGTGTAAAACCCCATACCTCAAACCATGATGAGAAACCAATGATCACATTCTCAAGATCAACACAAAAGATCTACAAAATCTCCTCCAAGAACTTCCAACAAAATAGCCCCAAGAACACCTCTAATCTAAGGTTGGAACTCACAAATCTCAAGGGCCAATGTGTATATAAAAAGAAGAGGAATATAAAATATATTTGCTGCCAAAATTTGTGTCAAAAGTATGTTAAAAGGCTTGCCCACGACTCCCTTTTATAATGCAAAGAAATGAAGAGTTGGAATCCAAAACACTTCTTTAAATAAGGCAAAGAAATGAAGAGTTGGAAGCCAAAACAACTCCAAGAGTTAAAAACATTTAAAAATCATTTTAAAATCTGTTTTAACTCCGTTTTTGAAACCGTTCGAAATTCTCGCCTTTAAAAATAATAACCAACATATTTGAGCAATAAAAATAATTTTATCAAAAACTTTATTTTCCTTCGTTTTCCAAAAATTAATTAAAATAGCCCAAAATTACGCGGGTTATTACACTTCCCCACTAACAATGAAATTTCGCCCTCGAAATTCGCCGAATGCCTAACTCTAAAAAAAATCAGGCCACTATACTAACTCCAAAAATAATTTCGTCTCCAAAAATAATTTCCTCACATCTAATCTAGATTCCTAACACGAATATCACCTAAAATTTTCTATCTCTAAAAATTGCAAACCACGCAATGAATCCAAAACTCAAGCCCCGAGGGTTGCCGTATACCTAACCTCTGATACCATTTGTAACACCCCGCCCGCCCGAGGAGAACGAACGGAGCGCTAATGCGATAAAATAAATCCAAATCCACAAGTGACAAGTTATAGAGCATCTAAATAAACCCACAATAATATAAATCCACTAATCTCAGTCTCTTCAATTACAACAAGTCTCTCGAATTAAAATACAACTATCTAACTCGAATAAAAATACAAATCTCCAAAGCTCTATACATCAAAATAATGCAAATCTTTCCCAAACAATCCTCGCTAAAATCAATCTCCATAGCGCCCAAAAATCCTCGCTAACCTGCCACTAAAAGAAAATATGGGGAAGTACACAGTACGACAGGAAAGATGCTCAACAAATATATGTTAGAGATGAATAAAACGTAACAACACGAGTACGGATATTCAAATCAAAATTAAAATCTCAAAGCATTTATCAATATAATTTCTCAACAACACTTTAACCGGGTCACCAGGCCTCACCACATCCGTATATGCTTTATCAAGCCATAGCCCGGGAAACAGGAATTTTTGCGGGTGCCCAACATCCGTGCCATATTAAAATCTCATGACAACGTGCTCATCAATAATATAACAATACCACATGAATCAAAGTAATTTCAACAATTATTTTCCAGATTTCAATGAATTTATCAATTCAAATATGAGTTCAATTAACAAGAATTCATTGAGAATGACACTCGCGAGATTTAAGGAGCATATTGTGTAAAACCCCATACCTCAAACCATGATGAGAAACCAATGATCACATTCTCAAGACCAACACAAAAGATCTACAAAATCTCCTCCAAGAACTTCCAACAAAATAGCGCCAAGAACACATCTAATCTAAGTTGGAACTCACAAATCTCAAGGGCCAACGTGTATATAAAAAGAAGAGGAATATAAAATATATTTGCTGGCAAAATTTGTGCCAAAAGTATGTTAAAAGGCTTGCCCACGACTCCCTTTTATAATGCAAAGAAATGAAGAGTTGGAATCCAAAACACTCCTTTAAATAAGGCAAAGAAATGAAGAGTTGGAAGCCAAAACAACTCCAAGAGTTAAAAACATTTAAAAATCATTTTAAAATCCGTTTTAACTCCGTTTTCGAAACCATTCGAAATTCTCGCCTTTAAAAATAATAACCAACATATTTGAGCAATAAAAATAATTTTATCAAAAACTTTATTTTCCTCCGTTTTCCAAAAATTAATTAAAATAGCCCAAAATTACGCGGGTTATTACACTTCCCCACTAACAATGGAATTTCGCCCTCGAAATTCGCCGAATGCCTAACTCTAAAAAAAATCAGGCCACTAAACTAACTCCAAAAATAATTTCGTCTCCAAAAATAATTTCCTCACATCTAATCTAGATGCCTAACACGAATATCACCTAAAATTTTCTATCTCTAAAAATTACAAACCATGCAATGAATCCAAAACTCAAGCCCCGAGGGTTGCCGTATACCTAAGCTCTGATACCATTTGTAACACCCCGCCCGCCCGAGGAGAGCGAACGGAGCGCTAATGCGATAAAATAAATCCAAATCCACAAGTGACAAGTTATAGAGCATCTAAATAAACCCACAATAATATAAATACACTAATCTCAGTCTCTTCAATTACAACAAGTCTCTCGAATTAAAATACAACTATCTAACTCGAATAAAAATACAAATCTCCAAAGCTCTATACATCAAAATAATACAAATCTTTCCCAAATAATCCTCGCTAAAATCAATCTCCATAGCGCCCCAAAATCCGCGCTAACCTGCCACTAAAAGAAAATATGGGGAAGTACACAATACGACAGGAAAGATGCTCAACAAATATATGTTAGAGATGAATAAAACGTAACAACACGAGTACGAATATTCAAATCAAAATTAAAATCTCAAAGCATTTATCAATATAATTTCTCAACAACACTTTAACCGGGTCACCAGGCCTCACCACATCCGTATATGCTTTAGCAAGCCATAGCCCGAGAAACAGGAATTTTTGCGGGTGCCCAACATCCGTGCCATATTAAAATCTCATGACAACGTGCTCATCCATAATATAACGATACCACATGAATCAAAGTAATTTCAACAATTATTTTCCAGATTTCAATGAATTTATCAATTCAAATATGAGTTCAATTAACAAGAATTCAATGAGAACGACACTCGCGAGATTTAAGGAGCATATTGTGTAAAACCCCATACCTCAAACCATGATGAGAAACCAATGATCACATTCTCAAGATCAATACAAAAGATCTACAAAATCTCCTCCAAGAACTTCCAACAAAATAGCCCCAAGAACACCTCTAATCTAAGGTTGGAACTCACAAATCTCAAGGGCCAATGTGTATATAAAAAGAAGAGGAATATAAAATATATTTGCTGCCAAAATTTATGCCAAAAGTATGTTAAAAGGCTTGCCCACGACTCCCTTTTATAATGCAAAGAAATGAAGAGTTGGAATCCAAAACACTCCTTTAAATAAGGCAAAGAAATGAAGAGTTGGAAGCCAAAACAACTCCAAGAGTTAAAAACATTTAAAAATCATTTTAAAATCCGTTTTAACTCCGTTTTCGAAACCGTTCGAAATTCTTGCCTTTAAAAATAATAACCAACATATTTGAGCAATAAAAATAATTTTATCAAAAACTTTATTTTCCTCCGTTTTCCAAAAATTAATTAAAATAGCCCAAAATTACGCGGGTTATTACACTTCCCCACTAACAATGGAATTTCGCCCTCGAAATTCGCCGAATGCCTAACTCTAAAAAAAATCAGGCCACTATACTAACTCCAAAAATAATTTCGTCTCCAAAAATAATTTCCTCACATCTAATCTAGATGCCTAACACGAATATCACCTAAAATTTTCTATCTCTAAAAATTGAAAACCACGCAATGAATCCAAAACTCAAGCCCCGAGGGTTGCCGTATACCTAAGCTCTGATACCATTTGTAACACCCCGCCCGCCCGAGGAGAGCGAACGGAGCGCTAATGCGATAAAATAAATCCAAATCCACAAGTGACAAGTTATAGAGCATCTAAATAAAACCACAATAATATAAATCCACTAATCTCAGTCTCTTCAATTACAACAAGTCTCTCGAATTAAAATACAACTATCTAACTCGAATAAAAATACAAATCTCCAAAGCTCTATACATCAAAATAATGCAAATCTTTCCCAAACAATCCTCGCTAAAATCCATCTCCATAGCGCCCCAAAATCCGCGCTAACCTGCCACTAAAAGAAAATATGGGGAAGTACACAATACGACAGGAAAGATGCTCAACAAATATATGTTAGAGATGAATAAAACGTAACAACACGAGTACGAATATTCTATTAAAAATTAAAATCTCAAAGCATTTATCAATATAATTTCTCAACAACACTTTAACCGGGTCACCAGGCCTCACCACATCCGTATATGCTTTATCAAGCCATAGCGCGGGAAACAGGAATTTTTTCGGGTGCCCAACATCCGTGCCATATTAAAATCTCATGACAACGTGCTCATCAATAATATAACGATACCACATGAATAAAAGTAATTTCAACAATTATTTTCCAGATTTCAATGAATTTATCAATTCAAATATGAGTTCAATTAAGAAGAATTCAATGAGAATGACACTCGCGAGATTTAAGGAGCATATTGTGTAAAACCCCATACCTCAAACCATGATGAGAAACCAATGATCACATTCTCAAGATCAACACAAAAGATCTACAAAATCTCCTCCAAGAACTTCCAACAAAATAGCCCCAAGAACACCTCTAATCTAAGGTTGGAACTCACAAATCTCAAGGGCCAATGTGTATATAAAAAGAAGAGGAATATAAAATATATTTGCTGCCAAAATTTGTGCCAAAAGTATGTTAAAAGGCATGCCCACGACTCCCTTTTATAATGCAAAGAAATGAAGAGTTGGAATCCAAAACACTCCTTTAAATAAGGCAAAGAAATGAAGAGTTGGAAGCCAAAACAACTCCAAGAGTTAAAAACATTTAAAAATCATTTTAAAATCCGTTTTAACTCCGTTTTCGAAACTGTTCGAAATTTTCGCCTTTAAAAATAATAACCAACATATTTGAGCAATAAAAATAATTTTATCAAAAACTTTATTTTCCTCAATTTTCCAAAAAATAATTAAAATAGCCCAAAATTACGCGGGTTATTACCCTTCCCCACTAACAATGGAATTTCGCCCTCGAAATTCGCCGAATGCCTAACTCTAAAAAAAATCAGGCCACTATACTAACTCCAAAAATAATTTCGTCTCCAAAAATAATTTCATCACATCTAATCTAGATGACTAACACGAATATCACCTACAAATTTTTATCTCCAAAAATTGCTAACCACGCAATGTATCCAAAACTCAAGCCCCGAGGGTTGCCGTATACCTAAGCTCTGATACCATTTGTAACACCCCGCCCGCCCGAGGAGAGCGAACGGAGCGCTAATGCGATAAAATAAATCCAAATCCACAAGTGACAAGGTATAGAGCATCTAAATAAACCCACAATAATATAAATCCACTAATCTCATTCTCTTCAATTATAACAAGTCTATCGAATTAAAATACAACTATCTAACTCGAATAAAAATACAAATCTCCAAAGCTCTATACATCAAAATAATGCAAATCTTTCCCAAACAATCCTCGCTAAAATCAATCTCCATAGCGCCCAAAAATCCGCGCTAACCTGCCACTAAAAGAAAATTTGGGGAAGTACACAATACGACAGGAAAGATGCTCAACAAATATATGTTAGAGATGAATAAAACGTAACAACACGAGTACGAATATTCAAATCAAAATTAAAATCTCAAAGCATTTATCAATATAATTTCTCAACAACACTTTAACCGGGTCACCAGGCCTCACCACATCCGTATATGCTTTATCAAACCATAGCCCGGGAAACAGGAATTTTTGTGGTTGCCCAACATCCGTGCCATATTTAAATCTCATGACAACGTGCTCATCAATAATATAACGATACCACATGAATCAAAGTAATTTCAACAATTATTTTCCAGATTTCAATGAATTTATCAATTCAAATATGAGTTCAATTAACAAGAATTCAATGAGAATGACACTCGCGAGATTTAAGGAGCATATTGTGTAAAACCCCATACCTCAAACCATGATGAGAAACCAATGATCACATTCTCAAGATCAACACAAAAGATCTACAAAATCTCCTCCAAGAACTTCCAACAAAATAGCCCAAGAACACCTCTAATCTAAGGTTGGAACTCACAAATCTCAAGGGCCAATGTGTATATAAAAAGAAGAGGAATATAAAATATATTTGCTGCCAAAATTTGTGTCAAAAGTATGTTAAAAGGCTTACCCACGACTCCCTTTTATAATGCAAAGAAATGAAGAGTTGGAATCCAAAACACTTCTTTAAATAAGGCAAAGAAATGAAGAGTTGGAAGCCAAAACAACTCCAAGAGTTAAAAACATTTAAAAATCATTTTAAAATCTGTTTTAACTCCGTTTTTGAAACCGTTCGAAATTCTCGCCTTTAAAAATAATAACCAACATATTTGAGCAATAAAAATAATTTTATCAAAAACTTTATTTTCCTTCGTTTTCCAAAAATTAATTAAAATAGCCCAAAATTACGCGGGTTATTACACTTCCCCACTAACAATGAAATTTCGCCCTCGAAATTCGCCGAATGCCTAACTCTAAAAAAAATCAGGCCACTATACTAACTCCAAAAATAATTTCGTCTCCAAAAATAATTTCCTCACATCTAATCTAGATTCCTAACACGAATATCACCTAAAATTTTCTATCTCTAAAAATTGCAAACCACGCAATGAATCCAAAACTCAAGCCCCGAGGGTTGCCGTATACCTAACCTCTGATACCATTTGTAACACCCCGCCCGCCCGAGGAGAACGAACGGAGCGCTAATGCGATAAAATAAATCCAAATCCACAAGTGACAAGTTATAGAGCATCTAAATAAACCCACAATAATATAAATCCACTAATCTCAGTCTCTTCAATTACAACAAGTCTCTCGAATTAAAATACAACTATCTAACTCGAATAAAAATACAAATCTCCAAAGCTCTATACATCAAAATAATGCAAATCTTTCCCAAACAATCCTCGCTAAAATCAATCGCCATAGCGCCCAAAAATCCTCGCTAACCTGCCACTAAAAGAAAATATGGGGAAGTACACAGTACGACAGGAAAGATGCTCAACAAATATATGTTAGAGATGAATAAAACGTAACAACACGAGTACGGATATTCAAATCAAAATTAAAATCTCAAAGCATTTATCAATATAATTTCTCAACAACACTTTAACCGGGTCACCAGGCCTCACCACATCCGTATATGCTTTATCAAGCCATAGCCCGGGAAACAGGAATTTTTGCGGGTGCCCAACATCCGTGCCATATTAAAATCTCATGACAACGTGCTCATCAATAATATAACAATACCACATGAATCAAAGTAATTTCAACAATTATTTTCCAGATTTCAATGAATTTATCAATTCAAATATGAGTTCAATTAACAAGAATTCATTGAGAATGACACTCGCGAGATTTAAGGAGCATATTGTGTAAAACCCCATACCTCAAACCATGATGAGAAACCAATGATCACATTCTCAAGACCAACACAAAAGATCTACAAAATCTCCTCCAAGAACTTCCAACAAAATAGCGCCAAGAACACATCTAATCTAAGTTGGAACTCACAAATCTCAAGGGCCAACGTGTATATAAAAAGAAGAGGAATATAAAATATATTTGCTGGCAAAATTTGTGCCAAAAGTATGTTAAAAGGCTTGCCCACGACTCCCTTTTATAATGCAAAGAAATGAAGAGTTGGAATCCAAAACACTCCTTTAAATAAGGCAAAGAAATGAAGAGTTGGAAGCCAAAACAACTCCAAGAGTTAAAAACATTTAAAAATCATTTTAAAATCCGTTTTAACTCCGTTTTCGAAACCATTCGAAATTCTCGCCTTTAAAAATAATAACCAACATATTTGAGCAATAAAAATAATTTTATCAAAAACTTTATTTTCCTCCGTTTTCCAAAAATTAATTAAAATAGCCCAAAATTACGCGGGTTATTACACTTCCCCACTAACAATGGAATTTCGCCCTCGAAATTCGCCGAATGCCTAACTCTAAAAAAAATCAGGCCACTAAACTAACTCCAAAAATAATTTCGTCTCCAAAAATAATTTCCTCACATCTAATCTAGATGCCTAACACGAATATCACCTAAAATTTTCTATCTCTAAAAATTACAAACCATGCAATGAATCCAAAACTCAAGCCCCGAGGGTTGCCGTATACCTAAGCTCTGATACCATTTGTAACACCCCGCCCGCCCGAGGAGAGCGAACGGAGCGCTAATGCGATAAAATAAATCCAAATCCACAAGTGACAAGTTATAGAGCATCTAAATAAACCCACAATAATATAAATACACTAATCTCAGTCTCTTCAATTACAACAAGTCTCTCGAATTAAAATACAACTATCTAACTCGAATAAAAATACAAATCTCCAAAGCTCTATACATCAAAATAATGCAAATCTTTCCCAAATAATCCTCGCTAAAATCAATCTCCATAGCGCCCCAAAATCCGCGCTAACCTGCCACTAAAAGAAAATATGGGGAAGTACACAATACGACAGGAAAGATGCTCAACAAATATATGTTAGAGATGAATAAAACGTAACAACACGAGTACGAATATTCAAATCAAAATTAAAATCTCAAAGCATTTATCAATATAATTTCTCAACAACACTTTAACCGGGTCACCAGGCCTCACCACATCCGTATATGCTTTAGCAAGCCATAGCCCGAGAAACAGGAATTTTTGCGGGTGCCCAACATCCGTGCCATATTAAAATCTCATGACAACGTGCTCATCCATAATATAACGATACCACATGAATCAAAGTAATTTCAACAATTATTTTCCAGATTTCAATGAATTTATCAATTCAAATATGAGTTCAATTAACAAGAATTCAATGAGAACGACACTCGCGAGATTTAAGGAGCATATTGTGTAAAACCCCATACCTCAAACCATGATGAGAAACCAATGATCACATTCTCAAGATCAACACAAAAGATCTACAAAATCTCCTCCAAGAACTTCCAACAAAATAGCCCCAAGAACACCTCTAATCTAAGGTTGGAACTCACAAATCTCAAGGGCCAATGTGTATATAAAAAGAAGAGGAATATAAAATATATTTGCTGCCAAAATTTATGCCAAAAGTATGTTAAAAGGCTTGCCCACGACTCCCTTTTATAATGCAAAGAAATGAAGAGTTGGAATCCAAAACACTCCTTTAAATAAGGCAAAGAAATGAAGAGTTGGAAGCCAAAACAACTCCAAGAGTTAAAAACATTTAAAAATCATTTTAAAATCCGTTTTAACTCCGTTTTCGAAACCGTTCGAAATTCTTGCCTTTAAAAATAATAACCAACATATTTGAGCAATAAAAATAATTTTATCAAAAACTTTATTTTCCTCCGTTTTCCAAAAATTAATTAAAATAGCCCAAAATTACGCGGGTTATTACACTTCCCCACTAACAATGGAATTTCGCCCTCGAAATTCGCCGAATGCCTAACTCTAAAAAAAATCAGGCCACTATACTAACTCCAAAAATAATTTCGTCTCCAAAAATAATTTCCTCACATCTAATCTAGATGCCTAACACGAATATCACCTAAAATTTTCTATCTCTAAAAATTGAAAACCACGCAATGAATCCAAAACTCAAGCCCCGAGGGTTGCCGTATACCTAAGCTCTGATACCATTTGTAACACCCCGCCCGCCCGAGGAGAGCGAACGGAGCGCTAATGCGATAAAATAAATCCAAATCCACAAGTGACAAGTTATAGAGCATCTAAATAAAACCACAATAATATAAATCCACTAATCTCAGTCTCTTTAATTACAACAAGTCTCTCGAATTAAAATACAACTATCTAACTCGAATAAAAATACAAATCTCCAAAGCTCTATACATCAAAATAATGCAAATCTTTCCCAAACAATCCTCGCTAAAATCCATCTCCATAGCGCCCCAAAATCCGCGCTAACCTGCCACTAAAAGAAAATATGGGGAAGTACACAATACGACAGGAAAGATGCTCAACAAATATATGTTAGAGATGAATAAAACGTAACAACACGAGTACGAATATTCTATTAAAAATTAAAATCTCAAAGCATTTATCAATATAATTTCTCAACAACACTTTAACCGGGTCACCAGGCCTCACCACATCCGTATATGCTTTATCAAGCCATAGCGCGGGAAACAGGAATTTTTTCGGGTGCCCAACATCCGTGCCATATTAAAATCTCATGACAACGTGCTCATCAATAATATAACGATACCACATGAATAAAAGTAATTTCAACAATTATTTTCCAGATTTCAATGAATTTATCAATTTAAATATGAGTTCAATTAACAAGAATTCAATGAGAATGACACTCGCGAGATTTAAGGAGCATATTGTGTAAAATCCCAAACCTCAAACCATGATGAGAAACCATCACATTCTCAAGATCATCACAAAAGATCTACAAAATCTCCTCCAAGAACTTCCAACAAAATAGCCCCAAGAACACCTCTAATCTAAGGTTGGAACTCACAAATCTCAAGGGGCAATGTGTATATAAAAAGAAGAGGAATATAAAATATATTTGCTGCCAAAATTTGTGCCAAAAGTATGTTAAAAGGCTTGCCTACGACTCCCTTTTATAATGCAAAGAAATGAAGAGTTGGAATCCAAAAGACTCCTTTAAATAAGGCAAAGAAATGAAGAGTTGGAAGCCAAAACAACTCCAAGAGTTAAAAACATTTAAAAATCATTTTAAAATCCGTTATAACTCCGTTTTCGAAACCGTTCAAAATTCTCGCCTTTAAAAATAATAACCAACATATTTGAGCAATAAAAATAATTTTATCAAAAACTTTATTTTCCTCCATTTTCCAAAAATTAATTTAAAATAGCCCAAAATTACGCGGGTTATTAGACTTCCCCACTAACAATGGAATTTTGCCCTCGAAATTCGCCGAATGCCAAACTCTAAAAAAAATCAGGCCACTATACTAACTCCAAAAATAATTTCGTCTCCAAAAATAATTTCCTCACATCTAATCTAGATGCCAAACACGAATATCACCTAAAATTTTCTATCTCCAAAAATTGCTAACCACGCAATGACTCCAAAACTCAAGCCCCGAGGGTTGCCGTATACCTAGGCTCTGATACCATTTGTAATGCCCCGCCCGCCCGAGGAGAGCGAACGGAGCGCTAATGCGATAAAATAAATCCAAATCCACAAGTGACAAGGTATAGAGCATCTAAACAAACCCACAATAATATAAATCCACTAATCTCAGTCTCTTCAATTACAACAAGTCTCTCGAATTAAAATACAACTATCTAACTCGAATAAAAATACAAATCTCCAAAGCTCTATACATCAAAATAATGCAAATCTTTCCCAAACAATCTTCGCTAAAATCAATCTCCATAGCACCCCAAAATCCGCGCTAACCTGCCACTAAAAGAAAATTTGGGGAAGTACACAATACGACAGGAAAGATGCTCAACAAATATATGTTAGAGATGAATAAAACGTAATAACACGAGTACGAATATTCAAATCAAAATTCAAATCTCAAAGCATTTATCAATATAATTTCTCAACAACACTTTAACCGGGTCACCAGGCCTCACCACATCCGTATATGCTTTATTAAGCCATAGCCCGGGAAACAGGAATTTTGGCGGGTGCCCAACATCCGTGCCATATAAAAATCTCATGACAACGTGCTCATCAATAATATAACGATACCACATGAATCAAAGTAATTTCAACAATTATTTTCCAGATTTCAATGAATTTATCAATTCAAATATGAGTTCAATTAACAAGAATTCAATGAGAATGACACTCGCGAGATTTAAGGAGCATATTGTGTAAAACCCCATACCTCAAACCATGATGAGAAACCAATGATCACAGTCTTAAGATCAACACAAAAGATCTACAAAATCTCCTCCAATAACTTCCAACAAAATAGCCACAAGAACACCTCTAATCTAAGGTTGGAACTCACAAATCTCAAGGGCCAATGTGTATATAAAAAGAAGAGGAATATAAAATATATTTGCTGCCAAAATTTGTGCCAAAAGTATGTTAAAAGGCTTGCCCACGACTCCCTTTTATAATGCAAAGAAATGAAGAAATGGAATCCAAAACACTCCTTTAAATAAGGCAAAGAAATGAAGAGTTGGAAGCCAAAACAACTCCAAGAGTTAAAAACATTTAAAAATCATTTTAAAATCCGTTTTAACTCCGTTTTCGAAACCGTTTGAAATTCTCGCCTTTAAAAATAATAACCAACATATTTGAGCAATAAAAATAATTTTATCAAAAACTTTTTTTTCCTCCGTTTTCCAAAAATTAATTAAAATAGCCCAAAATTACGCGGGTTATTACACTTCCCCACTAACAATGAAATTTCGCCCTCGAAATTCGCCGAATGCCTAACTCTAAAAAAAATCAGGCAACTATACTAACTCAAAAAATAATTTCGTCTCCAAAAATAATTTCCTCACATCTAATCTAGATGCCTAACACGAATATCACCTAAAATTTTCAATCTCCAAAAATTGCTAACCACGCAATGAATCCAAAATTCAAGCCCCTAGGGTTGTCGTATACCTAAGCTCTGATACCATTTGTAACGCCCCGCCCCCCCGAGGAGAGCGAACGGAGCGGTAATGCGATAAAATAAATCCAAATCCACAAGTGACAAGGTATAGAGCATCTAAATAAACCCACAGTAATATAAATCCACTAATCTCAGTCTCTTCAATTACAACAAGTCTCTCGAATTAAAATACAACTATCTAACTCGAATAAAAATACAAATCTCCAAAGCTCTATACATCAAATTAATGCAAATATTTTCAAAACAATCCTCGCTAAAATCAATCTCCATAGCGCCCCAAAATCTGCCCTAACCTTCCACTAAAAGAGAATATGGGGAAGTACACAATACGACAGGAAAGATGCTCAACAAATATATGTTAGAGATGAATAAAACGTAACAACACGAGTACGAATATTCAAATCAAAATTCAAATCTCAAAGCATTTATCAATATAATTTCTCAACAACACATTAACCGGGTCACCAGGCCTCACCACATCCGTATATGCTTTATCAAGCCATAGCCCGGGAAACAAGAATTTTGGCGGGTGCCCAACATCCGTGCCATATTAAAATCTCATGACAACGTGCTCATCAATAATATAACGATACCACATGAATCAAAGTAATTTCAACAATTATTTTCCAGATTTCAATGAATTTATCAATTCAAATATGAGTTCAATTAACAAGAATTCAATGAGAATGACACTCGCGAGATTTAAGGAGCATATTGTGTAAAACCCCATACCTCAAACCATGATGAGAAACCAATGATCACATTCTCAAGATCAACACAAAAGATCTAAAAAATCTCCTCCAAGAACTTACAACAAAATAGCCCCAAGAACACCTCTAATCTAAGGTTGGAACTCACAAATCTCAAGGGCCAATGTGTATATAAAAAGAAGAGGAATATAAATATATTTGCTGCTAAAATTTGTGCCAAAAGTATGTTAAAAGGCTTGCCCACGACTCCTTTTTATAATGCAAAAAAATGAAGAGTTGGAATCCAAAACACTCCTTTAAATAAGGCAAAGAAAAATGAAGAGTTGGAAGCCAAAACAACTCCAAGAGTTAAAAACATTTAAAAATCATTTTAAAATCCGTTTTAACTCCGTTTTCGAAACCGTTTGAAATTCTCGCCTTTAAAAATAATAATCAACATATTTGAGAAATAAAAATAATTTTATCAAAAACTTTATTTTCCTCCGTTTTCCAAAAATTAATTAAAATAGCCCAAAATTATGCGGGTTATTACACTTCCCCACTAACAATGGAATTTCGCCCTCGAAATTCGCCGAATGCCTAACTCTAAAAAAAATCAGGCCACTATACTAACTCCAAAAATAATTTCGTCTCCAAAAATAATTTCCTCACATCTAATCTAGATGCCTAACACGAATATCACCTAAAATTTTCTATCTCCAAAAATTGCTAACCACGCAATGAATCCAAAACTCAAGCCCCGAGGGTTGTCGTATACCTAAGCTCTGATACCATTTGTAACGCCCCGCCCGCCCGAGGAGAGAGAACGGAGCGCTAATGCGATATAATAAATCCAAATCCACAAGTGACAAGGTATAGAGCATCTAAATAAACTCACAGTAATATAAATCCACTAATCTCAGTCTCTTCAATTACAACAAGTCTCTCGAATTAAAATACAACTATCTAACTCGAATAAAAATACAAATCTCCAAAGCTCTATACATCAAAATAATGCAAATCTTTCCCAAACAATCCTCGCTAAAATCAATCTCCATAGCGCCCCAAAATCTGCGCTAAGCTGCCACTAAAAGAGAATATGGGGAAGTACACAATACGACAGGAAAGATGCTCAACAAATATATGTTAGAGATGAATAAAACGTAACAATACGAGTACGAATATTCAAATCAAAATTCAAATCTCAAAGCATTTATCAATATAATTTCTCAACAACACTTTAACCGGGTTACCAGGCCTCACCACATCCGTATATGCTTTATCAAGCCATAGCCCGGGAAACAGAAATTTTGGCGGGTGCCCAACATCCGTGACATATTAAAATCTCATGACAACGTGCTCATTAATAATATAACGATACCACGTGAATCAAAGTAATTTCAACAATTATTTTTCAGATTTCAATGAATTTATCAATTCAAATATGAGTTCAATTACAAGAATTCAATGAGAATGACACTCGCGAGATTTAAGGAGCATATTGTGTAAAACCCCATACCTCAAACCATGATGAGAAACCAATGATCACATTCTCAAGATCAACACAAAAGATCTACAAAATCTCCTTCAAGAACTTCCAACAAAATAGCCCCAAGAACACCTCTAATCTAAGGTTGGAACTCACAAATCTCAATGGGCAATGTGTATATAAAAAGAAGAGGAATATAAAATATATTTGCTGCCAAAATTTATGCCAAAAGTATGTTAAAAGGCTTGCCCACGACTCCCTTTTATAATGCAAAGAAATGAAGAGTTGGAATCCAAAACACTCCTTTAAATAAGGCAAAGAAATGAAGAGTTGGAAGCCAAAACAACTCCAAGAGTTAAAAACATTTAAAAATCATTTTAAAATCCGTTTTAACTCCGTTTTCGAAAACGTTCGAAATTCTCGCCTTTAAAAATAATAACCAACATATTTGAGCAATACAAATAATTTTATCAAAAACTTTATTTTCCGCCGTTTTCCAAAAATTAATTAAAATAGCCCAAAATTACGCGGGTTATTACACTTCCCCACTAACAATGGAATTTCGCCCTCGAAATTCGCCGAATGCCTAACTCTAAAAAAAATCAGGCCACTATACTAACTCCAAAAATAATTTCGTCTCCAAAAATAATTTCCTCACATCTAATCTAGATGCCTAACACGAATATCACCTAAAATTTTCTATCTCTAAAAATTGCTAACCACGCAATGAATCCAAAACTCAAGCCCCGAGGGTTGTCGTATACCTAAGCTCTGATACCATTTGTAACGCCCCGCCCGCCCGAGGAGAGCGAACGGAGCGCTAATGCGATAAAATTAATCCAAATCCACAAGTGACAAGGTATAGAGCATCTAAATAAACCCACAGTTATATAAATCCACTAATCTCAGTCTCATCAATTACAACAAGTCTCTCGAATTAAAATACAACTATCTAACTCGAATAAAAATTCAAATCTCCAAAGCTCTATACATCAAAATAATGCAAATCTTTCCCAAACAATCCTCGCTAAAATCAATCTCCATAGCGCCCCAAAATCTGTGTTAAGCTGCCACTAAAAGAGAATATGGGGAAGTACACAATACGACAGGAAAGATGCTCAACAAATATATGTTAGAGATGAATAAAACGTAACAACACGAGTACGAATATTCAAATCAAAATTCAAATCTCAAAGCATTTATCAATATAATTTCTCAACAACACTTTAACCGGGTTACCAGGCCTCACCACATCCGTATATGCTTTATCAAGCCATAGCCCGGGAAACAGAAATTTTGGCGGGTGCCCAACATCCGTGACATATTAAAATCTCATGACAACGTGCTCATTAATAATATAACGATACCACATGAATCAAAGTAATTTCAACAATTATTTTTCAGATTTCAATGAATTTATCAATTCAAATATGAGTTCAATTACAAGAATTCAATGAGAATGACACTCGCGAGATTTAAGGAGCATATTGTGTAAAACCCCATACCTCAAACCATGATGAGAAACCAATGATCACATTCTCAAGATCAACACAAAAGATCTACAAAATCTCCTCCAAGAACTTCCAACAAAATAGCCCCAAGAACACCTCTAATCTAAGGTTGGAACTCACAAATCTCAAGGGGCAATGTGTATATAAAAAGAAGAGGAATATAAAATATATTTGCTGCCAAAATTTGTGCCAAAAGTATGTTAAAAGGCTTGCCCACGACTCCCTTTTATAATGCAAAGAAATGAAGAGTTGGAATCCAAAACACTCCTTTAAATAAGGCAAAGAAATGAAGAGTTGGAAGCCAAAACAACTCCAAGAGTTAAAAACATTTAAAAATCATTTTAAAATCCGTTTTAACTCCGTTTTCGAAAACGTTCGAAATTCTCGCCTTTAAAAATAATAACCAACATATTTGAGCAATACAAATAATTTTATCAAAAACTTTATTTTCCGCCGTTTTCCAAAAATTAATTAAAATAGCCCAAAATTACGCGGGTTATTACACTTCCCCACTAACAATGGAATTTCGCCCTCGAAATTCGCCGAATGCCTAACTCTAAAAAAAATCAGGCCACTATACTAACTCCAAAAATAATTTCGTCTCCAAAAATAATTTCCTCACATCTAATCTAGATGCCTAACACGAATATCACCTAAAATTTTTTATCTCTAAAAATTGCAAACCACGCAATGAATCCAAAACTCAAGCCCCGAGGGTTGTCGTATACCTAAGCTCTGATACCATTTGTAACGCCCCGCCCCCCCGAGGAGAGCGAACGGAGCGCTAATGCGATAAAATTAATCCAAATCCACAAGTGACAAGGTATAGAGCATCTAAATAAACCCACAGTTATATAAATCCACTAATCTCAGTCTCATCAATTACAACAAGTCTCTCGAATTAAAATACAACTATCTAACTCGAATAAAAATTCAAATCTCCAAAGCTCTATACATCAAAATAATGCAAATCTTTCCCAAACAATCCTCGCTAAAATCAATCTCCATAGCGCCCCAAAATCTGTGCTAAGCTGCCAATAAAAGAAAATATGGGGAAGTACACAATACGACAGGAAAGATGCTCAACAAATATATGTTAGAGATGAATAAAACGTAACAACACGAGTACGAATATTCAAATCAAAATTCAAATCTCAAAGCATTTATCAATATAATTTCTCAACAACACTTTAACCGGGTCACCAGGCCTCACCACATCCGTATATGCTTTATCAAGCCATAGCCCGGGAAACAGGAATTTTGGCGGGTGCCCAACATCCGTGCCATATTAAAATCTCATGACAACGTGCTCATCAATAATATAACGATACCACATGAATCAAAGTAATTTCAACAATTATTTTCCAGATTTCAACGAATTTATCAATTCAAATATGAGTTCAATTAACAAGAATTCAATGAGAATGACACTCGCGATATTTAAGGAGCATATTGTGTAAAACTCCATACATCAAACCATGATGAGAAACCAATGATCACATTCTCAATATCAACACAAAAGATCTACAAAATATCCTCCAAGAACTTCCAACGAAATAGCCCCAAGAACACCTCTAATCTAAGGTTGGAACTCACAAATCTCAAGGACCAATGTGTATATAAAAAGAAGAGGAATATAAAATATATTTGCTGCCAAAATTTGTGCCAAAAGTATGTAAAAAGGCTTGCCCATGACTCCCTTTTTTAATGCAAAGAAAAGAAGAGTGGGAATCCAAAAGACTCCTTTAAATAAGGCAAAGAAATGAAGAGTTATAAGCCAAAACAACTCCAAAAGTTAAAAACATTTGAAAATCATTTTAAAATCCGTTTTAACTCCGTTTTCGAAACCGTTCGAAATTCTCGCCTTTAAAAATAATAACCAACATATTTGAGCAATAAAAATAATTTTATCAAAAACTTTATTTTCCTCCATTTTCCAAAAATTAATTAGAACAACCCAAAATTACGCGGATTATTACACTTCCCCACTAACAATGGAATTTCGCCCTCGAAATTCGCCAAATGCCTAACTCTAAAAAAAATCAGGCCACTATACTAACTCCAAAAATAATTTCCTCACATCTAATCTAGATGCCTAACACGAATATAACCTAAAATTTTCTATCTCCTAAAATTGCTAACCATGCAATGAATCCAAAACAGAAGCCTCGAGGGTTGCCGTATACCTAAGCTCTGATACCATTTGCAACGCCCCACCCGCCCGAGGAGAGCGAACGAAGCGCTAATGCGATAAAATAAATCAAAATCCACAAGTGACAAGGTATAGAGCATTTAAATAAAGCCACAATAATATAAATCCACTAATCTCAGTCTCTTCAATTACAACAAGTATCTCAAATTAAAATACAACTATCTAACTTGAATAAAAATACAAATCTCCAAAGCTCTATACATCAAAATAATGCAAATCTTTCCCAAACAATCCTCGCTAAAATCAATCTCCATAGCTCCCCAAAATCCGCGCTAAGCTGCCACTAAAAGAAAATATGGGGAAGTACACAATACGAGAGGAAAGATGCTCAACAAATATATGTTAGAGATGAATAAAACGTTACAACACGAGTATGAATATTCAAATCAAAATTCAAATCTCAAAGCATTTATCAATATAATTTCTCAACAACACTTTAACCGGGTCACCGGGCCTCACCACATCCGTATATGCTTTATCAAGCCATAGCCCGGGAAACAGGAATTTTGGTGGGTGCCCAACATCCGTGCCATATTAAAATCTCATGACAACGTGCTCATTAATAATATAACGATACCACATGAATCAAAGTAATTTCAACAATTATTTTCCAGATTTCAATGAATTTATCAATTCAAATATGAGTTCAATTAACAAGAATTCAATGAGAATGACACTCGCGAGATTTAAGGAGCATATTGTGTAAAACCCCATACCTCAAACCATGATGAGAAACCAATGATCACATTCTCAAGATCAACACAAAAGATCTACAAAATCTCCTCCAAGAACTTCCAACAAAATAGCCCCAAGAACACCTCTAATCTAAGGTTGGAACTCACAAATCTCAAGGGCCAATGTGTATATAAAAAGAAGAGGAATATAAAATATATTTGCTGGCAAAATTTGTGCCAAAAGTATGTTAAAAGGCTTGCCCACGACTCCCTTTTATAATGCAAAGAAATGAAGAGTTGGAATCCAAAACACTCCTTTAAATAAGGCAAAGAAATGAAGAGTTGGAAGCCAAAACAACTCCAAGAGTTAAAAACATTTAAAAATCATTTTAAAATCCGTTTTAACTCCGTTTTCGAAACCGTTCGAAATTCTCGCCTTTAAAAATAATAACCAACATATTTGAGCAATAAAAATAATTTTATCAAAACTTTATTTTCCTCCGTTTTCCAAAAATTAATTAAAATAGCCCAAAATTACGCGGGTTATTACACTTCCCCACTAACAATGGAATTTCGCACTCGAAATTCGCCGAATGCCTAACTCTAAAAAAAATCAGGCCACTATACTAACTCCAAAAATAATTTCGTCTCCAAAAATAATTTCCTCACATCTAATCTAGATGCCTAACACGAATATCACCTAAAATTTTCTATCTCTAAAAATTGCAAACCACGCAATGAATCCAAAACTCAAGCCCCGAGGGTTGCCGTATACCTAAGCTCTGATACCATTAGTAACACCCCGCCCGCCCGAGGAGAGCGAACGGAGCGCTAATGCGATAAAATAAATCCAAATCCACAAGTGACAAGTTATAGAGCATCTAAATAAACCCACAATAATATAAATCCACTAATCTCAGTCTCTTCAATTACAACAAGTCTCTCGAATTAAAATACAACTATCTAACTCGAATAAAAATACAAATCTCCAAAGCTCTATACATCAAAATAATGCAAATCTTTCCCAAACAATCCTCGCTAAAATCAATCTCCATAGCGCCCCAAAATCCGCGCTAACCTGCCACTAAAAGAAAATATGGGGAAGTACACAATACGACAGGAAAGATGCTCAACAAATATATGTTAGAGATGAATAAAACGTAACAACACGAGTACAAATATTCAAATCAAAATTAAAATCTCAAAGCATTTATCAATATAATTTCTCAACAACACTTTAACCGGGTCACCAGGCCTCACCACATCCGTATATGCTTTATCAAGCCATAGCCTGGGAAACATGAATTTTTTCGGGTGCCCAATATCCGTGCCATATTAAAATCTCATGACAACGTGCTCATCAATAATATAACGATACCACATGAATCAAAGTAATTTCAACAATTATTTTCCAGATTTCAATGAATTTATCAATTCAAATATGAGTTCAATTAACAAGAATTCAATGAGAATGACACTCGCGAGATTTAAGGAGCATATTGTGTAAAACCCCATACCTCAAACCATGATGAGAAACCAATGATCACATTCTCAAGATCAACACAAAAGATCTACAAAATCTCCTCCAAGAACTTCCAACAAAATATCCCCAAGAACACCTCTAATCTAAGGTTGGAACTCACAAATCTCAAGGGCCAATGTGTATATAAAAAGAAGAGGAATATAAAATATATTTGCTGCCAAAATTTGTGCCAAAAGTATGTTAAAAGGCTTGCCCACGACTCCCTTTTATAATGCAAAGAAATGAAGAGTTGGAATCCAAAACACACCTTTAAATAAGGCAAAAAAATGAAGAGTTCGAAGCCAAAACAACTCCAAGAGTTAAAAACATTTAAAAATCATTTTAAAATCCGTTTTAACTCCGTTTTCGAAACCGTTCGAAATTCTCGCCTTTAAAAATAATAACCAACATATTTGAGCAATAAAAATAATTTTATCAAAAACTTTATTTTCCTCCGTTTTCCAAAAATTAATTAAAATAACCCAAAATTACACGGGTTATTACACTTCCCCACTAACAATGGAATTTCGTCCTCGAAATTCGCCGAATGCCTAACTCTAAAAAAAATCAGGCCACTATACTAACTCCAAAAATAATTTCGTCTCCAAATATAATTTCCTCACATCTAATCTAGATGCCTAACACGAATATCACCTAAAATTTTCTATCTCCAAAAATTGCTAACCACGCAATGAATCCAAAACTCAAGCCCCGAGGGTTGCCGTATACCTAAGCTCTGATACCATTTGTAACACCCCGCCCGCCCGAGGAGAGCGAACGGAGCGCTAATGCGATAAAATAAATCCAAATCCACAAGTGACAAGGTATAGAGCATCTAAATAAACCCACAATAATATAAATCCACTAATCTCAGTCTCTTCAATTACAACAAGTCTCTCGAATTAAAATACAACTATCTAACTCGAATAAAAATACAAATCTCCAAAGCTCTATACATCAAAATAATGCAAATCTTTCCCAAACAATCCTCGCTAAAATCAATCTCCATAGCGCCCCAAAATCCGCGCTAACCTGTCACTAAAAGAAAATATGGGGAAGTACACAATACGACAGGAAATATGCTCAACAAATATATGTTAGAGATGAATAAAACGTAACAACACGAGTACGAATATTCAAATCAAAATTCAAATCTCAAAGCATTTATCAATATAATTTCTCAACAACACTTTAACCGGGTCACCAGGCCTCACCACATCCGTATATGCTTTATCAAGCCATAGCCCGGGAAACAGAAATTTTTGCGGGTGCCCAACATCCGTGTCATATTAAAATCTCATGAAAACGTGCTCATTAATAATATAACGATACCACATGAATCAAAGTAATTTCAACAATTATTTTCCAGATTTCAATGAATTTATCAATTCAAATATGAGTTCAATTAACAAGAATTCAATGAGAATGACACTCGCGAGAGTTAAGGAGCATATTGTGTAAAACCCCATACCTCAGACTATGATGATAAACCAATGATCACATTCTCAAGATCAACACAAAAGATCTACAAAATCTCCTCCAAAAACTTCCAACAAAATAGCCCCAAGAACACCTCTAGTCTAAGGTTGGAACTCACAAATCTCAAGGGCCAATGTGTATATAAAAGGAAGAGGAATATAAAATATATTTGCTGCCAAAATTTGTGCCAAAAGTATGTTAAAAGGCTTGCCCACGACTCCCTTTTGTAATGCAAATAAATGAAGAGTTGGAATCCAAAATACTCCTTTAAATAAGGCAAAGAAATGAAGAGTTGGAAGCCAAAACAACTCCAAGAGTTAAAAACATTTAAAAATCATTTTAAAATCCGTTTTAACTCCGTTTTCGAAACCGTTCAACATTCTCGCCTTTAAAAATAATAACCAACATATTTGAGCAATAAAAATAATTTTATCAAAAACTTTATTTTCCTCCATTTTCCAAAAATTACTTTAAAATAGCCCAAAATTACGCGGGTTATTAGACTTCCCCACTAACAATGGAATTTCGCCCTCGAAATTCGCCGAATGCCTAACTCTAAAAAAAATCAGGCCACTATACTAACTCCAAAAATAATTTCGTCTCCAAAAATAATTTCCTCACATCTAATCTAGATGCCTAACACGAATATCACCTAAAATTTTCTATCTCCAAAAATTGCTAACCACGAAATGACTCCAAAACTCAAGCCCCGAGGGTTGCCGTATACCTAAGCTCTGATACCATTTGTAACGCCCCGCCCGCCCGAGGAGAGCGAACGGAGCGCTAATGCGATAAAATAAATCCAAATCCACAAGTGACAAGGTATAGAGCATCTAAAAAAACCTACAATAATATAAATCCACTAATCTCAGTCTCTTCAATTACAACAAGTCTCTCGAATTAAAATACAACTATCTAACTCGAATAAAAATACAAATCTCCAAAGCTCTATACATCAAAATAATGCAAATCTTTCCCAAACAATCTTCGCTAAAATCAATCTCCATAGCACCCCAAAATCCGCGCTAACCTGCCACTAAAAGAAAATTTGGGGAAGTACACAATACGACAGGAAAGATGCTCAACAAATATATGTTAGAGATGAATAAAACGTAACAACACGAGTACGAATATTCAAATCAAAATTCAAATCTCAAAGAATTTACCAATATAATTTCTCAACAACACTTTAATCGGGTCACCAGGCCTCACCACATCCGTATATGCTTTATCAAGCCATAGCCCGGGAAACAGGAATTTTGGCGGGTGCCCAACATCCGTGCCATATTAAAATCTCATGACAACGTGCTCATCAATAATATAACGATACCACATGAATCAAAGTAATTTCAACAATTATTTTCCAGATTTCAATGAATTTATCAATTCAAATATGAGTTCAATTAACAAGAATTCAATGAGAATGACACTCGCGAGATTTAAGGAGCATATTGTGTAAAACCCCATACCTCAAACCATGATGAGAAACCAATGATCACATTCTTAAGATCAACACAAAAGATCTACAAAATCTCCTCCAAGAACTTACAACAAAATAGCCCCAAGAACACCTCTAATCTAAGGTTGGAACTCACAAATCTCAAGGGCCAATGTGTATATAAAAAGAAGAGGAATATAAAATATATTTGCTGCCAAAATTTGTGCCAAAAGTATGTTAAAAGGCTTGCCCACGACTCCCTTTTATAATACAAAGAAATGAAGAGTTGGAATCCAAAACACTCCTTTAAATAAGGCAAAGAAATGAAGAGTTGGAAGCCAAAACAACTCCAAGAGTTAAAAACATTTAAAAATCATTTTAAAATCCGTTTTAACTCCGTTTTCGAAACCGTTTGAAATTCTCGCCTTTAAAAATAATAACCAACATATTTGAGCAATAAAAATAATTTTATCAAAAATTTTTTTTTCCTCCGTTTTCCAAAAATTAATTAAAATAACCCAAAATTACGCGGGTTATTACACTTCCCCACTAACAATGAAATTTCGCCCTCGAAATTCGCCGAATGCCTAACTCTAAAAAAAATCAGGCCACTATACTATCTCCAAAAATAGTTTCGTCTCCAAAAATAATTTCCTCACATCTAATCTAGATGCCTAACACGAATATCACCTAAAATTTTCAATCTCCAAAAATTGCTAACCACGCAATGAATCCAAAATTCAAGCCCCTAAGGTTGTCGTATACCTAAGCTCTGATACCATTTGTAACGCCCCGCCCACCCGAGGAGAGCGAACGGAGCGCTAATGCGATAAAATAAATCCAAATCCACAAGTGACAAGGTATAGAGCATCTAAATAAGCCCACAGTAATATAAATCCACTAATCTCAGTCTCTTCAATTACAACAAGTCTCTCGAATTAAAATACAACTATCTAACTCGAATAAAAATACAAATTTCCAAAGCTCTATACATCAAAATAATGCAAATATTTTCAAAACAATCCTCGCTAAAATCAATCTCCATAGCGCCCCAAAATCTGCGCTAACCTGCCACTAAAAGAGAATATGGGGAAGTACACAATACGACAGGAAAGATGCTCAACAAATATATGTTAGAGATGAATAAAACGTAACAACACGAGTACGAATATTCAAATCAAAATTCAAATCTCAAAGCATCTATCAATATAATTTCTCAATAACAAATTAACCGGGTCACCAGGCCTCACCACATCCGTATATGCTTTATCAAGCCATAGCCCGGGAAACAGGAATTTTGGCGGGTGCCCAACATCCGTGCCATATTAAAATCTCATGACAACGTGCTCATTAATAATATAACGATACCACATGAATCAAAGTAATTTCAACAATTATTTTCCAGATTTCAATGAATTTATCAATTCAAATATGAGTTCAATTAACAAGAATTCAATGAGAATGACACTCGCGAGATTTAAGGAGCATATTGTGTAAAACCCCATACCTCAAACCATGATGAGAAACCAATGATCACATTCTCAAGATCAACACAAAAGATCTAAAAAATCTCCTCCAAGAACTTACAACAAAATAACCCCAAGAACACCTCTAATCTAAGGTTGGAACTCACAAATCTCAAGGGCCAATGTGTATATAAAAAGAAGAGGAATATAAATATATTTGCTGCCAAAATTTGTGCCAAAAGTATGTTAAAAGGCTTGCCCACGACTCCCTTTTATAATGCAAAAAAATGAAGAGTTGGAATCCAAAACACTCCTTTAAATAAGGCAAAGAAATGAAGAGTTGGAAGCCAAAACAACTCCAAGAGTTAAAAACATTTAAAAATCATTTTAAAATCCGTTTTAACTCCGTTTTCGAAACCGTTTGAAATTCTCGCCTTTAAAAATAATAATCAACATATTTGAGAAATAAAAATAATTTTATCAAAAACTTTATTTTCCTCCGTTTTCCAAAAATTAATTAAAATAGCCCAAAATTATGCGGGTTATTACACTTCCCCACTAACAATGGAATTTCGCCCTCGAAATTCGCCGAATGCCTAACTCTAAAAAAAATCAGGCCACTATACTAACTCCAAAAATAATTTCGTCTCCAAAAATAATTTTCTCACATCTAATCTAGATGCCTAACACGAATATCACCTAAAATTTTCTATCTCCAAAAATTGCTAACCACGCAATGAATCCAAAACTCAAGCCCCGAGGGTTGTCGTATACCTAAGCTCTGATACCATTTGTAACGCCCCGCCCGCCCGAGGAGAGAGAACGGAGCGCTAATGCGATATAATAAATCCAAATCCACAAGTGACAAGATATATAGCATCTAAATAAACTCATAGTAATATAAATCCACTAATCTCAGTCTCTTCAATTACAACAAGTCTCTCGAATTAAAAAACAACTATCTAACTCGAATAAAAATACAAATCTCCAAAGCTCTATACATCAAAATAATGCAGATCTTTTCCAAACAATCCTCGCAAAAATCAATCTCCATAGCGCCCCAAAATCTGCGCTAAGCTGCCACTAAAAGAGAATATGGGGAAGTACACAATACGACAGGAAAGATGCTCAACAAATATATGTTAGAGATGAATAAAACGTAACAACACGAGTACGAATATTCAAATCAAAATTCAAATCTCAAATCATTTATCAATATAATTTCTCAACAACACTTTGACCGGGTCACCAGGCCTCACCACATCCGTATATGCTTTATCAAGCCATAGTCCGGGAAACAGAAATTTTGGCGGGTGCCCAACATCCGTGACATATTAAAATCTCATGACAACGTGATCATTAATAATATAACGATACCACATGAATCAAAGTAATTTCAACAATTATTTTTCAGATTTCAATGAATTTATCAATTCTAATATGAGTTCAATTAACAAGAATTCAATGAGAATGACACTCGCGAGATTTAAGGAGCATATTGTGTAAAACCCCATACCTCAAACCATGATGAGAAACCAATGATCACATTCTCAAGATCAACACAAAAGATCTACAAAATCTCCTCCAAGAACTTCCAACAAAATAGCCCCAAGAACACCTCTAATCTAAGGTTGGAACTCACAAATCTCAAGGGCCAATGTGTATATAAAAAGAAGAGGAATATAAAATATATTTGCTGCCAAAATTTGTGCCAAAAGTATGTTAAAAGGCTTGCCCACGACTCCCTTTCATAATGCAAAGAAATGAAGAGTTGGAATCCAAAACACTTCTTTAAATAAGGCAAAGAAATGAAGAGTTTGAAGCCAAAACAACTCCAAGAGTTTAAAACATTTAAAAATCATTTTCAAATCCGTTTTAACTCCGTTTTCGAAACCGTTTGAAATTCTCGCCTTTAAAAATAATAACCAACATATTTGAGCAATAAAAATAATTTTATCAAAAACTTTATTTTCCGCCGTTTTCCAAAAATTAATTAAAATAGCCCAAAATTACGCGGGTTATTACACTTCCCCACTAACAATGGAATTTCGCCCTCGAAATTCGCCGAATGCCTAACTCTAAAAAAAATCAGGCCACTATACTAACTCCAAAAATAATTTCGTCTCCAAAAATAATTTCCTCACATCTAATCTAGATGCCTAACACGAATATCACCTAAAATTTTCTATCTCTAAAAATTGCTAACCACGCAATGAATCCAAAACTCAAGCCCCGAGGGCTGTCGTATACCTAAGCTCTGATACCATTTGTAACGCCCCGCCCGCCCGAGGAGAGCGAACGGAGCGCTAATGCGATAAAATAAATCCAAATCCACAAGTGACAAGGTATAGAGCATCTAAATAAACCCACAGTAATATAAATCCACTAATCTCAGTCTCTTCAATTACAACAAGTCTCTCGAATTAAAATACAACTATCTAACTCCAATAAAAATTCAAATCTCCAAAGCTCTATACATCAAAATAATGCAAATCTTTCCCAAACAATCCTCGCTAAAATCAATCTCCATAGCGCCCCAAAATCTGCGCTAAGCTGTCACTAAAAGAGAATATGGGGAAGTACACAATACGACAGGAAAGATGCTCAACAAATATATGTTAGAGATGAATAAAACGTAACAACACGAGTACGAATATTCAAATCAAAATTCAAATCTCAAAGCATTTATCAATATAATTTCTCAACAACACTTTAACCGGGTCACCAGGCCTCACCACATCCGTATATGCTTTATCAAGCCATAGCCCGGGAAACAGGAATTTTGGCGGGTGCCCAACATCCGTGCCATATTAAAATCTCATGACAACGTGCTCATCAATAATATAACGATACCACATGAATCAAAGTAATTTCAACAATTATTTACCTGATTTCAATGAATTTATCAATTCAAATATGAGTTCAATTAACAAGAATTCAATGAGAATGACACTCGCGATATTTAAGGAGCATATTGTGTAAAACTCCATACATCAAACCATGATGAGAAACCAATGATCACATTCTCAATATCAACACAAAAGATCTACAAAATATCCTCCAAGAACTTTCAACAAAATAGCCCCAAGAACACCTCTAATCTAAGGTTGGAACTCACAAATCTCAAGGACCAATGTGTATATAAAAAGAAGAGGAATATAAAATATATTTGCTGCCAAAATTTGTGCCAAAAGTATGTAAAAAGGCTTGCCCATGACTCCCTTTTATAATGCAAAGAAATGAAGAGTGGGAATCCAAAACACTCCTTTAAATAAGGCAAAGAAATGAAGAGTTATAAGCCAAAACAACTCCAAAAGTTAAAAACATTTAAAAATCATTTTAAAATCCGTTTTAACTCCGTTTTCGAAACCGTTCGAAATTCTCGCCTTTAAAAATAATAACCAACATATTTGAGCAATAAAAATAATTTTATCAAAAACTTTATTTTCCTCCATTTTCCAAAAATTAATTAGAACAACCCAAAATTACGCGGATTATTACACTTCCCCACTAACAATGGAATTTCGCCCTCGAAATTCGCCAAATGCCTAACTCTAAAAAAAATCAGGCCACTATACTAACTCCAAAAATAATTTCCTCACATCTAATCTAGATGCCTAACACGAATATAACCTAAAATTTTCTATCTCCAAAAATTGCTAACCACGCAATGAATCCAAAACAGAAGCCCCGAGGGTTGCCGTATACCTAAGCTCTGATACCATTTGTAATGCCCCACCCGCCCGAGGAGAGCGAACGAAGCGCTAATGCGATAAAATAAATCAAAATCCACAAGTGACAAGGTATAGAGCATTTAAATAAAGCCACAATAATATAAATCCACTAATCTCAATCTCTTCAATTACAACAAGTATCTCAAATTAAAATACAACTATCTAACTCGAATAAAAATACAAATCTCCAAAGCTCTATACATCAAAATAATGCAAATCTTTCCCAAACAATCCTCGCTAAAATCAATCTCCATAGCTCCCCAAAATCCGCGCTAAGCTGTCATTAAAAAAAAATATGGGGAAGTACACAATACGAGAGGAAAGATGCTCAACAAATATATGTTAGAGATGAATAAAACGTTACAACACGAGTATGAATATTCAAATCAAAATTCAAATCTCAAAGCATTTATCAATATAATTTCTCAACAACACTTTAACCGGGTCACCGGGCCTCACCACATCCGTATATGCTTTATCAAGCCATAGCCCGGGAAACAGGAATTTTGGCGGGTGCCCAACATCCGTGCCATATTAAAATCTCATGACAACGTGCTCATTAATAATATAACGATACCACATGAATCAAAGTAATTTCAACAATTATTTTCCAGATTTCAATGAATTTATCAATTCAAATATGAGTTCAATTAACAAGAATTCAATGAGAATGACACTCGCGAGATTTAAGGAGCATATTCTGTAAAACCCCATACCTCAAACCATGATGAGAAACCAAGATCTCATTATCAAAATCAACACAAAAGATTTACAAAATCTCCTCCAAGAACTTCCAACAAAATAACCCCAAGAACACCTCTAATCTAAGGTTGGAAATCACAAATCTCAAGGGGCAATGTGTATATAAAAAGAAGAGGAATATAAAATATATTTGCTGCCAAAATTTGTGCCAAAAGTATGTTAAAAGGCTTGCCCACGACTCCCTTTTATAATGCAAAGAAATGAAGAGTTGGAAGCCAAAACAACTCCAAGAGTTAAAAATATTTAAAAATCATTTTAAAATCCGTTTTAACACCGTTTTCGAAACCGTTCGAAATTCTCGCCTTTAAAAATAATAACCAACATATTTGAGCAATAAAAATAATTTTATCAAAAACTTTATTTTCCTCCGTTTTCCAAAAATTAATTAAAATAACCCAAAATTACACGGGTTATTACACTTCCCCACTAACAATGGAATTTCGTCCTCGAAATTCGCCGAATGCCTAACTCTAAAAAAAATCAGGCCACTATACTAACTCCAAAAATAATTTCGTCTCCAAATATAATTTCCTCACATCTAATCTAGATGCCTAACACGAATATCACCTAAAATTTTCTATCTCCAAAAATTGCTAACCACGCAATGAATCCAAAACTCAAGCCCCGAGGGTTGCCGTATACCTAAGCTCTGATACCATTTGTAACACCCCGCCCGCCCGAGGAGAGCGAACGGAGCGCTAATGCGATAAAATAAATCCAAATCCACAAGTGACAAGTTATAGAGCATCTAAATAAACCCACAATAATATAAATCCACTAATCTGAGTCTCTTCAATTACAACAAGTCTCTCGAATTAAAATACAACTATCTAACTCGAATAAAAATACAAATCTCCAAAGCTCTATACATCAAAATAATGCAAATCTTTCCCAAACAATCCTCGCTAAAATCAATCTCCATAGCGCCCCAAAATCCGCGCTAACCTGCCACTAAAAGAAAATATGGGGAAGTACACAATACGACAGGAAAGATGCTCAACAAATATATGTTAGAGATGAATAAAACGTAACAACACGAGTACAAATATTCAAATCAAAATTAAAATCTCAAAGCATTTATCAATATAATTTCTCAACAACACTTTAACCGGGTCACCAGGCCTCACCACATCCGTATATGCTTTATCAAGCCATAGCCTGGGAAACATGAATTTTTTCGGGTGCCCAACATCCGTGCCATATTAAAATCTCATGACAACGTGCTCATCAATAATATAACGATACCACATGAATCAAAGTAATTTCAACAATTATTTTCCAGATTTCAATGAATTTATCAATTCAAATATGAGTTCAATTAACAAGAATTCAATGAGAATGACACTCGCGAGATTTAAGGAGCATATTGTGTAAAACCCCATACCTCAAACCATGATGAGAAACCAATGATCACATTCTCAAGATCAACACAAAAGATCTACAAAATCTCCTCCAAGAACTTCCAACAAAATAGCCCCAAGAACACCTCTAATCTAAGGTTGGAACTCACAAATCTCAAGGGCCAATGTGTATATAAAAAGAAGAGGAATATAAAATATATTTGCTGCCAAAATTTGTGCCAAAAGTATGTTAAAAGGCTTGCCCACGACTCCCTTTTATAATGCAAAGAAATGAAGAGTTGGAATCCAAAACACACCTTTAAATAAGGCAAAGAAATGAAGAGTTGGAAACCAAAACAACTCCAAGAGTTAAAAACATTTAAAAATCATTTTAAAATCCGTTTTAACTCCGTTTTCGAAACCGTTCGAAATTCTCGCCTTTAAAAATAATAACCAACATATTTGAGCAATAAAAATAATTTTCTCAAAAACTTTATTTTCCTCCGTTTTCCAAAAATTAATTAAAATAACCCAAAATTACACGGGTTATTACACTTCCCCACTAACAATGGAATTTCGTCCTCGAAATTCGCCGAATGCCTAACTCTAAAAAAAATCAGGCCACTATACTAACTCCAAAAATAATTTCGTCTCCAAATATAATTTCCTCACATCTAATCTAGATGCCTAACACGAATATCACCTAAAATTTTCTATCTCCAAAAATTGCTAACCACGCAATGAATCCAAAACTCAAGCCCCGAGGGTTGCCGTATACCTAAGCTCTGATACCATTTGTAACACCCCGCCCGCCCGAGGAGAGCGAACGGAGCGCTAATGCGATAAAATAAATCCAAATCCACAAGTGACAAGGTATAGAGCATCTAAATAAACCCACAATAATATAAATCCACTAATCTCAGTCTCTTCAATTACAACAAGTCTCTCGAATTAAAATACAACTATCTAACTCGAATAAAAATACAAATCTCCGAAGCTCTATACATCAAAATAATGCAAATCTTTCCCAAACAATCCTCGCTAAAATCAATCTCCATAGCGCCCCAAAATCCGCGCTAACCTGCCACTAAAAGAAAATATGGGGAAGTACACAATACGACAGGAAATATGCTCAACAAATATATGTTAGAGATGAATAAAACGTAACAACACGAGTACGAATATTCAAATCAAAATTCAAATCTAAAAGCATTTATCAATATAATTTCTCAACAACACTTTAACCGGGTCACCAGGCCTCACCACATCCGTATATGCTTTATCAAGCCATAGCCCGGGAAACAGGAATTTTTGCGGGTGCCCAACATCCGTGTCATATTAAAATCTCATGAAAACGTGCTCATCAATAATATAACGATACCACATGGATCAAAGTAATTTCAACAATTATTTTCCGGATTTCAATGAATTTATCAATTCAAATATGAGTTCAATTAACAAGAATTCAATGAGAATGACACTCGCGAGATTTAAGGAGCATATTGTGTAAAACCCCATACCTCAGACTATGATGATAAACCAATGATCACATTCTCAAGATCAACACAAAAGATCTACAAAATCTCCTCCAAAAACTTCCAACAAAATAGCCCCAAGAACACCTCTAATCTAAGGTTGGAACTCACAAATCTCAAGGGCCAATGTGTATATAAAAGGAAGAGGAATATAAAATATATTTGCTGCCAAAATTTGTGCCAAAAGTATGTTAAAAGGCTTGCCCACGACTCCCTTTTGTAATGCAAAGAAATGAAGAGTTGGAATCCAAAAGACTCCTCTAAATAAGGCAAAGAAATGAAGAGTTGGAAGCCGAAACAACTCCAAGAGTTAAAAACATTTAAAAATCATTTTAAAATCCGTTTTAACTCCGTTTTCGAAACCGTTCAAAATTCTCGCCTTTAAAAATAATAACCAACATATTTGAGCAATAAAAATAATTTTATCAAAAACTTTATTTTCCTCCATTTTCCAAAAATTACTTTAAAATAGCCCAAAATTACGCGGGTTATTAGACTTCCCCACTAACAATGGAATTTCGCCCTCGAAATTCTCCGAATGCCTAACTCTAAAAAAAATCAGGCCACTATACTAACTCCAAAAATAATTTCGTCTCCAAAAATAATTTCCTCACATCTAATCTAGATGCCTAACACGAATATCACCTAAAATTTTCTATCTCCAAAAATTGCTAACCACGAAATGACTCCAAAACTCAAGCCCCGAGGGTTGCCGTATACCTAAGCTCTGATACCATTTGTAATGCCCCGCCCGCCCGAGGAGAGCGAACGGAGCGCTAATGCGATAAAATAAATCCAAATCCACAAGTGACAAGGTATAGAGCATCTAAACAAACCTACAATAATATAAATCCACTAATCTCAGTCTCTTCAATTACAACAAGTCTCTCGAATTAAAATACAACTATCTAACTCGAATAAAAATACAAATCTCCAAAGCTCTATACATCAAAATAATGCAAATCTTTCCCAAACAATCTCCGCTAAAATCAATCTCCATAGCACCCCAAAATCCGCGCTAACCTGCCACTAAAAGAAAATTTGGGGAAGTACATAATACGACAGGAAAGATGCTCAACAAATATATGTTAGAGATGAATAAAACGTAACAACACGAGTACGAATATTCAAATCAAAATTCAAATCTCAAAGAATTTACCAATATAATTTCTCAACAACACTTTAACCGGGTCACCAGGCCTCACCACATCCGTATATGCTTTATCAAGCCATAGTCCGGGAAACAGGAATTTTGGCGGGTGCCCAACATCCGTGCCATATTAAAATCTCATGACAACGTGCTCATCAATAATATAACGATACCACATGAATCAAAGTAATTTCAACAATTATTTTCCAGATTTCAATGAATTTATCAATTCAAATATGAGTTCAATTAACAAGAATTCAATGAGAATGACACTCGCGAGATTTAAGGAGCATATTGTGTAAAACCCCATACCTCAAACCATGATGAGAAACCAATGATCACATTCTTAAGATCAACACAAAAGATCTACAAAATCTCCTCCAAGAACTTACAACAAAATAGCCCCAAGAACACCTCTAATCTAAGGTTGGAACTCACAAATCTCAAGGGCCAATGTGTATATAAAAAGAAGAGGAATATAAAATATATTTGCTGCCAAAATTTGTGCCAAAAGTATGTTAAAAGGCTTGCCCACGACTCCCTTTTATAATACAAAGAAATGAAGAGTTGGAATCCAAAACACTCCTTTAAATAAGGCAAAGAAATGAAGAGTTGGAAGCCAAAACAACTCCAAGAGTTAAAAACATTTAAAAATCATTTTAAAATCCGTTTTAACTCCGTTTTCGAAACCGTTTGAAATTCTCGCCTTTAAAAATAATAACCAACATATTTGAGCAATAAAAATAATTTTATCAAATTTTTTTTTTCCTCCGTTTTCCAAAAATTAATTAAAATAACCCAAAATTACGCGGGTTATTACACTTCCCCACTAACAATGAAATTTCGCCCTCGAAATTCGCCGAATGCCTAACTCTAAAAAAAATCAGGCCACTATACTAACTCCAAAAATAATTTCGTCTCCAAAAATAATTTCCTCACATCTAATCTAGATGCCTAACACCAATATCACCTAAAATTTTCTATCTCCAAAAATTGCTAACCACGCAATGAATCCAAAATTCAAGCCCCTAAGGTTGTCGTATACCTAAGCTCTGATACCATTTGTAACGCCCCGCCCACCCGAGGAGAGCGAACGGAGCGCTAATGCGATAAAATAAATCCAAATCCACAAGTGACAAGGTATAGAGCATCTAAATAAACCCACAGTAATATAAATCCACTAATCTCAGTCTCTTCAATTACAACAAGTCTCTCGAATTAAAATACAACTATCTAACTCGAATAAAAATACAAATTTCCAAAGCTCTATACATCAAAATAATGCAAATATTTTCAAAACAATCCTCGCTAAAATCAATCTCCATAGCGCCCCAAAATCTGCGCTAACCTGCCACTAAAAGAGAATATGGGGAAGTACACAATACGACAGGAAAGATGCTCAACAAATATATGTTAGAGATGAATAAAACGTAACAACACGAGTACGAATATTCAAATCAAAATTCAAATCTCAAAGCATTTATCAATATAATTTCTCAATAACACATTAACCGGGTCACCAGGCCTCACCACATCCGTATATGCTTTATCAAGCCATAGCCCGGGAAACAGGAATTTTGGCGGGTGCCCAACATCCGTGCCATATTAAAATCTCATGACAACGTGCTCATTAATAATATAACGATACCACATGAATCAAAGTAATTTCAACAATTATTTTCCAGATTTCAATGAATTTATCAATTCAAATATGAGTTCAATTAACAAGAATTCAATAAGAATGACACTCGCGAGATTTAAGGAGCATATTGTGTAAAACCCCATACCTCAAACCATGATGAGAAACCAATGATCACATTCTCAAGATCAACACAAAAGATCTAAAAAATCTCCTCCAAGAACTTACAACAAAATAGCCCCAAGAACACCTCTAATCTAAGGTTGGAACTCACAAATCTCAAGGGCCAATGTGTATATAAAAAGAAGAGGAATATAAATATATTTGCTGCCAAAATTTGTGCCAAAAGTATGTTAAAAGGCTTGCCCATGACTCCCTTTTATAATGCAAAAAAATGAAGAGTTGGAATCCAAAACACTCCTTTAAATAAGGCAAAGAAATGAAGAGTTGGAAGCCAAAACAACTCCAAGAGTTAAAAACATTTAAAAATCATTTTAAAATCCTTTTTATCTCCGTTTTCGAAACCGTTTGAAATTCTCGCCTTTAAAAATAATAATCAACATATTTGAGAAATAAAAATAATTTTATCAAAAACTTTATTTTCCTCCGTTTTCCAAAAATTAATTAAAATAGCCCAAAATTATGCGGGTTATTACACTTCACCACTAACAATGGAATTTCGCCCTCGAAATTCGCCGAATGCCTAACTCTAAAAAAAATCAGGCCACTATACTAACTCCAAAAATAATTTCGTCTCCAAAAATAATTTCCTCACATCTAATCTAGATGCCTAACACGAATAGCACCTAAAATTTTCTATCTCCAAAAATTGCTAACCACGCAATGAATCCAAAACTCAAGCCCCGAGGGTTGTCGTATACCTAAGCTCTGATACCATTTGTAACGCCCCGCCCGCCCGAGGAGAGAGAACGGAGCGCTAATGCGATATAATAAATCCAAATCCACAAGTGACAAGATATAGCGCATCTAAATAAACTCATAGTAATATAAATCCACTAATCTCAGTCTCTTCAATTACAACAAGTCTCTCGAATTAAAAAACAACTATCTAACTCGAATAAAAATACAAATCTCCAAAGCTCTATACATCAAAATAATGAAAATCTTTTCCAAACAATCCTCGCTAAAATCAATCTCCATAGCGCCCCAAAATCTGCGCTAAGCTGCCACTAAAAGAGAATACGGGGAAGTACACAATACGACAGGAAAGATGCTCAACAAATATATGTTAGAGATGAATAAAACGTAACAACACGAGTACGAATATTCAAATCAAAATTCAAATCTCAAAGCATTTATCAATATAATTTCTCAACAACACTTTGACCGGGTCACCAGGCCTCACCACATCCGTATATGCTTTATCAAGCCATAGCCCGGGAAACAGAAATTTTGGCGGGTGCCCAACATCCGTGACATATTAAAATCTCATGACAACGTGATCATTAATAATATAACGATACCACATGAATCAAAGTAATTTCAACAATTATTTTTCAGATTTAAATGAATTTATCAATTCTAATATGAGTTCAATTAACAAGAATTCAATGAGAATGACACTCGCGAGATTTAAGGAGCATATTGTGTAAAATCCCATACCTCAAACCATGATGAGAAACCAATGATCACATTCTCAAGATCAACACAAAAGATCTACAAAATCTCCTCCAAGAACTTCCAACAAAATAGCCCCAAGAACACCTCTAATCTAAGGTTGGAACTCACAAATCTCAAGGGCCAATGTGTATATAAAAAGAAGAGGAATATAAAATATATTTGCTGCCAAAATTTGTGCCAAAAGTATGTTAAAAGGCTTGCCCACGACTCCCTTTCATAATGCAAAGAAATGAAGAGTTGGAATCCAAAACACTTCTTTAAATAAGGCAAAGAAATGAAGAGTTTGAAGCCAAAACAACTCCAAGAGTTTAAAACATTTAAAAATCATTTTAAAATCCGTTTTAACTCCATTTTCGAAACCGTTTGAAATTCTCGCCTTTAAAAATAATAACCAACATATTTGAGCAATAAAAATAATTTTATCAAAAACATTATTTTCCGCCGTTTTCCAAAAATTAATTAAAATAGCCCAAAATTACGCGGGTTATTACACTTCCCCACTAACAATGGAATTTCGCCCTCGAAATTCGCCGAATGCCTAACTCTAAAAAAAATCAGGCCACTATACTAACTCCAAAAATAATTTCGTCTCCAAAAATAATTTCCTCACATCTAATCTAGATGCCTAACACGAATATCACCTAAAATTTTCTATCTCTAAAAATTGCTAACCACGCAATGAATCCAAAACTCAAGCCCCGAGGGCTGTCGTATACCTAAGCTCTGATACCATTTGTAACGCCCCGCCCGCCCGAGGAGAGCGAACGGAGCGCTAATGCGATAAAATAAATCCAAATCCACAAGTGACAAGGTATAGAGCATCTAAATAAACCCACAGTAATATAAATCCACTAATCTCAGTCTCTTCAATTACAACAAGTCTCTCGAATTAAAATACAACTATCTAACTCGAATAAAAATTCAAATCTCCAAAGCTCTATACATCAAAATAATGCAAATCTTTCCCAAACAATCCTCGCTAAAATCAATCTCCATAGCGCCCCAAAATCTGCGCTAAGCTGTCACTAAAAGAGAATATGGGGAAGTACACAATACGACAGGAAAGATGCTCAACAAATATATGTTAGAGATGAATAAAACGTAACAACACGAGTACGAATATTCAAATCAAAATTCAAATCTCAAAGCATTTATCAATATAATTTCTCAACAACACTTTAACCGGGTCACCAGGCCTCACCACATCCGTATATGCTTTATCAAGCCATAGCCCGGGAAACAGGAATTTTGGCGGGTGCCCAACATCCGTGCCATATTAAAATCTCATGACAACGTGCTCATCAATAATATAACGATACCACATGAATCAAAGTAATTTCAACAATTATTTTCCCGATTTCAATGAATTTATCAATTCAAATATGAGTTCAATTAACAAGAATTCAATGAGAATGACACTCGCGATATTTAAGGAGCATATTGTGTAAAACTCCATTCATCAAACCATGATGAGAAACCAATGATCACATTCTCAATATCAACACAAAAGATCTACAAAATATCCTCCAAGAACTTTCAACAAAATAGCCCCAAGAACACCTCTAATCTAAGGTTGGAACTCACAAATCTCAAGGACCAATGTGTATATAAAAAGAAGAGGAATATAAAATATATTTGCTGCCAAAATTTGTGCCAAAAGTATGTAAAAAGGCTTGCCCATGACTCCCTTTTATAATGCAAAGAAATGAAGAGTGGGAATCCAAAAGACTCCTTTAAATAAGGCAAAGAAATGAAGAGTTATAAGCCAAAACAACTCCAAAAGTTAAAAACATTTAAAAATCATTTTAAAATCCGTTTTAACTCCGTTTTCGTAACCGTTCGAAATTCTCGCCTTTAAAAATAATAACCAACATATTTGAGCAATAAAAATAATTTTATCAAAAACTTTATTTTCCTCCATTTTCCAAAAATTAATTAGAACAACCTAAAATTACGCGGATTATTACACATCCCCACTAACAATGGAATTTCGCCCTCGAAATTCGCCAAATGCCTAACTCTAAAAAAAATCAGGCCACTATACTAACTCCAAAAATAATTTCCTCACATCTAATCTAGATGCCTAACACGAATATAACCTAAAATTTTCTATCTCCAAAAATTGCTAACCACGCAATGAATCCAAAACAGAAGCCCCGAGGGTTGCCGTATACCTAAGCTCTGATACCATTTGTAACGCACCACCCGCCCGAGGAGAGCGAACGAAGCGCTAATGCGATAAAATAAATCAAAATCCACAAGTGACAAGGTATAGAGCATTTAAATAAAGCCACAATAATATAAATCCACTAATCTCAGTCTCTTCAATTACAACAAGTATCTCAAATTAAAATACAACTATCTAACTCGAATAAAAATACAAATCTCCAAAGCTCTATACATCAAAATAATGCAAATCTTTCCCAAACAATCCTCGCTAAAATCAATCTCCATAGCTCCCCAAAATCCGCGCTAAGCTGCCACTAAAAGAAAATATGGGGAAGTACACAATACGAGAGGAAAGATGCTCAACAAATATATGTTAGAGATGAATAAAACGTTACAACACGAGTATGAATATTCAAATCAAAATTCAAATCTCAAAGCATTTATCAATATAATTTCTCAACATCACTTTAACCGGGTCACCGGGCCTCACCACATCCGTATATGCTTTATCAAGCCATAGCCCGGGAAACAGGAATTTTGGCGGGTGCTCAACATCCGTGCCATATTAAAATCTCATGACAACGTGCTCATTAATAATATAACGATACCACATGAATCAAAGTAATTTCAACAATTATTTTCCAGATTTCAATGAATTTATCAATTCAAATATGAGTTCAATTAACAAGAATTCAATGAGAATGACACTCGCGAGATTTAAGGAGCATATTGTGTAAAACCCCATACCTCAAACCATGATGAGAAACCAAGATCTCATTATCAAGATCAACACAAAAGATCTACAAATCTCCTCCAAGAACTTCCAACAAAATAACCCCAAGAACACCTCTAATCTAAGGTTGGAACTCACAAATCTCAAGTGGCAATGTGTATATAAAAAGAAGAGGAATATAAAATATATTTGCTGCCAAAATTTGTGCCAAAAGTATGTTAAAAGGCTTGCCCACGACTCCCTTTTATAATGCAAAGAAATGAAGAGTTGGAAGCCAAAACAACTCCAAGAGTTAAAAATATTTATAAATCATTTTAAAATCCGTTTTAACTCCGTTTTCGAAACCGTTCGAAATTCTCGCCTTTAAAAATAATAACCAACATATTTGAGCAATAAAAATAATTTTATCAAAAACTTTATTTTCCTCCGTTTTCCAAAAATTAATTAAAATAGCCCAAAATTACGCGGGTTATTACACTTTCCCACTAACAATGGAATTTCGCCCTCGAAATTCGCCGAATGCCTAACTCTAAAAAAAATCAGGCCACTATACTAACTCCAAAAATAATTTCGTCTCCAAAAATAATTTCCTCACATCTAATCTAGATGCCTAACACGAATATCACCTAAAATTTTCTGTGTCCAAAAATTGCTAACCACGTAATGAATCCAAAACTCAAGCCCCGAGGGTTGCCGTATACCTAAGCTCTGATACGATTTGTAATGCCCCGCCCGCCCGAGGAGAGCGAACTGAGCGCTAATGCGATAAAATAAATCCAAATCCACAAGTGACAAGGTATAGAGCATCTAAATAAACCCACAGTAATATAAATCCACTAATCTCAGTCTCTTCAATTACAACAAGTCTCTCGAATTAAAATACAACTATCTAACTCGAATAAAAATACAAATCTCCAAAGCTCTATACATCAAAATAATGCAAATCTTTCCCAAACAATCCTCGCTAAAATCAATCTCCATAGCGCCCCAAAATCTGCGCTAACCTGCCACTAAAAGAAAATATGGGGAAGTACACAATACGACAGGAAAGATGCTCAACAAATATATGTTAGAGATGAATAAAACGTAATAAAACGAGTACGAATATTCAAATCAAAATTAAAATCTCAAAGCATTTATCAATATAATTTCTCAACAACACTTTAACCGGGTCACCAGGCCTCACCACATCCGTAAATGATTTATCAAGCCATAGCCCGGGAAACAGGAATTTTGGCGGGTGCCCAACATCCGTGCCATATTAAAATATCATGACAACGTGCTCATCAATAATATAACGATACCACATGAATCAAAGTAATTTCAACAATTATTTTCCAGATTTCAATGAATTTATCAATTCAAATATGAGTTCAATTAACAAGAATTCAATGAGAATGACACTCGCGAGATTTAAGGAGCATATTGTGTAAAACCCCATACCTCAAACCATGATGAGAAACCAATGATCAATTTCTCAAGATCAACACAAAAGATCTACAAAATCTCCTCCAAGAACTTCCAAAAAAATAGCCCCAAGAACACCTCTAATCTAAGGTTGGAACTCACAAATCTCAAGGGGCAATGTGTATATAAAAAGAAGAGGAATATCAAATATATTTGCTGCCAAAATTTGTGCCAAATGTATGTTAAAAGGCTTGCCCACGACTCCCTTTTATAATGCAAAGAAATGAAGAGTTGGAATCCAAAAGACTCATTTAAATAAGGCAAAGAAATGAAGAGTTGGAAGCCAAACCAACTCCAAGAGTTAAAAACATTTAAAAATCATTTTAAAATCCGTTTTAACTCCGTTTTCGAAACCGTTCGAAATTCTCGCCTTTAAAAATAATAACCAACATATTTGAGCAATAAAAATAATTTTATCAAAAACTTTATTTTCCTCCGTTTTCCAAAAATTAATTAAAATAGCCCAAAATTACGCGGGTTATTACACTTACCCACTAACAATGAAATTTCGCCCTCGAAATTTGCAGAATGCCTAACTCTAAAAAAAATCAGGCCACTATACTAACTCTAAAAATAATTTCGTCTCCAAAAATAATTTCCTCACATCTAATCTAGATGCCTAACACGAATATCACATAAAATTTTCAATCTCCAAAAATTGCTAACCACGCAATGAATCCAAAACTCAAGCCCCGAGGGTTGTCGTATACCTAAGCTCTGATACCATTTGTAACGCCCCGCCCGTCCGAGGAGAGCGAACGGAGCGCTAATGCGATAAAATAAATCCAAAACCACAAGTGACAAGGTATAGAGCATCTAAATAAACCCACAGTAATATAAATCCACTAATCTCAGTCTCTTCAATTACAACAAGTCTCTCGAATTAAAATACAACTATCTAACTCGAATAAAAATACAAATCTCCAAAGCTCTATACATCAAAATAATGCAAATCTTTTCCAAACAATCCTCGCTAAAATCAATCTCCATAGCGCCCCAAAATCTGCGCTAAGCTGCCACTATAAGAGAATATGGGGAAGTACACAATACGACAGGAAAGATGCTCAACAAATATATGTTAGGGATGAATAAAACGTAACAACACGAGTACGAATATTCAAATCAAAATTCAAATCTCAAAGCATTTATAAATATAATTTCTCAACAACACTTTAACCGGGTCACCAGGCCTCACCACATCCGTATATGCTTTATCAAGCCATAGCCCGGGAAACAGGAATTTTGGCGGGTGCCCAACATCCGTGCCATATTAAAATCTCATGACAACGTGCTCATTAATAATATAACGATACCACATGAAACAAAGTAATTTCAACAATTATTTTCCAGATTTCAATGAATTTATCAATTCAAATATGAGTTCAATTAACAAGAATTCAATGAGAATGACACTCGCGAGATTTAAGGAGCATATTGTGTAAAATCCCATACCTCAAACCATGATGAGAAACCAATGATCACATTCTCAAGATCAACACAAAAGATCTACAAAATCTCCTCCAAGAACTTCCAACAAAATAGCCCCAAGAACACCTCTAATCTAAGGTTAGAACTCACAAATCTCAAGGGGTAATGTGTATATAAAAAGAAGAGGAATATAAAATATATTTGCTGCCAAAATTTGTGCCAAAAGTATGTTAAAAGGCTTGCCCAAGACTCCCTTTTATAATGCAAAGAAATGAAGAGTTGGAATCCAAAAGACTCCTTTAAATAAGGCAAAGAAATGAAGAGTTGGAAGCCAAAACAACTCCAAGAGTTAAAAACATTTAAAAATCATTTTAAAATCCGTTTTAACTCCGTTTTCGAAACCGTTCGAAATTCACGCCTTTAAAAATAATAACCAACATATTTGCGCAATAAAAATAATTTTATCAAAAACTTTATTTTCCTCCGTTTTCCAAAAATTAATTAAAATAGCCCAAAATTACGCGGGTTATTACACTTCCCCACTAACAATGGAATTTCGCCCTCGAAATTCGCCGAATGCCTAACTCTAAAAAAAATCAGGCCACTATACTAACTCCAAAAATAATTTCGTCTCCAAAAATAATTTCCTCACATCTAATCTAGATGCCTAACACGAATATAACCTAAAATTTTCTATCTCTAAAAATTGCTAACCACGCAATGAATCCAAAACTCAAGCCCCGAGGGTTGTCGTATACCTAAGCTCTGATACCATTTGTAACGTCCCGCCCGCCCGAGGAGAGCGAACGGAGCGCTAATGCGATAAAATAAATCCAAATCCACAAGTGACAAGGTATAGAGCATCTAAATAAACCCACAGTAATATAAATCCACTAATCTCAGTCTCTTCAATTACAACAAGTCTCTCGAATTAAAATACAACTATCTAACTCGAATAAAAATTCAAATCTCCAAAGCTCTATACATCAAAATAATGCAAATCTTTCCCAAACAATCCTCGCTAAAATCAATCTCCATAGCGCCCCAAAATCTGCACTAAGCTGCCACTAAAAGAGAATATGGGGAAGTACACAATACGACGGGAAAGATGCTCAACAAATATATGTTAGAGATGAATAAAACGTAACAACACGAGTACGAATATTCAAATCAAAATTCAAATTTCAAAGCATTTTTCAATATAATTTCTCAACAACACTTTAACCGGGTCACCAAGCATCACCACATCCGTATAAGCATTATCAAGCCATAGCCCGGGAAACAGGAATTTTGACGGGTGCTCAACATCCGTGCCATATTAAAATCTCATGACAACGTGCTCATCAATAATATAACGATACCACATGAATCAAAGTAATTTCAACAATTATTTTCCAGATTTCTATGAATTTATCAATTCAAATATGAGTTCAATTAACAAGAATTCAATGAGAATGACACTCGTGAGATTTAAGGAGCATATTGTGTAAAACTCCATACCTCAAACCATGATGAGAAACCAATGATCACATTCTCAAGATCAACACAAAAGATCTACAAAATATCCTCCAAGAACTTCCAACAAAATAGCCCCAAGAACACCTCTAATCTAAGGTTGGAACTCACAAATCTCAAAGGCCAATGTGTATATAAAAAGAAGAGGAATATAAAATATATTTGCTGCCAAAATTTGTGCCAAAAGTATGTTAAAAGGCTTGCCCATGACTCCCTTTTATAATGCAAAGAAATGAAGAGTTGGAATCCAAAAGACTCCTTTAAATAAGGCAAAGAAATGAAGAGTTATAAGCCAAAACAACTCCAAAAGTTAAAAACATTTAAAAATCATTTTAAAATCCGTTTTAACTCCGTTTTCGAAACCGTTCGAAATTCTCGCCTTTAAAAATAATAACCAACATATTTGAGCAATAAAAATAATTTTATCAAAAACTTAATTTTCCTCCATTTTCCAAAAATTAATTAGAATAGCCGAAAATTACGAGGATTATTACCCTTCCCCACTAACAATGGAATTTCGCCCTCGAAATTCGCCGAATGCCTAACTCTTCAAAAAATCAGGCCACTATACTAACTCCAAAAATAATTTCCTCACATCTAATCTAGATGACTAACACGAATATAACCAAAAAATTTCTATCTCCAAAAATTGCTAACCACGCAATGAATTCAAAACACAAGCCCCGAGGGTTGCCGTATACCTAAGCTCTGATACCATTTGTAACCCCCCGCCCGCCCGAGGAGAGCGAACGAAGCGCTAATGCGATAAAATAAATCAAAATCCACAAGTGACAAGGTGTAGAGCATCTAAATAAAGCCACAATAATATAAATCCACTAATCTCAGTCTCTTCAATTACAACAAGTATCTCAAATTAAAATACAACTATCTAACTCGAATAAAAATACAAATCTCCAAAGCACTATACATCAAAATAATGCAAATCGTTCCCAAACAATCCTCCCTAAAATCAATCTCCATAGCGCCCCAAAATCCGCGCTAACCTGCCACTAAAAGAGAATATGGGGAAGTACACAATACGACAGGAAAGATGCTTAACAAATATATGTTAGAGATGAATAAAACGTAACAAGACGAGTACGAATATTAAAATCAAAATTCAAATCTCAAAGCATTTATCAATATAATTTCTCAACAACACTTTAACCGGGTCAGCGGGCCTCACCACATCCGTATATGCTTTATCAAGCCATAGCCCGGGAAACAGGAATTTTGGCGGGTGCCCAACATCCGTGCCATATTAAAATCTCATGACAACGTGCTCATCAATAATATAACGATACCACATGAATCAAAGTAATTTCAACAATTATTTTCCATATTTCAATGAATTTATCAATTCAAATATGAGTTCAATTAACAAGAATTCAATGAGAATGACACTCGCGAGATTTAAGGAGCATATTGTGTAAAACCCCATACCTCAAAACCATGATAAGAAACCAATGATCACATTCTCAAGATCAACACAAAAGATCTACAAAATCTCCTCCAAGAACTTCCAACAAAATAGCCCCAAGAACACCTCTAATCTAAGGTTGGAACTCACAAATCTCAAGGGGCAATGTGTATATAAAAAGAAGAGGAATATAAAATATATTTGCTGCCAAAATTTGTGCCGAAAGTATGTTAAAAGGCTTGCCCACGACTCCCTTTTATAATGCAAAGAAATGAAGAGTTGGAATCCAAAAGGCTCCTTTAAATAAGGCAAAGAAATGAAGAGTTGGAAGCCAAAACAATTCCAAGAGTTAAAAACATTTAAAAATAATTTTAAAATCCGTTTTAACTCCGTTTTCGAAACCGTTCGAAATTCTCGCCTTTAAAAATAATAACCTACATATTTGAGCAATAAAAATAATTTTATCAAAAACTTTATATTCCTCCGTTTTCCAAAAATTAATTAAAATAGCCCAAAATTACGCGGGTTATTACACTTTCCCACTAACAATGGAATTTCGCCCTCGAAATTCGCCGAATGCCTATCTCTAAAAAAAATCAGGCCACTATACTAACTCCAAAAATAATTTCGTCTCCAAAAATAATTTCCTCACATCTAATCTAGATGCCTAACACGAATATCATCTAAAATTTTCTATCTCTAAAAATTGCTAACCAAGCAATGAATCCAAAACTAAAGCCCCGAGGGTTGCCGTATACCTAAGCTCTGATACCATTTGTAACACCCCGCCCGCCCGAGGAGAGAGAACGGAGCGCTAATGCGATAAAATAAATCCAAATCCACAAGTGACAAGGTATAGAGTATCTAAATAAACCCACAATAATATAAATCCACTAATTTCGATCTCTTCAATTACAACAAGTCTCTCGAATTAAAATACAACTATCTAACTCGAATAAAAATACAAATCTCCAAAGCTCTGTACATCAAAATAATGCAAATCTTTCCCAAACAATCCTCGCTAAAATCAATCTCCATAGCGCCCCAAAATCCGCGCTAACCTGCCACTAAAAGAAAATATGGGAAAATACACAATACGACAGGAAAGATGCTCAACAAATATATGTTAGAGATGAATAAAACGTAACAACACGAGTACGAATATTCAAATCAATCTTAAAATCTCAAAGCATTTATCAATATAATTTCTCAACAACACTTTAACCGGGTCACCAGGCCTCACCACATCCGTATATGCTTTATAAAGCCATAGCCCGGGAAACAGGAATTTTGGCGGGTGCCCAACATCCGTGCCATATTAAAATCTCATGACAACGTGCTCATCAATAATATAACGATACCACATGAATCAAAGTAATTTCAACAATTACTTTCCAGATTTCAATGAATTTATCAATTCAAATATGAGTTCAATTAACAAGAATTCAATGAGAATGACACTCGCGAGATTTAAGGAGAATATTGTGTAAAACCCCATACCTCAAACCGTGATGTGAAACCAATGATCACATTCTCAAGATCAACACAAAAGATCTACAAAATCTCCTCCAAGAACTTCCAACAAAATAGCCACAAGAACACCTCTAATCTAAGGTTGGAACTCACAAATCTCAAGGGGCAATGTGTATATAAAAAGAAGAGGAATATAAAATATATTTGCTGCCAAAATTTGTGCCAAAAGTATGTTAAAAGGCTTGCCCAAGACTCCCTTTTATAATGCAAAGAAATGAAGAGTTGGAATCCAAAAGACTCCTTTAAATAAGGCAAAGAAATGAAGAGTTGGAAGCCAAAACAACTCCAAGAGTTAAAAACATGTAAAAATCATTTCAAAATCCGTTTGAAATTCGCCGAATGCCTAACTCTAAAAAAAATCATGCCACTATACTAACTCCAAAAATAATTTCCTCACATCTAATCTAGATGCCTAACACGAATATCACCCAAAATTTTCTATCTCCAAAAATTGCTAACCACGCAATGAATCCAAAACTCAAGCCCCGAGGTTTGCCGTATACCTAAGCTCTGATACCATTTGTAACGCCCCGCCCGCCCGAGGAGAGCGAACGAAGCGCAAATGCGATAAAATAAATCCAAATCCACAAGTGACAAGGTATAGAGCATCTAAATAAACCCACAATAATATAAATCCACTAATCTCAGTCTCTTCAATTACAACAAGTCTCTCAAATTAAAATACAACTATCTAACTCGAATAAAAATACAAATCTTCAAAGCTCTATACATCAAAATAATGCAAATCTTTCCCAAACAATCCTCGCTAAAATCAATCTCCATAGCTCCCCAAAATCCGCGCTAACCTGCCACTAAAATAAAATAAGGGGAAATACACAATACGACAGGAAAGATGCTCAACAAATATATGTTAGAGATGAATAAAACGTAACAACACGAGTACGAATATTCAAATCAAAATTAAAATCTCAAAGCATTTATCAATATAATTTCTCAACAACACTTTAACCGGGTCACCGGGCCTCACCATATCCGTATATGCTTTATCAAGCCATAGCCCGGGAAACAGGAATTTTGGCGGGTGCCCAACATCCGTGCCATATTAAAATCTCATGAAAACGTGCTCATCAATAATATAACGATACCACATGAATCAAAGTAATTTCAACAATTATTTTCCATATTTCAATGAATTTATCAATTCAAATATGAGTTCAATTAACAAGAATTCAATGAGAATGACACTCGCGAGATTTAAGGAGCATATTGTGTAAAACCCCATACCTCAAACCATGATGAGGACCCAATGATCACATTCTCAAGATCAACACAAAAGATCTACAAAATCTCCTCCAAGAACTTCCAACAAAATAGCCCCAAGAACACCTCTAATCTAAGGTTGGAACTCACAAATCTCAAGGGGCAATGTGTATATAAAAAGAAGAGGAATTTAAAATATATTTGCTGCCAATATTTGTGCCAAAAGTATGTTAAAAGGCTTGCCCACGACTCCCTTTTATAATGCAAAGAAATGAAGAGTTGGAATCCAAAAGACTCCTTTAAATAAGGCAAAGAAATGAAGAGTTGGAAGCCAAAACAACTCCAAGAGTGAAAAACATTTAAAAATCATTTTAAAATCCGTTTTAACTCCGTTTTCGAAACCGTTCGAAATTATCGCCTTTAAAAATAATAACCAACATATTTGAGCAATAAAAATAATTTTATCAAAAACTTTATTTTCCTCCATTTTCCAAAAATTAATTAAAATAACCCAAAATTACGCGGGTTATTACACTTCCCCACTAACAATGGAATTTCGTCCTCGAAATTCGCCGAATGCCCAACTCTAAAAAAATCAGGCCACTATACTAACTCCAAAAATAATTTCATCTCCAAAAATAATTTCCTCACATCTAATCTAGATGCCTAACACGAATATCACCTAAAATTTTCTATCTCCAAAAATTGCTAACCACGCAATGAATCCAAAACTCAAGCCCCGAGGGTTGTCGTATACCTAAGCTCTGATACCATTTGTAACGCCCCGCCCGCCCGAGGAGAGAGAACGGAGCGCTAATGCGATATAATAAATCCAAATCCACAAGTGACAAGGTATAGAGCATCTAAATAAACCCACAATAATATAAATCCACTAATCTCAGTCTCTTCAATTACAACAAGTCTCTCAAATTAAAATACAACTATCTAACTCGAATAAAAATACAAATCTTCAAAGCTCTATACATCAAAATAATGCAAATCTTTCCCAAACAATCCTCGCTAAAATCAATCTCCATAGCTCCCCAAAATCCGCGCTAACCTGCCACTAAAATAAAATAAGGGGAAATACACAATACGACAGGAAAGATGCTCAACAAATATATGTTAGAGATGAATAAAACGTAACAACACGAGTACGAATATTCAAATCAATCTTAAAATCTCAAAGCATTTATCAATATAATTTCTCAACAACACTTTAACCGGGTCACCGGGCCTCACCATATCCGTATATGCTTTATCAAGCCATAGCCCAGGAAACAGGAATTTTGGCGGGTGCCCAACATCCGTGCCATATTAAAATCTCATGAAAACGTGCTCATCAATAATATAACGATACCACATGAATCAAAGTAATTTCAACAATTATTTTCCATATTTCAATGAATTTATCAATTCAAATATGAGTTCAATTAACAAGAATTCAATGAGAATGACACTCGCGAGATTTAAGGAGCATATTGTGTAAAACCCCATACCTCAAACCATGATGAGGAACCAATGATCACATTCTCAAGATCAACACAAAAGATCTACAAAATCTCCTCCAAGAACTTCCAACAAAATAGCCCCAAGAACACCTCTAATCTAAGGTTGGAACTCACAAATCTCAAGGGGCAATGTGTATATAAAAAGAAGAGGAATTTAAAATATATTTGCTGCCAAAATTTGTGCCAAAAGTATGTTAAAAGGCTTGCCCACGACTCCCTTTTATAATGCAAAGAAATGAAGAGTTGGAATCCAAAAGACTCCTTTAAATAAGGCAAAGAAATGAAGAGTTGGAAGCCAAAACAACTCCAAGAGTGAAAAACATTTAAAAATCATTTTAAAATCCGTTTTAACTCCGTTTTCGAAACCGTTCGAAATTCTCGCCTTTAAAAATAATAACCAACATATTTGAGCAATAAAAATAATTTTATCAAAAACTTTATTTTCCTCCATTTTCCAAAAATTAATTAAAATAACCCAAAATTACGCGGGTTATTACACTTCCCCACTAACAATGGAATTTCGTCCTCGAAATTCGCCGAATGCCCAACTCTAAAAAAATCAGGCCACTATACTAACTCCAAAAATAATTTCATCTCCAAAAATAATTTCCTCACATCTAATCTAGATGCCTAACACGAATATCACCTAAAATTTTCTATCTCCAAAAATTGCTAACCACGCAATGAATCCAAAACTCAAGCCCCGAGGGTTGCCGTATACCTAAGCTCTGATACCATTTGTAACGCCCCGCCCGCCCGAGGAGAGAGAACGGAGCGCTAATGCGATAAAATAAATCCAAATCCACAAGTGACAAGGTATAGACCATCTAAATAAACCCACAATAATATAAATCCACTAATCTCAGTCTCTTCAATTACAACAAGTCTCTCGAATTAAAATACAACTATCTAACTCGAATAAAAATACAAATCTCCAAAGATCTATACATCAAAATAATGCAAATCTTTCCCAAACAATCCTCGCTAAAATCAATCTCCATAGCGCCCCAAAATCCGCGCTAACCTGCCACTAAAAGATAATATGGGAAAGTACACAATACGACAGGAAAGATGCTCAACAAATATATGTTAGAGATGAATAAAACGTAACAACACGAGTACGAATATTCAAATCAAAATTCAAATCTCAAAGCATTTATCAATATAATTTCTCAACAATACTTTAACCGGGTCACCAGGCCTCACCACATCCGTATATGCTTTATCAAGCCATAACCCGGGAAACAGGAATTTTGATGGGTGCCCAACATCCGTGCAATATTAAAATCTCATGACAACGTGCTCATTAATAATATAACGATACCACATGAATCAAAGTAATTTCAACAATTACTTTCCAGATTTCAATGAATTTATCAATTCAAATATGAGTTCAATTAACAAGAATTCAATGAGAATGACACTCGCGAGATTTAAGGAGAATATTGTGTAAAACCCCATACCTCAAACCGTGATGTGAAACCAATGATCACATTCTCAAGATCAACACAAAAGATCTACAAAATCTCCTCCAAGAACTTCCAACAAAATAGCCACAAGAACACCTCTAATCTAAGGTTGGAACTCACAAATCTCAAGGGGCAATGTGTATATAAAAAGAAGAGGAATATAAAATATATTTGCTGCCAAAATTTGTGCCAAAAGTATGTTAAAAGGCTTGCCCAAGACTCCCTTTTATAATGCAAAGAAATGAAGAGTTGGAATCCAAAAGACTCATTTAAATAAGGCAAAGAAATGAAGAGTTGGAAGCCAAAACAACTCCAAGAGTTAAAAACATGTAAAAATCATTTCAAAATCCGTTTGAAATTCGCCGAATGCCTAACTCTAAAAAAAATCATGCCACTATACTAACTCCAAAAATAATTTCCTCACATCTAATCTAGATGCCTAACACGAATATCACCCAAAATTTTCTATCTCCAAAAATTGCTAACCACGCAATGAATCCAAAACTCAAGCCCCGAGGTTTGCCGTATACCTAAGCTCTGATACCATTTGTAACGCCCCGCCCGCCCGAGGAGAGCGAACGAAGCGCAAATGCGATAAAATAAATCCAAATCCACAAGTGACAAGGTATAGAGCATCTAAATAAACCCACAATAATATAAATCCACTAATCTCAGTCTCTTCAATTACAACAAGTCTCTCAAATTAAAATACAACTATCTAACTCGAATAAAAATACAAATCTTCAAAGCTCTATACATCAAAATAATGCAAATCTTTCCCAAACAATCCTCGCTAACCTGCCACTAAAATAAAATAAGGGGAAATACACAATACGACAGGAAAGATGCTCAACAAATATATGTTAGAGATGAATAAAACGTAACAACACGAGTACGAATATTCAAATCAATCTTAAAATCTCAAAGCATTTATCAATATAATTTCTCAACAACACTTTAACCGGGTCACCGGGCCTCACCATATCCGTATATGCTTTATCAAGCCATAGCCCGGGAAACAGGAATTTTGGCGGGTGCCCAACATCCGTGCCATATTAAAATCTCATGAAAACGTGCTCATCAATAATATAACGATACCACATGAATCAAAGTAATTTCAACAATTATTTTCCATATTTCAATGAATTTATCAATTCAAATATGAGTTCAATTAACAAGAATTCAATGAGAATGACACTCGCGAGATTTAAGGAGCATATTGTGTAAAACCCCATACCTCAAACCATGATGAGGAACCAATGATCACATTCTCAAGATCAACACAAAAGATCTACAAAATCTCCTCCAAGAACTTCCAACAAAATAGCCCCAAGAACACCTCTAATCTAAGGTTGGAACTCACAAATCTCAAGGGGCAATGTGTATATAAAAAGAAGAGGAATTTAAAATATATTTGCTGCCAAAATTTGTGCCAAAAGTATGTTAAAAGGCTTGCCCACGACTCCCTTTTATAATGCAAAGAAATGAAGAGTTGGAATCCAAAAGACTCCTTTAAATAAGGCAAAGAAATGAAGAGTTGGAAGCCAAAACAACTCCAAGAGTGAAAAACATTTAAAAATCATTTTAAAATCCGTTTTAACTCCGTTTTCGAAACCGTTCGAAATTCTCGCCTTTAAAAATAATAACCAACATATTTGAGCAATAAAAATAATTTTATCAAAAACTTTATTTTCCTCCATTTTCCAAAAATTAATTAAAATAACCCAAAATTACGCGGGTTATTACACTTCCCCACTAACAATGGAATTTCGTCCTCGAAATTCGCCGAATGCCCAACTCTAAAAAAATCAGGCCACTATACTAACTCCAAAAATAATTTCATCTCCAAAAATAATTTCCTCACATCTAATCTAGATGCCTAACACGAATATCACCTAAAATTTTCTATCTCCAAAAATTGCTAACCACGCAATGAATCCAAAACTCAAGCCCCGAGGGTTGCCGTATACCTAAGCTCTGATACCATTTGTAACGCCCCGCCCGCCCGAGGAGAGAGAACGGAGCGCTAATGCGATAAAATAAATCCAAATCCACAAGTGACAAGGTATAGACCATCTAAATAAACCCACAATAATATAAATCCACTAATCTCAGTCTCTTCAATTACAACAAGTCTCTCGAATTAAAATACAACTATCTAACTCGAATAAAAATACAAATCTCCAAAGATCTATACATCAAAATAATGCAAATCTTTCCCAAACAATCCTCGCTAAAATCAATCTCCATAGCGCCCCAAAATCCGCGCTAACCTGCCACTAAAAGATAATATGGGAAAGTACACAATACGACAGGAAAGATGCTCAACAAATATATGTTAGAGATGAATAAAACGTAACAACACGAGTACGAATATTCAAATCAAAATTCAAATCTCAAAGCATTTATCAATATAATTTCTCAACAATACTTTAACCGGGTCACCAGGCCTCACCACATCCGTATATGCTTTATCAAGCCATAACCCGGGAAACAGGAATTTTGATGGGTGCCCAACATCCGTGCAATATTAAAATCTCATGACAACGTGCTCATTAATAATATAACGATACCACATGAATCAAAGTAATTTCAACAATTATTTTCCAGATTTCAATGAATTTATCAATTCAAATATGAGTTCAATTAACAAGAATTCAATGAGAATGACACTCGCGAGATTTAAGGAGCATATTGTGTAAAACCCCATACCTCAAACCATGATGAGAAACCAATGATCACATTCTCAAGATCAACACAAAAGATCTAAAAAATCTCCTCCAAGAACTTCCAACAAAATAGCCCCAAGAACACCTCTAATCTAAGGTTGGAACTCACAAATCTCAAGGGGCAATGTGTATATAAAAAGAAGTGGAATATAAAATATATTTGCTGCCAAAATTTGTGCCAAAAGTATGTTAAAAGGCTTGCCCACGACTCCCTTTTATAATGCAAAGAAATGAAGAGTTGGAATCCAAAACACTCCTTTAAATAAGGCAAAGAAATGAAGAGTTGGAAGCCAAAACAACTCCAAGAGTTAACATTTAAAAATCATTTTAAAATCCGTTTTAACTCCGTTTTCGAAACCGTTCGAAATTCTCGCCTTTAAAAAAGATAACCAACATATTTGAGCAATAAAAATAATTTTATCAAAAACTTTATTTTCCTCCATTTTCCAAAAATGAATTAAAATTGCCCAAAATTACGCGGGTTATTACACTTCCCCACAAACAATGGAATTTCGCCCTCGAAATTCGCCGAATGCCTAACTATAAAAAAAATCAGGCCACTATACTAACTCCAAAAATAATTTCGTCTCCAAAAATAATTTCCTCACATCTAATCTACATGCCTAACATGAATATCACCTAAAATTTTCTATCTCCAAAAATTGCTAACCACTCAATGAATCCAAAACTCAAGCCCCGAAGGTTGCCGTATACCTAAGCTCTGATACCATTTGTAACGCCCTCCCCCCCCGCCCGAGGAGTGCGAACGGAGCGCTAATGCGATAAAATAAATCTAAATCCACAAGTGACAAGGTATAGAGCATCTAAATAAACCCAAAATAATATGAATCCACTAATCTCAGTCTCTTCAATTACAACAAGTCTCTCGAATTAAAATACAACTATCTAACTCGAAAAAAATTAAAAATCTCCAAAGATCTATACATCAAAATAATGCAAATCTTTCCCAAACAATTCTCGCTAAAATCAATCTCCATAGCGCCCCAAAATCCACGCTAACCTGCCACTAAAGGAGAATATGGGGAAGTACACAATACGACAGAAAAGATGCTCAAAAAATATATGTTAGAGATGAATAAAACGTAACAACACGAGTACGAATATTCAAATCAAAATTCAAATATCAAAGAATTTATCAATATAATTTCTCAACAACACTTTAACCGGGTCACCAGGCCTCACCACATCCGTATATGCTTTATCAAGCCATAGCCCGGGAAACAGGAATTTTGGTGGGTGCCCAACATCCGTGCCATATTAAAATCTCATGACAACGTGATCATCAATAATATAACGATACCACATGAATCAAAGTAATTTCAACAATTATTTTCCAGATTTCAGGGAATTTATCAATTCAAATATGAGTTCAATTAACAAGAATTCAATGAGAATGACACTCGCGAGATTTAAGGAGCATATTGTGTAAAACCCCATACCTCAAACCATGATGAGAAACCAATGATCACATTCTCAAGATCAACACAAAAGATCTACAAAATCTCCTCCAAGAACTTCCAACAAAATAGCCCCAAGAACACCTCTAATCTAAGGTTGGAACTCACAAATCTCAAGGGCCAATGTGTATATAAAAAGAAGAGGAATATAAAATATATTTGCTGCCAAAATTTGTGCCAAAAGTATGTTAAAAGGCTTGCCCTCGACTCCCTTTTATAATGCAAAGAAATGAAGAGTTGGAATCCAAAACACTCCTTTAAATAAGGCAAAGAAATGAAGAGTTGGAAGCCAAAACAACTCCAAGAGTGAAAAACATTTAAAAATCATTTTAAAATCCGTTTTAACTCCGTTTTCGAAACCGTTCGAAATTCTCGCCTTTAAAAATAATAACCAACATATTTGAGCAATAAAAATAATTTTATCAAAAACTTTATTTTCCTCCGTTTTCCAAAAATTAATTAAAATAGCCCAAAATTACGCGGGTTATTACACTTCCCCACTAACAATAGAATTTCGCCCTCGAAATTCGCCGAATGCCTAACTCTAAAAAAAATCAGGCCACTATACTAACTCCAAAAATAATTTCCTCACATCTAATCTAGATGCCTAACACGAATATCACCTAAAATTTTCTATCTCTAAAAATTGCAAACCACGCAATGAATCCAAAACTCAAGCCCCGAGGGTTGCCGTATACCTAAGCTCTGATACCATTTGTAACACCCCGCCCGCCCGAGGAGAGAGAACGGAGCGCTAATGCGATAAAATAAATCCAAATCCACAAGTGACAAGGTATAGAGTATCTAAATAAACCCACAATAATATAAATCCACTAATTTCAATCTCTTCAATTACAACAAGTCTCTCGAATTAAAATACAACTATCTAACTCGAATAAAAATACAAATCTCCAAAGCTCTGTACATCAAAATAATGCAAATCTTTCCCAAACAATCCTCGCTAAAATCAATCTCCATAGCGCTTCAAAATCCGCGCTAACCTTCCACTAAAAGATAATATGGGAAAGTACACAATACGACAGGAAAGATGCTCAACAAATATATGTTAGAGATGAATAAAACGTAACAACACGAGTACGAATATTCAAATCAAAATTAAAATCTCAAAGCATTTATCAATATAATTTCTCAACAATACTTTAACCGGGTCACCAGGCCTCACCACATCCGTATATGCTTTATCAAGCCATAACCCGGGAAACAGGAATTTTGATGGGTGCCCAACATCCGTGCAATATTAAAATCTCATGACAACGTGCTCATTAATAATATAACGATACCACATGAATCAAAGTAATTTCAACAATTATTTTCCAGATTTCAATGAATTTATCAATTCAAATATGAGTTCAATTAACAAGAATTCAATGAGAATGACACTCGCGAGATTTAAGGAGCATATTGTGTAAAACCCCATACCTCAAACCGTGATGAGAAACCAATGATCACATTCTCAAGATCAACACAAAAGATCTAAAAAATCTCCTCCAAGAACTTCCAACAAAATAGCCCCAAGAACACCTCTAATCTAAGGTTGGAACTCACAAATCTCAAGGGGCAATGTGTATATAAAAAGAAGAGGAATATAAAATATATTTGCTGCCAAAATTTGTGCCAAAAGTATGTTAAAAGGCTTGCCCACGACTCCCTTTTATAATGCAAAGAAATGAAGAGTTGGAATCCAAAAGACTCCTTTAAATAAGGCAAAGAAATGAAGAGTTGGAAGCCAAAACAACTCCAAGAGTTAAAAACATTTAAAAATCATTTTAAAATCCATTTTAACTCCGTTTTCGAAACCGTTCGAAATTCTCGCCTTTAAAAAAGATAACCAACATATTTGAGCAATAAAAATAATTTTATCAAAAACTTTATTTTCCTCCATTTTCCAAAAATGAATTAAAATTGCCCAAAATTACGCTGGTTATTACACTTCCTCACTAACAATGGAATTTCGCCCTCGAAATTCGCCGAATGCCTAACTATAAAAAAAATCAGGCCACTATACTAACTCCAAAAATAATTTCGTCTCCAAAAATAATTTCCTCACATCTAATCTACATGCCTAACATGAATATCACCTAAAATTTTCTATCTCCAAAAATTGCTAACCACTCAATGAATCCAAAACTCAAGCCCCGAAGGTTGCCGTATACCTAAGCTCTGATACCATTTGTAACGCCCTCCCCCCCCCCCCCCCCCCCCCGCCCGAGGAGAGCGAACGGAGCGCTAATGCGATAAAATAAATCTAAATCCACAAGTGACAAGGTATAGAGCATCTAAATAAACCCAAAATAATATGAATCCACTAATCTCAGTCTCTTCAATTACAACAAGTCTCTCGAATTAAAATACAACTATCTAACTCGAAAAAAATTAAAAATCTCCAAAGATCTATACATCAAAATAATGCAAATCTTTCCCAAACAATTCTCGCTAAAATCAATCTCCATAGCGCCCCAAAATCCGCGCTAACCTGCCACTAAAGGAGAATATGGGGAAGTACACAATACGACAGAAAAGATGCTCAAAAAATATATGTTAGAGATGAATAAAACGTAACAACACGAGTACGAATATTCAAATCAAAATTCAAATATCAAAGAATTTATCAATATAATTTCTCAACAACACTTTAACCGGGTCACCAGGCCTCACCACATCCGTATATGCTTTATCAAGCCATAGCCCGGGAAACAGGAATTTTGGCGGGTGCCCAACATCCGTGCCGTATTAAAATCTCATGACAACGTGCTCATCAATAATATAACGATACCACATGAATCAAAGTAATTTCAACAATTATTTTCCAGATTTCAGTGAATTTATCAATTCAAATATGAGTTCAATTAACAAGAATTCAATGAGAATGACACTCGCGAGATTTAAGGAGCATATTGTGTAAAACCCCATACCTCAAACCATGATGAGAAACCAATGATCACATTCTCAAGATCAACACAAAAGATCTACAAAATCTCCTCCAAGAACTTCCAACAAAATAGCCCCAAGAACACCTATAATCTAAGGTTGGTACTCACAAATCTTAAGGCCCAATGTGTATATAAAAAGAAGAGGAATATAAAATATATTTGCTGCCAAAATTTGTGCCAAAAGTATGTTAAAAGGCTTGCCCACGACTCCCTTTTATAATGCAAAGAAATGAAGAGTCGGAATCCAAAAGACTCCTTTAAATAAGGCAAAGAAATGAAGAGTTGGAAGCCAAAACAACTCCAAGAGTTAAAAACATTTAAAAATCATTTTAAAATCCGTTTTAACTCCGTTTTCGAAACCGTTCGAAATTCTCGCCTTTAAAAATAATAACCAACATATTTGAGCAATAAAAATAATTTTATCAAAAACTTTATTTTCCTCCATTTTCCAAAAACTAATTAAAATAGCACAAAATTACGCTGGTTATTACACTTCCCCACTAATAATGGAATTTCGCCCTCGAAATTCGCCGAATGCCTAACTCTAAAAAAAATCAGGCCACTATACTAACTCCAAAAATAATTTCGTCTCCAAAAATAATTTCCTCACATCTAATCTAGATGCCTAACACGAATATCACCTAAAATTTTATACCTCCAAAAATTGCTAACCACGCAATGAATCCAAAACTCAAGCCCCGAGGGTTGTCGTATACCTAAGCTTTGATACCATTTGTAACGCCCCGCCCGCCGGAGGAGAGCGAACGGAGCGCTAATGCGATAAAATAAATCCAAATCCACAAGTGACAAGGTATTGAGCATTTAAATAAACCCACAGTAATATAAATTCACTAATCTCAGTCTCTTCAATTACAACAAGTCTCTCGAATTAAAATACAACTATCTAACTCGAATAAAGATACAAATCTCCAAAGCTCTATACATCAAAATAATGCAAATCTTTTCCAAACAATCCTCGTTAAAATCAATCTCCATAGCGCCCCAAAATCTGCACTAAGCTGCCACTAAAAGAGAATATGGGGAAGTACACAATACGACAGGAAAGATGCTCAACAAATATATGTTAGAGATGAATAAAACGTAACAACACGAGTACGAATATTCATATCTAAATTCAAATCTCAAAGCATTTATCAATATAAGTTCTCAACAACACATTAATCGGGTCACCAGGCCTCACCACATCCGTATATGCTTTATCAAGCCATAGTCCGGGAAACAGGAATTTTGGCGGGTGCCCAACATCCGTGCCATATTAAAATATCATGACAACGTGCTCATCTATAATATAACTATACCACATGAATCATAGTAATTTCAACAATTATTTTCCAAATTTCAATGTATTTATCAATTCAAATATGAGTTCAATTAACAAGAATTCAATGAGAATGACACTCGCGAGATTTAAGGAGCATATTGTGTAAAACCCCATACCTCAAACCATGATGAGAAACCAATGATCACATTCTCAAGATCAACACAAAAGATCTACAAAATCTCCTCCAAGAACTTCCAACAAAATAGCCCCAAGAACACCTCTAATCTAAGGTTGGAACTCACAAATCTCAAGGGGCAATGTGTATATAAAAAGAAGAGGAATATAAAATATATTTGCTGCCAAAATTTGTGCCAAAAGTATGTTAAAAGGCTTGCCCACGACTCCCTTTTATAATGCAAAGAAATGAAGAGTCGGAATCCAAAAGACTCCTTTAAATAAGGCAAAGAAATGAAGTGTTGGAAGCCAAAACAACTCCAAGAGTTAAAAACATTTAAAAATCATTTTAAAATCCGTTTTAACTCCGTTTTCGAAACCGTTCGAAATTCTCGCCTTTAAAAATAATAACCAACATATTTGAGCAATAAAAATAATTTTATCAAAAACTTTATTTTCCGCCATTTTCCAAAAATTAATTAAAATAGCCCAAAATTATGCGGGTTATTACACTTCCCCACTAATAATGGAATTTCGCCCTCGAAATTCGCCGAATGCCTAACTCTAAAAAAAATCAGGCCACTATACTAACTCCAAAAATAATTTCGTCTCCAAAAATAATTTCCTCACATCTAATCTAGATGCCTAACACGAATATCACCTCAAATTTTCTATCTCCAAAAATTGCTAACCACGCAATGAATCCAAAACTCAAGCCCCGAGGGTTGTCGTATACCTAAGCTCGGATACCATTTGTAACGCCCTGCCCGCCCGAGGAGAGCGACCGGAGTGCTAATGCGATAAAATAAATCCAAATCCACAAGTGACAAGGTATAGAGCATCTAAATAAACCCACAGTAATATAAATCCACTAATCTCAGTCTCTTCAATTACAACAAGTCTCTCGAATTAAAATACAACTATCTAACTCGAATAAAAATACAAATCTCCAAAGCTCTATACATCAAAATAATGAAAATATTTTCCAAACAATCCTCGCTAAAATCAATCTCCATAGCGCCCCAAAATCTGCACTAAGCTGCCACTAAAAGAGAATATGGGGAAGTACACAATACGACAGGAAAGATGCTCAACAAATATACGTTAGAGATGAATAAAACGTAACAACACGAGTACGAATATTCATATAAAAATTCAAATCTCAAAGCATTTATCAATATAAGTTCTCAACGACACTTTAATCGGGTCACCAGGCGTCACCACATCCGTATATGCTTTATCAAGCCATAGCCCGGGAAACAGGAATTTTGGCGGGTGCCCAACATCCGTGCCATATTAAAATCTCATGACAACGTGCTCATCTATAATATAACTATACCACATGAATCATAGTAATTTCAACAATTATTTTCCAGATTTCAATGAATTTATCAATTCAAATATGAGTTCAATTAACAAGAATTCAATGAGAATGACACTCGCGAGATTTAAGGAGCATATTGTGTAAAACCCCATACCTCAAACCATGATGAGAAACCAATGATCACATTCTCAAGATCAACACAAAAGATCTATAAAATCTCCTCCAAGAACTTTCAACAAAATAGCCCGAAGAACACCTCTAATCTAAGGTTGGAACTCACAAATCTCAAGGGCCAATGTGTATATAAAAAGAAGAGGAATATAAAATATATTTGCTGCCAAAATTTGTGCCAAAAGTATGTTAAATGGCTTTCCCACGACTCCCTTTTATAATGCAAAGAAATGAAGAGTTGTAGTCCAAAAGACTCATTTACATAAGGCAAAGAAATGAAGAGTTGGAAGCCAAAAGAACTCCAAGAGTTAAAAATATTTAAAAATTATTTTAAAATCCGTTTTAACTCCGTTTTCGAAACCGTTCGAAATTCTCGCCTTTAAAAATAATAACCAACATATTTGAGCAATAAAAATAATTTTATCAAAAACTTTATTTTCCTCCATTTTCCAAATATTAATTAAAATAGCCCAAAATTACGCGGGTTACAACACTTCCCCACTAACAATGGAATTTTGCCCCCGAAATTCGTCGAATGCCTAACTCTAAAAAAAATCAGGCCACTATACTAACTCCAAAAATAATTTCGTCTCCAAAAATAATTTCCTCACATCTAATCTAGATGCCTAACCCGAATATCACCTAAAATTTTCTATCTCCAAAAATTGCTAACCACGCAATGAATCCAAAACTCAAGCCCCGAGGGTTGCTGTATACCTAAGCTCTGATACCATTTGTAACACCCCGCCCACCCGAGGAGAGCGAACGGAGAGCTAATGCGATAAAATAAATCAAAATCCACAAGTGACAAGGTATAGAGCATCTAAATAAACCCAGAATAATATAAATCCACTAATCTCAGTCTCTTCAATTACAACAAGTCTCTCGAGTTAAAATACAACTATCTAACTCGAATAAAAATACAAATCTCCAAAGCACTATACATCAAAATAATACAAATCTTTCCCGAACAATACTCGCTAAAATCAATCTCCATAGCGCCCCAAAATCCGAGCTAACCTGCCACTAAAAGAAAATATGGGGAAGTACACAATACGACAGGAAAGATGCTCAACAAATATATGTTAGAGATGAATAAAACGTAACAACACGAGTACGAATATTCAAATCAAAATTCAAATCTCAAAGCATTTATCAATATAATTTCTCAACAACACTTTAACCGGGTCACCAGGCCTCACCACATCCGTATATGCTTTATCAAGCCATAGCCCGGGAAACAGGAATTTTGGCGGGTGCCCAACATCCGTGTCATATTAAAATCTCATGACAACGTGCTCATCAATAATATAATGATACCACATGAATCAAAGTAATTTCAACATTTATTTTCCAGATTTCAATGAATTTATCAATTCAAATATGAGTTCAATTAACAAGAATTTAATGAGAATGACACTCGCGAGATTTAAGGAGCATATTGTGTAAAACCCCATACCTCAAACCAAGATGAGAAACCAATGATCACATTCTCAAGATCAACACAAAAGATCTACAAAATCTCCTCCAAGAACTTCCAAACAAATTGCCCCAAGAACACCTCTAATCTAAGGTTGGAACTCACAAATCTCAAGGGCCAATGTGTATATAAAAAGAAGAGGAATATAAAATATATTTGCTGCCAAAAGTATGTTAAAAGGCTTGCCCACGACTCCCTTTTATAATGCAAAGAAATAAAGAGTTGGAATCCAAAAGACTCCTTTAAATAGGGCAAAGAAATGAAGAGTTGGAAGCCAAAACAACTCAAAGAGTTAAAAACATTTAAAAATCATTTTAAAATCCGTTTTAACTCCGTTTTCGAAACCGTTCGAAATTCTCGCTAAAAATAATAACCAACATATTTGAGCAATAAAAATAATTTTATCAAAAACTTTATTTTCCTCCATTTTCCAAAAATTAATTAAAATAGCCCAAAATTACACGGGTTATTACACTTCCCCACTAACAATGGAATTTCGCCCTCGAAATTCGCCGAATGCCTAACTCTAAAAAAAATCAGGCCACTATACTAACTCCAAAAATAATTTCGTCTCCAAAAATAATTTCCTCACATCTAATCAAGATGCCTAACACGAATATCACCTAAAATTTTCTATCACCAAAAATTTTAACCACGCAGTGAATCCAAAACTCAAGCCCCGAGGGTTGCCGTATACATAAGCTCTGATACCATTTGTAACACCCCGCCCGCCCGAGGAGAGCGAACGGAGCGCTAATGCGATGAAATAAATCCAAATACACAAGTGACAAGGTATAGAGCATCTAAATAAACCCACAATAATATAAATCCACTAATCTCAGTCTCTTCAATTACAACAAGTCTCTCGAATTAAAATACAACTATCTAACTCGAATAAAAATACAAATCTCCAAAGCTCTATACATCAAAATAATGAAAATATTTTCCAAACAATCCTCGCTAAAATCAATCTCCATAGCGCCCCAAAATCTGCACTAAGCTGCCACTAAAAGAGAATATGGGGAAGTACACAATACGACAGGAAAGATGCTCAACAAATATACGTTAGAGATGAATAAAACGTAACAACACGAGTACGAATATTCATATAAAAATTCAAATCTCAAAGCATTTATCAATATAAGTTCTCAACGACACTTTAATCGGGTCACCAGGCGTCACCACATCCGTATATGCTTTATCAAGCCATAGCCCGGGAAACAGGAATTTTGGCGGGTGCCCAACATCCGTGCCATATTAAAATTTCATGACAACGTGCTCATCAATAATATAACGATACCACATGAATCAAAGTAATTTCAACAATTATTTTCCAGATTTCAATGAATTTATCAATTCAAATATGAGTTCAATTAACAAGAATTCAATAAGAATGACACTCGCGAGATTTAAGGAGCATATTGTGTAAAACCCCATACCTCAAACAATGATGAGAAACCAATGATCACATTCTCAAGATCAACACAAAAGATCTACAAAATCTCCACCAAGAACTTCCAACAAAATAGCCACAATAACACCTCTAATCTAAGGTTGGAACTCACAAATCTCAAGGGCCAATGTGTATATAAAAAGAAGAGGAATATAAAATATATTTGCTGCCAAAATTTGTGCCAAAAGTATGTTAAAAGGCTTGCCCACGACTCCCTTTTATAATGCAAAGAAATGAAGAGCTGGAATCCAAAAGACTCCTTTGAATAAGGCAAAGAAATGAAGAGTTGGAAGCCAAAACAACTCCAAGAGTTAAAAACATTTAAAAATCATTTTAAAATCCGTTTTAACTCCGTTTTTGAAACCGTTCGAAATTCTCGCCTTTAAAAATAATAACCAACATATTTGAGCAATAAAAATAATTTTATCAAAAAATTTATTTCATCCATTTTCTAAAAATTAATTAAAATAGCCCAAAATTACGCTGGTTATTACACTTCCCCACTAACAATGGAATTTTGCCCTCGAAATTCGCCGAATGCCTAACTCTAAACAAAATCAGGGCACTATACTAACTCCAAAAATAATTTCGGCTCCAAAAATAATTTCCTCACATCTAATCAAGATGCCTAAAACGAATATCACCTAAAATTTTCTATCTCCAAAAATTGCTAACCACGCAGTGAATCCAAAACTCAAGCCCCGAGGGTTGCCGTATACCTAAGCTCTGATACCATTTGTAACACCCCGCCCGACCGAGGAGAGCGAACGGAGCGCTAATGCGATGAAATAAATCCAAATCCACAAGTGACAAGGTATAGAGCATCTAAATAAACCCACAATAATATAAATCCACTAATCTTAGTTTCTTCAATTACAACAAGTCTCTCGAATTAAAATACAACTATCTAACTCGAATAAAAATACAAATCTCCAAAGCTCTATACATCAAAATAATACAAATCTTTACCGAACAATCCTCGCTAAAATCAATCTCCATAGCGCCCCAAAATCCGCGCTAACCTGCCACTAAAAGAAAATATGGGGAAGTACACAATACGACAGGAAAGATGCTCAACAAATATATGTTAGAGATGAATAAAACGTAACAACACGAGTATGAATATTCAAATCAAAATTCAAATCTCAAAGAATTTATCAATTTAAATTTCTCAACAACACTTTAACCGGGTCACCAGGCCTCACCACATCCGTATATGCTTTATCAAGCCATAGCCCGAGAAACAGGAATTTTGGCGGGTGCCCAGCATCCGTGCCTTATTAAAATCTCATCACAACGTGCTCATCAATAATATAACGATACCATATGAATCAAAGTAATTTCATCAATTATTTTCCAGATTTCAATGAATTTATCAATTCAAATATGAGTTCAATTAACAAGAATTCAATGAGAATGACACTCGCGAGATTTTAGGAGCATATTGTGTAAAACCCCATACCTCAAACCATGATGAGAAACCAAGATCTCATTATCAAGATCAACACAAAAGATCTACAAAATCTCCTCCAAGAACACCTCTAATCTAAGGTTGGAACTCACAAATCTCAAGGGCCAATGTGTATATAAAAAGAAGAGGAATATAAAATATATTTGCTGCCAAAATATGTGCCAAAAGTATGTTAAAAGGCTTGCCCACGACTCCCTTTTATAATGCAAAGAAATGAAGAGTTGGAATCCAAAAGACTCCTTTAAATAAGGCAAAGAAATGAAGAGTTGGAAGACAAAACAACTCCAAGAGTTAAAAACATTTAAAAATTATTTTAAAATCCGTTTTAACTCCGTTTTCGAAATAGTTCGAAATTCTCGCCTTTAAAAATAATAACCAACATATTTGAGCAATAAAAATAATGTTATCAAAAACTTTATTTTCCTCCATTTTCCAAAAATTAATTTAAATAGCCCAAAATTACGCGGGTTATTACACTTCCCCACTAACAATGGAATTTTGCGCCGAATGCCTAACTCTAAAAAAATCATGCCACTATACTAACTCCAAAAATAATTTCGGCTCCAAAAATAATTTCCTCACATCTAATCTAGATGCCTAACACGAATATCACCAAAAATTTTCTATCTCCAAAAATTGCTAACCACGCAATGAATCCAAAACTCAACCCCGAGGGTTGCCGTATACCTAAGCTCTGATACCATTTGTAACACCCCGCCCACCCGAGGAGAGCGAACGGAGCGCTAATGCGATAAAATAAATCCAAATCCACTAGTGACAAAGTATAGAGCATCTAAATAAACCCACAATAATATAAATCCACTAATTTCAATCTCTTCAATTACAACAAGTCTCTCGAATTAAAATACAACTATCTAACTCGAATAAAAATACAAATCTCCGAAGCTCTATACATTAAAATAATACAAATCTTTCTCAAACAATCCTCGCTAAAATCAATCTCCATAGCGTCCCAAAATCCGCGCTAACCTGTCACTAAAAGAAAATATGGGGAAGTACACAATACGACAGGAAAGATGCTCAACAAATATATGTTAGAGATGAATAAAACGTAACAACACGAGTACGAATATTCAAATCAAAATTCAAATCTCAAAGCATTTATCAATATAATTTCTCAACAACACTTTAACCGGGTCACCAGGCCTCACCACATCCGTATATGCTTTATCAAGCCATAACCCGGGAAACAGGAATTTTGATGGGTGCCCAACATCCGTGCAATATTAAAATCTCATGACAACGTGCTCATCAATAATATAACGATACCACATGAATCAAAGTAATTTCAACAATTATTTTCTAGATTTCAATGAATTTATCAATTCAAATATGAGTTCAATTAACAAGAATTCAATGATAATGACACTCGCGAGATTTAAGGAACATATTGTGTAAAACCCCATACCTCAAACCATGATGAGAAACCAATGATCACATTCTCAAGATCAACACAAAAGATCTACAAAATCTCCTCCAAGACCTTCCAACAAAATATCCCCAAGAACACCTCTAATCTAAGGTTGGAACTCACAAATCTCATGGGCCAATGTGTATATAAAAAGAAGAGGAATATAAAATATATTTTCTGCCAAAATTTGTGCCAAAAGTATGTTAAAAGGCTTGCCCACGACTCCCTTTTATAATGTAAAGAAATGAAGAGTTGGAATCCAAAAGACTCCTTTAAATAAGGCAAAGAAATGAAGAGTTGGAAGCCAAAACAACTCCAAGAGTTAAAAATATTTAAAAATCATTTTAAAATCCGTTTTAACTCCGTTTTCGAAACCGTTCGAAATTCTCGCCTTTAAAAATAACAACCAACATATTGGAGCAATGAAAATAATTTTATCAAAAACTTTATTTTCCTCCATTTTCCAAAAATTAATTAAAATAGTCCAAAATTACGCGGGTTATAATACTTCCCCACTAACAATGGAATTTCGCCCTCGAAATTAGCCGAATGCCTAACTCTAAAAAAAATCAGGCCACTATACTAACTCCAAACATAATTTCGTCTCCAAAAATAATTTCCTCACATCTAATCTAGATGCTTAACACGAATATCACCTAAAATTTTCATACTCCAAAAATTGCTAACCACGCAATGAATCCAAAACTCAAACCCCGAGGGTTGCCGTATACCTAAGCTCTGATACCATTTGTAACACCCCGCCCGCCCAAGGAGAGCGAACGGAGCGCTAATGCGATAAAATAAATCCAAATCAACAAGTGACAAGGTATAGAGCATCTAAATAAACCCACAATAATATAAATCCACTAATCTCAGTCTCTTCAATTACAACAAGCCTCTCGAATTAAAATACAACTATCTAACTCGAATAAAAATACAAATCTCCAAAGCTCTATACATCAAAATAATACAAATCTTTCCCAAACAATCCTCAATAAAATCAATCTCCATAGCGTCCCAAAATCCGCGCTAACCTGCCACTAAAAGAAAATATGGGGAAGTACACAATACGAAAGGAAAGATGCTCAACAAATATATGTTAGAGATGAATAAAATGTAACAACACGAGTACGAATATTCAAATCAAATTCAAATCTCAAAGCATTTATCAATATAATTTCTCTACAACACTTTAACCGGGTCACCAGGCCTCACCACATCCGTATATGCTTTATCAAGACATAGCCCGGGAAACAGGAATTTTGGTGGGTGCCCATCATCCGTGCCATATTAAACTCTCATGACAACGTGCTCATCAATAATATAATGATACCACATGAATCAAAGTAATTTCAACAATTATTTTCCAGATTTCAATGAATTTATCAATTCAAATATGAGTTCAATTAACAAGAATTCAATGAGAATAACACTCGCGAGATTTAAGGAGCATATTGTGTAAAACCCCATACCTCAAACCATGATGAGAAACCAATAATCACATTCTCAAGATCAACACAAAATATCTACAAAATCTCCTCCAAGAACTTCCAACAAAATAGCCCCAAGAACACCTCTAATCTAAGGTTGGAACTCACAAATCTAAACGGCCAATGTATATATAAAAAGAAAAGGAATATAAAATATATTTACTGCCAAAATTTGTGCCAAAAGTATGTTACAAGGCTTGCCCACGAATCCCTTTTATAATGCAAAGAAATGAAGAGTTGGAATCAAAAAGACTCCTTTAAATAAGGCAAAGAAATGAAGAGTTGGAAGCCAAAACAACTCCAAGAGTTAAATACATTTAAAAATCATTTTAAAATCCGTTTTAACTCCGTTTTCGAAACCGTTCGAAATTCTCGCCTTTAAAAATAATTACCAACATATTTGAGCAATAAAAACAATTTTATCAAAAACTTTATTTTCCTCCATTTTCCAAAAATTAATTAAAATAGTCCAAAATTACGCGGGTTATTACACTTCCCCACTAACAATGGAATTTCGCCCTCGAAATTCGCCGAATGCCTAACTCTAAAAAAAATCAGGCCACTATACTAACTACAAAAATAATTTCGTCTCCAAAAATAATTTCCTCACATCTAATCTAGATGCCTAACACGAATATCACCTAAAATTTTCTATCTCCAAAAATTGCTAACCACGCAATGAATCCAAAACTCAAGCCCCGAGGGTTGCCGTATACCTAAGCTCTGATACCATTTGTAACACCCCGCCCGCCCGAGGAGAGCGAACGGAGCGCTAATGCGATAAAATAAATCCAAATCCACAAGTGACAAGGTATAGAGCATCTAAATAAACCCACAATAATATAAATCCACTAATCTCAATCTCTTCAATTACAACAAGTCTCTCGAATTAAAATACAACTATCTAACTCGAATAAAAATACAAATCACCAAAGCTCTATACATCAAAATAATACAAATCTTTCCCAAACAATCCTCGCTAAAATCAATCTCCATAGCGTCCCAAAATCCGCGCTAACCTGCCACTAAAAGAAAATATGGGGAAGTACACAATACGACAGGAAAGATGCTCAACAAATATATGTTAGAGATGAATAAAACGTAACAACAATAGTACAAATATTCAAATCAAAATTCAAATTTCAAAGCATTTATCAATATAATTTCTCAACAACACTTTAACCGGGTCACCAGGCCTCACCACATCCGTATATGCTTTATCAAGCCATATCCTAGGAAACAGGAATTTTGGCAGGTGCCCAACATCCGTGCCATATTAAAATCTCATGACAACGTGCTAATCAATAATATAAGGATACCACATGAATCAAAGTAATTTCAACAATTATTTTCCAGATTTCAATGAATTTATCAATTCAAATATGAGTTCAATTAACAAGAATTCAATGAGAATGACACTCGCGAGATTTAAGGAGCATATTGTGTAAAACCCCATACCTCAAACCATGATGAGAAACCAATGATCACATTCTCAAGATCAACACAAAAGATCTAAAAAATCTCCTCCAAGAACTTCCAACAAAATAGCCCTAAGAACACCTCTAATCTAAGGTTGGAACTCACAAATCTCAAGGGCCAATGTGTATATAAAAAGAAGAGGAATATAAAATATATTTGCGGCCAAAATTTGTGCCAAAAGTATGTTAAAAGGCTTGCCCACGACTCCCTTTTATAATGCAAAGAAATGAAGAGTTGGAATCCAAAAGACTCCTTTAAATAGGGCAAAGAAATGAAGAGTTGGAAGCCAAAACAACTCCAAGAGTTAAAAACATTTAAAAATCATTTTAAAATCCGTTTTAACTCCGTTTTCGAAACCGTTCGAAATTCTCGCCTTTAAAAATAATAACCAACATACTTGAGCAATAAAAATAATTTTATCAAAAACTTTATTTTCCTCCATTTTCCAAAAATTAATTAAAATAGCCCAAAATTACGCGGGTTATTACACTTCCCCACAAATAATGGAATTTCGCCCTCGAAATTCGCCGAATGCCTAACTCTAAAAAAAATCAGGCCACTATACTAACTCCAAAAATAATTTCGTCTCCAAAAATAATTTCCTCACATCTAATCTAGATGCCTAACACGAATATCACCTAAAATTTTCTATCTCCAAAAATTGCTAACCACGCAATGAATCCAAAACTCAAGCCCCGAGGGTTGCGGTATACCTAAGCTCTGATACCATTTGTAACACCCCGCCCGTCCGAGGAGAGCGAACGGAGCGCTAATGCGATAAAATAAATCCAATTCCACAAGTGACAAGGTATAGAGCATCTAAATAAACCCACAATATTATAAATCCACTAATCTCAGTCTCTTAAATTACAACAAGTCTCTCGAATTAAAATACAACTATCTAACTCGAATAAAAATACAAATCTCCAAAGCTCTATACATCAAAATAATACAAATCTTTCCCAAACAATCCTCGCTAAAATCAATCTCCATAGCGTCCCAAAATCCGCGCTAACCTGCCACTAAAAGAAAATATGGGGAAGTACACAATACGACAGGAAAGATGCTCAACAAATATATGTTAGAGATGAATAAAACGTAACAGCAATAGTACAAATATTCAAATCAAAATTCAAATTTCAAAGCATTTATAAATATAATTTCTCAATAACACTTTAACCGGGTCACCCGGCCTCACCACATCCGTATATGCTTTATCAAGCCATAGCCCGGGAAACAGCAATTTTGGTGGGTGCCCAACATCCGTGCCATATTAAAATCTCATGACAACGTGCTCATCAATAATAAAACGATACCACATGAATCAAAGTAATTTCAATAATTATTTTCCAGATTTCAATGAATTTATCAATTCAAATATGAGTTCAATTAACAAGAATTCAATGAGAATGACACTCGCGAGATTTAAGGAGCATATTGTGTAAGACACCATACCTCAAACCATGATGAGAAACCAATGATCACATTCTCAAGATCAACACAAAAGATCTACAAAATCTCCTCCAAGAACTTCCAACAAAATAGCCCCAAGAACACCTCTAATCTAAGGTTGGAACTCACAAATCTCAAGGGGCAATGTGTATATAAAAAGAAGAGGAATATAAAATATATTTGCTGCCAAAATTTGTGCCAAAAGTATGCTAAAAGGCTTGCCCACGACTCCCTTTTATAATGCAAAGAAATGAAGAGTCAGAATCCAAAAGACTCCTTTAAATAAGGCAAAGAAATGAAGAGTTGGAAGCCAAAACAACTCCAAGAGTTAAAAACATTTAAAAATCATTTTAAAATCCGTTTTAACTCCGTTTTCGAAACCGTTCGAAATTCTCGCCTTTAAAAATAATAACCAACATATTTGAGCAATAAAAATAATTTTATCAAAAACTTTATTTTCCGCCATTTTCCAAAAATTAATTAAAATAGCCCAAAATTACGCGGGTTATTACACTTCCCCACTAATAATGGAATTTCGCCCTCGAAATTCGCCGAATGCCTAACTCTAAAAAAAATCAGGCCACTATACTAACTCCAAAAATAATTTCGTCTCCAAAAATAATTTCCTCACATCTAATCTAGATGCCTAACACGAATATCACCTCAAATTTTCTATCTCCAAAAATTGCTAACCACGCAATGAATCCAAAACTCAAGCCCCGAGGGTTGTCGTATACCTAAGCTCGGATACCATTTGTAACGCCCTGCCCGCCCGGGGAGAGCGACCGGAGTGCTAATGCGATAAAATAAATCCAAATCCACAAGTGACAAGGTATAGAGCATCTAAATAAACCCACAGTAATATAAATCCACTAATCTCAGTCTCTTCAATTACAACAAGTCTCTCGAATTAAAATACAACTATCTAACTCGAATAAAAATACAAATCTCCAAAGCTCTATACATCAAAATAATGAAAATATTTTCCAAACAATCCTCGCTAAAATCAATCTCCATAGCGCCCCAAAATCTGCACTAAGCTGCCACTAAAAGAGAATATGGGGAAGTACACAATACGACAGGAAAGATGCTCAACAAATATACGTTAGAGATGAATAAAACGTAACAACACGAGTACGAATATTCATATAAAAATTCAAATCTCAAAGCATTTATCAATATAAGTTCTCAACGACACTTTAATCGGGTCACCAGGCGTCACCACATCCGTATATGCTTTATCAAGCCATAGCCCGGGAAACAGGAATTTTGGCGGGTGCCCAACATCCGTGCCATATTAAAATCTCATGACAACGTGCTCATCTATAATATAACTATACCACATGAATCATAGTAATTTCAACAATTATTTTCCAGATTTCAATGAATTTATCAATTCAAATATGAGTTCAATTAACAAGAATTCAATGAGAATGACACTCGCGAGATTTAAGGAGCATATTGTGTAAAACCCCATACCTCAAACCATGATGAGAAACCAATGATCACATTCTCAAGATCAACACAAAAGATCTATAAAATCTCCTCCAAGAACTTTCAACAAAATAGCCCGAAGAACACCTCTAATCTAAGGTTGGAACTCACAAATCTCAAGGGCCAATGTGTATATAAAAAGAAGAGGAATATAAAATATATTTGCTGCCAAAATTTGTGCCAAAAGTATGTTGAAAGGCTTTCCCACGACTCCCTTTTATAATGCAAAGAAATGAAGAGTTGTAGTCCAAAAGACTCATTTAAATAAGGCAAAGAAATGAAGAGTTGGAAGCCAAAAGAACTCCAAGAGTTAAAAATATTTAAAAATTATTTTAAAATCCGTTTTAACTCCGTTTTCGAAACCGTTCGAAATTCTCGCCTTTAAAAATAATAACCAACATATTTGAGCAATAAAAATAATTTTATCAAAAACTTTATTTTCCTCCATTTTCCAAATATTAATTAAAATAGCCCAAAATTACGCGGGTTACAACACTTCCCCACTAACAATGGAATTTTGCCCCCGAAATTCGTCGAATGCCTAACTCTAAAAAAAATCAGGCCACTATACTAACTCCAAAAATAATTTCGTCTCCAAAAATAATTTCCTCACATCTAATCTAGATGCCTAACCCGAATATCACCTAAAATTTTCTATCTCCAAAAATTGCTAACCACGCAATGAATCCAAAACTCAAGCCCCGAGGGTTGCTGTATACCTAAGCTCTGATACCATTTGTAACACCCCGCCCAATCGAGGAGAGCGAACGGAGAGCTAATGCGATAAAATAAATCAAAATCCACAAGTGACAAGGTATAGAGCATCTAAATAAACCCAGAATAATATAAATCCACTAATCTCAGTCTCTTCAATTACAACAAGTCTCTCGAGTTAAAATACAACTATCTAACTCGAATAAAAATACAAATCTCCAAAGCACTACACATCAAAATAATACAAATCTTTCCCGAACAATACTCGCTAAAATCAATCTCCATAGCGCCCCAAAATCCGAGCTAACCTGCCACTAAAAGAAAATATGGGGAAGTACACAATACGACAGGAAAGATGCTCAACAAATATATGTTAGAGATGAATAAAACGTAACAACACGAGTACGAATATTCAAATCAAAATTCAAATCTCAAAGCATTTATCAATATAATTTCTCAACAACACTTTAACCGGGTCACCAGGCCTCACCACATCCGTATATGCTTTATCAAGCCATAGCCCGGGAAACAGGAATTTTGGCGGGTGCCCAACATCCGTGTCATATTAAAATCTCATGACAACGTGCTCATCAATAATATAATGATACCACATGAATCAAAGTAATTTCAACATTTATTTTCCAGATTTCAATGAATTTATCAATTCAAATATGAGTTCAATTAACAAGAATTCAATGAGAATGACACTCGCGAGATTTAAGGAGCATATTGTGTAAAACCCCATACCTCAAACCAAGATGAGAAACCAATGATCACATTCTCAAGATCAACACAAAAGATCTACAAAATCTCCTCCAAGAACTTCCAAACAAATTGCCCCAAGAACACCTCTAATCTAAGGTTGGAACTCACAAATCTCAAGGGCCAATGTGTATATAAAAAGAAGAGGAATATAAAATATATTTGCTGCCAAAAGTATGTTAAAAGGCTTGCCCACGACTCCCTTTTATAATGCAAAGAAATGAAGAGTTGGAATCCAAAAGACTCCTTTAAATAGGGCAAAGAAATGAAGAGTTGGAAGCCAAAACAACTCAAAGAGTTAAAAACATTTAAAAATCATTTTAAAATCCGTTTTAACTCCGTTTTCGAAACCGTTCGAAATTCTCGCTAAAAATAATAACCAACATATTTGAGCAATAAAAATAATTTTATCAAAAACTTTATTTTCCTCCATTTTCCAAAAATTAATTAAAATAGCCCAAAATTACACGGGTTATTACACTTCCCCACTAACAATGGAATTTCGCCCTCGAAATTCGCCGAATGCCTAACTCTAAAAAAAATCAGGCCACTATACTAACTCCAAAAATAATTTCCTCACATCAAATCAAGATGCCTAACACGAATATCACCTAAAATTTTCTATCACCAAAAATTTCTAACCACGCAGTGAATCCAAAACTCAAGCCCCGAGGGTTTCCGTATACATAAGCTCTGATACCATTTGTAACACCCCGCCCGCCCGAGGAGAGCGAACGGAGCGCTAATGCGATGAAATAAATCCAAATCCACAAGTGACAAGGTATAGAGCATCTAAATAAACCCATAATAATATAAATCCACTAATCTCAGTCTCTTCAATTACAACAAGTCTCTCGAATTAAAATACAACTATCTAACTCGAATAAAAATCAAAATCTCCAAAGCTCTATACATTAAAATAATAAAAATATTCCCCGAACAATCCTCGCTAAAATCAATCTCCATAGCGCCCCAAAATCCGCGCTAAGCTGCCACTAAAAGAAAATATGGGGAAGTACACAATACGACAGGAAAGATGCTCAATAAATATATGTTAGAGATGAATAAAACGTAACAACACGAGTACGAATATTCAAATAAAAATTCAAATCTCAAAGCATTTATCAATATAATTTCTCAACAACACTTTAACCGGGTCACCAGGCCTCACCACATCCGTATATGCTTTATCAAGCCATAGCCCGGAAAATAGAAATTTTGGTGGGTGCCCAACATCCGTGCCATATTAAAATTTCATGACAACGTGCTCATCAATAATATAACGATACCACATGAATCAAAGTAATTTCAACAATTATTTTCCAGATTTCAATGAATTTATCAATTCAAATATGAGTTCAATTAACAAGAATTCAATAAGAATGACACTCGCGAGATTTAAGGAGCATATTGTGTAAAACCCCATACCTCAAACAATGATGAGAAACCAATGATCACATTCTCAAGATCAACACAAAAGATCTACAAAATCTCCTCCAAGAACTTCCAACAAAATAGCCACAATAACACCTATAATCTAAGGTTGGAACTCACAAATCTCAAGGGCCAATGTGTATATAAAAAGAAGAGGAATATAAAATATATTTGCTGCCAAAATTTGTGCCAAAAGTATGTTAAAAGGCTTGCCCACGACTCCCTTTTATAATGTAAAGAAATGAAGAGCTGGAATCCAAAAGACTCCTTTGAATAAGGCAAAGAAATGAAGAGTTGGAAGCCAAAACAACTCCAAGAGTTAAAAACATTTAAAAATCATTTTAAAATCCGTTTTAACTCCGTTTTCGAAACCGTTCGAAATTCTCGCCTTTAAAAATAATAACCAACATATTTGAGCAATAAAAATAATTTTATCAAAAAATTTATTTCATCCATTTTCTAAAAATTAATTAAAATAGCCCAAAATTACGCTGGTTATTACACTTCCCCACTAACAATGGAATTTTGCCCTCGAAATTCGCCGAATGCCTAACTCTAAACAAAATCAGGGCACTATACTAACTCCAAAAATAATTTCCTCACATCTAATCAAGATGCCTAAAACGAATATCACCTAAAATTTTCTATCTCCAAAAATTGCTAACCACGCAGTGAATCCAAAACTCAAGCCCCGAGGGTTGCCGTATACCTAAGCTCTGATACCATTTGTAACACCCCGCCTGACCGAGGAGAGCGAACGGAGCGCTAATGCGATGAAATAAATCCAAATCCACAAGTGACAAGGTATAGAGCATCTAAATAAACCCACAATAATATAAATCCACTAATCTTAGTCTCTTCAATTACAACAAGTCTCTCGAATTAAAATACAACTATCTAACTCGAATAAAAATACAAATCTCCAAAGCTCTATACATCAAAATAATACAAATCTTTACCGAACAATCCTCGCTAAAATCAATCTCCATAGCGCCCCAAAATCCGCGCTAACCTGCCACTAAAAGAAAATATGGGGAAGTACACAATACGACAGGAAAGATGCTCAACAAATATATGTTAGAGATGAATAAAACGTAACAACACGAGTATGAATATTCAAATCTCAAAGAATTTATCAATATAAATTTCTCAACAACACTTTAACCGGGTCACCAGGCCTCACCACATCCGTATATGCTTTTTCAAGCCATAGCCCGGGAAACAGGAATTTTGGCGGGTGCCCAGCATCCGTGCCTTATTAAAATCTCATCACAACGTGCTCATCAATAATATAACGATACCACATGAATCAAAGTAATTTCAACAATTATTTTCCAGATTTCAATGAATTTATCAATTCAAATATGAGTTCAATTAACAAGAATTCAATGAGAATGACACTCGCGAGATTTAAGGAGCATATTGTGTAAAACCCCATACCTCAAACCATGATGAGAAACCAAGATCTCATTATCAAGATCAACACAAAAGATCTACAAAATCTCCTCCAAGAACACCTCTAATCTAAGGTTGGAACTCACAAATCTCAAGGGCCAATGTGTATATAAAAAGAAGAGGAATATAAAATATATTTGTTGCCAAAATATGTGCCAAAAGTATGTTAAAAGGCTTGCCCACGACTCCCTTTTATAATGCAAAGAAATGAAGAGTTGGAATCCAAAAGACTCCTTTAAATAAGGCAAAGAAATGAAGAGTTGGAAGACAAAACAACTCCAAGAGTTAAAAACATTTAAAAATTATTTTAAAATCCGTTTTAACTCCGTTTTCGAAATAGTTCGAAATTCTCGCCTTTAAAAATAATAACCAACATATTTGAGCAATAAAAATAATGTTATCAAAAACTTTATTTTCCTCCATTTTCCAAAAATTAATTTAAATAGCCCAAAATTACGCGGGTTATTACACTTCCCCACTAACAATGGAATTTTGCCCTCGAAATTCGCCGAATGCCTAACTCTAAAAAAATCATGCCACTATACTAACTCCAAAAATAATTTCGGCTCCAAAAATAATTTCCTCACATCTAATCTAGATGCCTAACACGAATATCACCAAAAATTTTCTATCTCCAAAAATTGCTAACCACGCAATGAATCCAAAACTCAACCCCGAGGGTTGCCGTATACCTAAGCTCTGATACCATTTGTAACACCCCGCCCACCCGAGGAGAGCGAACGGAGCGCTAATGCGATAAAATAAATCCAAATCCACTAGTGACAAAGTATAGAGCATCTAAATAAACCCACAATAATATAAATCCACTAATTTCAATCTCTTCAATTACAACAAGTCTCTCGAATTAAAATACAACTATCTAACTCGAATAAAAATACAAATCTCTGAAGCTCTATACATTAAAATAATACAAATCTTTCTCAAACAATCCTCGCTAAAATCAATCTCCATAGCGTCCCAAAATCCGCGCTAACCTGTCACTAAAAGAAAATATGGGGAAGTACACAATACGACAGGAAAGATGCTCAACAAATATATGTTAGAGATGAATAAAACGTAACAACACGAGTACGAATATTCAAATCAAAATTCAAATCTCAAAGCATTTATCAATATAATTTCTCAACAACACTTTAACCGGGTCACCAGGCCTCACCACATCCGTATATGCTTTATCAAGACATAGCCCGGGAAACAGGAATTTTGCTGGGTGCCCAACATCCGTGCCATATTAAACTCTCAGGACAACGTGCTCATCAATAATATAATGATACCACATGAATCAAAGTAATTTCAACAATTATTTTCCAGATTTCAATGAATTTATCAATTCAAATATGAGTTCAATTAACAAGAATTCAATGAGAATAACACTCGCGAGATTTAAGGAGCATATTGTGTAAAACCCCATACCTCAAACCATGATGAGAAACCAATGATCACATTCTCAAGATCAACACAAAAGATCTACAAAATCTCCTCCAAGACCTTCCAACAAAATATCCCCAAGAACACCTCTAATCTAAGGTTGGAACTCACAAATCTCATGGGCCAATGTGTATATAAAAAGAAGAGGAATATAAAATATATTTTCTGCCAAAATTTGTGCCAAAAGTATGTTAAAAGGCTTGCCCACGACTCCCTTTTATAATGTAAAGAAATGAAGAGTTGGAATCCAAAAGACTCCTTTAAATAAGGCAAAGAAATGAAGAGTTGGAAGCCAAAACAACTCCAAGAGTTAAAAATATTTAAAAATCATTTTAAAATCCGTTTTAACTCCGTTTTCGAAACCGTTCGAAATTCTCGCCTTTAAAAATAACAACCAACATATTGGAGCAATAAAAATAATTTTATCAAAAACTTTATTTTCCTCCATTTTCCAAAAATTAATTAAAATAGTCCAAAATTACGCGGGTTATAATACTTCCCCACTAACAATGGAATTTCGCCCTCGAAATTAGCCGAATGCCTAACTCTAAAAAAAATCAGGCCACTATACTAACTCCAAACATAATTTCGTCTCCAAAAATAATTTCCTCACATCTAATCTAGATGCTTAACACGAATATCACCTAAAATTTTCATACTCCAAAAATTGCTAACCACGCAATGAATCCAAAACTCAAACCCCGAGGGTTGCCGTATACCTAAGCTCTGATACCATTTGTAACACCCCGCCCGCCCAAGGAGAGCGAACGGAGCGCTAATGCGATAAAATAAATCCAAATCAACAAGTGACAAGGTATAGAGCATCTAAATAAACTCACAATAATATAAATCCACTAATCTCAGTCTCTTCAATTACAACAAGTCTCTCGAATTAAAATACAACTATCTAACTCGAATAAAAATACAAATCTCCAAAGCTCTATACATCAAAATAATACAAATCTTTCCCAAACAATCCTCAATAAAATCAATCTCCATAGCGTCCCAAAATCCGCGCTAACCTGCCACTAAAAGAAAATATGGGGAAGTACACAATACGAAAGGAAAGATGCTCAACAAATATATGTTAGAGATGAATAAAATGTAACAACACGAGTACGAATATTCAAATCAAAATTCAAATCTCAAAGCATTTATCAATATAATTTCTCAACAACACTTTAACCGGGTCACCAGGCCTCACCACATCCGTATATGCTTTATCAAGACATAGCCCGGGAAACAGGAATTTTGGTGGGTGCCCAACATCCGTGCCATATTAAACTCTCATGACAACGTGCTCATCAATAATATAATGATACCACATGAATCAAAGTAATTTCAACAATTATTTTCCAGATTTCAATGAATTTATCAATTCAAATATGAGTTCAATTAACAAGAATTCAATGAGAATAACACTCGCGAGATTTAAGGAGCATATTGTGTAAAACCCCATACCTCAAACCATGATGAGAAACCAATGATCACATTCTCAAGATCAACACAAAAGATCTACAAAATCTCCTCCAAGAACTTCCAACAAAATAGCCCCAAGAACACCTCTAATCTAAGGTTGGAACTCACAAATTTAAACGGCCAATGTATATATAAAAAGAAAAGGAATATAAAATATATTTGCTGCCAAAATTTGTGCCAAAAGTATGTTACAAGGCTTGCCCACGAATCCCTTTTATAATGCAAAGAAATGAAGAGTTGGAATCAAAAAGACTCCTTTAAATAAGGCAAAGAAATGAAGAGTTGGAAGCCAAAACAACTCCAAGAGTTAAATACATTTAAAAATCATTTTAAAATCCGTTTTAACTTCGTTTTCGAAACCGTTCGAAATTCTCGCCTTTAAAAATAATTACCAACATATTTGAGCAATAAAAACAATTTTATCAAAAACTTTATTTTCCTCCATTTTCCAAAAATTAATTAAAATAGTCCAAAATTACGCGGGTTATTACACTTCCCCACTAACAATGGAATTTTGCCCTCGAAATTCGCCGAATGCCTAACTCTAAAAAAAATCAGGCCACTATACTAACTACAAAAATAATTTCGTCTCCAAAAATAATTTCCTCACATCTAATCTAGATGTCTAACACGAATATCACCTAAAATTTTCTATCTCCAAAAATTGCTAACCACGCAATGAATCCAAAACTCAAGCCCCGAGGGTTGCCGTATACCTAAGCTCTGATACCATTTGTAACACCCCGCCCGCCCGAGGAGACCGAACGGAGCGCTAATGCGATAAAATAAATCCAAATCCACAAGTGACAAGGTATAGAGCATCTAAATAAACCCACAATAATATAAATCCACTAATCTCAGTCTCTTCAATTACAACAAGTCTCTCGAATTAAAATACAACAATCTAACTCGAATAAAAATACAAATCTCCAAAGCTCTATACATCAAAATAATACAAATATTTCCCAAACAATCCTCGCTAAAATCAATCTCCATAGCGTCCCAAAATCCGCGCTAACCTGCCACTAAAAGAAAATATGGGGAAGTACACAATACGACAGGAAAGATGCTCAACAAATATATGTTAGAGATGAATAAAACGTAACAACAATAGTACAAATATTCAAATCAAAATTCAAATTTCAAAGCATTTATCAATATAATTTCTCAACAACACTTTAACCGGGTCACCAGGCCTCACCACATCCGTATATGCTTTATCAAGCCATATCCTAGGAAACAGGAATTTTGGCGGGTGCCCAACATCCGTGCCATATTAAAATCTCATGACAACGTGCTCATCAATAATATAAGGATACCACATGAATCAAAGTAATTTCAATAATTATTTTCCAGATTTCAATGAATTTATCAATTCAAATATGAGTTCAATTAACAAGAATTCAATGAGAATGACACTCGCGAGATTTAAGGAGCATATTGTGTAAAACCCCATACCTCAAACCATGATGAGAAACCAATTATCACATTCTCAAGATCAACACAAAAGATCTACAAAATCTCCTCCAAGAACTTCCAACAAAATAGCCCTAAGAACACCTCTAATCTAAGGTTGGAACTCACAAATCTCAAGGGCCAATGTGTATATAAAAAGAAGAGGAATATAAAATATATTTGCTGCCAAAATTTGTGCCAAAAGTATGTTAAAAGGCTTGCCCACGACTCCCTTTTATAATGCAAAGAAATGAAGAGTTGGAATCCAAAAGACTCCTTTAAATAGGGCAAAGAAATGAAGAGTTGGAAGCCAAAACAACTCCAAGAGTTAAAAACATTTAAAAATCATTTTAAAATCCGTTTTAACTCCGTTTTCGAAACCGTTCGAAATGCTCGCCTTTAAAAATAATAACCAACATACTTGAGCAATAAAAATAATTTTATCAAAAACTTTATTTTCCTCCATTTTCCAAAAATTAATTAAAATAGCCCAAAATTACGCGGATTATTACACTTCCCCACAAATAATGGAATTTCGCCCTCGAAATTCGCCGAATGCCTAACTCTAAAAAAAATCAGGCCACTATACTAACTCCAAAAATTATTTCGTCTCCAAAAATAATTTCCTCACATCTAATCTAGATGCCTAACACGAATATCACCTAAAATTTTCTATCTCCAAAAATTGCTAACCACGCAATGAATCCAAAACTCAAGCCCCGAGGGTTGCGGTATACCTAAGCTCTGATACCATTTGTAACACCCCGCCCGTCCGAGGAGAGCGAACGGAGCGCTAATGCGATAAAATAAATCCAAATCCACAAGTGACAAGGTATAGAGCATCTAAATAAACCCACAATATTATAAATCCACTAATCTCAGTCTCTTAAATTACAACAAGTCTCTCGAATTAAAATACAACTATCTAACTCGAATAAAAATACAAATCTCCAAAGCTCTATACATCAAAATAATACAAATCTTTCCCAAACAATCCTCGCTAAAATCAATCTCCATAGCGTCCCAAAATCCGCGCTAACCTGCCACTAAAAGAAAATATGGGGAAGTACACAATACGACAGGAAAGATGCTCAACAAATATATGTTAGAGATGAATAAAACGTAACAGCAATAGTACAAATATTCAAATCAAAATTCAAATTTCAAAGCATTTATAAATATAATTTCTCAACAAAACTTTAACCGGGTCACCCGGCCTCACCACATCCGTATATGCTTTATCAAGCCATAGCCCGGGAAACAGCAATTTTGTTGGGTGCCCAACATCCGTGCCATATTAAAATCTCATGACAACGTGCTCATCAATAATAAAACGATACCACATGAATCAAAGTAATTTCAATAATTATTTTCCAGATTTCAATGAATTTATCAATTCAAATATGAGTTCAATTAACAAGAATTCAATGAGAATGACACTCGCGAGATTTAAGGAGCATATTGTGTAAGACACCATACCTCAAACCATGATGAGAAACCAATGATCACATTCTCAAGATCAACACAAAAGATCTACAAAATCTCCTCCAAGAACTTCCAACAAAATAGCCCCAAGAACACCTCTAATCTAAGGTTGGAACTCACAAATCTCAAGGTCCAATGTGTATATAAAAAGAAGAGGAATAAAAAATATATTTGCTGCCAAATTTGTGCCAAAAGTATGTTAAAAGGCTTACCCACGACTCCCTTTTATAATGCAAAGAAATGAAGAGTTGGAATCCAAAAGACTCTTTTAAATAGGGCAAAGAAATGAAGAGTTGGAAGCCAAAACAACTCCAAGAGTTAAAAACATTTAAAAATCATTTTAAAATCCGTTTTAACTCCGTTTTCGAAACCGTTCGAAATTCTCGCCTTTAAAAATAATAACCAACATATTTGAGCAATAAAAATAATTTATCAAAAACTTTATTTTCCTCCATTTTCCAAAAATTAATTAAAATAGCCCAAAAATACCCGGGTTATTACACTTCCCCACTAATAATGGAATTTCGCCCTCGAAATTCGCCGAATGCGTAACTCTAAAAAAAATCAGGCCACTATACTAACTCCAAAAATAATTTCGTCTCCAAAAATAATTTCCTCACATCTAATCTAGATGCCTAACACGAATATCGCCTAAAATTTTCTATCTCCAAAAATTGCTAACCACGCAATGAATCCAAAACTCAAGCCCCGAGGGTTGCCGTATACCTAAGCTCTGATACCATTTGTAACACCCCGCCCGCCCGAGGAGAGCGAATGGAGCACTAATGCGATAAAATAAATCAAAATCCACATGTGACAAGGTATAGAGCATCTAAATAAACCCACAATAATATAAATCCACTAATCTCAGTCTCTTCAATTACAACAAGTCTCTCGAATTAAATTACAACTATCTAACTCGAATAAAAATACAAATCTCCAAAGCTCTATACATCAAAATAATACAAATCTTTCTCAAACAGTCCTCGCTAAAATCAATCTCCGTAGCTCCCCAAAATCCGCGCTAACCTGCCACTAAAAGAAAATATGGGGAACTACACAATACGACAGGAAAGATGCTCAACAAATATATATTAGAGATGAATAAAACGTATCAACACGAGTACGAATATTCAAATCAAAATTCAAATCTCAAAGCATTTATCAATATAATTTCTCAACAACACTTTAACCGGGTCACCAGGCCTCACCACATCCGTATATGCTTTATCAAGCCATAACCCGAAAAACAGGAATTTTGGCAGGTGCCCAACATCCGTGCCATATTAAAATCTCATGACAACTTGCTCATCAATAATATAACGATACCACATGAATCAAAGTAATTTCAACAATTATTTTCCAGATTTCAATGAATTTATCAATTCAAATATGAGTTCAATTAACAAGAATTCAATGAGAATGACACTCGCGAGATTTAAGGAGCATATTGTGTAAAACCCCATACCTCAAGCCATGATGAGAAAACCAATGATCACATTCTCAAGATCAACACAAAAGATCTAAAAAATCTCCTCCAAGAACTTCCAACAAAATAGCCCCAAGAACACCTCTAATCTAAGGTTGGAATTCACAAATCTCAAGGGCCAATGTGTATATAAAAAGAAGAGGAATATAAAATATATTTGCTGCCAAAATTTGTGCCAAAAGTATGTTAAAAGGCTTGCCCACGACTTCCTTTTATAATGCAAAGAAATGAAGAGTTGGAATCCAAAAGACTCTTTTAAATAAGGCAAAGAAATGAAGAGTTGGAAGCCAAAACAACTCCAAGAGTTGAAAACATTTAAAAATCATTTTAAAATCCGTTTTAACTCCGTTTTCGAAACCGTTCGAAATTCTCGCCTTTAAAAATAATAACCAACATATTTGAGCAATGAAAATAATTTTATCAAAAACTTTATTTTCCTCCATTTTCCAAAAATTAATTAAAATAACCCAAAATTACGCGGGTTATTACACTTCCCCACTAACAATGGAATTTTGCCCTCGAAATTCGCCGAATGCCTAACTCTAAAAAAAATCAGGCCACTATACTAACTCCAAAAATAATTTCGTCTCCAAAAATAATTTCCTCACATCTAATCTAGATGGCTAACACGAATATCACCTAAAATTTTCTATCTCCAAAAATTGCTAACCACGCAATGAATCCAAAACTCAAGCCCCGAGGGTTTTCGTATACCTAAGCTCTGATACCATTTGTAACACCCCGCCCGCCCGAGGAGAGCGAACGGAGCGCTAATGCGATGAAATAAATCCAAATCCACAAGTGACAAGGTATTGAGCATCTAAATAAACCCACAATAATATAAATCCACTAATCTCAGTCTCTTCAATTACAACAAGTCTCTCGAATTAAAATACAACTATCTAACTCGAATAAAAATACAAATCTCCAAAGCTCTATACATCAAAATAATACAAATCTTTCCCAAACAATCATCGCTAAAATCAATCTCCATAGCGTCCCAAAATCCGCGCTAACCTGCCACTAAAAGAAAATATGTGGAAGTACACAATACGACAAGAAAGATGCTCAACAAATATATGTTAGAGATGAATAAAACGTAACAACACGAGTACGAATATTCAAATCAAAATTCAAATCTCAAAGCATTTATCAATATAATTTCTCAACAACACTTTAACCGGGTCACCAGGCCTCACCACATCCGTATATGCTTTATCAAGCCATAGCCCGGAAAACAGGAATTTTGGCGGGTGCCCAACATATGTGCCATATTAAAATCTCATGACAACGTGCTCATCAATAATATAACGATACCACATGAATCAAAGTAATTTCAACAATTATTTTCCAGATTTCAATGAATTTATCAATTCAAATATGAGTTCAATTAACAAGAATTCAATGAGAATGACACTCGCGAGATTTAAGGAGCATATTGTGTAAAACCCCATACCTCAAACCATGATGAGAAACCAATGATCACATTCTCAAGATCAACACAAAAGATCTATAAAATCTCCTCCAAGAACTTCCAACAAAATAGCCCCAAGAACACCTTTAATCTAAGGTTGGAACTCACAAATCTCAAGGGGCAATGTGTATATAAAAAGAAGAGGAATATAAAATATATTTGCTGCCAAAATTTGTGCCAAAAGTATGTTAAAAGGCTTGCCCACGACTCCCTTTTATAATGCAAATAAATGAAGAGTTAGAATTCAAAAGACTCCTTTAAATAAGGCAAAGAGATGAAGAGTTGGAAGCCAAAACAACTCCAAGAGTTAAAAACATTTAAAAATCATTTTAAAATCCGTTTTAACTCTGTTTTCGAAACCGTTAGAAATTCTCGCCTTTAAAAATAATAACCAACATATTTGAGCAATAAAAATAATTTTATCAAAAACTTTATTTTCCTCCATTTTCCAAAAATTAATTAAAATAGCCCAAAATTACGCTGGTTATTACAATTGTTAGGAAACCTGGTGTTGGTGACTTTTACCGATGTGAGGTGTGTGGAGTTGTCCCAATATCGGGAGTATTGCCTTTTGGGAAGAGGGAGTAAGAAATTTAGAGTTTTGGGTCCATTGTGTAGGACTGAGGGAGTTGTTGGGGGTCGCAATAGCATCTTGCCCTTCAAAATGGTTAGGAAGGATTTATGGAGAGGATAATTATTCAAGGAGAATTAGGCCTTAGGAAGGAGTGAGTAAGTGTAGCCTTTGTATGACATCTTTTGGGATAATAGATTCCATTGCGATGAGTTAGTAGAAGAGTTATGCTATTGAGCTCCGAAAGTGAGGACTATTGAAGTTTGTTGAGGGTGACTATAAGGTTATTGTCTTAAAGATAACCTAGGGAAGGTAATTGTGGTATTCCAGTGAGGGAAGGACTTATTTTACGGCAATGCTTTGATGTAATGTAAAGGAATTGTATGACTGAGGAGGTTCAGAATTTGGTAGATTTATTTTGAGCGGAGAATTTAGCTCAGGGTTGTGCTAGTTTTGAGAACTAGGTAGTGGTTGTATTTATTTGTTGAGGCCTTGTGTCATAAACATAAGGTGTTTGTTTGGCGTGTCGAAAGACATGGAATTATTTTATATTATATTTCTATATAGGCCTTCGGGCAATATCTATAATTCGAAAATCTTTTATAAAAACCTTAACCCTGGTTCAACTGATCTCAATCCCCGACATAGCTACACAGTAGTGTATTGGGAGGGTTCCTTGCTTAGATTTCGCTTGCGAGACCTCCCCCGCATGAATGTAACTTATGTCAGGAATTGAGAAGAGTTCAACCATTGGGAACATCAAACTTTTATATATACTTAATATGTTGCTATAGATAATTGTGGAGAGTTATATCACGATTTGAGGATAGTGGAGCTGGGATATTGTTTTACGAGTTGAGCTAGGGTACGGGGTGTATCGGCGCCCTGGGTAGTTAGTTTGATTTTTAAAATCTATATGGTTCGATGTGGGAACTGAAAAGGTATGTATAGTGATGTTGAGGGTAGATTTAAGGACTAGATGAGATTCACAGTCCTAGGCATATCTTATATTTCGCGGGCAAAATTCTTCTAAGGGGGGAAGTATGTAACAACCCGTGACTTTGGGACCGAAAAATTTAAAATTTCAGGAGAAATAAAGTTTATTTACATTGGAGAATTTTAAAATTTGGAAATTGAAGTCCGAAAATAGAGGACGTTATAAAGTATTCCGAATGATAATTCTGAGTGCGCCATTGGTTCCAGTTGGGTTGAGATAGTCGAAATGACTATCCTTAGGTTTTATTTCGGTTCTGAAATATTTTAAAGTTAGTTGGCTCGAATGGGAGTAAACGAATCATTTAAAATGTGTATTAACATTTAAAATTGGGATTATTATTTTAAGGGATTTAAGGGCTTGCGGATGAAGCCCATCTCATTTAGAGAAAAAGAGAAAGAGAAAGGAATAGAGAAAGAAGAAGAAAAGAAGAGAGAGAGAAGGGAAAGCTTGGAGATTTCCGGCCCAAACGCGATCTCGAGGATGATTCAACCACTAAAATTTCGAGGCAAGGGTTTAATCTTGCTAAATATTTCATTTGTGTATTTCATTTCATAATTTTTGGATAAAAGAATTGGATTTTGGGTATATTTATCAAAACCTAAATTTTGGTTTCGATCTTGAAATTGTTGTTTACCCATGGGTTTAAGGGAGTAAAACTTGAGAAGACTAGATATAGGAGAAGATTTGATGTTGGGTACATATTTGGGTTGAGAATAAAGGGTTGGAAGTAGTATAATTGGAATTTTGGGTTTTGGAGAAATAGCCCATTTCGTGGCTTTCTGAACTGGACGAATCGATTCGCCCCTAGCGAATCGATTCGCCATGTTACAGAAGCATCAGGTCTTTAGGGACGAATTGCTTCACCAACAGCGAATCGATTCGATATATAGCAGACTTACAGGTCTAGTTGGGCCGAATCAATTCGCAGCTGGGGCCGAATCGATTCGCAGCTAGGGCCGAATCGATTCGAAGGGGACGAATCAATTCGAAAATAGAGCAATTTTGGATAATTTCTCCTAGGGAGAATTTTACTCCAATTCTCTTGGTCTTATCGACTTAGAACATTATAAATTAATGAAGGGGTTATGATTTGAAGATTTCTAAGGAATTTCTTATATGTTATGATGGTGGGGACACATCAAACTATTTTTGGAGACTAATATATGTGCATATTGGAGATCGTTATATTATAGTAGTGGGGAATCTCATGGAGAACGGGAGTTCAATTTAGAGGTCATAGGTGAGCCTAGATATGACGTAAGGTTGAGGACCCTTTGAAAGAGTTGTGAGAGTACGGCATGGAATTGTAGGCCGATATTTCTGTCGAATCCTTATAGTGATAGGATTCTATTTAACATGTGGTTTGGGACCGAAGAGAGGTATAGGTCGCGTATCCTTAGTATTGTTTAACTTAAGGAATAGATTGTAAACGCAGTAAGATTAAGGGTTCATAGGGACAATTGAACCGTAGTCGAAAATCGGGAGCGATTGGATAGTACTACCAACTAGAATAGGTTGTGTTGAAATTCTAGTCGGGATAGTTTCTATATATAATCGTGTAGGAGTAACAATGGGAATTCCAATATGGGATAGAATCTTGGAATAAATTTAAGATTGAGCTTGAGGTTTTAGGCTATTATTTATGTGCATACCAATAGTCAAAATTAGTACTAGATATATCGATGTGCTTTTGGATATTGATGAAATGTATAGTGATTGTTATACACATTAAACTTTGGGGTGATAACCTTAATGTTGAATATATTGGAGGACAATTCAGATCATAGGGGCAATGGATGAATATACTTCAAGTGAGGGATCGTATTTATATAAGGAATTAAATAAAATACGTTTGGGACAACGGCTAGTATAAAGGGGATTAAATACACATATAGCCGAGTTTATAAATTTCATACATACGAATGAGAGAGGATATGTATATATATATATATATATCTATGTAGATATGCATATATGTGTATACTCATGGCGTGAATATCTAAACCATATGTGATGGTTTAATTATATGATGTAATCATATGGATGTATATATATTGTGTATGTGAATGAGATGTATACTTGTATTGTGAAGCATACCCTGCACATGCTATCATTGGGAAGTTACGCGATGAGGGTGAGCACCCTGGCTCGAGGAGCAGAGTGTGGATATTCCCAAGTCATAGCGTCCATTGTGTTATTAAGTGATACATTTTTTTTGGATTGAGACGTGGTGGGTATGTTTCGTCTCATTGCCGGTTAGGAACTATGATCGCTTTTCGGACATCGTGTGTGTGTGTGTGTTGGTCCCGATGTTGATGATATTGAGTCCGACCGTAGTCCCCAGGATGGTATATGAGTGATGCCCTATAAGATGATAGCATGGTGAAGTATACTGGCATTATATAGCTGGTTGTATTATGTGTATGGCCATTGTACATTATATGTGTTATGTACACATGGCTATGAGAATGAATGGTTGTATACATATATATATATATATATATTATATCTTATAGGTGAAAAGGATATGAAATCTCTATGGTGTACATCTTGGGTGATTATGGTGTACCAGATTGTTGGGGGTTGATGTATCGCACTTAAGGAAAAATTTCGGTTATATAAACCCAAGGATATAGTGGATGACATAATGGATCCCTACGATCGACATTATCAAGGAGTAGTGTATCGTGGGGGTTCCTTGTTTGGATTTCGCTTTGCGAGACACCCCACGCACGAAACGCAGTGCAATGTTGAGAGTAGAGAGAAGTTTTGTCCTTTGTAATTGTAGGTATCAGTAGTATGATTTGTGTGGATGAAATAATGGATCCCTACGATCGACAGTATCAAGGAGTAGTGTATCGGGGGGTTCCTTGTTTGGATTTCGCTTTGCTAGACACCCCATGCACGAAACGTAGTGCAATGTTGAGAGTAGAGAGAAGTTTTATCCTTAATACTTGTATGTATCAGTAGTATAATTGGTGTGGATGACATAATGGATCCCTACGATCGACATTGTCAAGGAATAGTGTATCGGGGGTTCCTTATTTGGATTTTGCTTTGGGAGGCGCCCCACGCACGAAACGCAGTGCAATGTTGAGAGTGGAGAGAAGTTATGTCCTTATTGAATTGTGCATGTTATTTAGAGAATAAACTCTAAATTTGAAGTTTAATGTTAATATGTGAAGTAATAAAATGGATAACTGATAAGTTATAAATCGGAATCAATAAAGCCTAGTATGGCATATATGTGTATATATTTTTAAATGTGATTAGAATGGAAAGAAACCTTGGGGTAAGTTAAAATGGCAGGTCATGTGAGAATAGGTCGTGCGTATAGTAAGGTAGGTTGTCCTTATGGGTGGGGTAACTTAATTAATATTCCAGGATGTGAATAGGTGCGCGCTGTTTGATGAGAGGTGAGTTTGGAGTTTCATGAGAGTACGACTCCACTTCAATTATGAAATAAGTGCATTGATATTTATTATGCACGGTTAACACACTTGCTAAATATTTTTACACCTCGGGCTCTGACCCGTTTATATTTATCTCCTATTATATGTATATATTACTACAGGTATCCTACCGCATATATGTCGGATGCCCTCCTATCCAGAGTCGTGGGAGCCGTGACAGGTGCGTACAGTTGCGGGATTTAGATTGTAGTCGCCTCTTATTTCTTTGTGAATCTAGATAGGATTCATTTTGTACATCGGGATTATACTTTAAAAGTTATTTATATTTGTTTATACTTCTTACCATGAATGTTGTACTGTCTGTGACCCAACAACTTATTCGGGTATATTAGTCCTTATGTACTCATTTCACTTTATTCTAGCACTTTATTTATCACGGCACTTATGTATGTTTTACCTCTGCTAGATATTATATGGTTGGGTTGTTGTTCATGGCATGTTTTCTTTAATTTGGCATTCACTTTTGATAGTTTCGGGTAGTTAGCCTTATTTATTTTAGTATTGGTAGTTGATGTTGAGACTGAGCCATCTGAGATTCTTGATTTAAGGTAGTATAGGGTTGGGCACCCGTTATTATTTTAAGAGGGGTGTCACGGATGGTATCAGAGCATCAGGTTCTAAAGTCTTTAGGATCTGTGCGGGTTTTCAGCGTTCTTCCGTTGACGTTCTTGATATAGATCCCTACTAGTAGGATTGTTGTATTCGCTTCTTCCGCGAGATGCCCTCACTCGAATGACGTTCTGACACAGTTGCTTTCGTCTCAGACGTTGCCAAGAATAAGTCGGTTAGGAAAGGGTAAGAGTAAAGATGTAATACCCATAACAGATTTTGGGTACGCTTTGATTTGAGGTATTTCTTTCCGTGATTCAGGCGGAGATAAGAAGGCGAATTTCGTGATCGATAAGGTAAGTGCTGATGAGGAGAAAATAGTGAAGCCTTGGGAGGTTTAGATTCAGAAATTCTTCAACATTGTTATGAAACCTGGTATTGGTGACTTTTACCGATGTGGAGTTGTCCCAATATCGGGAGTATTTCCTTCTGGGAAGAGGGAGTAAGAAATTTAGAGTTTTGGGTCCATTGAGTAGGATTGAGGGAGTTGTTGAGGGTAGCAATAGCGTCTTTCCCTTCGAAATGGTTAGGAAGGATTTATGGAGAGGATAATTCTTCAAGGAGAATTAGGCCTTAGGAAGGAGTGAGTAAGTGTAGCCTTTGTATGGGATCTTTTGGGATAATAGATTCCATTGCGATGAGTTAGTAGAAGAGTTATGCTATTGAGCTCCAGAAGTGAGGACTATTGAAGTTTGTTGAGGGTGACTATAAGGTTATTGTCTTAAAGATAACCTAGGGAAGGTAATTGTGGCATTCCAGTGAGGAAAGGACTTACTTTACGGCAATGCTTTGATGTAATGTAAAAGAATTGTATGACAGAGGAGGTTCAGAATTTGGTAGATGTATTTTGAGCGGAGAATTTAGCTCAGGGTTGTGCTAGTTTTGAGAATTAGGTAGTGGTTGTATTTATTTGTTGAGGCCTTGTGTCCTAAACATAAGGTGTTTGTTTGGCGTGTCGAAAGACATGGAATTGTTTTATATTATATTGTTATATAGGCCTTCGGGAAATATCTATAATTCGAAAATCTTTTATAAAAACCTTAACCCTGGTTCAGCTGATCTCAATCCCCGACATAGCTACACAGTAGTGTATTGGGAGGGTTTCTTGTTTGGATTTCGCTTGCGAGACCTCCCCCGCATGATTGTAGCTTATGTCAGGAATTGAGAAGAGTTCAACCATTGAGAACTTCAAACTTTTATATATACTTAATATGCTGCTATAGATAATTGTTGAGAGTAATATCACGATTTGCGGCAAGTGGAGCCGGGTTATTAGTTTACGAGTTGAGCTCGGGTATGGGGTGTATGGGCGCCCTGGGTAGTTAGTTTGTTTTTTAAAATTTATATGGTTCGATGTGGGAACTGAAAAGGTATGTATAGTGATGTTGAGGGTAGATGTAAGGACTAGATGAGATTCGAAGTCCTAGGCATATCCTAAATTTCACGGGCAAAATTCTTGTAAGGGGGGAAGTATGTAACAACCCGATACTTTGGGACCGAAAAATTTAAAATTTCGGGAGAAATAAAATTTATTTAGATTGGAGAATTTTAAAATTGGTAAATTGAAGTCCGAAAATAGAGGATGATAAAAAGTATTCCGAATGATAATTCTGAGTGTGCCATTGGTTCCGGTTGGGTCGAGATGGTCGAAATGACTGTCCTTGGGTTTTATTTTAGTTCCGAAATATTTTTAAGTTAGTTGGCTCGAATTGGAGTAAAGGAGTCATTTAAAGTGTGTATTAACATTTAAAACTGGGATTATTGTTTTAAGGGATTTAAGGTCTTACGGATCAAACCCGTCTCATTTAAAGAAAGAGAGTAAGAGAAAGGAAAAGAGAAAGAAGAAGAAAAGAAGAGAGAGAGAAGGGAAAGCTTGGAGATTTCCGGCCCAAACGCGATCTCGAGGACGAATCAACCACTACAATTTCGAGGCAAGTGTTTAATCTTGCTAAATATTTCATTTGTGTATTTCATTTCATAATTTGTGGATAAAAGAATTGGATTTTGGGTATATTTATCAAAACCTAAGTTTTGGCTTCGATCTTGAAATTGATGTTTACCCATGGGTTTAAGGGAGTAAAACTTGAGAAGATTAGATATAGGAGAAGATTTGATATTGGTAACATATTTGGGTTGAGAATAAAGGGTTGGAAGTAGTATAATTGGAATTTGGGAATTTTGGATTTTGGAGAAATATCCCATTTCGTGGCTTTCTGAACTGGCCGAGTCGATTCGCCCCTAGCGAATCGATTCCCTCCTAGCGAATCGATTCACCATGTTGCAGAAGCATCAGGTCGTTTGGGCCGAATCGATTCGCCCCCAGCGAGTCGATTCGGTATATAGCAGACTTACAGGTCTAGTTGGGCCTAATCGATTCGCAGCTAGGGTCGAATCGATTCGGAGGGGCTTAATCGATTCGAAAACAGAGAAATTTTGGATAATTTCTCCTAGGGAGAATTTTACTCCAATTCTCTTGGGCTTATCGACTTGGAACATTATAAATTAATGAAGGGGTTATGATTTGAAGATTTCTTAGGAATTTCTTATATGTTATGATGGTGGGGACACATCAAACTATTTTGGAGACGAATATATGTGCATATTGGAGATTGTTATATTAGAGTAGTGGGGAATCTCATGGAGAATGGGAGTTCGATTTAGAGGTCATAGGTGAGCCTAGATATGACGTAAGGTTGAGGACCCTTTCAAAGAGTTGTGAGAGTACGGCATGGAATTGTAGGCCGATATTTCTGTCGAATCCTTATAGTGATAGGATTTTATTTAACATGTGGTTTGGGACCGAAGAGAGGTAGAGGTCGCGTATCCTTAGTATTGTTTAACTTAAGGAATAGATTGTAAACGCAGTAAGATTAAGGGTTCATAGGGACAATTGAACCGTAGTCGAAAATCGGGAGCGATTGGATAGTACTACCAACTAGAATTGGTTGTGTTGAAATTCTAGTCGGGATAGTTTCTATATATAATTGTGTAGGAGTAACAATGGGAATTCCAATATGGGATAGAATCTTGGAATAAATTTAAGATTGAGCTTGAGGTTTTAGGCTATTATTTATGTGCATACCAATAGTCAAAATTAGTACTAGATATATCGATGTGCTTTTGGATATTGATGAAATGTATAGTGATTGTTATACACATTAAACTTTGGGGTGATAACCTTAATGTTGAATATATTGGAGGACTATTCATATCATAGGGGCAATGGATGAATATACTTCAAGTGAGGGATCGTATTTATATAAGGAATTAAATTAAATACGTTTGGGACGACGACTAGTATAAAGGGGATTATATACACATGTAGCCGAGTTTATAAATTTCATACATACGAACGAGACAGGGTATGTATATATGTATGTATATATCTATGTAGATATGCATATATGTGCATACTCATGGCGTGAATATCTAAACCGTATGTGATGGTTTAATTATATGATGTAATCATATCGATGTATATATATTGTGTATGTTAACGATATATATACTTGTATTGTGAAGCATACCCCGCACATGCTATCATTGGGAAGTTGCGCGATGAGGGTGAGCACCCTGGCTCGAGGAGCAAAGTGTGGATATTCCCCATGTCATAGCGTCCATTTTGTTATTATGTGATTTACATTTTTTTTGGATGAGACGTGGTGGGTATGTTTCGTCTCATTGCCGGTTAGGAACTATGACCGCTTTCCGGACGTCGTGTGTGTGTGTTGGCCCCGATGTCGATGATATTGAGTCTGACCGTGGTCCCCAGGATGGTATATGAGTGATGCCCTGGAAGATGATAGCATGGTGTTGTATATTGGCATTATATAGTTGGTTGTATTATGTGTATGGCCATTGTACATTATATGTGTTATGTACACATGGCTATGATAATGAATGGTTGTATATATATATGTTTAGAGTAAATATATATATATTTATTATATCCTATAGGTGAAAAGGATATGAAATCTCTACGGTGTATATCTTGGTTGATTATGGTGTACCAGATTGTTGGGGGTTGATGTATCGCACTTAAGGAAAAATTTTGGTTATATCAAACCAAGGATTTAGTGGATGACATAATGGATCCCTACAATCGACATTGTCAAGGAGTAATGTATCGGGGGGGTTCCTTGTTTGGATTTTTCTTTGCGAGACGCCCCACGCACGAAATGCAGTGCAATGTTGAGAGTAGATAGAAGTTTTGTCCTTTGTAATTGTAGGTATCAGTAGTATGATTTATGTGGGTGACATAATGGATCTCTAAGATCGACAGTGTCTAGGAGTAGTGTATCGGGGGGATTCCTTGTTTGGATTTCTCTTTGCGAGACGCCCCACGCACGAAACGTAGTGCAATGTTGAGAGTAGATAAACGTTTTGTCCTTAATATTTGTATGTAGTAGTAGTATAATTGGTGTGGATGACATAATGGATCCCTACGATCGACATTGTCAAGGAGTAGTGTATCGGGGGGGTTTCTTATTTGGATTTCGCTTTGCGAGACGCCCCATGCACGAAACGCAGTGCAATGTTAAGAGTGGAGATAAGTTATGTCCTTATTAAATTGTGCATGTTATTTAGAGAATAAACTCTAAATTTGAAGTTTAATGTTAATATGCGTAGTAATAAAATGGATAACTGGTAAGTTATAAATCGGAATCAATAAAGCCTAGTATGGCATATATGTGTATATATTTTTAAATGTGATTAGAATGGAAAGAATCCTTGGGGTAAGTTAAAATGGCAGGTCATGTGAGAATAGGCTGTGCGTATGGTAAGTTAGGTTGTCCTTATGGGTGGGTAACTTAATTAAGATTCCAGGACGCGAATAGGTGCGCGCTGTTAGATGAGATGTGAGTTTGGGGTTTCACGAGAGTGCGACTCCACTTTAATTATGAAATAAGTGCATTGATATTTATTATGCACGGTTAACACACTTGCTAAACATTTTTACACCTCGGGCTCTGACCCGCTTATATTTATCTCCTGCTATATATATATATATATTACTACAGGTGTCCTACCGCATGGATGTCGGATGCCCTCCTATCCAGGGTCGTGGGAGCCGTGACAGGTGCGGGCTGTTGCGGGATTTAGATTGTAGTCGCCTCTTATTTCTTTGTGAATCTAGATAGGATTCATTTTGTACATCGGGATTATACTTTAGAAGTTATTTATATTTGTTTATACTTCTTACCATGAATGTTGTACTATTTGTGACCCGACAACTTATTCGGGTATATTTATCCTTATGTACTCATTTCACTTTATTCTAGAACTTTATTTGTCACCGTACTTGTGTATGTTTTACCTCTGCTAGATATTATATGATTGGGTTGTTGTTCATGGCATGTTTTCTTTAATTTGGCATCCGCTTTTGATAGTTTCGGGTAGTTAGCCTTATTTATTTTAGTATTGTCAGTTGATGTTGAAACTGAGCCATCTGAGATTCCTGATTTAAGGTAGTATAAGTCTGGCCACCCGTTATTATTTTAAGCGGGGTGTCACAATGACCAAACCTTGTTTATCAAATATTTTGACAACAACATTACTATTGCTCAAGTGTAAGTTGACGATATTATCTTTGGTTCCTCTTCGCCTATAGAAGTTAAAGCCTTCTCTGACATTATGTACAAAGAATTTCAGAAGTGACTTATGGGGGGAGTTATAATTATTCTTAGGACTCCAAGTTAAATATAATTCAGAAGGATTATTTCTATCACAATCTAAATATTCTTCAGAAATTGTTAAGAAGTTTGGCCTAGAAATAGCTAAAGACACTAGGACTCCTATGAGTACCACTGTCAAACTTTCTAAAGATGGTAATGGTAAATCTATTGATACCACCCTGTACCGTAGTATGATAGGAAGCTTACTTTATCTTACTGCCTCCCGTCTTAACATCATGTACTCTGTCTGTGTGTGTGCTTAATATCAAAATAATCCTAAAGAGAGTCACCTTTTGTGCGTTAAACGAATTATCAAATACATAAAAAGCACTCTAAACTTATGACTTTGGTACACTAAAGACACCTCGAGTACTATAGTAGGTTACACTGATGTTGATTGAGCCGAGTGTATCGATGATAGTAAGAGTACTTCAGGAGCATGTTATTACATCGGTAACAACTTAATAGGATGGAGTAGTAAGAAACAAAACTGTACTTCATTGTCTACTGCAGAATCAGAATATATTGCAACTGGAAGCTGCTGCTCTCAATTACTTTGGCTGAAACAAATGCTAAAAGATTATGGTATCAGTGAAGATAAGTTACATCTCTATTGTGACAATCAAAGCGCGATTAATATTTCTAAAAATCTTATTCAACACTCTCGTACTAAACATATTAAAATCAGATATCATTTTATACGCGAGTTAGTTGAATCTAAAGAGTTAGAAATTAATTATCTTCCTACTGAATTACAATTAGCTGATCTATTCACTAAACCCTTAAATAATGTGCATTTTGAATCTTTATGCAAGTCGATTGGAAGGATTTTTGCAGTATGATGTTATATTTTATGGGTATTTTTCCATTTCCCTTTGTCCATTTGAGACAAAATGGGGGAGAAATTTGAGTCCTCTTGGACATTTTTGGTATATTCTCAACCAAAAAGCTTGATCTTAGTTATCTTATTTTCAGGAATCAGTACCTTCGGTTACAACAGAATTTTGTTAGGGTATTGATTTGTATCTAGTTGAGTCATGTAATTTTATCTTTCTAGGATATTGGGTAGATAAAATATTTGTATAGGAATAGGATTTTCTTATTTCTTTTGTATCCCTACGAGTCCTCGTTGACTCAAAGGAGATTTTGTCTCATATTTCTAAAGGGGGAGATTGAAGCACCCTATATCCTTGACTTACTTAAGTCTATACTATATAGGTGCTCATCTAGTTTTGAAATTGTGACAAAATTTTGAGTCCCATCCCTAGTTACCAAAGGAACCTCAGACTTAACTTGATGCCTCTATCAGTTCTTAAAACATAACTCACCACCAACGCTCACTAGGACTGCATACATACATCATATCATGATATAATTGGTTATGTGTGAGTTAATTCCCTTGAAATTGATTTTTTACTATTTTGGGGAATTTTTAATAATTTCTAAGATTTTCAAATTCTTTTTAAAAATTAATTTGGTTGGCTTAAAAACCTTTGGGGCTATTTTATAAGTTGTTTTTATGGCATAAATTCTGGTTGGGTAGAATTCAAAAGTTCTTGAGAATATTGTGGGTGTAATTTGTATTTTTAAATCTTTAAAAACACACGTTTTTCATTCGATCTTTGCCTTACATGTGTTTCCCTTATAACAGCTAGATATGTGTTTTCTTATACTCACATTCTTAACACTCACTATGCACCATTGGATCATTCTAATCAATGATCTGTATGTGTTTTCTTATAAACCCCGTGTTTGATTTTGAAGCAATCAAATTTATTTTAAATACGGTGGCTTGGAAGCCCTTAGATTGACTTCGAATCAATCCTGATCGTTTATTTCGCTTCGATCTTCTAGAGCCTTCTTCTCTAGGTATAAAAGGAAACTTCGTCTTTAATTTTGCAACTTTTGGTCATTGTTACCTCTAAGAGAAAAAAAATAAGGGAGAAGAGAGAGAGAGAGAGAGTTATAAAGGGGGAGAGAGAGTGAGTTCGAAAAGTTTTTACAAACATTAACTCAAACTTCAAACCAAATCCAAACTAGAAATACTTTTTTGAGTGTTTATAGTTCGCGATTTGAGAAGTTTTTCCTCTACTGTCTTATATCTCTTTGCCAACTTAATCACGTTGATTAAGTATATATTTCTTCATATAGAAATCTAAGATTTGATTTCTGTGATATAGATCACTTAGTTGTTTGCTATATCTGATTTCTTGTTTCAAGAAATCTATTTTTGTTGCTTGTTTTCAAAATAAATAATGTTTTCAAACCCAATACCAACAATAAACTTTCTGATTTCAACTTACTCAAACTATCAGACTTAGATCTAGTTTTGAGATCTTGGTTGGGGTTTTCACTTTCAAATTTCTATTTTCAAAACAAAGAAAGTGCATAGGATCTTGGCTAGTTTATATAGCAAGATTCCTTCTTGATCTATGGTTATTTTGAAATATCCAAAGCTTGACTTATTTGATTAAGCTGATTTTAGAAACCCTTGCATCTAGGAGATATGGTTGTAATTTGATAAGTCATATTATTCATAATTAAGTGTGTATGAGTTGCATGCATGAGTTTAGAGCACTACACCACATACACCTTCACACTATTACACTGAAACATGTTGATGTTAAGATATTGGACTGTTAGAGTCGACGTAAAGCTAAAAGGAGCAAAGCTAAGAAGCTGGGAGAACATCAGCAACATCAGAACCTTAGGAGAAGTCAGAACATGCCAGAGGAGTTGGTACATGTCTGAACTTAGATTAGGTTTGATTATGTGTCTTGATTGTTATATAGCTTGTAATCTAGTGTTATTTTTTAGTGGACTTTTTACTTTTGTGGCGTAGAGGTCGCCGTAGATGTTTCCCCAATTGGTTGGGGTTTTACCACGTTAAAATTTCTTGTATACACTTCCTTTTACTCTCATCCCTTTCTTGAGGTTGTGTTGGTTTATTCTGCTTAAGTTTTGTTTTTGAAAACTAGTTAACCTGAAACTGAAATTACTCGTTCATAATTATTTTACACATCTTGTGTTTAAAGATTTGTTTTAAGAAAAAAGTTTCTTCAACAAACTGTTCGAAGCCATTTAGATAGTTTAATCTTATATTAAGCGACTTAAGTGGTAGTTTTTTAATGTGGGGTCCCCATTAACTGTGGTGGGTTAATTGGACCGTGGGGGGTCCAGACTTGCGAGAGTTACACAATTCCTGTTGGGTTATGACATTAGAAAAAAAAATAAAAATGGTTATTCAAATTGGTTATATGTGTGGTATGTGCATGACTATGGCCATCCACTAAGCTGTTATTGCTTACTCTGCTATAATGTTATGTTTCAGGTATGCCTATTATTGGGAGTTCACTGCCAAGTTAGGACCTTAAAACGGGGGAGTGACGAATGTCTAATATGGTTTGAATATCAAGAAGCTTTTTGTGTAAATTTAAACAAAGGAACTTATGTGTTTAAAGTTGTTTAGTAGTTGTGAGTTATATGTGTAATGTAGTTATAATTTCATCTAAACATGCCTTTGAAAAGAAAAAAACCATCTTGTGCTATTTTTCGGGAGATTTAAAGTAAGGTATTGTTTAAGGGAATTTATATCTAAATGTAAAGGATAATTTTAACTTAATTAAGTCGGGGCGCAACAAAGAACACATCGTGGATAGTCATCGCATCTATGACAGCCAAAATGCAAAAAATTTAGACACACAAAATGTTAAAAAAATGGACACCAAAATTATAAAGTTAACAGAAGAAGCTCTAGTAAAACCATAAACCCAAATCAAACAACCTAAATCACAAGACTAGAAGATGGTATAAGATGACTAAATGCATATACGTCCTGTAACTCATGAATATCATTCAATAACAACTTCTCTCCGCAACACCGTCCACACTCCTCTCAACTGAACAAACAACCCAACAATATCACACCACATGATAAACCCAAAATAAAATAAAACTTGAACCTTCGATCACAAATAATAAAATCATAATATATTAATTATAAGATCGCGAGAGAGGGAGGGATATTTTTAGGTCTCATTTGATGAGTGGGATATGTTTGAGAGAAAGGGTATTGCTAAGTGAGAAACGTTTTAGGTAATAGATAGAAGTTGAAATGGTAGAGTTTGGATTGTTAAGAAACCAAGGGCTAAAAGTGTCAAAATGGTACATTTGGGTTTAGGAGGCATTTATAAATTGTATATATATTGTATATGCTTGTAAATAGTACTTAGTACGAATTATAGTGAATTGGGTTCGACTCGATCATAGAATAACAAAATTTTGGTTCTAGTACGATCGAACAGTTCATGGACGTGATAAAGAGTCGACATCCAATTGGTAAAATTCCATGCACAGTTTTAGTAGTTTATTTTAACTACAAAAACTTGTCCAATGGTCCAGTAACTTGTCTGATTGTTCAAAGTCGATTCACCTAGTACATCATGAATTTATTGAACATGACCAATGGTGAGATTCAAGTTTAGGTGTTAACTAGATTAGACTTGCACAATGTCAACATACATTAAATTGGTGTATTAATTCTTAATCTTAAAGGATATGATCATTGCATTTTTCACATATTCGTTACTTTGATTTGATATGTGTGAGATTAAATTTATTAGGTCAATAAACTCTAGAGGTTGGGTAATCATTATGTGAATGTGTCTGAGATCATATTCCGATGTAATCCACGTCCATAATATTATCTAGATTACGATACCCCCGTGATAAACTTATAAGTTTTTATTCTACTAATAAATATAGTTAGTGGATTATTTTCTCGTAAGTATCAAACAAGTTAAGTTTAAGATCATGGAATAATAAGATGTTGGTGAAAATAATTTGCGATAAAATTGAAAATCACCGAACTCGTATTGAGTGTTTAACACATGGAATCACATTAGGTGATATATACTTTTGCAAACAAGGCCTCTTTATTTGAGTAATTTTGAGATAATTAAATTAAAATGCAATTGTAATTATTTAGTAAAATTAATTACTATTGATTCTAGAAATTAGGTTTACATCGATCTTAATTATATTAGACCAATCAACTAACACTCGAGTAGTTAAAAGGTGAATAAATAAAGCATTCAATTATTATAATAAAGAAGAGAGAGAGAGAGAGAGAGAGAGAGAACTCGAATTTACATCGGCCCAATTTAGTGCCTATGTCCATAGGAGCCATATATTATATTTATGTAATGGGTAATCTTAATGGGAGCCTGTTTACAAGTATTCTCACTAAACTTTAACAACATAGCGGTATTAGTTTTTCAATATCCTTTTTAATAGATAAAAAGCTACTATTTATAGGTTAAAGAGTGGTCCCTGGGATATGTGTCTCACTTTTATAGAATTAGGTGAAATCAGACTTTACATGTAGGGAAGAGAATACTTATCAATTACTTATAGCACGTGGGGAGAATATCTTCATATCTTTCTTCATGTTACACGCTCCCTTCGTGTTATTGTCGTCACGTGACTTATGTTTAGTGGACTAATAGCGTCACTTAACAGGGTTTAATTCTCGTTATGTAGATCTTTACCTGCATAATTGAGGCCGAACTCAATTAGGTATGAGTTTATGGTCTCTTAGGCATGGTGGCATTCTTAAGTAGCAAAGTCAGGTTGACAAATATGACAAGTGTCGTCCTCTGGCTCTTCTATGGGTCATGTCATATTTAGGGTGTAACAATTAAAAGTAAATACAAAATAAATAAATTATGGCCGTTAATTTATAATTTCCATATTATTATTTGAAAGACAATGTAATTATTTGCATTAGGTCCCTAACATAATCCTAATAATAGAAGCAAATCATTATATGTATTTTTCCTAAAAACCCCTCATCTAGCCTTGAGCTCTTGTATAAAGGAGCATAATGTTAGAATACGATCTAATATGGGTTGTAAGAGTTATAATCCTCCCATTATGTTCATACGAATGTTTAATTACGCTTCCAAAGATCTTACAATGGTTTAGTCGTACTTACTTTTTTTCTCTTCGATTTGGTTGCGGCAACTAGAATTTTAATTTTACACATTCGATTTATTTGGAGGAGTAAAACGAGGTTGTAATAATGCTTATTGGTAGTGTTTGATGGCAGTAAAAACACTTACGATTAACTACAATAGTTTTGGGGAAATCCGAATTGAGCAGGCTATGTTAAAATTTTCCATCTCCATGCGCACGACGTCAAATTTTCCCAGTGAACACGACCTTCTTCAATATGAATAAATTGCACATGTTTTTTTTTTCAATTGCGCCACGGGTATTCTTCAAGCCATGTGCATAAATTCAAATTTAAACCATGCACATGATCCGTACTAGAAACATATAAGAAATGTGAGGGGATCTTTTATGGGAGCAGTCTTCATGCATTTCGAATTCTGAGACCATTAAGAATTATGGGGAAAAGAGTTTTGATCATATATAGGTGCATTAGAGTGTCCTAATGGGTATGATACTTCTATTTGTAAGAGCAATATATATAATTGTTCATTATGTTTTTAAGTTTGGCATATTTCATTACACCTCTACTTCTTCATGAACATTCTCAAGAGCTTCAATCGAAGACATAATAGTGACGAATGAAACAATCGACGATTTAAGTGTTGAGATCATCACTATAATCATCAGAGGAGGTATATGAGTTTGATTTTGTGTAATCATTATGTTCAGGGGTATTTTAAAAGTGTTTGAAAACATAAAATAATTTTCCAAAATTTTTTAATTAAAAAATCACTTTAAGGCAGCTCGTTAGAATGAGGTACAGAGGGTCATTCGAACGAGGTTCATACACTCCTTCGATATCAGATGTTCGAATGAAACTTAAAACAATCCAATTTCCTTATCGCTCTGAAATGTAATTTGATATTCGTTCAGATGACTTTGCATATGTCATTCGAACGAGGTGCAGTTCGTTCGAATGAGCCTGCAAAAAAATAGTTTGTTCAAACACAATCTTTTCAATTCTATCTCTCGGAGATTCTTCTCCCTATTTAATAGGTACGAACTTTCACTTATTTGCAATCCTTTTTGCACATCTTTTATCATCAAACGCTTTGGTTTTTCAAATCCAACCCCCTTTAATGTTTTGTGATCACTTTATCAAACATGGAAGAACACATCGCACGTTCATATCCTCGTGGAGTTGATTTTTCACTGCTAAAGATAGTAAAGGAGTTTCTCGAGGTTAATCGGCAGACACTGAGGCAAGTGAAACTTGCAGTGGAGCACTGATGGATCTGCACCACTTTCTCTTATCAATAAATAAGGAGACATAACTATGATAATAATAGAGTCTAACTCTGTAAGTCTATCTATATCGTTCTGTAATATCTTAGTTGTAACAGTGATGAAAACGTGGTTTTCCCGAAAGGTTTTTTTCTTCATATCTTGTGTTGTGCTTTGTTTTTTTTATTTATATTCATTATCTTGCATGTTTAGTTTCACCTAATTAATAAAGATAAAATTGGATTAAATTGAATTTGGCTTGTTTATGACTTAATTTATGATTTCTACCTTTGTCCATATAATCAGACCACTCTAAATATTTTTCAAATTGGTATCCAAGCTTGTTTCTACAAGTTATTTAGATGAATCCTGGTGGTTATATAGAGAATTAGTACAATAGCCCACCTTTGTTTAATGGTATGAATTATGCTTATTTAAAAGCACGAATGAGATCGTCTATAAAATCGATCGACGTGCGCATTTGGCTTGTTATTGAAAGGTGGTGGGCTCCTCTCACTGTAACTAATGAAAACATCGTTAGTCACAAATTGGGAAGATGATTTTGGACCGAGTAATTTTAACTCTCGTGCTTTGAATGCTAGTTTTGGTGCTATCACACCCGACGATTTTTATCCTATCATGATGTGTACCATGTCTAAAGTTTCTTGGGATATCTTCCATCTCACACACGAGGGTACCAATGTTGTTAAAGATTTTAAGCCTCAAAACTTCACCACATAATTTGAGACTATACGCATGCATGAAACCGGAACTCTAAATGAATTTTATGCTCGTATGTCGGATACTGTAAATTCTTATTTTCATTTGGGTGAGAAAATTCTGAAAATAAGAGTTGTTAAGAAAATTTGGAGGTCTCCCCCGTCTCATTTTAATGTGAAGGTTACCATCCTTAACTCCATGGGAATACTAGACAAAATTAAGCTAGAAGAACTCATAGTTAATCTCCATACTTAGGAATTATACATGTTCCCCAAAACCTACAAGAAAAAAAGAAAAAGGAATATCTCTAAAAGCTAAATAAAAAAAATGAGGAGGTTTCTGACTTTGATTCTGAATTTGATCAAAATGATATTTCCCTGTTTGAAAAAAGTCAAAAAGTTTCTCAAATTCAAAAAACAAAATTCATCTAAATTGGACAATAAAAGTTTTGAGAAAACAAAAATTCCAAAGCAGTAAATAACTTTTTTTAGAATGATAAAACGAAAGCTATAGGTGAGCATGCTAAGAAAGATGAATTGGAGAGGTGTTATTAGTGTGAGGGGCAAGGTCACTAGGCCCATTATTGTCCCACTAGGCTTAAAAAATAAGGCAAAGTCGCATATAATGCCTCTCTAAGCGATAATGATGTTGACTCAGTGGATTATAAGGATGAATCACTGCATGGACATAACTTCACTTCGTTCATGGCTAGTCACGTTATCACTTCAAGTACGCCTCACACCGATGAGGATGTTTCTAACCGTGATAGCCTCGATAACGCGTCAAACCATTCTGGAGAGAGTGTGAGTGATGATGATTTAAGTGAGGGAGAACGTGGCCTCCAACATGCCTACACCGAGTCTTTAAACACCAAAAAAATAAAAATAAAAATTTGGCTCTTAGGGTGTTATCATTAGAAAATAAGTTGAAGGTTTCTAAAGAGAGTGAGACCTCGGTTATAATTTCTTTGAGTGAGCAGTTAGTTTTAGTGGGGAGGGAAAAGAATGACTTGACCAGCAAAATGGCTAGTCTTACAAGAGATATTCAAACATCATTATACACTTGTGAGAAACTTGAAGTACATGTTTCCCAACTCAAGAAAGATTTCAAACTTGCCCTTAAGTTTAAAGCTTCTTTAGAGGATATATATAAGAAGATTGTAAAGATTTTGATTGGTCCTGCATAAATTTTAAAGAGAGTCAAATGATAGGTTATGATGGTACACCCACTTTCAATAAGGCACCTGAATCGATTCCTAAGTTTGTGATGGATCCGTATGGGCCTCGACCTAACCCATTAAGGAGAAATCGTCATAGGTGTTTTAACCAAGGTATACCCAAACAAATTTATGTCTGTACCCATTAAAAATGAAGAGGCCATCTTAGGAAATTTTTCTATAAGCTAGGAAGGATTTCTCACACACATGCTCCCACATCCCACTATAGTGACCTAGCTAATCATAGAAAGCAGATTGAGTTTCTAGTCAGTACTTCTTAATGTTTAATGGAAGAATGTCAAAGCATGTCTACGTATTATGAGTATGAAATAGTGATAAGGTCTCCTATATGGACCTAAGGTATCATAGACGAGATCAGTTTAACTTTAGAGATCTTATAAGGTTAGTTAAGAAAGACCTAGTTTGTAGCTTACCACCACTTAGAAAACCAAATTCCTCGATTTATGGTCCTTTTCAATAAAGAAAACAAATCAAGAGTCCCCATAGTAATTTGTATACTATTACCACCTCATGTGTATTAGAGTTGATACACGTGTATCTTATGGGTACAATGCGCACCGAGAGCATTGGTTGTAAGAAGTACATTTTGGTGATAGTTGATGACTTTTCGAGATACTCCATTATTCATTTTTTTGGGGAAAAATCTGATGCTTGTGTGTTCCTTACAACCAAGTGTCATCTACTTAAAAATCAATGTAATGTTTCCATCAATAGACTGATAAGTGATAATATAACGGAGTTTATCAACACCGGTGTTGGTGCATATTTTAATGATATAGGCATCAAGCACGAGTTTTCGGTGGTACGCACACCTCAATAAAATGGGATTATTGAGAGAAAAAATAGGACTATTCAAGAGATGGAGAGATCCACACTAATTGGTATAAATTTTTCTATATGATTTTGGTTAGAGGCGGTTATCACCGCATGCCACAGGGAGAATAGGATTTATCTTCATCCACACACACTTCACACTCCATATGATTCGTAAATCGGTAAGTACCCTAACTTATCATACTTCACAGTTTTTTGGATTCCTTTCTATATCCTTATAGATAGAGATAAATTAGGGAAATTTGACCCTAGAAGTGACGAGGGAATATTTCTAGGATATTCATCGATTAGTAGTGCTTATGAGGTGTATAACCTTAAAAGCTCTAAGATCATTGAATCGATAAATGTCATGATTAGATATGATGCTTTGGCTACATTTATTGATCATGATCTTGCATGTGAGAACAATGCACCTCCCGGTGATGATATCATTATTTCCAACATCACCATGGTGGACCAAGCTCTTGACAAAGAGGATCCACCCTCTTGGGTTTGAAAGAGCCCTATTGACATACTAGGTGATCCCACACTAGGTGTCAAGACTCGTGCTCAACTAAAGAATGTGTTTATCTACTTTCTACACTTATACAGTAGAGCCCAATAATTTGAAAGAAGCACTGAAGGATAGGAATTGGATAAGTGTTATACAGGACGGGTTGCTTCAATTTTGAAAGAACTATGTTTGGTAATTAGTCCCTTAACCTAGAGAGACTATTGTTATTGGTACCAAGTGGGTGACAAAAAACAATATGGATGATAATGGTACCATTATTCGCAATAAGGCTATGTTAGTCACTCAAGGTTACACACGAATTGAAGATGTAGAGTTTGATGAGACATTTGCTCCTGTTGCTAGGCTTATTCCACCCGACTATAACTCGCCATATCATGTTATCTATAGTTTAAGCTTTACCATATGAATTTCAGGAGTACCTTTCTCAATGATATTCTTCAGGAGGAGGTTTACGTGGACCAAGAAAAAGGGTTTGAAGACCCAAATCACCCAAAACACTTCTTTTATTTAAAGAAAGACTTGTATGGTTTTAAGCAAGCACCCCATGCTTGGTACAAAAGGCTAACTTCTTACCTTTTAGCTCATGAATTAAAGAGAGTGGGAGTTAATATAACGTTTTTTATTAGGAGAGAGGGTGGTGATATCTTAGTTGCCTAAATCGGTATAGACAACATAGTTTTGGATCCACGTGTTTCCATAATGCTCACATTTGAGGAGGAGATGAAGAGTGGATTCAAGATGAGTGTGGTTGGTGAACTTTCTTTCTTCCTAGGTATCCAGGTGCATCAAATCGGGAATGGGATATTTATATCTTAATCTAAATATGTTAGGTATTTAGTGAAGAAGTTTGGTTTGGACTCTGCTAAGCACTCTCGCACATCCATGATTTCCTCGATAAAGCTCAGCAAAGACACTTTAAACACTCTATAGGGGTATAATAGGTAGTCTTCTTTACCTAACTTCTAGTTGTCTCGATATCGTATTTAGTGTTAGAGTTTGTGCATGTAACCAAACTTCATCAAAAGAGTCACACTTGCTTGCACTTAAAGATATAATCAAATATGTTAGTGGCACTATTTCTTGTGGCATTTGGTATTCCTTTGATACCGACGACTGTTTGTCAAAATATTCGGATGTCGATTGGGCCAGGGGGTGCTCATGGTTTTAAAATCATATCGTGTGGATTCTTTTACTTGGGGAGTGTTATTATCTCATGGTTGATTAAGAAGAAAAACTCCATTTCTTTGTCCACAGTCGAGGCCGAGTATATAGCCATCGAGAGTTGTTGTACACAACTCTTATGGATAAAGAAAATGTTGGAGGATTATGGGATTATCCAAGGCAAAATGACTACCTATTGCAATAATACGAGTGCAATACAAATTTCTCGTAGTCCTATCCAACATTCTCGTATGAAACACATTAGGATTCGTGAGCTTTATATTCATGATCTTATTTAGGAGAAGATCGTTTCTTTGAGCTTCATGAGTACTGAATGTCAATTGGATGATATTTTCACTAAACCTTTAGATGCACTTGGATTTGAGGATCATAGGGAGTCTTTGGGTATTTGTTCCATTAATTGAGTTCGGGTATTGGTTTAGTTTAGGCTGATTTTCATATTTTATCATTTGTCCCTACAATTAGATTGTATTCTTATCTTTATACAATGAAAAATCCAAAAAGATTTTTTTCTTTTAGGAAAAATTTCTGAAAATTTCAAAAAGATTTTATTATGTTAAATTTTTTCAAAAATTCAAAAAGATTTTTGTATTTTATTTTACATCATATATGGATGTGAAACTAAGATTTTAGAATCACAATTACATTTCATCCATTCATGTGACTTGATCACGGTGTCATGATACTTGGCTTCATTTTTTGTGCTTAATAATGCATGTTTAGCGTTGTGTTGTTCATTGTTGATTAAATTCTTCATCCTAGACTCATTATATCGGCTTAATTGCACATATGCATGAAATTTTGAACATTGCACTTATTGGTCCTATGTTGAATAGGATGTTCTCATCTCAATCGTGATTAATAACGAACTAAATGTATTAATAACTAATTATTCATGTACAAACCATTGCTCGAATTTTCTTATCAGAAAATTAATTGTTATATGTATAAGCAACGAAAATGGACTATGAAAGACGAATTCTTCTTTGCGTTAGAAGCCACCATTGGTAAGATCCTAGAAGATGATTTCTAAACATAAAAACAGAAGTCCCAATGCCAAATTTGTTTCATTGATGCTTCTTTAAAAATGAGCAATATGATTCCTCCAAAAAATTTGAGAGTTTATTTATAAGCACCAAAAAGTGTACATTTTATACCCCGAATAGACGTATTTTACTTACTAATTCTCGGCAAATGGGGGCGTATATGCTTAATTATTTAATGTGCAGGCTTGATCGCCATTTGTGGAGTTCAAATGCTTATTTCAAGGCAATTGTACGATTTATGGAGTTAATTCCCTAGTCACGTAACCTTAACTGAGCCTAAACTTAGCCTAAACCTTCACCCGAGCTCGTGTGTGTTTAGTTTGTGCTTTTTAGATTTTTTTGTTAGATTTTTAGTTTGAGTCGTTTTTATATTTAGGGTTTATTTAGAATTTTCTATAATTTATTTTCTATTTCTTTTTATTTTTTATTTTAATAGTTTTTAATTTTAGTCTTTATTTTTAGTTTTGTTATATTTTATATTTTTAGGACTTAAGTTTTATTTTTTCCTCTTTTGTAGTTTTTATTTTTATTATTTGAGTTTTATTTTTAGAGGTTTTTTTTATGTTTTATTTTAGTGCGTCGAGTATTTATTTTTCCTTTATTTTTGTTTGTTTTTAGTTTTTAGTTAGTTTATTATTATTTTTTGTTTTGTTTCATTTTATTTTATTAATTTTTGTTTGAGTCGTGATTAGTTTTTAGAGTTTGTATTGTGTGTCGTGTTATTTTTATTTATTTTTAGTGAGTTTTATTTTTAGTTGAGTTTTATTTTTAGTTTAGTTTTATTTTTATTTTTATTTTTATTTTTATTTTATTTTTAATTATTTTTATTTTTATTTTTTTATTTTATTAGGTTTATTTTTATCATTTTCTTATTTTATTTTATTTGGGTGCAAAGTTAAACACACACACACAAAACTAACACACACTCACATACACCTAAGCAACTCACTCACCCACATCCTAACTACCACATCTCCCACATGCACTCATGTGTAACTTCCTAATTAACCCCTCACACACACTCTCTACCATTCATACACTCTACCACACACCAACCCTCCTCACCATCTTCAACCTCACCTCACTCTCTCTCTTGTTAACCTCTATAGCCATAACTCCATACCATTCCTATACTTCCAAACCAAATACCCAAATCCCCTGCCTACTTTATTCTAGCCACAAACCTACCCGAACTACCAAGACCGGAATTGAACTCATCGGCGACCCATACCTAACCAGTCGCAAACCAGCAGCCTAGAATTATCCCCAACGCACTTTTAACACCGAAAAAGCCAAGCCCGACTTCGATCCCTACCTCCTAAACCCTCTTACCCGAGTTTAACCCGAGATAATCCCCTTGAATCCCCACCTGTATGCGACCCCATTTCTCCTACCCGTGACCTCCGACTGAAACCCCCTTACCCAGAATCCCGCCGGTACCGAACCCGTCTTCAATCCCAACCCGACCCCCATCTCTGGTCACCCAACCCTGAGCTCCGAACCCTTACCCGAATGCGACCCAACCATTCGGACTTTCCAATAACCAACCCAAAGCTACCCCCATACCCGGCGCAACCACCTGCTGACCCCATCAAATCCGGAACCAAATCTCCTAGACCCGTTTCCCATCTCTAAGCCATACACGATTTCTTACCTGCAAACAAAGCCAAGTCAAAAAAATAAACTAAATATAACCTACATGTCTTTTAACCCTTTTTACCCAATTCCAAAATTACCCCCAACTTATCCCCACTCTCTCATCACCTCACCATCCACATGCTCTCATACTTTTACCCTCACCCAATACCTCATACACCCCATGCTCTCTTACCTTACCCAATTTACCCCTTATCTCTATGTGCACTAAGTAAGAAGACCCAAGGCCATTTGAAGAAAAATCAAGAAACCCATCTAGGGTTTTAGAGAGAGAAACACCATTTTAGTGTAGGTTAGATTATAATTTTTATTTTATTTTTTTTATATAGTGAGGAAAAATAAATTGTTGTGAGGATCAATTTGAGTGTAATTTTTTATGTAATTTTGATTTGATCATTCAAACTGAGGGATGTAAAATTTCAACGCAAGGATTGAAGTTCAATTAAGCAACAAGAGATTGGGTTTGATTGTTCTCTTCTCCTATCATCTTATTTTTAATGCCTTTGATTATTAGTTTGTCAAATTTTTATATCATGTTAGGCTAAATTCCTTTTCAAGGGGCGAGGTGAACCCTTATTTGATGTTAGTTTTATTTAATTAGTTCGATTGTTTAAAAATTCCCTGTGGGTACCCGAATTTACTATTATGGGCCCAGACAGGTAGCCTAGTAAAAACAGTCCAAAATCCGGACCCATCACCTTAACCAAATGGAGTTACGACTTAGTCTCCTCCAACGTTCTCGTCTAGAGACGTTCCAGGAGAAGATGGTGGACGTGGGGGAGTCCAACACCCCCACTCCCCGAGGACAGACATGTATATAATAAACCCTAAGCCTGGGGCAAAAGGCACGCACTGTATTCTCTGTAAACGCTCCTCGGAGTATATAGAAATAATACTGACTACACCACCGTGGACGTAGGCATTCTTGCTGAACCACGTACATACGGTGTTGTGTGATTGGAATTTCTCCTTCTTTATTTTCCTTGGTGATTGTGATTCTCTCATTTCTTTGTGTTGAATATAATTGTCACCACAATTGGCGACGTCTGTGGGAAACGTTTGTCTTCCCTAGGAAAGACCACACCAACAAAGGAGTTTGAAATGTCCGGTCACAGCAGTAATGCTCCTCAGGCAGGAGATATCCAAGAACAACCTGCTCCTTGTAGGATCAGATCTAAAGTTCGGCGTTCAGATCAGAGGGCTGGCCTAGAAAGGCCAACCTCAGAAGAAAGCCAAGGACCAGCAAGGTCCACGCAAATCTCCAGGTTAATCGATGCCTATGAGGCAAGGCTCCAAGAGCAAAGGGAGTCCTCTCTTAAACAGGAGGCTGAGAATGCTCGCCTCAAAAGGAAATTAGAAAAGATGGAGAAAAATCTCCATCGAATCACTAGGCGACGTCCGTACCGCACTCCTAGCCCTCAGGCGAGCAAGTCTCGCAGCCGAGGAAGGAGCCCTAGGCATGGATCCCTAAAGAGTGAAAGGCGCGAGTCAGGTAGTGACTCACTCAAGGACTAGCGACCGGCTCGCCGTTACAGGAGCCCAACTCACAGCAATGAGAACATACACAATTTGGTCCGAAGGGAGATGAACCAACACCCAGTACATCGCTGTGCAAGATCGACCAAGGAGCTTGCTAGACGAGCTCTCAAGACCCATATGAAATCCCCTTTCTCAAGGGAAATAGAAGAAGAGGAGGCCTCCAAGAAGTTCGCTATTCCAAGATTCAAGATTTATGATGGAAAAATTGATCCCATTGATCACGTTAGGCAATACAGGCAAGCCATGACCCTCTGGAACCACTGAGATGCACTGATGTGTCAGATTTTTCCCTCGAGCATACATGACGTAACGCAAAAATAGTTCGAAAGGCTCCCTCACAGGTCTATCAGGAGCTTTGAGTCCCATGCCAAGCTCTTTACGGCCCGCTTCATTACTAGTAGCTCCCATCCCAAAAGGATGGATGCTCTGCTAACAATGAAAAAGACACCTTAAGAAACCCTTCGAGCTACGCGAAGAGGTACTGGGAATTATTCAACGAGGTCGAGGACTGCTCGGAGCAAGTGGCAGTGGCCTCCTTCAAAATTGGGCTACCCAGCTCTTCCCTCCTGTACCAGTCCCTGACGAAGAAAGAGGCCACGACCATCGACGATCTGATGGCTCGCATCGAGAAATACGCCAAGGTAGAGGACGTGACCCACCTCAGCACAGGGGAGAATGGTCGAACCAAGCTCGCTGCCAAAGGTAATGACAAAGCTAAGAACCAGAAGAAAGGAGGAAAGAATGGGGGCAAAAATGGCTCCAGGAACGGAGGCAAGAACGATGTGTCAAAAGAATTTCAGGCAGTCAATAATATCTTCAGAGAACCGATTTAAAAGATTCTCACAAAGATCAAAGAAGAGCCATTTATTAAGTGGCCCAAAGATGGGATGAGATCCCTCAAAGAGAAACAAGGCGCTCAGATGCGCTTTTCATAAAGAGGGGGGACATAAGACTGAGCATTGAAAAGCTCTTAAGTCCCACCTCGAAGAATTGGCCCACTCTGGGCATCTGAATGAGTTTACGAAGAAGAAGGTAGAGAAAGTAGCTGCCAATGGAGAAGCAAGACCTGACAACGTACTCGAGGACGATGATGGCCATGAATTCGCAGTAATTCACAGGGCATCTGATATGAAGCAGATTCAGGGGAATTCAGCTCGGATGGAAGTGAAGAAGCTTACATCAGTGATGAAAGCTTTCCAAATTGATCCAGCAAAGACCCAATCAGGAAAACGTTGGCCAAAAGATGACGTCGACTATAACAAACATATCGTATTCACAGATGAATATCTGGTGGGAGTGAGAACCACACGCCATGACGCCTTGATCATTACGCTCAGGATTGCCAACTACGACGTCGACAAGTTGCTCTTCGACCAAGGAAGCTCATCCGAGGTAATGTATCTCGACCTGTTCAGAAAATTGAAGTTGAGCGTCGTTGAACTGAAGGAGGCCATTGTCCCTCTAGTCGGCTTCGCTGGAAAAGTGACTATTCCACTGGGAAATATTGTGCTACCGGTAAGGGTAGGAAGTATCTCCAAGATGATTGAGTTTCTGGTAGTCGACATTGACTCGCCATACCAAGCTATCCTCGGCAGGGGATGGCTACATGCGATGAAGGTAGTTCCCTCGACTTACCATCAGAAACTCAAGTATGTTACTGAGCGAGGAGTAATGGAGATCCATGGCGACCAGGCGATGGCAAGAAGATGATTCATAACGGCCATCTTCCCTAGACCAGAGAAGAAGGATGAGAAGCCCAGTGAGCAGGTCGAGGAAAATGAAGGTCTGATACCTTCAAAATAGCAGTTAAGGTACAGAAGACCCGGAGTGGAGGAGACCAGGCTCCTCCCCTCTGAGCGGGTCATGGAAAACCTGGAGGAAGTTACAGTTGGTGGTAGCGAGAAGGACAGGGTATTCATGATTGGGGCTTCCCTCATAGATCAAGAAAAAAAGGAATTAATGATTTTGTTGAGGAGAAACATAGACGTCTTCGCATGGGAACCATACGAGCTGCCTGGAATTGATCCCAGTATGGTTTGTCATCGGTTGTATGTCGATCCTACTTTCAAACCTATCACCCAGAAGGCACGGCGAGCTGCGCCCGAGAAAGTAAAAGCCATAGAAAAGGAGGTTGAGAAATTACTCGATGCAGGATCCATACGGGAGGTCCAATTTCCCAAATGGTTATCCAACCCAGTAGTAGTTCCAAAGAATAATGGGAAATGGAGAGTTTGCATCGACTTTACTGACCTTAATAGGGCTTGCCCAAAGGACAGTTTCCCCCTCCCAAAAATTAACCAATTGGTGGATGCCACAGCAACTCACAAAAGAATGAGTTTTCTAGATGCATATTCGGGATATCATCAGATCCCTCTGTATGCACCAGACCAGGACAAGACAGCATTCATCGCCACCGTCAGATTATACTGTTACAAAGTCATTCCCTTAGGGCTAAAAAACGCAGGGGTAACCTACCAGCGACTGGTCACCAAGATGTTCAAAGATCAAATGGGAGATACTATGGAGGTCTACATCGATGATATGCTCATCAAGAGCATGAATAAAGAAGACCACCTCTCAAACCTATCGAGAACCTTCTAAATCCTCAGGAAATACCAAATGAAGCTTAACACGAGCAAATGTTCTTTCGGTGTCAAGTCAGGAAAATTTCTTGGGTACTTGGTCAGTAAGAGAGGCATCGAGGCTAACCCGAACCAGATCAACGCAATCAATAGGGTAAAGCCCCCTCGTACAATACGAGACATGCAGAAGCTCACCCGCATGCTCGCTGCCCTGAACCGTTTCATCTCGAAGTCCTCTGAGAAATACAAACCATTATTCCAGCTCTCGAAGGGGAACAAGACAGTAAAATGGAATCAAGATTGCTCGCAAGTATTGAAGGAGCTCAAAGACTACCTTAGCTCACTACCCCTGCTCGTTATACCTCAAGAAAGAGATTCCTTGTACTTATACCTTGCCATTTCCAACCACGCCGTGAGTTCTGCGCTGGTATGCGAGAAAGCATGAATTTAACACCCCATTTATTATGCGAACAAGACTCTATTAGAGGTTGAGCAGCGGTACCTACCACTAAAGAAGCTCGCATTTGCACTTGTAGTGGCTTCAAGGAAGTTGAATCACTACTTTGAATCTCACACCATCATCGTCCTTACATCGCACCCCCTTAAAGCAATCCTGAGGAAAGTGGATTTATCGGGCAGACTGATTAAATGGTTGATCGAGCTCGGACGATTTGACATCCAATTTCAACCAAGGAATGCAATCAAGGGACAAGTACTTACTAATTTCATAGCTGAATTCACAGGTGATCATCCTCTAGACCAACTTCAACCCATGAAGCAGGGAGAGAACCACGCAACAGAAGGAGTTTGGAAATTATTTATTGATGGAGCCTCCAACTCAAAGGGGGCAGGAGTGGGCATTGTGCTTGTTACTCCAGAAGATACAACCCTCGAACAGGGAATCAGGCTTGGATTTGAAGCCTCCAATAATGAGGCAGAATATGAAGCTTTGATAGTCGGCCTCCAGAAGGCACACACTCTAGGAGCGAGGCAGTTGCAGGTGTTCGGCGACTCACAATTAGTCTCCAACCAGATAAATGGGGACTACAATGCGAAAGATGAAAGAATGGAAGCCTATCTCGCATTGGCGAAAAGGCTAATGTCCAGCTTCGAAGAAGTTAGCGTCCAACAATTTCCCAGAGGATAGAACAGCCATGCTGACGCCTTAGCAGCCCTGAGTTCGGCAATCAATTCTGACTTAAAGAGAACGATCCCCATCGACTTCCTCGCTCACCCGAGCATTAACCAAAGCAACGAGCTACCAGGCGCGGAACATGTGCTCCAGATTGAATCAGCACCCAGTTGGATGGACCCTTTAAAGGAATATTTGAAGGATAGCACACTTCTAAGTGATAGGAAGACCGCTCATCAGATAAGAGTCAAAGCTGCTCGCTTTCACTTATCTCCTAAGGGCTAGCTGTATAAAAGAACGTTCTCCGACCCTTACCTACAATGTGTTAACCCGAGGAATATCGAACAGATTTTACACGAGCTCCACGAAGGAATCTGTGGAAGCCATATAGGAGGAAGATCACTAGCTTTTTCGATCTATGAAGAAAGGCTACTGGTGGCCATATATGCAGAAAGACTCTGCAGTATACCCTCGCAAGTGCAAGAAATGTTAACTACATACCCCCTATGGTTCACCAACCTGCCAAAGACTTATGATCGCTCACCATCCCCTGGCCCTTTGCCCAATGGGTAATGGACATCGTAGGACCACTTCCTACCGTCACTGATAACCATAAGTATCTGTTGGTCGCCACGGATTACTTCACCAAATGGATCGAGGAAGAGCCACTAGCAAACATCTGAGATGCAGATATGATGAGATTCATATGGAAAAACATAATTACCCATTTTGGAATCCCCAGAACCATCATTACTGACAACGAAACACAGTTCGAAAGTGGCCCTTTCCAGAGTTTCTACAATGAGCACGGGATCAGGCACTACTTCAGCGCGGTGGAGTATCCTCAGAGTAACGGTCAAGCTGAAGCTTCCAACAAAACAGTGATGGATAGGATAAAAAATGATTAGAGCGAGCCAAAGGCGCATAGGTGAACGAACTACCCCATATTATGTGGGCTTATCGCACTACCCCACGATGGGCAACGGGGGAAACCCCATTTTCACTAACATATGGAATGGAAGCAGTCATCCCATTAAAAGCAGGCCTACCAACTATGAGGTCCACCCTTGTCGATCAGGGCCAGAATGATGCAGCATTGCTCACTGAACTCGACCTAGCCGACGAACGCAGAGAACTTGCCTTAGTGAAATTAGCGAGCTATCAGTAATAGTTCGCAAAACACTATAACAAGGGGGTCAATCCAAGGGCATTCCAAGTTGGTGACTATGTCCTAAGGAAAGTCCTTGGCAGCGTAGTAAAACCATCTGATGGCAAGTTGGGTCCAAACTGGGAAGGACCATTCAAGATAACAAGAGTTGATCTGCAAGGATCCTATCACTTAGATACGCTGGAGGGCAGAGAGATACCCTGAGCATGGAATGCGACAAATCTTAAGAAATTATATTTTTAGTTTTTTCTTTCGCTTTTTTACCAGTTTATGAAAATGGCAACTCATTTACTTGTGATAAATGAAAGTGTTTTGGCAGTTGCATTCTATGAGGTGTTAGTTATCTAATATATGAACTTTACAACTTGCACACCTTTTCCAAGTGACAGGCACACTACTCATTACACGATAGCAGGGAAAACACCTTCCTCAGGTTTTTGTTATGAAGCACGAACAACCTCTTAGCATTGCCCCTGGCAATATATGAAGCCCTACAGAAGATCCTTAGGCAATTCGGCCAAGTCAAATTGGTCTCCAAATAATGTTTGGTCAACAAAACCCTGATCGGATAGAGTATCCAACACCGGGTATGTCCTCGCCAATTATCACACTTAGGCCTAAGGGAGTGTGACGACACGACCTAAAAGGTAAAGTAAGACAAAATGGTACCTCATAAGCATACTGGACTGGAGGGACACTTACTCGATAATACAAACTTACCAATCTAGTCGGCCAAGAAAGGCCCAAGATTATTAAGCAAAGAATAAATGATGCAAAAAATATAGGACACTTGTTTAGTCGGCGAGTTCACCCAAAACATAAATTTTATATTACTTCGTCACAACAGAAATGAACAACTCATAATCGGCGAGATCGCCCAAAGCATCGATACTACATTATTTTATTACATAAGTGTACAGAGTTACAACTAGTAAAATCTTAATGAGGTTGAGGCCTATGAACAAGATAATCAACTACTTGTGCTCTTCGACCGTCATCCGGATGAGGAGATAATTCTTCATCGACCTCGTTTGCATCTGACTCCAATAGCTGCGGAGGGATGGCGTCAATGGGGATCCACTGATCATCCCTCCTGAAGGGGTTAGACCTTAAAGTAGAAGGAGAGATTTCATGACGATACCAGAGCATTGAGTTCCTTGGAACTTATAGCTCCCTTAGGGAACTCAACCATCCCCTGATAAAGGCGGGCTCTTCAAATTCTGTTAGCCTCGTCGGAGCATCCACCCGACCTTGGTCATAACCATCAGCCCATACTCGTCGGGGTCCTCTCTTAAATAGATGCCTCAACCGTGTGACATCCTTTTGGAGCCCAGCAGTAATAACGTATGCTCGACAAACATCTTCATAAAGCCCATCCATTTCCCTAGCTGGGTTTCTTACATTCGTACCAGCTCGCAGAACGGTTGATGGGATAGAGCCTCGTATCACCGGAGGAACGTCGCTCGATCCTGCGCCAGCTCGCGATGAGGAGGAACCCCTCAAAATGCTCGACGCATGATCCCTGAGGAGAAACACCTCCCTCCTCAAAGACTCATTTTCCTATTGTAGAAGTTATCCAACTTAGTTAATCTCGGTAGCATCGAGGAGTCTTGATCTCAGAGTATTCACCTCCTCTTAAATAGAATCTCCAACTTCTTCCATCTCCTAGAACCTGTCTTTCAGTTTAACAACGAGCTCAGTCTATTATATGAAACGCTTGTTCCTCAATCGTAGTGATTTGTAAATTCTCACGAAGATATGATGAACTTCGGGACTCACATCAGGACCAAGCATTCTTCCCAACTGAGAAGTGGCTGGTATATAGTCATATACATCAATCAACTACAGGCCATAAAAGAGCAGTAAAAGGATAAAATAAATCAGTACACTGGGGGAAAAACCTTTTCATTTCATTAATATATAAAAGGATCAGATTACATCGAAGAACAGAAAGGAACATTACAAATAATAATACAAAAGGAACCCTAAGGATAAATTAGCTAGCGACCTCGGGTTGCTCAGAAGAAGCTAGTTGCTTCCCCTTGTCAGCAGCATGAGGAGCACCTCCCTTAGTAGGGATAACTTATGTCGCCCGAACAGGAAGGGCATCAACGGGAACTGATTGGGAGGTAGGGTCAACACCCTCGATGGCTGGGGCAGAGGCTTCATCCACAATTGGCTTTGGGCCTGGATCATGCTCATCGAACAATGAAGAGGCAACATCCACCCCGACAGCCAAGAGGGCTTTGGTCCATCCTTTCTTAAAGTTCAGACGAATGATGTAGCCTATCTGAACCTCAGCATCTTCATATGCGGTAGCCCACCCGGAGTTATATGAGTCTTCCTTAACGGTGGCTGCCTCAGACTCCTTCTCCTTTAGCTTCTCATTCAGCACCTTGTTCTCCTCCATGACCTCCAACTTGCTCGAGAAGACCAAATCGTAGGCCTACCGTAGCTCGCTCAGTTCTTTATCCACCGCTTCCCTTTCTCGATTAGCTTTGACAAGGGCCAGGTCAGAGGATGTTCGGCCAGCATCAGCAGCTTTCAAACTAGCGTCAAGCTCATCACTCTTCACTCTCAAAGCAGCATTCTTCTTATCCAGCTCGCCATTCTTATTGATTAGTTCGTCGCGAGAGCGATAGAGCACAGCAAAGTCAGTCACAAACCGCAAGTAAAAGAAGATATTAGAAGAAAGAAACAGACAGAATTTAACAAGCATTAAAAAGATAAATAGACTTACCAAGAGTAGCCTATGACTCGCTTGTAGGGATAACTGCTCAGTTTCCATCGCCCTTTGGCGATCAGCAAGAAGGATTGCTCTCTTGACCAACATAGGGGCCAGCTGAGGAGAAGTGGCAACCGAGGCACCCTCTGGCAATGCGGACACAGGCACTAAGGCCTGCCCAGACTTCGTCCTCGCCTCCATTTTTCTCCTCTCCTCTTCCCTTTCTTTCTCCTTCTCTACCCTCTTCCTCTCCTCAACCTTCTTCTTCTCCTCAATCTTCTTCTTTTCCTCTTCTTTTTTCTCTCTCTCACCTGCTCTTCTTCCTTTATCTTCTTCTCCTAAGCAACAGACCGAGAACCAGTGGCAATGGCCCCACTACTGGACTTCTGCTTCTTCAACCTCTGAGTAAGAGGCACATCATCATCATCATCATCATCATCATCATCATCACGAATCAAGTTTTTCCTTGGAGGAACCATTTCCTCGCTAGAGCTGCTGGATGTACTTGAAGGTTCTTGGGCTTCAGAAACCTCTTTCGAGCTGGAGGAGCTGTCACTGTTGGAACTTTCCCCTCTAGAAACACCTTCACCACCCCCTCTGATATCACTCTCAGAACTGCTCTCTTCCTCATCTAACTGAATGGGATCAGCAACAGCTTCTTCATAAGTATCAAATTCAGGTATGCTGTCCACAGGCCTCGCGATAAAACTGGACCCAATGTTCTTGTACTCGAGAAGGAAAGCAGCAGACCAGGGATGTTCACCGTCAGCCAAAGGTTCCTTGATTTTCCAAGCCTTAACCAACTCGAAAGTTCGAAATCCAAGTTCTTTGTCCTCGCTGAAAAGAAAACAGGAAAGCGTCAGAAAAATCACACATTAGCAAAGAGATCGAAAGGGCAGAGCAAAGACTACCTATGTACTCTTCCCCATAAAAGGGAACAGTAAATCTATCAGACCTCGACCCCTCAGTCTGAGGGGAGAACTGCCAATTCCTAGCAAGGAAGCCATCTTTCCAGTAGTCCTTATGGGAATCAGGTAAATTTACTACCAATACCCTATCAGGACTCCTGGCCTTGAGGTAAAGGAGACCAGATCTAGTTCAAGAAAAGGAATAACAAAAGTAAACTTCGATGAGTCCTAATTTAGTGCCATAAAGTTTATTTATTCTATGGACACCATTGATTATCTTCCGTACGTTGGGCGAACACTCTGCAGGGACAACGTTGAAATAGCCAAAGAAATGAAGGAACAATTGGTTTGGAGGAAAAGTAAGCCCCCCTTGAGAAAGCAACATGACATGAATCCAATTAGCACCCTCTATTTCTCTAACATTCTTAGGGAGAGATGCGCACTCAATCTCTACCCATTCTGGGATATTGTAGAACTTCCTGAACTCAGACAGTGATCTATTACCTATCTTTGTCATTTTGTAAACCCTAAATTACAAATTCGAAGAAAACCTAATAAAGAAAGTACAAAGAGAGAGCAAAGGGGACTTACAAGATAGAGGATTGACTTGGACGATGCAAGATCACAAGCCCAGGGAGATTGAAAGCGAAGAAAATGAAGACCTGATGAAGAAGGCACAACAGCTAAAGTTCGTAGATGGTGAGAGAACACTAAGAAGTTTGAAACGACAACTATGGAATGCTGCTACAGACAACTTTTAAACACTCCCAATCATCGCGCACAGGACACGAAGCAACTGCCGCCTAAATCAGCTCTCAACTTTGGGAAGAATTATACGATTCACAAAAGTGTCATTATGGCAAATCATTTAAAATTATTGAGCCCAAATTGTGGCCCAACAACTTTAGGGGCAATTGTGGGTACCCGAATTTACTATTATGGTCCCGGACGGGTAGCCTAGCAATTGGAGTTATGACTTAGTCTCCTCCTAGGTTCTCGTCTAGAGACGTTCCAAGAGATGATGGTGGACGTGGGGGAGTCCAACACCCCCACTCCTCTAGGACATACATGTATATAATAAACCCTAAGCCTGGGGCAAAAGGCACGCACTGTATTCTCTGTAAATGCTCCTCGGAGTATATAGAAATAATGCTGACTGCACCACTGTGGACGTAGGCATTCTTGCTCAACCACGTACATACTGTGTCGTGTGATTGGCATTTCTTCTTCTTTATTTTCCTTGGTGATTGCGCTTCTCTCATTTATTTGTGTTGAATATAATTGTCACCACATTCCCTTTGAATGTTATTTGTGATCCTTCACCCTTAAATTTACGGCTCGAGCGAGGTTAAATAATTTTCGAGAGAAAATCAAAATTCGAGATATAATACCCATTTTAGATTCGAAATAGAGATAGGGGTTTCTTAAGTGTGGTATTATTCCTCTAATTTCAACTCTAAATTTTATTTTCTAAGATTTACATAAATTTTGATGAATCGATCCTAGCGGGTGATTAATTAAAAGGAGTGTAGATCTATTTTCTAGAGTTGTGGGGGATTGAACTTAATTTTATAAAAGGTTACTATTAAAATTATATTTGCAACGAGAGTTGACTTGTAATTTTGATATTAATTTGGGAGAATTCAAATAATTGAATTAATTAGTTAGAATAACTATAATTTGTGGTGTAGTCTCACTCCTCAATTGTTCTCAAATTTATTTACCTCACTTTATCTCTTATTTAAGTGTTAGTTTTTGTTCATTTATTTTAGCCATTTAATTTAGTCATATTTCACACACTTTTATTTTAGTTGGTTCTCATTTTAGTTTGTTTTTAGATTAAAATTCACTTTATTCCACAAAATTGTTTTAATATTAAGAAAAGCTAAAAAGAAATAGAAAAAGCAAAAAAGTCTAAAAAGAAAATAAACAAATGAACTGCATGTCTCTTTTGTATGTTTCACCCTTAGATTTATATTAATTCCCTTACTTACCGCTACACTCTACTATTGATATACTTTTATAGGTATGAAAGGTTTTGATTAGAGGATCTTTTAAACAACGACGAAATACAGAAAATTTCTCTCTATTATTTATACATAAAATGTGAATTTTTAAAGTGTTATAAGTTGAAGATTAATGGGTTTGCACAATAAAATTCCTTCAAATACATTATATAATTTAGTGTCATTGATTTGAGAAGCATTGAAATTCGTGACATGCTGTATGAGTTGAGTCAATTTCACTTTGTTCAATATTTTATCACAAAAGGTTGATTTTAGTTCATTTTTTAGGAGTGTCCCTTTGACTTCATGCACCATAGCTATATATGCCTGTGTTGACTTTCCTATGCATTAAGTTCACACCCATTCATTCCATATCCTTGATTCAGATGTTTTCTTGGTACTCCATGGTGTGATTGTTTGTATTTCTTTGTAAGTTTTTTATATACTCAAAGCTTACAAAAATTATTTGTTGGTTTGTTGAAGTTTAATTGCTTATGCTTAGTTTTCTATACATTGTGATCATACTTAAAATTTGTTTCTTCATGATGCTAACTTTTCAAGTTTAGCTTCTAACCTTTTCTCTATTTCGAACAGAAATGGGCAAATGTTTTAAATTCCATGAATGCATCACGGTATTTCCTTTGTTTCACACGTGTAGGTCTTTTTACACATTAATGATATCATGGAATACATGATGAATATTGTTCAGTAGAGGCGAAGTTTTAAGTGTCCTGTTCTTTTCGACTTTGGGAGGGACATTAATTAAATTTGCCTTGGGGGTTATTTTTTGGTATTGGGTTTTGTACAGGAATAGCCAAAGGGAGAGATTTGTAATAACAAGATTTATAATTTCTCATTATGTTTTTAAGTTTGGCATATTCCATTGTACCTCTATGCTATCATCTATATTGCATGTAAAAATTATACTCCCACGTGGAGCAATGATAAATGTACACATGTCATCCAAACGTGGTCGACCAGCCTACTTGATCGGTTTCATAGATACTTAGTCGGCTGGAAGGTCGACCAACTCCAGAATGCCAACCAATAGGAATGTCAATGGTTACTCGGATGGGAATGCCAACCAACACTGAATTCCGAGAGTTTTACTTATTGTACACAAATGTAAATGCCTAGCAATATAAAGGCACTCTATCTTTAGAATTTTGGCACCCCTATAAATAAAAACTAATCCCTTGGCTCAAGGGACAATTTTGAACCACTCATACTAAATAATAATAATGGTGGATGTAGGCTATTTTACAACTGAGCCACTCTAAAATCCTTATCTCTTGTGTGTGTGGTTTGAGTTACTTATCTTATTTTTATATGTGATTGTAAAAATGGAGTTAATCCATTTTTAGACATCAACGGAGTTAGTCCATATTTAGACATCAACAGATTGGCATCGTCTGGTGGAACATTTTTCTGTCATCGTCCTCTACTATTTGTTTCGTTTCTTTATCTATAAAGAGATGAATGATCCTGAAAATAACGCTCTCAATGAAGGCAACACTATCATTCCATCTGCTCCTCCAAGTGTGGCAGATTTACAGGGAGTTTTTCTCAACCTTGTTAAAGGTCAAGAAGCCATGCAAGTGACTATTAAGCAGTTGGCTAGCACCATGCCATCCAAGTCATATAATTCCAAAAGGGATATGCCATCACCACCACCTATTAGGCATGAAAGAAGTTATCATTCTCGTTCTTCTCATAATAGGTCATATCGTCTTAGCGTAACTTTTTTATACCGGTCAACTGATTATTATGATGGTGAATCTTTTTCCAAAGAAATATCAAGTGCCTTGGAAAGGCTCGACGGAGAGTCTTCATTTGATCTACAAGGCCCTCAAGTAACCGGAGGACATTATAGGGAGGGGAGCACGATCATCGTCGTGAATATTGAGAAGGTTACACAAGATCTAGGGCTAGTATGAGGGGCTCTGTGTGTGTCGATCAGGCCTCTCAGGAGGAGAGTTCGGCATATAGGCACAGTAAAGTTGCTAAATCAGCCCCGACTAAGTCTAAACCAGAAAAACATTCTTGGAAGGGATCCATGCAAAGGTTGAAAGATCGGCTAGGATAAATGACTAAAATAAAGAATCCATTGCAAAGGAGTTTCATTAAAGGGTCAGCTTTCATCCGGGAAAATGTGGAATACCCCACACCTTTCAAGATTAAGCCATCAGTGGTTACTCCCAAGTATGACGTGAAAACTGATCCAGTCTTGCATATAGAAAAATATCAATATCAAGTTGTTATCGACATCTACTCAGTGACCGACGAGATGAGATGTAGAGCTTTCTCAAGTTTCATTAAAGGACCAGCTCATATTTGGTACAATAATTTCCCAAAAGGTAAAACCTCTAGTTTTCATGAGCTAGCTGAGCTGTTCATTAATAACTTTTGTTTTGGGGCTAAGTCGATCAAGAGTGTCACTCATTTTTTGACCGTACGACAAAAGTCACGAGAAAGCACTAGAGAATATATTACTGGCTTTAATAATGAAAAACTAGAGGTGGTAGATAATGAGGAGAAAATAGCCATTGCAACACTTATGAGTGGGTTGCTCGCTAAAAATCTTCATTATGCTTTAGCGAGGAATCCACCCATAACCATGACGGAACTAATGGCTGAAGCTAGAAAAATTATGAATGCTGAGGAAGCTATGGCAGCTAAAGAAGCTCCTGAGACCAAAGAGGATGGTCAGAAAAATAATTCCAATTCTTTCAAGAAGGATAAAAATTATAAGAAGCTAGATCGGATAAAAAGTATGACGAATATACCCCGCTCAATAAGGGTGTTCACCATATCCTAGAGGAGATCAAAGAAAACGGAGATTTGAATTGTCCTGAAAATTTGAAGACCCCACCCCCCTCCCCGAACAAGAGGGATAAGTCTAAGTGTTGTGACTTCCACAAAGATCACAGGAACAATACCAATAGTTGTATTGCGTTAAAGAATGAGATAGAAAATTTATTCGACGAGGAAAGTTAAGTAAGTTTGTTGATCGGAATGGCAAAAAAAAATGATCGAAAGAAGTCAGAATTTCCAACCTAAGAAAGGGATGATAACAAGAGAGCAAGAAATGATGATTTTAAAGAAGATCCAGACTTGTCGAAGAAGTCTGATGAACCAGAAGTTAAGGTTGGCATGATATCCTTTGGATGCCATTTTATTACAGGTGGGGATGTTGGAGGACGTGATGTCATAGCAAAAAGGAAAGCTTATCTGAATGAAGTCAAAGCCTCCCTAACTGTTAGACAAATTGATATGGTTGAATCCAGTGATAGTCGGCCAAGGAAAGTTAACAGAGACAGGATAGTAATTGGGTTTGCCAAGAAAGATTTGAGTGGGGTTCTCTATCCTCATGATGATCCGTTAGTTATCACATACAGAGTCCATCAGGGCAGAGTTACAAAGATCTTGGTTGATAATGGGAGCTCAACTGATGTAATGTTTAACAACTGTTTCGACAACCTAGGATTGAAGATCAACAAGCTAGAACCATATATGTGGACATCCCCGATCCTCGCCGTGCGGGCGAGCGCGTGGAGGAAAGGATCCTTCGGGTCCCGCGCGTCCCTCTCGGGAGCACTTTGGCCTGCGTCGTTTAAGATGTGGTGCAAAAATGTAGAGAGATTCAGAGTCGCCAGTCTATTTTACTCAAAACAGATAAAAGAAAAAGGGGAAGCCACCCCGAAGGATGGCATCCAAAGACATACTGGTGCGTGCGAAACCAAGATGATTCGAAAAGGGTTCGGAGGCTTAGTTACGAAATGGGAAGGTGTTAGGCACCCATTCCGCCCTTTCGGTCTCTCATGAATATTTTCTATTTTCCTTTTGTTTCCCCCATGATATGTGTGCATGTGTATATATATAGAATGGAGGTAGGAATCCTCGACTTGTATCATGGAAAACATAAATCGAGTCATTCGTAGGAAGATATACGAATAATATCAGAAAAATAAGATTTACCCGATTACCCCTACGTTGACCGTTATAATGGAACGATAACGCATATGGAGCAATACGTTATTAAGGGAAAGTATATAGAATATAAGCAAAATGGATTTGGAGAAGATAGAAAATGGAGAAAAAAGTGAGAAAGAGGACTCGAGTCTCGAGTTTTACCCCGAGACGCCTACGTAGCCTATAAAGGCATCAAAGTCCACGTAGTTTGCATACAAAACGAGGGGTGGGGCTTATCCCATAAATCCAAATGGGGAATCTCTTATTTGTAAATGTGTGTGTGTGTAGAAAAAAGTGTTTTAGTTGTGAGAAAAGTGTGGAAAAAGTGTGAGAATCCCTACTTGGAATTTATGAGCAAACCCTCTTTTTCTTGTTTTTTGGGTTTTATGAAAATAAAAGATGTACAATAATACTAAATAAAAAGTATATTAGGATGTGTGAGATGAGATAATAAAAGTGCTAGATAAGAAAATAAGTTATTGGGAATTTAAGAGAATTTAAGAGAGAGTTTGAGAAAGTTGGACCTTCTTAAAGATCTTGAGCTTGATATTGAATGTTGAAGAGAAGCCCTTGCACTTAGATGATGATGGAGAGTGGCTAATTCACCAAGTTTGATGAAAAGGATGATGAAAAGTGGAAGTAAAAAGGGGATTTGGAAGTTGAAATCACGCTGCCTTCGAGAGAGGTCTCTGGGATTCGTTCAGAGAGATTTTTATCAGATCTGGGCTCCACTTGCAAATGAGGTGAAGGCCTCTTTTTATAGGCCCAGGTAAGTGCCGATCATCATACACCTGTTCCTGCCTATCGGCAGGTGCCGATAGGCAGGGTCTGGAACCTGCCATTTGGGAGTGCGTTTGAGGCTTTTTCGGAAAGTTGACCACCCAGGGCAAACCGTTGGTCAGAATCGCGCACGGGGCATATCGTTGGAAAGGTACTTTAGAGACCTTTGAAAGTCCTTTGGACCACTCCCGAGTTCGATAGTTGACTTTAGGTCAAATATGGCTCGAAAGTATTTATCGGTCCATTGGACGGGGAATCGCTCGGACGCAAACGGATCGTTCGTGCGCATGGTAAGTCCAAATCGCGCATGGGGAAGACCGTTGGAAAGGTTAGGAGATGTACTTCGACATTCCAAAGAGTTTGACCCAATTTGGGGAGTTGACTTTGGTCAACCGGGCCCGGGAAGCATTCGGTGACCTCCTGGAGTCAAACGGATCGTTCGTCTGCATGAAAAGTCGGAATCATGCACGGGACGGACCGTTGGAAAGGGTATTCAGTGCCCTTTGAAGATTCATTCAGCCTCGGTCGATCTGAAGAGTTGACATAGGTCAAACAGAGCCCGGGAGCGCCCAGTGGCCTTTGGGTCAAGTTTCGGACGCAAACGGATCGTTCGTTCGCATGGTAAGTCAGAATCGCGCACGGGACAGACCGTTGGAAAGGGTATTCAGTTCCCTTCGAAGATTCATTCAGTCTCAGTCGAGACGAAGAATTTGACTTTTGGGTCAAACTGAGTCAGGGAGTGCCCGATGACCTCTAGGTCAGTACTCGGGACATGACCTGGGTTTACGGTGATGAAGGGAGGTACTAGAGACCTAAGGAGAGTTAGGGGGTAACAGAATGGGGTGTCTATAGAGCCCCTCGATGGGTGAGTTTGGAACAAATGATAACCGTCGAATAGACACCACATGATGCTTTTGAGGTAGTATAACCGATTCAGAGGGTCGAGGACGATTCTGAGGACCTAAGGAGTGTGTTGGGGATGAATGATGATCGGAGGTTTAGGTCAATTCTGAGGACCTGAAGTAGTGTTGGGGGGGTGACCAATTCTGCGGGTCAAAGTCAAATCTGCGGGCTTAAGTGATGAGGGTGACCGATTATGTGGGTCAAAGCCAATTCTGCGGGCTTAGGGTGAAGATTTAATACCCAAGGTCAATTCTGACCTAAAGAGTGGTGATGATCGAGGATCGGAGTCAATTCTGACCTAACTCAGGTGACGATCCAAGACCGACGTTAATTCTGACCTAAAGCGTGGTGACGATCGAAGACCGAGGTCAATTCTGACCTAACTCGGGTGACGATCCAAGATCGAGGCCAATTCTGACCCAAGAGTGGTGACGACCGAGGACCGAGGTCAATTCACACCTAACTCAGGTAACGATCCAAGATTAGGGCCATTTCTGACCCAAGAGTGGTGACGACCGAGGACCGAGGTCAATTCTAACCTAACTTAGGTGACGATCCAAGACCGGGGCCAATTCTGACCCAAGAGTGGTGACGATCGAGGACCGAGGTCAATTCTGACCTAACTTAGGTGACGATCCAAGACCGGGGTTAATTCTCACCCAAAAGTGGTGACGACCGAGGATCAAGGTCAATTCTGACCTAACTCAGGTGACGATCTAAGACCGGGGCCAATTCTGACCCAAGAGTGGTGACGACCGAGAGCTGAGGTCAATTTTGACCTAACTCAGGTGGCAATCCAAGACCGGGGCCAATTCTGACCCAAGAGTGGTGACGACCGAGGACCGAGGTCAATTCTGACCTAACTCATGTGACGATCCAAGATCGGGGCCAATTCTGACCCAAGAGTGTATAAAGATTGGATTTTGATTCTGCTAAGGAAAATGCTTTGTGATCTGAGCTGGGGAGCTAATAGTTGGGGAAGCTTTTAGGAGACCTCGCAGGGGGTAATAACCTATTTTGGGTGCTATAAGAGAATTCCGTTGGGGAAGTGATCAGGTGATCCTTAGGGATCCTCCGGAGTTTTGCCGGGAGGAGCTTTCACTTGGTTTTTTGAGTATTTCGCTGGAGAAGAGGGGTTTTGCTTGAGGGAATGCGAAGTTTTCTTGGTAAAAAGGCTTTAAATCCTTTATGGGATTTTTGGGAATTTCTCGGGGATTTTTCGAGGCTTTCTGGTATTTTCTGGGAATTTCTGTACGAAATTTAAGGGGGGTGCCGGTCGGCATAGTATGAAGGGTGCCATTCGGTAGTGGCATGGAATTTTGGGCTACCTTGGGAAGGCAAGGGGTCAGTGCCGATCGGTATGGTAGGGGGAGATGCCGATCGGCATGGCGCTTAGCATCCTATATAAAGGGGGCGAATCCCCTCATTTTTTCCACAGCTTCTTTTGCTTTCTCTCTCTCTGCGATTCTTCTACAAATCGTTCTATCATCCCGATCTTCAAGAAATGGCCGCCTTTGTGAGCACTGCAGTCCACCGGGAGTGGTTGACCGTTGATGATTGGGAGAATGTGGAGTGGAGGGATAGGGCGCCTCTTGCTTTGGGGAGTGAGAACTCCTTTGATGCATTTGAGCCTGTTGCGGATGATCGGACCTTGCTGCGGGAGCCATCGAGTCATCGCTCTTCGAGAGTGATCCCCGGAAATTATGTAAGTAACCCGACCTTTGACATTCTTCTCTTTTTGGTGATTTTTCTTTCTTTCTTGACCTTTGATGAGACTTTTCTTTTTTCCAGTCTGATATTTCTTTAAAGAACATGCGAACCCGTGGGACAACGGGGCTCAAAGATGTCTGGGAGCATCTCCCACCTGTGGTGCGCTGGGTGGTCTAATCAGCGAGTTTTGGACGGTTGGCATCGGCGCTGGATGAGACGCCTCTTTCGATAACGGTCTTGTGCGCTTCGGGAGAGAGGTGGTGGGACACTACCCACACCTTTCATTTCGGCTTCGGGGAGATGACTATGACTCCCATAGACGTGCAACAGCTGCTGGGGCTGGATTGTGATGGAGAGCAAATAGAGGTGGATCACTCTTTACGGGTGAGATCGGAGGCAGTGCGTGCGGCACTTGGTGATGTAGGGAGGATAGACTCTGGGGATTCTATCCGACTGTCCCTGTTGAAGGATGTTCTGTTGGGTAGGGATATCGATGTGGAGGACGGGCTGCAAGTGAGGCAGATGGCCCGATTATTCATTATGCTGGTGTTGGGAGGTTTTATGGAAGCGTCGAGCGACGACGTCGTTCATTTGTGGTTTCTGTCGTACTTGAGGATGTTTTCGAACATCCCTTACTATGATTGGGGGAGTCTGACCTTGGCGACCCTTTACTTTTCTCTGGATGCATTCAGCCGGTGCTGCCGGTAGACCTTTTCAGTTTGTGCATTTCTTTTCATGCATTCGCATTTTCCTTTCATGCATTCGCATTTTCCGTATGTGTCTCTTTTTGCTTGTGAATTCAGACGTGGTTCTATGAGGTGATTGGGTGCAATACCCCACTGATTGCTTTGAAGGACGACACTATTGGGGACTTCTGTCCATTGTTTCGATGGCGTAAGGCCAATCGACAATCGAAGGGATATCTTTCCCTGGAAGCGGTGCGTCAGGTCTTGAATGACCTTACCAGTGGTAGGGTAAGACTCTTTCCATTTCAATCTTGGTTTTTCTCCTTCTGATCTTGTATTGATTTATGCTCGCTCGGAGATTTTTAAGTGACCTTTTACCCGTTGGGGACAGCCATTCAGGATGCGGGGGCGACCAAGGTGAACGCGCGGATGAGGTGTTTGCTGGCGCATGAGTTCGGCCATTCCTGGTACCTTGGGGAGAGGGTGGTTCGTCAGATTGCCGAGGAGGTGGTGGTGGTGCCACCCACGTAGCCTCCTACGTCTATGAGGCGGGAGAGACTTCTGTCGGAGGATGAGAGGATCGCGGCGATGATTGGCGAGTCCTACTTGCTATACACCGATACGGCTGCGCCGTATGACTATATGGATTTTATGACGAGTTGGTTGATGGCGCCCAACATATATGATGCACTGCCCTTCCCTCCGGAGGGGTTCGAGTCGGGCGGTGGGATCTTCCCACAGTGGTGGTGGTCCGTCGGCATCTGCGGCGGCGGTGACCTCGGAGGTCCCTTTTGTACGGCTGCATACCCCTTCATACAACATTCGGCGAGCTGATGGAGGGATGGTGCCTACACTGAACCGTCCTCATGCGATGGATCCGGTGGAGTTGGGTTTGACAAAGGAGGTCCTTCGACCTGCGGTATACTTTTCCGTTCCTCTATTTCTTTCTTTTATGTTTTGGTCATTCCCGCTTTGATATTGATTTGGCATTTCCTTGCAGCATGTTCGGGTGTTGACCACTTGGCTCAGGCACATTAGAGACTGGATATCTTCGGTGACTGCCCATATTCGGGATGCGGTTCTCGTTCCTTCTTGCTTGGTGCCATCTGCCTCGTCTGGAGAGGACTCTGGCTCGAGTAGTGGTGGTGTGTCATCTCGCCGTAGGGGGGAGAGAGCACGTCGTAGGGATGGAAGCTCTTAGTGAGAGAGAAAGAATGTGGGTTCGGGCTGAGTCCCGTTGTTTTTGCTTTTGCTTTTTATTTCCTGCAAAGATGATGTAACACAGAAAACAGATATATGCAATGCAATGGAGTTTTTTGTTATCTTTGATTAATGATGAATGAATGCATGCACATGCACATGCGCTTTTTACTTTTCTGCTGAGACCGTAAAAAGGAATATTTTTTAAAAAAATTTGAAGGAAAGTTTTTTATTAAAAAGGGGAAATTTAAAGGGATTTTGAAATTCTGTTGAGAATATCAATTTATTTTTATTGAGTTTTCTGATTTGACAAAAGAGGAAAAAAGGGAAATTTCAAAAAATGGGGGGGTTACCGATCGGCAAGCACCCTGACCTATCGATCGGCAGCTCAGTCCAGTCCCATCAATTCAAAGCTTTGAATGGTATCCTCTTCAGCCTTTGGTACCTTGTGGGGTAGGATTCCCTCCGATTTCTGCAGGGATTATGTCCCTTGTGAGGGCTTTCAAGTATAAAAGGGGTAAGGGTGGAGTGTTTTCATCACACCTTTGCATTCTTACCTACTTGCCCACCATCTCTTAGCCTTGCAAGATGGCTCTCCCTGGTAGCATTGAGTTTGCTGGCTACCTCGAAGCCTTGGAATCAATGAGCTCCTATAATGTCGACTACAATGCTTTCAACATGCGTCGAGTCTCCTTGTGACGCAATCGGCCTATTGAGTGAAATATGTTGATGGTGGCGGTACAATTCTGGTACCCCGAAGACCATGTATTCCTCTTTGGGTTGGAAGAAGTTTGTCCTACCTATGAGGAATTTTCTGCCATACTAGGTGAAAATCCCAGTGTTGCTGAGGCTTTGCTCGAATTTTCCCGTTCTTCTATGGATTTATTGGACGGGCTTCTTCACATTTCGCCTTCGGCGGCTAGATCATTGGTTGCTGAAGGAATGATCTCCCTACCGGCGGTGCTGTAGTCTATGCATTTGCGGGAAGTAGGTGATGCTGGATATGTTGGAGCTGTTGTTCTGGGTCTGGTTTCCAAATTTCTTTTGGTGACTGGGGAGGTGTAAGTGGACCCACAACTTGCAGCCATTACTTCGTGGGTGTCTTATCATCGCAATCCTGCGGCGGTGATACTGGCGAAGACCCTGAATGGCCTGGATGCCTGGAGAGAAGGTCGTTCTGACTTTTTGAGGGGTAGCCCTGTGATGCTGTTCATGTGGTTGTCTGAAAGATTTTGCTTGTCGACTCCTCCAAAATATCCCTTGTCGGCCGTACCCAACTTCTTTTCGCGCTACTTCATCCGCGTTGGCCTGTATGTTGAGAGCTGGGAGAATTGGCTTGTGGAGCATGGGGCTTGTGGTCTGTACTAGTCAGTGCCTTGGTGGGGACAGTTGCAGCCTATTCTGGAGCTAAGAGAGTATTCATATGTGCGGCTGGTTGGTCTCAAACAGACCTCTTTTTATTTCCCTTGGCGGCTTTTGCGCCAATTCGGCTGGGCGCAGGTCGTGCCCCCTCGGACCTCAAATTTCTTTCTGGTAGAAGATTTGACTGAGCGCCTGCGTCTGTTTCTTGGATCTCTATGGAAAAATCAGCGTCTGTCGATCCGTCCCTCTCAATCTATCGGGAAGGTTTGGCATGTCCCCAAATATTATATGAAGTGGTTGTGGAGGAAAGAAGTCAGCAAGATGTTGGCAGTAGAGACTAGACAAAGATGGTTTATTTTATCTAATACCATCGAAGGGGGTGTTGTGGTCTTTTCAAAGATGGTTAAGGCTCATCGATCCATGGAATGTTTACGACACTCTATTCAGGCAGGGGAAACTTGGGGACCTCAGGATGTAGATGATGAGGGTGAAGGCTCCTCCGGTAGCTGTGGGTAGGACTTCTGGGGAGTTTATTTGCGTAACAGATGTGGGGATTTTATTTGGATTTTTATGGTAGTGGGGAAGGGAGTTATCCGTTCCTTTTTCTTACGTAATTCGTATTGTAATTTCTTATTAATGAAATAAATAAGTTTCTGATCATCCAGCTGTGCCTTTCGATGAGTTTTTGTATTTTGAATTCTCTATACTGATCGCTAAGGCATATATAATCCTTTTGTTCAAATATTTTTAGAATGAACCGCCGTTCTCGGAGGTAAGAAAAGAATAGTATTTTGTGAAAAATAAAGGGCCGCGCTCATGTGAGGATTATAAGCTGCCTACGTACCTCTGGGTTTTTTTTAAAAGTTTTAAAATAGTTTTTGTAGAGGATCAGACCCACGTAGTTCTGGGTAGAGGTAAATGAAGAGTTTTTTTTTTTAAGAATAGAAGGGGGATGATAAGAGTCGTAGTGCGTCGAGATTTCGAACTAGGGGTAGAATTTCTTGAGACGGTCCAGGTTGACGGGACGAGCCATCTCCTCTCCATTTAGGTCAGTGAGCATGGCGCCACCGCCGGATAAGATTTTCTTCACAATGTACGGGCCGTTCCAATTGGGCTTGAATTTCCCTCTGGGGTCCCATATGGGTTATATTATCTCCTTGAGGGCTAAATCCCCCTCCCGGACACCGCGGTCCTTGACTTTTTTGTTGAATGATCATGTTATTCGACGATGGTATCAAGACGGCTTTGGCACCAGTCTTCTTCACTAACCTTGCTTTCGAGCATGACACGTAGCGAGGGTATTTCCAGCTTCACGGGTAGGACTGCTTCCATGTCGTAGACCAGGGAGTAAGGGGTAGCCCCAGTAGAGGTTTGAATTGAGGTTTGATAGCCCCAGAGGGCGTTCAGGATCCGGTCGGCCCAATCCCTACAACTTTCGGTCATCTTGCTGATGATGGCTTTGAGTTTCTTGTTGGCGGCTTCAACTGCACCATTGGTCTGAGGTCGGTAGGGAGAAGATTTATGTCTCTGAATCCCGTACTCGTTGACTACTTCTGTGACTTCTGCTTCAAAATGCAACCCGTTATCTGATACCAGCTCGTGCGGGACCCCATATCGGCAGATAATATTTTTCTTGAGGAATTTGGACACTTTCTTGGCATTCAATACTGTGTATGACTCAGCCTCAACCCATTTGGTGAAGTAATCGATGGCAACTAGGATGAACTCATGTACGTTTGAAGCCTTTGGTGTAACCTTCCCTAGGATGTCGACACCCCAGGTGGAGAACGGCCAGGGAGAGGTCATGTTGTATAATTCTCGCGGAGGCAAGTGTTGAAGGTTGGAGAATTACAGGCATTTGAGGCACCTCCGGACATAGGCGGTGCAATCCTGGATCATGGTGGTCCAGTAGTAGCCCTGTCGGATGATCTTCTTGGCGAGCATGTGACCATTCATGTGGGGTCCGCATTCCCCGCTATGGATTTTCTGTATTATTTTCTCAATCTCAGCCCCTGCGATGCAGTGTAGATGAGTTCCATCGAAATTCCTCTTGAGTAGAGCTTTATGACAGATGATGTACTGGGCGGGCAGTCTATGGAGGGTCATTCGATCTTTCTTGTTGGAACCCTCGGAATACCTACCATGTCTGAGGAGGCACCAGATATCATAGTACCAGCAATCGGCTAGTTCGGGATCTTCAGTGGAGACAAGCTCAATATGGTAGCAATGGGTCGATTTGTCTTGCTTTTGAACTAGGAAGGGGGTCATTGTTATTCCTTCGGGCAGGTCGACCATGGAGGCCAAGGTGGAGAGAGCATCGGCTAGGTTATTCTTTGCTCGGGGTAGGTAATGTAAGGTGATATCTCGAAATCGGGAGGTTAACTCTTCTAATTGGTCATGTAAGGGTTGGAGCTTTTCGTCCCTGACTTTCCACTTTTTGAGCACTTGACCGATGATAAGGGAAAAATCCCCGTAGACTTCAAGGTATTTAATACCTTTCTTGAGAGCAACCTTGAGGCCCACTGTGCATGCCTCGTATTCTGTCATGTTGTTGGTGCAAGGGAAATCCAATTTAATGGCGATGGGAGTGTCGGAGTCATTTGGGGCGATCAGAAGTATCCCAATGCCATATCCCTTTTTGTTGGCAGCGCTGTCAAAGAACATTTTCCATCGAAGGCGATCTTGAGTGGTGCAGAGGATATTTTCATCTGGGAATTCAGAGATCTGGACATCTGCTTCGTCTATGGGGAAATCGGCGAGGGAGTCAGAGATGGCTCTTCCTTTAATAGCTTTCTGTGTGACGTACACGATATCGAACTCGGTTAGGAGCATCAACCATCGGGCCATTCAACTGGATAAGGCAGTTTTCTCAAGCAGGTATTTGATGGGATCCATTCGGGATACAAGTTTGATGGGGAAGGCGAGCATGTAGTGTCGCAACTTTTGGGTGACCCAGACAAGTGCGACACATGCCTATTCTAAAACAGTGTAGTTTACCTCGTATTCGGCCAATTTGCATTTGGCATAATAGATGGCTCTTTCTTTACCGGAGTCGTCATGGTATTGGGCTAGCAAAGCCCTAGCTGCAGTGTCGGTTATGGTTAGGTATAGGAGCAAAAGGAGACCAGACTGTGGTGGCATGAGAACTGGAGGTTGGGTCAGATATTATTTGATTTGGTCAAAAGCTTTTTAATAGGCCTCATTCCAAACCTTGGTTGAATCTTTTCGAAGGAGCTTGAAGATCGGTTCACAGACGGAGGTTAGCTGGCTGATGAACCGGCTGATATATTGTAATTTCCCAAGAAAACCTCGAACTTCTTTCTCCGTTAAGGGAGGTGGCATCTCAAGTATGGCCTTCAGATTTGTAGGATCTGCTTCTAACCCCTTTTCGCTGACCATGAATCCCAAGAGTTTTCCCTTTATAACGCGGAAGACACACTTCTGTGGATTAAGTCGCATCTGATACCGTCGCAGTCGTTCGAAGAACTTCCAGAGAGCGGGAACATGACCTTCTCTAGTTTTGGACTTGATGATCATATCATCCACATAAACCTCGACCTCCTTGTGGATCAGATCGTGCAGGATGGTTGTGGCAGCCCTTTGGTAGGTAGCCCCAGCATTCTTGAGACCGAATGGATAACGGTGTAGTAAAAGGTTCCCCATGGGGTGATGAATGCGGGTTTTTTTAGGTGGTCGGGGTTCATCTTGATTTGGTTGTATCCGTCAAACCCATCGACAAATGACTTAAGAGCATGACTGGTTGTGTTGTCCACGATCATGTCGATATTGGGTAGCGGATAATCGTCCTTTGGAGAAGCTTTGTTTAAATCTCGATAATCTACATACATTCTAACCATCCCTCCTGATTTCGGCACAGGTACAATGTTGGCTAGCCATGTGGGATATTCGATCACCCGAATGAAACCCACGTTTAACTGTTTGACCACCTCTTCTTTGAACTTGAGCGACCATTTGGTGCGGAGTTTTCTCAATTTTCATTTAACCACCTTGTAATCTGGGAGAGTGGGGATCTCATGTTGAGCTATTTCAGGATCGATGTCGGGCACATCATTATAGGACCATGCGAAGACATCTGCGAACTCCTTCATTAATTCTTCGAGTTGTGCGCGCTCATGCTCGTCAAGGGTGGACCCTATCCTAATCTCGCGCAGTTGGCTACTAGAACCGAGATTAATAACAACGGTTTCTTCTTCATTAACTTGAACGTGGTTATGTTGTTTATTAACCTTATTTAGATCAGTTAAGAATTATTCATTTGCAAAATCATCATCATCAAAAGTTCGATTAGAATCTAAACAATTAATGTAAGGCACAGCAAGATACTCAAAATCTTCATTTATTTCATTGATAGGAAAAATAGCATTGAGAACCTCATCAAAAGAGGTCTCGGTTATATTTGAGCTAGGATAGACAACAGAAGAAGAAATAGGGTAAACATTGGGGTTAGGGGAAATTTCACGAGGTAGAACTGGCGCAGCATGCCAGTTGAGGAGAGGAGTATCAACAGCTTTAATCAGACGGGATGGGTCCATTGATGTAGTGCCTGAATGAACCATGCAGAGTGTCAGCCCCAGTATCTGTAAGTTGAACGAATCTTCGGAATCGCTTTCCTCAGTCTCTTCGGCATCTTTGATGAGCGGTTGTACTTGGTGTGGGAAACTTTCGGCCCCTAGGTAGCTGTCTTGGAAAAAGATCTCCATTCCCGGCCTCATCTTCTTGTCTGTGTGGTCATACCATGGTTCTGGAAAACCGCAAAAGGGTAAGTCCTCACCTTCTTTGATGAATCGTCCATTTAAGGAGTCTCCTGAGAGAGTTCGGATACAGTCTAATCTTTTCTTTGGTCGAGATTAGTGGATCATTCTGAGCTCTTGTTTTGATGGTTGATACCCCAAGACACAAGGAGGGAAAGCTTTCTTCAGTTCGATGGGATCAAGTATCCCTTGCTGCCTTTGCCCTAGCCCCAGTCCGGGCATGAAGTGCATCTTTCTGAACATCTGAATCACATTGACATTGCCATGAGGGTCATATTCTGGACAAACCTTTTCTTTGAAGTCGTCCCCTGTCGGGAGTAGGAGTGGCTCGACTTGGAATCCTGATAGGAGCATATCATTTGACCCGTGTTGTATCTCGAGAATTGGACTGCTGGTGTTTGCCCCTCGATATTTTTGTCGTCACCCAAAATGGTGATGACTCGCCCGTCAGCTAAGAACTTCAATTTCTGATGGAGTGAGGAAGACACACCCTTGATATTGTGGAGCCAGGGTCATCCGAGAAACAGGTTGAAATAAGTTAGGATGTCTAAGACTTGGAATTCAACGACGGGGTTTATAGGGCCAACCCCTATTGCAAGTTTTATGGACCCCATCACCTCACGACGGGTATTATCGTAGGCACGCACAGCGGCGGAGGTTGGATAGAGGTCGCTTTCTTTCAGGCCTAAACACTTGAAGGTTCTCAATGGGCAAACATTCAAGGCGGATCCGTTATCGATAAGAGAGAGTGGCACGGCCTTCCCCATAACTTCGACAGAGATATTGAGTGCATGATTGTGATTCGTCCCAATTCTGGGGATTTTTTCTTTAGAGAATGATAGCATTCGGGTAGAGGTCAAGGATCCGACCAGATTTACCGCTTCTTCTGGTGTGGTAGAGGGAGGAACTATGGGTCCAGTGAGTAATTTAATTAAAGCATTTTTGTGTAGCTGGGAAGACATGAAAAGCCCCCATAGAGTGATGTTAGCTTTAGTTTTCTTCAGTTGATCGAGGATCTTGCTCTCCTCGATGGTCATCTCTGGCATAGGAAGGTTTTTAACGCCCTTCCCTTTGTCATTTGCTGGTAGTGAGCTTGGAATCTGGTAATGTCTCCCTGATCTGGTCATGTGATTTACTGAAGAAGGAAAGAACATGAATCACGTTTCCTCGTCAATATCAGGTTGTGTTGCCACCCTATTTATTTCTCCGAGGAGTTCTTCAAATGATATCATCCCACAGCTGTCGGCTACTGGGCCAGCTCTTCCTGAAGCTTGTTCTTCATTTGAATCTTCGAATTCTTCCCCCCATCCGGTGGTAGCAACTCTCTATTTCCATGTAAAGTCAATGCATTCCATAACTTCAACGGCTTCTTCATACAAGTTCTCCCATTCTATGGGGATATGTGTGATTGAAGGGACCAAGCGCCCTTATTGCTTCAAAGTGTCAAGTAACCCGGTGATACTGCAAATGTTGTTGGTTTGCCTGAATAATTCTGCAATAGTCTGGACAACATCATATAAGCTGACTTCATCGGTTGGTACCACCCACCTGTCTGAATCTCGGGCCCATTTTCGTGCCTCCAAGAACAGTATGCTGAACTTCTGGCAATCGATGACCATCTGTGAGGGCAGTTTTAGCCCGAACTCTAGGAGTTGGTTTAACACCTCTGATAATTCCATACTTCCATTTTCAGAATGGGTACGGACAGCGATGCATGCTCTGGTAAGGAGTGACAGTGCCTGATCAGCGAGGCTAGTAGGGCGTAGGAGGAAATATGGGCAAGTTTGAAGAGGTTTAGGAGACTATATGGGTGTGATTTGAGTTGAGGGATCGAAATTTGGGTTTTCTTTTAAGAATATGGCATTGGCATGATTCGAAAGTGGATTGTGAGTAGTGTTTGTCTTAAGATTGGCTGGTGGGGCAATGGTACCCCGATCAATGAGATCTTGGATTATGTTCCGAAGGTGAAAGCATTGGTCGGTGGTATGGACGACAGTTTGGTGAAAGGCACAATAAGCATCGGTCTTGAAGCTTCTTGGGAGTGGGTTTGGCAATGGACGTGGATCCAAGGGTTTGATGAGGTTTCGGCTTAATAGGGCTTGGTAAACTTTAGAGATGGGAGCATGGAGCTCAGTGTATTCCCTTCGAATGGGGGTAGGGCGGCTTCTGGTGCCCATGATGTGGTTGGTTGAGAGATGTTGTTGATGGTCGAGACGGTAGCACTGGCAGGCTTGTCGTATTTCTAGGGGTGAGCTGTCCGGACAGCTTCTTCGGTTCAACCTCTGTTTTAACGAGGCTTTCCTCGATTTCCACTCCAGCCTCTTTGAGAGCTCAAAAGTGGGGATAGTATTGTCCTCCCATCGTCGCTCGGACATGGGGCAAGAAGTTTTTCTTCACTATATTGACCTGTTCTACCTCGGATGGCTGATTAGTCATGGTAGCTACTCGCTCCCTCCACGGGGTTATGAAGTTACTGACTGATTCCCCTCGATTCTGTTTGAGCAGCTCAAGCTCTTCGTTGTATTTGTACTGCGACATGAATTCTCGGGCTAGATCCTCCTAGCTATGGATTCTAGATTCCTCAAGAGATAAAAACCATCGGAGGGCACTATCCTTCAAAGTTTACCGAAACAATTGGGCCATCACTTCTTCAGAAGCCCCTAGTAGAGTCATGGAACGATGATAACTGCGAAGATGAACAATTGGGGGTCCACTCCCTCCGAACTTCTCGATATTTGGAATCTTGAACTTCTCGGGTAACCTTGCTTTAGGATAAGGAGACATGTGGGTGTAGTCCATGTAATTCCCAGAGATCCTAACTTGGTCAAACTTCTTGGTGAGCATCTTGAGATCCTCTTTGACTTTATTCAACTCCTCCTCCTTTGGATCAACGACCACAGGCAGGTTAGCCATAGGCTGGGCAATGTTTGGCATTGGAAGCTGGGTAGGCGACGGCCCATTTACAGGAGGGGCACGTGGAGCGTGCTGATATTCTTACGGAACCCAAATAGGCTCGAGTGGGCCCATAGCACGAGGGAATAGGTCCTCGGGCTCTTGAGGAATTGGAAGCTGGTTTCGTTGCATCTCTCGGACCTCAGTTTGGAGGTTATCAATCTTAGACACGAGCTGAGCTAGGACTGTCATCAGATTCGCCTGTATGACTGGTGCTTGATCTATATTCTCCATGGAAGATGGATGGATTCTGGACTCGGAAGAAGTAGTAAAGGAACGGATGAAACTTTGGGGTGATTTAACTGAAGACCGAAGCCAATAGGGAGCCAAGCCAAGGGCTTGCGATCGACCTGAGAAGGCGTAGGATGAGATTTATTTTTGAGAAAAAAGGAAGAACTATTTTTGGATTTTTGATAAAGAAGGGAGAAATGTTTTTGGATTTTTGATAAAGAAGGGAGAAATGTTTTTGGAGACGGAACTCGGCATGATTATTACAATTATTATGTTTTCACTTGTATTTAATTCTCCCAAGTGCAATGCCGGACGGGACCTGAGCCTGGAAAAGTGGGGGTCTTAATATATGCAAAGCTACGGTTTGGACTTGTAACCAGGCTCACGGACAGGATCCCGTTTTAAAAAATGCGCGAAAATTGGGCGGCAGATCGACCCGGAATTTCGGCAGAGTTTCGGGTTGAAACCGGCAATCTAAAGTGCGTGTCCTAGGTTTGACATCTATATGCGAGTATGCAGTTGGTTGGGTGATCGGCATGGGTTCCCCCCTTTGGCGTGACTTCCACGATATACGTCTTGCTTTTGCGGGTAATCGGTATGTGTAGACAAGCCATTTGATATACCTGAGTGTACGTGAATTGCCTCACCATATACCTCGTGGGGACGGTACGTGTGAGAGCGAATTCGATATACTCGGCGTACGTGAACGAATTCCCTGCTATATACCTCCCATCACGACTTCGGTCAAACGGTACGATGCGGGGGAACCGTTCGATATACGTCGAAGGTACTTGGCCAATGAAAGGTGAGAGTCATATCGCTTAGGTTAACTGCGACCTGCCGGACCAGCGCCCATTACGAAGTGACCCTCCAGTTATGGGTAAAATTTGGTCAATATCAATGCTCTTTGGTGATGTCGTGTGAATCATGCATGATTCTCTTATTAGTATCTTATGATGAGAATGACTTTCTTGATTATGCCAAATAGGGAGCAAAGTATAAGTACCCCAAAAGGTACACCAAGTATGGATGAGTGATGCGTGCAACATGGGGATATACATGTGATCCTAGGTGCACGTGGTGTGAAGTGTACATGGAGAAATTTCTACAAGTGTGTGAATATAAGCATAAGCATGGGATACATATGAGAAAGGGGAACATGCAGATATGGGGGGAAACATAAGAAAATATAGCATCCATGCAAATAGAGTCAAGCCCACAAACAAAAACACATGTCCCCAGCAGAGTCGCCACTGTGGCCATCCCCGATCCTCGCCGTGCGGGCGGGCGCGTGAAGGAAAGGATCCTTCGGGTACCGTATGTCCCTCTCGGGAGCGCTTCGGCCGGCGTCGTTTGAGATGTGGTGTAAAAATGTAGAGAGATTCAGAGTCGCCAGTCTATTTTACTCAAAACAGACAAAAGAAAAAAGGGAAGCCACCTCGAAGGATGGCATCCAAAGACATACTGGTGCGTGCGAAACCAAGATGATTCGAGAAGGGTTCGGAGGCTTAGTTACGAAATGAGAAGGTGTTAGGCACCCATTCTGCCCTTTCGATCTCTCATGAATATTTGCTATTTTCCTTTTGTTTCCCCTCGTGATATGTGTGAATGTGTATATATATGAATGGAGGTAGGAATCCTCGACTTGTATCATGGAAAAGATAAAGTGAGTCATCCATAGGAAGATATAAGAATAATATTAGAAAAATAAGATTTACGTGATTACCCCTACGTTGACCGTTATAATGGAACGATAACGCATATGGAACAATATGTTATTAAGGGTAAGTATATAGAATATAAGGAAAATGGATTTAGAGAAGATAGAAAATGAGAAAAAAAGTGAGAAAGAGGACTCGAGTCTCGGGTTTTACCCCTAAATGCCTACGTAGCCTATAAAGGCATCAAAGTCCACGTAGTTCGCATACAAAACGAGGGGTGGGGTTTATCCCATAAATCCAAATGGGGAATCTCTTATTTGTAAGTGTGTGTGTAGAAAAAAGTGTTTTAGTTGTGAGAAAAGTGTGGAAAAAATGTGAGAATCCCTACTTGGAATTTATGAGCAAACCCTCTTTTTCTTGTTTTTTGGGTTTTATGAAAATAAAAGATGTACAATAATACTAAATAAAAAGTATATTAGGATGTGTGAGATGAGATAATAAAAGTGCTAGATAAGAAAACAAGTTATTGGGAATTTAAGAGAATTTAAGAGAGAGTTTGAGAAAGTGGGACCTTCTTAAAGATCTTGAGCTTGATCTTGAATGTTGAAGAGCAGCCCTTGCACTTGGATGATGATGGAGAGTGGCTAATTCACCAAGTTTGATGAAAAGGATGATGAAAAGTGAAAGTAAAAAAGGGATTTGGAAGTTGAAATCACGTTGCCTTCGAGAGAGGTTTCTGGGATTCATTCAGAGAGATTTTTATCAGATCTGGGCTCCTCTTGCAAATAAGGTGAAGGCCTCTTTTTATAGGCCCAGGTAAGTGCCGATCGTCATACACCTGTTCCTGCCTATCGGCAGGTGCCGATAGGCAGGGTCTGGAACCTGCCATTTAGTAGTGCTCTTGAGGCTTTTTCAGAAAATCGACCGCCGAGGGCAAACCGTTGGTCAGAATCGCGTACGGGGCATACCGTTGGAAAGGTAATTCAGATACCTTTGAATGTCCTTTGGACCATTCCCGGGTTCGGGAGTTGACTTTAGTTCAAATATGGCTCGGATACATTTATCGGTCCATTGGACGGGGAATCGCTCGGACGCAAACGGATCGTTCGTCCGCATGGTAAGTCCGAATCGTGCACGGGGCGGACCGTTGGAAAGGTTAGGAGATGTACTTCGACATTCCAAAGAGTTTGACCCAATTTGGGGAGTTGACTTTGGTCGGTCCCGAGAAGCATTCGGTGACCTCCCGGAGTCAAACGGATCGTTCGTCCGCATAGAAAGTCGGAATCGCGCACGGGACAGACCGTTGGAAAGGGTATTCAGTCCCCTTCGAAGATTCATTTAGCCTCGGTCAAGATGAAGATTTGACCTAGGTCAAACAGAGCCCGAGAGCGCCCGGTGGCCTCTGGGTCAAGTTTCGGACGCAAACGGATCGTTCGTTCGCATGGTAAGTCGGAATCGCTCACGGGGCGGACCGTTGGAAAGGGTATTCAGTGCCCTTCTAAGATTCATTCAGTCTCGATTGAGATGAAGAGTTTAACTTTTAGGTCAAACTGAGTCGGGGAGTGCCCGATGGCCTCTAGGTCAGTACTCGGGACATGACCTGGTTTTACGGTGATGAAGGGAGGTATTAGGGACCTAAGGAGAGTTAGGGGGTAACAGTATGGGGTGTCTACAATATCATAAACCTCTTATTGAATTTTCAGGAGAGAAAGTATACCCATTATGAACCATCAAGCTAGAAATCTTGGTCGTCACCTGGTCGACGAGCAGGAGAAAAAGAATTCGCTTATTTGTATTAGATAATAATGTATCATCAGCTTACAAGAGTATCTTAAGAAGAGTGGGAATCAAGAAGTTATAGGCTATGCCATCAATAGTGAATCAATGCATTATGTTTCTAATGAATTATGGGGTCGGCATAGTAATCAGAAATATGCCAGAGAAATTTTTTATACATCAACCGACCAACAAGTGATGCAACTGAAGAACACCACCACTTTCTACATTGATACCTTGGATCGTCGAGAAGAAGAACGACTGGTAAAGGGACACGTTACGGAAGGAATAAAAGTTTTTGTGTTAGACGTAGAGAAACCAGAAAGAACCACTCAGATCGGTCATAAATTATCTCCTTATCTCAAATAAGAGTTAATCACATTCCTGGGAGAAAGGAAAAATGCTTTGGCTTGGAGCCAAGAAGATATGCCAGACATTGATCCGAACTTCATGTTCCATGAGCTCAATATTTATCCAGGTACTAAACCGATCAAGCAAAGGCAAAGAGTCTTCAGTCCCGAGAAGAATGCAGCAATCCAGGAGGAAATAGAGAAATTACAATGAGCACAGTTCATTGAAGATGTCTTGTACCCTAATTGGTTGGATAATGTGGTGATGGTCAAGAATACAAATAACAAGTGGCATATGTGTGTGGATTTTATAGATCTCAATAAATCATGTCCAAAAGATCATTTTTCTTTACCAAAGATTGATCAATTAGTCGATGTTCCTGTTGACCATGAGTTACTCAGTCTTATAAATGCTTATTCGAGTTACAACCAGATTAAGATGAAGCCCGAAGAGAAGGAAAGCACTTCGTTCATTACTAACCAAGGAACTTATTGTTATAACTTCATGCCCTTTGGGTTGAAGAATGCTGGAGCTACCTATCAGAGATTAGTGAATAAGGTTTTTAAAGATCAAATCGATAAAAATATGGAAATCTATGTAGATTGTAGATGGAGGTCCAGGCTTAAAGTTGATTATAATGCCAACACTTCATAAGAAAGATTAGGGATGCTTGCTGGCACAAAGCTGAAGTTGCTAGAAGGATCTCCTGTAAAGATGGTCACTGTTGATGTAAAAAACTAGATCGCTCTAATTTCTCAATCACAGATAAATAAATAAGACAAAGAATTTTAAAGTGGTTCGGCTAGGAATAAAGCCTACGTCCACTGTTATGTTATTGCTGAGTGTTTGTGGAATTCTTGATTACAAGTTCTCTCAAGAAATTCCGGTCCCTTTGAATGGGATTGATACAAGGTATTTATAGCCTCAAGGCTGTACATGAAAGGTCCAATACATTAAATGATATACATATGAATGGGTAATACATTTAATGCAGCGTGTGCGTCAAGAATCTAATGAATAGTTGAACAGTTGTCCGTCTGATAATTGATGACACGGCCGAGGTGCAGTTCGGACCGCCTTAGTTGCTCGTTAATAAAGAGTTCTTCGGAGTGCTTAGAGTATCTCGGGATGATGGAGTTCCTCGGATGGAGTTCCTCGGTATGATAGAGTTCCTCGGTGTATTCTCTTTGCTCGGAAAGAAACAGGGTTGGTCGGGAAATGATCTTCCTCGCTGTTATTGTGCCACGTAGATTGACACGTGTCTTCATACTATTCCTCCACATCAGCATATTAATTTTGGTATCAACAGAAGCCCCCAATGTTTCATATTTCGAACTTTGAGGAGTATGGGACATTCTTTCTCGGTATATGGTAATATTAAATGACCTTCCTGGGTTTCAGGAACATTGTATTCAAATTTCCTTCTCATTTCGCAGTTTCCGCCTTTTTTATAAGCGCTTCGATCTTCGTGCAATTTTTGTCTTTTTAGCCGCCGGAAGTTCAGTAGTTTCTTTTTAGTAATCATTTCTTTCGCCGCTTCCCAATGCAAAGTATTTAAACTCCTTTGGTAACCATACCGTCGTCTATACTTTCCAATTTTCTGCATTTCAAGTTTTCTATTCTTTTCCTCTCTCTTGTGTGTTCATCATTGTTTCCGTTCGTTGTCAACATATCTCCTTTCTTTCTGTAAGATCTTCTTCCTTTCTTCTGCATCTCTTTTATTCAATATGGTTTATATTGTTGAATCTGCTGAGAAATTTCGTTCTGACTTTTCCATTCCTTCTTGGGTAACTCTAGAGGTTCTTTCTGAGCCTTTAGATTACTTTCGATTGGCTGAGGGACATTGGTTCCCCAGTCTTTTCATTGCTGAATGTGGTTTTTCTTTTCCACCAAACCCATTATGTCTTGAGTTTTGTCAATATTTTGATCTTGTTCCTGCAAAAATAGCCCCCAATTCATGGAGAATAATTAACGGGGTGCACAAGTTAAATCTAACTCATGGGACTCGTATAGGGATCCCAGAAATCATGTACTGCTATAAATGGGCCACTTTAGATAATGTTTATTATTTAAAAACTAGGTTTTTAAATAGAGCCCTTGTAGTTAACCTCCCTGATTCAAATAGAGATTATTTTGAGCATGGGTTGGTCATTAAAAATTGGCAACACGCGCCTTTATCTGGGAATGAAGTATACAACGGTCCCAGATGCCCCCCATACGGCAATGGGATAGGTTTATTTTTCATTTTATTTTACTTATGAAATTGCGTTTTCATCATGTTTGACAAAATGTATAACTGAAATTTATGTATTTATTTGCAGTTGATAGTAAAAGAAAAACTCCAAAAGAGTCGGAAGTGAATATCAAGCATTTAAAACTTATCTGGAATTTGCATAAGACAATTGCAGACGAGCATATTAGGTCTGCATCATATTTGCTGCAGTATAAGAGCTACACAACCTCTTATACTGCTCGCCCTGTTGAACCAGCCTCAACACCAGAAAGTTCATCTTCAGATTCTCATATCCCCCCATCTCAGAGAATGGGCAAGAAAAGAGCTCCTCCTGCTCTATTTGGTGAAATTTCTTCTGCTGTTGGAGCACAGAAAGGCAAAATTGATGTCCCAGAGGGGACTAAAAAAGTAGATGCTAGTTCCTCCAAAGTTGCCGAGAAGCCCCTAGTGGCCCCGAGCAAGAAAAGTGCTAGTGTTGATGTAATTACAATATCTCCGACCAAGACTTCTTCCTTGGTTGATGCTGCTGACCCTCCTTTGAAGAGATTGAGGAAATCATCTTCGGTTAATCTTGCTGGAACTGCATCTTCTCTACCCGCTGGTGGTAGTAGTGTTTCAAAAATCCTTCTTCCGAGTTCTTCAACGAGCTCAGTTATACCTGAGGTTCTCGGGGTTGATGAAAAGATTCCTAGGGATACACTGACATCCCTAGCTGCTCGCCATCTTTCTTCAGTAAATTTCTCATACCTTTGGTCTTTCTTTCTTTTTCTTGAATTCTTGCATTTGTATTGACTTTATTGTTTTTCTCATCTTTCAGTTGGTGAACTGCTTCAATACCATCGTGAAGAAAGATCAAGCTATTAAAGCTTCTAGTTCCTCGTCCGATGTTGACGATGACTTCTTGGGTTTAGCCCAATCTGTGAAAGAATCTCTCCAGCAGTACGTCGAGGAGAAAACTGCCTGGGAGAAAAAGTTGGCTGCAGCTGAGGCTGATAAGATGAAAATGGCTGAAACCTCCAAGAATTTGGAGGAGAAGGTGAAAAGCTTAGAGGTCAATCAGCAAAAGTGCGATGACCAACTGAAGAAGGCAGAAAAAGAACTGTCTATCCTGCGAGACATCAAAATCCAGAAAGAACAATTGGATGTCAAACTCTCCTCGGAGAAGTTGAAAAGAAAAGTTGTAGTCAAGAAACATTTCAGTGCTGGTTGGGAGAAAGGATGGGATAAAGGGATTGCTGCTATGACATCCCAAGTCCAATATGGGGAGTTGAAATACTTCCATGACGGTTGGGTAGCTGCTCTACAAGAGCTAAAAATCCAAGACGATTCCGAGCTATTCCAACGGCATCTCCCTGGTCCTCCTCCACCAATTGTGGAAGAAGAAGAAGATGAACCTGCTTCAGATGAGTCTTCCATGGATGTGGATGTCCCAATCTCTGCTTCTCAACCCTCTGTCATCGAGGATATTTCTTCTATGCCTCCTCCTGCCGAGAAGATTTCTGCCGATCAAGCTGTTGTTATCACCGAGCAACCGAGCTCCTCGTCCCAGCCTCCCGAGAAAGTCTTGGGAGACAAGGAAAAGGTGTGAAGTTGTTCGGTATCATTTCTATCTTTCATCATTTGTAATCGATCAATGTAATCTTTTTATGATCTAATAAAATACTTCTTTACTCATCGCTGTTATTGATGATTCTTTGTTGATTGTTGTCTTTTTCTTGTCTTTAGTTTGTTGCTAGAATGGAATTAATCTCTTCTCATGATACCGAGCTGATGCAGCAATGTCACCGATACTATTGGGCTGGTCATACAGACCTTAGTTCTTCTGAAATTGCTGACATTCTTGGTCATGATGCTTCAGAACAGGCGACTGAGGCTTATCGGTACTTGAAAGATTTACTCGACCGAGCTGTAGCTAACAATGTCGCTTATTATGACTTGATTGAAGAGCTGCATTGTTCCTTAGAGGATCTCCAAGGTCAGCACAATGAATCGATGGCTTCATTACACAAGGAATATGAAAATAGATATCAACAACTTTCCTCTGATACAGGTCATAAAAAGATCATTGCTGCATATGACATTAGGGAAAGGACCCTAAAAGGTGAAGTTGAAGCCTGCCGGCAAATTGCCGAGATCCTGGAACAAGAAAATAATAGTCTGCAGAAAAGATTGGCTCAATATGAATCCGCTGCCTCCTCTTCTGCTGCATTAGTACCAGTTACTGATGAAGGTTTTTCGTTTCTAGAGGTTGAAAACGCCAAACTAAGGCAAGAATTGGACGACTTGAAAAAGTCTATTATTCCTGTGACTGCTCGGGGACGAGGAAGGAGTTCTCGGGGACGAGGAAGAATCGTCGAGGAGCAAAATTCTCCAGTTGCTTCTCGGAGCCGATCAAGAGTTCTTAGCCGCAGTGTTGAAGAATCTCGCACCCAATCTACTCTGGAAACTCAAGCATTCCAACTGAATGTTAAGGATCGTGCTCTGTCTGATTTGTCTAAGAAAAACTTATCTTTAGAGGATCAACTGGCTGCGATGAAGTCTGCTCTGAATAATAAAGATGCTCTTATCAAGAACTTCCTCGAGCAAGTAGATAGATTAACTTTCCAATTCCATAAACAGCCTCGGGAGTTCTGGAATGCAGGCTATAATGAAGCTCTTTATCATTTGGATGCTCGTATTGAAAATGCTAACAACGAAGGTTATAAGCAGGGATGGTTGAACGCCCTGGGTGTATTAAAATTGGAACGAGGTCATTATTTATGGGATTATCATGCTCCTGGATTGCTAGACTTGCCTGTTCCTCCCTATAAATTGGATATGGCATGGATTCCTGCTCGTTCCATTCCTCGGAGTTTGATCTCTAAATATCTTGGTGATTATAACCTTCATTCTCAAGTTGAAGTATCTCGTCCTGAGCACCTGTTGGACACTCCTATAATAATGAATGTCAGAATGCTGAAGGACATGAACTTTATTAATTCTCCTCTTTGTCTAGAGGATCCTCCTGCTGGCGAGGAACCTGTCTCAAAGGATAAAGGAAAGAAACCAATAGAGTAGGAATCTTTAATGTAATAATTAGCACATACATGTAACATGTAATACATTTTTATCTTAATGAAAGAATTTCATTTTCTGTTTTGCCAATAGCTATTTTTCTGTTTGCAAATTATATGGTTCATCAACCAACTTATAATTTATAATAAGCATAAATTGTTCAAAATTGTTTCCAACCAACCAAGGTGGATAAATAATGTTTTTCGACCAACCACAGTTGATGGGTTTCTATCCCCGACCAGCCACACTTGGTTCAATTTCAAATATAAACATGCGTCTGACCAACTAAGGTCAACACTTTTGTCCTCGTCGACCAACTACAGTTAGTGGGTTTTTATCCCCGACCAACCATACTTGGTACAGTTTGGAATATTTTGTTCTTTAAAGAACTTTTTGTAATAATGTTACCTCCCGACCAACATAAGCTGTAATGCGAGAGTATATAAAGTCTTACCAACCGTAGTTGATCATGTTGGTATACACCTCCTAATCAAAGGAGTAGTAGGGTTCTTTCGAACTTTTTGGCTCCTTGGAGCATGTCCTCCTAACCAAAGGAGGTTGGCTACTTATAGCACTTTTGCTCCGTAGAGCGCTCCGTAGAGCTTGTCCTCCTAACCAAAGGAGGTTGGCTACTTATAGCACTTTTGCTCCGTAGAGCGCTCCGTAGAGCTTGTCCTCCTAACCAAAGGAGGTTGGCTACTTATAGCACTTTTGCTCCGTAGAGCTTGGCTCCGTAGAGCATGTCCTCCTAACCAAAGGAGGTTGGCTACTTATAGCACTTTTGCTCCGTAGAGCTTGGCTCCGTAGAGCATGGCTCCGTAGAGCAGTCTTCTTCTTGTTATCAAGCAGTGTAGTGTTCAACACTAGTATTCCCCGAAAAACTTTCAACAGAAAGAAAATAGTGAACCATCCTCATTTTATTCATCATTTTATTCATAATGAAAGAAATACTTTACATTTTACATCACTGATAATACTTGCGCAGGTGTTCAGCATTCCATGCATTCTTAAATTCCTCTCCTTCTAGAGTTGCTATTCTGTAAGTTCCAGGTCGAACAATCTCTGTAACTCGGTAAGGTCCATGCCAGTTTGCTTCCAGTTTATTCTGTTTCTGAATGACTTTCTTCAGCACATAATCACCCTCCTTCAAATCGCATTTCTTCACCCTTTTGTTGTAGAACAGAGCTGTTCGTTGTTGATAAGCAGCATTCCTAATGGCTGCCTCTTCTCTTACTTCTTCGAGCATATCCAAATCCATTCTTCTCATCAAGTCACTGATCGGAGAGTTGAAATTCAGCACTCTATGCGTTGGGAGACCCAACTCGGCCGGTATCACAGCCTCACTTCCAAATGCTAGCATATATGGTGATTCTCCAGTTGCTGCTCGGGGAGTTGTTCGGTAGGCCCATAATACTGATTGGAGCTCATTAATCCAATTTGCTTTAGCTTCACTTAGCCTCTTTTTCAACCCGTTTAGTAATGTTCTGTTCGTCACTTCAGTCTGTCCATTGCTTTGGGGATGGCCTGGTGCTGAATGAAACTTCAAAACGTTCGACTGATGACAATAGGCAGCAAATTCTTCATTATCAAATTGTGTTCCATGATCTGTGATGAAAGCATGAGGGAGACCATATCGACAAATGATATTCTTCCATACAAACTGGTATACCTTCTCGTACGTCATATTGATAAGAGGCTCAGCTTCCACCCACTTAGTAAAATAGTCCACTGCAACTACGAGATACTTGAATCTTCCTCGGGTGGTCGGCAGTGGTCCAACCAAATCAATTCCCCACATGGAAAATGGCCAAGGGGAAGTTATTGGTGTTAGCAATGCTTGTGGAGTTCGTCGGATGGAGGAAAAACGTTGGCACTTGTCACATTTCTTGGTATAGGCTATACAATCAGCCCTCATTGTCGGCCAGTAATATCCCTGTGTCATCACTCTTTGTAAAAGTGTTCGACCTGCTACATGAGCTCCACAAGATCCTTCATGGATTTCTTCAATCAATTCTTTCACCTCGGTGGGATGTACACATCTCTGCAAACCTGCTATAATTCCTCGTCTATACAAAATACCATTAGTTAATACATACCGAGCAGCTTTATACTTCAGTTTCTTGGCAGCGAGTTTGTCCTCCGGCAATCCACCCTCTTCAACATATTTCCTGATTGGATCCATCCAAGATGGTCCTAAATCAAGGGTAATCACATTCATTGTCAAATCTTCATCTATGCTCCGACCTTCTAATACTTCAATTGGTATGGTTCTTCGCATCTCGGTACGAGTAGCTGATGCTAGTCGGGCCAGTGCGTCTGCTTGTACATTCTCCATCCTTGGAATTCTTACCAATTGAATGGCATCAAATTCTGTCAACAATTTCATCACCTTTGCATGATATTTGATCATTAAATCTCCTTTAACCGCATATATTCCCATCATCTGATTCACAATTAATTGAGAATCACTGAATACCATCACTTGTTGTGCTTCCATAGTCTTTGCTAGATTAAGACCTGCTACCATGGCCTCATACTCCGCTTCATTATTAGAGGCTTTGAATTGGAATCGCAAAGCGTATTCCATATCAATCTCGTCTGGAGTGATCAAAACAATTCCTGCTCCACAACCAGCTGTGCAGGATGATCCGTCTACATATAATCTCCATGTAGGTATTTCGTCTTCAAATTTCTTATCTGTCAGAGTTCCTCGATAAAGTATCTGCTGTTTTCTTCCATCATCCCCCGGTATCTTTCGCTCCTCGTCAATCATCTGTTCGTACCCTTTTACCATCCTTAATTGGTCTGGGTTTGAATATAATGATTTCTCTACGTCCACAAGTCCTTTTACCAACCTTGGTTGGTTTGGACCTGTTTCTGCTAATCCTGTATCGTCCACAGGTAGGTCAGCAAATGTTTCTGTTGATCCTGTATCGTCCACAGGTAGATCAGCAAATGTTTCTGTTGATCCTGTATCGTCCACAGGTAGATCAGCAGGCTGCTTTTGCTCCTCGGGGGTATCAGGGTATGTGAACTCTGCTATAAAATCTGCTACAGCTTGCCCCTTCAATGATGATCTGGGCTCATACACAATATCATATTCACCAAGTTCTACTGCCCAGTACATCAATCTCCCCGATTTTTCTGGCTTATGGAGGGCTTGTCTCAATGGCATATCAGTATAAACGATGATGGTATGGGCTTGGAAATATGGCCTCATTCTTCTACTTGCTTCAATTAGTGCCAATGCCAATTTTTCTAGCTTTGGGTATCTGATTTCTGCACCTCGGAAAGCCTTACTTGTGTAATAAATTGGCTTCTGGACTCCATTCTCCAATCTGATCAATGCTGAACTGACTGCATTCTCTGATACTGCCAAATACAAATACAATTTTTCTCCTGTTATTGGTCTGGACAACAGTGGAGGTGCTCCCAAGTATTTCTTCAAGTCTTGAAAGGCTTTTTCACATTCCTCATTCCACTCAAAGGTTTTTCGAAGTGTTTTGAAGAATGGTATGCATTTATCAGTTGCTCGAGATACAAATCTGTTGAGCGCTGCAACTCGTCCGGTAAGACTCTGCACTTCTTTCTTCGTCGTCGGGGATCGCAGCCCTAGAAGAGCTTTGATCTTATCTGGATTTGCCTCAATACCTCGCTGATTGACGATGTATCCGAGGAACATTCCTTCTCGTACTCCAAAGGTGCACTTCGTCGGGTTAAGCTTCATTTGGTATTTATCCAATTGATCAAAAGTTTGACTCAAGTCAACCAAATGATCAGCAACTTTCTTGCTTTTAGTGAGCATGTCATCGACATAGACCTCCATGTTGCGGCTGATTTGTTCGGTAAAAACCTTGTTCATCAACCGCTGATATGTTGCACCTGCATTTTTTAAACCAAAAGGCATAACATTATAACAATAAGTTCCCCTGGGGGTAATAAAAGAAGTACTTTCCCTGTCTTCAGGTTTCATTTTGATCTGGTTGTAGCCAGAGTAAGCATCCATGAAGCTGAGTAGCTCGTGTCCCGAGGTAGCATCCACCAGTTGATCAATTCTGGGCAATGGAAAGTGATCCTTGGGGCATGCCTTATTGAGATCGGTGAAATCGACACACATTCTCCATTTGTTGTTTTTCTTCTTTACCATCACCACATTTGCCAACCAATCTGGATATTTTACATCTTCAATGAATTGAGCTTTCTGGAGTTTCTCGACTTCCTCCTGTATGGCCTGGTTCTTTTCAAGACTAAACACTCTTCTCCTCTGCTTCACAGGCTTGATCTCCTTATTCACATTGAGCTCGTGACATAAGAAATTTGGATCTATTCCTGGCATGTCTTCATGACTCCAAGCAAAAGTATTTTTCCTGTTTCTCAAGAAATTTATCAATTCCTGTTTTATTGAAACATCCAACGACGATCCTATCTGGGTTATTCGTTCAGGATGCTCGTCGTCCAGAATAACATTTTCTGTAGATTCCATCACCTGTCCTTTTACAAGTTGAGATTCGTCCCTAGGATCAAGAGTTTCAATTTCTGTACCTTCCTCCACCTGGTAAGTAGTAGTCTTTTTCCTGGACTCTTCAAGCTCCTCTTGCTCGGCAGACGAATAATAACATTCCCTAGCTACTTTTTGATCACCTTTCACAACTCCAACCCCAAAATTCGTTGGGAATTTCAAACATTGATGAACTGTAGATGGAACTGCTTCGAACTTCTTCAATCCAACTCGTCCCATGATGATGTTGTAGGCTGACTGCACATTCTTATCCATCACAAAGAAGCGTATTCTTTCTGTTCGACAAGCAGGCCAAGTTCCAATGAGTATATCCAACTTGATCGTCCCAAGTGGAAAAACTTTTTCGCCAGCAAAACCCAGAAGGGGTCTGTGATAAGGTTCCAATTGAGATAATTTCAAATTCAAGCTATCAAAGCATGAATAATACATGATATCTGCCGAACTACCATTGTCTACTAACACCCTTGAAATGACCACATCCTTCATTCTCATTTTGATCACCAAAGGATCATCATGAGGGTAAAGAACACCTGCCAGGTCGTTTTTTGAAAAACCAATCACTAGCTTCTCTTTGTCTACCTTCCTCGGGCGATCATCCTCAGCCAGGTTTATTCGCTGAATGTATGAACAAGCTTGAGCCTCTCCGAGGTAAGCTTTTCTTTCTGCAGTAAGGTCTCCTCCTCCTGCATCTCCTCCTGTAATAACGTTACAATGAAATGATCCAAAACGTATGGAAAATACCTCTCGTTCAGGTTTCCTTGGCTTCTTGGGAAGATCGGGGTCATCATCTGGATCCTCTTCATGGTCCCTCCTCTTTTTCTCCTCTGCACGACGAGGAGATCTAGATCTCTCTCTAGTTCTATCATCATTCTTCCTTTCACTTCTGCGATCTACATACTTTGATAATTTTCCTCTTCGAATGAGTGTTTCAATCTCGTTCTGAAGGGCTATACAATTTTTGGTCATATGGCCATGATCTTTGTGAAACTCGCAATATTTGGCCTTATTCCTCATATCGGGATCTGTCTTCAGTTTCTCTGGCCATTTGATTTCCTCGTTATTCCTGATCTCTTCTAAAACATGATTAATACCCATTTTCAATGGAGTATAATTATCATACTTCTTTAGGGCTTCCAACTTTATCCTGTTATTCCTGGAATGTTTGTCACCACCATTACCTTTCTGATCTTTCTTCTTAGAGTTGTCGACCTCCACTTTGACTTCTTTATCCATATTCTTCTTCGCAGTCATAGCCTCCTCGGCATTCATGATTTTGGCCGCCTTTGCCATCAATTCCGACATATTTTTAGGCGGATCTTTGGCCAGAGTATAGTATAACTTGTTAGGCAGCAAACCACTCATCAAAGCAGTGATTGCTGTCTTTTCTTCATAATCTATGACTTCCAACTTCTCGTTATTGAAACGAGTTATGTAATCTCTAGTACTTTCTCCTGATTTTTGTCTAACACTTAGCAAGTGCGCTACTCGCTTTACCGGCTTTGCTCCAAAACAAAAATTGCCAATAAACAGCTCGGCTAACTGAACAAAAGTTGAAATCTTACCCCGAGGAAGATTATTGTACCATATCTGTGCAGATCCGGTAAGAGTTCTCGAGAATGCTCTACACCTCATCTCGTCGGGAACAGCGTAGATATCTGCAGCAGCTTGGTACTGTTCTATATGAAGTACGGGATCTGTCTTTCCATCGTACCTGGGGGTTACTACAGGTGCTTTGAATTTCGACGGTGTAGGGAAATCCACAATGGCTTGCACAAAAGGTGTCCCTTGAACAAAAGTTCTTTGTAAGGGGTTTCTCGCCTTAGCTATTTCTCCCAGTCTATCCTCCAACCGTTGAATGGAACCTTTCCATGCTTCATTCCCTTCCTCAGGCCGCTTAGTCCGAGCAACTGATTGCTCTGACGTAGCTTCCTGAGTTTTATCTCGATGAGTAATTGGTCGTGATTGTGCAGATCCTTCCCTCAAGCCTGGTGGTGGTCGAAAACTTCTTGATGGAGCCCTAGGTGGACTCATGTTCCTCCTTGGTCCTAACCGGCTGAAGGGAGACACCCTGCTTAATCTTTCCAAAGCGCTAGTTCTCTCCGGAGAAAGAGAGATATGTTGATTTGTATCCGTAGCCCGTATTGATGAAGTTCGTCCAGGTTGATAAGAAGAATCGTTGGATTCTCCATTGCGATATGACCCGGTACGTCTGGATCGTGACTGCCCATGATCAGTCCTTTGCCCTGAATAAGTAGGTACACCGCCTTGAAGAGTTTGAAGGAGTTGCCTCATAGATTCTTGCATGGCGGTTTGTCCTTGAGCCAGATTCGTCATAATCCCGGCTAGATCTGGAGATGCAGATGGATTTGGAAGATTTCCAGTATTTCCAGCATTTCGATTACTGGACTCTGGGTTATCTGCCATTGGTGATAAATGATTTTTATGAAAAACGATAATAACAGTCGTTTCCCACAGACGGCGCCATTCTGTTGATGTAAAAAACTAGATCGCTCTAATTTCTCAATCACAGATAAATAAATAAGACAGAGAATTTTAAAGTGGTTCGGCTAGGAATAAATCCTACGTCCACTGTTATGTTATTGCTGAGTGTTTGTGGAATTCTTGATTACAAGTTCTCTCAAGAAATTCCGGTCCCTTTGAATGGGATTGATACAAGGTATTTATAGCCTCAAGGCTGTACATGAAAGGTCCAATACATTAAATGATATACATATGAATGGGTAATACATTTAATGCAGCGTGTGCGTCAAGAATCTAATGAATAGTTGAACAGTTGTCCGTCTGATAATTGATGACACGGCCGAGGTGCAGTTCGGACCGCCTTAGTTGCTCGTTAATAAAGAGTTCTTCGGAGTGCTTAGAGTATCTCGGGATGATGGAGTTCCTCGGATGGAGTTCCTCGGTATGATAGAGTTCCTCGGTGTATTCTCTTTGCTCGGAAAGAAACAGGGTTGGTCGGGAAATGATCTTCCTCGCTGTTATTGTGCCACGTAGATTGACACGTGTCTTCATACTATTCGTCCACATCAGCATATTAATTTTGGTATCAACAGTCACTCTCACAAAGATGAAGATTCTCGAAGGACCTCTCACAAAGATGAAGCCCAAGAGATAAACTTGGAAAACACATATTGTAATAAGAACTTTGATGTACTTATATTTATCTCGATTTGTAAATATAAAGTTCACTTCATAAAGTTGTCAGGTTGCTCGGTATCCTCGAGGGACCATGTCTAGCAGGGCATGGGAGATCTTACCTGCTCTATCGAACAACCTCATTCGGGGTATCTCGCAGGGATTTGGTTTGGAGGATTGGGTGCAAGCCAACGTTGTAAGAGACCAACCCCTTTAGGGCACTTAGGAAAAACCTTGGTTTATACACAACATAGCTCAGTAGTACCTCGAGATACTATCTCTGGAACCCACTTGAGGGTCCCCAGTCCTAAAAATTTATATAAAAGGTTAACCTCTCATGTTTATATACACCACAAGTTGCTCGAACAATTATCAGTCGAGCAACCATCAATTCGATGAACTACCTTTTTGAGTGATGTGACGGTACATCCTTAGCAGGTTACTGTTTACCAACTCTTTTACGTCAACATGTCTGACATTCAGGAACTCAATAAAATAGCAATCAAGTAAAGATATTTCTAGGATGGTAAGTCCATAGCTGACACATCACGTCCTATTTAATGCATTCACAACTCTGACAGTCCAAACAGTGTTCCCGCTAAAATATCATATCGATCTCATTTAATGCAATATCTTTGGCATTAAATGCACAAGACTATTGATGTCAATAGGGGTCAAACGCATTTATTATAGGAAGGTCACTCGAATGATCTTTCACTCCTATAAATACCTCCAAAGTTATAATATTTAGGTATTGCGCTTTTCTATCCCATAACTGCTGCCAAAATACTTCGAGATAAGAGAGTTTATCGTAAGAACATTTATTGTGTGACTAACCTCATTTACTCCATTCATGTTTAAGGTTACTGCCTTGCCTTTATTGCACTAAAGGTTCTTGCTCCTACTCCCTCCAATCAAGTCAACTGTGGGATTCCCTTTTTTCTTATTGATTGTTTTGTTATAACATTTATGTTGTAAGGACATATTTAATACAGGAGTTTTATACATTGAATGTGCCGACTTGGAGATTATATTATTATCATTGATATTTTTTCTGAGGCCCTAATCACTATATTATTAAGGGATAACTCCTCCCTTGACATTAGTATCATTTCAAGAACTCACCTCCTGCATTTGGCGACTCTGCTGGGGAAGTATTCTCTTTTGATAGATGGCTAACGATAATGTGGAAAATAACATTGATTTAGATGCTATATAGCGTGAGAAAGAGGAGGATCTCACCATCTTTCTAGAAAGTGAGTGAGTAGGGCGAAAGGAGACTGTTGCGCCCACTGTTAGTGGGATAGCCGAAGAAGGTTTTGCGCAGATTGCAGGGTTAATGAGCTTGTTCGTTGAGTTCATCAAGACTCCGACAGCTCAGACAGTGTTAGGGAGTATGGTGGGGCCTAGTTCGTTCGTGACCCCACAAGAAATTTTACAAACTCCCTTTATCTCGGGGGGCATGGCTTCGATAATGACCAATAGTGCTTCCCTGCCAATGCCACCACTGAACGATCCCATTGATGTAGAAGGAGGGACGCACGACACTACTGCGCCAACTTTGGCCTCAGCTGCGTGTACAGGCAGTGGCACACCGATCGCACCACCAACGGTGAATCCAGGGGAGACGATTCCTACGCAGCACAACTCAACCCCACCTACGATGAAGGAAATGAATAATGACCTTTTGAAAATAATGATGGCCTTTAAGGTAGGAGGAGAAGTTTCTTCGATATGTGGTGATTTTCGTACTCCGTACCCAAAGGAGAACAATAACGAACCCTACCCGGTGTGGTATATTTCCCCTATCTTTGAAAAGTATACCAAAAAATGGGGGAATCCCAAGGATCATATTAAAAGGTTTGTGGTGAATCTTGGGGACCACTGTAAGAACAAGAAGCTGAGGTTGAAGGAATTTTCTAAGTCTCTAACCAAGAAGGCTTACACATGGTACTCCCATTAGCTCCAGGTAGTGTAGCCACGTGGGAGGATCTTCACGTTCAGTTTGTAAAGAAGTTCTTCTTGGTAGAAGACGAGTTCACCATTACACAATTAGCTCGAGGGAAACAGAATCCTGATGAGGATGTAGTGACATATATCAGGAGGTTTCGCAAGCGTTCTCTAGATGTGAAAGAGGAGATATGAGAGGCTAAGCTTTTACAGGTTTGTGCAGAAGTTTTGCTGCCCGAATATATATGCCATTTGATAAATGAAAATCAAAGGTACGTTTGCTTCATTCCTTAAATCTATATGCAATATTGCTCTGGTTGTGAAGCCGTTGCCAACACCATCGCCGGCCTTATCAAGCTTATTGCTGAAGCCATCAGGTATCTCAGCGAGGAGGCTACCTCCTTGTGTGAACTATAACAATGATGAAAGTGGAAAGCAAGAAGAAGGAAATCGTGGCCAAAAGGGAAGGGTAAGTAAGATGCAGTTCGACAAAGATGACCCCTCGGAGCTGCCTTGCTCCGTGGAACAGGATATTGAAACCTACAATTTTGTGGTTCAAGATAACATATGTTGGCCCATTATGGCCGACATAACACCCATAACTCGAGAAGATAGAGATGGCTCAAAGTATTGCAGGGTACACAATAGGGTGGGACACACAACGAGCAAGTGTTTTGCTCTTAGGAAAATAATAGACCGACATATCAAAAGAGGAGATATCCAGTTACTGCAAGGCGATGTGAATAATAATCCTTTGACAACACATGGAGAAAACATTATTAGTGCCTTTGATGAGGAAGCAGAACAGATGATGTTGGAAAATAGATTCCAAGAGGAAGATTTTAAAGATTCCTTAGAAGAGTGCTTGCCTCAAATATCTTGTTTGACGTTGGAAGAAAGAATGGAAGACGAGCGGAGTTCGATTGATGATTTGAGTAGGAAACTAGAGGCTTGCTCCTTAGGGGGGGTAAATTTGGTAAGAGCATATGACGAATCAGCATATAGAGGTGCGGAGAAGGTCTATGAGCTAGAAGAGGAGCGAGCTGACCCTTGGGTGGAATGCGCTGCAGTAGCGCGATCACAGAAGTTTAGTTGGTTTTTCGATCAAGTTGGACTACCGAAGGATTCATGACTGGAGGTTACTCGTGCAATATTAGAAATTGCCAAGAAAAACATGGCCCCAAACCTGCGAAGTAAAGGGCCGATGGCCAAGCTAGTAAAGAAGTTCCTTTCGGAGGTTACCTTTTTGGAGGCTCATCGGTTGGTCAGATACCCCCATAATAGGCCACTTTATGTGACGACGAGCATGAACAGGTGTAGCTTTAATCGTGTCTTGATGGATGGGGGAACCTCTATCAACATTATGCCTTTGGGGTCATTCTATGCCTACAACATCTTTAAGACAAGAATTATGCAAAGTCAGTTGTCAATTGCAGGATATGATAACCAGTCCAGCAAGTCGATAGGCTATGTGAATGTGGGGATCACAATGGGGGAACATAACTTTCCATATTAAATTCCACCTCAGAGATTGTGAGTCATCAAACCAATTGCTGGTGGGGAGAGTATGGATGCATAATCATGGTTTGGTGCCTTCTACGTATCATCAATGTGCAAAGGCAAATGTCAAAGGGAAGGAAATAGTCATTCGAGCATCTAAGAAGCCTTTTACAAAGGAGGAAGCTCACTTGGTAGATGCAAAGTTCTACACAGAGTTAGATACAGAATCCATAGTGCTCACTTGGTACATGAGGGGGGATTAAGATCCCCAGTACTAGGGAAAGGGTACCTGCACCATCTCGCCCGGTAGTGGCTTAGAGGAGGAGGAAAGGGCGCACGATACAGTTAGGCCTCCCAGCCTTTCGAGACAGCTTCGCGACCGGATGACGCCCCGAATTAACCCAATCGAACATCAAGTTCAGTAGCAAAGTGTGCTCAATAGATTTTTAGGGAGAGAGTTAGAAGAAAATGCTCACAAAATACCCCACCAAGAAGATAAACCACACTAATGCAAAAGAGTAGTTTTGGCCAATGAAAAGATTATTTTAAAACTCTGAAGGTATGAGCAGGAAGCTGAAGTTCTGAATGATGAGACTGACCTGGTCTATAAATGTTTTTTGGTGGACAGTTTAGGCTAGTGCCTGCTAATTAGCAACTCCAATATTTAGGAATTTGTGGAGGAGGTTGAGGAAGAACCGAAATGCATGGGGGATAAGCCAAGATCCCAAGTTCAAGAGTTATAATAAATAGACAAAACAGAAGAAGAGGATGACCCCAGACCAATGTTTATCTTGAAATACCTTGATGACACCGCCAAAAGAGCTCTAATGGAGCTGCTGAGAGAATTCAAAGATGTGTTTGCATAGAAATATAGTAAAATGCCAGGGGTAGACCAAGAGGTAAGCTACCGTAAATTGAATGTTATACCGTCGGCAATGCTGGTGAAGTAGGCCACTCAAACGTATAAATTGGAGCTAGGCTTAAAAATAAAGGAAGAAGTCCAGAGGTTATTCGCTATAGGTTTTATTACCCCCATCCACCACCCCATTTGGTTGTCTAGCATTGTGCCTGTAGGGAAGAAAGACAATAACCAAATTCGAATTTGTATGGACTTCAGAGATCTGGATTGAGCATGTCCAAAAGACGAGTCCCCCTTACCTTCCATTGATAGCCTAATAGACACAATGGTAGGATACGAGATGTATAGCTTTATGGATGGCTATGTGGGATACAACAACATCAAAATGTACTCGAAAGATGTCGAGAAGACAACCTTTCGCACCCCATTAGGTAACGTCATGTATACTGTTATGCCTTTTGGACAAAAGAACGCAGGGGCTACCTATCAAAGGACCGCGATGGCTATATTCCATGATCTCTTTCACGAGATTGTAGAGTTTTATGTGGATGACCAGGTGATAAAATCCAAGGTGGAGGCAACCCACTTAGCAGATTTTAAGAGAGTGTTCACAAGGTGCATAAAGTACAAGTTAAAAATGAACCCCTTGAACTGCATGTTTGGGTAACTAATGGCAAATTCCTGGTATTCGTAGTGAACAAGAAAGGGGTGAAGATGGACCTAGACAAGCGAGAAGGTATCATCAACATTCCAAGACCAAAGACATCGAAAGAATTAAAGAGTTTTCTAGGAAAATTTTCTTACTTAAAGAGGTTCGTGCACGATCTAGATGAAGTCACTCACCCACTGATGGAGGTTCTCCGAGCAAAGGCAAAGTTCGTATGGGAGCAGCTACACGAGGAAGCTCTGGACCAGTTGAAGAAATTATTGACACCCCCTCAAACGATGGTTCCTCCTCGAGCAGGTATTCCTTTACACCTCTACCTCACATCCACAAAAAGATCAATAAGGGTATTATTGGCTCAAGAAATAGAGGGCGTGGAGAAACCTCTGTATTATCTAAGCAGAATCATACATGGGCTTGAGGTTAGGTATACAAACATCAAGATAAATTATCTGGATCGGGTATTAGTTGCTCAAAAGCTTAGGCATTACATGTTATCTTTCACGGTCCACATTATTACTAGATGTGACCCCATAAAAATTTTACTGGCTAGAACTATGTTAATAGGCAGGATTTCTCGATGGTTTTTAAATCTTTCGAAGTATGATCTCAAATGTGTGGTTCCTCAAGTGATCAAAAGTCAAGATTATGCAGATCTATTGGCCATATTCCCTTCGGGAATGTTAAAGACACCTATTTAGGAGCTTCCAGGAGATGATCTCCAAGCCAACTACCTCGAGGCCAACCTAAAATAATAAAGCATGCCGTTTGATGGCTTTTCAACTGAAAGCACAGGAGGGGAGGGAGTGATTCTACGCCAAGGGGAAGAAGAGGTCCGATTTTGCTTAAAGTTAGACTTCAAATGTTCAAACAATGAAGCTGAGTACGAGGATTTAGTGTTGGGACTTTTGGAGGCTTTGCGAAGCGGTATCCATGTGCTGACAATAAAAGGGGATTCTAATTTGGTAATACAGAAGGTGAACGGCGAGTACGCTCTCAAGAATATGACCTTAAAACCTTATCGAACAATCGTACAGAGGTTACTCAAGTTTCATAAAGTGAAGATCAAGAGGCACCCTAGGACGATGAATAGACATAACGATGCTTATGCCACGATTGCTCAAAAAATTATTTTTGATGGAGAATTAATAGTTGTTCGAATAATAAAGAGAACGATACCCTCGACTGTCATTGAAATGTTACCTTCTGATGATAGCAATGACTGGAGGGGGGAAATGGAAATAACTGAAAACGGGTCAAGGGCCACTAACATTTATTGAACTGGCATAATATTTTACCACCTTGGGCAATTTATACTATAAAAACAATGGGGGATGCCTATTTAGGTGCTTGGACCCTGAAGAAGAGAAGAGGAGGTTGATAAAGATACATGACAAAGGCTGTAAGACAACATAAATCTCTCTGTATCAAAGAATTCAGAGGGCATGATACTTTTAGCCAACGATGAAACAAGATGTTGCGTTACTACAGAGAGATTGTGGGAAATTCTTACTCTATTACAAAGATGCGGAGTGTAACTTCATAAATTGACTATTAGATTAGAGATAATCATACCTAGATATGCTAGTCGACGGGATTGTTCCTATGGATAAAGACGATGCCACAAGACTGAAACACAGACTGCCCAGTATTTTGTCTGGGAGGGACAGCTATACTGAAAAGGTTACCACGATAGGCCCCTAAGATGCATCAAACTGGAGGAAGCAGGCGAGTTACTAAAGCAAGCACATGAGCTAAGGCACATTAGGGGAGCAGAACTCTATGACCAACTAATGACATTGGGGTATTTTTGGCCCACCATGAATAAAGATTCAGTGGAGTTTGTTCGAAAATGCAAGTCATGTTAGCTCCATTGGAATATGATTCATGCTCTCTCGATGAACCTATAATCCCTTTCCACTCCTTTTCCATTTTATACATGAGCATTCGATCTAATAGGGGCAATTGACCCCTCCTTGAGGGGAAAGATCTGGATATTGGTGGCTATGGACTGCTTCACCAAATAGGCAGAGGTTATACCATTAAAGAAGGCTAAGATTGGGGTGGTGGTGCGCTTTATGAAGGAGTATATTATTTACAGATTTGGCACCCCAAAGGTGTTCCTATCAGACAATGGAACCCCGTTTGTTAATAGCAAGGTGCGATTGCTGACAAAAAAATACTCAACTATCCACCACAAATTAAAAGTGCCCTACCCTAAGTGCAATGGATAGGCTGAAGCCACGAACAAGACTCTGGTGAACATCCTCTCGAAGATGATAGAAGAATTACCAAGAACATGGGATGATAAAATACCAAAGGTCTTATGGGCATATAGAACCACAAAGAGGAAAACTATAGGGTACACCCCTTTGTCATTGCTGTTTGACGCTAAGGTAATTCTTCCAGTGGAACTTGAGGTACCTTTTGCGCACTATAACCTATGAAGTGCAATGCTTCCCCACAGTCGTCATGTACGACTGGAAGCATTGAAAGAGCACAAAGATAATGCAAAAAGGCATTTTGAGATGTACAGAAAGCAGTTGTCCAGATCTTATGATCAAATGGTGAAGCCAAGAAATTCCAGGAAGGTGATATAGTTTTGAAGGCTTATACAAGACCCATCTAGGGTCTCTCGTTGCCTAAGTTCGAGAAAATTGGGAAGGACCTTATGTTGTTCGAAAGACCCACGGTTCAGGATATTGTGAAATCTCGAAGGTTAAGGATGAAGAGATTTTTAAACTTAACAACAAATGGCTCAAAATTTATTTTGTTTAAGTTATTAATTTATCCTAGCATTTTTTTTTGGGGGGGGGGGGGGGGGGGTTGTAAGTTGGAAGGAGATAATGTTCTCACAACTTGTTAAAATACGTTTTGAGAATTATATAGATAGCATGGGGATAATGTTGATTCAACCACAAGTTTGTTTTTTAATTTTCATAGACAATTTGCGTGAAAGTAAAAGGCAATTCAATCTTATGCATTCCAAAAAACAAAGTTTATTCAGACACAAAAGAGGATCACCAAAGTCCTTTTAATAATCACTTAGGTCGTCTATAACAAACCACAAGCTGGAAGAGTCTAAAATCCTATGGTGATGATGGGGTAGAGAAGATTCCTCATTGGACAAGTATGCCATCTCTAGCTGATAACAGCCCATCTCTTGCTGAAGTTGATCAACCTTCGTCTCAGACTTAGGCAAAGACTCCTTGATAGCCATAACCTCCTCCTCGGCCTTAGAAATTTCAGACTTTAAAGTAGCCATCTTCTCTGCTAGCGCAGTTTGCAAGCGGGTAGTAGCCTGCATCTTCGCATAAAAGGAGGGCAGGTCAGCTTTCTTAAAAGACTTCAGCAAATCGATGAGCCATTTTAGGGAAAACAACCCGTTCGCAAGGACATTGATTTGGCCCATCATCTCCTTGATCTTCGAGGGACTTAAAGATGGCAGAGGAGTATGTAGTACATCTGCTAAAACTGTGGAAAATCCTAAAAGCCTATAAGACATCATGACAGGGATGTCTTGAATACAACGAGAGGTAAAGGGAGATGGGTGGAATTCCAATAGCCGCTCAATTAGTTCATTCTAAGGAGGGGTTACGATATAAGTAAAATCCTCCAAAGTCTGCCTCACAATTTTAATAGGAGCCAATTATGGAGGATGCACACTAAAAGCATTGTCACTGGTATAGGTAAAGATATAATTTGAGGCCCTATTATCTTCTTGCAAAATAGGAGTTGGGTCTCGTTCCCCTCCCTTCACGTTTTGGGATGTCAGAGGTACAGTATTGGGTTCAACAAATTCCCAACAGACTCCGAAGGAGCATTCTCAAGACGCACTTGCTCGACAGGGGCAGTAGCATCCCCCAAAGTCTTTGACTGACTCACTTCAACGTGCGAGAATGAGGAATAAGTTAAGTTGGAAGAAAACAGAGTATGGGTATAACAGATGTTCTTAAGCCTCAGTTTGACAAAAGCACCTTTATGGTTGCTCGACTAGGTAAACCGTTATAGTTTTAACAGTCTCAATTTTTCTTAAAGCGCCTTTATAGTTGCTCGGCAAAGTAAGACTGGGCATTCTTAATCCTCAGTTTACCTAAAGCACCTTTATGGTTGCTCGACTAGATAAATTATTGTCACTTCAAAAGTCCCAATTTTACTTAAAGCACCTTTAGGGTTGCTCGACTAAGTATGACTGGGCATTTTCAAGCATCATTTGAAATAAAGGATTGCATGACTAAGGAAATTAAAAATAGGGATACCTCCTCAGGACATGATTCCCTAGTAGCCACTGGATCACGAACAACCTCAGAAACCCCAATAGGGCAATAACTATCTTCTCCATAGTTTTAGCTTCTGCTTCAACTTATCCCTCCTCAGAAGTGGATACTTTTTCTTCCAGTATGGAGGGACTAAACAACCCCACCAAAAGTTGTTCAGTGATGGTGTCCTTGGGGGGAACAGCCATAAGATCCTGATAAGTGTTTGTGTTAACTTCTTCAATGGGGGCAACCTATGAAAGACATCATAAAATGTAAGTGTAATATACACATGGAAGAGAAATACAAACTACAAGAAATAGTGCAAACTCACTACAGTTATAGGACCAGCAGCAGTTGTTGATCCAACCTCAAATACTTCTCTGACCTGAGGAACAACTCTTAAAGAAAGACTGGGCTCTAAGATCAGGGGAATATTTCCTTCAGGTTAGGGGGACGACGAATGAGAATCAACACTAAGAGAGTGCTAGGAAGAAGGGTCGTGGGCGCTAGGCGTAGTCTTAGATCTGTCCTGTTCTGGGTCATCGCTATAGTCATCAAGAATGGTATAATTCAATGGAATGGAACCAGGCTTCGCAGTAGAGTACATCTGACGCAGCCTCTGGGATGGTCGAACTAAAGGGGTGTCCTCATCCTCATCCTCTTCTTCCACCCCTTTAGCCCCTTTGGACACAAACTCATCCTCAATGTTGTCATGAGGGAGTTGAACCTTAGGAATAGATCTCGCCCTCTTTAGACCAATAATAGGGGCATGGGGAGTAAAGGAGATACCTCTTTCAGCCATCTTTTGGGCCAAAATAGCCTGAGCATCTGCAGATCCTTGATCAAATCGCCTTAGAAAATTATCGAGCAACTTCGTGCATTGATCAACAAATTGTGGGTCTGTAGAAGAGTGGGATTGAGATGTTTGAGAAGGGGTGGAGGGTGCAACCTTCTTTTTCTTGCTGGGAGTCCTTTTATTGGCCTTGGCCACAACAACACTGGAGACATCAATGGGGGTTTCCTCTGTAACAACAACTCGAGAAATAGGAGGAGGATCAATAGACTCCTCAACCTGCTGAGAACTGAAAGCCCATTTCTTCCTCTTCAAGATGGCTTTATTTGGAGATGTCAAAGGAGGAAGTTACTTGGGGGTGGTGTTGTTGTTGTCACTGTGGGTAAATTGGGCTTGGTTTATGGAACGGGTTCGTAATCCCAACTCAGAGGGGGGGATGTTCAATGACTGGGTAAATAGGTTCTCATTCAACAAGCTTAAGGAACGACCAAAGGTGTTGGTCTAGAATACATTAAGGTATTCAGCAGACCTACTACCTCGTGTACGTTTGGTAGGGATAACAGCTTGGCCTTGCAACTAGACAAAAAGAGTGGCTACTATCTCGGTTAGGAAATAATTGCACACCTTCAAAAAATTTGAAGGTCTTTCAGTAGTACTGTGATTGAGAAGGGTGTAATACCCCGCACTTTTAAAGGTACTTTAAAGGTATTTAAATTACACTGTGGATTTAATTTGGTAATTTGAGGAATTATTATGAATAGTAATTCTGGGATTAATGAGTGAAATTAAATAAATTCAATATTATAAAGTGAATAGTAAATATTAATTTTCGAGTGTTGGATTAATATTTACATGGATTATATTTTCTCACGAGACTAAGTATATGAGTGAATTATTTTTAATTACATGTCACAAGTTGGGTAAAGCGACAAAGGAAATATTTTAAATTGAAAAAATACGTGTATTGAACGTGTTGGGTCAAAATAGTGAATTTTAGTTAAGTGACTCAGATGGAGATTTCGACTGCGTCATTGGGTTCAGAATGGCCGAGATAGTCAAAATAGAGTACCCGGGGGTAATATTTGGGTTCCGAGCATTTTTGGACTAGTAGGGACTCGTAAATGAGTACACGGGTCATTTAACAATTGGGTATATACCCAATTTCGAATTTAAAGAGGTGGCAGCCCTCATTTCCCGCAAATATCAACCCTAAGAGAGAGAGAGATAAGAGAGAATAAGAGAAGAAAGAAGAAGAAATAAAAGATAAGAAAAGAAGAGATTTCCGGCCAAAATTCGAGGGATTCGACTCGTGGTCGTCGGATTTAATCCATGAGGAAAGTGTTTAACTTGCTTTATGATTTAGTTTGTTTAATTTCTCATATTGTAGTTGGTATGAAACTAAATATTTTTAGGTTGAAATTTCGTGGATCAAACGGGTTTTCGGAAGATTAAAACGGATATAACTCGATTAATACCCAATTTGAGAAACTTAGAATTTATTGAAATTAATTGTTGAATATGGGTTCTAGGATGATTAGAACCCTTTTTATATGTGTATTTATGGTTGTTTGAGGTTGATCGATGGTGAGAGAGGAGATAAAAAGCTTGGAGGTGTTTTAATGGAGGTTTGGATTTTTGGAGAAGAAGGTGAATAGTGACCAGCGTCACTTCCGGACTGTTTCGGACAGGAAGACAGTCGATTCAGCTCTCAGTCAAAACACGAAAGTTGTAGATATTTTCAATACGGTCCGTGAGCGCCGACCGTGTATTTTTCTGATTTTTCTTCGAATTGCTATGATTTTTATAAGATGACAGCTCCGGGGTGAAATCACCAACTCGAAAATGCACTCGGAAATTGGAAAAATAAAAGTTAGAATTCTTTGGAGATAAATATTTGGGGTTCATAAAAATAGTGTGGGGACTTCTACATATTTTTTTTAGTAGGTACGTATCTTGGGTTAGATGAAAGTAAACCCCAAGATTTACCCAAATAGGGGTGTTTGGGAGGAGTAACACTCGGGGTGATGTTTCGGTGAGCAAAAATTTATATAAGTAATTGTGCGCATAGAAAACACACTTATATGCCGATTTTGGTTGAGTAAAATCCTATGAGGTAACTAGGATGAAATTTAGGATACGGGCTAAAGAGAATTGAGCAGTCATCCTATACGTCTATTTATGACAATTATTATAGGTGAGACGAATGCCTATCGTTATTTATGGGACGAATAAATATATCAGTGTTGTTGGTATTGTCATCGTGCGGTGAGAAAAGCTCGGAAATAATATATTGAGGATTAGTCCAAATTGATAAATGCGTAGGATATTCGAGAGATAAATATACTACGTAGGAAATTTATTATACGGATTGTTTGTATGCCCGAATGTTATTATATACGTGGGTTAAATAATTACCTATGGGGAATTATGTATAGGTGAGAGAAATACCTATAATTATAATATGGTTGTGTGAATACCAAATTGATGATATATTTATATAAGTGGAATGTGTACCTATATGATTGTTTATTATGTGTATGACATACCTATCATACTTGCTATCACGGGAGGTTGGTGTTCGTGTGAGGCCAATCTTATCTAGTTGCCTTCGGGAGGATTTTAGATTTGGTACCTCAAGAACATAGGACTGTGAAGGGCTTATTTGTGAGTCAATAAGTCTGCTGACTATGGGAGCGTAGGTATGTGCGTGACCCATGGGTATGTGAACTATGTTCGCCTTCAATATGTGTGATTTGTATTGATACGGTTCCTGAGTGATGCGGAACGCGTGATCCTTATGTGCGTGATGTATAGGGATTTGATAGCAGAGTACGAGTGCACCGCAGCTGAGCCTAGGAGTGCCATATATGTATTGTGATTAACATATATCTGTACTTGAGATAATCCACAGATGCTTAGTAAATGAGGATGACTATGCCACTTATATTATAGTTCGGTGGATGATTAATATACTTGTTGCGTATAGTATATTGTATATATATATGAGATGAGATATCATATAACCTAACCTTGTCTAAAGTGAAAAGAATGAATAAAGTGTGATATTACTTCCGGTAAATGAATATTCGGATTTATATGAATATGAATCTTATGTTCTAATGAGAACTATTAATAAATATGGGATGGTATAAATATGGTATGTACTGAAAGCCTAATGGATCCCGATGATCAACATTATCACGTAGTAGTGTATCGGGGGGTCCTTGTTTGGATTTCGCTTCGCGAGACACCCCACGCACGAACGTAACGTAATGTTGGGAATGGGGAGAAGTTTAGTCCTTAGTACTCGAATTGATGAGGATTATTAGAAGATGGGTAATTACATTAGTTAGGCAGGGTAGCTTAACTAGGTTGTTTAAAAAGGTATCCTATAGTTGTGCACTATTAGAAGAGGGGTGAGGTGTATCTCATGTGAGAGCGATACCAGTTTAAATATGAGAAATAACATATTTTTAAAATATGGATTTTAAGCACTTGCTAAAATATTTTCAAAACTCGGGCTCCGACCCGTTTCTCTATTTTCCCCTCTTGCTATATCTATATATATAGGTGTCCAGACACATGGACGCCTGGATGATGATTATTTCGAGTCAGACGTTTGCTGCAGCAGCTGTGGATGCAAGCAGGTTTATATTAGACGCTTCTATCATTGAGATCTAGATAGGAGGTATTGTAGCAACATTCGGGCTTATGGACCAACTGTACTCATTTATTCTTTTATCGCCTTTTAGTGCGGCATTCGATTTGGTTGTATTATTGTACCGAGTGTTCGGTTATTTTATTTTATTTCATTTCAGTTGCTGCATATAAACTGTTGTAATTGTTCTATTTGAATGGTTTGGTTAAAAAGATTAGATAATTAAAAATTTGACGCCGGCCTAATAGGATATTAGTAATAAAATTATTTTTCGAAAGTGATGCTAAGAATGAACCATATGAGACTCCTGTTTTAATTTAATATAGGAGTGATCGTCCGGTATTTTATTAGGCGGGGTGTCACAAAGGGGAACCCACTGATCAAAACCAAACTGCAGGGCTACTCAATAGGGTGAGTAGGTAGTGAAATAATTAGACCATTCGGTACACGAGGGAAGTTAAGAGGGAGTAAGTACCAAAAGAATATTAGAAGAATCAAAATTGAGGGAAAAAGATTGCTCGACTTCCAGAACTGGTCGAGCAACATCCTTAAAAAAGGCATTGGTAAAAAATTGGTCGGTGGCAGAGTAAGGGCGAAAATTAAAGCATTTGACATTGTTAATAAAGGAGTGAAAAGACCCAGGAAAGGATTTGGGGGACTTTGATCTCATGGGCGGCAGGAAGTAAATCAGCTGGGGCATAATCAGGAAACCTGTCATAGATCAATATTGAGAGAAGTATGTGGTTGGCATAGTTGGACACTTCAAAACAGCCAAGAGACGGGGCAGAATCAGTTTAAACTCTATTAAGCCAGGTATAAAGCGAACCCAGAGTAATAGCAGCTAAAGGGACTTTCACCCCAGAGGTAAGGCGAATAACAAGATTTATAAGATCCCTCATTGGGCAATTGTGGGGTTTCTCGGGTAAATAGATACTCGAAAGGACAATCCAGATGTACCCAGCGAGCTCAATTTTTCTCCCATACCCTTCTCCAGTGGGGGGCATTTTCATAACATTTTTTCCTTTTGGGTCTTTCTTTGCCTACTCGCGAGCAATGACACTCTCTTTATCCTCCATATAAAAGAAATACCTGATAATTTATGAACAGGTACACTTATTATAAGTCTTCATGCACGTCTTGATTACACCTTTCAGTTCCTTAAGCTTTGCAGCTTCTTACTTCATAATGGCTTCCTCAAAGTAAGTATCAGTACCAACAGCTTCCAAACCAAGAAACTCGTAAACATCATCCAAGGTAATTATGAACTCGACCCATGCAGCAGCGAAAGTGTGAGTCATATGACTCCAACGAGAAACCAACGTTCTCAACGTATTATTATTTTTGGCCAAAGTCTCATTTCCAAACCAATTGGTGCATAGCAAGCCAATTGTCAGTAACTCCGCAGCATACTTTCCATGGATATAATCAGTCCAGGCACCCATTCTTTCACACAATCCACCAGTTGATTCAAATTCCACATTTGAGTAGGGATAGTCTCCCCTCTCAACTCTGAACCTAGTAACAGTCGAACCAAGGATATAAGCATAATTCTATATCACGTCATCGTCATCCACAAGTAAGTTCAAATCTTCTGCTTTAGAAATAAGGGAGCCAGGAAAAGCATTGGTAAACTCCCAGAATTGTCTACAATACCAAAATAGGGGGCACGACAATATTTTGCCCATTGGAGACGACGGTCAGAAATATCGGAGGAAGTTTCCCCACCGGCAGCACCCATGATAGAAGGGTTTCTTTTGATAACTGATCCCATGACAGATAATTGAGAATCGAATGGAAGAAAGGGAAATAAGAAGATCTGGGAATGAAAGAATTTTTTTTGCTCTCGCAATCAAAGAAACCCTTCGCTAAAAAAATAAAGGTAAAATGAAATGGGTATTAGAGGAAACACTTTTATAAGGGACATCTTGTTTTGAAAAAGATGTGATTGATACAAAAAGACGTTGGAGAAATGTAATCATCCCAAGAAGATTTTCACCGGCTCAAGTAGACCGCGTAGGTTACACACGCGAGCCATCAACCTACGCGTGTACAGCTAGGGGAAGGGCTGTCAAAGGTATTTATAATAAATAGACGCGGTAATGATTAACTTTTGGGGGAAATTCAAGAGACGTTTGGGGGTTGAACTTTCTCCCCTTTCACACTTGTACAAATAATGGTTTGGGGGTGGGATTTTATTACAAACCATTGTAATTACCCAAGATAAAAAGCTGAGAAACAGAAGTCCCTGGAGGCGTAATACCATGAAAGAAGGAAAAGTCTTCAAATAACTCGACCACATGCCAAAGTTACCCACAATTTTATTCTAATACTTTATGTAAATATACAAATATGGGAATTATTTTTATCCTAACAAATACGTGTGCAGATCAATCGAGATAGGATGTGAATTCATTTTTTCATACAGATATTTCTTCAAACAAACAAATATCTCTACGAAGGGGAAAATGTAGCGGGATGTCCAGGCTTAAAGATGATTAAAATAGCTCCAACACTTCACAAGAAATATTAAGGATGGTTGCTCGCAGAAAGCTGAAGCTGCTCGAAGGATCTCCTGTAAAGATGGTCACTTGCACAAAGATGAAGTTGCTCGAAGGACCTCTCACGAAGATCAATCCCAAGAGATAAACTTGAAAAACACAAATTATAATAGGAACGTTGATGTGCTTATATTTAGCTCTCTTTGTAAATATAAAGTTCATTATGTAAAGTTGTGAGCTTGCTCGGTATACTCGAGGGACCATGCCTGGCAAGGCATGGGAGAGCTTACATTCTCTATCGAATAACCTCATTCTGGGCATCTCGTTGGGATTTGGTTTGAAGGATTGGGTGCAAGGCAACGTTGGAAGAGACCAACTCCTTTAGGGTACTTAGGCAAAACCTTGGTTTATACACAACATGACTCAGTAGTACCTCGAGATACCATCTTTGGGAACCCACTCGAGGGTCCTTAGTCCTAAACAGTTGCCCAAAAGGTTAACCTCTAATATTTACATACACCATAAGTTGCTTGAACAGTCATTAGTCAAGCAACCTTCAATTCGATGAACTACCTTTTTTAGTGATGTGACAACACATCCTTCACAAGTTTCGATTTACCAACTCTTTGACGTCAGCATGTTTGACATTTAGGAACTCGATAAATATCACTTAAGTGAAGATATTCCTAGGATGGTAAGTCCATAGCTGACACATCACATCCTATTTAATGCGTTCATAACTCTTAGAGTCCAAATAGTGTTCCCGTTAAAATATTATATCTAGCTCATTTAATGCAATATCTTTGGCATTAAATGCACAAGACTATTGACATCAAGAGGGGTCAATCGTATTTATTATAGGAAGGTCACCTGAATGATATTGCTCTCCTATAACTACCTCCCAAGTTATACTATTTAGGGATCGAACTTTTCTAGCCCAGACCTGCTGCCAGAATACTTCTAGACAAGAGAGTTTATCGTGAGAACATTTATAGTTTTACCTACCTCATTTACTCCATTAATGTTTAAGGTTACTACCTTGCCTTTATTGCACTAAAGTAGCTTTCTCCTACTCCCTCCAATCAAGTAAACTGTGGGATTCCCTTATTTTCTTACTGATTGTTTCGTTATAGCATTTATGTTGTACGAACATATTTAATACAAGAGTTTTATACATTGAATGTATCGACTTGGGATTGATATTTATTATCATTGATGCTTGTTCTGAGGCCCTAATCACCATCTTGATAAGGGGTTACGCCTCCCTTGACATTAGTACCATTTCAATAACTCACTTCCCCAAGAGAAGGTACGCACTTCCTTCATTACCAGCCAAGGAACTAATTGTTATAATGTCATGCCTTTTGGGTTGAAGAACGCTGGAGCTACCTATCAGAGATTAGTGAAAAAGGGTTTTGAAGATCAAATCTGAAAAAACATTAAGATCTACGTAGATGATATGCTCACCAAGAGCAAACATGTTGCTGACCACATTGCAGACTTAGCTCAAACCTTTTATCAATTATAAAAGCACCAGATGAAGCTCAATCCAACCTAATGCATCTTTGGAGTATAAGAAGGGATGTTTCTAGGGTACCTTGTCAATCAAAGGGGAATATAAGCAAACTTTGACAAGATTAAGGCCTTGCTTAAAATGCAGTTCCCGACCAATAAGAAAAAGTTCAAAGACTGATAGGAAAAGTAGCTGCTTTGAATCGAATTGTCTCCCGAGCAACTTGCAAGTGTCTTCTATTCTTCAAAGTGCTACGAAATACCTATGAATGGAATGACGAATGTGATAAGGCCTTTCAGGAACTGAAGAAGCACTGGGGTTCACCCCTACACCTTTCCCGACCAGTTATGGGAGAAAAATCACACTTATACTTGGTTGTTTCAGAGTCGGCTATAAGTTCAACTTTAATCCGATTAGATGGTGGAGTCCAAAGACTAGTGTATTATAATAGCAAGGCATTCCGAGGAATAAAAACTAGGCATCCCCTATTGGGAAGTTAGCCCTAGCTTTTATTGAAGCCTCTGGGATAATGAGGCCATATTTCCAAGCCCATACGATTATTATCTATACGGATTTGCCTCTTCCACAAGCACTGCACAAAGCAGAGAAGTATAGAAGGTTAATGTCTTGTACAGTTGAATTGGGAGAGTATGAGATTGTTTACGAAACCAGAGTTTCCATATAAGGCCAAACAGTGGCAAACTTTATTGTCGAATTCACATATGCAGAGGAGCAGCATATTCTACGTTTGCCTACCAAGCAGACTTCTACGGAATAGGGCTTAACCTAAAAGCAAATAGAGATTTTGGCCGACCAACCTAAGTCATCGGCAGCTCAAGAAAAACTGCAATAAAGCAATAAGGTATTCAAATATGGAGTACTGGTAGAAGAATAATTCTCTGAAGACATCCTAACTTGGCAGTTATTTGTAGATGGATCTTCATGTGCTACTGGAAGTGGAGAAGGCTTTATCATCAATACATCGGATAACTTGGATGTGTAATGTGCTCTGAAATTCCAATTCAAGGCTTATAATAATGAGGACAAATACAAAGCTTTGATCACAACACTGGAATTGGCTTCATCACTCGGCGCCGACTGTGTACTAGTATATAGTGATTCTCAACTGATTGTTAATCAAATGTATCAAATTCATGGTGTCAAAGGAGAAACTATGATGAAATATCATACAAAGTAATGGAGTTTATCTCATTGATCACTTCGGTCAAAATAATAAGGAGTCCCAAACTTAAGAATGCCCGAGCAGATACTCTTACCCAGCTTGCTTTAGTAACTCCAACAAAACTCAAACTAATAATCGCAGTTGAAATTCTTGCCCACATAGGCATTAATGGGATATAAATCAACGTTATGTCTATGGAATTAGGTCCCTCATGGATGGATCCAATTAAATCGTACATTGAAAGAGGAACACTATCGTCCGACCAGAAGGAAGCTAAGAATATGATATGTAAGTAGCTAGTTATAAGGTATCATATATATGCGAGAATATACTGTTTCCCTACTTTGTTGTGTTCATCAAATTGAAGTGAATGATTTGATTAAAGTGATGCATGAAGGATCATGTGGAGCACACGCAACTGGAAGGTCCCTGAGACAATGGATAGCCATGCAGGGTTACTACTGGCCGACGATGAAAGCAGGTCATGTTGCTTTCACTAAGAAGTATGATAAATGCCAGAAGTTTACTACCATACACAGAAGATCAGGAGCTAGTCTAACACCCATCACTTCTCCACGGTATTTCGCTATATGGGGAATCGATTTAGTCGGACCATTATCGACCACCAAAGGAATATTCAAGTACCCGGTCGTAGTTGTTAATTATTTTACCAAATGGGTAGAAGCTGATCCCCTAATCGACATGCCTTATTAGAGAGTGTTACAGTTCATATGGAAGCAGATCATTTACAGATATGTCATGTCTTATGCCTTTATCACTGACCATGGCACTCAGTTTAATAATGAAGAATCTGAAGAATATTGTCCAGAAACTTCATTCAATACCCGGGCATCCACAATGCAATGGCCTAACAGAAATCACCAACAAAACTTTGTTAAATGGGTTGAAGAGAAGATTGGATGAGGCTAAAGGCAACTGGAATAATGAACTCAATATCCTTTGGGCATACAGGACTACACCCAGAATAGCAATAGGAGAAACTCCATACAAGCTAGCCTTGGGTACTAAAGTTGTAGTACCAGTGGAGATAGTTTTACCCATTCATAGGCTATTAAAATTTGATTCACCCAAGAGTGACCACATGAGGCGATTAGTTCTAGACATGATAGAAAAAGTCCGAGGAGATGCTACTATTCGGATGACTGTCTATCAATAAAGGAATGCAAGGTTTTATAATCGAAGGGTCAAGTTGACCAACCTAAAGCAAGGAGATCTGGTACTTTAAAAAGTGATCAAGAAGAATAACAAGTTGGAGCCTAACTGGCATGGTCCATACTGTATCTTGGCAGTTATCCAACCAAAGGATTATCGATTGAAGACTTTGGAAGGGAAATAATTCAAGTATCTTGGAACGCAGACCATCTGCGCATGCATTATCTGTAATTCAGTTTGAAAATTTTATTCTTAATGTAACTGCTTATTAAAGTTAACGATATTTCATATTTTCTGCATTATACATCCTTTTTACGTTTTGTTTTTCGGAGTATGGTGGCAAACACACCTAAATAATTAAATATGAGCAATTTTTATTCAAAGTTTTCAAAAAGTTCCTTATCGAGAAGGTCATGGTTCAAGCTTTTCTAAACTTTTCCAACTTCAGAAAAGTTTTCAAAAAGTTCCTCACCGAGAAGGACATGGTTTAAACTTTTATAACTTTAGAAAAGTTTTTAAAAAGTTCCTCGCCGAGAAGGGCATGGTTCAAACTTTTCCAACTTTAGAAAAGTTAAACTTCATATATGATTTGTCCCCGGCAAGCCACGAACAAGAAGTGAGTAAAATTTCTTAATTAGAAATTTTACCCGACCAGGTTAAAATAATGGAATAATTATACAATCCTAATACACTTGGTTACCACTGATAACTAAGGCTACAACTTAGTGCAATAAAGCTATTTACAGTTTTATCTAAGTGCATTAGTCGAATCTAAGGCCATATACATGATTTATAGACAAATTAGATATTAACATATGAATAGGTTATTTAGTCTATAAGTTGATTAACTAATGTTTATACAGTTTACCTAGTCGACAAAAATATTAGTAACAACCATATTCTTAAATAAAGTGAATTCAATCAAATTAATTCCATTTCATTGATCACAATGTATTAAAATGGCAATTAATAAGCAAAAAGGCAGTACAAGAAAAATATCAATTTATTATGTTGGGCGTTTTCCTTGGGCCTTGTCCATGCCTGTAATAGGATCATCAAGAGTATATGGAGAATTGATTGTGTTAAAGTCCCTTAACATTTGTCTATTACTGCTGCTCGACCTATCAATTAAATGAGAAGGGAAAACTATTTCAAGTACATCATGAAGGCCATAATCCCCTAAATATTTAGTTATGAGAAATTGGGGAATAGAATTAGGAGGAATCCATTTGGTGTCCAACTTGAAAGGAGTCTTATCACAATCCAGGAAACCTGGGTCATTCTAATGCCATAAGTAATTGTTCTGGTCATACTTCAGCAAAGTCAGCAAATTGGTCCATCCCCACTTATAGCCCTCGCGATTACATTGAATAAGGTGATCATCCATGTGGGCTAAGGCCTCATTATAACCATATATCCAAACTTCCCTAAGCTGTGTGTGGAATTGGAAGGTTAGACTCTCCACCCGATTTTAAAGTTTCTTAAGAACATTATCCTTGGCCTTCAGCTGAGCAGCCTGGCCAGAAATGGCATTATCTTTGGCTTTCAATTGAGCATCTTGGTCAGAAAGGGTCTTTTTAGTTATTTATTCATCAACAGTTGGTCGAATTATTACCCTTTGCCTAGAAGTCTGTCTAGGTTTAATCCTCTTATTCTTCAAAGCCTTCGGTTTTGCCACCAGTCTTATATTTTTGTTATCTAAAAGGAAGCTCCTTCATCGGGACCAATAGCAATTGATCTTTTAAATCTTTCCAGTTCATCCATCAAGGCATTTTTTTCTTTCTCTAACATTGTATCAATGGATCTAGCATTCTCCAAATCCTGCTTCAAGGAAAGCTCCTTGTCAGAGCCGAAGTAATATTATTCAAATTCTTATCAAAATCCTAGCCTTCACTTAAAGCTTTATACTTTGCCTCATAGTTAGAATGGAGTACGAACAAGGATAACTTGTGCTCTTCTTACAGTTACTCGATTATTTCATAATATGCAGCACTATTAGCAATAACCATATCCAATAAGCAATAAAGGTGGATATATTACTCCTTAACTTGTTCAAAAACATATGGGTTAGGCAACAGAGTTAAGTCTTCTTCGGACATAGGAATATGACCACCATTCAAGAGATTTTTACTTCGTCTAAGGTGGTCAGATTCAACAGAAATTATAGCCTTTTTCCTATAATCAAATCGGAAAGTTGCAAATACATGAGTTTGTGGACATCTAAAAAGATCAAACAACATAATAAGTAAGGCAACACAGTTCAACAGAACTACAAGTCATTATGAGGCATAGACAACAATTGAATATAAAAACTTATTCATTCATCAATTCATAAATGGAGAACAAAAGGGGATACATCTTCAAGAAAGAAAGGACAAAGAAAAATAAAAAAGGTAAACTTGTTAGATCTTCTCCTTTTTGTGAGCTTGATTTTAGCCAGCAACGGGTTAGTCGACACTAGAACTTGGCACCACTAAAGATTCAATGGGCACCATGAAATATTCTCCATATCCTTCCTCGTCATTAAACTCCTCATCCAGGTTAGGAGGAGTGCCAGGGTCATACACAAGGAAGAGCTCAGAGTTTCTTCGAAGCCTACCACCTTCAAATCTTCAGACCATCCATCCTTGAAAGACAGCGTATTAGCGTACTAAATTTGAGCAGAGGCAGTAAAAATGTCTTTCTCCCATCCCTTATCACAAGTGTCTTTGACTTTTTCCTTTAAGGAGGCATCTTGGGAAGTCAGACTAGCCGTCTCATCTTCAGCAGTTTGATCCCGACCAATAATTTTTACAAGTTTGTCTTCAGCAGCCTTGACTATATTTTCAGCATTGCTCAGCTTCTCCTCTACATCTTTGGAATTCTCTTCAGTAGTCGGTATTTTGTTCTCAACTGCAGTTGCCCTATCAATGACCCCCTTCAAACTGTCATTGGCCTTCTTTAATTCTTCTTCCTAAGATTTTTTATTTGTTGTCAAAGCTTCTCGATAAACATCCAAGGGCTTCCTCAGGGCCTCAAATGACTCTTCAACTTCATTAGTAGAAGTCCTCAGTTGATCGTTATTCTCCATCATTTGGTTGAAGTCAGCCAAAACTACAAAAGGAACAAATACCAAATGGTTAAAAGAAGTTAAAAAGCATGAAGAAAATGTAAAAAAAAGTGAAAAATTACCAAGGACAAGTTGTGGCAAGCTCTCTCAGTGAGCCTGGATCTCAGCATGGGGGCTGAAGCAACCCGATCAGCGGGAAGGGTCCCCGATTTGATCAAACCCCCGGCTAATCCAGGGTTAATAGCAACAGAGACTGGACCAATGTCCAGGTCAGCCTGAATCTTATTCACTAACTCTTATTGATTGGTGGTTTTCTCTATAGCTAAATCCTGCTGCTCGACTGATGTCTTCTGTACCTATTTTGAAGGATCATGCAAACCTCTTTTTTTCTTCTTTAATTTATTCTCCTCAGCCTAAGTCTCACCAGAACCAATAGGCCTCTTATCACTGGCCTTAGACTTCTTTTCAACTGGTTTCTTACCAGTATCAACAAACTTTTTTAGTTGAGGGGATAGTGGTCCTCCTATCAGATTGAATATCTTCCTCTGAGTCATATCTATAGAAGGATAAAGAGGAATCTCATAAATGTCCAAGGACTCAAATGAGGAAGAAGTTCCTCGATGAATAACTTCATCACCCGCAGACTCAGTGGCTGAAGAGGTTGGCACAGGATCCTCTTCAAGGTTAACAACAATTAGTGGCAGAGAAACTGTAAGTCGAGAAATAAAAGACGTGATGGAACTTTTATATTCCATCAATAATGAGGAATCCATGGGATGTTCTTCTCCAATCTTCTGGTTCAATCCCCATAAAAACTTAAGGTCGTTGAGGTTGATTTCCCCTTCCTCGGGGTACCTTTTCTTACTTTCCTCTGCATAAAAAAGGAATATCAAAGTTAGTCGGCAGATATCAAAAGGCAAATAAAAAGAGAAAAAATTATTAATAAAGTACAACATATGCCACGTCCTAATTAGGGTCATCTGGGACCAGTATAAGCCACTCCAGTGAGAAGGGGAGCATATTGTCCGTTCTTGACAATAATACCACACTCCCAATAATCCTTATTGGTATCTGGTAAATTGACAACTAAAGCCCTATTAACTTGCCTAGTCTTTAAGTAGAAGGTACTCTCTCCGACAGTGATCCACTTGTAACAGAACATCAACTCTAAAATCCCAATATAGGTCCCATAAAGTTCGTTTAACCTATGTAACCCATTCATAAGCCTTCAAATGTTGGGGCCAACTACAGCAAGGATTACGTCAAAATATTAAAAAAAATGAAAGAAAAAGTGGATTTGGTGGAAAAGTGATACCACACTCAGCTATAAACAAGGTTGGGATCCAGTGACCTTCAGAAGGGGAATAAACGTCAAATCGACCTTTGGGTATCTCTAAGTCTACCCAAGATGGGATTTTCCATTTTTTCTCTAAACTCATCAAAAGAGTTCTCATCAATGATGTGAACCATGGTGAAAAATAGGAAAAGATTATAAAACAGAGGAAAAGGAAAAGAAGACTTACAGGGAATTAAAGACGATGGCAAGAACTGAACAAGGAAATGATCGCACAGAGAAAAACTTGAAAGCAAACAGATAGCTAAAGTTCAGAAGATTTGAGGTAGAAAGAAAATGGAAAAGTTCATACCTATTTATAGGTTGCCTCGAGAAATAGGAAAAAATGATTAACTAAACAAACCGTATAGCTACCGCCAGTTTCATGTTTTTCAAAACGTCAAAAGACGACTGCGTCCTTAGGCAGATCAAAAAAGTTTAAATTATTTACAAAATGCCATCATCAAACAGTGCCGCTGGAAAATTTTAAAAGTATGGGAGGTCAGTTACTGACCAAACACTCAAAGAGTACGCCAAACAACTTCCTGAGCTAAATACTCCATACTTTCATGCAAGCATCAAGCATGAAGTATTGGGGGATTTTGTTGTATGTAACACCGCGTGCAATCTGGACAACGGGGTGGCCAGCCGTCGCCGTCAAATTACGCCGGGAGTCACTAAATAAAATATCATTCTTAGCATGTGACAGATATGAGACATATAAGTTTCATTCCACAAGATAATAATTATATTCATCCAGTAATAGTAATTATCATTCATCCAATAAAAATCCATCACCATGCTAATCTCTAAAAATATCCAACTCCAAAAAAATATAATCTCAATATCTAAATAAAAATCGTAACCACTGTGGAACTGAATGGCCCACCAAATCCATAAGTTGAGTCTCAATATAAATACGAAGGAATGGAAACTACAATAAACTACTAAGAATAAAATAAATAAACTTCAGCTGCACCTTCAAGATGTATCTCCAAACACTCCTATGAAGCTACTCCAACACTAATACCTAAAAAATGATAGTTAACGCACAAGGTCCGAGCCCCGAGCATGAATACACGCTACTCCCCTCAATTAAGGTCTGTGAACCCGGACAGTAGCATTATACATAATAAATATCACAATAGAATATTTTAAATTTAAACGAGATAATTAATAACGGTGCGAGTAAATAAACGACATATGATAAAATACGCAACTATACTACCCCAAAGTCTAAGTCCGATTATTCATTCGTCTAAATTAATTTCAATTAATTAAGTTATCAATTTTCATCATTTGTAATATCATTTGTGGGACTCCCAGCTAAAGATTTATCTCATATCATTATTTCGTTGCGGGACTCCCATTGTTCTACACCACATCCATTCCCCTCACTATGGACAGTCAGCCCGTTATATTATCAGCTTTGTTACACATATGAGGTGCCACGCACAATACGTCACTATAACCAATCGACCCATTTAATTGTAAACCCGCACATACTCGTGACATCAACACACACCCATGGTGATATAACCAGTCAACCCATTTAACTGTCAGCCCTGCACATACTCTCGCCGCAAATATATTTTACTACCCGTTTTATTATCTTAGGTATTAATTCTCAATTTATACTTTTCTCACCACCATATGTTATTTTATTTATTTTATTTTTATATACCCCACCCTTATCATCGACGTGAGATCCTTAAACACCATTAGTCCCATATCTAAAGGTCTCCAAAACACAAGTACGTACTACCCTATGATATAAAATGTATTTCTATCAATAATCTTTCCCTAGTCTTAAGCCCAGTCTAACGAATCGACGGAACGACGTAAAAATCAACCCCCGCCCCGGAGTATCCCATCCGTAAAAATCTACAGTAACTAGTCCAATATCTAGCGAGTGTTCACCGCGACTAAGGCCTACCCACTAGTACCATACCTTGCAAATATCCTAAAAATAGGTGAGATCATACTTTTCAAAAATCTCACGCGTCCCCGTGATGGCAATTATGAAACACAATCAATCAAAACATCCAATTATAAGCAATTATGCAAATTATTCATGCGGTTCACAATTTATTTTAAATTAATTCATACGATTCTTCGTCATAATTTACGCAATTTACTCCATTTAAAAATTTTAGATTTAAGATCATGCAGGTATATGGGACACACAAAAATAATCTACTTTAATCACAACTACATAAATTCATGAGTTTTCACGCGCCCTGTTTTCATTTAAATAATATCTACACAATTTCTACATGTCAACCTACACCCATAACACCAAAACCCAATACTCTATCTTACGCACCCAAAAATTATAAGTATTAATTCATATTCAAAATTTTCATAAAAACAGTCCCAAAATTTGCGTTCACTTTCTTTAATTAAAGTTGCTAATTTGTTTTAAGAAAACTTGTGATTAATTGTTTAGGCGACACTTAAGACGCATAATACTAAAGGAAGATAATAGAGTATCCATACCTGGGTAATCGTCAGTTGAAAGTTCTGAATACTCAGTTGCGTTCGTCTTGCAAAAACAAGCAAGTTTCGTTCTTGGGCCCTCTTAAAAATATGCAGTTTAGACCTACCAAAATATGATTGAAGTTGTGTTTAGTGGAGGTTTGGAGTTGAAATATAAGGGTCTGAGTATTCTGTTTTGTATAGGGAAGATGCGTAACCTTTGGAAAAAATGGGTCAACGTCCTTATTTAAGGTGAAATAAAAAGACTCCTAATGATTGCCAACTCTCCAAAAAGGTTGATTAAAATATTCTAAAAATTTATACTAACCCCCAATTAACCCACGTGCATCCCAAATAAAATGGAGGCAAGTAACTCTAAAATTTTGAGTGTATCTGAAACCAATTTGAAGGCATCCACAACATCATCATCACTACTCATGGTGAAACACTAAAGGAATAAATAAACAACAAAAAAATAAGTCAGCTCCCCACGATTGGGAGCCATGCGCGCCAAAAAGAAAAGGGGGTTCATCGTCTCTCTCTCTCTCTCTCTCTCTCTCTCTCTCTCACACACACACACACCTACCTTAAGTATAGTTTAAAAAGGCCATTCGGTTCCACAATTGTTTACGATTTTATTCATATATTTACAATGGGATTATTTCATTTGACTTTATATATATTGGAGGTTGGATTTATTTTGGAGATTAGAATGGTAATGAATTTTATTATTGCATGAATGGTTATATTTATTGGATCAATCTGATTATTATCTTGTGGAATGAATTTTTATATGTCTCATATCTGTCACATGCTAAGAATGATTACTTATTTAGTGAGGTTCACAATTTTCATCGCGGGGACGACGAGATTTTTGGGAAGTATGCTCTCACCTATTTTTAGGATACTTACTAGGTATAAGACTAGTGGGTAGGCCTTAATCGCGGTTAACACTCGCTAGATATGGGACTAGTTAGTGTGGATTTTTACGGATGGGACACTCCGAGGTGGGGGCTGATTTTTACCTCATTTCGTCGATTCGTTTGCCTAGGCTTAAGACTAGAGAAAGATTATTGATAGAAATACATTTTATATCTCAGGGTAGGATGTACTTCTGTTTTAGAGACCTTTAACAATGGGACTAAGGGTGTTTTGAGGATCTCGCGTTGATGATAAGGGCGGGGATAATAAAGAAATAATAAATGAAATACGATGATGAGAAAAGGATAAATTGAGAATTAATACCTAAGATAATAAAATGGGTACTAGAATATATTTGCGGCGAGAGTATGTGCAGGGCTGACAGTTAAACGGGCCGACTGGCTATATCGCCGTGGGTGTGTGTTGACGTCACGAATATATGTGAGCTGACAGTTAAACGGGTTGATGGGCTATAGTGACGTATCGTGCATGGAACCTCACAAGTGTGTGCAGAGCTGACAGTATAATGGGTTGATTGGCCATAGTGAGGGGAATGGGTGTGGTGTAGAACAACGGGAGTCCTGCAACCAAACAAATAATATGAGATAAAGCTTTAGGTGGGATTCCCACAATTGATATTACAAATGATAAAAATTGATAACTTAATTAATTGAAGTTAAGTTAGATGAATGAATAATCGGACTTAGACTTTGGGGTAATATAGTTGCGTATTTAAGCATATGACGTTTATTTACTCGCATCGTTATTAATTATCTCGTTTAAATTCAAAATATTCTATTGTGATATTTATCATGTATAATGCTACCGTTTGGGTCCACGGACCCTAATTTAGGGGAGTAGCGTGTATGCATGCTTGGCTCTGACCCTGTGCATTGACTAACATTTTCAGGTATTAGTGTTGGAGTAGCTGCATAAGAGTGTTTGGAGATACATCTTGAAGGTGAAGCTGGAGTTTATTTATTTTATGCTTAGTAGTTTGGTTTAGTTTCCATTCGTTCGCATTTATATTGAGACTCAGTTTATGGGTTTGGTGGTCCATTCGGTTCTACAGTTGTTACAATTTTTATTCATATATTTACAATTGAATCACTTTATTTGAGATTATATTTATTTGGAGATGGATATTTTTCGAGATTAGCATGGTGATGGATTTTTATTAGATGAATTATTATTATTATTGGATCAATCTAATTATTATCTTGTGGAATGAAACTTATATGTCTCATCTCTGTCACGTGCTAAGAATGATATTTTATTTAGTGACTCCCGGCGTAATTTGGCGGTGGCGGTTGGCCACCCCGTTGTCCAGATTGCAAGGGATGTTACATTGTATGTAAAAATCATACTCCTACGTGGACCAATGATAAATGTCCACCCATCATCCAATGTGGCTGACCAGTTTACTTGATCAGCTTCATAAACACTTAATCGGCTGGAAGGCTGACCAACTCCAGAATGCCAACCAACATGAATATCAATGGTTACTCAGATGGGAATGCCAACCAGCACTGAATTCCAAGAGTTTTACCTATTGTACAAAGATGTAAATGCCTGGAAATATATTGGAGCTCCATCTTTAAGGTTTTGGCACCCCTATAAAATCAAACTAATCCCTTAGCTCAAGGGACAGTTTTGAGCCACTTATATGCACACCATATTGAGCTATTCTAAACTCTACTGAATAACAATAATAGTGGATGTAGGCTATTTTACAGCTGAATTACTCTAAAATCCTTGTCTCTTGTGTGTGTAGTTTGAGTTACTTCGCTTATTTTTATCAATGCTTATAAAAATGGAGTTAGTCCATTTTTAGACATCAACGGAGTTAGTACATTTTTAGACACCAACAATGCACATTCTCAATAGCTTCAATCGAAGACAAGTTAGTGACTGAATGTGATAATTGAAGATCGAAGAATGGAGATTGTCACTACAATAATCTGAGAAGGTATATGACTTAGATCTTGTGTAATCACTATGTTCAGGGGTATTTTAAAAGTGTTTGAAAACATAAAATACTTTTTCAAATTTTTTAATTGAAAAATCATTTTTAAGGCAGCTCGTTAGAACGAGGTATGGAGGGTCGTTCGAAATTAGCTATTCAAATGAAACTTCAAACGATCCAATTTCCTCGTCGCTATGGAATATCATTCAAAATCTCGTTCAATATTCTTTAAAATGACTTTGCGTATATCATTCGAACGAGGTTCAGTTCGTCCGAATGACTCTAAAAAAAGTTATTTTTTACATGGTTTCTAACGCTATTTTTTCAAGTCTATCTCTTCGAGATTTTCTTCCAATTTAAAAGCTATTAATTTTCACTTCTTTACAAGCCTTATTACACATCTTTTGTGATCAAACACTTTGGTTTTTCAAATCCAAACCCCTTGGATGTTTTGTGATCACTTTATCAAATCTTGAAGAACATATCGCATGTTCATATTCCTATAGAGTTGATTCTTCCCTGCTAAAGACAGGAAAGGAGTTTCCTGAGGCTGATTGGTGGACACCGAGATAACCGAAGCATTGTTGGATATCCAACGCATTCTATTATCAATAAAGAAGGAGATAAAACTGAGATACTTAGTGGAGTCAAAGTCTGTAAGTATGTTTGTGTCCTTATATAATTCCTTAATTGTAATAATGTTGAAAAGGGGGTTTACCCGAAAGGGTTTTTTCCTCATATCATGTATTGTGATTTATTTGATTTGATTTAGATTCTTAAAAAATGTTGAGTGGTCCGGCTATATATATAAGTCATATTAGGTCACGGAGACACAAACAAAATTCTATTTAGTCCAAACTGTATCTTGACTAAATTAGGTGAAACTAAACACGCAAGATATTGAAACTAAATGAAAAACAAACCACAAACAAAAAATAGAAGATGAGGAAAAATCCATTTTGTGCAAAACCGATATTTCAACATTGTTTACAATTAGGTGTTACAAATCAACATCTACAGACTTATAAAACTTAGATCTCCACTAAATGACGTGGTAATGTCTTAAATCCTTGCTGTCAATAATAAGCGATGCAGATACAGCAACGCCCCATAGTAAGCTCCACTCGCCTCAGTGTCCACCGATGAGTCTCAAGAAATAGTATTTTAATCTTCAGTAATAGAGAATCAACTCTACAAGGGTATGAAAATGTATTGTGTTCTTATAGGGTGTAATAAATGCCTAGCAAGTCATCCAAGGGGTTGGATTCTGAGAAAAAAATAGATTTTTAAACAAACTCGGGTTTGGAGACCTTTTGGCTATGCATGGAAAAATAAATTTTGCCAGAATTTATGAGAAAAGATGATCCCAATACTCATTTTTAAAGAAAACGCGAATATTAAGGCAGCATAATTTTAAGAAATCTCCTTCGAACGAAAACAGGACCTCGTTCAAACGAAAATGTTAACTCATTCGAACTAAGGTCAAACTTGTTCGAATGAACAACTAATCTCGTTCGAATCATATTTGAATGAGCTTTGGATGATATTAGTTATGCAAATAGAAAACTGTCGTTTGATATTCGTTTGAAGCTCGTTTGAATGAATTGTCAATCTCTTTAGAACGACTTAAAAAATAATGAAAAAAATCTTTGAAAATCATTTTAAAAATAGGCCTCGAACATTTTTATAAAGATAACCCCTGAATAAAATACTTACACATAATAAAAAAACAATAAACATTCTCGGTGATTATAGTGACGATCTTAACTCTTTCGATCTTTGATTGTTTCTTTCCGTCACTAACTTGTCTTCACTTGAAACTCTTGAGAATGTACATGATAATAAAGGTGTAACAGAATATGCCAAACTAAAATATAGTGGTCAATTATAAAACTTGATCTTATAAATATCCCCCTTCAGCTATTCTGGTACAAAACATAAAAATCGAAAAAATAACCCATAAGACAAGATAAATTAATATCTTTCCCACCCGAAAAAGGAAAAGACCATGCGATAATGTCTTTAACTATAAACTTCATCGTGTAGTCCATAAAATCATCAAGGTGGAAAAGACTTACACACGTGAAGCAAAATAAATAACGTGATGCATGGAGTTTGAAAAAAGAGAAGAAAATTCCCCCTCAATATGTTCTCCCCTTTTTTATCCCTAAGGGACAAAGATTTAAAAACTAATCCTTAAATGTTATCATCATGAAAATCCATATATGAAATACCATCACAAAGAATAAACAATGAAGCAAATTGTAACACCCCGCGTAATCCGATAAGCGAGGTGGCCAGCCGCCGCCGCCAAACTATGTCGGGCATCACTAAATTAAATACCATTCTTAGCATGTGACAGATATGAGACATATAAAATTGATTCCAAAAGATAATAATTAAATTAATCCAAATGAAATAACCATTTAAGAAATAATAAAATCCTTCACTATGATAATCCCCAAAGAAATCCAATCTCCAATAAATATAAATCTGGATAAAAAGATCCAACTATGAAAATCTGAATGAAAACCGTAAGCAACTATGGAACCGATTGGCCCACCAAATCCATAAGTAGAGTCTCATAATAAAAGAGCGACGGAAAGGAAAATAAATCTAAACTACCAAAGCATCTAAAGTGAAATCCAGTTGCACCTCCAAAAGATCTCCAAAACCCTTATGCAACTACTCTAGTGCAAAACCTGAAATGTTAGTCAACGCAATGGGTCAGATCCCACCGCATGAATACCAGTTACTCTCCCCAATTAGGGTACGTGAACCCATACAGTAGCATTATACATAATAAATATCACAATAAAATATTTTAAATTGATGAGGTAATTAAATAACGAGCGAAGAAACGTAAACTGCCACTTTCTAAAGTGTAAGTCCAAATATTTTAGTAGGTCCAAATATTTTAGAAAGTCCAAATATTCCAAAGACATTATAATTTCAATTTTATTATTATCCTTACTCATTTTAATTTATTAATTAATTTAATTCATGCGACACCAATATGGCAAGTCGACCCCTTATCGGCCCTGCACACTCTCTTAGTACGCTTAAAGTTCTACACATCACACCCATCCCCTTCACTATAGCGAGTCAACCCGTATTCTGTTAGTTCTGCACATTCTCGTGAGGTTCCACGCATGACACATCACTATAGCTTGTCAGTCCGTTTAACTGTTAGCTCGTTCATAGTCGTGACGCCATACAAACTCACGTCGCTATAACCAATCGATCTGTTTAACTGTCAGCCCTGCCCATACTCATGCCGCAAATCCATTTTAATACCCGTTTATTATCTTAAGTATTAATTCTCAATTTCTTATTTTCTCATCATCTCCTTTTTCATTATTTTATTTAAGCCCCACCCTATTTTAGAGCATAAATCTGCACACCTAACCCTAGTCCCATACCTAGAGGTCTCCAAAACACAAATACGTCATATCATATCATGTAGGATGAATATCTATTAATTATCTCTTCCTAGTCTCGCGTCTAGGCTATCCAAATCACCGGAACGACACCCAAATCATCCCCACCCCGGAATATCCCATCCGTAAAAATCTACACTAACTAGTCCCATACCTAAAAAGAGCTAACCGCAACTAAGGCATACCCCACTAATCCCATACCTAGCAACTATTCCTAAAATTAAGGTGAGAACATCTACCCAAAAATCCCATTGTCCCCGCAATGATAATTATAAAAGAAACCATACGCCGTACAACCAAATTTATCAACAAGTACACAATTCTCATATAATCACAATTAATCCTCAATTTAATTTTATTGAATTCAACGTCGTAATCATGCAAATTTAAGGAGCACACCACGATAATTTATTTTTATCATACTTACTTAAATCTCATATAATTTCAGGAGTCCCTATTTACTTCAATAGCGCCATAATGATTTTCTACATGCAAACCTATCCCCCCAAATAACAAAAATCAAATCTCTACCCTAAGCACACAAAGGTTATGAGTTTTAATTCAGATTAAGAATTTTCAGAAAAACAGTCCCAAATTAGTTTTCACTTTTCTAATTAAGGTTGCTAATTGATTTTGATAAAAACATATAAATTAATGTTTAGGCGACATCTAAAAAGCATAATAATAAGGAGAGAGAATAGAGATATTCATGCTTGCTAAAAATCGTTTAAAAAATCTGGTCAGACGGTTGAAATCCTCTCAAAAAGTTAAGAAAGATTAGCTCTTGTACCAACTTGAGAAAATATCGATTACGCCTCCAAATTTTGAGTTGAATCTTCTTCTAAATGCGACTAGGGTTTTGTGGGTGGAAGAAGGTGGAAGATAGAGCGCTACTGCTCTTAATGTTTAGGAAAAAAAGTTTTAAAAATGTCTAACCCCGGATTAATTTTAAGTGGAAATAATTAGAATTTGATTACCATAAAACTCTTCAAGAAACCAACCTCTGACCCATTCTGAATCGATTCGCCCTCCAAACTTAATAGCTTTGGTTTGGGCAGATTTGGCAGTTCGCCCAGTTTTTTAATATAATGCAAATTAAATCTTGATTTTTAATTCCGATTAAAATTCTACTTCTCAAAAATAAAATCCAACATTTTAAATCACTAAAATCAATTTAATCCAAACATTTTATTTTCCCGAATTCCGAATTAAATTAATTAAATTCCTATTTAAAATCTACGGGGTGTTATACAAATGTGATGAAACTTCAACGAAGAAAAAAACTATTTTTTTAATTTTTGAGTATATATATATATATATATATATATATATATATATATAAGTACAAATACAAACAACCACGTCACAGAGTAGCACGAAAATATCCAAATCATGGAAATGAAATGAAATTGTGTGAACCAATACATGAAAAAATCAACATATATACATACGTAGCAATGGCGCACGAAGTCAAAGAGATACTCCTAAATGAAGAAATCAATTCAACCTTTTATGTGAAAATATTGAATGAAGTGAAATTGACTCGACTCATACAAAATGTCACGTATTTCAATGGTTCTCAAATTAATAACGCCAAACAATTTAAGGTTTTTGAAGGAATGTTATTGTGCAAACTCATTCATCTTCAACTTACAACACCCTCAAATTTTCACATTTTAAGCATAAACTCTCAAATTTTTTGAAGGAATCATTTAACTCATATGAATGAAGCATCAATGAAACAAAAATAAATTGGCCTTCGCACTTTTATTTTTATGTGTCGAAATCATCTTTTAGGCTCTTGCCAATAGTGGCCTTCAATGCAAAGAAGACTACTATTGCATAGCCCATTTCTATTACTTAAACAAAAATCAATTTTTTCGGGAAAATAAATTCAGGTAGTGATTCTTACAAGCAAAATCAGTTCCTAGTATATGTGGTTTGTTATTAAGCATGATTGAGATGAGAACACTTTATTGACATGTGATGAGCAAGTACAATGTTCAAAAGGTTCGTGCACGTGTGTGATAAAGAGTCTAGCATGAAGGAAAAAATCATCAAAGAATAACACAATGCTAAGCATGCATTTCTAAGCAGACAAAAGAAACGAAGTCAGGTCTCATAACACCGTGAGAAAGTCACATAAATGGCTGAAATGTGATTGTGATTCGAACATCTTCAATGTGCATCCACATATGGTGTAAAAAATACAAAAATCTTTTTGAATTTTTTAAAAGTTTTTTATTAAAAATAAATCTTTTTGAAATTTTTTGAAACTCTTTCTAAAAGAAAATAAAATATTTTTGATTTTCAAAAAATATAAACATAAGAATATAATCTAGTGATATGGACAAAAGATAGCAATATGATAATCACCCTATACTAAAAACAATACCCAAACTTAATTAATGATGCAAATACCCAAAGACTTCCTAAGATCACGCAATCTAAGTGCATTTAAAGGTTTAGTGAAAATATCGGGCAATTAACATTCAGTACTCACGAAACATAAAAAAAACGATCTTCTCCTCAACAGGATCACGAATAAAGTGCTCACGAATCCTAATATGTTTCGTACGGGAATATTGGACCGAATTATGAGAAATGTGGATTTCACTCATATTATCGCAAGAAATAGTCATCGTGCCTTGATTAATCTCATAATATTCCAATATTTGCTTCATGCATAAGAGTTGTGGGCAATAACTCCCGACGACCATGTATTCGGCCTCTGCCATGTACAAATAAATGGAATTTTATTTCTTGCTCAACCAAGAGACAGTAGCACTCCCATAGTAAAATCATTATCCCGATGTGCTTTTACAACCATCAATATCCCAAGCCCAATCATCATCCGAATAAGCTGAAAAATCATCAGTATCAAAGAAATACCAAATGCCACGAGAAAGACTGCCACTGAAGTATTTGATAATACATTTAAAGGCAAGCAAGTGTGAATCTTTTGAGGATTCTAGGTAATAAGGACAAATTTCAACACTAAAGGCTATATCGAGACAGCTGGTGGTCAAGTAGAGGAGGCTACCTATCATACGCCTATTGAGTGTTCGCTCCGTGTCCATGCCTAAAGTATCTTTTCTAAGCTTAGTCGAGTAACTCATGGGTGTGCGTGAGTGCTTAGAGAAGACAAAACCAAACTTCTTCACTATGTCTCTAGCATATTGAGATTGAGATATAAATATCCCCTTCTCGAGTTGACGCACTTGGAGACCTAAAAACAATGTGAGTTTACCAATTATAATCATCTCAAACTCACTCTTTATCTCCTTCTCAAAAGTGTGAGCGTGTTGGGATCCAAAGACTATGTCGTCCACATTGACTAGGGTAATCAAGATTTCACCACCCTCTCTCCTAAAAGACAATATCATATCAACTTCCCATCTCTTGAAGCCACGATATAAGAGATAAAAAGTTGTCTTTCGATACCAAGCACGAGGTGCTTGCTTCAAACCACATAAGACCTTCTTTAAATAGAACATGTGTTCTGGGTGCTTTGGGTATTCAAACCCCTTTAGTTATACGTAAACCTCCTCCTGAAGAATTCCAATAAGAAAAGCACTATTTACATCCATCCGGTATAACTTAAATCATAGATAACGTACTAGCCGAGTAGTAAGCGACTGAATTTAAGCCTAGCAACATAAGATAATGTCTCGTTAAAGTCTACACCCTCAATATTTGTGTAACCTTCAGTGACCAACAAATTCTTATTGCGAACAACGGTACATTCTCGTCCATCTTGTTCTTGTACACCCACTTAATACTAATCATTTTAGTCTCTCTAAGTCGGGGGACTAGTTCTTAGATATCGTTCTTCTGAAATTGAAGCAACTCATCTTTCATAACATATATCCAACGGTTTATCCTTGAGTGCTTCCTTCACATTCTTGAGCTCTACTATAGAATTGTAAAAAAAGTAGCTAACCACATTCTCTAATTGAGTGCGAGTCTTTACACCTAGTGTGGGATTACCAAGTATGTTGAATAGGTATCTTAAAAGTGGGGTCAACTATAGTGGTGTGAGGAACAATGAGATCATCACGGGGAGGTGCATTGTTCTCTAACGCAAGGTAAGGATTAATTAACTTAGCTGGCGCATCGTCTTTCATTGTGATGTTTATCGATTCCATAGCCTTAGATATTTTAGGGTTAAATACCCTATAGGATCTAGTAGACGACAAATACCCTAATAATATTCTCTCGTCACTTCTAGAGTTGAACTTTACTAAGTTCTCTATATCTCTAAGGATATAGCAAGGGCTCCTAAAAACTCAAAAATACGATAGGTTGGGTTTCTTCAATATCCACAACTCATATGGAGTGTGAAGTGTGTAGACGAAGATATACCCTATTCTCCATGTGGCATACGGTGTTAACCACCTCCGGCCAAAAAATCTAGGCATGTTTCTTCCAAAAAGCATGGATCTAGCCATGTCTCGAATTTTTCGATTCTTTCATGCAATAATCCCAATATGCTGAGGAGTGCGAACAAACGAAAAATCATATTTGATGCTGACTTCATCATAAAATTTATCTACTCCGGCTTCTTTAAATTCAATGCCATTAATGATGCAAAAAATGAGACTAGGCCTAATTAATTTATCACAGATAAATAAGTAAAAATAAATAAGATAAAGATATTTTTAAAGTGGTCCGGCTCAATGAAATAGCCTATGTCCACTGTTATGTATTGCTTGACTGCCTTGATTATTTTTCGGATCCCTTGCAATGAGGGTGATACAATGTATTTATAGCCCAAGAGGGGTGTTAATAGTTGTCATGTGAAGGGATGGAATGCCTTCATTTGTTAGGCATTTACATCAATACAAAATGAGAATTAAATATAAGACTGTTGTCGCTTCATTGGCTATGCTGGTTGGATTTTTGGTCGTTGGTCGGTCTTTCCAGTTGGTTGGTATCCCCTATTCTTCAGGATGCTTTGTTGGTATGTCTTCTCTGTTGGTCGGGCTTTCTTGTTGGTCGGTCTTCTGTATTATGCTGACTTGAACTTGTGCCACATTGGATAACACGTGCTGGCATGTAATTGGTCCACGTAAGGTGGTGAATTTTGGTATCAATAGAAGCCTCCAATGTTTCATACTTGGAGCTGATGCGAAAGTGTGGAATATTATGCTTAAACAGGAGTTCAAGTTGCTTGGTCGGCTGCAGACCTTCCATACTTGTTAAATTTATCCATTTAATTGACAATTTTTTAGCGCGAATGACAGCTTTGTAAATAGTTCAAATTTTAGCGAGCATTTCTGGGGTATCTTCGTCTTTTCTCTTATTAGCCGCCGTAAACTCAATCCTCGTTCACTTTAATCATTACTTTTCCTAGTTTCTGAGGTGACTTATAAAAAGGGCGATAAAACTTCGATCATCTTCTATCTTTCATTTCTGATTCTTTTGTTGTGTTCTTTGAGCTTTCGTACGGTCGTTTTCTTTTCTATCTTCAGTTCTTGCTGAATCCTTAAACCCTTGTAAGAACTTTTCTCTCTTCTTCTTTACTTCTTCATTATGATTTATTATATTGAGTTGCTTGATAAGTTCCGGAATGACTTTAACATTCCATCTTGGGTTGTATTAGAATAATCCACTTTTCCTTCTGATTTTTTCTTTCTTGCGGAGGGCCTTCCCTTCTATCTTTATTACTGAATGTGGGCACATTCCCTCCCAATCCCCCGTGTTTGGAGTTTTATCAGTATATTGACGTTGTACCTATAAGAATAGCTCTTAACACATGGAGGTGGTGAATATAGTATATAGGTTAAATCAAATCTATGCAACCCATCTAGGGATTCTAGAGATAATGTTTTGTTATAAATGGGTAACTAGTGATACCACTTATTATTGAAAACTAGGCAGTTAGTAAATCTTTAGTAGTTAACCTCCCTGATTCTGATATGGATTATTTTGATCACGGGGTAGTCGTAAAAAATTGGCTATATGCTCCCTTAGGTGGAGGTGCTAAATATCAAGGACCTAGATGTTATCTCTTTGGCAATGAGACAGGTTATTCTGTGTTTTAATAATTTAGATCTGTTTATATTTGATAAAATATCATACTCATTGTTGCTTCGTAAATTTGATTATAGTTGATCGGAAGAGAAAATCCCCCAAAGAGAGTGAAGTAAATTTGAAAGAATCGAAGTTCATTTGGGGACTTCACAAGACGGTTGCTAAGGAACACATTAGGCTACTTTTTATTTGCTTCAATACAGAAATACCATTTCTTCCTTCATTACTTGACCAGCTGCTCCTCCTTCTCTGGTGATTGATCTTGATCAGGAAGTTGTTATTGATTCATACACCCATCTTTCTGATATCACGGATAAGAGAAAATTTCCTGATCTTCTTAGTGGTAGCACTTTTGACTCCCAAAAACATGCTAAAGGAGCCAAGAAGAAGACAGTGGCTGTTATGAAAGATCCCCCAGCCCCCAAAGACCCAACTCCTAAAGATGATGCACTTCCTTTGAGGAGACTTAGAAGACTGCTTGCAGAGAAGCAAGTCAAACAGGTGACCAACCAACACACCTTAGTCGAATTACCTTCTTCTGAGGCTGGTCCTCCAGTAATTATTATTCCTGGTTTGACAAGGAAATTGATCAAGTCTAGTATCTTCTAGATAACCGGGGTGTGGATGCCATGTTTCCCCGAGTAAAGGCTATATAATTAGTTGCTCAGAGTCTTGCATCAGTAAGTGATTTCCATCTTCTTGGTTTTATTATGTTTTATATTTCTCATATACTAACTTGATCTTCTTCTCTTGCAGTTCTTGGTGCATTTTAATAATATGCTGGAGAAGGATGATACAATTAAGGCTTCTTCATCAAATGATATAGAGGAATCTTTGGCTACCTTGAAGAAGTCTTTGCTCGAATCTCAGTAAGCCTTGGAGACTTAGAAGAGAACTTAGGCGGATAAACTAAAGCCAACTGAAACTGCTCGACAGACGTCTGAGGAAAGTGCCCTTAAAGTTGAGCGCAGGACAAAGGAGGCGGAGCGTAAGGCAAAGGAAGCTGAACGCACGGTAGAGGAAGCGGAGCGCAGGTCAAAGACTGTTGAGGAGCTTGCAACCTCTGAAAGGTCTAAGAGAAAGTCTACTGTTAAGGCATCCTTCATTAATAGTTGGGACAAGGGCTAGAACAAAGCCATTTATGTTGCCTCTGCCCAGATTGATGTGCAAAATAAAAATATTTCAGAGATAGTTAGGTTGCTTCCCTTTAGGAGTTAAATACTGTTGAAGACTTTGAACTTTTTGAGAGATATACTCATGGTCCTACTCCTGTCATTGAGGATGAGATTGAAGATGAAGTTAGTTTTGGAGAGTCTTCTCTAGGCTGCCGACCAACCTAAAATCACTGAGTCTTCTCTTCTTCCAGCCGATCAAATCGAGTAAATCCAGTCTATAGTCCCTTGTGAACTTTTTATTATCAATAAAAGAAACCTTTTGTTCCTTTTTATCTCTTGTTGATTATGCATTTTCTTCATTTTTGTTATTTATTGGTGGTCAATTCTTCTTGCTAGTTTATAGCGAAGATGAAACAATTATCTTCCAATGATATCGAGTTAATGAAGAAGTGCAATTCTTTTTTCAAAGTAAGTCATCCAGACTTATCTGAAGAAGAAATTATTAAGTTGCTCGGTGATGATGCATCAGAGCAGGCCAAAAAAGCCTACAAGTATTTGAAGAACTTACTTGATCGGGCGGTAGCAAATAATATTACCTACTATGAGATGATAGAAGAACTTTAAGATCATCATAAAGAATTCACTGCGTTGTTGCACCAGAGCTACGAGAAGAAATATCGAAGCATAAGTGTAGGTCGGGGTTTTGATAACTTTATTTCTGTTTATAATAAAAAGGAAGCTTTACTTAAGCTTAAAGTTGAAGAAACTAGAACGGTTGCCAAACTTCTGGAAGAGGAGAATAATAATATGAGGGATGAAGTGAATCTTTTGAAGTATGCCTCTGGATCTATTGTTGTTACTACTAATAAGGGATACTCATTTTTAGAAGCTAAAAATTCAATATTAAAGGATGAGTTGGAAGCTTTAAAAAACATTAAGCTTGCATCTTCTTCCCGAGAAAGAAGTAAGCCTGGCCGAGGAAATACAGAAGAAATTAGGACCCAACGGGCCCTCACCAATCAAGCTGCGCAGTTAAAATCTAAAGACCGAGCTATTGCTGAGATGTCCTAGAAGCTGCAAACCTTGTCGGAACAATTATCTACTAAATCTTCCCAATTACAAGATAAGGATGGAGTACTAAAGAAACTGTAGTCTCAAGCAGATAAATTAACCTTTCAATTCCATAAGTAACCAAGGGAGGTTTGGATGGATGGTTATAATGAAGCTCTGGGGCATCTTGATGATAGACTCCAACAGGCTAAGAATGAGGCCTATAAATGAGGTTGGATGAACGCTTTCACCGTGATGAAGGTGGATCGGAACAATTCACTGTGGGATTGGTATTACCCCAAGCTTGACAGTCCTCCTTTTAAGTTCGATGTCAACTGGATTCATGTTCATAGTATTCCCCAATGCTTGATTTTGAAGTACTTAGGAGATTACAAGCTACATAATGAACTAGAGATCATCCGACCTCCACATCTTCTTGATCGTTATAATAGCAACAATACCAGGATACTTCAGGATTTTAACTTCATCAACTCTCCTTATACTTGAGATGATCCTCCAACTGGAATGGATCTTATTTCTAAGGTTGAAGCAAAACTCACTATAGAATAAGGATTTGTATTTTGTTTCTGCATGTTAAGCAATAATATGTAATCATTTAATTGAATTAATGAAGAGCTTATTTTATCAATATATGATTGTAAATGGATCAATTTTTATTCAATCTCTGTATATGAATGCCTTCTTAGTCTTTGAATATGAATGGATCAACTTTTAGTCAATCTCTAATTTTAGATTGACGATTTTTCAATATGTAGCTTTTTATCGATTATATTGATACCCTTAAGATTATGCTAACTACCGTACCAATTACCAATGTATCGCCATGGTTATACTAATGTACCTCAAGTTTTAGGTAATTGCATTAGTTACCTTAGGTCCCAGGCGTGAGTGGAACATTTGCCAATCTTTTAGCTCAGTTTGGATGAAAATTATTCATCCGGGTCTTCGTTAACCAAGCATTTGGGACTTACAATTTTGACTTGCATATTTTTTTTATGTATTGACAACCAACTTTATTGGAGCCTTTATTGATACTGACCAATATTTCATTAGTGGTTTGTGTTGACAACCAACATTGTTGGTGCCTTTGTTGATGCCGACCAACATTGTTGGTGGTTTGTTTTGACTACCAACATTGTTGGTGCCTTTGTTGATGCCGACCAACATTGTTGGTGTTTTTGTTATTACCGACCAACATTTCGTTTGTGGTTTGTTCTGACAACCAACATTGTTGGTACCTATGTTGATGTCGACCAACATTATTAGTGTTTTTATTGACGCAATTGCAGTGTAGTGCGTAGGACTAGTACTCCAAAAAAAAACATTTTGGGGAAATCATATTCTTATTAATATTGAAATGAACGGAGTACAACATGCCTACATCACTGATAATATTTCTTCAGGTGTTCTGCATTCCAGGGATTCTTGAATTCTTTACCTTCCAAAGTCTCAATTCGATATGTGTCTGGTCGGATAACTGTTGTAATGTGATAAGGACCATGCCAATTGGCTTCAAGCTTATGGTTCTTCTGAATCACCTTCTTCAAAATGTAATCACCTTATTTTAAGTTATTCGGCTTCACCCTTTTGTTGTAGAAACGTGTCGTCCATTGTTAATAGGTTGCATTTCTTAAATTTACATCTTCACGTACCTCTTCCAGCATGTCAAAGTCTAGCCTTCTCATTAAATCACTGATTAGGGTATTGAAATTAAGAACTCTGTAAGTAGGTAAGCCTAGGTCGGCAGAAATTACAGCTTCAGTACCAAATGCTAGCATGTAGGGGGTTTCTCCAGTAGCTATTCTAGGGGATGTTCGGTAAGCCCACAATACGGAATGCAGTTCATCGATCCGATTCTTTTTAGAATTTTTTAGCCTTTTCTTCAACCTATTCAATAAAGTTATATTCGTTACCTTTGTTTGGCCATTACTTTGAGGGTGGCCAGGAGCATAGTGGATTTTTTGGACATTGGATTAGGCATAATAAGCAGGAAATTCATCGTTGTCTAATTGTGTGCCATGATCAGTGATAAAGGCGTAGAGCAATCCACACCTGCATATGATATTCTTCTAAATAAACTGATGAACCTTTTCATAGGACATATCGATCAAGGGTTCAGCTTCCACCCATTTAGTGAAGTAATCAGCAGCTACCACTAGATACTTAAACCTTCATCGGGTGGTCGGCAAAGACCCGACCAAGTCGATTCCCCACATAAAAAAGGGTCAAGGTGAAGTGATTGGTGTTAGGAGAGCTTGTGGAGTCTTGTGTATGCTGGAAAACCTCTAGCACTTATCACACTTCTTGGAAAAAGATGAATAATCTGCTCGCATAGTTAGCCAGTAGTACCCCTGTGTGTTGATTCTTTCAATAAAGTTATCCCTACTACATGGGCTCCACATGACCCTTCGTGGAATTCCTCAATCAAATCTTTTACTTTAGTTGGATGCACACATCGTTACAGATCAGCAATCAATCCTCCTCTTTATAACACACCATTGTCGAGCACATATCTCGCAGCTTTGTAATTCAGCTTCTTAGCTTCAAGTAGGTCGGCTGGTAGAATTCCATCTTCAATATAAGCTCTTATGGGATCCATCCAAGATGGCCCCATATCAACTGTAATAAAATTAACCATCAAATCTTCATCAATGCTCATATTGGAAAGTAACTCAATAGGGACAGTTCTTTGCAGCTCAGTTCTTATTGCTGAAGCTAGACGGGCAAGTGCATCTGCTCGAGCATTTTTCAGTCTTAGAATTCTAATCATCTGAACAGCTAGCAAAGTGGCAAATACCTTTAAAGCTTTAATTAAGTATCTGGACATCAATGCTCTTTTAGCTGCATATAGTTCAATAACTGATTTACCACCAACTGTGAATCACTATATACCACGACTTGCTCGGTATTTAGTGATTTGGCTAAGTTTAACCCGACAATCACAGCTTCTTACTCTGTCTCATTATTGGAGGCTTAAAATTGGAATCGTAGAGCGTACTCTATATCTATTTCATTCGGAGTATTGATAATGATTCCTGCTCCACATCCAGTTGCACAAGATGACCCATCAATATACAGACTCCATATAGTAATATCGCTGCCAAACGCTTGGTTTGTCAGAATCCCTTAACGAAAGATTTTATCTTTTGCCTCGTCATGTTTCTTTTTCATCTCACGTAATCCGTTGTAGGGTTCTGGTTGGTCGGTGGTAACTTCTTTTGTACTTTCTTTTACTTGGTGTTGGTCGAGGGTATCTCCAGTGGGTCTGCTGACTTCTGCATGTTGCTCGGCAAGAGTCCCTTGTTGCTCGGGAACCTCAGGGTAAGTGAATTCTACAATAAAATTCGCCACAGCTTGGCCTTTTAAAGCAGACCTTGGTTCATATACAAGATAATATTCCCCCAACTCTACAGCCTAATACATTAATCTTTCGAATTTCACTGGATTATGCAAAGCTTCCCTCAGTGGCATGTTAGTGTATACCACTATGGTATGTGCTTGAAAATACGACTTCATCCGTCTACTATCCTTAATTAAGGCCAATGCTAACTTCTCCAGCCTGGGATATCTGACTTCTGCTCCTCAAAAAGTTTTGCTAGTGTGAGAAATCGACATTTAAACTCCATTCTCCTCCCTGCTCAAGGCGGAGCTAACAGCTGATTCAGAAATTGCCAAATACAAATACAGCTTTTCTCCCAGCACTGGTCGGGAGAGTAGTGGGGGTGCTCCCAAGTACTTTTTCAATTCCAGGAAGGCCTTGTCACATTCATCGTTCCATTCAAAGGTATTTTTTAGCACTTTAAAGAATGGTAAACATTTGCTTATTACTCGGGACATAAATCTATTAAGTGCTGCTACACGCCCTGTCAGCCTTTGAACGTCCTTTTTACTGGTCGGGGATCGCATTTATATCAAGGCCTTGATCTTATCTAGATTAGCATCAATGCCCCTTTGATTTACTCTATACCTGAGGAACATTCCCTCCTGAACTCCGAAGATACATTTGGTCGAGGTTAACTTCATCTGGTGCTTTTACAATTGATCAAATGTCTGACTGACGTCGACAATACGATCAGCAACTTTTTTGCCCTTTGTCAACATATCATCAACATACACCTCATTGTTTTTGCCTATTTTCTCCTCAAATACTTTGTTCACTAGTCTTTAATAAGTGGCACCTGAATTTTTTAGACCAAACGACATAACATTATAGTAATAAGTTCCTCGGGGGGTCATAAAGGAAGTACTTTATCTGTCTTCTGGATTCATTTTGATCTGGTTATAACCAGAATATGCATCCATAAAATTCAACAACTCGTGCCCCGAAGTAGCATCCACCAGTTGATCAATTCGTGGCAAAGGAAAATGATCCTTTAGGCATGCTTTGTTCAAGTCAGTAAAATCAACACACATCCTCCACTTATTATTTTTCTTCTTGACCATAACTACATTGGCCAACCAGTCCGGGTACTTCACATCTTCAATAAATGAAGCCTTTTGAAGCTTCTCCACTTCTTTTTACATAGCCTAGTTCTTCTTCAGGGTGAAAACTCTTCTTCGTTGCTTTATAGGTTTAACCTCCTTATTAACATTAAGTTCATGGAAGAGGAAATTTAGGTCTATGCCAGACATATCTCCATGACTCCATGCGAACACCTGCTTTTTTTGTCTCAAGAAGGCCACCAACTCTTGTTTAAGAACTGGATCTAATGACGCTCCTATTTGAGTTATTCTCTATGGTTTATCATTGCCCATAATAATGATTTTTATTACCTCCATCACCTGGCCTTTTATAAGCTCAGATACATCACTTGGATCTAAGGTTTCAACCTCAGACTCGCTGTTCGGATCAGATATATCCACTTGATAAGTGGTTGCTTTCCTCTTTACTTTTAGCATATATTCCTCTTCAATAGATGAGTAGTAGCATTAACGATCTACTTTCTGATCTCCTTTTACTATTCCAACTCCAATGTTGGTCGGTAACTTCAAGACTTGATCAACAATAGAAGGTACAACTTCAAACTTCTTCAGACCTACTCTTCTCATGATCATGTTATAGGCAGAATGAACACTTTTATCCATTACAAAGAATCTCATTTTCTCTGTTTTACTCGTCGGCCATGTCACGATTAACACATCTAGCCTTATTGTTCCTAATGGAATTACTTTCTCACCAGAGAATTCAATGAGTGGCCTGTGGTAAGGTTCCAATTGGCTGAGCTTTAAACCCAAACTATCAAAACAGAGGTAAAACATAATGTCCATCGAACTGTCGTTATCCACTAGTGTCCTTGCTAACAGTACATCTTTTATCCAGACTCTGATCACTAAAGGATCATCACGAGGATACAATAATCCGAATATATTATTCTTAAAAAATCCAATTACGAGCTTATCCTTGTTAACTTTCTTTGGTCGGTCTTCCTCGGCGAGGTTGATTTGCTGGATATAGGAACAGGCATGAACCTCGTTGAGGTAAACCTTCCTTTTAGATGTATGATCTCCTCCTCCTACATCTCCACCTGTAATCATATGGCAATCAAAGGATCCAAAACTGAGTGTGAATACCTCGCGTTCAGGTTATCTAGGCTTCTTGGGGAGATCAGGATCGTCTTACGGATCATCATCTTGGTTCCTCTTCTTATCTTCTCTAAGGCTTAACAGTGATTTATATTTCTGTCGACCTCTACCTCCAACTCTTCCACCAGCCTGTCGATCAATAAATCTGTCCAATTTTCCTCTTCGGATGAGTGCCTCTATCTCATTCTGGAGAGCAATACACCTATTGGTCGTATGACCATGATCTTTGTGAAATTCATAATACTTGGACTTCTCCCTCTTATCAGCAGGTGACCTTAACTTTTTAGGCCAACTCAAATCATTGTTATGCTTGATTTCTTCCAAAACATGATGTTTATCTACCGTTAAGGGAGTGTAATTGGTAAATTTTCTGAGCCGATCTAGGCTTGCTTTTACGTTCGAATTCCTGCGCTCATTGTGATTCTTGTGCTCCTTATTATTCGACTTCCCTTCAGTCTTCGCTTCCGTCTTTGCATCTGAATTATTTTTAGCAGCCATAGCTTATTCGGCATTCATAATCTTCGTTACTTTAGCCATTAATTATGTCATTATCATCGAGGGATCTTTTGCCAAAGTATAATATAGTTTGTCGGGGAGTAAACCACTCACGAGGGCAGTGATTGGAGACTTCTCCTCATAATCACTAACTTCTAATTTCTCATTGTTGAAACGGGTGATATAATCTATGGTACCTTCTCCCACCTTCTATCTCACACTAAGCAACTGAGCTACTCGCTTCACTGGTTTAGCTCCAAAGTAAAAATTACCAATGAATAGCTCTGCGAGTTATTGGAAGCTAGAAATTTTACCCCGATGAAGACTATTATACCAGATTTGAGCAGATGCAGTGATTATTCCTGGGAATGCCCTGCACCTCATCTCATTAGGAACATCATAAATATTAGGGGCTACTTGGTATTGTTCTATATGAAGAACTGGATTAGTCTTCCCATCATACTTGGGAATGACCACTAGAGCTTTAAACTTGGTCGGCGTAGGAAAATCTACAAAGGTTTTCACAAAGGGAGATCCCTTAATAAAACTTCTTTGGAGAGGATTATTGACCTTTATCCATTTCTCTCAATCTATCTTCTAAACGCTGAATGGAACCCTTCCAAGCATCACTGCCAGCACCAGATCTATGGGTGGCATCTCTTTTATGTCGACCAACTGATCTTACTGAGATTTCCTCTTGTGAACCTTCTCATTGACTGGACTGAGCAGTTCGTCGGGTGTTCAATCTGGATTGGGATGAGCCTTCCCCCCATTTACTTGGTCATTGAGTATTTCCCGATGCAACCCGAAGGGCATTTCCCTTGGGTGCCAAATAATCGAAAGGAGAGGCCCTACTTAGCCTTTCTAAGGGACTCAATCTTTCTGGGATGAGGGACTGTCCATCAGAGGAATTAGTCATCCTGATAGAAGAAGTTGCTCCAGAATAGTACGAATGATCCCTTCAAGTTCTGGAATGGTTATGCCCAGCACTCCTTATTGGAGGTGGTGGCATACTCCTTTGATTTAATTGTGCAGGAACTCCAGCTTGAAGAGTTTGGGATAATTGTCTTATCGTATCCTGCATAGACGCTTAACCTTTGGTCGGGCTAGCCAAAATTCCAGTTAAATCGTTATTATTTGGAGGAGCAGAAAGATTAGGCGAAATTCCCTTATTTCTGGTACTTGATTCAGAAATTTCAGCCACGGGTGATGAATTAGTGAAAACATTTAGCAATACGTTCCCACAGACGGCGCCAATCTGTTGATGCAAAAAACTAGACTATACCTAATTAATTGATCACAGATAAATAAGTAAAAACAATTAAGACAAAGAGATTTTTAAAGTGGTATGTAACACCCCGTTTTTTTACTAATTAATTTAATTAATTAATTGGAATATTCGAGAAAAATAAATTTTTGGATTTAATAATTTTTATTAGTTAAAATTTTTATTAGTTAAATATGTTGGTCTTAATATTAGAAGAATAAAACTTCAATCGAAATTAAAATCGGAGTCATAATGGGATTTTAAAATAAAAAAATAAGTAAATAAAATAAAATAAAAAGGTGTTTGTCACGGATTTGGGTTGTGACTAATGGGAAAAAAGTTTAGTTAAATAGAATTAAAGTAGGGGCCCTGGCAGAGGCGGCGTACCTGATCGATCGATCGACTATGCCCAGATTTGAGGCGATTCGGTGATTTTATTTGTAGAGTTTGAGGTGGTTTAGGATTCTTAATTGGTATTTAACCATTCTAATTCGTGGGGGGACTTCTCATAATCACATTTTTCCCAAGTTTTTCACCAAATTGCTCTTCCAAAAGTTTTTCCACTCCTCCATAATCATCAACCCCCAACATAATCAAGTTTTTGTCACAAGTTTTGAAGGCTTAATTGGGGTTTAATAAAGTTTGTCTAAGAACAACTATTTGCTAATTTTTCGAGAGGAATCCATATTTCTAATCAGATTTTCAAATCGATCTTCACTCAGGCATGAATACTCTATTATTCTCCTTTGGTATGATGCGTTTTAAGTATTACCCAACCCTTTAATCATGTCTTTCTTAAAATAAAGTAGTGACTTAATTAGGAAAAGTGGACACTAATTATGGGACTGTTTTTATTAAATCTTTCAATCTGAATAATATTCATAACCCTTGGGTACGTAGGATTGATAAGTGGATTTTGAGTTTTATTGGTGTAGATTGGATGTAAAAAAATCTTGTTTTGAATTAAATAAATTTGGGGACGTATAACTCATGTAAATTGTTTAGAGATAATGAGATTGGAAATATGATGAATTTATGGTGAAAGCTCGGTGTATTTAATTTAAAATAATTTAATGGGATTAATTGGGTGTTTATGACGATGTGATAATTAAATTGGACTATTATGTGTAGTTTTATACATTGACTTATTTATGTTTGTTGGTATTATTAAATTTCCATTGTGATGACGGGTTGTTGGGAATTTTCGCTCTCCCTAGATTTTAGGATGCCTTATAGGCATGGGACTAGTGGGTAGGCTTTTTCATGATTTACGCCTTCTAGGTATGGGACTAGTATTACGATTTTATGTTTTATCGTCGCCACGCTGGCCTAGGCATGAGACTAGGACGAGTAAATATTGGAAATTCATCTTACGTATGATATGACGTATGGGTACTTTGGGAACCCATAGGTATGGGACTAAGGGGTATTTTGAGGATCTCGCATCGATTAAAAGGGTGGGGTAAGTTGTTAATTATGAAATTGAGAAATTGAGAATTTAATACCTAAGATAATAAAACGGGTATTAAAATATATTGGCGACATAATTAGCAAGGACCGACAGTTTAAACGGGTCCGCCAGCGTTTTATATCGTGACATGTGTGGAACCTCGTTATGTAGTAGGGGTCGATAGTTTAAACGGACCAGCTGGTGTTTTGGCGAGGGGATGTGTATTTTTGTGGAGAAATCACCTGAGGTGGGAGGACCGCTATTCTTTAGTGAAATAAATTGAGAAAATAATAATTTTGGTTAATTTAATTAAATTAACGTTTTGGGGTTGTGGGATAATTAAAATGATAATAGTGTGTCTTTATCATAATCTTTTGGGGTGGTTAGTAATTTATCTTGCCCGCGTTTAATTATATTTGTAATTAAAATATTCTGTTGTGATATTTATTGCGTATAATGCTACTGTCTGGGTTCACGGACCCTATTTGAGGGGAGTAGTGTATATTCATGCCCGAGGCTCTGACCTCGTGCGTTGACTAACTTTTTCAGGAATTAGTGCTGGAGTAGCTGCATAGGATTTATTAGATATCATTTGGAGGTGCAGGTGGAGTTTTTTTTATCGCTTTAATTAGTTAGACTTTCTTTTCAGTCGTATTTATTATGAGACTTCATTTGGGTTTTATTGGGCCATTCGGTTCCAAAGTTGTTAGAGGATTTCAGTTGGATTATTCACAGTTGATTATTACTCAGATTTCATTAAATTATATTGGAGATCGGATTTATTCGAAGTTTTAGCATGTGATGGATCTTTTATCGGTCCGTTGTTATTATCAATTTGGATTGATTCAATTATTTATCTTGTGGATTAATTTATTTATGTCTCATATCTCTCTCATGCTAAGAATGGTATTTTATTTAATCATGTTCGACTTAGTTTTGGTGACCAACGAACGAATTTAGTGGGGTGTGACAATCGGCTCAATAGAATAACCTACGCCCACTGTTATGTATTACTTGACTACCTTGATTTATTTTTCGGGTCCCTTGCAATGAGGGTGATACAATGTGTATATATCCCAAGAGGGGTGTTGATAGTTGTCGTGAAATGATGCAATGCCTTCATTTGTTAGGTATTTACATTAATACATAATAAGAATTAAATATAAAACTATTGTCGCTTCATTGGCTATACTGGTTGGATTTTCGGCCGTTGGTTGGTCTTCCCAGTTGGTTGGTATCCCCTGTTGGTCAGGCTGCTTTGTTGGTCTGTCTTCTCTGTTGGTCGGGCTTCCCTGTTGGTTAGGCTTTTGTATTATATTGACTTGGACTTGTGTCACATTGAATGACACATGCTGGATTGTAATTGGTCCACGTAAGGTGGTGAATTTTGGTATCAATAGCCATTATCACTACGAATTCAATTTATAGTGACACTGTTGAATCTGTAGAATACAACATATGGTTTCTAGGAACTCAACAGCATCAGATTTTTTTCTAAGAAATCCAACGATAGAATATCTCGAAAAGTCATCAACCATAATTAGGATATACTTCTTACCACCAATACTCTATGAATGCATGGGACCATTAAGATCCATGTGTATTAACTATAAAATGCGGGAAGTAGTAATGGTATTCCACTTCCTATGGGGACTCTTGATTTGTTTTCCTTATTGGTAAGGACCATAAATCGAGGAAGTTGATTTTCCAAGCAGTGGTAAGCCACGAACTAGGTCTTTCTTGAGTAATCTCTCAAGATCTCTAAAATTTACGTGACCTAGTCATTGATGCCAAAGGTCCATGGTGGAGACCTTAACATTATTGCACACAAAAAGGGACTTTGGAATGATATCGTAGTAATTATTGGTAGTCCTCACACCTCGTAGTAAAAGTTAATCAGATTTGTAATGAACATTACACTCCAACTGGTCCAACTTTATCTCAAAGTTAGCATAAAAAAGTTGGCTTATGCTTATTAAGTTCGCTTTTAACCCTTCAACACACAACACATTGTCTAGCTTAAGAAAGTTTGGTATTTCAATGTAAGCTCGTACCCATATGTTAGACCTACTCCCATCTCCAAAGGTAACTTTTCCTTCCTTGCGATACACAAGGTTGGTAAAATATGACTTGTCATCGATTATGTGTCTAGAGTACTCTCTATCAAAATACTATTGAGAAATATCTTGGACCCTCATACAAACGTGAACAATACGAGATTTTTTGTCATTTTTGGCACCAAATATGAGGTAATATTTTGCTTGCCCTTATCATTATTGGCTCTAGTCATAACATTAAAAGTGTTATAGAAAGGTGTAAACATTATTTGACATTCCTTTGATAAGATTTTAGAAGTCATTACTAGAAACTCAACTTTCTCCCTAAGACTGGGAAAGTCGCAATAGTGGTGTATGGGAGAATGTGTCTAATAAACTCTTCTTAGCTTACAACAAAATTTCCTGAGGTGACCTCTTCATTTGCAATGAGTACAAACATATGTTTTTTGGGGTATATCTTGGTTAAAATGCCTATGACGAATTCTCCTTGGTAGGTTAGGTTGAGGCCCACACGAATCAATCACAAACTTGAGAACCTATTTCGATGCGTTATGGGAAGTGGATGCATCCTCGTAACCCATCATTTGACTCTTTTTAAAGCATAGCGCGGGACCTGGGAACATCTTTACAACTTTCATATATGTGTCCTTTAAAGTAACTTTGACATCTTGGACACGTTTGAAATCTTTCTCGAGTTGGGAAATATGGGATTCAAGCTTTTCACGAGTCTCCAATGATGCTTGAAGATCTCTCCCATAAGATTATCCACTTTGTTGGTCAAGTCATTGTTTTTCCTCCCCACCAAAACTAACTTCTCACTTAAAGAAATCCTAATTGAGGACTCACTGTCTATAGAAACCTTAAACGCCTTTTCTAAATATAACACCCTAAGAGCCAAATTTTTATTTTGCTTTTTAGTTTTTAAAGACTCGTGTAAAGTTCGGTATAGGCGTATTGGAGGCTATGTTCTCCCCCACTCAGATCATCATCACTCTCACTCTCTCCAGAATGGTTCTACACATTGTCGAGAATATCACATTTATAAATGTATTCATCAGCGTGAGCCGTACTTGAAGTGTTATTGTTACTAGCCATAAACGCGGTGAAGTTACGTCCAGATGGTGATTCATTCTTGCAATCCAATGACTCAACATCGCTATCGCTTAGAGTGGCATTATAAGCATCTTTAATTTTGCCTTGTCGCCTAAGCCTAGTAGCACGCTCGTGAGCTTTACGACCCTTCCTCTCACATTCACAACATCTCTTTAAATCGTCTTTCTTATGGTACTTTCCTCTTTATTTTCTTTGATCATTCTAGAAAACATTCTTGCCTGCTTTGAAATTTTTGTCTTTCTCAATACTTTTATTTTCTACTTTGGAAGAATTTTGATTTTTTAATTTGAGAAACTTTTTGAGTTTTTTTAGCAAACAATGCAAGATTATCTAGGTCGAATTCAAAATCGGAGTCAGAACCCTCCTTTTCTTCTTCTTTGTTGAGCTTTTAAAGCGATTCTTTTTCTTTTGGGTTTTGGGGAGCGTTTATATTTCGTAAGCTTGAAGATCACCAACGACCTCTTCCACACTAAGCGTGTCCTGAATTCCCAAAGAACTAAGGACCGTGACTTTTAAACTAAAAAGGGACGGGAGAGATCTTAGAATTTTCATAACTACCCTCGTTTTCAGAATTTCCTCACCCAAGTTAAAGCCATAACTCACAATATCAGATAGGCGTGCATAAATTCATCAAACGTTTCAGATTCAACCATGTTAATAGTCTCAAACTGTGTGGTGAGGTTTTGAAGCTTAGAGGCTTTCATAGTATTGGTACCCTCGTTTGTGAGTTGGAGGATGTCCCGAGCTTCCGTAGATGTGGTATACGTCATGATACGATGAAATTTGTCGGGGGTGACAGCACAATAAATTGCATTTAAATCCCAAGAGTTAAAGTTACTCCATCTAAATTCTTCTTTGGTCCAAATTCCGACTAGCTTGAAACTAATGACATTTTCATTAGTCACGATTGGAGGAGTCCACCCCCTTTCAACAGCAATCTAGACTCGCTCGTCGATCGATTTCAACGTCGATCTTATTCCATCTTTCCAATAGTCATGATTAGTGCCGTAAACATAAGGTGGATTATTATACGAGTTATCCATATAACCGCCAGGATTCATCTAAGTAACTTGTAGAAATAAGCTTTGATGCAAATTTGAAAAAACATTAAGTGGTCTAGTTTTATATGTATAAATCATATATAAGGTCACATAGACACAAACTAAATTCTATTTAGTCCAAATTTTATTCTGATTAAATTAGGTGAACCAAAACGTGGAAGACGTTGAAAGTAAATGAAAAACAAACCACAAACTAAAGATAGGAGATGAGGAAAAATCCCTTTCTAGCAAAAACCTATATTTCAACACTGTTTGCAACTAGGTATTACAGAATGACAACTATAGTCTTATAAAACTTAGATCTCCACTAAGTGACACGGTAACTTCTTTATTCGTTATTATCAAGAGTAAGCGATGCAGATCCAATAATGCCCCATAGAAAGATCCGCTTGCCTCGGTGTCCGTTGATCAGCCTCTAAAAATAGTATTCCAATCTTCAGCGATAGAAAATCAAATCTATAAGGGCATAAACATACATTGCGTTCTTGCGGGGTTTGATAATTGCTCAACAAATCATCCAAGGGTTTGTATTTGGAAAACAAAAGAGTTTTAAATAAACTAGGGTTTAGAGACCTTATGAGTATGTATGGGAAAATAAGTTTCGCTAAAAGTTCGGAAAAAACCTGATCCCAAAAACCTTTTTTATAGAAAACACGAATTTTGAGGCAACACAAATTTTGAGAAATCTCGTTCGAACAAAAATAGGATCTCATTTAAATGAAAATGTTAACTTATTCGAACAAACTCGTTCGAATAAACAACAAATATCTTTCGAACAACTTCGAACGATGTTAGTTCTACAAACAAATTTTTTTTTATTTTATATTCATTTGAAGTTCGCTTGAACGAACTGCCAATCTCATTCGAAACAATTAATCTCGTTTGAACCAGCTTTGAATAATATTAGTTCCATAAACAAAAAATATCGTTTGAATTTCGTTTGAATGAACTGTCAATCTCGTTCAAACGAAGACTTAAAGTCGTTCGAATGACTTAAAAAAATAAAAATCTTTGAAAAACATTTTAAAAACAAACCTCGAACATTTTATAAAAATAACACTTGAATAAAATGTTTACACATAATCAAAAACTGCATGCCTTCTCGATGATTGTAACATCGATCTCAACTCTTTCGATCTTTGGTGGTTGCTTTCAGTCACTAACTTGTATTGACTTGAAGCCCTTGAGACTGTACATGATGATGAAGGTATAATAGAATATGCCAAACTAAATTAAACTGATCAATTATTAAACTTGCTCTTACAGATTCATTATCTTGCATGTCTAGTTTTACCTAATTAATCAAGATCAAATTTGATCAAATTGAATTTGTCTTATTTGTGACCTAATATACAATTTCTACCTATGACTGTAAAAACATGCCATTCTAAACGTTTTTCACTATTTCCAATATAAATTTGAGTGATACGTGCTCGTAAATGTCCTTATTTATCTATAAGTCTATACTTTTGTTGTTTCATTATTGTTCAGTTGGTTAATTTGTTTAATTAAGATTGAATGTAAAATATGGATATATTATAGACTGGCTTTGGCTCACTTTTTTTTTCCAAAAATATAAGATTTGTACTTTTCTAGAATAATATATGGGATGAATTATTCAAAAGGTTAACTTAAAATTCTGGAAATATTTAATTAAAATAACCCGAATCATTTTGGAAAATTAAATAGTTCAAAAATAAATCCTTATCTCTTCGCTCTAATTATGGATGAGTTGACCAAATACAAAACGAGGTAATGCGGTGTATGTTATTTGCAAATGATATTGTTTTAGTGGATGAGATTAATACGTGGATTAATGCAATATTAGAATTGTGGAGAGAAACTGTGAAAAATGAGGATTTAAAATAAGAAGAACTAAATCATAATATGTAGAATGCAATTTCAATAATAACAGGAGGACTAACGGGGAAATGGTGAAGTTGTAAGGTCAAGATATACCTAAAAATTATCATTTTTGTTATTTAGGCTCAATTGTCCAAAAAGATGGAGATATTAATGATGATGTTACTCATAGGATTAAAGTGGGTTGGGTTAAGTGGAGAACTGTTATTGTTTATTATATGATCAGCGTATACCTATGAAGTTAAAGGAAAATTTTCATAGGACGCCCATTAAATCTTCCATGTTATATGGGACAGAGTATTGGGCCATAAAAAACAAAATGTGCCTAAAATGAGCGTGGCGGATATGCGAATGCTACGATGAATTTGTGGTAAAACTTGAAAGGATAAAATTAAAAATGAATAAATTCGTGAAATGGTAAAAGTATCTCATATAAATGATAAATTGAGAGAAAATTAGCTTAGATGGTTTGGACACATCAAGTAGATCAATTGATGCCATTCTAAGGGAGGGTGATTTAATTAGTATTGATGGTAACATAAGGGGTAAATGTAGACCTAAATTGACTTGGTGAGATATTGTAAAAAGGACATGATCTCATGTGTTTTAACTAAAGATGTTGCATTGAATATAGCGGAATGGTAGAATAGGATTCATGTAGCCGACCCTAAATAACTAGAAAAAAGGCTTTGTTTAGTAAGTTAAGTATGAATATATGTAAAAATTAATTTTATATTAAATCTTGTTTAATTGTATAACCCAAGATTTGATAAGTATTTTAAAAAAATAGACCCTTATGTTAAAAATATTAAGTGGGAGAGGGGTTTTAATATATACCCAGCGGTTTCAATCTCTATTTTAAAAGGTGACATAATTACTTCCCACTAATAGCTTAACTTTCCTCACCAACAAAGGGAATTAATCATGGTATCACAATATTTTAAAATTCTTAAATTGAAGTCATTTGAAATTAAATGTGAGTATGTTTGATACCCCAAACGAGAAAGTTCAGTATTGTGGGTTATATTATTAAATAATGAACCGATGGTATACATTTAAACACAAGTAATTATGCCCTGCCCAAAGAAGTCATTATCATTAATTTTTTGACCAAAAGATGTTGGCTATTTTATTATGTCAGACATATGTTTCTCAGACTGTTTGAGTTACATAATTTAAAGAAGTAATGTCGGTCTAATTTGGTGGGAAATGATTTAATCTCCCAACGAGAAATTTCATTTCACAAAATAAATAAGGATGCTCGACGAGATTAAGTATTGTTGACAATAGAGGGAAGTTAATTTAAAGCTTAATAAAAAGTTTTTAACGCATATTTAATTCAATATATTTTCTAAGACGATTCTTATATTTCAAAAAAGAGAATCAAATTTAAACCCACTTGCATTTATCTTAAAGTAAAACAATCTAACTATTATGAACTTCATATACTGGAAAAGGAACTTGAATATTGTCCTCATAGTTGAGGATTATAAATTTGTTTAAACTGGCCCATTGCTTACCAAGTCGGGTGAGGAGGCATCTGAGTCAGATGTGTGGACTTGCAAAAAGTCTTCGAGAGGTGATTAAAATACATGTTGAAATATATTAACATCTATGACTCTAAGAGCATATTTTTGTCATTGCTCAATAGCTTAGGCTTACATAGATTTTGGCATATCCCGTTACACTTGTACTCGAGCTGTAAAGGAGGATCGAATATCCAATATCTTCAACTTTCAAGGATCTCCACATTATGAAGGTATAATACTATCAAGAGTTTAAATTTATTCATTGAATTTATTTTGGGATATTTGATTTTTATTTAAAACTCAAACATGATTTTTTCTTTAAAAAATAAAAAATCGAGGCATTTTTTATGTTTAATTTTTTTTCAAAATTCGACTGCCTCGTTTAAACGAGAAGGAATTCTCGTTCGAACGAGTTATCCTTTTCGTTTGAAGGCTCGTTTGAAGTTTACATCGAACGTGTATCGAACAAGGGCGTATTGTTTTAGGTCGTTTGAATGTCGTTTGAAGCTGGTTCAAACGAGATAGCTATTTCATTCGAATGAGATTCCATTTCGTTCTAACGATATGCTATTCTTGTTTGAACGAGCCTCATCTTTGTTCGAACAAGTCACCTCCTTAAAATTTGTGAACGTCATATAAATATCTATTTCGTGTTCATATTCTTTAAGACTTTTGCCAGAACTGTTTTTGCACATATTTTGCAAAAGTTTTCACCCTTTTGAGTTTAGAAAACCTTTTCAAATCATAAAATTCATTCCCAAAATATATTTGCGTGAATTAGTTTTATCCTTATAGTTTTTTATCCTTGCATACACAACTCTTGTGGATAGAGTTTCTTCGCGACAGACCATTGTGATTCTCGAGGGGATCGTTGTTAAAGACAAAGGTTGATAGGTGGATATCGAGCATGAAAGGCCACATGTGGACTGCTCTTCACGTTATAGTATTCTTTGGAGATTCTACGAAGAAACTGTGCATTATACTTGTGCCTGGTATCAAGTAGTCTATAAGTCGATAGTCTCGTAAACTCTCTAAAGTGCTGAAAATAAAAGGTTTTAACCGCAAGGGATTTTTCCTCATATTGACTTATCTATTTGAATGCTTTAATTTATCAGTTTTATCACCCCAGGTGTTTGTCTTAGGATAAAGAGATAAAATTTAGATATTGTTTGTGTTGGACATTTAATTATATAAATAATCCATTAAGATCGAGATCGCTCACTCTCAATGACTAGTATATTAAAAAAATCGCATCAAAATATGTTAACTCCTTACGAAAATATCTTGAACCTCATGGATATGTTTGAGGATCATAATCATGATACAAGATTAAATGTTATGAAAAGTTTGGTCAATACAAAGATGGTTGGTAGTACTTCAGTTATGAACCGTGTTTTAAATTTGATGTACATATTAGGGAGACTTGAGGTCCTTGGATATTAAATCAATGGGGAAACACGTATCGATTTTGTGTTGTGACTCCCCATATATTTAATACTTAGGTTAATCAAGTCTAATTATTAACTCATAAAGGTTTTTAAAATAATTTAAATACTATTCTCAGCAGACAAGAAACAAACGACACATAACAAATATAAGGATGCGATATGATAGTACTCAAATAAAAATCTTAATAAGGTGTAGTAAAAACCATAGTAGAGTAAGAGAGAAAAGTTTATAACTCAATAGAACCGGATAATATATATGCTAAATTCTAAGTCTCCAATCATATACACCAAATCCTGATGTCCATAATACATGCCAACTGAAGGTTTAAGCACAACTCACTCAACTTAGAGAAAAATGATAGTATAAAACAATAAAACTATACATCAGTATTTGAAGTCCATGAGAGAGCGATGGAAAAAATGTGCTAGCTAGAAGAAGGAAGACTATGCAGGAGGTCGAACTCTACCACCTGAAAGTCACCAGGTATAAACATGGCTAAAAACTCTAACAAGTCGCTAAGCTATGCAACTCAAATATGTTATTTATGTAAATGGTAAATCCATAATTTATTCATATAACCACAACCTCGTAGCGCATTAAGATTCACTCGATGCATTTCATCACTAATTGTTCTCTTAATTAATTTACATGTAACTACTTGTGCTCCTTCTCCCCGTCTATCTCGAGAACATGCTCTAGGCCTAAATAATACCTTCACACATCCTGTAGTCACCTGATTCAAAGTTTTGAAAAACCCATAGCCACCTTACTACATAGCACCGGAACTCCATAATACCGTGTGACGTAACAACAATCCATAATAAATCGTATTCACCAAGTATCTCATCATTAGGGCATTCCTTCTTAGCACTCATCCAAGAATCCATATTTCATATGTTCATTTATCAATATCAATCACATTTTAGTACTCATCGTTATAATGTTATTAACCCCATTACCCTACCCTCAGGTTTGTAAAAATAAATTTTCAAACCGAGTCAATTTGTAGTATTGGCTATTTTTATCGGATAAAATATTTAGGTTCTTTAAGTGTCGTATTATACTCCACGTTAAAGAAATTGAGCATCCGGGATTTGGCCGTATTGAAGACTTCTAATCAATAATTCAAACGCTCATTTTTCCCGAAGGTATATGACCCGATTTTAAAGTTTTGTTGGAGGTACATTTTAAAGGCTTCCTATTTTTAAAAATCAAAATTTAAATTTTATTTTATTTTTCATAAATTGCTAAGGTCGTTATAACAAGATTTGCTATCTTACTCGAACGAGTTGGTTCAAACGACTTCGAGCGAGATCCCGGGAGGGTCTGGACAGAGATGACATTTGAAACCTTGTTCGCATATCGTTCAAATGATATTTAGCAATGTTGTTCGAATGAGACTAGTACGTCGTTCGAACGATCGCTTCAGTTATTAAAAACTTCGGTTATTTCAATAATTTTTCTACACAATTTACCTTGTCTACTACTTTCACCTTTGAAATCAAATAGGGCTCGGGAAAAATAAAAATACATCCACTTTGAACTTTGAAGAAAAGCAAAAATTCTCTGGAGAAAATGTCTCTAAAATTTGTGTGATCTTTTTGGGTCATTTTTCAAGAATAAAAACCTAGAATCATCTTCTATTATATTCATCACTATTGTGTGCGGTGGACCTTCGCACGGGTTGGAGATAACGTTTGGCTTTCAATGGATACCGAAACATAGGAGGTATCGTGCAACATGTTGGAGCTACACGTACTACGGACGTAAGTGCTGAAGACAACATCAATAGTTCTTATAGTGTTTAGTTTGTAAGTCTTTTGTGTCTTCTGATAAAACCATATTCATGGTGGATTTTATTTATAGTGTTGAATACGAAATGGTGATGACTATTTTCTAGAAAATTTAAATTGTACGATTTTTAATTGTTTTTAATTTACTTTGAGTCGAATTTTGTGGGTATATTCACTGCAAACCCTCACGAGACACAACTCGTCCTACTAGGGTAACCTAGGGGTTTACAGGCTTGTTGCATATGCTCAATGCAATTGCTTGCCCGCGAAAGTGGTACTCTATCTGAATAAAACGAAATCTGTGAGAGTTGAACCATAGTCAAATTCTTTTACATTGCTCGGGATGCGCAAAGTTCTAAGTTAGGGGGGTTTGATTAGGCTCAAATTCTTTCGAATTTATCCCCTTAATTTAGGGACTTTTATCATCACGAGCAATGCAAACCCAACTGAATTATCATATTTCCTTGCTACTGGCATCTTCTAAAAAGTACATCTAGTTTTGTGTATTTCTCATGAGTTTTGTAGGTATTTAAAGCATTGAGGAAGGAAGAAATTGGAAACACATCGAAAGAAATCAAAGAAGAAAAGTCAAAGGCCAATTTCATAATTTTGCAGCCTTAGTCCGGAGTCAAAGCCAATTCGAGAGGTGAAGATTTTTCACTCACAATAACATTGGAAGAAACGGCACTTCAGTCTGAGTTATGGTCAAGAAAAAGTTACGCACGTTTGAAGATGAGAAGAATCAAGAAAATATCCCTGCATAAAATTCATAGGCAGTCCGAACATTTATTTTTAAAGGATCCGGATCTATTCCCCAGAAAAATATCTGAATGAAAAAGGCAAGCGATCCGAACCTTTTATCCAAAAAGGATCCGAACTGCATGGCAAAAAGGGGGAGCGATCTGGTCCTTTTATCCAAAAAGGATCCGGATCGCCCTTGTCAAAGGTTCCCTCTTTGAAATAAAAGGGAGATCCGTACCTCCTTGCTCGATGGATTCGGACCGCTTGCAATTTTCTCAGATTTTCTATCCTTTTCTCAGAGTTTTAATTTGGACAAACTCTTGTAAATTTCAGAGCTATTTATTCAAGTTGGTTACATAATAATAGGGGTTCGTCATTTTAGTTTTCTAATTAGGAGTAAAGGGTTTTTGTAGCCAAAACACCCAGTTTTACAATAAGAGAATTTACTGTAAGGATTGCACTTTGATTTCTTCAATACAAGTAATGTTCTTCATGTAATTTTTTAATAGCTAATTAGTTTGATTGCTGGTTTGATTCTATACTTCTCTTTTCATCTATTTTCTTTAGATTTGATGTTTTATTTCTTGAAAACCATGTTTTTTTCTCTAATTTAATCATGTTCAGCTAATTTTCAAAGGGTTAGGATGCAAGAATCCAACCCGATATCTTTTACAAATGCTTAAAATTAACTTCTGAATTAAATAATTGATTAAATCGTGTTGCGTGTTGATCACAACCATTGTAGAACTTTTGATCCCGTTTGTCCTAGGTAATCGGGATGCTTAAGGGTGCAACGCGCGTGTAGCTACAATGACACCGCTTTATTATTGCTTTTGATTATATATGATGCGGGCTTGAATCTCATATATATAATGCTTGAGATTAGTAAAGACTGAGTTGTATTGATTATTTCAATTCAAGATTTGGTTTTAACATTAGTAAATGGACTTGGGTTGGAGGATTGTATCCTGATCTATTCTTATCATTAAAAATCTTTTTCATTTAGAAGTTCGATTTCATAAGTAGTTAAAAAGCATTCATTAGTTAATAGCATGTTCAATAGTTAGATTTTCATATTCCTCTTAGTTGTAGATATTCTTCTTTCCAAATCAACTTTTTCGTTTCTTTTTAGAGTCAAGTTTGGGTTCTCAATCTTTCCAACATCATCACGATTTCTCGTTCTATTTCCTTAAGGATCGATACCCAACTTATCAGGATTATTACTTGAGCGACATGCCTGCACTTGAGCCTAGATATCACGCACTCAGATACACATTTGTGGTCGAGTCAAGTTTTTGGCTATGTTGCAGGGGATTTAGGTAGACTTAGGTTAGACCGAGTCAATCTAAAGTTTTGACCAAAAATAAATAATTATCCAAAAATAAATTATCTCTCAAAATCCTGTTCATGCAAAATCCTGAACAACCTCCCCAAGGTACTCCAACCAGAGTTCACAAAAATCCAATCGTTGAGTATAATCCTGATAGCCCCCACACCCCTCGTATCCGGTAATTTCGGATTCCACCTCCTACACCGACAAATTCACTGTCCAATTACACTTCGAGTGACCCATATGGTTACACTTTAGGTTACATGCCTTGTGCACCGAGTGTCCAGTCGTTAAGAGATACAGCAATATCAGACGTCGCTAGTTTAGAACTGGAAGGGAAATCCACCATACCGTCCCATAAAATAACTCATTTTTCTAAAGAGAACTGTCACCCCTGGTTGTATTTTAATCCCGTATAATATCGGTTAGTTCCACTTTCACAATGGGATGATAGAGATTTTTCTTACTTTTTACGGTATGGATTCAGAGAAACCATACCTTCACATACGTGATTTCAAAGAGGCGTGCGAGACATGTAGTGATTAAGATTGCACATAAGATGTCGTTCATCTGAAGCTTTTCCCTTCTTCCTTAAAGGATAAATCTAAGACCTGGCTGTGGTCTCTACCCCTGAACTCCATTATCTCTTTGAAGGATATGAAATTGAAATTTCTCTCAAAGTTCTATCCACGGCAAAAAACCAACCCTGTCAAGACTCAAATTCAATCTTTCAAACAACAAGATAATGAGTCTTTCGATCAGTGTTGGGAACGCTTTTAAGAATTGATTAGCGCTTGCCCCCATCATGGATTCGAAAAACATCACCTAATCTCTTTCTTTCATCATGGGTTAACAGTAGCATCTAAATAACTTGTGCAAACCATGTGCGAAAGACCATTCTGGGAATTAGATGTTAGTGATACTGAGTCACATCTTAAGTATGTCATCGAGACTACTCAAGCATGGGTCGTATCTGATCCTAATGCCCAAACTCAGCCTAGGCAAATATTTATCACTCCGACTGCATTCGGTCTATACCGACTAGATAGTAATACTTTACTAGGCCGTCGATTTGATCAGTTTGATAAAGGGGTGAGAGATTTACTTTAATTTCGATTGAGAGATATTTCAAGATCCATTCGTACTGTAAAAGAAAAGGTGTGCGCTGTCTGTGAGGCGGGTCATTCCACAAAGGCATGCCCAATGATTTTTCCCTACAACGCTATGCATACCGAGCAGGTGGAGGCTATAGGAGGATTTAAGGGAAACTTTAACTCCCCGCATGTGAACACGTACAACCCTTCATAGAGAAAACATCCTGGTTTTAGCTACGGGTAACAACAAGCTGCGTTGAATCTAAATTCACAAGTTTCCCACCTCCACCCCTCCTTAATTTCAGCAAGCACCAACTCATTTGGATTCATATATAGCTCCACCGCAGAGTACTCTCGAAGATACAATACACCAATTTATCAACTCCCAGAGTGCAACCAACTCTATATATGATCGCATGTTCCCCGACATAAATGTGAACACCTCAAAGTTACAGTCTTCGTTGAGTATCAAAGAGAAGGGAAAGTTTCCAACCCATGTCCAAAGACCTACCCAAGGTCAAAATAGTGTTTTCTCCACCTCCACAGAACATCAGGAGCAATGTCAAGTTATAACCACTCTACGTAGTGGGAGAGTCATTGATTTATCACCTCTCTCACACAATGCACCAAAAGATAAGGAGATTTTGCTCGGCACGAAAGAGGCGGAAGATGTCCCCTTGAAAGAGAGTGATAGTTAAGACACTAGTGAGCCCGAGGTAGTTGTGAAACCACCCTCTGTAGCACCATTTCCTCAATGCCTGGCTCCTTCCCAAAAAGGAAACCCCCGCTATGAGGTGCTAGAAGTCCCAAAGCAAGTAAAGTTAAACTTACCTTTCCTCGATGCCATTAAGTAAATTCCAGCTTATGCAAAAGTCATTAAGCACTTATTGACAATGAAGAGGAGGATGAAGGTAAAGATGAATGTATTTCTAGCACATAATGTGATCTCTGTTCTACTTAACGATCGCCCACCAAAATTCAAAGATCTTGGTGCACCCACCATTTCCTGCATCATAGGAGATAATAGAATTAAAAAGGTCGTACTTTATTTAGGGGGAAGCGATAATATCCTCCTCTACTCAATCTGTAGGAAGCTCGATCTGGGTTACCTTAATCTCACAAGGATCACTCTTCAATTAGCGGATCGAATCGTGAAGATACCAAGAGATATTATCAAGGACGTGATAGTCCAAGTTGATACTTTTTACTTTTCAGTAGATTTTGTCATTTGGGACATGGATCCCTCCTTCGCCTCGAGTAATCATGTTCCCATCATTCTTGGACGCCCATTCTTAGCTACTACTAATGCACTGATTAATACTCGAAATGGGTAGATGCAACTTACTTTTGGGAACATGACTTTAGAGACTAACATCTTCAATAGAGCCCAACATGCGGAGGACGAAGATGATCTCCATACGGTGAGCCTCATTGATGAGATCGTAGAAAAGCACATAGAGAAAAACTTATGTGGAGATGCCCTAGAAGCTTGCTTAGTGTCGAGTCATGAGAGTGCGGGATCATATACCGACTTTGAGAATGAGATAGATGAGTTAAAAGAGATGCTTGATGAGAGATCGTCGGACTAGGATGCGAGATATGTGAGTTGGGATTCTCGATTTGAGGAGCTACCGCCGAGGGAGGCACGCATGGTTCCCTACAGCGACAAATTCTTGACCCTCGACGTTAAATATGCATTTCTAGAAGAGGATGAGACATTCCATGTTGTTGTATACTCTAGCCTATACGAAGAGCAGGAGGGTAAGTTATTAAAGATTTTGAGGAAGCACCAAAGTGATTTTGGTTGGTGCATTACTGATTTAAAGGGGATAAGTCCTTTGATTTGTACTCACAAAATCCACCTCGAGGAGGATGTGAAGCCCTCGAGGGAAATGCAAATAAGGCTGAACCCTACTATAAAAGAGGTAGTGAGGGCCCAAAATCATTAAATTATTGGATGCTGGGATTATCTACCTAATCTCTGATAGCAAGTGGGTGAGCCCCATTCAAGTTGTTCGAAGAAGTCGGGCATGACAGTGCCTGAAAATGCTAAGGAATAACTAGTTCCCCAATGTACCACCAACGGGTGGCGTGTTTGCATTGATTACCAGAAACTCATTGCGAGAACTAGGAAAGATCATTTTCCCATGCCATTTATTGATCAGATGCTAGAAAGAGTAGCGGGACACCCTTATTATTGCTTTTTAGATGGTTATTCCGGATATAACCAGATTGAGGTAGATGTACTTGACCAAGAAAATACGACTTTCACTTTCTCCTTTGGTACGTTTGCCTACAAACGTATGCCATTTGGCTTGTATAATGCACCCGCGACCTTTCAAAGGTGCATGTTAAGTCTCTTCAGCGACATGGTTGAGAGAGTACTTGAAGTGTTCATGGAAGATTTTAGAGTTTTTAGCACCTCTTTCGATCTTTGTTTAGCAAATCTTGAGAGATTACTTGCTCGATGTGTGGAGAAGAACTTAGTATTAAATTGGGACAAATGCCATTTTATGGTAACTGAGGCCATTTTTCTTGGCCACATTGTTTCATACAAAGGGATTGATGTTGATAAAGCAAAAATAGATGTCACAGCTGACGCACCCCCACCCAAATCGCTAAAAGACGTGCGCTCTTTGTTATACCACACGGGGTTTTATAGAAGGTTCATTAAGAACTTTAGTGCCATTGCTAGACCCTTAACAACCTCCTTATGAAGGATACCCCATTTAAGTGTAATGAAGCATGCCAAAGTGTTGTAATACCCCGTATTTTTATGGCTTTTAAATTGGGGATTTATTAAATTTAATTGAGATATTAATTTAATATTAATCCAAATATTTATTTTAAATATTTACTAGCGTGATGAGAGTTAGTAATTATTGGGAATTTGTTGAATATTACTTAATGAGTAAAGTAATATGTAGAATTGAATTTATTAAAATTGTCACGAGTGAATTATATGATAATTATGAAAATTAAGTCGGGACGCGTCTGTGTCGTGTCGGGGCTATATTACTATTATAAAAAGTGAATAAATTATAAGGCGTCCATATGATCATTTTGAGTGTGCCAACATGTTCGGAAGGGGCGGGATAGTCAAAAAATGTACCCGGGGGTTAGGTCTCGGGGCATTTTTAGGCCTAGCCGGTACCTCAGGAGGGCGATTTAGTCATTTTCAAATTAGGCCTTAATTAAATGACAAAAATTGGGAAATTGATATCAGATATTAAGAGAGTCTTCTAGGGTTAACATTCTTAAAATCTCAGAACGACAGTGAGAGGAAGGAAGGAAAAGCTTTCCAAGAATCCAAGGCCAAGAACCAACACAATTGTACCACCATCGCCACCCAAACTTGGATCGGAGCGAGAGGATCAAGCCTATACATGTCAAACTCGTGGAATAAGACCTGTTATCTTAAGGAAAGTATCTATCTTTCTATTTTTCTAGTTAATATTTCACTCATGTTAGAATAGGATTGATAAATATATGCTTTATTGAATAATTTCATGAATTGGGAGATTTGAATCACATGTTTTAGGAGTATTACATGTAATCTGGAAGCCTTGTCATACGTATATGATTACCCACAAAATTATAATGGTTTAGAAGAAAGAAATCTGGAAAAAGAGTTAGAATGTTGGAAATTATGATGAAACTAGGGTTCTTGACAAATATGGTGAATTGGCCCTTTAATCCTATGTCTTTGATGAAATTCGTACATGCTTTACATAGAAAATCATGTAAATAGGTATATATAATCATTGGTTTAATTAGTTGGGAGTTTGGGACTCGTTCATGGAGTTTTGCTTGAGTTTCAATAAGGAAACCCGTAGTTAACAATGGCAGAATTTGGGTTATAACTGATCGATCGATCGATCAACCCAAGAATGTCGATCGATCGCCCCCTCTTGAAAACTGCATGTTTGTCCTCTTTTTGTTTAATTCGGTTAAGATGCGTAGGAACCATTGAATATCATTTAAAGAGCATAATGAGTCATGAAGAGGACCAGTAGGGTCTAAGTAGATTCCGTTGAATGTAACTTTATAGGGGATGTAACCGTGAGCTAACGTTTTGTTTTTACACATATTGGAAATCGTGCATACGTTAACTAAGGAATTGGGAGATTCGTGAATGACTTAGACTAGAATGTTAGAGAGGGTGTACCTACTGAATTTACCTTTAGGAAAAGAGAATACTTCGAGGGACGAGAAGTAATTACGAAATGATTATAATTGAGAATAAAAAGAGACTAGTTCTTTATGCGTAAGAATTGAGTAAAAAATGTATTACGTACGATTAAAATATTATTATGGGTAGTGGGCGAACCTAATTCGAAAATGAGAACATTTATATATATGACCGAGCGCATGTGTATATATCTATCTTATATTTGTGTATAATCATACCCACGCTACTTGCTATCACGGAGGTTGCCGCGTCGGGACAGTCTTATCTTGATGAGACCTTTATGGGGGATATTAACTTATACCCTAGACGATAGGATTCCTTGGTACAGGATATCTGAGAACGATAGTCAGACGATCCTATGATACGTGAGGGTATGTGTTGACCTCTTAGTGACTTGGAACTATGCTTCACCTCCATTTTGTGTGTATTACACTAATACAGTTCGAGGGTGATTTCGAACTAGTATTTCCCTTATACGAGGTATACGGGGACTTGATAGCAGAGTATGCCAACACCATAGATTTTATGTGGGCTACCTATTAGTATATATACTGTATAAGTGGTTAACATATATACCTATACCTGAGATACTTCTACTGTGTGTGTAAGTAGATAAATAATTCGAATAAATGCTCCTAATTATAGTAAGTGCTTGGAACTTTGTAACAGTATTGAGAAATACATAAGTGACATAAGTAATCTTTAAGATATTGATCTCTAAACTAAAAAGCATAGTCTTATGACATCTCGAAATAAAATTTAGGGGAGACAAGTTAGATGGACTTATGAGGTATTTAGTTGTACGGTAGGCGTGCACACTAGATGAGAAGTGAGAATTCTCAAGAAAGTGTCGTGTACTAACATGGTTGTTATATTAGCCAGAAAGCATTTTAAATACTTGCTAAACTATTTTTAAAACTGTTTTACACTCGGTCTCTGACCCATTTCCTGTCATTTTTCTCTCTCTTGGATATATATGTATATATTACAGGTGCCCAGCCACATGGGGCGTCAGGCTTGGATCTTTGGACTGTTGACGTGTTGCAGCTGGTGTTGGAGTTGCAGGTCTTTGCAGTAGACGACTTCATCCTTGTCTTATCAGTCTTTCATTTAGTTCTCATTAGGTAGGGCATGTGTTACCCATTTCCAGTTTTTATCTAGTCCAGAGATTTGTACCCTTTATTTATGACAGTATTCAGTTTAGTTGGGATTACTTGTGATTATTACATTGTCCTGTGACTTCGGATATTTTATTTGGATTGATTTATCTAGCATGTTCTTTCTTTTGGATGGTTTGGTTTTAATACTATCATTTGTATTCGTAAAAATGGTTTTATAGTTAATAATAATCGGACTTAATTTATAAAATTAAATGTTTCGACACTCAGCATCATTATGTATTAGGTGATTAATAAAGAAAATTGTTTTTCGACAGTGATGCTAAGAATGAACCAACCGGGCACTTTGAGTTAATTTAATAAAGGACTGAACACCCGGTGTTTAATTAGGCGGGGTGTTACAGGTGAATTTAAAAAATTGAAAAGCATGCTTGTTTCCAAGAAAAGGTCGATAATTGAAACACTTCTTATTTTGGCACTTAACACATGGACAAGGAAAGGTCGAGAATTCATGGCCATTGTTTGCAATTACAAAATTAAGAAAACACGCAACTCCATTTGTGTACACCTCACTTATTCTATTCCTCTCATTCATCCACTCTTTGTTCAATGTTTGTGACATTCTGCACTACCAAAAAAATATGGTTTACACACAAGTTATATGACAATATACAAAAAATAGAATTATTGATACACATAAGAAAAATCATAGTTATAACATGTAATTTTTTTAGATGGGGTGAAACAAGAGGATGGTACCAATTTAATTTTTTTAGATGGGGGTGAAACAAGAGGATGGTACCAAAATCTCGATCGCTATTTTTTTTAGATGGGGGTGAAACAGTTATAACATGTAAATTTTTTTAGACGGGAACAGGACTCTACAGTCTCCATAAATGACTCGTGTACATAACCAACCAACCACAACAAAAATTCAAACAACCCCTGTGCCACTGTCTTAAATAGGGGTGGCCATAAGCCAGAGGCCCGCCCAATAAAAAAAATAGGACTTGGGTAAGGTGAATAGGCCCGCAAAGTGGGCTTGGCAAAATTTGATAGGCCCGATTTTTTTTTGGACGGGCTTGGGCATGAATTCTTAAGACCGGTGAGGCCCGCCCTGAGGCCCGAGAATTATATATATAATATTAACATATATGTGTGTGTGTGTGTGTGTGTGTGTGTTAATTTATTGTTAAAGTGTAAGACTACGAAGTTATAAATACATATATAAAGTGGGTAACTTTTATAAATATAAATACATATACTAAGTCTTTTTATGTAGAGTGGGAAACTTTATATATAGACTCTATAATATATAAAGTTTAAAACATGTTTTTAATTTAAAAAATAGGCATTTGATTAAGAAAAAATAGATTTTTTTATTTTAAAAAAACAGTAACCGGGCTTGGCCAACGGGCCTGGGTAAAGAGCTTTCAAATCTGGGCGGGCGTGGGATTACATAATAAGGCCCGATCCAGACCCTAACGGGTTTATGATAACTCATAATTTTATAAGCCCGACCCGAGCCCGTCCAGGACCGACCCACGGCCACCCCTAGTCTTAAACCATACAGGGTGACTTCACTTAATAGTTAATAATACCTAAACAATACAACAACGAAAATCCAATTTATTACAAATGTTTTATCACTTTATATATCCAAGCACAAAAACTATAGGGTTGTTACTGTAACAAATATATACCCACCATTTATATAAACACACAAACAAAATATATAAATAGATATAAACATAAACATCCCACGGCCTCAGTGTTGGAACATAAAGACAATCGAAGATGATATTTTTATCTTGAACTCAATATAATTTGAGAAAGTTGGACTCTCTATCTTATATATTAGTTATCATTTAAAAATTACAAAATCTAAAAATAGGGTTCGATGAGAGAGATATTGAGTTCAAAGGGGAAAAATTACAAAATCTAAAATATTTATGAGTTGCTTCAAAAAATAACTCATCGGGGCATGTCTTTGTCTTGGCATAGTGAACAGAATTAGAAAACAAAAATCCAAGGTATAACACAGAAAATATACAAAATGAAAATTAGGGCACAATATGTAAGAATGATTGTAAGAACCCTCAAAATGATTCTGTAGATAAGAGTAAAATGCAGAAAATCCATAAAATGAAAATTAGGGAGCAATAACTTCAAAAATTAGGGTTTTTTGTGTGTGTACATTCTTCCATTTTGAGGGTTACCAGAAATAACACTATAGAAAGCAATAAATCTGTGAAAGAGAGATATCAGCATTACCTTCGAACAGACAGATCTGTGAGAGAGAGATACCAGCAATACCTTTGATACAAAAATACCAGCAATACCGAAATCTGTGAGAGGGATTCTGTTTTGAGGGTTATATGTAGAAATACTTTTGATTGCAACAATCTGTTTTGAGGGTCGTTCAACAATATCCCACGGCGTGTGTGAAAACAAGAGAGAGAGAGAGGGGGGGGATTTTGGGCGTGTGTGTGTTTCACGTTTGAGCGGGATTTTGAGTTTTGGGGGTGAATTTTTTCTAAAAAATATCTTAAAATATTCAATCAATATTAGTAACACTTATATTAAATTACTAACAGTATTTTATTGTGATAAATAATAATAGTAAAATAATGTTAGTAATCTAAAAAATAGTCTTTTACTAAAAGAGTGTTTTGGTGTAGTGATGCAAGCCCCGGATTGGTCCTTACCAATCGAGCTCGTGTGTGGTGCAAGTGATGTTGCGATAGGTTTTTTTTTTGTTAAAAGGAAAGACAAAAAGGCTCATGTCATCTACTACGCTAGCCGGAATCTTACCGGACCACAACTCAATTACTCCACCACGGAGAAGGAATTGCTAGCGGTAGTATTTGCTCTAGATAAATTTCGGTCCAATCTCATTGGTTTCCCCATCACTTGTTTCACCGACCACGCGGCTTCAAAATAGCTCCTTGCAAAGAAAGACGCAAAGCCGTGCCTCATAAGGTGGATCCTACTCTTATTAGAGTTTAATCTCTCCATTAGAGACAAGAAAGGAGTTGAAAATGTCGTCGCCGATCATTTATCTCGACTTTCATCCAACGTACCTAGCGATCCTATACCCATAGACAAGTATTTCCCGGATGAGAAACTCTTTGACACCTCTTATTTGCCCTAGTTTGCGAATATAGTCAATTACCTTGCAAGGGAGTCATCCCTCCCGAGTGGACACTGCAAGAAAAGAAGAGGTTCATTACTTAGTCACGGATGTTTTTCTATCACTATCCATTCCTTTTTAAATATTACGCTGACCAAATAATTCAACGGTGTGTTCCAGATGATGAAATACTCAAAGTTATCCAATTATGTCATTTGGAGGCATGTGGAGGTCACTTTTTGACAAAAAAGACAACCGCTAAAATTCTCCAAAGCTGTTTGTACTGGCCCACCATGTTCCGATATGTAAGAAATTGTTACAAATCTTGTGACAGGTGTCAACAGATGGGAGCGATTACCCGACGAGACATGATGCCATTAACCCCGATACTCATTATTGAGATCTTTGACTGCTGGGTTATTAAATTCATGGGCCCTTTTCTCCCGTCTTACGGATACCTATATATCCTTGTTACTGTAGACTACGTTTCTAAATGGATGGAAGTTATAGCTACCATGACGAATGATAACAAAGTGGTGATGCGGTTCCTGCAGGAACACATACTTTTGCGCTTCGGTGCTCCGAAAGCGATAATCAGTGATAATGGCACGCACTTTTGCAATGGGCCATTCGAAAAGCATATGAGGAAGTATGGCATCTTCCACAAGGTTGGAACGACTTATCACCCACAAACGAATGTACAGGCTGAGTTGGGGAATCGGGAAATCAAGAACATCCTAGAGAAGACCATTAATCCTACCGAAAAGATTGGTCCCTTCGATTAAACGATTCGCTGTGGGCCTACTGTACCGCAAATAAGAACCCACTCGGAATGTCCCCGTTTCGCTTTGTGTATGGCAAGCCTTGCCACCTTCCCGTTGAGTTAGAGCACAAAGCGTATTGGTCTATTAAGAGGGTGAATTATGACATGGATAAATCCGGTGAAGCTCGCAAGCTTCAATTGAATGAATTAGATGAGATACGCAATGACGCGTATGAAAACACTAAGATTTCTAAAGAAAGGATGAAACTCGCACACGATAAGATTATTCGACGCAAAGAGTTTCTTCCCGGGCAAAAAGTGCTTCTCTACAACTCTAGGCTTCATTATTTCTCGGGTAAGTTGCGGTCTCGATGGACTGGCCCATTCGTTGCGAATAACGTAATCCCCCACGGAGCTGTGAAGTTGGAAGATCCAAAGGGGGGAAGCACGTTCAAGCTTAATGAACAGCGCCTAAAGTCGCGTGAGTGGAAGATGTTGACACCATTTAGTTATCGAACCCCGTTTACGGGGTAGATTGAGCTAAAGATGAGAGGTCGTCGCACCCCCGACAAGTATGGGGTGATTCTTGTGTATAGTAGTTATGTGTCGGTTAGGATAGGTAAGGTAGGATTAATAAATATGTGTGGATAACATTAAGCAGGTAGGAAGCACGCATTGTGAGACTGCCTCGAGAGCCAAAACGAGAACTGAACAAAAATCGAGGTCATGGTTGAGTTGTTATTAAGCGGGAGAGCTTTTAAAGTACAAGAGAGGAGTAAAAATAAAATTAGGGGAGTTCTTCCCAAAATTCAACAGTCGATCCGGACCGCCCCTGGGCATCCGGTTCGGACCGCCTTCGAAGAAAAATAAAATAAAAATACGACGATCCGGACCGCCCCTAGGCACCCAGTTCGGAACGCCCTCTGGTTTTCTTCGTTCCTTCCCTAGGTGCAACCCTCTTTCCCCAATCCCTTCACTTCCCTCTACTTCGTTTTTCCCTACCATTTCCCTCCCAAAATCGATTCCCTTTTCCTTCCTTCCCTTTTCCCTCCAAATCCAACCTTTCCCACCCAATACCCACCGATAAATACCACCCCTACCCCCCATCTCTTCCACACCATCACTTCTAAGCCTTAATCTTCCTTCTACTCTAAATCACTCCTGCCCACATACCTTCTCATCCCATGGCAGACCAAGCCTGACCCCTGAAATATAATTCCATCGAGTGCGTCGACAACAATCCTAATAACTACTGTTTCGATCAAGATGCAAGGTGGTGCGAAGTGTTCATTGGGAAAATGCGCAAACTCTAAATTGAAAGAGCCATAATTTGGGATAAGCTACCCCGATCTGTTATCAAACTTTTTACCCTAAAGGATTGGTGTTGCTATCTTCATGAGCCTCACAACGCTTTTTGGGCGGTCGAGGTCCGTGAGTTCTATGGCACCCCCATCCGCACCAGCGAGTTTGTCTCGAGGCACGGGTGCGCGGCTAACGCATCCCATTTTCCATACGGCTACTTATCGAGAATCTAGTAGAGAAAGACGTCCCAAATCCCACTAACTTCATCAACCCCAATGATCTTCCACCCATCGATAGAGCCGTGTGCATCCAACGGATAGCACCCGATGAAGTTTGGGGTACGGGCATTTTTAGGGTCGGCCGAATGAGTGAGAAGGCGTGGCTCACGTTTCAAATTGTGTGGGCTAATAAATTGCAAAACTCCAATGATTCCGGCATGCGACCCCAGCAGGCCACCCTAGTTTACCACATCTTCGAACGTTCCTCCTCTATAAATCCGGCACACATCATATACTGTGATATTATCTTTGATGCGCTAGATGAAAAGGGAGCTACTCATCTCCCATATGCGAGGTTAATTACCTCTATTCTCGCCGACTAGCTTATTGTTCCACCCGTTGGTTCTCTTTGCCTCCCAACCCCTTTTGGGCAGGCCACCCAGACCAAGAGTGAGCGCCAAAGAGAAATTTTACGAGCCCAGGAAGATGAAGACTCAAATAAAGACGAGAATAGCGAGAAGGAGGAGACCGATGTGGAAATGGGAGACCAATGGGGAGGTTTCGATGAGGACGAGGACGATTATGATTTTCAGCTTCCCGATAATTATTTTAATGCGCGCCTCACAACCCTTGAAACCAAATTTGACGGGTTCCTCACTCAATACACAAGGGATCAGGCGGCCAACCAACGATCTTATCAATGGGATACGAGCATGATGCATTGCCTTTAAGCTCACATGTATCAGTTATCCTTCGGTGGCCCCCCCTCCGAGCTATTTCTATGATCCCTATGACCCGAGCACGTCCGGTATCTCCCAACCACCACCCCAGTGAAGATTTTATTTAATGTTTGTGCCGGTTGTTGTTCCTTGGCTTGGTGGTTATGCACCTTTGTGTTTCTTTTTGCTTAATGTACCACAACTTAGTATATAAAAAAAATCCGCATTTTCTCCATTTGTTTGTTTTATTTATCGCACTTCTTATTTTGCCTTATTTAGATTTTAGTCCTTTTAATTGGGGACAATGCAAAAGTCTAAGTTAGGGGGGATGACGAATGCGTATTTCTAAAACTTCACAACTTTCCAAAATCCTCCACCCCCCCAAAAAAAATTACAAAATTTCAAAAAAAATTAAAAAAATTGAAAAATTCTGAAAAGCTAAAAATATTTTTATTCAAAATAAATTAGAATTGGAATTTAAATTTTCCAAAAATATCATTAAAATTCAGTTTAAAGCCTCAAATTGTAAAAATAAATTACACAAAGTCTAAATTGACCAAAGATGGAAATAGAAAGAAAATTGACGACTTTACGAATAAATGTGGAGATTAACCAACCCGGTGAGATTTCGAGCCTATCTATTTTTGTGAGAATTTAAATCAATCCGATTTAATGGTTAACTCAAAGTTCATTTTATCATTTAAATAAGTCGTTGAAGATCTTTATTCCTTTGTTTGATCGGTCATGGGAAACATGTGATGTTTTGTCTCGAAATACGAGCTAAATTATCCCTAAACTTAATTAATCTTGAAACGCATATGGTAAAGCAATTAGTAATTTGGATAATGAAGATAGGCTCTCGTTTGTTTCCTAAAATTATTAACCAATTGAGTGGAGCAAATGTTTCCCTTTTCGTTTGACAACCCGAAAAATCCCAATTGGCTCGGAATTGTGAAAAGTCAAAATTCAGAAAGTCAGTCCAAATGGTGCGAGTAAAAGGGGAAAGAAATATAGAAAATGCTCAACAAAAATAGCAAGAAAAGAAGAATGAAAAAAATAGAAAAAGAAGAGAAAATGAGCAAATGCCCGAAAAAGTACTAATGGACATCTTAAGAATATTTTCCCATTCCAAGTTTCCCAATATATTTCCTTTTTACCATTACACCTTAAAACCCAAAAAAGTCCTAACCGAGTCCAATTTACGAAATTGGTTACCGCGTGGAGAGTTAAGGTACAAAAGAAAAAAAAAGATTAAAGGTGTGAATTTGAGGCAATGTTTTCGTTTCCTTGTATCCGTAATCCGATGATGAGATCTTTTCACCCCGTAAATTTTCATCTTTTAAATTTAGTGTGCGTGAATTCGTGTTCCAATGCATTTACTCCTTATGACACGCACACCGCGAGAAAATAGCCACATTTCCGAGAGATTCGTTTGTGAGAGTATTTCGCGAGAAATTAAATCAAAACAAATTTTCGAAAAAGTAACGTGATGGTCAATCGGTGGAAATTTGAGGTTAATTTTTGGCTTCGCACACACACACTGTGATTTGAGACTCTTGAATATGAATTGGTGATGACTATTTTCTGAAAAATTTAAATTATACGATTTTTGATTATTTTGAATTTGCTTTGAGTCGAATTTTATGGGTATATTCACTGCAAACCCTCGCGAGACACAACTCGTCCTACTAGGGTAACCTAGGGGTTTCAAGGCTTGTTGAATACGTCAATGCAATCGCTTGCCCGCGAAAGTGGTACTCTATCTGAATAAAATGAAATCTATGAGAGTTGAACCATAGTCAAATTCTTTTACATTGCTCAGGACACGCAAAGTTCTAAGTTAGGGGGGTTTGATTAGGCTCAAATTCTTCCGAATTTGTCCCCTTAATTTAGGGAATTTTATCATCTCGAGTAATGCAAAATGAGTTGAATTATCGAATTTCCTTTCTCCTGACTCCTTCTAATAAGTACATCGAGTTTTGTGCATTTCACATGAGTTTTGCAAGTATTTAAAGCATTGAGGAAGAAAGCAATTAGAAAAGCATCGAAAGAAATCAAAGAAGGAAAGTCAAAGGGCAGTTTCGTAATTTTACAGCCTTAGTCCGGAGTCAAATCCAACTGTAGAGCTGAAGATTTTTACTCACAAGAACATTGGAAGAAACGACACTTCAATCTGAGTTATGATGAAAAAGTTACGAGCATTTAAAGATGACAAGAATCAAGAAAAGATCCATGCATGAAATTCATAGGCGATCCGAATCTTTTATCCAAAAAGGATTCGAACCGCCCATGTCTAAGGTTCCCCGTTTGAAATAAAGGGGAGATCCGGACCACCTTGGCTGATGGATCTGGACCGCTTGCAATTTTTCTCAGATTTTCTATCATTTTCTCAAAGTTTTAATTTGGCCAAACTCTTGTAAGTTTCAGAGTTATTTATTCAAGTTGGTTAGATAATAATAGGGGCTCGACATTTTAGATTTCTAATTAGGAGTAGAGGTTTTTTGTAGCCAAAAACCCTAGTTTTACAGTAAGAGGATTTACTGTAAGGATTGCACTTTGATTTCTTCAATACAAGTAATGTTCTTCTTGTAATTTTTCAATAGCTAATTAGTTTGATTGCTGGTTTGATTATGCACTTCTCTTTTCATTTATTTTCTTTAGATTTGATATTTTATTTCTTGAAACCCATGTTTTTCTCTAATTTAATCATGTCCAGCTAATTTTACAAGGGTTGGGATACATGAATCCAACCCAATGTCTTTTACAAATGATTAAAATTAATTTCTGAATTAAATAATTGATTAAATCGTGTTGTGTGATGATCACAGCCGTTGTAGGACTTTTAATCCCATTTGCCCTGGGTAACCGGGATGCTTAAGGGTGCAACGCGCGTGTAGCTACAACGACACCGCTTTATTCTTGCTTTTGATTATATATTATACGGGCTTGAACCTCACGTATATAATGCTTTGAGATTAATAAAGACTGGGTTTTATTGATTATTTCAATTCATGATTTGGTTTTAACATTAGTAAATGGACTAGGGTTGGAGGATTATATCATGATCTATTCTTCTCATGTAAAATATTTTTCATTTAGAAGTTCAGTTTCATAAGTAGTTAAAAAGCATTCATTAGTTAATAGCATGTTCTGTAGTTAGATTTTCATACTCCTCTTAGTTGTAGATATTCTCCTTTCCAAATCATCTTTTCGTTTCTTTTTAGAGTCAAGTTAGGGTTCTCAATCTTTTCAACGTCATCACGATTTTCTCGTCCTATTTCCCTGGGGATCGATACCCGACTTATCGGGATTATTACTTGAGCGACAGGCTTGCACTTGAGCCTAGAAAGCACGCACTCAGATACACATTTGTGGTCGCGTCAAGTTTTGTACGACCATTTGTCACGCTCCAGATCTGTTACAAAATTAATCACGCTTTTTAAGTGTGATAAATTTCCAGATACGGGATTTTTATTTTGTCCTTATCTATTAGCCAAAAAAGTTTTATGTTTTGGGGACTCTTCTAAACGACTTGTAACCTATATATTTAGTCATTAAGACTCTTTTTATTCAAATTTCATTCATGTAAAAGCTCCTAATCAAGGAGGAGCATCTAGGAGAATAATTTACATATTTTGCACCTTTAATTCAAGAGCTTTTTCGGTTTTTCTTCAATATTTGATTTCTTCTTGCATGGTTGTGTTCTTCAATCTTGGTACCCTTAAATTCCAACACTTTTATCATTCTTTCCTTATTTTCACATACTTGTTAATGAATTATTTTGTAGTTAATCATAGTCACACCATGTTAGGCTAGATTTTTTAGGGGTTAGGGTGCATGAACCCAACCCGATGTGGTTTGCATGTGTGTAAAATTAATTCAATGAATTGAATAAATGATACAATCATGTTGTGTAGTGATCACAACCGTCGTAGAACTTTTGATCTTATTTTCCCTATGTAACCGGGATGCTAAAGAGTGCGACGCGAGTGTAGCTATAATGACACCGCTTGATTCTTACTTTTGATTATGTATGGTTCGGGCTAGTACCCTCATATATATAATGCTTGAGATTAATAAAGACTGGATTTAATCAATTATCCAATTCATAACTAGTCTTATACCCGGTAAACATACTAGGAGTTGGGAGATTGTGTCCCTACCTTAATTTTCTAATTAGCTTTAGTTAACTTCTTTATTTCAACCCTTTTTCCTTTCTCACCCCATCATCATCTTTTACACTTTAATTTTGAAGTAATAAATCAATTAAAATCTATCAAACATCCCCTGTGGATTTGATACCCAGACTCGTCGCTTTACTCCATAAGAGTGTAGTTAAGGTTTAGTTTTTTTTATATTGTGGTCGAAAGCCGATAACAACGATTAGTGTATTAGATGGACGTTCGGTTTTTCCACTCGATCAAAATGGAAAAAAATAAAAATAAAAAAAATAGAAAAAAAAATGAAAGAAAGAAAAATTGCAACTTTGAGATGTTTGCATTTATGTCGGCGAACATGTGATCATATCTAGTGTTGGTTGAACTCTGGGAGTTGATAAATTGGTGTATTATATCTTCGAGAGTCCTCCGTGGTGGATCTATATATGGAGCCGGATGAGGTGGTGGTTGCTGAAATTAAGGAGGGGGTGGAGGTGGGGCAACTTGTGAATTTGGATTCAACACAGCTTGTTGTTTCCCATGGCTAAACCCATGATGGTTTCTCCACGAAGAGTTGTACGTGTTCCCATTCGGGGCCTTAAATTTTCCCTTAAATCCTCCAATAGCCCCCACTTGCTCAGTATGCATAGCCTTGTAGGCGAAAATCATTAGGCATGCCTTTGAGGAATGGCCCGCCTCACAGATAGCGCACACCTTTTCTTTTACAGTACGATTGGATCCGAAAATGTCTCTCAATTGGACTTCAAGTAAATCTCTCGCCCATTTCTCAAACTGATCAAATCGACGGTCTAGTAAAGTATTACTATCTAGTTGGTATAGACCGAATGCAGTTGGAGTGGTAGATACCTGCCTAGGTCGAGTTTGGGCATTAGGATCGGATGCGTCCCATGCTTGAGTAGTCTCGATAACATACTTAAGATGGGCCTCAGCATCACTAACATCTAATTCCCATAATGGTCTTTCGCACATGGTTTGCACAAGTTGTTTAGACGCTACTGTTTGCCCATGATGGAAGAAAGAGATTAGGTGATGTTTTTCGAATCCATGATGGGGGCAAGCGCTAATCAATTCTTGAAAGCGTTCCCAACACTTATCGAAAGACTCATTATCTTGTTGTATGAAAGCTTAAATTTGAGTCTTAACAGAGTTGGTTTTGTGCTGTGGATAGAACTTTGAGAGAAATTTCAATTGTATATCCTTCCAATAAATAATGGAGTTCGAGGGTAGAGACCACAACTAGATCTTAACTTTATCCTTTAAGGAAAAAGGGTAAAAGCTTCAGGCGAACGACATATTAGGTGCAAGCTTGATCACTAAATGTCGTGCACGCCTCTTCGAACTCGTGTATGTGAAGGTATGGTTTCTCCGAATTCATGCCGTGAAAAGTAGGGAGAATCTGTATTATCCCATTGCGAAAGTGGAACTGACCGGCATTATACGGGAGTAAAATGCAACCAGGGATGACAGTTCGCTCGGAAAAAAGGAGTTCTTTCATGGGACGATATGGTGGATTTCCCTCCCCAGTACCGAAACTCGCGACGTCTGACGTTGCACTCTCTCTTAACGACTCGATATCCTCACTCGGTGCACTAGGCGTGTAACCTGAAGTGTAACCAAATGGGTCACTCGAAGTGTAATTGGACAGTGAATTTGGCAGTGTAGGAGGTGGAACCCATAATTATGGTACACGAGGGGGGGCTGTTAGGATTATTCTCAACGATTGGATTTTCGTGAATTCTGGTTGAAGTATTTTGAGTAGGTTGTTCAGGATTTTACATGAACAGGCTTTTAAGAGATAATTTCTTTTTGGATAAGTATTTTTTTTCGTCGTATTGTGACATTTGAAACTTTAAAGGAGGCATGGGACATTCTTCAAGTTACTTATGAGGGAATGAGGGCGGTTAAGGCGTCTAAACTTCAAAATTTAATCACTCAATTTAAAACCATCACCACGAAAGAGAGTGAAACTTTCGATGAGTTTTATGCCCATATTTTCGATATAGTTAACTCATATTTCAACTTAGGTGATAAGATCCATGAAAATTATGTTGTAAAGAAGATTCTTGGATCTCTCACTAGTCGATTAAGTGCTAAATTCACTGGCCTTAACTCTTTAGGTGTGTTAAATTCATTAAAGCTCAAAGAGCTTGTAGGTGTTCTCCAAACATATGAGTTAGGCACGTTTCCTAAAGATAACAAAACGAAAGATAAGGGAGTTGATATAAAAGTTAAAAAGGAATAAGTGTCTGAATCTAATGAGTCCGATATGGACCCTGATGATATGGCTTTATTTGTAAAAATAAAATAAAAAGTTTGTCAAGTTTAAAAAGCAAAATTCAAAATTTGACAAACCTATATTGAGAAAAATAAAAACAAGGCAAGTGGAAGTTCTAATGATCGGGATCAAAAGAAATATAAAATGAGAACTCTAAAAGAGATAACTTTAAAAAGGATGATTCAGAAAGATGTTTTGAGTGTGAAGAATGATGTCATAGAGCATATGAGTGCCCTATTAAGCTTAACCGACAGGGCAATGACAAAATCGTTTATAATGCCACTCTTAGTGATAGTGACAACGAGTTTGAAGACTCCGATGACTCTGTTCCTTCTGAAAACAACTTTAATGCCTTTATAGCGAGTGATGTTAGATCCTCAAGTATGTCGCATCCTGTTGTTGACATTTTCGAGCGTGAAAAACTTAAGGTTATATCCAATCACTCACAAGGAAGTGATGATGTAAGAAGTGAGAGTGATGTTGATGAAAATGATTTACAGTCCGCCTATTCTGAGTTATATACCGAGTCTGTGCGAATTCAAAAGAATAATAAAGGCTAACTTTTAAAGTGTTGTTTTTAGAAAATGAGTTGAAAGGCCTAAAGGATAATTAGGCTTTAGTAAGTGAACTTGAGGCAATTAAGATTTCTCTCTTTTGAGAAGCTTATTTTGGCGGGTAAATAAAATAGTGATTTAACTGATTCTTTATTTCGTGTTACCAAAGATCTTCATGAATCCTTGAAGATTCGAAAAACACTTGAAGAAAAATTATCAAACTTGAGAAAGATCTAGAGGCCTCTCGAGAAGTCAAAGTCACACTTGAAGACAACTTCGGGAGAATGTGAAAGTTATTTCTCGGACCGGTCCTAGGTTATAAGGAGAAAGGATATAAAGAGAGAAACGATATAGGATATAAAGAAAGTGAGTCATCCTATGCTAAATCCGAACCTTTAGCCAAGTTTGTTACCAAAACGATCACTTCTAAACCTAACCCACCAAGGAGAAATCTACCCAAGTAACCTATGGAGGTGACTCCAAATCAACCCTATGTTGTATATTTTTCAACAAAAGCGGTCATCTTAGAGATTTGTGTTACAAACTTACAAAGAATTGTTATCTTTCTACTCCTACGGCACACTATAGCCACTTGGCTAGCCATAAAAATCAAGTTGAGTATTTATTCAACACATACAAAGGTTTAATAGAAGAGTTTTGAAGGTTGTCTATGCCCCAAAGAAATTATTCCAACCAAAATACTAGAAACGTCAATGGCAAGAACACTAAGAACACAACTTACGCTTGGTTTGCAAATGCTAAGACCAAGGTGGCACTAGTTATTCATATTGATTTAAAGGCTCAAACCCCCCCCCCCCCCCACCCCCACCCCCCCCAATGGCATTTTAATGGTGGATGCTCGAGATATATGACAGGTGATAAATCTCCTTTTACCACTCTTGAGGATCAAAAGAAGGGTAAGGTCACATTTGGACATGGGAGTAAATCAAGAATTATGGCAAGAGGAATCATTGAAGTTTTTGATTTTCTAAACTAAAAAATGCTCTTTATATTGATGGACTCAAAGCTAATTTGATAAGCATTATCCAATTATGATAGAAAAACCAAGAAGTTAAGTTTAGCCAGACATAATGCACTGTTTACGATAAATCTGAAGGCACCATTGAAGTTTCTGATTTTTTAAAACTAGAAAATGTTCTTTATGTTGATGGACTCAAAGCTAATTTGATACGTGGTGCTTGCTTAAATCACAATTATGATATATCATTGCTCGTGGCTTTAAGAGAGGGGGAGTGGATATGATGTTGTTTGTTCGTCGGGATGAGAGTGATATTTTGGTTGCCCAATTGTATGTGGACGATATAGTTTTTGGGTCCACATGTGACCAACATACTCACCTGTTTATGGGAGAAATGCAAAGTGACTTTGAGATGAGTATGGTCGACGAGCTTACTTACTTCCTAGGTTTTCATGTGCGTTAACTCGATAGTGGGATATTTTGTCCCAATCTAAGTGTGCGAAAGATCTTGTGAATAAATTTAATTTAGACTCTATTAAGCATGCAGTACACCCGTGAATTCATCCATCAAGCTTAGCAAAGACACCGAAGGAAAGGATATAGAGCACACTCCTTTTAGGAGTATGATAGGTAGTTTACTCTACTTAACCGCTAGTTGTCCGGATATTTACTTTAGTGTAGGAGTTTGCTCCCGTTATCAAGCCACTCCAAAAGAGTCACACTTACTTACCGTTAAATGTATTATTAAATATGTAAGTGGGACCCTATCTTTTAGGATTTGGTACTCTTTCAACACTAATGATTACATATCAACATATTCGGATGACGATTGGGCAAGAGATATTAATGGATGTAAGAGAACCTCGAGCAAATATTTTTATTTTGGGGGTGCACTTCAAAACTCCATTTCTTTGTCCACGATGGAGGTCGAATACATAGCCACCGAGAGTTGTTTCATACAACTCATATGGGGGAAGCAAATATTGGAGGATTATAATATTTCACAAGGCACAATGATTATTTATTGCAATAATACAAGTGCAACCCATATTTCCCTAAATCCCATCCAACATTCAAGAGCAAAGAACATTAGGATTCGTGAGAACTTTATCCCCGAGTTAGTTAAAGAGAAAGTCGCTTCCTTTAGCTTTGTCAATTGGTTGATATCATTACCAAACCTCAAGATGCCCTTAGATTCGAGGATCTTAGGAAATCCATAGGGGTTTGCTCCATTGAGTGAGTTCAATTTCATTTATCTAGTTAGCTTTGTGTTTATTATTATCCATATGAACTAGATTATATTTGTGTACTTATATTTTTAAAAATTCCCAAAAAAATTCACTTTTCTTTGTTATATAAAAGTTTTCATATATCAAAACTTTATTTTTGTCCGTATGGGATAGGTTTGTGAGATATTAGGATCATGACGCGACTCAGAAAGTGTCTCAGAAGTGCGTTCTCTCTAGGCTCAAGTGCAAGCCTGTCGCGTTAGTAATAAACCCGGTAATTCGGGATCATATCCACAGGGAAATAGGACAACAGAGTTGTAACGACGTTGGATAGATAAGGAAATCCTGACTCTGACTCTAAAGGAAAAAGGAAATTGATTTGGTTTGTGGAATGACTATACTAGATGCAATTATGAAATTATGAAAAGGTGCAATTATGCTAGATTACCTAAAATACTGATTTAAAACTTTAAACTATGTGATGAGAAAAACAGGACGGGAATACAATCCCCCAACCCTAGTGTATTGCAGGTAAAAGATTAATCGTAAATTTAACTGATTAATTAGACCCAGAACTTAGTACTCCCAAGCATTACGTATATGAGGTTCAAGCCCGCATCATATTTAATCTGAGGACGAGTAAATCGGTATCGCGATAGTGACACTCGAATTGCATTCTAAAGCATCCCGATTACCCGGAAGCAAACGACATCTAAAGATCTACAATTGTCGTGTTCCTACGCAATACGGTCGTAATAAATCACTAAATTCAGAGGATTAATGTTATACACATGCAACTATCACATCAGGATGGGTTCATGTATCCCGACCTTAAAAAGTCTAGCCTAGCGTACTGAAACTAATGAAAACAATTTTTGACTTGCAGAAATCCATGATTGAACTAAGGGAAATTTGTAGAATGATGTAGAAAGGAATTGGACTGGAGAAAATTAACTTCTAATCTCACCAAAGTAGTAACAGCAGCAATTAAGAACACTTGTAATTACCAAATTTTTGAATAAACTTCAATCTTGAAATTAAAAGAATAAACTATCTCTAAACTAGGGTTTTACAGAAAAGAATAGAAAATTAACTAAATTCTCCGTACTAAAAACGATAAAAACTCGGGTATATATACCCTACAAAAATTCAGGAGTTTTAGCAGCACTAGGACTCTCAAATAGAAGAGATAAGAAAATTAAAACTCGACAGCTGGATCGGTCCTCTCCTCCTCTGGAACGGTTTGCCTTGATCCAGACCCGTCTTGTCCTCCTCCGGAACGGTTTGCCTTGGATCCGGACCGGTTCTTTTATTTCTTGGGCGGACCAGTCCGTGGCGGACCGGTTTTTTTATTTTTCTTCAGTTTCGATCCGTCTTCGGTCCGAGGTTCCCTGGAATGTGGTAGTGCGGACCGGTTCATTTAATTTCTGGGTGGACCGGTTCTTTTAATTTCTGGGCGGACCGGTCCTCTCTTTATTGGACTTTTTCTTCTATCTTTGACTGCTCATAACTTTCACACCGGGACTCCGATTGAGGTGTCGTTTTTTCCAATGTTCTTGTAGTTGAAATCTCTTCAACTTTCCAGTTGGCCCCACCTCCGGAATAAGGCTACAAAATTACAAAAATGCCCTTTACTCCCCGTTTCTTGGTTTTCTTTCACTGTTTTGAGTTCTCTTTGGCACTAACTTGCATGAAATACCTGTAAAACATATAAGAGATACACAAAATACGAAATACGTGTCAAAAAGGGTTAGTAGCATAAGTATAAGTCAAATCCAAGCTATTTACACCACACGGGATCATAAAAATACCGAAATTAAGGGGATAAATGTGAAGAATTTATGCCTAATCAAATCCCCATAACTTATAACTTTGCGTGTCCCGAGCAATGTAAAAGAATCCGAGCAAGGATTAACTCTTGAAAATTATTTTATTGGGATAGAATACTTTTTTTGCGGGCAAGCGATTGCATTTAGCGTATGCAACAAGCTTTTAAACCCCTAGGTCTCCCTAGTAGGACGAGTTGTGTCTCGTGAGGGTTTGCAGAGAATATACCCACAAAATTCGACTAAAAGAAAAGTCAAAATACGCAAAAATTGTACAATTCAAAACTTTCCCAGAAAATAGTCATCATCAAGTCATATTTACAAGTCTCAAACCGTAGTGCATGTGTGCGAAGCCGGAAATATAACCGCCAAATTCCACCGATTGATCATTACGTTACCTACCCGAAAATTCGTTTTGATTTTAAATTCTCACGGAATGCTCTCACAACCGAATCTCTCGGATTATGGCTATTCTCTCGGTATGCATGATATAACGAGTAAATGTATTGGATGCAAAGTCAGGCATACACGTAGAAAGATAAAAAATTTATAGTGATAGGATCTCATCAACGGATTACGGTTTTAAAAACGGGAACATTGCCTCTTTTTCACGCATTCAATCTCTTTTATTATCTTTTGGTGTATTAGCTCTCCACGCGGTAACCAATTTCACAATTTAGACTCGGTTAGGACTTTTTCGGGTTTTAAGGTGTATGGGGTAAAATGAAAATGGTAGGAATGATTGGAATTGGAAAAGTCATTTATGATTTCCATTTGTGCTTTTTTCGGGATATTGCTCATTTTTTTCTTCTTTTTCTATATTTTTTATGTTTTTCATTTCTTTTCTTTTCTTGCTATTTTTGTTGAGCATATCTATTTTTTTCTTACCCCTTTTTATGCACTTTTTGACTTAAATTCTGAATTTTTCCATTTTTCGCAATTCCGGGTTATTTGGTATTTTTCGGGTTGTCAAACGAAAGGGAAAAGTTTATTTGGCTCAATTTGGGTTATAAACGGGGGTAATTTTTTTTCGCTACTTTTTCTAGCCAATATTTTTGGGTGACAAACGAGGGCCTACTTCATTATCCAAAATACCAATTGCGTTACCATATGCGTTTCGAGATAAATTAAGTTTAGAGATCAATTTTGGCACATTTTTCAAAGCAATATCATACACGATTTTCATAACCGATCAAAATGAAAGGATTGAGATCCATGACGACTTCTTAGGCGCTGAAAAGAACTTTGAGTTAACAATTAACTCGGATTGATTTAAAAACTCGTAAAAAATGATAGGCTCGAATCTCACCGAGTTTGTTAATATCCACACTTATTCGTTAAGTCGTCAATTTTCGCTCAATTTCCATCTTTGGTCAATTTTGGCTTTGTGTATGTTGAATTTTTACAACTTGAGACTTTAATTCTACTTTTAATGATATTTTTGAAAACTTTGAATTCTAATTTTTATTTATTTTGAACAAAAATATTTTTGGGTTTTTCAAAATTTTATGATTTTTTTGGAAATTTCTGGGCATTTTTGAAAATTTGTGAAGTTTTAGAAATACGCACTTGTGACACCCCCTAACTTAGACTTTTGCATTGTCCTTGAGCAAAGAGGACTAAAATCTAACTCAAAGCGAATGAAAAGTGCGGAAAAATAAAACAAACAAATATTTAAAATGCATAAAGACACTAAATTACCCTAACACATGACTCAATAATACACTAAAAATCACCCCATACGCATCGGGGGTGCGATGAACTCTCATATCTCCACAAACCCGACACCACTCACGAGGTTCAGCGCTCTCCTCGTCCTCTTGTCATATACCAACAACCGGAATAAGTTGGGCCCTTGCCCATAAATAAAGGAAAGATCGGGATACTCATCTTGACTACTCGGAAAGGGATCCCTGGGATTCTTACTCAAAGCATAGCTTGCGAGGACCGACTCGGAGGGAACTCCTAATTTTTGTTCAATTTTTGGAATGCATAGGTCGAGCTCTAAGTCGGACGAGACGCAACTTTTCTCCTCTATCGCCTTCGGGCCATCAAATGGTATGGGTGGATGGTCATTGCGAAGAAACTCATCAGATTTATCTTTCCACTCGCTCTCTCCTAAATGACTACGTGAATCCAATAGAGGTTGGACTTCATCGTTAAGGCTCTCATCTACCTACCTGAATTCTCTCTTAAAGTCCGTTAGGCTCAACTCCTCTAGCTCTCTCTCTTGCTTTGTTTTCACATTCTTCCTTCCTCGCTCCATTTCAACATTATTAGGTGGTGTGGGTGGGTAGTACTCGAGGAGAAAAATATATATCGTATCTTGCCATTCTCTCTCCTCTAAGCACTCGTACGAACTTCTCCCTATGCCCACTAAATTGTCGCTCTCACTTGATGTAACAAGGCATAACCCTATCGGCTCTCGCATGTGGGTCCTCCCATGCTCGTATGCTGCTCCTAAAAGATCCGTCTCTCGTGGTTCTCCTTCGTCACTCTCGTTCTTGATATAACTAAAAATATTTATATCGAGGGTCATGTTCCCAAATGTTAATTGCATTCGCCCACTCCGAGTATTGATGAGCGCATTAGCCGTAGCTAAGAATGGGCGACCGAGGATAATGGGAACATGATTGATCGGGATAATGGAGGGCTCCTCGTACCAAATGAAAAAGTCCACCGGGAAGTAGAAAGTGTCTATTTGGACAATCACATCCTCAACGATTCCCCGAGGCATCTTCACAGAGCGATCCGCGAGCTGGAGAGTCATATTTGTGGGCTTGAGTGCTCCCAAATCGAGTTTCTTATAGATTGAATAGGGTAAAATGTTAACACTCCCTCCTAAATCTATTAGTGCCCCTTCGATTTGGTTCTTCCCCATGATGCACGAAATGGTGGGTGTACCCGGATGTTTATACTTTAACGGAAGGTCACTCGATAAAACTGAACTGACATTTTGGGCCAAAAAGACATTCTTATTTACCTTTAGCTTGCGTTTCACCGTGAGTAAGTCCTTTATGAACTTAGCGTACGCGGGGATTTTCTGTATGGTCTCGAGAAAAGGTAAATTAATCTTTACTTGTTTAAGGACATCCAAGGCATCGTCCCGAGAAGTCCCTTTGGAGTGCGGTCCCAACCGTTGAGGGTATGGGGCAGCGGTGGGGGGTTTCACTACCACCTCGAGCTCACTAGTGCCTTCTTTATCACTCTCATTAAAGGGGACATCTTCGGCCTCTTTCGTGTCGGGCGAAATCTCCTTATCTTTGGTTGCATCGTGTGGAGGAGGTGACAAGTCAACTACTCTCCCACTATGTAGAGTGGTAATTGCGCTACATTGCTCTGGATGGTCATGGGATGTGGAGATAACATTAGTTTCACCTTGGGGAGGTCTTTGGCCCTGGGTAGGAAACTTTCCCTTCTCTTGGACACTCAACGAGGATTGTATCTTTGACAGATTTGCATTTATGTCGCTGATCAGGCGATCATATCTAACATTGGTTGCAGTCTGGCTATTGATAAATTGATTCATTGTATCCTCGAGAGTTATCCGCGGTGGAGGGATATATGCTCCTTGAGGTGATGGTGCTTGCACATGTCCTTGCATGTGTGGAACTTGTTGAAAGTGTTGTGGCGGAGGAGGGACAACATGTGAATTAGGATTCATCGCAGCATGTTGTTGCCCATAGCCAAAACCAGGATGGTTTTTCAACGAAGGGTTGTAAGAATTCCCGTGGGGTGCACCAAAATCACCCTTGAATCCTCCTATACCACTCACTTGTTCTTGAAGCTTCACTTTGTAGGCGGGTATAGTCGAGCATTCCTCAGTTGAATGACCCGCCTCACAAATCGCACACACCTTCTCGACGGTTCAGTATGGATCCAGTTGGTCCTCTTCCCAATACCTCACATAGGTCTTGAAATCCTTTTTCAAGTGTATCCAATCGACTGTCCGTCATAGAATTCTTATCTACGCGAAATAGGTCGGACACTGCTGGAGTGGTGGTCACCTGACGATTTCGATTTTGAGCATTAGGATCAGATGTATCCCAGGAATGGGTAGTCTCGGCGACATACCTCAGGTGAAGCTCAGCATCGTGGGCGTCTAGTTCGACAAAAGGACCACTACCCATGGTTTCAACGAGTTGTTTGGAATTAAGATTCAGCCCATTATAGAGAAAGGAAATGATTTACGCTGTATCAAATCCATGATTGGGGCATGAAGTAACTAACTCATTGAAACGCTCGTAATATCGATGAAATGGCTCATTTTCAGATTGTCTGAACGCTTGAATTTGAGCCTTTATGGAGATCGTTCGATGTGATGGGAAGAATTTCTTGAGAAATCTAGATTTCAACTCATTCCAAGATCGGATTGAGCTTGGAGGTAAAGACCATAGCCAGGTCTTAGATTTATCTTTTAGCGAGAAGGGAAAGATTTTGAGGCGGATCACCTCTTGTGTGCAAGTTTGATCATTGAGGGTATCACACGCATCCTCAAATTCCCTGATATGGAGATATGGCTTTTCAGAATCCATACCATGGTAATGGGGTAACATCTGGATCATCCCATTTTTGAAATGAAATTTCCCGGTATTATACAGGAGTATAATGCATCCCGGAGTGACAATGCGCTCGGGATATAAGATTTCTCTCAGCGGGCGATATGGGGCCACTTCCTCACCGGAAGCTGCACTACCGTGTTGCGACATCTCTCTCTCTCTCTTAGCGACTCGGTGTCCTCACTTGGTGTGCTTGAAGTGTGCTCGGAGGTGTGTCCTAAGAAGGAAAACGGAGTGTTATTTGAGATTGAGTGTGACGGTGTGGGAGGTGGAATCCATAACTGTGGGACGGTAGGAGTGTGGGGGCAATCAGGATCGTACTCAACTATTAGATTTTCGTGAATACTGGTTGGAGTATTATGGGGTATGGGAGTGAGTTCATAATTTTACATTAATAGCTTATGAGAGATGGTGGTGAATCTTTTTGTGCCTTTTGAGATTTTTTTGTCAAAGTTTTAGATTGACTCGATCTAATCCTAAGTCTACCTAATTCCCCGGCAACGGCGCCAAAATCTTGACGCGACTCAGAAAGTGTCTCGACAGTGCGTTCTCTTTAGGCTCAAGTGCAAGCCTGTCGCGTTAGTAATAAACACGGTAAGTCGGGATCGTATCCACAAGGAAATAGGACAACAGAGTTGTAACGACGTTGGATAGATAAGGAAATCCTGACTCTGACTCTAAAGGAAAAAGAAAATTAATTTGGTTTGTGGAATGACTATACTAGATGCAATTATGAAATTATGAAAAGGTGCAGTTATATTAGATTACCTAAAATACTGATTTAAAACTTTAAACTATGTGATGAGAAAAATAGGACGGGAATACAATCCCCCAACCCTAGTGTATTGTAGGTAAAACATTAATCGTAAATTTACCTGATTAAATAGACCCAGAATTTAGTACTCCCAAGCATTATGTATACGAGGTTCAAGCCCGTACCATACTTAATATGAGGATGAGTAAATCAGTATCGCGATAGTGACACTCGAATTGCATTCTAAAGCATCCCGATTATCCGGAAGCAAACGAGATCTAAAGATCTATAATTGTCGTGTTCCTACACAATACGGTCGTAATAAATCACTAAATCAGAGGATTAATGTTATATACATGCAACTATCACATCAGACTGGGTTCATATATCCCGACCTTTAAAAGTCTTGCCTATCATGCTAAAACTAATGAAAACAATTTTTAACTTGTAGAAAACCATGATTGAACTAAGGGAAATTTGTGAAATGATGTAGAAAGGAAATGGACTGAAGAAAATTAACTTCTAATCTTACCAAAGCAGTAACAGCAGCAATTTAGAACACTTGTAATTATCGAATTTCTGAATAATCTTCAATCTTGAAATTAAAATAATAAACTATCTCTAAACTAGGGTTTTACAGAAAAGAATGGAAAATTAACTAAATTCTCCGTACTAAAAACGATAAAAACTCGGGTATATATACCCTACAAAAATTCAGGAGTTTTAGTTGCACTAGGACTCTCAAATAGAAGAGATAAGAAAATTAAAACTCGATAGCCGGGCCGGTCCTCTCCTCCTCCGGACTGGTTTGCCTTGTCCGAACCGATCATGTCCTCCTCCGGACCGGTTTGCCTTAAATCCGGACCGGTTCTTTTATTTCTTGGGCGGACCGATTCTTTTATTTTTCTTCAATTTCGATCCGTCTTCGGTCTGAGGTTCTCTGGAATGTGGCAGTGCGGATCGGTTCTTTTAATTTCTGGGTGGACCGGTCCTGTGCGGATCGGTTCTTTTAATTTCTGGGCGGACCGGTCCTCTCTTTATTTGACTTTTTCTTCTATCTTTGACTGCTCATAACTTTCACACCGGGACACCGATTGAGGTGCCATTTTTTCCAGTGTTCTTGTAGTTGAAATCTCTTCAACTTTCCTGTTGGCCCCACCTCCGGAATAAAGCTATAAAATACGAAAATTCCCTTTACTCCCCGTTTCTTGGTTTTCTTTCACTGTTTGGAGTTCTCTTTGGCACTAACTTGCATGAAATACCTGTAAAACACATAAGAGATACACAAAATACGAAATACTTGCCAAAAAGGATTAGTAGCATAAGTATAAGCCAAATTCAAGCTATTTACACCGCACGGGATCATAAAAATACCGAAATCAAGGGGATAAATGTGAAGAATTTATGCCTAATCAGGTCATAATATCATTTCATGTTCATGTGGCTTTCGATGAGTAATTAGTCTTGATTTTGTCTCACTTGTACGCATTTTCCCATTATTCCAAGTTTTCATTTTCGAACACTTTGAATTCGTACATACATATCCTTCATTTCATACCCTAGCCTAACCTACATTACAACCCTATCAAGTCCTATGTGATCTTAGGTTGATGTAAATTAAAAGTCATAATAGTTTTGATAATCGGTGAAAATGCATTTCGCCTATTTTAGTGTGCGGTATCCTTTCATTGAGATTACAGTTTTTCATTTTATATATAGCGTTATTCATTTGTGACATGTGTGCGGCCTAGTTTTCATTTCCATTTACTCTTTATGCCCGCATGTTCCGTGTGTTAGCTCCCTATTTCGAGTGAATTCACTTGATGAGTGTAATACCCGTGAGGATTGAATGTATGCTTGCTTTAACGTTTATCCGATTTATTTAAGTTTTTTCCAAATCACATTTTGCATGTGCTCGCTCCCCTCCCACATTTTAAGGTTTCAATTCTATGAGGTGCATTCTATAATGTTAATGATTTGGACTTTTATTAGAATCCGTTCAATGCGCTAATAATGTGTATGAAATTCTTTTCACCATTGTTGGGATTGGCGCATGTTGGGTTGGGCATATTTTGAGGAAACCATGTGATGTTTGTGGGTATCATCCCTGAAAACCCTCAAAACCCTCACGAGACGACACTCGTCCACCAGGGTTACCTGGGGGTTTAACGGCCTATTGAATATGCTAAAAGCAATCGAATCGCTCGCAAAAGTGGCCTTTTGGTTTTATACCATACTTTTGTACTATCTCCTACTTTTGGTTTGCTTGTAGTTCTTGTTGCGTCCTATTTCATTGCTAGGGACCAGCAATGTGTAAGTCAGGGGGTGTGATGATACGCAAATATTGCGTATTTCATCTCTCGAACCTACGCATTTTATCCCCCTCAGGTGCCTTAATCTCTATATTTAAGCCCGTTAACCAGAAAACCTCGGTTTATATTGTTAACATGCTATATGAGGTATAATTGGGCTTTTGTAGGTATTTAGGTACTAAGTATTGAGTTCGGACGCATTCCGGTGAAGTTCCGTTCGCAATCGCACGCTCAAGGGAATTTTAGTTATTTCACAGTTTGGGCACCTGGCTCGACATCTCACGAAAGTTATAGCCCTCCTCGCTAGCTTCGCGTGGCCGCAAACGGTGCGCAATTTCGAGTCCGTATGATGAAGTTACGGCGATTTCAGCGGAGGGAAAAACAAGGAAATCAAAAGAGGAGGAGAAAGGGGAGAAAAGGAATGCAGTGTGTTGCTTCTTGGCTCACCCCTGCTTGATTGATCGATCAACGATTTTGGTCGATTGATCGATCCTTCTGTACTGCCAAAATTTTGCCTTGATCGATCGATCGATCCCCTGTTTTCAGAAGATATTTTGCCTTTTCTTTTCTTTTCTCTTTTCTTTACTATTTTTATTCCAACTTACTATATAAAGAAATTTTGATGTAATAAATAGATAGAGACGATTTAGGTTAGTTTAGCTTAGGGTTTTGGAGTTTTTTCTTAGTTCATCTTCATTTCTCTTTGGTTTGACACCCCATTTGGATTGTAAGTTGACTATTCATCTCCCCTACCATTAATATAGTTTGTATTTACTTCTTTCTTGCTTTCTAGTCAATTTACAAGCTTTCTAATTTAGGTTTACATGCTTTATTTCCTTGCTTTCTAGTGTAGTTTTATCGCATTTCTTTATTGCGTTTCTTTACCGCGTTTTTAACATGCTTTCTATGTAATTTAAATTAGGTTGTGTTTGAATGGAACTCACTCGGGTTAACGCATTGCTTGGCTTGGTGATAGTGTTTACGGGTCTATTTCGGGTGCGTTATCCTAGTCACTACGCCTAGGAGATTTGACGGGGAATATTATGTATGTCACGTGCTTATGACCTTTCGCGCGTAATTTTTGGGATTTTTGTTGACGCCAAAATCATATTAGGCTTTTATACGGATTTAGGGGCGTGAAAACCCTTGATTTAATTAACTGTCGAGACGAGACGCATTTGTAATAACTCCTCGACCCATGTAACCATTTTATACAAATTAACCCGGGTGAGGGATATTCGACACAACCTATAGTTTTACTCGCTTTCATAATCTAGTTTCAATACCCTTGCCTAGATTAATCTTTCCCTTTATGCATCTTTTCCTCTTTAGTTTGTAATCATCTTTTACACTTTTATTTCGGAATATTAAATCTTATAAATTCTAGCAACTCGTCCCTGTGGATTTTCGATACCCGACTTACCGCTGTGCTTGCCCTGCAAGTGTAGTAGTAATTTAGGTTTGTTCGTATAGTCGCGGCGAGACAGAAAACAACGACTGTGGCCTTACGCGACCACACTTCTCGCGCGCTATCACGCATATTTATGGATTGTGTCAAGATGTGTGTGCAATAGAATCGAGCTGCGAAAAGAGCAAAATCTTTAACGTGGAAAGCCACCTCAGAAAAGAGCCTAAAAGAATATATGGTGCATAGAATCAAAATTGCCAAGGCCAATATTTATTGTACAAGATATTGTGTAAAAATTCAGAAATTTATGCATTTGAGGGAGACATAAATCGAAGATCAATGGGTTTGCACAATAAGTTATGATATTGCATTTGAAGCGGCGTTATTGGCTAGGGAATCATCGAACTTCTAGGTATTTTTTTAAGTGACTTGACTCCAATTGAATTCCCCTTATTTGACACAAGGTTGATGTGAGTGCATAACGTGTAGGAATATTATTTAGCATCTTGTACTCGTACGTTATCTTAGACGATGCTCTTGTTCAAATTGATCACACCCATTCATCCCATTTCCACGGTCCGAATATGTTCAACTCTTCCTAGTACAATCTAAAAAAGTGTTGTGTTTGCAACCTTGTTGGGTCTTTATGTTATATATATTTTCCATTTTCTTTCTCTCTTATTTTTTCGGAGGCTCTGAAATATCGGTTGAACTCTCGTTCTAATGAAAATCACCTCAGCCTGCCCTGAAATTCCGTTCGAAATATTGTGAGAATGTCATTCAAACAACATCATTCGAACGAGATGGCTAGTCGTTCGAACAACCGGGCTTTTATCATGTTGGTTGGGTTTTTTCTTTTTAACCATTTCATTTATCTCATTTTCCTCCATATCTCTTAGTCAAAAGTCATTTTACTCTCTCCTATATTTTCTCACCCCTTCAAACCAAATCTCCCACTCTCTTCACCTTCTCAACCCATCGTCTTCCCTCTACACCTATATCAAACCCACATCTCTATGTTTTTGGGGTTTATTTTCTTAACACGCAACATTTTTGTGTTGTTATTTTTGTTCAATTATAACCCATTTCATATGAAAACTCAACAATATTTCTCTCTTTGGGGCTATATGTGTATAAAATATATATTTTCTCAAAAAAATCATAAAAATATTTTTTTTATTTGCCCCGATTAAATGACACTTCATGATTTCTCTTGACATTGTTTTCATCTCCAATAATGGGCATTGCTTGTTGTTGTTGGGTTTTGGTGGTGTTGCGGATTGGTTGGTGATATTTGGGTATGGTCTATAAATATTTCCATCTTGCTCTATGGCACGTAGTAGGCGTCTCAGGCGTACGGTTCAGTTCGACGAGAAACACTCTTCGAAAGAAGACGTAACCGTACGCAATCTTCAATTACGTTGGGGAACTCGCGCTAAACACACCCTATTTCACACCCTAGGCTTCCCAACTAGGTCAATAGTTAGAGAAAAAATAGTTAACCTATAACCTTTATCCGATACCATTGTCTTTAATTGGCTTGCCACTTGAGGTTGGGACCCCGTTTTCAACCTTTATGACCCTATTTACCCCGACCTCATCTGAGAGTTTTTATTTGCAATGATTTTTAACTAGAGATGTCTAGTATCTAAGTTTTGTGGCAAGGAAGTCACAATCACCACCGATTCCATTGCTTGTTTAGCTGGTTTACCCCGAGTGGCCAACCCTACCTACCCTTGGACCGGTGATGCGAGACCCGACCTTGATCTCATTTTTTAGACATTTTTTGAGTTGTTAGAGCCAGACACTTCCATTTTATATTATAGGAACCTTAAAGATGATTTTATGATAACTGATTATTTGTGTGTGTCTCATTCCACGTGCAAATCATACTCAGATTACACTTGATCGCATGCGTCTGATGTACGCTATCATCATTGGGGCTTCGATTGATCTCCCTGCTCATATTTTTGGCATTCTTCGAGATGTTAGGATTTCCCCTTTTATACTTATTAGACATGCCTTACCGTTTGCCATTTTAGTCACTAGGCACTGTCTCGACGTTGGTTACCCTATTCTCCCTACAGACATTCTTGCCATCCGCTATCAAACCGTTGACACTTCGTCTATTGATCAATATCGAGGTTATCTTCTTAGAGGGACTCCTCGGCCCACTCTATCCCCTTTTGAGTCATCTTACTCTATAACCTCATTTACCCCCTCTCAGTCCAGGCTATCTAGATCTCGAGTCGAAGGAGCCTAGGTTAATGCATTTACAGGTTGATCAAATGCAAGAGGAGCGATGTCAGGACAAGTTCACTGCCTCTATGCAAAGAGATAGAGAGAGAGAGAGAAGGAGGCCCAGGCTCGCAGAGAGGAGGCTCAGGCTCGTCGAGATTCACTTCTGATGCATCACTTTGAGAAGCTTTGTCGTGCTGAGATGCGACGTGGTGCAGGACCTTCGGGTACCAGATCTTCCCTTGGTAATAATACATCGGATGATGTACCTGATGATCCGACCTAGTGAATCCGTTTCATATTCAGTTCCTTATATTTTTCACTCTCATTTATACCATATATTGGCTTCTATTTACTCTATCAACACCTAGCTTTGGATACTTGTTTATGGAACATTTGTTTTAATTGAATTAGTAATGTAAATAATCTTTTGTTTATTCTTATAATATAGTTATCTATTGGATGATTTATATTATTTATTATGGTATGGTTGTTATATTACTCATGTTAGTGTTTGATTTTTTCTATATCGAGCTTCATGATTTATTCACTAACATTGCAGGTGTTGTTCAATCCCTTTATCTTTTTGGAGCAAAAAGGGGGAGAACATGTTTAAGGGGAGGAGCTTTTAATTGTTTTTTTATATCTTTTTTCCCCACGTGCGTTTGTGTGTTTGTTATTTCATATGAGTAGGCCATTTCATTAATTTGCCATATTCTTGCCTACAAAGAGCTTCAAGCAGCTAGGTTGTTCGGAAGTCGAGTTTGTCCATTTTTTTTTCAATTTTAGGGATGGGCGTTAGGATCGACTTGACGGTCTGGCTTAGCAAATTCCCAGTATTTTTCATGTTTTTATGTTTTGTATCGGAATATCCAAAGGGGTAGATTTGTAAGGGCAAATTTCCAAATCGAGTCAATTTGGTATTGGCTATTTCTGTAGCACAAAACATTTAGATTTTTGAAGTGTCATATTATACTCCACACTGAATAAATTGAGGATCCCGAATTTCGCCGTATTGAAGACTTCACATTAACAATCCAAATGCTCATTTTTTCCAAAAATATATGACCGATTTTAAAGTTTTGTTGGAGATACAATTTATAGGATTCCTATTTTTGCAAATCATACTTTAAAGTTTATTTTGTTTTTCATAAATTGCTAAGGTCGTTCTAACAAGATCTGGTATCTTGTTTGAACGAGTTGTTCAAATGACTTCGAGCGAGATCCCTCGAAGGTCTGGACTGAGATGTCGTTTGAACCAACTCGTTCGAACGAGACAGGAGATCTCGTTGAAATGACCTTAGTAATTTATGAAAAATAAAATAAAGTTTAAATTATGATTTGTAAAAATAGAACCCCTATAAAATGTATCTCCAATAAAATTTTAAAATCGGGTCATATACTTTTGGAAAAAATAAGTGTTCGAATTGTTGTTGTGAAGTCTCCAATACGAAAAAATCCCGGATGCACAGTTTCATCAAAGTGGAGTATAATATGACACTTAAAGAACCTAAATGTCTTGTCAAACGAAAATAACCAATACTACAAGTGGACACAATTTGGAAATTTGTCCATATAAATCTTCTACTTTGGCTATTCTGGGACAAAATATAAAAAAATAAAAAAGACTCGGAATTTGCTAATCCAGGCCGTCAAGCCGATCCTAATGTCGTTTGAAACCTTGTTTGCATCTCGTTCAAACGACATTTAGTAATGTCGTTCGTACGACCGCTGCAATTATTGAAAAATTCGGTTATTTCAACAGTTTTTCTACACAACTTTCCCTGTCCACTACTTCCACTTTTGAAATCAAAAAGGGGCGCAGGAAAAATAGGAATGCATCCAATTTGAACTTTGAAGAAAAGCAAAAATTCTCTTAAGAAAATGTCTCCAACATTTGTGTGATCTTTTTTTATCATTTTTCAAAACAAAAACTCAGAATCATCTTCTCTTACATTCATTATTGTTGTGTGCGGTGGACCTCCGCACGAGATGGAGACGGCGTATGGATTTCGGTGGATACCAAGACACATGAGGTGTCTTGTAACATGTTGGAGCTACATGTACTACGGATGGAGGTGTTAAAGACGTCATCAACAGTTCTTGTAGTGTCAAACCTGTAAGTCTTTCGTGTCTTCTTGTAAAATCATATTCATAGTAGATATTGTCTACGCCTGACCATCCGAGATTTTTTCAATTACTATTAATTGGTGCACACACATGTTGCATATGTGACCAATGTGGGGAGTAATGTTGAAATTTTGTATATTTTTAATGGACATGACGTGTCGATAAAAAAATGAAATAAATGTGCTCCAAATATACGTTTTAAATCTGCTATATACATATGACATTTGACTTTGCAAAATGATGATAAACATATTTAACTCAAAAGAATATTTACGCATATTTTTTGTATACAAAATTATATGTGAAAATTATTCTTGGACACTATTTCTCTCCAATGGTTACTTTAGTTTCAATACAATTGCCTTTACTTATTATGTATACTATACAGTTTTAAAGATTTATCAATACAAATAGATTGATGCACCTTTACTGAATATCTTTTCCTTCCTATTTGTGGTCAAATTATATAAAATTTAACGCTAACCAGATAAGGAAGATAAAAGACATTATACACAATTGAAATAAGAACAAAGCTATTAATTAATAGCTGAAGATGTATTAGAATCTCGATGTCATCATAAATGTCGTGTAGCCATTCACAGTATCTAAGGAATTTTTTATGTCTATATAATTTACATTCTTAAAATTGTAATTTTTTTAGATGTGATTATCCGATATATATGACCTTCAGTAACACAAAATCCAAAAAGATCAAGACGATTAATGATTATTACATCTGCATACACGTTCGCTATATGTAAAGAAAATATAACTCGTGTTGAACGCACATGTCCCCCATTGTTCTCTTGGGCCTTGTAGTAACGTGTTGTGCATACATTACTCCCCATAAGCATTTTAACATCAGCTCAATTGGGTACAAACTCACAATAATTTAACATTTATATTAAAAAAAAAAAAATTTTTTGGGGGGGGGGGCAGGTGTGGAGAATGGCAATACTATTTTTTTGTTAATTATTATTCACGCAACACAACTTGATAGTTTGGGGACACAAACAAAAGCTAAAAGAAAATTTTATAATTTTCCACCATTACAGAAGTCATTGAAGATCAAATTGATGTTTGAGAAAATATTATAATCTATTAAGTTCGGTGGTAGTTATCATAACTAATGAAGAATTAGATGGAAAAGGAATAACATATGAAGAATTAGATGGAAATGAATAAGATTTAACATTTACGGGTGTCATTTCAATTCCGTTAAAGGAAGAATCAACCTATAATAAAACTAACTTTTAAATGTTTTAATGCATATGACCACACTCCAAATAAACACACTATTTTTTCAAAATGTAAGGTGTGGTTTAGTTACAATGACAATTAATTAACTAATTCACAACATTTATACATTTCTTTAAATCAACATATGGGATAAAATATTAGCATATGTAATCTTGTTATTGTTAAACTTTAAGATGTAAATATTATCAGCGTTAAGTGGAAAAATAAACAATGGATCTCCAACTAATTACAATAACTTTCTAATAATTTTATAAAGTGTTTGAAGTTATTAACCTACCTTTTACAATATCCACAAGTTTAGCATAGTAACTTGGAATTATTATTTTGATTAAACCGAAAGACACATAAAATTATAACGTCTGCGTTGTTTTTATGATAATAGTATGCAAATCACTATTGATAAGAAAAATAAATACCACAATAAAATTCAACCTCTACCAGAAAAGTGGAGAAAATGTTTAAATTTAATAAGAGGGTTAAATCTAATACCCTTAAAATTCTCGAAAGCTGTGTACATTAAATAAATTATGGACTTAATGATTTTTTTAAATCATGATTTTTTTTCCCTCCTTTAGGACGGGGTGGGGTGGTATCCCTAATACTAAACTAATTCTAAACCATAAAAACTATACAACTAAACCATATAAAACATTCTAAATTCAAACAAAATGAAAATCAAAAAACAAATTTCCATATAATTAGAGTTAAATATTGCACATTACCTAAAAAGCTAAACGTACAATAATTTGGAATATAAGTAGAGATTTAAGTACTAATTCAGTCGAATCTAAATTACTTTTTTCTTAAACTATGTTTTGAAAATCAAATAAATAACCCATGCTCATTGAAAAAAGAATTAACCATAATCCACAAATCATAATTTTGTTAAAATTTTAACCTAGTAAGGGAATAAACTAAATTCAAAAACCTCTATATCAACACGGGTATAAGTTGCAATAATATTGAATCATAAGGTTTATACAATAAATAAATATATGAAAATTATACAAATGGATTAACTTATACAAACTCACACCATATCAATATATTTTTTGTTTAACAATTAGAGCAACTTTGAAAGAAAAGTAGGTACATCAATGCTACCATCATAAAATTGGATTATGGATTATAAGCAAACTGAAAACATTTTATTTAGTTCAAGTGAACTCAATGGGCAACCTTAACATCATGAATGACTATATAATCATAAAAAATATTCAACAAGGTGGTGCATTTCAAAATCAAAGCAAACAAAAATTTGATTGAACCACAAAAGTGAGATAAAAGTGTCAAACGACGCAAATGTAAAAACAACAGTGAGAATCTAGTTATCGAGGGGTAACCAATCTATATGCGTGTATATATTTAAACAATAACAAAAAAATATTTTTGGGTATTTTTAAAATATGGTCTGTCACGGACACCCGTCGGAAAAAGTCTCTCTCTCTCTCTCTCTCTCTATATATATATATATATATATATATATATATATATATGATGATGCTGGAATCAGCACCACCAGATAAGGTGTTTTCAAGCTCAATCTAAGAACAACAATGACAGCATAGTTATGTAAAAGGTAAGAGAATGAGACGAGGAGAAGAGGAGAGAGCACCAGGATATAAGTGGTTCATCCTAAATTGGCCTACGTCCACTGTGTGTGTGTGAATAACCTCGCTGCAATAAGGCACTAATGGCCATGGATACAATCTCTCAAGCTCTCTCTCTCTACTGTGTATCTAGATAGAGTTTCAGCTAGGGTTGAATATCTGGGGATCCCTTTTGCAAGGTAGAGGATGACCTCTATATATAGTACCTAGGGGGTGTAATGTACCCTCTATGCATGCCATGAGCATGTGTGTGTTTACCTCACCAATATTGGAGTGCCATCTGTCACTGTCACATGTAGAGAGTGATGATGCAAATCTCTCCCCACGTGTGGGAAATAATCTTGTTATAACTGATTTGTGTCCACGTGTCCTTATCTAAATGTCAGCAGGTGCTCGGCTATCGCGTCTGGTGTATGACCTCGGCCTTGGTGAGGCCGAGGTTGGTGAGTCTTGATACCTGTTCAGTCCGAGTATTCCATGGAGGTCTCGGCCTAATCATAACCGAGACAATGGACAAGGTCGGCTTGAGACGAGGTTGAACTGGTGGCTTGATGAGGTTGCTGGTGGCTTCCTGCGAGCTCGGCCTACATCTGACCGAGGTTGCCATTCCAAGGTATACGAGAATGCTGCTGATCCTTGTGACGTCCCTTGGAGAGGCTCATGGTAGTGTCGGCCTGGGCCGACCTTGATATGACCGAGGGGTGATATCGCGTGTCTAAGACATGCCCAACGTCGGCTATAATATCGACCGAGGTTGGTGTCTCTAGTCCGAGGTTACACTTGGGGCATATCAATATATATATAACACTTAAATTAACTATATAAAACTATGTGAATATTCAATGAACAACAAACTAATCTATTGTTATCACCACCAATAGACTTCACCTCCCTAGAACCACCCTATCAATCTCTTTAACCCTCATTACTCATCTCTTTCTACTCAACACAAATACCAAACTACCCTACAAAACTACACCTCCTTTCAGTCTCATGCCTCAAATTTTTTCCTCCCGCTTTAATAGCCCATTGATCATTTATACACATTCATAAGCTAGCCATCGAGTACACCTCAAATCAGCTACCCACCACCAACTATCACCCCCACGAACTTCACATTCCTATCCAATCAAATTCGTTCCCCCATCCCACCAATCTACCACCTTACCAACTACCAAGCATATCCCACTTCTTCCCACTCTGCCCAACATGCAACACACTTATCTCCATTCTTCCTCACGCCATCCCTTAATATGCAAAACGTCTCAACCCTTAAAACCCACTTTTCTACTTTACCCACCCATACAAATCTACAGATATGATTCCATCACTCTTTCCATTGTGATTATTATTACTATTATTTTTACTTTTATTATTATTATTATTATTATTATTATTATTATTATTATTATTATTATTATTATTATTATTATTATTATTATTATTATTATTATTGTTATTGTTATTGCTGTTGTTGTTGGTGTTGGTGTTGGTGTTGGTGTTGGTGTTGTTGTTGTTGTTGCTGCTGGTGTTGTTGTTGTTACAACTAGTACTAAAATATTTACCAATAAATATTCACAATAAAGTTCAAGGAAAGTTGGTATATTACCGTGTAGATTATTATTATTACTATTATTATTATTATTATTATTATTATTATTGTTGTTGTTGTTGTTGTTGTTGTTGTTGTTACAACTAGTACTAAATTATTTACCAATAAATATTCACAATAATACCCAATATATGGATATTTTTACAAATTCAATGTTCAATATTTTTATTCATATTTACTAATGTTTGAGTAAAGGGATGCTTATTATATAAATCATATTTTCTGGTGATTGAAATAATAAATATATAATACTTATATGTATCGTAAAATTATAACTATATGTGTGTGTGTGTATATATATATATATATATATATAATTTTTATTTTATTTTTTGTTTATAATTTTCTTGCATTTTTCTTCATGTAAATCAAACGCACACAAGAAAATAATATTTTTTTTCTTTTACTTCACTTCACTTTATTTTTTTTGAAAATTATTTTCCTGCCTACAAATAAACGAACACTTAAGATTTACAAAAACACACAATAACATAGGATTCACTAATTTAGGCGGCCCCCACGGTAATAGGTAAAATAATTAACAGGTTTTTACGGTCTAGTCCTTGGACTAACAATTTTAGACAAAAAAACCGGTGAACTAAATTTTAAACGATTAGGTCCAACATATAAATACCCCCAATTTAAAAAAATCATAAACCTAATAGGCTATTGGAGTTTTCTCTGCAACTAACGACTATTCTCCGAAATCGAAAATAACATCAATCTTATGCTTTGATCGTCTGTCCTATAATCGATTACAGTGTTCTTATTCGATTCTACCTGAATCACTTGGCTCTATCATTTGTAAGTTTATCTTTATCAACAGTTGATTTTTCTATTTTCGATCGATTACAATAAGTATATGTCCTTTGTTTTAATTCAAGAGACTCATTGTAATATTCATTCATGTGATTGAATAGCTTTTTATACGTTATATATGTATATGTTTTTAATTTGTGTTTTTTATGCATTTATGTTTGGATTCTTAATAAATAAGTTATATTTATCAATATTTGTAATTCTTAGTTGAATGTGCTGAATGAATATTAATGATGTTTCATTCTAATTTTAAGAGTCCTTGATTTTCATTTGGTATTGAATCACTTATTGATATAGGTCCGCGCCAGCGGAAACAACCAGTTCGATATCAGTTTTCAAAGTACACGCAATGTTTATAAAGTACACGTGACTGATATTTGATAATATGTTTGTGGTTTATTGCTTCCTGTATAGGTTTTTAAAAAGTGCCTGTAAGTTTATATTAATTATAAATAAATATTTTTATATTTCATGCATTAAATTATTGCACACATTTTTAGAATTGTTGACCTTGAAGTAAATGTTTTTCGTCTCTGTTTTACTGCAGGACATTATGGTAAGTAGTGTAATAGCAAGGTGTTGTTATTTGGATAATATGGCTTGTATTGAAATATTTGAAGATAGCTCATTAGATTTCATATGCAATGAGTTGTGTATTAGGTTTACTAATTTGAGAAGTGGGAGTTTTTCATTGAGGTATTCATTTGGTGATGAATGTCGGTTCATGTTGGTTTGTGACAACGATGTTTGTTGTATGTTGCGGTCCCAATTGATCGTGAAAGCTAATTTCATTTGGATATATGTCATTGATTCATTACCATTTCCATGTAATACAAGAGATGAACGGGTTGACTGCTCTAATTGAATTTTTGAAGGGGTTGACTGCAGTAATACAAGGTCTGAGAGGGTTGACAGTGGTGATACAAATACACAGAGGTTAGAGTCTTTATCATCAGGCACTAAAAATGATTTTAACAGTTGCATTGAAAATGACTTTTATCTTGGAGGTGTGGAGTCAAGTAAGTCGAAAGTCTATCTTTCGAATGCTTGGAAGACTTATATAAGTCATAAGCAGCAGTGTTTTGAAGGAGGTGTAGTGGAATTTCGGGATAAATTGCGAAAGTATGCCGTTGAGGTTGGGTTCAAGTATGTGTATTTGAAGAATGATAAAACTCGAGTGACGGCTGAATGCTCTAAAAAGACTACTGAGAATTGCATATGGAAAATTCATGCTTCATTATCTACAATAAATGGATACTTTTACATACGTTCAATGAATAATGAGCATACATGTAGAGGTGTCTTTCGTAGTCCGTCAGCCAAAATGATAGCCTCCAAGTTGGTTTCAACATTGGTAGCTGATGATCTTAGAGATAACCCGCTATTGAGACCAATTGATGTAGTTAGAGATATGAAGAAGAATTATGGTCTTGATATAGCTTATCAACATGCATGGCGTGCGAAAGAGATGGCTGCTATTGATATACATGGTGATGAAAAGGTTTCTTATGTATTAATGAATAATTATCGTGACCTTCTATTGCAGTATAATCCTGGGTCGCATTGCATCCTTGACGTGGAACATGAGAGTAAAAAATTCAAGAGAATATTTGTAATGTTTAGAGGATGTATTTATGGATTTCAATACTGCAGACCTGTTTTATTTCTTGATGGTGCCTTTTTGAAGAGTCGTTACCGTGGAACAATACTATTAGCTACTGCAAGGAATGGGAACAATGGTAAATGAATTTTAAATATTTTATTTTGTGTATTGCATTGAAATTTTGTTTGTTCCATTCCATAACATCAAAATACAAGCATAAAAATATAAAATACCTTTGAAGGTCTTTGTTTTAGTTCACGTGTACTTTTCATTTTTCTACGTGTATTGTCATGATATGTCTTATTATGTGTAATACTAAGTAAAGTACACGCATAGTGCATGTAAAGTACACGTGAATGTTTTTGTTAATGTCACGTGTCCTTTTTTTATGCGTGTACTTTGATAATGATGACTTTATGTGTAGTAATAAGTATAGTACACGCATTTTACATGTCAACTACACGTGAATGTTTTTCTTAATTTCACGTGTACTTTTCATTTTTATGCGTGTACTTTGATAATGATGTTATGTTGATTACAAACTAAAGTACACGCATTTTACATGTCAAGTACACGTGAATGTTTTTCTTTATTTCACGTGTACTTTTCATTTTTATGCGTGTACTTTGATGATAGGTGTTGTTATTTAGAAATAATAAAGCAAAGTAAATGTTAAAAATGTAAAGTACCTTTGAAAGTTTTTGTTTAGTTCACCTGTACTTTACATTTTTATGCGTGTATGTTGATGTTAGTCTTGTTAATAATAAAGCCAAGCAAAAGATTGATGAGTAAACGTGCATTTTATCATGTGTACGGTACATTTTTATGCTTTGTCTTGTTATTTACAAACAATTTAGATTAAAGACAATATATTTCCCATGTGTTTTAGGGTCTGCGCCAGCAGCATCAATATACTAACATCTGCATCAATATACAAAGTATTGTATATTGATATGTTATTTATTTTAATTTTAATATATTTTTTAAATTTCAGGACTTTTTCCTGTTGCATATGCTGTTGTTGATTCCGAAACCGAAGATAACTGGATGTGGTTTCTAGTCAATTTACATAGTGCAGTAGTTGAGCAATATCGAAACATAACATTTATATCAGATCGAAACAATGGATTACTTGAAGCTGTTTCGAGGGCCTTCCCGTTGTCTGCACATTCCTACTGTATACATCATTTACAAGGGAATATAAAAAAGAAAATTCGTGGGAATTGTGCTGGATTTCGAAAGAAAATTGTTAAAGATTTTTTGTCTTGTGCATATGCTGTCTCAGTAGATGTATTTCACAAGAATATTGAAGCATTGAAGAAGGAAGGAGGAGCTGCTATTGCCGATTTCATTGATAGTTTGCCTCCCGAGAATTGGTCCTCTGCATATTTCCCTGGTAAACGGTATGGTGACATGGCATCTAGTGTTGCGGAGTCATTCAATTCATGGATATTGGAGGAAAGGCATTTACCAGTAATGAATATGCTTGATAAATTGAGAGTGAAGATTATGAATTTCAATGCAAACAAACTTGTTGAGTCCGACACTTGGGCAAATGAGTTATGTCCTTTTTTTTCAAAAGTTACTGAATGAAAATTGGAATAAAAGCCGACATTGGACTATTAGTCGCTCAAGTAAAAATGTATTTGAAGTTCATTCAGAAGTGCGAGCAACAGTTGACTTAGGAGAAAGGACTTGTTCTTGTAAGAGTTGGCAGATTAGATGTTTTCCATGTTCTCATGCTGTTTGTGTTGTGCGGAGGAAAGGGACCAGTATTTATGATTATATTGAGGAGTACTATAAGGTATATTTCTACAGAAAATCATACTTGATACCTATAGCTCCTCTTCCTGATTTGATTTCCTTAAATATTCCTATTCCTGAAAATCCATATATCCTTCCACCAATGACTAAGAGACCGGCAGGCAGGCCAAGAAATAAGAGAATAAAGTCTTCTGGTGAGATCACAGTAAGGGAAGTTACTTGCTCGAGGTGTAGTAAAACGGGTCATTACAGGTCTACTTGTAAGGAACCCATTTGACTATTTTTAAAATTGTTGAATTTATTCATTTTAACCATTTGATTGAATAAATTAATTAATAAACCATTTGTTTCACATAAATGAATGTAATTTATTTTTAAGTCTCATATATCAGTTTTTTTTTTGTGTTGATGTACACATATTTTTCATAAAACATACATGATCATTATTCCTTGTGTTCAGGTGTACTTTACCTTTGTATACGCATGTTATGTACAGTACACGCGCATTTTGATGTCCAAAGAAATTTTAGGTATTTTAGCAATAGTCCCATTTGTGAAAGTTTTGTTTGTCCTAATCCCATTTGACTTTTTTATTCATAATTGGTCCCATTTAGCAGTTGTGGATGGTCAGTTCAATATGCGTGTACTTTATAAAAGCATGCGTGTACTTTACTTAATGTACATGCATGAAGTACACGCATAATATAAATATAATGTGCGTGTACTTTATGAAGTACACGCATTGATAATTAAAGTACACGCATTTAAATATAATTGTACATGCATGTTTTAGAAAACTACACGCATATTGATATGACAAAAATCTAATTCAATATACGTGTACTTTATAAAAGCATGCGTGTACTTTACTTAATGTACATGCATGAAGTACACGCATAATATAAATATAATGTGCGTGTACTTGATGAAATGTGCGTGTACTTTATGAAGTACACGCATTGATAATTAAAGTACACGCATTTAAATATAATTGTACATGCATGTTTTAGAAAACTACACGCATATTGATATGACAAAAATCTAATTCAATATACGTGTATTTTATGTATTCTGCATGTAATTTTATCAAGTAGACGTATATAAATGCATGTACTATTTCGAAAATGGTTTTTGACATTACAATCTGCTTGTACTTTATAAAAGATATTTGGGTCACTCATATTCTTAAACTCCTATGGGTATTATGGTCCGCGCCAACGTCATTATTATACAAGTACTAGTTGTAAGCCCGCGCGATGCGCGAGAGAGGCGCAATGTACGAAACATAAGAAAAAATATATCTAAAAAATTTGTAACAAAAATATCCTTCTTATTTACATTTGCATTGAAGAGCGAGGTTTTAATTAAAAATACAACTTGTAGTTATTTAATTACAACATGTGGTGATATAAAATATTATAATTTAAAAAAATATCATTTCGAAAAACCATTACAACAATATAATGCACTATGTAGTACATATGTTTCTAATGCTCGATGATTAAATAACTACATTTTCTATTATAAATTGAACCAACATCAATGTTAATTGTAATAAAATTCTTCTTAATGTTTGTTGTGATTATATCAATGGCCATAGGGTAGTGAGACGTGGAACCATTCCACTTTATTTTTCATTACAAAGAGGGATGAAAAGAGGGAGAGAGAAGTACGTTGGAAATGAAGAGTTGTCACTTTTGAGGAAGTCAAATACTTGAAAAGCGTAACTGAGTTCGTTGGAAATCAAAGAGACAGATTCACAAATAGAGACACCTTTAAGATAGTTGAGTAATAATTACCCAATGCCACTTGTCAGTAATAATTATCAATAAATGATGTGCCACGTGGATAGGCTAATTGCAAAGCATAATAAATGCCCTGTTTTGCATTTTAGAGTATATAGAGATTTCAATCTGCTTGTACTTTATAGACTATGCATGTACTTTATAAAGTACACGTGTAATATATAGAGTACACGCATTTATATAATGTCTTGAGTACACGCATTATTATACCATTATTTCAATAGGCGTGTACTTTATATATTACACGTGTACTTTGTATTGTACACGTGTAATATATAGAGTAAATGTTATAAATGTTAAAAATTTTAACAAAACACGTGATCATGTTTATAAGGGTTCGCGTGTACTTTACTATATTGGATTATGAAATAACTCAGAACACATTCATGAAAGAAATAATTTTTTTATTAAAAACAAAAAAATAAAGTACAATTTTTCAAATAAAGAAAACTGAAAAAACTAAACAGGGCTTCTAGAAGGGATGTTTGTCAAAGGCATCCAGGATGTCAGGGAGAGAGTCAATGAAATTCGACCAGTGTCGAATTTCTTCTTCTATGACAGCTACAAGGCCTTCATGGAGAGCCTTCTTCTCCTTCAGCTTTGCGATTTTCAGGGGAACTTCATTTGTATAGAAATAAATGAGTTCTTCATGTGTTTGAGGAGGGTCCTCATCCACATCAAATAAATCTATGGGATTGGGTGGAAGTCCAGAATAGCCTTCCCTCACATATGTTTGAAACTGCTCAAAGGCAGTTTCATATAAGGAAATATTTTCCTCAATTTGCCTTATTTTTTTTTTATTTCTTTCATCTCTCTCAAGAGTTTCTCGCAAGTTTTCTGTTGGAATAGCCATTATGTAATCTTTACCCTAGATGTAATGGTTAAGAAAGGAACAAATATTACTCTTTTATAGGAAAAAGTGAAAGTTATTTATTTCTTGACCAGAAGTAGTTGGGAAGTGAGTAGTTGAGCTTAATAAATTGATTTTGGTTATTGTGTCCTTAATGAATTCCTCAAAGTAGTTTTCAATTAATATAATAAATAATTATTATATTAACCACTGCGTGTACTTTAGTGAAAATGCGTGTACTTTGGATAATTAATTGTACTTAGTAATTATGACTTGTATTTTTCGTGAAAACTAATTTTACATTGTTTCATAACAATCAGATGCATTGTTTGTCTAAACCTTACGTGGATTGTGGTCCGCGCCAGCGGGAAAAAACCATTTTGGTATGTAAATACACATGTATTTACATACCAAAATATCACATGTATTTTGAAAATACACGTAATATTTTCAAAGTACAGGTAAGTATTGGTATGTAAATTTTGAAATATCAGGAATATCAAGTGTACTTTCAAAATACACGTGTACTTTCAAAATACACGTGTATTTTGAAAATACACGTTAAAATAAACGTGTATTTTTAAAATACACTTGAATTTTTCACGTGTATTTTTATAATACACGTTTATTTTCAAGTGTATTTTGAAAATACACGTTTATTTTCACGTGTATTTTCAAAATACATGTGAAAAATTCACGTGTATTTTGAAACTACACGTGAGTATTGCTATGTAAATTTTGAAATATCAAAATGACACATCCAGTAACTGTGCTAGGTTTTGAACTTGCTGATTTGTCAAGTGAATGTATCAGAAACTCATGCACAGCAGATGCCCAATCATATTTATTCATTTCCTCAATATTTTCAATGTATTTCAATAAAAATTCTCCAAGGGTGAAGTTTGAGTTGGAAAAAACCATTTTTGTGTAATAAATATTGTAAACAATAACCAATATAACACAAAACAAATTACAAATATATGTTTTGAATTTGAATCACAATTTATAGATGTTTTTTCCCATTTCGGGGGAAGAAATATTTTGACAGAAGAATTTCCCTGAGTACATATGCTCTTTGTTTAAGCATGTCAGGGTCTTGAAAGAATTTTTGCATTTCTTTGTTTCTGCTTATTTGCTCAATACAGTACATGCAGAACACCCCACAGTCAACCCTGAAATTACAATAAAACAAATATAAAAATTAGAATGATGTGATGAAATTTTTTGAAATGATACATATTAGTAATTTTTAGAAATGAAGTTTTTCTTACCCATTATATTGTTTAGGGCATTCGTGATCTCTTATTAGTTCAAATTTGAGATCACTTTGCAACAAGAAATCTACAGTCCTTCTTTCTTGCTCTGTCAATGGATCATCATCCATTGTAAACTCATTTGGGGTGCCTTCCTCAAATTTCCTCTGAATTTTGTAACCATTGTTTTTCATTGTTTCTGCTTCAGTCTTCAATTCAGACAGTGATTTTTGGAAGACTGAAAACTGTTAAGAAGACAAATATTTAGTGTATACAAATAAAAGAGTATATGAAGATGAAAGAGTGAAAAGTACACCCATAATATAAAAGTACACGCATATTTTGTTTTTTCATATCACGTGTATTTTAAAATATGATGGGTGTACTTTGCCTAATGTGTTAAAAGTACACGCATACTATTAAAGTACATGCATATTTTATTTTAAAATATCACGTGTATTTATTTTAAAATATCACGTGTATTTTATTATATATGATGCGTGTACTTTGCCTAATGAGTTAAAAGTACACGCATAATATTAAAGTACACGTAACTTGTATTGGTTCATTTCACGTGTATTTTAAAATATGATGCGTGTACTTTGATAATCTATGTAATTATGTACAACTAATACAAAGTACACGCATTATATAATGCACGTGTACAAGTGTATAATATAAGAACGAGTAACATTACTAATTAAGTTTAGGCACTAACCAATTTTTTTGCATCATCGAAGAATGTTGTGTTCTTTTCCATGTCATTCGGTCGGAGGGGATCCATGTGGACCACTTTATTTTCTTTAGTGTATAGCACAAATAATGTGAAATGTCCTATACTATGTATAAGTACAATGAACAAATTATTACAACTGCCTAAGTATTCAAATAAATCCTTGTATAATTCCCCCCTCTTATTGACTCCGTTTGTTTTACAAGCTTCTATCTGAATAAAAATTATAGACAAGTGTTAATAAGAAAAACTAAAATATTGTTTATCAAAACTTTCATTTTATTTGTACTTACCCAGCAATAATCAGAAAAAGTGTGTGAGTAGGAGAGCCCTTCCTCTGACAATTTTAATCTCAATACTTCGCAAAAGGCAAGTATTATCTGTTTCACACAATATAAAATGGTGAGGAAATATTAATGTTGAAATTTAATGGATGTCTAATATTTGGACTACATACTTGGCTTGAAATTTCTTGATTTTTGAGGACTTCAAGTAAATCTTCCCATGGGACATACGAAACCATCCCTTGGAAAATAAACTCCCTGCATTTTATATAATCAATAAAACAATAGTATAATAATATTAACCTTATTCTTTTGCACCAAAAAATATATAAATTAGCGAAGTGATAAATCATAAAACAATAAACTTTACCCTGGCTCAGCAATTTTAATAAACTCTTCAATCTTTTTCTTCGAAGCTTCATCGAGATATTTATATGCTTCGATTGCTTCAAGCTTGACGCGAGTTTCCTTCATTTTTTTAGCTATAGTTGTAGGGCCTTTTCTAAGCTTTGACTCTTTTAGTTTCTTCATTGGTTCAAGCTTTTCTGTTTCGCCGTCAGCTTTTCTTTTCATCTGACCTCTAGTAAGAGGTCCTTTGCTTTTGGATATTTTGGGGCTGCCCTCAACTTTCTTTGAGGCTAATTCAATCTTTAAACTCGAAATTTCGTCAAGGAGTTGTTTATTAATGTTTTCCTGATATATTTAACAAGGAATGTTGGATTGTTAGCATTTTTTGAAAAAATGATTGATTTTCACTTACGTGTATTTTATATAATACACGCGTGTATTATATAAAAGTGGGTGTATTTTATAAAGTACACGCGTGTATTATAAAATACGTGTACTTTATAAAATTTATAATATAGCTAAAATTTATAATAAAATTAAGAAAGTGTAGCGTGTAATAAATATCTATTGTATTTTATAGATACCTGGTCAGCTTTTTTCAATTCTGATTCTTCAAGCATTTTCTTCAACTCCGAAATTTCGTCATTAAGGATTTTATTATTGTTTTCCTGTAATACAAAAAAAATGTTACATTTTAAACAATGCATTATTTTTAATAAAATAATGCATGTAGTCTTCATTATATCTAATATCAAATAAAACTGCATTAAAATATTATGAAATAAAACTGCGTGTACTTTGAGAAAACTGCGTGTACTTTGAGAAACCTTCGTGTACTTTGAGAAAACTGCGTGTACTTTGAACGTGTACTTTAGGAAAACTGCGTGTACTTTAAAGGAAAACTGCGTGTACTCTGCATTCAAAAGTACTTGTTGAGTTCTTTTCCACCCTGACTCCTCAAGATTCTGCCTCAAAGTCATCTTTTCTAAGTCAGCATCTTTCCATTGTTTCAATGTATCATCATACTTTCTTTTTAGATATTCATTAGTCAGAGACATATATCCATTTTTTTGTTCCAAAATTCGTGTTGATTCTGCCTATTTTTTAAATGATTCATCCAATTCTTTAATTCTATCTGAGTCACTCATTGTGACTTGATCAAGCTTTTCTTTTAAAGAATTGTTTAACTCAACTAGTTGGGCATTTTCTACCTCCAACTTATTTAATAACTCTTTTTCCTTCAAAAGGTTGGAATTCTCCACCTTTAAGTTCTTCACTTCCTCATGGGCTTCAAAAAGTGAATCATGATCTACCTGCAATTGTACATTCAAAATGGAACTCTCCACCTCCAAAGAGGTCACCTTATCAAGTGCAACATTAATGTCTACAGCTGCTTTAGATAGTTGGTTATTTTTTTCCAACAACTCCCTTTTCAAAACGACAATTTGTTCTTCCAAATTAACCTTTGGTTGATCTTTTCCCTTCTTTTTCTTTAGAGTCACAATGTTTTTAAGGGGAATATTCCAACCATGTGAAAACTCATTGTCATCAATATCTTCAACAACATTGTTTGATGATGAATCAGCATGTATAGGACTTTTTGTAGATATGTTCAAAGAGTAACTTGCCCTTCAAACTGAGATTCCTTTTGTACAGGACAGTCCTTAGAAGCTGGTTTACTTGTAGCCTGCTTCAAAGTTGCTGTTGCGATGTCATTCTTCACAAACCATTGTTTCAAAGACGACAACTTCCACTTCAGGAATTTTGGAGTATTTTCTTTATATTCTTCAACAGGAGAAATGATTTCAAATTTCTCACATGCCCAATACTGAGATCATACAAAAAACAAAATGAATTTAATACGTGTACTTGACAGAAGATATAACAAGAGTATTTTGAGAGTACACTGGTTATATTTACAAAACATAGTACACGTGTACTTTGAAAAATACAAGTGTCCTTTCACATGATATAAGACGTGTATTTTCAAAATACAATTGATATTTAGCGTGTATTTTCAAAATAAACGTGATATAAGACGTGTATTTTCAAAATACACGTTAAATATCAATTGTATTTTGAAAGAACAAGAGAAAATATCACATGTATTTTGAAAATACACGTAATATTTTCAAAGTACAGGTAAGTATTGGTATGTAAATTTTGAAATATCAGGAATATCAAGTGTACTTTCAAAATACATGTGAAAATAAACGTGTATTATCAAAATACACGTGAAAAATTCACGTGTATTTTGAAAACACACGTTAAAATAAACGTGTACTTTCAAAATACACGTGAATTTTTCACGTGTATTTTGATAATACACGTTTATTTTCAAGTGTATTTTGAAAATACACGTTTATTTTCACGTGTATTTTAAAAGTACACGTGAAAAATTCATGTGTATTTTGAAAGTACACGTGAGTATTGCTATGTAAATTTTGAAATATCAAAATGTTTTTTTGCTCACCAGTAGGAAAATGACACATCCAGTAACTGTGCTAGGTTTTGAACTTGCTGATTTGTCAAGTGAATGTATCAGAAACTCATGCACAGCAGATGCCCAATCATATTTATTCATTTCCTCAATATTTTCAATGTATTTCAACCAAAATTCTCCAAGGGTGAAGTTTGAGTTGGAGAAAAATAACGTGTTTAAGAAGTGGAGACACACAATTTTAACAAAATCAGCAATTCCTTCATCTGTCTCCAATTCAACTGATTTCTTCAAAGCATTCAAAATTTCTGACTTTCCTATTCTTTTTAAGAAGTATCGTGCTTGTAATCCATATTTTTTAGCATATTCGGTCCTTTTTTCAGTTCTATTGATTTTAAACCCTCCACCAGGGGTATGCCAAATATTTCACTTATATCTATTGGCATTATTGGAATACTGCTCTTCATACGGAAACTTTTGGTTTCCGTATTGTACAGCTCGATAATTGATAAAATATTTTTATCCGTCTTCTTGTGGTCCACTTCTACTACTTTCTCACTGTAGTAGACATTGAAAAGCTCCCAAAATGGAGTCATCTTAAGAAGTTCAATATGGCTATTGTTTATTTTATCTTTAATCTGATGCAAATCATGGAGAAAGCTAACAATATTTGACCGATATTGGTCATTCTTCTTTGCAGGACGTTTAGCTTTCAATGCCACCCTAGAATTGGAACTGGAACTGGATGAAGAACTATCATCAGAACTGCTCTTTTTTTGTTTCTTTCCTCTTCTTGCTTTCATCTTCATCCCCATTATATTGATCTATAAACAAAATTTAAATTACTAACCTATAATTATATGTACAAAAAATAAAATATATGCGAATTAGAATAAAAAACAGACTAAAACAATAAAATACAAGCGTATTTAACAAAAGTACATGCAATATTCTCACAAACAATTTATACAAGTCTCATCAAAATACGTGCTAAAGGCGATAATATATATCGTCAGTTTCATGGTAATACCTAACAGAGGTTGTTCGACAAGTGAAAAACCAAGATTCTCTACTCCTAACATATTCAGTAAAGAAGTGATACAATAGTTGAATGCTAAAAGCTCCAACATTATCAAAACCCCTTAAGCAATACTGCTCAATTCGTTTAGCTAAATCCTTCGCTTTCGATTCAGTTACTTGAAGCTGTTCCACATCAAAAGTGCAGTAAATGTCTTCATAGTAGTAGTAGAAACCAAGTAACCTTTTAGCTCTATCGTTAATGCGAAGGAGAAAACGAATTTTGTCTTCATTAGTACTATTCACTGTCAATGTGAAAGGTTTTGTATTGTTAAGATCTTCGAACGTGCAAGCAGCAGTTTTGTAGTTGAACATGCTTGATCGTACGATTCCTAAACAATAACACAACAATACAAAATAGTACACTCATAATACACATTAGTACATGGACACTGGATTGAACAAATTGAATTTCAATGTTTGTGTACATGGACATTGGATTCAAATGCAGCTGGCTATTAGACAAAAAACACTCTTAAATATTAACAAAATAATAATACTTCTTAAAAACTCATGGAAAATAAATCAAATGCCGCTGGCGCGGACCAAAATAACATAGGATTGATGAAATATGGATTTGAAATTAATATTCTATAGAGTACACGTATAAAACATAAAAATATACGCATAATGAATTGAGAAATACAATTTCAATGTGCGTGTACTATGTGTATTTTGCGTGTACTTTATAAAAGTACACGCAAAATATACATAGTACACACAACACAGGGCTTGTACCTGTAGATATTCTATAGAGTACACGTATAAAACATAAAAGTACACGCATAATGAATTGAGAATACAATTTCAACGTGCGTGTACTATGTGTATTTTGCGTGTACTTTTATAAAGTACACGCAAAATACACATAGTACACGCAACACAGGGCTTGTACATGTAGATATTCCATAGAGTACACGTATAAAACATAAAAGTACACGCATAATGAATTGAGAAATTCATTTTCAATGTGCGTGTTCTCTGTTAATTTTGCGTGTACTTTTAAAAAGTACATGCAAAATACACATAGTACACGCAACACAGGGCTTGTACATGTACATATTCCAATCCATATGATGAATACAATGTTTGATTTCATCAGTCCACATGATGAATACATTCTAAATATATGATGAATAATACGCATGAAAAAGAAGAATGTGATTTCATCAGTCCATATGTCTACAAATTTATACATATGAGAACACAAACTACACAAGGACAAAAAGGTGATAAGAGAATGTATACATACTTGTTAGTGCTGTTTGGAAGAATTTGATTTAGAATGTAAAATGTAGAACTTCAACGATTAAGTTTTGAAAGAAGAGAGCTAGGGTTTTGATTGAATAGAGTTAGGGTTTTGATCGAACAGAGTTTCTAGAGCTTCGATCAGGAGTATTTATATGTTGTTGTTGACCAAAATTTGATTGAGAAATAGAATCGTCTTGGGGTTTTGATCGAAGAGACAGTACGATTGATACAAGGGAGAATACAATGTTTTTAGGACTTCGTTTTCTGAATGACGCTTCGTTTTCTGAATAGTACGTGTTTGTTTTAATTTCGGGGTATTTATATGTTGAACCTAATCGTTTAAAATTTGTTGGGCCTGACTTTTTTGTCCAAAATTGTTAGTCCAAGGACTAGACCGTTAAAACCCCAATAATTAATACATCACTATTTGAAGTATACAACAATAAAGAAAACAGTAATTCAGGGCGTTAAAAGCGTAGAGTGAACACCAAAAAAGACACTGACATGAATACATACATAAGAGTATAAGAAATAGCCAAAACGGGGTAGTAGAGTCATTTTAGATTATTGATTGAATATTTGTTTATTCAAATTCTTTACTTTGGCGGAGGGGTTGCCGGGTGGCCATAACATTACGTGTTGTGAAGAACTCGAGGAGATTTGAGAAAATGGGTTTTCTCATATATTTTGATCTGGGTTCGTTTTTAGAACAGTAGGGGACTAAGAGGCTATACAACTTTTTTGTTTCGTTTTGTTTTGTTTTTATGTGAAAAAGATGGGTTTTCTGAGTACTGTGCTGGGATTCAGTGGATTTGGAGTTGGGATTTCTGCTGGTCTTGTCGTTGGCTATTTCTTCTTCGTCTACTTCCAACCCATCGATGTTAAGGTCTCTCTTTCTCTCTTTCTTTATATATATAATAATGCTCTTGTGCGGACTAGTCCGTATTTTAAGAATGTGGACCGAACATGTGTCACCTGGTGGTGAGCCCAGGAAAGAGAGTGAGAGTGTGCCTATAATTTACGATAAATTATAGGCATACTCTCTCTCTCTTTCTTTCCTGGGCTCACCGCCAGGTGACACATGTCCGGTCCTCATTTTTAAAATGCGGACTAAATATATATATACAGGTCGTGTCCGCATTTTAAGAGTGCAGACCGGAAATGTGTCAACTGGTTAAGAGTGCGGATCGGAAATATGTCACCGATCGAAAATGTGTCACCTGGTTAAGAGCGGATCGGAAATATGTCACCGACGGAAAATGTGTCACCTGGTTAAGAGTGCGGACCGGAAATATGTCACTTGGCAGCCAACCGTACTCTTAAAATGCCGACCGGTCCGCACAAGACCTGTATGCATGTATGTATCTGTGTGTGTGTGTATATATATATATATATATATATGTAGTACATTTGTATTAGTAGTGTGATTTTTACTTGCAATGTTTTTGGGTTTGATGAACTAGTGCCTTTGTGTAAATTTGGGATGTCTAATTAATGGTGATGATGACTGTATCATGATTGCTTGTAATTCACTAAGTAATTCATAGATTTCATGGATTTTCAGGGTTGTAATTCATGTGTGATATATATATTATTCTTGATTTTTGGAAGGAGAGAAATTGAAAAAATGGAGAAGCTGCTCACTTAATAATGTGCTTGTTTCTTTGAGCATATTGATTCTTAATTTTAATTGTTTGCTGATGTTCCCTTTTTTTGCTTGTTATTTATGAAATTCAGAATTTGTCCTAATTGTGGTCCCGTAGAATGACGTTGTGTCTGTGTGTTGTGTTACTTATCTACATTATTCCCCACTTGTCTAACATATTATTTAATAGATATTGCAAAATCATCCTCTTTTTCAAAAAAATCGATATCTGAAAAGATTTTCTAAATCGATCTAGAGATTGGTCCTCATTAGAAGCACTTGAAAAAGAATGTGAAAGATGTTCCAGCTGGCTCATACATTGTGATCGATTTGGTACATTCTTTTGGAGATGGACTTTTTTGGTAAAAACATGTTGTGCAAGGGTCGGCCCTAAATTTAATCTGTTTTGATTGAGATTTATCAGTTTTGACTATTGGCTTGATCAGGATCCTGCTATTCGCCCATTGGTCGAACAAGACTCTCAGAGTTTGCAGCGTTTGCTTCCTGAGATACCACTTTGGGTGAAAAATCCAGATTACGACCGAGTATGTATTTAGGGATTTAAATGCTTTCTAATGCTATTGTAATTCCTGGTTCTTGACTGCATTATGTTCTGAACACATCATTTTATTGTTTTCATTTTGTATGAATGAAGGTTGACTGGCTCAACAAGTTTATTGAACATATGTGGCCTTATTTGGACAAGGTAATCTTCCATTCTAACAATGTTTGAACATGTGTCTGGTTATTTTTTTTTATCCTTTTATATTAACTATAAAATCCTGGACCTTTTCACACACCTAAACCCCAATTCTCTCAGGCAATTTGCAAGACTGCGAAAAATATTGCGAAGCCCATTATTGCCGAGCAAATTCCTAAGTACAAAATCGACTGCGTTGAATTTGAAACACTTACCTTAGGTTCTCTGCCACCTACCTTTCAAGGTAATGAATTTTGAATCATTCCTCATTTATATTTACTTGTACCTTTGTTTTATGAATTTCTGTTGTACAACTGTACTATATTGTGCTTGTTTGAAAGATTGCTAGAAGCTGCAGTCTTACGTTTCTTTACATTTTTCCATATCAAAGAGATTCATGTTATGTCAAACTTACATGTAATTGGATGCTTTGATATGTGTACAAGTCTGGACAATTTAGTATATAATTCAATACAATACTATAAACTGTGAATTATGTTTCCGAAGCTCAATTTTGTCTACAAACCTATGTTTGTCAGGTATGAAGGTCTATCTTACTGACGAGAAGGAGTTAATCATGGAACCATCCCTAAAGTGGGCAGCAAATCCTAATATTACTGTTGGTGTTAAGGCATTTGGGTTGAAAGCAACTGTTCAGGTTATTTTCTTCTCTTATTATTTAAAGGAAATGGTTCACTTATGTTCTATGCACACACACACACATGTGCTTTCCCCTATACTGAGCAATCATTTGTGAAGCTATGACTAATTCTGGAGTGTTTCAGGTGGTGGATTTTCAAGTCTTTGCCGCACCGCGTATTACTCTGAAGCCGCTAGTTCCAAGCTTTCCCTGTTTTGCCAAAATCTTTGTGTGTCTCATGGAGAAGGTATAATGTTATTTTTTTTCTTTTCTAAAGAAAATAATTATGCATTGAGTTAGTGCTCAGGCTGGTTTGTTGAACACTCACACAAATGGCGAAAGCACAAAAAGAAAGAGGAGAGACACAATTACACAGACTTGACTCAATATCTAATAATAAACTTAATTAATTTAGAGAGATTACTGTTCTTAGATTACTTCACTAATACTATAACTTATCAGCTAAAATACCAAAAATTTCCAAGTAACATGAGTTAGACCATTATAGCCTAAAATCCTAGTTGTGGATAAAGTGTAAAATAGAGATGTTATTACGAATGAGATCTCAGTAGCAAAAATAAAGGTATACTTCGTCTTACCATCAATGATGGAGTAGGTTTCGGCAATTGAATTGAATGTCTATGAATCTCTAGCAGCTGTAAATACAAATTTACAACCAAAAAGTGCCTAGATTATGGTTGTAAAGCATTCATAGCTGATTGTCAGCTTTTCGCTCTAGTGATATTTCTTGCCACCCTAAAAAGGGGGGTTAAATTTATAGTAGAAATATGTGTGTATTACTCTTCCAAAGAAAGGACTCAGAAGCACACTTGAATCGGGGCCTTCACGTTAACACGTAGCTATATATGTGCCCGCTGGTGCGGACATGTATATGTTCTGATCATCTTGTGAAATTATAAACCAATTGGAATGTTTTTTAAATTTGAATTGGTCCTTCTGCTTCTCCTCCTCACTGTTACTTAGTTTTCCTTGGTTTTTGCAGCCACATGTTGATTTTGGACTCAAGCTTGTAGGGGTTGACCTCATGTCAATTCCTGGTGTGTACAGCTTCGTCCAGGTAGAAGTCCAGTTTAATGTTCTTGTTCATTTGTAGTTTTATCTGCTAATTTATCTAGGCAAGGGTGTAGTTTTTGGGAAAACTTAGATCAATAAATTGCATATAAAAATAATTCAGATGGGATTTGGAATTGATAAAAAAATGGTTTTTGTTATATTTTTACAGTTCTACAGAACAAAATGCGGTTGACTCTCATATGCTCAATGTTATTTTGAGATTCAAAGATTATAAATGGTAGATATACTTGGTATTAACTATTTTTATTTTTATTCATCATTTTCATTTGTGAAATATTATAACATGAAAGCATATTTTTACTCGATTACGAGTGTGATGGTCTTTTTCAAAAACAACAACAACAACAACATATCAATTACTATTTAGAAGTCAACTCTTCTTCTCACTTTGTGAGGGGAGTGCTGACACCAATTTTGAGTTTGCATTTATAGTTATAGCCAAACATGATGTATATCTCCCCTCCCCCCCCCCCCTAACACACACGCACACATTTTTTTTAATGAATTAGTATTAATATTTGCATCTCTCGGTGGTTATGTGTCATTGTTAGAAAGCGTATAGGAGTACGAGTCGTTATGGAAATGTCTTTTAATACGTACATAAGGTATAGTACATATGTGCAAACTTAAAAAATTGCTGTCAGCCCTTTTAGAAGGAAGGGAACTTCGCTTTCTATATAATAATTAGTTTATCGATGTAACAACTCATAACTCATCCACTTTCCTTAAAGATATACCATCGATAACCACCAATACATTACAACCATTGAATACAACTCATAACCATATTTTCAAAATCAGTGAAAAATTATTATAATTATTTTTTGTAATGCAAAACAAGAGAAGAAAAGGAAACATGCGCATGCTTCCATTGTCCATTCTCGTTAGTATATCTAATTTAATTTAAAAACTAAATTCTATGTTATTTTCTGTTGCTACTCAAAGCTGTTTGCAATAAAAACGCATCACTCATGAATTGATGTTAATAATTATTATGTACATCGATAATCTCTGAAAAATAAAAATATACATTGATAATCTAATTTTCCATTTAGTGATTACATTTTTCTTATAAAAAGGGCTAGAACTATTAATTATCTAGCATGGAACAAAGTTGGTACCTCAAGAAGCTATTTATTAACAAAGTTATAAGATATTAATTATTAGAACATCGAATGATTGGGTTAATGTATCTATAGACCTTGTTAGAAGTATAATGACCAAAAGGAGTATTTGTTGACCGCACATTTTTTTTTCTAATATTTAAATTCACTACCTATTCTACGAGAGCCCTGTTGTCCCCGGCACATATGTTTTTATTTTATAATTTGTGTGCTATAACTCATTTTGCATCTAATAAAGGGGAGGGAAACTCATTTACCAACTTGTCACTTGTAATTTGACGAAAGATAACTGATTATATACAATGACAAGTCGCAGTATTTGAGGGATGACATGCTATGTCGTCTGAAACTAGGATTTTCCTTTATGTACCAATTCTCTAATGATTCAAGAGCTACAATCAACGATCGATTTCATTTTTGTAAGAGCAAACAGTTTGAAAGGAGTATATTGGTCTGTATTGCAGAATCTTATATATCCCTTGAGATCAAGCTCAAAGAGCCGTAAAAAAACTGCAAATAAGCTTTTGAACATGAATGATTTTGCAGCAAATCTTTTGGTGGGAAAACTTACTTCTTGTGGAACACCTATCTTATGGTTTTGGGATCCATTCTAGTCAATGACTTTGGTTCTATCATGTAGTTTTGGTTTAATTAATTAATTAGGTCATTTGTTGAGTTTTATTTATCTATATTTATACAAGTTCGTGGTGATTTTGACTTAACTAGCCCCTACAACTTTTTTGTACAAAAACTTCCCTATTTTTAGGAGTTATCATTCACTTCTCTCTCGAAACCCTCCCCCATCCACTCCCCACTCCCCACTCTCGTGAGAACCAGCACTTCGCTCCAAATATAGTCTTTGATTGACTTTTCTTTAGAGAGTTACGCCATCAAAGAATACCTTGAGTGGGTTGCCTGTAGCAAATAGACACCAAAGCAGGGCAGGATTCAGATTTCTCCGTTAAGAAGGGTCCGCATGGCCTTTATAGTCATCCTCCTTTAACCCCATCGATCTCGTATTCTCATTGTATCATTGGAGGACATAGGCGTATGAATACCTTTAGCAGCCCAATCTCACCCCATTCTTACAACAAGGATGTTGAAGCAAAGGGAGTTACCATAGTGGAGTGGTCCCTAGTTTATCTTTTCCAAGAAGTGTTCCATGTTGTAAACAAAAACTAAGTGAATATCATTTCTCAATCACGCAACGTACAATGGTGGGAGAGAGGGATTCAACTTTTTGGGTTAGTTTTTTTGTGATAGTGATCTTTGATTGAAGCCTGAAATTTTCCAAGATTGTGGTTTCAACTTGAAGTTGCGGTGGTAATATTTAATTTGATGGTGGGAATTTCGCATGTTCGTCTTTGATGGCGACTAGGAGGGAGGTTGCTTGGGTTAGACTCCTAATGACAGAGAGAGGTTGATAATGGTGGTGGTTGTTAGGGGTTGACGGGTAGTGTTGGTGCAGGCTCAACTAGGCTTAGCATCGGCGCCTTGCCTCACTCAGGCAAGGTTCCTTCAATAAGGCGCGTGCCTTGTGCGCCTAGGCTCCAGGCACGACTCAGGCGCGCCTCATTAAAATTTTTTGGATAACGCCCCCAATACAAGAATGGACCAATTGATATCCTGATTTTACATATTTTTCCCTGGAATATGGAAGATTAGACGATTCCTCAACCTAAAACTAACTAAAGTCCGTCCTTGATTCCTAGTGAAACTTTGTCTTTCTCACTAACCCCTACTTAGGCAAGAAACAAACAAATTTAAACTTCAAGCGTGTTGCATAATAGAACAATTTATATGTTGATTTTGATTTTCTTTTCACACATTGGTGCATCTTTTTTTCATATATATATCAATATATTTTCTTTTGTTGATGTGGGTACACGGATTTAGAATGGCAGGCCTGGACGAGTAGCCCAATCGAAGCGGCCCAAAGTCCAAACCCTTCATACCTTAACATTAATTCGGTTGTGACTTAGTCTTCTCCCATGATCTCGTAAAGAGGTGTTCCAGGAGAAGATGGAAAACGTGGGGGAATCCAACACCCCCACTCCCTGAAAATAAATATGTATATAATAAACCCTAGGTCTGGGGCATAAGACACGCACTGTATTCTCTGTAATCGCTCCCCGGAGTATATAGAAATAATACTGACTGCACCACCGTGGACGTAGGCATTCGTGCTGAACCACGTACATCTCCTGTTGTGTGATTGACATTTTACGTTTCTTATTGTGCTTGGTGATTGTGCTCCTCTTATCTATTTGTGTTGAATAATAATTGTCACCACAATTGGCGCCGTCTGTGGGAAACGTTTATCTTCCCTGAGAAAGCCCACACCAACAAAGAAGCCTGAAATGTCTGGTCACAGTAGTAATGCTCCACAGGCAGGAGATATCCAGGAACAACCTGCTCCTTGCAGGATCAGATCTGAAGTTCGGCGTTCAGATCAGAGGGCTCGCCTAGAGAGGCCAGCTCAGAAGAAAGCCAAGGACCAACGAGGTCCACACAAATATCCAGGTTGATTGATGCCTATGAGGCGAGGCTCCAAGAGCAGAGAGAGTCTTCTCGCAGGCACGAGGCTGAGAATGCTCGCCTCAAAAGAAGGTTAGAAAGAATGGAGATAGAACTCCATCGTGGCACCAGGAGACGTCTGTACCGCACTCCTAGCCCTCAGGCGAGCAAGTCTCGCAGCCGAGGAAGGAGCCCTAGACGCGAGTCCCAGAAAGTTGAGGGAAACGAGTCAGAGGACGACCTGCTCGAGCATTTGCGACTAGCTCGCAATCACAGGAGCCCAGCTCGCAGCAACGAGAACATACGAAGCCTGGTCCGAAGGGAGATGGACCAACACCCTGCGCATCGCGGCACCAGATCGACCCGAGAACTCGCTAGGCGAGCTCTCAAAACTCAGATGAACTCACCTTTCTCAAGGGAAATAGAAGAAGAGGAAGCCCCCAAGAAATTTGCTATTCCAAGGTTCGAGATTTATGATGGTAAAACTGATCCCATTGATCACGTCCGGCAGTACAGGCAAGTTATGACCCTTTGGAACCATCGAGACGCACTGATGTGCCGAATTTTTCCCTCGAGCCTGCATGACGTGGCGCAGAAGTGGTTCGAAAGGCTCCCCCACAGGTCCATCAGAAGCTTCAAGTCCCTGGCCGAACTCTTTACGGCACGCTTCATTACTAGTAGCTCCCATCCCAAAAGGATGGATGCTTTGCTAACAATGAAAAAGACGCCTCAAGAGACCCTCCGAGACTACGCGAAGAGGTACTGGGAGTTATTCAATGAGGTCGAGGACTGCTCAGAGCAAGTGGCAGTGGCCTCTTTCAAAATCGGGCTACCCAGCTCTTCCCTTCTCTTCCCTTCTGTACCAGTCCCTGACAAAGAAAGAGGTCATGACCAACGACGACCTGATGGCCCGCATTGAGAAATATGCCAAGGTGGAGGATGTGACTCGCCACAGCACAGGGGAAAACGGTCGAACTAAGCTCGCTGCCAAAGGCAGTGACAAAACTGAGAACCAGAAGAAAGGAGGAAAGAATGGGGGCAAGAATGGTTCCAAGAACGGAGGCCGCAACGATGTGGCAAAAACATTTCAGGCGGTCAACACCGTCTTCAGAGAACCAATTTACAAAATTCTCGCAAAAATCAAAGACGAGCCATTTGTCAAGTGGCCCAGGAAGATGGGAGGAGATCCCTCGAAAAGAAACAACGCGCTGAGATGTGTTTTCACAAAGGAGGACAAAAGACTGAGCATTGCAAAGCTCTTAAGTCCCACCTCGAAGAGCTGGCCCAATCCGGGCATCTGAACGAATTCGTGGAAAAAAAGACAGAAAGTTGCTGCACATAGAGAAGCACGACCTGACAACGTACTCGAAGACGATGCCGGCCATGAATTCGCAGTAATTCATGGGGCATCTGACGTGAAGCAGATTCAAGGAAATTCAGCTCGAATGGAGGTAAAAAAGCTTACAGCGGTGATGCAAGCTTTTCAGATCGATGCAACAAAGATGCAATCGGGAAAGCGTCGGCGAGCAGATGACATTGACTATAGTAAGCATATCGTATTCACAGATGAAGATCTGGTGGGAGTGAGAACCCCACATCATGATGCTTTGATCATTACTCTCAGGATAGCTAACTATGATGTCGACAAGTTGCTCGTTGCCCAAGGAAGCTCGTCCGAGGTAATGTATCTCGACCTGTTCAGAAAATTGAAGTTAAGCATCGCCGACCTAAAGGAAGCTACTGTCCCTTTAGTTGGCTTCGCTGGAAAAGTGACTATGCCCTTGGGAAAGATCGTGCTGCCAGTAAGGGCAGGGAATGTCTCTAAAATGATTGAATTTCTGGTAGTCGATATTGACTCGCCATACCAGGCTATCCTCGGCAGAGGATGGCTGCACGCAATGAAGGCAGTTTCCTCGACCTACCACTAGAAGCTCAAATATGTGACCGAGCGAGGAGTAATGGAGATCCATGGAGACCAAGCGATGGCAAGAAGGTGCTTCATAGCGGCCATCCGCCCAAGACCAGAGAAGAAGGCCGACAAGCCCAACGAGAAAGTTGAGGAACAAGAAGGTCTGACACCTTCGAAATAGCAGTTAAAGTACGGAAGACCCGGAGTGGAGGAGACCAGGCTCCTCCCCTCTGAACGGGTCGCCGAGAACCTGGAAAGGGTTACAGCTGAAGGTAGCGACGATGACAGGGTTTTCTTGATCGGAGCTTCTCTCACAGATCAGGAACATAAGGAGTTAACGATTCTGCTGAGAAGCAATGTAGACGTTTTCGCATGGGAACCATACGAGCTGCCTGGGATTAATCCTAGTGTGGTTTGTCATCAGCTACATGTCGACCCTACCTTCAAACCAATCACGCAAAAAGCACGGCGAACTGCGCCCGAGAAGGCCAAGGCAGTGGAAAAAGAAGTTGAAAAACTGCTGGATGCAGGATCCATTCGGGAAGTCCAATTCCCTAAGTGGTTGTCCAACCCAGTAGTATTCCCAAAGAATAACGGAAAATGGAGAGTCTGCATCGACTTCACTGACCTTAACAGGGCATGCCCTAAGGACAGTTTCCCTCTCCCAAATATCGATCAGCTAGTGGACGCCACAGCAGCTCACGAAAGGATGAGTTTTCTGGACGCATACTCGGGGTATCATCAGATCCCCCTGTATGCTCCAGACCAGGACAAGACAACATTCATCACCACAGTTGGATTATACTGTTACAAGGTCATGCCCTTCGGGCTAAAAAACGCAGGGGCAACATACCAGCGACTGGTCACCAAGATGTTCAAAGATCAAATGGGAGATACCATGGAAGTTTACATTGACGATATGCTCGTTAAAAGCAGGAAGAAAGAAGACCACCTCTCAGACCTATTAAGAACCTTCGAAATCCTCAGGAAATACCGAATGAAACTTAACGCGAGCAAGTGTTCTTTCGGTGTCCAGTCAGGAAAATTTCTTGGGTACTTGGTTAGTAAGAGAGACATCGAGGCTAATCCAGACCAGATCGATGCAGTAAACAGGGTACAACCTCCTCGCACCATCCGTGACGTACAAAAGCTCACCGGCATGCTCGCCGCCTTGAACCGTTTTATCTCCAAGTCCTCCGAGAAGTGCAAACCGTTCTTCCAGCTCCTAAAGGGAAACAAAACGGTAGAATGGAATCAAGATTGCCCGCGGGCATTGGACGAGCTCAAGGCTTACCTTAGCTCCCCACCACTGCTCGTCATACCACAAGAAACAAATTCCTTGTACTTATACCTCGCCGTTTCCAATCATACTGTCAGTTCTGCATTGATGTGCGATAAAGCCGGAATCCAGCACCCCGTTTACTACGCGAGCAAAACCTTATCAGAGACCGAGCAGTGGTACCTACCACTAGAGAAGCTCGCCTTTGCACTTGTAGTTGCCTCGAGGAAGTTAAAGTAATACTTTGAAGCTCACACTATCATTGTCCTTACATCGCACCCCCTTAAAGCAATCCTGAGGAAAGCGGATTTGTCGGGCAGACTATCTAAATGGTCAGTCGAGCTTGGGCAATTTGACATCCAATTTCAACCAAGGAACGCAATCAAAGGGCAAGTCCTTGCTGATTTCATAGCCGAATTCACAGGCGAGCAACCCCTTGACCAACTTCAGCCCATGAAGCAAAGAAAAAATCACGCAACGAAGGGGGTCTGGAAGCTGTTTGTTGATGGAGCCTCCAATTCAAAGGATGCAGGAGTGGGCATTGTGCTTGTCGCTCCAGAGGACACAATCCTCGAACAAGGAATCAGGCTTGGATTTGAAGCCTCCAACAACGAAGCAGAATATGAGGCTTTAATAGCCGGCCTCCAGAAGGCACAGATTCTGGGGGCGAAGTAGTTACAGGTGTTCGGCAATTCACAATTAGTCTCCAATTAGATAAATGGAGACTACAATGCGAAAGATGAAAGAATGACAGCCTACCTCGTGTTGGCGAAAAGGCTAATGGCCAACTTCGAAGAAGTCAGTGTCCAGCAGTTTCCCAGAGGTCAGAACAGCCATGCTGACGCCCTGGCAGCTCTGAGCTCAGCAATCGATTCCGATTTAAAGAGAACAATCTCCATCGACTTCCTCGCTCATCCGAGCATTATCCGTAACAGCGATCTGCCAAACATGGAGCAAATGCTCCAAATTGAGTCAGCACCCAGCTGGATGGATCCTCTAAGGGACTATTTGAAGGATGGCACACTTCCAGATGATAAGAAGACCGCTCATCAGATAAGAGTCAAAGCTGCTCGCTTTCACTTATCTCCTGAGGGCAAACTATATAAGAGATCATTTTCCGGTCCCTACCTTCAAACCCGAGAGATGTCGAGCAAATCCTACATGAACTCCACGAGGGAATCTGTGGAGGCCATATTGGTGGAAGGTCATTGGCTTTCTGAGCAATGAAGGAAGGCTATTGGTGGCCATATATGCAAAAAGACGCTGCAGTGTATGTTCGCAAATGCGAAAAATGCCAACTTCATGCCCCCATGGTCCATCAACCTGCCAGCGATCTAAAATCCCTTTCCAGCCCATGGTCGTTCGCCCAATGGGGAATGGACATCGTAGGACCTCTTCCCACCGCTGCCGGCAATCGCAAGTATCTGTTGGTCGCAACTGACTACTTTACCAAATGGATAGAGGCAGAGCCACTGGCGAACATCCGAGACGCGGATATGATAAGATTCATATGGAAAAATATAATCACCCGTTTTGGGATCCCTAGGACCATCATCACCGACAATGGAACGCAGTTCGAGAGCGGTTCCTTTCAAAGTTTCTGTAATGACCACGGAATCAGACACCATTTCAGCTCGGTGGCCTATCCTCAGAGTAATGGCCAAGCCGAGGCTTCCAACAAAACGATGATCGATGGGCTAAAGAAACGATTAGAACGAGCCAAAGGCGCATGGGCAAATGAACTACCGCATATTCTGTGGGCCTACTGTACCACCCCACGTCGAGCAATGGGAGAAACCTCATTCTCACCGACGTATGGAATGGAAGCAGTCATCCCATTGGAAGCAGGCTTACCTACTATGCGGTCCACTTTAGTTGATCAAGGCCAGAATGATGCAGCATTGCTTGCTGAGCTTGACCTAGCTGACGAACGCCGAGAGCTTGCCTTGGTAAAACTAGCTAGCTACCAGCAACAGCTCGCGAAACACTACAACAAGAAGGTCAATCCAAGAGCATTCCGAGTTGGGGACTACGTCCTAAGAAAGGTCTTGGGCAGCGCAGTATAACCATCAGATGGCAAGTTAGGGCCGAACTGGGAAGGACCATTCAAGATAACAAGAAATGATTTGCAAGGAGCCTATCACTTAGAAACGCTGGAAGGCAGAGAGATACCTCGAGCATGGAATGCAGCCAATTTTAAGAAATTCTGTTTCTAGATTCTTCTTTTACATTGTACTTATGAGAATGGAAGCTCGTTTCCTTATCATTTGCATTCCACGAAGTGACGGTTAACTAGTATATGAACTTTATAACCCCCACACCCTTTCCAAGTGACATGCACATTAATCATTACGCTATAGCAGGGAAATCACCCTCCTCAGGTTTTCGTTATGAAACACGAAAAACCTCTCAGCATTGCCCCTGGCAATATATGAAGCCCTACAGGAGATCCTTAGGCAATATGGCCAGCTCAAAATTGGCTGCCAAACAATGATTGGTTAATTAAATCCTGATCGGATGAAGCATCCAACACCAGGTGTGTCCTCGCCAATTGCCACACTTAGGCCTAAGGAAGTGTGACGACATGACCTAAAAGGTAAAGTGGGTGAAAATGGTATCTTACAAGCATACTGGACTAGAGGGACACTTACTCGACAATACAAACTTACAAATCTAGTCGGCCAAGAAAGGCCCAAGGCTATTAAGCAAAATCTAATAAATGTGGAAAATACAAAACACTTGTTGAGTCGACAAATTCGCCCAGAACATAAGCTTTATATTACTTCATCGCATTTACAACAAATACAACCCATGTTTAGTCGGCGAGCTCGCCCAAAACATCAATATTACATTATTTCATTACAAAATATACATTGACTACTGGCAAAGTCTTAATGAGGATGAGGCCTCTGAGCAAAATAATCAGCCAATTGGGCCCTTCGACCGTCGTCGGGATGGGGAACTAGCTCCCCCTCTATTTCATTCGCATCCGATTCCAATAGCTGCCGAGGGATGGCATCAATAGGGATCCACTGATCATCTCTCCGGAAGGGACTAGGCAGTAGAGTAGAAGGAGAAATCTCATGACGGTACCAGAGCATTGAGTTCCTTGGGACTTGCAGCTCCCTCAGGGGACTTAACCATCCCCTGATAAAGGCGAGCTCTTCAAACTCTGTTAGCCTCGTCGGAGCATCTAGCCAACCTTGGTCGTAACCATCGGCCCATACTTGCCTCAGTCCTCTCTTAAACAGGTGCCTCAGTCGAGTGACGTCCCTTTGAAGCCCAGCAGCAATCACATACGCCCGTTGGACGTCACCTCGAAGCTCTTCCATTTCCCTAGCTGAACTCCTTGTGTTTCTACCAGCTCGCGGAACGGTCGGCGGGGTAGAGCCTCGCAGCACCGGAGGAACATCGCTCGGACCAGCTCCAGCTCGCGACGAGGAGGAACCTCGTAATACTGCAGGAGCGATGCTCGGCGCGTGCTCCCTAAGTCGTGAGACCTCTCTCCTCAAAGCCTCATTCTCTTGCTGAAGAATTTCCCCAACCTGGTTGATCTCAGAAGCATCTAGAAGCTTCGCTCTCAGTGTATTCACCTCTTCTTGGACTGAGGCACCAACTTCTTCCATCTCTTGGAGCCTATCTTTCAATTTAACGACGAGCTCAGTCTGCTCTATGAAACGCTTGTTCCTCAATCGCAGTGATTTGCAAATCCTCACAAAGGTATGACGAACTTCGGAACTTACATCAGGACCAAGCATTCTTCCCAATTGAGAAGTGGCTGGTATATAATCATCAACATCAATCAACTACAAGCAATAAAAGAGCAATGAAAGATAGAATTATTCAGTACGATAAAGGAAAAAGTCTTCTCATTTCATTCATAAGAAAAAGATCAGAGTACATCGAAGAAGCAGAAAGGAAAATTACAAAACAACACAAATGTAACCCTAAAGGTAAATTAGCTAGCGACCTCAGGCTGCCCAGAAGAAGTTGGCTGCTTCCCCTTGTCAGCAGCAGTAGAGGCACCTCCCTCAGCAGGGATAACCTCTGTCGTCTGAGCAGGGAGGGCATCAACAGGAATTGTCTGGGAAGCAGGGTCAACACCTTCAAGGGCTGGGGCAGGAGTTTCATCCACAATTGGCTTCGGGCCTGGGTCGTGCTCGTCGAACAGAGGAGAGGCAACATCCACACCAGCAGCTAAAAGGGCCTTCTTTCAGCCCTTTTTGAAGTTCAGACGGCTGATGTAGCCTATCTGAACCTCAGCATCTTCATACGCAGCAGCCCACCCGGAGTTGTATGAGTCCTCCTTAATAGTGGCTGCCTGGGACTTTTTCTCCTTCAGCTGCTCGGTCAGCGCCTTGTTCTCCTCCACAACGGCCAGCTTGCTCGAGCAGACCAGGTCATAGGCTTGTCGCAGTTCATTCAGTTCTTTCGCTGTTGCTTCCCTCTCTCGATTGGCATTAGCGAGAGCCAGGTCGGATGACGTCCGAGCAGCATCAGCGGCCTTCAGACTAGCCTCCAGCTCTGTGCCCCTTACCTTTAAGGCAGCATTCTGCTGCTCCAGCTCGCCGTTCTTATTCACCAGCTCATCTCGAGAACGATAGAGCACGGCAAAGTCAGTCACGAACTGCAAGAAGAAGAAGACTTTAGAAGAGAGAAATAGCTAGAACTTGTCAAACATGAGAAAAGAGAAATGGTCTTACCAAGGCTAGCCTCTGACTAGCTTGCAAGGCCAACTGATTGGACCCCGTCGCCCTTTGGCGATCTGCAGGAAGGACTGCCCTCTCGAGCAGTGTAGGGGAAATGGCAACTGAGGCCCCCCCCGGCAACGCGGACACAGGCACTAAGGCCTGCCCAGCCTTTGTCCTCGCCTCCGTCTTTCTCCTCTCCTCTTCCTTTTCGTTCTCTTTCTCTATCCTCTTCTTCTCTTCAACCTTCTTCTTCTCTTCTTCCTTCTTCCTCTCTCTCTCTCTCTTTCACCTGCTCTTCTTCCTTTCTCTTCTTCTCCTGCTCCTGAGCAGAAGACCGGGAACCAGTAGCAACCGCCCCGGTGCTGGACTTCTGCTTCTTCGTCCTCTGAGCGAGGAGCACATGATGATCATCATCATTATCTCGGATCAAATTCTTCCTTGGAGGAACCATTTCTTCGCTAGAGCTGCTGGACGTGCTCGAAGGGTCTTGGGCTTCAGAAACCTCTTCCGAATCAGAAGAACTGTCACCACTAGAGCTCCCCTCGCCAAAATTGCCTTTAGCATCGCTTCTGATGTCACTCTTAGAACTACTCTCCTCCTCGTCTAACTGAATGAGATCAGCAGCAGCTTCTTCGGAGGTATCAAACTCGGTAATGCTATCTACCGGCCTCGCTATAAAGCTAAAACCAATGTTTTTGTACTCGAGCAAGAAAGCAGCGGACCGGGGATGCTCGCCGTCAGCTAGGGGCTCCCTGATATCCCAAGCTTTGACCAACTCAGAAAGACGAACCTTGCTGAGAGCAGGTTCCAAGTTCTTCGACTCGCTGAAAAGAAAACAGGAAAGAGTCAGAAAGATCACACACTAATAAAGCAATTGAGAAGACAGAGCAGGGACTACCTATATACTCTTCCCCATAAAAGGGAACAGTAAACCTATCAGACCTCGACCCCTCAGTCTGGAGGGAGAACTGCCAATTTCTAGCAAGAAAGCCATCTTGCCAGTAATCCTTGTGGGAATCAGGTAGGTTTACTATCAACACCCTGTCCGGACTCCTGGCCTTAAGATAAAGAACACCAGAGCTAGTTCGAGAAAAGGAATAGCAAAAGCAGACTTCGGCGAGCCCTAATTTGGTGCCATACGGTTGATTTATTCTATGAACACCATTGATTATCTTCCATACATTGGGCGAATATTGTGCAGGAACAATGTTGAAATAACCAAAGAAATGCAAGAATAAATTGATTGGAGGAAATGTAAGCCCCCCTTGGGAAAGCAACAAGACGTGAATCCAATGAGCACCCTCTATCCCTCTAACATTTTTAGGGAGAAAGGCACACTCAATCTCTACCCATTCTGGGATATTGTAAAACTTCCTAAACTCGGACACTGATCTATTACCTATCTTTGCCATTTGTAAACCCTAAGCTACAAGTTCAAAGAAAGCACTAAAAGAAAATACAGAGAGAAGACAAAGGAGACTTACGAGATGAAAAGTTTGATTTGGACGATGAAGAATCACAAGCCCAGGTGATGAGGGAGATTGAAAGCAAAGAAAACGAGGACCTGAAGAAGAAAGCACAAATCGCTAACACTCGCAGAAAATTCGCAGAAGATAGAAGAACACTGAGAAGCTTGAAACAGCAACTATGAAACGTTGCCTAAAAAGACTTTTAAATGTTGCTAATCATCGCGCACAAGACCCGAAGCAACTGCCGCCTAATCCAGTCCTCAAACTTTGGGAAGAGTTGCACGATGTACAAAGGAGCCATTATGACAAATCATTTAAATTTATTGAGCCCAAATTGTGGCCCAACAAACTTAGGGGCAATTGTGGGTACACGGATTTAGAATGGCGGGCCTGGACGAGTAGCCCAATCAAAGCGGCCCAAAGTCCAAACCCTTCATACCTTAACATTAATTCGGTTATGACTTAGTCTTCTCTCATGATCTCGTAAAGAGGTGTTTCAGGAGAAGATGGAAAACGTGGGGGAGTCCAACACCCCCACTCCCTGAAAATAAATATGTATATAATAAACCCTAGGTCTGGGGCATAAGACACGCACTGTATTCTCTGTAATCGCTCCCCGGAGTATATAGAAATAATACTGACTGCACCACCGTAGACGTAGGCATTTTTGCTGAACCACGTACATCTCCTGTTGTGTGATTGGCATTTTACGTTTCTTATTATGCTTGGTGATTGCGCTCCTCTTATCTATTTGTGTTGAATAATAATTGTCACCACAGTTGATTATTGTATAATTAAATTGTTAAATAAATTTGATATTTAAAAATATACTTTCTATATGGTGGTATAAGCTTTATCTTCCACTTCATAACCGTATATAATAGTAATATATGCTATATATTTCAAATTTCAGATCATAAAGGGATCTTATTATTATAATTATACAACTTTTTATGATTTTATAGATTTTGCGCCTCACTTCGATCAGGATTTGCGCCTCGCTTTGCGCCTTGTGCCTAGGCTCCACGATGACCTTGGCGCCTTGGTGCGCCTTTCGCCTCTGACAACTATGGTTGGTGGTTTTAGGGACGACTTGTGGAGGTGGATGGTTCTCTGTAGGGGGGTTTGGGTTTAGTGGTGATGATGGGTTTAGAGGCGGTGGTGGTGGCAAATGGGAACGATGGCGTTGGAAAAGGAAGCTAAGGGGATGGTTGGTTTAGTGTTTTTTTTTTTTTTTATTTATTTTTTTAAATAACTTATTAAAGCTTGAACATCATCTAAAATTAGGGGTTCAACTGAAGTTGCGGTGGTGATGTTTGATTTAAGAGTGGCAGTGTTGCATGTCCATCTTTAATGCAATTTGGAAGGAAAGTTCGTGGGTTTGACTGTTAGTAACGAGGGAGGGAGGGCTATAAAATTGGTGATATTTTGGTGGTTTTAAGGACAACTTCTGGTGAATGGTTATGTGGAGTGGGTTTGGATTCACTGGTGATGATGGTGACCAATGGGATTGGTGGCATTGGAGAAGAAAACACAAGAGATGGTTGGTTTAGGGGAGGTAGTGGCGGTCGGAGGGAGTGGTGGCGTTGAAGAAGAGAGAACATGAGATCGTTGGGTTAGGTTTTTGCGGTTGGGATCTTTGATTTAAGCTTGAAATTTATCTGAAATTAGAACCATTGAAATTAAAACCATTGATGTTGCGATGGTGATCTTTGATTCGACTATGGGGATGTTGCATGTTCGTTTTGTTTGCGATTTGGAGGGAGGGTGCATGGGTTAGACAGTTAGTGACGAGGGAGGGAGGATGATATTGGTGCTGGATATATTTTTCTATTTTTTTGTGTGGGTATGGGTGGGTGGTGGTGGTGTGTGTGTGTGGTTGGGGATAATTTCAAATAAATATGAAGGCATTTTATATGTTCAAGTAACAGTAAAAAATCTAGGGGGGTAGCCAAAGGATTAGCGAAATAGGGGTAAATGTAATAGGCTATTTGAAAGTGCATGGGTTTTTGAAGTTACAGTACTCAGTATTGGTACTAGTGACCTAATGTGTTAAGTACTTATGATGCTGCCAAAGCCTGCCATATACTGTTGGAAAACCGTTCACCAACCATGACCCCAAATATAGTCAAGATATAATGTTAATGATAAACAAACAAAATAAAGAGGAAATATGTAAAGAAATTACGAAGTATAATAGAGAATATATCAAGGATAAATCATGTACCCTTTACTCTCCTACCCAAAATCTGAATAAGCATTGTACATTAACTCTTTACCCAAGTGAATCAAAGTTCTATCCTAGAATTACCTCGATCTCATGCTTACTAGTGTTTCGCACGTACCCATTTGATGTATTCCGCTCCCCATGAGAAAAACCACTCACTCAATACACCAGACATTCAGAACATTCAACCCTCTTTCACCTTTGAGCAATGGAAATACCTCACCTTTCACCTCAAACCCTCACCTTCACCCTCACCTTAGGAAGAACCCCACATCTCCCTTAAGACTCTCTTATGTCTTCAAATGAGCTGTCAAACTCGGGATTAAACGCCCTTAAAACGATGTGGAGAAACATATGGCACAAACCCCGCGAAATTCTCCTCATTTACCCAGCTGTTGCACCCGTTCACTGTCAAACCGTGACACGTTGGCTGCAGCCAAAAGGCTTGGCTGTAACGAAGCGTACCTTTATCGACTGGCAACATCCGAACTCTGAAATTCCCAAACCACAAGTATATGTGATGGGAATCAGGGTCATTATCGTCTTTTATCATTTTTAGTATTCATTGTATATTTTTTTTGTTTAGTATTTATAGGAAGGAGGTTGCGTGGCGCCAATTAACTTTCCTTCCTTTAAATACTAAACAAAAGAAAAAATACAATGAATACTAAAAATGACAAAAGACGATAATGACCCTGATTCCCATCACTCCTCCCCCTGAAAGAGTTCGTCCTCGAATTCAGAGGGGAGGGGAAGACCTTCAGTGTCACCATCAAGGATAGTAATAAGAGCTGGCTGGGGTGGGACCTCCTGTGTCTCTTCGAGAAACTCAGGATCGCCGGAAGTTAGGAGAGCGCGACGACGGGGAAGGGAACAATCCGAGGTTCAATGACCCATCACCTCACAGTTGTAGCATTTGAAGGTGACCGGGGAAGGAACCGTGAGAGTAGGAGTAGTTGCAGTAGAGGGAGTCGCAGTAGAGGGAGTCACAGGTGTTGGAGGGGCTGTCATGGAGCGGCCACGCGATGGAGGGGCAGTCTGATGGAACGACTACTTTAGTGGCGTACTTGACTGCCTTGGCAAAGGAGGTGACGTCACGTAAAGCGTGATCCCACTGAATATAACTCTGTAGCCCGTGGATATAACGACTAATCCTCTGCTCCTCACTCTCGCCGAGACGAGCACGAGTACACAAAAGCTGGAAGCGCTCCTTGTAGTCTAAAACTGAAGTGTCCTGTCTCAGAGACTGTACTCGGAGGAAGAGGTCGCGCTCGTAGGTAGCGGGAACAAAGGTGACCATCAACTGTGCGCGGAGCTCGACCCAAGACTGGATAGGAGGTAGGCCCTCAAGGACACGTCGCAGCTCCAAATCATTCCACTAATCACTGGCATAGCCCTGAAACTTGGTCGCTGCTAGAACACATCTACGTGTAACAACCCGGATTTTTTTAAAAGAGAATTTTTAAATTAATTTTGAAAATCGGAGAAAAATGAAATTTTGGATTTTATAAAAGGGCAAACCCAGTGCACGAGGCTCTTTGGATTTTATAAATTTTATAATTTAAAGTGTTGGTTTTTATATTTGAAAAATAAAATTTCAAATGGAATTGGAATCGGAATTAAAATGGAGTTTTAATTGAATTTTTATTATATAGAAGAGTCCTCAAAACATAAAACTCTCTTAGAGTCCTCAAAATAAAGAACTCTCTAGCAAAAAAAATATTTAAAAATATTGAACTGTCCGATCGAGCTGAAATTTTTTGGACAACTTCCTCTCGTCTTCAGCTAATTCTTCGCCAAATTTCATCCAATTCCAACCGTCCGATCGTCCGGAATAAATTTTAGTGTTTGTATCTGATTAGAACTCTTTTCTTAATCAAACTCTTAATCCTTTATATATCAACAAATTCGTGGCTTGGTTTTTCAAATCACTTTTTCCCAAACTTTTCAACCAAAAGACCTCTCCAAAATTACTCCCTTTCATCTACAAACCATAGCCCCCAAACTTATTCAAGATTTTAACGTTAGATTAGAAGGCTTATTTGGTGTTTTCTCGAGTTTGGGCTCGAACTAGATTTGATTATTTTCGCGAGAAGAACGTGATGGCGTGTATGGATTTTGAGGCTAAATTTATGTGATGATTTTGTGGTATGGGGTTTTACACAATATGCTCCTAAATCTCGCGAGTGTCATTCCCTTTGTTTTCTTGTGATTATTGACTCATATTTGAATTGCTAAATTCATTGGAATTCTGGAAAATTATTGTTGGAATCTACTTTTGATTCACGTGGTATTATATTTGTGTTGAGCATGTGGTCATGAGATTTTAATATGGCACAGAGATTGGGCACCCGTCAAGATTCCTGTTCCGGCTGCTTGATAAAGTATGGCGCGGTATGGTGAGGCCTGGTGACTCACTCAGTTAATGTGTTGTTGAGAAATTATATTGATAAAAATGCTATTGAGATTTGCATTTGATTTGAATATTTGTACTCGTATTGTTACGTTTTATTCACTGCTAATATTTATTGAGCATCATTCCTGTCGTATTGTGTACTTCCCCATATTTTCTCTTAGTGGCAGGTTAGCGCGGATTTGGGCTCTTTGGATTAATTGGAGATTGATTTTTAGCTTGGATATTTTGGGAAGAATATTCGAGAGAATGCACTTGAGAAGATTTGTATTTATTTTTGTTGTATAGAGCATTTTGTTTCGAGATAATTAGTTGTATTAATTCGAGAGACTTTTGGTTGTATGTAATTTGGAGAATTGAGATTAATGGATTCTTTTTTTATATTGTGGGATTGGTTTTAGATGCTTTATACCTTGTTGTTTTTGGATTTGATTAGTTTTATAGTAGTAGCACGTCGCGTGTCTCTTTTCGGGCGCGCGGAGTGTTACAGAATGGTATCAGAGCTTTAGGTATATGACAACCCTCGGGTTTTGGATTTTGGGTCTAGCATGCGGGTTAAACATGTTTTCTTTGGAGATAGAAATTTTTGGTGATATGTCGTGTTAGGCATCGAGGTTAGATGTGAGGTGTTTAAAGTTGATTTTGGAGACGAGATTTATTTTAAGAGATTGTTGGTGTGGCCTGATTTTTGAGCGTTAAGCTTCGTCGAATTTCGAGGGGCGAAATTCCTTATTAGTGGGGAAGTATGTAACAACCCGGATTTTTTTAAATTAGTATTTTTAAATTAATTTTGGAAATCGGAGAAAAATGAAATTTTGGATTTTATAAATTTTATAATTTAATGTGTTGGTTTTTATATTTGAAAAATAAATTTTCAAACGGAATTGGAATCGGAATTAAAATCGAGTTTTAATTGAATTTTTATTATATAGAAGAGTCTTCAAAACATAAAACTCTTTTAGAGTCCTCAAAACATAAACTCTCTAGCAAAAAAAATATTTAAAAATATTGAACGGTCCGATCGAGCTGAAATTTTTTGGACAACTTCCTCCCGTCTTCAGCTAATTCTCGGTAAAATTTCATCCAATTCCAACGGTCCGATCGTCCGGAATAAAATTTTTAGTGTTTGTATCTGATTAGAACTCTTTTCTTAATCAAACTATTAATCCTTTATATATCAACAAATTCGTGGCTTGGCTTTTCAAATCACTTTTTCTCAAACTTTTCAACCAGAAGACCTCTCCAAAATTACTCCCTTTCATCTACAAACCATAGCCCCAAACTTATTCAAGATTTTAACCTTAGATTAGACGGCTTATTTGATGTTTTCTCGAGTTTGCGCTAGAACGAGATTTGATTATTTTCGCGAGAAGAACGTGATTGTGTGTATAGATTTTGAGGCTAAATTTATGTGATGATTTTGAGGTATGGAGTTTTACACAATATGCTCCTAAATCTCGCGAATGTCATTCCCTTTGTTTTCTTGTGATTATTGACTCATATTAATTACTGTTGGAATCTACTTTTGATTCATGTGGTATTATATTTGTGTTGAGCATGTGGTCATGAGATTTTAATATGGGACAGAGGTTGGGCACCCGCCAAGATTCCTGTTCCGGCTACCTGATAAAGTATGGCGCGGTATGATGAGGCCTAGTGACTCACTCGGTTAATGTGTTATTTAGAAATTATATTGATAAAAAGGCTATTGAGATTCACATTTGATTTGAATATTCGTACTCGTATTGTTACGTTTTATTCATTGCTAATATTTGTTGAGCATCTTTCCTGTCGTATTGTGTACTTCCGCATATTTTCTCTTAGAGGCAGGCTAGCGCGGATTTGGGCGCTTTGGATTAATTGGAGATTGATTGTTAGCTTGGATATTTTGGGAAGAATATTCGAGAGAATACACTTGAGAAGATTTGTATTTATTTTTGTTGTATAGAGTATTTTGTTTCGAGATAATTAGTTGTATTAATTCTTGAGACTTTTGGTTGTATGTAATTTGGAGAATTGAGATTAATGGATTCTTTTTTTATATTGTGGGATTGGTTTTAGATGCTCTATACCTTGTTGTTTGTGGATTTGATTAGTTTTATCGTAGCACGTCGCGTGTCTCTTTTCGGGCGCGCGGAGTGTTACAGAATGGTATCAGAGCTTAGGTATATGACAACCCTCGGGTCTTGGGTTTTGGGTTTTGGGTCTAGCATGCGGGTTAGTCATGTTTTCTTTGGAGATAGAAATTTTTGGTGATAAGTCGTGTTAGGCATCGAGGTTAGTTGTGAGGTATTTTAAAGTTGATTTTGGAGACGAGATTTATTTTAAGAGATTGTTGGCGTGGCTTGATTTTTGAGCGTTAAGCTTCGTCGAATTTCGAGGGGCGAAATTCCTTATTAGTGGGGAAGTATGTAACACCCGGATTTTTTTAAATTAGAATTTTTAAATTAATTTTGAAAATCGGAGAAAAATGAAATTTTGGATTTTATAAATTTTATAATTTAAAGTGTTGGTTTTTATATTTGAAAAATATATTTTCAAACGGAATTGGAATCGGAATTAAAATGGAGTTTTAATTGAATTTTTATTATATAGAAGAGTCCTCAAAACATAAAACTCTTTTAGAGTCCTTAAAACATAAAATTCTCTAGCAAAAAAAATATTTAAAAATATTGAACGGTCCGATCGAGCTGAAATTTTTTGGACAACTTCCTCTCGTCTTCAGCTAGTTCTCAGTAAAATTTCATCCAATTCCAACGGTCCGATCGCCTGGAATAATTTTTTTAGTGTTTTTATCTGATTAGAACTCTTTTCTTAATCAAACTCTTAATCCTTTATGTATCAACAAATTCGTGGCTTGGCTTTTCAAATCACTTTTTCTCAAACTTTTCAATCAGAAGACCTCTCCAAAATTACTCCCTTTCATCTACAAACCATAGCCCCAAACTTATTCAAGATTTTAACCTTAGATTAGAAGGTTTATTTGGTGTTTTCTCGAGTTTGCGCTAGAGCGAGATTTGATTATTTTCGCGAGAAGAACGTGATGGTGTGTATAGATTTTGAGGCTAAATTTATGTGATGATTTTGAGGTATGGAGTTTTACACAATATGCTCCTAAATCTCGCGAGTGTCATTCCCTTTGTTTTCTTGTGATTATTGACTCATATTTGAATTGCTAAATTCATTGGAATTCAGGAAATTATTGTTGGAATCTACTTTTGATTCATGTGGTATTATATTTGTGTTGAGCATGTGGTCGTGAGATTTTAATATGGCACAGAGGTTGGGCACTCGCCAAGATTCCTGTTTCGGCTACCTGATAAAGTATGGCGCGGTATGGTGAGGCCTGGTGACTCGGTTAATGTGTTGTTTAGAAATTATATTGATAAAAATGCTATTGAGATTCGCATTTGATTTGAATATTCGTACTCGTATTGTTACGTTTTATTCACTGCTAATATTTGTTGAGTATCTTTCCTGTAGTATTGTGTACTTCCCCATATTTTCTCTTCGTGGCAGGCTAGCGCGGATTTGGGCGCTTTGGATTAATTCGAGATTGATTTTTAGCTTGGATATTGGGAAGAATATTCGAGAGAATACACTTGAGAAGATTTGTATTTATTTTTGTTGTATAGAGCATTTTGTTTCGAGATAATTAGTTGTATTAATTCTCGAGACTTTTGGTTGTATGTAATTTGGAGAATTGAGATTAATAGATTCTTTTTTTATATTCTGGGATTGGTTTTAGATGCTTTATACCTTGTTGTTTGTGGATTTGATTAGTTTTATCGTAGTAGCACGTCGCGTGTCCCTTTTTGGGCGAGCGGAGTGTTACACTACGACCCTTCAGCCGTTTATGCTCAAAAATCCGCTCTATGTCGGCAAGCTAATCAACGACGACATCGGGCTGTAGGTGACCGTCAAACATCGGGACATCCACTCTAGTGTCACCGTGCATACTCCGTGAGAGTAACTGAAGTGCCAACTGAGTAATGGCATCACCACTCTGAAGGGCCAGGGTATCCTCGTCAAGATCATCATCGCCTGGTGGAGGCTCGGGAAGTAAGGCGCGCTGTGGGCGCCTTCGAGGCGGTGGATGAGGAGGGTCAGTAGATGGTGAGGGAATTGGGGCTGCAGGATGAGTGGTTTGAGGTGGAAGAGTCTCTCGTGGGGGAGAAGGAGGTGGAGCTAGGACCAACGACACGGGCAGTGGTTCATCTGATGCCCTTTCTGATAGCATAAAAAATAATGGTGTTCTGATAGGGGGACATATGCAGTAACCTTTGGACCCAGAGAGTCAAAGGGGGAGACATCAGTGCGGCACTTTGTAGGAGGGAGGTGGCTCAAACTCGGGAGCGGAGTGGGGTCGGGGTGAAGGTGGACTATCATGGGGAGGTAGGGTAATCCACTCTCGTACCCGCTCATGGGAATCAACGAATGCTGAATGAAAAGAGCGAGTATCCCATGGGGGGTGAATGATGTGGGACATGGAGAGGGTAACCAGGTGGTGGAGGGTGTAGAATAGGTGGGGGCAGAATCGTGGGGAAAGTGGAATGGGGTGGGTGGGGGTGTGGTAGCGGATGGAGCGGGGGGTATAGGGGGTATTTGGGAGTTTTCAAGATGTTTCTGTGGGTGGTGACGAGGGCAAATGGAGATAGGGGCAAGGAGTAGTCATGTGGGGGCGGAGTGGAATAATTGGGTGGATGTGGTGGTGAGTAGTGGGAGGGAACAAGAATTCGGGGTAGAGGAAGGTGTGGAGCGGGCAAATGGTGGTGTGTTGATATGTTTGGGGGTGGAGGGGGAGGTATAGGGGGTGGTGGTGAATTTTGGGGGTGAAATTATTTGGAATGTGGGAGGATATAAATTTTAGGATTTGGGATTCAAGATTGGGGTTAAGATGTGGGTAGGGTTCATTTAAAATGGGAAATGCAACCGGAGGCTGAATTTGGGTTGAATTTGAACGTTTGGGATGCCGGATGTCACGAATCATCTCGACAAGAGTCGGGGAGTGCATTCCAATCATAGGAGGTGCTTTTTGGACACAAATTGGAGAGGGAATGATCGGACAACTTTCTTGATGGATTGAATATGCAAGATGGTCCTCGGTGGGTGTGTGTGGTAGCGGATGGAGCGGGGGGTATAGGGGGTATTTGGGAGTTTTCAAGATGTTTTTGTGGGTGGTGACGAGGGCAAATGGAGATAATGGGGGCAAGGTGTAGTCATGTGGGAGCGGAGTGGAATAATTGGGTGGATGTGGTGATGAGTAGTGGGAGGGAACAAGAATTCGGGGTGGAGGAAGGTGTGGAGCGGGCAAATGTTGGTGTGTTGATATGTTTGGTGGTTGAGGGGGAGGTATAGGGGGTGGTGGGGAATTTTGGGGAGTGAAATTATTTGGAATGTGGGAGGGTATAAATTTTAGGATTTGGGATTCAAGATTGGGGTTAAGATGTGGGTAGGGTTCATTTAAAATGGGAAATGCAACCGGAGGCTGAATTTGGGTTGAATTTGATCCTTTGGGATGCCGGATGTCACGAATCATCTCGGCAAGAGTCGGGGAGTGCATTCCAATCATAGGAGGTGCTTTTTGGACACAAATTGGAGAGGGAATGATCGGGCAACTTTCTTGATGGATTGAATATGCAAGATGGTCCTCGGTGGGTGCGTCCTGCCCCTGGTGGTAACGGGTTTGGTCGGTAGGCCCTAGCAGAGCTGTCGGTGGCTGTAAGGAGTAACCGAGGGTCGGAGGTTGAATTCCGAACTGCTGAGGCTGCGTCAAGTGTTGTTCGGACTGTTCTTGGTGTCGGTTTGGGTTTTGGACTGGATCTGGTTGATTTTGGTGGCCGATCTTGGTGCTAGAGTGGTGTGAGTGTTGGGTTGGGTCTGATCAGTTTGTCCGGTAGCGGAGTGTAGAACAGGATGTTAGATGGGTTTCCCGGTGGTTTTCAGCAGGTCCATAGCAGCGGAGGGTGGGTTTTGGATGCCAGAGGCTTCATCGGGGAATGTCGGTGGTGGGAGGGGCTGTCTTGGGTCGACATGGGTGGTTCTTGATTTTTTTTTTTAGTGTTCCGGCAAGTGGGTTGTGGTGGTGGGACACCCTCCTCGGTGGTGGAGCTGTCTTGGTTGTGAGTGGGGTTAGGGTTTGTAAAATTAGTTTTTTTTTGGGGTAAGGGTGTTGAATGGGTTGATCTTGGGGAATTAGGGTTAGGGTTTTGAGGTATTATCGGGGAGGTGTGAGGGCGGTCCGTGGTGGTGGAATTCGCGTTTTCATCTCATTCATTTGGACCTTCAATTGATTGAGAGTTTCCATGATTTGCTCGAAAGGGTTTGATGTGGAGGTGCTCATCTTTCTTGGACCCACCTTGACGTTGTTTACGAGTTTTTGTTTTACAACAACAACAACAACCGGTGGAGCGACTAGGCTCTGATACCAATTGACGTAAATGACGTCAAATGAGAGTAAGAAAAGATAATTCTCTCTTACACTCTCTTTAATAAAATATCTCAAAATGGAAGAATGCCTCAAATGAGGCTACATATGGGTCTTTATAGGAAGGAGGTTGTTTGACCTCTAAGCTAAGTATCTAATTACAATTATGCCCTTAAGTGCCAATTAACCTCCCTTCCGCTAAATACTAAACAAAAGAAAAAATACAATGAATACTAAAAATGAAAGAAATACTAAAAATGACTAAAAAATGATAAAAGACGATAATGACCCTGATTCCCATCACTATATATGTAGCCTCATTTGAGGCATTCGTCCATTTTTAAATATTTGATTAGAGAGTTTGAGAGAGAATTATCTTTTCTTGCACTCATTTGACGTCATTTACGTCAATATGTTTCTGTTGTAGTGAATGTTTAGGTTTCTTTTACCTTGGTTTAACCCCGAGTCAGTCTTTTTTCATGCAGTAGGTAAGATCTTTTTTCATATAAGAGGTAAGATCTGTTGGTACTATGTTTTAAAGTTAATAAAACTGTCTATATTGAAGTTAGTGAATATTGAAATGAGAACTGCAGCCTTAGTAGTTGATTTGATAGATTCTGATAGTTTTTATTTCTTCTTCATTTTCTCTTCTATTTATTCGTTTTATCTTCGTTTCTCTTCTTATCTCTTCTTATCTTATTTTCTTAACAATAAAGACTCTCGCACTCATTTTAGATCAACAAATCATTCAAAACACATTTGGCTTCCTCTCCTTTTCTTTTCTCCAGAAAACCCTAAGTTCCGGAATGCTTTGCTTATTCAGGAGCTTATCAATTAGATGTATATTTTTAATCCAACCATCTCGAGGTTTGAACAATCTTAAATGCTTTGTTTCTTCTTCTTCAGGAGCTTATCAAAGATCAAGTTGCCAGCATGTATCTGTGGCCAAGATCTCTAGAAGTACCAATTTTGGATCCAACAAAGTACATTTCTTCCACATCATGAATATAATGATCTATTCCGATCTTCATAACTGCTTGACTTTCACTAATTCAATCAACTTGGAATTTTCAGAGCCATGATGAGGCCTGTAGGAATTCTCCATGTGAAAGTCGTGAGGGCAATGCAGCTGAAAAAGAAAGATCTTATGGGTGGGGCTGACCCTTATGTAAAAATAAAGCTCACTGAAAGTAAGGTTCCATCAAAGAAGACTACCGTGAAGCATAAGAATTTGAACCCTGAATGGAATGAGGAATTTAACATGGTCATCAAAGATCCAGAGACCCAGGCTATAGAGTTTAATGTTTATGATTGGGAACAGGTATATATGTTTCTAATTACAAGATAAAAAGGCTTTAGAATTTTTTGACTTTCATACTCACTTTTGTTTTTTGCGTCGCTCCACTTTTTTGTGAATATTTGAGATACATCCGGAAAACCAAAAAATCGTAGTGTCAGTTTCTGAAGGCTTTGTGACTCTTGTGAGCTTTAACGACACTTCTGGTGATGGATTGAACTTTTTTATTTATTTATTAATTTTTTTTTTTTGGGGAGGGGGGGGGGGGGGTGGGGCAAAAATTGGAACAAAAGTGAGCGTGAAAGTCAAAATATCACAAGATTTTTTCTCGTATATTATGTTGATTACTTCGATTTCTTCCTCAGATTGGCAAACATGACAAGATGGGTTTGAATGTAGTTCCTGTAAAGGGACTTACCCCGGATGAGACTAAAGTTATGACGCTTGATCTCATGAAGAACATGGATGCAAATGATGTTCAAAATGAGAAGTCACGTGGGCAGCTTGTTGTGGAATTGACATATAAGCCTTTCAAGGAGGAGGATATGCCAAAAGATATCGAAACTTCAGGTACTGTGGCAACGGCTCCTGAAGGAACACCCTCTGGAGGAGGCATGCTTGTGGTTATAGTTCACGAGGCTCAGGATGTTGAAGGAAAGCACCACACTAATCCATATGCCCAGATTATTTTCAAGGGGGAGGAGAGAAAAACTAAGGTATGCAGGTAGCAAGAAGGTTATCCCCTTCCTTTCTTTCTCTTAAAAAGTTCATATCCTTTATGACCCATCTTAAAGAATTATGGGCAGAAGTTAATTCTGGATGTTTGAACCTGCAAATTTTGTTTGTAATCCGTGCCCACATTCTAAATAATTGCTTCCTCGAGATTTATTTAACAGAAAGTTCTTTACTTGAACCTATATAAAAAAACCATAGTTCTTAGAGAGGTACAAATTGGTAATTTTGTTAAGTTCGAATCCCTGGATCACGTTATGTTGGATATTTAAATTGCGAACCTTTCTTTCACTGGTATAGCTTGTTTGGGAAGGCTCAAGTTAAGCTGAATTTTTGCATTACATAATTGCTATCCAATATCCAGATTTATTGTGATTTCATCTTTATTACAGCGTGTGAAGAAGAACAGAGATCCAAGATGGGAGGAGGAGTTCACATTCATGTTAGACGAGCCTCCCGTAAATGACAAACTGCATGTGGAAATTTTTAGTACCTCGTCAAGGATTGGTATACTGCATCCTAAGGTACAAACTGCACCGACTTTGTAGTATGCAATGGAAATTGAAATAAGTTGTATATTGGTGCTGTTGAATCAAGGTTTGATATCGATGATACATTAAACTACATATAATACAAATGTAAGTGATGTGAATATAGAGGGCAAGGGGGGTAATTGTAATGTCTTAAATTTTACTCTTCTTTTTCTTCTCTAGGGGAATATTCCTCGGGATAATTTTATCCGTCCTCTTTAGTTCTTTCTTACCTTTTTATGGATCTAGAACCTATATATATATATATATATACACTGACGTAAATGACGCCAAATGGGAGCAAGAAAAAATTAATCTCTCTAAACTCTCTCAAATCACTATATCTCAAAATGGAAGAATGTGTAGGAGGGTAGTGAGACTGGGGTCTATGAATAAGGTTCTATGAATAACCGGAAAGGGTGAGGCGTGACCCACTCCAATGGACGTCTGCAAGGTTCTCAAGAACTTCTGGAGCAGCTTCTGATGAGACCTTCTCCTTCTAGTAAAAATGGAGCTCAAGCTGGAACTCCCTCCCTACAAGAAGATGAACTTCCACAACAATAATACTAATTTTTCTCAAGAGAGTGTTGGCTGTCAGTGGGGAGTGAAAGAACAAGGCACTTTTGGTGTGATTTTTACAGAGTGACTTTGCTATTGAGTTTTTTCTATATCTTGACCTTGCATAGGGGTCCTATTTATACTTGGGTACTAGGGCTGACTTGGCACTTTTGGTGCCAAAACTTAGAGGGTTAGTGAGGGACAAAGTCTGCAATGTACTATTTGTCCCTACCTGCAGGCAGCTCTGCCTGTCCCCTCTGGCAGATGCCCCCGGTTGCCAACCAAAGTTCAAAAGGAAATATGTCTTCTAATGGAGACAGAATATCTAATTTGCTAAATATCTTTTGAAACGGTAACTTTTGGTACAAACTTTGTAAACTTGAGGGGGGTCTCGAGGATCACCTCCTCTAAAGTCTTTGTAAGCTTGAGGGGGATCTTGAGGACCCCCTTCTAAAATCTTTTTCTTGAGAGGGGTCTAGAGGTCCCTCTCCTTTAAAATCATTTTATAAACAGTTCTTTTCTTGTGAGCAACCAACCCTTTGGCTGCTCACTTCACTTGTGGCTAAAAGTGAGGTGTGTGTAGTCTTGAGTGACTTCTGGGTCTTCCTACTAGTATTCTCTCAATCCTATAGTGCTAAGTGGTTGAGCTTGCCCAACATACCTTGTCCTTCATCCGCCAAGCCAAAACTCTCACGGGTCCTAACTGCCTATGTGAGCCCTGCCTGCTCAACTAGGCTACCTGTACAAGAAAGCAAAGTGTTAATATTGTTGTTCTTTTAAAGAATGACGCTTCATGATGAGGAGTTGCTCATGGTAGCCACTCCCTCATCTTGGCCCTTGACTGCTCCTCGCCCTGACATTTTCTGTTGTTAAGAGACCTTGAGGGTTCCTTCTCAATATGAGTTTCTGTAGGGACCCTGGGTGAGGTTCTTTCTCAATATGAGTTTCTGTAGGGACCCTGGGTGAGGTTCTTTCTCAATATGAGTTTCTGCCGGGATCCTGGGGGGGTTCCTTCTCAATATGAGTTTTTACCGGGACCCTGGGGTGGTTCCTTCTCAATATGGGTTTCTACCGGGACCATGGGTGAGGTTCCTTCTCAATATGAGTTTCTGCCGGGACCCTGGGGTGGTTCCTTCTCAATATGAGTTTTTGCCGAGAGCCTGGGAGGTTCCTGCTCAATATGAGTTTCTGCCGGGACCCTGGGGGGTTCCTTCTCAATATGAGTTTCTGTCGGGACCCTGAGGTGGTTCCTTCTCAATTTGAGTTTCTGCCGGGACCTTGGGGGGTTCCTGCCCAATATGAGTTTCTGCCGGGACCCTGGGGGTTCCTGCTCAATATGGGTTTCTACCGGGACCATGGGTGGGGTTCCTTCTCAATATGAGTTTCTGCCGAGACCCTGGGTGGTTCCTTCTTAATATGAGTTTCTGTCGGGACCCTGGGTGGGGTTCCTGCTCAATATGAGTTTCTGTCGGGACCCTGGGTGGGGTTCCTTCTCAATATGAGTTTCTGCCGGGACCCTGGGTGGGGTTCCTTCTCAATATGAGTTTCTGCCGGGACCCTAGGGTGTTCCTGCCGGGTTCCTGGGGGGTTCCTTCTCAATATGAGTTTCTGCCGGGACCTGGGGTGGTTCCTTCTCAATATGAGTTTCTGTCGGGACCCTAGGTGGGGTTCCTTCTCAATATGAGTTTCTGCTGGGACCCTGGGGGGTTCCTGCTCAATATGAGTTTCTGCCGGGACCCTGGTGGATTTCTTCTCAATATTTCCAATAATTTTTTTTTAGGCAGACACCCTTCTACATTAGCCCCTCGTGCAAAGTCTTTTGTGTTGGGTAGACCAAAAGGCTTTGTACGCCATAAATTTTATTTTTTTCAGGGACCCTAGGGTTTCTTCATCATTCCCCTTAGGGTCATTAAATGTTATGTCACTTCATCCCAAGTTTACCACTTATAGTGGACCTCCTTATCTGGGTATAAACTTGGGCGGAGGGGTTACTCGCGGTGAGCCCCTCGTTTTTAGCCTTCTATGGCCTTCTACTTTGTTTAAATCTCTCTAAATACTCTCAAATCACTATATCTCAAAATGGAAGAATGCCTTAAATGAGGCTACATATGGGTATTTATAAGAAGGAAGTTGCTTGGCCTTTAAGCTAACAATCTAATTACAATTACGTCCATAGGAGCTAATAACCTTCCTTCTTTTAAATACTAAACAAACAATTACTAAAAGAGAATACAACAAAATAAGCAAATAACAAAAATGCCACTAATGCCTAAAAATACTAAAAATAACCCCTAATTCTATATTCACATCACACACACGCACACACACACATATATGTATTGATGTAATGCCTTGATCGTTGAAAATTATATTGCGAGAGTTTGTCTTGGTTTGTGTGTTTTTCATTTGTTACCATTGATAAGTTACGTTAATTGGAATCATGGTTCAAAGTCGCGGTATCCGCTTATGACTCCGCCACTCAATACTCAACTTGGTATCTGTATCGTATCATTGTCGGGCCATACACAACAATATGCTATCCGGAGATCTCAAAAAATTCTAAAAAAATATACGTATTATTTGAAAAATAAGAATGATAATACTGATTAATTAGCTAAGTACAAAGTCATCATGCTGTAATTGATCGTACTGGCATTGCCTTAATCAGCTACAATATACCATATTATCCATCAATAAGTAATTAGTATAATCTTATTACGCACAAACTTCGTAAATAATTGTCCCTTTTATCATATTAAAATCTACAATGCATTGTACATTTTAATGATATTGATATGAACACAGGGGAATATACACACGTTAATTACACACGCATGAATAAAATAATAAAATAAGAAATCTTCATTAATTCTCTCTCTAAACTCTCTCTGAATATAATGAACAATGTCATGCTTTTGGTTTGAAAAATGCGGGGCAACTTATCAAAGAACAATGCTGGTCATTTTTCACGACTTATTTCATGACATTTTGGAGTTCTATGTAGATGATTTGGTGATCAAGTCAAAGTAAGAGAACTCCCACTTAGTTCATTTGAGAAGAGTTTTCAATAAGTGTAGGAAATATAAGCTAAAGATGAATCCTCTCAAATGTGCTTTTGGTGTAACGAGTGGGAAATTCTTGGGCTTTGTGGTGGATCGACAAGGAATGCAGATCATGGTACAAAGTATCGGTCGAGTTGATTGGGTATCGACCGAGTCAACTCGGAATCGGAGAGTGACGATACGATACCGAAAGACGTTTAAAAAAACATTGAATCATGTTGTCTTGTCGAGATATCGGCCGAGACAATCGATTTCGAGACGTCTCGCAGAGATATCGGCCGGGACAACCGCGATATTGGCCGAGACAATTGATTCAAACGGCACATTTTTTTACTATCCCTTTTAACATTTTTTTGGTACCAAAAAAACATTTTTTTACAAAATATATATATTTTTAATTTTATTTGTAAAAAATGTCAAAAAAATGTTTTGTAAAACATTTCTTTGTACATTTTTTTTACAATTTTTTTTTTGTACAAAAAGATGAAAAATGTTGAGAAAATTGTAGCTACATTATATAATATTCCGATTAACATGGAAATATTTTTGCGTCATTATTTTTTTTTGATAGAATTTTAATCTTTTACCATATTTCTTTTTAATTGAAAATATATTGTAATATTTACAGAAACACTACCTATATAAGTTTGTACACATAACATATATATGCAAAACAATTTTACACACTAGGATTAAATTAAACAATTGCAATAAAATTAAAATGATAACATTCACCGTACATAAAAATATTTGAACTTGGAACAAAATATTCTATCAAAAGATAATGACAAATAATGATGTCCAAAAATGGAAGAGACAAAGATTCGGGGGAAAAAAGAATCTCCATAAATCTAGTCTCGTCTATGAAGATCAGACATCCTCTCCCACTTACATAAATCAAAATCAACAATTAGTCACTAATACGTACTTATTTAAAGATTTTAAGTAATTAAAAATAAAAATTAGTACATTATCAATATGCCAAGTCCGTGCGTCAGTATAACCAATTGTACAGTTCAATACATATTAAATGATGGTTTGAACGTATTTGATTGGCCCACATTGTTAATCTTATTTTTTTACAGTTTTTATATATTTTTTTCAGAATTTTTTGCGCTCTCTAAATGGCGTATTGATTGATACCACAACCGAGTTGAAAATTGGGTGTCCGATACCGAGACTTTGAACCATGGTTTAGATGGACAAAGACAAACATAAAGCGATCGTCGACATGCCTTATTCACCTTGTCCAAAAACGCAGAGGGCGCTGATGAGTTTCCTCGGGAAGATTTCTTACTTGAGAAGATTTGTCCCAGGATTATATGAGATTACTCACCCATTGATGGAGCTCCTTTGAAAGACCACGAAATTCAAATGGGAGGAACCACACCAAGAGGTTTTTGACACGCTTGAGAGATTGCTCATTTCTCCACAAACAATGATTCCATTAAGGGCTAAAGTACCTTTGCTGCTCTATCTTACCTCCACTAAGAGGTCCATCGGTGCATTATTGACACAAGAGGTTGATGGACAAAGAGACCAGTACTATCTGAGCAAAATTATTCATAGTCGTAAGGCAAGATATACTAGCATAGAGAGACATTGTTTAGCTTTGGTCTTTGTTACCCACAAGGCATTATTATATGCTATCATTCACTATTCACACAGTGACAAGATGTGATCCGATTAAGTTTTTGCTGACATGGATAATTTTGATTGAGAGAGGAACAAGGTGATTCCTCATACGATCTTAGTATGATTTGAAGTGCGTGGTCCTTCGACCGATCAAGAGCCAAGCTTACACTGATCTTTTGGCTATGTCTCTCAGGACTATTCGAGCCACCTCATGAAGATATTTAAGGTGATGATTTACAAACCAATCTTTGTGAGGCAGATTTGAAAGAATGGTCTATGGAGTTTGATGGTTCATTTGCTCGAGGCAAGGGAGGAGCATGAGTCGTTTTGTCTACTATCTGAGTAGAATTATCCATGGTCTTAAGGCAAGATATACTAGTGTAGAGAGACATTGTTTAGCTTTGGTCTTTGTTGCCCCCAAATTTAGGCATTATATCTTTCACTATTTACATAGTGACAAGATGTGATCCGATTAAGTTTCTGCTAGCACAGATAATTTTGATTAGGAGAGCAACAAGTTGGTTCCGTATGATCTGGAGTGCGTGGTCCCACGAGCGATTAAGCGCCAAGCTTCCACATATCTTTTGGCCATTTTTCCCTCAGGATTATTCGAGCCACCTCATGAAGATATTCAAGGTGATGATTTGCAAGCCAATCTTTGTGAGGTAGATTTTGAAGGATGGTCTATGGAGTTTGATGGTTCATCGGCTCAAGGCAAGGGAAGAGCATGGATCTTTTTTCTAGGGGAATGAAGAGATTACCCTCTCTTTCAAATTTGACTTTTATTGTTCAAATAATGAGGTAGAGTACAAAGCATTAACTCTGGAGTTGCTCGAGACGCTGCAACGAGGCATTCATTCACTCTGCATCAAAGGAGATTCCAACATAGTGGTTAAATAAGTGAATGGGGAATACGCGTTGAAGCATCTCAGTCTAGCACCTTATAGAACGATCATTCAAAGGTTGCTAGATCAATTTCATGAAGTTAAAGTGGAAACACAACTAAGAATGATAAATCGTCATGCTGACGCCTATGCCACAATTGCACAAAAGGTAATTATGAATGGTGAGTCTACAACTATTGTGATTCATCGACGAACGACTCCATCTGTGATTCAACTTTTTCCTAGCGATGATGATTTAGATTGGAGAGGTGAGATAATGAGGCAGTTGGAGAACGGATGGGGCACGATGAAGCTTGTAGAGTTGGCACAATTCTTCTTGCTTCATGGAGGTCTGTACTATAAAAATCCAGGAGGATTTGTCAAGATTAACTGGTCTAGGGGAAGCTCAAAGACGGTTGAAGAAAACTCATGAGGAGCATTGTGAGACCACTGTGGAGAATTCAAATAAGGGGGTATTTTTAGCTTACGATGGCAAGGCACAATTGCAATATAAAGAGAATGTGCTAAGTGTCGAGCTTTCTTTCAACTAGTTGAGCGTAACTTTTTGGAAGCTCAAGCGAACTGGAGGCAGCCTTACATTGATTTCATAAAAATTGGTGTTGTTCCAAACGAGAAAGTTGATGCTATGAGACTACGAAGGAGGGCCTCCAAGGTTTTACCTGTTGGAAGAGAAGCTGTATCGAAGAGGGTATTTCAACAAGCCATTGCGATGCATCACGATAGAGGAAGCAGGGGAAGTCCTCAAGCAAGCTCACAATCCAACTCACATCGGAGGAGCTAAGTTGTACGATCAACTAATGACACTTGGCCATTATTGGCCAACGATGGAGAAAGATTCATCTGAGTTTGTTCAAAAGTCCAAGGCTTGTCAACGTCATGTCAATCTCATTCATGCTGCATCGGTGGAACTTCACTCGTTGAAAACTCCATATCCTTTCCATACTTGGGCGTTTGGCGTTGTGGGAACAATAAAAACTTTTTGTAAGAGGCAAGATATGGATCCTCGTGGCAACACAGTGCTTTAGAGCATCTACAATGGGGATGCTAGTTACCAAGAGAGATTGTAAGTTTACAAATTTGGAGCCCTGCACTGGTGGATTGAAAGGGACGAATTCCGTAGAAGGGTTTGTAGTGGTTCTTCAAACTTGGAGAACGGATGGAGAATTTGTAAAGGCATCCTACAAACTTCATTTATTCGTAGAAATTCCTACGAACAAATGAAGTTCGTTGGAACTCCTACGAACAAATGAAGTTCATAGGAAGTATAATTACTACAGTAAAAACTAACGACCGTTTTGCTATAAATATAACTTCATACCATTATCAGTCTCACCCAATTTTCTCACATTTTTATTATGTTCCCTTATTCCATTCATCCATCTAGTATTTTCATATATTTCAATTCTATAGTATAACGTCTTCTTCTCAACCAATTAATATGAGTAGTTCACGCCAACTTAACATGACTCCCCTAGAAGACGAGGTTTTTGTGTTATTTATGCAAAATATACGAGTCGAAGTATTGGAGGCAACTCGATATCACATGGAACATTTTGGAATACTGTTACAAATGAATACAACAATACGTCTGAAATCACTATTCAACGTACGAGAACTATGCTTTCAACACGTTACAATCATATTTCGCAACATGTAATGTTATATGTTGCAAAGCTTTCTCACCAACTCAATAATCAAGGAAGCGGCACGAGCGAGTACAATGTGGTTTAAAAGGCCCGTGAGGCGTATCGTGTTGAAGCCCACAAACAATTCATGTTCGATAATTGCTACCAAATTTCAGAAGACTTGTCGAAATTTGACTTTCAAAACATAGCGGGAAACAACGACAGCCCTAGGCCTCTAGATTTAGAGGGCAATCCAGGTGTACTGGACGTACCGTACAGACCCCCAGGCAGAAAGGGGGGAAAACAACATGCCCATCAACGTGCGCGTTCTGATAGCTTGGATTGTAACACCACGGTACTCAAACATTGCAAAGAATTTAATGAAATGTTTAAAAATAAGCAAGAGTGGAAGCAGAGTCGTGCCATGAAATTTGATTCTCAAATGGATGCGTTCATTGAAATGAAGAGAGCCGATCAACTTACAAAAAAAAAAGATCAGATTGTGCATCTAGGCCGAGAGCAGTCATACATCATGGAGTTGGATATGACCAAAATGAACGCTATAGAACAACAATTCCATTTTAAAAGGTACAATGACCTTGAAACGATGGTTGTTGCGACCAAAGCTGCGATTTCCGCGCTTCAGTCAAGCTCTACCCGGTCGTCAACCCCTGAACCGGGTCCATCTGGTTCAATGAATGGTGACTAGGATGTTATGTAATGTTTAATCGCTTTAATTATCCGTTATTTGGTTATAATAAATGTATTGTCTACTTGATTAATTGAACGGTGCAACTGTTGTATACTATTGTATGCTCAAATCAAGCTGACGATTCAAACTAATTACATAATTAAGGAAACATGATTAATTGAACGGTGCAACTGTCGTATACTATTGTATGCTCAAATCAAGCTGACGATTCAAACTAATTACATAATTAAGGAAACATTTATTATATCCACTACAATCGTAGAAGAACAAAATAAAAAAAGAACTAAGAAAGCGATTAGACACGCTTAGGGATGGCAACGGGTCGGGTATGGGGCGGGTTTGTTAAAACCCAAACCCGCCCCGTGAATTTTTTTTTGCCCCGCCCCGCGACCCGCGTCGGGTTATGATTTTAAACCCCGAATCTGTTTAATTATAATCTCCTCATACCCGTTCCCGCGCCGCATGAATTAAACGGGTCAGAACCCGCCCCGCGAGTTAAAACCTGCAATTTATTTTATTTAAAAAAAACAGATTTAATTATATAAGTTTTCAACATCAATTTTTAAGTCTAAAACTTGAACATCAACTTTAGAAGTCTCAAAATAATTAAAATGTCTCAAATAACGCAATTTAAATGGCCAAACTACCAAGTCTCGAACAATATCAAATTCAACTATTACAAAATAAGTTCTAAATAACATCAACTTCAACGATTACAAAAGAAGTCTTAAATAACATCAAATTAAACGATTACAAAATAAGTCCTAAATAACCTCAACTACCACAAAATAAGTTTCAAACATCACAAGTCTCAAAAGTCCCGAATATAGCAAATGTTACACAAAAGTCTCAAATAGCTCAACTAACTATCATCTTCATCACCATTAACTCAAACCTGAATAAAAAATTAAAACGTATTAAGAAGTTAAAGAGAATTTAAAGTATGAATTTAAAAAAAAAATCATAAATTTTTTTTAACTTGCATTACCTCTTCATTAAACTTCCATGAGATCGAACTCCTTGTCACAAACTGTAGGCCTCGAATCCGCGGTAGATGGATCATCTACAAAAAATACAAAAAAATAAACATTCAATTAAGCAAAAATTCTTACATATTATTAAAGAAATTTATTTTAAACAAATATACCTTGAATATCGTTCCATAACCAATCTTGTTTTGCAATTGAAACACAACTTTTTAGCACATGGAATATTTAATTGTCGGGCAGCCTCCTCAAATTTTTCCTCCCTACTTTGAGTGGCCGCTCAAAATGCTACACTATCTTGAATTTTATCCACGGCAACTCCAATTATGTCTTAGCCATTCTTCACCACAAGATTTAATATATGTGCGGCACAACGCATGTGAAGCAATTCCCCCCCCACGCCACCCCACCCCACCCCACCCCACCCCACCCCACCCACCCACCAAAATAGAATCATTAACAACAAATTTGTCCACAAGACTACCCATCAATGCATCATTAGTAGAACAATTGTCTACCGTAATAGTAGACACTTTCCCATCCAACTTCCAATCTAATAAACAATTCATCAACACATCACAAAGAACATCTTTCGTATGTGGAGCGAGGGCATAAACAAACCTACGCATGAATAATTATATAAAAATATTAAATTGTGATGAAACATAATTATTTAAAAAACAAATTAAAAAGAAGAAAACATACCCAATTATCAAATTTCTCAAGCACCAACATTCATCACCAAAATGTGCCGTTATAGCCATGTACCCTCTCTTTTGCCTCGAAGACCACATATCCGTAGTGATTCCAACGCGACAAGAAAGCTTATCAAATAACCTGTAAACTTTTGCTTTCTCCGATTGATACATTGTTTAATATGTCGCTTTTAATGGTGTTTCGAGATACATTGTTAAAAAGAGGTTGGAGGCTACTAACGAACTTCCTAAATCCGACATGCTCGACAATACTAAGGGGATATTCATGTAAAACAATTGCACTTGCAAGTTCTTTTCTGGACACATCTTGATCAAATGTAAAATTACCAAAGTGCACTTTTCCATCAGAAGTTTTTTCAGTATGAATCTGAAATTGATCACGAATATCAACATTTTTATGTTTCCTACACCTAGTCAAGTGATTTCGCAAATGGTTGGTCCCATTTCTAGGTAAAAACGCTCGGATCGGATGACGGTCAGGACTTGTGCCACAGGGGACAAATGCTCATCCTTAGAGCGACTATAAAAGAAGAGGCCGTCGAAGTAAACCATATAAACTTGCTGAGAAAAGGACGAAGTATCTGGACCTGCATAAAGGTGGAATGGAGTGTTAGATAACCCAAAGGGCATAACGGTCCACTCATAAAGGTCGTCCTTTGTTTTGAAGGCAATCTTCCCTTCGCCGTTAGGCCACATCCGGATCTGATGATACCCACTCTTCAGATCGAGCTTGGAGAAGACCCAAGCTCCATGACTGCGCATGTCTTCGAGGCGGGGAATAAAGAACCGGTATTTGATGGTGATCTTGTTGACTGCTCTACTTTACACACAAATCCTCCAACTCCCATCTTTCTTAGGAGTGAGAAGGGCCGAGACGGCGCATGGAGACATACTTTCTCTAATAAGGCCACGGTTGCATAACTCCGCAACTTGCTCTGAAGCTTCTCGTGCTCGGTGGATGACATACGATAGTGGGGTAAGTTGGGTAAGGACGCTTCGGGCTCAAAGTCAAGGGCCTGCTGAATGTCGCGAAGTGGCAGGAGCTTGTCTGGTGTGGTACAAACGTCGGAGTAAGAGTACAAGAGGTCCTAAATCGCATGCGGTATGTCGATGTCCAGTGTGCCAATCGAGCTAATGCGTGCTTAACACAACCCACTCTCCCCAGCCTCAATGGTCAGGGTAGCATGAGAAATAATAAGGGCGGACAACCGAGGTGGGCGCAACTCTCGCATAGTGTGGAGTTAGAACTGTTTTACCTCAGGTGCTGGGTGGTGTAGGTTTAGGCGCGATCCCTTCATTATCGGATGTGGCGCAACTCTTGCAACTTGGAGTAGGAGTCCAAAGAGCTCATTATTTCAAGAGATGTTATATTTTGATAAGAAATCAAAGTGGAAGTTTGATATCACTGGTCCCTTCACTTCAAGCTATAGCAAAAAGAACAGCTAGCTACTCTTTGACTCGCTTAGTGATGCCAATTCATCTCAAAGTCCGACTTCATTTGATCTGTTAGAACAAGATGGAAATCAAGAAAAGGCTTACTCAAGAATATAAGAAAGAGAAGCCGACAGAGCAAAGTCCGACATGTTCCAACACTGACTTGTTTAGCGAAGATTTGGTGATGCCCCCAAGAAAGGTGTGGTCCTTAGGAGAAATTTACGAGTCTTTTTGATGTTGCATTTTTTACAAGCGAACCACTTCATTTTGAAGAAGCAACAAACCGTGAGATTTGGAAGAATGCATTAAATGAAGAAATTGCTGGAATTTATAAAAATCAGACTTTGGGAACTTGTGGAATTACCCAAAGGAAAAGATGTGATCGAGCTAAAATGGATGTACAAAACCAAGTTCAATGAAGATGGTACTGTACAAAAACATAAGGCTCTTTTGGTAGAAGTTTATGTGGTGCAGCCCCATGGCTGAGTGTTACAAGGTAAAGAATGAAAAGTCTATAGGCTTGAGGAAGCCTTGCATGGCTTAAACAGGCAACTCAGCATGGTATAGCAAGATTGGCAAATATTTCGGCAAAGTGATTTGGAAAAAGCCAATGCGATCCATTCTTATATGTTAAAAAGGAAGGTAAGGAGGACTTTCTCAGCATTTGGCTATATGGGGATGACTTAATTTATACCCACACCAATGAAGCTGATAAAGGCATTCAAAAATGCCATGATTAATGAATATGAGATGACTCCTCCGAGTTCAAGTTAATCAAAGTGAGAGATTTTCATTTCTCAAGAAAAATATGTTGTAGACTTTTTGAAGAGGTTCTACATGTCAAATTGCAATCCAATATCTAAGCCTGTTGCATTGACTGAAAAGTTGCAACTCAATGTTGAAGCGCTGAAAGTGGATGCAAAACTTTATTGCAGTTTGTTTGGTTCTTTTTATTTATCTTACGAACACAAGGCTCTATATTGTCTATCCCGTCAGCCTCATTTCGAACCAAAGCAAAATTCATTTTGCTGCTGCTAAGCGTATATTACACTAGATTCAAGGTACTTAAATACTTCGGGATCAAGTATGAAAAGGAGGATGAAGCCAAACTTGTTGGTTTTACAGACAGCGATTAGGCAGGTTCCATTGATGACTGGAAAAGCACTTCTGGCTGTATTTTTCACTTGGCTCAAAGGTATCTCTGGGTCTTTAAAAAAAATAATACAATTGCATTATGTTCTGTGTAAGCTGAGAACGCACCTTGTGAGGCAATTTGGTTAAAAGGAATGATGTCAGATGTTGCAAGCTGATAAGCATTCAGTAAGGATTTTCTGTGATGACATGTTGGCCATAGCGATGACCAAGAATCCTGTGTTTCATGGCCGAACAACGCACGTTGAGCTCCGCCATCAGTTTATCCTTGACTTGGTGCAAAAGGAAGAAATTCAGCTGGAGTTCATCACCGCAATTGAACAATTGGCAGACATACCCACAAAAGCTGTGACTTTAGGAAAAAATGAATGTTTTAGAGCAGCTGTGAAGGTTAAAGACATCAACAAGTCAGCTAAAGCAAGGAAATAGGTTACCATGATACTTTTAAAACTAAGGGGGAGTGTTTAAGATTAATTTTAAAGATATTAAAAAAGCACCTGATCCTTGTATTCTTGAAAGTTTCCTTTAAGTTTCTATGTGCTGCTTAGATTTCCCTAGTGTAATTAATTCTTAGTCTAGATTCATCCTACAGAACTACTGTAAATGGTAGCCTTTGTTACTTTTTTGTTCAGCAGATGAAAAAGCAAAACTCCAAAGAGTTCAAGTTACCAATTGAGACAAATCATTGTAATCCTCATATAGTGCTTTGTGAAAATATTCTTCTGCAATTCTTGCTACTCTTTTTCTGCTATACCCAACATCCACGACTCAGTCTCGAAATCAGTGCTGCTACTGCCGAAACAAAATTAACTTGCCTGAGACCGAGTCATCTCAGTTGCGTCTTGGAATCATGATTGGTAATGGAGTCCCCCCTGTTTGTGTAAAAACAAAGTCGTATCACTGCATCGATAGCGCCGAGGAAAAGAGAAGAGTCCAGGATCAAACGTCGGACCCCGAATTTGGAGGCCTCCACGGATGCTGTCCTAGAGAAGTTGGGTGTCCTTCTATCGCCTTGCTTTTCTGCTGCATCGCCAGCACCCTCACCCCCTATTGCAGCTGCTTCCTCTAGACATCAACCCTGTCGTTATCTCACTCCCGGTATACTTCCACCTCCACCCTCGTACCAAATCGTTTCTTAAGCTAACCTTTTCCACTCTGGATCTCGTTGACCCTCTCATAACCCAATCGTACCCTTGGCCTTCAAGGACCCTTCACCCCTATGAACTATGGGCACACTACAAGAAAAAAGGACCATTGGAAAACACCATCTCCCCGCCCTTGCCTCCCTCGCTGAAAGGCTCTTCAGGCCTTCCCTCGTTGTCAAACTGAATCCAAATCACCGGAATGGTTTCACTTTGTCAATAGCCTTGTGAACACAAGTGGCGCAGTTGTTAGCCGTAGTGGCTGGTTTCTAGTGTGTAGCAGCCGGAGTATCGACGACAGTATCGAGAGAGAAAGTTGGGTTCGTCGCAAGTTCGATACAGAGGTCGATCCCAAAGGAGGAAGTTCGTGACGGATGATAAATCGACCTCTCGTTGTCATTGCCACTCGCCTCCATGAAAATCCTACCCAAAGTCGGAGTCGGAGACAGAAAGATCATCTGGAACAAATGGAGGAAGTCCTCGTAAAGTCAACTGGGGCGGACTTCTGGTAAATTTTCTGTGTAACTGGTTACATATATGCTGCCTTAAGTTGACAAATAATAAAGTAAAAAAATAAAATATAAACACACCTTTGGGCATAAATAAAGCAAGAAATTGAATTGTACTTTACTTTGAATAGTTTGAGCAAGAGACATTTTGAATTAAGGCAATTTATCGATTCTAATGCAATATGAGGACATTATACTGATGAAGCATGATTTGAACCTTCAGTGCGCACACTGTTGTATTGGTGTGAGTTTTGGAAGAGAAGAAATTTTGGGTTATATTGAACATTAACCAGGGTTAGGTAAACAGCAGTTAACTCTTGACCAAATTGAACTGTTAGTTTGGGGGTTAAAACCTTGTGCTAAACTTCGGCACCCAAATCGTAATGCATTCAAACAATGTTGGGTGAAGGGCCAAATCACCCCCCAAAATACTCTGCAACGAGTTACATAATTGTTGATGTTCCGTTTCATTGTTGAAGCTGCATTCAAAATGATGCATTAGCAGCATTCTTTCAGTTGCTGATAATCACTGCTTATTCCTTATTACTAGTACGTGTCTAATTGCTTTTACCGTATTGCTAAAAATGATTAAAATGTGCACTTTCCTCTGTTTTGAAACCAGGAATCCTTGGGGTATGTTATTATCAGTCTCTCTGATGTTGTGAACAACAAAAGGATCAACGAGAAGTACCATCTCATAGATTCAAAGAATGGGCAGATTCAAATTGAACTTCAATGGAGAACTTAAATCAACAATGAATAATGATGCACCGTGGAAGATATTTTCTTCTCTGTCTGGGATCTAAGTCTTGATTATTTTGTTTGTTTGTTGTTTGTACCAATACTACACATAACTAAAGCTCTTTGTAACCAATGTAATGTACATTTAACCTTCCCACTTCAGATTTTGGTTTGGTTTGGTTTGCTTGAATGTTGTTACCCTGGAAAACACGAAGTGGTGTGTACAAAACATAATGGGGCGATTATTCTTGATCTTTTCCCAATTCCTCTTTTTTATTTTATTTATTTATATTTTGACTTTAATACGTCCTAAATTTTCGATATTAGACTTTAATCCAAATTAATCAGTTTATTAGACTTTATTACATTTTCCGTCGTTAAATGTCATCAAAGATGCGAAATTCATGCATCTAGTAACGAAAAATGTACAAAAGACTAATAAACTGATCAACTTGGATTAAAGTCTAATATCAAAAATTTAGGACGTATTAAAGTAAAAAAAAACTTTTTTTTTTTTTTATAATAATGTTGAGTTATGGGTATTGTTGTAGCGTAAAATAATTAGGCCATACGGAGCTATAATGTAGTGAATCATATCAACATTATCACTGGATCCTCAAATAGCGAGTGAATCCGGTCGGTTCAGATATCTTGCGATCGGCCATCCAACTGACCACACTTATGAAGGTGAACCGTCAATAATGTGAACAAACACTTGATATATTCAACAGTCATCATGCACATGCATGTGAATAAATATCCAGCTGCAGATTATCATGTAAAGATGTAAATGCATAGTATATAGAGGTATTCCATCTCTTTAACTTCCAACTACTATAAATAGATTACTACTTCTCTCAACTGGGACATTACCACCTCGTTCTAACCCTAAAAAGTATTACTGAGAAATTTGTACTAAGCTCTATCCTCGTGGATGCAAGCACCACATTTGGGTAGTACAACGTAAAACCTTTCTGTTTATTTACACTTCCTCTCATTTCTTTAGTTTAACATATTTATCTGTGATTATAAATATTGGGCAACTTGAGCTAAGATTATTTCAAAATATCAAACCAAAATTTAGACATCAACAGATTGACACCATCTGTGGGAACAATAAGTTATTGTTGTTTCCTACCCATTTCTTTCAAGAATTACTTTTCAATCATAGCACTGAAATATGACTGACATCCCAGAAGGAAGTTTTGTCGGAGGCAACACCTTTAATCCTATTGCTCCCCGGTATAAGATATCTTTAAGGATCCTGCGGAACATTGCAAAGGGACAACAAGCAATGCAGGAAACAGTTAGGCAACTTACTCAAACACTCCGACCAGGCCAGCTGCCGATCCATCCTCCAGAAAGGAAATGCCACCTCTAGCTCCCAGGAACGAAAGAAGCAGATCCAGATTCTCTAAATTCGCATATGATAGGTCCTATCTCCCTGGTGTGTTCTCCTCCTTCAGATCAACTGATTATTATGGTCTCTCTCTCTCTCTCTCTCTCTCTCGAGAACGACTGAGCACCCTGGATAGACTAAGCAGGGGCTCTGCCTTCGATCAGCTAGGTCTCCGAGCAAATAGGGACCGCAATCATAGGGAGCCATTTAGATCTCGAGATCTTCGAGAAGATTCTGTCAAGTTAAGAAATAGTGTGCGAGGATCCTCGCGTGTCGAGAAGACTTCCCAGAAAGAGAGCTCAACACAAACGCAGGGCTGAACCACTAAACTTGCTTCCCATAAAATTAGTACAGACGATCATCCCTGGAAGGGTTCAATCCAACGATTGGAAGATTATTTGGGAGAAATGATCAAATCTAAAAATCCCTTGCAGAGGAGTTTTGTGAAGGGATCACCCTTTATTATAGCTATCGTGGACTTTCCCACACCTGCTACTCTTAAGTATGATGGAAAAACTGATCTTGTCCTTCATGTAGAATAATACCAGGCTGCAGCTGACAGCTACTCAGTCCTAGATGAAATGCGTTGCCGAGCATTTTCAAGCACTATTATCGGGTCGGCACAAATTTGGTATAACAACTTGCCTCATGGGCAAATCTCTAGCTTCCAGCAACTTGCCGAGCTATTCATCAGTCTGCTTGGTAAATCCATCAAGAGAGTAGCTCATTTACAAATTTGGTATACCCCCTCACAGTTGGCATACATCACATCCTAGAAGAGATCAGGGGAAGCTGAGAACTAAAATGGCCTGAAAAACTGAAATCTCCCCCTAATAGGAGAGATAAGTCCAAGTATTGTGAATTTCACAAAGACCATGGACATACTACTAACACAACATAACCTTAAAGAATGAGATAGAAAGCCTGATTCGACGTGGCAAACTTTTCAAGTTCATTGACAGCGCAAATGAAAAGTTTCGGATCAGATATGCAGAAATCGTTTTAGATTTCTGCATATCTGATCCAAAGCTTTTCCTTTTTTGATTTCACAAAATCACTTTCAGATTCACAAATTCATCACCCTTCATGTGATTTGTGAACTTTATGAAACCCTAGTTTCAAAACCTTACACACACCTTGTGGAGTTCATTCTTTATTGCGGACTTGTGAATCGAGGGTTCATTGCTGAGGAAGACAAAGACTGATCGGTGGATACCGAGGGTAGATCGCTACATGTGGACGACTTTGGACCGGGTCGTATCCTATAGGGAGATTAAAAGACTCTATGCGTCATACTTTGTCTATCTAAGTTATTTATAAGTCGATTATTTATCAAATCACTATGTAGTGCTGAATATAGGGTTTGCCCCTTTTTTGAGATTTTTCCTCATCTTTACGTCTTGTTTGCATGCTTGAATTATTACTTTACATTTGGACTGAATCTCGTATGCACACCTAATTTAATCAAAGATAACATTTAGTAAACAATTAGATTTGTGTGTGTGAGAACCTAACATACAAATTAATCCATTGAATCTTATCATTCTCATCGATCGGTGCCATGTTTTAGGCACAAATCCTCCCATGAATTCAACACAAAAAGACTTCGGAAAAATGGTAGGAATCAGATTGATGCACCGTCGGTGGCTACGCGAAGATAGCTCGCATAGCTACAACTTCCTTAAGGAGTTCCGGCCTGAAGCTCAGACGCAAAATTGACTAAAATGCCCCCGATGTTGCATAATGCGTTGAAACTTTCGCGAATAGCACACAATTGCACCATTTAGCATTCCAATACATACAAAAGCTCAAATAAACCTTGCAAGGTATATACAAAACAAGAAAAAAAGTTATACTGTATAAGAGCTCAAATATTGTAATTAACGTCCACAATTGTGCTAGAATGCATAAGTAAAACGGGAGATAATATACAATATTTGTGACTAATCAGTACGCTATACGTTACCTAAGACTCATTTTAGGTTGAGCGACCCCTCACTATCTAGTCTTGATTCTTATAGGATTTGTGATTGGGCGTGAGAGTGGGCTATGGGTAATTACTACTCGAAACGAAGCATAACATCTAATTAAAATTTTACATTTCGAATTTAATTGATGCTAAAACAAAGAGTACAACTTAAAGTTTGTGTGAAAAATTTACAAATGATTTAATCAACACATTGAATTTTAATCTCCATTAAGCATTTAAGATATAAATTATGCAAAAAATTAAATTGTGCTACAAAAACGGATGTACGAGGAAAAAAACCATTAATGAGAAAAATCCAGGCCAATGCAGCAATCTCACTAAAAAAACTTGGTAAAGACTTACAAAGGGGATAAATGTCTTAGAATCAGACATCGTATTAACTCACACCTCACAATTTTTCTCCAATTCCCAGCGAGCCGAGAGTTTCTAGTTTGATTCTCATTGAATGGGGCAAAGTTGAAGTGTTCAAAGACAACTATCTGTACGTGAGTTTAGGTGAAAGTTGTCCTCTTTTGTTTTGTAAAGATTCTTTTCAAGTTTAATGAGAGAGAGCATGAATTCCTATTTTTTTCACCCAGGTGGATGTTTGTCATATATCCATTAGTGTGTGTTGATTTGTGGATTTAAGTGTAAGTTTGGATCACACCACACACTTATTCACTTTAGATCTAGTGCTTGATTACATTTGGATAGGTAATTGAACCTTTTAAAGGCTATAACCTAGTTAATCCACTTAATCGAGTTATTTTGAACATTGTGTGTGAGTACTCAAATTGATCATTCTATACTCTTTTTATGATTTAAGGGGCCGTTTGGTTCGGGGTAAAACATGTTTCATCGCGGTGAAAATTAATATAGTAAAATAGGTTTCATCCACTTACAGTTATATTTTCTTCGCTACTCTTCTTTAAAGTTTCATAATTATAGAGTGTGCATTTATTCACAATGTTTACCCCACAAAAATTTAATTTTAAATACGTAAAAAAATATTTTGCCATTTTACTTTTCACCACCCAGAACCAAACACACCTTTAAAATACATCATCACACTCGTTCATTTAACAAATCAAATCTTTAAAATAATTTTTCAGAGGTTTTCCAAATTTTAGTTTTTATAGCTTTTGATCAGTGTTCTAAAAAACTCTCCTAAGCGCGGGGCTTTTTAGATACGCCAAGTTTTGGCCCTAGGCGTGGATTAAGACGTGATCAACGATGGTCAATGTTTTTTGGGTTAGGGGGTGAAAAAACGCGCGTTTTTTTGGGGGTAAGGCGTGAAAAAACGCGAGTTTTTTAGAAGTAAGGCATGAAAAAATATAAGTTTTTTTGTTTTTTTTAGTATTTAAAAAAATAGTATTTTTTAAGGTATTTAAACATATTTTTAAGGTATATACAATTTTTGTATTTTTAATAGCCTTGTCAAAGTCAAAAAATATTAAAAAAGTCCTAAACGTCTTTTCACGTCTTTTTACGTCTAAGACCCGCCTAGACTTCTAAGACTTAAAGCTTGACCTCCACGGCTCGATCACGTCCCGCGTTTTTTAGAACTTTACTTTGATTGAGCTTGAGCCCTATTCTACCCCTTTATAAAAATTATTAAAGTGGTTTATAGACACAATCCATCAAGAAAATCAAAGTATTTCCCAAATCAGTTGAAAAATTCTGATTCTGTAAATTAGTCTGAATAAAATGCATAACACGTGGAAGTGTTTAAGAACACCGAACGCCATTGGCTTATCTCATACGCGATATAAAATTGTGAATCAAGTGTGATCTGGTGTTGACTCACCCAACCCAAACACTTGTCTCTGTTACTTATTATTATCTGAGCAAATCCGATCGAGCGAGTTAGTTTAAAATGGCGATGCCTGTTGTGGACACCGACTATCTCAAACAAATCGACAAGGCCCGTCGAGATCTTCGTGCTCTCATATCAAACAAGCACTGTGCTCCCATCATGCTACGCTTAGCGTACCCTTTTTCTCTACCCTCACAAGTTAGCAAATACAAAAATTGTTTCTTTCTTTTCATTTATGAAATCAAACTTTGACAGGTGGCACGACGCTGGAACGTATGATGTCAACACAAAGACGGGGGGTCCTAACGGCTCTATCAGAAACGAGGAAGAGTTCACTCACGGCTCTAATAATGGCTTAAAAATTGCCATTGATTTTTGTGGTAATTTCATTTCTTTTCTTCTCTGTACTGTACCCAAAACAAACTCTACTTCCTTGTCCTCACACGTTACTATGTATCAAATCCACCAACATGTATTCACATTGCTTTTGACTTTAGACCGAAGGGAAGTGATAAATTGATGTAGTAAGAGAGGGAATAACGGTGGCCTTAAGTGCCTAAAGACCAACAGTCGCCTGTTGGACTCCAACTATCAATTGTTGGGCCCCTCAATCTTTGTAATTTCTCTAGATTATAGTTCTAAGTGGAAGCGAGAAAGATTCAATTGAGGGCGGTTCGGGTCTTTTGCACATGTAATATTTTGGGTATAAATAGTAAATTGTAGGTCATTTTGCCTTATATTTTCTATTGTCATTGAGAGATGAGTCAAGAAAGCTAACTCATTGAGAGGCATTAAGGTATGGAAGTTTAGGGTGTTTTAAATATGATTTCAAGGTGAAATTTGGTGTACTTGAAGTTTGAGTTGAGAGTGTGTTGTATGATCCTTTCATTGTAATATATTGTCTCAAATAGAGAAACTGTTACTGGTCAATGTAGGCAAATTATTATTTGTAAAACCACCTTAAATCTCTTTTGTTCATTCTTGGTCGTTGTTTGACTTGTTTACATTTTCATATCTTACACACCCCCACCCCCACCCGCCCCCACGCCCACCCCCACCCCCACCCGCATATATATATATATATATAAGGCTCACCTATATCTTGATGTATACATCACACCATACTTCACACCTAGTTCTAGGTACTAAGAAACCTTTTCTCCAAATTTTTTTTCTCTTGAAATTAACCTTCCAATCAACCCATGTTCAAATAATTAGCTCAAAATAAATTTTGTAGCTATTTTTAAGAAATCCACAAAAAAGTTTTTGTGAATTTTTTAAAAATAGCTACAAAATATAACTAATTTTTTTTAACATAGGTTGATTGGAAGGTTAATTTCAAGAGGAAAAAAAATGGAAAAAAAGTTTTTTAGGGCCTACAACTAGATGTGATGTATGGATGATGTGTAGAGCATGATGTAGGTGAGCCTTCTCCTATATATATATATATATATGTTTTGGTTGAATGTTGTTCCTTTGGTACACAACACAAGTATCTCTGCGATACTCCCCATTAAGGATGGTAATATTGGTGTTTAGGATGTATGAGGTCACATGCTATTGGAAAAGGGGTGGGTGGGGGGCATGGGCGTAGCTACATAGGGCCGAGTGGGTGCGGAGGCACCCACTGGATTTCTGGATATTTTTAATAATTTTTTACCTATGTGTAATAACCTTAATGTTGAGGTGAAAAATGGTAATTTTTCAAACTTGAATGTATATATATATGAGTCAAAACCAAACTCCTCTTCTTTCCTTTCCAAGCAGCTGCCCCTGTTTTTGTCCCAACCAAACTCTTCTCTTCTCAACCTTGTTATTTGTTATTTGCTATTTGCTATACCAATACCATAAAAGGTAACTGTTTTTTTTCTAAGATTCATCACTTGTTGATCACTTATTCTACCTTGTTATTTGTTAAGATTTAACACTTATTCAAGCAAATGACCCTAATTATTTGTTTAACCATAAATGTATTATGTATATATAATATATAGGGGTGGTAAACGGACGGATACGGATCGGATACCATGTTTTCCAAATCCGTATCCGCTATCTGAATATCCATATCCGTATCCGCCCGGATAGTTAAAAGAACTATCCATATCCGTATCCGCTCGGATACCTCGGATTCAGATAATATCCGTATCCATTTACATTATTTAGCCATCGCAAAAAATAACTATTAAAATATTCAATCCAATAAAACAATCCAATCCAAATAAATATATAACAAAATTACTGCCTCCTAACATCAACAATTATGGGTTTCATAATAATAGTATCATTCCATAATGATAATATGGCTTAAAGCTATCCATACTTTACAGCCATATAAGTTTAAAGCCATTTAAAAAAAAATAACAGTCGCATTCCATGACAGTAGAAATAAATATGCACCTTTTAGATTAAATCAAATGTATTGAGAATGATAACCTCATGGACCTTTTGTTTTCAAAACATACTGATATTTTTATTTTAATAAGTATATATTTTTATTATGTATATAATATACCCGTTGTTAACTTCAGCTCTCATCACAATCAAAACCATATCTTTACTTTTCTGTTTCTCTCTTACATTCTATTATGTTTCTCTCTTACATTTATTTATAATTAAAGAAACTAACGAACAACCACATTAGGGTTTCTTTTCTCTTGTTTTGTACGAAAGAGAAATGAAATGAAGTTAGTTTTTTTGCTTGTTTTGAGTGGAGTATATGTTCTTTAGTGGTTGTATGCTGTGTGTGATAGGGTGTATTGTAACTTTTGTGTAACTCCATGGTAATATACTCAATAAAATAATAATACATGACATTTTATAACATACCCAATAAAATAATGACTTTAGGGTGTTTTTATTTTGAGTGGAGTATATGTTTATTTTGTTTTAGGGAATAAACGATTAAGATTTTTTTTAATATTATTTTATTAGTAATACTAATACTAATATTATTAGTAATATTTTAAACATATGTTTGACGGATACGGATATCCGGTAAAACGGATATCCGATAAAATGGATATTCCGCATCGGATACGGATTATCCGTGTCGGATACTAGTACTATCCGTATCCGTATCCGTTTTCTCGGATATTTTTTATAGAGTATCCATATTCGTATCCATTTTCATATTTTCGGATAAATATCCGTAAATTCGGATTCGGATATCGAACGGATGCGGATTTTCGAATATCCGTTTACAGCCCTAATAATATACCCTCTTATTTGTTAAGACTTTTAACAATTTTTTAACAACTTTCATTCAACGAACATATGCCAGATTTGTTAGGTGAATTCATTTATTAAACTTTTTTAATTTAACATATGCTAGATCTTTGCCCAAGTTACTAATGTATATGTAGGTTTAAATTAATATATGTTAGAGATTAATTAATATATGTTAAAACTTAGATTTATGTCCAAATGATTGATTTGTGTTAGATTTATACTCAAATTGCTCAAATATATGTAGGTTTAAATTAGTTTGTTTTTCAACCCCTAAGTTTATGAATGTCCAAATTTAATTAATTAATACCTCAACATTTTTAGGGTTAAAAATTGCAAAAAAATAAAGAAAAAAAATTCAAAAAAATCGGCTCGGGGGCTGCTGCCCCCGAACCCCCGCCCTTCGTTAAACCATTTCACACCCATTGACGCAAAATCCTGGCACCGCCACTGGTGGGGGGGTGTTGATGGTTAACAAAAGTGGTGCCCTTCCTCTTGTTTTTAAGGTTGTTAGATGTGTTAAACTAATAGATCCTTAATCTTTATCCTTCCAAGCATAGTTATCAAAGGCGAAAGGCGCCAAGGGCCTCGTGGAGCTTAGGCGCAAGGCAAGGTCTGCGCCTGATTGAAGTGAGGTGCAAAGTTTATAAAACATGTAAACGTTTTATATTAATAATAATGAGATCATTTATGATCTAAATTTTGAAATATACAATATATATTACTATTATACACGGTTTGAAGAGGCACATCAAAAGATAGAGCTTATACCACCATATGAATATATATATATATATATATATATATATATATATATATATATATATATATATATATATATATATATATAAGATTTATTTAACAATTTCATTCTTTAATAATCAACAAAAGAAAAAATATTGATATATATATGAAGAAAACAAATACTCAAATGTGTGACAAGATAAATCAAAATCAACATATAAATTTTATGATGCAACAAGTTTAATTTTTTTGTTTCTTGTGCTTAAGTCGGGACTAGAAAGAAAGATAGAGTTTCACTTGGAATCACGAATTACTTTGGTTAGTTTTGGGGTAGGGAATCGTTTAATCTTCCATATTTTATTCGAAAATATATAAATCAGCATATCAATTGCTCCATTTTATGTATTTGGGGCGTTATCCAAATTTTTTTAACAAGGCACGCCTGAGCCGGGAGCCGAAGCGCACAAGGCGCGCCCCTTATTGAAAGGAGCCTTGCGTGAGTGAGAGAAGGCGTCGATGAACAACAGTGCTTTCAAGTCAACCCTTAAGACTCCCAAACAAGAGTTTTGTTTGACTTAAGCTAATTATACATTAGAACTCAAGGGCCATATAGAAATGCTTAAGAAAAAATACTTAGATGTGCCCTTGGATGTTATTAGTGTTTGTTGACTTCTTTAATGGACATTCCAAGGGATGAGGTTGGTAGTTTTCCAAGTGTATAAAGTTTATGAAAAACGAACGGATATTTAATGGGCCCCAAGGTTTGTCAAAAGTTGACAAAAGGTGTGGATATCTCGTGAAGGACTCGATAGGTAGCTCCCGACATCGATAAGGGTTGCCAAAATTGGACTGAGGTGGGTGGATGTCAGGTGAAGGTCGAAGAGGGCTAGGGTTTGGTTCTCGGGTTGACGTAAACACATGAAAGAGCCGAAGAGAGATTACGGATTGTGGAGAGGATTGCCAGACGTCGGCAATGGTCCACTGACGATGGTGGAAATGATCGAATCTTTACTTGGGAAAGGAGAGATGGGGTTTGAAGGGCTTGGAGTTGTTTTTTTTGCGACTCGAGGGGGACTTGGGTCTCGGGTTGATATGTAACACACAGGAGAGCGGAAGAGGGATTACGAGACTTTGGAGAGGATTGTCGTTGGACGTCAGCGATGGGCTGCTGGCGATGGTGGGAAGGGATCGGATTCGCAGTTGGGAAAGGAGACGATGGGGTTTGGAGGAAGTTGGGTTTTGTGCAACACAAGGTGGTGTTGAGGCTGAACCCTTAATCGACTTTTCTTTAGGATGTCGGTTGTTAGAGGGATCGGCGGGGATCGATGGAGACTGACAACAATGGAAGAAATATCACCAAACGTTGGTTTTGACAAAGGAGAGATGGCGAGGTAGCATAAACGATCGATAAGGGCTAGTCAGGGGAACCTTTGACAACGATGGATATCACAACACCCCGTGCTACTTCATCCGTCCCAGTTGGGCCAACCGTCATCTTCCATGATACTACCTGAATAAAGGACTCAAGAACACATGCTACCATACACACACACAACACACCAAGAGCAAACTCCCGCTCTGAAACCAATTTGACATAAATACAACGGAAGACTCGCATACACATGCACAATCACACTTACTCTTACACTTACACTTGCACTTACACTTACACTATCATAATAATCAAATGGAAATTCTCCCAAGCCGAAACCCGTCTCTCAAAATCTATTAATATTTATTGTTATTAAAATGAGAAGAAGAGCCTTTTTAAACACTCATTACATAACTTGGGGGTCAAAGACTCCTACCAAAATAAGAAAACAAATGATAAAGACTCCTACCAGAATAAGAAAATAAATAAAAGGTAGGGATAACTATTATGAATTAATTACTATATATATATGTCCCCTAAAACTTAGTTGACCTAAAATAGAGGATAATTTTAAAATTAAAAAATTAAAATTTGAATTCCCTTTTTCTCTTGCACAATTTAGCCACTCCTGCTTGGGTCCACACCTCACATCACTCTCTCTCTCTCTTGAGTGTCCCTCTATCACCCTTGCCTCCTACTCTCTAATCCCAAGATAATTTTGTTGTCCTTTGTGCTTCCGTTAAAGTGGATTAAGCTCCAAGTCTGTTAATTAGTTACCAAAAGACACTTCTTTGTAGTACCTCCACATCAATGCCCTACTAACGTTGTCAGCATCGTCTTGGATGCAGATGACAAATGATCATCGACATTGACCATCAATCGCTTTTTTCTGACGGTGGAAGTGAACAAGAGGGAGGTGAGAGACACTGGGATAGAGTTGGGATATTTAGCCCCGATTCAATTTTAATTTTCTTTTTCCCCTTTTTATACCATAAAATGAATCGGGCAGGTGAACTGCCCCGTTAACGATTTTACAAGGTTGACAGTCCATAATCCGATTTTACAATCTGGGCCTGTTTTTGATCTGAAACTGTTTTGGGGGTCGGTGCTGATTGTATCTTGAACCACCTTCTGGCCCGGAAGGATATATTGTCCAGCCCAGTCTGCTTTTAAAATATTACTTACTATGTACTTTAAAGGACAAGAAATAAATTTCTCAAACGTGCCTTAAACATTTTTTTTCACTTTGCCTCCTGGGATAATGCCATTAATTAGACTTTACCCTCCTGTTTTTCGAAAATTAGCCCTTATCGTTTGGCTCTGATAATCGATGTTTAAAGACTAAAATACCCTCTATGACAACTTCATCTTCGTCCTTGGAACAAAAAAATTGTAACCCTAATTTTAGGAATCTTAAATTCAACCAACCTACTCAATTGCAGAACTCCATAGACAAACACAAAGTTCCATTTAAACCCCAGGTCTTATTTCTAATCCAATTCAAGCCCTGATTGATGGCAGAAACCATTGCTTTATAACCAAATCAACAAATCAACCCATATCGGGTTTGTAAATAAAATGCAGAATGTTAATTTTGATATTAAATCGACAATCTTCAGCAACCAGTTCGAACCAAACAACAACCAGATCCATTTTTTTACCCAAATCAGATTTCGAACCAACCCGATTGCCATTTAATCTATTTTGAAACCCAAATCAATTTAAAAATCGACTTGGAAATTGATGTGCAGATTCCATTCAGGCAAGACGGCAATAAATAGCTGAAATTGGTCACTGTGATTTGAACTATTTGGCGGTTGTAACAGTGGAAGCTAAATAGTTGAGCAATATGGAGGAAGATTGTAATAGCCAAACAAGGACTATCACTTGGATAGCCAGAGTAAAGAGAGCATCCCGAGAATTGTTATATGGGCCTGATATATGTTAACAACATCATACCATTGTGCTTTATTCCCAAGTTTGATTTTCTCACCATCACAATGTGCCTCACAAAGTCCACATTTGCTAACCCTGTCAAATTTTTCAAATCGTTTGAAATCAATTGTTTTGTTCGTAGGTGTTTGTTTCAAATATGTGGTTAATTTGAGTTTGTGTTTGTAGTTTGGGTTTGCGTTGTATATATATGTGTTGCTATGTAATTGATTAGGGTTGTTATAATAAGGGTCCTAAAATTAGGGCTACAAGTTGTTGATTCAAGTAAGAAGAAGTTGGTATATGGAGGGCATTTTTGTCTTTAAACAATTGGAAGGGCAAGTCTAATCAGAGTTAGTTAACAGTGTTAGCACTTCGTTAGACGTAGACCTGTCAACGGGTCGTGTGATACCGGATTTATGTCAAAACCCCCTAAACTCATGCACGACCGATTAACAAATCGGTTCCAAAGAACAAATCCAAATCCGAACCATTAGTATTAATGGGTAACACGACCCAAACTGTTAGCATGCGTTAAGTAATTAAAATTTCTATCAAAACATAATATAATTAAGTCTAAATCCATTCACTTATAATTTTGAGTCGTGTCATGTCGTGTTGTGTTGCATTTTGACAGGTCTAGTTAGACGGCAGAGGGTAAGGCTTTTGAAAAAGCGAGGGGTTAAGTCTAATTAGGGTATTATCTCAGGGGGCAAAGGCAAGGAAACCCTTAAAGATTTGAATCCCTCAGCAAAAAGATCCCTTGTCAGGTTAATTTCTACACCAATGTCTTTTCTCCAATTATTGATTTCTATATTAAAAATTTAAAGAAGAAAGGCTTACCTCTCCACTTGTTGATCATTAGACCTATAGCTATTTGCATTTCAATGCGCTCCCTGCCCTAACTAATTTTCTGCTTCTGCTTAGAAGATGAGATACCAAATATTTTTGGAAGCTTGTTTTCAAATAGAAAACTCACATCATTTCTCTCTTAATTTTACCTCCTGTTGTTTGCCAAACCACCGGTTTCAGATTATTTCCCCTTATAATTTGGAGAGATTACAAAATCAATACAACTCACCAAATTTTTTTTCCAATTATTTGGGGTTTTGCTATGTGTATCCTATTTTTTCATTTTGCACAGTATAGCGCAATATCCTATGTTAAACCACATGATATTATGTCATTTTTAACAATATCCCACCAAGTAAATATAGGCATACCGCTACCCCTAGCATTGCCATCAATATTAACTAAATCACTCTTCCTTATGGGGCATCTATTGGTCTACGCTTAATGCGTCCAAACCATCTAAGACGATTTTTCTCAATTTATCTTCTATAGGAGTTACTTTTAGCGTTTCACGAATTTGTTAATTTCTAATTTTATCCTTTCGAGTTTTACCACAAATCCATCTTAGCATCTGCATCTTTACCGCGCTCTTTTTCTGCATGATTTGTTTTTTGGTTGCCCAACACTGCGTCCTGTCTAATGGCAGTCCTATAAAATTTTTCCTTCAACTCCAAAGATACATGCCGATCACACAATACGCCGTTAGCACTTTTCCACTTGACCCAAGCTGCTTTAATCCGAGTAACATCATCAATAAATTATCTGAAATAATCACGATAGAACTTGATTTTTATTTTAAGTTTATCTTCACAGAGTATGTTCTTGATGGTGGTTATCTTATTCCTATTTTGTACATTTTATATGACTGCATACTCATTGGAGGATTCTTCTTCCTTGACTTCAAGTTAAACTTTTGATTACATTACCTGATCGGCGTTTTTCTTTCTGATGACAGAAGAAATAAAGTCTAAACATCCAAAGATTACGTATGCAGACCTTTACCAGGTGATCATAAAGCTCCATTTATTTATTTATCTGTATAATGTATTTGAAATTTTAAAATTTGTAATTGTTGTCAGTTATTTCTCCAGATAATATCCACAATAACAAATTTGTTGACTTTCATAAGCTGTATTATTTGTTGGGGCTTCTTACAAGACTACTGTTGGAGTTGTTGTCTTTCATTTTCTGACTGCTGAGTCATATGTGAAACTCTGTGATTTTTCTTCTTCTTCTTTTTTAATAAGAGAAAACTGTCATTTCTCTTCTTGGTACTTAGAAGAAGAGGAGTGGTTAGTCACGATGAAGAAAATGTCTATTTTATTTGGTTAGTTTTCTTGCTGATAGTAATTGTCGGATTTAGATTGTTTATATGCCCTTATTCATATATCATGTATGACTATCAATTATCGCTATGTAAAAATGAGAACAGTATATCGGTTAATGGTGTTAAAATATCTCTTAAAATGTATCTTTTAAGATATAATTCATTGTAGTGGTTGAACATGGGAAAGTTTGCTTCGATCTTTTCACACGCATGCAAAAATGCACACTAGCCGGTGTGGATAGGCAATGGTTGTACAATTACTTGGGTGGCTATGTCATGCGGGAGCATGGGATGCGGGCGACATTTTTATTATTCTTTTTTTTTTAGCCTTTCTAGTCTTTAGTATAAATAGCCTTAAGAGGCTCATTTGTAAACAGTTTTTTGGACAATTGACAATGAGAATGTAGAGAGAGAAATTGAGAAACTTCCATAACCTTTCTTTAGTTGTTTTTGTTGTTATTGTTGTTGTGTAGGTTAATTTTACGCTTCCGCACCTCTTTATTTACATCAAATTCGTACCAGAGCCTCGTTTGATCTTGAGTTGGTATGGATATTGACTGGGATCAAGGGTGGTGTCACTCCGATGAATGGAGGAACCCTACCAACCACCAAACCCTAATATCCCATTCGTCACCCCAAACGACACCCCTAACCACCAGAATTTCACCCCGACCCTCCTCTGACCAATTTTTGATCCAACCGACTGCCGCACAGAGGCCTGATGGCTGCTGAACAGCTCAGCAGACTGTTAAACAAACAGCGACAACCACTCCTCCTTTTTCCCCTATCCTATCCCCTAGTCTACCCAACCCTATTTATAAAGGGTGTTCGTCATTTGGTATCCTTCTTACCCTATGTCCCACTATCTACCGCCCAATCTATTTATAGACGGCGGGATTCATTTTGCCATGCTTAGCCGGAGTGTGCCGAGGCTTCCACCGCTTATGTTCATACTTTGATGGTATCGACTTCTGTGGATCCCGGGTTGCCTCCACTTAGTGATGATGCGTGGGTTCGTACGAGCATTTTCTTTACCCGTTGCACCGCACGGGGGCAATTATGTACAATGATTATTGATGTTGGAGCCAACGACAATTTGATGGTGCAAGAGATGGTGGATAAACTGTGATTACCGACGGAGTCTTTGATCGCCCCATGTCGTATCGGATGGTTGGGTAGTAGAGTTACGCTTGCTCCCAACAGATAGTGCTGAGTTAATTTTTCTATCGGGGATTACCATAACGAGATTCTTTGTAGTGTAGTGGATATGAGAGTCTGCCACCTTTTGTTGGGTAGGCCATGACAGTTTGATCATCACAGCATGCATGATGGGCGATTGACTCTTATTTATTCATGTATGTGGGGCGAGACTCTCTCTTCCGTCCTATGAGGCCATTTTCGATGTCTCGACCTTCAGCCCCGATGGTGTCACAGGAGGAGTTAGCTACGGAGATCGCGGAGTCGGGCTTGTGTTATGCCCTTATCAGTCCCATCATTACTCTAGAGACGACTGTTTCTCCACAGGTTCAGAGCTTATTGGATTCCTATTGTAATGTGTGTACCATACAAGATGAACTTCCTCCTCTCATAGATTACAGCATGCCATCGATTTTGTCCCTGGGACAAAGCTCCCCAACCTACCCCATTACCGTATGTCACCTACAGAGCATGCGGAGCTTCAGAGACAGGTCATCGAGATATGTGATAGAGGGTACATACGAGAGAGAATGTCACAACCTCGAAAAAGGATGGGAGTTAGCAGACGTGTGTTGATAGCCGGGCTATTAATACGATCACGGTAAAGTACCGATTTCCTATTTCTCGGTTAGAGGACATGTTAGACCAGCTCCACGGTGCTCGAGTTTTCTCCAAGCTGGACTTGAAGAGTGGATACCATCAGATTCGTATGAGTCCAGAGGACGAGTGGAAGACTGCCTTCAGGACGGAGGATGGCTTATATGAGTGGACGGTGATGCCTTTCGGGCTGTCCAATGTGCCGTCTACCTTCATGTAAGTGATGACTTACATTCTATGCCCTTTCATGGGCAAGTTTGTGGTGGTGTACTTCGTTGATATAATGATCTGTAGCCTATCAGAGGAGGAGGATCTTGATCACGTGGCTTAAGTTTGGGCAGTCCTATGGGCGGAGCGCTTTCTCCTCACGTTGAAGAAGTGCACTTTTTGGGGTATGTGGTTTCAGGTTATGGCGTGAGGGTGAACGACGCCAAGGTTCAGGCGATAGTTGATTAGCCTCCACCCACGTCAGTATTCTTGGTTCGTAGTTTTCACGGTCTGACAGGATTTTACTGGCGTTCCATAGTGGGGTTTAGCACCGTCATGACACCTATTATAGATTTGATGAGTACCTCTTCAAGTACTGAGTTACGATGGACAGAGGAAGCGAATAGGGCCTTCAGACGCATCAAGGAGTTGATGATCGCGGCACCCATCCTAGCTTTACCAGATTTTGATCAGTTGTTAGAGTTGTCTTGCGATACTTGCAAGACGAGAGGGTGCCGTTTTTTGAACCAAAACGGGAAGCCGATTGCATTTTTTAGTCAAAAGTTGACGGGAGCCTATTCGACTTATGATTTGGAGTCCTATGCGGTAGTGAAGGCAATGAAGTTCTGGTCGTCTTATCTCTTGCACAAGGAATTCGTTATCAAATCTAATCATGAGGCCCTTCGATACATACATAGCCAGTGGCGTGTTAGTGATAAACATGCCAAGTTGATGGCATACCTCCAGTGATACACATTCCATCGACAATATAAATCGGGGAAGGAGAACCAGGTGGCTGATGCTCTTAGCCGGAGGTCGTATGCTTTAGTGACTCTACGGAGTTAGGTTTTCGGATTTGACGAGGTTCGGGATCTCTATCCGATAGATGTGGAATTTGGGCCGATATTTACAGCTTGCCAGTAGGGCAACGGAGCATCGGGCGAATATTTGTTGCAGGATGGTTTCTTATATATAGGGGTACAACTTTATGCAATCCTGTCTTTTCTCTTCGAGAGAAGATTATTTCGGAGGTACACGGAGGGGGATTATCAGGCCATTTAGGATAAGCGCGTACTCACGCGATGCTGGGGGACCGATTTTATTAGCCGACTATGCGGAGGGATGCCAATTCCTTCATTCGGCGTTGCTATACATGTCAGACGGCCAAGGGGCAGCACACCATTGCCGGTTTATATACCCCTATGCCGATTCCCGAGAGGCCGTGGCAGGACGTCTCGATGAATTTTATAGTGGGACTTCCTCGCACATCTAGTGGGCATGATTCCTTTTTCGTGGTGGTGGACAGGTTCTCTAAGATGTCCCATTTTATACCTTGTACTTGCACGACCGATGCTTCCCATGTCGTCACGTTGTATTTTCGCGAGTAAGTCCGTATTCACGGGGTCCCTCGTAGTATTACGTCTGACAGAGACGTGCATTTTACTGGGCATTTCTGGCGCATTTTGTGGCGGCTCTTACAGACAAAGTTGCAATTTTCCACATCCTTTCACCCCCAGACTGACAGACAGACCGAGGTGGTCAACCGGAGTGTTGGTGATCTTTTACGGTGCCTTTTTTTTGAGCACCCGCCGTGATGGGGTGGTGTGATAGTGGAGGTTGAGTTTGCCTTCAACAATGTTGTTAACTGCTTTACCGGTTTATCCCCATTTCAGATTGTATTGGGGATGTCACCCACTATACCTCTTTACCTTGCTTTGCTTCCTCCGACGGTGCCTACTTGTCCCTCAGCGAAGGAGTTTGCATCCCGTTTGACTTCCATTCAGGCAGATGTTCGTTCTCGTCTGGAGACCACTTACGCCTTCTATAAGGAGGTCGCAGATGAGTGCCGCCATTTTGTATCCTATCAATCGGGTGATTTGGTTATGGTGTACTTTCAGAAAGCGCGGTGACAAGGCAAGGGCAAGGGCAAGGGCAACAAACTTCTCATGCGGCGATTTGGTCCATTCCCTATTGTTTGGGCTTGCGGGCCTTATGCTTATGAGGGGGATCTTCCCGAGGAGTTCCGTATGCATCGTACGTTCAATCTAGCAGATGTCTCTCCTTTCAGAGCTACCCATGCTCCTCCGATCCCCCTTCCTCCTGTCACAACCCATCCAGTTCGATCTCATGTTGATCATGTCGAGGGGATTCTTGATTCAGGGTCTATCTCCTCATCCTCTTGTGATTATACCTGTTATATGGTTCATTGATTGGATAGACCCGAAGCGGAAGTCTCCTTGATTACCGTGACGACACTGCAACACATTGACCTGAATTTCTATACCACCAGTATACGGAGTATATGGCATCTTCCTATGGGAAGGAGAGTGATGCAGGAGCATAGGACGCGGGCGGCATCTTTATTATTCTATTTTTTTAGTCTTTCTAGTCTTTAGTATAAATAGCCTTAAGAGGCTCATTTGTAAACACTTTTTTGACAATTGAGAATGAGAATCTAGAGAGAGAAATTGAGAAACTTTCATGACTTTTCTTTAGTTGGCTTCCACACCTCTTTATTTACATCAGTATGATATGGTACATTTATTGATCACACATCAATTCATGCATGAGGTTTTGTTAAAAAATTTGTGCTCCCTTATCGACTTACATGTTGCGTATATAATTTCTACCTGAGAAGTTATAATTCTGGTTAATTATGCTGTATTTACTATGTGCTGGTGCATGGACAATTTAAAGAGTGCTCTGACTTTTGATGAACTGATTGAGTCTGTAGCTTGCGGGTATTGTTGCGGTTGAGGTCACTGGTGGCCCCACGGTGGAGTTTATACCTGGTAGAAAGGTATGTTAACCTGTCGTATAGCAAGAGACTTCTGTCTTGGTCCTGGGTTATAGGCTTCCTCTTTTTATGATTGAAGAATGCATTTATATTTTCCCCTTAGAATTTTTCTTCTATCTTGAATAAAAGCTCGTTATTAATTTCTTACAAAATTTATAATAATAATGATAACGATAATAATTCTTCGCAACATTATAGCTATTTTTTAACTGGTTCTATCTTTCTTTTAGGATTCGAAGATTTCTCCCAAGGAAGGACGACTTCCGAATGCTACTAAAGGTATTCAAATCCTACCTCTGTATGATCGGTATCTTATTTAACTTCAGAGGAAATCTTTGAGCAATCAAGTTTTGAGTGTTTTTTGATGTTTACAGAAATAAAGAACAATTTCACAGATCTCTCTTAGCGAATTCTTTAAGTAATAACGATTGTATGTGAATCTCTTAAACGATTTCTGTTGTTAATTGGTTTATTATCTTTAGTTGTTAACTTGTTATGTATAGATTCTTAAGGTCTCTCTCTCTCTCTACCCGCCCTTCACCAAAAAAAAAAAAAAGAAAAAAGAATGCGACTTCCCAATTGTGTAATTATACTAAAGCATTTATGAGTCATTAAATATAAACATGGAAGCAATTCAAATAAATCCTCATCTGAAAAGTTGTACGAATCTGAAATTAATTACTGATACTCCCCCCTTTTATACTAATCTACTGTTTATGGTGCTCATCGTGCGCATCAGTTTGGTATGTTTGTTAATATTCGTGATGAGTCACTTATGACTTGTAATCATATGGTTCCTAATTAAACATCCTCAAACACAAAAATAAAAAAAATAAAGGAACAAGAAGAGGAGAAACAACAATAGAGCCACACCAAAGACAAAAAGTGTGCTGCTGTGTGTATGATACAAACCCAATAAAAATAAATAAATATAGAGAACGGGGAAGAGAAATCTGCTTCGAGAGGGGGGTGGGGGTGGGGGTGGACTCCTATATAATGATATTGGTGTTTTACCTCCAACAAGATACCTTAAAACAATTTTTACAATTGTGCCCCCCCGCTCCCTGTAAAATGATATTGGAGTTTTACCTCCCAACAAGATACCAAAACAATTTCTACAATGCTTTTTTATTAAGCAACATAAGCTTAAATAGAGGTTATCTGATATGGATCTCACGGAAGCGATTATACTAACCTACACAACAACAACAACAATATTGAATAAAAAAGAATCTCTCTCTAATTCTTATTCATCATTTCAAAGTAGTAGTGAGTACATTACAAGAGATAGCCCCTTTTATAGGAGCAAGAGAAGTCTTTAGGTCTGGTGATGTCATAAGAAAGGCTAGTACCTGTGACATCACTAAATGGTCATAGAATAAAAATAACGGAAGTACAAAATTAACCCTCGAAGCTCATGCTCCCGCGTCACTCCCCTCATGAAAAGTCGACATATAATCCCTATATTGGCGATAGAAATCGGAGTCGATGTGCTAAAGAGCAATGTTTTAAATCGCGGTCACGCAGGGTGTCGCGTTTTTGTTCCGAAATCGCATCGCGCAAATAGCGTCGCGTATCGCGCAAGCAATTCGTGCATTCCAGATTTTTAATTTGAAAAACATATAACAAATATAAATAAATAAATAAGCTCAAACAATCACTCCAATAGTCATAAAGCCTTGCTACAACATTCCAAATAAAACACAAAAATAGGACCATATTGTATAAAAAATCTCAAAGGCATAAAGTTTCAAAAATAAATTAACACCAAATGAGGTTTTTCAAAAATTGTCAAACATAAAAAAAAAAGAACTGTGTAATTCTTACCAAAGTTGAATCGGGGCGACCAAACTGTGGAAGGAAGAGTCGAGAGCACTGTTGATGAGTTTTTTTTTTTTGGTTTTCAAGATCGGGGCTGTTAAAAGTGATTGAGGAAGGGTTTTATTAAGTCGGGGCTGTCAAAACTATAATAACGAAGTTTTTTTTTTTTTAGATCGGGGCTGTCAAAAGTGAATAAGGAAGTGTCTGCGTTTTTTTTAACCTTTGTACTTACCAAAACGACGCCGTTTTGGTAAGCCAGAGGTTTTAAAAAAACAGGCATCACGCGGCTATTGCGCACTTTTGCTCTAAATCACGCCAAATTGCACCCAATAGCGCATGCAACAGCAGCATCCCAGCTAGTAGATCCATTTGCGTTGCCTTTTCCCGTCGCAAAAGGCAATAGCGCGCTATTGCGTTCGCGATAGCGAGCTATTTAAAACACTGCTAAAGAGTGGCCTCGGTGACTTAGGTGTCCTCGGCCTTGGTGCATCCATGCCAACGGACGAGGAAGCGGGTGTAGTCATTGGACGTGAAAGTAACAAACTTAGAAGCAAGGACGCCCTCGACACAATTGACGTGAGAATGTGCAGAGTCGCCCTCCGTCGAGGAATCAAAGGCATGTTCGTGTTGCCAAATGGTGAAAGGTCGGCGATGTTGAAGGTGCGGTGCATATGGAACTGGGTTGGCATGTCGGCCTAATATGTATTATCCCCACAACAACAAATCACGGGGAAAGGGTCAAAACGACACATTTGAAGCTTGTGGCCCTTGCTTTGGCGACAGACCTTTTAAAGGTAGACCATGACCAAATCAATAGGCGAGTGCTTGACGGTGGGAGTCCGGGTGATTCTTGTATGCAGCTGTGATACTATGTAAAATCCATAAATAGATTCATCAGGTATAATACAAAAATCACGAGAATAAAAAAATTTTGGTAACATTCTTAGCATAACGAAACTGGATAAAAGAAATAATTAAATATACAACAAGATAACAACTACTAAATTAAATACAACATCTCTGATACCAATCACTACCATGAGAAACAAATCCAACTAGGGAAATTTCAATTAGACAATAACCATCTCTGAATACAAGTACAACACGTACAATATCTGACTCGGGATAAACTGAAATAAATACAACTGCCTGTGTTGAAATATAACGAAATACAAAGAAATAAATGAGATACACTGCTTGATTTCTACATCCTAGGAATGATGAATAGAATGTCGCTAGAGATACTAGTAACTCTAGTTTACGGCATCAACAGTGGACAGTCCAACAACAAATGTTACAACAAGTCTACAAAGAGTAAGAATTTAAAGGAAGTTGGGCCACAATAATAATAATGCATCTTCCTCCCAAATCAAGTGGATTTTAAATTATTTTAAGTTACCCAACCCAAACAACTTAAAATAAGCATGCGGTTTGTCTCCCAACCCCCATGCCTATCTGATATATTTTAATCTCTTAATTAAGTATTTTTTGCTTTCACGATCTTAAGTTCGTCTCTTGATTTAAGAATCATTTTGATGTGATTTAGATCTACTTTTAGTACATTTTGTCCAGTCGTGTTATTTTTCTCTATTTTTGATGTACTTCCTTTTAGTAGATATTTTATACTTGAGTAAGGAGTTAAAGGCTAGTAAGGCCATATTAGTAATTATGATCTTTCTGGTAGCCCAAGTCTAGAACCTTCCTCCCATTCTTATAAATACTCATGTAAGCCTCATTTAAGAGGGACCTTCATTTTTGAATATAAGACATTTTTAGATTCTCTCTCTGAAATTTGTTATTTGTTTTGTTTTGGGCCTTTGACGTATAGTTTACGTCAAATTGGTATCAGAGCAAGGTGTCGCTCCCCGATTGGTGTATTGATGTATCGATTATAAAAAAAAATCGTATGCTACACTTTCGATGACCCTGAAGAAATCAAGTTGACATTAAGACGAGATCAAGAAATGAGGCAGAGTAATCAAGATTTTGCCCAATAAGTTAATGAATTAGCCCAACAATAAACCATATTTTTCTAAGAAATCAACCAATAATTTGAAGATCTCTTTCGCCTTTTCACCCAACCTCGACCCAAAATATCACTACCGTCAGCCACCATCCCAGCTGCTCCAACACCCTCATTCCCCATTTCATCACCCTCTGCTACCCCACAAACTCAAAATCGTAGCCCCACCAAACCTACCTCTATCAAAACCTAGAAAAAAACGAAGAAAGAGGGCCCGAAATCCAGCCTTAGGATTAGATTGAGGAGAAGACGAGAATAGAGATGAAAATGAACGGGGGGGGGGGGGGAATTGGACCTCCCCAGCCCTCTTTGTGCTCCGGTGACCCCTGACGGCTTTGGATCTAACTGGTGATGGCCATGGACAGTTTGATCTAGGGTTTCGAATCCCTAGACTGGTTTTTGACGGAGGCGACCCGTTTTGTGGGACGGAAGTGAGAAAAGAGAAAGAAATGAAGGAAGATCGTCACCGGAATGAGAACGTGGCCGAGTCTTCTCAGGCAGTGGTCTAGTCGGCACATATTTTAAGAACTTTTCACATGCATCTCCAATTTTGAAAGCTCGAGGACGAGCTTGATTTTAAGTGGGGGAGAGAGATGAAAATTAGGGTTTATTTTAGTATGTTCTTGCATTTTTTTATTAGTTGTATTTTTCCTTTTATTAGTTGTTTAGTATTTTTGTTTCATTAGTTAGTGTTGTCATGGATAAGTTGTCATGCAACTCTTGACAACTCATACTTGGCTAATAACTTATAGAAGGTTTCATTTTGACATGTGATGTATTTGGGAGTTAGTTATAGCCCATGTGACATCATATGGGTTTACTCAACTACTAGGAACTTAGGAGATCCCTTTTAGAATCTTCTCTTCCCCCCTATATAAAGGGCCTTAGTCCTTCATCTGTAAAAAAAAAATGGATATTTGAAAGATATTAGGAAATTCTAATTTCTCTCTCTAGTTGTGTGCTTGTTTTAGTTTTGGGCCTTTGACGTGTAGTTTACGTCAAATTGGTATGAGATACTCCTATATCTGCACCTACTACTACTGCCCCAGTCACCTCTACTACCCCCGCGGCTACACCTCCGGACCCTCCTACATTCAGATGCTACAATTGTGGCACCATTGGGCATCGAGCTTCAGACTCCGCCCTTCCACGCTGCCGTGCCCTTTAGCGATGGAGCATCCTCCAGATTATCTTGATGAGTCAGAGGAGCCCCATTGCCATGCGTTGATCACCATTTTGGAGCCTGATTCACTGGGCATCCTTTTCTGAGTTCGTGGACGAACTCTTTTTGAGGGGAGGAGTGTTATGTGATTTGGATCCACTTTTAGTACATTTTGTACATTTTGTCCAGTCTTGTTATTTTTCTCTATTTTTGATGTACTTCCTTTTTATAGATATTTTGTACTTGAATAAGGAGTTAAGGCTAGTAAGGACATATTAGTAATTATGACCTTTCTTGTAGCCTAAATCTAAAACCTTCCTCTTCCTCTTATAAATACTCATTTAAGCCTTATTTGAGAGGACCTTCATTTTTGAATACAAGGCATTTTTAAATTCTCTCTCAAAAATTTGTTATTTGTTTTGTTTTGGGCATTTGACGTGTAGTTGACCTCACATTTACTTAACTTAAATCTCTTATATTAAAAGTAGCTCACTTACTAATCGTAGTATCAATAACAGTCTCTAGTTATGATTCTAAAAGAGTGTCTCAAGTCTCATAGTCTCAATTATTCACAGGCCACTAATTTAGTATATACATCTCTAGCGTATTATTACCACAATATTCCCGAGTCATAAACATATGATTATACATTGTCGGTATAAGTCATAATCCGGTACAACCATCTCAAAGTACCGCAATACAAAATCACATATTTCAGAAGAATATTCGTGAGTGTACACAACTCACTTCAAATCATATGGGCTACGCTTGATCCCGCAAATAAAAGTACAAAGGCCTATCCCTCTTGCCTTCCGAGGTCACTCGCGTACTAGGTATAGTTATAGGTAGTCCCATCCCTATAATCTCAAAGAAACACAAAAGGGTAATAACTACGCGTTCCTGTCTATCGTATAGGATCCATACCCAACGGCTATACGAAGAACACCCCTATTTACCCCCCTTAGGAACACGAGTACGTCAATAGTAGGATCGGGGTAAATAGGTTTTAGGTAGAACTCGCCTTATCACCGAAAATAGAACGTGCGGTCAACGTCATATGCGCCCATCAACATCCCTCTTACTACGTGCCCCACGAGCACTTACACATCGTGTTATGATTGCACATAAATCAAGTAAACAAGCACGACCCTACGCAACTGGGTCAACAAGTAGGTACGAACTTCACTCAGCTGGTCAAACAAATAATTACACCCTACTCAGCTGGGTTACATGTAAAGTCTAAGTTATTATTAGTTAATACACACGTTAATTATAATCAGTTATAAATAACACTAGCCCGAAATCCCAAAGCTTTTAAGTCTAGGCATCATCTCACACTAACCTCTTCAAGAATTATCTGTATTTTAATTACCCTACTCAATGGGTCATAAGAACATACTAAACTAAATTGTAATCTACACAATCACTAAGTGTCTATCGTTCTCATAAGACATCCCAGTACTCGACCTTAAACTCAAGGTCCTTAAGCTACACGAATCCACTCTACTCAAGGATTACTGAAAATGTTATAAGTTATAGAGTAACTAGATTTAATTAAATAAGCGCTAATGTCCAAACTTTACATGCATCGATCGAAATTAAAACTCTACATATTAGTTCAAAACAACCTCCTAATATCTCGTAGGCTTAACCCTAACCCTCGACAAACTTCACGAAACGAAAACCAACTGACCAAATTGCTATGGTCGTGCGCACGAGGCTGATCTCAGTCGTGCGCACGACTTCCCACTCAACTCGTTCGAACGAGATCCAATTCTCGTTCTAACAAAAACCCTTATCTCGTACAAACGAAATCCAGAAAACACTCATCTCGTTCGAACGAAATCCTAAGTCGTTCGAACGAGAAATGCAAGATCATTCTAGCCAGTTCAAAAGTCATTCCAATGAGATTCTATATCTCGTTTGGACGCGATTGACGCAGAGTTATCTTCTCCAGAATGTCAAAAATGGCCATTAACGACCCAAAACCTAATTTCAAAGCCTTTAATCAATCCTATACCCATCTTCCTTGATATAAGATCTACAACAACAACACTAATTTAAATCCACAAGTTTTTGGTGATTAAATCAAGATTTTATATATCAAAAACAGATTATGGGTTTAAGAACCCTAAGTTCATAAATCTAACCAATACAACTTAGATATGATTCAATTTCAAGGGGCTTTTATAAGATTCATTTGAATGATTCAAAATACAACAATTTAAACCAGATTACAAGATTACTAAGATTTCTCATCAAACTAATCTAGTTGAATAACATAGGATTAAGGTTTAATTTCTCAATTAAACTAGTTTCAAAAACTGGTTTTATATGATTGAAATCGTATTATAAACATATTTGTTCAAAATCCAATGAACTACTACTACCATAACACAATCCCAATTAGATTCTTAAATGATGTAAACTTGCCTACTGATTGACGAATCAAAGTCCCCAAATTCTCTTCCAACCCTTCTACCTTTCTCCGTAGCCTTAGTGATGCAGGAGCATAAGGATATAGTTATCTTTTAGTAATTTTTTTTATTTTCCTTTTTTAGCCCCTTAGTATAAATATCTAAGGAGGCCCTCATTGCATCACTTTTGACATTTTGAGATTAAGAGATTAGAGAGAAATAATAGAACCTCCTAAATTTCCCATGTTGTTGTTGTTGTTGTGTAGTTAATCTCTTTATTTTTTACGCTTCCGCCCCCTACTTCACATCAAATTAGTATCAGAGCGAGGTTTGTTCTTGGATCAACCATGCTTATCGAGGATTGGGACTCCAATTGGGATCATCCAGATGATTTTCGACCTAACCCTCTTCCAGCCCTGATCGAAAATCGCGTCCGAAACCCCCATTACTATCCCGATCAGACATTTAACCCATCGGAAAACTCCATTACACCACTCGTAAGCCAGAACTTCACTTGTGCTGCCCTGACAGTAACCAAACCCACCACCAGCCAAATCCCAATAGCCGATCGCACCCTAACAGACCCGGTACAGCCGCAGCAAGCCGAAAACCATACTCCAACCCCTGGTGGCTCGCGACAGGCCCTTCTGGCCCAGATCAGGGAGCCGATAATGCTGACCAAGGGTTCTGATAAAAAAAAACGCGCCGATGCTAATACCCACACGGGTCAATCTTAACACGATCCTAAAACAGAAATTTGTCCCAAGATTCAGTCAATTACAAACCCTAGCCAATTTCCACCACATAAAATCAACCCTAAACCCTATTTTCACCAATCCTAAGTAGCCCTAACATTCACACCTCCGAAAAAAACCAATTCCGTATACAAGGGTTGTCCCTTCTTGGGTATCCTTCCCATTCCTACCTTTATCTCATTACTCACTGCCCAATCCTTCTGCCGCCAACGTGATTCCTTTTGCCGAAATCAAGCAAAGCTTGCGGATATCTCTACTACTTACACGCATACCGTGATGATTACAACATCCGTCGATCCTCAATCAACCCCCCTAGCGAGGACCTCGTGGATTCGAATGAGCATTTTTTTTACTCGTACCGCGAAGGGTAGGTTGTGCACGGTAATTGTAGATGGAGGAGCCCGTGATAACTTGATTGCCCAAGAGATGGTGGATAAACTGAAGCTTCCTACGGAGTCGTTGACTAAACCATGCCGCAGAGGGTGGTTCGGTAATAAAGCCACACTTTCCCCTAACCCACAGTGTCGCGTAGCTTTTTCTATTGGGTATTATCATGACGAAGTTCTTTGCACCGTGGTTGACATGAGGGTATGCCATTTGCTGTTGGGGAGACCATGGCAGTTTGACCATAGTAGTGTCCATGATGGACGAGCCAACACTTACTCTTTTACACATGGAGGGCGGAGCTTTCTTCTTCACCCCATGCGACTGTTGCCGATGATTCGACCCTCCGCTCTACTTGTTTCACATGAGGAGTTATCCATCGAGACCACGGAATCGGGGATGTGTTATGCTTTTATTAGCCCCATCACCACTCCGGAGGCATTCGTTCCGCCGTGTGTTCAGGTGTTATAGGGACGTGTGCAATCCCCCCGACGAGCTTCCTCCTCTGCGGAACATTCAACACGCGATCGACTTCATTCCTGGGGTGTAGCTCTCCAACCTTCCCCACTATCGCATGTCCCCTACTGAGTATGCGGAGCTACAGAGGCAGGTCACCGAGTTGTGTGACAAAGGGTACATACGAGAGAGCATGTCTCCATGTGCGGTTCCCGCACTAATAGCACCCAAGAAGGACGAGACTTGGCATATGTGTGTGGATAGCCGTGCAATTAATAAAATCACGGTGAAATATCGGTTCCCAATTCCTCGGCTCGAGGATATGTTGGACCAACTCCATGGAGCGACGATATTCTCCAAGCTGGATTTGAAGAGTGGGTATCACCAAATACGTATGAGGCCAGGTGACGAATGGAAGACAACTTTCAAGACCAATGATGGACTTTATGAGTGGACTGTGATGCCTTTTGGTCTATCCAATGCCCCATCCACGTTTATGCGGGTGATGACTCTGATCTTGCGCCCATTCTTGGGCAAGTTCGTTGTGGTGTATTTTAACGATATATTGATTTATAGCCGGTCTGAGGAGGAACACTTGTGGCATGTGACTCAGGTTTTGGAGGTCTTACGGGCGAACGCTTTTTCCGTACGTTGAAAAAGTGTGCTTTTATGGTTCCATCCGTGACCTTTTTGGAATTTGTGGTGTCAGGAGATGGCGTTCGTGTGGATGACGCCAAAATTCAGGCGATTGTGGATTGGCCCACCCCCACCTCAGTGACGCAGGCTCGTAGTTTTCATGGTCTTGCGGGATTCTACCGACGTTTCACAGCAGGGTTCAGCACGGCCATGGCTCCTCTCACATATTTGATGGGCACTTCGTCGACTGTTGAGTTCAGATGGACTGAGGAGGCTGATAGGGCCTTCACACGTATCAAGGAGTTGATGACGACTGCCCCTATCCTATCCTTGCTAGACTTTGACCGGTTGTTTGAGCTGTCTTGCGATGCTTGCAAGACACAGGGGTGGGGCGCTGTCTTGAGCCAGAATGGGAAGCCTATTGCATTTTTTCGTCAGAAATTATCGGGAGCGGCCCTCCACTACTCTACCTATGACTTGAAGTTCTATGCCGTTGTGAAGTCCGTAAAGTTTTGGTCACCCTACCTCCTACATAAGGAGTTTGTGATCAAGTCGGACCATGAGGCCCTGTGATTCCTCCATAGCTAGCGGCGTGTCAGTGATCGGCACGCCAAGTGGATAACCTATCTACAGCGGTATACCTTCCACCTTCAGTACAAGCCTGGGAGGAGAACATGGTAGCGGATGCACTTAGCCGACGTGCTCATGCACTAGTGACCTTGCGGAGTCAGGTTTTTGGGTTCGATGAGATTCGCGACCTTTACCCGACCGACGTGGAGTTGGGGCCCATTTATGCCGCTTGCCTGCAGAGCCATGGTGCATCAGGCGAGTACTTATTACAGGATGGGTTTTTGCATCGGGGGACAACTTTGTGCATTCCTTCTTCCTCCTTGCGAGAGAAGATTATTTCGGAGGTTCATGGCAGTGGTTTAGCAGGACATCTGGGACAGGCCCGCACCCATGCTCTGTTACGAGACCGATTTTATTGGCCCACCATGAGACGGGATACCAATGCCTTCATCTGACGTTCTTATACTTGTCAGACAACCAAGGGTCAACACTCTAATGCGGGATTGTACACTCCCTTACCAATACTTGAGCGACCGTGGCAAGACGTTTCGATGGATTTCATAGTGGGCATGGTTCAAAGTATCGGCGGAGTCAACTCGGTATCACCCGAGTTGACTTGGAATCGCGGTCCACCGAACCGATAACGAGTCACGAATAAAAAAAATTAAATATCGTAATAAATCGTTAAATCTCGTCGATATATCGCCGTTCCTGAGATGACTCACCGATATCTCGGCCGAGTCGGCGATATCTCCCCGAGATGAGTTTTTTATTAAAAAAAAGGGGGGGGGGGAGGATGTTTGGCAGAAATAGAAGAAAAAAACAGAATTAATGGGAAAAAAACTTGCCTTTATACCACAAACATCTCCTTTTAAACTATACTGATTTCAGCCGGAATCCCCCTCTTTTTCTCCTCCGATTTCAGTCGGAAACCCCTTTCCCTTCTCCCACTTGTGTCGGCCGATGGGTTCTTTCGGTAAGGAGAAACCTTGTTTTCTTTTTTTTCTGCCAAGAGTCTTGGCCCAAGACTGTTTTGTTTTTAATCACCCAAATCCCTTGTTTTTAATTGGCAACCTTTTTTAAAAATTTATTTTTTGAAGATAAACCGAGAAGTGTTAAATTGTTTAAAATTGTACAAAACATAATATTATTCGTTTTTTTTGTATAAAAATGTTTTAATTTTAGCAAAATGTTTCAGTATTGCATATTTTTGTAAAAAAACGTTTTTGTACAAAAACATTTTTTTACAAACTACATTTTTTTACAAAAATGATCTTTTGCACATTTCTGTAAAAAACATTAATGTAAAAAATTTTTTTTTTTTGCGAAATGTTTTAATATTGTACATTTTTGTAAACAAAATTTTTTGTACATTTTTGTAAAAAACAACTATGAAAAAAATGTTTTAATTTTTACAAAATGTTTTAATATTGTACATTTTTAGAAAAAAGATTTTTTGTACAAAAAATACAAACTACATTTTTGTACATTTGTGTAAAAAATGTTTTAATTTTTGCAAAATGTTTTAATATTGTACACTTTTTTTGTACATTTTTTTGCAAAAAATACAAACTACAAACTACATTTTTGTACATTTTTATAAAAAACATTTTTTGTACAAAAAATAGAAACTACATTTTTGTACATTTTGTAAAAACATTTTTTTTACAAAAATGTTCTTTTGTACATTTATGTAAAAAATGTTTTAAATTTTGCAAAATGTTTTAATATTGTACACTTTTTTGCAAAAAATACAAACTACAAAACTACATTTTTGTAAAAATATTTTTTTACAAAAATGTTCTTTTTCATTTTTTTTGTTCTAACTCTCAGAAATACTACAAATGTTGTCTAAAAAACATTTTGATATAAAAAATGTATAAAGAAATGTTTTGTATACATCTATTTACAAAACATTTCTTTGTACACTTTTGTAAGAAAATTAAAAATATGTTTTGTAAATAAAAAATGTGCACTTGTAAAAAAAATGTACACTTGTAAAAATTAAAAATATGTTTTGTAAAAAAAATTAACACATCTTTGTACATATTTTTGTAAATAAAAAAAATGTACAAAGAAATGTTTTATAAATAAAAAAAATGTACAAATAAATGTTTTGTAAATAAAACCTTGCTACATAATTTTTTATACACTAGTTATTTTGAAATTTATTATTTAAAAAAAATGTGTGTACACTTGTTATTTTGAAATTTATGGAAGAAATACTTGTTAATTTGTAGAATGACTCCTAAACCAGATATTGGATGGGAGCGTGATAGGATCCGGAGAAGTGCAACCACGAAAGTGTTGGACTTAGAGTTAGGAATAGAATTCTTAAAAAAATTGTTTTGTGTTATAAAAATATTTAGAATTCTTAAAGAAATGTGCATCTAAAAATAATTGGAATTCATAATAATAATGTTTTGTACAAAAAATGTTTAGAATTCTTAAAAAAATGTTTGGAATTTCTAAAAATTCCAAAAAATAATGTTTTGTATAAAAAATGTTTGGAATTCTTAAAAGAAATCAAAATTTCTAGAAATTCCTAAAAATAATGTTTTGTACCAATAATGTTTAAAATTCTTAAAAATAATGTTTAGAATTTCTAAAAATTCCAAAAAATAATGTTTTGTACAAATAATGTTTAGAATTCTATAAACAAATTGGTTTATTATGGAATATTAAATCTGACATGTCCGTCGCGCTTCAATATAACCAATGATACAATGCAATGCATATTAAATGATGGTTTTTAACGTATCTAATTGGACCACATTGTTAATCTTATTTTTTAAAAAAATTCTATATTTTTTTCGTAATTTTTTGCGCTCTCTAAATAGTGTATCGTTGCGTATCGCCCGATACCGCGACCGAGTTGAAAATCGGATGTCCGATACCGGGTCCGATACCGAGACTTTGAACCATGATAGTGGGCCTTCCCTGTACGTCTAGTGGGCATGATTTTATCGTTGACAGATTTTCGAAGATGTCGCATTTCATTCCCTGTTCTCGCACGACAAACGCTTCTCATGTAGCGACCTTATATTTTCGTGAGGTTGTCCGTTTGCACGGTGTTCCCCGTAGCATTACTTCTGATCGAGATGTCCGCTTTACCGACCATTTTTGGCGGACTCTATGGTGTCTATTGCGGACGGAGCTACAGTTTTCTACTGCCTTTCATCCACAGACCGATGGCCAGACAGAGGTAGTCAACCGGAGTGTGGGCGATCTTTTGCATTGTTTGACGACTGAACACCCCCGTAGGTGGGATCTAGTGATTGCTCAAGCCGAGTTAGCTTTCAACAATGCCGTCAACCGTTTTATCGGTTTCTCTCCGTTCCAGATTGTGTTAGTCCAGTCTCCCACCATGCCTATTGACCATGTCAAGCTCCCACCGACAGTCCCTACATGCCCTTCTGCCGAGATGTTTGCAGCCCATTTGACTTCCATACAGGCAGATGTCCGTTCTTGCCTCTAGTCCATTTACGCTTCTTACAAAGAAGCGGTAGATGTGCATCGCCGTTTCGTTTCCTACCAGCCTGGTGACTTACTCATGGTGTACCTCCAGAAGCAACGGCGTGCCGGCAAAGGCAACAAACTTCTTATGCGCCGTTTTGGACCGTTTCCTATTGTTCGGGCTTGTGGCACGAATGCATATGAAATTGACCTCCCTCTCGAGTTTCGTATGCATCGTACCTTTAATGTAGCGGATCTGTCTCCTTTTCGAGGTACCCACCCTCCTCCCATTCCTCTTCCGCCTTTGCCAGATCAACCCGTCCGCTCTCATGTCGATCGTATAGAGGGCATACTTGACTTCGCTTTTGCCTCAGGTGATTACACACGCTATTTGGTCCGTTGGGTTGGTCGTCCAGCGACCGAGGACTCTTGGATTACTGAGGCGACCTTACAGCATGTTGATCTCGACTTCTATCACTAGTACACTGCATATATGGATTCACCTCAGGGGGGACAGTGATGCAGGAGCATAAGGATATAGTTGTCTTTTAGCGATTTTCTTTATTTTCCTTTTTTAGCCCCTTAGTATAAATAGCTAAGGAGCCCCTCATTGTATCACTTTTGAAAATTTGAGATTTAGAGATTAGAGAGAGTAATTATAGAACCCCCTAAATTTCCCATGTTGTTGTTGTGTAGTTAATCTCTTTATTTTTTACGCTTCCGCACCCTAGTTCACATCACTTAGGGTTTCTATTAGATGTCTAAAGTGTGCAATTAAGTTTGATCCAAAACCTAATAAGCAAGCTTCCCACGAAATTAGGCGTAGGTCCAAAATAAGCCTCAACCCAATGAGCCCAAATGACACTCCAAATGGTCCAAAACTCCACCCAAGCCATGTACTAACTCAATAGACTTGAACCCCATTATTTCAAGTAAAAAACGAGCGTCCTAAGCGTCCCCAAAGTTCAGTGTTCTAAAAGGCGCGCATAGGCATCGCCTATGCGTGATGCTTTTTCGAGACGCAACGCATAAGGGGTATGCGGGGAAAAGGCGTGGTCAACGCTTTTTTAAGACGGTCAACGGGGTGATGTGCGCATAGGTGTGTATGCGTGCTTTTTATTTTATTTTATTTTTATTTTTTTATTGCTGAAATCATTTTTTCTTATGTTTGAGTTAAAATGACGTCGTTTTGGGTTAAAAGCCTACAGAAGTTTTTTTTTTCCTTATCTACTATACTAATCTAACCCTAACATAACAGACTAAACTCCCCCAAGAAAACCCCAACAATAATAATGATGTTCAATGTGTGTTGTGTGGGAAAGTTACAAATGGCGGAATTATGTTTATGATTATATTTTTTTTATGTAAGTTATGATTATATTTTTGCTTTTATTATTTTAGAAACCTGGGAATTATTAAAAGATATTAAAATAAGGCAAAACGCCTTTTCACACATAGGCTTCACCTAGGTGCCCCTAGGCTCCTAATGCGTGATGCTTGACCTCCACGCATCGATCACGTATCGCGCCTCGAATCCGAAACAAAACATCTTTTAATAAATTAATTTCCCAATAAGTTAAATTATTAAACTAGTACGAGGTAATTAAGTTGCACTTAATTATTAAACTGTTATGCGCGACTCGGCATCATAAAAAACTACTTCACGATTGGTGGGACCCGATACTGAGGGAATAATCCAAACAAGGAAAACTCCGACATCTAGTTCCCGACCATTCTATCGTCACCCATAATACTGAGTCACTTACGATATTTAATTAATGAATTACCGTGTATTATATTGTTAATTCACGAAACACAAATACAATCACATATAAGAGTCGCATACCATCATTAAACAAATATAATGAGTGACGTACCAACGTACCACGTGTCACATGTAAAATTTAACAATTAATAAACTACTGCAAAAAAAGGGGGAATTACAGCCGCATATATACGTTGAAGGCAGTTGTGAACATCCTTGTAAATGGCGTCGTATGGTTACGAACTTAACCGTGGAAGGGCTAACCGGACCCTGAGAGGTAACTAGCATGGAGGGTGAAGACCTTAAGATGATCAGTTATGGGAAGAGGCTAGGAGAGCGGTTAAAGGTATTATTGAAGGCGAATTCGGCTTGGGCAATTATAATTTCTCAATGCCGGGGTGTATCCATAGCAAGATAGTGGAGAAAATCTCCAACACGCTTTGGTTGACCACCGCGACACATTTTTTTTCCGAAGTGTTAGCCAAATGTGGCCTGAAAATCGGACGTCCCTATCGAAAGTGATATCCTGGGATATGTTGAGTAATCGAACTCTCCTGAAAATAGAGGGTGGCCATTTGCGAGGTGTCCGTGGTGCGGGGGGGAATGTAGTGGGCCATTTTGGAGAGCTTGTTGACAATGACGAATATCGAATCATGACCATGGGATCATAAAGTGGGAATGCAACGTGAGCCCCAACGTGAGCCTTGACAATGATATTCTCCTGGAAGGAAAAAGTGGGAATGCAAAGGGCGATGTTAAAGAAGATAAAATCATCTTGGAGTAAAAACTCCCCCGAGACGCTATTAGTTACAAAGTGAGTCCGAGGCATAAAAGTCTCCGATCTCGTCAAACTTGACTAGAGGGCTGGCAATTTTTGACACGATAACCCGTTTATGGTAATAACCCGAAATGACCCGAATATGACATGATTAGCTTGAATAGATTTAAGAGTACCCAAAACTTATACTCAAATAAAAATCAACGTGACTCGAAAATGACACGACTAACCCGAATTGCCACCCACTAGATGATTATAGAAAGACTACGACGAATAAGGGCATTGGCTACCTGATTTTCCATCCCGGGTTTGTATTGGAGATGAAAGATATCTCTTTAGAGGTAGGAGGGGCAATTCGCGTGACTGTGAAGGTACTGAAGGGTCTTATGATATGATTTGATGATGAATTCTTTAAGCATAATGTAAGATTGCCAAAATTTGAGGGATTTGACAATGGAATAAAATTCGATGTCGTATATCAAGTAGTTCGGGGGCCCTTAGAGCTTTTAACTAAAAACAACGGCTGGCTGGCCATTCTGACTCGGGATGATGCCTGTCTTGCAAGCATTATAAGACAACTCAAAAAGTTGGGTGGAATCCAAGAGCACTATTAGTGGAGTAGAGGTTGTGAGAGTCTTGATGCACAAGAATGCTCGATCGGTCACATTAGTCCATTGGAACCTGGTACTGGAAGTCTGGATGAGATACCTTTCAAGTCGGTAATTAGAGTCATGTGGTGATAAACTTAGTGATGAATCGCCGATAGAATTTGCCCCTGTGAAAGGGAGGTGGGGTTGGCCACTCTACGTGGCCTGTACTTTAAGGGAGTTAACTCGCACGTCGTCGCTGGAAACCACTTATTCTGAGAAAGTCATATGGGATCATAAAGTAACATTTCTTTAAGTGAAGATAGAAACATTCGAACTAAAGATTCTCTAAACCCTGGCCATATGAGATAAAAGTTGTCTCAGAGAGACTTAAGATGATGTCATTGAAGTCAACAACCACGAATTTGCCGAGAAACGGGTAGAGGATTTGGGTCTTGACCCATATAAATGTCGTTGGGCATTGGATAACTCGAAAGGCATGCTTGGCCACTCATATGGGCCATCCTTCATCTTGAAGGCAACTTTCCATACGTCTCTAGGCCGCATTTGGTGATACTCGTTCTTTAAGTCTAGTTTAGAGAAAACTCTAGCACTGTGCATCTAGTAAGCATGCCCTTTAAGGTGGGGAATTGGAAACTGATACTTCACCGTGATCTTGTTGACTGCCCAATATGCCAACTAAACATAACAAAATAAGAGACGACACGATAACATGACACGAACCGACACCAAGTTATAAGTTAATGGGTGGACCGTTTATGGTTTCGGGTCAAATCAATGCTAACCCGATAAAACACACTAGTTAATGGATCGGGTGAGTGTTGACTCCTTCACCTGTCTATACCCGTTAGAACCTATTAATTTAAGTAAATAAGAAATATTTGTGGGATTTCCAAAGATTTTATATAGCTTATTGTTAAATATTTAGAACGAACTTTACTAAATGAGGGTTTTAATACTGTTAATGAATTAACGGGTCTAATTGTGTTTAATAATGGGATAATGTGTCAACATATATACAATTCAAAATAATTCATTATCTTAATGGGTAATAACGGGTGAACACGACACAACACGACACGTTAAGAAAACGTATCGGGTTTGAATATGATTTTTTCACATGATAAACAAGTTACCTGTTTAGACGCGAACCTGATAATACTTGAACACGATAAAAAATAACACGAAAATGACTCGACACGACCCGTTACCAGTCTACGGCCAACTCCCATTCTTCTTCGAGGTGAATATGGCGGAACGACGCATGGAGACATGCTCTCTCTGATTAGGCCCTTGTAGTGAGGGCATCCGGTAGTTAGGTAAGTTGGGCAATGATGCCCTCGGCACAAAATTATGGCATGTTGAATGTCCCACTGCATACATGTGCAGGAATTTAAAGGATCCTGGATCTCGGGTGGTATGTTGGTTTCCGATGTGAAAATCGAACTAAGGCATACCATAACTTGGTCTTCTCCGCCATTGTAGTCAGGGTGGTGTGGGAAACAATGATGGCTAAAGGTTGTGGAGATCGAAGCTCTCACATCATTCAAAGTAAGTTACCGGTGTTGAAAGGTGTAGGTGTTGGTACAACCATTGTGCATGCTAAAATAAAATGATCATACTGTTATGAATTGCCTAACAATAAATAGCGAACACACATCTTGACAACCGTGCAAAGGACCTTGTCGGCGTAGGAGACAGATGAAAACGGGACTTGACACTGGCCGCTTGAGGTGAAATATCTTATACAACCAAGCCAACCTATTCACAGCGCTTGGAAAGGGGGTTAGTAAGGCAATCCAAGCTTATCAAACATCTCTTGGGCAACAAGGTTGTCACTCGATCCCTTGTCAATGATGATGGTGCACAATCGCCCTGTTTGTCGTTCAACGGGTGTAGTGTATACTTGTCCGAAGTCAATCGGAGTTAACGAGCAAATTGGCAGCAATGGTAAGGGATCGGGACGTCACAAGAACGGGTGAAGGAGGCTCGGGTGGAGGTGCACTAAGTATAGGTGGTGTTGATTGAGGGCAACTCATTTAGCTTGGTAACAACAAAAATTATCGCATCAACGACAAATGGATTGGGCTTTAATGAGTGGGATGTGGGGAGGGATGTGGGGAGGGATGGGTAGAATGCCCATGGAAGAGTAGCCGATGTAGAGATGAGTCATATCCGGGGTGGTGTGGATTGAAGAAGGCTCTGTTGGGTTTGTATGGCATGCCGAGGTAGTGGGGTTGCTTTGGTGGGTTTTGGGGTGAGGGGTAGGTTAGGGTTTTGTTGCTATGGTTATGAATGGATCCAATAGGAGTTGTAAACATAAGATCAAAGATAGATCTAGTCGTGGTTAAGGCTAAGTTAATCTGGCCCTTGCCGAAACTAGTGAGGGTCTACGGTTGGTCGGAGAGATTATCGGCTATTGGTAGAGGGTAGGGGACCATCGGATTGAAGATCTAAGAAGGGTCGGATTTGGGGGCATAGTTGAGTCGCGGTCAAGCACGGGTGGGTGTGGCCTTCTAGGAGATCCGACTGCCATGGGGTGACCTTCGTAGTGCTCGATGAACGGTGGAGATGCCGGAGAATGGCTGGATTTGTTCGGGGGCTTTGAGTTACTCTCTGATTTGGTAGGGGCAAGGGTTTCATGCCTTGTTAAGTTGTTTTGGTCGCAATACCCTTGTTGGTCGCTGGTTGTTCCCCGATCTGGCCGGAGATAGGCTTTGGAAGGAGGTCCAATCTGCCATCCCATGGTTCTCAAATTCTGAGAACGCTGGAACATTCCGTTGTGATTCTGGCTAGTCGTGCATGATTTGGGTGGCACCACCCAAAGTCCCAATTGTCGGAATACATGGTTGAGAGAGAGAGAGAAACGAAAATGGGAAGGTACTTATAGTTACCTAGGCGAATGAAAACTCTACGGAGAAGGGACTTGGAGATATTCACTCAGTGCCGATGTGTAGGAGTAGGATTATCAATTTTTACCGACAGGATTCTTGTTATTGATTACAATGTAGTGCAAATCCTTACATTTTTAAACTAGTGCAAAAGTTTGAAACCCTGCTGATGCGTACACCATTGTAGGGCAACTTTATGTAGTTTGTCTAGACCGGTCGTGTTGGAGTGTCAACACATCCCCTTGGGCATTAATTAGTTGTGTTCTCTACAATGCCAGGATACCCCGAGTATAATGAAAATAAAATTAGTTTTGAGCATCCGAATTTTGATTAAGCTGTAGTGTACTAAGACCCATACACACTGACCACCACCCATTTCATTGAAATTACCATCATGTTATAAAGTACAAGATGCAACCTTCTTGGTGGGTTAGGCTTATGTCCCTCGAGCACCGAGATGTAACTCGCTTAGGAGAAATCTTGAATCTTGACTAGAGAGTAGAGCTACCAGAAATATTCTGTACTAGCTATCCGTGCACACTCGATGCGTGTGCGATACTCGAAGGGTTTACATACCTAACATGATTAATTGAACAACAAACTACATTACTTGTGATAGTAACTTGTAAAACCACAATATGTGTTGTATGTGGACTTGAGACGTTCATAATAAATCACAATATTGTAAAATGTAACGTTGATAAATTTAAAAGTTTGCATAAAAAGCAACAATAGTGTAGAAAAGTGAGAAAGTGTGGCTCTAGATTCTTGTGCTGGGTGGTTTTGAAGATTAGGCATAAAAAATCGGATGTGAGTTGGCATTTCATAATTAACATTTAGGACTATAGAAGGATAAAAAGAAATGATGCAAGGAGTTAGGATATAGGATATCATATATGCAATCTTTAGGAATCCAGTAGTATGATAAAAAAAATGAATCCAGTGTTTGATTTGAAAAAAAATAGGAGAAAATATATTGACATCCACATTTTTTTGTATATAAATTTTTACCTAGGTAAAATCTTGTGTGAAAAAATATTAAAAAAAAATACATTAATTTCGAACTTGCCACTACATTAACTTAATCAAATAATAATTAATAAAAAGACAGTCCCTAATAAATGAAAACGTTGATTGGTGTCTATTAATATGTTATTTTTAAAATGTAGTGGGTAACATAAATTATATCCAACATTGAATACATTTTATTTCAATTATTGAGACATAAAAAATATATTGAAGTAAAAGTAAGAAAAAAAAGTAAGAAAGAGAGTATTGTACATCTTAAACGCTTAGCTGAAATGAAGGCCATCATCAGGATCTAATAGCAACAAAAGTTGGCAACTATGGTTGAAATTCTTTGAGTGGTTGAAATGTTTAAGTTAGAGATGTAGGATAGTAGACTGAGGTTAGTGACTTGGAACATAGGGGCTATGACATGAAAAGGGATGGAGTTAGTGGATACAATGATAAGAAGAACGATTAACATAGCTTGTTTACAATGAAACTAAATGGTCCGATGAGAAAGCTAGAGAAATAGAAAATAAAGGGTTTAAATTATATTATTGAGGAAAACATAGACATAGGAACGGAGTTGGAATAATAATAGATAAGAATTTTAAGGATGATATCGTAATTGTTATTAGGAAAGGTGATAGACTTGTACTTGTAAAACTGGTATTCGGTGAAAATATAATTAATATTATTAGTGCTTATGGACTCCAAGTAGGATCAAATGAGCACACTAAAAGTACAATTTTGGGAACAAATGTATGGATTAATTTAAGAAATATTCGTAGGTGAGAAATTCTATATAGGAGGAGATTTTAATAGCCATGTAGGAGAAGATCGTGTAGGATATGAGATAGTACATGGAGGATATGGTTTTGGAGATAGGAACGAGTCTATCTTACATATGACTTATGATTTTGTACTAGTAAATACATGTTTAAAAAGAGACTTGAACACTTGATTACTTATAAAAATGGAACGCATAATAGCCGAATAGATTTTTTCATTACTAGGAAAGTAGACCGATTAAAATGTAAAGACTGTAAGGTTATCCCGGGAGAGAGCTTAGGCTTAGGTTAGTGCGAAGAGAGAAGATTAACCCACGAACTAGGTGGTGGAACTTAAAAAGAGAGAAATTAAAACTATTTCAAGATAAAATATTAAATGAAAGAATCATGGAATACCGAAGATGAGGCTAACATAATGTGGGATAAGATGGCCACTTGCATTAGGTTATCAAGAGAAAATCTTGGAGAATCAAAAGGGAGGGGCCCACAATCTAAAGAAACTTGGTGGTGAAATGAAGAAGTACAAAATATAGTAAAAATCAAAAGGGAGTGCTTTGAAACATGGCAAACAACTAGAAACGAAGAAAATTTTGAGAAATATAAATGGGCTAAAAAGGAAGTTAAGAAAATGGTTAGAGTTGCTAAGTTAAAAGCGTATAATGATCTTTATACAAAATTAGGAACACAAGAAGGGGAAAAAAGTATCCAAAAGCTTGCTAAACTTGGGGACAAAAAAACAAAAGATTTTAATAACGTTAAGTGTATTAAAAGTGATGATTCGAGAAACCTAGTCAAGGATGAAGAGATTATAGAAAGATGGAGAAACTATTTCGAAAGGTTATTGAATGGAGGTAATGGGAGTAGATTAAATATAGAGGAACTTAGGGAGACTCGAGAAAATATATTTTTCGCAGAATTAGGACAATAGAGGTTCGGATTGCTCTAAAAAAGATGAAGACAGGGAGGGCTTTAGGAGTAAATGGTATGACTACTGTTTATTTTGGTATTAAGTCAATGAGTCATACAATGAAACAGTGGGAGAGAGTGATGGAATATAGATTGAAATTGAAAACAGTATCTCAGAATCAATTTGGGTTTATGTCTGGGAGGTCAATAATGGAAGCAATTTATTTAGGGAGCGACTATTGCTGCTCCTTCCAAATCTGCATACACTCCAAATTTTAACACAAAGACAAAATTATCCTTATGACTTATATGTTATTGTTTTAACAATTCATTATTTAAAAACAAAAAATATTAAAAAGATCTAATTCTCTTTTTTATATGTAATTAGAATATTTAATACCCATTAAGTAGTTAAATATAAATTACTTCCTTACAACATATGAAAATAATTATGAATATTAAATTTGAACCCATTTTTTTTTATCAAACACAAGCACGACCTAATTAAAACGCGATACGACATAACATGACTATAAATATTATTTTTTTAATCTAATACGAACACGACAGAACATGAAATAATACAAACAACACGACACGCGAAATCTTATTTTTCAACCAATCATAAACATGGCCAATTAAAATGACACGACATGGTTTTCTTTTTTAACCAAACATGAACACGATTCGAATAAAAGTGACAAGACACAACATGAAATATTTTTTTTTAATAAACACGAACACTACCCAAGTAAAAGTGACACCCCACAATTAATGTTGTTTTTTTTAACCAAACACGAACCCGACCGAAACAAAAAGAACATGACACGCCTCAAAATCTTATTTTTGCCTAAAACGAAACACGAGTCCTATAAAAGTGATATGACACAACACGAAATCTCATTTTTTTACCAAATATGAACACAACCCACTTAAAACGCAACACGACAATTGGGTCGTATTCGTGTTTGGTAAACCCGTTGCTACAGTTATTTTTTTTTTAATGAACACAAACCATATAAAACGCGACATGACAATAAATCGTATATTTTTCCTAACATGAGCACAAACCAATTAAAACACAACTAAAAGAAAAATATATTTTTTTAACTTAACAAGAACACGCGCAAATATATCGCGACATGACTTGATTCAAGAACTCAACACGACACGAAATCTTATTTTTTTCATCTAACATGAACACGATCTAATTAAAATGTAATTTTGTATTTTTTTTCTTTTAAAAGTTAAGAAACATATATTTATTTTTTAAAACAAAAAAAATGCCTTGGTGAAGTCTTTTTTTTTTTTATAACTCTTTTCTATCTAAAACGAACACGGTTTAATTACAATGGACAATCCAGTTAAAATGCGACACGACCCAAAATTATACGAAATCTTATTTTTTATCTAACAAAAACACAATCCAAGTAAAAGAGACACGAGATGACACAAAATATTATTTTAATTTTTTTACAAAAATACAAACACGACAAAATTAAAATGCGACACAATACGGAATATTTTTTTTTACGAAACACAAATATGACCAAGTAAAATCGACACAACATGATTTTTTTTTTCAAACACAAATAATATATTTTTTTACCAAATACAAACACAATTTTTTTACCGAGCACAAATACTAACACGATCGAAGTAAAACATAAACACCACTCCACACCACACCACACCACATTGGAACGGGTTTTTGTTTGGTAAAAAAAAAATTATGTTGTGTTGCTTTTACTTGGGTATATTGATAAAAAAAAAAAAGATTTCGTATCGTGTCGCATTTTAATTGTGTTTGTATTTAGTAAAAAAATTACCAAAAAATTATTATTTATGTTTGGAAAAAAAATCATGTTGTAGCGCTTTTACTTGGCCATATTTGTGTTTTGTAAAAAACATATTTCGTATTGTATCGCATTTTTATTCGGTCGTGTTTCTGTTTTTGTAAATAAATTAAAATAATATTTCGTGTCATTTCGTCACTTTTACTTGGATTGTGTTTGTGTTAGGTTAAAAAAATATTTCGTATTCGTTTAAGATTTAAAAAAAAAGATTTCGTGTCGTGTCACTTTTATTTGAGTTGTGTTTTTGTTAGATAAAGAATAAGATTTCGTGTTTTGTCGCATTTTAACTGAATCGTGTTCATATTTAGTAAAAAAAATAAGTAAGCACTAAAGTATAAATCAATTGATGCTTAAGTTGTTAATAATTGTTATTTAAACTTGAAAAAAATTATTTGCTTAAATTGTATTTAATTATTAATTGGGATTTGATGTAAGGATAAAGAATAAAAGATAGAGGGTAGTATTGTCCATTGAAATTTTTTTGGAGTGTATGAAGAATTGTTGGAGTGTTTTTAGCTCTATCCTTTATTTATTGAGGAGATTAATGGAGAGGTATAGGGAGAAAAAGAAGAATCTTCATATAGTTTTTATAAATTTGGAGAAGGTGTATGATAGGATACCAAGAGATATAATCTAGTGGGTTCTACATAAAAAATGAGTGATTTGTATATAACTTGATGTGATTAAGGATGTGTATGATGGGACCATGACTATAATAAGAACATTGTCTGCACCAAGGGTCAACACTATGTTCTTATCTCTTTACTCCTGTTATGGATGAGTTAACTGGAAAAATACAATATGGGGTGCCGTGGTGTATGCTATTTGCAGATGATACTGTTTTAGTGGATGAGACTAAGACAGGGATTAATGCTAGATTGAAATTGTGGAGAGAAACTCTAGAAACAAGAGGATTTAAAATATGTAGGACTAAAACAGAATATGTGGAGTTTAATTTTAGTAATAATAGGAGGGCAAACGCGGATGTGGTAAAACTGGAGGGTCAAGAGATACCTAGAAATGATAATTTCGTTATTTAGGCTCGATTATCCATCAGGGTGAGTTAAGTGGAGAATTGCCACCAGCGTATTGTGTGATAGGCCTATACCTTTGAAGTTAAAAGGAAAATTTTATAGGACGGCCATTAGACCTGCTATGTTATGCGGGACAGAGTGTTGGGCAACCAAAAAATAAAATGTGCAGAAAATGAGTGAGGGAAATGCGAATGCTAAGATGGATTTGTAGTAAAACTCGAAAGGATAAAATTCGAAACGAATGAATTCATGAAATGGTAAAAGTAACTCCTATAGAAGATAAATTGAGAGAAAATCGACTTAGATGGTTTGGACATGTCAAGTGTAAACCAAGGGATACCCCCGTAAGGAAGAGTGATTAGGTAGTATTTTGATGGTAACGCAAGGGGTAGAGGTAGGTCTAAATTGACTTGGTGGGATACTGTAAAAAAGGACATGATATCATGTGATTTAACCGAAGATATTGTACTAAACAAAATGAAATGGAAAAATAGGATTTATGTAGCCGACCCTAAATAATTGGGATAAGGCTTTGTTGAGTTGAGTTGATCTAGGGATATAAAACTGGAAAATGTCTAGGGAATAAAAGGGGAAGTAACGAGTTCTTAGAGAATGTTGGGAATTATTAATGGTGGTTTAAGGAGGATGGTGATCGGAAGGATTGAGTGTTGGGGCTTAAATGGTTGATGATCCTGGAGTTAATGAGGTTGGTGGTATATATAGCATTTGGTGAAATGATCTTTGGGTCGTTTACAGAGTTGGCTATTATAGGTTTTGGGCAACATTAATGGGTGATGGGGTGGGCATATAATGCAATTTGATGGCATGCTGAGTGTACTGTGATAGCCTAATAGGTGACTTTAAGGGGTTGATGTGACTGGGATATGATTCTTTTGCAGAGCCGGCACGTCTCAATTAAGGTTGTAAAAGAGGCCATTGGAATGCTACCTGTTGATCTCGAGAGATGGGTTATGATTTCGAGGATGGAGCTCCTTACTAGCATAATTGGAGTGGTTGGCTAAGATAGCCTAATGAACTTTGTTCTCTACCCATGCCAAAACCGTCGAAAAATCCTAAAACAATGAAATTGGTATCGAATGTATCTTTGAGATTGCATTTGCATTATACCTGACTCAACTCCCTTTCATTTGGGATTTGAAACTTAATACATGGACTTGGAGTCGAGAGAGTTGCTGTACTTACTTTAATTTGAGCGTCAGTTTATCCTTTTCTTTCTTCAAGGTATTTGTGTCATATTTCGAGCGTTGTTAACTTCCCTTTTAGAAGAGCTTTTCAGGTGAATGCTAGATATATTTTTGGCTGTTTAATTATTTAAAGATTATTAAAATTATGTTTCCTCCCCCCCCCCCTCTCCTCCCTTCCCTAAGTCCAGATTTGTTGACCCACTTTAGAAGTGGGTGTTGGATGGTGACCCTCATAAACGATTGGTTGAAACATTAAAATAATAAATAAGTAGTTACATCGTGTTCCATTGTTTTTAATGTTTCAACCAATCATGTAAGAGGGTCACCATCCAACACTCACTTTTAAAGTGGTTCAACAAATCTGAACTCCCCCCCCCCCCCCCCCCCCAATCTCTCTCTCTCTCTCTCTCTCTCTCTCTCTCTCTGACACAAGGATCATCATTTTCTTTATATTTGTAAGCTGTAGATCAAATTTGTCTTGTGTACACCTACTTCATCTAGAACTTTTTACTTTTCCATCCTAGGCAGATCAATAGATAGTGGTAGAGAAATTAAAACATGAAAGAAGGTAAACTTATTCATGGAACTTTCTCCCTCTTCTCTCTTCAGCTAGCGCCAAAAGTCCTGTTTGGACTATCAAGTGCTGTTGAAATAATATTACAGCCTCGCACTCTTTCACGGGGAGAGAAATCTACATGTCGAAAGAAGCATCAAAGCACCTTATAGGAAGTATTCGGCATGTAGTTATTAAGTGTCTACTATATAATTATCTTAAGGGTAAATTGCAGTAAATCCCCTGATCTATAGCAGTTTAACAAATCACCCCCGATCTAAAAAAAACCCGGCAAAGTGCCTCCCTCCTAAACTAATAAATTGTGACAACTGACGCCTTTCTGCTAAAATTTTAACAATTTTTATGCACCAACATCAAGTTTTTATCGACTTTTAAAAAAATAAATGAAAATATGTTAGTTGTCACGGTTCAATAGGTTTATGTGGCACTTTGTCGGGTTTATTAGATTAGGGGGTGATCTGTAAAACTGTCATAGTTCAGTGGTTTACTGTAATCTACCCTTGTTTAAAAGATTTTTCCTCCAGTTGCTGGCTAAGTTTGTTGTATAGGTGAGTCAAATTACACATTTGGTAGGTGAGTATACGTGGTGGATTTGGAATCAGTTAAAGTGTATTGGTGATTGTTTCACAATGGGGCTAAAATTAAATATTTGATTGTCTGTTGAAATTGCTGGAAGGTACTGAGATTTATAAGTACTATGGCAGCTAGGGGATTTTTCAGTTTTAAAGAAATTTGTATAGATATTTTAGAAGTTGCGGAGTTCTGCACATCATTCTGTGTGTACTTGAGAAATGATAATACATAGTTCTTGTACATACCTTTTCATATATTATAATGTAAAATGCATGATAGTACAATCTGACCAGAATATGTAGCACACAGTGGTGAAGTTAGAATTGCATTCATATGTATTTTTGATGGTAGGTGCGCCACATCTGAGGGATATATTTTATCGGATGGGTTTATCAGACAAGGATATCGTGGCACTGTCAGGGGGACACACGCTGGTAAATTGCATCTGTAATATTGTTTGATTGATATTTACTATTTACTCTTATTCTTGGGAGCAAATCAAAACTCTTTGCTCTAAAAAATAAAGTAAATTACCTTTTAATTATTCCTCATATGTGGGTTGTTTACACACTTGTATACATGTTACAGGGAAAAGCTCATGCAGATAGATCTGGCTTTGATGGCCCGTGGACTAAGGAGCCACTAAAGTTCGATAATTCATATTTTGTGTAAGACTTGTGAAAGAATTTTCCGTGTTCTATAATCTTTAGTGAAAGGGCCTTTGAATCCTTGTAATATATATCACTATTACCAGGGAGCTGTTGAAAGGGGAATCAGAGGGGCTCTTGAAACTTCCAACAGACAACGCTTTACTGGACGATCCTGAGTTTCGTCGTTATGTTGAGCTGTATGCCAAGGTAAATTTGGTTATTAGTATTTCCAGCAACAATTAATTAGTCCATTAGTAGTCTAAAATCCAAAACTCGGAAGTGAGAATAAATGGTTCTGTAAAGTTTGTGTGGTACTTGACATGTTCAATTTATACCATTTTCTTCAATTCTGGTTCTATTCCTCGCTGATTTTTCATGCTTGATTATTGGCATTCTGCAGGACGAGGATGCATTCTTCAGAGATTATGCGGTATCGCATAAGAAATTATCCGAACTAGGGTTTTCTCTTGGTTCCAAGGTAACCATGAAGGACAGCACCATATTGGCACAAAGTGCAGTTGGAGTTGTTGTCGCTGCTGCTGTGGTGATAGCGAGTTACTTGTATGAAGTTCGGAAAAAACTCAAGTGAAAATGGGGTATAGATCTATCTGTTAAATTCATATTTATGATCCATTTTGAGTAATGGGTTTGGTTTGAAGCATATGTAGGAGGGAACTGGGTATTTATATATTCATCTTAATACTTGTAATAATAACACTAGAGGATATGTGCAAAGTTATGCAAATCTAGATGCATACATACCCACTAATTAATGGGGAGTATAAATCTTTTGGTTAAAATACAAAACTAACCCTAGAGTTTGGGATCATTTTCATTTTTAGATTCGGTGTTTCAAAAATTGCAATGTTAACGTTGAATTTCAAAACTGAGTGCAATTATGATAAGCGTCAAACTTCCGTTGAGATACATTAACAAAAATCTTGAAGTGTCAGGTGTCAAATTTATTATTTTCTCCAGCATATATTGACAATGAACACCACAGAACCTATGCAGTTCACTCTAGATTAAATGCAAGAACCTCAACGGCATCAAACAAAACCAGCGTCGACAGCAACACATTCGTTGTCGGAAAATTACTCCAGTGCGCCATATCAATCTTCGATGCTCTCCACTACACATTCAGTCTTTTTCTCCTCACTCCCAACCCTGATGTCTTCATGTACAACACTCGTTAAATGTTTCTCAAGACTCCAATTTTCTACTATACTCTTTCACCGCATTCATTCATTCATTTGTGTCAAAAACCCACCACCCCACGACAGTCTCTTTTCTTTCATTCTCAAAGCAGCTTGAGGTCATTCAAATTTGGATTTCAAGTCTGTAAAAATAATTTTTTAATAATAAAATAAAATTCTGAAATATAAAAATAACTAATAAAACAAAATGTGATTACTGACAATTAACAAAGCATTTTATTTAACTAATAAAATAATAGAGAAGTACAGAACAAAATTAACAACCCCCAACCCCAACCCCCATCAAACTCCATCCCCTACCCAAATCGATGGTGATTGGAGGGGGACAGTGGTTAGGGGTGTGCAAAAAACAAAACCGACCGGCCCGAACCGAAACCGGCTGTTTTTTTTAGCCCGGTTTGGTTTACGGTTTAAGGAATTAAAAAATCGACCATGTCGGTTCGGTTGGCGGTCTAGCCGTGGAAAAAATCGAATCGAACCGAACCGAACCGATATCAATATTTATATTAAAAAACTTATATTTTTATATGCAAAATCCATTAACCGGCCTTAAAAATCGGCCAAAACCGAAAACCGCCCAAAAAAACCCGACCAAAACCGAAAACTAACCAAAATTGAACCGAACCGAAACCGACATAAACCGAAACCAACGGTTTTTTTCATTGTCGGTTCGGTTTCAGTCTAATCCTTTCCAAAACCGAACCGATCGGTTCGGTTTGGATTGCGGTCCAAAACCGAACCGAACCGACCCGTGCACACCCCTAACAGTGGTAGGTGGTGCTCGAAGGAGGGGGACGGTGGCTGGTGTGTTAAACTTCTCTTTTAATTTTGTTTTTGACATTATTTTAATTTTATTTTGAATTTTAGGTGAACCTATTAATTAATAATTTATTAAGCCATGTCAATTTTTAATAAATCAACTTAAATTTTTAGGGTTCACTCATTAGTCGTCAACATTCCGTTAATGTATCTTAACGGAAGTTGACGCTGGACATAATTTCATTCATTTTTGAAATTCAAGATTAACATGATAACTTTTGAAATATCGAGTTTAAAATTAAAAATGATCCTAAACTTCAGGGTTAATTTTGAAATTTCCCAAATCTTTTATACATGTCGTATATGCAAATAGTTGAGTTGTGGACCTTTAGACCATCTGAAAGGCATCAAACAATAGAGCTGTCAATGAATCGGGTTTGGACCTAGACCTAGACCTGATCCGGATACGATCCGTTTATTCGGATCTGGATCATATTTTAAAATTCGATTACTCGATAACCAGTTTACTCGATTATTCAATTATTCAATGGATCGGATATGGATCTAGTCTAATTCGATATAATTAAATATAATATATACTATAAATTTACATATATTTGTAAATATATCTTTATCAATATAAAATGTAAGTATTATATATACACACGCACACACACACACACACACACACATTACAAAATATTAGTCGAAAATTAAAAAAATAAAGGAGGATAAAATAAAAATAAATATAAAATAAACGTATATATTTGGCCATACTCGGAGCCGATCCGATACTGATTTGGGATCCAATATTGTAGATCCGATTAAGACCCGATTCGAATATGATTAAGTGCTTACTAAATGGATCCGGATGACCTTCGATTCGGCTCGGACCCGACCCAGTGACAGTCCAATCAAGCAAGCTTGATGCTTTTGGCTCTCTGGAGCATGCATCAAAATAAGATTTCATATAAAAACTTGTAAATTTGGGAGTAAATTGCGCCAAATTTGCAAGTGCTGGTGGAGCAAGGGTGAGACGTGTGTCTGGCCAACTGTCACAGGAATGTCTTATGTGGTATCGAGCATTGCTCCGATGCATGCTTTCTACTTTGTATATTTATTTTTTAATTTTACATTCTCCAAAGTCAATTACAATTAACAAATTTGAAGTTTTAATTCAATTTAATTGGTTCGAACTGTAACAAAAGTTACTATTTAAAAAATCATAATACTAAAAATAATATATAAACGAAACCATACTAATAAACACTAGTGGCACACATGGGGAAAAACTTACATGTTGCCACACAAATTTCACAGAAGCTCGTGTAAATCAAAGTGCAAAGCTAAATTTGTTGCGGAATCATGAATGCGAGAATCTGAAAATATTTAGGTCGCAACATTTATGTCATTGCAGTTGAGCAGTGCAATGGGTTCTAACTCGTCTTCGTGGATATGGGGTTGTTACTAGATTTGTTTTGTCTTGTTCATCTTCGATAATATTATTGTGAAAAATGATACAAGTCATTATGATGCATCCTAGATCGTCATAGTGCCAAAAACGAGCTAAGCCTTTGATAGTGGCAGAGCGAGATCGTTCCACAACCTTACGCTCACCCTCTTGACACTGTGTGAAGTGCTTTTTTGCGGTCTACAGTTGTGCAATTTTTGAACAAAAGTGGGCCATTTAGGCATATGTTGTGAGCAAGAAAGTAACTTGTGTCATACAAACGACCATTAATAATGTAATTGCTATAAGAGACTTCGCTATGTATAAACTCCTAAAAAACGATCGACTTGTCGAGAAAATTCAAATCATTGTTCGACCTCAATATACAAAAACATGTATGCCAAAACTAGAGACCGTGGTCACCTATGACCTCTAATATGATCGTAGCCTTTTGTGCCAACCTCGATGTGTCTTTTGCTAAGGGAATGAACAAGCTATACTACCTAGCATGCCTGGGAAGTCCTGTTGCTCCCCTTTTGCGAGCAAGTATTTAGTCGAATATGTGGCGTACGTTGTGTTGCAAAACGACTACAATGTCTCAATGCAAGTACTCTTTAAATTCGTACATACTCGTCAATTGAATCAACTAAGCATCTCTATGCGAGCATTCAAAGAGTTACGATCATTCTCTGCATGCCAGGAAAATGCCATTTTTCACGTGTCTTTTTTTTTTTTATGAAATAGTCATCGTAAGAAGATATCCTCTTGACATTACAGAGAAACAACAAGCACCGCATGATGAAACAATGCCAGAAGATCTTGACGTAGTAAATTGGCTTCGCATCAAAATAATCTTTCAATAATCGTAGGTTCTCTCCTTCCCTCTCTCTGTTGACAACCTTGCAGTCCAATATGGAGCCCTGCCGATGCGACCTCTTTTGTTCCTCCCCGGCCTCTAAGTGCCGGGGAACAACAGATGTCATTAGGCGGAGCATTTGTTCTTCATAATTATTACCTAATGACTCACTAAGAATTCTATTAAAGGAATCGCCGGAGGAAGAAGACATCCACGATAAAATATTTTAAATTTTCCAACTTATGTAGAAGTTGGAGATTAGTGGTGAAATTGATAGAGTTTTACGCTTCATATTGTGAGTTTGCATATTAGCCGTTACTCCCAATAAGTTAATTAATAGGGGTTTGTTCAGCCCATGGCATTCCAACTGTCGCGAAACATCCAAAGGCGAAAGTTAGTTTGCAGCGGGAAGTGTGGGCATGCTTAAAGTCATAAAGGTGTTAATTTTTATGTGCGGATAAATATAACATTAGAGTATTTTTCTTGAGCAAAATGCTCTAATACCTTGGAGATGATCTTATGTACCTATCAATCCCCAAATCTCCTTAGTTTGGCTTATATCTTGTAAGTTAAATGTTTTTAAACTTTAATTCTAGTTATGGAAGAATATGACCGGCGTAGCTAATATTTTTAATTCAAAACATACTTTATTGTATTATGTTGAGATTACTTTAGGTCTCTAATTAAGATTTACACATACCTTTTGTTGACATATCACATTAAGAATTATATTTGAAAATCAATAAAGTGAATTTCATTATAGTCATTATCGGTGACAATTGAAGGGGCATTAAGTGGCTTTTGCATTTTTTTTATATACCCCTATAGTTTTACAAGCTTTTATGTACACTGTATGATATACCCTATAGTTTTACAGTGCTAAGTAATGTATTGTACATATTTTTTATTGTTTGATTTTTAGGATTAATTGCACCTTGAAATCCATTGTTATGTTTTTGTAATATGATAATTTTTTTTTTCCAATTATGAGTTTGAGTTCTCAAATATCTTAAAAACTAAAATAAGTCATAAAAGATCCTAAAAAAACATTAAAAAGTGTCCTATATCTCAACTTCATAATATGTGGATATGTTGGAACCTAACCTCATTGTATATTTTATTATACTGTTGTATATGCGTATGTCACATATCGTTATCATACCCTTGCATTTATTATTATTATGCCATAATTATGTCATTTATATGTCAAGAATTTATAAAATGGTGGGAAGAAGATTTTAACATATAATTAATAACACATATACTTATACAAAGTTATATTACTTACTAATATGAGGCTCAAAACATAATATCACTTTTCTTGGGGTACAGTGTTATCATTTTCTTTATTGTAAAACATTATTTGACCCTTATATGAGATAGACTCGTCAACGCATTTTATAAAGGTGGATTTATCGATATCCCACTAGATTTCTTTTATCAGCAATAAGGACACATATAAATCTTATTGGTATCCTAAAGATATCATATTTCCTATTAATTATACTAATACATTTATGTTATAGTTATAACATTAAAATAGAAACACCATGCGTAGTTACTCTAAGACATTAAATTAATATAAATTCACTTCAATTCCCCTTTAATCTGTGGTATTGTTGAAAGTGCTCTAGTCCTCCTGAGGGTTATACGGATTGCCAAACACACACCAATATTTAATTTTTGAAATTAATTAAGCCAATTTTAACTTAGCACCAATTATACCTAACGTGTTGTATAAATAATTTACTAATTTCATCTTGATTTAAACATGCATTTAGGTGATATAACAAGAGTAAAATAAAGCAAATTACAACATGATGATGTGCGAGGAAAATTCATAACGGAAAAAATCTTAGACGACTCAGGCACGCAAATCACTATGATATAGGTCACTACACAAACAAATTAGATTTACTCAACCGATTCGACGCCTTCACAGTCTCTGTGGGATGCCTTACAATAGTAATCGTAACGCAAGCGCTTCTCATGTCTCAGTATCCATTGATATTACCATTGCAATAGTTAGTTCTAACTGTCACGACAAACATGCATGGGCACCACACGAACCAAAAATAGAATCAATCGCCCGAAAAAAACTCTCGATGAAGAGCAAAAGTCTTGGTGCAAGACAAATGAGATCTCAAACATAAATATGTATAATGGTTCTTGGATCTCAAACGAAGGTTATAAACTAGGATTTTAAAGGCTCTTGATAAGATATGAAAAACTGTTTTTGCAACCCTTAAAAATGAAACTATTGTGCAAACCTGATATATATAGATTTTTGCAAATTTTAAGTCAGCATGCATTCTAAGAAATCTCGTTTAAACAAAAATACAAGGGTCGTTCGAACGAGATATGGTAATTCGTTTAATCGAAACACAACTCATTCGAACGATAATGCCAATCTCGTTTGAATTAGGATCAAACGACCTTTGAGCAAAAACTTTCTTTCAAGAATAATAAACTCGCTCGATGCTCGCTTGAAGCTGGTTCGAACGAAACACCCAAAGTTATTTGAACAAAAACAAAACCTCATTGGAACGAGCGAGGTAAACTCGTTCGAACGAATTTAAACCAAAATATTTTTTCTTTGAAAAATAACCTCATGAAACATTTTAAAACACAACACTGAAAACATATCTAGGGATCAAACATAATACGTATCCATACCTCTTGAAATCCCATGGAGGTTGAAGACTAAACTCGATATAAAACTCGACACGAAACGATGTGATCGTTGCTTTACTTAACCACTTCGGTCTTCAAAACGCATCATATGCTTAAAGGAAAAAAATAACTCAAATCCTAAGCTATGACTCAAACAAGCTTTGTCCAAAGAGAATGATGCTAATATATATACAAATTGAGTCGATTGGAAATTTACCGTTACAAATCTCTCCATTTAGCTATTCTGGTATAAAACCTAAAAAAAAACTATTGGGCCGTCAAGCTCACTAGGACTCAATCCCAAACCCAAAAGGAAAAAGTACATACGCTTGACAGACACAAACTTGAGTATTTTCGCTCTTGTGAAACTTTGTCATATCGTTGCTAGACCTGCACACTTCACAGACATTTTAAATGAAAAGAGAATATAACAATATAAACCGCATATGAAAAATAACCCCCCCCTTTTGTTAAACAATATCCACCTAAGGTAAGACGTCTCCCCTAAGGTAAAATTTTTTCCCTCTTTTTTTTCGGGAATAAACAAAGGTAAATGTACATAAAACCACTTCTCCACCTAAATGTAACACATGTGAACATAAAGGGAACAAGTATGTCATGCAATGATGTAAAGTGGAACGGAAATGATAAAGAAACTTGAAAACACAAGCAGAAATTATCCAAAAGGTGAACAAATGCTACCAATTTAAACAACGAAACAAAAGATACCAGTATGATCATATATGATGTCAATTCGATACAACTATGAAGCATATGACAAACATGGATTAAATTCAATGCAAAGACTCAAAATAAATATACCACACATACACACACACACACACACACACACACACACACAAAGATACCAATAACATATAAGTATACATAAGTATAAACACCATAAAATACGTAAAAACAATAAGATTTCCACACTCGTATGACTTAAATGTGTATAAACCAAATGTGGTACGGAATGAAGGTGCGTGAACTAGAAAATAAAAGAAATATGTTCCAACCACTCAAGATAGTCCAAGGAGTTCTATTTGACCGCATTAATTTATCAAACTTTGATTTAGCCTAAAGTGAATAAAGTACTCATAATGGACAAACATACACAATGCTCACTACCCAAGAAAATATTGATGATTCTCAAATCAATGTCGTCAAACATTTAAGATTAACTGGGACTCAATGTACAAACCCATTGATCTTTAACTAAACACCCTAAAAAATAAGCAGATATCATTTTTGTCTCTTTTCTTTTGAAGACATCACACTTTGAGATCAATGCAAAAACTTGGCCTTAACAATTTTTATTTTCTTTTGCCTCTCTTATTATTTAAGCTCTTGTCAATGGTGGCCTTTCATGCAAAGGATATATATTCCCTTCGTAGAACTTTTCCATTGCTCACTCATATTTTATTTAAATCAAAATATTCCCTCGGGCAATGGTTCTTGCATGCACAAATCCTCCAATCAAATTGATATGTATATGACAAGATTGATAGGAGAACAACTCACTTATCTCATGCACCGTAAGTAGTTAAAATTCAAAAGAGCTTGTGAACGTGTGTGCGGTGGCATATGCAAAGTTAATCCATTAAGCAAATCAAATTCGAACAAGTCCATGCAAGCATGATTAAGAACAATCCAAAGCATTGCAAACCATAATAAAATGTTCTAGCCACATGGAACGAATGAGATTTAAACACACCTATATGCCACACCAAATGTTTAAAACTATTACACACAAAAAAAAAAAAATCCTTTTTAGTTGTTAAACAATTTTTTAAAACGACTTAAAATATAAACAAAAACTTTTCGTATTTTTCTCAACTAGACCCAATAAATAAAAAATAAAAATAGAAAATACACAAATATAAGACGACTAGTAATAACATATAACATGAAACAAAAAACTAGTGCATGAAAAACATGCAAAAACAATCAACCATAAGATATAATGTAATACCATGTGTTTTCGGAATAAATTATTGTTTCAGAATTTAATCAAATAAGCTCGAAATAAATTAAATTAGTAGAATTTAAATTAAATTAGAAGAATTTAATTTGATAATAAATTTCTTAGTCGTGATTGCATATTTATTGGGTTCAATTTTTCATAATGTGTTACTCGTACAAAAATAAATTTGCATGTTAATTGAATAATTGATATGTGGTGTGCAATCAAATTGAAAAAAAAAACGTGTAAGTTGGGTATAAACCATTTAGGCACATTCCGAGATGATTTGTGTGACAACCCGAATATAATTATGATTAATTATGCTTAAATCATGCCTAGCTTATGTGATAATATTAGTGTGTTATTAATATATGTGATGTTAAATTATTATGTTTAGTCTAATCCTACCTTCAAAAATCATGAAATGTCGAATTAGTTACAAATACAAAATTTTGAAGGTTTCGGTAGGAATGTTCATGTTTAAGGATAGTTTTGACCTTTATGACATAACAATTGACTTGAGGTGAAAACTATATAGTTGTATACGAGTGAGTTATGGTTGTAACACAATAAACGGTGTGTGAAACGGAGGTTCGAGTGAGAAGTTATACCAAAATTACGAAACAAGGGCAAAATAGTCCATCCGTTAAGTAGTATTTTGTCTTATTATGGCAACAAATGTTTTATTCTCATTGGTTGGGAAGGGTGGTGGCTTTGGCCGACCTTAAACCCTTAGAATTACCTCTTTATTCATCCAAAATTCATCCATGAGAGATTTTAAGCTTAAGGAAAGAGAAGTAGGAAGTTAGGAAGAAAAAGTGAGGAGAAAATTGAAGAAAATTCATAGAAAATTACGTAAAAGCCCCGAAGGTAATTCTAACTGCAAATCTTATTGTTTTTCTTATATTTATGTTTTAGATGATAGAAACCATCATTTGTTTACTAAACTTTCAGCCCTTGATATATATGTTTGGTTAGATGAAAGTTTAAGTTAAGTTTAATGTATAAAACCCTAAAATTGCTTTGTTTAGAAACTCTGTTTATTCAAACTTCCATATATTTTTGTGTACTTACTGGAATTGATTGATTCAAATTGGAGATTAACCTGGACTCATATATGTATTACATATCCTAAAATCATGTTAAAATACCAATAAATGAGTCTTTGGTGAGAGTTTGAAGTTCGGGTGTGAAATCTGCCCTAAGGGTGAAAGTATGCCCGCCATGTGTTCGATGTTTTGCTTGACATAGAAAATGAACTCTAAAAATTATGAAATTTTAATATTGTATTGTTAAGTATGTTTAATGATGTTGGGTGAAATATCACATAAATTTATGATGTAGAAAAATTATGTAAATTCCTGGAAGATGAATGAACGATGAAAGAGCCTATAGGGCAGATTTGATATGTAGTAAAGAAATGATCATATCTTGCTCTAGGAGACTTAAAACGATGTATCGTCTTTTGTATTGGAATACTAATATAACAAGGATTGAATTTACAAGAATAAATGAATTTATATTTGGTCTATTATTTGACATGGATTGGGATGGAACTTCACTTGTGATAAATGATTTGAATGGAATGATGTGATGCTTATGGATTGAATTATGTTTAAATCATTCTTTGGATTATTGATATTCTTATGATGATACTAATATTGTAAGAATGATAGGAAGGGAAGAAGAACTGATTGAACAAGTACCAGATAAAAGCAAGGGAAAAGCCAGTTAAACTGTCAAGGTGAGTGTACTTATGATTTGTTTCATATATAAATATGAATATAGCTCTAAGAGCGAATTTGTTTGAATACTTCGGTATTCAGGATTTGTTTGGATATTAAAATATCCAGGATTTGTTTGGGTCTCATGATCCAGGATTTGTTTGAATACTTCGGTATTCAGGATTTGTTTGGATATTAAAATATTCAGGATTTGTTTGGGTCTTATGATCCAGGATTGGTTTGAATACTTGGGTATTCAGGATTTGTTTGGATATTCAAATATCTAGGATTTGTTATTGCCAATGGGCAGAATTATTTGGATCTTATGATCCAGGATTTGTTATTGCCAATGGGCAGAATTATTTGGATCTTATGATCCAGGATTTGTTATTGCCAATGGGCAGAATTATTTGGATCTTATGATCCATGATTTGTTATTGCCAATGGGCAGGATTGTTCAGATTTTATATCTACATATTCGATATAGAATTGTTATTCTATTGCAGGGAAGGAGTACCTCACTAAGCTTAATGCTTACGGTTTATATTTTAACAATTTCAGGTTCACATGCTGCCAGCTAGGATAATATATGACCGGTAACTTGAGAGTTGCACCGTTAGAAGAGCTAGGGTTTAAGTATGGAGATTTTATCGTTGTCACACTGAAGATTTTGATATACTCACACATTGTATATATTGATTTAGTATGGATTGAGTTTATCATAGTTAATCGTAGTATTGTATAATCTCTAATTATGACTATGATGTTGATTTCGTTATGGCACAAGAATAATATTATGTTGATTATGCACATTATGCAGTAAAATATGGATAGATGAATTATATTTCCAATGGGCTCAAGATTATGATTTAATTATTCTAATAATGAATGATTAGTATGGATATTGGGTTTGGGGTGTGACAATTAGTGGTATCAGAGCGTGGTTATTAATTCTGGACGTGTGTGACGGTCAGATGGCAGTATTGAGTTGATTTGATATTTATGAATTGTTTATGTACTAACCAATAGTTTAGTAGTATAAACTGTTTATATTGGTTGTTAGAACTTTGTTGTATTACAGATAATTCCATATGGAACCTGGGAATGGACAACATAGAGAAGAGGGAGTGGCTTCTCGTGCAGAGAATACTGAAGTAGAGCAAAGTGTTGCTGGAAGGGCTAGAGATCAAGAGCAGCCTACAGAGATGCAAATAATGGCACAGGCAATGATGAGGATGGCAGAGCAACAAGAAAGAAATATGGCGCAAATGGCAGAACAACAGGCTAGATATCTAGAATCAAAGACCGTGGCCAGGATTGAGAAAGAGGCAAGGAAGGAAATGAAAGATTCCATGCATGAGAAGTTTTTGAAGTTGAATCCCCCAGAATATACAGGGTCAGTTGAACCTACAGAAGCCGAGATGTGGGTCAGGGATCTAGAAACTATCTTTGCAGTTATGAAGGTTCCAGATAACCAGAAAGTGAATCTAGCTGTGTATAAGCTCAAAGGAGAGGCGAAGTATTGGTGGGAAGCCAGCAACCATTTGGTGCCAAGGATGGAAGGTACTGATGTCATTACTTGGGCTGAATTTATTAAAGCTTTGTATGTTAAGTATTTCCCTAAGGTCTATAGGAGGGAGAAGCTGAGGGAGTTTATAAATTTAACCCAAGGGAACATGTCTGTGAGGGAGTATGATGCTAAATTTACTGCTTTGTCTAGATTTGCTACTAAGTATGTGCAGGAGGAAGAAGATAAATGTAGTAAATTTCAAGATGGACTGATTTGGCCTATTCAAAATAGAGTGGCCACTTATGAGTTAGAAGATTATGCTTCTCTGGTAAACAAAGCCACGATAGCAGAAAGGCAAATGAACCAAGGGGTGGCAAGTAGAGAGAGTTTTAAGAAGAGTAGATTCGATGCATCTCACTTTAAGGGAGGTGAGGGTGGAAGTGTTATGATGGAACCTCATAAATTTCAGAGAGGTGGTGGAGATAGTGGTAGAGGTCTGGGGAGATTTGGCAGAGATACTAGGGGTGGAGAATCTTCTAGTCTGGTTAGGAGGTCAGGAAAGGGTGAGGCACCGACAAGAGTTGTTACATGTTTCTTTTGTAAAGAGGAAGGGCATTATAAATCTGAGTGTCCTAAGCTTAAGGGATTGGAATGCTACCATTGTCATCAATTGGGGCATATTAAGAAGAATTGTCCGCAATTGGCAGAGACTCCAGCAGCACGTAGTGAAGTAGCAAGCAGAATGTTATCTCCGGGCAGTGCAGTGAAAAGTATGGGCAGAGGACAAGCTAGTAATTCCAGGCTAGGTGGACGAGTTTTTACAATGAAAGAAGCTCAGATTACTCCAGATGTGGTGACAGGTACACAGTCTGTTACTGATAGAAGTGCTTATGTTTTGATTGATCCTGGTTCCACGCATTCTTTTGTGTCCTATGCTTTTGCTGTATACCTGAATAGACCATGCACTCATTTAGAGGTGGGGTTGGGTATTTCCATACCTATGGGGGATATGATTGTAGTGGAATATGTTTTTCGTGATTGTGTTTTGACTGTGGGGTCTAGAGATACAGTTATAGATCTACTTCCGTTGGATATTTCTGATTTTGATATAATTCTGGGAATGGATTGGTTATCTAAATATCATGCATCTATGGATTGTTTCTGTAAGGAAGTTGTTTTTAATATGCCTGGTGAGCCGGAATTTAAATTTGTGGGGGAAAGGAAAATTGTTCCCAGTTGCATCATTTCTGCTATTCAGACGAGGAAATTGTTGATTAAGGGTTGTGAGGGTTTTATTGCATATGTTCTTGACACTAGGAAGGGGGCTTTACAATTAGTCGATGTTCCTATTGTACGAGATTTTCCAGAAGTGTTTCCTAGTGAGTTGCCAGGGTTACCTCCAGAAAGAGAAATTGAATTTAGTATTGAATTAGCACCGGGGACAACCCATATTTCTATGGCACCATATAGAATGGCACCTGCTGAGTTGAAAGAACTCAAAATTCAGTTGCAGGATTTGCTTGATAGGGGATTCATACAACCTAGTGTATCTCCATGGGGGGCGCCAGTTTTATTTGTGAAAAAGAAAGATGGCACTATGCGTATGTGTATTGATTATAGGCACTGTTCTAAAAAACCCGCCTAGGCTCCGCCTAGGCACGCCTAGACTTAAGGCTTAGGGAAAACGCCTCGCCTTACGCTTTTCACGCCTTATTCTTGGTAAAACCCTTACGGCGCACTTTTTTCTAAAAACAACAATGCCTTAGTGAAACGATGTCGCCTTTTAAAGAATTTGTTTACAAACCGAACCATTATCTTTTCCAAAATAATCATATAGTATTTTAATTTGCATATATTCAGACATATTTTTATGATATGTGCAATTTTTGTATTTTAATAGCCTTGTTATGGTTAAAAAATATTAAAATATATTAAGAAGTCCTAAACGCCTTTTCACGCCTTTTTACGCCTAGGCCCGCCTAGGCTTCTAAGGCTTAAGGCTTGGCCTCCACGCCTCAATCACGCCCCACGTTTTTTAGAACTTTGATTATAGGCAACTGAATAAAGCTACTATTAAGAACAAGTACCCTTTACCTCGTATAGATGATTTCTTTGATCAGTTACAGGGTGCGAAAGTGTTTTCAAAAATAGACTGGCGATCGGGTTATCATCAGTTGAGGGTCAAGGAGAGTGATATTTCTAAAACTGCTTTTCGCACTCGGTATGGTCATTTTGAGTTTTTGGTGATTCCTTTTGGGGTGGCTAATGCTCCAGCTGTATTTATGGATCTTATGAACCGGGTACTGCATCCTTTTGTTGATTCATTTGTGATAGTTTTTATTGATGATATTTTGATTTATTCACGTGATATGGTTGAACATGAAAAGCATCTCACAACTATTTTGAATCTATTGAAAGATAAGAAGTTGTATGCCAAGTTTAGCAAGTGTGAATTTTGGCTATCACAAGTTGTATTTTTAGGCCATGTTGTTTCGGGAGATGGTATATGTGTTGATCCTAAAAAGGTAGAGGCTATTGTGAAATGGGAGAGGCCCAATAATGTGACTGAGGTGAGGAGTTTTCTGGGTTTAGCTGGGTATTATAGAAGGTTTATTAAGGGATTTTCTTCGATTGCCTTACCAATGACTAAACTAACCCGGAAAGATGTTAAGTTTGAATGGAATTCTAATTGCGAAAATAGTTTTGATGAATTGAAAAAGAGGTTGGTAACTGCACCTGTTCTTACTATTCCGCATGGTGGAGATGGTTTTGTTGTTTATACCGATGCTTCACATCAGGGGTTGGGTTGTGTTTTTATGCAGCATGGTAGAGTTATTGCTTATGCTTCTAGGCAGTTGCGTACACATGAACGTAATTATCCTACACATGATTTGGAACTTGCTGCTATTGTGTTTGCTTTGAAATTATGGCGTCATTATCTATATGGTGAGGTATGTGAAATTTTTACTGACCATCAAAGCCTTAAGTATTTATTTACTCAGAAGGAGTTGAATTTGAGGCAGAGGCGGTGGATGGAGTTAATTAAAGATTATGATTGTACAATTCACTACCACCCAGGAAAGGCAAATGTAGTTGCAGATGCTTTGAGTAGAAAGGCTTCAGGCAGGTTATCTTGTATTCGATGTGCTAGAGTTGCTCATATTATGGAGTTGAGATTGATGGGAGTAGAATTGCAACTAGTAGATGGGGATAGATTCTTTGCTCATGTAAGCGTGAGGCCTTTATTAGCTACCCGTATTCGTGATTTGCAAAGTCAAGATCCTTTCCTTGAGAAGAAACGACAAGATGTCCAAGATGGTAAGTCTGAAGATTTTTGTATTGTGAATGATGGCACCTTATTGTATAAGCAGCGGTTGTGTGTGCCTAATGTGGGTGGATTGAAAGTGGAAATTTTAGATGAGGCTCATAATTCCATTTATACTATGCATCCTGGTAGTACTAAAATGTATAGGGATTTAAAGGAGCATTATTGGTGGAATAATATGAAGAAGGAAATAACTGATTTTGTTGCTAGATGCCTTATATGTCAACAAGTAAATGTGGAGCATCAGAAACCTACTGGTTTACTTCAACCATTGCCAATACCAGAATGGAAATGGGATCATGTAACGATGGATTTTGTAGTTGGGCTTCCTCGATCTCGGAAGGGGTCAGATTCGATTTGGGTAGTGGTAGACAAGTTAAGCAAGTCAGCTCACTTTCTAGCAGTCAAGACTACGTATACAGTTGATAGGTATGCTAGATTGTATGTTAATGAAATTATTCGATTGCATAGAGCACCTGTTTCTATTGTTTCAGATAGGGACCCTACTTTTACCTCCATATTCTGGGATAGTTTGTAGTATGCTATGGGTACCAACTTAAAGTTTAGTACGGCATTTCATCCCCAGACAGATGGGCAGTCTGAAAGGATAATACAGATTTTGGAAGATATGCTTAGAGCTTGTGTGCTTGATTTTAAAGGTAATTGGGATGAATATTTGCCTTTGATAGAATTTGCATATAACAATAGTTTTCAGTCTACTATTGGTATGGCTCCATATGAAGCCTTGTACGGTAGACGGTGTCGTACACCCGTATGTTGGGGTGAAGTTGGTGAGAGCAAGATAGAGGGTCCAGAGTTGATTAAAGTCACCACTGAAAAAGTGAAGATTATTCAAGATGGAATGAGAATAGCTCAAAGCAGACAGAAAAGTTATGCGGATAAACGACGAAAAGATTTGGAATTACAGAAAGGGGATTATGTGTTTCTTCGAATATCGCCATGGAAAGGAGTTATGAGGTTTGGAAAGAAAGGAAAATTAAGTCCACGCTACATTGGACCTTATGAAATCCTTGAGAAAGTCGGGATGGTTGCCTACAAGTTAGCATTAACACCAGATTTATCTCGGTTACATGATGTTTTCCATGTTTCTATGTTGAGAAAGTATGTAGCGGACCCTTCACATGTATTGGTGGAACAACCTATTGAGTTGAAGGAAGATTTGAGCTATGTGGAAGAACCGCTTGCTATCATCGATAGGAAAGAACAAATATTGAGATCAAAGGTGATCCCACTTATGAAAGTTGTGTGGAGAAGGCATTCCATGGAAGAAGCTACATGGGAGAGTGAGGATAGCATGAAAATGCGTTATCCGTATTTGTTTGATTCGGACAACCAAGGTATGTCAATTTCGAGGACGAAATTTCCTAACAGGGGGATTTGTGTGACAACCCGAATATAATTATGATTAATTATGCTTAAATCATGCCTAGCTTATGTGATAATATTAGTGTGTTATTAATATATGTGATGTTAAATTATTATGTTTAGTCTAATCCTACCTTCAAAAATCATGAAATGTCGAATTAGTTACAAATACAAAATTTTGAAGGTTTCGGTAGGAATGTTCATGTTTAAGGATAGTTTTGACCTTTATGACATAACAATTGACTTGAGGTGAAAACTATATAGTTGTATACGAGTGAGTTATGGTTGTAACACAATAAACGGTGTGTGAAACGGAGGTTCGAGTGAGAAGTTATACCAAAATTACGAAACAAGGGCAAAATAGTCCATCCGTTAAGTAGTATTTTGTCTTATTATGGCAACAAATGTTTTATTCTCATTGGTTGGGAAGGGTGGTGGCTTTGGCCGACCTTAAACCCTTAGAATTACCTCTTTATTCATCCAAAATTCATCCATGAGAGATTTTAAGCTTAAGGAAAGAGAAGTAGGAAGTTAGGAAGAAAAAGTGAGGAGAAAATTGAAGAAAATTCATAGAAAATTACGTAAAAGCCCCGAAGGTAATTCTAACTGCAAATCTTATTGTTTTTCTTATATTTATGTTTTATATGATAGAAACCATCATTTGTTTACTAAACTTTCAGCCCTTGATATATATGTTTGGTTAGATGAAAGTTTAAGTTAAGTTTAATGTATAAAACCCTAAAATTGCTTTGTTTAGAAACTCTGTTTATTCAAACTTCCATATATTTTTGTGTACTTACTGGAATTGATTGATTCAAATTGGAGATTAACCTGGACTCATATATGTATTACATATCCTAAAATCATGTTAAAATACCAATAAATGAGTCTTTGGTGAGAGTTTGAAGTTCGGGTGTGAAATCTGCCCTAAGGGTGAAAGTATGCCCGCCATGTGTTCGATGTTTTGCTTGACATAGAAAATGAACTCTAAAAATTATGAAATTTTAATATTGTATTGTTAAGTATGTTTAATGATGTTGGGTGAAATATCACATAAATTTATGATGTAGAAAAATTATGTAAATTCCTGGAAGATGAATGAACGATGAAAGAGCCTATAGGGCAGATTTGATATGTAGTAAAGAAATGATCATATCTTGCTCTAGGAGACTTAAAACGATGTATCATCTTTTGTATTGGAATACTAATATGACAAGGATTGAATTTACAAGAATAAATGAATTTATATTTGGTCTATTATTTGACATGGATTGGGATGGAACTTCACTTGTGATAAATGATTTGAATGGAATGATGTGATGCTTATGGATTGAATTATGTTTAAATCATTCTTTGGATTATTGATATTCTTATGATGATACTAATATTGTAAGAATGATAGGAAGGGAAGAAGAACTGATTGAACAAGTACCAGATAAAAGCAAGGGAAAAGCCAGTTAAACTGTCAAGGTGAGTGTACTTATGATTTGTTTCATATATAAATATGAATATAGCTCTAAGAGCGGATTTGTTTGAATACTTCGGTATTCAGGATTTGTTTGGATATTAAAATATCCAGGATTTGTTTGGGTCTCATGATCCAGGATTTGTTTGAATACTTCGGTATTCAGGATTTGTTTGGATATTAAAATATTCAGGATTTGTTTGGGTCTTATGATCCAGGATTGGTTTGAATACTTGGGTATTCAGGATTTGTTTGGATATTCAAATATCCAGGATTTGTTATTGCCAATGGGCAGAATTATTTGGATCTTATGATCCAGGATTTGTTATTGCCAATGGGCAGAATTATTTGGATCTTATGATCCAAGATTTGTTATTGCCAATGGGCAGAATTATTTGGATCTTATGATCCATGATTTGTTATTGCCAATGGGCAGGATTGTTCAGATTTTATATCTACATATTCGATATAGAATTGTTATTCTATTGCAGGGAAGGAGTACCTCACTAAGCTTAATGCTTACGGTTTATATTTTAACAATTTCAGGTTCACATGCTGCCAGCTAGGATAATATATGACCGGTAACTTGAGAGTTGCACCGTTAGAAGAGCTAGGGTTTAAGTATGGAGATTTTATCGTTGTCACACTGAAGATTTTGATATACTCACACATTGTATATATTGATTTAGTATGGATTGAGTTTATCATAGTTAATCGTAGTATTGTATAATCTCTAATTATGACTATGATGTTGATTTCGTTATGGCACAAGAATAATATTATGTTGATTATGCACATTATGCAGTAAAATATGGATAGATGAATTATATTTCCAATGGGCTCAAGATTATGATTTAATTATTCTAATAATGAATGATTAGTATGGATATTGGGTTTGGGGTGTGACAATTAGTGGACCCGTTTAGGTGTTTTAGACATCTAAAATTGGGCCTGAAGTATATAGGTATACCATTTGGGGAGTCATTAGGCTAGTCCGGTTATGAGTTCGGGTTCATTTGGGGCCCAAATATAGAGGTTATGGGGTAACTTGAGATTAACACCCATTATAAGTTAATTAGGTGTTAAGAAGACCCCTTTCATTCACCAAAACTGAACCTAGTAACCCCACATCCATAGAGAGAAGTTACCAAGGCCAAGAGAGGGAAGAAGATTAAGGATCCAAGGGGAGTGACACTCAATCTTCAACATAAGGCAAGAATTCTCTTGCAAAAATTAACTTTCAATATACTTCTGGATTCATTGGTGTATTTTCTCATGTAATTTCTGGGCTGAAATATATGATTTGACGATGATAGGATGGAGTTAAATCTTATGCATGTAGAGGAACAAATCTGTATTTGATGTTTAATGATTGAACAAATTGATGTTAAACCCAAAAAATTAAAATTGAGTAAATATTGAATTGGACATTAGAATCCATGTTATAGGGCCTTTAATTGATGATCATTATTATCCATGTAGGGAGCCTTAAATTTTAGCATGATTAAATATGACTATGGGTGCAAAAATGGTGGATAGTTAATTAAGGGGTCGTTAATGGAGGTTTAGATTGTGAATAAATTTTTAAAAAATAATTAGTCACTTAGAGGCTGTTTTTGATATTGTATACCTGGGAATATAGATTTTTGAAAAAAAGAGAGTTCTAATTAAATTAGGTTAATAACGCATGGGAAGTGGTTTTGTAATTTTTAGATTTATGATGAATATTTTATGATTATTTTCTGAACAACCCGTAGTGCTGAAAAATTATGGACCGAATATGAGACTTTAATGTTATTGTTGGAATAGTATATCTTTGAATTTATCTTTTGTGAAAGAAGAAGATCCTAATTAAATAGAGTTAAGAACGCGTAGGCTCTAGTTTCGCAATTTTTGGAGTTTTAGTGAATATTTTATGATTATTTTCTGAAGAGAGCATAGGGCTGAAATTCCTACCAAATTGTTGAAAATCGATTGACTTCCCCGTTTTCATTAGATTTGAACCGTAATTTGAAGATAGTGTTAACGAGCCTAATTTTTGAATCTGACCTCATTAGGTAGAGTGACTCGGTGGGGAGAATTCTGGACATTAATTAAGTAAATGTATTTGGAGTTAAACCTGGAATCATATACGCGAGAGTTAACTATATTATTGAGAGATTATTGGATATGTGATTTACTTGGTGGTTAAATGAGGAAGTACACACACGCGCACACACACACACACACACACACACACACACATATGAGTTGGTGTATATGTAGAAAGAGATAGATGTACTCATGGTTTGGAGGCGGAGTAAAATAAGAGTTGAATTTAACAAGGATATTAATTGGAGATTTGTGACACTCATTCGGAGTAATTATAGGGATAATTACATATACATATTATGTGCTAAAATATGTATTTGTCATTTGTGTGAACATACCCATGTTCATGGACGGCATATCGGTTGGGGTTGCGTACATCTCGGGACTGTAGCACGCGTTGGTATAGGTGGGCTAGGTGTTGTTATGTAATTATTTTAGGTACTGTGTGGCAGCGCCACTTACAAGAAGGTAGGCGTAGATCCTGGGATCCATTGTCACAATTGGGGGAATGGAGCATGCAATGGTGTACCGCGTAAGGATCGCCTCGCTTTTATATGTTTTGTGATGTCATTTTAGATGAGGGACTCCTACGGACTTGTCGATAGAGAGGGAACGTGACCCTGAATGTAGATGCCTTTGTGAGTCGTATATATGTGATAGTATAGATATCATACCCATCTCATGGAACTACTACTGTAGTAGATGATATCGCCTAAACCGCCGCAAAACAACTTGATATAGGCTGTGGTATCACAATGTGCCATACATGCCTGCCGCAACCCTCAACATACAGGATGCAGCCACATATATGCTACATGACGCATCCCCCAGCCTCATCATTCAACCGCCTCAGCCTCTCTAGCACAGGATGCGTCCCCACGTGTTGTAGGGTGTGGCCCTAGTTCATTCACCTAACAGGCTGCAACCCCCATTTATTCACAACAACAGTACAACATCTAAACTTATAAATAGAGGACCACACCTTGAAATAAGGGGGATTCATTTTTCCTCGCCTAGACTCATTTATCACACTGAGACATAACTCATAACTGATCTCTCTCTCTCTCTCTCTCTCTCTCTCTCTCTCTCTCTCTCTCTCTCTCTCTCTCTACTCCACTAAGCATAACTTGGGGGCTACTGGTCGGAGCCTCACAACCACCATCCATGAGCCACCGGAATTATCATAAACATGTATTCTCTTCTATTCTCATGCTTGTACGCCTCTTTAGGCCAAATTACTATGTACCAAACAACATATATAATGAGAGGGGGACACCAAAGTGGACGTAGGCTCGTTTTCATAGCCGAACCACTATACATCTTGTCTTCTATCTCTCTTTACTTACTCTATTTTATTGTTATGCACTTTATACTTGATTTGCTGGTACGAGAACGACAAGTGGACGATTTCTCGTATCATCAATTTGGTACTGTCTGTGGGAACAGAGATATTTCAATCGTGTTTCTCTATATTTTGAGTTCTTAAACACCTTATTTTATTCATGGGGATCCTTTGGATCATCATCTCATGAGTAAATTTTGGTTATTAAGCTCTATTTTATATTTTCACCCTTAACTGGGTATTTCTTATGATTTAGATCTACTCTTGAGTCTCAATTTTATGACCTTAGATCTATTTTGCATACCCTGTGATATCATTTCACCTAGATTTTGCTGAAAAGCACGATGGACTTCAGCCCCGTAAAGGTGAACGATTAGGGAAGAATTATGTTTACTCCCTTTTTGCTGTTCTTTGCCTATGATCTACGGTTTATCCTTAGAATTGTGCTGTTTGTGCACCCAGAGGGTATTCTCTCGTGGACAAGCCCTAGTAGGTATGCTCTCCACGTGTTTCGGGAGAAAAGCGCAATTTTTGGGTTTCAATTTTTGGATTGCCCCCTGCCTAGAAAGGGATGCGGCCAGGTAGTTCAAATACCACTATTGTCGCGGCTTCTACTAGTGCGGTTGTATTACAACAACTCCAAATCATCGAGGAATGGACTCAGGTGGTCTTCAGCTCAACCTTGGTGAATATCATTCAAAGGCCACGACATTACACTTTTGTACCTTAATGGCCGCGACCTAAGCAATAATATTATGCAGCAGCGCAATCGCTGCATCCCAATTTCCTACTTGGTTAATCCAATATTTCTGTGATTGCTCACTTCTGTTAGTTTTGTCTCAGATTATATATACTTTGTAAAGACTAACAAAGCAAAAAATGGAAGGAGAATCCAGCCAGAGCACAGAAGTCAAAGTTGAGATTGTGCAGCTGTACAATCACCTCAACCATCTCTACGACAGTCATGCCTCACTCCAAACCCATGTCAACTATTTCACCCATAGGATCCTCATGTTAGAGGCCGCAACCTCATCCAATGTGTGTGCGACACCCAGGTTTCCTGCTGGAATAGTCACTGCCGCGGCACCAGATGCTCCAGAGAAGGAAAGCAAAGAAGGCAGAAGAGAGCAAGATCTCTAGGACCTACACTATATTGGACTTCAGAATTGAAGACATCCTCGAGTTCATTAAGGAGGACAAGCTACTGAGGTGGTTAGAGAAGATGAGGGCTCCACCCCATAAAAGGGACAAAACCAAGTGGCGCAAATTCCATTTGGACCACAGCTATAACACTGAGCAGTGCTACGCCCTGAAAGATGAAATTGAGAGGCTCGTAAGGCAGGGGATGCTAGAGCGGTTCCTGAAGAATGCCTGAGGGGTGCAGCCTAGCTGGACAGGCCACATGCCCATTTTTCATGCTTATGTTTTATATTTCATCTGTTTTTATTTTACAGTGAAACTCTTCTTATGATGTTTTAAATTAAACTTTGTATTATCCTCACAAAGTCATATATATATGAATAGATATATGAAATCAAGTTCACTCTTATAGTGCCATATTTTGATTCTCATTTCCGTGAAATTTTATCTTATAACAAACCGTTTTGTCTCAAACAGATCTCGATTCGAGACAATATGTTATATCGGGAATGATAATATCTAAATGGGCCCACAATGCCCGTCAAGACGCCTGATTGTTTGAAAGCAAGTGATAATTGAAAATGATGAAAGAAACTATTGAGAGAAGCTATTTAAATTGGTCTGCGACATCACTCATAGAGACTATATTCCATCATATTATGGCTACATTCTAGAAGGCATTTATCAAAAAGCATCATTAGCCACGGGGGCTTATAATGACCGTTCTTATCTTTCAGGATGCGTAATAAGAATCAGGGGCTTCAAGTGCCCGTTCTTAGATTTCTGGATGCGTCATAGCCCAGGGAGGTTAGTCCCTTGTCAAACATCATTAACTTGGTGGATGGAGACAAAACATCATTAACTTGGTGATCTCATGTTAGTTTGAGGAAGCTTCTTAATACCTAGCCCCGGGAGGCCTGATAATAATCCACAGGAGCCGAAGACTTAATCATCTATGGATAATCCTATAATTGAAGGGGCTGAAGACTTAATTATTTGCGGATAATCCTATTATAGTCGGGGAAGGCATTATATATATACAAACATAGCTTGGGGAAGCTTCATAATACCTAGCCCAGGGGGGCTTGATAATAACCCAATCGAAGCGACTAAAGGAAAGCTACGAAATGCAATCAAAGTGACTGAAAGAAGTTATAACACTGACATCATGAAACATGCCAAAGCTACATATAAAGGATGACCTCAGCCCAACATCCTGTCATCAATTTTTTGACAAGGGTCTGAAAGGCACTGCAACCCTATCAATGTGGGCCCAACCATTAAGGAGTCCACTTGTTCATTTAGAAGATGCAGCAGATAGAAAGAGTGGACATTTGTGTTGTGCTAAAATGCCACGGCTGGGATGCAAACCAACCGCGACCTCAGTATTGCGACATCAAGACTTGGAAAAGTGCTGGAAAAATTAAAGTCAAAGGCAAAATATAATAGGCCGCAGCCTATTCTGAGAGGTAAGAAGTGGTCCAAAGACTTAATTGTCCGCGGCAAGGGACTTGTTGCCCAATATCCACTACACACAAGAATACAAACATAACCTATTGTTGAAAAGGGCAAGAGTTATCATCATTCTACAAAATTCAACAAAGGTTCCGTGACCCTGTTCAAGAAGAGTGAAACCACCATCAAACATTCAAGATTGCAACAATATTCAATAGTTGCAGCTATGTATCAATAGTGCAGACAAATACGAATAGAGGCAGCCTCATGGACTGCAGCCTATCCTCAAGGTTGCAAACTTATTTATGTGGAATCAATATACAAGAATACAAGTTTAAAGTCTAAGGTAAAGAAAATAGGCCATAGCCTACGCCAAGAAACCAGTTATACTATGATGCCGTGACCTTAATCTATTAGTCTTACAAGTTCATTCAATCGAGAAAACATGAATCTATGTAAGTTTTGAAGCATTGGAAGTATAGAGTATGCATATAAAGAATAGAAAATATTGATTTCCAAATATAGGTCGCACCCTTGATAACAATATTCATAGAAGTTTCAAAGGGAAGCGGTCCTACATATTAAAAGGTGGATCAAAGGCTAGAAATTCAGCAAAAAAATCAAGTGTGTAAGTGATACAATTAAAGGCCGCAACCTGTGGGGTCAGCAGAAGTTAAGTTAAAAAGGGACGCAACCCCACATGTCAATCAGATTATAGGCTAAAGCCTTAGAAAAAAATTGAAGAATTAGTCATACAGACAAAAAGCCGCAACCTTATTTATACCAAAATCAGTTTAAAAAGGGGACGCAACCCAAAGTTAAGAATGAAAAGAAGACTAGTTGGCTGCATCATCTTCTAAATCTCCTTCCTCTCCTTCGACAGCAGTCTCAGTTTCTTGCTCGTTTGTTGCAACCTCTGCCTTCGCCCTTAGCCTGCCTTTTTCTTTCGCGATAACCCTAATCTCAGCCACACATTGGTCATGCTTGTCATCACCCAATTTCCAGGACATAGTTAGCTCTTTGGACTCCGGGAAATTTTTGATGACTCTGTGCCTCAGTTCCTGGAAGCCATGGAGGTAAGCTTTATTATTGATGAGGTAGAAGTCTTTGGAAGCTTTGAATGACTCCACAGTGCTGTCAATGGCCAATTGGAGGGCCACGACATGATCTCAGTCCTTTGTCTTGATGGCCGCAGCATGATTTTCCTTCATTTTTGTAATGGCCGCGACATGATCTTCCTCCATCTTTTTCATCGCTGCGGTATGGGCTTGGGCATCATTAACAGCCTTGGTCTCCAGTTCCTCATACTTCTTTTGCAGTAGTTTATGCTTGCTGTTTGCAAACTCCACGGCCTTGGTAGCTTTCACAGTCTAAGATTGGGCAACCTTGAGGGACTCCGCAGCTTGCCTAAAATTTTCCTCAGCATCTTGCTTGGCTTGTTCTGCGACCTTAATGGTGGGATTTGCATTCATTTTACATAACTCAAGGGCCGCGGTAGTAGACTTCTTTCCAGCTTCAAAGGATTCAGCCCTTGCTTTCACCAAATCATCATTATGAACGCTGTCCGCGACCTTCTTAAGCCTATATAGACCCTCATACTTGAGTTGCTAGGTCTTCACGACTTCTGTAGCCTGTAAATGTATTGATTTAGAAAATAAAATTGAAGTTACAAAGAAGAATTATTGGAAAGCTGGAATTACTTACTCTCAGCAGACTGTGGAGGGCATATGACTCCACGTCCTCATGGTCCTCATCCACCAACCGATCTAGGTCGGCTCCATCCATTGCCTTCCTTATCCTGTGGATAGCATGGGAAATTGTGTCCCAAGAAGACTAAGGATCTAGCCTGCGCAGTTGTGGCCGCGGACGTCTTCTTTGTGGAGGTGGAAAATTTGTGTTAATAACAATTATTGATGGAGGGGGAGGAGAATTTGTCTCATGAACAAGTGATGCGACCACAAATGTGTCTAGTGTGCGTACTATATAGAATCAAGTGCAAGCCTGTCGCTCAAGTAATAATCGTGATAAGTCGGGTATCGATTCTCAGGAAAACAGGACGAACGAAGTCGTGATGACATTGGAAAGATTAATAAATCCTAGCTTTGACTTTAAAAAGAAAGAAAAGATGATTGGGAATACGAAAAAATTATAACTAGATGAAAATTGGAAAATGATTACTAAAGAAACTACGACCGAATAAAATGCACTTACTCTAATTAAACGAAATCTGATGACAATTGAACTGAAAATTTAACTATGAGATAAGACAAATAGGTCGGGTTACAATCCCCCACACCATAGTATTTCACTTCATAGGATACTAGATTCAAAATTAGAATTTTAAATGAATCCGATCTTTAGTACTCCTAAGTATTACATATATGAGAGATCGTAGCCCGCACATTATGTAAGCAAAGGATGAGTAAAGCAGTGTCTCATTAACCAATACACGCGTCGCATTCTTAAGCATCCCGATTACCTAGGGAAAACGAGATCAAAATTTCTACGACAGTTGCACCAGTTATTCACCAGGATTTATCTAATATTTTAATTCAAAAGTCTATTTCCATTCTTGTGAATTACATCGGGTGGGGTTCATGCACCCCAACCCTTAGAAAACTAGCTAGACATAATTAACTTAGAGAAATACATGATTTTTAAAGAAGAAAACATTAAATCTAAAGCAACTAGTTGAAAAGAGAATTTCAAATTCAAAACCAGCAACTAAAACTAATGAGCAATCGAAAATAAAAGGAAAAGTGTTACTTAAATTGCAAAAATTAAAGCTTGAATCCTTACAGCAATACTTCTTATTGAAAACTAGGGGTTTTAACTAAAAAAACCCTTTACTCCTACTTAGCTAACCTAAAAATCGAACTCCCAATATTAGGGAACTAATCTGAATAAATAGCCACGAAAATTACAAGAGTTTTTCTCCATTAAAACTACGAGAAAGAACAAAAAAATTTGAAGAAATCCAATGCGGTCCGGATCGGTCTGGCTAGACGATCCGGATCGGTCACCCAGGGGCGATCCGGATCGCCTTGCTTTTCCATATAGAGAGTTATTTAGAGCCTGGTCCGGATCCTTCTCTGGAAAAAGGGTTGGATCGCCTTGTATTTCTATGCAGGTATCTTTCTCTTGATTCTTCTCAACTTCAAATCCTCGTAACTTATTCACCATAGCTCGGGTTATCTTTTTGTTTCTTCCATTATTTTTGAGATTGATTTCTCTTTAACTTTCTAGTTGACTTCAATTGCGAGCGAAGCCTACAAATTTATGAAATATCCCTTTGACTTTTCTCCTTTGACTTTATTCATTGCTCTTTTAGTTCCTTTCTTTCTTAATACTTCAAATACCTACAAAACTCATGAGAAATACACGAAACTAGATGTACTTATTAGAAGGAGTTAGTATAAAAGAAATTCGATAATTGCACTCATTTTACGCTATTCGAGATAATAAAAGCCTCTAAATTGAAGGGGTAAATTCAGAAGAATTTGAGCCTATTCAACAGGCGAAGTGCCGCGAACACCTTGGTTAGAGAGAGATGACATTAGACCTGCTGCGGCCAGATTATATCCAATATCATCATCAAAAGTACCCTCAGGCCTCTCGTGAGGGGCCAACTCCTCAACTTGGAGTGAGGGCGCGATAGCATTGGTTTGATCCGTAGCCTGATTTTGGGGAGTGGCAGGAGTAGTTTGATCCACAACTTTGATTTTGGGGCTCATCAGGCTCAACTTGGTCATTAGAAGAGACCGCGGCAAGAGCCTTGGACTTGGTCCTTTTCCTTTTCCTCTGCCTAGCAGTGTTATTGAGGACAACCGCGTCCTTATCCATCTTAGCAAGATGAGATGCTAATAGAGATCTATCAATCTCCTCACCTGAGAAGAAATAAAGCAAGGTCAATATCCAAAGCTTGAAGATAATTGTCGCGGAATAAAAAACTAAAGAAAATAGTATTAACTTCAACACCCATCTCTTTGGGAATAGATTTGTTGGGAAAGAAGCCTCTTTTGTAGATTGAAGCGGAGGTTACAAGAGTGCTGAACTTCTTCTTGTCAGCAGGAACTGTCACAACCTCAATGACCCTCTTCTCTTGTCGCTCACTTGGCTGCAAATTATCAAGAGATGCAGAAAAATGCAAAGGTTAGTACAAAATCAAAATGTGGAGAATAATATGAAACTATAAAGAGGGGCTGCGTCTATAATTCAAAAGGTATTTACCAAGTTTGGACGGACACCCCCACTGCCGCGACATCCTAAATGTTCGCTCTCTCTCTGTCTCTTGGGGGTGGATCTCCCACCCTTCTCGAGAAATGTAAAAATATTTGCCCTTCCAGTTCTTTACATTGGTAGGCCTCCCAGAATAAATGGTCTCATCTTTATCGCGGATAAAAAAGTAATAGTACACCGTAAATTTGACGGAGTTTTCTTTTGGGCGGTAGAAGTGGAAAAAATCCGCAGGAGTAATGTCTTTCTTGAATTTCTTCTTCCACAATGCTATGGATGCAAGAATTGCCCTCTAGCCATTGGGATCTAATTGGGCTGGGTCTAACTTCATCGTCTGGAAAATTCTTTTAACTGGAACAGGGACCCATATGTGAAAGCATGTAGGGGGAAGCAGACCCCATCATCAGCAAGTGCCGTGCATGGCCTTTGTTCCATGGTAGGGGCTGAGCACATCAAATTTCAGGAAATTTAAACGCTGCAGTAACCCGATCCATCCACTCTTGGGTCATAGTGCTGTGGACACTAAGTGCAGCAAGAGATCTCTCAACCCTCCCAAATGTGCCAGCAGGTGCGTCCTTAACCTCAGAGGGATCCTCTGCCGTGGTATTCTCATCTATATCCATTGGATGATTACTTGAATTAGCCTCTTCCACCATGACCGCGGAATCTGAGTCTGAATCTAGCACTACGCAATTAGGGAAATGTCTCAACTGGCACGACCCTATTGTCCTCAAAGGATGCACTAAAGGAAGTTCGGGAGGAGAGGATCCAAAATTTTTGTTCCAAAAGACTCTCAAAAATTCGTCTGGGTCAAAGTTCATATGGCTGCAGCAATACCCAAAAAGAAGAGAGTCCACAGTTAGGCACCGCAGCCAATATGGTCCTAAGGCCTCTCATAGTCCGCGACAGGTATAATGTTATATCAAGTTGAGGATAAACAAGAAATGTTTGGCAAAATTGGCCAAGTATACCAAGTGTTGGGTTCTAAAGCCCTAGATATTAATTGTCGCCGCGACATATTATTTTGGGGGAAGGATGTATGTTATCTTCTTTCATTCCGTAGTAATTAAACTATGGGCTAAATGCCGCGGACTCTAATCTGAGAACCTAAGGAAAGGATTATTCTATCAAACAAGAGTTGATACATGCCACAGAATTTATTTGATACATGCCGCATCCTTTACTTACTAAAGGCCACAAATGTTTATTAAACCAATATTTGAAGGTTGCATTGATCCAAGGTAGTCCTAAATTACTAAAGGGACATTTTATCATGCCGCTACCACTCACTCAAACAAGTCAGTATTTAGTCTGGGTAAATACAAAGATCAAAAGCTCTAGAATATGAAACATCTCTCTTAAGAATGAAAGGGAAAGTCAGAAACCTAGAAGTCTACATTTGGCCGACAAATTTCATCTACAGAAGCCTATTTCTATCATATGAAGATCGATTCAAAGGACAAGAACAATTATTTAATACAATCGTATTCAAGAGCAATTATTATAGCAGTTATTTTTCAATTGAAGTTATAATGAGTAATCATTCAAGAAAGCTCAATTCATGGAGAAATTGATAGATATGAGTTTAATTATTGGAGAAGTCACAGTTATTTTGCAAAGACATGAGTGTGTATCAATAAAAAACCTAAAGCTCTAGCAATCAGTTGGGGGTTTTCTCAGAAAATCATGTGATAGAAAATGAGTTCCAAAGAAATCTTTATCAATACCCAAATTCCAGACAAAAATTTAAATTCAATACACAGAAGTGTGAAAAATGGTGGGGAAATTACTTGGAAATGAAAAAACCACCAATGCTCAGCCTCGAACCGCCTTAGAGCCACCACTCGCAGCTGTTAGAGATCGCCAAAAAATGCAAGGAGACAAACGCGCAGATATTCACTCTCGATAGGCTTTTAAATATTTGGGAAACGTAATGAAGTACACGGCCAGTTTTATTTATATAAGAGGGAGCGGGAAGACGAAGCGTTGCTTTGGAAATACCGCAGCATCTTGAGAAGACTTGATTACTCAGCCACAACCCCAATCACAATCTCTTGGCACTACGACTTGGGGGCTTATTGATAGTACATATATCGTACTCATGCCGTGGAACTACTACTGTAGTAGATGTTATCGCCTAAACTGTCGCAGAACAACTTGCTATAGGCTGTGGTACCATAATATGCCTTACATGCCCGTTGCAACTCTCAACATACAGGCTGCGGCCACCTATATGCTACATGCCGCAACCCCCAGCCTCATTATTCAACTGCCTCAGCCTCTTTATCACAGGATGCGGCCCGACGTGTTGTAGGGTGCGACCCTAGTTCATTCACCTAACAGGACACAACCCCCTTTATTCACAGCAGCAGTACAACATCTACACCTATAAATAGAGGACCACACCTCAAAATAAGGGGGATTCATTTTTCCTCACCCGGGATCATTTCTCACACTGAGACATAGCTCAGATTTGACCTCTCTCTCTACGCCACTAACCATAACTAGGGGGCTACTGGCCGAAGCCTCACATCCACCATCCCGGAGCCACCGAAATTCTCATAAACATGTATTCTCTTCTATTCTCATGCTTGTACGCCTCTTTAGGACAAATTACTATGTACCAAACAACATATATAATGAGAGGGTGGCACCAAAGTGGGCGTAGGCTCGTTTTCATAGCCGAACCACTCTACATCTTGTCTTATATCTCTCTTTACTTGCTCTATTTGCTTGTTATGCACTTTATACTTGATTTGATGGTACGAGAACGACAAGTGGATGATTTCTTGTATCATCAATATGTAAGGAAATATACAATTCTATAGATCAATTGAGATAAATCATTGTAGTCTATTGATGTAGACAATTGATAATGAACCTAATGCTACGTAAATGCATAATGGATGATATGTCATTTCTTGTGGGTATCATTATGGATATTCTTGGGACTAGGCGCATATGTATAGATGATTCTCTCCAGTTTATGACTTGTGCTAGATGCAATAAAAATAGTATATTATTATGGTGATTATCAGACTGTATAATTGGGATTCGGGTTAGCATGCGTTTAATATTATACTTAGATGAAGGGTGAGGTACTTAACGTATGCGAGTGCCGATGGGTGGTACATACTTTGAATCAACTGTATTATTGCATCTTAGTTTTCATAAGTTAATTCTTGCAACTCTAGGGCACTGACCAAAATTATAAAAATATTCCCCCCAGGTTTACATAGACAGGGATAACATGGCTTACCAAAAATCAGACTTGCGATCGTATTTGTACATCCACTACTTAAATTCGTTTGACTCTAGCATAGGTTGATATTTTCATTCAGTCATTTATTATTTCAGATATTATATGGGCATAATCCCAGAGTTTATTATTATTCATCCATTTGAGAGATTCATATCGAGTTTTATTTGATTTGGATGTTAATATTAGAGTTAATATTTGATCAATTATCACTTAAATTGGTTTTATCATGCATGTGGTTGTAAAAGTATAAATGTTTATTGTGGTTTGATGCTTAGAATGATATAGATTGATAGATAAGTCCCATCTTCGGCGTGTTGTGTCTGGCCAACCTTCACGTGGAAAATGGAGGTTGTAACAGTTGGTATCAGAGCCAAGTTCTAGCATCTTTAGGATTTATGTTACGTTCATCATGTTCTACATTGCGTTATTTGACGTGTAGAGCCCTTTGTTTAGTAATCATTGTATTCTTTGCAATTTGTTGCCAAGACGAACCTTGTTTTCTTTCAAATGGCAAACGATAGGAGATGTAGACCAAGGCGTGTAACCACACATGCTGTGGAGGAGGAGGCTCAAGAGGAGCCACAATCACACCCATAGCCACCACCATCCACATCCGTGGTTTCTCCTATAGATATTGCCATAATTATGACATAGGCAGTCTCTATGACGCTAGCCGTTATGCTACAACATTTTCAGCCACCGCAATAGCAGCCACCTCCACCACCACCCCCGCAGTAGGTGGTATTACTTGTGCAAACATAGGGATCCGTATGGGATAGATCTAGGGAGGCATTCCCTAAGGTCCACCAACTAAAGTTTGCTGGGAGTCTCGACATTTTAGTGGCCAGTCAGTGGAAAAAGGATATACAATGACACTTGAGTATGGTGGAGTGCACGCCAGTGCATATGCAAATGTTAGACTCATTTCTGCTAGTTGGGGTAGCTTTACAGTAGTGGAAGTCTGCCAACATACTGGAGGAGCGAGACAGGTTGACGATTGATTTGATTTAGGGTAATTTTAAAAGAAAATATTTCCCACCGATAATGAAATTCAAGATGAGAAAAAAGTTCATGGACTTTAAGTAGGAAGGTCGCACAATAGCTGAGTACGAGGATGAATCAATCGCACTGTCCTATTTTACTGGGGATAAGATAAACATGAAAGATAAAAAGATAGAGAAGTTTGTGTCGGAATGACCTGGCATATCAGGAAGTATTTATTGGGGAATCCTTCTTTCACCACCTATACTCAGATGGTGAATGCCACTTTATTTCATTGCTAGGATCACAAGATATTTCAGATAAATAAAGGGGAGAAGGGACCCAACTTAGAGACGTCGAACCATCAAGATAAGACGAATGGGAGCAGCAGTCAGGGTGCCCAATAGTTTAGGGGGCCACATTCGGGTGATCAGTACAAGTGGTATAAAGGTTCCGATGATCAGAGCAAGTAAGGCCAATCGAGCATGTAGTAGAGAGGCCATATGGGCCAATGGCAACAGGGTCAGGGCCAATAGAGTAAATAACCAGATATGCATTAGTTTAAGGGGAATTGCTACGTTTGTGGAGAGAAGGGACACTTCGTGAGGAAGTTCCCACATGACAATTGGTAAACGCAGGAACTGGGGGAACAACGAGGGTACCAGACACCTTAGGGTTAGAATCAGCTGTTGTCTTCCCAGCCAGTGGCAGTAGTGCCAGCATTACCAGTGCTTCCCATTCCACCTCAGGGATAGCAGTCGTAGCTGCAATATGGGCATGAGTATCACGTTGCAACTGGAGAGGGACCAATACCAACATAAGTTGTGGGGAGTATGTTCCCTATTATTGATCATGTAATGCATATTTAGTTTGATACTAGTGCGTAGTACTCAATTGGTAATACTACTTTGTTAGTGCACCGAGGATGGTAGACTTAGCTTTGACGTAGTTCATTATGTTGATTCACCTGTGAGTATAAGTGTACTTATACGATTAGTGCATAGAGATATAGGGATTGACATTGGGAGACATGCTTGTAGCAGACCTATATACATTAGCAATGTCAGAATACAATATTATCATAGGGATGTATTGGCAAGCCATTTATAGGGATTGTGTTGATTTTATGGTACCGTTTAGAGTTAATGGTTAAGTGTAGAATGACTTGTTGGACAATGGTGTTCACCATAGCCGTGATAACTATTACGAGAATTATAATGTTTTGGGTCTAATTATGGTAAAATGGACGGCGATGTAAACTTTGAATTAGTATGATAACTTTATGAAATTTAGTGCACTCAAGAGAGAGCAATGCATTGATACGATTATGAAGATTTTGAGGAAAGATTTGGGGGCATCAAATTGATGTCGCGAAAGATTTATTTTGGCACAAAACCATTTATGATTTCGGTGAGAATAATGTATGAGTGTTTGGACCTAGGAGTAGGGTTACCATGTGATTTCGAAATATGGAGGGCGACGCCTCAATTGGAAAATTGTACGAGGATATTGTGAATTGTTCATCATAGACGTGTGTTTTGTTGATGTACTAATGATGGATAAAGTTTATGGACAACTAGGTGTCCAATTATGAACTGTAGATCGTAGCTTAGGACGAATGATGGTTCGAAGGAGTTTATAAACTCTATATAGTGAGAATTTATATAGGCAATGGGATTTTAGCCCTGGATTTTTCGTGAATCGGGAAGTGTTTCCATTTCGAGAGTAGTCACAACAATGTGAAGATTTTAGGATATGTTATTGACATCTTTGTTAAATTAAGGATACAATGAATGTTCGACTCGGGGTATGGACATAGACTAGATACTAATGATGGCATACCTCAAAGGATGAATAAATTTTATGGTTATCCAGGGATGGATTTATTTTCGTAGGTGAGGATATGCATAATGAGAAGCAAAGTTTTGGTTACTGTTAGAGCTTTATGGATAACAATAGTCTCGATTACATGAAGATGTGCATTGTCACGAATAGTGTACAATAATGACGATGTCATTAAAATGGACAGTAATAGCATTTATTGGGATAAGTAGGTCTCTAGAGGCTTATAAGTGATTAAGCGCTCTAGTAGACTTAAGGATGGACAAAGGGTGTCTTATCGTACGTGTATAAAGGAACATGATGTTCTTAGGATTATCGTATTGATTAATTTAACAGGGTTTAGAGTAACTCTAGGAAGTAATGAGCCTTTTATTAAAATCGGCACAAGTTAAAATCTATGTGGTTAGCGTATTGTTTTGTGTCTGGTAGTGAGCCAACGAATATAACTGACTAAGATATATAAGAGTGTATTGGGAGGGTTCATTGTTTGGATTTTTCTTGCGAGACGTCCCACGCATGAAATTTAGCAAAAGTCGAGAGCTTAGGTACGTTTAGGATATAAGATGTTTTGGTAAATACGTTATATGCATGTGGAGATATAGCGCATCGGGTAACACTATACTGTGTGAGTTAAGGCTAGCGGGGCCAAGAAGTGCATTGGTGAGAGCACTTAGTAATATTTACACCACTAGTGGAATAAGTGGGGAAATCTCTAGGCGAATTGAGTCACGATCAGCAGGTTATTTGAATATACTTTGCTTTATAGATATACATGGTATGTACATTTTAGTTTGGATGTATAGGTTTCATCCATATTTGATGTTTGTGCGTGTGTGCATGTTATATATGATGTATGGGAATCCCAGTTACACTATGATAGGCGTATATGAGCCTTTTTCTTTTATCTCATTGGACACGAGTACATACTAATTGAGTATAAATTTACGAAAGTCGTGGTACTAAGTTGTGATGTTATGATTTAGTGAATTCCAAGGACGGAATTCCGTTGATAGGGGGGAAGAATGTAGTACCCTGTGTTTTCAGAATAAATTATTGTGTCAGAATTTAATTAAATAAACTAGAGAATAAATTAAATTGGTGGAATTTAAGTTAAATTGAAATAATTTAATTGAGATTAAATTTCTAATTCGTGATTGCATATTTATTGGGTTCAATTGTGCATATTGCGTTACTCATAGAAAAATAAATTTGCATGTTAATTAAATAATTGATATGTGGTGTGAAATCAAATTGGAAAAATGTGTAAGTTGGGTAGAAAACGTTTGGACACGTTCTGGGATGATTTGGGGACTTGTTTAGCAATTTTACACATCTAAAATTGGTCTCGGAGTACATATGTATACCATTTAGGGAGTCATTGGGCTAGTCCGATTATGGGTTCGGGTTCATTTGAGGCCCAAATATAGAGGTTATGGGGTAACTAGGAATTAGCACCCATTATAAGGTAATTAGTTATTAAGATGATCCCTTTCATTCACCAAAACTTAACCTAGCATCCCCACATCCATAGAGAGAAGTTACCAAGACCAAGATAGGGAAGAAGACTAAGGATCCAAGGGGAGAGGCACTAAATCTTCAACATAAGGCAAGAATTATCTTGTAAAAATTAACTTCCAATATACTTCTTGATTCATTGGTGCATTTTATCATGTAATTTCTGTAATACCCCGTATTTTTATGGCTTTTAAATTTAGGGATTTATTAAATTTAATTGAGACAAATTAATTTAATTTTAATTCGGAATGTTGTTTTAAATATTTACTAGCGTGACGGGAGTTAGTAATTATTGGAAATTTTCTATTTGTTGAATGTTACTGGATGAGTATAGTAATATATGAGATTTATTTTTATAAAATTGTCACGTGTGAATGAAATGGCAATTATGGAAATTTAAGTCGGGACGCGCCCGTGTCGTGTAGGGACTAAATGTTAATTAATAAAAGTGAATAAATTATAAGTTGCTTGTATGGTCGTTTTGAGTGCTCCAAAGTGCCCGGAAGGGCCGAGATAGTCAGAAAAGTGTACCTAGGGGTTTAGTTTAAGTTTCGGGACGTTTTTAGGCTTAATTAGCACCCCGGGAGGGCGTTTTGGACATTTTGTAATTATGGGCAATTAAACCCACGAATTTGCAAGGGTTATATCAGATGTCAAGTGTTATCTTCTAGGGTCAAAACAATCAAAAACTAATGACGGCTATTAGAGAGGAAGAGGAGAAGCTCTCCAAGGATTTCTAAGCCAAGAACACCTCCGATTGCACCGCCGTCACCGCCAAATGGTAGATCGCGTAACGAGGATCTTGACCACACCAAATTCTTCCACAAATCAGAGACTAAATTTTCAGGCAAGTATCTATCTTGCTTTTATCAAGTTAATGCATCCTTTTATATTAGTTTAAGGTTGATTATAATTAGTGTTCTTGAAGAAAAAACGTTAATTGGAGACAAAAATATCATGTTGTAGAGATATCGATCATATTTCTGGAAATCCATTTCACATGTAGAGGTTATACCACGAATTTCCATGGTATTAGTGATAGAAAATCTGGAAAAAGGAATGAAAGAAACTAAGATAAAAAAAATATTGGGGTTCATAAGAATTATATAGAGTTTGGCCCTTTTAACCCATTATTCTTGATGAAAACTCACATGCTTTACGTAGATTATTACTCATTTGGGTTTATTATGTTTGTGGTATCGATTTATGGGAGTTTGGGAGTTTAAAGTTTGAAATTTGATGAGTTTGGATGATAGAGCCCGTAACTGGTATTCTGCAGATTTTGCCATACTTGTTTGATCGATCGATCGAGCCCAGAGCATCGATCGATCGACGGTTCGATAAATCGACCCCCTTTCATCGATCGATCGACCCCTCCTGGTAAAACTGCGTAGAAAACTGCGTGTTAGCTTAATTTGATTTTATGCGTAGTAAACCTTGATTAGGATTGCTAGAACATATTGAAACATAAAACGAACCAGTAGGGTTAAGAGAAATCTCATAAAGTGGAACTTTAATGTGAAGGGAAATAAAGGTTAAACGAGGAGACTTTCAGACTTAAGAAATCACACGTGCGTTGATTAAATAATCAAAACATCTAATAAGTTGGATTAGAAGGTGAGAGAGGGCCTTCTGAAATTGTACTTAGATAAAGAGAACACTTCGAGTGATGAGAAGTGAGTTTAGAATAAATTAATTACGAGAATAAAAGGAATGAGGCCGTTATACGATATAATTGAGTAAAATGTGTGATAACGGATAATGATAATTATGGGTCGTGGGAGTACCTAAGTTTAATAATGTGGATGTGAATACATATATTATACATATGACAAAGTGATTGTGCATATATTATTTCTGTGTAAAAATCGTACCCTGGCTACTTGCTATCACGGGGGTTTTCGCGCTGGGACAGTCTTATCTTGATGAGCCTTTATGGGGGATATTGACTGGTACCCTAGAACATAGAGTTCCTTGGTACATGCTATCTGATTGATAGTTCAGACGGGCCTAAGATACGTGTGGGTATGTACTGACCTCTTAGGACTTGGGACTACGCTTCGCCTCCAGTTGTATGTGTTTGTGTTAATGCAGTTCGAGAGTGATTCCGAACTAGCATTTCCCTAATTATGTTTGATACAGGGACTTGATAGCAGAGTATGCCAGCGTCATAGTTCTTATGTGGGGGTGCCGTTAGTATATATATATATATATATATATATATATATATATATATATATATATATATATATATATATATATATATATATATATATATATATATATATAATTTATGAGTGATTGGTATATATATACTTATATATGGAAGTCTAACACCATAGATTTTATGTGGGGTGCTATTTGTATATGTATTATACGAGTAATTAATATATATACGTGTATCTATATGAGAACTTTCTACTGAGTGAAATAGTAGTTAAGTAAAGTATGAAATTTTCAACTTCACTATAAGTATTCGGAAACGTTATAACAATATGGAATTATTCTAAATAACGTAAGAAATTTTGAAGAGATAGATTTTCCTAAAGTGAATATCATAACCTAATTCCACGTGTTAAGTCTTATGGAGAATAAGTTAGAGAGGCATATGGGATTCATTAGTACGGTAGACGTGCACACTAGATGAGAGGTGAGAATTCTCAAGAGAGTGTCGTATACTAATATGACTGTTGCATTAGCCGGTAAGCATTTAAATACTTGCTAAACTATTTTTAAAAACTGTTTTACATTCAGGCTCTAACCCGTTGGCTGTTATCTCTTCTCTCTTGTGTATATAAATATATGTATTACAGGTGCCCAGCCACAGGGGCGTCTTACTTAGGATTCTTTGGATGGAATGCGCTGTAGCTTCTATGGGAGTTGCAGGCCATTGCTTAGATGACCTCATTGTTGACTCTACTTCTAGTTCAGCTTTATCCAGTGGTGGCATGTTTCTCCCTTTTCCATTATTTAGTTGGTATTGTCAGAGATTATAATTCTTTTAATTTTAGTATTTTTAATTCAGGATTTATTACTGTCAGAATGTTTTCCGTTAGTATTTTAATGTTGGGATTTATGATTGATGGTTAAAATCTTGAATGTTCATTTTTATTCTCATACTTAATGTGTGACTCTTAAAATGTAAATGGTTAAAGCTTTTATAATGGGAAATAAGGTTTTAATTATTAAGGGTGTTTAAATTGGAAAAGTATTTTTATGACAGTGATGCTAAGAATGAACCAACTATTCACCTTGATGTTAATTTAATAATGGAGTGATCGGCCGGTATTTAATTAGGCAGGGTGCCACAGGTGGTATCAGAGCATCAGGTTCTAGTGTCCTTTAGGATCTGTACGGCTTATTATGCTTTCAGCGTTGCTTTGTTTGATATAGAGCCCTATGTTTAGGATTGTCGATTTCTTTGATGAGATTTCGTTCTCTTGCTATGACGTATATACATTAGTGAATTCTAATTTCGTTCGGACGTGTGCGTGTGCCGAGCGATGATGAATGTCAGAAGAGGATTGTTAAGCGGACATCAGGAGGCAGGGCTCAGTTGAGGTTGTAAAATATATTCGAGGATGATGATCGTAGTTGAGGTCACCTCCATGATGGCACGGGAAGCCAAGACTAAAAAGGTGACTAAGGTGCAGTAATGATTCCCAAATGCTGTTATAGTCAAATGAGGTGCGAGGGTAAACTCACCCAACGTATTACAAAACGTGTAGAGAACTGTCAGTGGGAAATTCTAGAAACGCAGAAATTGTATGTGTTTACCAAAGGAGGTAAAGTATACAAAGGTTTAGATATAGAACGGAGTGTGGCTAACTGAAAGTAAAAATTTAGAGAAATTTTTTTCTTAGCTTTCGGGACAAAGTTATAATGATGGGAGTCAACCACCATTTTAGAAGTGAAATGCTATGTCTATAAGGGAACCTTAGGTGCAGTGTTGATCGTATGTTCCTTCGTCAGATGTTCAGGATTAGAAGTGAACGTGTCCTGAACTCACCACAGGAGGACGTGACAGAGGTCCATTTGTGAATATGAATCTAAGGAGATAGGGTAAGCAACCAATTTCCTACAATGCAACCCTTAGTGATAGTGATAAGGAAGAGGGACCCGCTTCCCCCATTGAGCGCAACTTTGTCGCGTTCATGGCTAGTCATGTGAGCACCGATAATGAATCTTCCCATGAAGATATACATATACATGACACTTACAAGGACTTTGTTTGTGAAGCTATAAAAGATGATGGTAGTGAGAGTGGAGAAGAAAGTGAGAGTGAAAGTAAAAATGAGGTTGATGTGAGTGAACTTTAATTTTCATTTAGAGAATTATATGAAGAATCTATTAAATTAAAAGGAGAAAATTTGAAGTTAGAAGCTAGTTTAAGAGAGCGTGCCAAGGTCATTGATGAGAGTGTGTTAGTTGAAAACCTTAAGACATGAGAGAGAACTCTTCAAGAGAGGCTTGAGTATGTTGAAGGGGAGAGAGATGGCCTTAAGGGCGTAATGGAATCCTTGAAAAATGAGCTTCTCGCGTTCGAAAGGCGCAATGTTTTATTAGAGTCTCACATTGTAGATTTCAAAAATAAACTAAAAGACTCTAGTAAAGTCAAATTTGATTTGGAGTGTTGTTTGGAGAAATTAGATAAAATATTAGGAATGATCCAAATTAAAAATAACACGTGTGGTTTAGGCTTCGACACTTGTAATGAGTCAAATCTTAAAGTCAAAACCAATTTTTTAGGATAATCCTCTAGGAACAATGTTATAGATCATTCCTTAGGTAAGTATTTTTGCCGAGTCTTTAGGTGCTCTCATTGTTGTCAAAAAGGTCATCTTAGGAAGTTTTTCTTTGATCTTAAACAAGGTACTAGAAAATCCCAACGTAAGGCAATCGAGGTAGCTAAGATTCCTATATCCCGAGATAGTCATTCTTCATTAGTTTGGGTTAGGAGATCCGACTTGGTAGCTTTACAAAATAGGATTTTTGATTCTCATATAATTTCACATGCTTCCTCACTTGCTAAATCTAAAGGTTGAATGTGTTAGTTTTGTTTTTGCATACTTTAGCTTTTGTGCTTCATCCTATATTATCATGCTATTTGTATGCTTGTTTTATCATTTTCTATTTATTGCTTTATCATATATCTCATGCCATAATTATGATTTCTGTTTATCTTTTATATTATATTTACTTTGCATTAAATTAAAAATACAAAAAGATTTTTGTTTATCAGTTGTGTTTCACCTTTTAGTAATTTAGGTTAATTGAAAAATATAAATGATTTTTATTTGTCTTTTAAGTAAATATTTTTGTTTGTTTGGTAAAAAATTTTAAAAACTCAAAAAGATTTCTATTGTCTGTATTTTAGTTTGACACATTTTATGTGGCATATACTTGTGTTTGAATCCCTTCTTTTTCGCTTTCACGTGGCTAGAACTTTTGGTTAAGATTGTCAATCCTTAAAATGTTCTTTACCATGCTTACATGGAGTAGTTAGATTTTTTGTTGCTATAATGGATTCTATTTTCATATGCCTTAATTCACATATGCACGAGCCCACTTGAATTTTAACTTCACATGTATACTTGAGCTTTGTGAGGTGCTCTCCTACCAATCTAGTCATCTACATACTATGTGACCTTGGAGGACTAGTGCATGTTAAAATCCGTTGCTCGTGAGTATTGAGTGATAAAAATGATATATATATATATATATATATATATATATATATATATATATATATATATATATATATATATATATATATATATATATATATATATATATTTGTGCACGGGGAAGGGCTCCAAGGGGAAATATATTTTCCTTTGCGAGTAAGTCACCGTTTGCTTAGACTTAAAAGAAACACGTGGTCCAAAGGCCTTAAAGAATAATGGCATTAAAAGAAAATATTTTCCAAGGCCTATTTTGTTTAGTTGATTTATTCATTCAAAATATTAAACTATATACGCATATTTTGAGGGAGATTGGATGGTATATCAACGGTTTGCACAATGTCCGTTTATCCTAGTTGTACTTTCAATGTCATGACTCTATTGGTTTGTAGAATCATCAAAATTCTAGGCTTGTATGCACTGTGTATGTTTGTTCAATCTATATTGTCACATGAGGTTATATTCAAATGTGATAAAGTTTGCAATCAAACGAGAACTCCGTGAACATGTTTTAAGTGATTGGGTCTAAATAAAATTGTTACTAGTTCACACCCTTACACTTCCATTTCCATATGACACATTTTTGCCATACGAGTGTGAAAAGCTTATTGTATTTTGTGTCATGTGTGGTGTCTATACCTATATATATGTACATGTGCATTAGTGATATTCATTATGTCTACATATATATGGTATTATTCTTTGCCTCGCTTTCTAGTCCATATATGCTTCTAATTCATAATTAGTATCTATCTTGTTGCATATTGTTGTTGATATCACATGCTTAATATCCTATGTATCACATTGTTATCATTTTTTTTGCATCTTCGTTAGTATCCGTTATATTTGTATGGATTAGTTATGATTTTGTTGCCCATATGCTTTTATGCTCTTATCACTTTAAGCTTCATTGTGTTTAACTTGGTTTTTATCCTATGTCTATTCCTGAACAAAAAGGGGGAGAATGATAGGGGAAGAAATTGTATCTAATCCTATTGTAATTGTATCTTAGTTTGGGAGATTTAACTTAGGGGGAGATGTCTTTCTAAGTAGGTCATTTATTTGATAAATGGGAGAATTGATTTAGGGGGAGTATTTATATACTATTCTTATTCCCTATGCATTTGATAGTTTGCTTAAGTGTGCAGGAATTCTTCTAAATGACAACTTTCATCGGCAAATATATTGATCCTTGGGTTTTGAGTCAAGCTATGTAATTTTTTATTTTGGGTGGGTTATTTTTCAGTCTAGTAGAGCTTGACGGCCCTTTAGGATTTTGTTTTGGTTTTTGTCCCGAATAGACAAAGGGGGAGATTTATAAGGACACAAGTCTCCGATTGAGTCTTAATATAGTGTTGGATCAATTCCGAACAAAAATGTTTAAGTCATAGGATAGAGTTCTTGTCCATCCATCAAGCCTATGACATTTTAAAGTTGAAGACCTTGCGGCCTACATATCAAAAGAACATCTTTGCCAGTTTACATGTGCCTCGTTGCACATCATCAACTTAGTTCCAATCTCTCCTAAGGTATGAATGAATTACATATATAAACCAGATCTTGGAACATTTTCTATTGGGTGTAATTTTATTTTAAAATTAATTTTATTTTCAGAAGGTTTCTTTAGAACTTTGAATAAAAAGTTTTTGGGCTTAAATCAAAATTTGACCAATCTTTCACTTCGTTCGAAATTGTCGTTCGAACAAGAATGTCGTTCGAACGAGTTTTGCCAACGAATTTTCCCAATTGGACTCTGGAACTTTGTTCGAAAGGTCGTTCGAATGAGACAACGAAAATCTCGTTCGAACGAGATTTCCAGCGAAAAAATATTTTGGCAGTTTTCTCCATGTTCCCACTTCTTTTGTCCCATTAAATTTTGCCAGATTTAATATGTGAGGGAACCAAGTTTAAAAAATTAAAATTTTCATCTCCTACAATCTCTAGAGAGAATTTTTCAGAGTTTAATTCCTCCATGAAAAGGTTCAAGTTTTGAGTGTATGTTTTTCAAGAAAATTCTTAAACACTTTTGTTTACACCCATATATATATATATATATATATATATATATATATATATATATATATATATATCTTGCTTGGAGAGTGTTTTGGCACCGGGTTCATCTCGACACCTCAAAGAAGATAAGTTTGGGTTTACTTATACATCCCTAAAATGAGAAGACTTGTTTTCGCTGCGGCGTTCTCACATGGTGAAAGGCACCATGTGTGGTTGATGGTTGTTCCCAAAAGCTTCATTGGTGGATTGCAAGGTTCTGGTGGTGTCCGGGATTGTCGGTAAGTGGAGGTTGGTACAAGAAGACGCATCAAGGGCTTGAAGGGATTCTAGTCGAGTTGAGTAAGTCATTTGTCTTGTACTTGTAAACTACCATACTCAGTGGACTTAAGGCTAGGGCCGTCCGATGTTTTTCCCATTTGGGTTTTCCTCGTACATCGCGGCGTAGTGGTTGTGAATTTATTTTATCTTGTAAATCACCTAGAGCGTATGCTTAGGATTAAAGGATAAAATATGGTTTAATTCGCAATCTTGTTTAAATTGGTGCTATAATTTAATTTGGGTAAAATTTAAGTTAATTTAATTCAAGTCAGAAATTTAATTTGTTAAATTTGGTTTGGCCTATTTTGGTAATATTGAAAATATTGTGTAGGCAAATTTTAGGACTCGTGTTAAACTAATTTTGGGCTAAAAGTAAATTTTTCATAGTTAACTTCAAGCGCTATTTTTGTTTGTGAGAAAATCCAAAAATTGGTTTGTGTGAATTTTGTGTGCGTGTGTGTGTTCACCATAATTCACTTATTCATGTTTAATTTTAATTTTGTTTTCAGAAATTAAAATTTGTCATTTGTGTGCGTTGAACCATCTTTATTCTGCATTGAAGGAAATTATATTTAAAAATTTAAAATTGGGGGTCCTATCAGCGTTGATCATATTTTTTCGTATTGCTAGTGTGTATCATTTTTGTATTAGATTTTTATTTTGATAAAACTTTTGAAAAATACAAAAATATTTATTTTGATAATTTTTTTGAAAAAATCAAAAGGTGTTTTGTATTCTGTTTTGCATCGTATATGAATGGACATTTAGGATAACAGAGTCACATATTCATTCCATATGATGTGATTGTTTGATAGTGTTTTGATATGCGTCATCATTTCATTTTGTGCTTTACAATGTTTGGAGTCACTGAGATGTGATTAGTTGTTACTACCTGATATGCCCATATACACCCTCGGCCAGGCTGAGAGTATCCTCCACCCAGACGAGGGCTCAGGACCAAGACTGCCCTCCAAGGGCCCGACCCCTCATCAGGCCCAAGACGACCCTCTAAGGGGCCGTCCCTTCTTAAGGCCCAAGACGACCCTCCAAGGGACCGACCCCTCATCATGTCCAGACGACCCTCCAAGGGGCCGATCCCTCATCATGTCCAGACGACCCTATGAGGGTACGACAGTACGAGGCCCAAACTAGGCCTGTCTCACTACCAGTAGGAACTTTACCCTCTCCCACACATCATAGGCCGAGGGTGACGTCATCACAGCGCGTGATTTGGAAGACGCATGGAACAGTGCGCGCGGGACTCATATGGCATGTGGAAGACCGTTATAACAATATTAACCCCTCACGTGAGGGAATATATGTCATCATTAATCACAGGTGTCACCTCCAGGTGTCAGCAAGGGATTGGCTAGATCATAACTCACATGCATCATGCATGCTTGTGGGGTACACTACTCTCCCCCAAGACCTATATATACTTGTCATCTATAACCCCACAAAGGGATCGATAATTTGGTAACCCTAACTAGAACTCTACTTGGACACAATAGAGAGATAATGAGCTTATGTGCATTGTATCTAAGGCCATTAGTACCCATATTTAGTGGATCACACACTCACAGTGGATGTAGGCCTAATTGGATGAACCACTATACATCATTATCTTATTCCTCTTATACTCACCCCCTTCTATACACTTACACACATAAATATCTCCGTGGCTGCCATTTTTATCACTGTTTGAGCTCATCATCACTTACCTGGTGGTGCTGAATCTTAGCATCATCAGTTTGTCGCCGTCTGTGGGAACAAGAAGACATCTCTTCCTTTATACAGCTTGACCTCACCGAGCACTCTGGTGGTGAACCAGGTCTCCCCCTTTGTGGAGCTGTTTCACCATTGAAAGAGACCCATTAAGGTTTTCAAGCTCATCAGTATTTTGATCATTCAGCTCTCTATAACTCAAACACATGGCATCGGAGATGCCACCACCACCTCGTCCTCCACCGGATAGTGGGGTAGGACCCAGTTCCAGTCAACCACCACCTCAGTCTGAGATGGCTGATGTGGCGGCTGCCTTGAAGTCTCTGGCAGCAAGCCAGTGGATTATGCAGGAGCAGTTCATAACTCTTAGTCAATACATACTAAGACCACCGGGAGTCTCACCAGAGATGATTACTTCGGAAGTATCTCCAGGGCATCATGAGGTCAGGGGACCACCCCAGGCACCACGTAAATACTTGCCGCCTCCTCAGCTGCGGAGGGATGTTGCTGACCCACGACGTCTACGCCTAGGGAGGCAAGGAAACCCTTGCCCAGAAGACAGGTATAATGATCTGGAGGGGGAGGAGGCCCCCATAGAGTGCTGGGAGCCGTATGAGGTCTCCAATAATACTGTGCGACCTCTCTAGGAGACCAGAGGGAAGTGTGGAAGGCAAAATCCTGATGATCGCCCAAGGGGCTGTGCTTTTGATCGTCTGAGCAGAGGGTCGGCCTTTGAGAGGCTAGGCCCAGTAAATGACTTACGAGAAAAATTATCTCGGTCGAGGAGTGTTGCGAGGTCCAAAAGGGAGGCAGTAGATGACCGACCCATGGGGGATGACCCCACAGATGGGACGACGGTCAGGGAGAGGTAAACAACCGACACAGACCTGTCGCAGCAGAACCCTCCGTTCACCTCAAAGAGACGGCAGGGGATAACATTGGCCAAGACGACTCTACGAGGCCCTGGAACGACTCGATCTAAAGGTTGGAGGATAAGATTAGCGATTGACTGAAGAGTCGGGACCTTCTTCAGAGAGGATACTCCATAGGCTCACTCTTTGTGGCGAAGATAGTCAACTTCCCAATGCCATCTAAGTTCAAGCCACCTGTAGTCACCCAAAGGTATGACAGGAGTACCAACCCTGTCCACCATATTGAGATGTACCAATCAGCGGTAGATATATACTCTATCTCAGATGAGATGAGGTGCCGTGCCTTTTCTGGCACTTTGACTGGGGCTGTACACGTCTAGTATATGTCTCTTCCAAACAACTCCATTGCAAACTTTAAGCAGTTAGCAGACCAGTTTATCCATAACTTTTTCTTTGGAGTGAGGCCACAAAACAAGACCACACACCTGCTCTATGTTAAGTAGGGTAAGAATGAGAGACTACATAGCCAGATTTAATAAAAAAAAGTTATAAGTCAAAGACTATGAGGAAAGCTTAGCCATGACAGCCCTCATTGGAGGACTCCAGAAGAGGAAGCTATTATGGAAGCTTGCTGAAGAACCTCCAAGGATAATGGCTGAATTACTGTCGACAGCAGGAAAGGTGATGAATGCCGAAGAGGCGATGGCCGTAAAATATGAAGATGAAAAAGGAGGTACTAGCGGGGTAAGTACTAGAAAAGGAACAAAGAGGGGAAGAAGAGGCTGGCAGATGATAAATTTTCTGACTATACCCCTCTGATGGTCAGTTGTGAGCACATTCTGAATGAGATAAAGAGTGACCGATCCTTGAAGTGGCCTGAGAAGTTGAGGGCAGCCCCTCACAAGAGGAACAAAAACCTGTGGTGTGAGTTTCACCAAGACCATGGCCATGTGACCGATAAATGTTTTGCCCTGAAAGATGAAATTGCAAAAATGCTAAAAGAAGGGAAGTTAAGGAAATACGTGGACAAGAGTTCCTTCAAGAGGGGCCGAGGGGGTGACCCTAGGAAAAAGAGGGGTGATATGTGCAGAGAAGATCCTCCAAACAGAAAAGATGACCTTTCAGATGATGAGGATGACCTTGACCTCCCACCAAGAGACGACCATGACCCTGTGAAGAGACTCAATATGATCTCACTCAGTGTTGGGATAATCTCCGGGGGACTAGCAGGAGGAGGGTCAGAGGTCGCAGACAGGAAGGCCCATGTGGCCGAAGCTAAGGCCGTGACAAAAGCTATGCATTCAACCTCTATAGAAGCAAAGTCAGACAAGAGGAAGAAGGTTGATATGGATACTCTGATAGTGGGGTTCTCAAGAATGGGCTTAAAAGGCCTCTTAGCCCCACATGATGACCCTCTCGTCATCACTACCAGGGTACACGGGTGTGAGGTGCCGAGGATCCTGGTAGATGGGTGTAGTTCTGCAAATGTGATGTTCTGGACGTGCTTTAAAGCCTTGGGCCTCAGCCGTGCAAGGTTCGTCCCATACCATAACCTATTGATTGGTTTTAATGGGGGAAAAGTATCACCCCCTATGAGTGTATGAGGATGATGTTAGAATGGGGGACGAGTGGCCGGGATGGCTAACCAAGAGGGTTAAAGTTTTCGTAATGGATGAACAAGTCTTCTCAGCCTACAACATTATACTAGGGTGAGTGGCCCTCAAGGAATTTGAGGCCGTGCCATCCACTATTCACCAGATGATAAAATTCTCAACCCCTTATGGGGTAGGAGAAGTTCAGGGAGACCAGACGACGGCACGGGAATGTTACTTTAACTCCGTCGAAGAAAGAGAAGCGCATAAGAAGGCAGCAGCTACTTACAATATTGATACCCTTGACCCCAGGGATGAGAAAAAACTGAAGAAAGGAGAAGCCGCGGAAGAGGTAAAATCCATCATCCTCAATGAGGATGAGCAAAAAAAAAACCCGTCCAAGTAGGCAAGGCTCTAAAGGCAGACATCAAAGAAGACCTCATCAAGCTCTTAAGGAGAAAACATAACATCTTCGCATGGAGTCATGCAGACATGCCGGGGATTGACCCCAAAATCACGTGCCACAAGATCAACGTGGTTGAGGGTGCAAATCCAGTAAAGAAGAGGATAATTTATTCTCGAGAAAAATATGAGGTCATAAGGGAAGAGTTCAAGAAGCTAGAAGATGCTGAGTTTATCAGAGAGGTCATCTATCCCGAATAGCTGTCCAACACAGTCATAGTCCCAAAAGCCAATGGGAAGTGGAGGATGTGCGTAGACTTCACAGACCTCAATAAACATTATCCAAAAGAAAACTTCCCTCTCCCCCGCATTGATCAGATAGTAGACGCTATCGCAGGCCATGAGCTCATGAGCTTCATGAATTCCTATTCAGGGTACAACCAGATCTTCATAAACCATGAAGATTCAGAAAAATGGCTTTTATTACCGATAAGGGGACATACTGTTATAGGGTCATGCCCTTTGGCCTAAAGAACGCGGAGGCAACATATCAATGCCTTGTGAATAAAATGTTTGAAGACCAAATCGAAAAGTCCATGGGGGTCTATGTAAATGACATGTTGACCAAGAGTTTGAAGGTGAAGGATCATGTGGCCGACCTCGAGAGGACCTTTAACATGATGGACAAGTACCGAATGAAGCTCAACACGGCCAAATGTGTCTTCGGGGTCAGAGCATGGAAGTTCTTGGGGTTCATTGTCAACCAAAGGGGCATCGAGGCCAATCCTAAAAAGATAAAGTCCCTCATAGAAATGAAAACCCCCAAGACCATCAAAGACGTTCAAAGGCTCACAGGGCGAGTGGCTTCTTTGAATAGATTCGTGTCCAGAGCCACAGACAGGTGCTTACCATTCTTTAAAATCCTCAGAAAGGCCTTTGAATAGAGTGAAGAGTGTGATCGGGCTTTCAAGGAGCTAAAAGTCATACTTAGGATCTCCCTTATTGTTGTCACGACCAGTACAGGATGAACGACTACATGTGTACCTGGCCATCTTAGAATCATCCATCAACGCAACCATTATGAGAGAAGATGACGGGGTACAAAAGCCCGTATATTTTAACAGTAAGGCACTCCAGGGGGCAGAGAAAAGATACCCAAGGATGGAGAAGTTAGCATATGCCTTGATCCATGCATCAAGAAAGATGAAGCCATACTTCTAGTCCCATACAATGGTCATCCTTACCGACTCTCCTCTCAGACAGATCTTACACAAGACAGAAAAATCGGGGAGGTTAATGGCTTGGGCCATTAAGGGGCAAGCATTAGCAAATTTCGTGGCTGAATTTACTTGGGAAGATGATGAGGCTGAAGATGAGAGCCTCGAATAGACAGATATACGGCAAGGCAGAATTATTGACCCATCCGCAGAAAAGGATGAGACAAGCACCGCTAGAGAAAAAGTGGCAGAAAACGAAGATGGAAGATATATCTTTAAACAGGAGTCCCTCACCGAGGGAAATTTCTCAGAGGAAAATATCGAGTGGAACCTCTTCATTGACGGGTCCTCTTGCGAAAGCGAAAGTGGGGATGGATTAATTGTAACAGCACCCGATGACATAGACAATGAGTACGCCCTAAGGTTCAACTTCAAAGCCTCCAATAATGAGTTTGAATATGAGGCCCTGATAGCAGGCCTCTCCTTAGCTAAGTCTCTTAGTGTCGACCATATTGTAGTCCATAGTGATTCAAGACTAGTGGTGAATCAGATACTAGGAGCCTACAAGGCTAAGGACGAGAGAATGGCCAAATATGTTAAAAGGGTAAGGGCATTATTAAAGAGCTTCAGAGAGGTAAAGTTGAAGAGGATACCTAGGCATGACAATGATCGAGCCGATACACTTGCTAGGCTGGCCTCAGCAACTAGGACAGAAGTCAGGACGACAGTCCCAGTAGAAATTTTTCTTCGACCAACGATTGAAGAAGAAGAGGGAACACTTGACTCTTGCTTAAACATTAACGGGGAACCTTTATGGATTGACCCCCTTATCAGATACATTAAAGAGGGGGTGATTCCAGAGGAAAAATAAGAAAGGAAGAAACTGAGATACATAGCTGCGAAATTCACTATCATCGGAGACACCTTGTACAAAAAGGGGTTCTTGCTCCCCTTGCTCAGATGTGTGCACCCGTATGAAGTCCCACACATCTTACAAGATGTTCACGAGGGGTCATGTTCAAGCCATATTGGGGGCAGGTCATTAGCAAAGAGGATAGTGACCCAGGGTTACTGGTGGCCGACGCTGGGTAAAAACACCGAGATAAGGCAAGCTGCCTACCAGCAGAGGACTACCAAGTTTTACAATCAGAGGGTGAAGAAAAGGCCAATCGCGGTGGGGGACTTAGTCCTAAAAAAAACTTGGAAAAAGCCTAACAAGCTCCACCCAAATTGACATGGCCCATATAGGGTAATTGATAAAGTTGTCACTGGAACCTATTGACTAGAAAACCTTGAAGGGGAACCCTTTTTGAATCCGTGGAATGCAGATCATCTGAAGAAATACTATCAATGATGTTGTAATGTCCTATCGGAATACAGTTGTAATGAAGGTGTTGCTCCAACAAACACTTGGAATGTTAATGAGAATGTCATATTGGTCCCTCATCTTGTGTTTGTTAATTCTAGTATAATTGGGGTTATCCTGGGTGGTAACCACCCTCGTCTATGATGAGAGTAAATGGTGGGGACGACCCCCCATCCACCCTCAAGAAAGACGAGGGGAAATTGATTGAAAACATCATTATATTGGTGGAAACCACCCTCAGCTATGATGAGGGTAAATGGTGGGGATGACCCCCTATTCACCCTCAAGAAAGACGAGGGGGGACCCAATTTAAAACATCATTAAGTTGGTGGTAACCACCCTCGGCTATAATGAGGGTCAATGGTAGGGACGAGCCCCCATTCACCCTCAAGAAAGACGAGGGGGACTTTATTGAAAACATCATTATATTGGTGGAACCACCCTCAGCTATAATGAGGGTCAATGGTGGGGATGACCCCCCATTCACCCTAAAAAAAATGAGGGCGACTTGATTTAAAACATCATTAAGCTGGTGGTAACCACCCTAGGCTATAATGAGGGTCAATGATGGGGACGACCCCCCATTCACCCTCAAGAAAGACAAGGGGGGACTTTATTGAAAACATCATTATATTGGTGGTAACCACCCTCGGCTATAATGAGGGTCAATGGTGGGGATGACCCCCCATTCATCCTCAAGAAAGACGAGGGGGGACTTTATTGAAAACATCATTATATTGGTGGAACCACCCTCGGCTATAATGAGGGTCAATAGTGGGGACGACCCCCCATTCACCCTCAAGAAAGACGAGGGGGGACTTTATTGAAAACATCATTATATTGGTGCAACCACCCCCGGCAATAATGAGGGTTAATGGTGGGGACGACCCCCCATTCACCCTCAAGAAATACAAGGGGATACTTGATTGAAAACATCATTATATTGGTGGTAACCACCCTCGGCTATAATGTGGGTCAATGGTGGGGACGACCCCCCATTCACCCTCGATTAGACGAGGGAGGACTTAATTGAAAACATCATTAGTGGGAAACCACCCTCGGCTATAATGGGGGATAATCGTGGGGATGACCCCACATTCACCCCCAAGAAAGACGAGGGGGGACTTGTAAGATGGGTGAACACACATAACAGCCAAGTCAAATCATACAGAAAGACAGGAAGAGGCAGTATATTATAAAGTGTTACAGGTGTTTGTCCAATAAAAATAGAGTACAAGAATATTTGTTACATGAAGAGGGTATGGGCTACAGATAGCCACCCTATTGAGCAACATCGGATGGCAAGGTTTCAACGTCAATTAGAGGAGTTTCTTCAGTGACCAAAACAGGACGATCCTCAGATGTGTCGATACCTTCGACGTGCACTTGGGACTCCACATGGGATAAGGTCTCAGTAATTAGGGGGTCATCCAACTGAACTGCCTCAAGAGAGGGGCGAACTGAAGACACGGCATCAGCAAACTTAAGGACGACCCACCGACAGGCCGTCCTAATCCCCCTCTCCAAGTACTCAAGACCTCATCCTTGAAACTCATCTGAGAGTTTGTAAACCTCCACAGCCTTGAAACTCGTCTAATAATTCTGTCCCTTTTGACTTTAATGTTAAAAAGCTTAGCATTCCTCTTTCATCTAGATGTTTGTGCTGTTACAAGTTTGAAGATCATTCAGAACCCTTCTTTTTGAAAGGTCCCATTGCTAGACAAATTTGGACTCTATTTGGGAACTTAATAGGAATCCAACCAACTTTTTCAATAAATTCCATGATCTTAAAATGATGGCTTCATATGATATCTAGTTAAATCTCAAAATGGCTTTATAAGGTAATTCCTATATGTATTTTCTATGAACTTTAGCTTAGGATAAATAAATTTCTTTTTTATGGAATCCAAATTCAAGTTAATGTGATCATAGAGAGAATCAAAAGAAGAATTAAAGATATGGACTATAATATTTCATTCAAGCCTGGTTCTTCAATCCGTTGTTCTCATATCTAGCAGTTTCTAAACATAGATCCTCCAAAACCTCATATTTTCTTCTTGTATCCTATAAGATGGTCTAAACCTTCAAAATATTTTCTAAAGCTGAACACTAATGGAGCATGTGATAGAGATGGTAATATAGGATTTGGTGATGTGTTAAGATAAGATAAATGGTATTTTATTTAGGGTTTAATTGGCTTCATCTTAGAAGGATCCATTATTATGACATAAATTTTGTCTTTGAAGGAAGGTTTATATCAAGGATTTTCATTCTATGGGAACAATTTTGAAGTTGAATTTGCTTCTCATATGGCAGTTGACTGTATAAACAACAGCTTAAAGCCATCTTGGAAGATTAAAAGCAGTATAGCAGAAATTCAAGCTCTTACTTCTTTTTGGAACATTAAGGTGTCTAATATTTATAGGGAAGCTAATCATCTAGATGATCTACTATCTAAACATGGGATTATCTACAAAAAATATTCTTTGTTCTATAGACATGAAGACCTTCCCAAAATTATTAAGGGAGCTATTATGCTTGATGTTTCTAGGTTGCCTTACCTTAGAAGTTCTAAATTGAAATAATTATGCTCTTTTTATTGTATCGCTGCCTAGAGAGGGTTGTTCCCTCTAAAATCTAATAATATCCAGGGGTTTATCCTTAAAAAAAAATACTGTTGCCATTGATGGTGTTTCTCATATTTTTGAGTGTTCTAATGCTAACTACTTATTGGACTCTGCCACCCCCCCTTCTTCTCCTCCTTTCCAGTTTGATTCTAATTATCATAATACTTTGGACATTGTTACTTTTAAATCATATCCTTCAAATGTTCATCCCCTCATTAATTCTTCTAATGACCTCTCTGCCCCTTCTCTTATGGAAGGTGAATTCTCTGATCATTCTTTGAACTCTAACCTATCTTGCCTAAACCTTTCTCCTAGGAAAATCCCTAAGACTATTCCTAAGAATGAGTTTGAATGGTCTATTGTGAAAAGGAAAAAGATTAGGAAATATTATCCAAAACTACTCCCCAAAAGGATTCTTAAATCCAACTCTAAGCCCCTCAAATCATATTTTTCATCATGATTAATTCATCTCTTAGAATGTCAAAAGTTTGGACAAAGCTAGTTCAAACAAAAGAATTTTTAGACTTCTGAAAAAATATAATCCAATTATACTTGTCTGTTTAAATCCTATGATAGACAATAGTAGAGCAGAAAACTATAGGAGAAAATTTGGTTTGCAACATGTCATATGTAATGATGTTAACACTATACGGTGTTTATACCAACATGATATCCAACTTTCGATTGTATCTCAAAATAATCAATGCCTTACAGTGTGTCTACAACACCTTGCCTTTAAAACCAAGGACTTATTCTCTATGGTCTATGTTAAATTCACTAGGAAAGAAAGACTCAGCCTCTAGAATATCTTTCCAACTGCTATTAGTCTGAACCATGGCTTATAGGTGGTGATTTCAATAAAATTCCTATTCCTATTGATAAAGTAGGAGATAACCATATTGACATAAGAGAAACTTCCGAAATGTCAGAGTGTATGGATGGTTGTGGTCAAATTGACTTGGGATTCAATGGATCCAGATATTTTTAGTGGAATAAGAGCTATGGGAATGCAATTATTATGGAGAGAAACGATAAATTCTTTGCTAAATCATCTTGGCTTGAAAATTTCAAACATATCACTGTTGATCACCTGATTAGAACTGGGGCAGATCATGCTCCTCTTTTTCTTAGTCTTTCTAATGATCCCTCAACTCACTCTGGTAGATTTACATTTCAAAACTTTTGGTCTTCTCATTCACAATTCCTTCCTCTTATTACTACTCATTGGGTGCATTTCTCTGAGGGTAACCCTATGTCCTCTTTTATTAATGATCTTAAAAGTTTAAGAAGTGTTTTAAAAATGGAGTTATGATTCTTTTGGAAATATCTTCAAGAAGTTTTAATAGGCTGAAGATAGGATTATCAAAAGTGAATATGAGTTTCATTGCCATCCTTCTCTCGATCATAAACTTAATCTTGAGAGTATAATGCCTCTTTGCTATAAGCTTTAAGTAATGTGGAAAGCTTATGGAAACAAAACAATAATCTAAAGTGGTGTTCTGATGGTGGTGCACATACTAAGTATTTTCACAACTGTGTTAAATTGAGAAGAAATAAAAATGAGATTATGAGAATTGAAGATGACAATGGTTCTTGGTTAAACTTTATGGAGGAAATTAAAATGGAAGATCTTCAGTATTTTACTAATATATTTGTTGGACAGTCTTTTGGTAATATGCATCACAATATGCTGAATATTATCCCATCCCTTATCAGTAATGATCAGAACAGTTTTCTTACCTTTGTTCCTAACTTAGAAGACGTAAAGGCTGCAATTTGCAACCTTAGGAAAGACAATTCTCCTACAATTGATGGATTCACCAAGGGATTTTTCAAGTCCATCTGGGATATCATTGGTGTGGATATTCTTAAAATGGTAGAAGGTTTCTTTTTGGGGTTTGAAATTCCCAGAGCCATCACTTCCACTGCTTTAATCCTTATTCCTAAAAGGACACTACTCATACCTTTTCTGGTCCAAGACTATCAACCTATGCACTTTTGCCAACAAAATCCTATCAAATATCATTGCTGAAAGACTTGCAAAGGTTCTTTTTAACATAATCTCCTCTGCTCAAAGTGATTTTGTCAAAGGTAGAGGTATAACTAACAATATTCTTCTTGATCAGGAATTATTCTCTTAAATTATTTAAAAAAATACAGGCTCTAATTTAGCTATTAAACTTGATATGTCAAAATCATATGATAGAGTTGCATATCATGTTTTTATAGCTATATTGAGAAAATTTGTCTTTAATGAACTTTTCATTGATTTAATTTGGAGATTAATTTCTAATGTTTAGATATCTATCATGTTTAATGGTAATATTCATGGTTACTTCCTTGCTACTAATGGTCTTAGATAAGGGATTCCATTTCCCTAAGTCTCTTTATTATATTTACAGAGGTGCTTTCCAAGATCTTGAATTTATGTTCTCATGATCCTTTTTTTACTCTATACAAAACCCCAATCTCTTGTCGTATTGTCTCTCACCTTGCTTATGCAAATTATTTATTGCTTTTCTCATCCGGTGAAATCAAATTAGTTAAAAAATAAATAAATCCATCCTCATAAACTATGAAGCATGTTCTGACCATCTTGTAAATAGATTTAAAAGCTTCATCTATGAATCCAAATGGAATCCTACTGCTAGAAATAAAGCTATATCAAGTTGTTTGCAGATCTCTTTCAGCACTGCTCATCCAACTTATTTGTGATTCCCTATTTTTTAAGGCAAGAAACACAGTTCTCGCTTTGATTTTGTGATCCAAAAGATCAGAAATAAAATCTCAAGTTGTCAAGGAAAATTTTTCTCCATGGGAGGAAAAATTATTCTTATCCGACATGTTTTAAACTAAATTACTCTATGCACTCTAACAACTCTTTATCCTCCAAAAAAAGTATTGGCTTGTATTGATTCTCTTTTTTTTTAAAAATTTCTTTTGGGGTTACACTGAAGACAAGCATAAATATTGTCGAAGAAAATGGTCTGAAATATACATTCCTAGGAGTGAATATGGTTTGGATATCATATCTATTTGGGATTTCGACATCTGTTTTGGTATGAAACTTTGGTGGAATTTCATAAAAAAAATCTCATTATGGGTTTATTTCATGTACAAGAAATACTGTAGAAAAAATCATCTAGTGTCTATTCCCTTCACTACAGGTGCACTTGGAGAAGGATGATTAACAGTAGATCATTTATTGAGAATAATCTGATCTGGCTTATTGGTATTAGAGATTGTTGTATTGGTTAGGATAACTGGTTGCACTCAGGGATTCTTTCTAATTTGGGACTACCCTCTAAAATGAAAATTAAATCTCTCTTTAATTCTTATGGGGTTTGGGATTCTTCTTTAATATCTCTCTTATTTGATCCCCATATCTTTAATATTATCCTTAATAATTCTATCCTTCATAACTCTCCCGATATTCCTCTATGGATAGCTGAAAAATCTTTCTCATTTTTTATGTCTTATGCATGGAACATTATTAGAACTCATAAACCAACCTCTTGGACTAATAATTTCATCTGGCACACATAAATTCCTCTCAAATTTTCTATTATGTTATGGAAAATTCTTAAGGTTATTTTTCCTTTTGATTCTACTATTAAAAGAGTGGGCATTAAAGGTTCTTCTAAATGCTTTTGCTGTATTTGCTCTAAAGAGGAAGATATTGATCATGTTTTTTCTTTTGGATATGTCACTTCTCAAGTCCGACTTCATTACAATAAGAAATTTGGAATGTTTATTTCAAACGATTCAATCAGAGATGCGTTAATATCTTGGTGGATAAGTAATATTGACCCTCACTTCAGATTATCTATTCCTAGATTTATATGCTGGTGTCTTTAGTGTGCTAGGAACAAAGGTAAATATGATAATGTCTTTCCCACAGTTGAACATGTTTTCTCTCACATTGATTCCTTCATTATTTCCTATCCTAAACCTGCTCTTAAAGATAATTTCATCCCCAAATCTATCAGATAGATTCCTACTATTCCCCCCTCTTACAGGATTAGTATTACTTGGTAATCTAAGAATCATGTCCAAGGTGTAGGTGGTATTGTGAGATATCATGAAGGCAATTTGATATTTGGTTGTATAGGCCATTCTCTTCTTCAAACTGATTTACTTCCTATCTATTCCTTGTGGTTTACATCGTCTATATGTGCTGATTTACTCTAAAATCTTACAATGGAGTCAAGCTTCCCAATGTTGTGGAATTTTATCTAATCCAAATATCTTTCAATGTGGTCTGATACCAAAATATATGCTCTTCAAAATTGGATATCAAGTAATGACATCAAATTTTCTTATATTTATCCTTTGGGAAACATGCCAACATGGGAAACATGCCAACATCTCTCATTGCTAGTTCTTCTTGCACTTTAGATATATGCTCCTCAAATATGTATACTTTTCCTAAGCTAGTTAGAGGTCTTATTTTCATAGATAAGTTAGGTATGCCTAACTTTCATCCTTAATTTCTTGCATTTGTTGTAGCTTCCACTGTTGGAGGGATTTTCTCCATCTATCTTTATATCTGTCTATGTTTTCTTAAAAAAAGTTCTAATAAAAAGAGTAGGTTGTCCCATATCAAATAAAGCTCCAACAATAGAAGGCATGAAATCTCTAAGAAGATGGCAACTTCCCACCGCCTAAGGTGGCCTCAAGGAGGTTGCCTAGATCCACCAAGCTTGTCTCTATGAAAGCTCCATCCAAAAAGCCTCTTCAAGATTCATGTATCTCCCATCTTCATATTCTTCAAAACCCCCATCAATAGCTCTATAAATTCACAGCTATGCCCAATAATGGTGGAAATGAGTTTCTAAAGCTTGGATATGGGGAAGATTAGAAGAATATAATGGTTTAAGGTGAAAAGAGGTGGAGGAATACACAAAATTAGTGGAAGACCACCCCATATCTCCCTTCTTCCAACAACTCAAATGAACCAAAAAAACCCTTATGAAAACACCCAAAAGCCTTAAAAATCCCGTTTTGCTCAATTTGGGCTCACCAGAGCTCAATATCTCATCCATCAAACGACCCAAAACGAGACAACACATAAGGGTAACCTGACTTAAAAATCTGAATGGCCTCGTTCAAATGAGTTTCACCCTCATTTGAACGAGAAAGGCATCTTTTTCGAACCTCATTCGATCCCCCACTTCAAACGACCTTCGAATGACCTGGACCAGTTAAGCAGCGGGATCTTGTTCAAACCCTACTTTAAATGAGACTTAATTCTTGTTCAAATGAACTGAACTTTTTTTGAAATACCCTTTACTTTATTTTCTTTAGATTTTTAGTTTTAACCCATTTCCAATAATCACCATTAAGCCTTAAAGGCAGCCGAATAAGAACATAATCATCCAAATCTCAATGTTTACATGTTATTGCAACTGATGCGGGGAAAATAAATAAATATTGGGGCAGTGTATTTTAGTCTCCTTCTTGAACACCGTAGTCCTTGACTTTTTGGTTGAATGATTGCACTATTCGGTGATGGTACCCCCGTATATGGTATAGAGCCTTAGGCCTCTTTTCATCCAAGAGTGATAGTTCATCAAAGCGACTCTGATGATAGTCTTCTTTGCTAGCTTTTCTATCGATCATGGCATACAAAGAAGGTATTTCTACGTCAACGGGTAAGACTTCTTGTATTCTATACACTAGTGAATAAGGGGTGTCCCCAGTAGTAAATATGATTGAGGTGAGGTAGCCCCAGAGGGCGTAAGGGTTTTGGTCAGCCTAATCTCTTCAACTCTCAGTCATCTTGCTGATTATGGTTTTAAGGCTTTTATTGGCGGCTTCGACAACACCATTAGTTTGGGGTCGATAGGGAGAAGATTTGTGTCTCTGCTCCCGTACTCATCGACTAGTTTTGTGACATCGACTTCAAAGTGGAGTCCATTATCTGATATTAACTCACGGAGAACTTCGTATCAGTAGATAATGTTTTTCTGATATACTTGGACACTTTCTTGGCATTTAGCACTGCGCATGACTCGGCTTTGACCCATTTGGTGAAGTAATCAATGGCAACCAGGATGAATTCATGAATGTTCAAAGCTTTGGTAGTAACCTTTCATATTATGTCAATGCCCTAGGTGGAGAAGGGTCAGGGAGAGGTCATGTTGTATATTTCTCGGGGAGGTAAGTGTTAAATATTGGAAATCTTTTGGCATTTGAGGCATCTTCGAACATAGGTAGTGAAATCTTGAACCATAATGGTCCAATAGTACCCTTGACGGATGATCTTCTTAGTAAGCATAAGATCGTTCATGTGGGTCCTGCATTCCCCACCATGAATCTTCTGCATAATTTCTTTAACATTATCCCCTGCTATACAATGCAATGCAAATGGGTTCCATCAAAGTTTCTCTTGAAAAATGTTTTGTCATAGATGATGTATTGGGCAACTAATTTGCGAAGGGTCACACAATCTTTCTTATCTTCATCTTAGGGATACCTACCATGTTTGAGGAGGTGCAAAATGTCTTAGTACCATAACCTGGCCATATCAGAATATTCCTCAATGATGATCTCAATGTGGTAGAAGTGAGTGGGCATAGCTTATTTCGGAACTAGTAAAGGGGACATTGTTATTCCTTCAAGCATTTCGACCATGGAGGCCAGGGTAGCAAGGGCGTCAGCTAGGATTTTATTTGCACGAGGCAAGTAGTGAAAGGTGACATGTTGAAACTGGGAGGTCAGTTATTCTAGGTAGGTGTGGAAGGGTAGGAGTTTCTGGTCTTTGACTTTCCATTTCTCGAGGATTTGGCCGATGATGAGGGCAGAGTCTCCATAGATGTCTAGGTGCTTGATTCCTTTTTTGAGGACTATAGTGCATGACTCATGCCCAGTCATGTTGTTGGTTCAAAGGAAGTCTAGTTTGATGGCAATGGGGGTGTGAGAGTCATCAAGGGAAATTAAGAGTATCCCAATGTCGTATTAATACTTGTTGTTCGATCCATTAAAGAACGTTTGAAATCTAAGGTCCTCTAGAGAGGTGCAGAGAATATATTCATCCGAGAATTCAGAGACCCAAACATCAGTTCCTTCTATGGGATAATTAATAAGGTATCCAAAGATGGCTCTCCCTTTCGTACATTTATGCGTGATGTACACAATATCAAACTCGGCTAGAAACATAAACCAATGGGCCATTCAACACAATATAGTGGTATTTTCTAGTAGGTATTTTATGGGATCCATACCCGATAATAGTTTGATAGGGAAGATAAGCATGTAGTGCTAAAATCTTTGCATGACCCAGGCCTGGGTGACACACGCTTTCTCCAAAGCAGTGTAGTTGACTTCGTACTCGACTAGTTTTTGACTTGTGTAATAAACTTCTCTTTTTTTATGGGATTCTTCAATGTATTGGTATAGCAAATCCCCTGGTGTAGTATCTGTTATAGTCAAGTATAAGAGGAGGGAGAGACCATGATGTATAAGCATAAGCACCGAAGGTAGGGTGAATTATTTCTTGATGCGATCAAAGTCTTCTTGGCAAGCCTCATTTCAGACTTTGGTTGAATCCTTTTGGAGAATTTTGAAAATGGCTTCATAGAGAGAAGTCAGTTGGCTGAGGAACTGACTGGAGTATTGTAGTTTACCTAGGAATCCATGGACTTCCTTCTCCGTCCTTGGTGGTGGCATATCAAGTATGACTTTAATTTTGACAAAGTATGCTTTAATTCCCTTTTCATTGACCAGAAAGCCAAAAACTTTTCCTTTCGTGACATTGAAAACACATTTATGTGGGTTTAGCTGTATCTGGTATTGTCGCAGTGGTTCGAAGAGCTTTCAGAGGGAGGGAATATGACCTTCCCGAGTCTTAGATTTATTGATCATGTTGTCTACATAGACTTCAACCTTTTTATGAATAAGGTCATGCAGGATGGTTGTGGTAGCCTTATGGTAGGTAGCCTCTATATTCTTGAGTTCGAATTGCATGACAGTATAATAGAAGGTTTCTCATGAGGTGATGAAGGTGGTTTTTTCCTGATGGTTAGTGTGCATCTTAATTTGGTTATATCTGAAAAATCCATAGACAAACGATTTGAGGGTGTGGTTATCCATGTTATTTATGATCATGTTGATATTAAGTAACGGGTAATCATCCTCTAGGGATACCTTATTTAAATCCCGGTAGTCAATGCACATGTAGGCTATTCCTCCCAATTTTGGTGAGCCATGTAAGATATTCGACGACATTAATGAAACCCACAATCAATGGCTTGACCACTTCCTCTTTGAATTTGAGCGACCATTTGATGTGGGGTTTCCTTAACTTCTGTTTGATCGGCTTACATTCTCAAAATGTCGGGATCACACGCTGAGCTATTTTATGGTCCATGATGTGCATGTCATCGTAAGACCATGCGAGGATGTTTACTAATTCTTTTAGTAGTTCTTTAAATTGTGCACGCACACGCTCATTAAGGGTGGAACCTATCCTAATCTCACGCTGATGGATACTAGAATTGAGATTAATAACAACAGTCTCATTATCATTAATTTGAATGTGGTTATATTGTTTTTCATTCTGCTTGTTATGATCAGTTAAGAATTGTTCATTTGTAAAACCATCTTCATTAAAGGTTTGATTAGAATCAAGATAATTAATGTAAGGCACAACAAGATACTCAAAATCTTCGTTTATTTCATTTGAGGAAAAACAACATTGAGAACCTCGTCAAAAGAGGTATCAGTTACATTAATATCGGGAAAAGGAAAAACAAATCAAGTGAACAGACTTGGATAGGGTAAATAGAAGGGTCAGATTAAGTCTGAGTAGGTTGGATTGGTATGACATTCCAGTTGAGGAGAGGCATGCCACCATCTTTGATTTGCGCAGACGGGTTCGACGATGCAGGCTCTAAGAGAATCATATAGAGACTCAGCCCCACTGTCTGCAGGTTGAACAAGTGTTCAAGATAACTTTCCTTAGAGTATTTGGTAACTGTCATTACTTTCTCCGTGAGAAGTTGAACTTCATGTTTGCAGACTTCAACCCAAGAGTTACTATCTTGAAATAAGATGTTTAGCCATGACTTCATCTTCTTATTAACATGGCCGAACCACGGTTCAGGGAATTCGTAGAGAGGGAAGTCTTCGCCATCCTTGAAAAATATTCCATTCAAAGATCACCTTGAACAATCTTTTCACTCTCTAAGCTTCTTTTCGATTTCGGTCGACGGAATGCTTTGAGTTCATCCGACAAAAGTTGGTAACCCAGGAAACATGGGGGAAAGGCCTCATTCAGGACTATGGGCTCAAGGATCCCTTGTTGGCATCGCCCTAGCCCCATTTTGGGCATAAAGTACATGTTCTTTAATATCTGAATCACTTTAATATTACTATAAGGTCTATGTTATGGATAGACTCGGTCTTTGAAATTATCTCCTGGTAAGAGGGGAAGTGGATCAATTTTGAAACTAGAGATAAGCATGTCATTAGTCCCATGCTCGATTTCTAATATTAGATTGCTAGTACTGGCATTGCCTTTACTGTCGTCATCCCCCCTAATGGTGATAACCTGACCTTCGGGAAAGAATTTCAGTTTCTGATGAAAGGAAGAAGATACCCCTCGTATGCTATGTTGCTATGGACGTACAAGGAGTAGATTAAAGCATGCAGGTATACCGATGACTTGAAACTTGGTGACAGGATTGATAGGGGCAACCTCTAGTTTGAGTTTTATGGATACAATTACTTCTCAATGGGTATTGTCATAAGCACGCATAACGACTAAAGTGGGAGTGAGATCACTGACTTTCAATCATAAACAGTTGAAGGTTCTAAGAGGACAAACATTAGGGGAAGATCCATTGTTAATAAGTGAAAGTGGGACTTTCTTTTCGAATACTTTAACATAGATTTTGAGGTCATAATTGTGACCGGGGCCGAACTTCTCTATCTCTTCTTCAAAAAAGGAGATTATTCTGGAAGAGGTCAGGGACCCAACCATATTTAAAAATTCTTCGGGAGTAGTGGAAGGAGGAACTGTGGGTCCGGTGAGGGTCTTTATGAAGGCATTCTGGCGCAACTGAGAGGACATGAAAACCCCCATAGGGTGATGTTGGCTTGGGTCTTCTTGAGATGATCCAGGACTTTGCTTTCTTTTATGGTCAATTCTAGCATGGAAAGTTCTTTTGCAACTCCCTTTCCTTTATCTGTTTCACCTGCATGAGGAATCGAATCTTTGTAGTGTCTCCCAGACCTGGTCATGTGGTTTACTGAGGTGGGGAGGAACAAGAATCTCGTCTCTTCATCTGAAGGACCCCCCATTTTTAAATTTTCAAATATAATTTCCTTTAATGCGGAATAAAGATGGTTCAACTAAACAACTACGTAAACTAAGAATAAATTTCTTCACAAATTCAAACTAAAGTAAACCAAATTTTAATTTTCTCAAAATTAAAATTATACTAAAAATCAAATTTGTGAATTTTTACTTTAAGCCCAAAATCAATTTAATCCAAATCCTAGAAATTTGCCTAATCAATAAATATTCATTTTGCAATTTAGTCCAAACCAAATTTTATCCAATAAAATTACTCACTTGAATTAAATTAATATTTACCCAATTTAAATTAGCACCAAATTAAATATTTTAATTTTATCTTTTTACCTAATCATGCATCTAGGTGATATAGTAAGATAAAATAAATCACAAACCACTACGCCACGATGTACGAGGAAAAACCCACAACGGGAAAAAACCTCGGACGACCTTAGCCTTAAGTCCACTAAGTACGGAATTACAATTACAAGACAGATGACTTATTACACTTGACTCGACTCCTTCAAGCCCCAATGCGTCTTCTTGCAACTACCTCTGCTTAGCCGACAATCTCGGAATCCACCAAAACCTTGGAATCCACCAGTGAATCTTTAAGGAACAACCGTCAACCTCACACGGCGCCTTTCACTGTATGAGAATGCCGCAGCCAAAACAATGAACTTCTTCTTTATGGGATGTAGAAGTAAACCCAAATGAATTCTTCAATTCGGTAGAGTAGAATTCGGTTCCAAACACTCTCCAAGAAAGATATATATATATATATATGTGGTATTTGGAATAAACAAATATGGGTGTAAACAAAAGTGTTTAAGAATTTTCTTGAAAAACAAACACTCAAAACTTGAACCTTTTCATCGAGGAATCAAACTCTCAAAAACTCTCTCTAGAGATCGTAGGAGATGAAAAAGTTAGTTTAAAAAGGTTGGTTCCTGAACTTTTTAATTCTGTCAAAAAGGAGTGGGGAAAAAGTAGTGGGAACATGGAGAACACTGCTAAAAACTGTTCCCGCCAAACTCGTTCGAACGACATTTTCGTTCGAACGACTTTTTTGTCAAATGAATTTACTAACGATGTTCCAGTGAGAAAAAGGAAATCTCGTTAGAAGTCTCATTCGAACGAACTGGGAATCTCGTTCGAACGAGATTCCAGTTCGTTCGAACGACTCGTCCAAAAATGGAAAATTCTTTGTAAGCCCAATTTTTTTTTATGAAAAGTTCTAAAAGAATATTTTCTGAGTAAAACAAAGTCGTTAAAACTATTTATAATTTTTTTTATAAAAAACACCCAATAAATTTCCAAGCTCATATATATATATATATATATATATATATAATGCATTCATACCTTAGGAGCATTGGAACCAATGTTGTTGACGTAGAAATGAGGCACAATAAACTCGGCATATGATGAAGCTTTATAATCTTGGCCGCTATGTCTTCAAATTTAACATGTCATAGGCTTGAAGGATACATAAGAACACTATCCTATGACTCAAACATTTTTGTTCGGAATTGATCCAACACTATATTAAGACTCAATCGGAGACTTGTGTCCTTATAAATCTCCCCCTTTGGCTATTTCGGGACAAAAAGCAAACAAAAATTCTAAAGGGCCATCAAGCTCTTCTAGACTTAAAAAAATATCCCACCCAAAATAAAAATTACATAGCTTAACTCAAAACCCAAGGATTAATATCTTTGCCAATGAAAGTTGCCATTTAGAAGAATTCATGCACAGTTAAGAAAACTATCAAACGCATAGGGAATAAGAATATTAAATGCATATAAAATAAATACTCCCCCTAAATTAATTTTACCCTTTATCAAATAAAGGACCTACTTAGAAAGATGTCTCCCCCTAAGATAAATCTCCCAAACTAAGATACGATTACAATAGGATTAAATACCATTTCTCCCCCTATCATTATCTATCTTGGTCTGAATGGATACTTAATTGATTTCCCCAATATATATTCGAAGGATATCATTCCACACAAGCTGGCTATTCATCTAACTTCTTCCTGACTTAGTTCATCATCTGAGCTGTAAAAATTATCGCCCCATCCGGTGGTGACTATGTCCTCTTGCCAAGAGTAATAAATAGATTCTAAAACCTCAATAGATTCATCACACAAATATTCCCACTCAGTGGGGTGGTGTAGGAGTGAAGGGACCAACCATACCTAAAGATTCAAAGTGGTGAGTACCTCAGAAATATTGTAGATTTCACTTTTTCATTGAAACATATTTCCATGGGCTGTACCACATCATCTAGACTGATTTCTTGAACAGGTACTACCAATTCATCTTATTCTTGAGCCCACTTTTGGGCTTTTATGAACAAGACACTAATTTTTTTTTAATCAACGGTCATCTCGACGACAATTTTATCCCAAACTCTAAGAGTTGATTCAACATAGTCGGTAACTCCATGTCTTTCCCCTCAGATCGGGTGCGGACAATGATGCAGGCCCTTGTAAGAAGTGATAAAGCTTGATCAGTGATGCATGCATGGTGTAAGAGAAAATATAGGCAAACCTTGAGCGGTTTGGGTGAGATTATAGGGATGATGAGTGCTTTGCTGAGCACGATTTGGGTCAAAATGGGTCACTTTCTAAAAAGATGGCCTTTATATGTGCTGAAAGTGAGTTATGAGTGGTATTGGATTTAGGATTAACTGGTGGGGTGATGATAGCCCAATCAATTTGGACTTGGATCAAATTCCTAAGGTGGAAGCATTAGTCGGGGGTATGACCATTAGATTGGTAGAAATCACAACGGGCATCGGGTTTGAAGTATGGATTTATCAATGGACTAGGGGCCAAAGGTTTGATAAGATTTTGACTTAACATGGCCTGGTAGACTTTGGATAGGGGAGCATGGAGCTCAGTGTACTCTTTCTGTGTGGGATTAGGGTGAATTTTAGGTGCCCAAGAAGTCAGGGTCTGTGAAATGTTGTTGATGGTTGAGACTGTAGCACTGGTAGGCTTCTCATACTTTCGAGTAGTGAATTGTCCAGTCACTTTCTTTGGTTTAGATTATAATTTGGTAATGCCTTCCTTAACTTCTACACCAACATCTCGAAGGCCTTGAAAATACGGGTGATCGAGTGCAAAAAGTGCGTGCGTGTAAGTGCGCAGTCATTGTTTTCATTTCTCCTACTCAATACAAAAACCTAAGTTACTACTACACTTGCGAGGCAAGCACAACGGTAAGTCGGGTATCGAAAGATCCACTGAGACTAGTTTCTAGAATTTAAGTGATTTAGTACTCCGAAACAAAAGTATAAAAGATTATTACAAACTAAAAGAAAAGATGCATGAAAGGGAAATGTTTATCTAGGCAAGGGAAATGAAACTAGATTAAGAAAGCGAGTAAAACTATAGGTTGTGTCGAATATCCCTCACCCGAGTTAATTTGTATAAAATGGATACATGGGTCGATGAGTTATTTAGAACGCGTCTCGTTTCGACAGTTAATTGAATCAAGGATTGTCACGCCCCTAAATCCGCATAAAATCCTAATAAGATTTTGGCGTCAACAAATATCCCGAAAATTGCGCATGAAAGGTCGTAAGCACGGGACATACATGATATGCCCCGTTAAATATCGTAGGCACAATAACTAGGACAACGCACCCGAAATAGACTCATAAACACCATCACCAAAGCTAAGAAATGCGTCAACTCGAGTGAGTTCAATTCAAACACAATCTAATTTAAATTACCTAGAAAGCATGTTAAAAATGCGGTAAATAAAGAGAGTAAATAAACGCGATAAAACTATACTAGAAAGCAATGAAGAAAAGCATGCAAACCTAAATTAGAAAGCATGTAAATTACACTACAAAGCAAGAAATAATGAAATGCAACTATATTAACAGAGATGGAAGATGGTAACACAATCTTACAAGCCCAAATGGGTGTCAATCAAAGAAGAAAAGAAGAAAAGAGCTCTCAAACCTCCAAAACCCTAACCTATCTAACCTAAAATGATTTATATCTGTTTTTACATAAAAATGCTATTTATAGTAAGTTGGAATTAAAATATAAAAGAAAAGAGGAAAGAAAATAAAGGCCAGAATATCTCCTGAAAACAGGGGATCGAATCGATCGACCCCTTTGGTCGATTGATTGATGGTGAAAAAACATCCCACTGTCGATGAGGATCGATCGATCAACCCCTTTGGTCGATCAATCGATCAAGAAGGTCCCAGCACATTGCATTTCCCTTTTCTTCCTCTTCTCCTCCTCTTTTGGTTTTATTAATTTTCCTTCCGCTAAAACCTCCGTAACTTCTTCATACGAACTTGGAATCGCACACCGTTCACGGCCACACGAAGCTTGCGAGGAGGGATACAACTTCCATGTAAATGTTAGGCCAGGTGGCCAAGCTATAAAAAGACTAAAATTCCCTTGAACGTGCAATCGCGTATAGAAATTGATCGGAATGCGTTCGAACTTCACACTTAGCATCCAAATACCTATAAAAGCTCAATTAACCCTTACAAAACATGTTAAAGTAGAAATTTGAGGTTGTCTGGTTAACGAGCATTAATATAGGGAATAAGATACCCGAGGGGGCTAAAATGCATAGGTTCGGAGGATGAAATACGCAATATTTGCATATCATCAGCGGGTAATAATATCCTCCCATGGATGCTTAATTATGAGTCAAGAAGTTCTTCTTCGTAATTATGAATTATTCCTCCTCAAAAGGTCTGTTGCTTATGGTAACAACTTTATCTCTCCACCTTCCTAAGAAGATACTGATTGTTTCCTAGGGTTTTGCTTAAGAATATCTAGATCTCGACCCGTAACCTATGGATCCTTATTATACTTGTACCGAGGCATGAATTTTCTGGCGACATCATCCCAATAACGGATCCTGGATTCTTCAAGGGATAAAAACCAATGAAGAGGACTTCTTTAAAGGTATGCTGGAACATCTGGTCCACTATCTATTCGGAGGCACCAAGGAGGGTCATGGCTCGGTGATAGCTTTAAAAGAAAATAATTGGGGGTATGTTTCCCTCGAACTTCTCGATATCTGACATCTTAAACATATTTGGTAGTCTAGCCTTGGGATACGAAAACATATGGGTGTAGTCTAAGTAGTTCCCGCATATCTTGACACGGTCAATCTTCTTCGACAATAGTTTGAGGTCTTCCTTGACCTTGTTCAATTCCTCCTCTTTGGGATCCACAGATACTGGCTAGTTAGCCCCTTGATGGGCACGGTTCGAAATAAGGAGTTGAGCTGGTGTAGACCCATTAGCAGGTGGGGCATGAAGAATATGATGGTACTCTTTTGGAACCTAGACAGGCTCGGGATAGGGTGGAACCATGGCATAAGAAAAGAGAACCTCGGGTTCTTTGGGAATCTGGGATCGATGTTGCTACATTTTAAGGACCTTAATTTCAAGTTTGTCAATCTTAGCAGTGAGTTGGGATAAGACGGTCATCAGATCGGGATGCACATTTGGTGGTTGGGATATATCCATGATCTACATGGATATATCTCCATGTAGAGATCATGAAGATGTATCCTAAACTTGGATGAAGTGGAAGAAGAACTGACGGAGCTTTGGGGCTATTTTATGGAAGATCGAAGGCAATAGCGAGCCACTCCAAAAATGGGGATGCAATCGACCTGAAAGGGAAAATGGTTTGATTTTATTTTTGAAAGAAAAAGGGAGACAATTTTTGGTATTTTGGAAGGAAGTGAAAAAATGTTTTTGGGTTTCTTTGGTTTTCGAGAAAGGAGGGAAAAAGGAGAAGAATCTCAGCATGACTATTATTATTAATGTTGTTATTAAGTTTTCACTTGTATTAGGTTTGCCTAAATACAAAAAATTGCTGGAGAGGACTCGACCTTGGGAAAATAGGGTTTAAAAATATATAAGACCCAGTTTGATTTGTTTCCAGGCTCACGGATGGGGTCTTATTTTTAAAAAAAGCGAAATAGCGCAAAAATTGGGGTGTTATGCAGACCCGAAATTTTGACAGAGTTTCGCATGGTAACCGACAAACTAAATATGAGTGCACTAGGTTTGACACCTATATAAGGTTGATGAAATTATTGGGTTAGTGGAAGGGTTCCCCCATTTGGCACAACTTCCATGATATACCTCTTGCCTATAAGGATAATAATTCATCGGTACGCATAGACAAGCCATTTGATATAAATGAATGTACGTGAATTACCTCATTATATACCTCATGTGGACAATACGTGTGAGAGATAATTTGATATAATTAACATATGTGAACAAGTTTCCTGCTATATACCTCCCTTCGTGAGTTCAGTCAAGCAGTACGATGCGAGGAGAACAAATCGATATACTTAGAAGGCACGAGGCCAATGGAAGGTGAGATTCATATCGCTTAGGCTAACTACCCCGCAGGACCAGCGTACATCATGAAGTGACCCCCCAGCACGGGACAAAATTTTGGTTAATATTTTCATGTTGTTGGTGATGTAGTGTGAAAAAATGCTCGAGTCTTAATTAGTATATTATGTAGAGAGTGTATTTTTTATTTTTTATTTGTATGATGAGTAAAGTGAGTGCTACACTAATGAGGGAGAATATACAAGTATTACGAAAATAAAATCTAGCACGAAGGATGAAACTATACTATGCATGGATATATGTTAGTACGTGGCATGTGATTATTTTACAAGTGAGTGTGTGTGGTAGTGAGCCAATACATGGATCAACTACAAGTGGTGTGTGGTATTTGTAAATGAGCATAGAGATATAACAAGCGTTAGAAGTGTGGGTGTGTGATAGTGAAGCCTAAGCATGGAAATTCTAAGGGGTGTGTGCAGCATGTGAGTAGAATTGAATCTGTATACAAGTGTAAGTGTGTGAAGTGTACATGGAGAGTATATATAAGTGTGTGAAGTGGATAAGTAAGTGAAAAGTGATATATACAAGAGATAGATATACAAAAAGTAGATAGAGGAGAAAAGGGAACATACAAGTAGGTGCATATGCACACATATAAAAAAGAATAACACCAATGTAGAAATAGAGTCTAGTCCTCTTAAAACATCCCCAGTGGAGTCGCCACTATGTCCATCCCGAGGGGGTCTGGGAGGGCTTCCCCCTTTTCTTTCCATGAGTACGCATGGGATTTTAACCTTTCTCGGGGCGCTCGACTGTCGTCAATGGGTTAGTATGTACAGATAGAGTCCCCAACCTATTTTGCACAAAACAGGCAAAAGAAATGTTGTCACCTCGAGAGAACGACATCAAGGACAAAACTGATACTTGTAAAGCCAAGTAGTTCAAAGGTCCAGGGAATAAGTTACGAAATTGGAAGGAGTTAGGAACCCATCCCTTCATTTAGATCTCTCATGAGCATATGCTAATCTTTCTTGTTAGCCTCCGTGAAGTGTGCGCTTATGTGCACAATATAAATGGAGAATGGAATCATTCAACTCGTGTAATGGGAAATGATGGAGTGAGTTCATCCTTAGGAGTGTTCCAAAAATAATAATCCAAAATATCATATAAGTGTTTGACGAATCATAAGTCGTTATAGAAGAACAAATGTATACATCAGAGAAAACACAAACATGTAAGAATATGAGATCAATTATATATATATATATATATATATATATATATATATATATATATATATATATATATATATATATATATATATAATAAAAACAATACAACAAATGTGTATAAGGGAGGATTCGAGTATAGGAATTTACCCAAGACGCCTATGTATCCCAAGGGGCATCAAAGTCCACATACTTCGAAGATAACATTGGGTGAGGTTTAACCCATAAATCCAAATGAGGGATTTATCTTATATGTGTGTGCAGAGATAAACGTTCTTCAGGTGTGAGAATGTGTAGTGAGAATCCCTATTTTGGAATTTATAGGTAAACCCTCTTTTTCTTGTTTTTGATTTTTTTATGAAAATAAAGTATGTGCAAATATCAATAATAAAGGTTTGAGATTAAGGTATGTGATATAATGAAATAAAGCGATAAAGTAGAAATAAAACAACTAATGCTAAAGTAAGAGAATTTAAAGACAAGGATGGAGAATTGGACCTCCTTATGAAGACTTAAAGTGGATCTTGATTATAGATGCGCTGATGTTGTAATGAGGTGATGGTGGTATGAGGAGATGGGTAAAATTTAATAAATGGAGTATGAAAAGGATGGAAGGAATGTGGGAAACGAGCTTTTTAAGAGGAAAACTACTCTGAATTCAAAAGAACGTTCTCTAAATTGCTGAGACGGATGTTCAGGGATGCCTTTTAAAGTGAGGTCATGACCTCTGTTTATATGGACAAGGGGATACCGATTAGAAGGGTCATAGATCTACCTATCTGAATAGACCCCAGACACATTGTCGATATGCAGGGTCCTAGGAGTGCCATTCGACAGTCTAAGATAGTTTTTCAAAAAAATGGTCATAAAATACGAACCGTAAGTCAAAATTGTGCACGGGGCAGATCGTTGGGAAGGGTATTTAAAGACCTTTAGAAATCCATTAAGCCACTCCTAGTTTTGAGAGTTGAACAAAGTCAAACGAGGCTCGAAAACCCCCGTTGGTCACTAGAAAGGAAATTTTTGGAGGAAAATGGATCGTTCGTCCGAATCATAAGGCCAATTCATGCACGGGAAGGACCGTTGGAAAAGGAATTCAAAGACCTTTAATATTTTATTTAGCTTCGTTGTGTTTGGAGAGTTGGCCAAGGTCAAATGAGGCTCGAAAATGCCCGATGATCCTTCAGAGAAAAATGGGTCTTTTGTCCTGATTGTAAGGCTGATTTGTGCACGGGGTGCATCATTAGAAAAGGCATTCAGAGACCTTAAAAGATTCATTCATATTTTCTCAAGCTCGAGAGTTGATCGGGGATTGGAAATGCCTGGTGGTTTCTAGATCAGTTTACAGGGTAAAATGAATCGTTCATCCGTATCGTAAGGCCTATTCTCACATGGAGAAAACAATTGGAAAGGAGATTCAGAGACCTTGGAATATCCATTTAGATTTTGATCAGACGATAAAGTTGACTTGAGTCAAACGGGCCCCAGGAGCACCCAATGGCGTACAAATCAGTTTTCGATAGTAAAACGAATCGTTCGTCCGAACCGTAAGGTCTATTTGTGCACGAGGTAAAATGTCAAAAAAAAAAAGATTCAGAGCCCTTTAAATATTCATTGAGTTTTTGCTTACGAGGAAGTTGACCGGAGTTAAACGGGGCTCGGGAGCCCCTGGTGGCCTCTAAATAATTTTTTGAGGTAAAAGGGATTGTTCATTTGTACTGTAAGTTTGATTTGTGCACGAGGCAGAATGTTGGAAAGGGGATTCATAGAAATTATAATACTCATTCAGATTTCACTCGGGCGAGGAAGTTTACTAGAGTCGAACGGGGCCCGGGAGCTCCCGATGGCCTCAAAATCAGTTTTCGATAGTAAAATGCACTGTTTGTCCAAAACATAAGGCTGATTTGCACTCGTGGAGGACTGTTGGAAAGGGGATTCAGATTCCTTTGAAGATTCATTGAGATTTTTATCAAGTGAGGAAGTTTACCAGAGTTAAACGGGGCTCGAGAGCGCCCGGTGGCCTTTAGATCGGTACCCAGAGTTTATGGTGAACGAATGAGTGCTGAGGACCTAAGGAAGTGCTTAGAGGGCCCTAGGATGGGGTGTCTACAAAAAATTCTTTCACCCTTTTCTATCCATCATTAGAGTCCTCCAACTCACTCTCTAAAACACGGAATCTAGCCTCACTCTCATTCTTGGATACTCTTATGGAAATCATGTTTCATGTCCTTTAGCTTATCATAAAGAATATCTCTTTGAATTTTAATGGTTCACAAAAATTCAATTTCATCTTTTAAAACCAAATTTTATTTTTTAAGAAATTTAACTCCTTTTTAAAACTTCAAATTCAAACGATTTAACTTTTCAACATGATTATGAAGCTTATTAAACTCCTCTTGAATATTAAAAATCATCCGCGTCACTCAAGGCACAATTTACTTAACACTATGATGACCCATCCAGAGAAATAAATAAATAAAGAGAGAGATAAACAAACAATCTTAAAATGCATTAAAATAGTGATCTAACACAATAAAATAGTGTAACCCACTTTGATACCAATCTGAAAGTGATCCAATGCTCCTGAGGGTTATAGAATTGCCAAACACGCAAATTTTTTTAATTTTCATTAAATCAATTTTAACTTTGCACCAATTATACCAAATGCGTTGTATAAACAATTTATCAATTTTATCTTGACATATGAATGCATTTAGGTGATATAGCAATAGTAGAATAAAGCAAACCACAGCACGAAGGTGTTCGAGGAAAACCCACAGTGGGAAAAATCTCGGACAACCCAACCACCCTAATCATTATGATATAGCTATCGTTGCAAGGACAAATTAGACTTACTCAACCGACTAGACGCCTTCAAGTCTTGATGCTCTCTTTTCTCCTTGAACCTTTTTTACATTCTCTGTTGGACACCTTCCAACTGTAATCATTATGCAATAGCTTTTCATATCTAGATTTCCACTGATCTTACCATTGCAATAACTAGTTCCAACCATCATCGCTAACTCGCACGGACCACTGCATGAAATAAATACATAATCCACCGCTTGAAACAAACTCTTGATGAAGACAAAAAGGTCTAGATTCAAGATAAATGAGATCTGAAACAAACATATGTATCATGATTTTGGGATCTCAAACGAAGGGTGTAAACTAAGATTTTTGGAGGCTCTTATGAAAAATTATTTTTACAACCCCCCAAAATGAAACTACCATGCAAACCTGATATATATAGATTTTGGCAAAATTTTAAGTCAACATGCATTCTAAGAAATCTCTTTCGAATGAAAAAACAAAGGTCGTTCGAACAAAATATGACATTTCATTCGATTGAAACATAACTCGATTAAACGACAATGCTAATCTCATTTGAACGAGGATCAAACGACCTTCGCAAGAAAATTTTCTGTCAAGAAGAATAAAATCGCTCGATGCTTGCTTGAAGCAAGTTCGAACGAAACCCCTAAATTTGTTTGAACGAAAATAAAACCTCGTCCGAATGAACTAGGTAAAGTCGTTTGAACAAACCTGATAAACTGGTTCGAACGAATTTAAACCAAAATATTTTTTCTTTGGAAAAATCTCTTTTGAAAAATATCTTTAAGAAACATTTTAAAACACAACACCAGAAACATATCTTGGGATCAAACATAATATGTATCCATACCTCTTGACATCCCATGAACGTTGAATGCTAAACTCAAAACGATGTGATCGTTGCTTTACTTGTCCACTGCGGTCTTCAAAATGGAATAATGCCAATATAAATATAAATGACTCAAACAAGTTTTGCCCAAATGGAATAATGTCAATATACATACAAATTTACTCGATTGGAAATTTGTTCTTATAATTGTAGAACTATGTAAATACAATTTTATTATAGAAACATATGCATTTACAAATAAAGTAAGTTAAATGTAATACAATTATACTTACTCCCAAAACGTTACCTTATTCTTTTTAATTTGATTTATTGATGGTGTTGTAAAAGAATATTTTGGTTGTAAAGACAAGTAAATTTAGAAGACAATATGTACATACATTTTCTTATGGTGTTATTGACAAATCCATTTTTACCATGTCCTTATCATAAAATTCTAGAAAGTTTATAGACTTATCATAGTACTTACCTATTATAAAAGTACATTTTTGAATATAATACATTACCATGAGTGGAGTTATGGACATAAATATAAAGAGACCAAGTTTTAATCAACAAAATCGTTGTGTAAATTGAAACTTTGCTCATTTGCGCACAATAACATAAGTTTTAATATTATGATTACTTTATTTATTTATACTTTTATCATAATTAATATTAAAAAACTAATAATATACCCCTCCCACTCCCCAAGATAAAATTGTGGATCCATCAATAGTTATAGTCAAAGAAGTTTTGTGATCATTGATTATATTAAGATATGCATTCTAAAATATTGACTTTGATATAGATCGATTCACAATTTTTTATTTGAGATCTAGGGAGTATAGATAATTTTTATGAAATGTAAGAAAGGCAAATAAGTGATTTGGTGATATGCTCTTTTAATTTTTTGAACTTTCATGGAATTTAACAGTTTAGGTTTGTGTAAAAATATATATCAGATAAAATGATGAGATGACAGAATACATGTTACATTTAAGATTATTTTCCTTATATATAATATATTTACAATCAAGTAACATTAAGACGAAGAATGACTAATGTTGATGCTAAAATTTGACTTTAGGTATGAGGCCATGATATTTAATCTAATGATCAACAAATATATTGCAATACCCCATATTTTTTATAACTATATTTAATTAATTAATTATTTAAATAATTAATCAAGATGGAATTTGAATCAAATTTGAAAGATTAAATTTAAATGTCTTTGGTTATTTTTGTAAAATTAAATGAATATTTTAGGCTTTTATTTAATTATTATGTAAATTGGATTTTAGTAAAAACTTAGGGGGCATTTGAGTCTTTTTGTTTTGATTTGAACTCCAAGAAAATATTTTGAATTGGGCAAACATGTTTTTATTTAAAGAGTTTTAAAGTTGTGGGAAACCTATTTAAAAATGATTAAAATCCTATGAAAACAAGGTATCAGAGAAAGGGAGAGGGGCAGTCGGCCTAGCCGCTATAGCGGTCTAGCCCATCGCATGTGCTGCTATAGCGGAATGGGTTATTTTTTTAGTGCAAGATTGTTTTCTTTTGGGATTTTTTTTAGCCGGTGATTTGACTTTTATAAAAAGCACTCCCAAAAATTAATTTTTGGTATGTAAAATTTATTCCGCCTCACATAAAACACCTACAGACCCTATATTTTAACTCCTAAAACGCCATTAAACTAAACTTCAACCTTAATCTATAAGGCTTTGCACTGATATTTTGAAGACGACTAGAGAAGTAAAGAGGCATATTTTCGTGAGAGGAACATAGTAGACTTTTCAGATTTTCAGAATACTTCATTATAAGGCAGGAGTATCTTTATTTTTCTCCTTAGTTATTATTTGATTTAATTGTCGCCTAAACTCTAACTACGCATGTTTTGTAAAGATAATTAGCAACCTAATCAGGGAAAGTGATAACCTAATTATAAATTTGTTTATGAACTTCTGACATTAATTTTAATACTTGAAATCCTACATATTTAGGGTATTAGACTTTTTGATTATTGGGTATCAAATCGAATCTCATGTTATATATTATGGATCTCGAAAATATGTTATGACTTATGAAATCATGTAAATAATTATTATGGGGTAGAGCACATTATAATATGTTGTTAAAAATAATTAACTCTCATGTTTAAATAAATTTATGATGTAAATTGATTAATTATCACATGAATTTGAATATAAATTTTGGAGAACTTGTTGGGATATGTAGAACTTGTTTATCACATGATTAGATTGATTTATTTCATATGAAATTGAACTTGTATAATTACGGAAACAGAATAATGATATTGGTCTAAATAAGGTAAAAATGGTAGAAATTACATGTATTAAAATAATGACATTGTTGGGATGTTCGGGTATGTACACTAGTTATGCTTTCACTCGTATAATTTATAGTCAATACTTTATAGGTATGGGACTACAAGGTAGTCACGTTTTATGTTTTATATTTTCTAGGCATGGAACTAGAGAGTGGTCATTCGTTGGATGGGTGTTTCGTAGGTGTGGGAAGATAAAGAGCCTTTACGTATATTTTTCGTCGTTGCTTGAAAGTCCTCTAATCAAAACCTTAAAATACCTACAAAATAATATCAAACTAAAGTGTAGAGTGGTAAGTAAGGATATCAATCCACATTAAGGGGGTAAAGCTAGAGAGAAACTCAATTGTAATTCAATTTTTATTTTCTTTTTGGGATTTTTGCTTTTTCTATTTGTTTTTAGCTTTTTCAATATTAAAATAATTTCATTTTATTATTAGTTAGTAATTTTATTTTAGGTCCAAATTGAACACACACATAAACCCACTCACACCCTAAAATCTATACACCTTACTACACCTAAACAACCCCTCACCCACACCTACTTTCCCTGCACTCTCACCACACACCAACACTCCCTCTTCATCTTCTTCCCCCACACCACTCTCTCTCCTCAACCCTCCATTAACACACACAAACATTACCCCATACACAACATCACACCAAAACAACTAACCCATCCACACCTCTCTCCCTCATTAACAACCACCACCACCATCTCCATTAAACCAACAAAAAAATCCTATTAACATAAACCCACCATCAATTCCTCTCTCTCTCACCCTCATACCCAAAACCCCACAACCCATTTTCGTCACCTCCCCAACCACAAACCGAAATCGGGTATAACCCGAACACCACCACTAACCCACCTGCAAACCTCTGTCCAACCTGCTTCGGCCAGACCTCAAACCCCCATCGCCACCACCTTCAAAACCCAATCAGACCTCCAAGCGCCCCATCCCCCAGTGCCAGCTCCGGCCAAACCCAGCTGGACTCCCCGACGAACTCAACCCAAAATCCATTATCTCCATCCCCCCAACTAGAAACCCGAGTTTCACCTGCGATCCACCCCGCCCATGGCGACCCCAAATCTGCTCAAACCCGATCCACCCCACCAACCCGGAACTCATCTTCCTCAACAACCCAAGACCCATTTTCTTTTTTTCTAAGCCAAAATCATTTTTTCACCCTCCAAAAACAAACCAAGTCCAAAACAAATAAAATCCACATGCCTAATAAACCTCATTTACCCCTTACCCATTTTACCCCCAACCTACATCTTTTAACCTTTACACCCAAAATACCCCATAACCAAATCAGATTTTTATTCCCACATGACACACCCAAACCACATGCTCACCCAAGTATATTTTCCAATTTAACCCCTTATCTCCATGTGCATATAAAATAGGACCTCAAGGCCATTTGAAGACCTATCTAGGATTTTGTAGAGAAAATTTTAGAGAGAGAAATACTTTATATTTTTAGTTTTGTTAGGTAGGTTTTTATTGTAATTTTATTTTTTTAGAGAATTGTGAGAAATTAATTGTTGAGTGATTCAATTGAGTGTTCGTATGTAATTGAATATTGTGAAAATCTCAATTTGAATGGATGTTGCTCAATTTCAATGGAAAAAAATAATAAAAAAGTATAGGAAATAAATGAACTACAAAATTGAATCCGCTCCGAGTGCTTCACGCTCCCAAGAATGGCAACGGCGCCATCTGATAACTTAAATAAATTGCGTCTCTATTGTATTTGTCGTTGTGCAATTCCTCTTTCCATAAAAAATCTTCACAAACCTATAAAAGTAGAACAAAATAGAATATAGCGGTAAGTGAGGTATCAATCCAAATCTAAGGGTGAAACACAAAATAAGCGAATCCATATGTATAAATTCATTTGCATTTTATTATTATTTTTCTATTTTTGCTATTTATATTTTTTATGAATTTTTCAAGGGATTTTTTTAACTAACTAACTATACTAATTTTTATAACTACTAATTAAGAAGTAAAAGCTATTTTAAGAAAAGTGAGATAAACAAAATTTTCTTAATAAGTAAACTAACAAAATTGAATTCAGGAGGCATTCAAAATTTCATCTCATAAGTAGGAGATTAGCCCTCAATAATGGAGTTAATGGGTTTTGGGCGGAGTTCGTCGGTGGGTCAGGTTGGGTTTGGCTGGAGCTGGCACTAGGGGATGGGGCGCTTGGAGGCCCGATTGGGTTTCGAAGGTGGTGGCGATAGGGGTTTAAGGTCTGTCAGGAGCAGGTTGGACGGAGGTTTGCAGGTGGGTTAGTGGTGGTGTTCGGGTTATACCCGATTTCGGTTTGTTGTTAGGGAGGTGACAAAAATGGGTTGTGGGGTTTTGGGTATGAGGGTGAGAGAGAGAGAGGAATTAATGGTGGGTTTATGTTAATGGGATTTTTTAGTTGGTTTAATGGAGATGATGGTGGTGGTTGTTAATGGGGGAGAGAGGTGTGGATGGGTGAGTTGTTTTGGTGTGATGCTGTGTATGGGGTAATGTGTATGTGTGTTAATGGAGGGTTGGGGAGAGAGAGTGGTGTGGGGGAAGAAGATGAAGAGGGGAGTGTTGGTGTGTGGTGAGAGTGTAGGGAAAGTAGATGTGGGTGAGGGGTTGTTTAGGTCTAGTAAGGTGTATAGATTTTAGGGTGTGAGTGGGTTTATGTGTGTGTTTAATTTGGACCTAAAATAAAATTACTAACTAATAATAAAAGGAAATCAATAAAATTATAAATCTAAAAAAAAAAAAAATCCTACTAAAAAAATAAAATAAAGACTCAATTAAAAATAGAACTAAAAATAAAAATCTATTAAAACTAAAATTAAAATCCTAAAAAAATGTAAAATCTAATAAATTAAATGAAATCCTAAAAAAAATCTAATCCTAATAAAAACTAAAAACTAATAGAAACAAAACAAAATAAAATAAAATCACACTAAAAATATAAAAATAGAAAATAAAAGATAAAAATTCTAAATAAAACGACACAAAGTAAAAATCTAGAAAAATATAAAAAGGGCACTAACTAAACACACATGGGGTGCGGGGTAGGTTTAGGCTCGGGCAAGGTTATGGGAAATGGGGAATTAGCTCCATTTGATTCACATTTTCCTCGAAATAATTCTTTTTGAACCGCAAATGCAATCAAGCTTGCACTTTGAACATTTACGCACATAAGACCCAAATTATCGAGAATTAACAACTAAAATATGTCTATTCGGGGTATAAAATGTACACTTTTGGGTGCTTATCACACCACTCCCAAACAGAGCATTGCTAGTCCTCGAGCAATAAGATAGAGAGAAAGAGAAAGATAAAAAACCAAAAGAGTACCACTTTTGTGGGCACTTGCGATTGCACTTAGCATGTGAAACAAGCCTTTAAACCTATAGGCTGCCCTACAGGATGAGTTGTGTCTCGTGAGGGTTTGCAGGAAATATACCCACATAATTATTTATTTGCAAACGACAGTCTATCTCTTATTAGATGTAGAATGATCGCATTATCCATCACGAGGTAAATGTTTTGAGAAATACAAGCTAGAATGTAGAAAATGTTAGCTAAGTAAATACACAAGGCACATCCTTTCTAGAACTCAATGTGTGTAGTGTGAATCAGTCAACACGGGTCGAGTATCATAAGAGTAATTCCTAGATCACCTTTTTGGAATCAACGATTCAACTTCAAAATTTCACTGGATATAGCTCTCTCAAACGAATTCTCGAGATTAGGGTTAGTGTATCGCTCTTGTGTGTGAGGAGGTGAGTAAAAGTAATCAAGTTCAAACATCTCACACACATATAAGGAAGAACGAATGTTAAGAAAGAAAATGATCTCATAAAATAAATGCTAATCACTATAGCGAGAACGTCAAGTTATTCACCACGTTGACTCTCATTTGCCCGAACACCTAGGGGAATATATAGATGATTATGGGTGAGGGGGAAATGAAATGGGATATGTGGGATGATATGAGGTAGGATAGGATGGATGTGTGAAATGATGGATGAATGGTGTAAGATGGATGAGATAGAAGAGTCTGTACACTTTGAGCTCAAATGTCTTTATTACTAACTACAAACTTTCTTTTTCTTTTCTTTTATCTCTTTTTTCGATTTTTCTTTTCTTTTTCTCTATATTCTTTTTTTTCTTCTCTTTTTTTTTTTATTTTTCTCTTTTTTTTCCCATTGAAATTGAGCAACATCCATTCAAATTGAGCATTCCACAATATTCAATTACATACAAACACTCAATTGAATCACTCAACAATTAATTTCTCACAATTCTCTAAAAAAATAAAATTAAAATAAAAACCTACTTAACAAAATTAAAAATATAAAGTGTTTCTCTCTATAAAATTTTCTCTACAAAAGCCTAGATAAGTCTTCAAATGGCCTTGAGGTCTTATTTTATATGCACATGGAGCTAAGGTGCTAAATTGGGAAATATACTTGGGTGAGCATGTGGTTTGGGGGTGTCATGTGGGAATAAAAATCTGATTTGGTTATGGGGTATTTTGGGTATAAAGGTTAAAAGATGTAGGTTGGGGGTAAATGGGTAAGGGGTAAATGAGGTTTATTAGGCATGTGGCTTTTATTTGTTTTGGTCTTGGTTTGTTTTTGGCAGGTGAAGAATCGATTTTGGCCTAGAAAAAAAGAAAATGGGTCTTGGGTTGTTGAGGAAGATGAGTTCCGAGTTGGTGGGGTGGATCAGGTTTGAGAGGATTTTGGGTCTCCATGGGCGGGTTGGATCGCAGGTGAAACTCGAGTTTCGAGTTGGGGGATGGAGTTAATGGGTTTTGGGCGGAGTTCATCGACGGGTCCGGTTGGTTTTGGCCGGAGCTAGCACTCGGGGATGGGGCGCTTGGAGGTCCGATTGGGTTTTGAAGGTGGTGGCGATGGGGGTTTGAGGTCTGGCCGGAGCAGGTTGGATGGAGGTTTACAGGTGGGTTAGTGGTGGTGTTCGGGTTATAGCCGATTTCGGTTTGTGGTTGGGGAGGTGACAAAAACGGGTTGTGGGGTTTTGGGTATGAGGGTGAGAGAGAGAGAGGAATTAATGGTGGGTTTATGTTAATGGAATTTTTGTGTTGGTTTAATGGAGATGATGGTGGTGGTTGTTAATGGGGGAGAGAGGTGTGGATGGGTGAGTTGTTTTGGTGTGATGTTGTGTATGGGGTAATGTGTATGTGTGTGTGTTAATGGAGGGTTGGGGAGAGAGAGTCGTGTAGGGGAAGAAGATGAAGAGGGTAGTGTTGGTGTGTGGTGAGAGTGTAGAGAAAGTAGGTGTGGGTGAGGGATTTTTTAGGTGTAGTAAGGTGTATAGATTTTAGGGTGTGAGTGGGTTTATGTGCGTGTTTAATTTGGACCTAAAATAAAATTACTAACTAATAATGAAATGAAATTAACAAAATTAAAAATCTAGAAAAAAATAAAATCCTACTCTAAAAATAAAATAAAATCTCAGTTAAAAATATAACTAAAGAGAAATAAAAATAAAAATCTATTAAAACTAAAATTAAAATCGTACAAAAAGTAAAATCTAATAAATTAAATGAAATTCTAAAAAAAATCTAATCCTAATAAAGACTAAAAACTAATAAAATCAAAATAAAATAAAATCACACTAAAAAAATATACAAATACAAAATAAAAGCTAAAAATTCCAAATAAACCCTAAAAATAAAATGACACCAAGTAAAAATCTAAAAAAAATATAAAAAGGGCACAAACTAAACACACATGGTGTTGGGTGTAGGTTTAAGGTCGGGTAAGGTTACGGGAAATGGGGAATTAGCTCCATTTGATTAACATTTGCCTCGAAAGAATACTTTTTGAACCGCAAATGCAATCATGCATGCACTTTGAACATTTACGCACATAAGACCCAAATTGTCAAGAATTAACAACTAAAATATGTCTATTCGGGGTATAAAATGTACACTTTTGGGTGCTTATCATGGGACTAGGATATATGTATGACTTTGTTTTATCCTAAGCGCGAGTCTATGGGATGGTTATGGTTTTGGGTATTTTTCCTAGTTGAGGGACTAGGAGGTACTTGTGGTCTTGATTATTATTTGGATTTGTATTTGGAGATTTATTTTATTTCATTATTTTAGTTTCCTTTTGAGTCATTATATTTATGAGAAAACTGTATTTAGATTTAGTGGGTCATTTGATACCACAATTGGTTTATGATTTTTAGTTAGAGAGATTTATGTTGATGACATTTATATCATCTGAGTTTTATATTATTGGAGTTTTAGCAAGGTGATGGATCTTATTATGGCAAATGGTGAGGGAATATGCGTCTAGAGAGGGACTATCCAAATTAAAAATTATTATCAAAATAAAGGCAATGTTTGTTCTCAATCCAAATTTGGGCAAAAATTAATCCTAGCGTCTAAGTGATAAATTAGTGATTTACAAGTTCATTTAAGTTAACAATATATGTTCATGAAACATATAAGATAAATCAAAATGCAGAATAGTAAATCATGCACTTGAGAGGAGGATTTATAAGAGGAAAAATCCTTGTGGGAAAAACCTTAGGCCAAACCGACACCATCCACCATATAGGTAAAGTTTTACAAAAGGGAGAAATGAATTACAAACTTTTAACTCTCCTAGAATAAATAATGCACAACCTCCACAATACACTTTTCTACCTTCTAGCTAGAAGATCAATGACGGATTGCTCTCCCGCCACTCATCACGTCGCAGGTGTCAACTTCCATTGATTTTGTCACATTTGCACCAAATCTTCACCTTATTTTGTAATGAAGAAGAAGATGAATTAAATAGGTTTTTTCAAACTTGTGAACACAAGTTCTCAAACCTTCTAAGTCACTCTTGTCCACACAAAGTAGGTTTCTTCTTAAACATAATAAAATATATGACTGCAACAGAGAATATGCACATTTTACAATACAACACATCGAAAAAATTACATTTTTGAGCCATATCTAAAGCTGGAGTTGGAGCTTCACTGCAGCGAGGAAATTCGTTGCTGTAGTGAACCTACGGCGAAGCCAGGTTGCAGTTAAGTCCAAAGAATTTGGACTTGGATAAATGTACTAGCAAAAAACCTTCGGTATAGCGAAGAAACTTTTCATTGTAGTGAGTCTGCGACAAGAAAGGTCGCGACTTTGTCCAGAAATTTTGAAATAATATTTTCCATCCAAAAGTTTGAAAGAATTTTTTGGCAAACACTCCACGTATTTTTGTTCACAATCCAGAAGACTCATGCTTAAAATATACATATAAGAATGCAATTTTTATGAACGTAATTTTTCTATAAGAAAAGTATATTGCACAGTTTATTTGTTCAAATTGTTCAAACCAACTCACACACAAGTTATAACATATTTTCCAAGGGTGGTGAAACTAAGTCATGCTAAGTCCTTTACTTTTATCCTAAAGGAACAATTTCTTTGGTCATGACATGAGGTAGCTGTCGGATGAAGAGGAGAAAGTTCGATCTTATTGTCTTGAACATGAAGCTTTTTGGGACTACTTAAACTATGACTCATTTTGTTTTGGAACGGGATAAGATAGTATAATCCTATGGATCTTTTGAGCTAACTTGTTCTCTTACAAATTGTTTTATTATTGTTAGATGATTTAAAATTGTATCTTGTGAAAAAAGTTTAAAATGCCTCATATTTCTATCACATGCTAAAAATGGTATTTTAATTCTAATATCATTAATATCTTGTAATCGTGGCTTGATCAACCTCAGCGAAAAAATAGGGGTGTTAGTAGTAGTAAGAGGAGGAGGGCCAATAACTGTAACAACATGAGTAGTATCAACTGTAGTAGTAATAACAACATTGACGACCAGGAACTTTGTTTTTATCCTGTTATCTATTTTATCATAAAATTTGTATTACTGAAATATATTTTTCTCCTTGTTTCTTTTTATGTATGCTCATCAAAGATGATTTTGTGTAAAGTATGTGGATCAAGTCATGTACTTTCAATTTAGTTATTCAACTCTATACCTTTAAAAACGTGTCAGGTGATGTAAAATTATTATGTGTAACAATATATATTGTAATGCTCCGACCCGAATTTATGTGTTACCTGTGAGTCAACCCGGTCCGACCCGAGTGTTAGGTGTGCAGTGTAATAGAAGAACCTACATAATGTTTCTACTCCAGTTTTATTTTAGTTATCATTTCACTTGTTAGCATACAATTCTAGTATGAAAATAAACTACGTGAGGGACCCATGGGGATCACCCCGAAGTCCGAGTAAATAGAGCTACTAACGTAAAATAAATAAAGTATATTTACCTCTATAACGCTCTCAAAATACGAAATCTCTCCCAAACTATCGTAACAAGCGAGGGTGTGAGCCTATGCCTAGTGGGAATATACAAAAGAAGTATAGAAATGAACCACATAAAGGAATCTCATATACTACAATCACATGCATGCGAATATATATATATATATATATATATATATATATATATATATATATATATATATATATACACACACACACACACACACATGTTCCAATGCATTAACCATTTTACTTTCGAAAACCTTACTTATCTAGATTAATTTACCTTAATCTTATAGAGATTTTATTTACTCTCCCTCATCATTTTCTCATTTTATTTAACACACCCGGTTAAAAAATTAAAACCACAACATTGACTTTATCCAAACACATTCCTTTATCAGAACCACCCTTTTTATTTACTTTAATACACTTTAGTATTTTCGTTGAAACTCACCCTTTTAACACAGCGAACACCGTATTAGAAAATAGTCATTTAATATTTGAAAACCTTTTTTACAATACAATGTTGCATTAATTATGGGTTTAACCTCTTAGGTTGCTTCATCACCTATTTACCCACTTACTTTACCCTTTTTCCTTCCTTTATGGACATTAATAGATTTACACATTTACTTGTCCATTTCATCCTTACCGCAAAATTTATTACATTCATTCCAGTTAGGTTATATTAACACATTTTATCACATAACCCATTTCTTTACATGTTACAAATTCCTTTATCTTTTTATTTTCTCAAAATCTTCCAATACAGCATACTTCAACGGGCTCCACACTGCCGGCTATGCACACCATATGCTCTGTCCAGTGTTTTAGGGATTTTCACCCAAGCGCTCCAAGCCCTTATTTCTTTATCCCGGTGTTATCCGAGTTCCCTTTATGTTTTTAAAATTTTACAAATGTTCATATTATTCCACTTTTTCTTTTTACCTGGTCGAAGCCTAAACTCGGGACTTTACCATCCCAACTTGTGTTGCACTTTGAAATTTTATCATTTCATGTCCTGTACACATTAACCTTGATTTTATTCCAAAAGTCATACTTGTTTAGGACCGCTATGTGTAACACCTATTCCAACTTTTTTATTTCATAAAAATGTTCCACTTTAAGCAAAATTACCATTTTACCCATTTATTTTCAAAATCACCTTTTACTCCATTTGCACAAGTGTTAATTTTTCCAAAGACAATATTAAGTTATTCATACCAACCTCTTAAGTGTTTTAACACCTTAACACCATTTTACACTTAGAGTAACATTATTCTTAATTGGAAATATATTTACACCTTTAATCCCTTTTTAATTCCACAAGTGTTAATCCCATACAACATTACTAAGTTACACACTAACTTTTCCATGTTTATCCATTAACACTTTATGAATGCTTTTATCAACACTTTCCGAAACACACATTTCGTTACTTTCTTCTTTTAAGAAATCCATTTACACTTAAGACTACTTTTATAAGAAAATACCATTTTCTTTTATCAACATGTGTAGTCTTATAATCTCATGTTTATCATATCTTTTACTCCCAAATTCATACACTTTAAAGACTAAAATTCTAAATTTTCTTATTTCATGTTTAAATCCAACAATATCTTCTTTAAACTTATTTATAGATTTAATGCCAAAATACTACAAGTTTATATAAATGAAAAGACGGATTTTAATTCCAAATATCCTACTACATGGTTTAAACGCAATTTTCATTCTAGAATTTTATAACACTTGCAAAGATTACACTTTCAAGACATAAAAGACATTTAATTTTTTCAAACTCAACAAATGTTGTTTTTTCATAAAATCATCATTTTTGCAAGAACATAATTTCATCAATGTTTACCAAAATATGTCATTCTCTTCAAACATTTTATTTCATAAAATGTTTTCATCAATATTTCTAGAAAATACAACATTTTCATAAAACATCAACTTTTACTATTTCAAAACCTTGAAATATTTATTTCTTTTATATTTTCAACAAAATAACTTTTTTTAACATTTTTATTCCATAAATATGTTTATTATCCCTACACATTATTTACACCATTTAACTAAATGCATCCTACTCAAATAGCCTAACAACAAGACTATAAATGTGCAAAAAAAATCTTACTTTAAGAGTAAGGTTTTGCCACCTCTAATGGCTCAAAAGGTGGTGGAAGTGTCGGTGTAGGAGGAGCGACCCCCATCTCCAAAGGTGGCCTCAAGGGGTTACTAAGTGCACCCTCCAAAAGCTCCAAAATATTCTTCTTTTAATCTTCCAAGAAAGACCCACTTCAACTCCATTAAAACCCACTTTCATCTTCTCCAAAATTCCTCAAATATAACTCCAAAATTCGTAGCTCTTCTTTGTCAATGGTGGAAATGGATGTTGTAGGCTTGCATATGGTGGGATATAATCTAAAATGGTGGTGGAGTTGTGGTTTGGTGGTGGACGACCACCCACCTCTCTTTCCTTCTTCCATTTCTCCCAACATAAATAACCCAAATACACCAAACAAACTCTTAGAATCCAAATACTCGTTTTGCCCCTTTTGGACTGATATAAGCTCAACAGCTCTCCAATTCTCTAAATTGTGATAGCGCACAAGGGCAACTGAGATTATAAATCTCAACTAACGTCATTCGAACGACTTGCCTTATGTCATCCGGACTATGGACCAAGCGACCCTTCGCCCGACCTACTACTGTAAGTCAGTAGCACGTTGTTAGAAGTCCTGTATCTCACGTCCTATCTCGCGACCTTCACACTGTCGTTTGGACGATAGGTCCATGTCGTTTGAATGACCCTTCTTCTTTTTCTTCTTCTTATTTTCGTCCAATTTTATTCATAATTCTTCTATAATTATTACTAACTCCTCCTCAATCATAAGCCATATATAGTTTTAATTCAATTTTTGGGACTAGGTATTACAAACTTCCTTCCTTGGGGAGTTTCGTCCTCCAAATTTTTGATCCATCAATCCTCAAGCTTATGGTGTCCTCCAACTTCTATACTATGCCCTAGAAATCTTCCAAGACAAACTATCGAAATCCTCAGCACTAAGGTCACCAAGTACTCAACATGCGACATGCCCTAATGCTCACCATTTCGTTGATAATAACAATACATAATCGACCGGAGTCTCCAGTCATCTTATTACCAAGTCCAAACCATTCCTAGCACCACCTATGCTAGTACCTAAGGCATACTGGTGCATTTACTGGAAAACTCTTTCTAGCGGTCAACGCTCACCCAAAGTAAGTCGTGATACAACCAATTGTCGTATATATCACCAAAAGAATCAATTTCTAGCTTATGACCGTACATCATGTGTTCCACAAATTTCCAGGTTATCCTAATTATATAACTCACATGAATTTACCTATATCCATACCATGTTGTTCTCTCTCTCCAAGGAGGAATAATCCCATCAAATCATTACCGCACGCCTGGTTTAGACCTTTTGCTGCGTCACTCTGATGAACCTAGTACTACCTTAGGCGTCTCATCCTTGAGTACTAACTAGAGTCTAACTCCAATCCACTCACCATGGAAAAGTAACATCGTGTGTCTAGTTTCCTCCATTTCCAACACTATATTATATCCTCAAGCCATCATCCCGCTCTTCATAACCCGAGTAACTTATTGCCGAGCCATCCAGTCGAGAGTCCACTAGTTTTAAGAAAGATCGCTACTATGAGTAAACCATGCGGCCAAAAATATAGCCACCCATACGCAAACTTTATGCAATAGTAAGAATATCTCAGATGGGCGCACCCAGTTACCGAGCTGCACTGACTAAACCCAATCCACCATGCTCTCCTGGGCCCAATCTCTTCGTACCATGCCATGGCACCAATCTGAGTCACCATATGTGAGAATACCGAACCCCAATTATCAAAATCGAAAGGAATACAACAGAGTCAGAAGGAACAAAATACTATCCCGAGAAATTTTGCCCATAGGCATCCGATTCTGACATATGGAAGTGAACCTACACCTTATACTTGAAGTCATGCCACTTATTCTCAAAACTCTCACCGAATACCACTCCTGGACATATACCCTAGCTTGAATCACTAGTCTTGACGATTCGAATTCAACCATTCATTCTCACAATACGAACGTAAATTACGAATCGAAAGTCCTTGATGAAGTCAATTCCCAACTTCCCTCCCTTGGAGCAAGGCCATACCTTTCACATCCTTGGCATAAATGAATCATTCTGAATAGCGAATAACTCACGCCCTAGTCACTGATCTTACCCAATAACTAGTGATGACATCACTAACCTACTACAATTGGGTTATTATCTACTTTATCATATTGCGACCGAAATCCTAAATTTCCATGGACATTACTTAGTTCAAGTGAGACAATCACCTAATCGTGTTCTTTAACCACACTAGATTGCGACCAAACTTACTGTAAAGGGAATGCATATCCCCGAATTTTAAACTCTTTTATAATGTTATATTTCCATTTAAAAAAAAAAAACAGATGCGGAAGCGTAAAAGGTGATGGTTCAGGTAAAACAAAATTTTAATTTCAAATTCAAATTAAACTCAAGTGAAAAGAAATTAAGCATGAAAATATTAAATTTCACTTAAACCAATTAATTCAAGTCCTAGAATTTGCCTAAGTCATAATTATCAATATTCCAAAGTTAGGCCAAACCAATTTTAGCAAATGACTTGAATTAAATAAACAATTATCCAAATTTAATTAGCACCCAATTAAATTAAGTGTGATAATTAAAACCATTTTTATCTTGAATTACACTAAGCATGAGTTCTAATTCATTATGCAAGTTAAAAATAAATCAATCACACTACACCGAGATGTATGAGGAAAAACCCACAACGGGAAACAACCTCAGACGGACCTAGCCACAAATCCACTAAGTATGGAATTTACAAATACAAGACAGAAAGGCTTACAACACACGACTCGATCCCTCTCAAGCCCCGACGCTTCTTCTTGTAGAAACCTCTTCCTAGCGGATAACCTTGGAGCTCCACCGCGGTCTTGGAATCCACCTATCGGACTTTGTATGGTCACCGTCACCCGAGCAAGGAGCCTTTCTCCAAGTGGGTAATGTCGCAACAAAACACTTCTTCTTTCTTTATGGGATGTAGAAGAAAACCTGAAACTTTTTTTTGAACGGAAGAGATGAACCCAATGCCAAACTCCAAGCAAGATATATGAATATGGGAACTTGGAAGAAACAAATTTGGGTGTAAACCAGAGTGGTGTATATTTTTCTCTTTGATGAAGACACACTCAAAACATGATCTTTTTCCCTCTTTGATTTTACTCTCAAAACACTCTCTAGGAGTTAGTAGGATATGAAAAAGATTATCAATCAAAAGTGATTCCCGCACATAATAAAGTCTGCGAAAAGTTGGTTAAGAAACAAGTGGGGAAGTGGGAGAAAAACTGCATAAAATTGCCAAAAACTGTTCCCGCCTGGCATCTCGTTCGAACGACATTTCGTTCGAACGAACTCTCATTCGAACGAGTCTTCTAACGAAGTTCCAGTATGAACTCGTTAGAAACATGTTGGAAATCTCGTTAAAATGACAATCTCGTTCGAACGACATTTCGAACGAAGTTCCAGTATGCCTTAATGGGAATCCGCTGGCAATCTCGTTCGAACGACATCTGGTTCGAACGACATATCCAACGAATTTCCAGAAAGTTTGGAAAATTCGATTTTAGCCCAGAAAACTTTATAAACTTGTTTTAAAGTTTTAATTAATTCTCTCTGAAAATAAAACACAGTGTTAATTAAACCTAACACCCAATAAACAAGCTCCAAGCTCCTATATATATGATTGCATTCATACCTTGGGAGCATTGAACTATAGTTGATGACGTATAAACGAGGCACGCAACCGGCATGATTATGAAGCTTTATACTCTTTGCGCTATGTCTTCAACAAACTCTTCATAGGATTGAGAATATTACAATTAAATACAATCCTATGAATAAATGTTTTTGTCCGGAATTGAGCCAAAACTATATATGGACTCAATTGGAAATTTGTGTCCTTACACTTACCATCGGTTTTCACCCACACAAAATTATAGGATGACTACACCTGCTGCCATTGTCAGTCTAAGGGTAGTAAGTACCATTTCTAGCTACTGCTTCTAGCTCATACTAACTTGGAAAGATGTGCCAAGAACTAGTCCTTTCATCTCCAAGGTCACCCTAGCATAGATAGTCGATACCTCGACATAATAATCATATTTCAATATTACCCCTCCTCGGTTGCCATTTTTCAAATTTCCAGATATTGTCATCACTCTAAGTTTCTAATACATTTCCTAGAACATCCCGAAATTTAGTATCACCATAGTCATTCCATGACATCTGAGCATTACCCCAATAACAAACCTTACGGATTGTACTCCCTCTCTGTGCCGAACGAAGGCCATACCTAGCACGCACACCACATAACCAACAATTTGGGATCATCATCTGAACCTCAAATTAATAATTACTAGAATGATACTACCTTCTTTTACTGGACTAAATTTCTCCTAAGAACACCAAACACATCTCATGTAAAGTCCCAAAACTCGACAAGGTTTCATCGTCTATACTTTTATCATCATAGGTTCACTCTACAAACCTTTCAATACCCACATCGATATTACTTGGTGCTTGCAAAGACACTAGTCTACGAGCTTCTAGATATAGTGCACCTTAATCCTCAAACACCTCAAGACATCACAACATTTGATATTTATCCTCAATGATGCCACACACAATTTTTCCTATGGGCACCTCAACGTGCCTATGAACTATTCACCCACCAAGATTACCTTGCACCTAGCCATTACCTCGATGGCTAAAACGAGTTTCAACACTTAGATACTAATCTTACCTTTCTTCCAAACGGATGTGACTATACATCACGTACAAACCAAAATTAATGCTACTACGGGTCATGGTAGGATACAAGACATCACCTGTAACCTATAAACCTCAAGGTCTGCCTCACCCAATCCTCCATGACTATTCAACTATGGCGATTAAATTGTCTCACTATGTAAATACCAAGCCATGTGCCAACCTACGAGTTAACACGACTATATGAATCTTGGTAGGATACGAGCGTCGTGTATTACCTATAAATGCCAAGGTCCACACCACGAACGCCGCATGAGGTCCTATTCCTCAATATCCAATTATAATCAAGATACACCTAACCTAAGTCCTCAACCAAAGGGAATAATATGTTCTCACCATAAAATCAATACTTATGAATGCTATTCAATTATCTAGTCTCCATACATGTGATACACAACCTTTACCACTAGGTCGTAGCGGACACTACTCAATGTTTCCACTAACAAGACTACTAACATCACCAAAGTCATTTGATGATACATCTCACACGAAGGTTTACGGCATTGCCACTATCATTCTACACAACTTCGTGTTTTCATCGAATTACCATCAATTGCGATATCACCCCAAGGATCTAATTTTGCCTAATTACATCACCGGAGTTAACTACCCATAAGTTTCATACCTAAGGTTATATATACCTCTTAATCACCAATCATTAGTGTCTAATAGAGACACCCTAACCATCAACTTCTACTGTCAACTATATGCAACTCGTGCCACTTGCCCATTGGGCATCATTTCATTCTAACTACACCTCAAATGGTTCTATGCCATTAAAATTTCAACACAAGCACCTCACACTAACAACTACGGTGTCACTACTATAGGCTTGCATTGATACTCGTAAATTATTACAATTCTAATAAGAGTCGTGAAAGTGATTAATACATATCAACTTAATTATGTGCCACTTAGACCGACTCATTTGTCATGCTAACCTATTTGAATTTATCGTCGAGGACACTAGCTAAACTGTCACCAAACTAGTATGATCGGACCAAACCACACCGATGTTGAAAGATCCAATACTGACCTCACCACGTCGTTTCCTAGAGGAACCTTGAATCTAGAGCTCTGGTACCATTTGTAATGCCTTAACTTGGATTTATGGGTTACCCGTGAGTCAACCCGAGCGTTAGGTGTGAAGTGCAATGGAACAACCTAAATAATGTTGCTAGTCCAGTTTTATTTTAGTTAACATTTCACTTGTTAGCATGCGATTACAATTTCAAAATAAACTACGTGAGGGACCCATGGGGAGCATGCCTAAGTCCAAGTAAACATAGCTACTAATGTAAAATAAATAACGTATACTTACCTTTATAACGCTCTCAAAATATGAAACCGCTCCCAACCTGCTGTAACAAGCGAGGGTGTGAGCCTATGCCTAGTGGGGATATACAAAAGAAGTATAAAAACGAACGATAAAAAGGATACTCGCATGCTACAACCAAATGCATGCCAAAATATGTATGTATTTACATATATATATATATACACCTTTGAAAGTACATGTTCCAATTCATTAACCGTTTTACTTCCAAAAATCTTACTAATCTAGATTAATTAACCTTAATCTTAAAGAGATTTTACTCACACTTAGAATTTTATCACTTTATTTAATACACTCGATTCAACAATCGAAACCATAACATCAAATTTATCCAAACACATTCCTTTATCGAAACCACCCTTTTTATTTACTTCAATACACTTTAGTATTTTCTTTGAAACTCACCCTTTTAATACACGCGAACACCGTGTTAGAAAATACTCATTTAATCTTTGAAAATATTTTCACAACACAATCTTGCTTTAATTACGGGTTTAACCGCTTAGGTTTCTTAATCACCCATTTACCCACTTACTTTACCTTTTTCCTTCCTTTATGGACATTAATAGATTTGCGCATTTACTTGTCCATTTCATCCTTACAGGAACATTTATTACATTCATTCAAGTTAGGTTGTATTAATACATTTTACCACATAACCCATTTCTTGACATGTTCCAAATTACTCTATATTTTTCTTTTCTCGGAATCTTCTTATACTACATACTTCAACGGGCTCCACACTGCCGGTTATGCGCACCATATGCTCTGGCCAGTATTTTAGGGTCTCACCCAAGGGCTCTGGGACCTTCTTGATTTATTCCAGTATCATCCGAGTTCCCTTTATGTGTTTTAATATTTTACAAATGTCCACATTATTCAACTTTTTCTTTTCACCCGACCGAAGCCAAAACCCTGGACTTTACCGCCCCAACTTGTGTTACACTTTGAAATTTTACCATTTTATGTCCTTTACACATTAACCTTGATTTTATTCCAAAAATCATATTCGTTTAGGACCACTTTGTGTAACACCTATTCCATCATTTTTATTTCATAAAAATGTTCCACTTTAAGTAAAATTACCATTTTACCCATTTGTTTTCAAAATCATCTTACACTCCATTTTCACAAGTGTTAATTTTTCCAAAGGAACTATTAAGTTAATCGTACCAATATCTTAAGTATTTTAACACCTTTACACCTTTTTACACTTGGAGTAACATTCTTCTTAATTGGAAACACATTTACACCTTTAATCCCATTTTAATTCCCTAAGTGTTAATCCCATACAACATTACTAAGTTACTCACTAACTTTTTCATGCTACCCATTAACACTTAATGAGTACTTTTATCAACACTTTCTAAAACATACATTTCATTACTTTCTTGTTTCAATAAGTCCATTTACACTTAAAATTACTTTTATAAGAAAATACCATTTCTTTTTATCAATACGTGTAGTCTTATAATATCATGTTCTTCATGTCTTTAATCCCAATTTTACACACTTTGAAGAATAAAATTCTAACTTTTCTTATTTCATTTCTAAACCCAACAAGATCTTCTTTAAAGTTGTTTATACATTCAGTGCCAAAATACTACAAGTTTATAAGATGGATTTAAAACCCAAAAATCATACTACATGGTTTAAACGCATTTTTCATTCTAGAATTTCATAAGACTTGCAAAAATTACTTATTTAAGACATAAAATACATTTAATTTCTTCAACCTCAACCAATGTCTATTTTTCATAAAATCATCATTTTTGCAAGAACGTTATTTCATCAATGTTTACTAAAATATGTCATTATCTTCAAACATTTTATTTCATAAAATGTTTTCATCAATATTTCTAGAAAATACACCATTTTCATAAAACATCAATTTTTACTAACCGGACCAACCTACAAAAATTAAATGGTCCCTCCCTAACCAGTCATTCATAATATCAAATAAATCATTTTCGTCTTTGGTAAATTTACACATGAAATATTTATTTCTTCTTTATTTTCAACAAAATAATATTTTTTCAACATTTTTATTCAATAATTTTTTTTATTATCCTCTACATATTGTTTATGCTATTTAACTAATTGCATCTTACTCAAATAGCCTAACAACAAGACTACAAATGTGCAAAATAAATCTTACACCAAGAGTAAGGTTTTTCCACCTCTAATGGCTCAAAAGGTGGTGGAAGTGTTGGTGTAGGGGGAGAAACCACCACCTCCAAAGGTGGCCTTAAGGGGTTACAAAATGCATCCTCCAAAAGCTCCAAAATGTTCTTCATCCAAGCTACTAAGAAAGACCCACTTCAATTCCATTAAAATCCATTTTCATCTTCTCCAAAATCCCCCAAATATAACTCCAAAATTCACAGCTCTTCTTTGTCAACGGTGAAAATGGGGGTTGTAGGCTTGAACATGGTGGGATACCATTTAAAATGGTGGTGGAGTGGTGGTTTGGTGGTGGATGGAGGTGGACAACTACCCACCTCTCTCCCTCTCTCTCTCTCTCTCTCTCTCTCTCCTTCTTCCATTTCTACAAACACAAATAACCCAAATACACCAAACAAACCCTTATAAAACCTCCCTAAGAATCCAAATACCCATTTTATCCCTTATGGGCTGATCCGAGCTTAATAACTCAAAGTTCCAACGCTCCAAATTATGACAGCGCACAAGGGAAACTGAGATTAAAAATCTCGGTCAACGTCATTTGAATGACTTGCCCTATGTCGTTCGAACTATGAATTGCTCGACCCTTCGCGCGACCTTCTACTGTGAGTCAGTAGCACGCCGTTAGAAGAACTGTATCTCGTGACCTACATCGTGACCTTCTCATTGTCATTCAAACAACAACTCATTGTCGTTTGAATGACCCTGCTTCTTCTTATTTTTATTTTCCTCCAATTTTATCCACAATTCTTCCATAATTATAGTTAACTCCTCCTCAATCATAATCTATATATAGTTTTAATTCAATTTTTAGGATGGGGTATTACATATATCACGTGTATCATATGAGCCAAGTGTATCACGTGTTACATCATATCACCGAAGTGTTTATTCATGTGTAGGTAAACCATTGATGTAGTACGTTTAAAAAAATATAAAATATTATATGCATATATCAAGTATGTGTCAAAGCATCAAATGTGAGTGCCAAGGTCAAGCTTCATCTAGAGACAATTCATATGTGACAAATATCATAAACTAAATGAGTTTTCAAATCTCTTTTTGTATATATTTGGACATTGTGTGTATTTAAAAATATATTTATGTGGAGATGAGTGAATATGATCAAAGTGTGGCGTTTTTATATAATACAATCCATTGTATGTTTTTCAATATCAACAAGATTGGTAGAAATGAAATTTCATACTCAACGAGTTATGCGTGTGAACTTAATATGTGTATTTTTATCAAAACTTTTCATGCAATATTTTCTCACCCTTAATGTCATAAACCTTATTAGTTGGAGATGTTTTTGTGGAAAATTTATTTATACCATCCTCCTAAAATTTGCAATAAACTTATTTAAACTATTATTTTTCTTCTTTGATCCTAAAATCATTATTTCATTTAATTATTTGTGTCATGTTTGTGATTTTTTTAATTTGATGACATGTTTTATCATTTTTTTCCAGAAATCATTTCAAAATATTATTGCAAGAATTTTACTTTCAAAAATCATTTCTTAATATGTGAGTTGTGTACATTCCTAAATTGTTGGTCCAAAATCAATCGACACATAATTTTTTAGGTATTGCAATAAATGATCCATGCTTTTTATCTTGGATTGAATATTTGTGAGTTTTAATATTTCCTAAATTCTTAATTTTCTAATATGTTGTGAATGTGAAACTTCTTTTTTTAAAAAAAAATCATTTAACTCCCTCTTACTTTCATAACATGTGCATGTTAATGTTGTGCTTTAATTATGACTTTCATAACTCTTCTGATTTGTGAAAGTAAGAAATAAATCAGCTTTCATTAAATTTGATTTTCTTCCATGATAATGTTGAATGTCATGTATGAGTTTGTTTAAAAATTCCTTTTGGGAAACACTTTTTAGATATAAAGTATTATAAGCTCCATTGTGTATCAATGCTAATGATATGTTTATCAATATTTTGTGTGAATATTTATATTTTAATATGAAGTGTTGTAATATGCTCAAATATAAAATGTTCACACGAGTTAAATGTTTATGTGTAGAAGAATTTGAAGTAACATATATCATATGTAGCATGTATCATTTTAAAATTTAGGAGTATTATATGAATAGATTGTAAATTCATTTAAAATCATTTGAAGCATATTAACACATATTGATCAATATATTTGTAAATTGAGACAACCCATTTTCTCAATTTGGTTTTTTAAAATTATTAGTCAAATATCTACTTTCCCTTTCATGAACATTTATTTTCTCCAATCTCATTTTTCTTTTGCATACTTACCTTTCCTTTTCAACAGTCCCATTCCTTTTTATCTTTTATAAGGACTTCCATCACCATTAAAAGAACTGTGAGAGTATGCATTATGCTCATGTACCCAAATAGGACTAGATTGTCTTATTCCGTTGACCAAATATAATTTGAGTCTTGTCCTTGAGGTCATTCCGAAAAAGCTTCATGCAAATAATTCAAACAGACATCTTCATCTTAGATGTGTGTCCTTTTATACCACACTTAAGAAGGTAAATGGACAATTGGACTCATGCACAATTTATCACACTAGTTTCTTCTTTATAAAATCTTTCTGGTGTGTGGTTGTGTGCTTGATATGGTTTCATTGGACCATATTTAAAATGAAGTAAACCTCTTTTGAAAATATTTGGTTTCGCATTTTATATGTTTTGAGTTGTTTTGATCATGTGTCAAAACAAACTCAAAAAGTGGATGCCATGTGTCTATCGCAAAAAAATCGCCACAATGAAGATCTGCTTCGTTGTAACGATGGTCTTTCCCTAGCCACATCTTTTTCTAGAGACTGTATCTTAGTTTTGTCTTGTACTGTCGCTGCTAGTTCGCCCCACCAAAGTAGATCCTCTCTACAAAAAGCTCTGGTGAAAAAATCTACTTTCATTAAAGATTGTGCACATCTTCCTCTGTTTTCATGCAACTCTAAGATCTGACCATATCTTTGTTATATTTTGCATCTTGTCACTTCATGTAAGTCTACAACTTACCTACTTGTTCCCCCAAGCTTCCATTGCAATCTTGTGTATATATAGTAAGTTGGAATTTTATTTTAACAAGTTTAATATTTTATTCTCTCTTTTATTGAAAAAATATTGTTGATTATTTTTTCTTGCCATAAGAATCATTTTTAGGAGAGAAAAATCTTTGTAAGATAAAACTTCTTCGGTGTTGAGTATTGTATTCTTCCAAGTTTTAAATCTTTTATTTCTCTTAAATTTGTACTTGACATGTTTTAAGTTTAATTACATGTGTGTGACACCCCTTCGAATAAAATACCGAGCGATCACTCCTGTACCAAATTAAAACAGGAGTCGCATATGGTTCATTCTTAGCATCACTGTCGAAAACCAAATTAATTACTAATAACCTATTACGCTGGTGTCAAAGTTTTATTTAACTAATCTTTTTAATCGAATCAACTAAGTAAAGCCATCGCACAATTTAAATAAATGAAACTGAAAACAAATAAAATAATCGAACACTCGGTTCAACAATAATACAATCAGAATGAATTCCGCACTAGAAGGCGGTAAAAGAATAAATAAATACAGTTGGGTTATTAGACCAAATTTTTATACAGTACCTCCTATCTAGATAACATGGATAAAAGCGTCTACAGTGAACCTGCATGGATCCACAACTGCTACAGTAGACGTCTGACTCGAAGGAATCATCATCCAGGCATCCCTGTGTCTGGACACCTATATATATAATATCTATAGCAAGAAAAGGAAAAATAGGAAAATGGGTCAGAGCCCGAGTTGTAAAAATATTTTGCAAGTGCATAAATGCTTTATTTTTGAAAATAGGTTTTATCTCATATTTAAGTTGGTATCGCACTCCCATGAGATACCCCTTACCCCTCTTCTAATAGTGCACACCTAACGCCTTCTTTTAAAACATCATAATTAAGCTACCCTGCCTAACTAATCTAATTCACCCGTCTGCTAGAAACCTCGACAACCCGAATACTAAGGGCTAAAGTTCTCTCCATCTCTCAACACTGCACTGCGTTCGTGCGTGGGGTGTCTCGCGAAGCGAAATCCAAACAAGGAACCCCCCCGATACCCTACTGCTCGACAGCGTCAATCGTCGAGATCCATTAGACCCCCAGCACATGACGTGTACATAAGACTCATATATACAAACAATAATATATATATATATATATATACACACACATTATCTTATTTACTGTTATCTGCATATCATTACACACGTCCGAATATAATCTCCCGAAAATGAGAATTAATCCTTTTTCATTTTATCTCTTTACTCTAATACAGATATATAATACCTTGTTTTCACACACAAGTCATATACTATACACATAAGTATAATAACCATCCCAACGAGCTATAACTCGAGGATGCAGTCTCTCAATGCTATCATCTTCGAGGGCAACACTCACATACCATCCTGGGGACCACCAGTAGGACTAAATGTCACCTACTTCATGGTCAAAACCAAATCACAACGCATGGGAAGCGGTCATAGTTCCTCCCCAGAAATGAGACGAAACATACCCACCACGTCTCACCCCTAATAAAAATCACACAATATAAAAATGGACGCTATGACTTGGGGACAATCCACACCCTGCTCCTGAATCCATGGGCTCACCCTCATCGCGCAACTTCCTATGATAGCATTAGAGGGGGTATGCTTCACATATATATATACCATCCACACACACACACACACACACACACACACACACACACACACATATATATATATATATATATATATATATATATATATATATATATATATATATATATATATATATATATATACACATATCCGTAGCATATTATATATACTATAATCACATAGTATACATATATTCTACATTGTTCCTAAAAAATACACATAAATGGCCATAATTGTCAATCTCACATAACGATGACCAATAATCCTAAAGATTCTCCTAAATCAAAATCATTCAAGTATTCGTACACTCACGATACCAAACCCAAAAGTATTTCCTCACTTGATAAATAATCTGTACCTTATTCTCATTTAAGGATTTATATAACTTCTTCAACTATACCAATCCATATTGAGTAAATACGCATAATCCCAATTCATCCTAGTAGTCTCGCAGGATATGCTCAAACGCAATAAATATAATTATGCTTTCCACGCACATAATTTAATAGCCTAAATGCCCACTGAAATTATCCCAAGAATTCTTTATCACCAAACACCCTTAATTTGAATAAGTCAAGGACTCCATTTCCACGAACCCAAGGACTACATCATGTCCAAATACTAAGTTAGAGGCCCCTACTCAATTTTTGGGAACCTCAACTCTCTAATTCCTTAATTTAATTATTTTCCTCGAAAATAGACTTTTAGTGTCACGCCATTATTGCACCCTTTAAGCCCCATAAATTCCCTCAAGAGGCTAAATATTAATTCCTTAAATCCTTATTTCCTCACTTTAATAAGCTAGAAACAATTAAAATTGGAATCTATCCCCTATAATTAACCCTAGGAAAAATTTCCAAAAATCCTGAAGGGTCGATCGATCGACCCTTGGCCCTTGATCGATCGATCAATCCTTGGCCCTCGATCGATCGATGGCTTCGGACAACTTCTTCTCCGAGAAGCTGTTTCGGCCATTAAAGCTTCTCCCAAGATTTTATCTCCTCCCTAACGTCCTCCAACCTCAATCAACGGCATATAAACATATAAAAAGGGTTCTAAACATCCTAGAACCCAAAACCATCAAATGATTTTAGTAAATTCCTAAGTTTCTCGAATTGGATATTATTCGGGGTTTACTCGTTTAACTTCTGAAAACCCATTTTAATTCACGAAAACCCAACCCCAAAATCTTCTGATTCGTTATTACCAAACTATGATATGAGATTTATGCTCAAAAATAAATAAAGCAAGTAAACACTTTCCTCGTGGATAAAATCCGACAATCCCGTGTCGAATCCCGCGGAGTTTGGCCGGAGCTTCCTTTTTCTTCCTCTTCTCTCTCCTCCTCTCCTCTCCTCTTTCTTTTCTCTCTTCTCTTCCCCTCTCCCTCCTTATATAGGGAGAAATAAGGTTTATCCCTTTAAACCCAAAAATGACTCGTTTACTCAATTACGAGTTCCTATTAGCCCAAAAATTCTTGGACCCTAAACAATACCCCCGGATACTCTATTATGACTATCTCGGACATTTCAAGACCAACTGCACAATCGGCATTTCCATCCGAGGTACTTGACCGAAATTCACTATTCCAACCGAACACATCTTAATGCGAGTTTTTCAATTAAAATATTATCCTCTGTCACTTTAGCCAGCTGCGACATATAAGTAAAATACTCTAACTTATTTACTTAACCCCAAAAGTAAATATAACATCCATAAAAAATCATCTAATCCATGAAAACTCCAAAATTCACTATTCACGATAGTTCTTAAATTCCTAAACTACACTGGATTATTGAATTTTAATTATCCTCAAAAGTGCGGGTATTACATACTTCCCCCCATACAACGAAATTTTACCCTCGAAATTCAGATACAACCGATACTACCTACACTAACCTAGTATCGTGAATCACTCCACATCCTAATGCCTCAAAGTGGAATGGTACTAACCCGATGGCTCTCAACCATACACTCATTCAACACTCACCTCTAATTAGGTTTATGTGATATTATACTGCTACCATGGTCGTAAGGTGACTATAATAATTTCATCTCGTTCTTATCATTTCTAGTGCCATCTATAGCAAAAACGAGCCTATATCCGCCGTTCTAACGTCTAATCTCACCAGAAAAGAAGAACAAGGAAATTACTCTAGCGCTTAACTACTCCCGTCAGTCTCATCTCTTATCCTGGGCATGATTATTCTTATTGACCTATGCAATTTGATTATCGCGTACATCTTACGACGTTCCATCTAACACACTCCAAATCCATTCGTGAATGCCTTGTGGCATCAACTTCAACTTTATATACTACGCCCCTTCTATTTCAGGCAGTATATAAAACCAATTTACCAATGTGCCTATAAACCTTTTAACCTGAGTCTATCAGCACAACCATTGTAAACGTGACACACATAAAACTCTCTCTAAATATGGGCCTTATTTCCTCGGTGTAATACTCACACATAGGTCTTCCCAACCCACGAAATTCAATTCTTCTTAGGGTGAATCAACTAATTTTATTGTGGTTTACTTTCCAAAATCTACCTATATTGGCGTCACTAACTCCGTTGAACTTAATCCTTAATAATCCTACTATCTATGAGTTATCCTACCCACGTGGAACGAGTATAATCCTAAGTATGTCCCTAGTGCCCAAGGCCTCTCTTAACTTTCGACATTTGCTCAGTTTCATGCGTGGGATGTCTCGCAAAGCGAAATCCAGATAAGGAACCCTCCAGTTACACTACTCCCTCGCGTCGCTGGTCAGCGAGATATAACAGCCTAAGGCACATCAGCGGAATGTCCTAAATCCCGCCTCACTAACCTACTAGAGTACTTATATCCTTCTACCTTGGAAAAATGGAAAATCTAACTAATTAAGGCGCCTACTCCCTTCAAACCTATCATTAACATTACACCCAAAGCATACTTCTTCCAAAATTTTCCTTTTTATTAAGGCCTGGCTATAATCCTCAAATCAATTTCTCTAACTCCAGCTTCACCCACCTACTAGTAGTGAGAGGACCACTTTAGTGCTTCTCCATAGAACTAATATTTCCATAATCATATCATCATTATACGGCCCTCAGTCTATAGCGTTTCCTCCACACTATATGACTTATCAACGAAACTAACATCCTCGCATCCTATAACATCTCTCCACTCCCTACGTCATTAAGGTTCATGCGCAAAGCATCTCGCAAGCGAAATACAAACAAGGAACCCCTCCAATACACTACTACTTAACTTTGTCGACCGTGGAGGTCCATTCACTTCAAATATGCCACTGGGATAAACCCATCCCACCAATCTACAAAATGTGGTAGAAACTCCTATTTCCTTCCAGGAGCCACACCACCAGGCGCTTGTACTAACACTAAGTCCTAAGTGCAAACAACAACGAGCTTAATGTCACAGCTTAACAATAAATTTGGCACACCTTAAATCATATCTATAAGTTTGCCACCCACTCTAATAATAATAATGAAATGTATGATCACCGAAGTTTCCATTTACCCATAATAACAAAGGCCAACTCAACCTATATCTAGGTGAGATATCCCAACCATAACCTGTTCCATCCTGGAATCGCGAACACGATAGTCTTTCAATCATTAGCATCCTATCGATCCAAACAACGAAAAATATATTATACTCAGAAAAATATTATACTCGTATATCAAACCTAGAACAAGTAATACAAACCAGATATATATTCAAAATATCAACACCCATTTTTATAGAGAATGAAAGAAAATAGAACTCCGCTACTACGGAAAAACATGTAGACCTACATTATATAATATTGATACCACCACAAAGCTCAAATTACACACACAAATCTAAGGCTAACGAAATACCGTGACTCTATCTAGTCACACCAAATATACCTCCTTCAGCTGAGGTAAAACTCATAATAATAACTTCACCAGTCAGTCGAACTAAAACTATTTGAATCGATGCCCCACCTCGGCACCCTATCCTTGTCCTTAAATTTATATTAGGCAAGGACTACCCATGCGGTTCTATACTCCACATAGAGATCTTTCCCCATCTCTGGCCACCCTGACTATGTTAAGATTATCAGTATCTCGGACTCTATAGTCTCAATTCTGACAATCACCTTCATAGTCCCCTTAACTTCTTCGTGAAAAGGAAACTCCACCACCGGCCTCAACAACCCTGTTTCAATGAATTCCATGGGTGGATGTCCACCAATGGGGTCCTCAAACACACATATTCTCCATAAGTATTAGCAGCACTTCTCTAGCGAGCCTATCATTCCTCGAAAGAACTCTCTCTTCATTGTACTTACCTCACTTCGGTACAAGGTTTGCTTATTCTGATAACTATCTTTATTCACTATTGGCCTCTGATCGAAACTTATGTGCATAATGTTAAAACTGCATTCTTTTCATTCCTGGTAAATCATGGGGACTCACAGTTAAAAAACTATCCGTAAGATCCCTTTAGGGGCAAAACCTCATGCTCCCCCGAATATGGTTATCACCATTCCCACCATTTCAATATTGCTCCTACGAGTGAAAAATTTTCCTCACATTTTCACATCTGGGTATTTCCATACCCTTCTCTAAGTCAAAGCTTCTGAGCCTTCTACTTCCACCGAGCAATGCTTTACTGCCTTTGCATGAATTTACTTCAATTATGGTCCTTATCAAAGACCCCTTTTTGAACCCTTAGCTTCACCGGTAATTCAACTTTAGTACCCCTCCCTACTACAGCGGTACGGGGTACTCATAACTACTATTCTTTAGTAGGCGTTGAAATAATCCTGAGTAAATGCCATAAGGAGAATGACCTCTACTACGGTCCTAGTCTCCGACTTCAACTAGCTGTTCCAGCTAGGCCCTGCCTCCTGCTGCCTTCATCACGACCTTCCTTGGTCGCCCTTCCTCGATCAGCACAAGAACCTCAAACAAGCGCGCAAAAGATTAACTGTAACCTCATGTAATAGTAGGGGAACGAAAACTCACCAGAGGAATCAAAAATCCTAATCCTAAGGCTCTATATCAAACCGAGAGCAACGCTGAAAGCGTAGTACGTCCGCACAGACTCCTAAGGACAGTAGAACCTGATGCATAGATACCATTTGTGACACCCCGCCTAATAATATACCGGGCGATCACTCCTGTCCCAAACTAAAACAGGAGTCGCATATGGTTCATTCTTAGCATCACTGTCGAAAACCAAAATAATTACTAATAACCTATTAAGTTGGCGTAAAAGTTTTATTTAACTTATCTTTTTAATCAACTCAACTAAGTAAATCAATCGCACAGTTTAAATAAATGAAACTGAAAAGAAATAAAATAACCGAACACTCGGTTCAATAATAATACAATCAGAATGAATGCTGCACTAGAAGGCGGTAAAAGAATAAATAAATAGAGTTGGGTTGTTAGCTCAAATTTTTATATAGTACCTCCTATCTAGATTACAAGGATAGAAGCGTCTACAGTGAACTTGCATGCATCCACAGTTGCTGCTGCAGACGTCTGACTCTAAGGAATCATCATCTAGGCGTCCCTGTGTCTGGACACCTATATATATATATATAATATATAGCAAGAAAAAGAAAAAGAGGAAAATGGGTTAGAGCCCTAGTTGTAAAAATATTTTGCAAGTGCAAAAATGCTTTATTTTTGAAAATAGGTTTTATCACATATTTAAGTTGGTATCGCACTCCCATGAGATACCCCTCACCCCTCTTCTAATAGTGCACACCTAACACCTTCTTTTAAAACATCTTAGTTAAGCTACCCCGCCTAACTAATCTAATTCACCCGTCTCCTAGAAAACTCGACAACCCGAATACTAAGGGCTAAACTTCTCTCTATCTCTCAACACTGCACTGCATTCGTGCGTGGGGTGTCTCGTGAAGCGAAATCCAAACAATGAACCCCCCGATACACTACTTCTCGACAGCGTCAATCGTCGAGATCCATTAGACCCTCAGCACATGACGTGTATATAAGACTCATATATACAAACAATAATATATATATATATATATATATATATATAATTATATACATTATCATACTTACTGTTATCTACATATCATTACACATGCCCGGATATAATCTCCCGGAAATGAGAATTAATCCTTTTTCATTTTATCTCTTTACTCTAATAGATATATATGTAATACCTTGTTTACACACACAAGTAATATACTATACACACAAGTATAATAACCATCCCAATGAGCTATAACTCGAGGATGCGGTCTCTCAATGCTATCATCTTCGAGGGCAACACTCACATACCATCACGGGGACCACCGGTAGGACTAAATGTCACCTACTTCGTGGTCAAAACCAAATCACAACGCATGGGAAGCGGTCATAGTTCCTCCCAGAAATGAGACGAAACATACCCACTACGTCTCACCCCTAATAAAAATCACACAATATAAAAATGGACGCTATGACCTGGGGACTATCCACACTCTGCTCCTCAAGCCAGGGGCTCACCCTCATTGTGCAACTTCCCATTATAGCATTAGAGGGGGTATGCTCCAAATATATATATACCATCCACACATAGATATATATACATATCCGTATCATATTATATATACTGTAATCACATGGTATACATATATTCCACATTATTCCTAAAAAATACACATAAATGGCCATAATTGCCAATCTCACATAACGATGACCAATAATCCCAAAGATTCTCCTAAATCACAATCATTCAAGTATTCCTACACTCACAATACCAAACCCAAAAGTATTTCCTCACTTGATAAATAATCTGTACCTTATTCGCATTTAAGGATTTATATAACTTCTTCAACTATACCAATCCACATTGAGTAAATACGCATAATCCCAAGTTCATCCTAGTAGTCTCGCAGGATATGCTCAACCCCAATCAATATAATTATGTTTTCCACGCGCATAATTATATAAGCCTAAATGCCCACTGAAATTATCCCAAGAATTCCCTCAAGAGGCTAAATTTTAATTCCCTAAATCCTTATTTCCTCAATTTAATAAGCTTGAAACAATTAAAATTGGAATCTATCCCCTATAATTAACCGTAGGCAAAATTTCCAAAAATCCTGAAGGGTCGATCGATCGACCCTTGGCCCTCGATCGATCGATGGCTTCGGACAACTTCTTCTCCGAGAATCTGTTTCGGCCATTAAAGCTTCTCCCAAACTTTTATCTCCACCCCCAACGTCCTCCAATCTCAATAAATGACATATAAACATTTAAAAAGGGTTTTCAACATCCTAGAACCCAAAACCAACAAATGATTTCAGTAAATTCCTAAGTTTCTCGAATTGGATATTATTCGGGGTTTACTCGTTTAACTTTCGAAAACCCATTTTAATTCACGAAAACCCAACCCCAAAATCTTCTGATTCGTTATTACCAAACTATGATATGAGATTTATTCTCAAAAATAAATAAAGCAAGTAAACACTTGCCTCGTGGATAAAATTCGACGATCCCGAGTCGAATCCCGCAGAGTTTGGCTGGAGCTTCCCTTTTCTTCCTCTTTTCTCTCCTCCTCTCCTCTCTTCTTTCTTTTCTCTCTTCTCTTACCCTCTCCCTCCTTATATAGGGAGAAATTAAGGTTTATCCCATTAAACCCAAAAATGACTCGTTTACTCAATTACGAGTTTCTATTAGCCCAAAAATTCTCAAAACTTAAACAATACCCCCGGATACTCTATTCTGACTATCTCGGCCATTCCGAGACCAATCGCACAATCAGAATTTCCATTCGAGGTACTTGACCGCAATTCACTATTCCAACCCAACACATCTTAATGCGGGTTTTCCAATTAAAATATTATCCTCTGTCGCTTTACCCAGTTGCGACATATAATTAAAATACTCCAACTTATTTACTTAACCCCAAAAGTAAATATAACATCTATCAAAAATCATCTAATCCATGAAAACTCCAAAATTCACTATTCATGATAATTCTTAAATTCCCAAACTACACTGAATTATTGAATTTTAATTATCCTCAAAAGTGCGGGGTATTACAATGTGACATCTAAAAATATTTGGAACTAAATTTGTTTGCTTTAGAATATTTTTATACCTTCAACAAATCTCCTTATAATTTGTTCTTGTGTTATTTTTTGATTTCACTTATCTCAAAACTATATTTGTGAGTTAAGTCATTATTTTCATATACACTTTCAAAGCAAAGATATATTCAATCCTCACGGGCATTACACCCATCAAATGAATTCACTCAAAACATGGAGGTAACACACGAAACATGCGGGCATAAAGAGTAAATGTATATGGAAACTAGGCCGCACACATGTCACAAATGAATAACGCTATATAGAAAATGAAAAATTATAATCTAAATGAAAGATACTGCTCATTAAAGGAGGCGAAATGTATTTTTACAAATTATCAAAACTATTAAAACTTTTAAATTGAACTCATCCCAGGATCACATAGGACTTGATAGGGTTGTAATGTATGTTTGGGGTTAAGGTAAGAAATGAAAGGTATATGTACGGATTCAAAGTGTTCAGGGATGAAAACTCGGGATAATGGAAAATTGTGGGAAATATCAGAATTGGAAAATGATTTCCAAAATAAGCTTTAGATATGAAATCGGAGAGCAATAAGGATTATTGAACACTATATACAAACTATAAAAAAAATTTCTTTCTTTTCTTTTCTTATTTTTCTAACTTTATCTTTTTCTTTCTTTTATTTTTGCCTTTTCTTTTCTTTTATTTCTTTTTCACCACACTTTTTTTTCTTCACTTTTATCACTCTCATATGTTTAAATTGCAACCACAAACTAATAACGTCATTCAATCCCAAGTAACATTCCAAACAAAGGTATGGAAAGTAATATCTATGGTTTATAACTCCAATGTGGAGTAGGTTATGGGATTTTGGGTTATGAAACGAAAGTCTATATTAAGGCTCAAAGGGGTTGACTAGGGAAAACGTATAAGGTTAGGTTAAAGCTAATATGGGTAATATAAAAAAGATGGCCCATGATCATTTCATAAAGTTTACGCAATTCTCGAGTCAAAATAATATATGAAAGTCATGCTCAAGTAACACATTTGAAGATATAAACTTAATTAATGAACGATGAATGAAATAATAGAGAGATTACTGACGAATTCAACGTTTTCAAAGATGAAAGAATAGTGTATACACTCACAAATGATGAAAGGTACAAAGCTTACTCTATGTAAGTATATACAATGCAATAAAAGATTACCGAGTTATAAAAATCTTAAACCAAATCAATAAAATAAGAAAAGCGCATGTGCTCATGGGATAAAGTTTAATTCATGAAGTTATTCATAATATCAATGATTTGAGGACTAAAGTCTAATAACTTCTAAAATCGAGAACATGCATTGTTGAATGTCTAATGGATCGGGAAATTATTGAAATTTATCATCGGAAACAAGGCAAAGTTCCTAACAAAGGAGAAAAAAAGAAAAAAAATATTTTTGAATTTTTTGAATTTTTAACAAAAAGGAATACATAGTAACTAACATATGATAAAACTCATGGACAAAGCAAAGAAATGGATACAATATCCTACACCCCCTAACTTAAATGTTTCATTGTCCTCAATGCGCATTAAAAACACAACACAAAGATAGGAAAATAATGATATTACCTAAAATTGGAGCGATCTCCCACAAGCACAAGTCCAAACGAATCTACAAAACAAGTTAGTACTAAGCAAAGCAAAAATATTTACCCAAATATTAAGTTAAAAGAAATCATGTCGTAGGTCACAATAATATAGAGGGGCTGAGGTGCAAATATTAGATAAATTGATGGTGAACATTTGATTTTATAAAAATGGAAGGTCACACACATCAAAACCCAATAAACAACCACAACTACATTACCATTTCTCATATCATAAGTTCAATACAAAACAAATTAATACATTAATTAAAAGAAAAAGGAAAAACTACAATATAATAACCGTCCCCAAAAGTACAAAAACAACCCAAAAAAGCAGCCTAGTGGTCGAAACCACTAGGATCAAAAGGAATCTGAAAATGAGGAGGGAGCGTCGCGTTCGGACCATGCTGCTGCAAATATAAATATCTCATCATGGCCTGCATCATGCGGAACTCCTGTCGATGCTCTTCCCTGTCCTGCCACTGGTCGGCCTGCTGCTGGTCTAGGTAGGACTCCAAAGTATCCCACCTAAGTTGGGTCTCCTCCCAGCGCTGGTCCTGCAATGCCTCGTACACTGCAAAGAGGGCGTCAAAAAATGTAGGTGGCACCTGCGAACCATACCCCTTCTCCATCTCTCAGATCTCAACTTCCTCCTCAGCCTCGTCAGTAGCCTCTATCCTCTGCCTCTTAACACCTGGTTTCTCCCAAAGGTGGCCCAACACTTCAAGATGCTATCTTTGTTGAGAGGCTTTAGTGGGACACGCTTGCGGTTAGAATCTAATTTGGGGAAGCCATGCGATAGACATATCTGTGTGATGAGGGAAGGAAATGGGAGGGAAAAAGTACGACCTCTCTCATTTATAGTGGCATACATCATGTCCAAAAATATATTGGGCAAACTAATTACGCCCAAATTGTTAACAAGCGCGTAGACAAATGCAACGTGCTTATGGCGTACCTCTGATTGGTTGCTAATAACCATGAAGGAGTGCACATTGAGGTAATGAAGCAATCGTGGCAAGTCTTCTATTGAAGCCGAACGGAATGCTGTTTGTTTCCATACTTCCCCAGGTGCAAGTTCCTGGATCAATGCGGTGAGCCCAAACATCTCCCCATCAAGGAAATCAACTGACTTCTCGGGATCTGGAACACCCATATACCTCGCTAAATTTGAGAAACTGAACAAAATACGAACCAGCGAACCATGGCCTCATAAGTAGACGACCTCCATTTGACTACCATAAATGTCGCATACAAAATTCGAATAAGCTCCTCATTAATGCTCCCATTCGTGGCAAGAAAGGGCTCCAAACTATGACGGCACAGGACAACACGTGCTTCCTTAGGAAAATACACAAGGTTTCAAGCATAGTGGTAGGCCAATGGCCTATGTGGCGTCTAAAAGTATGCTTGGAACCAATCAAGCTCCCTCTCACATCGAAATCCCTCAAAGCCCCGGGAGGGCACACACTTGGTAGAATCGTACTTCCTGATCTCGGCTATTTCAACCTACCAAACAATAATTAGGCAAGAAAAATAGAATTATAAAGCGCAATTAAAAGTTAGTTAGTGAACTAGTTGAAATGGTGTGTGCAAGTGCGTGAATCCGAGCAAAAATATTCCACATTGTGACCAAAAGTGTCGAAGTGCGATAACGAGTGAAAACCACCCAAGTGTGCGCTAAAAAAGGATTGAAAAATTGGTTTTAGGAATTTTAGCGAACACTTGGCGTGCACAATGTGGAATAAGGGTTTGTGAGGACCATTGAACCAACAAAAAAGCCCCATTCATGAACAAACACATTAAGCAATCAACAATAAGTGTTCATGAATGGATAAAATTTGACATTAAATCACAAACAATTGTTGGAACAATTCAATTGGAGAAAACTCAACAAAAACCCAAAATGTGTCAAAACATGCTTAAATGGTGGAAACATGACAAATAATCAACACAACATAAAAAATACACGTTAATATGGAAGAATTTATACCTGATTTGTGGAGAAAAGGGTTGATTTGAGTTGAGGAAGGGTTAGGGCACGAAAATAGGGGAAGGGAGATAGGGGAGGAGAGAAATGAGAATAGAAACAAAAAGAAAAAGAGGTCATAAATCAGATATAACTGCTCGATCGATCGATCAACGCCAAGAGTCGATCGATCGATCCCCCTTAAAAAAATTCTCTGCATTACTGTCCACACAAAATGGGAAAATAATGGGATTAAGGATTAAGGGGGAGGGGTAAATGATATATATATATATAAATAAAAATAATAACACAATATAAAAATAAAATAAATACATTTGTATACATATATAGAACACTAACAATAAGTGGATAAAATATACAATGAGCGACACACACACACACACAAATAAAAATGAAATAAAATAAAATAAAAAGAACAAACAAATGCAAATAAGTGATAATGAGTGTGTGCAAAATAAGAAAATCTTTTTGTGAGGAAACTCATTTTTCAGTTATTGTTACAACCGCATGTCCGGGATGCACAATCTCCGCAAATTTAAGTTTGTTGAACCTACAAAAAATGTTAGAACTAAGCATACTGAAAAGAAATAACAACAACCTAACTAATAACACTACACAAAATTAAAAATAAATAAAAACTTAAAGAAGGGAAAAAACTAATTATGTACAATCTACATTTCAGACTTCTAATTAACTATATACTAGAAGTCTAAATATTTGAGGGTCCATCCAAAATACAATTTGAATTTGAAGGATCAACAATGAACCCTCCCTAACATGAATGCCTCCCAAAAAATGAGAATTCCTTTTGAACAACGGAAGGCATGCAGGTGGTGGAAAAAGTGAACCATCGTCAATTTGAAATTTTGGGCGGACGATGGAGGATCTGGATAATAAGGGGGAAAGGTACACAAGAGGTCCAAGAAAAATAGACTCATATCCCAAAGGTTTTTCAAATTTAATGGGATATGGTGCACACACAGGGATAACGTCCATCGAAAACAAGTCCGGTAAAGAGTCCTCATCGGCAAAAGGTTTACAAGTTTCAATAATTTCTACCGACTCATCCGAATCAACCGACAATTCTAATGGTTCGATCATGGAAAACGAATATGGTGATGAAACAAATTCAATCTCAATCGACTCATCGTCGGAAGGAGATTGAATTTAGAGGGAGAAAGATTCACACTCGATGAGAAATTCTTCGAAAAATTTAGGTGAAACACAAGTTTCCACCACCTCGTTGTTTTGTGCATAAGAATTCGTCTCATCACAAAGTGCTCCAAGTCTCGATCTATCATCATTTAGGCTTTCCAAACCTTGGGAGTAAAGAAGAAAATTTTCTTCCAAAGTAAGCTTACTCGGCTCTAGATCCTTAGATTCCTCATTTGGTTGAAATTCTTCTTCACATTCATCGGAATAAGAATCGTTATTATATTCGAATAATGAATCCAACTCAAGCTCCCAATAATAATTTTCATTCCGATATTGTTTTCAAGTCTTTCAATCTCAAGAAAATCTTCAATATGGAAAACTTTAAAACTATCCCCAAAGTAAGAATCATTAGAATGACCGTAATAACTATAAAAGAAAGACATGATTACCAAATTGTATGCAGATGGAGAATCCGATGAAAAGGTGCGCGACCGAGAGTCAAAGTTTCTTAGCGCTCAAAGTATGCAAACACTGCAAGAAAAGTTAAAAGAAAGAATACAAATACAAAAGAAAGAATACTACGAAATAATAAAGCAACTACAATCTAAAACACACTCCCCGGCAACGACGCCATTTTTTATGAAGCACGAACCGTGCATTGTGTAATATGAAAATCGTTGTTATCGGTTCGGCGACTCTATGCAAAAAAACCTAAACTACAATTACACTTGACAAGCAAGAACAGCAGTAAGTCGGGTATCATAAGAAATCCATAGGGAGTGATTGAATTTTAGATTTTAATTTTTTTGCTACATCAAAAATAAAACTGTAAAAGGTAATGGGGGGGGGGGGGGGGAGGGGGTAATGGTGACAAAGGCAAAAGAAAAAGTTAAGTTTACACAAAAGTAAAGAGAGGATCGGGATCACATTCCACCACACGGGCTAAACAACTAATCATCAGAATTTTAGCTTGAAAGCTATTTAACCGAGCATTTTCAACTAAGAATAAACTTCACACAAGAAGGAATTTAACCAAGTTGCTTGAATAAATATTTAATTAAAAATGGTCACATGCAGATTAAATTCGAATTGTTGCTAACTAAAGTTGCATGAAAAATAAAGTTAAATGCATAACAATTCAACTTTAGTACACGTAGCTTCAATTAAGCGCAATTTTACATGAAATCTAGTTTTCGAAGCTCGAGGCCCGTTAATGGCGGAACACAACCCCGAATCTATTTATCTAACGGATAAGCATGAATTAAATGAAATTAAACTAAATAAACAGATTAAAATAGTAAATAACTAAATTAAATTAATTATCTAGGCAAGGAAAAGGAATAACATAACTATATTAAAGGAGAGGATAATGAAAAATTCAACTTACAACACCCAAAAGGGTCACACCAAATGAGGAAGAAGAATGAGCTCTCCAAAACCCAACCCAAAATATCTATTAAAACTAAGTATATCATTTATTACAACAAAAATACTTTATATAGTAAGTGGGAAGAAAATAAAGGAAAAAGAAATTAAAAGAAGAAAGCTGTCAAAAATATTAGGGGATCGATTGATCGACCCTTTTAATTGATCGATCGATGGTTCATAATTCAGTCCACTGCTTCCTTTGATTTCCAAAATGCTGAGGGGTCGATCGATTGACCCTTTTGGTCGATCAATTGATCAAGCAGGTCTGCATCAAGTTCCCCCTGTTTTGGTTGGTTTCAAATCGTCTTCCGCTAAAATCGCCGTAATTCTTTGTTAGGAATCGGATTCGCTCACCGTTCGCGGCCATGCGAAGCTTGCAAGGAGGGTTACAACTTCCGTGTAGATGTTGGGCCAGTTGCCCAAACTATGAAATGATCAAAATGCCCTTGCGCATGCGAATGTTTACGGAACTTCATCAGAATGCATCTGAACTTCATACTAAGCATCCAAATACTTACAAAAGCTCAATTAACCCCTGCAAAGCATGTATATATTAAAATTCGAGGTTGTCTGGTGAATGAGCATAAATATAGGGATTAATATACCCTAGGGGGTTAATAACGCGCAGGTTAATGAATGAAATACGTAATATTTGCATCGTATCACTAACGGAACAATTTTCATTATGGAATGGTAAAGTAATGAGCATAAAGGTTAATGGATTTTAAGCAAAGTTAAAGGAATTTTTTTTCGAATAAAACATAATTAATGCATATATTGTTTAGTTATTGTATGTTCGATATTGCATCCTTTCCTTCTGCCATTCGATTCTATCCCACTGTTATTGGGAAACCCCACTGGGCATTGACTCACCCCATTCCCATTGTTACTGTAATTTAGGCCTTATTTCGTCTTTGTGAGTATTTGCAAGTAAGTGATTCATATTATTTACGTTAGTAACTCTGATTACACGAACCTTAGGGCATGACCTAATGGACTCTTCACTTGTTACTAATTATTTATATGCTTGAAAAATGGAATTGCATGCTCATTCAGTTAAATTAATTGAATTATTGGATTTGAAATATTATCGAGGATTGTTTCACATCATTCCATAATTAACACAGCTATACTGATTCGGGTTAACCCCTAGGTGACGCATGAATCCGCATTGAGGAATTACAAGTTAGTATCAGAGATTTAGGTTTAAATTCGTTAAAAGAGTAACGTGTCATCATGAGATCAAATTTTGATCTTTGACCATCAATAGTTTGGCTTTGGGATCGGACTTGTAAAGCAAGAGGGAACTCCGATTTATGCGCACTTGCAACCGCGACATTTGATTTGAGGATTTCAACATCATTGGAAGTTTATTTGTTAACATAGATAGGTAGATTTTAGTCTTCGCACTATCTTGTCGGTATCCTTGGGTAGGACGCCTAATAACTTGGTGAATATTCATCTCGAAAATGTGTTATAACATTTAAATTTTTGAAAATTGGTGACATTGACAATATATAGTAAATGAAATTTAAGCCTCGGTAAGGATCGAACAACGTCTTATGGATTTCTAAGATAAGGATCCTATAGAAAAATTATAAAAACTCATGGAATTAGGTATTTAGAGTAGCGTAATATAAGTGTGGTGGGCGATAACCCACAAAAAAATCTATGACACCCCGCCTAATTAAATACCGGGTGATCAGTCCTTTATTAAATTAAAATCAAGGTGAACGATTGGTTCATTCTTAGCATCACTATCGTAAAATAAAATTTCCAATTTAAACACCCTAAATAATTAAGCTAAGTGTCAAAACCATTTAAAACCTTATTTCCATTTTATTTAAATTCCAATATGAAAACCTTTATAATAATCAATAGTTTAAGTGCCACATAAATAATAAGGATGACAATTATCACACAAGAATTTAAACCATCTAGATAAATCAAACCAAGTTAATAAAATCCTACTGACAAGAGTTAACTCCAATGAGTACTAAATACTGGAAATAAAATAAACGTAAATCTCTGATAAATCCAAATGAGATAGGGAATCGGGCGACACATGCCCTAACTATAAAGAACTAAAATAGGAGCAGAGTTAATAAAGAGGTCGTTTAAAGCAAAGGCTTGCAACTCCCACATAAGCTGCAACGCGTCCAATCCAAAGAACCTATACATGACGCCCCTGTGGTTGGGCACCTGTAATATATATATATATATATATATATATATATATATATATATATATATATATATATATATATATATATACAAGAAATAGAAAAGACAGGAAATGGTTTAAAGCCCGAGTGTAAAACAGTTTAAAAATAGTTTAGCAAGTACTTAAAATTCTTACCGGCTAATGTAACAATCATGTTAGTATGTGACACTCTCTTGATAATTCTCACCTCTCATCTAGTGTGCACGCCTACTGTTCTACTGATCTCATAAGTCTATTTAACTTATTCCCATGAAGTTTATCTCGAGAAATACTAAGTCCATGATATTTAATTTTAGAACCTTAATCTCTTCCATTTCCTTACGTTACTTAGGATCACACAGTATCGTTACAAAGTTCCCGAACAATTATTATAAAGTTGGAGCGTTTATTCATTATTTAACTACTTATACGCAAAGTATAAAGTTTCCATAAATATAAGTATATATATTTGTCACTCCTATAATATATATACTATCGACACCCTACATAAAATCTATGGTGCTGGCATACTCTGCTATCAAGTCCCCGTATCACTCGTACTAAGGGAAATAGTAGTTCGGAATCACTCTCGAATTGTATTAACACAAAAATGGAGGTGAAGAATAGTTCCAAGTCACTAAGAGGTCAGAACATACCCTGACTATAATTCTCAGATAGATTTTCTAGGGTACGAGTCAATATCCCCCATAAAGGTCCAATCGAGATAAGACTATCCCGACGCAGAAACCCCCGTGATAGCAAGTAGCTCGGGTATATACACAGATAAAGTATTTAATATATGTACACAGTCACTCGGCCATATATAGATACACATTTTCCAATAAGGTTCGCCCACGGCCCATAATTATTATTAACCGTATTTAGTACATCTTTACCCAATTATCTCGCATAAGGGATTAATCTATTTTATTCCCACTTAGAATTCACTTCTCACTTACTTCTCATCTCTCGAAGTATTCTCTCTTTCTAAGTACAATTTCAGTAGGCATACCATCTTTAACCTTCTGGATGAGTATTTCACGAGTCCCTCGATTCATTAACGAATTTACTCACAATCTCTAATGTGTACCGAAATTCCCCGTTAACCCACTATTTCATGCCATATTAAATTTCATTCAACGGAGTCTATTTAGACCCTAATGGTCTTCCTCACGACTCATTATACTCTATAAATAATAATCAAGGGGTCCTATGTAATTAAATTGAATTAAAGAAAAAGGGAAAAAATATGCAGTTTCCAGAAGAGGTCGATCGATCGAGGGCATGGGATCGATCGATCGATCTTCGATCGATCGATGTTCTTGGGTCGATCGATTCATTCAAGAATTTCTTGCCCAGAAATTGCAATTTCAACCTACGGGTTTCAACCAATATTTTTCTCCAAAATGCCATTTAAAATTCCCAAACTCCCAAATAAGGTTACTACTTGTTCTATATACATATATGCACGATTTTCTAAATAAAACATGTACCATTTCATCAACGGAATTGAATTAAAGGGCCAATTTGTATTAACTATCAAGAACCATAATTTTCATAAAACTTTCATTCTTTTAATTTCTTTTTTAGATTTCTTGCTTCTAAACTCAGACCAATTCGTGGGTTATCCTCTACATATTATTGGGATGTCCAGAATATAATTATTTACACTAAGACATGTGATTAAATCCTCAAATTCCTCAAATTCTTCTATGGAACATGTGTATAACAATACTAATCTAGCATAGATGAAATAATAACTAAAAGAAAAACAAGATAGATACTTGCCTGAAAATTTTAGAGTCTGATTTGTGGATGAAAAAGGTACGGTTGCGTTCCTCATCGTGCGATCTACGTTTTGGTGGTTGTGGCAGTGTAAACGGATGAGTTCTTGGCCTTGGATTGCTTGGAAAGCTTCCTACCTTCTTCTCTAATGGTCATTCTTAAGTTTTGTGATTGTTAACCCTAAAAGCCTAACTCAGATGGTTGATATACCTTAGGGAAATTCGTGGGTTTAATTACCAAAAAATACAAAATAACTATTATACCCTTTCGGGATGCCAATTAGGCCTCAAAATGCCCCGAGACCCAAACTAAACCCTCGGGTATACTTTTCTGACTATTTTGACCCTTTTGGACACATTGGCGCACTCGAAATGATCATACGGGCGACTTATAATTTAATTCACTTTATATAATAATAATTTAGTTCTGACGCGACACAAGCACGTCCCGACTTAATTTCCACAATTGTCCAATTGTACACTCGTGACAATTTTTAATAAATTCAATTTTTCATATTACTTTACTCATCTAGTAATATTCAACAAATTCTCCATAATTACTAACTCTCATCACGCTAGTAAATATTTAAAAATAATTTCTGGATTAATATTAAATTAATATCTCAAATTAAATTTAATAAATCCCCAAATCAAAAGTCATAAAAATACGGGGTATTACAAAAGCTTCAGCTCGGCACTAGTAGTTGTATAAGGGTAATAATAGTGATCAAGAGAGCCCTGTCACTGAGTTTTTGACTCATCTTTGGTAATGTCGTAAGGCATTTCGGAGCACAAATAAGTATCGATAATGGCATGAAAGTTCGCATCATTGGTTAATGTTGATGAAACTCTAGTATCGTTGAGTAAATATCCCAAAGGGGTGTTATCTAATGTGGAAAGGTAACCATTGCCCAAGGGAAGTGTTTGAATCCTAGTGAGACGTCTTGCACTGCGTCAAAGGTTAGAAGGGCTTTTGTCCATTGGTGTAACACACAAATAGTATTTGGAAAGAGTGTTACAAATGACGTCTTTTGGGGGATGAGATAGTGCTAGTGATTATAAATCGTTAGACGACTAGGAAATTATGGGTTTGCCATATTTGGAGACGTATAGACTAGGATTTATGATAAAGGCTAAAGTTGATGTAGTTTGTACAACTTTATTAGGTGCAATGGTGTTAGGTAACCTTATGTTGGAAATGTCTTGGACATCATATGCCATGTTAAGCATGGAATTTGTGATAATCGCAATGATTAGGCCTACGAAAAATTATAGAAAAGAGTTTTGAGTTTCTTGAATAACTGAAAGTCAAAAGTGACGGTAACGCTACCTTTGCACTTTAGGTGTGACACCCAAGTATGGGTAGTAAGTATGATGGGTGACATTGCATTGTGTGCATGTTAGTACATTTCTGTCAAATTTTGTACAAGAAGACATTGACCCTCTGTGTCATTATCAAAGAAAGTGGAAAATAAGGAACATGTTATAATGGCAGATATTCGTTTCGAGTATCACAAACCTTTCACATGCGTCGACATCAGTTAACATAATTTAGCATAGAAATCAAGTGAAGGCATATCGCCTCAAATTATTGCGGTGTATACGATAGGTTGGCATTGTGGTAACGACATACATAGTGAGATGAGAATGGCATAAGATAGCTGTAATACCATGTATTTTTTATTTAATATATATATATATATATATTGTGTGTGTGTGCTCGTGACGTGTGATGTCACTATATATGTAGAAATACATATAGGTACTACAAATAAGTTTCAAATCGAGACATGGTAAAATATTAATAAATATTTGGAACGTAATTGCATATTATGGGAGACTATGGGTTAGCCCGGGGTCTGATATTGAGGGTTTTCTTGTTTTAATTATCCCCTCGGCATCGAGTTGTAACGACCATGAAGTAGTCAACTATAATTTCGTGTTACACCCAAACCAATAAGCTATGATTTAAAGGATTTTTAACTCAGTTGGTTAATATTTTGTATATGTGGCATATATTAATATTTATTTATCAGGTTAATGATTTATGAGTTTTGAAAACATTTAAAAAAAGGTTTTTAACTATAAATAAGGTATTTTGGGCATATTAGGTTAGTACAATGTATCGGGGGATTTTTAGAGTTATTAAGGGTTAATTTCAGCAAATTACTTGAGGGATTGTTTGAGGCTAAAGACTAATTTCATTTTTTAATAGGTTTAATGATTCATTGAGAGGGTCATTTAATACATAAATATAATTTGGGGATCTTACAACTTAGAGAGAGGGAGATTCAAAGAAGATGAGGGAATTCTAAAAGATTTTGGCCCTTGTTCTTCATCAAATTTTGAGACAAGTTTAATTAGAATATTTGTATGATTGATCTTGATTTAAATTATTCCCATCAATGTAACTCTAAGCCCTAACTGTGATTTAGGTCTGATATATATGAATTAATTTGATTAAATTCATAATTTGACTAATTAAGTAAAAAATAGTGTCAATTTGTATTAGTTTGGTTTATTTCTATATAAATTTGAGTTTGAATAGTTAGATTATATATAGGAACTAACTTTTAGATTGAATCATTCATTAACCCCTTTATTATATGCATAAATGTATGGAGATTGAAATTAAATTGATTGTGATTAAAGTTCTAGGGTTCTTATTAGAGAAATGAGTTCTATGATTTAAACTTAAATTCAAATTGGAACTTTTATGTTATAATGTTTGAATCATGTTTTATTCGTGTTTATATTATTTAGATGTTATATGAATCTTAAATGGAGGTTTTGGGGCCATTAATGGGGTTTTGGTTTTAGTTTTGTTGATTTGGGGACGATGAAGTCCGTAGTGGATTTTTGGCATATCTGAAGCGTGCGGTTGATCAATAGCAGAGTAGTCAACCAATAGTAACTGTTAATTGGATATTTGTCTTTGGGGTTATTGATTTGGATATTTAGGTTTGGACGAATGATTTAGGTTTGCCTTTGAATTTATAAGATTTTAGTAAAATATGTTATTAGGGTGGTTCACAGGTTTATAATATGTGATAAATTTATTATCTACCTAACTTAATAATGATATTAAAGTTTATAATTCCTATATTTTGTTTAGATTTCCGCGTGCTTAGAATCTATTTTATTATGTTACATGTGTAAAATGCATACTTTGTGTGTCGTCGTGGAGATCATCCCAAAGGGGGGATTCCATTATGAGGTTATTGACAAGGAAAAAATGAGCGTTATGTAAATACGCTTGTTATTGTCATCGGTTTTGCACCTCAATAATAGGAACAAACACTTTAACTACACATGTTTTATATGTATAGCAGTGTGTTCGGGTATCGAATCCGTAGAGAATGTCATTTAAAATTTAATTAATTTATTACTTTACAAAATAAAGAGTAAAAGATGATTTTTGGGTTTTGAAATATTTTACATTACAATTAATCCAGGCGAGTATTGAAACTAAATTAACTAACAAATATGAAAGTTATAGGTTGAGAATTAAATCCCTTACCTTGGAATACATCGCATAAATGGTTACATGGTTAGAAAAATTTAAACTATGATTAATACTCATTTATACAATTATTTAAAATCAAAGTGTTACTCCTTAAATTTTCATAAAATTCTAAATACGAGTTTAGTGTCAACAATATTCCCAAAATTACATATGTAAGGTAGCAAATATGATGCATACATGATATATACCATTAGGGGTGTGCAAAAAAACTGACTAGCCCCAAAACCGAACCGAACCGACCCGAACGAAATCAAAACCGACGATTTTTAGCCCGATTCGGCATACGGTTTACGGATATAAAAAATCGACCATGTTGGTTCGGTTGACGGTTTGGACATGGGAAAAACCGATTCAAATCGACCCAAACCAAAAACAATATTTACATTAAAAAATCCCTAAATAACTTATATTTTTATATCCAAAAACATTAACCACCTTTAAAAATCGACCCAAACCGAAAATCGGCCCTAAAAAAAACCGTTCAAAATAAAAAACCGTCGAAAATCGACCCGAAACCGAACCGAAACAAAACAAATGTGAACCGTAACTGACGATTTTTGTCATAACCGGTTCAGTTTCGGTCTAACTTTTTACAAAATTGAACCGATCGATTCGATTTGAATTACGGTCTAAAACCGACCCGAACTGACCCGTGAACACCCCTATATACCATAAAGGTTCTTAGGTGTAAAAAGAGGAACAATTAACCCGTGAAAACAAGTTTATTCCATCATACTATAGCGAAGCAAATATATACCCAAGATGAGTTCATTAATATCAAACTAATTGAATTAACTAAAGCATGATTAAATAATTGATAAAATAGTGTATGAGAGAAAGCGGTAAAAATAATAACACTTGAAAAAAATGAGAAGAATTTAGATTGAATATTTGAATGTGTCACTCAATCATCATAATATAACCTCGTAAATTTCTCGAAAGAGACTGAACTAATAAAGCTAAGAAACTACTGAAACTAAGAGAGAATTTCCTATTCTAAAATTTGATATAACTCTAAGAAAATGGATGTCTAAATGTGTCTCCAAATGGTCCCATTTATAGGATGGAAAAATTAGTTTAGGGGTTAAAAATGGAATTACAGAATAATAGGTGATTTAATTAAATAATAAAAAGGTGATTATGGGAAAATGAATTGTTATATGAGGGCATGTGATGGTTGATGGGAATATTATGGGTGAATAATAAGAAATGGGGGAAAGAAAGAAGAAGGTGGAAAATGGTGGGGAAGGAAACTAGGTTAAATTATGGGTTATTTATTGATAGTGCATGATTATTATCAAAAGTCTGCATGGTATAATGGTTAAAAAAAGGTAAGGGGGAGGGAGAGTCATGGGCTTAATACTCCCTAGTCTCATTTATTTTTAAGAAGCAGCAACAGGGCTACATGTCGTGATCCTACGGTGCCACATGTCATGATCTGATGGAACCACATGTTATTATCCTAAGGTGCCACATATCATCATCCATTGGTGTCATGTTGATTAGGCATAAATTCTTCACATTTATCTCCTTAATTTCGGTATTTTTACGATCCCGTGCGGTGTAAATAGCTTGGATTTATCTCATATCTATGCTACTAACCCTTTTTGGCAAGTATTTCGTATTTTTGTATCTCTTATGTGTTTTACAAGTATTTCATGCAAGAAAGATGGAAAAAAGAACTCAAAATAGTGAAAGAAACTAAGAATCGGGGAGTTGAAGGGCATTTTCGTAATTCTGCATCCCAATCCCGGAGGTGAGGCCTTCTGGAAAGTTGAAGATATCGGAACAGAGAGAATACTGGACAAAACGGCACCCAAATACCAGTTACGGTGAAGGAGTTATGATCATTTGAAGTTGAGAAAAAATCCAAGGAAGAAAAGAAGAAAGTTGGAAAATATTCTAAGTGTTGAAAGAGGCCCAGAAACCAGCGACTTCACCCGAACCGGTACACCCAGAACTCGAACCGGTTCGCCCATTAGTCACGCTCAAAATCCGTTACAAAATTAGTCACGCTTTCTAAGTGTGACAACTTGCCAGATACGGGATTTTTATTTTGTGCTTATCTTTTAGCCAAAAGAGTTTTATGTTTTGGGGACTCTTCTAAACGACCTCTAGTCTATATATTTAGTCATTAGGACTCTTTTTATTAAGATTTCATTGATGTAAAAGCTCCATAACAAGTAGGAACATCTAGGAGAAAGATTCACATATTTTGCACCATTAATTCAAGAGCTTTTCGAGTTTTTCTTCAATCTTTGATTTCTTCTTGCATGTTCTTATTCTTCAATCCTGGTAACTTTTATTTTCAGCACTTTTATTATTATTCACCATGTTAGGCTAGGTTTTTAAAGGTTGGGATGCATGAACCCAGCCTGATGTGTTAGTGCGTGCGTATAAAATTAATCCGCTGAATTTAGTGATTGATTATGACCGTATTGCGTAGTTACACAACAATTGTAGATCTTTATATCTCGTTTGTCTATGGATACTCGTGATGATTTAGAGTGCAATTCGAGTGCTACTATCGCGATACTGATTTACTCATCCTCAGATTAAGCATGACGCGGGCTTGAACCTCGTATACGTAATGCTTGGGAGTACTAAATTCCGGGTCAAATTAATCAGTTAAATTTACGATTAGTTTTATACCATCAATACTCTAGGGTTGGGGGATTGTGTCTCTACCTTAAGTTTTCCAATTAGTTTTAGTTAACTTCTTTATTTTTCCCTTTTTCCTTTCTCACTCAATCATCATCTTTTACACTTTATTTTTTAAAGTAATAAATCAATTAAAATCTATCAAACATTCCCTGTGGATTCGATACCCAGACTCGCCACTATACTCCACAAGAGTGTAGTTAAAGTTTAGGTTTTTGTATTGTGGTTGGAAGCCGATAACAACGACTAGCGTATTTACACGGACGCTCGGTTTCCACCACGATCACATGTGTCATCATATTTTGATTCCACGTATTATGATATGGCACTGCCACATGTCACGATCTGCTCAACTCAATTTCCTTAGTTATATTTTTCACTATAATGCTTGTAACTTCTTAGTTTAACCATGGGTTCATACGCTGTTTGAACCAATATGTTCCTCATTTAAAGGTTAACAAATTTCCAGTAGTGTTCGGGTTAAAAGGTTTGATGTTTTTATTGAACCGAAGCTTTGACTTTTGACTTTTCCCAGTTTGAAATTTTGGCTCTTCATAACTTCTTTGTTTGAGATTGGATTGACGTGCCACTTGAACCCAAAAGTTCCTTATTTTGAGGTTGATAATTTGGAGTCTCAGTTTGATATTGCCTTCGTAAAATTATTATTTCTCCCCTGAAAAGTGATTTTGTGGATGTTTCTATCTCAGAATGCTTCCATACTTTATATTTAGCTTTCAAAACCCTGTAAATACTCAAATAAACCTTGGAAAAGTGATTTATTCTAAGTATCAAGGTTATACAATAAATGAGTATACAACGTGAAATTTAGTGACCATCGGACTGCAATATTGCAAAAAATTAGGGGTAATAAAATACAATATTTGACACTAATCACACATCATAACTAATGTGTTGCTAGTCCCTAGAGACATAGTAAAAGATTTGTCCGTGTGAAATTCTCTATATTATTCAAGAACTATAAAAAGGACGGGGATCCAGTTTTACGAGATGCACAGTTGCATTTAGCTCATGAAGCAAAACGCTAAACCCCTAAGTTATCCTAGTAGACGAGTTTTATCTCGTGGGATTTTACAACAATGGTACTCACAAACATCATATTTTTCTTAAAATAGTTCCCAATTCTCTTAACACAAACCTCAAAACAATCTTGAGTTTTAACAAGCAAATAGTAATGATTGGTAGATTTCTTCAATAATTTATTTACTAAAACCGTTGTGTTGAATTAATTCATAACATTTATATATATTGACTGAGTGTGTGGTAAATTTTTTTACAAGTGATATTGTTTTTAGCTTTAATGACTCGGTGCTTATAATGAAGCGCACCAGTTCAATTCTCGTCGTTGATTGCACTAAAAAATGAAGACAATTTGAATTGGTGTAAGTCACTCGAAACATGTAGGCATAAAGAGTAATTTTAATAGGAAGCAAATCCTTGCACATGTCAGTGATGAAAAATATTTATATAAAATGATAAAATGTTATCTCAAGATAAGATACTATTTTTTAAAGAATGTGAAAATGTAATCATTTCAATGTTGAGTAAAATCAAGTTAACCCTTTAATCCTTTAAGGACTTTTTAGGATGAAAAATGTGAACATGGATGATAATGGTCAAAATCGCAAAATGATTTTGTATTTTTAAAGAAAGAGTGAAATTTGAAGAGTAACTTCTTTTTTCTTTCCATTAAAATTCTTTGCTCTTTTTGGATTCCTTAATTTTTATTTTAATTTTCTCTCTTTTATTCTCTTCCTTTATTGTTTTCCAGTCCCTATTTCACTTTTTAGTTCTTTTTGAATCAAATTTCAAGATGTTGGTAAAGCGGGTGAAATGATAAAAATGAATTGTCTTTGATCAAAAGTGAGGTTAAAAAATAATTTTTGAATTTTGGTTTGAAAAAGATCATAACTTGAATTATTATTCTATGAATAATGAATAAGAATACACAACACTCAAAATAGGTGAGAGAATACAAAGATCACATGATATGTATACATATGCATCTTTAAATTTAGCGAGTCATTTAGCTTTTAACAATTTAGCAAGTATAATTTGTATTGTGCATAAGCTGTCAATACATAAATCATATGAACTAATTAATCATAATAATGATGGTAAAAAAACTAAAGAGCTATTTATGCAGATTGGTACTTAGATAAGTTTAGGGTTTTTTTTAATTAAAAGGCTGAGGTAACTTAAAGAGTAAAATCTTCGAAAAATAAAATTTTTATGCAAAAACCTAAAATAAAAGAAGAAAATATTTTTGAATTTTCAAAATTTTTCATTATTTTAAAATTAAATGGTTAGAGTTGGTTTCATTGTGAAACTTTCGCTAATAATCACTTAAACAAAATTTTATTTATTTAAATTTATTTTTTATTTAATAAAGGAAAATGAACATGATGTGTGCAAACATATTATGACACCCCTAACTAAAATGTTACATTGTCCTCAATGTTATTTAATAACAACAGTCAATTTAAGTGATAGAGAGATGTTATTCAAGATGGGACGATCACCGGATATCACGTTCAATAGCATTGCAAAATATGTTAGTAACAAGAAACGAAAAAAATAAATATCTTTTAATTTTTTTTAATAAAATATGTACGAAATAAAAATATCATCTTTTAATTTACTATAAACTAGAAGACGAAATTTTTGGGGTCCACCCAAAAAACATTGTGAATTTATGGGATTAACGGTGGACTCTCACGATGTTTCATGACTCCCAAAAAATAGGAGGACTGCTTATGCAACGAGGAACATGCTTTGGGAGGAAAATTTGAACCATAACAAACTTTTGAATAAATATTTTTTTGGTGATTGCTGGTTTGGATATAGTGGGGTAGGTACACTCAGCATGGTGTTTCTCGATTGTAAAACTAAATCAATCCCAAGAAAATCAATATGATCTCCCCCAAATTTTCAAATTGAATTGGCGGGAGGGGGGGGTGGTAGATCACGTGTTGAAAAGATTTCTATAATAGAAAGCATTTTAAGTACACAATGCTCAACAAGACTCATATCAAAATCATCGAGACTTTTTTTTTAAAAATTCTTGTGGTAGTTTTAATTATTGAAAAAAATGTTCACGAAAGAAATTAAATTTCTAAAAATTCAAGTGCGGGTTGAATTTCACAAGAATTAGAGCCACTTTTAATAAATTGATCTTATTATAAGGGTTGAGATGGAATAAAGATTTTCAAATCCTTAATATTTTTGAAAAAAGAGTTCAATTCATTTAAAGGTGCTTCTAATCCAATAACGTCACCACTTTTTAATATTTCTAAAATTGGAAGCAACTCTGTGAGAGAAGCTTTCATTTCCTCTAAGGTTTAGGTTATTAGGGACATGTTTTGTTCCAAAGATGTTAACCGTTGATCACAATCCTCTGATTTTTCATATGGTTCAACATATTTCCTATTTAAAGTTTCGTAAGAATGATGCTCAATTCTTGTATTTTGATTAATTTGTGAGTAAACAATAAAAGAAATCGGTTTTGAGTTAATTATTTATTATAATGAATTGGAACGTCATTATTGTAACTATTAATAAAATTTTCACTATAACAATCTTGAAAATTATTATCATAATAGTTTGGACAAGTATTATTATAATAATTTGCACTACCGTTGTTGTGAAAATTATATGACCCATTATTGTAATAATTATTTTGATAAGTTCCCGAATATTGATATTTAGAATTTTATAAATATTCACAGAAAGACATAGACGGTGGGGAACTTCGAGAATTATTATTATAATGAAATTGCAAGCCATAATCGTTGCTATTAGAACTATTAAAAAATTAATTGAATATGCACTTACGCTTTCCAAAAATTTCTAAGCACGTACACTTCAAACTTTTTCTTGGGTCTCAAATGGTTACGATACATACAAAATAATTTAAAACAAATTATATACAAAAAATATGTACGAATTAAATATATAAATTAAATTTTGATACAAAACACTCACCGACAACGACGCCATTTTGACAAGGTGAAAATCGTGCGTCATGTAAATACGCTTGTTGCTGTCGTCAGTTTTGCACCTCAATATAAAAAATCTAAACTTTAACTACATATGTTTTATATGTATGGTGGTGAGTTCGGGTATTGAATCCATATAGAATGTCATTTGAAATTTAATTAATTTATTACTTTACAAAATAAAGTGTAAAAGATGATTTTTGGATTTTGAAATATTGTATACTACAATTAATCTAGGCAAGTATTGAAACTTAATTAATTAACAATTATGAAGGTTAAAGGTTGAGAATTAAATCCCTCACCTGGGAATACATAGCATAAATGGTTACATGTTTAGATAAGTCTCAACTATGATTAATACTCATTTAAATACTTATTTAAATTTAGAGTGTCACTCCCCAAATTTTCATAAAAGTCTAAATACGAGTTTCTTGTCAACAATATTCCCAAAATTTTATACGCAAGGTAGAAAATATGGTGCATACATGATATACCCCATTAAGATTTTTAGGTGTAAAAAATAAGAATGATTAATCCGTCAAAACAAGTTTATTCCATCATACCATAATGAAGAAACTATATACCCAAGGTGAGCTCATTAATCTCAATCTAATTCAATTAACTAGAAAACTTGATTAAATAATTAAATAAAACAGTGTATGAGAGAAAGCGATAAATATAATAACACTTACTTGAACAAAAATTAAAAAAAATTGGATGGAATAATTGAATGTGTCACTCAATCTTAATATTACAACCTCATAAATTTTTCAAAAAATACTAAACTAATAAATATTTAAAAACCACAAAATTAACAAGGATTTCATACTCTAAAATTGGATATTACTCTAAGAAAATGGATGTCTAAATGTGCCTCCAAATGGCCCTATTTATAGGTTGGAAAAATTAGTTTAGGGGTTAAAAATGGAATTATATAATAATGGGTGATTTAATTAAATAATGAAACGGTGGTGATGGACAAGGGAATTGTTATATGAGGGAGTGTGATGGTTGATAAAAATATTATGGAAGTAAAATAAAAAATGAGGGAAATAAAGAAGAAGGTGGGAGAGATAGTGGGTGGAAAAAGATAGGGAAAGAAACTAGGTTGAATTATGAGTTATATATTAATGAGTGAATGATTATTATCAAAAGTTTGCTTGGTCTCATGGTTAAGGAAAGGTAGTGGAGGGGGAGGTCATGGGTTCAATACTCCCTAACCCCATTTAATTTTAAGAAGCCACAACAATGCCACATGTCATGATCCTACGGTGCCACTTGTCATGATATGATGGTTCCATGTATCATCATCTTGCGGCACTACATGTCATTATCCAATGGCCTACCACGTGTCACGATTGGCTCAACCTAATTTTCTTAATTATATTTTTCACCACAGAGCTTGAAACTTCTTAGTTTGACCTCGGATTCACTCGTCATTTGAATCGATATATTCCTTATTTTGAAGTCAACAAATTTTTAGTAGAATCCGAGTTATAATGCTTAACTTTTTAATTAACCCGAAACTTTGACTTTTGACTTTTTCCAATTTCAAACTTTGACTCTTCATAACTTCTTTGTTTGAGATTGGATTGATGCACCGCTTGAACCCAAGTGTTTCTTATTTTGAGGCCGATAATATTTATGAAGAGTTCGAGTTTGGTACTGCCTTTATGAAATTACTATTTTGCCCTGAAAGCGCATTTGTGGATGTTTCTATCTTATAATGCTTCCATACTTCATATTTAGCTTACAAAACCTTATATGTACTCAAATAAACCTTCCAAAGCGATTAATCATGAATATCAAGGTTATATAGTAAATGAGTATAAAATCTGGGATTTAGCGACCTTGAGATTATGATATTGCACAGAATTAGGCGTAATAAAATACAATATTTGACACTAATTAGGTAAGTACGGTGCGGACAACGATGGAGTCTCGATGAGTAAACGAGTAATACTTGGTCATATAACCCCTAGGTCACATGTATAGGTACCCGCATCTGAGATGGATTGACGAGTATATTTCATCATATAACCTTGGGTATGGTAGACTATATGAGTGATGAGTGGATGTGGCGATTCATCCCTTGATCTTGTTAAGTACTTAAGTTTGGGATGACTTAAGACTATACTTAGTATGGGCGAGTGATCCCATAGGGCAATAGGGTTAAGGCTTCATTAATATGACCGATTGAGTAAGAGACTATTTATATGGTTTATGTTATCGTTTATGATTTTAGACTTTGTGACTGCCTTATATATTTTTATACACTCATAATTATTTAGCGCAATGACCATTATAAATCCTTTAGTTGAAATCAATTGTGAAGGAGAAAACTTAATTATGGGATTCACTTGGGATTGAGAATTCTGATGCATGCAATATGTAGGATTATGGGTTGGGATAAATCTAAAAGCTATCTAAAATTCTTAAGGTATATTTATAGTTATGATTTATTCCAATTTTGATTATACATTTATTCTCTTTGAAATTACTGTTAACGACGTGGATTTAATGTTTCAGAATTGAGGCTACCCATACCATAACCTTGATAGACCTCATTGTTGTCACTCATCCTTCTCGTTGCTGGAATTCATTGGGATGTAGATGTCCCTAGCCTGTGCGCCAGCTTTTATAGGCATTTTTGTTATTCTCAATTTAGCATGTAGAAACACAAGTAGTATATATACCTTATATGTATTGGAAGTTTTGGATTTTATGTTATAGTCAACTTTATAGATTTTTAGGGCATGTATTACAGTATAAGAGTTAATGGATAGTTATTTGTCTATATCTTGCTTTCCTTTATTTTAATTCTTTATGCATGCTTAGAATGTACTTAATTGTTCAGACTTCTCTATCATTTAATTTAAACATGATAAATCTTTAATTAAATATTACGAGGTATCAAGTTGGTATCAGAGTGTTCCCGATTCTAGTGTCCTAGGGTCTTGAGTGCATTTATCATAATTCCACATTGTGTTGTTTGATAATTTTGAGCCTTACTTTTAGTATTTGTACTCTAGTAATTAGTATGTTATTAATGCAATTTTGTTTGCTATCTTTCAGATGGTGAATAATCGTAAAAGACAAAGATGATCATGCCCAATCGTGAGTGTCGAATTAGGGGTAACTTCACCTCTACAAAAACAAAAACCACCACCACATAGGTAGGCACCAATAGTATCGCTGATTGACTTAGCTACCATCATAGCCCAAACTGTGGCCGTGACTATGACAGTGATGTAATAGTAGCCACCACTGCCACCACTTGTAGCGTTACAAATACTTGCCATCCTGCTACTTCTTCATGGGAGCGTTCTTGATCTACATTTGAGAAGAGCACCCCCAGAGTTTTTAGGATCGAATAATCCTTTCATAGTCTTCCAGTAGAGACATGGCATTGAGCATCATTTTTGATTAGTTGAATGTACCGAGGTTCATTAGCAGATGCTTGCGAGCTCCAAGCTAGGATAGGATGCTTTATAATGGTGGGATTCTATTACCATCATTGAGGATAGGTTTTGATTGACCCTAAAAAAGTTTCGAAAAAGTTCGAGTGGAAATATTTCCCGTTGTCACAGTAGAAAAAGTTCAGGGGCGAGTTTGATAGGCTGAAAGAGGATAATAGGATGGCTGCTGAGTACAAGAGGGAGTTCACTCGCCTTCTTCACCCGAGATTGAGGGATCTGTGGAGTTGAAGATGAATCGATTTGTACGAGGTCTGACTTAAAGGATTAATAAAGTCTTATTGGTAATTCCAGCATTCACCACGACCACCAGGTGGTTGATGCTATTTTACTTTATTTTGATGACCAACATGAGTTCGTAAGGGAAAAAGAGCCAAAAATGGAGAGGATGGGAGTTTACCAAAGTTCGGGTCTTTAGAAGGACATGTAGGATCCATTTAGCACCATATAGGACCAGCAATGGGGGAGTATCCCCCTAAGAGAATTCACGCGGATGAACAAAGACAACTGGGTGAATAGGGTATGGGCCACCCGGGCCAAGGTTAGTATGGATATCCAAGCCATCATCACTAGGGCTAGCAGGGCTAGAGAGGTCAGTTATAGCATGTCTAAGCACAGAGGAAGTATGATAGGCCCAGGGGCAGGGGAAACAGGGTCACCAATAGGGAAATCCTTTTGTGTGGGGGTTGTTATTCATGTGACGAGTAGTGCCACTCTTTTAGGAGGTGCCCTAAGGGGCTTCAGGTTGACCTAGGGCAGATTCATCAGGGCCAATGATGATCCCTTTTAGCCCCACCCTTGTTTTAGGCATTTCCAACTCCACCTAAATATCCATCATTGCCCCCTCCTAGAGACTAAACGCAGGGGCACCAGTAGCTGCATCATGGATGTGTGTTCAACGTTTATTAGCAGGACCCTTCGACACAAACCCAATTGATTGAGGGTTTGTTTTATGTATTTAGTAGTTATGCTCGGGTAATTTTTGATACGGGAGCATTACACTCTTTTACCAGTTATATATTTTCTACTACACGGGGTGTAGATGATATAACATCTAATGTGACTATCCACGTAGATACCCCAATAGGTGGGGGTGCTGCCTTATGCCTAGTATGTAGATGCATGGCAGTTGACATAGGCCGATTGTTCTTCTCAACCAATTTATTATTATTGTATATTTTCATGTACAATATTATTTTGGGCATGTATTGGTTAACGACTATCACGTCTAGATCGACTGTAATGGGAAGGCTATCACATTCGCTATTCTCGAGTAGGAGATATTCCTTATAGATATGCCTAGACTAGAGGGATATTCTATCACTCAGTTGTTCTACATCGCTACAAGTACATCCAAGGAGGTTACGATATCACTAGACTCCATCCCAATCATTCAAGAGTTTGTGGACATATTTGAGAAGGTATCGAGGTTACCACCTATGAAGGAGATAGATTTTTGTATTAATTTGGCTATGGCCATATTGCATGGATCCATTAGAGATAAGAGACTTGAGGTAGCAAATCCAATAGTTTCCAAGTCAGGGGTTCATCCGGTGGAGTACCTCTCCGTGGGTAGCCCCCGTGTTATTCATGAAGAAGAAGGATGGTTCACTCTGACTATGTGTGGATTATAGGGAGTTGAATAAGATCAATATAAGGAACAAGTATTTGTGCCTTGGATAGATGACCTATTTGACCAATTGAGGGATGAATCATTCTTTTACAAGATTGACTTTCACTCGAGGTACCATCAACTACAAATTAGGGAGGATATATCAAAGACGAACATTCTTTCACGCTACAGATCATATGAGTTTTGGGTTATGCCGTTCGGGCTGACCAACACACCTTCAGTATTAATAGATCTCATGAACTGGGTGTTTAGACCGTACATAGATCAATTCGTCATCATGTTCATTGACGATATGCTTGTATATTCACGATAGGAGGAGGATCATGCGTATCATTTGAGGTCAGTTTTATAGACGATTAGAGAAAATAAGTTGTATGCCAAATTATCTAAGAGGTACATTTTTGGGGCACATAGTGTTTAAGACCGGGATTTTAGTAGATTCATGTAGGATATATGCAATTATAGATTGGGGGAAACCGATGACATCTACAGGGACCAAGATCTTTCTGGGTTTAGCCGGATATTATAGGAGCACTACACCATAATGGGTATTTTGTAACAATAGATTATTTAATTTGTAAGTGTTTATAACAAACACAAAATTTACAACGATTTTGGACACTCAAAGTTTGTAAGTGTTCAAAACCATTATAAAAATTTTGATATCATTAGGGCAAAAACCTAAAAGGGTTACATAGTGTGTAATTTCAAAAACCTAAAAGAATTATATAGTAAAGATAAAAAAATTTCGTCAAAATTTCCCCACAAAAATTGTCCCTCCAAACCTTTGTATCAGACTTTTCAATCTCTACTCCTTCCCTCCAAACCTTCGTAACTGTGTGTGACTATTTTTTACATTAATCGATTTGTTATATTGATTTGTTCTATATGTTGAAATTGATCAATTTGTGTGAGACAACTTCATAATTATTTGTTTACGAAAATCAATTAGTTCAATCGATTCTTTCAATCAATTTGTTCGTCTACTGAAATCAATTTGTTCCTCACAAAATCGATTTGTTCGTCTACTAAAAAAGGTATTAGACTTTTCCTCAAAAAATCAATTTGTTCATCTACAGAAATCAAAATCACAATCACAAATCGAAATCGAAAATTTTAAAATTTTACTACTAGAGACCCATCTGAAGGTAAACATCTCTCTCTCTTTCTCTCTCTCTCTTTATATATATAGATATATAAATGTTGGAATTACATATACATGTGTGTGATTCTGTTGAAACAAAAGGTTTTAATAAAAAATAAGCGTGTGACTGTGAAATTGATATAACTATGGATACATGTGTGTATCTATAGGTGTTGAAAGTTAAAGAAACAAGAAGTAATGCTGAGTTGGTGTTTGACGTGTTTGGGTTTAAGGTCAGGTGCATTATATGTTGTTGTTGTATTTATGGTATCTTTCGAATATAGAGAAGATTATTTATGGTTTTAACCACAAAATATTTAATTTATACTTCATTTGATTATAAATTACATTCTATGAAATTTTAAGATCATGTCATATATGTTGATAAATGGAGTGTATAGCTAAAACTTTTGTACCAAAATAGGGGTTGCCGGATGGAGTGACTATCAAGTTGTAAGCTAGTTTGTGCTTGTTTGAAAAATCCACTTGTAATCACTTATCTACTTCATTAAACATTAATCAAAGATTTAAAATATATCCATTTACTTCTTACTGATTTCTATTGCATATTAAATTGTCTGTGATAGTGTACTCAACACCCCTCTAGTGATAACAGGTTATGAATAGTGGTGAAATTTATCACGCCTCTTAAGAATTTTATTTCAAGCTCTTAATAAATATTTACTTTCAAAAGGCATATTCAAACACTATTAATGTACAAGGGCATAATTAAGCCCTTTATTTTGAAATGTGAAACTATTAGCTCACTTTTTTGTACCGAATCTTAATTTGGCTTTCATCATGCAAAATTCTAATATTTTTCTTAATGCTGTTGAGAGTTTCTAAGGTGAGTCTAAAATCACAATTTCTTGTTAGAAACTAGAACCCCATATAAGGATTGAATAATGTAGGTTAAACGTTTTGCAATAAAAACGCCAATGAGCAACATCATCTAGGTGGTCTATTTTTTACATATATCAACAAGAATTAGTTTAAGCCCAATGAAAAGGTGTTTAGCAGTAGATTTTACATGAGACCAACTTGACAAATACAATGTACTAAACAAGGTCTAGTATTTAGACAATAGGAGGGTCTTACTTAGCTTGCCATCGAACCCTTTTCTTGTATTCAATAGTTTGTGTATATAGATATTAAATAGCATATATTAATTTTTTTACTAACATATCTCAACATACAGGATGTCATTGGAAATTAGTAAAGAGTAGACGAAGGAACGTGAAAGAGGAAGTGCAAAATACATTAATGGGGTTACTACGTTCATTGATTTTGTGAAGAAGAATGGTGGAGACGAAACCTTATTTTCATGCCCATGCATAAAATGTAATAATGGAAACTTGTGGGAGCCTGAAGACGTCCATTTTCATTTGCTCCGTTATGGTATATCCAAGTCTTATCCAAGTGGGCTGAACTCTTCTAGCAAAGACATTGACGTTTACCTACACCCTTTTCTAGATGAGTTAAGGGAATTATGGTTTTAAGGTGTAATGGCGTACAAATCATATACAAAAAATATTTTTTATTTGATAGAGATGTTGTTGTGGGAAGTCTATGATTTCCAGCAAATTAAACTTTATCGGTTTGTATGATTCATGGCTATAAATCATGCCAACTTTGTGTCGAATAAGTAGACTCGAATGACTTACAAGTAGTAGAAATATATTATTGTGGTCATAGAAGATTCCTTCCTTGCAATCAAAATTTCATGGAGGACAAAAACAATTTCAACAATAAGGTTGAACATTATAAATCTCCTCAAAGGTTATCTGGTTCGGAGGTAAAGAAGAAGGTTGAATCCTTCAAGATGAGAATTGGTAAACAAATTTTTGAAATAAAAAGAAAATGTAAAGTGGATAAGAATGTGGTTAGCAACATTACCACTCCATGGTATCAGAGCTTTATTTTATTTTATTTGCCCTACTGGAAAGAGCATAATGTTCGTAATAATGTAGATGTTATGTACATCGAGAAGAATTTCACTGATCATCTTTTGTTAACAAGTCTATATGTTAAAGACAAAACCAATGTGTGACACCCCACCTAATTAACCCTGGGTGATCAGTCCTAAATTAAATTAGAACAGGTTTCTCAGTTGGTTCATTCTTAGCATCACAGTCGCCTTTTTAATTACTAACCACCTAAGTGAGAAAATTAGACTAGTGCCAAGTTTTATCTTTCATTAATCTAATGAAATACTCATGCGAAAACAAATTAATTTAAGCAATCACAATTAACTGAAATTAACCACTCACATCTAAATAACTAACCTAATAACCCATCGGCTCAAATCCAACAAAAGTAGAGACAACATGCACCCGTTACACATATAATACCATTCACGGTCGGTATCAATTAACCCGTATATAATTATTTACCTAATTATAAATGTATAGTCATATTACAACATGCACAAATAGGCTGAAATAATAATTAATAATGAACATCCTCCCGAGTAATAACTCATCGAATGTATATCCTTTAAAGTGCTATCCCACTAGGTATATTCACATAACCTAGTTACCCCAAGTCAGAATCGCTCACTAACTTGATTAATACATAAATATTGGAGGCGGTCATATTCCTTCCCTAAAAGTGAGATGTCCCTCACCCATATAATGGACGCTATGACCTGAGAATATACTCACCGTACTCCTCAAGCTAGGGGATTCATCCACTAAGCGCAACCTCCCCCTATAGCACTAGGGTACATATAATACTAATATCTAGCCACTCATATTAATGTATATACCATATATATATACTATAACACACCGTATATATATAAATGCCTCGGCTGTACCGTGTACTAAGTCCCTAACACAAGCCCCTACAATGTATCCAGGGTTTATGGCCCACTCTCATTATTAATTAATTTGCACATTAATTAGTTAAATTATTTTTGGTGTCGCCCCAACCAATATATTCGAACTCGCTCTCATGGACCGAAATAAAACTATAACTGAGTCTAAATCCCCGACTCTAAATTATTTAGCTTTCACTCTAAATTAATTCAACGCCTTGGTATCGCTCAACCATTATACCCGGACTCGCTCACTCGATCCGTATTTAATTATTTCAAAATATTCTTCCCAATATTTAACCATAGTGTGTCACACATAAATTTTCTCCGATCCCAATTATTTTTCCCTCAAAATTACTTTGATTGTATCTCCTATTTTTATATCTCATTAAAAAATGTTTGGGAAGAAGTTTTTAATTAATTTCCCCTTACATATATAAACTGGCCGAACTGCCAGAATTCCCCGACTATCGATCGATCGATCGATCCCCAACCATCGATCGATTGATCGAACAGGTCTTCGTCTTCCCCAGGTCTCTGTTTCAGCCATGGACGAAAAACTCAAATCCTCAACTTCTTCTACAGTCTAACCCAAGTCCTCTCATCAATATAACACGTCAAGAACATCAAAAGAGACCCCCATAAAGTCACCAACTTCGTTTAATTTTTTGTTCTTTACTACTTTGTTCTAAATTGGGGAAAATTCGGGTTATTCGTATATCAGTCATAACAACAAATTACTAACTCTATTTCATTCCAAATTCTACTGGGTTTATTACAACTAAGGCAAATATCTGCTCAGAATCATGTTACACCATAATTTCTTACACCAATTCTCATCTTGTGTTCTAATTACAAAAATCCCATTTTTGTATCCATTTATCCCCAAAATAAATTTTTTTAGGTATTTACATCACATAAATATGAATTGAAAATATCATTAAATGCTACAGCAAGTTAACCACTTGCCTTATGATTTCGTAGGGTCTGATTTGAAGTTGTGAATTCCAAGGTTGAAGATGAAATTCCTTCTTTTGGCTCTTTCCTTTGTCCTCCAAATTGCTTTTAATTGCCTCTTAGGATTTCCTCGCCCACTAAGTGTTTTCTAAACATTTCTCAGTTGTTCCCCTTTTCCTTATAATTAAGTAATTAGGCTTAATCCCATTTTTTGCCTAATGGGCCAAGCCCTAGTGACCCAAATTCCCCCCTTGTGGGCCCGGCTATGTCTAAAACTGTCTCGTGACCCATTTACTACCCCCGGGTACACTTTTCCGACTATCTCGACCCATCTGGACTCAACTGTACCCTCAGAATTGGCATCCAAAATAATTTATAAAAATCCTTATCTCACACCCAAAATTAGTCTATACCGACTACCGGTTGCGATAACTAAATGCCCCGTCACTAATACCCGTAATGACGCAAATAATTTATTACTATTCACTTAGTAATTTGAATTTACCTAAATATTAATCATTTACTCTCCATGGAATATTTAAATAAATATTACCATAATTAATTCAATCAAAATTATGACACACAAGTAATTTAGAATTTTTCGAATTAATTAAATATGAAATGAATATTAATCATTTACTCTCCGATTAATATTTAATTAAATATTTCCATAGTTAATTCAATTAAAATTACGACACACAAGTAATTTATAATTTCCCGAATTAAATAAATATTAAATGCTTAAAATTACGGGGTGTTACATACTCCCCCCTTACAAAGGAATTTCATCCCCGAAATTAGGTCGTACCTGTGGTGAATAGCTCTGGATATTGTTCCCGCATATCCTCCTCCCGCTCCCAGGTAGACTCGTCAACATTGTGATGACCCCACTATACTCTAACTAGTTGAACAACCTTGGATCGTAACTTGTGCTCACTACGGACCAAAATAGCCACTGATCTCTCCTCATATGAGATGTCTGGCTGTAAACCAATTTCTTCGAGTGGAATGTGCCAGAAGGCCCTCTCGCTCCTTCGATGTTTCTTCAGCGATGCCACATGGAACACGTTGTGTATCCACTGAAGATGCTCTAGTAACCCCAGTCTATATGCTACCGGTCCCACCCTCTAAATAATAGAGAAATGTCCCACGTACCTCGGTGCTAATTTACCCTTCTTGCCGAACCTCATTAACCCTTTTATAGGGGACACCCGGACCAATACCTGATCCCCAACCTCTAACTCCACATGCCTCCGATAAGCATCATCATAACTCTTCTGCCTATCTTGAGCTATCCGAATCCGCCCTCGAATCAACTCTATCTTGGCAGACGTCTCCTGGACAATCTCCGACCCCAATAGCTTGTTGTCCCCATTTCTAACCAACAAGCGGGTGAATGATAAGGTCTCCCATACAGTGACTCGAACGGTACCATGCCAATCGTGAATTGGTAAGAGTTGTTATACGCGAACTCTACCAAAGGAAGATATCTCTCCCATCCTCCCCCAACATCCAAAATGCACATCCCGAGCATGTCTTCCAGCATCTGATTGACTCTCTCAGTCTGTTCATCGGTCTGTGGGTGATAGGCTGTACTCAAACGTAACTCCGTGACCATGGCCTCCTAGAATCTCTACCAAAAGTGGGCAAATTTTTTTGTGTCTCTATCGAACACAAGATTTATTGGCACCCCGTGCATCTTAACAATTTCTGCTATGAATAGTTGCACATAATGCATCGTCTCAAAGTCTATGCAAACCAGCAGGAAATGGGCCACCTTGGTCAACCGATCCACAATGACCCATATGGAATCGTGACCTCTCTACGATGCATGTGACCTTGTAATAAAGTCCATGGAGATGCTCTCCCACTTCCACACAGGAATATCTAGTGGTTGTAGAATCTCTGATGGTCTCTGATGGTCAACTTTCATGAGCTGACGCATCGCACATTTCGAGACAAACTCTATTATGTCCCTTTTTATTCCTACCCACCAATACTGCCTCCTCATATCCTGGTATATTTTATCCCCGCCGGGATGTACCGCAAATCTCGAACCATGGGACTCTATCATAATAGCGTGCGTCAACTTCTCATCCTCTAGCACAATTAACCTCCCATTTAGGCGAAAGCCTCCTTCCGAGTTGATCGAGTAACCCTCCACTCCCTCAGCTAACAACTGGCGTACCCTATCCTGGAAAATCTGGTCCTTCACCTGAGCCCTCACCACTCTCGTAATGATCTCAGGTGTGATGGATAAATCTAATATGAAGGCCCTGGCTACATCATCCTCATATCGAAGATCTCTCCACTTCGCTTTCTAGACTTCTGATATATCCCTTGCTGGTCTCCGGATAAATGCGTCTGCCACCACATTAGCCTTACCAGGATGATACTGAATATCAAACTGGTTGTCTTTCACGAATTCTAGCCACCGCCTCTGCCTCATGTTCAGATCCTTCTGTGTGAAGAGATACTGAAGCAACTTGTGATCCGTGAATAAAGTGAACTGCTCTCCTAGAAGATAATGTCTCCATATCCTCAAAGCAAAAATGACCACTACTAGCTCTAGGTCGTGAGTGGGGTAATTCCTCTTGTCGGGGATTTAGCTTTCTGGACGCATAAGCTATATCACTTTCCTCCTGCTGGAGCACACCCTCAAGTCCTTGTAAGAATGCGTCAGTGAAAACCCGATACACTAGTCCTCCCTTCGGCAAAGCAAGTACTAGTGCAGATGTCAACTTGTCCTTCAGCTCATCGAAAGCTAATTGACAATGATCACTCCAAGTGAAAGGCACCCCTTTCCGGGTCAGATTCGTTAAAGGGCCCGCAATCTTTGAGAACCCCTTAATGAACCGTTTGTAAAAGCCTGCCAATCCTAAAAAACTGTTCACGTCGGTCGATGTCGTGGGCTGTCCCCACTCCCTCACCGATGATACCTTACTCGGATCTACCGCAATACCTCGATTTGACACCATGTGACAAAGAACTGTACCTCCCGCAGCCAAAATCAACACTTCCTGAATTTGGCATAAAGTTGGTGATCCCGTAGCGTTTGTAGATCCATACGCAGATGCTCTGCATGCTCCTCCTCGGTACGCGAGTAGATTACGATGTCATCAATGAACACGATGACAAACTGGTCGAGGTACTCTCTGAAAACCCTATTCATAAGATCCATGAACACTGCAAGAGCATTGGTGAGCCCGAATGGCATCATCCTGAACTCGTAAGACCCATACCGTGATAGGAAAGCAGTCTTAGGAACATCCTCCTCTCAGATACGCAACTGATGATACCCTGACCTCAAATTAATTTTGGAGAAGTAAGACGCCCCTCTCAATTGTTCAAATAAATCATTAATCCTAGGCAATGGATACTTATTCTGTATTGTCACCTTATTCAGCTCCCTATAGTCCACACACAACTGAAGTGAACCATCCCGCTTATTTATAAATAACACCAGTGAACCCCACGACGATGTACTCCGTCGAATGAAACCCTGACCCAGGAGCTGCTGAATCTGTTCTCTCAACTCACGCATCTCTGAAGGGGCCATACGATAAGGTGCTCGAGCAATCGGCCTCGTCCCCGGTGCTAAATCGATTATAAACTCGATTTTCCTGCTAGGTGGTAAGCCTGGTAATTCTTGGAACACATCCTCGAAGTCCTTCACTATCGGAATCGAATCCAACGGAACTACCACTTCTTGTGAGGTTTCCTCCTTGATATAATACAACTGTGTGCGCAACCCTCCCTTAGGTAGTGGCATCGCTATTAGGAACATCTCCTGTCCCAAAATGGAGAACATGATTGTTCTCTCGTAACAATCCACAGTCGCCCGATAACCTGCCAACCAATCCATACCTAGGATGACATCGTACCCCTCCATATCTAACACTAAAAGGTCTACTGCTAAACTAAGCCTCCCAATCAAAATGTCCACCCCCCGAAAAACCGAGTGAATCACTGCCCCGCTGCCTACTGGTGACTCTACACACATACGAAGACTACCCGCGGTCTCTAGTAACCCGACCCGTTAAGAAAATTTAAATTTAATGAATGAATGAGATGCTCCCGTATAAAAAAGTATACTACCCTCATGACCATGGATGAGAAACATACCCTCAACCGATGGCGACGCCTGCTGTCCTGGAGGATTGGGAACATCCCGGACGTTATACACACGCCCGTAGTGCATCTGCCCCTGCTGCTGTGAGGCTGGTGGGGCCGGTGCTGCTGGCGACATCTGTCCCTACTTCCCCTGTTGGGCACCCTGCTGTTGGCCTCTGCCCCTTTGCGGGCACTCCCTCTTAAAGTGTCCTATTTAGACACAAACAAAGCATTATCTCTAACCGTCCCCTCGTTGTTGGCCATGACGTGGCTGACCCTGCTGGCCTCCCCCATTGTTCCCTTGGCCCTGACTGCCCCGAGGAACCTGCTGCTGCTTATTTGGGCCCGACTGGCCCTGCTTGAATCCCTGTCCTCCAGATCGGAACCCACCAGGCCTAAATTTCTTAGCATGGTTCCCTTACTGACTGCTAGTCTGCTGCCGAGTACCACTTGTGTCACCACCAATAACTACCTTTTCCTGTTGGCTCAGCTCCCCTACCTTGTTGCTCCCATTCGCATGGAAGAAATAATCCTGGCAATGTACAAGGGTGGCATTAACGACATTTGTATATGTCACCAATGCCGGATTACCAATCAAATGTTGCCTGATCCTCCAGGCCAGGCCATCCAGGAACTTCGACTTCTTTCGCTCCTCATCGCTCACCTCATTTGGCATAAAGTTCGCCAAACGGGTGAACTCTTCCTCATAGTCTGCCACTAAACGGTCACCCTGTACTAGCTCGCTGAACTTCTTTGTCATTTCATCCTCTACCGCTGGTGGGAAGTATTTACGGTCAAACCGCACCCAGAACTCGGATATCATCATCAAATCCCTCTCCTCAGCGGTGGTCACTGACTCCCACCACTATAAGGCTACCCCCGACAAACGGAAGGTAGCAAGCATATGTTTCTGTACATCGGTACACTCCAGCATGCGCAGATGGCGCTGCATATTCTTATTCCAGTCACAAGCCTCTACCACATCGGTGCTACCCCAAAATTCGGGTGGTTGACCCTTCTGAAATGTCTCCCTAACTCGCTGCTAAGACGGTGGCCCCACTAGAGCCTGAACTGCTGGTGCCACTGGAGGTGGAGCCTGGGGCTGAGGAAAATGGGCTGCCATAGCTCTCATTGCTGTATCAACTGCTTGGGCCACTATCACGGCCACCTGAGTAGTGGAGATCAACTCGGGTGGGGGTGGTGGTGGCAGTACCCGTGGTTCCTGATGAGCCTCCCTTAACTCATCCCTAGCCTCAACCCTCTCTGCTTTCTTCCTCTTCGGTGGCATCTGAAAATAGATCGAATCGTATAAGTACACAATTATACAAAAATCGAATAACTGAAAATACGATATCTCAAAAGCGGAAATGAATCAACAATCCTAATAATAGGGCTCTATAACAACTGAACGCTACGCTGAAACGTAGTAAGCCGCACAGATCCTAAGGACACTAGAACCTAATGCTCTGATACCATCTGTGACACCCTACCTAATTAATCCCGGGTGATCAGTCCTAAATTAAATTATAACAGGTTTCTCAATTGGTTCATTCTTAACATCACTGTCGCCTTTTTAATTACTAACCACCTAAGTGAGAAAATTAGACTGGTGCCAAGTTTTATCTTTCATTAATCTAATGAAATACTCATGCGAAAACAGATTAATTTAAACAATCACAATTAACTGAAATCAACCATTCACATCTAAATAACTAACCGAATAACCCATCGGCTCAAATCCAACAAAAGTAAAGACAAGTAATAATTCCCAACAAGTCTGACATAAGTACTGAATAAACTGTGAGCGACATACTCGAATAACTGATAGGGAATCTCTACACTAGAAATGAAAAGAACGAGGCACCTATCAAACTCCCGCAATATCCACATATGCTGCAATAACGGATCCCTGGAATGAGTCAAGCCTAGCGCCCCTGTGGCTGGACACCTAAAAGTTTTTTAAAAGTTTTTATAGTAAGGGTTAGTACCCAAAATATTTGGAAAACATTTAGCAATTGATTAACTTGCAGTAATAAATATGTATGCATGCTCTTCATATTTTAGTTAGTGCCTCACTCCCTTGAGGACATTCTCACCCCTCCTATAATGTGCACTACTAACGCCTTAATTAGTTTACTTAGTTATTTATCCCATGTCTAGATAACTAATATATCCTCTTGCAAACACCCTACTCTAACCGAGTGTGCCATAATTATGATTTCTAAGTTATTACAAACACTAACTTAATTAATCATTCTCCTTTTTAAATTCATATAACTTTCACACTCGTGATACATATAATACCATTCACAGTCGATATCAATTAACCCGTATATAATTATTTACCTAATTATAAACGTATAGTCATATTACAACATGCACAAATATGCTGAAATAATAATTAATAATGAAAATCCTCCCGAGTAATAACTCACCGGATGCATATCCTCTAAAGTGCTATCCCACTAGGTATATTCACATAACCTAGTTACCCAAGTCATAATCTCTCACTAACTTGGTTAATACATAAATATTGAAGGCGGTCATATTCCTTCCCTGAAAGTGAGATGTCCCTCACCCATATAATGGACGCTATGACCTGAGAATATACTCGCCCTACTCCTCAAGCTAGGGGATTCATCCTCTACGCGCAACCTCCCCCTATAGCACTAGGCTACATATAATACTAATATCTAGCCACTGATATTAATGTACATACCATATATATACTATCGCACACCGTATATATATATATATATATATATATATATATATATATATATATATATGCCCCGGCTATACCGTCTACTAAGTCCCCCGGCTATACCGTCTACTAAGTTCGTAACACAAGCCCCTATAATTTATCCTGGGTTTATGGCCCACTCTGATTATTAATTAATTTGCACATTAATTAATTAGATTACTTTTGGTGTCGCCCCAACCAATATATTCGAACTCGCTCTCGTGGCCCGAAATAAAACTATACCCGAGTCTAAATCCCCGACTCTAAATTATTTAGCTTTCACTCTAAATTAATTCAACGCCTTGGTATCTCTCAACCATTATACCCGGCCTCGCTCACTCGATCCGTATTTAATTATTTCGAAATATTCTTCCCAATATTTAACCATAGTGTGTCACACATAAATTTTCTCCGATCCCAATTATTTTTCTCTCACAATTACTTTATTGTATCTTCTATTTTTATTTCTCATTAAAGAAGGTTTGGGAAGAAGTTTTTAGTTAATTTCACCTTATATATATAAACTGGCCGAACTGCCAGAATTCCCAGACCATCGATCGATCGATCCCCAACCATCGATCGATCCATCGAACAGGTCTTCGTCTTCCCCAAGTCCCTGTTTCAGCTATGGACAAAAAACTCAAACCCCCAACTTCTTCTAAAGTCTAACCCAAGTCCTCTCATCAATATAACACGTCAAGAGCACCATAAGAGACCCCCATAAAGTTCCCAACTTCGTTTAATTTTTCGTTCTCTACTCTTTTGTTATAAATTGGGGAAAAGACGAGTTGTTCTCATATCAGTCATAACACCAAATTACTAACTCGATTTCATTCCAAATTTGTCTGGGTTTATTACAACTAAGACAAATATGTGCTCAGAATCATGTTACACCATAATTTCTTACACCAATTCTCATCTTGTGTTCCAATTACAAAAATCCCATTTTTGTACCCATTTATCCCCAAAATGAATTTTTTTAGGTATTCACATCACATAAATACGAATTGAAAACATAATTAAATGCTACAACAAGTTAACCAATTGCCTTATGATTTTGTAGGGTTTGATTTGAAGTTGCGAATTCCAAGGTTGAAGATGAAATTCCTTCTTTTGGCTCTTTCCCTTGTCGTCCAAATTGCTTTTAACTGCCTTTTAGGGTTTCCTCTCCCACTAAGTGTTTTCTAAACATTCCTCAGCCGTTCCCCTTTTCCTTATAATTAAGTAATTAGGCTTAATCCCATTTTTTGCCTAATGGACCAAGCCCAGGTGACCCAAATGCTCCCGTGTGGGCCCGACTATGTCTAAAAACGTCTCGTGACCCGTTTACTACCTCCAGGTACACTTTTTCGACTATATTGGCCCATCCGGACTCAACCATACACTCAGAATTGGCATCCGAAATAATTTATAAAAATTCTTATCTCAGACCCAAAATTAGTTTATACCGACTCCCGACTGCGATAACTAAATGCTCCGTCACTAATACCCGTAATGACGCAAATAATTTATTACTATTCACTTAGTAATTCAAATTTCCCTAAATATTAATCATTTACTCTCCGATTAATATTTAAATAAATATTACCATAATTAATTCAATCAAAATTACGACACACAAGTGATTTAGAATTTTCTGAATTAATTAAATATAAAATGAATATTAATCATTTACTCTCTGATTAATATTTAAATAAATATTTCCATAATTAATTCAATCAAAAATACGACACACAAGTAATTTAGAATTTCCCTAATTGATTAAATATTAAATGCGTAAAATTACGGGTTGTTACACAATGATAGTGAAAAGGCATGTAAAGATATGGAGACCATGGAAATTAAGAAGAATATGTAAATGGAGAAAAATAAAAATTTAGGAAAAACTATGAAATCAAAGGCTACATTCACTGTAAAAAAAGAATAGTTCTTTCGTACTTTGAAGGAGCTATATATTCCAAGAGGTTTTCCTTATAACTTAAGTAATTGTGTGAGTTTACAACCACTTGGATTGAAAAGGCTCAAGTAACATGACTATCATGTAGTTATGCAATATTTGTTGCCGTTTCTACTAAAAAATGCTTATCCAAAACGCAAGAAGTTGCGAATAGCCATTCAACGGTTAAGCTTATTTTTTAATGTATTATGTTCTAAAGTGATCAAGAGGGATGTTTTGGAGTCGTCAATGAAAGAATTATTTGAGGCTATGTGTGTTTTGGAGAAATATTTTCTGCGTGGATTTTTTTTGTTACCGTCCACCTCGTTATACACTTAGCAGAGGAAGTGTTGATTTGTGGACCGATAAGATACAAGTGGATGTATCCTTATGAGACGTAATTAAATAGTGAATGATTTGCCAAACTTTTTTATTTTGACAAACATTTTGTTTTTTTTGTAATCGATATATTTTTGATGCGTAGGTTGATGAAAGATTATAAGAAAGATGCTAATAACAAGAGGTATATTGAATGGAGCATTGTAAGGAAATATATCATAGAAGAATCGACTCTCTATTGCATGGAGTACGTGCCTAACCCTAGTGAAGGAAATCATAAATATACTCGTGAAGATTTTCTCGATGAAGACGAAGATGATGAATGTGTAGGCGAGGATCCTTTAGTACAAGGGAAGAATGTGAAGTTAACCCCATTATAATTTCCACAAGCATGTAAGTGGGTGTTACATGAATTAGATGGAGTTGAGGAATGGAAGAAGTAAGTGTATCAATACGATTTGAGATTTTTTAATTGGAATCCACATGTGGGCTCAACCGATGAGCAACTACATTGAAGGAAAAGATTGAGGGTTTTATCCCATGGTTGATTAATGAGGTTCGCTTTTAATTCGACTTCATAATAAAATTTTACGTTTATTCGTGTAGACACACACACACACACACACACACACACACACACACATATATATATATATAAATATAATCATCTTATGAAATCTTTTTTATTGTTATTAAAAGAGGAATTGACTAATACCGAACTTTGGCGGTTAGAAAATGGGCCATTATATGATGTACATTCATATACGACCAATCGGGTGAATGGGTTTGAATTTCGCACATGCGAGTACGATGAGTCATGGCTAACCCAAAATAATGGCGTGTCAATAAGGGCTATTTCATAATTCTGGTCAAGCAAAAAAGATATGAATTATAAGGAACCGGAGACAACACACTTTGGCATTGTTCTTGGAATATTTGAATTGGATTATACATCTTTCAAAACAGTTGTGTTTTACTCTAAGTGGGTGAGAGTTAAGGACAAGGTAAATTATTTCAAAGTTGATCCTGACTCGATCTTAATGATGGTAAACTTAAGTATGCTGAAGAGTATGGATATAATCGACGACGAGCCATTCATTCTTACTTCTGAAGCATCTTAAGTGTTCTACTTAGATACTTTTGAAGACAATGATTGGTCTATATTTTTTCATGCATCGCAAAAATTAATAACAAGTGTTGACAAACTTGAGGTTCCTACAATGTATCAGTCTATTCTTGAGTACAATCCCAATTTGAAGAATCTGCTTCAAGACTTCTAGTTAAAGTTGAAGCTAATTTTTATGATTTTTTCTTAATATTTATTACTTTAATGCTTCATTTACTATGTAAACGAACATTAAATATCTCTTCCAGATTTTGTTTCATGTGATCTACTATGTTTATATACTACTTTAATGCTTCACTTAAAATATGCGACTAATGAACCAATTCTTAGTAATTTTGGATAGATTCTGCATTTGGACAGATTATTGATGTATTTGGACAAATTATTAATTCTTAGTAAATTTGGACATAATATGTGAACAACTCATTTAGACAGATTATTAATATAGAATATTTATGTAGCGTATATCTTGAATTTTAGTATAATGTCAAATGAAACTAATGTTTTGACCCACACGATGGTTTAAAAAGATCATCTCCGGACACAATAATTGATATTATTAAGATCAATCAACACAATCAGGTAGTAGTTAGTGAGAAAGATCGATTCATGTCTTGACTTGGTAAAGTGGTCCAGGCTTAGGTCCTAATATCGTATACTATTTGGCACAAGGTTCTGGAAACATACAAGGAGGATGTTTAGAAAGACATGCAAGGGAGACTTCTTATGTATAATTAGTTGATTCGTTGTCTTTGTTTTTGTATAACTTTACACATTTCTTATAATTTTAAAATATCAGTTGTCTTATTAAAGAAAATATGGACTCCCCAAAAGTTACAAGATTAGTTGGTACACAAGTATGGCAGCCTACTTAAAGCATATAAATCCACTTTACGGAAGAGATATCATGATAAGTATTCAACGGATGCCGAAAAATTGGCCAATGTACCTCCAGGTGTTAAGCCGAAATATTGAAAAGAGTTTATAGAGCATGAGAATACGAAAGAGGCTAAAAAAGTGGAAATCAGGGAAAGTTAATAGGGTAAAGATTAGGACCACTCACACAAGTGGGCGTGATGGGAATGTCCAAGTCGATTACAATATGGTACATATGACTATGATGTTTTACTGATTTGCTTGATTAATATTACCTTGAAGATAATATATATTATGTTTTTTATTTGTAGACAAAGAAATTGCATAAAAATCCATTGCGTGTTGATGTATAGATAGCTAGCCACACATGTAAATATGGCCAATCAAAGATAGAATTGTTTCAATCATGGTGATTTTATATAAATAGTGAATAATTATTGTTACATGGAAACATTATACATTCAAATGATTAGTCTTGACACTTCTACATATTTGACATTTCACATGACAAGGTGCTGGCAAAGAAAAAAGAACAAGAAGAAAGTTTAAGTGATAACACTAACCACTGACAATCATTGAGAAATGATGCCTTGTCCTAAGTCTTTTGTGTTGACAAGTGAGGGTGCAATTGTGGCATGGGTTACATAGTTTCACTATCATCTCTCGAGGTTTTATCTCCATCCTTATCTTTGCTTGCTGTTAAAAAGGCCGATTGGAAACAAATGAAAGGTCGACTCGATACATTAGAATCCAAGATCAAAGGCATGAATAATAAACTAAGTAATATAATGACAATGATAGGTATGGCATTGGAGATGTCCCATTCCTCCCCAGCCGTTGGATCAAGTGCAAGTAATTGGACAGTTGCATTATTTAATGTAGAATCCTACTCACTAAAAGATGGTGTCTCATGTGACGTGCACGAGTTTAATGGTAAGGTTATTGTTAAGGGAAGGATAGATGCTAAACCTCGAGACGTAGTGCACAATCATATACTGAATTATGATAAATAGGTGGTAATGTTATTGGACAAAGCGATCAAGGAAAATTCTTCTCTTTACTTAGGAACACAATGTGGTTCTGAGCTTTTAGAAGATGTTGGCAGTGGAAGTTGGGTAGTGTGGCTGAAGAGTTTCTTCATGCGTAGTGTTGGACCCCAACGACTTCTTGCTTTTAATTTTTATTAGTGACTTGCTAAAGCCAGGATTGTGTTGAGCATGCTATGGATTTTATTATGCTAGTATTTTTTATGGACTTTATAATGCTATGGACTTTATTATGCTAGTATTTGTTACGGACTTTATTATGTTTGTTATGTTGTGCATTTTTGGATTACCTCAGTTTGTTTTTGTTGTATGGTATAACCTTTTTTGACTCTGTCGATGTAAATATATATTTTGCATTACCGGTCCTAAGCGTGGATAAAGGAGGAGGGTAATTTGACACCCCGCTTAGTTAAATATCAGGTGATCAATCCTTTATTAAATTAAAAGAGGTTTCTCATCTGGTTCATTCTTAGCATCACTGTCGAAAACTTTTTAAAACTTAATAACCACCTAGTATTCAAAAAGCTGATGTTAAATTTTTATCTTTTTATCAAACAATAACAACATGAAACAAAATATAATTTAAACCATTCACACAATCATTAAGTCTAAATTACTACTGAATAAATAAATAAAAGACTGGTTGAATAAACTATCGACTAAAAATTCCGAATCCAAAATAATAATCTAACAGAAATAATAACTGAGTACAAAGTCTGAATAAAATAGCTGGGGCCCAAATGAAATAACTGAGCTACAACCTACGCTATGAATAAAATAACCATAGCAACTAAGTCCAAATCCGACAGTCATCCATATCTGCTGTAGCTACGCATCTCTAGAATAGATCGTCAAGTCTGGCGTCCCTGTGGCTGGACACCTAAAAGGTTTTAAAAATATTTTGTAAGCACGGGCCAGAGCCCAAATCCTTTTGAAAATATTTTGCAAGTGAATTAAAATGCAATAATTAGAATGCATGAATGCTCTTCATATTTAAGTTAGTGTTGCACTCACTTGAGATATTACTCACCCCTCAACTATTGTGCACACCTAATGCTTCTTCTTAACCCTCCTAGTTACACTATCCCGTTTAACTAGCCTTGTCCTGAAAATCCTGGACACTCGGCTCTAGCCCGAGTAATTTATACTTTTACGTCATAAGTTATTTATCACATTAACTTAATTAATCCTCTTTAAATGAACTATATAACAGTCTCACTAGTTATATACAAGCAATCCCTTTTTACTTTATGTAATTCCCCCATATATAAATACTTACTCTCTTATATACGTACACACTTAATAGAATTGCACTTCATGTATTTTACGCGTATATAAATATCTACACCATATATAAGTATAATCATATTACAACATTCACACACATGTCATAAATATAACCATCCTCCCAAGTAGGCACTCACCGGATGTTCTCTAAAATACTATCACCCCAGGTATACTCATCCACCTGGACACCCGACCCGGTTAGCTCCCGAATCAGTGAAACATAAATAAACGTAGCGGAGGCATCCATAGTTCCTTCACCGAAAGTGAAACCGAATCATACCCAAAGCGGCTCACCACTGAAAAATAAATCACACGATAAAATTCTGGATGACTATGACTTGGGGACTATACTCACCCTGCATTCACTAGCCAGTGGATTCACCCACATCGCGCAACCTCCTGTGATAGCACTAGAGGGGTATGTATTCCTATAAATATTATTCACACCAACATTTATAAAGAACACAAATGTATATATATATATATATATATATATATATATATATATATATATATATATAATTTAAACTTGGCTAATCCGTGTCCAAATTCCGTAGCACTAGCCTAAAATATCCCAGCCAATTTTTCGACTCTAAACTCTAATAAATATTAACTTACATTCATATATATATATATATATATTATTTTTTTTCAAGATACTATGCACATCTCAATCCAGCCCGTATCCTAATTTCATCTGAAATTTTCATTCGAATCCGTTAATATATTTTCGAGTGTTGTTTATCCTAAACACTCCTAAATCCATACCTCGAATTCGTTCCCACCCAATTTCAAGCTAAAAATAACGTTCTTTAATATTTAATAGAGTCCTACACTCATCTACAAGCATCCCTAAATAATCCAGATTTGATTTCTGCCAAAGAATTTCAGTTTCAGACACCCTTCCGTAATAAAATCATAACTAATTAAAAAAAATCAAAAAAATATGAAACTGGCATCCACGCGTTCGTAACGAAAAGATCTATCTCCATGTCCAAAATTTAGGGTCATTTTAAAGGGATATCAAATCTCCTTCGAATGAGATACTAAACTCGTTTGAATGACTTACACTGTCGTTTGAACGACTGGTGATGTCGTTCAAACGACTCTCCAGGTCATTGGAACTACCCGTTCGGATTTTCCCCCCTTTGTCATCCTCTTTGTTCCGGCCATAACCAAAAATCCTTCAACCCTTTTTACCCAGAAATCCCTTCTGTAAATCCTTCTCATACTAACACAATTTCTCCCATCCCGATTCCAAATTTGACTAGTAACCCAAATTGATAATTTCCAATAAACGTTTCTCTCTTTACAAATTTCAAATTACTCTGCAAAAATTTATAACTCTCAATACACGAGATTTACAAAGCCTCTACCTCAATTCAATTTCACTATTCACCAATAACTTTCTGGATTCAATTCACAAATCCTAATCCCCCAACAGTATTCTTCGAGATATCCATCTTTCTTAAAAATTTACATGTAATGATCCATAATATGAAAACCCAATTTGTATGTAAACCCGATCCAAAAACAATAAATTTTATCACACCCACTATGATATGAATCGGTTATCACAAATTTACATTGAACCAAATTAACCACTTGCTTGCATATGATTTCTAGAGTCTGATTCCTTTGATGAAGATAATGGATTTGTCTCCCCAAAGCTCCCAAAGTTAGCCCTCTTTTCTTCTCAGCAGAACTAGGCTTTGTCTTTGAGTTGTGACTACCCCAACCTCTCTAATTTGGATTTTATAATATTTTCCTTTAGAGTTGTGCTCACCCCAAACTCTCAATCTTAGGTTTTAATGTGTTAATCCATAAATTATGCTTGTGGGCCAAGTTAAAAAGGCTCAAACACCCCTGTGTGAGCCTGATTATAACTAAAAATGCCCCGAGACCTAATTACTACTCCCGAATATTCTTTTCCGACTATCTCGACCTCTCCGAAATCAACTGTGCACTCAGAATTGTCATCCGAATTACTTATAACCTTCTCCAATTTCGATTTCAAAATATGACACATGCGAAATTTAAAAATGATCTGAATTATTTAAATCTCAATTCACCAAATTAAATAAATCCTTCAATTTTAATAAATTCTCCAAATCATAAATTTGACTTTTTCCAATTAAAATAAGTTCTATTTTCCCCCAAAATAATTTAATTCAAAGTCCTCGAAATTACGGCGTGTTACAGGGAAGAGGTTTTTATACCTTCCATCTCATACTTTAGTCATTATATCCATATTTATGTACTCTTCCGATACAATATTAGTTAACCACATGCTGACAGATGAGGAAATTGGTTTTTAGCAGGTCACAAAAATGAGATTGATTCTTATTCAAAAATGGAAAAGAAACATGTCCTTTCACCTCGGCAATGGAAAAGTTTGTTTACTTCGGATGGGAAACTACTTGATGGTGGAGTAAAACTCCTTAAAATGTTCGCAGTGGTGTGAGTTGTCAATTCATTTTGTTTATATTGTTCATTTCCCCTAAAAGTATAAAGTTGCATTTATATGTGTTCTAAAATTTAAGTTAAGCCTATATTATTCATAATTAATAGTTAAATTTTATTTTTATGGTGTTGATTCAACTATCATTTTGAACTTAGTATTTCCTCATTTTGAACTTCTTTGACTTGAACTGAATATTAATCGTTTTTATCAAGCCGATATCAAGATTGGGTAATTCATATCCTCATAATTAGGTGCCAAGTTAGCTTCTTCTCTAATTTAGCCGAGCCAGTTTGAGCATTGCAATATACACCACGATTTGCACAGTTTGGTAACTAGTTTCATCACTCTGCATGAATCGTGTTCAACTTCATTAATGAGGTAAAATGAAACTCTAATATTACTATATTATATTCATTTTACTTTAATTAATGTACATGATTTAATGACTAGTATGTAAATCAATTTATCGTATAGTTGCATTTGTCTAGTCAATTAAACTCGTGAATACTAACTAGAATCATCCATATTGAGCGTCCATTAGGTTCTAGTTTGTGTATTACATGCCTAACTCTTAAATCCTATGTTAGGATTGACACACTTTTGAATTGTGTATTAATGCCATTATATTTACACTTCTGCCTTCAAACTAGGTTGCTGAGGTTCCAAATCTCAGCTGGGAGGAGGACATTAGAAGACTTGAAAATGTTAAAGCGGGGCTTTCAAGAGATAACAATAACAACTGAATTAAGTTTGAGATGTAATTTTTGCCATTTTCTTTTGCTGTGGTGATATTTTTGTAATTTATTTTAATTGCTTCCGTTTTATTTGTAGACTATTCAATACCCTCTGGAGCATATAACGAAGGTTTGGAGAGAGTGAAGCCAATTGCTAATGCAATTGTTCCCGATGTGAGAAAAATCTACCGGCTAATGCAAGTGCTAATGAATGTCAAGACAACGTAATCAGTGTTAAAGGACCTCAACGGACCTCAACTGCTTACCATGTGGTATGGAGAAAGTGAAGGCAATGTTAGATCCTTTTGAGAGGTATAATTTGCATCACTCATACATATCGTTGCTTGCTTTTTCCATCACTAGGAAATATGAGCTCCTAATTTTAATTTGAAACCTATAATGGCCAATCGAATTAGCTGACAACATGGGCTGTGCGGACAGATCAAGTAAAGATTATGTGCATGTCATGCTATACAAATGTGAACAATACTAAAGCAGCATAGTTGATCTCTTAAATGACTACCAATAATTCCATATGCTAAGTATTGGAGTTACGATAAAGTTGTGTAAATCGCAGTTATGAGATTTGGGAAAAGACCATTTGTGTTATGCTTCCACACTATAATTTCTTTATCAAATTTATGGACTTTGTCTTGAGACACTGAGTTACATATATGAAACAAGAGAATTTGGTGAAGTTTGAGCATATCCCTATTTCCATTCTTATCCCAAAACTCATTGATCTTCCAATGATGCTTTGGAATGCCACTGCATACCAGTTAACTCCTTGGTAATATTAACTCTTGACTCCGTTGCAGTGCTTTGTGATAAGAAAGAATCTCTTGTTCAAGTAATTATGTTTGCAAGGATTTTTAAAACAAATTGTTGGAAAAATTATAGAAGTTGATGGGAGACAAGTCAGAAAGATGCACGGGATCATCTTTCTTGGGAATAAACACAAGAATAGTACTAGAAATTATTTTAGGCTTAGTGTTACATGTAAAAAAATCCCTCAACTGCGTTTTATACATCCACCCCAATATCAAAATAGTCCATCATTTACCTGGCATTTTATTAAATTTTTAATTTTAGTTTTTGTTACATATTATCACTCATTACGTATATGTGGTTGGTGGACAGAGACGACAATTTAAGTAAGCTGTTTGAATTTTGTTTGGAATTTTTCTTTGAATCTCAGTTCGGAGCTCTTGAAAAAAATAAGTGATTGTTCAGTACGACAATAATCCAAGACCAATAAAGTTGAATATGGGAGTAGGTGCCTATAGAATAAATCCCAGTCATAGAAAAGATAAGAGGTATATCTAGGAATAGAGAAAATATTTCTACACAATCTTTGGTTTCCCCATCTTTCTGTTTGTTCAAGATTGTGTATTGTTGGGTTAATTCCTCATACTCATGGCCATGTGAGTTTGGGAGCAAAGTGTAGTTAGGAAGTGGCTTCATAAATTGGGACACGTAAACTCAATAGGATTTGTTGGGAGGTGTAGTGGAAACTATGATGTATCTCATAATTAACTTAGAAACTATGATATTTATTTTTGTTTCATATATATTTGGGATCATGTATGGATTCTTTTATAGTGGACCTAAACCCAAAAGCTAGAACATGAAAATGGTAGGGGCTTGCTTACTCCGGTGTGTTCCTCCGAACTAGATTATTGAGCAGTACCAGTAGCATAGATGCCCATGCTCTGACCGAAGGTTTTAATGGTAAGAAGGAAGGTCAGTGGTTAACATTACCTCCATTATCTTTTAGTATTGATGGCTCCACGTTCGGGAAAAATATTAGTGGGAGGAGAAGCATGACATCCGAACTCACAATCATGACGCTGAAATGGGTAATGAAGTACTGCCCACAACTGCCCAGGTCTCTAGAGTTGGTGTTGCTAAAGTGGGGGTTACTATAATTAACTTTCAACAAATTAGCAAAAAATGTCTGGTCTCAATATCAAACATGCATTCTCATGCATATCAAAGTAGTTTTGTATGTTCTAAATTTAAAGTAATCTTTAATTTCACAATATTTGGCATGTCTTGGAAATAAAATGCCATCTTACTGGAAATGTAATGGTAAAAGAAGGGTTTTATCAATTTTTTCTGCTCAAGAGTGAAATGGATTTATCAACTTAGGCATTGTCAATGGTTTGAAAGGAACCAGGTAACATTTCAAATTCTGATCTGGATATTCAAGCTCAAGATTCTCCAGTCAGAAGGCTAATCCTGCTTAAATTCTTAGTTATTTAAAAAAGGTTGATTCTCACGTAAGAGCATGCTTCATTAACAATAAAAAAAATTGTTCCAATTTTTTTCATTATATTTCTCATAGAAAGTAGGCTTTGTTTCATCTTATATTTGAACCACTCAAAGGTGGCAGCCAAGGACTCAATGGAATTTAGTGGTAGATTATTGCTTCCAATTCCCGTACAAGAGTTTCTTTATGAGAATCTAAGTGCCTTCGCAATGAAGAAGGACTGAAGTTTCTATATAGCCTTGAGTTGTATAAGGTCCTAATTTTGTGGCTATTTTAGATGATAGTTTTGTTACATTATTTAATTCAGTCATCATTTCACCACCCTCTTACAATGACACTCCTTTTTTTTCTTTTTTTAGGATCCAGTCTTTATCATTATCAATAAGCCCCTTGAAATGCCTGTTCAGGTGAGCCATCTGCAACTCTTTCGTATGTTTGTTAATTATTAATGCTCATGATTTGCTTATTTAGGCCTGATCACCTCGAATATGGAATTTACGAGTAGTATCAATTGGTTTGTTGAACCATTAATTATATTTGACCTTTGATTCATGTGCATTGTCATTTGTTATCTTATGTTGTTTTTGCATTTAGTGAGTAACACAGCTAATGTCACTCCTCAAAGTCTTTAAACACTTTAAATCTTTGTCAATTTGATAACATTGCCCTTATACACATAAATAAAGTCTACTATTACAGATATACACTCCAAATCCTTCTATCTCACTTAGACACATAAATAAAAAAATAAAGTCTACTATTAACTTGAGAAACCCAAAAAAACGTTTATTATTAACTATTTTTTTATTTATAAAAGAGTTTTGCTAAAAAAGCATTTTTTATTAAAAATAAAAATAAAAAATATTTTTTAATTCCTTCCCACATAATCATTTTTGGCATCAAAACATTGTTAAAAATAGCTTTTTTATTTTTCCTTAAAGCTGTTTTTTTAATATTTTCTTTACTTTTTGTTAAAAATGTTATTTTTGGCTAAAAACTATTTTTTTTTTGTGAAAACTAGTTTTAAAAAATATATATTTTTTGCTAAAAAACCATTTTCGTTAAAAAACAGATTTGTTTTTGTCAAAACTATTTTTTAAGATTCGCGATTGGCCAGTGCTGTTGGCGAGGAGCCACATCATTTAATGGATGTGGGTCCTCACCAGCGAACTAACCAATCACGAATCTTTAAAAGGTGCATATACCAAATAGTTATTCAAACATTTTTTAATACTCGTGTTGTGTCTTAATACATTTTTGATACTCGTGTTGTGTCTTAATATACCAAAAAGTCCATCAAATATTTTTTAATACACATTTAGTCAAAACCTTTTTATTTTAGGATCAAATACCAAAAAGTCCCACAAATATTTTTTAATACACATTTAGTCCCAGCGTTTTTATCTTGTTTCAAAAAGTCCCTTCAATACCCACTTAATCAATATTCTCATATTTTTAAAGTCCGTACTAGCGGCTTGATGAGAGACTTTTTGAAACAAATAAAAAAGCTTGGACTAAACGTGTATTAAAATATGTTCGAGGGACTATTTGGTATATATTCCTTTATTTTATTTCAAAAAGTCTTGGATTAAATGAGTATTAAAAAAAATGTCTGAATAACTATTTGGTATATGCCCCTTTTAAAGATTCGTGATTGGTTAGTTTGCTGGCGCAGACCCACATTCATTAAATGATGTGGGTCCGAGCCAACGACACTGACCAATCGCAAATCTTAAAAATTAATTTTGACAAAAAATAAAACTGTTTTTTAATGAAAATAGTTTTTTAACAAAAAATATATATATTTTAAACTAGTTTTAATAAAAAAAAATCAGTTTTTAACCAAAAATAACATATTTAACGAAAATTAAAGGAAATATTAAAAAAACAGTTTTAATGAAAAATTAAAAAAAACGTTTTTAACAATGTTTTGATGCTAAAAATGATTATGTGGGAAGGAATTAAAAAAGTTTTTTATTTTTATTTTTAATGAAAAACTCTTTTTTTTTTAACAAAACTCTTTTTATAAAAAAAACAGTTAATAATAAACATTTTTTTTGGTTTCTCTAGTTATTAGTAGGTTTTATTTTTTATTTATGTGTATAAGTGAGATAGAAGGATTTGGAGTGTTTATTTGTAATAATAAACTTTATTTATGTGCATAAGGATAATTTTGTCAAATTAACAAAGATTTGGAGTGTTTGAAGACTTTGAGGAGTGCCATTAGCTGTTGCCTTAGTGAAAATATTATTGTTCGTCTTAGTAAAGTTTTGTTTTGTCAACTTCATTTCTTGGCTTCGTCTCTTTGTCTTTTTCATTGGTTGTTTAATATATAAAGAAGTTTTTGTGGTGTTTATTTTATTCTTATACGCACCTTTTCTGGCTTATGTTTTTTCATGGAATGTTCCTTCTTTTCGGGTACCCCATATTAAAAATCCCTCTCGTGTGTCATTTTTATCATCTCTTTTGTGTAGATGTTTGTACATTGAATTTTGGACCTCTATCTTCATGCCGTAGTTTAATCCTTCAATATTAAAATATTTTTACAATGCTCATTATTTTATGTTGTTTTTTCAAGTTCAGGATCATTCTCCTTCAGTTTTCTGTTCAACTATGCCCTTTCATCAATTTAGCCATTTTCCATTTTTTTGCATGAGCTTTAAAAATTATTCATGATTTTTAATTTTTATTCTAATCTAATTCTATATTTCATCATTTTTTATTGTCTTCATGTGATATGTCAATCAGGTTCAACACTCTTCAATCTTGTCTAGAGGTCTATCAGTTCTAGGTCAAATTGGTGACTTCTTTGTTGTAGTTGTAACTTTCTCAAAATATTTTTTGAAATAGACATTTTGTGTGTATTAAGTTATATACTCGTGTTACTTCGATATTTGGAACAATATGTTTTGATAAAGAGTTATAATAATTTAATGTGTAGAATGAAATTTACATTTTTACCAATGGAATCCATATTTTGTTAAGCTTTGTTATTAGATTTCCCCTCATAATTATGATTGAGTATAGTTTCATACCAGACCCTATGTTTTATTAAGAGTTCAGTCTCCTCTAGAGATTAATTTATCTCATCACTCTCATGAATTATTGAGTTTATGTGTGCCAATTTATGAAGTCACTGTTGGTTCAAGATTATGTATTCTGTTCTTTGCTTTCCTACAGTTTAATATTTTTTGTTAACATGCTTGTGTTCTTTTTATGTAGGTTGGAATTTGATAAATAATATACAAATGGTGTTCTCCACAATAATGAACAAGAACGTTACCCAAAGTTCATTTGAAAAAGAGGGAGATTAATGTATTGATGTGTTTTTTGATGGATTTGTATGAATAAATAGTTGTATTATTACATTGACGCGTTTATTGATGGATTTTGAGTAGAAATGGAATTTTTTTATTCTTGCCAAGTATTTTCGTATGTCCCAGATGAATCTCTATTTGAATGGGTTTCAATAATATATATATTTTAAAATATGTATTGTATATTACAAGTGTTTTAAACCGTTGCAAATGTTTTATATGTATTATATTTTGCAAATGTTTTAAACCATTGTAAAAGGAACATTTTTTCCTTACCTATTACTATTTGTAAGTGTTTCGAACCATTACAAAATAATATATTTTTTTTTTCATTTTCAAGTGTTTATAACCATTGCAAAACAAAAATGCTTACTGAATTTCGCAATAGTTTTGAACATTTACAAATGAAAAATTTGCAAGTGCTTAAAACACTCGCTAAATTTTCATTTGTAAGTGTTCTGAACCTTTGTAAATTTTTTCATAACAGACGTTCATTCCCAATAAACCATTGCAATAGAATTTGAAAAGGTTTTGAACACTTGCAAAGCGCCAATTTGTAGATGTTCTAAACCGTTGCAAAAGCCATTTACAAGTGTTTAAAATACTTGCAAATTCCCTGTTTTGGTGTAGTCTATTTATTAGAAAATACTCTTTTTTATGTGTGCATGTTTGTGTTGATTTGTATCTTCAAAGTTGTTTATGAATTGCAATAAAACTACATTTGAAAATCTGACAAATTGCATTTCATAATTGCTGTTGAGGTCTGTCATAGGAGACCTTTGTCGCATCGAGTCTTTCTATCGTTCAGCGATAATGTCTCGCTGATCGCGCCTTGTCCCAAAGTTTTTCTTATTTTTGGATTGCCTTGAATCCTAGCGATACGTTCACCATAATGACATAAAAGTTTGTTGAAATGAAACTTCGACAATATGTGCAAGTGCAAAAATTCTAAACCCCACCTGGATCAATTAAGCAATGACATAATAGCTCACTGTAATGACCTTGCAGCGACACATGTCCGACAGGGCCGTTGATGTAAAAATCTGGATTAGGTCTAATTAATCAATCACAATAATTGTAAGTAAAAGAAAGAAACAACAAGGTTTTTAAAGTGGTTCGGCCTATAAAAAAAAGCATATGTCCATTGTACTTGTTATTGCCTTGTGTTTGCCTTTCAATCACTTGCCCTTTATGAAGGGATTACAACGTATTTATAGCCCAGTAGAAAGACCAAGAGATAGAATGTTAAATAATGGAATACCTTTATAAATTAGGCATTTACATCAGTATAAAAGGTTTATAATGTTTCTGGCTATTGGCATTTTGTTGACAGTATTGGTCGACCTCCTTACTTTTGGCCGGGCTTCCTGGTTTTGGTTGGCATCCCAGTATGATGGTCGGCATTCCAGGCCTTGGTCAGAGGTTATTCCTTATCGACTAGGATTATTGCTACAGTGGATAATAAATGTCTATTTCTGATTGGTCCACGTGAGTGGGTATTTTTTGGTATCAACAGAAGCCCCCCATATTCCATGCTTGATGCTTACTTGAAAGTATGGAGCATTTAGTTCTGATAGTAGCTCGGACTACATTTCTGATGCTTGGTTGGTTGTCGACTTCCCACACTTGTAAAACTATTAGCTTTGCTGATGGCATTTTTTCTAAATATCCAAACCTGTAATGAACCGTTTTGGGGAAAATATGTTTTTTTTCTGCTTGGCTGCCAAAATTTCAATCGTCGTTTCACTTTAATCATTATGTTCGCCGATTTTTGAGAAAATCTATAAAAGGCGGTAAAATTCCAGTCATCTCTCACCTCAAACTCTCTGAGTTTCTACTGCAATTTCTTAAGGTTTCGTGCGATCATTCTTCATGTCTTCTAGTTCTTGCTGAATCCTTAAGTCTTTGTAAGAATTCTTTCTCTTTCATCTTTTCTTCGCATCGAATTGTGGTTTACGTTGTTGTTTCTCTAGATGAGTTTAGAAAAGAATGGAACATACCAGATTGGGTAGATTTAGAGTTTTCCAATCCCCATGTAGAAGTTTTTTCTTTGCTTGAGGGTCATTGGATTCCTTCCTTATTTGTTGTTGAATGCGATTTTACCTTTTCTACAAATCATTTTTGTTTGGAATTTTGTTAATATTTTAACATTGCACCTGCTAGAGTATCCCCCAATACTTGGAGGGTTGTTAATGGTGTTCATATGCTCAATCAACTTTATGGGACCCACATAGGCATTCACGAAATCATATTTTGTTATAAGTGGGTCACGAGTGATAATACTTACTATTTAAAAACTAGGGTTGTAAATAGATATTTAGTTATTAATCTTCCTGACTCCAATAGGGGTTACTTTGACCGTGGAGTGATTGCCAAAAATTGGCAATATGCCCCTCTACCAAGGGGTGAAGTGTACAGTAGGCCAAAATGCCCTCAGGAAGGCCATGAGATAGGTTGTTTTAAATTCTTATATGACTTTGTTCCCAAATTTTCCGCTGAAATGTTAATTAATCACTAGTTTCTTGATTAGTTGCAGTTGATAGGAAGAGAAAGTGTCCCAAAGAAGGCGACATTAAGCTTAAAGAGCTCAAGTTTCTCTGAGGCCTTCATAAAAAAATTGGCGAGGGACATACTAGGTCGGCATCATACTTGCTAAAATATAGGAGTTCTATCACCTCTTTTATTGCCCGACCTTCTGCTGTTATTCCTACCACTATGCTTGACTTGGACTAGGACCCAGTGCCCACTTCATCAAGCAGTGGTGAACTTGTTGCCCGTCCCTCTTCATCGTTAGATTCTGACATTCCTCCTGCTACTGCTATGGGAAAGAGGAAATTCCCCAATATCATGGGAGATGTTGCTACCCCTAGCTCCACTAAATCTTCTATTGGTATTACCAATAATAAAGAAGATGCTGGGAAGAAATCCCCAACTAAGAAGAGTGAAGAGTCGCTTCTTAAACGTATAAGAAAAAGGTCTTCCTTTCAGACTTGATGAAGGAACCGATGTTGCTGTCGACCAACAGAACTTGGTCGATTTATCTGTTGTTGATACTGGTTCTCCTATGGCCATGGGTCCTGGGTTAGCGAGACAATTAACAAAGTCTATTAATTTTCTAGATCATAGGGGTGCTGCTGTTGCCATGCCCCGTTTGAAAATTTCTGAAAGGGGTGCTCAAAGACTTGCCTTGGTAAGAATTCTTGCTTCTTTATACTTGTACTTCTTTACTATTTTCTTGTACTAATTTGGCCCCTCTTTTTGCACTTTCTGGTTAATTTTAACCAAATGTTGGAGAAGGACGATGCACTTCGTTCTTCTTCAAATTACGTTGAAGAGGCTTTTGAAGGCCTGAAGAAGTCCTTTCTTGACTCCCAATAAGAAGTAGAAAATAAGAAGCAATATTGGGAGGACAAAATAAAAATTGTTGAGGAGACTCTGAAGAAAGCTGAGATTGAGACTGCTGCAGCTCGAAGACAAATCTTAGAGTTGGAGAAAAACTTGGTTGATGAGAAGGCCAAGAAGGTGAAGGTTAGGGAAGCCTCTTTTAATAAGGGATGGGAGAAATTCATCACAACTGCTTCTGTCCAAATTCAATATGTGAAGAAGAAATTCTACAAGGACGGTTGGCCGATAACACTTTCTAAAGTTGGTACTCCTTAAGAGTTTGAGCTCTTCCTCAGATATGATCCTGGTTCCCTACCAAACTTGGACGAGGAAGTTGAAAATGACATGGGATCAGGGGATTCCACCCTTGTTCTGGAACCCGAAGCCGACCAACTGTAGACGATTGCTGAGTCCTCTCTCCCCAAAACTGCCGAGCAAATCACTCTACCCATTCCTATCTCTAATCAAGTTGAAACTTTTACTGATATGGAGAAGATGTAGACTTTCTCGACAATAATCCTTTTTTTTCATTTCTTTTTTATTTCCTTTCAATGTATTTGTAATCTGATTTTTATCAATAAAAATGACTATTTCTTGTCTCTGCGATTGTCTTCTTTCGATTACTGCTTCAAACTCTTTATTATGTTGATGATTGGACATTTATTTACTCTTTATAGTTCATGGTCAAAATGGATTAACTTTCATCTACTAACTTCGAGCTACTCAAAAGGTGAAATGATCTTTTCAAGGCTAGTCACATGACTTTTTTTTAGGAAAATCTATCAAAGTTGATCGGGGCTGACATTTCAGATCAAGCCAAGGAAGCTTACTTGTACCTTAAGTGTCTTCTTGATCGATAAGTAGCTAATAATGTAGATTACATTGAAATGATTGAAGAGCTTAAAGAAGATCACAAAGAAGCCAAGGCTCTCCCACATGTTGATTATGAGAAGAATGAACTAGCGTTGCCAAGGCCGTTTATGAAAATAAACTATTTAAGAAACTCCGAAAGTTTGTTGAAGAAACTCTTTACTTAAATCAAAACGATTTTGAACACAAGATGTGTTAACAAAATTATGTACGAGATATGGACAAGATTTGATAACAAGTTTTAGTAAACAGTTTAAAATGTTTTAAACTCAGCACACTATTAGAAAGGGATGAGAAGATGTAGAAATATTGATACTCAGATTTTTAACGTGGTAAAACCTCAACCTTGAGGAAACATCCACGACTCCCTCTACGGAGTAAAACAAAAACAATCACTAAAACAAATATATGAGTTACAACCTATTTAACTAACATGCACACAAAAACAAATCTATACAAGTTCAGGATTGTACCCTCTGGCGTCCTTAACTTTTCTGCAGATCTTGTTTGTTGATGTAGTTGTCTCAGTTTGTCAACTCTTCTTTGTTCCAGCACTTTACGTCGACTTATTGTTCACCAAATCTTATAGCCAACACTTTCAGTGTTCGTAGTGTGAAGATGTTTGTGAATGGTGTTCTAAAACACATGCATGCACACACACACACTTATTAGTTACAGACGATCCTAACAAATCACATATAAAGTCTATATGCAGTGTATTTGTTATTTTTCTTTCTTACAAAACCAAGAACCTTTTCGACCTTTCAAAATAACCCAGATTCCACGGAGATCTTGCTTAAGAAATCGGTCAAGACCTTTCTCAATCAGTTTTGAAAATATTATGAAGATTGAGAACCCTCCAAGTGCGAATCCCACTAGGTCAGGTTAGGTTTTGTAAAAACAGAAATAGAAAAACATCTATTGTTGATCTTTGAAGAAGAAAAATGTTTTAACAGAAAACAATCAACAACGAAATTCTCAAGATGAGAAATAAATGCAACTAAGTGTTCTGTGACATGAAAAACTTCAGATCTATGATTTCTATTGAAAAAGAAACAAGATCTGAGTCTATGTCTAAGTTGGAAATAAGATTTATGAACACAAGGATTTCAGCAACCCAAGATCTCTTAACCAGAACTCTCATAAACCTAAGAAAACACTAAGGATGGTGTTTTTGGTTATGGTGGATTTTCTGGAGAGGTAAGTAGTTTGGGCTTGAGAAGTGTTTGGACGAAGTTAGGGTTTCTAACTAGGGTTTGGTTTCTCTCTCTAACTTCTCTCTTCTCTCTTCTCTCTCTTCTCTCTCTCTCTCTCTATTCTCTGAGACTTTGCAAAATGGCAAAAGCTTTCGAAGGCTGAGATGAAGGGTCTTTAAATAGGGAGAGGAGAAGATTCCAGAGCCTCGTTCAAAAACAATGGCTGAGATTGAGTCAAGCTCCATTGACTGCAATCCAAGGGCTCACAACAGGCGGTGGATTAAACAGGCTATGATTGGCTTAAGGGATTACACGGGGATCCACTCAAAAGACATGCAGGCCATCGATAAGGATAGATCCAAGGGCTGTAAGCGTGCGATGGTTTGTCTCAGTAAAGAAACACAGTTTGGTCCAATCAGAAGACAGCAGGTGTTGGCCTGTGAACGAAGGTAAACGCGCGTCCCAAAATAATTACAAAGCCAACCCTTAAGTCTCTAGCGCTTTCGGTTTCTACCCAGAGTAACTTTAGGCCAATAAACACAACAATCCATATTTATATAATAACCCCAAGACTTTTTAAATCAAATTTTAATTAAATAAAACCTTGTTTAAAATATGTTTTAAATTCCCAAAAAATTATTAAAAATCAAATTGAGGGATTTAAACACACTCACAACATTAAAACACATAGGGGTGCAATATGATATGCAAGAATCAAATTCTAAGTGTGTGAGTGATGGCTATAGTCTTAGGATCATTACATGATAGATAGAAGAAGAAGCAACCCAATCTCTGAAGCTCTTTGGTTTCTAGGATAGACTCTATTTTGTCACAATTTCCAAACTAGATGAGCTCTTATACAGTCTAGACTCAAATGAGTCAAAAGTATAAGGGCTTCAATCTCCCCCTTTGGAAATATGAGACAAAATCTCCTTTGAGTCATCTCAACTCGTAGGGCGACAACAAAAAGAAAAACTTATACCTATAAAGGTTCTATCTACCCAAATCCTAGAAAGCAAAAATTACATAACTCAACTATATACAGTTTAACATCCTATTATTACAATGAAGAATGACTGTACAAGAAGAATACCTACAAAAAATTACTAAGATCAAGCTTTTTAGTATATGCAGTAGACTCAAATTTCTCCCCCATTTTGTCTCAAATGGACAAAGGGAAGGAACTTGGCAAATATAACAGGTATTTACTCAACACAAATCATACCAATAGATTTACGTAAAGAAATGAATCTATTATAATCAAGAGGTTTGGTAAATAAATCTGCAAGTTGTAGATCAGTAGAAAGATAATTGATTTCTAATTCCTTGGTTTCAACTAATTCACGAATAAAATGATGTCTTATTTTAATGTGCTTAGTTTGCGAGTGTTGAACTGGGTTCTTAGAAATGTTAATCGCACTTTGATTATCACAATAGAGATGAAGTGTGGGTTCTAGAATACCATAATCACTTAGCATTTGTTTAAGCCATAACAATTGGGCACAACAGCTACCGGCGGCTATGTATTCAGATTCAGCAGTCGAGAGAGATGTGCAGTTCTGTTTTTTACTACTCCATCCTACCAAGTTATTACCAATATAACAACATGCGCCTGAAGTGCTTTTACTATCATCAGTACACCCAGCCCAGTCAGCATCAGTGTACCCAACAATAGTGCTAGGTGTGTCATTCGTGTACCAAATTCCTAAATTTAGAGTGCCTTTAACATATTTAATTATGCGTTTAACAGCGTTTAAATGGCTCTCCTTGGGGTTGTTTTGATAACGCGCACAAACACAAACAGCATACATGATATCAGGACGCGAGGCAGTCAGATAGAGTAATGTGCCAATCATACTACGATATAAGGTAGAGTCTACAGATTTTCCATTTTCATCTTTAGATAATTTCTCTGTAGTACTCATAGGCGTTTTAGCACTCTTAGCACTCTCGAGGCCAAATTTCTTAACTATCTCTAATGCGTACTTAGTCTGCGAAAGAAACAAGCCATCTGGTTGTTGTTTGACTTGGAGACCTAGGAAGAACTGTAAATCCCCCATAAGGGACATCTGAAATTCCATACTCATAATTTCAGCAAAAGATTTTACTTCTGAGGTAGAAGTGGATCCAAATATGATATCGTCTACATAGACTTGAGCGATAGTAATGTGTTTGCCAAACTGTTTGACAAATAAGGTTTGGTCATTTCCACCTCTTTTGAAACCTTTGTCCAGCAGAAAACTGGACAGTCGCTCATACCAAGCTCTAGGAGCTTGCTTAAGACCATATAAAGCCTTTTTCAACCGAAATACATGAGTAGGATAATTAGGGTCAATGAACCCTTTAGGTTGTTCTACATAGGTTTCCTCGGCAAGTATTCCATTAAGGAACGCAGATTTAACATCCATTTGATATAATGTAAAATGCATGTGACAAGCTATAGCAAGAAGCAGACGAACTGATTCTAAACGAGTAACAGGAGCAAACGTCTCATTAAAATCAAGTCCTTCTATTTGGGAGTAACCTTGAGCAACTAGTCTAGCTTTATTTCTAATTATCATCCCATTTTCATCAGTTTTATTTTTGAAAATCCAACGAGTACCAATAACCTTTTTGTGATCAGGACGTGGAACAAGAAACCAAACATCATGAATGACAAATTGTAAAAGTTCATCCTGCATAGCAGAAATCCAGTGAGAGTCATTCAATGCCTCATTTACATTCTTTGGTTCCAAGAGAGAAACAAAGCAAGCATAGAGAGCATAATTTCTAAGTTGGGATCTTGTACGTACTGGTTCACCAGGGTTACCAACTATGTTGTTTATGGGATGATCTTTAGAAACCCAGTTAGGTACTTCAGGTGACTCAATAGGTAATGAATTATCTATTTCAGAAGAGTCATTTTCTAAAATATTTGACGATTCTTCTTCTATAGTTAATTCACTAGTCTTGCTTTCTACAGTAGTGTCACTAACAATTACATTTATGGATTCCATTAAGGTCTTAGTGCGAAGATTATACACTCGATAAGCTCTACTGTTAGGTGAATAACCTAAGAATATGGCTTTATCTCCTCTACTCTCAAATTTAGATAAGTGTTCCCTATCTTTGCAAACATAGCAGGTACTACCAAAGGTTCTAAGGTACTTAAGATTAGGCTTTTTATTGTACCAAAGTTCATAAGAGGTTTGTTTCGAATTCTTTCTAAGATAGACCCTATTAATAAGATGGCAGGCTGTACGAATAGATTCTACCCAAAAATACTTAGGTAAGTTCTTAGCATGAAGCATGACACGTGCCATCTCTTGAAGAGTTCGATTCTTTCTCTCAGCTATACCATTTTGTTGAGGGGTCTTAGGAGCACTGAACTCATGTTTGTAACCATTATAGTCACAATATTCTACAATACCAGTGTCTTTGAATTCACCACCTCTATCACTTCGGATTCTATTCACTTGAGTGTCTTTTTCATTCTCAATCCGTAAGAGAATCTTTAAAAAAGTTTGAAAGGTATCGGATTTTTGTTTTAAGAAAGCTACCCAAGTGAATCTGGTGAAGTCATCAACCATAACTAGAATATAACTGTGTCCACAAAGACTAACAGTTTGAGAAGGACCCATTAGGTGCATATGGATGAGTTCTAAGGGATTAGAGGTAAGGATATCTTTAACCCTTTTATGAGGTGCTTTAACAATTTTTCCTTCTTGACAGGGACCACAAACAATGTTATGAATAGGTTTAATTTTTGGTATTCCTCTAACTATCTGCTGAGAAGACAATTTACTCAAATTTTCGTAATTAATGTGACCCATTCTGTTATGCCATATCTCGTTGTCATCCATTCTGGCAACACTACAGATTTCAGAACTAGACATGACAGTATAACAATTGTCAGGGGTCCTGAATCCTGTAATTAAGCATTCTCCCTTTTCATTTAAAATCTTGCAATTGTTCTTTGAAAAGGTAACAGTGTAGTTTGAGTCACAGAATTGTGAAATGCTAAGTAAATTAGCCTTAAGACCTTTAACTAAGAGAACATTTTCAAGAAGAGGAAGTCCTTTTTCTTTAAGGGTTCCTTTGCCTATGATCTGGGATGATATACCATCACCAAAAACAACTTTTCCACCATCAAAATGGGTTTTATTTAAAAGTTTTGTATCATCACCTGTCATATGCTTGGAACATCCAGAATCCAAGTACCATCCAGAAGATGTAAGTTCAGCTTTTAGAGCAGAAACAACAATGTTACACTTCATCTGCGGTGCTAGATCATCTTTTCTAACCCAAATTGCCCTGGTTTTTAGTTTGCGCTTGTTTGCTCTTATTTGATAAAATTTGCGAGCATTAGATTTTTGTTGAAAAACATTTTGCGCATGATTTTGAGTAAATTTGAATTCCTGAGCATTTGATTTAGAAAAGGTTCTGGTAATCCTTCTAGTAAATGTCCTTTTAGGTTTAGTCCTTCTATTCCTATAGTTAGAGTTTTTGTCTGGTGGCCTGGGAAGGACATAATTGTTACGACTCCTCCTAGAATAGTTAAAGTTATGATACATAGGAGTGTTGTAGATAGGTTTAATCAGTCTCCTAGCATAGCAATTATCGAAAGAGTGACCATATATATCACAATAGGAGCAATAAAGATTGCTCAGAATAGGGTTTTCCTTAGGAAAGTCTCTAAACAAAGGTTTTGAGAAATTTTGAGGCTGAATTTTATTCCTAGGTAGCACAGATTTGAAAGCAGGTTCACTTTTCCTAATAGGGGGGCAGACATATTTTCCCTTTGGTAAACTTTCAAGCTTAGAGCAACTTGCATCTTCAGTGTTGGTGTTTTGATGGTCAAACTTAGTTTTTAGAGAATGAAAGTCTGGACATGTTTCAATAGGTCTTTTGCCTCCTGACACAAACTTGATAGGTTCAACATGTTTAGTTTGTGTCTTCAAATTGGGGCAAAACCCTATTCCAGTTCTATCATCAGAATTGGTTTTAGATTCAGCAACGAATTCCTCAAAACATTTAGAGTTGTTTTCAAATTCGGTAAATTTTTTGAAAACAGTTGCTGTCTTTTCTTTTGTTTGTTCCAATTCTAATAATGTCCCTTTGTATTTTTTCTCCAGAATTTCATTAGCTTCAGTCAAAGTTTTCAGTTTTTCATCAAACACTTTAACTTCACTGTCATGAGACATGCATTGTGTAGTATACTCTTCAGCATTCAGTTTTACCATTAGGCTTAGATCCTCTAACTTTTTGGTAAGATCTTTAACAATCTTTTCTAGTCTAGTGCTTTTCTTTAGAGTTTTAGTATATAGAGTGTGAATGTCTGGGAGATCATCATTGTAAGAGTCACTAAGTGAAGTGTGTGAAGTGACCCCTAAGGTTTCATTTCTTAAACTCACGCACCCATTGACATCAGCAGTATCGATTTCCCTTTGACTCACACACCCCGAGGAAGAGGTATTAATGTTCTCAGTAAGTAAAGCATCTAAACCAGTTAAAGTATGATTCAAAGCAACAGAACTAGAATTACTAAACTCATCCTCACTATCAAGCATAGGCATATCATCATTGTATATGATTTTGGCAAAGAAGGCTAAACAAGGATCAAAACCATCAGATGTCTCAAGTTCCTCATTTTCAGAATCACTTGAGTCATCCCAGGTTTTGCAGATATTGGCTCTAGAGTGTTTGTTTTGGGCATTTAAATTAACTCTACAGTCTTGAGCAATGTGTCCTAGTTTACCACATCTATAGCATTCAGTCTTCTTGAGGTCTCTGTGAGGTCTTGTGTTGTCCTTGTTCTGTTTGTCATGAGGTTTCTCATGAGGTTTGTGATTTGAAGGAGTGGTATAATTAGACTTGCCCTGTCTATTTGTAACACTGTTTCTAAATTTAACAATTTTCTTAAATTGTTTTGTCATTAGGGCAATCTGATTATCTAGACTTTCTAAGTCACAGTCCTCATCAGAATCATTACTAGAGGTGTTTAACTCAGGCTTAATCATCTTAGAGGTAAAGCTAAGATTGGAATTGGTATGTTTCCTATTAGTGTGGGTCAATTGTTTCTTAAACTCCAATTCCATTTCCACAGTTCTTAATTTACTACTGAGTAATTCAGGAGTGAGATTTACATCACACATCTCCTCAATAGCATATCTTTTATTGTCAAATTTCTGTGGCAATGATCTCAGAATTTTAGAGACAATTTCCTGTCTATCATAAGTTATACCATTGGCATGAGGTTTAGTGACAATATCAGTAAGGTTCATATAGAAATCATCGAAAGACTCAGATTCAGACATGATTAAGGTATTATACTGTTGGATTAACATCTGAGTCTTAGCAGCTTTTACCCTAGAGTCTCCTTCATGTGCAGTAATCAAGGTATCCCATGCTTCCTTGGAAGTGGTACAAGATGAGATTCTCTTGAACTCATGTTCGTTAATAGACATAAATATAGCGTTCTTGCCTTTGTTATTATTTCGAGAAACCTGTTTCTCTTCTTGAGTAAACTCACTCAGTATTTTCTTAATCCTTTCATTGCTTCCATCAGTGGCTGGTTTAGTTGGATAAAAGTATCCGTTTTCAATGATATCCCGGACATCATCTCCCAGTGTTCCTTGAATAAAAGCAATCATTCTTACTTTCCAGTAAGAGAAATTGGTTCCATCAAAGACTGGAGGTCTGGTCAAGTTACCATATCTTTCGTTTTTCTCGTCCATAATGATTTTGAGAAAACAGTTTCAGAAACTCAGGATCTTTTTGAAAAAAGTTCACCAAAAGCTCTGATACCAATTGAAATAGCGTTGCCAAGGCCGTTTATGAAAATAAACTATTTAAGCAACTCCGAAAGTTTGTTGAAGAAACTCTTTACTTAAATCAAAACGATTTTGAACACAAGATGTGTTAACAAAATTATGTACGAGATATGGACAAGATTTGATAACAAGTTTTAGTAAACAGTTTAAAATGTTTTAAACTCAGCACACTATTAGAAAGGGATGAGAAGATGTAGAAATATTGATACTCAGATTTTTAACGTGGTAAAACCTCAACCTTGAGGAAACATCCACGACTCCCTCTACGGAGTAAAACAAAAACAATCACTAAAACAAATATATGAGTTACAACCTATTTAACTAACATGCACACAAAAACAAATCTATACAAGTTCAGGATTGTACCCTCTGGCGTCCTTAACTTTTCTGCAGATCTTGTTTGTTGATGTAGTTGTCTCAGTTTGTCAACTCTTCTTTGTTCCAGCACTTTACGTCGACTTATTGTTCACCAAATCTTATAGCCAACACTTTCAGTGTTCGTAGTGTGAAGATGTTTGTGAATGGTGTTCTAAAACACATGCATGCACACACACACACTTATTAGTTACAGACGATCCTAACAAATCACATATAAAGTCTATATGCAGTGTATTTGTTATTTTTCTTTCTTACAAAACCAAGAACCTTTTCGACCTTTCAAAATAACCCAGATTCCACGGAGATCTTGCTTAAGAAATCGGTCAAGACCTTTCTCAATCAGTTTTGAAAATATTATGAAGATTGAGAACCCTCCAAGTGCGAATCCCACTAGGTCAGGTTAGGTTTTGTAAAAACAGAAATAGAAAAACATCTATTGTTGATCTTTGAAGAAGAAAAATGTTTTAACAGAAAACAATCAACAACGAAATTCTCAAGATGAGAAATAAATGCAACTAAGTGTTCTGTGACATGAAAAACTTCAGATCTATGATTTCTATTGAAAAAGAAACAAGATCTGAGTCTATGTCTAAGTTGGAAATAAGATTTATGAACACAAGGATTTCAGCAACCCAAGATCTCTTAACCAGAACTCTCATAAACCTAAGAAAACACTAAGGATGGTGTTTTTGGTTATGGTGGATTTTCTGGAGAGGTAAGTAGTTTGGGCTTGAGAAGTGTTTGGACGAAGTTAGGGTTTCTAACTAGGGTTTGGTTTCTCTCTCTAACTTCTCTCTTCTCTCTTCTCTCTCTCTTCTCTCTCTCTCTCTATTCTCTGAGACTTTGCAAAATGGCAAAAGCTTTCGAAGGCTGAGATGAAGGGTCTTTAAATAGGGAGAGGAGAAGATTCCAGAGCCTCGTTCAAAAACAATGGCTGAGATTGAGTCAAGCTCCATTGACTGCAATCCAAGGGCTCACAACAGGCGGTGGATTAAACAGGCTATGATTGGCTTAAGGGATTACACGGGGATCCACTCAAAAGACATGCAGGCCATCGATAAGGATAGATCCAAGGGCTGTAAGCGTGCGATGGTTTGTCTCAGTAAAGAAACACAGTTTGGTCCAATCAGAAGACAGCAGGTGTTGGCCTGTGAACGAAGGTAAACGCGCGTCCCAAAATAATTACAAAGCCAACCCTTAAGTCTCTAGCGCTTTCGGTTTCTACCCAGAGTAACTTTAGGCCAATAAACACAACAATCCATATTTATATAATAACCCCAAGACTTTTTAAATCAAATTTTAATTAAATAAAACCTTGTTTAAAATATGTTTTAAATTCCCAAAAAATTATTAAAAATCAAATTGAGGGATTTAAACACACTCACAACATTAAAACACATAGGGGTGCAATATGATATGCAAGAATCAAATTCTAAGTGTGTGAGTGATGGCTATAGTCTTAGGATCATTACATGATAGATAGAAGAAGAAGCAACCCAATCTCTGAAGCTCTTTGGTTTCTAGGATAGACTCTATTTTGTCACAATTTCCAAACTAGATGAGCTCTTATACAGTCTAGACTCAAATGAGTCAAAAGTATAAGGGCTTCAAAGAAATACAAAGCTCTAAGTGAATCTTGGGGTTTTGAGGAAAAATTAGATAAATATGCCTATTCTTTTAGGAAGAAGAGTTTTTTCTCAAGTGTGAAGTGGATAAGGCTTAGGACATTGCCAAGCTATTGGAGGAAGAAAATAACAGTTTGATAGAGGAGCTAAACTCTTTGAAGGTTACTTCAACTACTGCTGATGATGATGAGGGAGTCTCATTTTTAGAGACTAAAAATGCTAATCTAAGGGAAGAACTGGAGTCTTTGAAAAAATCCAAACCTTCTACCTCCTCCCGATCAAGAGCAAGACCTGAACGAGCTACAACAGATGAAAGTAGAACTCAACAGACACTTACAAATTAGGTTGCACAAATAAAGACCAAGAATTTAGCCGTTGCTGAGATATCCCAAAAAATCCAAACCCAAGGCGAGAAACTTGCCACCCAGTCTTCTCTACTGCAAATCAAAGATGGAGTGCTGAAGAAAATACAACACTAGGTTGAGAGGTTAAATTTACATTTTCACAAACAACCTAAAGAAGTTTTGATATAGGGGTACAATGAGGCTCTTGGTCATTTTAATGAATGCTTTAGTCAGGCTCAATGCGAAGGCTATAAATGGGGCTTAACCAAGCTAACAGTTATGAAGGTTGAGGAGGACAGTAGACTATGGTATTGGTCTGATCTAGGGATTTTGGAGTGTCAAGATCCTACTTTTAAACTGGATATCAGCTGGATCCCTGTAAAAACTATTCCTTAATGCCTGATCTCCAAATACTTAGGGGATTATGGTCTGCATGACAAGTTATAAATAATCCAACCTCCTCATCTATTATATGCTTCGAGAAGCAGTAATAGGAGAATTCTTTAAGGTTTCAACTTCATCAATTCCCCATACACATCAGATGACCCTCAAGCAGGCATGGAACTAACACTGGGCTCCTTTAAATCTAAAGGAAATCGTCCAGTAGAATAATATTGAACATAATTTGTTCCTGTAATTCAATTATGAACAATATTTGCATGTAATGATCATTTATATGAATGACAAATATTTGATTAACTTATCTTGTCTATTTCTGGATGTGGATGACTTCTTTGTTCATCAGTTCTATTGATACACTTAGGCATTTGCCTAAGTTTAGTACCAATTACTAATGAGATTATCATAAGTTCTACTGATATACTTAGATTTCTAGGTTCCACTAGCACACTTAGGTTTAAATCTAAGTTTAGTACTAATTACCCATGGTATTTCCATAGGTTATACTAATGAACCTAAATTTTTAGGTTTAGCATTAGTTACCAGTGGTGACCAGGAGTATGTGGAATATGTGTCTATATTCCTTTTTAGTAATCTTCACAACGTTCTTCCACCATTTACCGAGTTTGGATTGATTTATCCCTGATTATGTTGACCAAGTATTAAGGACTTAAAGTCCTATCTTAACATGGGTTTTTGTATGTAGCCGATCAACTTTTACTTGTGCTGACCAACTATAATCATCAATCACTATGTGGTTATTATTCTTGCTGGTGTCGACCAACTATTAAGTGATCACCAATCAAATAAACTATGTGGTGGTTGTTCCGAGAAACTTTTGCACGTTTACCGACCGAGTAACCAAGTGTGTGGTGATGTATATCATCATTACTCCTAAAAAAATTAAAAAAATGGAGGAAATAATCATTTTATTGATAGTGAAGTGACATGATTACAAATATTTGTCTCATTACATTACTGGTAATATTTCCTAAGATGCTCAACATGCTAAGGATTTTTGAACTCTTCTCCTTCCAGAGTCTCAATTCTATAAGTACCTGGTTGGACAACTGCTGAGATACGATATGGCCCATGCCAGTTGGCTTCAAGATTGTTGATCTTCTGAATCACCTTCTTGAGCACATAATCCCCTTCCTTCAAGTTGGTCGGTTTCATCCTTTTGTTATAAAATCGTGTTGTTCTTTGTTGGTAAGCAACATTTCTTAAATCTACATCCTCCCGCACTTCCTCCAGCATATCGAGGTCTAATATTCACATCAAATAATTAACAAGAGAATTAAAATTCAACACTATGTGGGTTGGTAAACCCAGTTCAGCTGGTATCACTGCTTTAGTTCCAAATGCCAACATGTATGGTGTTTCTCCAGTAACAGTCCTTGGAGTTGTTTGGTATGCCCATAAAACAAAGTGTAGTTCATTAATACAATTTTCTTTAGCCTCATCAAGTGTTTTCTTTAATCCATTGAGCAGATCCCTGTTCATCATTTGTGTTTCCCCGGTGTTTTGAGGATGACCTGGAGCAGAGTGCAGCTTGTGAATGTTGTATTGGGCATAATAGGCGGAAAATTCTTCATTATCAAACTGTGTGACATGATCTGTGTTGAAGGCGTAAGGCAAATCATATCTACAAATGATGTTTTTCCAGATAAATGGGTAAACCTTCTCATAGGGCATGTCTATCAATGGTTCTGCCTCAACCCATTTTGTGAAATAGTCCACAGCCACGACCAGGTATTTGAATCTTCCTTAGGTGGTCGGTAGTGGCCCGACTAAGTCTATTACCCACATAAAGAATGGCTAAGGTGAGGTGATCGTAGTTAGAGCATCTTGTGGAGTTTTATGAATGTTGGAGTACCTTTGGCACTTATCACATCTCCTGGCGAAAGTTGTATAGTCTACTCTCATAGTTGGCCAATAGTATCCATAGGTATTAATTCGTTGCAACTATGATCTACCTTCCACATGAGCCCCACAAGACCCATCATGAACTTCCTCTATTATGTCTTAAACCTCCATTGAATGGACACAACGCTGCATAATAGCCATTAATCCTCTCATGTACAGTACTCCTTTTTCTAGCACATATCTTGTTGATTTATACGTAAGTTTTTTGGACTCGATTGGATCTGCTGGAAAGATTCCTTATTCAATATAATCTTTGATGGGATCCATCCAAGATGTACCCATATCTACTATGATGAAATTAATCATTAGGTCTTCATTAATACTCCTGTTCGTCAAAATTTCAATGGGAATAGTTCTTCAGAGCTCAATTTCGGTAGCTGATGCTAGCCAAGAAAGTGCATCAGCTTGATCTTTCTCCAATATTGGAATTCTGCTTACCCGAACAACTGGAAATTTGGCTATGATTTCCACCACCTTGGCTAAGTATCTTGTCATTATCTTTCCTTTGGATCCATACAAATTCAAAATTTGATTCACCACCAATTGAGAATCACTATATGCCATAACTTACTCGACGTCCAGTGACTGAGCTAAACTCAAGCCCACAATGAGAGCTTCATACTCTGCTTTATTAGGATTATTAAGTATTATACCTGCGCCACTTCATGTTGCACAAGACGATCCATCTACATACAAGTTCCAGACGGGGATGTCATTGTCAAATGCTTGGTCTGATAATATCCCATGATGGAATATTTTACTTTCCTCTTACTCATATCTTTTGGCCATCTCCTCTGCTCTGGTGGACATCTATGGTGGGTTGGTAGAAATTTCTTCTGAGCTTTCCCCTAATGGGGTCTTCTCGGGGTGTTGGTCATGACGACACCATTTGGGCTGTCCCCCATTTGGATTTGCTCTTCCTGAGTTATTTGATTCTTGGGAAGCTATAAATAAGTGAATTGAATAATAAAATCGGCCATGGATTATCCTTTTAATGAGTACCTTGGCTCATACACAATATCATATTCCCTTAGTTCTACCGCTTAATACATTAATCTCCTAAACTTCTCCAGTTTATACAAGGCTTGCCAAAGAGGCATGTCACTGTACACCATAATAGTATGGTCTTGAAAATAAAGGTTCATCCGTTTAGATGCCTCAATCAATGCCAGCGCTAATTTCTCAGGGCACGGATATCTAATTTTTTCTCCTCGGAAGGCTTTGCTCGTATAGTAGACAGGCTTTTGAACTCCATTATATTCTCGTATCAAGGCAGAACTCATAACTAACTCAGACTCGACCAAGTATAAGTACAACTTTTCTCCCAAAATTGATCGGGAGAGCAATGGGGGTGATCTCAAATACTTTTTGAACTCCTGAAAAGATTTCCCGCATTCGTCGTTCCATTCAAAACTGTTCTTCATCTCTTTAAAGAATGGTAAACACTTGTTAGTAGCTCGGGACACAAATTTGTTCAAGGCTGCTGTAACATCTCGTATTTTTTGGCATTTATTATTTAATTAATTCGTTTAATTTTAAATTACTTATTTGTCGTAATTTAATTTAATTAATTATTATTTATATTTATTGAATATTAATTTGGGGAGTAAACGATTAATATTTACGGGATTTAAATTTACTAAGTGAATAGTAATAATTTAACTATGTCATAATGTGCAAAAGTGATGTGGCATTTATTTATCCCAATCGGGAGTCGGACATAGACTATATTGGGATCGAGATAAGAACTTTTAGTAAAATAATTTAGATGAAAATTCTAAGTGTACGGTTGAGTCCGGATGAGTTGAAATAGTCACAAAAGTATACCCAGGGGTAGTAAATGGGTCTCGGGGCATTTTTAGGCATAACCAAGCTCATTGGACCCTTTTTATAAAGCCCACAGGCCTAAAAACGGGATTGAGTTATTAAACCTACAAGTGAGAGGGTGTGGCATCCATAACACATTTTCGAAAACCCCAATAGAGAGATAAAAGTGGGTGCAATTAGGAGAAACCATGGGAGCCAAAATCAAGAACAAATGTATGTGTTCTTCATCAAATAATCATCATTTACACCAACGGACTCAGACCCTACGAACCCTAAGGCAAGTGGCTAAACTTGCTTTTGAATTAATTGCATATTCGTATTCATATCATAGTGGGTGTGAGATAAATGTAATATTCTTGGTTAATTTAATATCTAAATTGGGTTAAATGGAATTAGAGGTTAAATATGTAGAGTAATTGAACAGTTTAAATGACTAAAGTCAGAAATTGGCAGAGATTATCAATAAGTGTTTGGAATTTGAAATCTTGATTTGCATATAATGGTAGAAACCGTTGTTGTAGAATTTGACATAAATTTTGGGTTGCAACCTCCATTAATGGCAGACTGAAGGAATAACGAAGGAGGAGGAGAGAAAGAGCCCAAGGTCATTCAAACTACCGGGTCTGGTCTGAACGACACCCTATTTCATTTGAACAACATGATGTTCATTTAAACGACGTTGTTTTCCAGCGATTCCTCTCCCCTGTTTCGGCCCGACTTCATGGGTTGGTATGACGGTTTTGTTTTGGGTTAAATTTCGGGGTTACAACTGTGGGTGATGGCATTGATGTTATGGGTTTACAATTGTTGTTTATTGATTTTAAATATGAATTGGAGGGTGACCATCTCAACAGGAGGAAATTAAGGTCTAATTTGCGGATTTTAAGAACTTGAAAAATTAAAAGGTGTATAAGACTTTTTGAAAGAAATTTTGAATAATGAAATTTGGGAGATTTTATTGTTGGGCCAAGTGAATGAGTCTAGGTATATGGGTTGAGTGGCACCAACGTAATAAATTAATTAATGCGGGATTGATTTAATTGAATCGGGATATTGACTCGGGTGTAATTTGGACAAGGGCTACGAGTTCTTAGGCACGGATTTGTCCAAGTTAATTTATTATAGGGTTACATAATAAATGATGGCATATTTAAAATAAAAAGGGTGTTAACCTTAAAATGTGGGATTTGAGGAATAAGTTCTACAATATGAAATTTTGAACCGAAGGAGCAAATTCGGGTAATTTGATTGGGTGACACAACTCGAGTACTAAATAAATAAATGTGGAAATTGTTTAAATATCAAGGAGGTATATAGGCTTGGGAATGTCAGGCCAGTGCTACGGTAATTGTGCGCGGGTAGCTTGGATTTAATTATATATATATATACCCCCTCTAGTGCTATCATGCGAGGTTGCGCGATGTGGGTGAATTCCTTAGCTTGAGGAGCAGGGTGAGTATAGTCCCCAGGTCATAGCATCTGAATGAGAGGTGGGACGTCTTGGGTATGATTTTGTCTCATTTTAGGTGGGAACTGTGGCCGCCTCCGTTGCGTTTATTTTATTTTCTGATTCGGGGAACTAACCGTATCAGGGGTTCGGGTAGATGAGTATACCTGTAAATGATAGCATTTTAGAGAACATCCGGTGAGTGCCTACTCGGGAGGATGGATTTTATAATTACGTCATCTGTGTGAATGTCGTAACATGATGATACGTATATATGGTGCAGATATTTATATACGGGTAAAATACATGATGTGAATTGTATTGATTATATATAACACGTGAGAATGTTATATTGTCCCAAATGAGAAATGGTTAATTAAGTTAATGTGATAAATAACTTATAAAGCATGTATTGAATATACTCGGGCTAGAGTAGTGTGACAGGAAGGATATCATGGAGAACTAGTTACAGATTAGGTGACTAAGAGGGTCGCATAGAAAAGCATTAGCCATGCACAATAGTTGAGGGGTGAGCGGGTACTCAAGGGAGTACAACACTAACTTAAATATGAAGAGCATTCCTGTATTTTAATTTATCCACTTGCTAAATATTTTCAAAATGTTTTGGGTGCTAACCCTTTCTATAAAATATTTCCAAAACCTTTTAGGTGTCTAGCCATAGGGACGCCAAAATTGTTCTATTCCAAGGTTATGCAGCTGCGACATATGAGAATGTTGAAGGGACGCCCGAGAACTCTGGGGGATGTTCCCTATTAAAGGCATCCCTGACCCTTTCCCATGCAGTGGGAAACTGAGCTGGAGCTGGTGCCACAACTTGAAGCAGGGGTGGGGCCTACTGCACCACCGCTAAAGATGCATTCATCGCATGAGCAACTATGGTGGAAACTTCAACTGTGTTCATCATTCCCTGAGACTGAGCTGCTGGCTTCTCTGGCTGGGCATTTATATCCCTCGAGGCTCATCTTAGAGGCATCTGAAACGAGAAGGAATTTTATTAGTCCGCAATTATTATTAAATCTCAAATAGCTTAAGACGTAATCGCATAAATAAGAGTACAACAATTCTAAAGATAGGGCTCTATATCAAAGGAGGCTAAGTTGAAAGCAAAATAAGTCATACAGATCCTAAAGGACTCTAGAATCTGATGCTCTGATACCACCTGTGACACTCTACCTAATTAAATACCGGGTGATCAGTCCTTTATTAAATTAAATCAAAGTGTCCGGTTGGTTCATTCTTAGCATCACTGTTAAAAAATAATTTTTCTTTATTAATCACCATATAAATAATTAAGCTAAGTGTCAAAATATTTAATTTTATAAACTAAGACCTATTGTTATGATTTAATATACGAAACCATTTTTATGAAAACATATAATAATATTAAAAATCAAATCATCCAAATGAAATAACCAAGCTAGATTAACCAATCCAAATAATATAGCCTAAATCACAGGAAAAGAAAATAAATAAAACAATCCCAACGATAGCGGAATACTGAAATAATTAAGAGTACAAGTCTCTCTCTAAACTAAATGAAATATGGAAATGGGCGACACATGCCCTATCTAATAATGAATGAATGGAAGACTGAGAAGACAGGGATGAAGTCGTCCACTGCAAAGACTTGCAACTCCCACACTAGCTGTAACACGTCAACGGTTCGAATATCTAATCCTGACGCCCCTGTGGCTAGGCACCTGTAATACATACATATATATATATATATATATATATATATATATATATATATATATATATATATAAGAGAAAGAAGAGATGATAGGAAACAGGTCATAACCCGAGTGTAAAACATCTTTAAAAATAATTTAACAAGTATTTAAAATGCTTACCAGTTGATATTACATACATGTTAGTAGTTAGACACTCACTTGTGAATTCTCACCCCTCAACTAATATGCACGCCTAACGTACTACTAAACTAATCTAGATAAAGCTAACCCAACACGCTAGTTTAACCCGATTCACTAGTATAACCTAATTTCCCTTTACCAAATTCTGTTTTAAGTAATTGCATAACTATAGTTTATATCTAATAGCCTTGTCTTATGAATATAGTAAGCCAGTTATGTTCATCTCAATACAAACTTAAGTTCTCAACCACTTAATTCATTTAATGTTAATTATTCCATTTTATCTACTTACAAGCACAGTAAATTAATCTCAGGTACACGTATGTATCAATTATAATATATATACTAATAGGGAACCCCACATAAATCTATGGTGTTGGCATACTCTGCTATCAAGTCCCCGTATCTCTCGTACAAAATGGAAAATACTAGTTCAGAATCACTCTCGAACTATGTTAACACAAAACACACATATTGGAGGCAAATCATAGCTCCAAGTCTCTAAGAGCTCAGCACATACCCTCACGTCTCTTAGGACCATCTGATTACCACTATCGGATAGCCTATACCAAGGATGTTATGTTCTAGGGTACAAGTCAATATCCCCCCATAAAGGTCCAATCGATATAAGACTGTTCCGACGTGAAACCTCCGTGATAGCAAGTAGCGCGGATATGATTATACACAGATATACAATATTATATATACATATATATATATATACATGCACCCATATGTATTGACATGATTCAGCTAAGTATGCCCACAACCCATAATATTTTAACCGTACGTGGCACGTAATGCCCGAGTTCTACATAGAAGTAAATAATTCTTTTTTTATTTTCTCAATTATCGCAAATCCTTAAGTACGTATCGACTCTCAAAGTGTATCCTCTTGATGGATATAAAATCATTAGGTGTACACTCACTACCCTTGGTGTGCTCTAAACAAAGCTTATGATTCAAGTGTAAGTTAAAAAGGATTCTCTAAACGTCACAAAGGTAAAAGTGTAAAATATGATTTAATTATTTGGAAAAGTGATTGAGGGTAATATCTAAACTAACATTCCATTGATGAACAATTAATTAATTAATAATTGTGAAACTACGAAAGGAACTAAGATAAGCTTGAGTTCAAGATTTTAAGGGGATTGAGGATCATTCTCCCACGTTGGATTCACTAAAGGGATAATAGGACTTGGTTGACATTTCGTCAAATCGAGCACAACTAATTATGTCCGAACAACAACCATGTAGAGACTAAATCATCATTTGAGGATTAAGGATTAATTAGTTATTGCTAAGTGGGTTTGGTTTGAATTAATTCTTCAAAAATCATCCCTTGCATGACAAGAGAAGTTAAGAAGCTAGGATACTTCAATACAAACACATAAAGTTCAATTAGGGAAATTCAAAACCAAACCCTAAATTTGAAGTACAAGCATCTTAGGTGGGATTATGATCCTCAAACTTAAATTTAGCTACTCATAATAAGAACTAAACTACACATGACAAGAAAACACATATTATATCAATCCATAATGTTCAAACACGCCACTATACTAGAGATGGTAATAAAGGCAAATTAAAGCTAATAGAATAAGTAGAGATGAAGTAAATGAACCTTTCTTGCATTAAATACCACAGACCAACTAATAATCCAAGCTTTAAAAGTAGGTAAAAATAATAAATACTTTTGACCCAAGAGAGAGAATAGAGTGTTTTCTATTTCCAACAAATATCCCCAGTATGAACTAACTTCCAAATGAAAGAGAAAACAAGGATAAATACCAAAAAATATATTCAAAATGGAAAACTAGTAAATAGAGGAAAGATGGAAAAGTAAGGCCGAATCGATTCGAGGGGAAAATCCGAATCGATTAGGATATTCATAGATGCTGCACTATCTGAAGTCGAATCAATTCGCAACAAAGGGCGAATCGATTCGCTGTTGATCCAAAATGAAGGCTGCATAGATTTGGCTTTATATATCCCAAGTTTCACTAAATATTCAGTAACTTCTTCGTTCGAGATTGGATCAAGCACTGTCGGAGGCCACTCGCAGATGAGAAGAAGGTCTACAACTTCCGTGAAGAAATCGGATCAAAATGCAAATGCTGGAAGTATAAAAATTCCCTCGACTATGCAAGTGTCTAGGGAACTTCTCCAGATCAAAACCAAACTTCCCAATATGCATTCCCGAGACCTATAAAATCTCAATAAAGACACATACAAAATATATATGATGAATTCAGGGGTTAGTCAATAAATGAGTATAACAATCAGGAAATACATGCTCGGGAATGATAGAATCTACAAATTAACGGGGTATATAATACAATAAAAGTGACGAATCACACCCCCTAACTTATACATTGCTAGTCCCCAGGAGTAGTCTCATGAAATCAATTCACCTTGGCAGGAATAGGCCCATGAAATCAATTCCCTAACAGTCAAAGACTTTAATTTCTAATATGGGGGACATTGACATCATGTTATGACGGGTTATAGCGCCCAATTTCTGGTAGAAATCACATGAAGTGCAGAATTCGTGTGCATCCTTAAAACGCGTGGGACAATAAATTCCACATTGATAGATTTTTGCGACGGTTTTCTTGGAAGAAAAGTGGCCCCCACATGCTTTCGTGTGGGAGAATCGAATTACGCTCTCTATCTCATCATCTGGGACACATTTCCGGATGATCTGGTCAGGGAAATGCTTAAACAGATATGGATCATTGAAAAAGAACCTACGCACCCAACTAAAGAACTTACTCTTATCTTGAGGGGTCCAATGAGATGGAATTGAAACCGTCACGAGGTAGTTCGCAATATCAGTGAACCACGATAGAGAGGAAGCAAATAACATCTATTCCTCTAGGAAGAATTTAATGATGGGGAGTTGGTCCTTGGGTGCCTCAAATATTAAACACGACCAGTGATCCACGATAACATTTTCTACTCCTTTTTATCTTTAATAGTGAAATTAAACTCTTGGAGTAGGAGTACCCACCTAATTAAGCGCGGCTTGGCATCCTTCTTAGACAGAAGGTATTTGAGTAATGCATGATCCGTAAAACAAATTATAGGAGGTCCCACAAGGTATGCTCGAAATTTATCCAAGGCATAGACAACCGCTAAGAACTCTTTCTCGGTGTTTTAATAGTTAAACTGAGCACCGTTAAGAGTTCGACTTGCATAATAAATGGCATGGGTCTTCTTATCACTTCTCTGTCCTAAAATATCCCCAATCTCAAAGTCGCTAGCGTCACACATTAATTCAAAGGGTAAGGTCCAATCAGGATCTTGAATAATGGGAACGGTGGTAAGCATACTTTTTAAAGTCTCAAAAGATGCTTGACACCCATCGCTCCATTTAAACGGGGTTTCCATGAAAAGAAGATTGCACAAGGGTCTAGCAATCGAGCGAAAGTCCTTTATGAATCGACGATAAAATCCTGCATGCCTAAGGAAAGACCTTACATCTTTCAGCGATTTAGGGGAGGGTAAGTTGGCAATGACCTCAACCTTTACCTTCTCTACCTCAATACCGTCGGAGGAGACTATGTGACCTAGGACGATCCCCTAAGTGACCATAAATTGGCACTTCTCCTAATTTAACACGAGCTTTTTCTCGACACATCTAGACAACACCTTCTCAAGGATGGAAGGCAATGGTCATAGGAGTTGCCAAAGACGCTGAAATCGTCCATGAATACCTATAGACCACACTCTACCATATCGCTAAACATACTTAACATGCACCGTTGGAACGTGGCAGGTGCATTACATAACCCGAAGGACATATTTTTGTAAGAGAATATCCCGAAAGGGCATGTGAAGGTAATTTTGTCCTAATACTTGAGATCAAGCTCGATTTGGTTGTAACCCGAGTACCTATAGAGAAAATAGTAGTAAGGGTGGCCGGACATGCGTTCCAATATTTGGTCAATGAATGGAAGAGGAAAATGATCTTTCAACGTTATTGTATTAAGTTTTCTATAGTCGATGCACACATGCCACCCGGTGGTGGTGCATTTAGTGATCAATTCCCTTTCGTGTTTTCTACAACGGTGACCCTTGATTTATATAGAAATACGTGAATTGGACTGACCCACTTGCTATCGAATATAGGATATATGATATCGGCATCTAAAAGCTTAATCACTTCTCCCCTCATAACTTCTTTCATCACCAAATTCAATCTCCTTTGCATCTCACGGGAGGGTTTTGCATCCTCCTCAAGATTGATTTTGTGAGTGTAAATTAAGGGACTAATTCCCTTCAAATCCGCTATTATCCACCCAAACTCACCCTTATATCTCCTTAACAAATCCATCAGTTTTTGCTATTGACCCCCAACGAGGTTAGATGAGACAACAACTTAATATGTCTCATTTTCACCTAAATAAACATATTTTAACTCGGAAGGCAATTGCGTTAATTCAAGTTTGGGAAATCGCACATACGAGGATACTTCATACGAATCACAAGGGGTTAAGACCTCAAAGGCGGTACACCAATTAACTTCATCAATGCTCTTGTCCTCTTCTAACAACAAGCTCATGAACTTGACCTCATCATCATAAGGAGAATAGTTATTCTCCACGTCACTCGGGTTTACAAGATATCCCTATAAAGGATCCGTAAGATACGTAGAATCAAAATTCTCCTAAACCACCTCCTCTAAAAGGTCTACTTCATGGACCTCGTCATCATCTCTCATTTGTTTCGAAACATTGAAGATGTTCATTTCCAAAGTCATTTTTCAAAATGTAAGATTCATTTGTCCATTCCTAGCGTTGATTAACACATTGGATGTGGCTAAGAAAGGATGCTCGAGGATAATGGGGGTAGACTTACTACTAGGAGAAGTAAGATGAGTGTCCAACACCACAAAGTCCACGGGAAAATAAAATTTATAAACTTGTATTATGATATCTTCTACAACACCCCTCGGAAACTTAACATAGCGATTCGCTAATTGGAGGATTATTTTCGTGGGTTTGAGGTCTCCTAGACCGAGTTGTTCATACACATGGTATGGTAACAAATTAACACATGCGCCTAGATCTAGCAAAGCTTGCTCTATCTTAAAGTCTTCTATCACACACGAAATGGTGGGACAACCAGGATCTTTGTATTTAGGAGGTAATTCGAATTGAATTATTGATCTTATATTTTCGGCCAAAAAGGCTTTCTTCCTTACAAACAACTTCCGCTCAACAGTGATTAAGTCCTTTAAGAACTTAGCATAAGCAGGGACTTGTTTAATGGCATCCAAAAGAGGTATGTTAATATTGACTTGTTTGAACATTTCTAATATGTCCTCATTATTAACATTCTCTTTGGGTGGAAGGAGCCTTTGAGGATAAGGCAAAGGAATAGGAAAATTTGAAACCACTTATGATTTTAAAGGTGCTTTCCCCATTCTTTGTTTTAAGGAGGCATATTTGACCTCTAATGGGTCGGGTGAAACTTCCTTAATGATGGTAGGGACGCATGGAGGAGTGAGTTTATCAATGACTTTCCTGCTCCTTAGAACGATCACATGTTTTGTGCTATCAGGAGGGAGATTCAAAGTGTCAGTAACACTATATTACCCCACGGCCCTTTGTGTGAAGGGGATTTTCCCTTTTCTTAGATACTCAATGCTGAAGTCAAATTCGAGATTTCTTTTTCAAGTCTAGCATTTATGGCTTGTTGAGAGGTCGTGAAACATTGAAGAGACTCTTCGAGGCTCCTCTTGTTTGGGTGAGCATATAGTGGTATGACCGGAGGAGTTTGTCCCTGAGGGGGACCTTACATTTGAACTTGGGTTGGAGGAACTTGATTATATGGTTGCTGAAACTTCTGAGGTGGGGGAAGATTTTGATAATGCGAGGGAGGTGGATTTTGAGATTTTTGGGGTTTCCCGTAGGAGAAACCCGGGTGGTTTCTCCACGATGGATTATACCCTTGACCTAAAGGAGTCATAAATTGTTTATTATAAATGGCAATCACGTTGACATGATCGTGAATCATCACTTTATATGCTGGAATTGTAGGACAATCTCGCGTTGAGTGATCTTTAACATCATAAATGACACAAGACTCCTCTACATGTGAGGGAGAAGGATGGGAGGGTTCCCGAGCTTTGGAATCCATTTCCTCGATACGCTTAGAAAGTTGGGCTACTCTTAATGACATATCATCTCCTTAAATAAGATGATATATCCCATGGCTAGAGGAAGGCGGATTGGATGAATGCACATTGGTTTTGCTAGGGTCTGAAGTGTCCCAAGCTTTCGTAGTTTCAGTACAATATTTAAAGTGCGCCCACGCATCATCAGGGTTAAGCCCAAAGAATTCACCTGAACACATAGTCTCCACCATTTGTTTAGTGTTTAAGGAAAGCCCATCATGTATTAATATCCATTTCTTAAAGCCATGGTGGGGACACTTGTGGAGTATCTCGTTAAACTGTTCCCAACATCTCTCGAAAGATTCACCTTCGGTTTGAACAAAGGTTTGTATTTGCCCCTTTAGAGAGTTAGTGCGATGAGTTGGGAAGAATTTATTCAAAAATTGAGCTTGCATTTCGCACCCCACCCGATGGAATTAGGATCCAAAGACTAAAGCCGAGTTTTGACTTTGTCCTTTAAAGAAAAAGGGAAGAGTTTAAGTCATGTGACATCCAAAGGACAATTTTTGTCTCTAAAAGTAGCGCACACCTCCTCAAAGTATCTAACATGAAAGTAAGGTTGTTCACTTTCCATGCCGTGGAAAGTGGGCAGTAGTTGAATCACTCCATTTCTAAAATGTAATTGTTCGGCATTATATGGAAAGAGGATACAAGAAGGAGAGGTTGTCCTCTCTCGTTGCAAGTAATCTCGCACCGGTCTATATAGAGGCTCGGGTGCTACCCCTTGACTACCATGTTGACTAATATTATCGACCATTGTTGCGGGTTCAAAGTGGGCCTAGGTATAAGAATAAGACGAGATTGAACTAGAATGAGAAATAGATGGTAAAGGTCTCCAATAATTTGAAGGTTCACTAGACGACGATGTTTCACGAATAGGATTTAAATTGCTACTATTCACATCTTGCATTTACGGAATTTTGGATTGATTTTTGGAAGCCGTGTTGTCATGGTGACCACGGGGAATGATAAAGTGTAAATAGAATCACTTAAACCTAAGATTGTTGCCAATACCTAGAAATGGCGCCAAAAACTTGGTGTGCTCTAAACAAAGCTTATGATTCAAGTGTAAATCTATCGCAATAAGTACTATCCGATAAGTACAAAATCGTAAACCACGGGGATTGAAACACTCCTTAGAGAACATAAATAGGTTAAATAGGATTCTCTAAATGTCACAAAGGTAAAAGTGTAAAAGATGATTTAATCTTTTGGAAAATTCATTGAGGGTAATCTGTAAACTAACATGCTATTGATGAACAGTTAATTAATTAATAGTTGTGAAACTATGAATGGAACTAAGATAAGCTTGAGTTCAAGATTTTAAGGGGATTGAGGATCATTATCCCACCTTGGATTCACTAAAGGGATAATAGGACTTGGTTGACATTTCGTCTAATCAAGCACAACTAATTAAGTCCGAACATCGACTATGTAGAGACTAACTCATCAATGGAGGACTAAGGATTAATTCATTTTTGCTAAGTGGGTTTGGTTTGAAGTAAATCTTCAAAAACCATCCCTTGTATGACAAGAGAAGTTAAGAAACTAGGATACTTCAATACAAACACATAAAGTTCAATTAGGGAAATTTAAAACCAAACCCTAAATTTGAAGTACTAGCATCCTAGGTGGGATTATGATCCTCAACGTTACATTAAGCTACTCATAATAAGAACTAAACTACACATGCCAAGAAACCACATATTATAACAACCCATAATGTTCAAACACACCCGTATACTAGAGATGGTACTAAATGCAAATTAAAGCTAATAGAACAAGTAGAGATGAAGTAAATGAACCTTTCTTGCATTAACAACCACAAACCAACTAATAATCCAAGCTTTACAAGTAGGTAAAAACAGTAAATACTTTTGACCCAAGAGAGAGAAAAGAGTGTTTTCTATTTCCAAAAAATATCCCCAGTAAGAACTAACTTCCAAATGAAAGAGAAAACAAGGATAAATACAAAAAAATATATCCAAAATAGCAAACTAGTAAATAGAAGAAAGATAGAAATTCAGGGCCGAATCGATTCGGGGGAAAATCTGAATTGATTCGGATATGCAGAGATGCTGCACTGTCTGAAATCGAATCGATTCGCAACAAAAGGGCGAATCGATTCGCTGCTGATCCAAAATGAATGCTGAATAGATTTGGCTTTATATATCCCAAGTTTCACGGAAACTTTCGTAACTTCTTCATTCGAGAATGGATTCAAGAACCGTCAGAGGACACACGAAGATGAGAAGAAGGTGTACAACTTTCGAGAAGAAATGAGATCAAAACCCAAATACTGGAAGTAGAAAAATTCCCTCGGCTGTGCAAATGTCTACGGAACTTCTCCGAATCAAAACCAAACTTCCCAATATGCATTCCCCAGACCGATAAAAGCTCAATATAGACACATACAAAATATATATGATGAATTTAGGGGTTAGTCAATAAATGAGTATAACAACTGGGAATTACATGCACAAGAATGCTAGAATGTACAAATTAACGGGGTATATAATACAATAAAAGTGACGAATCAACCCTACTAGTCTAAGTCCTTCTTAATTCTCACAAGACCTAATTTAATGTACGCATGATTTTCCCCTCAATTTATACCTCCAAAATCCCACGATTAAATCTCATATAAAGTCGTCTTACCCGGACCCTACTGGTCCTTCTCAAGTCCCATTATGATATTTAAATTATGTCCAAAGGTACTTACACATTGGGATTAGATTAATATTAAAGCGGGGAAAAAGTTTCCATTTCCAGGAGGAGTCGATCGATTGATGAAAAGGGATCAATCGATGGATCCAGTCGATCAATCGACATTCTTGAGTCGATCGATCAACCAATCAGTTATTGCCCAGAGTTTTGCATATTAAGCCTACAGGTTTCTTCCAACTTAAATCATCAAAACCCCATTAACATGTCCCAAACTCCCAATCCAAACACCATTAACTTTATATAAACCAATATGGATGATTTTTAATGTAAAACATTCATTAATTCCTCAAGATTCGTCATTAATTTGATTAGTTCAAGAATTTATTATTTAACCTTAGTTTATCAAATTTTCTCAAGAATTCCATTAATTTCCAGATTACTATATCTACCGGGCATTAAAATTCGTGGTTAATATTCTACATATAACAAGATATTCATCCTAACATGGTTTCTACTCCAAATTGCAATAATAATATGTCAAACAACATTATATTTTCACAGGACATAAAATAATTATCTCCTACACTAGCATGGATGTGTTATCAACTAAAGAACAACAAGTTAGATAGTTTCCTGTAAATCAATGGTTTGATTCGATGAATTAGAGTGGTATATGAATGATCCTCTTCTTTCGATCTACGCGTTGGTGGTGGAATTGAGGATGGTGCAGGGTTGGTGGTTCTCCTCCTTGGAAGCCTTCTATCTTCCTTATCCTCTCCGCAACTCTAGTATTTCTAACCCTTGAGAACTCTCAATTCCATCAGATATAACCTCTCAATTTTCTTCTTTAATTAACGCTAAAATGGGTAATTACCAAAATGCCCTCTCGGATTGTCGGTTAGGCCTAAAAACGTCCCAAGACCCAAACTAAACCCCGAGGTATACATTTCTGACCATCTCGACCCTTCCAGACACATTGGAGAGCTCAAAATGACCATATGAGTGACTTAGAATTTATTTACTTTTCACTCCATTAATTTAGTCCCGACATGACACATGTGCGTCCCGACACGACACGTGCGCGTCCCAACTTAATTTCTATAATTGTCATATTATTCACTCCCGAAATTTTTTATAAATTCAATCTCATATATTAATTTACTCATCTAGTAATATTCAACATAATTCTTACCAATAATTACTAACTCTCGTCACGCTAGTAAACATTTATTTTAAAATCTAGATTAATATTAAATTAATTTATACTAATTTAATTTGATTAATCTTATAATTAAATGCCATAAAATACGGGGTATTATATACTTCCCCCCTAATAACGGAATTTCATCCCGAAATTCAAAAAAATAAGGCATACCTGGTAAAAACAATTTCGGATACTTTTCGCGCATATCTGTCTCGCGCTTCCAAGTGGACTCCTCTACATTATGATGCTCCCACTGGACCCGTACAAGTGGGACTACCTTCGACCTTAATTTCCTCTCACTATGGTCTAGGATAGCCACTCGTCTCTCCTCATAAGAACTGTCAGGATTCAAATCAGTCTCATCTATCATAATATGAGTGTGGGCTAAATCATCTCGAGATAACGCATCAATGACGAAATGTGGAACACATCATGGATATGGTGTAAGTACTCTGGCAACCCAAGTCTATATGCCACTGGTCGGATCCTCTCGATAATGGGAAATGGTCCTACATACCTAGGAGCTAATTTCCCTGTCTTCTCAAACCTCGTCACTCCTTTCATAGGAGACACTCGCAATAGTACCTAGTACCCCACACTAAACTCCCTGAAGAACTGCTTTGCATCGACGTAGCTTTTCTGCCTGTCCTGGGCTACCCGAATGCGACTCATGATTAACTCAATCCTGGATGACGTCTCCTGGATCACCTCTGGTCCAAGTAACTTATTGTCCCCCACCTCTAGCCAACAAGTGGGAGAACGAAAAGGTCTGCCTTACAATGCCTCAAACGGGGCCATGCCTTATAATGCCAACAAGTGGTAGGAGTTATTATAGGCAAACTCCACCAGTGGAAGGTACTGCTCCCATCCTCCGATAAAATTAAGGACACAAATGTGTAGCATATCCTCAGCATCTGATTAGTACGCCCAGTCTGTCCATCTGTCTGCGGGTGATACGCCGTACTCAACTGCAGTCGGTACCCATAGCCTCCTGAAAGATCTCCCAGAAGCGTGACACAAAAATATTATCTCTATCAGACATTATATCCCATGCAACCTCACTATCTCAGCAAGAAATAACTGAGCATACTGTCCAGTAGTGTAGTGTGTTCGAACCGGCAAAAAGTGTGCTACCTTGGTCAAACGATCCACCACTACCCATATATAATCGCGACCCCGCTGTGATGTCGGCAACCCACTGATGAAATCCATGGAAATACTCTCCCATTTCCACATAGGGATATCTAGCGGCTGAAGTAACCCTAGTGGTCTCTGATGGTCCACCTTTACCAGCTGACAGGTAGCACACTTGGACACGAACTCTGTAATGTCCTTCTTCATCCCACTCCACCGGTACTGTCACCTCATATCTTGGTACATCTTATCCCCTATGGGATGTATCAAAATTCGAGATCCATGCGACTTTTTCATAACTGCATGACGTAGTTCCTAACCCTACGGGACCACTAACCTCCCACTAAATCATAATCCTCCATCTGAACTCACTAAGTAGGACTCCGCGCCCTTGACTAGAAGCCGTATAATTTGATCCTGGCAAAACGAATCATCTGCTTGGTCCTGGATCACTCTCGTAACAATCTCTGGTGTGACTGTCATGATGAACACAAAGGATTGGGCCACTGCCTCCTGATGTCCCAACTCTTTCCACTTCGCCTTCCACATATCCCCTACCTCACCTACTGGCCTATGACTCAACGCATCAGCAACTATGTTAGCCTTCCTCGGGTGGTACTGTATCTCGAATTGGTAATCCTTCATAAACTCCATCCATCTGCGCTGACCCATGTTCAACTCCCGCTGAGTGAATGCAGTGACTTGTGGTTTGTGAATAGGCAAAATTTCTCCCTCAACAAGTATTATCTCCAAATTCGTAAGGCAAACACAATCGCTACTAGCTCCAAGTCATGGGTGGGTTAATTCTTCTCGTGAGGCTTAAGCTTGTGGGAGGCATAAGCTATAGCCTTATCCTCCTACTGAAGTACTCCACTAAGTCCCTATAAGGAAGAGTCAGTATACACAAGGTACTCTACTCCTGGCCTGGGTGAAGCAAGGACTGGAGACGAAGTCAACTTACCCTTTAACTCATCGAAAGCTAACTGACAAGCGTCATCCCATACGTACAATACACCCTTACGAGTCAGATTAGTCAATGGACTCGCTATCTTAGAGAACCCTCGAATGAACCGGCTGTAGTACCTTATCAATCCCAAAAAACTATGGATCTCTGACGGTGTTGTGGACTGCCCCCACTCCCTCACTATGGACACCTTTCCCGGATCCAGTGATATCCCCCTGGCGGAAAAAATGTGCCCCAAGAACTGGACTTCTCGTAGCCAAAATTCGTACTTCTCATACTTAGCATATAGTTGATGCTCTTGCAGAGTCTGAAGAACCCGTCTTAAATGCTCGACATGCTCCTCCTCAGTTTGGGAATAAATCAGAATGTCATCTATGAAGACAATGGCGAACTGATCCAGGAACTCTGTGAACACCCTATTCATTAAGTCCATGAACACGGCTGCAGCATTGGTTAGCACAAACGGCATAACTCGGAACTCATAGGATCCATAATGCGTCAAGAAAGTATTCTTCGACACATCCTACTCCCTAATTTGTAACTAATGGTATCTCAATCTCAAGTATATCTTTGAGAAGAAGGCAACTCCTCTCAACTGGTCAAAAAAGTCATTGATTCGGGACAACGAGTACTTATTCTGTATCGTGACTTTGTTCAGCTCTCGGTAGTCTACACACATCCTTAATGACCCATATCGTTTCTTCACAAATAACACGAGAGCACCCCAGGACGAGGCAATCCTACAGATGAAGCCCTATCCCAACAGCTTCTCAATTTGATCACGTAACTCTCTCATCTCAACTAGAGCCATGCGATATGGTGCTCGGTCTATCGGTCGAGTGTTGGGCATCAAAGCTATAATGAAATCTATCCCTTGGCTAGGTGATAGTCTCGATATCTCCTGGAATACGTCAGAAAACTCGCGAACTATGGGAATTGAATCAATGGGAATCACTATGTCCTTAGAGTTCTCCTCCTCTATATAATATAAATGGGTGGACGATCTTCCCTCTGGATGAGGCATTGCCACCAGGAACATTTCCTGACTCGGAATAGCAAAAATAATACTCCTATTGTAACAGTCTATCATGGCTCTATAAGCACCAAGACAATCCATGCAAATAATGGCGCTAAGCTCGTGCATATCTAAGAATAGCATATCTATAGGCAAAATCAGACTCCCATTCTCTATACCTACTCCCCGGTATATAAAGAAAATCAATGACCCATTACCCAACGGTGAGTCTACACATGTCACTGTACTCTCTGCCGAGTCTAACAATCCCGTGGCCCGTGAAAAACTATTGGCTATGAAGTAGTGTGATGCCCGAATGTAAAATAAAATGCGCCCTATAGTACCATGGGTAGGAAATTTACCCTCAATTGCGGGTGGTACCTACGATGATGCAACCTAGTGGATGATATAAACACGTTTATACTGTAATTTTCCCCACTGAATTGGGACGACTGGAATGGCTGGTAAGGCTGGCATCTGAGGTGGTTCTGGGAGGGCGACTGGGAAGATCGGTCTCTGTGGCTCCTGACAACCACCCTACTCTTGTGGGGCCCTATCCCCCTAGGGGAAATCCTAATGTCTATGGAAATTCTTTCCACAACTAAAGAATCTGCCCCTAAAATTTCCTCCCCTCTGTCCCTACTGTCCTCGGCCCTGATGGTCGTTACCACCCCTCCACTGGCCCTACTGGAAGGACTGACCCTACTGACAGGACTGGTCCTGTTGGCCTGTCTATAGACTCTATATCCCCGCCTAGAGTCTCCAGATCTAAATCGCTTAGCAGGGTCCCCCTGATGGGAACTCATCTCACCCTGATAGGCCTGCCCCTGAGCTGTTGGTGCCCCACTAGCACTACTACCTCCAATTTGGCCCTGCTGCTGGGACTATCCGGCTAATTTTCTTCCCTGATAGTGGAAGCAGTTATCCTGGAAATGCAAGAGGGATGCATTGAGTACATCAATATAAGTACCCAACGACAGATTACCCAAGAGGTGCTGGTGAATCCTCCAGGTCAAATCAGCCATGAACATCCGAACCTTCTTCTCTTCGGTAGGTGCCTCATCTGGCACAATAGTACTTAATCTCATAAACCCCTCTTCATACTCCGCAACAGTCATACTTTCCTGTTTGAGATTAAAAATTTTTCGCCTCATCTCAGTCTGCACGGCGAAAGGAAAGTATTTGTGATCAAACCTCACCTAAAATATCTTAATCATCATATTATCCCTCTCCTCCAAGGTGGTAGTGGAATCCCTCCCTTGTAAGGCGGCCCCCACTAACTTGTAGGAAGCCATTAACTGTCTTTGAATGTCTATGCAATCATACAAGCAAAGATGCCTCGGGATGTCTTTTGTTCCATTTTCTCGCGATGACAATATCAGAACCACATGAGAACTCTGGGGGATGTACCCTCTGAAAGGTATCCCTGAACCTCTCCCATGAAGTGGAAAACTGAGTTGGAGCTAGCGCCATAGCCTAAACCTAGGGTGGGGCCTATTGCACCATCGCTAAAGCTGCAATCACCACCTGAGCAACTATGGTGGCAACTTCAGCAGCGTTAATCATTCCCTGAGCCTGAGCTGCTGGCTACTCTGGCTGGGCATTTCTATTCCTCGAGGCTCATCTTGGAGGCATCTGAAACGAGAAGGAATTTTATTAGTTCGTAGTTATTATTAAATCTCAAATAGCTGAAGACATAATCACATAAATAAGAGTACAACAATCCTAAAGATAGGGCTCTATATAAAAGGACGCTAAGCTGAAAGCATAATAAGACGTACAGATCCTAAAGGACTCTAGAACCTGATGCTGTGATACCACCTATTACACCTTGCCTAATTAAATACCGGGTGATCAGTCCTTTATTAAATTAGATCAAAGTGTCCGGTTGGTTCATTCTTAGCATCTCTGTCAAAAAATAATTTTTCTTTATTAATCACCTAATAAATAATTAAGCTAAGTGTTAAAACATTTAATTTTATAAATTAAGACCTATTGTTATGATTTAATATACGAAACCATTTTTACGAACACAGATAATAATATTAAAAACCAAATCATACAAATGAAATAACCAAGCTAGATTAACCAATGCAAATAATATATCCCAAATCACAGGACAAGAAAATAAATAAAACAATCCCAACAATAGCAGAATACTGAAATAATAAAGAGTACAAGTCTATCTCTGAACTAAATGAAATATAGAAATGGGCAACCCATGCCCTATCTAATAATGACTAAATGGAAGACTGAGAAGACAAGGATGAAGTCGTCTACTGCAAAGACCTGTAATTCCCACACTAGATGCAACATGTCAACGGTCCAAAGAACTAAGCCTGATGCCGCTGTGGCTGGGCACCTATAATACATATATATATATATACAAGATAAAGAAGAGATGGCAGGAAATGGGTCAGAGCCCGAGTGTAAATCATCTTTAAAAATAGTTTAACAAGTATTTAAAATGCTTACCAGTTGATATTACATACATGTTAGTACTTCTACACTCACTTGGGAATTCTCACCCCTCAACTAGTGTGAACGCCTAACGTACTACTAAACTAATCTAGACAAAGCTAGACCAACTCACTAGTTTAGCCCGATTCACTAGTCTAACCCAATTTCCCTTCACCAAATTATGTTTCAAGTAATCGTATAACTATAGTTTATATTTGATAGACTTGTCTTATGAATATAGTAAGCCAGTTATGTTCATCTCATACAAACTTAAGTTCTTAACCACTTAATTCATTTAATATTAATTATTCCATTTTATCTACTTACAAGCACAACAAATTAATCTCTGGTATATATATGTATCACTCATAATATATATACTAATAGGGAACCCCACATAAATCTATGGTGCTGGCATACTCTGCTATCAAGTCCCCGTATCTCTCATACAAAAAGGAAAATACTAGTTCGGAATCACTCTCGAACTTTATTAACACAAAACACACATATTGGAGGCGAAACATAGTTCCAAGTCTATAAGAGGTCAGCACATATGCTCGCGTCTCTTAAGACCGTTTGAATACCATTATCGGATAGCCTGTACCAAGGTTGCTATGTTCTAGGGTACAAGTCATTATCCCACCATAAATGTCCAATCGAGATAAGACTCTCCCGACGTGAAACCTCCGTGATAGCAAGTAGTGCGGGTATGATTACACACACACACACACACACACATATATATATATATATATATATATATATATATTCACATTATTTTTCAGCTAAGTACGCCCACAACCCATAATTTTTTAACCGTACGTGGCACATAATGCCCGAGTTCTACGTATAAGTAAATCATTCTTTTTTTTATTTTCTCAATTATCGCAAATCCTTAAGTACTTTTTGACTCTTGAAGTGTATCCTCTTAATGAATATAAAATCAGTAGGTGTACACTCACTACCCTACTGGTCTAAGTCCTTCTTAATTCTCACAAGACCTAATTTAACGTTCGGACAATTTTCCACTCAATTTATACCCCCGAAATCCCATGGTTAAATCTCATATAAAGTCGTCTTACCCAGATCCTACTTATACCCTACTAGTCATTCTCAAGTCCCATTATGATATTTAAATTATGTCCAAAGGTCCTTACACATTGGGATTGGATTAACATTAAGAAGGGGAAAAAAAATTCCATTTCCAAGAGGAGTCGATCGATTGATGAAAAGGGGACGATCGATCGATCCAGTCAATTGATCGACATTCTTGAGTCGATCGATCGACCAAGCAGTTATTGCCCAGAATTTTGCATATTAAGCCTACAGGTTTCTTCCAACTTAAATCATCAAAACTCCATTAACATGTCCCAAACTCCCAATCCAAACATCATTAGCGTTATATAAACCAATATGGATGATTTTTAAAGTAAAACATTCATTAATTCCTCCAGATTCGTCATCAATTGGATTAATTCAAGAATTTATCATTTAACCCTAGTTTATCAAAAATTTTCTCAAGAATTCCATTAATTTCCAAATTACTATCTCTACTGGGCATTAAAATTCGTGGGTAATATTCTACATATAACAAGATATTCATCCTAAATGGTTTCTACTCCAAATTACAATAATAATCTTCCAAACAACATTATATTTTCATGGGACATAAAATAATTATCTCATACACTAGCATGGATGTGTTATCAACTAAAGAAAAACAAGTTAGATACTTGCCTAGAAATCAAAGGCCTGATCCGAAGAATTAGAGTGGTATAGGAATGATCCCCTTCTTCCAATCTACGTGTTGGTGAGGATGGTGTAGGGTTGGTGGTTCTCCTCCTTGAAAGACTTATCTCTTCTCTCTTACTTTGCCTCTATGAAACACTAGTATTTCTAACCCTTGAGGACACTCAATTCCATCGGATATAACCTCTCAATTTTCGTCCTTAATCAAGGCTAAAATGGGTAATCACCAAAATGCCCTCCCGGGTTGTTAGTTAGGCCTTAAAAAGTCTCGAGACCCAAACTAAACCCCCAGATACACTCTTCTGACAATCTCGACCCTTTTGGACACATCAGCGCACTCGAAATGACCATATGGACGAATTAGAATTTATTTACTTTTCATTCCATTAATTTAGTCCCGACACGGCACATGATTGTCCTAACTTAATTTCTATGATTGTCGTATTTTTCACTCTCGAATTTTTTTATAAATTCAATCTCATATATTACTTTAATAATCTAGTAATATTCGACATAATTCTTACCAATAATTACTAACTCTCATCATGCTAGTAAATATTTATTTTAAAATCTGAATTAATATTAAATTTTTTTATCCCAATTTCATTTAATTAATCCCCTAATTAAATGCCATAAAATACGGGGTATTACAAAAGTTTTCGACAGTGATGCTAAAAATGAACCAAGTGAGATTTATATTTAATTAGATATAGGATTGATCTCCCAGTATTTTATTAGGCGGGGTGTCACAAATGGTATCACAACATCAGGTTTTAGTGTCCTTAGGATGTATGCGGCTTTTCACGTTTTTGCGTAGCATTCTTTGGTATAGATCCTTATTATAGGATTGTTTTATTCATTTACATATGCGACTTACGTTCTACAACCATTATGTGTAGATGATGTGATTATTTACGGTTTCGATCGAGCGGGGCATATCGAACATTATTGGACGACAAGTGTGAGAAGTTGGAAGGATTACAGAAGACATAAAATATTCTGGGAACAGGAGTCATCATGATAATTATCCGATCAATTGAAGTTGGAGTAACCGCTGGGGTCCAGAAGTTTCCCCCAAAACCTTCGTGAATGATGATGGTGAAAAACTAAACCCCCAAGTGTAGACGATAAGGGGAGAGGGTCGAAGAAGATCTTTGTTTTAAAAGAAAAATCCATTATAATTAGAGGAAGGTGCGAAAGGGTTATTTACCAATGGATGGAAAACTTCCAATTGGGATCACATGTGGGAGAGTGTAGCAAGACTCAAGGAAAAATTCTGGGCAAGGATGTTTTCTCTTAGAAGCAGTATGGGGTGATGGGAGCCAGCCACCACATCCGTGTGAAGATACCATGAATAACAAGGAATTTGGGGTGGGGATTATTACAAATACTCTCACCAGCATTTAAATAGAGAGGCAAGGAAGATTTTAGTAATTTTCTAAAAGGACCGGACAGTGGCAAAAGGTGAAGGATCGATGACAAAATTCAAAAACTTCATAACTGGTGAGAGGGATACTACAAGCCCGCATAGGAGATCCATCTAGGATGACTAGAGCCGTTGTCATCAAGGTTATACATTTATAAATTGGTATCAATGCTCTCGTGAGAAGGGAGCGAAGGGAGTTAGAGAATCTATCAAAAGAGTATAATGAATTTTCTAGTACTAATGAGGCACTAAGGGAAGGAATACCCAGTAGAGGACCCAGCTTAATGATCGAGATCAATACAATTTCTACCAAGTGACGGTGGTTTCAGTTAGGGCCATCAAGGCCATCAATAAGTACCATGGGATAACAGAGCCCAAGCGATATTAGGGGTAGCAATCAGGATCAAGACTACCAGGTTTGGGAGAAAGATAACCTCGACATGGATGATGGGTCCAAAGAAAGGGGAAATGGTAATGCCACATAAAGGTGTCTTATGTGTAAAAGAGTGGAAACACATGGGTGGACCTTGTCCAAAGCGAGTTAGGGGACATGATTAGTATGCCTAGCACGGGAAACCGTTAGATAAGTTATTGGTTTGGTTAGGATGAGGGTGTTATGTCCAGTAATCGTTTGAACCGTCGGTGTTATGGTCAACTGAAACCAAGAGTTTTATCCCAGAGTGATTAAGGTCTATTTTGTGTGACACAAGTGGGTCACAGTAGTTTAATCTGCATGTGAGACGGGTTTGGTAGAGGTATCATTAATAGTACTATAATTATAAAAAATTATCGTTGAGTAGCGGAGCTCTCTTTAGTTCCACCTGCAGGGGAGTGGGTGTGGACACTGAGAAGTTATATTTTTTAAGGTAACCCCATGATGAGAGGTAATTATGCACTTGTGATGTTATCCTGAGTACGGACGGGTTAATGATGGTGGGCGGTTATCTCAAGGCTATCGTGTTCGTTGTTCCAGGATCGGGTGTATATTCTTTTTGTGATGTCTCACCTGAAAGAGGGTTAAGATCGCGATAATATTTTTTGAAGTAGACTTCAGAGAGTACAATTGTCTATTTATATTGGATCTCAGTGCATATGGACTCTTACTAATGAGATCCAGAGTATGCCAGGTTGCCGTGGAGCAAAGAAATTTAGCTTGTTATTAATATTTAGTGCTGAGGAATTGGTGATATTGCGAGCGCGGTAGTATATGACTCCTTTAGAGACGCGAGAGTCAATGATTAGACTTACGAGTATAGGGATAGGGTTTGAGTGTCCCGGGTGTTTACTTTGGGTTCTATAAAAAAATCGAGGACCAACAATGTTGAGGAATAGTGCATTGGGAAAAGTTTATTTAGGCTTGGATATGAGATGTTATATGCATAAGCCTTAATAAGTGTCGGAAGTGTAAAGACGTCATCGGATGCTAGGTCATTGGATTTAATGATAATTAGTGAACGTGTAGGAAAATACGTTAAGCGGAGAACTATTAACAAATAGGGTCGGTGGAGCCAGGAAGTGATGCGAAAGAAACACTGGAAAGATTTGCACCACAAGTGGACAGGTGGGGAAATATCAGGAATAATTGAATAGTAATTGGTAAGGAAGTTGAAATATCAAAATATTTATCCATACCGAGAATACGGGGGACGAATTTGAGATAAGTATGTTACGTATGTGATGATTTGAGGTTTGTGCAAACATGCACGGGTTATAGGGTGTATGGGCACCCTGGGTGGAGCAGAGTCTCTCTTAGTCAGATGCCAAGCATTTTTGGGAGTAAACGCAAAGGAAATAATTTTAGGTATATTCCAGAAAATGGGAGTAAGATGTCCCTCGTAATGTGAAACGTTGAGCGCATGGATCGATGGTTATAAATACATAGTGTAGTTGCCTCTAAGTTACATCATTTAGGGATGGAAAAAGGTTGATCCGGGGTGTTTCAACTAGGATTTTGTAATTTTGATATTCCTAGTGACGGGATTGATGAGCATGAGTGGTAAAATTCATATTTGCGGGAATTCGAAATCGAGGAATGTGTATTTTCATATTTTTGGGTGATTGGGAGTATTAATTACCACTAGTAGAGTTACGTGTGATACCTCATGGAAGTGTATTATCTACGTAACATGTTCTGAGACTTCATCAGGAAATTTTTTCCATCCACCCTTTGGTTAGCAAGGGTGGGGGAATAACAAGATTCTGGGACCCAAAGTGATTTATGGTCCATCATCAGGAATGGAACAAATCGCCTCTTTTTTTAGATAGCTTATAAACGTAAGGAGAGTTACGTCACCATGAGTTAAGGAGTTAAAGTCTGACATGAGTAGTCAGGGATTGTTGTGGGTATTTAACTTGAGGGAGTCACGAGTTGGCAATAAAAAGTTTCACCCATATAAGGTGGAGCCTTTTTCATAGAGCCGATGGAGCATAGACTCGTCCTTTGAGGCACTACATGTTCGGAGACCGTTTAGTTGGATGTTGATGACCAGGTGTTGGTTAGAGTGTCTCCCATGAAGGAGGTTATGAGGTTTAGCATGACATGGAAGCTAGCACCGAGATTTATGGTTGCCCATCCCTATCATTGAGAGAGTGTAACCGGTATATTATAGACTGGGTTTACCATTGTATCTACAATGAATACACGACATGTTTCATAGGGCATCACTGAAGCATTATCGGAGGAGCGTGAGAGCTCGTGGCATGTTCCACTTGAGGAGGTTGATTTATATCCCGATGTATCACATGAGGAGAGACCTATAGCTATTGGATCGTACTAAGTGCAAGTTGCGATCTAAAGTGATACCACTTTTTAGAGTATAGTGGGGACACCACATCGTTGACGAGTCCATTTCGGAGCGAGCGGATGATATGCGAGAGCAGCATCCATTAATGGTAGAAACTGTTGCTGTAGAATTTGACATGAATTTTGGGTTGCAACCTCCATTAATGGAGGGCAGAATGAATAACAAAGAAGGAGGAGAGAAAGATCCCAAGGTCATTCAAACAACATGGGTCTAGTTTGAATGACAGCCTCTGTCGTTTGAACGACATGTTGTTCGTTCAAACAACGGCGTTTTCTGGTGATTCCTCTCCCCTGTTTCGGGCTGACTTCATGGTTGGTATGATGGTTTTGTTTTGGGTTAAATTCGGGGGGTTACATTTATGGTTGATGGCTTTACTGTTATCAGTTTACAATTATCGTTTATTGATTTTAAATATGAATTAGAGGGTGACCATCTCAATAGGAGGAAATTAAGGTTTAATTTGGGTATTTTAAGAACTTGAAAATTACTAAGTTTACAAGGCTTTTTGAAAGAAATTTTTAATAATGAAATTTGAGAGATTTTATTTTCGGGCCAAGTGAGTGAGTCCGGGTATATTGGTTTAGTGGCACCAACGTAATAAATTAATTAATGCGGGATTGATTTAATTGAGTCGGGATATTGAGTCGGGTGTAATTTGGACTAGGGATACGAGTGCTTAATCAAGGATTTCATCAAGTTAATTTATTATAGGGTTATAAAATAAATGATGGCATATTTAAAACAAAAAGGGTGTTAACCTTAAAATGTGGGATTTGAGGAAATAGTTCTACAATATAAAATTTTGGATTGAAGGAGCAAATTCGGGTAATTTGATTGGTTGACACAACTCAAGTCCTAAATAAATAAATGTGAGAATTATTTAAATATCAAGCCGGTATATAGTCTTGGTAATGTTAGGCTAGTGCTACGGTAATTGTGCAAGGGTAGCCTGGATTTAATTAAATATATATGCGGTGATGTGTAGTGTGTGTGTGTGTGTATATATATATATTCTTATGATTTATAAATATTTATGTGAATAATATTTATAGGAATATATACGCCCTCTAGTGCTATAATAGGAGGTTGTGCGATGTTGGTGAATCCATTGGCTTGAGGATCAGGGTGAGTATAGTCCCCAGGTCATAGCGTCCGGATGAGGGGTGGGATGTCTTGGGTATGATTCTATCTCATTTTCGGTTGGAACTATGACCGCCTTCGCTGCGTTTATTTTATTTTCTAAGTTGGGGACCTAACCATGTTAGGGGTCTGAGTGGATGAGTATACCTGGAAATGATAGCATTTTAGAGAACATCTGGTGAGTTCCTACTCATGAGGATGGATTATATAATTACGACATGTGTGTGAATGTTGTGACATGATGGTACATATATATGGTGCAAATATTTATATACGGGTAAAATACACGATGTGAATTTTATTGATGATATATAACACGTGAGAATGTTATATGGTCCCAAATGAGAAATGGTCAATTAATTTAATGTGATAAATAACTTATAAATCATATATTAAACATACTCGGGCTAGAGTAGTGTGACAGGAAGATTATCATGGAGAACTAGTTACGAGGTAGGTGACTAAGTGGGTTGTATAGAAAAGCGTTAGTCATTCACAATAGTTAATGGGTGAGCTAGTCCTCAAGAGCGTGCGACACTAACTTAAATATGAAGAGCATTCCTGCATTTTAGTTTACTGCAGTTTAATTCACTTGCTAAATATTTTCAAAATGTTTTGGTATCTAACCCTTGCTATAAAATAATTTCAAAACCTTTTAGGTGTCCAGCCACAGGGATGCTGAAATTGTTCTATTCCAGGGTTATACAGCTGCGACATATGTGGATGTTGCAGGATTTTGACTTAGCCGCTTCAGTCATTTCATTCCTAGTGTAGGACGCAGTTAGTATTTCATTTGGGCATGTCGCCCTAGTTATTTCTTTTGTTCCATTCAGATGATTTACTCGTTTTATTATTCTTATGGTGTATATTTTTGGATTTGGGTTTTGTAGATGGTGGTTTATTCGGAAAAGATTGTATTTATTAATTTTTATGGTTGACTCAATGATTGTGTGAATGGTTTAAATTATTTTCATCCACATGTTGTTGTTGTTGTTGTTGTTTGATAAAAAGATAAAATTTGGCACCGTTTCTTTTTGAATACTAGGTGGTTAGTAAGTTTTACAAAAATTTTCTACAGTGATGCTAAGAATTAACCAAATGAGATTCATGTTTAATTTGATATAGGACTGATCACCCGGTATTTTATTAGGCGGGGTTTCACGGCGGCTACCCGCCCAGTTAGCCTTTGTACCTCCTTTTTGCAATTAGGGGACTGCATTTTAATAAACGCCTTTATCTTGTTTGGGTTTGTTTCAATTCCCCTTTGGTTTACAATGTACCTGAGAAACATTCCTTCTTGAACACTGAATATGCACTTGGTCGGATTCAACTTCATTTGGTGCTTCTCCAACTGATCAAAGGTTTGGCTGAGGTCAGATGTTTTTTTGCTCTCTATCAGCATGTCTTTTACGTATACTTCCATATTCTTGCCCATTTTCTCCTCAAAGACTTTATTCACCAATCTATGATAAGTAGCACTTGCATTTTTCAAACCAAATGGCATAACATTATAGTAATAAGTTCCCCGGGGAGTAATAAAAGAAGTTATTTCCCTATCTCCAGGCTTCATCTTAATCTAGTTATAACCAAAATACGCATCCATCAAACTTAATAGCTCATGTCTTGATGTAGCATCAACGAGTTCATCAATCTGTGGTAATGGGAAATGATCCTTTTGCAATGCCTTGTTCAAATCTGTGAAGTCCACACACATTCTCCACTTGTTATTTTTCTTTTTGACCATAACAACGTTACCCAACAAATCTGGATATTTCACATCTTCAATGAATGAGGCTTTCTGAAGCTTCTCAACTTCCTCCTGAATATCGTGGTTCTTCTCAAAGCTAAATACTCCACGCCTTTTATTTACTATCTTGGAATCCTTACTGACGTTGAGCTCATGACAAAGGAAATTAGGGTCAATCCTAGGCATATCTTCTTGACTCCAAGCAAGCACGTGTTTTCTCTTTCTCAGGAACGTCACTGGCTACTGTTTAAGAATATGATCCAGTGTTGTTCCTATTTGAGTAGTTAGTTCTGGCTTATCATCATCTAGAACAATTCTTTCTGTTGCTTCTACTATCTAACCTTTCACCAATTTTATTTCTTCCCTCGGATCTAAGGTTTCAGCCTCAGATTCACGATTAAGCTCAATGATGTCCACTTGATAAGTGGTGGCCTTTTTCTTCATTTTTGTCGATCTTCTTGCTCGATAGACGAGTAATAGAATTTCGGAGCTACTTTCTAGTCACCTTTTACCACTCGAGAACTTTAAATATTGATGGACTGTAGACGACACAACTTTAAATTTCTTCAATCCCACTCATCCCATGATCATATATTGTAGGCATAATAAACATTTGTATTCATTACAAAGAAATGTAACTTCTCTATTTGACTTACTAGCCAACTGTCGATCAACACTTTCAGCTTTATTGTGCCTAATGGAAATACTTTTTTTCTAGAAAAACCTATTAAAGGCATGTGATAAGGTTTTAACTAGCTAAGCTGTAAGTCCAAATTGTCAAAGCAAGGGTAGAACTTGATGTCCACCGAGTTGCCATTGTCAACAAATACCCTAAAAATAATTATATCCTTCCTTCTGACTTTGATTACTAAGGGGTCATCATGGGGATATAGTACCCTTGAAAGGTAATTTTTAGAAATCCAATCACCAACTTATCTTTGTTAACTTTCCACGATCAATCTTCCTCGACCAGATTAATTCTTTAGATATAGGAGAAAGCTTGAGCCTCATTGAGGTAAGCTTTCCTTTCAGCAGTATGATGTCCTCCTCCTCCTGCATCTCCACCTGTAATCATTTGACAATCAAATGATAAAAAACTAAACATGTATACCTCATGTTCTAGTAGCTTCTCATTGTTGAAGCGAGTAATATAATCTCTTGTACTTTCTCCCACCTCTTATCTTACACTGAGCAAATAGGGTGCTCTTTTCACAAGTTTGGCTCCAAAGCAGAAGTTACCAATGAATAGCTCGACGAGCTAGTTCAAACTAGAGATTTATCCCCGAGGAAGGCTATTATACCAATTCTATGTAGGACATGTAATTGTTCCTAAAAATGCCCTGTATCTCATTTCGTCGGGGATGGTGTAAATGTCAGCTATTGCTTGGTATTGTTCTATGTGAAGAAAATACTTCGGCGTAACCACATGAGCCTTAAAATTTTAAGGAGTGGGAAAATCATAATTGTTTGCACAAAAGGATATCCTTTCATAAAACTTCTCTGCAAAGGGTTCTTTGCCTTCGCCATTTCTCCTAACCTATCTTCCAATCGTTGAATAAAGACCTTCCAGACATTACAACCAACATCAGATCTATGCGTGGCATCTCTGCTATTCCGACCAATTCTTTGTGTTGAACTCTCCTCTTGTGAATTATGCTTGACACGAGCAGTTCATTGGGCATCTAATCTAGATTGGGCTGAGCCTTTACGTTGATCGATTGGTCATCGAGTATTTCTTGACAATGCCCAGGGAATATTTCTGTTCCCCTGGGTCCTAAACGATTAAAGGGAGATGAACTACTCAACCTTTCCAAATAACTCAATCTTTCAGGAGTTAAATATTGTTCATTATATAGTTACAAAGTTTTAAGTGAAGAACTTACTCCCGGACGGTAAGAAGTATCTCTGGTCACTACACTAAATCTGTCGTATTGTCACGGTTATTGACCTTGACAAGTTGGACTTGTCAAGGTCAATGACCGTGATAAGTTCATTAGAATTGTCACGGTCATGTCATGGTCTATGACCTTGATAAGTTTTATCACGGTCATAAACTGTGACAAACCCGTGAAAATCTTTAAAAAATTATCACGGTCATTGACCATGAAAAGTATTATTTGTCACGAACTTGTCATGGTTAATGACCGTGACAATTCTGGATAGAATTGAAAAAAAAAATTGCTGGGCAGTATGGCCACTGCTACTGCTCAGCAGTATATTTGTACCTGTTATAGCAATATTATACCTGTTTAAACATCATATATATAAATAAAATAGAGATAATGAAAATATACATTCAAAACAATATGCATCACGATATAATCAAAATATAATTCAAATGTAACAACTTAAAACAATTCAATTCAAATAATGTCACTATATGTCTGGGGTAAGGTTAGCTCTGAGGAGGTGAGTAGTCCACACGATATACGAATTGACACACCTAGCAATATACATCGTGCCGCATTATTCGCGCAACCACAATGGGGAGTTCTCCTTCCCGGGTATCACATGCGTGACGAGCACCTTGGACTCGATGTCTTGAAGCGAACGTCCATGAACTGGCATACCCTGGATTGTATTCGGGTCCCTCAACCCCCTCCTTATCCATTTGCCATCAGATATGTCCAGTCTAAACATGGTCGGCCAACCAAGTGTCGACATCAGTTAATTGAAGGGAGCCAAATAGGGGACCGGATCATCAAAGTCCGCACGTGTCAGCGATGAAGACTACACCAAAAACAGGAATCTGGCATGGTTTAAAACTGTGCCAGATCAAATCTAGCACATTTTTGAACTGTGCCAGAATCAGGTGTTCCAAAATGGCAATTTTTTTCTGGCACGGCTCAAAAGTGTGCCAGATTTGGTCAAACAGGAACACTTCTGGCACACTTTTAAACCGTGCCAGAATTTGATATTTCTGGCACACTTTTGGCACAGTTTTTAACTGTGCCAGATTTGGGCAAATAGGAACACTTCTGGCACACTTTTAAACCGTGCCTGAATTTGATATTTCTGGCACACTTTTGGCACAGTTTTTAACTGTGCCAGATTCAGAACAGTTTAAATTTTTTTGGCACAGTTCAAAATCGTGCCAAAATATGATACACTTTTGCCACGGTTTTGAACTGTACCAAATTTTTTATAAAAAAAAAATTATTTGAATGCACAAAATTCACAAATTAATAATATTGCACGTTGTTAATAAATAAATGTACATACAAACTTCAAAATATTACAAGTCTTTATAGTTCACATGCCCAAAAAAAATTGGGCAGAGTTTCCTCTATTTTTTGGACATTCCAAAACCTGTTAATACAAAACCTGCCTAATATAAAGCCCGCACGGCCACAAAATATAACAATTAACTAACAAAATCCTGCACGACCATAAAACTCAACAATAAAACAACAAAAGACCGCACGACCATGACAAAAAAAAATGGAATCATGAATAAATCCCTTGTTGTAAACCATTGAGTTCTCTGTGTGTTCCACGTGAATAAATGCCAACGATAAACTGTTATCCTGCAAAAAAAATAGGATACAAAAAAGATACGATATTAGTAACCCAATAATTTGCAAAATTTTTTTTTTACTTAAACTATAAAATTACATATATGAGTGGAAATTATCATCATACTCTCAAACCGGGAGACCCGAGACTACGGGGTTAGTTCCTACAAGTTACATCGGTCCCGTGCGAGGTGTTCATGCCTCCTACGAGGTCGTTGGGGTGCTGGTTTGGGTTTTCACCCTTTAACGGCATGTTTTTAACTCTAAGTGTGATTTTTGCAAATTATCGTCATCCTCTCAAACCGGGAGACCCGGGACTACGCGGTCAGTTCCTACAAGTTACATTGGTCCCGTGCGAGGTGTTCGTGCCTCCTACGGGATCGATGGGGGGCTGGTTTGGGTTTTCACACTTTAACGTCTTGTTTTTAAGTCTAAGTGTGATTTTTGCAAATTATCATCATTCTCTTAAACCGAGAGACCCGGGACTACGCGCCCAGTTTCTACAAGTTACATTGGTCCCGTACAAGGTGTTCGTGCCTCCTACGGGATCGATGGGGGGTTGGTTTGGGTTTTCACCCTTTAACGGCTTGTTTTTAAGTCTAAGTGTGATTTTTGCTAATTATCGTCATACTATCAAACCAGGAGACCCGGGACTACGTGGTCAGTTCCTACAAGTTGCATTGGTCCTGTGCGAGGTGTTCGTGCCTTCTACGGGGTCGTTTGGGGGCTGGTTAGGGTTGTCACTCTTTAACAGCATGTTTTTAACTCTAAGTGTGATTTTTGCAGATTATCGTTATACTCTCAAACCGAGCGACCCGGGACTACGCGGTCAGTTCCTACAAGTTACATTGGTCCCGTGCGAGGTGTTCGTGCCTCCTATGGGATCGTTTGGGGTCCGGTTAGGGTTTTCACCCTTTAACGGCATGGTTTTAACTCTAAGTGTGATTTTTGCAGATTATCGTCATACTCTCAAACCGAGTGACCTGGGACTACGTGGTCAGTTCCTACAAGTTACATTGGTCCCGTGCGAGGTGTTCGTGCCTCCTACGGGGTCGATGGGGGGCTGGTTTGGGTTTTCACCGTTTAACGTCTTGTTTTTAAGTCTAAGTGTGATTTTTGCAAATTATCATCATTCTCTTAAACCGAGAGACTCGGGACTACGCGCCCAGTTTCTATAAGTTACAATGGTCCCGTACAAGGTGTTCGTGCCTCCTACGGGATCGATGGGGGGTTGGTTTGGGTTTTCACCCTTTAACGGCTTGTTTTTAAGTCTACGTGTGATTTTTGCTAATTATCGTCATACTATCAAACCAGGAGACCCGGGACTACGGGGTCAGTTCCTACAAGTTGCATTGGTCCCGTACGAGGTGTTCGTGCCTCCTACGGGGTCATTGGTGGGCTAGTTTGGGTTTTCACCCTTTAACGACATGTTTTTAACTCTAAGTATGATTTTTACAGATTATCGTCATACTCTCAAACCGAGCGACCCGGGACTACGCGGTCAGTTCCTACAAGTTACATTGGTCCCGTGCAAGGTGTTCGTGCCTCCTACGGGGTCGTTTGGGGGCTGGTTTGGGTTTTCACCCTTTAACGGCATGTTTTTAACTCTAAGTGTGATTTTTGCAGATTATCAGCAGACTCTCAAACCGAGTGACCCGGGACTATGCGGTCAGTTCGTACAAGTTACATTGGTCCCGTGCGAGGTGTTCGTGTCTCCCACGGGGTCGTTTGGGGGCCGGTTAGGGTTTTCACTCTTTAACAGCATGTTTTTAAGTCTAAGTGTGATTTTTGCAAATTATCGTCATACTCCCAAATCGCGATACCCGGAATTACGCGGTCAGTTCCTACAAGTTACATTGGTACCGTATGAGGTGTTCGTGCCTCCTACGGGGTCGTTTGGGAGCTGGTTTGGGTTTTCACCCTTTAACGGCTTGTGTTTAAGTCTAAGTGTGATTTTTGCAAATTATCATCATACTCTCAAACCGGGATACTCGGGATTACACGGTCAGTTCCTACAAGTTACATTGGTCCCGTGCGAGGTGTTCGTGCCAACTACGGGGTCGTTTGGGGGCTGGTTGGGGTTTTCACCCTTTAACGGCTTATTTTTAAGTCTAAGTGTGATTTTTGCAAATTATCTCATACTCTCAAACCGAGCGACCCGGGACTACGCGGTCAGTTCCTACAAGTTACATTGGTCCCGTGCGAGGTGTTCGTGCCTCCTACAGGGTCGATCGGGGGTTAGTTTGGGTTTCACCCTTTAACGGCTTGTTTTTAAGTCTAAGTGTAATTTTTGCAAATTATCGTCATACTATCAAACCGTGATACCCGAGATTACGCGGTTAGTTCCTACAAGTTACATTGGTCCCGTGCGAGGTGTTCGTGCCTCCTATGGGGTCGTTTGGGGACTGGTTTGGGTTTTCACCCTTTAATGGCTTATTTTTAAGTCTAAGTGTGATTTTTGCAAATTATCGTCATACTCTCATACCGTGAGACCCGGGACTGCGCGGTCAGTTCCAACAAGTTACAGTGGTCCCGTGCGAGGTGTTCGTGCCTCCTACGGGGTCGTTTGAGGGTTGGTTTGGGTTTTCACCCTTTAACGGCTTGTTTTTATGTCTAAGTGTGATTTTTGCAAATTATCGTCATACTGTTAAACCGTGAGACCCGGGACTACACGGTCAGTTCCTACATATTACATTGGTCCCGTGCGAGGTATATTTGTGCCTCCTACAGGGTCGATCGGGGGTTGGTTTGGTTTTCACCCTTTAACGGCTAGTTTTTAAGTCTATGTGTAATTTTTGCAAATTATCGTCATACTATCAAGCCAGGAGACCCGGGACTACGCGATCAGTTCCTACAGGTTGCATTGGTCCCGTACGAGGTGTTCGTGCCTCCTACGGGGTCGTTGGGGGGCTAGTTTGGGTTTTCACCCTTTAACGGCATGTTTTTAACTCTAAGTGTGATTTTTGCAGATTATCGTCATACTCTCAAACCGAGTGACCCGGGACTACGCGATCAGTTCCTACAAGTTACATTGGTCCCGTGCAAGGTGTTCGTGCCTCCTACGGGATCGATGGGGGGGTTGGTTTGGGTTTTCATCCTTTAACGACTTGTTTTTAAGTCTATGTGTGATTTTTGCTAATTATCGTCATACTATCAAACCAGGAGACCCGGGACTACGCGGTCAGTTCCTACAAGTTGCATTGGTCCCATACGAGGTGTTCGTACCTCCTACGGGGTCGTTGGGGGGCTAGTTTGGGTTTTCACCCTTTAACGGCATGTTTTTAACTCTAAGTGTGATTTTTGTAGATTATCGTCATACTCTCAAAACGAGCGACCCGGGACTACGCGGTCAGTTCCTACAAGTTACATTGGTCCCGTGCAAGGTGTTCGTGCCTCCTACGGGGTCGTTTGGGGGCTGGTTTGGGTTTTCACCCTTTAACGACATGTTTTTAACTCTAAGTGTGATTTTTGCAGATTATCATCATACTCTCAAACCGAGCGACCCGGGACTATGCGGTCAGTTCCTACAAGTTACATTGGTCCCGTGCGAGGTGTTCGTGTCTCCCACGGGGTCGTTTGGGGGCCGGTTAGGGTTTTCACTCTTTAACAGAATGTTTTTAAGTCTAAGTGTGATTTTTGCCAATTATCGTCATACTCTCAAATCGCGATACTCGGAATTACGCGGTCAGTTCCTACAAGTTACATTGGTCCCGTATGAGGTGTTCGTGCCTCCTACGGGGTCGTTTGGGAGCTGGTTTGGGTGTTCACCCTTTAACGGCTTGTTTTTAAGTCTAAGTGTGATTTTTGCAAATTATCATCATACTATCAAACCGGGATACTCGGGATTACACGGTCAGTTCCTACAAGTTACATTGGTCCCGTGCGAGGTGTTTGTACCTCCTACGAGGTCGTTTGGGGGCTGGTTGGGGTTTTCACCCTTTAACGGCTTATTTTTAAGTCTAAGTGTGATTTTTGCAAATTATCTCATACTCTCAAACCGAGCGACCCGGGACTACGCGGTCAGTTCTTACAAGTTACATTGGTCCTGTGCGAGGTGTTCGTGCCTCCTACAGGGTCGATCGGGGGTTGGTTTGGTTTTCACCCTTTAACGGCTTATTTTTAAGTCTAAGTGTAATTTTTGCAAATTATCGTCATACTATCAAACCGTGATACCCGAGATTACGCGGTCAGTTCCTACAAGTTACATTGGTCCCGTGCGAGGTGTTCGTGCCTCCTACGGGGTCGTTTGGGGACTGGTTTGGGTTTTCACCCTTTAATGGCTTGTTTTTAAGTCTAAGTGTGATTTTTGCAAATTATCGTCATACCCTCGTACCGTGAGACCTGGGACTACGCGGTCAGTTCCTACAAGTTACATTGGTCCCGTGCGAGGTGTTCGTGCCTCCTACGGGGTCGTTTGGGGGTTGGTTTGGGTTTTCACCCTTTAACGGCTTGTTTTTAAGTGCAGGTGTGATTTTTGCAAATTATCGTCATACTGTCAAACCGTGAGACCCGGGACTACGCGGTCAGTTCCTACAAGTTACATTGGTCCCGTGCGAGGTATATTTGTGCCTCCTACAGGGTCGATCGGGGGTTGGTTTGGTTTTCACCCTTTAACGGCTAGTGTTTAAGTCTAAGTGTAATTTTTGCAAATTATCGTCATACTATCAAGCCAGGAGACCCTGGACTACGCGGTCAGTTCCTACAAGTTGCATTGGTCCCGTACGAGGTGTTCGTGCCTCCTACGGGGTCGTTGGGTGGCTAGTTTGAGTTTTCACCCTTTAACGGCATGTTTTTAACTCTAAGTGTGATTTTTGCAGATTATCGTCATACTCTCAAACCGAGTGACCCGGGACTACGCGGTCAGTTCCTACAAGGTGCATTGGTCCCGTGCAAGGTGTTCGTGCCTCCTACGGGGTCGTTTGGGGGTTGGTTTGGGTTTTCACCCTTTAACGGCATGTTTTTAACTCTAAGTGTGATTTTTGTAGATTATCATCATACTCTCAAACCGAGCGACCCGGGACTACGCGGTGAGTTACTACAAGTTACATTGGTCCCGTGTGAGGTGTTCGTGCCTCTACGGGGTGGTTTGTGGGTCGGTTAGGGTTTTCACTCTTTAACAGCATGTTTTTAAGTCTAAGTGTGATTTTTGCAAATTATCGTCATACTCTCAAATCGCGATACCCGGAATTACGCGGTCAGTTCCTACAAGTTACATTGGTACCGTATCAGTAGTTCGTGCCTCCTACGGGGTCGTTTGGGAGCTGGTTTGGGTTTTCACCCTTTAACGGCTTGTTTTTAAGTCTAAGTGTGATTTTTGCAAATTATCATCATACTCTCAAACCGGGATACTCGGGATTACACGGTCAGTTCCTACAAGTTACATTGGTCCCGTGCGAGGTGTTCGTGCCTACTACGGGGTCGTTTGGGGGCTGGTTGGGGTTTTCACCCTTTAACGGCTTATTTTTAAGCCTAAGTGTGATTTTCGCAAATTATCTCATACTCTCAAACCGAGCGACCCGGGACTACGCGGTCAGTTCCTACAAGTTACATTGGTCCCGTGCCAGGTGTTCGTGCCTCCTACAGGGTCGATCGGGGGTTGGTTTGGTTTTCACCCTTTAATGGCTTGTTTTTAAGTCTAAGTGTAATTTTTGCAAATTATCGTCATACTATCAAACCGTGATACCCGAGATTACGCGGTTAGTTCCTACAAGTTACATTGGTCCCGTGCGAGGTGTTCGTGCCTCCTACGGGGTCGTTTGGGGCCTGGTTTGGGTTTTCACCCTTTAATGGCTTGTTTTTAAGTCTAAGTGTGATTTTTGCAAATTATCGTCATACTCTCATACCGTGAGACCCGGGACTGCGCGGTCAGTTCCAACAAGTTATTGTGGTCCCGTGCGAGGTGTTCGTGCCTCCTACGGGGTCGTTTGAGGGTTGGTTTGGGTTTTCACCCTTTAACGGCTTGTTTTTATGTCTAAGTGTGATTTTTGCAAATTATCGTCATACTGTTAAACCGTGAGACCCGGGACTACGCGGTCAGTTCCTACATGTTACATTGGTCCCGTGCGAGGTATATTTGTGCCTCCTACAGGGTCGATCGGGGGTTGGTTTGGTTTTCACCCTTTAACGGCTAGTTTTTAAGTCTAAGTGTAATTTTTGCAAATTATCGTCATACTATCAAGCCAGGAGACCCGGGACTACGCGGTCAGTTCCTACAAGTTGCATTGGGCCCGTACGAGGTGTTCGTGCCTCCTACGGGGTCGTTGGGGGGCTAGTTTGGGTTTTCACCCTTTAACGGCATGTTTTTAACTCTAAGTGTGATTTTTGCAGATTATCGTCATACTCTCAAACCGAGTGACCCGGGACTACGCGATCAGTTCCTACAAGTTACATTGGTCCCGTGCAAGGTGTTCGTGCCTCCTACGGGATCGATGGGGGGGTTGGTTTGGGTTTTCATCCTTTAACGGCTTGTTTTTAAGTCTAAGTGTGATTTTTGCTAATTATCGTCATACTATCAAACCAGGAGACCCGGGACTACGCGGTCAGTTCCTACAAGTTGCATTGGTCCCATACGAGGTGTTCGTACCTCCTACGGGGTCGTTGGGGGGCTAGTTTGGGTTTTCACCCTTTAACGGCATGTTTTTAACTCTAAGTGTGATTTTTGCAGATTATCGTCATACTCTCAAACCGAGCGACCCGGGACTACGCGGTCAGTTCCTACAAGTTACATTGGTCCCGTGCAAGGTGTTCGTGCCTCCTACGGGGTCGTTTGGGGGCTGGTTTGGGTTTTCACCCTTTAACGACATGTTTTTAACTCTAAGTGTGATTTTTGCAGATTATCATCATACTCTCAAACTGAGCGACCCGGGACTATGCGGTCAGTTCCTACAAGTTACATTGGTCCCGTGCGAGGTGTTCGTGTCTCCCACGGGGTCGTTTGCGGGCCGGTTAGGGTTTTCACTCTTTAACAGCATGTTTTTAAGTCTAAGTGTGATTTTTGCAAATTATCGTCATACTCTCAAATCGCGATACTCGGAATTACGCGGTCAGTTCCTACAAGTTACATTGGTCCCGTATGAGGTGTTCGTGCCTCCTACGGGGTCGTTTGGGAGCTGGTTTGGGTGTTCACCCTTTAACGGCTTGTTTTTAAGTCTAAGTGTGATTTTTGCAAATTATCATCATACTATCAAACCGGGATACTCTGGATTACACGGTCAGTTCCTACAAGTTACATTGGTCCCGTGCGAGGTGTTTGTGCCTCCTACGAGGTCGTTTGGGGGCTGGTTGGGGTTTTCACCCTTTAACGGCTTATTTTTAAGTCTAAGTGTGATTTTTGCAAATTATCTCATACTCTCAAACCGAGCGACCCGGGACTACGCGGTCAGTTCTTACAAGTTACATTGGTCCCGTGCGAGGTGTTCGTGCCTCCTACAGGGTCGATCGGGAGTTGGTTTGGTTTTCACCCTTTAACGGCTTATTTTTAAGTCTAAGTGTAATTTTTGCAAATTATCGTCATACTATCAAACCGTGATACCCGAGATTACGCGGTCAGTTCCTACAAGTTACATTGGTCCCGTGCGAGGTGTTCGTGCCTCCTACGGGGTCGTTTGGGGACTGGTTTGGGTTTTCACCCTTTAATGGCTTGTTTTTAAGTCTAAGTGTGATTTTTGCAAATTATCGTCATACCCTCGTACCGTGAGACCTGGGACTACGCGGTCAGTTCCTACAAGTTACATTGGTCCCGTGCGAGGTGTTCGTGCCTCCTACGGGGTCGTTTGGGGGTTGGTTTGGGTTTTCACCCTTTAACGGCTTGTTTTTAAGTGTAGGTGTGATTTTTGCAAATTATCGTCATACTGTCAAACCGTGAGACCCGGGACTACGCGGTCAGTTCCTACAAGTTACATTGATCCGTGCGAGGTATATTTCTGCCTCCTACAGGGTCGATCGGGGGTTGGTTTGGTTTTCACCCTTTAACGGCTAGTTTTTAAGTCTAAGTGTAATTTTTGCAAATTATCGTCATACTATCAAGCCAGGAGACCCGGGACTACGCGGTCAGTTCCTACAAGTTGCATTGGTCCCGTACGAGGTGTTCGTGCCTCCTACGGGGTCGTTGGGTGGCTAGTTTGGGTTTTCACCCTTTAACGGCATGTTTTTAACTCTAAGTGTGATTTTTGCAGATTATCGTCATACTCTCAAACCGAGTGACCCGGGACTACGCGGTCAGTTCCAACAAGGTGCATTGGTCCCGTGCAAGGTGTTCGTGCCTCCTACGGGGTCGTTTGGGGGCTGGTTTGGGTTTTCACCCTTTAACGGCATGTTTTTAACTCTAAGTGTGATTTTTGCAGATTATCATCATACTCTCAAACCGAGCGACCCGGGACTACGCGGTGAGTTGCTACAAGTTACATTGGTCCCGTGTGAGGTGTTCGTGCCTCCTACGGGGTGGTTTGTGGGCCGGTTAGGGTTTTCACTCTTTAACAGCATGTTTTTAAGTCTAAGTGTGATTTTTGCAAATTATCGTCATACTCTCAAATCGGGATACCCGAAATTATGCGGTCAGTTCCTACAAGTTACATTGGTCCCGTATGAGGTGTTCGTGCCTCCTACGGGGTCGTTTGGGGATTGGTTTGGGTTTTCACCCTTTAATGGCTTGTTTTTAAGTCTAAGTGTGATTTTTGCAAATTATCGTCATACTCTAAAACCGTGAGACCCGGGACTACGCGGTCAGTTCCTACAAGTTACATTGGTCCCGTGCGAGGTGTTCGTGCCTCCTACGGGGTCGTTTGGGGGTTGGTTTGGGTTTTCACCCTTTAACGGCTTATTTTTAAGTCTAAGTGTAATTTTTGCAAATTATCGTCATACTGTCAAACCGTGAGACCCGGGACTACGCGGTCAGTTACTACAAGTTACATTGGTCCCGTGCGAGGTGTTCGTGTCTCCTACGGGGTCGTTTGGGGGCCGTTTAGGGTTTTCACCCTTTATCGGCTAGTTTTTAAGTCTAAGTGTAATTTTTGCTAATTATCGTCATACTATCAAGCCAGGAGATCCGGGACTACGCGGTCAGTTCCTACAAGTTATATTGGTCCCGTACGAGGTATATTTGTGCCTCCTACAGGGTCGATCGGGGGTTGGTTTGGTTTTCACCCTTTAACGGCTTGTTTTTAAGTCTAAGTGTAATTTTCGCAAATTATCGTCATATTATCAAACCAGGAGACCCGGGACTACGCGGTCAGTTCCTACAAGTTGCATTGGTCCCGTACGAGTTGTTCGTGCCTCCTACGGGGTCGTTGGGGGGCTAGTTTGGGTTTTCACCCTTTAACGGAATGTTTTTAACTCTAAGTGTGATTTTTGCAGCTTATCATCATACTCTCAAACCGAGCGACCCGGGACTATGCGGTCAGTTCCTACAAGTTACATTGGTCCCGTGCAAGGTGTTCGTGCCTCCTACGGGGTCGTTTGTGGGCTGGTTTGGGTTTTCACCCTTTAACGACATGTTTTTAACTCTAACTGTGACTTTTGCAGATTATCGTCATACTCTCAAACCGAGCGACCCGGGACTACGCGGTCAGTTCCTACAAGTTACATTGGTCCCGTGCGAGGTGTTCGTGCCTCCTATGGGATCGTTTCGGGGCCGGTTAGGGTTTTCACTCTTTAACAGCATGTTTTTAAGTCTAAGTGTGATTTTTGCAAATTATCGTCATACTCTCAAACCGGGATACCCGGAATTACACGATCAGTTCCTACAAGTTACATTAGTCCCGTCCGAGGTGTTCGTGCCTCCTACGGGGTCGTTTGGGGTTTGGTTTGGCTTTTCACCCTTTAACGGCTTGTTTTTAAGTCTAAGTGTGATTTTTTCAAATTATCATCATACTCTCAAACCGTGAGACCCGGGACTATGCGGTCAGTTCCTACAAGTTACATTGGTCCCGTGCGAGGTATATTTGTGCCTCCTACAGGGTCGATCGGGGGTTGGTTTGGTTTTCACCCATTAACCGCTTGTTTTTAAGTCAAAGTGTAATTTTGGCAAATTATCGTCATACTATCAAACCAGGAGACCCGGGACTACGTGGTCAGTTCCTACAAGTTGCATTAGTCCCGTACGAGGTGTTCGTCCCTCCAACGGGGTCGTTGGGGGGCTAGTTTGGGTTTTCACCCTTTAACGGCATGTTTTTAACTCTAAGTGTGATTTTTGCATATTATTGTCATACTCTCAAACCGAGCGACTCGGGACTACGCGGTCAGTTCCTACAAGATACATTGGTCCCGTGCAAGATGTTCGTGCCTCCTACGGGGTCGTTTGGGGGCTGGTTTGGGTTTTCACCCTTTAACGACATGTTTTTAACTTTAAGTATGATTTTTGCAGATTATCGTCATACTCTCAAACCGAGCGACCCGGGACTACACGGTCAGTTCCTACAAGTTACATTGGTCCCGTGCGAGGTGTTCGTGCCTCCTACAGGGTGGTTTGGGGCCCGGTTAGGGTTTTCCCTCTTTAACAGCATGTTTTTAAGTCTAAGTGTGATTTTTGTAAATTATCGTCCTACTCTCAAACCGGGATACCCGGAATTACGCGGTCAGTTCCTACAAGTTACATTGGTCCCGTACGAGGTGTTCGTGCCTCCTACGGGGTCGTTTGGGGATTGGTTTGGGTTTTCACCCTTTAATGGCTTGTTTTTAAGTCTAAGTGTGATTTTTGCAAATTATCGTCATACTCTCAAACCGTGAGACCCGGGACTACGCGGTCAGTTCCTACAAGTTAAATTGGTCCCGTGCGAGGTGTTCATGCCTCCTACGGGGTCGTTTGGGGGTTGGTTTTAGTTTTCACCCTTTAAGGACTTATTTTTAAGTCTAAGTGTGATTTTTGCAAATTATCGTCATACTCTCAAACCGTGAGACCCGGGACTACGCGGTCAGTTCCTACAAGTTACAATTCTCCTGATCAAGGTGTTCGTGCCTCCTACAGGGTCGTTTGGGGGTTGGTTTGGGTTTTCACCCTTTAACGGCATGTTTTTAACTCTAAGTGTGACTTTTGAAGATTATCGTCATACTCTCAAACCGAGCGACCCGGGACTACGCGGTCAGTTCCTACAAGTTACATTGGTCCCGTGCGAGGTGTTCGTGTCTCCTACGGGGTCGTTTGGGGGCCGGTTAGGGTTTTCACTCTTTAACAACATGTTTTTAAGTCTAAGTGTGACTTTTGCAAATTATCGTCATACTCTCAAAATGTGAGACCCGGGACTACGCGGTCAGTTCCTACAAGTTACATTGGTCCCGTACGAGGTATATTTGTGCCTCCTACAGGGTTGATCGGGGGTTGGTTTGGTTTTCACCCATTAACGGCTAGTTTTTAAACCAGGAGACCCGGGACTATGCGGTCAGTTCCTACAAGTTGCATTGGTCCCGTACGAGGTGTTCGTGCCTCCTACAGGGTCGTTGGGGTGCTAGTTTGGGTTTTCACCCTTTAACGGTATGTTTTTAACTCTAAGTGTGATTTTTGTAGATTATTGGCATACTCTCAAACTGAGCGACCCGGGACTACGCGGTTAGTTCCTATAAGTTACATTGGTCCCGTGCGAGGTGTTCGTGCCTCCTATGGGGTCGTTTGGGAGCCGGTTAGGGTTTTCACTCTTTAACAACATGTTTTTAAGTCTAAGTGTGATTTTTGCAAATTATCATCATACTCTCAAACCGTGAGACCCGGGACTACGCGGTCAGTTCCTACAAGTTACATTGATCCCGTGCGAGGTGTTCGTGCCTCCTACGGGGTCGTTTGGGGGTTGGTTTGGCTTTTCACCCTTTAACGGCTTGTTTTTAAGTCTAAGTGTGATTTTGCAAATTATCGTCATACTCTCAAACCGTGTGACCCGGGACTACGCGGTCAGTTCCTACAAGTTACATTGGTCCCGTGCGAGGTATATTTGTGCCTCCTACAGGGTCGATCGGGGGTTGGTTTGGTTTTCACCCTTTAATGGCTTGTTTTTAAGTCTAAGTGTAATTTTTGCAAATTATCGTCATACTATCCAACCAAGAGACCCAGGACTATGCGGTCAGTTCCTACAAGTTGCATTAGTCCCGTACGAAGTGTTCGTGCCTCCTACGGGGTCGTTGGGTGGCTAGTTTGGGTTTTCACCCTTTAACGGCGTGTTTTTAACTCTAAGTGTGATTTTTGCATATTATCGTCATACTCTCAAACCGAGTGACCCGGGACTACGCGGTCAGTTCCTACAAGTTACATTGGTCCCGTGCAAGGTGTTCGTGCCTCCTACGGGGTCGTTTGGGGGCTGGTTTGGGTTTTCACTCTTTAACGGCATGTTTTTAAATCTAAGTGTGATTTTTCTAGATTATCATCATACTCTCAAACCGAGCGACCCGGGACTACGCGGTCAGTTCCTACAAGTTACATTGGTCCCGTGCGAGGTGTTCGTGCCTCCTATGGGATCGTTTCGGGGCCGGTTAGGGTTTTCACTCTTTAACCGCATGTTTTTAAGTCTAAGTGTGATTTTTGCAAATTATCATCATACTCTCAAACCGGGATACCCGGAATTACGCGATCAGTTCCTACAAGTTACATTGGTCCCGTACGAGGTGTTCGTGCCTCCTACGGGGTCGTTTGGGGGCTAGTTTGGGTTTTCACCCTTTAAGGCTTCTTTTTAAGTCTAAGTGTGATTTTTGCAAATTATCGTCATACTCTCAAACCGTGAGACCCGAGACTACGCGGTTAGTTCCTATAAGTTACATTGGTCCCGTGCGAGGTGTTCGTGCCTCCTACGGGGTCGTTTGGGGGTTGGTTTGGGTTTTCACCCTTTAACGATATGTTTTTAAGTCTAAGTGTGATTTTTGCAAATTATCGTCATACTCTAAAACTGTGAGACCCGGGACTACGCGGTCAGTTCCTACAAGTTACATTGATCCCGTGCGAGGTGTTCGTGCCTCCTACGGGGTCGTTTGGGGGTTGGTTTGGCTTTTCACCCTTTAACGGCTTGTTTTTAAGTCTAAGTGTGATTTTTTCAAATTATCATCATACTCTCAAACCGTGAGACCCGGGACTATGCGGTCAGTTCCTACAAGTTACATTGGTCCCGTGCGAGGTATATTTGTGCCTCCTACAGGGTCGATCGGGGGTTGGTTTGGTTTTCACCCATTAACCGCTTGTTTTTAAGTCAAAGTGTAATTTTGGCAAATTATCGTCATACTATCAAACCAGGAGACCCGGGACTACGTGGTCAGTTCCTACAAGTTGCATTAGTCCCGTACGAGGTGTTCGTCCCTCCAACGGGGTCGTTGGGGGGCTAGTTTGGGTTTTCACCCTTTAACGGCATGTTTTTAACTCTAAGTGTGATTTTTGCATATTATTGTCATACTCTCAAACCGAGCGACTCGGGACTACGCGGTCAGTTCCTACAAGATACATTGGTCCCGTGCAAGATGTTCGTGCCTCCTACGGGGTCGTTTGGGGGCTGGTTTGGGTTTTCACCCTTTAACGACATGTTTTTAACTTTAAGTATGATTTTTGCAGATTATCGTCATACTCTCAAACCGAGCGACCCGGGACTACGCGGTCAGTTCCTACAAGTTACATTGGTCCCGTGCGAGGTGTTCGTGCCTCCTACAGGGTGGTTTGGGGCCCGGTTAGGGTTTTCCCTCTTTAACAGCATGTTTTTAAGTCTAAGTGTGATTTTTGTAAATTATCGTCCTACTCTCAAACCGGGATACCCGGAATTACGCGGTCAGTTCCTACAAGTTACATTGGTCCCGTACGAGGTGTTCGTGCCTCCTACGGGGTCGTTTGGGGATTGGTTTGGGTTTTCACCCTTTAATGGCTTGTTTTTAAGTCTAAGTGTGATTTTTGCAAATTATCGTCATACTCTCAAACCGTGAGACCCGGGACTACGCGGTCAGTTCCTACAAGTTAAATTGGTCCCGTGCGAGGTGTTCATGCCTCCTACGGGGTCGTTTGGGGGTTGGTTTTAGTTTTCACCCTTTAAGGACTTATTTTTAAGTCTAAGTGTGATTTTTGCAAATTATCGTCATACTCTCAAACCGTGAGACCCGGGACTACGCGGTCAGTTCCTACAAGTTACAATTCTCCCGATCAAGGTGTTCGTGCCTCCTACGGGGTCGTTTGGGGGTTGGTTTGGGTTTTCACCCTTTAACGGCATGTTTTTAACTCTAAGTGTGACTTTTGAAGATTATCGTCATACTCTCAAACCGAGCGACCCGGGACTACGCGGTCAGTTCCTACAAGTTACATTGGTCCCGTGCGAGGTGTTCGTGTCTCCTACGGGGTCGTTTGGGGGCCGGTTAGGGTTTTCACTCTTTAACAACATGTTTTTAAGTCTAAGTGTGACTTTTGCAAATTATCGTCATACTCTCAAAATGTGAGACCCGGGACTACGCGGTCAGTTCCTACAAGTTACATTGGTCCCGTACGAGGTATATTTGTGCCTCCTACAGGGTTGATCGGGGGTTGGTTTGGTTTTCACCCATTAACGGCTAGTTTTTAAACCAGGAGACCCGGGACTATGCGGTCAGTTCCTACAAGTTGCATTGGTCCCGTACGAGGTGTTCGTGCCTCCTACAGGGTCGTTGGGGTGCTAGTTTGGGTTTTCACCCTTTAACGGTATGTTTTTAACTCTAAGTGTGATTTTTGTAGATTATTGGCATACTCTCAAACTGAGCGACCCGGGACTACGCGGTTAGTTCCTATAAGTTACATTGGTCCCGTGCGAGGTGTTCGTGCCTCCTATGGGGTCGTTTGGGAGCCGGTTAGGGTTTTCACTCTTTAACAACATGTTTTTAAGTCTAAGTGTGATTTTTGCAAATTATCGTCATACTCTCAAACCGTGAGACCCGGGACTACGCGGTCAGTTCCTACAAGTTACATTGATCCCGTGCGAGGTGTTCGTGCCTCCTACGGGGTCGTTTGGGGGTTGGTTTGGCTTTTCACCCTTTAACGGCTTGTTTTTAAGTCTAAGTGTGATTTTGCAAATTATCGTCATACTCTCAAACCGTGTGACCCGGGACTACGCGGTCAGTTCCTACAAGTTACATTGGTCCCGTGCGAGGTATATTTGTGCCTCCTACAGGGTCGATCGGGGGTTGGTTTGGTTTTCACCCTTTAATGGCTTATTTTTAAGTCTAAGTGTAATTTTTGCAAATTATCGTCATACTATCCAACCAAGAGACCCAGGACTATGCGGTCAGTTCCTACAAGTTGCATTAGTCCCGTACGAAGTGTTCGTGCCTCCTACGGGGTCGTTGGGTGGCTAGTTTGGGTTTTCACCCTTTAACGGCGTGTTTTTAACTCTAAGTGTGATTTTTGCATATTATCGTCATACTCTCAAACCGAGTGACCCGGGACTACGCGGTCAGTTCCTACAAGTTACATTGGTCCCGTGCAAGGTGTTCGTGCCTCCTACGGGGTCGTTTGGGGGCTGGTTTGGGTTTTCACTCTTTAACGGCATGTTTTTAAATCTAAGTGTGATTTTTCTAGATTATCATCATACTCTCAAACCGAGCGACCCGGGACTACGCGGTCAGTTCCTACAAGTTACATTGGTCCCGTGCGAGGTGTTCGTGCCTCCTATGGGATCGTTTCGGGGCCGGTTAGGGTTTTCACTCTTTAACCGCATGTTTTTAAGTCTAAGTGTGATTTTTGCAAATTATCATCATACTCTCAAACCGGGATACCCGGAATTACGCGATCAGTTCCTACAAGTTACATTGGTCCCGTACGAGGTGTTCGTGCCTCCTACGGGGTCGTTTGGGGGCTAGTTTGGGTTTTCACCCTTTAAGGCTTCTTTTTAAGTCTAAGTGTGATTTTTGCAAATTATCGTCATACTCTCAAACCGTGAGACCCGAGACTACGCGGTTAGTTCCTATAAGTTACATTGGTCCCGTGCGAGGTGTTCGTGCCTCCTACGGGGTCGTTTGGGGGTTGGTTTGGGTTTTCACCCTTTAACGATATGTTTTTAAGTCTAAGTGTGATTTTTGCAAATTATCGTCATACTCTAAAACCGTGAGACCCGGGACTACGCGGTCAGTTCCTACAAGTTACATTGGTCCCGTGCGAGGTATATTTGTGCCTCCTACAGGGTCGATCGGGGGTTGGTATGGTTTTCACCCTTTAACGGCTAGTTTTTAAGTCTAAGTGTAATTTTTACAAATTATCGTCATACTATCAAACCAGGAGACCCGGGACTACGCGGTCAGTTCCTGCAAGTTTCATTGGTCCCGTACGAGGTGTTCGTGCTTCCTACGGGGCCGTTGGGGGGCTAGTTTGGGTTTTCACCCTTTAAAGTCATGTTTTTAACTCTAAGTGTGATTTTTGCAGATTATCGTCATACTCTCAAACCGAGTGACCCGGGACTACGCGGTCAGTTCCTATAAGTTACATTGGTCCCGTGCAAGGTGTTCGTGCCTCCTACGGGGTCGTTTGGGGGCTGGTTTGGGTTTTCACCCTTTAACGGTATGTTTTTAACTCTAAGTTTGATTTTTGCAGATTATCGTCATACTCTCAAACCGAGCGACCCGGGACTACGCGGTCAGTTCCTACAAGTTACATTGGTCCCGTGCGAGGTGTTTGTGCCTCCTACGTGGTGGTTTGGGGGCCGGTTAGGGTTTTCACTCTTTAACAGCATGTTTTTAAGTCTAAGTGTGATTTTTGCAAATTATCGTCATACTCTCAAACCGGGATACCCGGAATTAGGCGGTTAGTTCCTACAAGTTACATTGGTCCCGTACGAGGTGTTCGTGCCTCCTACGGCGTCGTTTGGGGATTGGTTTGTGTTTTCACCCTTTAATGGCTTGTTTTTAAGTCTAAGTGTGATTTTTGCAAATTATCGTCATACTCTCAAACCGTGAGATCCGGGACTACGCGGTCAGTTCCTACAAGTTACATTGGTCCCGTGCGAGGTGTTCGTGCCTCCTACGGGGTCGTTTGGGGGTTGGTGTGGGTTTTCACCCTTTAACGACTTATTTTTAAGTCTAAGTGTGATTTTTGCAAATTATCGTCATACTCTCAAACCGAGCGACCCGGGACTACGCGGTCAGTTCCTACAAGTTACATTGGTCCCGTGCGAGGTGTTCGTGTCTCCTACGGGGTCGTTTGGGGGCCGGTTAGGGTTTTCACTCTTTAACAGCATGTTTTTAAGTCTAAGTGTGATTTTTGCAAATTATCGTCATACTCTCAAACCGTGAGACCCGGGACTACGCGGTCAGTTCCTACAAGTTACGTTGGTCCCGTGCGAGGTATATTTGTGCCTCCTACAGGGTCGATCGGGTGTTAGTTTGGTTTTCACCCTTTAACGGCTTGTTTTTAAGTCTAAGTGTAATTTTTGCGAATTATCGTCATACTATCAAGCCAGGAGACCCAGGACTACGCGGTCAGTTCCTACAAGTTGCATTGGTCCCGTACGAGGTGTTCGTGCCTCCTACGGGGTCGTTGGGGGGCAAGTTTGGGTTTTCACCCTTTAACGGCATGTTTTTAACTCTAAGTGTGATTTTTGCAGATTATCGTCATACTCTCAAACCGAGCGACCGGGGACTATGCGGTCAGTTCCTACAAGTTACATTGGTCCCGTGCAAGGTGTTCGTGCCTCCTACGGGGTCGTTTGGGGGATGGTTTGGGTTTTCACCCTTTAACGGCATGTTTTTAACTCTAAGTGTGATTTTTGCAAATTATCGTCATACTCTCAAACCGTGAGACCCGGGACTACGCGGTCAGTTCCTACAAGTTACATTGGTCACGTGCGAGGTGTTCGTGCCTCCTACGGGGTCGTTTGGAGATTTGTTTGTGTTTTCACCCTTTAACGGCTTATTTCTAAGTCTAAGTGTGATTTTTGAAAATTATCGTCATACTCTCAAACCGTGAGACCCGGGACTACGCGGTCAGTTCCTACAAGTTACATTGGTCTCGTTCAAGGTGTTCGTGCCTCCTACGGGGTCGTTTGGGGGTTAGTTTGGGTTTTCACCCTTTAACAGCATGTTTTTAACTCTAAGTGTGACTTTTGCAGATTATCGTCATACTCTCAAATCGAGCGACCCGGGACTACGCGGTCAGTTCCTACAAGTTACATTGGTCCCGTGCGAGGTGTTCGTGTCTCGTACGGGGTTGTTTGGGTGCCGGTTAGGGTTTTCACTCTTTAACAACATGTTTTTAAGTCTAAGTGTGATTTTTGCAAATTATCGTCATACTCTCAAACCGTGAGACCTGGGACTACGCGGGTAGTTCCTACAAGTTACATTGGTCCCGTGCGAGGTATATTTGTGCCTCCTACAGGGTCGATCGGGGGTTGGTTTGGTTTTCACCCTTTAACGGCTAGTTTTTAAGTCTAAGTGTAATTTTTGCAAATTATCGTCATACTATCAAACCAGGAGACCCGGGACTACGCGGTCAGTTCCTACAAGTTGCATTGGTCCCGTACGAGGTGGTCGTGCCTCCTACGGGGTCGTTGGGGTGCTAGTTTGGAGTTTCACCCTTTAACGGCATGTTTTTAACTCTAAGTGTGATTTTTGCAGATTATCGTCATACTCTCAAACCGAGCGACCCGGGACTACGCGGTCAGTTCCTACAAGTTACATTGGTCCCGTGCGAGGTGTTCGTGCCTCCTATGGGGTCGTTTGGGGGCCGGTTAGGGTTTTCACTCTTTAACAACATGTTTTTAAGTCTAAGCGTGATTTTTGCAAATTATCGTCATACTCTCAAACCGTGAGACCCGGGACTACGCGGTCAGTTCCTACAAGTTACATTGGTCCCGTACGAAGTGTTCGTGCTTCCTACGAGGTCGTTGGGGGGCTAGTTTGGGTTTTCACCCTTTAACGGTATGTTTTTAACTCTAAGTGTGATTTTTGCAGATTATCGTCATGCTCTCAAACCGAGCGACCCGGGACTACGCGGTCAGTTCCTACAAGTTACATTGGTCCCGTGCAAGGTTTTCGTGCCTCCTACGGGGTCGTTTGGGGGCTGGTTTGGGTTTTCACCCTTTAACGGTATATTTTTAACTCTAAGTGTGATTTTTGCAGATTATCGTCATACTCTCAAACCGAGCGACCCGGGACTACGCGGTCAGTTCCTACAAGTTACATTGGTCCCGTGCGGGGTTTTTTTGTGCCTCCTACGGGGTGGTTTGGGGGCCGGTTAGGGTTTTCACTCTTTAACAGCATGTTTTTAAGTCTAAGTGTGATTTTTGCAAATTATCGTCATACTCTCAAACCGGGATACCCGGAATTACGCGGTCAGTTCCTACAAGTTACATTGGTCCCGTACGAGGTGTTCGTGCCTCCTACGGGGTCGTTTGGGGATTGGTTTGGGTTTTCACCCTTTAATGGCTTGTTTTTAAGTCTAAGTGTGATTTTTGCAAATTATCGTCATACTCTCAAACCATGAGACCCGGGACTAAGCGGTCAGTTCCTACAAGTTACATTGGTCCCGTGCGAGGTTATGGCCTCCTACGGGGTCATTTGGGGGTTGGTTTGGGTTTTCACCCTTTAACGACTTATTTTTAAGTTTAAGTGTGATTTTTGCAAATTATCGTCATACTCTCAAACCGAGCGACCCGGGACTACGCGGTCAGTTCCTAGAAGTTACATTGCTCCCGTGCGAGGTGTTCGTGTCTCCTACGGGGTCGTTTGGGGGCCGGTTAGGGTTTTCACTCTTTAGCAGCATGTTTTTAAGTCTAAGTGTGATTTTTTCAAATTATCGTCATACTCTCAAACCGTGAGACCCGGGACTACGCGGTCAGTTCCTACAAGTCACATTGGTCCCGTGCGAGGTATATTTGTGCCTCCTACAGGGTCGATCGGGGGTTGGTTTGGTTTTCACCCTTTAACGGCTTGTTTTTAAGTCTAAGTGTAATTTTTGCAAATTATCGTCATATTATCAAACCGTGATATCCGAGATTACGCGGTCAGTTCCTACAAGTTACATTGGTCCCGTGCGAGGTGTTCGTGCCTCCTACGGGGTCGTTTGGGGGTTGGTTTGGCTTTTCACCCTTTAACGGCTTGTTTTTAAGTGTAGGTGTGATTTTTGCAAATTATCGTCATACTGTCAAACCGTGAGACCCGGGACTACGCGGTCAGTTCCTACAAGTTACATTGATCCGTGCGAGGTATATTTGTGCCTCCTACAGGGTCGATCGGGGGTTGGTTTGGTTTTCACCCTTTAACGGCTTGTTTTTAACTCTAAGTGTGATTTTTGCAGATTATCGTCATACTCTCAAACCGAGCGACCGGGGACTATGCGGTCAGTTCCTACAAGTTACATTGGTCCCGTGCAAGGTGTTCGTGCCTCCTACGGGGTCGTTTGGGGGATGGTTTGGGTTTTCACCCTTTAACGGCATGTTTTTAACTCTAAGTGTGATTTTTGCAAATTATCGTCATACTCTCAAACCGTGAGACCCGGGACTACGCGGTCAGTTCCTACAAGTTACATTGGTCCCGTACGAGGTGTTCGTGCCTCCTACGGGGTCGTTTGGGGATTGGTTTGGGTTTTCACCCTTTAATGGCTTGTTTTTAAGTCTAAGTGTGATTTTTGCAAATTATCGTCATACTCTCAAACCATGAGACCCGGGACTAAGCGGTCAGTTCCTACAAGTTACATTGGTCCCGTGCGAGGTTATGGCCTCCTACGGGGTCATTTGGGGGTTGGTTTGGGTTTTCACCCTTTAACGACTTATTTTTAAGTTTAAGTGTGATTTTTGCAAATTATCGTCATACTCTCAAACCGAGCGACCCGGGACTACGCGGTCAGTTCCTAGAAGTTACATTGCTCCCGTGCGAGGTGTTCGTGTCTCCTACGGGGTCGTTTGGGGGCCGGTTAGGGTTTTCACTCTTTAGCAGCATGTTTTTAAGTCTAAGTGTGATTTTTTCAAATTATCGTCATACTCTCAAACCGTGAGACCCGGGACTACGCGGTCAGTTCCTACAAGTCACATTGGTCCCGTGCGAGGTATATTTGTGCCTCCTACAGGGTCGATCGGGGGTTGGTTTGGTTTTCACCCTTTAACGGCTTGTTTTTAAGTCTAAGTGTAATTTTTGCAAATTATCGTCATATTATCAAACCGTGATATCCGAGATTACGCGGTCAGTTCCTACAAGTTACATTGGTCCCGTGCAAGGTGTTCGTGCCTCCTACGGGGTCGTTTGTGGGCTGGTTTGGGTTTTCACCCTTTAACGACATGTTTTTAACTCTAACTGTGACTTTTGCAGATTATCGTCATACTCTCAAACCGAGCGACCCGGGACTACGCGGTCAGTTCCTACAAGTTACATTGGTCCCGTGCGAGGTGTTCGTGCCTCCTATGGGATCGTTTCGGGGCCGGTTAGGGTTTTCACTCTTTAACAGCATGTTTTTAAGTCTAAGTGTGATTTTTGCAAATTATCGTCATACTCTCAAACCGGGATACCCGGAATTACACGATCAGTTCCTACAAGTTACATTAGTCCCGTCCGAGGTGTTCGTGCCTCCTACGGGGTCGTTTGGGGGACGATTAGGGTTTTCACTCTTTAACAGCATGCTTTTAAGTCTAAGTGTGATTTTTGCAAATTATCGTCATACTCTCAAACCGTGAGACCCGGGACTACGCGGTCAGTTCCTACAAGTTACATTGGTCCCGTGCGAGGTGTCCGTGCCTCCTACGGGGTCGTTTGGGGGTTGGTTTGGCTTTTCACACTTTAACGGCTTGTTTTTAAGTCTAAGTGTGATTTTTGCAAATTATTGTCATACTCTCAAACCGTGAGACCCGGGACTACTCGGTCAGTTCCTACAAGTTACATTGGTCCCGTGCGAGGTATATTTGTGCCTCCTACAGGGTCGATCGGGGGTTGGTTTGGTTTTCACCCTTTAACGGCTTGTTTTTAAGTCTAAGTGTAATTTTTGCAAATTATCGTCATACTATCAAACCAGGAGACCCGGGACTACGCGGTCAGTTCCTACAAGTTGCATTAGTCCCGTACGAGGTGTTCGTGCCTCCTACGGGGTCGTTGGGGGGCTAGTTTGGGTTTTCACCCTTTAACGACATGTTTTTAACTCTAAGTGTGATTTTTGCAGATTATCGTCATACTCTCAAACCGAGCGACCCGGGACTACGCGGTCAGTTCCTACAAGTTACATTGGTCCCGTGCAAGGTGTTCGTGCCTCCTACGGGGTCGTTTGGGGGCTGGTTTGGGTTTTCACCCTTTAACGACATGTTTTTAACTCTAAGTGTGATTTTTGCAGATTATCATCATACTCTCAAACTGAGCGACCCGGGACTATGCGGTCAGTTCCTACAAGTTACATTGGTCCCGTGCGAGGTGTTCGTGTCTCCCACGGGGTCGTTTGGGGGCCGGTTAGGGTTTTCACTCTTTAACAGCATGTTTTTAAGTCTAAGTGTGATTTTTGCAAATTATCGTCATACTCTCAAACCGTGAGACCCGGGACTACGCGGTCAGTTCCTACAAGTTACATTGGTCCCGTGCGAGGTGTTCGTGCCTCCTCCGGGGTCGTTTGGGGGTTGGTTTGGGTTTTCACCCTTTAACGGCTTATTTTTAAGTCTAAGTGTGATTTTTACAAATTATCGTCATACTATCAAACCGAGCGACCCGGGACTACGCGGTCATTTCCTACAAGTTACATTGGTCCCGTGCGAGGTGTTCATGTCTCCTAAGGGGTCGTTTGGGGGCCGGTTATGGTTTTCACTCTTTAACAGCATGTTTTTAAGTCTAAGTGTGATTTTTGCAAATTAACGTCATACTCTCAAACCGGGATACCCGGAATTACGCGGTCAGTTCCTACAAGTTACATTAGTCCCGTACGAGGTGTTCGTGCCTCCTACGGGGTCGTTTGGGGATTGGTTTGGGTTTTCACCCTTTAATGGCTTGTTTTTAAGTCTAAGTGTGATTTTTGGAAATTATCGTCATACTCTCAAACCGTGAGACCCGGGACTACGCGGTCAGTTCCTACAAGTTACATTGGTCCCGTGCGAGGTGTTCGTGCCTCCTACGGGGTCGTTTGGGGGTTGGTTTGGGTTTTCACCCTTTAACGGCTTATTTTTAAGTCTAAGTGTGATTTTTACAAATTATCGTCATACTCTCAGACCGAGCGACCCGGGACTACGCGATCAGTTCCTACAAGTTACATTGGTCCCGTGTGAGGTGTTCGTGTCTCCTACGGGGTGGTTTGGGGGCCGGTTAGGGTTTTCACTCTTTTACAGCATGTTTTTAAGTCTAAGTGTGATTTTTGCAAATTATCGTCATACTCTCAAACCGGGATACCCAGAATTACGCGGTCAGTTCCTACAAGTTACATTGGTCCCGTACGAGGTGTTCGTGCCTCCTACGGGGTCGTTTGGGGATTGGTTTGGGTTTTCACCCTTTAATGGCTTGTTTTTAAGTCTAAGTGTGATTTTTGCAAATTATCGTCATACTCTCAAACCGTGAGACCCGGGACTATGCGGTCAGTTCCTACAAGTTACATTGGTCCCGTGCGAGGTGTTCGTGCCTCCTACGGGGTCGTTTGGGGGTTGGTTTTGGTTTTCACCCTTTAACGGCTTATTTTTAAGTCTAAGTGTGATTTTTACAAATTATCGTCATACTCTCAAACCGAGCGACCCGGGACTACGCGGTCAGTTCCTACAAGTTACATTGGTCCCGTGCGAGGTGTTCGCGTCTCCTACGGGGTCGTTTGGGGGCCGGTTAGGGTTTTCACTCTTTAACAGCATGTTTTTAAGTCTAAGTGTGATTTTTGCAAATTATCGTCATACTCTCAAACCGTGAGACCCGGGACTACGCGGTCAGCTCCTACAAGTTACATTGGTCCCGTGCGAGGTATATTTGTGCCTTCTATAGGGTCGATCGGGGGTTGGTTTGGTTTTCACCCTTTAACGGCTTGTTTTTAAGTCTAAGTGTAATTTTTGCAAATTATCATCATACTATCAAACCAGGAGACCCGGGACTACGCGGTCAGTTCCTACAAGTTGCATTGGTCCCGTACGAGGTGTTCGTGCCTCCTTCGGGGTCGTTGGGGGGCTAGTTTCGGTTTTCACCCTTTAACGGCATGTTTTTAACTCTAAGTGTGACTTTTGCAGATTATCGTCATACTCTCAATCCGAGCGACCCGGGACTACGCGGTCAGTTCCTACAAGTTACATTGGTCCCGTGCGAGGTGTTCGTGCCTCATATGGGGTCGTTTGGGGGCCGGTTAGGGTTTTCACTCTTTAACAGCATGTTTTTAAGTCTAAGTGTGATTTTTGTAAATTATCGTCATACTCTCAAACCGTGAGACCCGGGACTACGCAGTTAGTTCCTACAAGTTACATTGGTCCCGTGCGAGGTGTCCGTGCCTCCTACGGGGTCGTTTGGGGGTTGGTTTGGCTTTTCACACTTTAACGGCTTTTTTTTAAGTCTAAGTGTGATTTTTGCAAATTATTGTCATACTCTCAAACCGTGAGACCCGGGACTACGCGGTCAGTTCCTACAAGTTACATTGGTCCCGTGCGAGGTATATTTGTGCCTCCTACAGGGTCGATCGGGGGTTGGTTTGGTTTTCACCCTTTAACGGCTTGTTTTTAAGTCTAAGTGTAATTTTTGCAAATTATCGTCATACTATCAAACCAGGAGACCCGGGACTACGCGGTCAGTTTCTACAAGTTGCATTAGTCCCGTACGAGGTGTTCGTGCCTCCTACGGGGTCGTTGGGGGGCTAGTTTGGGTTTTCACCCTTTAACGGCATGTTTTTAACTCTAAGTGTGATTTTTGCAAATTATCGTCATACTATCAAACCAGGAGACCCGAGACTACGCGGTCAGTTCCTACAAGTTACATTGGTCCCGTGCAAGGTGTTCGTGCCTCCTACGGGGTCGTTTGGGGGCTGGTTTGGGTTTTCACCCTTTAACGGCATGTTTTTAACTCTAAGTGTGATTTTTGCAGATTATCGTCATACTCTCAAACCGAGTGACCCGGGACTACGCGGTCAGTTCCTACAAGTTACATTGGTCCCGTGCGAGGTGTTCGTGCCTCCTACGGGATCGTTTGGGGGTCGGTTAGGGTTTTCACCCTTTAACAGCATGTTTTTAAGTCTAAGTGTGATTTTTGTAAATTATTGTCATACTCTCAAACCGAGCGACCCGGGACTACGTGGTCAGTTCCTACAAGTTACATTGGTCCCATACGAGGTGTTTGTGCCTCCTACGGGATCGTTTGGGAGTTGGTTTGGGTTTTCACCCTTTAGTGGCATGTTTTTAACTCTAAGTGTGATTTTTCCAGATTATCGTCATACTCTCAAACCGGGATACCCGGAATTATGCGATCAGTTCCTACAAGTTACATTGGTCCCGTACGAGGTGTTCGTGCCTCCTACGGGATCGTTTGGGAGCTGGTTTGGGTTTTCACCCTTTAAGGCTTCTTTTTGAGTCTAAGTGTGATTTTTGTAAATTATCGTCATACTCTCAAACCGAGATACCCGGGATTACGCGGTCAGTTCCTACAAGTTACATTGGTTCCGTGCGAGGTGTTCGTGCCTCCTTCGGGGTCGTTTGGGGGTTGGTTGGGGTTTTCACCCTTTAACGGCTTGTTTTTAAGTCTAAGTGTGATTTTTGCAAATTATCGTCATACTCTAAAACTGAGCGACCCGGGACTACGCGATCAGTTCCTACAAGTTACATTGGTCCCGTGCGAGGTGTTCGTGCCTTCTACGAGGTCGTTTGGGGGCGGGTTAGGGTTGTCACTCTTTAACAGCATGTTTTTAAGTCTAAGTGTGATTTTTGCAAATTATCGTCATACTCTCAAATCGGAATACCCGAGATTACGCTGTCAGTTCCTACAAGTTACATTGGTCCCGTGCGAGGTGTTCGTGCCTCATACGGGGTCGTTTGGGGGCTGATTTGGGTTTTCACCCTTTAATGGCATGTTTTTAACTCTAAGTGTGATTTTTCCAGATTATCGTCATACTCTCAAACCGGGAAACCCGGGGCTACGCGGTCAGTTTCTACAAGTCACATTGGTCCCATGCGACGTGTTCGTGCCTCCTACGGGGTCGCTGGGGGGCTGGTTTGGGTTTCCACCCTTTAACGGCATGTTTTTAACTCAAGTGTGATTTTTGCAGATTATCATCATACTCTCAAACCGAGCGACCTGGGACTACACGGTCAGTTCCTACAAGTTACATTGGTCCCGTGCGAGGTGTTCGTGCCTCCTACGATGTTGTTTGGGCGGCTGGTTTGGGTTTTCACCCTTTAATAGCTTGCTTTTAAGTCTTAAATGTGATTTTTGCAAATCATCGTCATACTCTTAAACCGGGAGACCCGGGACTATGCGATCAGTTCCTACAGGTTACATTGGTCCCGCACGAGGTTTTTGTGCCTCCTACGGGATCGTTTGGGGGTTGTTTTGGGTTTTCACCCTTTAGTGGCATGTTTTTAACTCTAAGTATGATTTTTCCAGATTATCGTCATACTCTCAAAGCGGGAGACCCGGGGCTACGCGGTCAGTTCCCACAAGTTACATTGGTCCCGTGCGAGGTGTTCGTGCCTCCTATATCGTCATATTCTCTAACGGTATGTTTTTAATCAATTTTGAACGTTTATGGATTTTAGAAAATTTTGACATAGTTTCATTTGTTTATTCGTTAAATCCAACATGTTTTAGCATTTAATATAAACTCAACAGTAACAGCAAATTCCAAAACCAAACCACCAGCAAGTCCCTTCCACCAATTTAACTAAATAAGCTCATAAAGTTAGCCATGAAGTGATTTTCAAACTTTAAAAGGAATTATCAGATATAGAATGAAAAAGATAAACTATAAATATTGAGTAGAAATAATTTATTGCATTTTAAAAGGTTAATGAATGGGTACTAAATAATAGTTACCTGTAGTAACTTGATTAAGATTGGATGGAACTGGCCTGAGTTGAACATTTGTAAAACAAAACCAAACAAATCACTGGCAGCCTATGCTGGCCTTTTAATCTCCAAACCTCCCCAATACCTGCATTCAATTCCCACCGAGCACTGGATCAAACTCTTTAATATTACAGATCCCATATATGATTATACACACACGTGTGTGAAATTGATAACATGTCCCTTTTATGAGAATAATTAGGTATCATTATGTACCATTAGGACACGCGTTATATTGTGCTTTATTATATATATAGTGAATAATCTACCTTTGATTGTGCTTAAGATGTATTGAATTGATCTAGAGATCAAAGATTGTGATGGAAGATGATCATGGTTAATCTTTTTAAGAAAGTAGTCTATGAAAGAACTTGGGATCTCCATTCAAGGTTCTCAAAACAAGAAGCGCCATTCTTTGTATGGTTTTGCCTTCAAATAAAAATTTGGGATCTCCTACCTACTCACAAAAATCCATATGTCCATTACATATAAGAACATATCAGAAAGGAAAATGGATCAATATATAATGAAATAAATAAATATTCACATTAATTTTTCTCTCACCTGTAAATCAACAATGGGAGGTACTTCAATCTCCTCCATTTTTGTTGATAGCGAGAAACAGGCCACAACTAACAATTGGACTATCCAAGCTTTACCCCTCTATGTGCACATTAACATTGTCACAAACATGAACGGGCACAATTAGCATTTAAACACTTAAATATTAATATGAGATTATTATGCCCTAAAATGCATTTTGTGCACATTGAACCATTTTTGTGCCAAAAAAAAATGCATTTTGTTGCAAAACAAAAAACCCATTCAAAAAATTAATATGAGAAATACCTTAGAGGGGCGACAACAGCCTTGGAGGGAGTGTGCCCTGACTGGGCCTTTGAGAACACAATCACCTCAAGTGCTTGGAAATCCCATCACCCCCATCAGATCTTGCCAAGAAAACACAATCACCTCCTATATCACCCACCTCAAGACTGAAAATGTTAGTTGCACATGGCTTTCTCTTTCCTAAACTGGACTATTGAAAAGTTATCTCCACATTCCAAAAATCAGTATATATTAGATTTAATTCCACCTCAGTATATATATATATATATATATATATATATATTAGATTAAACTCTAGAATTAGATTTAATCTAGAATTATCTAGAATTAAATCTATTTTATTAAATCACTATATATTAGATTTAATTCTAAATAATTCTAGATTAAATGTAATTCTAGAGTTTAATCGAATATATATATATATATATATATATATATATATATATATATATATATATACTGATTTATATACTGATTTATATAGTATATATATATATATATATATATATATATATATATATATACTATATAAATCAGTATATAAATCAGTATATATATATAATACTTATAAAGGAAAGAAATTACGACACCAGAAAAAATACCTCAAACCGAGAAAACACGAGGTCGCCGGGAGGGACACCACGACACCGGAATATCAAAAACCCGGAACCAGGGGAGCGGGGGAGGTGACCCGAGGAGGATAAACCCGGAAAATAGGGGCGACGGTAGGGATAAACCCAAGGGGGGAGGCAACGCAGCAGGGGAGAGAGGGGGAGGAGACGCAGCAGGGGAGAGAGGGAGGCGACGCAGCAGGGGAGAGAGGGGGAGGCGACGCAGCAGGGGAGAGCGGATGGTAGGGCTTGGGTTTTTGGTGGAGGGAGAGGGGAGAGAGGGGGAGAAGAGGGAAACTAAATGGTCCCAAAATTTTGAGGTATTTTATATCCTAGTAAAGTGTACTCAATTTTGGCACACTTTAAAACAGTGCCAAATTTTGGCACTGTTTTAAAGTGTGCCAAAACCGTGCCAAAATCTGGCAAAGTTTTAAACCGTGCCAGATTTTTAATATCAGGGTGTGCCAAAATGCTGTTTTTGGTGTAGTGGAAGCAGCGAGGTCCACATCCTCGTCCTCCTGCACCTCCTCCTCTTGCACCTACTCCTCCACCACCTTTTCCTTCCCTTTCCCCTTATGGTTTCCTCCCAACGAATGCTTCATGAATGAGAACATATCTTGGACCCTCGCCTCCAAACGGGACAATTTCGTGTCATGCGAGTCCACCATTTGATCCAACCCAATGTTGATCGTCTCCAATCCGATGATCCTATATTTGTCCACCCGCGAGCTCACCCCCCCTTGTCCTCCCCTTGCGATCAGCGCCAAGCACTTGCCTGAGTGCGTATGTGGATAAAAATGCCTTGTCAGCATCAGACTGCGACTCATGCACTTCCTCAAGCTTTGCCTGAAACGACAAAAAGCATATGATTAGTAAAATAAGTAAATAAAAAAATTATAACGCAATTAACAAAAAGTAAACTGTCGTATTACTTACAATCGTGGATGCGACGCTCGGGGACACCTCCTTATCTTTCCCCTTCTTCGTCTGAATAGCCACATAAGTATCGAGCCTATGTGGCCTACCCCCAGGGCCACTCCCTGTCCCCTAAAATAAAATAAAGCAAAATTAGTATCGGCCCCGCAAAGTAAAATAATGCAGAATAATATATTTCTGTAGTTATATAAAAAATAAATCTTACCATCATCCTATGCTCCACCTCGGCGTAAGACGTCTGTCCAGAATAGTGCACGTTCGTCGTTTTTGCCCGATTTTCCCTCCCCGGTTGGCGAGGATGCCAATTGTCTCTCATCGATCTCATTGTCAATGAACTTTTACCATTGTGCCAATGAGATCGGCTCCTTTGACTTGGACGGATTCACGTATTCGGATAACGGATTCTCGGGTCTTCCCAAAGTACCGGGTCTGCATATTTTTCTTCCACGTCTTGTGTTGCTCCCTCAACTGCTCCAAGACGGAATCGAGTAACTTTGGATCCAGGCTGAATTGCTCCTATCCAAAAAATACAATGTTAGTTGCGAATAAATATAAATATAAATATAAATATAAATATAAATATAAATATAAATATAAATATAAATATAAATATAAATATAAATATAAATATAAATATAAATATAAAATAAAATTGAAATCGAAATCGAAATTGATTAACCTTTTGAAATGCACAAATAAATTGCTCATCGCTCACGTGGTCGTTGCTCTTCAACTTGGATAAGTCAACCATGATCAAATTGGTGACATGATCAACTTTACAAGCATTTTTATCCTCAAATCTTACCCAACCACAGTAAAATACAACCTCTTTGAAGCTTATATAATCTAATTCAAATATATTTTGAATTACACTATAGTAAGTCATTTCCACTTCAATGAGCTTTTTATCTTTTGCGCTCGCTCAAAAGAAAGTAAGAGCCTTGTATGAAATGCCCGAGTTCTGTACATTTGTACTTTCCTCGTACACTTTTGCAACGAATACGTAACCGTTTAATCGATACTTTTTTACTCTTGTGCCATGAACAAGGGTCTAGTGGCTAGACGAGCAAGCCTTGATGTCGCATCACCCGTCTTTAAGAGTTGAGAATATAGATAAATTAATTAGATTAGTTGTAAAGTTTGAGTGTAGTGTAATGTTATATAATGACCATTTTCATTCTAATTATCTGTTGTGAGAACCACAGCCTAAATTCGTTGTCTGATTGTATCATTGTTTTTCGTCTTTTATTGTTCTCACAAGCTTCATATTTTCTGCACATTACAAAATAATTCATGTATAAAATAATCTAAAATATTCTAAAATAATGTTAAACATTAAAATAATATAAACTTACTTTTTCCATTCTTCGACATCTTCATGTGTGTTAAATAGATAACGATATACTTGTTCATGTTACAAACTCGTTAATTTCACTCGTTTTCCCATCACATGACCACCATCATCGACGAACTCATCAGTGTCATAAACGTTGGTCTAGTCAGGCATATATTCCCGAGTATATATTGATGACTCCATGGTGATGTATTCCTCTGTAATTCATCCTGTAATATATCACGTATTCTTGACGTAAGCTTTAAAAACTTTCATCAATCTTTCAAATGGATACATCCACCGATATCTAACTGGACCACAAAGAAGTTCCTCGCCGCATAGGTGTACCAACAAGTGAACACTTATGTTAAAGAATGCTGGGGAAAAGTACTTCTCCAACTCAGAAATCGCTTCGATCACCACCAATTTTCTGGCCACTATATGTTCTCGATTGACTACCTTCTCACACAAGAGTGAGAAGGTAATACTAATTTTCATAATAGCCCTCCGCAAATCCTTGTGCTTGGAGAAAGAGTGATTAAACAATAGAGGAACCAATTGCATGATCACATGTCAATCGTGGGATGTACACTTATGTTAATCATGAGTAGCATAACTCATAATCCTTTGCAAGTTGGACGAAAAATTAGATGGGCCCTTCAAATTATATATTGTGTCTAAAAGCACCTTCATTTCTCCACTCGTCAAAGTAAACGCACCAGGGGGAATTATTGTCCTTCCCCCACTATCTTCTTTCAACCATAGTTGTGGATTAAGTTTCAACGATTTAAGGTCTTTTCGTGAATTTTCTCCATCCTTCGAATGACTCCCCCCAAGGCAAGTTCCCACAATATGTTCAGCGAAGTTCTTCTCTGCATGCATCACATCCAATACATGGCGCACCGAGTTATTCTTCCAATAAGGCAAGTCAAATACAATTGACCTCCTAGACCATGCCTTTCTTGTCTCAGTTTCATTCCTAGTTGGGGTCTTCTTATGATCGATATTCTTAAATTTAGGATTCTTATCTGGCATATTAGGGCCACATTTAGAAGATTTATTTTCAATTTCTGAACCTGAAAGTTATCTCGGCGATAGCCTATGTTCAACCCCGCCCAATAAAAAATTGGAACCTTTCTCAAATCTGAAACTATGAGCCAAGGGTAAAAACCTCCTATGGCAATAGTATACATTTTTTGACCTAACGGATAGACGAAGAGATTCATTCTCCTCTCCATAAATAGGAAACCCAAAATAACCATGTACTACACAACCAGATAATGTCGCATAAGCTGGAAAATCATGAATTGCCCACATCAACATAGCTTTCAGCGTAAACTCTTCTTTTCTTAAAGATTCAAATGATTTCATATTCCTTTCAGTATAGTATGCAGTCATACACACAAGCATGAATAGATTTATACTTCATTCCCAAACCTTTCAAACTGTTCTTCATAACAGTATAACTATTTGGAAGCGTATTCTCCTTGGGTAGTAAGCCCTTTACCCATTTCAGAATTCCTGTCACGCTATTACTAGATAAACCGTACTGTGTCTTCAAACTATGCAAACCAACCATGGCATGTAAAGTTGTTTGATCTTTCTCACAGCCAGAGTATAACGGTTAGGTCGCCTTATATTTTAAAATTTGGTAGTCATCGTCAAGGTTTATCGTGATATCTTCATGATCACTTGAAACTTGTACATCATCATTAACCTCATTCTCCTCTACTTCATAAACTCCATACGCATCATCAACTAAATCCTCTAACATATTATGATCTACGTCGTCCCCTTATACATCTATCCTACTTGTTGAAGGTTGTTGTGAAGGTTGTTTGAGGACAAAAGGAACTTTTAATTCATTGTGAAAACTCCAAAATTGATAAATATCTTGCATACCCCATATTAACAAATGTAGTTCAACTGTTTTCCACTCAAACACCTTACCATTCTTACACCTAGCACACGGACATGGAAACTCTTCATCATTATGACATCTCTTTGCGTATTTCACAAATTTATTAGCACCTCTGCGAAATACATCCCCCATTCTATTTGTCTCATCCATCCACTCTTCGTACTTCGGATATCCCATCACAGCTACCACAACTAATCACCTATTAAAGGTAAGAAGCGTATATTCATGGATTAGTATAAACAAAACTTAGATTTATAGTATGTTTCATTTAATTATGTCTTATTTATATTTGATTTTTAAATTTCAAATTCAAATTCAATTTATAATAGAAATTACTATTTACTCCATCTCCTCTAAAGGGTGAGTGCTCCTATCCCATTCAAGACCGCATATTTCTGTAATATACTTAATAACTCATGCACATTGTTACGATTTCATACAAATTCATCAGCATATCCCCGTAGTTCTCCAAGTACACGACATAGATTGGCAAGTGTGAGTGTTATTTCAATTGACTAATTGAAATAATAGTCACACTTGTCAATCTAGTATCTACCCAGATAACATTAGGATACGACTGCAGAACTTTCTCCAAAAGTAACAACTTTAAGCCACTAATAATATTATTATACAGAAATTATGCAGTTCCAAACTGTCCAAATGGGAAAATTCGAGAGATATAATTACAGGGGTAATGACTCTCGAACGGGTCTAAGGGCTATTGAATGCGTACGAATAAGAACTAGAAGGCTAGTATCTATGCCCACTATATGTAATTTCAAGTATGTTTCATTTAATTATTATACTATATATATTGTTCGTTATACGAAGTAATTTTAAAAAAAAGTTGAAAAATCTCACCCCCATATGGACAATAATCCAGTAGTCATGCCACTTTTAAAATTAAACCCAACATCGATCCACTATAATCCAACCGCAATGGCAACAAAAAATCGTACTCCTTCTAATTCATCTACTCAATTAATTCTTTTCATCGATTAAACTAACAATTAAAGTATACAATTATTAATTTACTAATTTACAATGAGGGGCAATCCTAGTTGCATATGAAAGGGGCACTAATTATTAATTTACAAAAAAACTTAACAATCAATCAATATTAAATCAATCAATTCTTTTACAAGGGGCACTACAATATGAGGGGCAGTATATAATAAACCAATAAAATTTAATTAAAAAAATACACACACACACACACACAACCCCCAACCCCCCAGCCTTGCCCCCTCCCCCCACTGCCGCTGCCCACCACACAGACACACACACACACACACACACACACATATACACACACACGAATATATACATTCACAAACACACACACACATGCGCGCGCGCGCGCGCACATACACCCCCTCCCCTCCCCCAGCCCAGCCCTGCCCCCCCCCCCCCCCCCCCCCACACGCATATATACACCACACACACAGACATTTACACACTCATATTTACGCACACACATATATACATACACATACATATAAATTGAGGAGAAATAGAGAGACAAAACGTACCAAAGTTGTAGAGAGAGAGAGTGTGCAGTCGCTAGAGAGAGAGAGAGAGAGAGAGAGAGAGAAATGGAGGGAATGCGAATCGATGGGAAAAAAGAAGAGGGAGGATTTTTTTTACTGACATAATTATCACGGACCTTGATCGTGATAACTTTATACGATTGTCACGGTCATTGACCATGGCAAGTTCATGAAAAGTACAGTAGTCACGGACTTGTAACGGTCATTGACCGTGACAAGATATTGTCACGGATTTGTCACGGCCAATGACTGTGACAAAAAATGCGTGTTTTTTTGTCACGATCAATGGCCTTGACAAGGCTGGCTTGTTGAAGGGTGCCAATTTGACCATTTTGGTGTAGTGGGTAGTCCTAAATTGGCTATGTATGCTGTTTCTTTGAGGCGGTGAGGGGCATATTTCCACGAGTAGACAAGGCAGGGGACCCGACCTGCAGCGTTTGGTTTAATTGCCTTATGGTATCGTGAATAGCCTCTTGACCTCTAGTGAGGCTAGCCAGGATTCTAGTCAGATTGTTATTCGTTGGTGGAGCGTACGGAACATGTGGGATGCCATCATTCCTGGTGCTCGATTCAGGAACATCAGTCATGTTGAGTGAATGAATGAGTGAAAAACATTTAGCAACATGTTTCCCATAGACGAAACCAATCCGTTGATGTAAAAAACTAGACTACGTCTAATTAATCAATCACATATAATATTTATAAGTAAAAAAAAGAAACAATAAGGTTTTTAAAGTTGTTCGGCCTATAGAGAAAAGCCTACGTCGACTGTCCTTTTATTGCCTTGTGTTTACCTTTCAATCCCTTTCCCTTGATGAAGGGATTACAATGTATTTATAGCCCAGTAGGAAGACCAAGAGATAGAATTTTAAAGGATGGAATGTCTTTATAAATTATGCATTTACATCTGTACAAAAGGTTCTTAATGTTTCTGGCTGTTTGGCATTTTGTTGACAGTGTTGGTTGGCCTCCTTACTATTGGTAGGCATACTAGTATGATGGTCGTCATTCTAGTCCTTGGTTGGCAGGTATTCCTTGCCGACTAGAATTATTTCTACAATGGATGACACATGTCTATTTCTGATTGGTCCATGTGAGTAGGTAATTTTTGGTATCAACAAGCGCAAAAAGTCAATTTTTGAACTAAAATTGTGAACATCTTTCTTAGTACTCGTGCAAAACAAAAATCTTACCATAGCTTTTCCACTTTTACACCTTGTCACCTCATGTAAGTCTACATACCTACTTGTAGCCTCTTAGATTCTCTTTAAATCTTGAGTGGTATGTGTAAGCGGGTTAGGCCTCATTTTGTGTGAGAGTGTAAGTTTGATTTTTTGTGCACAAACAAAATTTTGCCAAATATTTCTTTCCACAAGAATCATCTTTCAAGGAGACAAAAATCTTTTGATAAAAACTTATTTTTGAATCTTGCATTCATCCATGTTTTAAGTCTTGTTTTTCTCGTCTATATATTCTTGAGATATCTTATATTTAAATAATTGTGAAATCTACAAATATTTTAAAGTGAATTTGTTTGCTTTAAAATGTTAAAAAAATATCTTTCTAATTTTTTCTTTTGTTATATTTAGATTTCATATATCTCAAAGATAAATTTGTGAGTTAAGCCATTATTTTTTTAGATAATTTCACCTTAGGTCATCACACTCCTAGAAAGTGGTACTACACTCCAAGGATGCTTCTCATCATTGTTATATTTTAGAACACAAAGTTTCTTCTTCATACTCAAAACTAAGAAAGTTTTCTTCAAACTCTAAATAAAAATATCGTTTGGCCAAAGGACTTGATGGCATTAGTTGTGGATCAAAACGATCGTGATTGTGTAGTTTTTTGTAGTTGTTGACATTTTCTATGGAGGATATGGTGGGAAAAAGTATCTAGTCTGTTATAGAATAGAGACACCTGTAAGTTTATTTCTTCTAGTTGTAAGACTACCATAGTACATTTATCGTTCTGTCGGCCCAAGTTTTTTTCCGTTGTGGATTTTTCCTCGTACACCTTAGTATTGTGTTATATTATTTATCTTTCTGCATTTAAATTAAGTCACCTAAACATTGAAGACTAAATCTAGTGGAATATAATTGGTAAAAGATTTGTGACATAGACCTTAGGTCTTGTATTTAATATCCTAACTTGAACTTACAATGAAAGCCTTGTCATAACCTGATAAGAGATTTTAATTAGGTATCTTTCGTCCATCTCAGTTTCGATCACGCATACTCTCAATTGGTATCAGAGATATGCCTCATTTCTATTAGGTTTAATCACGTTGAGGTAGATCTAGTGTGTGTGAAATGGACTTTATAATGTGTAATAGTATTCGTAACTTACCTGATACATCTAATTTCCATATTTTTATCGGGCTTGTTACTCTTTTCGATCTTTTAAATCAGCTTTGTAATAGAATGTCTATGACTATTCCTAGTGATTGTGAAGATAATTATCTATGTTCTTCTCTTGATGCACTTGTTTTACAAAATAAGAAATTATCCAAAACCAATGTTAAACTTTCTTTAAGAGTGAAACATTTAGAAAGAGAAAGATTCACCAAAGAAAAAGAATAGTTTGAATCTTTGATATTATCATTTGATAGGAATATTTTTCTTAATGAAATTGAAGCCCTTGAAAATGAGAAAACTAAACTTTCACATGAACTTCTCTTTGTAAAAGAAGAAAATGTTTTATTTTAAGCCTTGGAAGCTCATGGCCATTCCCTATTTTCTAAGGTTAAGGCAATTCATTTTGACTTTAGTGACATCCTAGATTTTCTTGATGAGTTAAAATATCAAAAGGAGGCCTCTAAAGAAGAGAATGAATGTGTGCCCAATTTAATAAAAGAAAGATATGGTTTGACCATATCATTGGACAATTTGAAAAGAGAATATCAAATTTGTGAAGAAATCAATGTCAATCTTTAAAAAAATATTGAACATCTTCAAAAAGACTTAGATTTTATCAAACTAGACATTCTTAGAGGATATATAATTTTTATCAAACCTTAGTCATCAAATGAGACAACACCCATTAAACGCGTTCCCGAAATCTCTTAAAATAAAGGTAAACAAGTTGTCAATCATTTGAAGGGTAAGAGTATTGCCCCTCCCATTTTTGCCAAAAAAATCACATGCTTAATCATAAGACACCCAAAGAGGATTTTGTTTGTTCCTATTATCACAAAAAAGGTCATCATAATGATTTTAAATTTATGTTAAAAAAAGGCTAAACATTTTGATAAGGTTTATCCTAAGAGATCTCCTCATGTGACTCATCCTAAGATTTATAAACATAATCATTTTAATAGAAAGGACACTTGAGAGAATTTTGTTATTTGCTTGAATCAACCTTTCACTTTCGTAATGCTAGGAAAAATTATAATTGTTTGAACATGAGGCCCCAAAATTTAAAATTCTTTAAATTAATGAGATGGTTCAATTAAATTCCCAACTAAAATACCATTAAATTTAAAACAAAAAAAACTTCAAATTTCAATTTCTTCAAAATTAAATTAAGTTAAAATAAAAGTGGAATTAAACTAGTCGACAAATTAATATTCACTTAAACACAATTAATTCAACCCAAGTCCTAAAATTTGCCTAGCAATAATTAATTCATTTCGATATAGGCCAAACCAAATTTTATCAAATCAAATTGTGCCAGCTTGAATTAAATTAAATTTACCCAAATATATTTTTAGCACCAAATTAAGAAAGATTGCAAGTTAAATCAAATTTTATCTTTTTAACCTAAGCATGAGTTCTAGGCGAGTTAAACAAGATAAAAGAAACAATTTCACTACACGATTATGTACGAGGAAAACCCACAACGGAAAAAACCTCAAACGGCCCTAGCCTAACAAATTCACTAGATATGATTTTATAATTACAAGACAAAAAGACTTACAACACTCGACTTGACTCCCTTCAAGCCCCGACGCTACTTCTTGCAAATACCTTCACCTAGCAAATAACCACGATGTCCATCGCAGTCTTAGAGTCCACCAATCGAAGCATAACAACTGTAAACCACATATGGTGCCTTTCACCATGTGAGAAACCTCCAGCAAAACAAATCTTCCCTTTTTTGGGTAGAGAATGAACCCAAGCTTCTCTTTTTGTTGGTGTAGAGAAAACTTGGTGCCAAAACTTTTCGAACAATATATATATATATATATATATATATATATATATATATATATATATATATATATAAACAAACATGGGTGATGTGTTTTTGAAGAATTTAAACCATGGAAATCAAACACAAAAAAGGGACTTTTCTAAGGAAGTTTTTTCTCTCAAAAAGCTCTCAAGTAAGAGGTGAAAAGTCTGTAAAAAATGTTGTCCCGAAAATGGTTAAAAGCTATCAAAAGTAGTAGGGACAAAAGGGTAGGAAAATGAGAAAAATTGGCAAATAATTGGTCTCGCTGAAATGTCATTCGAATGACATTTTGATCTCATTCGAATGACCATGTTCGAACGAGAAAACATAAGTAAAACAAGGCTGAAAATTCGTTGGAAAGAGCACGTTCGAACAAGATCATTTGAATGAAACTTCGAACGAAAAAATAGAGAATTTAAGAAAATGTCGTTTGAACCTCGTTAGCAATGTCATTCAAACGAGCTCGTTTGAACGAGAAGAAGTCATTCTAGCGACTTTTCAAAAATTTCAAAAAATTCTTAAAAATTCATTTTAAGCCTAAAACTTTTTATGCAAAGTTGTAAAAATATTTTCTGAAAATAAAAGTCGTTTAGGCAAAAATAATACCCATAAACATACTCCAAGTCTCCCTATATATATTAAATGCATTCATACCTTTTGGAGACATTGGAATCCTCATGTTGATGACGTGAAACGTGGCATGAAAATTCGACAAGGATGAACTTGAATATCTAGGCCTCTACGTCTTCAACAAACACTTATCATAGGCTTGGAAGGGTACACAAGAACATCTATGCTATGATGCAAATGGTTTTGTCCGAAATTATGCCAAAACTATATATGGACTCAATTGAAAATTTGTGTCCTTACAAATCTCCCCCTTTGGCTATTCCGGGACAAAACCCCATTAAAAATTCTAAAGGGTCATCAAGCTCATCTAGACACAACATCCCACCCAAAAGAAAATAAAATTAAAACGCTATGACTCGACCCAAGGATGAACCGCTTTGCTGCTTTAAAGATGCCGCTAAAAAAAAATTCTTGCACACTTAAGAAAACCATTAAACGCATAGGGAATATCAAAAGATTAAATGCAATTTAAATAAATACTCCAAATCTAAATAACTTTTAATAAATACTCCCCTTAAATTAGTTTTTCCCTTTTACCTATAACATGATCTACCTAAGAATATAGCGATCTCCCCCTAAGTGAGATCTCCTAAACAAAAGGTTTAGATACCATTTCTCCCCCTTTTTGTTCAGGAATATACAAAGGATAAAGAATTAAAGTTAACTTATTTCCCCTTCAATTAAAGCAAATACCATTCCCCCCCCCCCTCCCCCCCCTCAAATCTACATCTACTCAAGGGATACGAATTAAGAAAAAAACAAGTTAAACATATAAATGGAGCATAAAGTGATAAGAACAATAAAGCATATGGGCAACAATAACAAGCAACTAATCCACAACAAGGATAAATAGTTACCAATCATGATGCTAAAAAAAATGATACAAAACAAAATGTATTATACATAAGCATGGGATATCAACTAATGTTCGCAACAAGTTAGACACCAATTATGAATTTAAGGTAAATATGGACTAGCAAGCAAGGTAAAGACAAAAAAAATTATACCATATATATATATACACATTAAATTTCACTAACACACACACACATATACATAGGTACACACACCATACACGTCACAAAATACATAAAGGTTTTCACACTCGTATGGAAAAAATGTGTCCAAATACATGTGGTAAACAGAAGTGTAGGGGTGTGAACTAGCAACAATTAAATTTTGACCCAATCGCTTAAAACATGTTCACGGAGTTCTCATTTGATTGAAAAACTTTATCACATTTAGATATAGCCTCATGTGACAATATAAATTCAACTCAATGAACAAACATACACAATGCACACAAGCCTAGAATTTTGATAATTCTACAAACCAATAGAGTCATGACAATAAGCGCATAACTAGAATACAAACTCATTATGCAAACCCATTAATACATCCAACCAAACTCCTCATAATTTTTTTCTTTTCTTTTTCTTTGGAACATATCAACTAAACTAAATAGGCCTTGGCTAATTTTTCTTTTATAATTTCATATATTTTTTAAAGGCCAAATATTCAATTGAGGCTTTTCACACAAAGTAATTTTGACTTTCGCATCCTGATTCCATTGATAAACAATTACAACACCGGATAAATATTTTTCATTTTTTTTAAATTCGGGAAACGGTTATTACATGCACAAATCCTCTATAGTCATAGAAACATGTAGATGACTAAATTGATGGGAGAACATCTCACTTAGCTCAAATATACTTGAGAAGTTTAAATTTCAAATGAGCTCGTGCATGTGTGAATCGAGGCATATAAAAATAGAATCCATTACGCAACACAAAATCCAACTACTCCATGTAAGCATGGCAAATAACATTTTAAGGATTGACAACCTTAACCAAAAGTTCTAGCCACATGGAAGAGAACAGGAAAAGGATTCAAATACAAGTATATGCCACATAAAGTGTGTCAAACTAAAATACACATAAAACCAAAAAAATATTTTTTAGTTTTTCAAAAACATTTCACCAACCAAAAATAATTCAACTCAAAAGAAAAATAAAGAAAATATTTTTGAATTTTTCTCAATAAGATACCACTTGTTAAGACATAAAGAAGTAAAAATAAATGCAAAATATATACATAAATCATAGTTCTAGCATGTGATTAATCATGGAGCATAGACTAGAAAATGACAAACATACATTTAACTAGCATAGATATATCATGGAGGATAAGAACACTAGAGTATGTAAACAAAAGTAACATATTTAACCTTTTAATTTAGCATGGGAGGTTTCACGTGATAGCAAATGAGAATCATAAACCCTGTTTTGTAAAGTTACCCAGTCGGATCTCCTAACCCAAACGAGTGAAGATTGACAATCTCTTGGTATGGTGACCTTGGCTATATTGGTGACCTTAGTCTTGGATTTCCTAGGATCCTTTTTTAGATCAATTTTTTTTCTTTCTAAGATGCCCTTTTTTACCCCAATGTGAGCATGTAAATACTCGACAAAATGTAGTACCTAAGGATTGGCCTTTGAAAATGTTCCTAGATGATTCTATCAAAATAGTGGTTTTGGCTTTATTAGCAGAAGCATTATAAGAATCGAAGCCTAAACCACAAGTGTCATTTTTGACTTGGACGGTTCCTAATATTTTTTTTTTAATTTAGCGGACCTACATTCCAAATCAAATTTGACCTTACTAGAGTCTCTCAATTTTTCTTCTAATTTTAAGATCCTGGACTCTAGCAGAACCTTTCTCTCTTTAAACATGATAAGCTCTTTCTTTATAGTTTCCAACAAACCTCTAAGGCTATCTCTCTCGCCTTCAACATACTCAAGCTTCTGACGAAGATATCTCTCACCTGTCCTAAGGTCTTCCACTAAATCATTCTCATCAATGACCTTGGAACTCTCTCTTAAACTAGCTTCTAAATTCAAATTAGACCTTTTAAATTTAATAGATTCTTCATATAACTCTCTAAAGGAAATTTGAAGTTCACTCTCATCAACCTCTTCTTCACTTTCACTCTCTCTCTCTTCTCCACTCTCTAAATCATCAAAAATATGATATTCAAAAACTTTGGCCTCGGAAGTGTCATGTATTATATTGTCATCATTCATTACTTGCCATGAACGCGGTAAAATTACGCTCAATGGGGGATTGGGTACCTCTTCCTTATCACTATCACTAAGGGTAGCATTGTAAGAAATTGGTTGGTTTCCCTCTCTCCTTAGTTTAGTGGGACATTAAAAAATCCTATGGCCATACCCTTCACAACCAAAATAACGATTTGACTCGTCCCTATTTAGATCTTCATTTTGCCTTATAGGGAATTTTCCGGCTTTGTCATACTTAGATTTATCAAATTTCTTGAAATCGATTTTTAGATTATCTTTGTTAAACTTAAGAAATTTTCTAAATTTTCTAGCAAACATAGCCATATCTTCCGAGTCAAAATCACTTTCATCATTCGAAACTTATTTTTCCTCTTTACGGACTTTCAAAGCAATGCCCTTATCTTTCTTCTTCTTGTTCTTAGAGGAAAACATGTCAAGTTCATAGGTTTGTAAATCACTTACGAGCTCTTATAGTTTTGTAGAGGCTAAAGTGGGTAAAGAATTCAACATGGTCACTTTAGGAATAAATCTATCGGGTAGGGACCTTAAAATTCGCTTTATAACTCGATCGTCAGGTATTTTTTCTCCCAAATTAAAAGATGAATTTACAATATCGGAAAGTCTAGCATAAAATTCATCAAAGGTTTCACTCTCTAGCATTTTTATGGTCTCGAATTGAGTGGTGAGGTTCTGGAGTTTTGAAGATTTTACGACACTAGTTCCCTCATGAGTGAGTTGTAAAATATCCCAAGATTGTTAAGCGATTTCACACATATGATACGTCAGAATTCATCCCGTGTGACCGCACTAAACAAAACATTTAAGCCTTGGGAATTAAAATTTTCTGATTTCAGTTCAGTCTCAGTCCATCTCTCTACGGGTTTGGAAACACGCTCCTTTTCTACTAAACATGTAGGTGGGAACCACCCGGTAATGAAGACATCCAAACCCTCTCATCTATGGACTTTAGTGCCAATTTCATACGCCCTTTCCAGTACGCGTAATTGGAACTATAAAAAAACTGGAGATTTTGAAAACAAAAAAATTCCATTTTTAAGCTAAACACAAAAGGACCTAAATGCAATAACTTAGCGCTTCTGGCTTTGATACCACTTGTTGGAACACGAGGCCCTAAAATTTAAAATTAAGTTAAAATAAAAGTGGAATTAAACAACTCAATAAATTAATATTCACTTAAACACAATTAATTCAACCCAAGTCCTAAAATTTGCCTAATAATAATTAATTCATTTTCAATATAGGTCAAACCAAATTTTATCAAATTAAAATGTGCCGGATTGAATTAAATTAAATTTACCCAAATATACTTTTAGCACCAAATTAAGAAAGATTGCAAATTAAACCAAATTTAATCTTTTTAACCTAAGCATGAGTTCTAGGCGAGTAATATAAGATAAAAGAAATAATATCACTACACGACTATGTACGAGGAAAACCCACAATGAGAAAAAACTCGAAAGGCCCTAGCCTAAAAAATTCACTAGATATGATTTTACAATTACAAGACAAAAAGACTTACAACACTCGACTTGACTCCATTCAAGCCCCGACGCTTCTTCTTGCAAATACCTTGGTCTAGCAAATAACCACGATGTCCATTGCAGTCTTGGAGTCCACCAATCGAAGCATAACTACTGTCAACCACACATGGTGCCTTTCACCATGTGAGAAAGCTCCAACAAAACAAATATTCCCCTTTATGGGTAGAGAATGAACCCAAATTTCTCTTTTTGTTGGTGTAGAGAAAACCTGGTGCCAAAACTTTTCGAACAGCAACCAAAATATATATATATATATATATATATATATATATATATATATATATATATATATATAGAGAGAGAGAGAGAGAGAGAGAGAGAGAGTGAAAGAACTTAGAGTAAACAAACATGGGTGATGTGTTCTTGAAGAATTTAAACCATGGAAATCAAACGCACAAAAGGAACTTTTCTAAGGAAGTTATTTCTCTCAAAAAGATCTCACGGATGAGGTGAAAAGTAGGTGAAAAAAGTTATCCCAAAAATGGTTAAAAACTGTCAAAAGTAGTGGGGAAAAAGGTGGGAAAATGGGAAAAATTGGCAAATAAATGAAATTTCGAGTGAAAAAATAGATAATTTGAGCAAATGTCGTTCGAACGAGCTCGTTTGAACAAGAAGAAGTCGTTCGAACGACTTTTTCAGAAATTTCATAAAATTCTTAAAAATTCTTTTTAAGCCCAAAACTTTTTATACGAAGTTCTAAAAAAATTTCTAAAAATAAAAGTCGTTTAGACAAAAATAATACCCATAAACATATTCCAAGTCTCCCTATATATATTAAATTCATTCATACCTTTTGGAGACATTGGAATCCTCATGTTGATGACGTGAAACATGATACGAAAACTCGACAAGGATGAACTTGAATATCTAGGCCGCTACGTCTTCAACAAACAATCGTCATAGGCTTGGAAGGGTACACAAGAACATATATCCTATGACTCAAGTGGTTTTGTCTGAAATTAAGCCAAAACCACATATGGACTCAGTTGGAAATTTGTGTCCTTACATATTAGTAGGAATAAGACCATGAGAAAGAAACATGAACATTCTAGAAATTTTCATAAGAAATAGGTCAAAATAATTGTTAATATGCCCAAGAGCCAACCTAATCCCAATCCAACTTATGCTAAACAAATATGTATTAGGATGGATCATTTAAATTTGGTAGACTTAGAAACTATCTAGATCACTTATTGATTTCCTCGACTTCTAATCAAGGTTTTAAAAAACGCGGGGCATGATCGAGGCGTGGAGGCCAAGCCTTAAGCCTTGGAAAGCCTAGGTGGGCCTTAGGTGTGAAAAGGCGTTTAGGCCTTCTTAATATATTTTATTATTTTTTAGCCATAACAAAGCTATTAAAATACAAAATTGTACATATCATAAAATATGTCTAAATATTTGCAAATTAAAATACTATTTGATTATTTTGGATGAGATAATGGTCCGGTTTGTAAAAAAAATCTTTAAAAGGCGATATCGTTTCCCTAAAGCATTGTTATTTTTAGAAAAAAGTGCTCCTTAAGGGTTTTTCCAAGAATAAGGCATAAAAAGCTTAAGTGGGGGCGTTTAACCCAAGCCTCAAGCCTAGGCGGGCCTAGGCGGGTTTTCTAGAACAGTGCTTCTAATTATTAGGAGGTTTCACTGTTGACTTAGGACTTCTTACAGTGATTATCTTGTTCCTTAGCTCATTATACATTGTTTCATGCTTTATTTACATAATTTTTTTCCAGATACTTTTTGTGATTATGTGCTTATGAGTCACCTTGTTGAAATGCTATGTTTTATCTATTTAACTTGTTTGCACATGATGCATGTATCTTGGTTGTGTTTATGACTATGAACTATACAATTAGAATTTAAAATCTTTAAAAAAATCTATAACTCTTTCAGCTTAATTTATCTAGAGCATATATCATAAATCGTCTCACTTGTACCGCATAAATTTTGAGCATTATCTTATGAACCAAAGAGCAAACGATTTATGGAATTATTAAAATGTATGTGAATTGAAAAGGGGTATCATTTTTATGTTTATATGTGTGAGACTTATATCTTTATGGTTGGAGTTTAAAATGACACACACACAGACACACACACACACACACACACACACACACACACACACACACACATATATATATATATATATATATATATATATCAAAATTAAGATATATGATGCGGTTATGTCTATAAATGTTATTGGACATTACTACCTTTGAAAATTGAAATAATATTCATCATTGTAATGAATGCGTGAAAGCCACCAAATGAAAATTTTGTTTCAAAAGTGATATTTCAAATATTTATATCCATCCAAAAACTGAATTTTCTCAAGGATGTGAAACAAAGGTTTTAAGCACAAATCACTTAATGAGGAAGAGAAAAGTGTTAGTTGAAGATATTAGTTTTCAAGGAAAATGGAACTTTTTTCAATAAAATAATTTAAAGTTGAAATTCCCAAGTAAAATTTCTCTTTTTTTATTTGTTTTGATTTCATCAGACAAATGCTCATGTTTGTAGATTTTTTCACACATGAGTTCTCTCTTACGTGCTCTTTTAGATTAACTTGAAGAACATACTATGATTTTTTCACTAGCTAGTTTATTCTCCATTTAGAGTACTTAGAATAAACATTTAAATCTTGAATTGACAATTCATAATAAAAATATAAAGTTTTATTTGTCTAAGTCATATTAGGAAGGGGATCATTTGAAACTAATCACTTTAAATCTCGTGAGTTATTTTTTTGAGTCACACACTCATTGGAGAGATTTGGAATTTTTTCTGGCCAACTGTATGGCCAATAAAGGGTTCTCTCCGCAATGACTCAACCGTCACTCTAGCGAAGGTAGTAGCGAGCAAGAAGTTTTGCTGCAGTGAGAACACATTTTAAAATGAACCTAACCTTTCTTTTTCATTCATTTTCCCAAAAATATTTCTCTCTCTTGGAAGTACAAACTAACCCGACCCAATTTTTTAGCGTTTTAAAGCTTTTTGTGAACGATTCTCCTTTAATCCCTCTTCTAGACAACGGTTTAGTAAGTTGATTCTTCTACCTTGTCTCTAGATGTGGATTTTTTTTTTTTGCCTTAGTTCAAAAACTTTTATCCAATTAGAGTTCTCCTATAACTCTATTAAGGTTTTTGTTATTCTATTTCATGTTTATATGAGTTGAATGTAACACCCCACGATTTTCGGACTGAGAAATTGAATTTTGAGAAAGATAAAATTTATTTAAATCGGAGAGTTTTAGAATTTGGAAATTTAAGTAAAAAAATTGAGGACATTTTAAAGTATTCCGAATGATAATTCTAAGTGCTCCATTGTTTCTGGATGGGTCGAGATAGTCAAAATGACTATCACTGGGTTTCATTTCGGTTTCAGAATATTTTTAAGTTAGTTTATTGGAGTAAACGAGTCATTTAAAGTGTGTATTAACATTTAAAAGTGGGTTTATTGTTTTAAGGGTTTTAAAGGCTTACGGATCAAGCCATCTCATTTTAAGAAATAGAGAAAGAGAAAGGAAGAAAGAAAGAAGAAGAAAAGAAGAGAGAGATAGGAAGAAAGCTTGGAGATTTTCGGCCCAACCGCGATCACAGGGACGATCCAACCTCTACAATTTCGAGGCAAGTGTTTAATCTTGCTAAATATTTCATTTGTGTATTTCATTTCATACCTTGTGGATAAGAAAATGGATTTTGGGTATTAATAACAAAACCTAGATTTTGAAGATTTAATCTTGGAATTGATGTTTATATATGGGTTGATGGTGTAGAAATGGCTGGGATCAACTTTGGGGTTGATTTATTGGTTTAGAGTTATGATATGATGAAGGTTTAGGGTTTGGAAGAGAAATTTTAGGGTTTAGAATTCGTGGGTTTTTGTGAAGAAGAAGAGATCTTTAAGGTTCTACAAACCCGAATCAATTCGCCCCATAAGTGAATCGATTCGGCTTAGGCAAAAGTGGCAGGTCTGCATGACCGAATTGATTCGGACCCAAGACAAATTGATTTGGCTTGAGACATAGTCCCCGGTCCTTTGGACCAATTCGACTCACAGTTGGAGCGAATCGATTCGCCCTTGACACCGAATCGATTCGGGCCAGGCTGAATCGATTCGAAAATAGGGCTGTTTTATGGAGTTTTCCTAGGATGATTTCTAACCCTTTTTGGTTGGGTTTATTGATTTGGGACATGATTATATGATGTAAGAGTTATGCTTTGGAGACTTATAAGGGGTTTCTCACGTATTATGATCACGGGGACTTCTTGATATAGTTTTGGGGAAATATATGTTTATATATATGCATTGGAGTTGTGTATAGAGATTGTGGGAAACCACATCGGGGATGGGAATTATAATTATAGATCAAAAGTGAGTTTAGATATGATGTGAGGTTAAGAGCTCTTAGAGAGAGTTGCGAGGGTATGTTGTGAAATTCTAGGCCAATATTCATATCGAGTTCTTATAGAGATAGGATTATATTAAGATACAAATTGGGGACCGACGAGAGAGAGTGGTCGCGTATCCTTAGTAATATTTATCCTAAGGAATAGATGGTAAATGAAATAAGATTTAGAGGTTCATAGGAGTAATTGAACCGTAGTCGGGATAGTGATATATATACTTATGTGGTTAAGCATACCCCGCATATGCTATTATTGGGAAGTTTCCGCGATGAGGGTGAGCACCCTGGCTCGAGGAGTAGAGTGTGGATATTCCCCAGGTCATAGTCGTTCGTTGTGTTATTATGTGATTTACATTTTTTTTGGGATGAGACGTGGTGGGTATGTTTCGTCTGATTGCCGGTTAGGAACTATGACCACTTCCCGGACGTTGTGTGTGTGAGTTTATCACGAGGTGGGTGTCGTTTATCCCCACCAGGTGGTCCCCAGTATGCTACGTGGGTTGGGCACTGGGAAGATGATAGCATGGTGCTGCATATTGGCGATATATATAGTCGGTTATATTATGTGTATGGCCATTGTACATCATATGTGGTATGTACACTTGGCTATGGGAATGAATGATTGTATCTATATATATGTTTAGAGTATATATATATATATATATATATATATATATATCCCCTATAGGAGAAATGATATAAAAAATCTATGGTGTACATCTTGGGTGATTATGATGTACTAGATTGTTGGGGGTTGATGTATCGCATTTAAGGAATATTTCGGTTACATCATCCCAAGGATATTTAATGGAGATATTGAGGTCACTCTTAGAGAGTAATCTAATTTTCAGTAGCTGCAGAAATAGAAATGGTGTAGGCGATATGATGGATCCCTACTATCGACATTGTCAATGAGTAGTGTATTGAGGGGGTTCCTTGTTTGGATTTCACTTTACGAGACGCCCCTCGCACGAAACGTAGTGAAATTGTTGAGATTAGTGAGAAGTCTTGTCCTTTGTACTTATATGTAATTGTAGTAGTATAATTGTGTGTGTATGACATGATGGATCCCCACTATTGACATTGTCAATGAGTAGTGTATTGGGGGGGGTTCCTTGTTTGGATTTCGCTTTGGGAGACGCCGCACGCACGAAACGTAGTGCAATGTTGAGAGTGGAGAGAAGTTTTGTCCTTATTAATTTATATGCATGTTATGTAGAGATTAAATCATATGATTCAAACCTAATGTAAGTGGGTAACGTATTAAGAATTATAACCGATTAAAAAATAAACCGGAATCAATTAAGCCTAATATGGCATTTAAGTGTAAAAATAATTAAGCGCAATTAGAATGGGAAGGATTCCAGGGTATCGTTAAAAGATAGGTTGTCCTTATAGGTTGGGTAACTTAAGTAAGATTCCAGGACGCGAGTAGGTGCGCGCTGTTAGATGAGAGGTGAGTTGGGGTTTCACGAGAGTGCGACTCCACTTTAATTATGAAATAAGTGCATTTATATTTATTATGGACGGTTAATACACTTGCTAAACATTTTTACACTCGGGCTCTGACCCGTTATTGCTTCTCTTTTGCTATATATATATATATATATATATATATATATATATATATATATATATATATATATATATATATATATATATATTGTGTACTACAGGTGTCCTACCGCATGGATACCGGATGCCCTTCTATCCAGAGTTTTGGGATCCGTAACAGGTGCGGACTATTGCGGGATTTCGACCTTAGTCTCTTCCTATTTTCTTTGTGAATATAGATAGGATTCATTTTGTATATCGGGTCTATACCCAAGAGTCATATGTAGTTATTTATATTTCCTCTTTGCGGTTATTGTACTGCTTGTGACCCGACATCTTATTCGGGAATATTTTTCTTGTTGGTACTCATTTCATTTTATTCTAGCATTTCATTTATCATAGTACTTGCATGCATTTCTCCTTTATTAGTAGTTCTATGGAGTTGGTTTGTTATTCGTGGTATGTTTTTTTGGGTTTTTGGCATCTGTTTTTAATAGTTTCGGGTAGTTAGCCGTATACTATTTAGTATTGTCAGTTGATGTTGAGACTGAGCCATCTGAGATACCTTATTTAATGTAGTATAGGACTGACCACCCGTTATTATTTTGAGCGGGTTATCACAAATGGTATCAGAGCATCAGGTTCTAGAGTCTTTAGGATCTGTGCGGGTTTTCTGCGTTCTTTCGTTAACATTCTTGATATAGAGCCCTACTAGTAGGATTGTTATATTCACTATGTTTATATTCTTCTGTGAGGTGTACTCATTTGAATGACGTACTGACACAGTTGCTTTCATCTCAGACATCGCTAAGAATAAGCCGGTTAGGAAGGGGCAAGATGAGAGATGTAATACTCATGACAGATTTTGGGTACGCTTTGATTTGAGGTATTTCTTTCCATGATTCAGGCAGAGATATGAAGGATAATTTCGCGATCGATAAGGTAAGTACTGATGAGGAGAGAATAGGGAGCCCTTGGGAGGTTTAGATTTAGAAATTCTTCAACATTTGTCAGGAAACCTGGCGTCAGTGATTTTTATCGATGTGAGGTGTGTGAAGTTGTCCCAATATCGGGAGCATTGCATTCTGGGAAGAGGGAGTGAGCAAGTGTGGTCTTTGTACGAAATCTTTTGGGATATTACACCGTATTGTGATGAGCTAGTAGAGAGTTGCTCTATTTATTTTTGGGAGTGTGAATGGTTAAGGTTATTGTTTTCTATTTTAGGCTAGGGTATATACTTGCGGTATTCCAACGAGGGAATAACTTATCTTGTGGAAATGTGTTGATGGGATGTAAGGGAATCGTATAACTAAGAGGTTCAGATTTTAGTAGATTCATCGTTAGGCTGAGAATTTAGCTTATAGTTGTGTTAGTTTTGAGAACTAGGCATTGGTTAGATTATTGTGCTTGTTGAAGCTTTGTGTCCAGAGCATAAGGTGTTTGTTTGGCATGTCAAAAGACATGGAAATTATTTTATATTATATTGTCACATAGGCCTTCGGGCAGTATTTAAAATATGAAAATCTTCTATAAAAACTTAACCCTGGTTCAACTTATCTCAATTCCCGACATAGCTACACAGTAGTGTATTGGGAGGGTTACTTGTTTGGATTTCGCTTGCGAGACCTCCCCCGCATGAATGTAGCGAATGTCGGGAATTTAGAAGAGTTCAACCATTGGAAATTTTAAACTTTTTATATACTTAGTACGCTATTATAGATTAAGTTGTTGAGATTTATATTACGATTTGAGGCTTGTAGTGCCGGGTTATTATTATACGAGTTTAGCTCGGGTACGGGGTATATGGGTGCCCTGGGTAGTTAGTTTGATTTTTTAATATCTTTATGGTTCGATGTGAGAGCTGGAAAGGATCGTTATAGTGATCTTGAGGGCATATGTAAGGACTAGATGAGATTGAAGTCCTAGGCATACCTTAAATTTTGCGGGCGAAATTTTTGTAAGGGGGTGAGAGTGTAACACCCCACGATTTTGGGATTCAGAAATTAAATTTTGAGAACGATAAAATTTATTTAAATTGGAGAGTTTTAGAATTTGGAAATTTATGAAAACTGAGGACATTTTAAAGTATTCCGAATGATAATTCTGAGTGCACAATTGTTTCCGGATGGGTCGAGATTGTCAAAATGACTATCACGGGGTTTTATTTCGGTTCCGAAATATTTTTAAGTTAGTTTGACTCGAATTGGAGTAAATGAGTCATTTAAAGTGTGTATTAACATTTAAAAATGGGTTTATTATTTTAAGGGATTTAAAGGCTTACGGATCAAGCCATCTCATTTTGAGAAAGAGAGAAAGAGAAAGGAAGAAAGAAAGAAGAAGAAAAGAAGAGAGAGAGGAAGAAAGCTTGGAGATTTCCTGCCCAACCGCGATCACGGGGACGATACAACCTCTACAATTTCGAGGCAAGTGTTTAATCTTGCCAAATATTTCATTTTTGTATTTAATTTCAGAACTTGTCGATAAGAAAATTGGATTTTGGGTATTAATAACAAAACCTAGATTTTGAAGATTTAATCTTGGAATTGATGTTTATATATGGGTTGATGGTGTAGAAATGGTTGGGATCAACTTTGGGGTTGATTTATTGGTTTAGAATTATGATATGATGAAGGTTTAGGGTTTGGAAGAGAAATTTTAGGGTTTAGAATTCGTGGGTTTTTGTGAAGAAGAAGAGACCTTTAAGGTTATGTAGACCCGAATCGATTCGCCCCTTAAGCGAATCGATTCGGCTAGGCAAAAGTGGCAGGTCCGCATGATCGAATCGATTCGGACCCAAGGCGAATCGATTCAGCTTGAGACAGAGTCCCAGGTCCTTTGGACCAAATCGATTCACAGTTGGAGCGAATCGATTCTCCCTTGAGACCGAATCGATTCGGGCCAGGCCGAATCGATTCGAAAATAGGGTTGTTTTATGAAGTTTTCCTAGGATGATTTCTAACCCTTTTTGGATGGGTTTATTGATTTGGGACATGATTAGCTGATGTAAAAGTTGTGCTTTGGAGACTTATAAGGGTTTTCTCACGTATTATGATCACGGGGACTTCTTGATATAGTTTTGGGGAAATATATGTTTATATGTATGCATTGGAGTTGTGTATATAGATTGTGGGAAACCTCATCGGGGATGGGAATTCTAATTATAGATCAAAAGTGAGTTTAGATATAATGTGAGGTTAAGAGCTCTTAGAGAGAGTTGTGAGGGTATGTTGTGAAATTCTAGGCCGATATTCACGTCGAGTCCTTATAGAGATATGATTCTATTAAGATACAAATTGGGGACCGACGAGAGAGAGTGGTCATGTATCCCTAGTAATGTTTATCCTAAGGAATAGATGGTAAATGAAATAAGATTTAGAGGTTCATAGGAGTAATTGAACCGTAGTCGGGATAGTGATATATATACTTATGTGGTTAAGCATACCCTGCACATGCTATCATTAGGAAGTTTCCCTGATGAGGGTGAGCACCCTGGCTCGAGGAGCGGAGTGTGTATATTCCCCAGGTCACTGTCGTCCGTTGTGTTATTATGTGATTTACATTTTTTTGGGGATGAGACGTGGTGGGTATTGTAGACAACCCATTCTGTTACCCCATAACTCTCCTTAGGCCCCAAGTACCTCCCTCCATCACTATAAACCTAGGTCATGTCCTGAGAACTGACCTAGAAGCCATCGAGCACTCCCCGGCTCAGTTTGACCCAAAATTCAAACTCTTCATCTTGACCGAGACTGAATGAATCTTTGAAAGGAACTGAATACCCTTCCCAACGGACCACCCCGTGCACGATTCCGACTTACCATGCAGACGAACGATCTGTTTGCTTTCGAAACTTAACCTAGAGGCCACCGGGCGCTCCTGGGCTCTGTTTGACCTATGTCAACTCTTCAGACCGACCGAGGTTGAATGAATCTTTGAAGGGAACTAAATACGCTTTCAAATGGTCCGTCCTATGCCCAATTCCGACTTACCATGCGGACGAACGATTCGTTCGACTCCGAGAGGTCACCGAACGCTTTGAGGGCCCGATTGACCAAAGTCAACTCCACAAATCGGGTCAAACTCATTGGAATGTCTAAGTACATCTCCTAACCTTTCCAACGGTCCGCCCCATGTGCAATTCGAACTTACCATAAGGACGAACGATCTGTTTGCGTCCGAGCGATTCCCCGTCCAATGGATCGATAAATGCTTCCGAGCCACATTTGACCCAAAGTTAACTCCCAAACTCAGGAGCGGTCCAAAAGACTTTCGAAGGTCTCTGAATTACCTTTCCAACGGTCTATCCCTTGCACGATTCTGACCAACGGGTTGCCCTCGACAGCCAATTTTCTGAAAAGGCCTGAAGCACACTACCAAATGGCAGGTTCCAGACCCTGCCTATCGGCAGGTTCCGATAGGCAGGAATGGGTCTATGCCGATCGGCAATGACCTGAGCCTATAAAAGGAGGCCTTCACCTCATTTGCAAGGAGAGCCCAGATCTGATAAGAATCGCTCTTAGCGAATCCCAAAAACCTCTCTCGAAAGCAGCGTGATTTCAACCTCCAAATCCCTTTTTTACTTCCACTTTTAATCATCCTTTTCATCAAACTTGGTGAATTAGCCACTCTCCATTATCATCCAAGTGCAAGGGCTTCTCTCCAACATTCAAGATCAAGCTCAAGATCTTCAAGAAGGTTCAACTTTCTCAAACTCTCTCTTAAATTCTCAATAACTTGTTTTCTTACTTAACACTTCTATTATCTCATCTCACACATACTAATATACTTTTTTATTTAGTATGATTGCACATATCTTATTTTCATGTAAATAAAACCCAAAAAACAAGAAAATGAGGGTTTGCTCATAAATTCCAAATAGGGATTCTCATAGCTTTTCTCACACTTTTCTCACAACTAAAATACTTTTTCTACACACACATACACTTACAAATAAGAGATCCCCAATTTGGATTTATGGGATAAACCCCACCCCTCGTTTTGTATGAGAACTACGTGGACTCTGATGTGTTTATAGGCTACGTAGGCGTCTCGGGGTAAAACCCAAGACTCGAGTCCTCTCTCTCACCTTTTCTTTTCCTTCCTATTTTCTCTAAATCTAATATCCCTATATTCTATATACTTACCCTTAGTGACGTATTGCTCCATATGCGTTATCGTTCCATTATAACGATCAACGTAAGGGTAATCGCATAAATCTTATTTTTCTAATATTATTGTTATATCTTCCTACAGATGACTCGCTTGATCTTTTCCATGATACAAGTCGAGGATTCCTACCTCCATTATATATATACAAATGCACACATATCATGGGGGGAATATAAAGGAAAATAGCAAATATCCATGAGAGACCGAAAGGGTGGAATGGGTGCCTAACACCTTCCCATTTCGTAACTAAGCCTCCGAACCCTTATCAAATCATTTTGGTTTCGCATGCACCAGTATGTCTTTGGATGCCATCCTTCGGGATGGCTTCCCTTTTTTCTTTTGTCTGTTTTGAGTAAAATAGACTGGCGACTCTAAATCTCTCTACATTTTTACACCTCATCTCAAAAAGGACACCGGCCTAAGTGCTCCCTAGAGGGATGCGCGGGACCCGAAGGATCCTCTACCTTTGCGCGCCCGCCCCAGCGCGGCGAGGATCGGGGATGGCCACAGTGGCGACTTTGTTGGGGATTTGTGTATTTTGAGGGATTGACTCTATTTGCATGGATGTGATATTTGTTTATGTTTCCCCCCATATCTGCATGTTACCCTTTTCCATGTGTACCCCATGCTTATGCTTATGTTCACACACTTGTAGAAATTTCTCCATGTACACTTCACACCATGTGCACCTAGGATCACATATATCCCCATGTTGCACGCATCACCCATCCATTCTTGGTGTACCTTTTTTTTGGGTACTTATACTTGGCTCCCTGTCTAGCATAATCAAGAAAGGCATTCTCAGCATAAGATACTAATAACAGAATCATGCATGATTCACACAACATCACCAAAGAGCATTGCTATTGACCAAATTTTACCCAGTAACTGGAGGGTCACTTCGTGATGGGCGCTAGTCCGGCAGGTCGCAGTTAGCCTAAGCGATATGACTCTCACCTTCCATTGGCCAAGTACCTTCGACGTAACGGTTCCCTCGCATCGTACCGCTTGACCGAAGTCATGACGGGAGGTATATCGCAGGGAATTCATTCACGTACACCGAGTATATCGAATTCTCTCTCACACATACCGTCCCCACGAGGTATATGGTGAGGCAATTCACGTACACTCAGGTATATCAAATAGCTTGTCCACACGTACCGATTTCCCGCAAGAGCAAGACGTATATCGTGGAAGTCACGCCAAAGGGGGAAACCCATGCCAATTCACTCAACCAACTGCATACCCGTATATAGGGGTCAAACCTAGGACACGCACTTTAGATCTCCGGTTTTAACTCGAAACTCTGAAGAAATTTTGGGTCGGCCTACCGCCCAATATTTGAGCATTTTAAAATGGGTCCCTATCCGTGAGCCTGGTTACAAGTCCAAACCGTAGCTTTTTATATATTAAAAACCCCACTTTTCTAGGCTCGGGTCCCATCCGGCATTGAATTTAGGAGAATTAAATACAAGTGAGAACATAATAATCATAATAATCATGCTGAGTTCCGTCTCCAAAAACATTTTCCCTTCTTTATCAAAAAATCCAAAAACAGTTCTCCCTTCTTTATCAAAAATCCAAAAATAGTTTCTTCTCTTTGTCTCAAAAATAAATCTCATCCTACGCCTTCTTAGGTCGATTGCAAGTCCTTGGCCTGGCTCCCTATTGGCTTCAGACTTCAGTCAAAACACCCTGGAGTTTCGTCCCTTCCTCTACTACTTCTTCCGAGTCCGAAATCCATTCACTTTCCATGGAGAATATAGATCGAGCAACAGTCACACAGCTGGATCTGACGACAGTCCTAGCTCAGCTCATGTCTAAGATTGACAACCTCCAAACTGAGGTCCGAGAAGTGCAATGAAACAAAGTTCCTATTCCTCAAGAGCCCGAGGCCCTATTTCCTCGTGTTATGGGTCCAATCGAGCCTATCTAGGTTCCGGATGAATATCATCACGCTCCACGTTCCCCTCTTGCCAATGGGCCACCGCCTGCCCATCTTCTAATGCCAAATATTGCCCAACCTATGGCTAACCTGCCTATGGTCGCTGATCCAAAGGAGGAAGAGTTGAATAAAGTCAAGGAGGATCTCAAGATGCTCACCAAGAAGTTTGACCAAGTTAGTATCTCTAGGAATTACATGGACTACACTCACATGTCTCCTTATCCTAAAGCGAGGTTACCCGAGAAGTTCAAGATGCCGAATATCGAGAATTTTGAAGGGAGTGGACCCCAATTATTCATCTTCACAGTTATCTTCATTCCATGACTCTACTAGGGGCTTCTGAAGAAGTGATGGCCTAATTGTTTCAGCAAAATTTGAAGGATAGTTCCCTCCGATGGTTTTTATCTCTTGAGGAATCCATAATTCATAGCTGGGAGGATGTAGCCCGAGAATTCATGTCACGATATAAATACAACGAAGAGCTTGAGGTCACCCATCATGATTTAGAGCTTCTCAAATAGAATCCAGGAGAATCAATCAGTAACTTCATAACCCGGTGAAGGGAGCAGGCATCTACCATGACCAATCAGCCATCCGAGGAAGAACGAGTCAACATAGTGAAGAAGAACTTCTTTCCCTATGTCCGATCAATGATGGGAGGACAATACTATCCCCACTTTCGAGCTCTCAGAGAGGCTGGAGTGGAAATTGAGGAAAGCCTTGTTAAAACAGAGGTTGAACCGAAGAAGGTGTCCGGACAGTTCACCCCTAGAAAGTATGACAAGCCTGGCAATGCCACCGTCTCAACTATCAATAACATCTCTCAACCAACCACACCATGGGCACTAGAAAGCCGCCCTACCCCCATCCGAATGGAATACACTGAGCTTCATGCTCCCCTCTCCAAAGTTTACCAAGCCTTGTTAAGCCGAAACCTCATCAAACCCTTGGATCCACGTCCATTGCCAAATCCACTCCCAAGAAACTTCAAGACCGATGCTCATTGCGCCTTTCATCAAATTGCCAACCATACCACCGACCAATGTTTTCACCTTCGGAACATAATCCAAGATCTCATTGACTGGGGTAGCATCGCCCCATCAGCCAATCCTAAGCCAAACACCACTCATAATCCACTTCCGAATCATGCCAATGCCATCTTCTTAGAAGTAAACCCATATTTCGATCCCTCAACTCAAATCACACCCATATACTCTCCTAAACCTCTTCAAATTTTCCCATATTTCCTCCTACACCCTACTAGCCTCGCCGATCAGGCACTGTCACTCCTTACCAGAGCATGCATCGCTGTCCATACCCATTCTGAAAATGGAAGTATGGAATTTTCAGAGGTGTTGAATCAACTCCTAGAGTTCGGGCTGAAATTTCCCTCACAGATGGTCATCGATTGCCAGAAATTCAGCACACTATTCTTGGAAGCACGAAAGTGGTCCTGAGATTTAGACAAATGGGTGGTACCAACCGACAAAGTCAGCTTAGATGATGTTATCTAGACTATGGCATTATTATTCGATCAAACCAATAGCATTTACAGTATCACCGAGTTACTTGACACTTTGAAGCTACAAGGGAATTTGGTCCCTTCAATCACACATATCCCCACAGAATGGGAGGACCTGTATGAAGAAGCCGTTGAAGTTGTGGAATGCATCGACTTTACATGAAAAGACAGAATTGTTACCACCGGATGGGGGGGGGGGGGGGGGGGAGAATTCGAAGATTTGAGTGAAGAACAAGCTTCAGGAAGAGATGGCCCAATAGCCGACATATGTGGGATGATCTCAGTTGAAGAACTCGTCGGAGAAATAAACAGGGTGGCAGAACAACCTGAGATTAACGAGGAAACGGGATTCATGTTCTTTCCTTCTTCAATAAATCACGTGACCAGATCAGGGAGACATTACCAGTTTCCAAGCTCACTACCAGCAAATGACAAAGGGAAGGGCGTTGAAAACCTTCCTATGCCAGAGATGACCATTGAGGAGAGCAAGATTCTCGATCAACTGAAGAAAACTCAAGCTAATATCACTCTATGGGGACTTTTCATGTCTTCCTAGCTGCATAGAAATGCTTTAATCAAATTTCTCACTGGACCCATAGTTCCTCCCTCTACCTCATCATAAGAAGCGGTAAATCAGGTCGGATCCTTGACCACTACTCGAATGCTATCATTTTGGAATAAGAAATCCCCAGAATTGGTCTGAATCACAATCATGCACTCAACATCTCCGTCAAAGTTATGGGGAAGGTCATTCCACTCTCCCTTGTCGATAACAGATCCGCCTTAAAAGTTTGCCCTCTGAGAACCTTCAAGTGCTTAGGCCTGAAAGAAAGCGACCTCGCTCCAACCTCTGCCACTGTACGTGCCTACGATAATACCCGTCGTGAGGTGATGGGATCCATGAAACTTGTTATAGGGGTTGGCCCTATAAACCCTATCGTTGAATTCCAAGTCATAGACATCCCATCTTGTTTCAACCTGTTGCTAGGACGACCCTAGCTCCATAATATCAAGGGTGTGTCTTCCTCACTCCATCAGAAATTAAAGTTCTTGGTCGACGGGGGAGTCATCACCATTTTGGGCGACAACAAAAATGACGAGGGTGTAAGCATCATCAGTCCAATCCTTGAGATACAGCACGGGTCAAGTGATATGATCCTATTAGGATTCTGAGTTGAGCCACTCCTACTCTCGACAGGGGACATTTTCAAAGAAAGGGTTTGTCCAAAATATGACCCTCATGGCAATGTTAATGTGATTCAAATGTTCAGAAACATGCACTTCATGCCCGGTCTGGGGCTAGGGCAAAGGCAACAAGGGATACTTGATCCTATCGAACTGAAGAAAGCTTTCCCTCCTTTCGGCTTGGGGTATCAACCATCAGAACAAGAGCTCAGAACGATCCTCCAGTCTCGACCAAAGAGAGGATTAGACTGCATCCGAACTATCTCAAGAGACTCCTTAAATGGACGATTCATCAAAGAAGGCGAGGACTTCCCCTTTTGCGATTTTCCAGAACCATGGTATGACCACACAGACAAGAAGATGAGGCCGGGAATGGAGATATTTTTCCAAGATAGCTACCCATGGTCCAAAAGTTTCCTACACCGTGTACAACCGCTCATCCAAGATACCGAAGAGACTGAGGAAAATGATTCTGAAGATTCCTTCAACTTATAGATACTGGGGCTGGCACTCTGCATGGTTCATTCAGGCACTACATCAATGGACCCATACCATCTGATTAAAGCTACTGATACACCTCTCCTCAACTGGTATGATGTGCCAGTTCTACCTCTTGAAATCTCCCCTAACCCCAATGTTTACCCTATTTCTTCTTCTGTTGTCTATCCTTGCTCAAATGTAATCGAGGCCTCTTTTGATGAGGTTCTCAATGTTGTTTTTCCTATCAATGAAATAAACGAAGATTTTGAGTATCTCGCTGTGCCTTACATTAACTGCTTGAATTCTAATTAAACTTTTGATGATGATGATTTTGCAAATGAACAATTCTTAACTGATCTAAATAAGGTTAATAATAAACAACATAACCGTGTTTAAGTTAATGAAGAAGAGACTGTTGTTATTAATCTCGGTTCTAGTAGCCAACTGCGCGAGATTAGGATAGGGGCCACCCTTGACGAGCATGAGCGTGCACAACTCGAAGAATTGCTGAAAGAGTTCATGGAAGTCTTCACATGGTCCTATGATGATATGTCCGGCATTGATCCTGAAATAGCTCAGCACGAGATCCCCACTCTCCTAGATTACAAGTCGGTTAAACAAAAATTGAGAAAACTCCGCACCGAATGGTCGCTCAAGGTCAAAGAAGAGGTGGTCAAACAGTTAAACGTGGGTTTCATTTGGGTGATCGAATATCCCACATGGCTAGCCAACATTGTACCTGTGCCGAAATCAGGAGGGAAGGTTCGAATGTGTGTAGATTATCGAGATTTAAACAAAGCTTCGCCAAAGGATGATTATCCGCTACCCAATATTGACATGATTATGGACAACACAGCCAGTCATGCTCTCAAGTCATTCATCGACGGGTTTTTCGGATACAAATAAATCAAGATGCACCCCGACCACCAAGAAAAAACCGCATTCATCACCCCATGGGGAACCTTTTGCTACACCGTTATGCTATTCGGTCTCAAGAATGCTGGGGCTACCTACCAAAGGGCTTCCATAACCATCCTGCATGATCTGATTCACAAGGAGGTCAAGGTTTATGTGGATGATATGATTATCAAGTCCAAAATTAGAGAAGGTCATATTCTCGCTCTCCAGAAGTTCTTCGAACGACTGCGACGGTATCAGATGCGATTTAATCCACAGAAGTGTGTCTTCGGTGTTACAAAGGGAAAACTCTTAGGATTCATGGCCAGCAAAAAGGGGATAGAAGTAGATCCTACAAAGCTAAAGGCCATACTTGAGATGCCACATCCCCGAACAGAGAAAGAAGTCTGAGGTTTTCTTGGGAAATAGAAATATATCAGCCGGTTCATCAGCCAGCTAACCTCCCTCTATGAACCGATCTTCAAGTTCCTTCGAAAGGATTCAACCAAGGTTTGGAACGAGTCCTGCCAAGAAGCTTTTGACCGAATCAAATAATATCTGACCCAACCTCTAGTGCTCATGCCACCACAACTGGGTCTCCTTCTACTCCTATACCTAACCATAACCGACACTGCAGTCGGGGCTTTGCTAGACCAATACCTTGAAGACTCCCACAAAGAAAGAGCCATATATTATGCCAGTCACAAATTGGTCAGGTACGAGGTCAACTACACTACTCTGGAAAAGGCGTGTGTCGCACTTGTTTGGGTCACCCAAAAGTTATGACACTACATGCTCGCCTTCCCCATCAAACTTGTATCCCGAATGGATCCCATCAAATACCTTCTTGATAAACCCGCCTTATCCAGTCGAATGGCCCGATGGTTGATGCTCCTAACTGAGTTCGACATCATGTACGTCACACAGAAGGCCATTAAAGGAAGAGCCATCTCTAACTACCTCGCTGATTACCCCGTAGAAGAAGCAGATGTCCGGATCTCCAAATTCCCAGATGAAAATATCCTCTGCACCACTCAGACCGCCTTCGATGGAAAATGTTCTTTGACGGCGCTGCCAACAAAAAGGGATATGGCATGGGGATACTTCTGATCACCCTAGATGACTCCCACACTCCCATCGCCATTAAATTGGGTTTCCCTTGCACCAACAACATGACGGAATACGAGGCATGCACAGTGGGCCTCAAAGCTGCTCTCAAGAAAGGTATTCAATGCCTTGATGTCTACGGGGATTCTGCCCTTATCATCGGTCAAGTGCTCAGAAAGTGGAAAGTCAAGGACGAAAATCTCTAACCCTTTCATGCCCAATTAGAAGAGTTAACCTCCCGGTTCTGAGATATCACCTTCCATTACCTACCCCGAGCAAAGAATAACCTAGCCGATGCTCTCGCCATCTTGGCCTCCATGGTCGACATGCCTGAAGGAATAACAATGACCCCCTTCCTAGTTCAAAAGCAAGACAAACCAACCCACTTCTATCATATTGAGCTTGTCTCCATCGAAGATCCCTAACTAGTCGATTGATGGTACTATGATATCTGGTGCCTCCTCAAACATGGTAGATATCCCTAGGGTTCCAACAAAAAAGATCGAACGACTCTCCGAAGACTGTCCGCCCAGTACATCATCTGTCATAAAGCCCTACTCAAGAGGAACTTCGATGGAACTCATCTACACTGCATCGTAGGGGCTGAGATTGAGAAGATAATACAGAAAATCCACAGCGTGGAATGCGGGCCCCACATGAATGGTCACATGCTCTCTAAGAAGATCATCTGACAAGGCTACTACTGGACCACCATGATCCAGGATTGCATCGCCTATGTCTGGAGGTGCCTAAAATGCCAACAATTCTCCAATCTTCAACACCTACCTCCGTGAGAATTATATCACATGACCTCTCCCTCGCCATTCTCCACCTGGGGTGTCGACATCAAAGGGAATGTTACACCAAAGGCTTCAAAGGGACATGAGTTCATCCTGGTTACCATTGATTACTTCACCAAATGGGCCGAAGCTGAGTCATACGCAGTATTAAATGCCAAGAAAGTGGCCAAATTCCTCAAGAAAAATACCATCTGCCGATATGGGGTCCCGCACGAGCTGGTATCAGATAACGGGTTGCATTTCGAAGCAGAAGTCACAGAAGTAGTCAACGAGTACGGGATTCAGAGACACAAATATTCTCCCTACCGACCTCAGACCAATGGTGCAGTGGAAGCCGCTAACAAAAACCTTAAAGCTATCATCAACAACATGACCGAAAGTTATAGGGATTGGGCTGACCGGATCCCGTACGCCCTCTGGGGCTATCGAACCTCAATCCGAACCTCTACTGGGGCTACCCCTTACTCTCTGGTCTACGATATGGAAGCAGTCCTACCTGTGGAGATGGAAATACCCTCGCTACGCGTCATGCTCGGAAGCAAAGTTAGTGAACAAGACTGGTTCCAAAGTCGTTTTGATGAGCTAGCCCTCCTAGATGAAAGAAGATTAAAAGCTCTTTACCACATACAGGGGTACCATCGCTGAATAGCGCGGTCATTCAATAAGAGAGTCAAGGATCGTCGTGTCCGAGAGAGAGACTTATCCCTCAAGGAGATAATAGAACCCATTTGGGACCCCAGAGGGAAATTCAAGCATAATTGGAGCAGCCCCTACATTGTGAAGAAAATATTATCCGGCGGTGCCGCCATGCTCACTGACCTAGATGGGGAAGAGATGGCTCATCCAGTCAGTCTGGACCGTCTCAAGAAATTCTACCACTAGTCCGAAATCTCGGCGCGCTATGACTTTTCTCACCCACTTTCTATTCTAAAAAAAAAGAAAAAAAACTCTTCATTTCCCTCGACCCAGAACTACGTGGGACTGATCCTCTGCAAAAACTATTTTCAAATAGATAAAAAACTTTTCAAAACCCCAAAGGTACGTAGGCAGCTCATGCACCTCACGTGAGTACAACCTATTCTTTTTTACAAAATACCATTTTCTTTTCTTACCTCCGAAAACGACGGTTCATTCTAAAGAGTACTTGAACAAAAGGATTATGTATGCCTTAGCGATCGGTGTAGATAATTCAAAACTACAAAATTCATCGAAAGGCACAGCTGGATGATCAGAAACTTGTTTATTTCATTAATAAGAAAATTCAGCACGGATTACATAAGAAAAAGGAACAGATAACCCCCTTTCTCCTACTGCCATAAAAATCCAAATAACATCCCCACATCTGTTACACAAATAAACTCCCCAAGAGTCCTACCCACAGCCACCAGAGGAGCCTGCACCCTCATCATCTACATCCGGAGGTCCCCAAGTTTCCCCTGCCTGAATAGAGTGTCGTAAACGCTCCATGGATCTATGAGCCTTAACCACCTTCGAAAAGACCACAACACCCCCTTCCATGGTGTTAGATAAAACAAACCATCTTTGTCCAGTCTCCACTACCAACATCTTGCTGACTACTTTCCTCCACAACCACTTCATATAATCCCGAGGGACATGCCAAAATTTTCCGACAGATTGGGAAGGACGGGTCGACGAACGCCGATTTTCCCACAGAGACCCAAGCAATCGACGCAAGCGGTCAGTCAAATCTTCTACCGGAAAGAAATTTGAGTTCCAAGGGGGCACGACCTGTGCCCAGCTGAATTGGCGCAAAAGTCGCCAAGGGAAATAAAAGGAGGTCTATCTAATACCAACTAGCCGCACATATAAATACTCTCCTAGCTCCAGAACAGGCTGCAACTGTCCCCACCAAGGCACTGACCAATACAACCCACGGGCCCCATGCTCCACAAGGCAATGCTCCCAATTCTCAACATACAGGCCAACACTGATGAAGTAGCATGAAAAGAAGTTGGGTACGACCGACAAGGGATATTCTGGAGGAGTCGCCAAGCCGAATCTTTCAGAAAACCACATGAACAGCATTATAGGGCTACCCCTCAAAAAGTTCGAACGACCTTCTCTCCAGGCATATAGGCCATTCAGAGTCTCTGTCAGTATCACCATCGTAGGATTGCAATGATATGACATCCATGAAGTAATGGATGCAAGTTGTGGGTCCACTTGCACCTCCTCAGTCACCAGCAACAAATTGGAAACCAGACCCAGAACAACGGCTCCAGCATAGCCAGCATCACCTACTTCCTGCAAATGCACGGACTGCAGCACCGCCGGGAGGGAGATCATTCCTCCAGCAACCAATGATCTAGCCACCGAAGGCGAAATATGAAGAATCCTGGCCAAAAAATCCCTGGGAGAGCAGGAAAATTCGGGCAAAGCCGCAGCAACACTAGGGTTTACACCCAGTGTGGTAGAAAATTCCTCGTAGGTAGGACAAACTTCTTCCAATCCAAAGAGGAATACATGGTCTTCGGGGTACCAGAATTGTACCACCGCCGTCAGCACGTTCAACTCAAGAGGCTGATTGAGACTCGACGCATGTTGAAAGCATCATAGTCGACATTATAAGAGGACATTGCTTCCAAAGTTTCGGGGTAGTTGACAAACTCAATACTACCAGGGAGATCCATCTTTCAAGGCTAAGAGATAGTGGGCAAGTAAGTGAAAATGTAAAGGTGTGATGAAAACACTCCACCCTTACCCCCTTTTTATACTTGAAAACCCTCACAACATACATAATCCCTGTAGAAATCGAATGGAATCCTACGCCACAAGGTACCAAAGGCTGAAGAGGGTACCAATCAAAGCTTTGAATTGATGGGACTGGACTGAACTGCCGATAGGCAGGTCAGGGTGCTTGCCAATCGGCAACCCCACCATTTTTAGAAATTTCCCTTTTTCCTCTTTTGTCAAATCAGAAAACTCAATAAAAATAAATTGACATTCTCAAAAGAATTTCAAAATCCCTTTTTCTCCTTATAAAATTTCCCCATTTTTAATCAAAGCTTTACTTCCAAAAAATTCCAAAAATATTCCTTTTTACGGTCTCAGCAGCAAAGTAGAAAGTGCATATGCATGCATTCATCATTAAATAAAAGATAATAAAAAAAACTCCATTACATTTCATCAATTTGTGTTTTGTGTTACATAAATTAACAGGAAATAAAAAGAAAAGGAAAAAGAAAAAACAACAGGACTCAGCCCGAACCCACATTCTCTCTCTCTCTCTCTCTTTCACTGAGAGCTTCCACCCCTGCGACGTGCTTTCTTCCCCCTACGGCGAGACGACGCACCACCACTACCCGAGCCAGAGTCCTCTCCGAACGAGGAAGATGGCACCAAGCAAGAAGGAACAGGAACCACATCTCGAATATGGGCAGTCACCGAAGATATCCAGTATCTCATGTCCCTGAGCCAAGTGGTCGACACTCGGACTTGCTGCAAGAAAAGGTGAAATCAGTATCAAGGAAGGGAAGACCAAAACAGAAAAGAAAGAAAGAGAGGAACAGAAAGGTATACCGCAGGTCGAAGGACCTCCTCTGTCAAACCCAACTCCTCCGGATCCATCGCATGAGAATGGTGAAACATAGGAACCATCCCTCCATAAGTCCACCGAATGTTGTATGAAGGGGTATGCAACCGCACAAAAGGAACCTCTGAAGTCGCCGTTGCAGCAGATGCCGACAGACCACCGCCGCTGTGGGAAGATCCCACAGCCCGATTCGAACCCGCTGGAGGGAAAGGAAATGCATAATATATGCTGAGCGCCATCAACCAGCTCGTCATAAAGTCCATATAATCATACGGCACAGTCGTATCGGTGTACAGCAAGTAGGACTCACCGATCATCGCCGCGATCCTCTCATCCACTGACAGCAGTCTCTCCCGCCTCATAGACGTAGGAGGCTGTGCAGGTGGCATCACCACCTCCTCCTCAGAAATCTGATGAACCACCCTCTCCCCTAGATACCAGGAATGGCCGAACTCATGCGCCAGCAAATGCCTCATCCGCGCGTTCACCCCAGTCGCCCCCGCATCCTGAATGGCTGTCCCTCAGGGATAAAAGGTCATCTGAAAATATCCAAGCGAGCATAAATCAAATACAAGATCAGAAGGTGCAAAAATCAAGACTGAAATGGAAAGAGTCTTACCCTACCACTGGTCAGGTCATTCAAGACTTGGCACACCGCCTCCAGGGAGAGAGATCCCTTCGACTGCCGATTAGCCTTACGCCATCGATACAATCGACAGAAGTCCCCAACAGTGTCGTCCTTCAAAGCGATCAGCGGAGTATTGCACCCAATCACCTCGTAGAACCACGTCTGAATTCACAAATAAAAACATGACGCATAAGGAAAAATGCGAATGCATGAAAGGAAAATGAGAGTGCATGAAAAGAAATGCACAAACTAAAGAATACCTCAAGAAGGTACGTGGCACCAGTAAAAGTCTGCCGGAAGCACCAGTTGAATGCATCCAGAGAGGAGTAAAGGTTCGCCAAGGTCAGACTCCCCCAATCATAGAAAGGGATGTTCGAAAACATCCTCAAGTAAGGCAGAAACCATAAATGGACGACGTTGCTGCTCGACACCACCATGAAACCTCCCAACACCAGTAAAATGAATAATCAGGCTATCTGCCTCACTTGCAGCCCATCCTCCACATCAATCACCCTGCTCAGCAGAACATCCTTTAGCAGGGACAGCCGGATAGAATCCCCAGAAACTATCCTCCCTACATCACCAAGTGCCGCACGCACTGCCTCCGGTCTCACCCGTAAAGAGCGATCCACCTCTATCTGCTCTCCATCACAATCCAACCCCAGCAGCTGCTGCACATCTATGGGAGTCACAGTCATCTCCTCGAAGCCAAAATGGAAGGTATGGGTAGTATCACACCACCTCTCTCCCAAATGACACAAGACCGCTGTCAAACGAGGCGTCTCATCCAGCACTGATGCCAACTGCCCAAAACCCGCTGATGATACCATCCAACACACCACAGGTGGGAGATGCTCCCAGACATACCTGAGCCCCGTTGTCTCACAGGCACGCTTATTCTTCAAAGAAATATCAGACTGGAAAAAAGAAAAGCCTGATAAAAATCTAAGAAAGAAAGAAAAATCACCAAAAAGAGAAGAACACCAAAGATCGGGTTACTTACATAACCGTCGGGACTCACTCTCGAAGAGCGATGACGCGATGGCTCCCGCAGCAAGGTTCGCTCATCCGCAACAGGCTCAAATGCATCAAAGGAGTTCTCATTCCCCAAAGCAAGGGGCGTCCTATCCCTCCACTCCATGTTTTCCCAGTCATCAACGGTCAACCACTCCCGGTGGACTGCAGTGCTCACAAAAACGGCCATTTATTGAAGATCGAAATGCTAGCGAATCGCAGAGAGAGAAAGCAAAGAAGCTGTGGAAAAAATGAGGGGATTCACCCCCTTTATATAAGATGCTAAGCGCCATGACGATCGGCACCTCCCCCAAAAGTCTGTGCCACTGCCGAATGGCACCCTTCATACTATGCCGATCGGCACCCCCATTAAATTTCGTACAGAAATTCCCAAAAATACCAGAAAGCCTCGAAAAATCCCGAAAAAATTGCTAAAAATCCCAGGAAGGATTTAAAGCCTTTTCACCAAGAAAACTTCGCGTTCCCTAGAGTGGAACCCCTCTTTCCCAACAAAATCCTCAAAAACTAAGTGAAAACTCCTACCGGTAAAGCTCCGAGGGATCTCTAAGGATCACCTGATCACTTCCCCAGCAGAATTCTCTTACAGCACCCAAAATAGGTTGTCCCCCCCCCCCCCCCCCGTAAGGTCTCCTAATGAAACAAAAACTTCCCCAACTATTAGATCCCCAACTCAAATCAAAATCACAAATCACTTTCCCAAGCAAAATCAAAATCCAATCTACAACCACTCTTTAGGTCAGAATTGACCTCGGTCTTGGATCGTCACCTGAGTTGGGTCAGAATTGACCCCGGTCACCACTCTTTAGGTCAAAATTGACCTCGGTCTTGGATCGTCACCCGAGTTGGGTCAGAATTGATCTCAGTCCTCGGTCGTCACCACTCTTTAAGTTAGAATTGACCTCGGTCTTGGATCGTCACCTGAGTTGGGTCAGAATTGACCCCGGTCGTCACCACTCTTAGGTCAAAATCGATCTCGGTTATTAGACCTTTACCCTAAGATCACAGATTCATCTTTGACCCACAGAATTTATCATCCCCAGCACACTCCTTAGGTCCTCAGAATCAACCTCGACCATCTGAATCGGTCATACTCCCTCAAAAGCATCATATGGTGTCTATTCAACGGTCATAATGTTTTCCAAACTCCCCCGTTGAGGGGCTCTGTAGACACCCCATTCTGTTACCCCTAACTCTCCTTAGGTGTCTAGTACCTCCCTCCATCACTACAAACCTAGGTCATGTCCCGAGTACTGACCTAGAAGCCATCGGGCACTCCCCAGCTCAGTTTGACCCAAAAGTCAAACTTTTCATCTCGACCGAGACTAAATGTATCTTTGAAGGGAACTGAATACCCTTCCCAACGGACTACCCCGTGCACGATTCTGACTTACCATGCGAACGAACGATCCGTTTGCGTCCGAAACTTAACCCAAAGGCCCCCGGGCGCTCCTGGGCTCTGTTTGACCTATGTCAACTCTTCATCCCGACTAAGGATGAATGAATCTTTGAAGGGCACTGAATACCCTTTCCAACGGTCCATCCCGTGCACAATTCTGACTTACCATGTGGACGAACGATTCGTTCGACTCAGAGGTCACCGAACACTTCAAGGGCCCGGTTGACCAAAGTCAACTCCCCAAACTGGGTCAAACTCTTTGGAATGTCGAAGTACATCTCCTAAAATTTCCAACAGTCTGCCCCATGCGCAATTCGGACTTACCATGCGGACGAACGATCCGTTTGCGTCCCGAACGATCGACAAACGCTTTCGAGCCACATTTGACCCAAAGTCAGCTCCCGAACCTTGTAGCGGTCCAAAGGACTTTCGAAGGTCTCTGAATTAACTTTCCAACGGTTTTCCCTCGACAGTCGATTTTCTAAAAAGTCCTGAAACACACTGCCAAATGGCAGGTTCCAAACCCTGCCTATCAGTAGGTGCCGATTGGCAGGAACGGGTCTATGCCGATCGGTAGTGACCTGAGCCTATAAAAGGAGGACTTCACCTCATTTTCAGGGAGAGCCCAGATCTGATAACCAAAAACCTCTCTCGAAGTCAACGTGATTTCAACCTCCAAATCCCATTTTTACTTCCACTTTTCATCATGCTTTTCATCAAACTTAGTGAATTAGCCACTCTCCATCATCATCCAAGTGCAAGGGCTGCTCTCCAACATTCAATATCAAGCTCAAGATCTTCAAGAAGGTCCAACTTTCTCAAACTCTCTCTTAAATTCTCTTAAATTCTCAATAACTTGTTTTCTTACTTAGCACTTCTACTATCTCATCTCACACATCCTAATATACTTTTTTATTTAGTATTATTGCACATCTCTTATTTTCATATAAATAAAACCCAAAAAATAAGAAAAAAAGGGTTTGCTCATAAATTCCAAATAGGGATTCTCATACTTTTTCTCACACTTTTCTCACAACTAAAACATTTTTTTCTATACACACACACTTACAAATAAGAGATCCCCAATTTGGATTTATGGGATAAACCCCACCCCTCATTTTGTATGCGAACTACGTGGTCGGTTCCTACAAGTTACATTGGTCCCGTACGAGATGTTTGTGCCTCTTACGGGGACGTTTGGGGGTTGGTTTAGGTTTTCACCCTTTAATTGCCTGTTTTTAAATTTAAGTGTTGATTTTTACAAATTATCGTCATATTCTCAAACCGGGAGACCCGGGACTACGCGGCCAGTTCCTATAAGTTACATTGGTCTAGTGCGAGGTGTTCGTGCCTCTTACAGGGACGTTTGGTGGTTGGCTTAGGTTTTCACCCTTTAACGGCCTCTTTTTAAGTCTAAGTGTTATTTTTGCAAATTACTATCATATTCTCAAATCGGGAGACCCGTGACTACGCGGTCAGTTCCTACAAGTTACATTGGTCCCGTGTGTGGTGTTCGTGCCTCTTATGGGGTCGTTTGGGGACTGGTTTAGGTTTTCACCCTCAAACGACTTGTTTTCAAGCCTAATCTACATATTTTAAAATTATCTTCATATTCTCAAACTGGGAGACCCGTGACTACGCGGTCAATTTGCACAAGTTACATTAGTCCCGTACGAGGTGTTCGTGCATCTTATGGGGCCGTTTGGGTTTTCACCCTCGAACGGCTTGCTTTTAAGTTTAAGTATTGATTTTTGCAAATTATCATTATATTCTCAAACCGGGAGACCCGTGACTACGCGGTCAGTTCCTACAAGTTACATTGGTCCCGTACGAGGTGTTTGTGCCTCTTACGGGGACGTTTGGGGGTTGGTTTAGGTTTTCACCCTTTAATGGCCTGTTTTTAAATTTAAGTGTTGATTTTTACAAATTATCGTCATATTCTCAAACCGGGAGACCCGGGACTACGCGGCCAGTTCCTATAAGTTACATTGGTCTAGTACGAGGTGTTCGTGCCTCTTACAGGGACGTTTGGTGGTTGGTTTAGGTTTTCACCCTTTAACGGCCTGTTTTTAAGTCTAAGTGTTATTTTTGCAAATTATTGTCATATTCTCAAATCGGGAGACCCGTGACTACGCGGTCAGTTCCTACAAGTTACATTGGTCCCGTGTGTGGTGTTCGTGCCTCTTATGGGGTCATTTGGGGACTGGTTTAGGTTTTCACCCTCAAACGGCTTATTTTCAAGCTTAATCTACGTATTTTGAAATTATCATCATATTCTCAAACCGAGAGATTCGTGATTATGCGGGCAGTTGATACAAGTTACATTGGTCATGTACGAGGTGTTCGTGCCTCTTATGGGGTCGTTTGGGGGCAGGTTTAGGTTTTCATCCTTTAACGGCTTGTTTTTAAGTCTAAGCATTGACTTTTGCAAATTATCGCCATATTCTCAAACCGGGAGACTCGTGACTTTGCAGACAGTTTCTACAAGTTACAATGGTCCCGTACGAGGTGTTTGTGCCTCTTACGGGGTCATTTGGGAGTTGGTTTAGGTTTTCACCCTTAACGGCCTGTTTTTAAGTTTAAGTGTTGATTTTTACAAATTATCATCATATTCTCAAATTGGGAGACCCGTAACTACGCGACCAGTTCCTAAAAGTTACATTGGTCACGTGCGAGGTGTTCGTGCCTCTTACGGGGACATTTGGTGGCTGGTTTAGGTTTTCACCCTTTAATGGATTATTTTTAAGTCTATGTTTGAGTTCAAACCTAAGCCTTCAATTCGAAACATAGGGTACTTGTTCTTCTACTTACATCCTTGTTCTTATTCAATTCAATATTTTGGCATTCACACGCTTGTGTGTTTACTGCTGCGTGCAACATGAACTGTTGCATTTCTTAACGGGATTTACCTCAGCTATATCATAATTGTGAATTGATATCTAGTTGAAGGCACAATTTAAGTCAAAAATCTTGAATGTGAGAACCTTCCACCTAGGTGTTCACATTGCATAATTATAGGCCATTGGGTGAGTGAATTTAAAGTTATAAGAAAAATTGAAATCGAGGGCAAGGTTCAGACTAATCCCAATACTGCAAAATAAAATAATAGAGATAGATCTAAGTCACAACATAAAGGAAGATCTATAGTGAATGAATTTTACAGGACTAAACAAAAAAATGATGAGGGTATACTGGTGCAAAATATTCACAAGGTGTAAATATTTATAATTCCAATCTTGTTGTTAGAAATATTATTGAAACTCACAAATAAATTTCTATGAATTTATGTGAATGGGAAGTTTTCTGGGTTGATGTTTTCTTTAGTTAAGAGTTTTTGGTCGCTATTATAATGAAATTCAGATAATCACTAAAGCTTTATAGGTTGCTAGATATGTGATATGATATTGAAAAGATGGATACATTACTAACCGGTAATCCAACAACAACACTGAGTAGTGAAATCCTATTTGTTCCATCTCATAGGTTGGATGGTCCATTGAATGTTACTCTCGGGTTCTCCCTAGTACCATAGGCAGACCTTGTAAATTTAAGTTGAGTCAGCATCATATGCATCGTAGTAATTGCGTCCCGTGAGAATATGTCATCATTTTTAAATAATAAAATAAAAAAAATTCTTACAATAATCATTTGCTTTACAAATATGTAATCCGTCATAATACCTGAAAACTGCCCATTGATAAAGGCATGTACTGGACCCCTCAACTGCACTATGAGAGTGGGTTTTGGTCCTCCTTCAACAATGATTCCGATGAAGAAATTTCAACGCTGTTTCGAAAGGAAATTTAAAAGGATAGTCAAACTCATGTATTAGAGGCACATTTGTTGAGCGTTTGATTGTCAAGTCTGAAAAAAGATTGAAAATTAGTTTATGAAAAATTAGGAAACCAGTGGAAAGATATAAAAGTAAAATATTCTCTTAGTTCACTAATTTTCAACTAGATCCATTTCTTTGGAGGGTAAGAAATGTTTCAATAGAAAATAACGAAAACATAGAGAATGTGCCACATTTAAGACCATTGTTTTGATTGCAATTAAGCATCACAAAAGTAAAAATTAAGAAGAATTTTTCATGGGAAAAAAAATGTAATGCCAATTAAACCCACTCTACATTTCCACGGAATACTTAAGGATTAGGTTCACCGGGTAATGTACCACAGTTAATCACTGGCATCATATGCAAAACATAATTACTAGGCAACATTTGCGCACGTGACATTTGAGTTCCGACCTTGATGATGACATAACCACATATTTATTAAGAAGAAGACCACAAGCAACTAACAAGAGAATATTGTTCCAAAATAGTTTTTTATGTATTTAGTATAGGGCATGTCAGAATAAAATTTGACTAAGCTTACTATTGCAGTGTTGAAGACCGCATTTATGCAATCAGTAAGAATGTTGGTGGACCAAGGAGGCAAATCACAGTGCCTGTTATTGAATGTCACCAATACGGCCAAGTTGTTGTCGAAGTTTGAGAGAGAAGATGAACACTTTCCGTGTCCTTTAGAGAACACATGAGCCTGGAAAATGATGAGAATTTAGTAAACAATAATTAAATTTTTTCTAATATAAAATGGAAAGAAAAATTCAGATTATACAAAGAAAATACATATTATTAAAGGCTGACCCCATATAGAAAATACATATCATTTAGTACCAGTTACTGAGGCCCCACATTTAATCAACATTGCCCTACTTCTCTAGGGTTTATGAAGCCGGAGGTTCAATTAGTTAATTGAAATTACAAAGTTAATTAAAAGTCTATACAACTTCACTTAATCAATTACCACCTTTTTTTCTCTCCTCTATCTGAAAACTACAAATATTGTGGTGAAATTTTGAATTTTTTTGAGGTTAACGTGATTTTTGAGATACCTATGTTTTTTCATAAATCATTATAAGCCATATACCTGCATCCATTAGCCATAAACAATAGACTTGCACCCATAAGCCATAAGCCATATACCAGCATCTATAAGCCATATACCTGTTCTTTCAGAATCATTTTGAATTTTGAATCTTTTACTAAAGACTCGAGATACTAAGGTCTCCTCTTATCATAAGCCATATACCTGCATCCATGCACCAATGGAGTTGCAAAAATTAAAATATTTATAAGATAATACACATAAAAGAATACCAAATCTTAAAACTAGACAAAATAATATGAAAAATGTGTATTGTTGTCACCATTGACAACACACAAACCTAACAACATGAAAAATACAGTGTTGACATTACACATTGACGCATAATAATTGACCCATAACTGCCTCACGTGAGGAAAGCGTGTCAATGAAATTCATTCTTCAAAGTTTCAAGTGACAACACTGTCAAAAAACAAATCAATGTACATCTAGGTAGGGACAGACAGGTCCAATTTATATTGTGTAAAGATGTTTTTACATTGAAGTTAAATGAAGAGATTGGTTTTGTTTGTTACCAAAGTTCAAACACCAATCTACCATTGGAAAGCCCACTTTCCAAATGAGAGTCTATAATCCAACTCATTGTCATTTTGTTAAAAGACCAAAAAGGGTATACTTTTAACATAAGGGGTCCAAGTTAGAGTCACGATTCAAGGACCTAAAGAGTGGTTGATATTGATCCCGTTAGAGGGCATGATTGTGGAAACTCTTCCCTTGATTTGTTATATGATAAACCTTTAAAATGGGCAAGAGGCCAGTCAAATATTACACGCTTACTTCGGCTCATCGAGGCAAGTTTTCACTGAAGTAGTGGTTGTGGTTGAAGAGACCCCTGAATCCCCACATCTCTATTATCTAGATGTCGAAGAATTATACAATTCATTTATTAGTTTCCTTGTAGAGGGGGAAAGTTTTAGAGGGGGCCCACTTATTGTTCCAAAATCATTCACCTCAGTACAATGATAATTATGATCATATTCATTTTATTCTTAAAAGGATAAGGATGCATATTCAAGACTTTTGGTTCAAGCATAGGGGTCCTTAGAACCCCTTATCTTGTTTAGGTATCTCAAATACTTCATGAAAACCTCATATTCGGGACTTTTCAAGTTCTAGTCATTCCTTAATGGGTATAAGGAACTTCATAACTGGGTCAAGGTGGATCGGCCGAAAGTTGAACTTTCTTGATATGTTAATGTATTTTGAGGGTGTTAATGCAGACCCTCATAATACGCAACAATTAAAAAAACCATATGTAATATATGATTACTATGCTTACAGTTGCCCCTGACAATATGCTTAAAATGGTAACTTACATATAATATATGCAATAATTAAAAAAAACATATGTAATATATGATTACTGTAACTTCATCTAGAACCTTTCGTAAACATCTAATGTGCAATAATCCAATTTTGAATTCAAATCATACGTAAAATACTAAAACAAAAGGACTAAAAATGAAATACCTTGCCGGGGGGACAAACACAACTCACTTCTGATGCCTCCTCTTACAAAAACCAATAATAATGTATGGGTAAAATTTCAATTTTAGAAAATGAAAACACGAAATAGTGGGTGGAAATTGGAAGGAATATGGATGAAAATGGAGTATCATTTTTTTCTTACCTTCAACAACAAAATTCCTGCTGAGAATGAGACCTTATAGCCGAACCTGCTCCAAACAAATAGATTACGGATAAACCTTTACAAACTCCATTGTAAGCAACCTATGACAATGTTGTCTACAAATGCAACATAATATGAGTGCTTCCTTATTCAAAGTTCAAAAATACAAATAATTGCCCATTCTGGGGGGAATGCATATGCTTAGGAATGTAATTTCTATGAAGAACATGTTTCTTGTTATGTTGAAGATAAACAACTTCAACTTGTCTCTACATTCGAACGAAAAAAATGTCTACAATCATAAGATAACCTGATTAAATTTCTAAACCCAAACAATCCAAAGGTTACCTGATTAAATTTATGAAAATTAAATGATTCCAAAGTTCCAATTACGAATCATGCTAATAGAATACACCAATAGGGACTCCTAAAAGAAGGCCAATTTCATATAAAAGTAATAATACAATATAAAAGCAAAAAATAATATAAAAGACCAAAACTACATGTGTGGGCACCAAAACATCACTGTTCCTCAAGTGAATCAACAAATCGATCTTCCTCAGGTGCCCCTCCTTCAACAGTGGTTGTATCCGCCTATTTTTTACTAATTCAAATAACTCAACCAACTCCCCTTCCATATCTAAAACTAAATATATACATGCATATATATTCAACACAACCAAATTTTAAATAAAACACATCTTTAAACCCTAATTTTTGGAATATCAATTTTGGTATACAACAATATTACAAATTTACAATCTATTGAACCTGTGGAATATCGATTTGGATATTGTAACGAAACCCTAATTTTTAGAGAAAAGAAGGATATGTTATAGAGAGATATAGTGAGAGAGAGATGGGGATTACCAGAGAACTCTTCGTCGTCTTCTCCTCATCGAATCTTCTCCGTAAAAAATTTCTCAAGTAGCTCTTCACAACTCTTCATAGCTTAAGCAAAGGTAGAGAGAGAGAGAGAGAAAGATATCACATTGACCTGCCCTTGAAAGATAGAGAGAAAGTTAAGTTTGGTAGAGAAAGAGCGGGGGATGGGAGTTCGGCTCCAAAATGAAAAGTGATTTGAGTTTTAGTACTTTTTTAAGGTATTTATATTTTAGTCAAGTGCGTTAAGATTTGGCACACTTTTAAACAGTGACAAATTTTGGCACGGTTTTAAAGTGTGCCAGATTGTCATTAAATCGTGCCAAAATTTGGCACAGTTTAAAACTGTGCCAGATTTTTAATATCAAGGTGTGCCAAATTGCTATTTTTGGTGTAGTGTAGGGACCCGTGGGAAGCGTCCCCAGAATCCAAGCATACAAATCTACTAACATAAAACAAAAAGGATACTTACATATACAGTGCTTTTAAAATACATAACCGCATTCAACCATCTGTAACAGAGACGAGGGAATGAGACGAATGCCCAGTGGAAAAATACAACAATGCAATATATAATCGAACAGTAGAAAATAGACTCTAACAGATTATATCTACGTGAACATGCAACTACCTTATATATATATATATATATATATATATATATATATATACTTTATGCATGGAATTGTTTTTATTTTAAAAACGTTACTTATCCTGATTAATTCGCCTTAATCTTATAAAAGAGCCGCTTTTTTACTTGACTTGACATTTGTTTCTTGATTTAACACACCCGATTAAATACTTTAAATAAATACTCTTTTTTTAAGGAAAGCATTTCTTTCGTCGAAATTACCTCTTTACTCGTACCAAATTTACTTCTGTATTTTTCTTGAAATCACCTTTCAACACAAGCAAGCATCGTGTTAGAAAATACTTATTTTTCATTGAAAACCTTTTTTAACATACTCTTGTGATAATTATAGTTTAATCCTCTTTAGGTTGCTTAATTACCAATTTAATCACTTCACTTCACCTTACTATTCTGTTTACTTCATGACATTAGTCAATTTTCTTACATTACTTGTCCACGTTATCCTTTACTAGAACATTTATTAATTTCATTCAAGGTAGTTTGTCTTCTCTTATATTCGCTCCACAACCCATCTCTCGACATATTCCACTTTTCGTTATTTTTTTCTCAGAATCTTTCAAATATCCACATACACCACACCAAAACTGGCGAATGGTCACGGCCAAAATCCCTGACAAGGACTGTGGGTTGTGGATTTGGGCCATGACCATTTCGAGCACGACCAATTTCGTGGGTCGCGGCCAAGTCCGTGACCAAAAAATGGTCACGGCCTGTAGAGGTCATGGCAGATGGTCGAGGACTTGGGTCGTTACCCATACCGCGACGGGGAAAAAATGGTCGCGGCCCAAGTCCATGACCCACAACTGTGACAAAAATTGGTCGCGGCCAAAGTCCGTGATCCACGCCACGACGTAAAAAAAGGAAAAATATGGTCGCGGCCCAAGTCCGTGACCCACAACCGTGACAAAAATTGGTCACGGCCAAAGTCCGTGACCCACACCGCGACGAAAAAAAAAGGAAAAAAATGGTTGCGTCTCAACTCCGTGACCCACAACCGTGACAAAAATTGGTCGCAGCCAAAGTCCGTAACTCACATCGCGATGGAAAAAAAGGAAAAAAATGGTCGCGGACTTTGACCGCGACCATTTTTCATCACGGATGGGGGTCATGGACTTTGGCCGCGATCATTTATAGGCGCGACGAAAAAAATAAATACGGTCATGGACAAAGTCCATGAGCATATTTAACTATAATTTTTTTTTAAATGTCTTTTTTGGGTTAAATCCTAAAATTAGGGGTCCTGTGACTGCATGGTCAGTTGCTACGTGTAACGTTGGACGCGCATGAGGTGTTATAAATATTTATTATTGGCAAAACAATAAAAAAAATCACAAATTGTGAATCAAGAACGTTGTTAATAAACTAAAATATATACAAACTTAAAAATATTACACGTCTTAATAATTCACAGACAAAAAAAATTGTGTAGAGTTTTCTCTATTTTTTGGACATTCCAAACCCTGTAAATATATAACCTGCTTATTATAAAGCCCGCACGACCATAAAATTTAACAGTCAAATTATAAAAGCCCGCACGGCCATAAAATTTAACAGTCAAATTATAAAAGCCCGCACGACCATAAAACTAAATAATAAAACAATAAAAGCCCTCACGGCTGTAACACATAAAAAACATAATCCTGAATGTCCACAAAATTATATAAACAATGCTCACATTGTAAACCATTGCCTCCTTCATTTGTTCCACGTGAAAAAAAGAAAACGATACAACGTTATCCTGCAAATGATTGGATAAAAAAAATGATATCAGTAACCAAGTAGTTTTACAAAAAATTTATTCAAGCTGAAAAATTGCATATATGAGTTATAATTATCAACATATGAGTTCGTATGAGTTACATTTCTCTCGTGCGAGATGTCGGTGCCACTCACAGGGCTATTTCGAGCTTTCCCCCTCTAGCGCCATGTTTTTATGCCTAAGTTTAGACATTTTTAAATTATAGTCGTATTCTCAAACCGGGAGTCCCTCTATCTTGTGGAGTCCCGTGATCGCACGCTCAATTCCTACAAGTTACATTGGTCCCTTGCGAGGTGTTGGTGCCACTCAAGGGGCCGTTTAGAGGTTGTTTCGAGTTTTCTCCCTCAAACGCCATGTTTTTAAGCCTAAGTCCAGATATTTTAAAATTGTCCTCATGTACTCAAATCGTGAGTCCCGTGATCACATGGTCAGTTCCTATGAGTTACATTGGTCCTGTGCGAGGTGTTGGTACCTCTCACGGGGCCGTTCGTGTGTTGTCTCGAGTTTTTTCCTTCTAACGCCATGTTTTAAAGCCTAAGTCTAGAAATATGCAAATTGTCGTCGTATTCTCAAATCGAGAGTCCCGTGATCGCGCGGTAAGTTCTTGCGAGTTACATTGGTCCCGTGCGAGGTGTTGGTGCCACTCACGGGGCCATTCGGGGGTTGTTTGGGGTATTCACCAACTAACACCATGTTTTTAAGCTTAAGTCTAGAAATATGCATTATTATCATCGTATTTTCAAAATAGGAGTCATGTGATCGCTCGATCAGTTCCTACGAGTTACATTGGTCCCGAGCGAGGTGTTGGTGCCACTCACAGGGTCGTTCGGGGGATGTTCGAGTTTTCACCCACTAACGCCATGTTTTGCTTAATTTCTAATATTTTTAAATTATCATCATATTCTCAAATTAGGAGTCCCGTGATTACGCGGTAAGTTCCTACGAGTTACATTGGTCCTTTGCGAGGTGTTGGTGCCACTCATGGACCGTTCGGGGGATGTTTTTGGTTTTCACCTACTAACGCCATGATTTTAATCCTAAGTCTAAAAATATGTAAATTATCATCGTATTCTCAAACTGGGAGTCCATTGATCGTGTGGTAAGTTCCTACGAGTTACATTGATCCCGTGCGCGGTGTTGGTGCCACTCGCGGGGCCATTCGGGGGTTGTTTTGGGTTTTCACCGACTGACGCCATGTTTTTATGCCTAAGTCTAGAAATATGCAAATTATTGTTGTATTCTCAAATTGGGAGTCCTTTGATCATGCGGTCAGTTCCTACGAGTTATATTGGTCCTGTGCAAGGTGTTGGTGCTACTCACGGAGCCATTCGGGGGATGTTTCGAGTTTTTACCCCCTAACGCCATGTTTTGCTTAAGTCCTGATATTTTTAAATTATCGTCGTATTCTTTAATTGGGAGTCCCGTGATCATGCCATAAGTTCCTACGAGTTACATTGGTCTCGTGCGAGGTGTTGATGGCACTCACGGTGCCGTTCGGGGGCCATTTTTGGTTTTCACCCGCTAATGCCATGTTTTTAAGCCAAAGTCTCGAAATATGCAAATTATCATTGTATTCTCAAATCGGGAGTCCCGTAATCGCGTGGTCAGTTTCTATGAGTTACATTGGTCCCGTGCGAGGATTGGTGCCACTCACGGGGGGGCCATTCGAAGCTGTGTTGGGTTTCTGCCCGCTTACGCCATGTTTTTAAGCCTAAGTCCAAAAATATGCAAATTATCATCTTATTCTCAAACCGGGAGTCCCATGATCGCACGGTAAGTTTCGACGAGTTACATTGGTCCCGTGCGAGGTGTTGGTGCCACTTATGGGGTCGTTTTGGGGGTTGTTTTGGGTTTTCACCCACTAGCGCCAAGTTTTGCTTAAGTCCTAATATTTTTAAAATATCATTGTATTCTCAAACTGTGAGTCTCGTGCTCGCGCAGTAAGTTCCTACGAGTTACATTGATCCCGTGCGAGGTGTTGGTACCACTCACGGGGCCGTTTGGGTATTGTTTTGGACTTTCACTCACTAACGCCATATTTTTATGCGTAAGTCTCAAAATATGCAAATTATTGTCGCATTATCAAACCAGGAGTCCCGTGATCGCGCGGTTAGTTCCTACGAGTTACATTGGTATCGTGCGGGGAGTTGGTGACACTGACGGGGCCGTTAGGGGGGTGTGTCGAGTTTTTGCCTTTTAACGCCATGTTTTTAAGCCTAAGTCCAGAAATATACAAATTATCATCGTATTCTCAAACTGGGATTCTCTTCATCGTGGGGTAAGTTCCTACGAGTTACATTGGTCCTGTGCGAGGTGTTGGTGCTACTCACGGGGCCGTTCGGGGGCTATTTCAGTTTTTCACCCGAATGCCAAGTTTTGCTTAAGTTCGGATATTTTTAAATTATCGTCGTATTCTCAAATCGGGAGTCCCATGATTACATGATAAGTTCCTACGAGTTATATTGATCACGTGCGAGGTGTTGGTGCCACTCACGGGGCGGTTCAGGTGCTGTTTGGGGTTTGCACCCACTAACGCTATGTTTTTACGCCGAAGTCTAGAAATATACAAATTATTGTCGTATTCTCAAAGAAGGAGTCTTGTGATCATGCGGTCAGTTCCTACGAGTTACATTAGTCCCGTGCGAGGTGTTGGTGCCACTCACGAGGCCGTTGGGGGGGCTGTTTTGGGTTTTTATCCCCTAACACCATGTTTTTATGCAGAATTAGGAAGATTATCATCGTATTCTCCAACTCGGAGTCCCGTGATCACGTGGTCAATTCCTACGAGTTACATTGGTCCTATGCGGGGTGTTTGTGCCATTCACATGGTCGTTCAAGGGCTGTTTCGGGGTTTCACCCACCAACGCCATGTTTTGCTTAGGTCCTGATATTTTTAAATTAACATCGTATTCTTAAACTGAGAGTCTCATGATTGCATGGGGTAAATTACTACGAGTTACATTTGTCCCTTACGAGGTGTTGGTGTCAGTTACGTGGCCGTTCGGGGGCTGTTTCGGGTTATGACCCACCAATGCCATGTTTTTAAGCCTAAGTCTAGGAATATGCAAAATATTATCGTATTCTCAAACCGGGAGTCCCGTGATCGCATAGTCAATTCCTAAGAGTTATATTGGCCCGGTGCGAGGTTTTGGTTCCACTCACCGGGCCGTTCGGGGGCTATTTTGGGTTTTCACCCACTAATGCCATATTTTTATATAGTCCTGATATTTTTAAATTATCTTTGTATTCTCAAATCGGGAGTCTCATGATCGTGCAGTAAGTTCCTACGAGTTACATTGGTCCTATGCGAGGTGTTGGTGCCACTCACGGGGCCGTTCGGGGTTGTCTCGAGTTTTCTCCCTCTAACGCCATGTTTTTAAGCCTAAGTCTAGAAAATTTCAAATTATTGTGGTATTCTCGAACCGAGAGTCCCGTAATCACGCGGTAAGTTGCTACGATTTACATTGGTCCTATGCGAGGTGTTGGTGCCACTCATGGGGCTATTCGGGGGCTGTTTGGGGTTTTCACAAACTAACCCCATGTTTTTAAGCCTAAGTCTAAAAATATGGATTATTATCATCGTATCCTCAAAATAGTAGTCCCGTGATCGCTCGGTCAGTTCCTACGAGTTACATTAGTCCCGAGCGAGGTGTTGGTGCCACTCACAGGGACGTTCGAGGGCTGTTACCCACTAACGCCACATTTTGCTTAATTCTGGATATTTTTAAATTATCATCGTATTCTCAAACTGGGAGTACCCTGATTGCATGATAAGTTCATACAAGTTACATTAGTCCCTTGCGAGGTGTTGGTGCCACTCACGGGGCCGTTCGGGGGCTGTTTTGGGTTTTCACCTACTAACGCCATGTTTTTCAGCCTAAGTATAGAAATATGCAAATTATCATCGTATTCTCAAACAAGGAGTCCCGTGATCACGTGGTAAGTTCCTACGAGTTACATTGTTCCCGTGCGCGGTGTTGGTGCCACTCACGGGGCTGTTCGGGGGCTATTTTGGGTTTTCACCGGCTGACACCATGTTTTTATGCCTAAGTCTGTAAATATTAAAATTATTATTGTAATCTCAAACCGAGAGTCCCGTGATCATGCGGTCAGTTCTTACGAGTTATATTAGTCATGTGCAAAGTGTTGGTCCTACTCACGGGGCCATTCAGGGACTGTTTCGAGTTTTCACCCCCTAATGCCATGTTTTGCTTAAGTCGTGATATTTTTAAATTATAGTCGTATTCTCAAATCGGGAGTCCCGTGATCATGCCATAAGTTCCTATGAGTTACATTGGCCCCGTGCGAGGTGTTGGTGCTACTCACGGTGCCGTTCGGGAGCTATTTTTTTGTTTTTACCCGCTAATGCCATGTTTTTAAGAAAATTATCATCGTATTCTCAAACCGGGGTCCCGTGATTGCGTGGTCAATTTCTACGAGTTACATTGGTCTCGTGCGAGGAGTTGGTGCCACTTACGGGGGGCCCGTTCGGGGGCTGTGTTGGATTTTTGCCCGCTTACGCCATGTTTTTTAGCCTAAGTCCAAAAATATGAAAATTATCATCTTATTCTCAAATCGGGAGTCCCGTGATCGTACGGTAAGTTCCTACGAGTTACATTTGTCCCGTACGAGGTGTTGGTGCCAGTCATGGGGTAGTTCAGGGGGTTATTTCGGGTTCTCACCCACTAACGCCAAGTTTTGCTTAAGTCCTAATATTTTTAAAATATCGTCCTATTCTTAAACCAGGAGTCCCGTGATCACGCGGTAAGTTCCTACGAGTTACTTTGAACCCGTGCGAGGTGTTGGTGCCACTTATGGGGCCGTTCGGGATTTTTTTGGGTTTTCACCCACTAACGCCATGTTTTTATCCCTATATCTCGAAATATGCAAATTATCATCGTATTCTCAAATTAGGAGTCTCGTGATCGCGCGGTAAGTTCCTACGAGTTACATTGATCCCGTACGAGGTGTTGGAGCCCACTCACGGGGCCGTTCGGGGGATGTTTTGGGTTTTCACCCACTAACGCCATGTTTTTATGCCTAAGTCTCGAAATATGAAAATTATCATCGTATTCTCAAACCAGGAGTCCCGTGATCGCGCGATCAGTTCCTACGAGTTACATTGGTCCCGTGCGAGGAGTTGGTGCCACTCACGTGGCTGTTCAGGGTGTGTGTTGAGTTTTTGCCTTCTAACGCCATATTTTTAAGCCTAAGTCCAAAAATATGCAAATTATCATCGTATTCTCAAATTGGGAGTGTCGTGATCGTGCGATATGTTCCTACGAGTTACATTGGTCCCGTGTCAGGTGTTTGTGCCACTCACGGGACTGTTTGGGGGCTGTTTCAGGTTTTCACCCGAATGCCAAGTTTTTCTTAAGTCCTGATATTTTTAAATTATTGTCGTATTCTCAAACCGGTCATCCTGTGATCGTGTGATAAGTTTCTATGAGTTACATTGATCCCGTGTGAGGTGTTGGTGCCACTCACGGGGAGGTTCAGGCGATGTTTTGGGTTTTCACCCACAAACGCTATGTTTTTACGCCTATGTCTAGAAATATGCAAATTATCATCATATTCTCAAACCAGGAGTCCCGTGATCGTGCGGTCAGTTCCTACGAGTTGCATTAGTCCCGTGCAAGGTGTTGATGCCACTCACGGGGCCGTTGGGGGCTATTTTGGGTTTTTACCCACTAACACCATATTTTTAAGCAGAAATATGCAAATTATCATCGTATTCTCAAATCTGGAGTTCCATGATCGCGCGCTCAGTTCCTACGAGTTACATTAGTCCTGTACGAGTTGTTGGTGCCACTCATAGGACCGTTCAGGGGTTATTTTGAGTTTTCACCCACTAACGACATGTTTTGATTAAGTCCTGATATTTTAAAATTATCATTGTATTCTTAAACCGAGAGTCTCATGATCACGTGGGGTAAATTATATGAGTTACATTTGTCCCTTGCGAGGTGTTGCTGCCAGTCACGGGGCCGTTCGGGGTCTGTTTCGGGTTATGACCCACTAACGCCATGTTTTTAAGCTTAAGTCTAGGAATATGCAAATTATTATCGTATTCTCAAATCGGGAGTCGAATGATCGCATGGTCAGTTCCTAAGAGTTATATTGGTCCAGTGCGAGGTGTTGGTACCACTCACCGGGTCTTTCGGATGCTATTTCGGGTTTTCACCCATTAATGCCATGTTTTTCTATAGTCCTGATATTTTTAAATTATCGTCGTATTCTTAAACCAAGAGTCCCGTTATCGTGAGGTAAGTTCCTACGAGTTACATTGGTCCTTGCGAGGTGTTGGTGCCACTCCCGGGGCTGTTCGGGGGTTGTCTCGAGTTTTCGCCCTCTAACGCCATGTTTTTAAGCCTAAGTCTAGAAATTTGCAAATTATCGTCGTATTCTCAAATCAAGAGTCCCGTAATTCCGCATTAAGTTCCTGCGAGTTACGTTGGTACTGTGCGAGGTGTTGGTTCCACTAACGGGGCCATTCGGGGGCTGTTTGGGGTTTTCACCCACTAATGCCATGTTTTTAAGCCTAAGTCTAGAAATATGTATTATTATCATCGTATTCTCAAATCGAGAGTCCCGTGATCGCTCGGTCAGTTCCTACAAGTTACATTGGTCCCGAGAAAGGTGTTTGTGCCACTCACAGGGCTGTTGGGGGCTGTTTTGAGTTTTCACCCACTAACGCCATGTTTTAAATAAATCCTTATATTTTTAAATTATCGTCGTATTATTAAATCAGGAGTCCCGTGATCGCGCGGTAAGTTCCTATGATTTACATTGATCCCGTGCGAGGTGTTGGTGCCACTCATGGGGACGTTCGGGGGCTGTTTTTCGTTTTCACCCACTAACGCTATGCTTTTATACCTAAGTATCGAAATATGCAAATTATCATCGTATTCTTAAACCAGGAGTCCCATGATCGCGCGGTCAGTTACTATGAGTTACATTGGTCCCGTGTGAGGAGTTGGTGCCACTCACGGGGCCGTTCGGGAGGGTGTCAAGTTTTTGCCTTATATCGCCATGTTTTTAAGCCTAAGTCCAGAAATATGCAAACTATCATCATATTTTCAAATTGGGAGTCCCGTGATCGCGCGGTAAGTTCCTATGAGTTACATTGGTCCTGTGCGATGTGTTGGTGCTACTCAAGGGGTCGTTCGGGGGCTGTTTTGGGTTTTCACCCACTAACGCCAAGTTTTGCTTAAGTCCTGATATTTTTAAATTATCATCGTATTCTCAAACCGGGAGTCCCGTGATCACGCGATAAGTTCTTACGAGTTACATTGATCCCGTGCGAGGTGTTGGTACCACTCACGGGGCCGTTTAGGGACTGTTTTAGGTTTTCACCTTCTAACGCCATGTTTTTAAGCCTAAGTCTAGAAATATACAAATTATCATCGTATTCTCAAATCGGCAGTCCTGTGATCGCGCGGTAAGTTCCTACGAGTTACATTGATCCCGTGCACGGTGTTGGTGCCACTAATGGGGTCGTTCGGGGGCTGTTTCGAGTTTTCACCCACTAACGCCAAGTTTTGTTTAATTTCTAATATTTTTAAATTATCGTCGTATTCTCAAATCGGGAGTCCTGTGATCGCGCAAAAGTTCCAATGATTTACATTGATCCCGTGCGAGGTGTTAGTTCCACTCACGGGGCCGTTCGGGGGCTATTTTTCATTTTCACCCACTAACGCCATGTTTTTATGCCTAAGTATCGAAATATACAAATTATTGTTGTATTCTCAAACCAGGAGTTTCGTGATCGTGCGACTAGTTTTTATGAGTTACATTGGTCCCGTGAGAGGAGTTAGTGCCACTCACGGGGTCGTTCGGGGTGTGTGTCGAGTTTTTGCCTTATATCGCCATGTTTTTAAGCCAAAGTCCAGAAATATGCAAATTATCATTGTATTCTCAAATCGGGAGTCCCGTGATCGCGCAGTAAGTTCCTACGAGTTACATTGATCCCGTGCACGATGTTGGTGCCACTAATGGAGCCGTTCGAGGGCTGTTTCGGGTTTTCACCCATTAATGCCATGTTTTTCTTAAGTCATGATATTTTTTAAATTATCATCGTATTCTCAAACCGGGAGTCTCGTGATCACGCGGTAAGTTCTTACGAGTTAAATTGATCCCATGTGAGGTGTTGGTATCACCCACGGGGCCGTTTGGGGACTGTTTTGGGTTTTCACCCACTAACGCCATGGTTTTATGCCTAAGTCTAGAAATATGAAAATTATCATCGTATTCTCAAACCGGGAGTCCCATCATCACGCGATCAGTTCCTACGAGTTACATTGGTCCCGTACGAGGTGTTGGTGCCACTCACAGGGCCGTTCAGGGGGTGTTTCGGGTCTTCACCCACTAACGCCTTATTTTACTTAAGTCCTGATATTTTTAAATTATCATCGTATTCTCAAACTGAGAGTCTCATGATCACGTGGGATAAATTACTACGAGTTACATTTGTCCCTTGCAAGGTGTTGGTGCCAGTTACGGGGCCGTTCGGGGGCTGTTTCGGGTTATGACCCACTAACGCCATGTTTTTAAGCCCAAGTCTAGAAATATACAAATTATTGTCGTATTATTAAACCGAGAGTCCCGTGATCGCGCGACCAGTTCTGAATAGTTATATTGGTCCAGTACGAGGTGTTAGTACCACTCACAGGGCCGTTTGGGGGCTATTTCGGGTTTTCACCCACAAATGCCATGTTTTTCTATAGTCCTGATATTTTTAAATTATCGTCGTAATCTTAAACCGGGAGTCCCGTGATCACGTGGTAAGTTCCTATGAGTTACACTGGTCCCGTGCAAGGTGTTGGTGCCATTCACGATGCTGTTAGGGGGGTTATTTCAGGTTTTCACCCACTAACGCTATGTTTTCAAGACTAAGTCTAGAAATATGCAAATTATCATCGTATTCTCAATCCGGGAGTCCTGTGATCGCGCGGTCAATTTCCACGACTTACATTGGTCCCGTTCGAGGTGTTGGTCCCGTGCGAGGGTTGTTTCAGATTTTCACCCTGTAACGCCATATTTTTCTTAAGTCCTGATATTTTTAAATTATTGTCCTATTCTAAAACTGGGAGTCCCATGATCGCATAGTAAGTTCCTACGGGTTACATTGATCCCGTGCGAGGTGTTGGTGCCACTCACGGGGTCGTTCAGGGGATGCTTTGGGTTTTCACCCTCTAACACCATGTTTTTAAGCCTAAGTCTAGCAATATGTAAATTATCATCGTATTCTCCAAAAGAGAGTCCCGTGATCACACGATTAGTTCCTACGAATTATATTGGTCTCGTGCGAGGAGTTGGTGCAACTCATGGGGCCGTTCGGGGGCTGTGTCGGGCTTTTACCTTCTAATGCCACATTTTTAAGCCTAAGTCCAAAAATAAGCAAATTATCATTGTATTCTCAAACCGGGAGTCCCGTGATCACGCGGTAAGTTCCTACAAGTTACATTGGTCCCGTGCGAGGTGTTGGTGCCACTCATGGGGCCGTTCAGGGGCTGTTTCTGGTTTTCATCCAGTAACGCCATGTTTTTAAGCCTAAGTCTAGAAATATGCAAATTATCATCGTATTCTCAAATCGGTAGTCTCGTTATCGCGCGGTAAGTTCCTATGAGTTAAAGTGGTCCTGTGTGAGGTGTTGGTGCCTCTCACGGGGCTGTTCGGGGGTTGTTTTGGGTTTACTCCCTCTAACGCCATATTTTAAGCCTAAGTCCTCATATTGTCAAATTATCGTTATATTCTCATATTTTAATCCTAAGACTAACGCCATGTGTGTGTGTGTGTGTGTGTATATATATATATATATAGAGAGAGAGAGAGAGAGAGACAGAGACAGATGATTGTCGGAATATGTGAGGAAGAGGAAAGGGGGTCGCCGTTGCTGCAATTAGAGAGAGACCAATTACCAGTTTATACTGATTTCAATTTACAAATACCAATTTTAGAATACCAATTTCAATAAACAAATACCAATTTCAATATACAATTACCAATTTCAGAATTGAATAACACAGAGAGAATGGAAAGTTGCATTGAGATTTAATGGAAATTTTATGTACATTACACTAATACACACACGCAATGTACAACTACATACACAAAAAATAGAAGATATAGGAGGTTACCTTAGATCAAAGAGAGTTGAAAGTAACTAAAAACTTGAGAGATATAGAGAGAGTCAAATTGCAAATTTAGTCAAACCGTGGAATCCATGATCCCCTTTGATCCAAATTCCTAATGCATAGATGATTGGACAAACAGTAAGATTTGCAAAGATTAAATATCTTATAAAATTTAAATTTAAATTAAAAAATTGGCGGCAACCTCAAACTATTTGTCATACTTTAATCACTAATTGATAATAAAAATCTAACTTGTAGTTTACGTATTCATTTGGTGACACTAAGGTGTGGAAGGATACTTAGTTCCACTAAGACTCTTCCCTATAGTATGACTAAAAAGTTCAAGAACCACTTATATCGAATTTCATGTTAGATTGAATATATACGATGTTGACGCAAAAATTCTTCATCTACGAGGATCAATCAGAAAAGGACACATGTCATCCTACGTGGCAATATTTATACTTGTTCGGCACCCAAGGAGAGTTAGTCGACACCTGAGGAGAGTTGGTCGGCATACCAAGCATCTTAAGGTGTGCCGAGCAACTAGCAGGTATGCAGAGCAACGAGCAGGTGTGTAGAGCAATGAGCAACTGTGCAGAGCAACGAGCAACTATGCAGAGCAACGAGCAACTGTGCAGAGCAACGAGCAATGAGCAACCTTGCATGCAGATCAACTCAAGGCGTGCAGAGAAACTCTAAATCAAAGGATAACTATGCATTTAATATGCACTAATGAAGATAACAACTCATTTAATGAGCCTTAATGTATATTTCTACTGTATTAATAGGTGTCTACTAGATGACAACACATCGCCTTTTCATATTAACAATCTCAAGGCTATAAATACATTGTAACCCCATCATAGAGTGGGAGGGTATCTCACAACTAAGAGACACGATACACAAGATACACACCTTTCTCTCTCTACACCATATTGTGCTATTATAAATCCCTGGGAATAAAATAGCAGTTGACGTAGGCTTTATTCATAGCCAAACCACTTTAAAAAACTTTGTCTCTTATGTGTTTGATGTGATCACCATTTCATCTTCAATCATCATCTTCATACCTTCATTTTTATCTGTTGTTGATGCCGATAAGATAACATGGATGCTATTTCTAGTCATCAACAGATTGGCGCCGTCTGTGGGAACGTGTTACAAGCATTGTTCTCCATCAAAAGCAATGTTTTTATTTTCTCTTTGTATAATAAATTATACATACATCTTTTGATTCAATCACGATTTTTATGTTTCTATACATAAATTAATTGTCCAATTTTTATCTGCAAAATGTTACATATCATGATTTTTAAATCATAACTGTTAGATTAATTCTTATTTAGAAATCCGAAAAATAGTGGATTTCATAAATCATAACTTTTTACTTGATTCTCAAGTTTCAATTTTATATCATGGAATAAATATTTTAAATGATTACATATACCAATATATACGACAATAATAAGATTTAATAATTTTCATTGTTGATTTTGAAATAATTTTTGAAAGATATTTTATGACTATTCAAATTCCCATCATATTTTTAATCAGAGAATAGGAAAAGTTAAAATCAAAAAACAATTTTATCTCTTTTGGAAATCATAATCCTGACCCAGATCTACTTCAAAAGTTCTCATCAATTTGATTCATAAAAATATATATATATATTTCTATTCAGCGTTATTGACAATTTTCACCATGAATGTCAGACATCTATGACTCTTCTTGAAATGTGCTGGGCAAACACGTTTATACAATGAGTTACATTAGGGAAGGATATTTCACATATGTTGATTCCCATATTTCACATCTTCTACAAGGGAGTAAGAATTCAAAACGATTCTCTTTCCTCTCGGATATTGATCATATTTTTCTTATAGATCTGATGATTTCTATATGTCGGTTATCTCTTAGATCTGGCGATTTCTATTTGCTGGGTATCTCTTAGATCTAAGAATTTCGATTTGTTACGATTTATTAGTTCTGATGAAGATTGATTTATTGGTTTAATGTTTGATTAATTAATTTAATATATATATATATATTTGATAACTGGCCGTCAAAATAGACTCCGGCGATCTAACTGGGGAGAAAAACTCTATAATCGCAATCCCCCCCAATTCCAACATTCTACAATAACAAAAATAATAAAATTGGGATCGTCTATCTCCAAATTTTCTTTATTAAAACCTGTATGAATAAACTGTTGAAACTGTTTGATTTCTTCAAATCATGTGAGAATGCAAACTCTCTCTCTCTCTGTGATAAAAATTATCAGATTATGGTAGCAATACCACGCAAGGGACCGAAATAGAGATCGACTTTGAAACCCAATACATGGTGAATTTGAATCTACTCTACAACTAATTATTGACGTTTGTCAAGTCTGATCTACAATATTTCCATTCCCTATTTATCATTGAAGAAAAAAATACCGTTGGTGATTATCACCAGTTGTCATCGTAGTCGGCAACAACTGCCGATATGGTTGGGTGGCGGCATCCAATGTTGACTTTAACCTTTGGTCGGCAAGAAGTTTCTTTTTGTAATTACAATTTTTTATGGCTGGTCGGCTGAACAAAGGTTTTTCGACCATCTAATTTTGGTCGGCACCATTCCAAGCGGTCGGCGCATCTGTTGTTGGTCGGAATCATCAGATCGAGATATGTCCACAATTTATTGTTGTTCAGCGGCACCTATTTGTTATCGTAGAAATAGCTACAGTAATAGGGCTCTATTAAATCAAGATTTGCACAGGACAGGTGCTGGGCGCTTCCCCATAGCTGATGGGCGACAGCATTGGTCTGACCAACTCACCATTCATATCAAGGGAGGTTCCCGACCTCCTAATAGTTGGTCGGAGATGTTTTTATAGATCGAAAACCATGTTCGACCAATTACTGTTCTCACAGATATCTTCTTAGTCAACAAACCCTATTTCTTAGTCAAAAGTTTCGTTCGTCGACACTATAACCGGATCCCTGTTTCTTAGTCAGAAACCAACATATTACAGCTACAAAGTCACCCAGGTCGACGATGAGGACTACTGGTTGGCATCACCCTAACTTGCTCAGCTCCGGAACATCTATAGTTGGTCGAGGAAAATCAATTCTTGGTCGGCGTATATATAGTAGCTCGGCAGAACCTAATCCTTAGTCGACGTGACTATTGCTGGTTGGCGACTGTCCAATACTAACCCACTCCTGGTCGGAGATATAAGTTGCTGGTGATACTAGCCGGCTGTCAAAAAGAAAAAGAAAAAAATAGGATCGTGGTTTCAGACATGATGGTTAACAGCCAAAAAGAAAAATGAGGACGGAATTTTTGTGAAGCTCACGGGTTTCAAATTTTTCTGATTTTATTAAAATTGTTGGCTCTTACATATTTTTGGTTTATCACACCAACTCATTAAATATTTTTTAAAACCAACGTATATTTAAATTTTTACTAGAGTTCAAATAAATTTACGAAAAACTCTAGAAAAAATTTAAAGTCTTATTTATGGCATTTATTTGATAAAAATGTGCTCATATGACACACATTTGGCACAAGATATATTATTTCATATTTCGAAATTGATATTTATTTGCCCAGCTTATTAATTTTGACAAAGTCAAAATCATTACTATTGCTACCTATTTTTTTAACTCACACTCCTCTTACAAAATAAAATTTTTAAAGCTAAATAAAATATACTCAAAAGCTTTATTTTAGAATAAATTTTCTGAACCAATTTATATTTGGTCTTTTGCTTAAAATTAAAATGCCCGACATTTTTTATAAAAATTTGCCCACATTGACACACATTTGGTACAAAACATATTATTTCATATTTTTGAAATTTTTATTGCCTTATGCTGATACACATTATAATTGTTTGGTTGAATAATTATTCTCATGACTAACTATCTGAACTAGTCTCAACAGGAGTTCGAGCAACTTATTAAAATTCCATAGGGACATGATTCAATCCCGACGAAAGCTCAAGCACAATCTTTAACTTCTGGAAACTGTTATTGCTCAACATCAGGCAATTTTGCCTCGACAGATCAGTCAGATATATATTATTTCATATTTTTTATATTGTTATTTCCTGAGCATATACATATCATATATATTGACTAGTTGACTAAATTATTCTCATGATTAATCAATTCAGCCTACGCATATGGTAGGGCAAGTTATTAATTTTTACAGGTACAAGATTCAGGTCCAACGAATGCTCGGAAATAATCTTAAACTTCTGGAAAATATTATCATTGTTCGGCATTATGAAGTTTTACCTCAACGAGACACTATTGATTGTATTAGTGCTCTGCTCTATGCTCAAGTACGAATCATTCTCTATATCCATTTGGATGCATATTATATATTCATATCATCATGAAGCTCGACGAGATACTTATTCAGTTCTGAAGAGATCTGTAACGTTTATTATATTTCACCCCCAACGGATAGTTGGTCGGGGTAATTCTTATTTATATTCAGGCCCAACAAAGTTCTCGGCCATATTCTTATATTGAAAATATTATTCTTATTCGGCATTATGCAATTTTACCTCGACAGATCAGCAAGACAATTTATATTCGAATGCATATTCTATATTTATCTCAGCACGGAGCTCGGCAAAATATTTATATTATCTTATTGCCAACAATCTGTTGGTCAGCTCCGAGGAGGTCTTCGGCATTTATTATATCTTATTCCTAACAATCTATTGGTCAGCTCCGAGGAAGTCTCTAGCATTTATTATCAATTACCACCAACTCCGGTTGGTCGAAAAACTTATTACCACAAACTCCGGTTGGTCGGAAAACTTATTACCACCAAATTCGGTTGGTCGAAAACTTATTACCACCAAATTCGGTTGGTCGAAAACTTATTACCACCAACTCCGGTTGGTCGAAAAACTTATTACCACCAACTCCGGTTGGTCGGAAAGCTTTTACAACCAACTCCGGTTGGTCGAAAACTCAATTACCAACGACTCCGGTTGATCGGTCATCTATCACCACCAACTCCGGTTGGTCGGTCAATCAGCAAATAACAACTCCAGTTGGTCGGAGAGCAGACAGCAGGTGGAGCAAATCTTATTGTCTATGCAAAATAAGAAAATTTGTCAAATAACATACTTCAAGGCCGAAAAAGCACTCGAAGTTCATATTCCACACTTGGGGGCTTCTATTACAGATCTAGTTATTCATTCGGTGGAACATTCTCATAACATCATGCAGTCGAGCATCAAATTCAACTCCACAAACTCACACGGTCGGGGCCCCGACCAATCATTATTCAGGAGTTGTTTCTTTTGCTCAGGAATTAGTATTGATATTGAAGTTCAGGAGGAACATTCAGGAGTCATTATGCACACGCTATTGAAGTTTAGGAGGCATATTGAAGTTCAAGAGGCATATTCAGGAGTTATTATGCACATTCAGGAGTCAGATTCAACATCTACATCACTGACATCTTTACTACTGCTGTCCCGACCAATATTGAAGAAGAAGTTGTATGAAAATATTTCGAAGTCCACCACTAGCTTGGTACTAATCAGATTGAAGAGTTGAGTTCAAAAGCTAGTATGCTGTTCGATAAAGTATTCAGAGGAGCATAAATTAGAAAAATCAAGCACGTGAAGTTAGCACTCAGTTGCTCGGCACAGGAGACAGTTGATCGGCTAGCAAACCAATCAATATACTTGAAGATTATGACAAGCTACAAGATGCATACTATGGCATGGTTGCATCCAAATTCCCAGGGGTGATACATAGCACACGGAGTTCCTCAAAAGAGAGATTAGTAACCATCGATCAGCTAGCATCATATGCCATCCAGGAGATAGTACACTTTATGTTGAACAAATCAAGAAGGAAGATCAAGAATTTCACGAGTACCGAGCAACACTACAGAATAAATACTCCATCCTTTCAGTGAACCATCAAGCATGGAGCATTAGGGGTTCTGTTGACGCAAAAATTCTTCATCTACGAGGATCAATCAGAAAAGGACACATGTCATCCTACATAGCAATATTTATACTTGTTCGGCATCCACGGAGAGTTAGTCGACATCCGAGGAGAGTTGGTCGGCATACCAAGCAACTTAAGGTCTGCAGAGCAACTAGCAGGTATGCAGAGCAACGAGCAGGTGTGCAGAGCAACGAGCAACCTTTCGTGCAGAGCAACTCAAGGCGTGCAGAGCAACTCAAGATCAAAGTATAACTATTCATTTAATACGCACTAATGAAGATAACAACTCATTTAATGAGCCTTAATGTATATTTCTACTCTATCAATAGGTGTCTACTAGATGACAACACATCGCCTTTTCATATTAACAACCTCAAGGCTATAAATACATTGTAACCCCATCATAGAGGGGGGGGGGGCATCTCACAACTAAGAGACACGATACACAAGATACACACCTTTCTCTCTCTACACCATATTGTGCTATTGTAAACCCTTGGGAATAAAATAACAGTGGACGTAGGCTTTATTCATAGTCGAACCACTTTAAAAAGCTTTGTCTCTTATGTGTTTGATGTGATCACCATTTCATCTTCAATCATCATCTTCATACCTTCATTTTTATCTGTCCATGTTATCTTATCGGCATCAACATACGACCCATGTTCCTATCTGATATCTCACATGTTCAAATCGTCAAACCTTAAAAAGAATTGCAAACCAAATCATAATCAATAATTGTTCTTCATCATAGAAACGAATCTTCTAAAGAAATTATTCAAGATGATCTATAATCAATAATCATTCTTTATATCATGAATTCCCAAATCAATTTGAAGTATTTTAAAATATAAAATATGCATGATCATTAGTTTAAAACTATATTTATCAAATATGAAACCATAATAAATGCATAATGAAGATAGTTTATGTAGTTAAATGTGTCTCTAAATCAGTAGGTAGTTAACTAGGTATCTAAATTACTGTGTACACTACACCAAAACACTCTTTTAGTAACAGACTATTTTTTTAATTACTAATGATATTTTACCATTACTATTTATAACAATAAAATGCCGTTAGTAATTCTAATATAAGTGTTACTAATATTGATTCAATATTTTAAGGGTGCTTTTTTTAGTAAAAATTCACCTCCAAAACTCAAAAGCCTGCTGAAACACACGCCCCCACACGAAACTCTCTTAGAAAAAATTCACTCCAAAATTTCTTCCCTCTCACTCTCTCTCTCTCGCAGATCTGACCCTAGCCACAACACACGCACAACAGGAACGATGGGGAGTTCCTCTCGACAGGCGCTCCCTCTTCTCTATCCTCTTTCCTTTTTCACAACTTTCACTCTCTCTCTTTCTCTATGAATCTCCAGCAGTAACAACCGTATTCTCTTCCATTTTCGCTCTGTGAAGAATCTCCATTGAAGAATCCCTGTGAGTTTTCATTTTCTCTCTCTTTGTTTTCATAATCTTGATAAAACCCTTTTCATTTTGATAAAACCCTTGTTTGTGTAAAAGAAAAAATCAACCCAAAAAACATATTATACCCTTGTTTGTTTGTGAGTGTTGGTTGTCAGTTTCATTTTTAAACATAAAGGAAAAAAATCAACTATATATATGTATGCGTTTTTGATATATGCCTGGACAAACACTTCCAATATTTTTGTTGTTGTTTTTAGATTGAATCATTGTGCTATGATTCAATGTTTTTAGATTAATTTATTTTCTCTATATTTTGGTAAAACGATTTCTTTTTAATACATGTTGTGTATGTGTTTTTTATATTAAAACAAAACAATCAGATATCTGGATGGGTTTCTTTTCGTATATATATGAGTTTAGGAGTGTTTGCAATTTTTCTGCTAATAAGGAGGGTTTGTTTCATCCTTGGGAGGTTGCTTTTACTCTCTTCAATGTGAGTTTCTTTTCTATTTTATTTTTTTATTTAATTAAATGTGTTCATCTTTGCTTGCTGAGAAACTTTAGGAATTAGGTACCCTGAAGAGCCTAATGACCTAACACAATTATTGAGCTTAGTTATTGTCAGATTTTCTATATTTTGAAAGTCAAAAGAACACAAACATGAGATTGAAGGTGTATATTTTCTCACCAACCAAACAATTAATAAACTAGCCTTTGGAAGAAAGAAAGAAACACACTGGAGTAAGAATTTTCCTTTGGGGTGGGTAAGTCATGTTGAATTTTTTTTCCCCCTCAATTGTTTAATTACTATTTTGGGATTTTGGGTAGTATTGGGTTAGTCTTTCATAGTTTTTGCCTTATAATTTAGCATTTTTGGGTTATAGGGTTTGTATCTAGGACTTTTTGACATGTATAATATCTTGAATTTTTGAAATATGTGTATAATATGCCTGGTCTAAATTTATATCAACTAATTTCTATTTAACAATCCGAAGGCTTGGTTTCGGAAAAGGCTTCGTGAGAACTTTACATTAAGTCTTTATTTGTAGCCATATTACTGTGAATAGTAAAGCTTAAAAAAATACAGTTTCTTATAATGTAAAATAAATTTTCACAAGTGGAACCTGCATAAAATTATTTTGGATAATGACGAGATCGTTGCTATACTAATCGAATTATCTTCGTTTGTTTCTGCCTTAAGTTATTATATCAATTTTTTCACACTTTAAAGTATAGTTGACAATTGGATGTTTTCGGATACTTTCTTACTATTGGGAATAGATTTGAGGTTTTTAGATTTAGGGTCCGTTTGATTTAAAAGTGGGCAAAAGTCAAGATGGAAAAATTTTCCATGGGTAAAGTTTGCCTAGGCAAATTTTACCTAGTTTTTTCACACGAAGCTATCAAACAATAATTAGGCGAAATTAAAGTCAATCCAATTAGTTTATTTAAATATTTTATAAAAAGTTTTAAACAATTTTTAAAACATTTCTAAAACAGTTTTTTTTTTTAAATTTGATAAAACAGTTTTTTAAAATAATTTTTACAATATTCGAAACAGTTTTTAAATTATTCAAAACAAATTTTTAACCTTTTAAAATAGTGTTTTTAATAGTTTTAAAACAAGTTTTTAATAAAACAGTTTTATAAAATATTTTTTTAAAACCGTTTAAAATTGTTTTTAAAACAGTTTTAAAAACATTTTTGTAACATTTTTTTATAAAACAGTATTTTTTTTATAACAGTTTTTAAAACAGTTTTTTTTAAACATTTCAAAAACAGTTTTTATAAAACATTATTAAAACAGTTTTTAAAATAATTTTTAAAGCAATTTTTAACAATATTTTTATAAAACAATTTTTACAATATTCGAAACAGTTTTCTTTATTATTCAAAACAGTTTTAAACTTTTTAAAATAGTGTTTTAAACAGTTTTAAAACAGATTTTAATAAAACAGTTTTAAAAAATATTTTTTTAAACAGTTTTTAAATTGTTTTTAAAACAGTTTTTAACAGTTTTAAGACATTTTTTAAACAGTTTTTAAAATAATTTAAAAACATTTTTTATAAAACAGTTTTTTATTTAAAGCAGTTTTATAAAACAGTTTGTAAAATAATTTTTAAAATATTTTAGCACAAAAATATAAAACAAGCACTTGTAAGAAGTGGCAAATTGTTTGGCAAATAATTCTTCTCCAAATAGCAAAGCAAAATTTGGCACTTTTCATGCATTAGAGGTGTTGTACATAGGCAAATGGGTTGTAGGCAAATTTGTGAATCAAACAGATCAAAAAGTGGACAAATGTCATATTTGCTCACTGATTTGACATTTGCCATGACAAATGTGCGAATCAAACGGTGCCTTAATGTATTATCTATTGGGTGTTTGGATTCCGACGATGCTTGCATTCCTACCATTTCTGGGATTTTTTCCCATCATTTTTTCTAATCATCTTGGGTTCAAGATTTTTATGTGCTTACTAGTTGAATTGTTATTAATATGCTAATTTTTTTTCTTTATGACTAGGGATTGAAGCAAGGGTCGAAGGATAAAATCCCTGTTGTTGCAACTGCGTCATTGAACTTTACGGAATTTGCTTCTATAACTGAGAAAAAAGAGACTGAAATTACCATTCCTCTTACAATCCCTAGTGGTGGCATGGAGTGTAGTCCTTCACTTTGTGTAAGTACCCATTTGACACATCTTCTCTTCTGCACAAAATTATGCATATAAAACCTCTTTTGTTTTAGCATATATGAATAGGTTTAATTGAGACAAGTTCATCGTAATGTAGTTATCTCTCAACCTTTTGGAATTGAGAACTTCCCAAGAACCTTAACAAACAGTGCCGAGGTCACCCATATCTCCACGCTCTGGAGAAGTTTCGTCATTAGAGAAAAATTTGTTGTTTAGGACTACACCCATATCTCCATTTCGAGAAGTTTAGGACTACACTCCTAAACTCCTCATTTCAGTCAACAACGATCGGTGGATGGCTTGAAAGAGCAAGTTTCTTCATTAGATGTTGAGAGGGGTGTCTCCAATAGAGAACCTGATGGCCTAAAAATGAAAAGATTCCTTGATAAGAATGTACGGTTGTCAAGTCTAAGTCAACACAGTTTGTAGATCCTTAGGAGTCGTAACAGAGCCAGTAGTCATTATGGGTCAATGACGGTACCTTCCGTTTTCATGGGTTCATTCGCTCCTTTTCTCCATTTAAATTGCAATTCTCCCTCTCATATTTACGCCCATCTCTCTCTCTCTCTCTCTCTCTTTTCTAAACATTGTTGAACAATGAACAAACCACATACAGTAAAGATGTCATTCATATGGAGAGTTATCGATTGCCTAGCCTGTGTTTACGCGTGCAACATTCCTTCAGGTAACCATCACTTTTTTTAAAAATTTTGAAACTCTACTGTAATACAATATAATTTTATTGATTTTGTATGTTGTGATTGTAGAGGAAGAACCCCAAGCACTTCAATCTTCTGCCACTCAGTGTCGTGGAAAAACTACACAAAACAACAATGTTAGATTTGTTGAGGAGGTTCGTAATGACTCAAGTCGGCACAATAACAGATTTGGGGCAGGTAATAGCATTGATCAAGTAAACCCAAGTTCAAGTCCTATTAGTCGAAAGGTTAGTGATGATGAATCATACTAAAAATTTCTAAGTTTTTATTGTCGATCCTGTTTGATTGGAATGTTAATAATGGTCTTGTATATATTATTGTCTGATTGCACCAGACTAGGTGCCTTGATAAGAATGCTAGCGCTTATAATTATTTTGACACCACACATAAAGGTGTTACAAAAATAAAAGACTGGTTCTTTTTAACTGTCGTTGACATCCTCGTGAACATGACCACAATTTTTCTTTTTGTACTTTACTTTCGTACCCATTTAATGTCATAAAAGACGCATTCACAGAAGCAGCCATCTTTTACCAGAAGTAATTCATGTGTTGTGTCTTCTAATTCATGTTATGCTTATAATTCGTCCAAAAGGCGGCCTTTGAAGAACTGCTGATCTTATAGCAGTGGCAATGGGGTTAGAATTAATCATGTTTTGAATATTCCACCTGCCTACATTTCAAAGGGAACCGTGAGTTTGTTTGGGTTTGGTGAGTCAAAAAAGAAAAAGAATAGATAGATTACTTTATTTGTTCGTCAATGTAATTTCATGTACAGATCTTGTGCTTAATGTACTTACATTTATTACCAGTATTTATTAATTTTATTTATGGCCGAATTGATCTAACCTTAGCTAAATTATGTGATCTTCTCATTTTTTTTCTTTCTTTACTAGCTTATGCCACAATTGTTATTTGTAGCGTAAATTAATAAATAAAGGAATTTATTGGTCTTGAATGAGCTTAAATATGTGAAAGATAGAACTTGATACAAATCAAGACTTCTTATGAATAAATATCGACTGACGTTGTCAGGTCTAAGTCGACGCAGCAGGGTATGCAACTCTTTGAATATGCATTTTTGAAATTGTTCTTTTTTTAATGTTGTAGCATTTTGGCGAGTACCTGACATTTGACTTCCCTCTGGTGTTATGCAGCAGTAGCTGCCTCAGTTAGGCGCTTCCCCTTGATTCGTTATGTCCTTACCTTTTTAAATAACATCAATTGGTTGTCATAAACTCCTACTCACTGAAAATATTTTGCAATGGTTGGAATCTATTCACAAAGATAGCTTACTGAAGGTTAGTAAACATTACCATAGTTTTTTTTATGGTATCATTTGCTTATCAAAAAAAAAAAGTAAACATTACCATAGTTTTACAGCTAAAAAAAAGACAGAATCCACCAAATATGCTTAGTTCAAATTTCTTTTGAGTGTACCATTGGTTTTAAAATTTTCTTCCAATAATCTGAAAGTCTAGATTTTGTTATGTTTTGCTGCTTAGAGTTTTCCAGATTGCTGTTTTCATTTTCGCACCCAAAAAAGAAAAAATAAATATCTGTTTAAATTGCAACTGTATTTATAATTCACTTTCAAAACGAAACCATTATGTAAGACAACACCACCTAGTTTCTTGATTCCATTAGCCCTTGGGATGACAAGGATGGTGTGCAAGTTTAGGCAGGGATGTTGAAGTCTATATAAAATCACTCTAGCCATACAATTTGCACTGTTATCTTGTTAAAGGCTGTAGGCATTATAATCTTGGTATAGCTACTTCACTATTTACTTGTAGAAATAAATACAAATTCATAGGAGGAATAGTTATTTTTCTGAACTAAGATAAACTCCATCACAATATTTTTAGTAGTGATCTTATATGTTATCTTTCAAATAACAATTTTAATATAATGTTGAGATTTGTTTGTTAATCCCCAAGACCATGATACAGCTTCAGACGTCCCCTTAAGTTTCGCAAAAAACTAATTTTAAAGCCTCGAATTTATCATATTTTATAGGTTGGGACCAGCCAGTAAGTTATATGTTTGGATCCAACTGATTTTGCAGATAAACAGTAGCAGGTCGCAAGACTGCTTTCTTAAATGCATCCAGACTCTCCGAGATCATGAATGTTTTGGTTTATGTTCTACCTCTATTCTTTCGTTTCTTCCTTCATTCTCTTAACCTTGCGTAAATTCTATATCTCTATAATTAGGTTGAATTCATACGGGTAATGGGGGTATTTGTTTTTAGGCTGGTTGCTGTGTTAGAGCATGTCAAAAACATATGCAATCAGTATGGTATTTGGCTATACTTCCGACGGTGCTTTGAGTCTTCATATACACTGCCTTCTTGGCCTCAACAATGTTCTACTTGCAGTTGTCAACTGTAATCTATTATAACTCCTCTTTGGGCACAATCATAGAATACATGGTTTTTGTACAATTCAAGCTTATAATGACAACTTAGAAAGCCCTGTGTTTATGTCTGTCTTTTATTCTACTTTCTTCTAATACTCTTTTCATGAAGAACATGAAAAGAGTATTAGATTAAAAATATTGGCTAAATTTTGATGCCAAATATAATGGACGTACGTAAATTGCCTACACGTTCACAGAGATGTGATTGTATTTTATTAACTTTGTATGACTAAATGTTGATATTATAACTAATATGACAATTTTATTTTGTTTGACAGATTGTCATTTTTGGATTCTCATCAAGTTTCAGCGTTGCGAATTGCGTCGTTGATGACGATAATAAAAAATGGACTTCTTTTTTATATTTTATTTGCTTGGTTATAATATAAAAACATCTCATTTCGGGATGATTGTATTAGGATGCTATATTGGATGCATTTATGAAAATAATGTAACTTTCGGGGCGATTGTATTACGATGTTTCATTTGTTTGGTTTAAATTTCTTTTGTAAATAAAGAGTGTAGGCTTATATAAATGCAAATGTTGAATATAATGCCCTTGTTTATGTGGACGATTTTTGTATATGTTCTTAGGATTTAAATAGTGTGGTAAGAATAATTGAATTTGTTTAAATTCTAGATATTGGATCTTGAAAAATATTATATATATATATATATATATATATATATATATATATTAATATTAATAACAGAATTTTACCGTTACTAATTCTGCCTTTAACCGTTACTATTAGTAACAGAATTTATCGTTATTGATTCTGCCTTTTACCGTTAGTATTAGTAAATTTTACTATTACTATTAGTAACAAAATTTTACTGTTACTAATCCTGAATTTTACCGTTACTATTAGTAATAGAATTTTCCGTCACTAATTTTGAATTTTACCGTTACTATGAGTAACAGAATTTTCCATTACTAACTTCGTGCCCCAGACTTTTTTCTAACGGAAAAATTGTGTTACTAATATTTTTAGTAACGATAAAATTGTGTTACTCAAGGCGTGTTTTGGTGTAGTGGTAGTAAAATATTTATCTAAATCAATTGGAAACTGACACAAACATAATTTGTAAAGATACACATTTCAGTACCAAAACATCCATTGCGATTGGTAATTTGTAAACATATCAATACATATTAGTACATTACATTCCCAATTGCACGTATCAGTATGCTAGTTTATTATTTGGGCATATCAACACACTAGTTTATCACCAGGCTACACAAATTAGTTTATCAGTAGACTACACATATCAATGCCAAACCAAAGTACTGGTAGGCTACAAGAATATGTTGAATGACACAAAATTAGTTAGAAACTACTCAAATGATACCATAACATATTTTTTATTCAATCCTAGTGTATCTAACTGTGCCAACACTTTCAATACCAATTGTGTCAACATATTCAAGTCCCAAATAAATCATTATGTATAAGCACATTGGATTACCAGAATGTATATATCAGAACCAACCCAGCTTATTACTATTACACTATCAATACATCAGTTTATTAGCACAGATCCATAATATCACGAGTTCTTATGATATAAATATATTGAAGCAAAATGTATATATCACGAGTGCTTATGATATATATCATTTTGAAGTGCAAAAAAAAGCATTAAGTAGGTTCAATTGGGGCACACTGGCTAATATTATTAATTAATCTAAAAATTTCAACTTACATCATCAACACCATAAACTTTGGGAGGTGCAAATTTTGTGTGGAACTGACCACTTGAATAGTGGATTCAATGACCAATAATCCTCTCCTCCAATATGGCATCATTAGCTGCAAATTTGAGAAGCTTATCAATCTTAGTCCACTGTTTTTGAAGCATCTCATCAAGATGAATAAAAAAATATGACCTAAAAAAATAAAGATGGAATTCAAATGGGAAGAGAGAGAGAAATTATAAACTTTTTTGCTTGGACTACAATCCTTGAAAACCCATCAAGAATGAACAATTTTGGACACGAGGGCCTCTTCATTGCTTCATCAGTTATGCCAACAACCAAGATATCATAGACGAGTTATCCCTAAAAATGAGTAAATAGACAAATGTCACTATTGAAACAGACAAGAAGAAGTTGTTGCAACATGTAAACAAAAAAGAACAAACAATATCATTCATATCATACTGTAAATAACAAACATAATTGTATGCCCTCAGTATATCACATGTTGCCAAATGGAATAAGCAGTACTCGTCCTTGATGATAGCTAAATCCACGTGGACCTGGAATTTGTTAAACTCTCATTATTATGCACATGATTGAAGCTACTCACTTTCCAAAACATTATTCGTAGATCCAAATGCAATTAACATAACAATACTTTCAGCAAATTAAATAAAGTTTTTACACGAAAGTCATAAATCACAATGTATGTCCTTTTTATCTTTTATGTGTGTTTGGGGGGAGGTAATTATCATAATTTATACTCAATGAGAGGAAGGAGTCTGGTTAAAGAACCCAGGGTTCATACGTGAAAAGAACCTATTGTTCAGTTTGTTGAACAAAATTAATATTAATTAACTTTGTCCTTGTCATATAATTATACAATAGTAGTTGGCCTCAACAAAGTATCATCAATAAAAGTATGGAGTACTATTATATAATGGCTCAAATATGTTTGTTATCACACAAATCCCTCTAGGGATGAAAAACGCAAACCTGATAACCACATTTGCACGACTTTAATTGTTGATCCATCCAGTCCATCTCTTCCGCACATAACGGACACCTCTGAACGTGATGCATTTACATATCTTAATGCACAGTGAAAAAACAAATCTAAAAAATCCTTTCGTTTAAAGATCAGGCCAGTGAAAAAAATATATGGCATTGATGTACCAAAAAAATGAAAATGCATCATGATAATAAAACATGTACCACAAATGAAATGAAGAACTTAAAGGAAAAGTGGATATGAGAAGATATATTTGTGTGTAAAAATAGAGGAGAAATTATAACAAAATAGGTCTAGGGTTTTGAGATTATAAGCTTACACCGAAGTTATCGACAAGGACTAAAGAAGTTTCGATTTTGTTGAGAAGAGAATGGTGGAAACAACAGAGAAAAAGAAGATAGTGTACCAGTGCTACACTCTCTCCTCATCAGACGAGTAATCCCAATTGTCCATCTCCTCGGATGACCCCCCATCGACGATCGTCGGATAATCGACCGACAAAACTCGTACACCGCCGTTTGCAAATGGACGATTTTCAATTTCCCCAAACTCACTGTGGAGCAAATACTTCGAAGGAAGCATATCGTAGAAATGAATGAGAGGGTCGGGGATTGAAGGAAATGAAGGCAGTGTTTTTTTTTCTTTCTTAAGATTGAACTTGGTCATGACTTTCAGGTGTGACCCATTAGCTAAACCCTTAAATGAAACCATACCCGCCCCACAATTTGCATATGGTCACGGCCCCCAACCGTGACCCTCAATGTGTGTGTTTTGTGCTTCGTCCTGCTCATGTTCACGACCCAAGTCTGTGACCCATCAGTGACTAAGTTTGGAGGGAATTTTGGTGCGGTTTTGGCACCAACATGGTCACGCCTTGATCACGGACCAAGTTCGTGACCCACAATGGTCAGGGACTTGGGCCATGACCACTTACAGAGCATCCACGACTCAGTGTAGTAATGAGTATGGTCACGCCAAAAATTGAGATGGTCACGGCCCATGTCCGCGACCAGCTGGTCGCGGTCGCGAACTTGGGCCGTGATCGGCTGGGCATGACCATTCACAGGATTTTGTGTAGTGATACTTTAACGGGCTCCACACTACCGGTCATGCTGTCATATGCTATGGCTTGTGATTTTGGGTCTTTCACCCCAGGGTTCCAAGCCCTTCTTAATTATTCTCGATGTCATTAGAGTCCATATTAATGTGTTTTAATGTTTATCAAATGTTCACATTATTCCACTTTTACTGACCGAAGTCTAAATCCGTGGATTTCAACCCACATTGTGTTACACTTTGAAAATCACCATTTCTTGTCCCTTTTACACTTGCATTGATTTTATCCTAAAATCACTTTCATTTAGGACTTTTTGCGTAACACTCCTTTTCCATCATTTTTATTTCATAAAAATATTATGCTTTATGTAAAATTACATTTTACCCATTTATTTCCAAACTTGCATTTTCCTTTGTTTTCACAAGTGTTATTTTTCCCACAAATATTATTAAGTTATACGTACCAACTTCCCCAATGTTTTTAACTTATTAACTCTTATTTTTAACATTTTGGAGTGACATGCTTTATAAGTTGGAAATCTTTTGATTTCAGTACTTTTTTTCTCTACAAAATCTTGAACATTTTAAAGACTACTTTATAAGAAAACATCATTTTTATCCTATTATCCCATTTAGTCTTAAGGCGATACATTTATTAGATTTGCAAAAAATTTCACACACTTTAAGGGATAAAATTTCTATTTCCTTTATTCCAAGTTAAAACTCATTAAAACCTCCATTAAACTTGTTTATATGCCTACCATCCAAAACTACAAGTTTATACACATGGGAAAAGGGATTTTAAGTCCAAAAATCCAAGAAATGAGTTTAACACATAACTTGTTCAAGAAATTTCATAACATTTGCAACAACATGCTTTTTAATACTAAAGAAATTTTTTATCTTTTAAGAACTTGAACAAAGGCCTATCTTTGTGAAAATCCTAAATTTGCAAGAAAACATTGAAACATTTGTTCATAAAATATCTTTGACAGGATAATTATAATCTCAATATTTTTATTTCATAAACATGTTTATCACTAAGTTTTCTTGAAATATGCAACTTTACTCAACAGTCTTGAAATCCTCTAGAAGTCATTTTATACCAACCATAAGAATTACTTTCTTAAAGTATTCATGCATTCTACTCTTAAACCCTGCACACAAGACCAAATACTAGAGGAATAGAGCCTTAAACTTAAATACTAGAGTTTTTTCCACCTCAAAGAAACTTCAATAATGGTGGATGAATACTGAAGAGGATGGAAACCTCATACCTCCTAAGGTGGCCTCAAAGAGGTTGCCTAGATCCACCAAGACTGTCTCCATGAAAGATCTAAGAAACACCCCCTTAAAACTCCATAGCTTTCTACTTCGTCTTCTAAGAAAAAACCCTCAATAATATCTCCAAAAATATTTATCTTGCTTAACACACCCCACTTCTACCCTTAATAAAGCTTGTAAATGAAGAATAAGGCTTGGAAATGGTGTATTATGGTGGTGTCAATGTCCAATAACGGTTGGAGAAGCTCGGGGAAGATAAAACATTCTTGATACTAGAGAGCGAAGGTAAATGATGATACAAAATGGTGGGGAAGAAATCGCCATCTCCCTCTCCTAGATAACCCCAAATAAATCCATAGAATGATTTTAAAAACCAAAGGAAACACACCTAACACGTTTTTATGAGCTGAATATGTGGCCATCCCTTTAAGGCTTTTTGCTCCGTCTCAGGAGCCGTCACTCGTGTGCGCAAGATTGGAGAGGGAGAGAAGGTCTCACACCTTTTTCCAAGAAGCACTTCGGCCGTCGTCGATGTGGGGTGATGTAAAAAGATGGATTCACCAGCCTATTTTGCACAAAATAGGAAAAAGAACATGTTGTCGGCTCGAGATGGCGACATTAAAGACAAATAGATGCTTACGAAATCAATAGTTCAGAGGTTCGGGAGATAAGTTACAGAATGAGAAGGTGTTAGGCACCCATCCCGCCCTTTCGGTATCTCATGGGCTTATGTTACTATTTTCCTTAATTTCTCCATGAAGTGTGTGTGTGTGTATATATATCAATGGAGATTAGAATCGTTTGCCTCATCTCGTGGAAAAGATAAAGTGAGGTCATCCAAATGTATGTTCCCAAAATAATAATTAAAAAACTGGATGTATGCGCTTATCGAGATATCAATCATTATAATGGAATGATAATATTTGTTAGATTAAATGCAAATATGAATCCCAAGTATGGTATATATGAGTAATGTGCAGAAAATATGAAAATAGAAAAACAGTAAAATGGAAAATTGGACTCGAGTCTCGAGTTTTTCTTGAAACGCCTACGTAGCCTATAAAGGCATCAAGGTCCACGTAGTTTGTATGCGGCACAAGGGCGGGGTTTATCCTATATATTCAAACGGGATTTTATTGTATGGGTGTGTGTAAAAAAGATATTTTAGTTTTGAGAAAATGTGATGAATAATCCCATCAAAATTTATAGGTGTAATCCTCTTTTTTTTATTGTTCTTTTTATAGAAAATAAAGAATGTGAAATATAGTAAATAAAGGATGAAATATTAATGTATATGATTTAAAGTAAGAGCTAAATTGAGAATTTATATAACTAATGCAAAAATAAAGAAATTTAGGGAGGGAAAAGGGTATTTGGACCTTCTTTGAAGATTTAAGGCTTGATCTTAATCCTTGATGAGCTCCTTTGCATGTTAATGTGAATGTTTGATGAGAGAAGGTATTTTTGCTAAATTGGGTATGAAGATGATGGGAATGAAAGGTGGAAAGGAATTTCACATAAGAAAACATCGTTGATTGCATAAGAATGTTGCTGAGATCACTGATATTTATGGATCTGAGGTGTGCCTTGAAATGAGCTCATGCCCTCCTTATATGTAACCCCCTACCCTGAGAAATTAATTAAATTATACATATGGGTTACATATGAGGAGCATCGATTATAACTATAGAAATTTTGAATAACAAATTTAATTAAATAATGAGGATTAGAGAATTATAGATTCGTGTGTGCTATAAAAATTTAGTGGCTATTGATTAATTAAAGTCCATGTATGTTTCTTAGGTTGGAAACTAGTTAGGGCATAATCGGCAAATTAGAAATATAGCATTATAAAAGAAAAAAGGGAAAAATCTATCCCCTAAATTGGATTACTGTATTTTCGAATTAAATACGAAGGAAATATGTGTTAAAGGAAAAGGGGGTTGAAGCTGCAACGACAGCAGAAGGCCTGATCATTAGCAGGTCTCATCGCTTAAATGAGGAAGAATGCCACTTAAACAAAGGGACATTGTCGTTCGAACGAGAAGAGACTTGTTCGAACGAGGCCTAACGCGCAGGTCTGCTAACAAATTGTTGTCTAACTTTCAGCCATTGATCCCATTTTGATGACAGATAGTGGGCCTAATATTGTAGATAAAACATGTGGGTCTTTAGTCGAGTACAAGGGAAAGAAACATGGGAAGTATCAAACCCACAAATCGACCCTTCCATATATGTTGTCACGATGAGAACCGTCGATCGACACATATGTCGATCCTAGGAGTCTTGGAATCAGGATGAATCAGACCATTTTTTAGGGATGTTTGTGTATAAGGGAGAGGAAACAATGTGGGTTATAGATAGACTCATCTACCATTTCTTTGTCACTTTTAAACAAGGAGCTTTCAGCCATTCCCCATTTTTCCATTTCCCCACTATGTCCACCACTCTTTCATTAAGTCGTGTAGTGACAACACTTATATATACACTTAATGTCCCATAGTTGAGATAAAGATTACAAAAAAATACAAAAATTGCTGTGGGGTTTTGATGTGTATTTTGATGGGTGTTTGAGGAGTCAATCTTAAAAGAACATAAACATATAATAATGGAGGTTTGAAGAGAGTTTTTATGGAGTCTCTTGGAGCAAAACTTGGAGGTGCTGGACAACCCCTTTACGGCCACCTTAGGAGGTGGAGGTTGTCATCTTCCTTGATTTTTCCATGCCTTTCCCTGATTTGGACTTCTTTGAGGTGGGATAATCTACTATATATATTGGGACTCTTTGTGTATTGTAGTCTCGTGATTTTTAAATATTAAAGAGTAGGATTATCATGAATAATATTGAGTTTTCTATAATCTGAAAATAGGCATTTTTATGGTAATAAAAATGTGTACAAAATATTGTTGTGCATATTTTCTATTAAATCTGAAAATAGACATTTTTTGGTAATAAAAATGTTTAAAAGATACTGTTGTGCATATTTTCTATTAAATTTGAAAATTTACATTTTTATGGAATAAAAATGTGTAGAAAATATTATTGTAGTATATTTCCCATTAATTATGAGAATGGACATTTTTATGGAATAAAAATGTGTAGAAAATATTATTGGAGTATATTTCCCATTAATTATGAGAATGGACATTTTTATGGAATAAAAATGTGTAGAAATATTATTTGTGTATATTTTCTATTAAAAATTAAAAATGGGCATTTTATGGAATAAAATGTATGAAATGTAATTTTGGTATATTTCTAATGAAAAAGAAATAATAAGCATATTGTGAAATGAAATGTTGAATGACGTTCATGTTGTTAAAATATTTATGGAATAAATATTTTAAGTTTCATGTAAAATGGAGACTTTATGAACAAAAGGTAAAAATTGGGAGTTTAAAGTGTAGAGGGTATTATTCCTATGTTAAAGTGACAAGGATAGAAATTTGGGCAAAAGTGTGATATTAAACCAGTGTTAAAATGGCTTTAAATGTTAAATTGAAAACTTAATAACCATTTTGAGAAAAAAAATACACTCGTTAAAGGATTAAATTGCAAGTTTGGCAAATAAAGGGTAAATTGGTAATTTACTTAAAGTGGAACATTTTTATATAATTCAAATGTTCAGGAATGTCTTTACACCAATGTGTGTGTGTGTGAAAATGAATTAAGTCCTAAGCATGAATGGATTTAGTGTAAAGCATGCGTTTGTGGATAAGGGACTTAAAGAGGAAAAGAAACAAATTTTCCACATGTTAATGAAAAAATGAACGGTTAAGTCCGGATTTTGGCTTCGGCGGGGTAAAAGATAATGTGGAAATTTTTTAAAAATGTTCAAACAGATGAAAGGAACTTCGATGATACTGGGATAAAGCAAGAAGGGCCCGAAACCTATAGGTGAAAAGTCCTAAATCACTGGCCAGAGTATATGGTGCGCATAGCCGACGGTGTGGGGGCCGTGGAAATATGCGGTATTAGAAGATTTCGAGAAAAGTTAAATGAAACAAGGAACACGAATCGAGAGATGGGCTGTGTGGTGAACGTGTAAATACAACCTAACTTGAATGAATGAAACAAATATGCCAGTAAAGGCTAAATGGACAACTTAATGCGTAAATCTACTAGTGTCCACAAGATAAGAAAAAAGGGTAAATAAAATGGATAAATGAGCGGTGAAGCAACCTAATGTTGTAACCCATGTTTAACACAATAATGTGTTACAAAAAGGATTTTTGAAAGGTAAGTAAGTATTTTCTAACATGACGGATGTGTGTGTTGAAATGGTGATTTTCAATGAAAATACTAAAGTACGTTCAAATGAATGAATGGGTTAATTTCCAGTAAGGGAAAGTCCTTTCGATAAATTACGTGAAAGGGTTTCAAACGTTGAACATGGTTCATTAAATAAGGTAGGAATGCTAAGTATTAACAAACAGAGCCTTTACTAAGATTAAGGTCAATTAATCTGGATGAGTAAAGTTTTCGGAATTAAATTTATTAATGCATTGGAACACATATTTTTCAAAGGTATACATATGCAGATATATATACATATTTTCACATGCATGTGGTTGTAGCACATGCGTTTTTCCTTTCTGCACATCCCCACTTTGTTACAGCAGGTTGGGAGCGATTTCGTAATTTGAGGGCATTTTACAGGTAAGTACATTTTGTTTATGTTTACGATAGCTAGCTCTATTTACTTGGACTTTAGGGTACTCCCCATGGGATGGACACGTAGTTTACCTTGATATTGGAATAGCATGCTAACAAGTGAAATGTTAATTAAATAAAACTGGACAAGCAACATTATTTAGGTTGTTTCATTGCACTCACACATAACGACTCGATTATGATCGAGTTGACTCACGGGTAACCCATAAATCCGGGTCGGAGCGTTACATTATATAGGGTAGGGGGACTACCGATTGGAATATACCTATCCTTTCCAATCGGCTGGTGACCCTAGACACATTACCTATTAGTAAGGAAATGGACTTGCCAATCGGTAATCTCATGCAAAAAATTTCAAAAAAAAGATCGTAGAACTTAATTTGTAAATTCAAATCGCACATGGGGCATGCCGTTAGAAAGGTGATTCAGAGACCTTAAAGAGTCCTTGGGACACTCTCGGGTCTAGGAGTTGACTTAAACGAGTCTCGAAAGCTCCCATTGGTCCTTTGGACAGGAGATCATCGGACGGTAATGGATTGCTCATCCAAATCATAAGTTAAAATCGTGCACGGTGTAGACCGCTGGAAAGTTTATAAGAGGCACTTCGATGTTCCAAATATCTTCGTTCATTTCATAGAGTCTACTTTGGTCAAATCGTTCCTGAAAGCACTCGGTGACCTTTGTGAGTAAAATGGGTCGTTCGTCCATACCATAAGGCTGATTCATGCACGGGGTGGACCGTTGGAAGGAGTATTCTATGCCCTTAAAATATTCATTCATATTGTTCGAGAGAAGAGTTGACTTTGGTCAAATGGAGCCTGAGAGAGGTCAGTGGACTCTGGATCAATTTTTGGGGGGAAATGGATTGTTCGTATGAACCGTTATGCCATTTTGTGCATGGGGAAGACCACCGAAAAGGGATTTTTGTGTCCTTGAAAGATTTATGGAGCGTTTTCCCTAACGACAAAGTTGATTGGGGTCAAATCGGTGCCCGGGAGCACCCGATGGCCTCCGAATCGATTTTTAATAGTAAAATGGTTCGTTCGTTGGAACTGTTATGACGTTTTATGCACAGAGCGGATCGATGAAAAGGGGATTCAGAGCCATTTGAAGATTCATTGAGCTTTTTCTCTTAAGATAGAGTCGACCAGAGTTAGACGGTGCGATGGACTATAGATTAGTACTCAGAGTATGACCTAAGGTTTATAGTGAATTGGGGAGGTGCTAGGGACCTAAGGAGAGACTTAGGGGGTCCTAGAATCGACAGATTAGCTTGAAATAAGTAAAAGTCATCTAATAGACACCATATGATATTTTGGGAAAGATGTCGATTCTGAGGACCAAGAGGGGACGAGGATGATCAATTCAGAGGGTCGAGGTCAATTATAAGTACCTAAGGTAATGATGAGGATAGCCGATTCTAAGACCGATGTCAATTCTGAGGACTTGAAGCAAGAGCGACCAATTTTGAGGGTCGAGGTGAATTCTAAGGACCTTAAGAGGGAGATACCAATTCTGAGGGTCAAGGTCAATTCTGATGACCTTAAGCGGGAGATACCAATTCTGAGGGTCGAGGTTAATTCTAAGGACCTTAATCGGGTGCGACCATTTCTGGGGCTCGAGTTCAATTCTGAGGACCTTAAGTGGGAGTGACCAAATCTGAGGGTCGAGGTTAATTTTGAGGACCTTAAGTGGGGTGCGACCAATTCTAAGGGTCGAGGTCAATTCTGAGGACCTTAAGTGGGAGCGACCAATTTTGAGGGTCGAGGTCAATTCCGAGGATCTTAAGTGGGAGCGACCAATTCTGAGGGTTGAGGTCAATTATAATGACCTTAAGTGGGACCAATTCTGAAGGTTGAGATTAATTATGAGGACCTTAAGTGGAAACGACCAATTCTAAAGGTCGAGGTCGAGGTCGAGGTCGATGTTAATTCTTAAGACCTTAAGTGGAAGTGACTAATAATGAGGGTCGAGGTCAATTCTGAGGACCTCATGTTGGGAGCAACCAATTTTGAAGGTCGAGATCAATTTAGAGGACTTTAAGTTGGAGTGACCAATTTTAGGGGTCGAGGTTAATTTTAAGGACCTTACGTAGAGAGCGATCAATTCTGAGGGTCAAGTTCAATTCTTATAATCTTAAGTTGGGAGAGACCAATTCTAAGGGCCAATTCTGAGGGTCAAGGTTAATTCTGAGGACCTTAAGTAGGGGCGACCAATTCTGAGGGTCGAGGTAAATTCTAAGGACCTTGAGTAGAGGCGACCAATTCTGAGGGTCGAAGTAAATTTTGAGGATCATAAGTAGAGGTGACCAAGTCTGAGGGTTGAGGTCAATTTTGAGGACCTAAAGATGGGGGATAACTCTCCTTGGGAATTATATATATTCCTTTTTTGAGACTACTGGGGAAGAGACATCCATCTGAGGATTAGGCTATTTTAAGAAGAGCTTAGTCTAGAAATTCCACTTAGGGAAATAGTTAATAAATTAAGGTTTTGGGATTCTCCTGGGGAATGAGTTGCTGGGGAGAGATGCCCGATTAATGCTTCTAACTCTGCTTGGGGAAATTTTGGAATTTTTCCAGGAAAATTTTTAAAATCGGGAATTCCTGCTGGGGAGATGGGTTGCTTTGTTGAGGAAGCATTTGATTTCTGTCGAAGATAAAGTTTTTTTCGAGATTTCGCTGGGAAGTAGTAGTGGGCTTTACGGGCGCGATGATTTTTAGGGTTTTAAGCTGGAGGTAAACTGGTATTAATTCAATTGGGGATTTAGGATCTTGAAAAATGGTTTTCTTGGTGAAGGAATTTTCCAATATTCATTTGGAAAATTTCGGAATTTTCGAGAAATTTTTGGACCACGCGCTCCCATGTGCGTGGTCAAGGTTTTTGGTCAAAGTCATCATCTTTAGCCTTTTGATCTTAACTTCTAGGGTTTTAGAATTTTGAACTCTAATTTCTCTTTCAGTTCTATACCATTTGAGATGATTTCTTAACCAACCTAACCAATTTTTTTATGAGGAATCTAAATACATAGGTTTTGTGGATTAAGATATCTCATGTCCTAAAACTGTGTGTTTTGCCAAATATTTTACCAGATATTCATGAATTTCTAGATCATGGCAAGGATTCTTACAAATATGGGTTGTTTTTTGCTATATATATATATATATATATATGAGTAATTTAATTTTGATTTCAAAGGTTGAGATGGATTATAAATGGAGTATTTAAAAAAAAAAAATTTAGTTCCAAATACACTTTCAATCGATTTGAGATTAATATACACATTCATGGCTTTTTATCATTACACTCGAGATCCTTAGGTTATAATGAAGTTATATATTGCTTCAAATTAAAGTTTGGGGCTTTATATCAAGATTCACCATTAAAGCTCAAGCTTTAATGGTGTATCTTCATATTTTTTTATCCTTGACTATTCTACATGTAAAAGCTTACATATTATGATTGGTCTAAGTATACTAACTACACAAAAAGTAAATGGAATTGAAAGAGCTGAAAATTACTCATAAAATCATAGTGTACCTGGTTTTAGTGGAATTTTGACTTTTTGAACTGAAGTTTGAGGTGTGCCTTAACTATTGAAATGGTGGGGTATTTATACTACATACTCTGGGGATCGATTGGTGGAATGGGTTGGTGGATTTGAGCTGATTATATGAAGTTTCCAAGGTTGGTAAGTGTGGATTACACGTGTGCATGGTGTACACATGTTCTTTTTAATTCGTAGTGATAATGTGGTGCACTAGATGGATAAGGAGTTTACTGAAATTAATGAAACTTGAAGGTTTGGTCCTTGGTTGATTTTGTAATTACATTTATAGCCTTAAAAGTACACTTTATAATGTATAGGGGTACTTTTATGATTTCAAAAAGTTGCAAGGATTATAATTGTGATGTTATATTAGTTGGAGTCTAAAGGATTAATTTGATATAAAGTTAGGGTTTAAGGATAAAATATACATCAAGCTATCTTACTTTGAAATTTTCAGGGGCTATTTTTATAATTATCGAAACTTCAGGGGGTCTAATTTATTTCAGTCAAATTGTAGGTTGTTAAGTACAGTTTCTTTCTTCTTTAGAAGGCTTTGGATTTTGGACACTTTATAAGGGTTTAAATAGTAGCCGTAGGTATTTAGGCTCGAAAAATCCTGGTTCTTACAGTCTACCTACCTAAAAAAAATCGTCCTTGTATTTTACCTTGAAATAAGTCGGGGTATTGAAACTTCATTGCTTGTTCTGGTTCCCATGTAGCTCCTTGCTGATTCTGATTCTCTCGAAGTACTTTAACTAAGGGAATTTCCTTATTTCGGAAATACTTCACTTGATGTCCAAATTTTGAATAGGGTGTACTTCAAATTCATGGTTGGGATAGATGGAAATATTTTTCTATGTAACATTGTGAGATGGATATGAAATATACTAGCATAACTGTGACATATGAAGTACATTATGAATATTGAATAATTCCACATGTAATTCTAATTGATAGGCTACGGAGCCAATTCCTTTAGAAGTTGTGAAAGGTTGAATATGGCAAATTTTCCTTTCTTTCCAAAGCATACCTTTTCGGGGAGAAACTTTCAAGAATACTTAATCATTAACTTGAAACTCTAAGGGTTTTCGACGCTAGTATGCATAACTATTTTGTCGGTCTTGAGCTATCTTCAATTTCTTTCGAATTTGTTGTATTCTTTTAGTGGTTTCTTGGATTATTTCGAGACTAAATTGTTTACTATTTCCAGATTCTATCCAACATGTAGGTGATCTACAGTGTCTTCCGTATAAAGCTACAAACGGAGCAACTTTAATATTGGCTTAATAACTAATGATATATATGAAAATTCGACAAGGGGTAACTACACATTCCAATTGTTAAACATATCGATTGTACAAGACGTAGCATATCTTCTAGAGTTTGAATTGTACATTTTGATTGTCCATCTATTTGTGGGTGGAATGTGGAACTAAAATGAAGTTTAGTACCCATTACAGTTTGCAATGCTTGTCAAAACTTTCCTACAAAAATGGGAATCTCTATCTGATACAATGGATAAATGAATTCCATTTGATCAAATAATTTATCGAATATAGAGTTTGTTAAGCTTTTAAAATGAATCGATGGTCTTTAAAGATAGAAAATTAGCAGATTTGGTAAATCAATCTACTATTATCTAAACAAAATTATATCCTTGGGACATATGAGGTAGTCCTCTAACAAAATCCATGGTAATATGATCCCATTTCCACTCGAGAATTGGTAAGGGTTGGAGAACTCCACCACGGTGTTCGTGTTCTATTTTTACTTGTTGAAAATTAAAAAAATTCCTTACATAATTTTCGATATCATTTCTCATATATGGCCACCAATATTGCTTCTTCAAAGCATGGGACATTTTTGAACTTCCGGGGTGAATCATAAATTTTGAACGATGAGCTTCTTGTAGTACTTACTCTTGAAAAGATGTGTTATCAAGTACACACAATCTATTTCTAAATCATAACCCTATTTTTTATTGTATGAAAAATAAGAATTTTCGTTCGAAAAGGTTTGTACAAAAGAATCTTGGGTTTGTTGAACTAAGATTTTCTCTCTCAACTCAGGATAAGAAATAATAATGAAGAATTTTTCAAAAGGAGTTGTCAACTATAGGTTATATTGTTCTATGGTAGCAACAATACCGTAGGAGATTAAAGTGTGAATCCTTCTTATTGGATTTCAATTTAAATCATCGGCTACTACATTGCCTTTGACTGGATAGTAATTTAATTCAAATCAGTAATCTTCCAAAACTTCTATCCAGCGTTGTTGTGTTAGATTTAAGTCCTTTTGGGTAAACATATATTTTAAACTTTTACGATCCTAAAAAACTTAGAAATTTACACCATAAGGGTAACAATGCCAAATTTTCAATGCAAAAACTACAATGACTAATTTGAGGTCATGAACAAAATAGTTAGGTTTATGAGTTTTGAGGTATCATGACCCATATTTTATAACTTTCCCATTCTGCATTAACACATATCCCAATCCTTGTAGAAGCATCGATATACACATCATAACTTACATCAGTAGAAGGAATAGTGAGGATAGGATGAGTAGTTAGTTTGTCCTTTAACACTTGGAATGATTGATTACATTCTTCAGTCCATACAAATGGAACTTCCTTCCTAGTTAGTTTTAAAAGTGAAAGACCAATGCAAGAATATCATTCAACAAAATGATGATAATATCCAGCTAACCCTAGAAATTTTTTTATTTTAGTAATATTGGTAGGACTTTTCCATTCTAAAATGGTCAAAATTTTGGCTGGATCGACTTGGAGTCCATTTTCAAAAATCACATTTCCTAAAAATTTGATTTCCTTCATTGAAAAATCACATTTTCTCTTTTTAGCATTAACCGATGGCTTCTAAGAGTACTTAAAGCCTCTTTCAAATGTTGGGTATGTTCTACTGGATTATGAGAATATACAAGTAAATCCTTAATAAAAAACGATAATGAACTAATCAAGAAAAGGTCTGAAAATTCTATGCATTAGATCTATAAAAGCTGCAGGTGCATTTGTTTACCCAAATGACATTACGATAAATTCAAAATAGCTGTAACGAGTTCAAAAAGAAGTTTTTGGAATGTCTTCCTCTTTAATGCATAATTGATGATAACCAGATCGTAAATCTATTTTAAAAAAGACCCTCGCTCCTCAAAGTTGATCAAATAGATCTCCTATTCGTGGTAAAGAGTACTTATTTATAATATTTACTGAGTTTAGTTTATGATAATCTATGCATAATATAAAACTTCCATTATATTTCTTGACGAATAATACCATAGATCCCCAAGATGATGAACTTAGACGAATAAAACCTTTCTTCAAAAGAACATCTAATTGGGTATGGAGTTCTTAAAGTTCTAAAGGAGCCATTCGATATATAGGTATTGAAATAGGAAGTGTTTTGGGATAAAGATTGATACTAAACTCGATTTCTCCTGAAGGGAGTAACCCTGGTCCTCAGGAAAACATCTTCGAATTGTTCCAATTAATTTGGAAATAAAGAATAGATCTGGATCTTGAAACTTGAGGGTTTTGATGGACCCGATCCTTGAAATACAAAGGAACAATTATCTTCATTTCAAAAATAAATTTTCTTAGCATGATAATCGATATAAGCATGATGTCTTGATAAAAGATCCATTCCGATAATAAAATCAAAATCACAAATATCTAAAATTATCAAATTAACAAGGAGTGTTCCTAGATGAAGCTGAATTTTATAATTCCTACAACCTTACGTTGGTGTATTGATTTCACCTGTTCTTAATTCAATATCTAATGGAGCAGTTAAAGATATAGGTAATAATTGCAATAATTTGGCTAGTCTAAGACTAATAAAAGAATGTGTCAATCCTGAATTAAAGAAAATAAGTGCTAGAAAATGTTATAAAATTATCATACCTTCATCACGTCAGGTGTATTTCGTGTAGGTAGTATAATGCAATTCTTCCCACGACTCGGGATTGGCGTAATTCCTTTAGTAGAGTTTGGCTTAGATTGATTCTGGATATAACGAAATCTTAGATTTTGTGAGGGTTTGTTTGAATGACGATGGTTTAAAACAAATATGGTCGAATATGCCCTACTTCGTGACACTCATGAGAACGGGTTGCTGAACTTGTTGTCTTATGAAGAATCTAGGAATAATCTTCTTCGCTCGATTTTGAGTAAGGGTGATGTCTAAAATGAGATGGAGTTCTAAAGACATGATTGTTTCTAATAGTAGGGGGTAAAGAACAGATTATGGTAGAACAATTGCGTTCCACAATAGCCGCAACATCAACTAGTTGACAATACTCACGGATTTGTAAAGGAGCGATTGAATTCTTAACTCTTGGATGTAATCCTCTTTCAAACTGATTGCATTTCTTTACCTCAAAATCTATATATTCCAGAGCATAACAAAATCATTCGGTACTAGTGGCCTCGTATTGGGCTACTGATTGGTTAGCTTGTCGAAATTTAAGAAATCAACAGCTTGTTGATCTCGCTCGATCTCGGGAAAATACTTTTTGAAAAAAAGTTTCTCAAATTTCTCCCAAGTAAAATTAACAATATTTTGTTTACGTGACAATGCTTGCCACCATAAATCAGCTTCACCTTCAAACTTATAGGTTGCTAAAGTTACTTGGAGATTAGTAGTTATGCCTACTCCATTCAGAATTTCCACAATCTGGCGCATCCATTTCTCTGCTTCATTGGCACCCTGCTTTCTAAGAAAAGATAGGGGTTATTGCTTTAGAAATTCTTTAGGAGCATGCATTCTACGATTTTTTTTAGAAATGTCTTTTGGAGTCGAACGAGTTGTTTGTTGTTGTCAGGCTAAAGAAGTAAGTTCCTAAAGACATCGTATGATTCCTTCAGTTTGAGTTTGTTTAGGTCGAGTTTCAGCGGAGGGAATTCGAGTACTAACCATCCTAAAAGTAGAACAATTTAAATAATAAGGATCATAAGCAGAAATAAGCCACAAGACTATTATATTTCACATAATAAGTTATATGATACATTGGCATTATATAACACAACCTATATTAGTGCAGCTAAAGTTTAGTATATCATATTATATACAATATTTTACGATGTCATCCATACTGAGACAACTTTTATTTTGGATTATTTAAGTAGGGACACTAGCTTCATCACTAGAGCAGGACTCTGGACAGACTAAATAATCTCCCTGATCTGAACTATCAGTTGAGTAATCTATAGTACCAATAGAATAATCAACATGTACTTCACCATTTGATGTGGCATCAGGATATTTTGGTGGAGTTGGCGTCTCATCTGCATGTGCAAGATTTATGGCCCCTAAAAATATTATCGGATCATTCACATAATCATCCACTTTCCTCATGACTTGCATCTCACCTAGAACTCTATTTGTCAGTACAAGTCTTTTAACATAGCTTGACCAGTCCTACTCGACCGCATGAATCATTTTTCCTAATTCTTCTAATGCCTTTTCTCTAACTTGAGTTTCCATTGATTATCCAGTTCGATGTCTATATTGAATAAGAGCGTCCCATGTATCCATGCTGCAAAATGGTATTTCCATATATTAATAATAAAAGAAGATAAGAAAATATAAACTAAATAATATCTTATTTTCTTTCCCGCATAGAATGCTAACCCGACAATATATTTAGATTTAAATCACGCTCTGATACAAACTTGTAACACCCTGCTTTTTGGTATGAATGAACAAGAAGTACACATAAAGCACTAAATTAAAGCTAAGGCAGAATAACATAACTTTATTCATTATTAAGTAGGTTTATATAGGGTTTTACCACCGCTCGGGTGAGTTACATTTTTTTAGTATGAACTATACTGTAGAAAATCGAAAAGCGTCACTCCTTACTCCCATCTGGCTTATTCTCCGCCCACACAGTCACATACAAAAAAAAAGGTGATCGGTATCTGTCTCTAATAGGGAAGATATATTATCCTCTTTCTCCGGGCTCATCTGGAGGAAAAATGAATTAGCATAAATATGCTAAGCACGTTCTACGAGTTGTATAACGAGTATATATGTATAGGTGAGAGTTAAAGTGTGTATAAAATCAGTGTTTTAGCAACGCTAAAAAAAGTCATAATCCTATACTTATCAGTTTATAAAAAACATTTAAGTTCTGGAACTAATAATCCCATACTTAACAGTTCATTTAAGAAAATGAGTTTTATTACTAGTTTATTAATGATCATGTAAAGAAAGTCCAGGATTTTTGAACTAATAATCCCATACTTATCAGTTCAAGCCATTAGTAAAACCATACTACTACTGCTGCTGCTGCTGCTACTACTACTACTACTACTACTACTACTACTACTACTACTACTACTAATAATAATAATAATAATAATAATAATAATAATAATAATAATAATAATAATAATAATATCGACTGCGCCACTTATCTTTCCAACAGTGATAGAATAGAGGTACATGAACAAATTCTAAATTCATAATTATGAATTGAGGTATGTGATTAGATTATTATTTTATGCATAGCGATTATATGTGAAAAATATGAATTTCAAGATATGATTATGATGATAATTCAAGATCATATCTTTAAGTAATCATAATATCTTTAATTAATTAATCGATTAATATTTAGATAAATGAAATTATATTTTAAAGTTTGTATTTGTGTTTTTTAATTAAAGTATTTCTAACACCTAGGATTTTTTTCTTTCTGAAAACAAGACTTCTGTATTGATCTTTAATTAGTTGTTCTTTAATCAGAAGTATTTGAGTCCCCTATAGGACCTTTTGGAAGAAGTATTAAGTGAAATGAGAAAGAGCGAAGTGTTTGGCAGAGAATCAAATTGGGTTTTGTAACATCAGTCAATCATTGTCCTAAATAATGGAGAAGTATTAATTAACATTGTGATTTGAATTTCTTATACATTGTTAAACAGTGACCTTTCTTATTATGTGTAGTCATTTCTTTTTTATCTCTTGTGCATGATGCAGTAAGTGTGCTAATATGCCCAACTTACATGTGAATAGAAATAAAAAAGAGTACAAAACTCTTAAAAATAATACAAGGAAGATCCCATTCCAAGGGTGTCCTTGTCAAAAATACTAATGAATGTTTTTAGTGGATGCCCAAAGTGAAGCTTTTTTGAACTAATACGTGGGGCCATTTGAAACAGACAATGTTGAGGCTAAGGTCACATGGGGGGAGAGAGGCCAACTAAAGAGGTAGGTAGGTAGGTAGGGAGAGGGAGAGGGTTTTGAGGGAGGGACAGGCCCACAAGTCTTGTTGTATACCTAAGCACATGATATCCACGTGCTGCTGATTCAGATAATTGCCTATCCCTATCAACCCTCCACTTTCTCAACCATTTAAAGTTAATTTTAGTCCATTCTTTTTTCAACTATTTTTTTCTTTATCCGCTTTGTGACTGTGTGTTTTATACCAACCACTGCTCTTTACAACTACCTAACTGATTGCAACAATAAGTGCCATCCGATTAAAACGGGGGAAGTGCCATGGGAACAAGCAATTAATGCATGGACTTTGACGTCTTAACTAATTTTTTAAAATTCATCATGTATATATATATATATATATATTTGAAGAATAATGATAAAACCTAATTTTTGGATTCTTTTTGTATTGGATGATATTTGTAATGAATCTCAAAATTTGAAATAAGAGTCCAAAAACTCGATTTTCATATCATTACTCTTTTCCTAATTTCTTAATCTATTTTTCCATATCTATATGTGAACAAGATATATGGGTAGATAGATCTGGATTTGTGTTTGCTCTTTTAATATATTTTTTGAGTTCTTGTTTGATGATTGAAAAGAAAAGTATACGGATAAGGGTATGAGGCATTTTTTTCTCTTTTTGAAAGGAAGATAATGTACGTGTGGGATAAAATCATCAACCGTGACTAATCAAAGATGGAGCCCTTATTTGAAGCATGACAGTCCAAAAAGGTCACAGGGTAGGTACCTCTCTCTCTCTCTCTCTCGCAAATCATCAAAGGATCATGATTTACCGTCACACGTTGTTTTCATATATATAAATATAAATAAATAAATAAATATATGAAAAAATCACATCTCTAAATATAGATATACAAGCAGGAACCATATATATACATAAATGCTAATTTAAGTAATTAAATAAAAAATTGTAATAATCATTATGTTTTTTTACCTTCAGACATATTAAACAATGATGAAAGAGAATGCAAATATTAAATACTTGCACGATCAATGAGTCCTAGCTTATACGGTATAACTACAGTTCAAATATCACCGGTGACACTTTTATGGCAGATCTATAGTTCAAATGCAAGTAGAGACTATTTTATATATTTCTAAAGTTGATTTAAGATTAAAAATAAACAAAAAAATTACGTTTAATTGTATATCCCATCTTCTTTATATGATAAAATAATAATTTGACTAGAAAAAGAAAAGGAAAGAGGTGGAGAAGTTGGGCAACAAAAATAAATGCAAATTTGGCAGGATATAACATCAAGCTCCCCACCCCCTAACCCTACTTTCTACCTAAACTTACCCCATAAGGTTGGGGGAGTAAAAGAAAAGTGGAAGGTGAACCAAAGCCCACATACAACCACAACCACATTCATTTTTTTTTTCTATTCTATTCTATTCTATTCTTCTCTTATTTTTATTTTTATCATTCTGTCTTCAATTTCCAAGACTTCTAGAATCTGTCTCCCTCATCATCTCTCTCCCTCTCTCTTAGGCATGATATATCACCAATAGAATTTAAAAAAAAAACATCAGCTACTACCTGCACAAGACTGGTCAAACCCACTGGGACATTTCTCTTCCATATGCCACCAACTCTAGCTTACTAGAAACAAGGATGAATTTACATTTCCTCATAGAGCCATGCTTTCAACTCGTTTATTCATAATGTGTCCCTTCAAAACCTCTCCTTTCTGCACGTTCCATGGAGATTCGGGTTAAATTTACATGAACATTATTAGCTTGAAAAACAGTTATGAGCAAACCAAAACAAAATCATATTACACTTATCTTCCCTGAGTTAGGGCCTGAATACACACCAACATAGGGCAGATTGCAAAATTACACTAAGACACTATGTTGATATGTGGACCCAATGTGCTGAAAAAAAAAAATTAACCATATCACATGAACGAATGTACTAATATTGGTTATGCCTGCTATCTTTATTAGTTCTAATATGATATATTTGCTTATGAGAATTTATTTTGTAAGAGAAGTTCTCAATTTTAAGAAATATTTTTTTATAAGTTTTACAAATTTATTACTACTTGCGAAGTTCAGATATTAAAAATAGGGGTTTTTACGGTCTAGTTTTTGGACTAATAATTTTGGATCAAAAAACAGACCAACAAATTTTAAACGATTAGGTCCAACATATAAATACTCCGAAATTAAAATAAAAACTTTCAAAAATCGAAGCACCAAAAACACTATTCGATCAAAACACTAACCGTATTGTCTCTTCGATCAAAACACCAAAACGATTCTCATTCTCAATCAAAATTGAGTCAACAACAATATATAAATACCCTTGAATTCCAATACAAACACACTTCACATTAATTAAAGGGATCAAACCCTAATCGTTGAAGTTCTACCGAGCATTTCACATTGTCAATCAAATTCTTCCAAACACCACTAGTAAGTATGGATACATTCTCATATATATGATCATAAGTTTTGTACTTAAGATTATACCATACACTATGTATATGTTGTGTTCTTAGCGTTTTATTTCTGATATCACCTATTTGTCCTTATCTATTTTGTGTTATCATATGTATAAATTTGTAGACATTACACATGGACTGATGAAATCACATTCTTCTTCTTCATGATATGAAAAAATACATTTGTTACCCTGATTTTAAATGCAAAACACACTTTTTGCATGTTAGATATATGTATTTCATCATTGTACATTTCCTCCTGTATATGTCATTTATTCAGGATTAGGAATATATACACGATTGGAATATGTACATGTACAAGCCCTATTTTATTGTATGTACTTTATGTATTTTATGTGTACTTTCAGAAAGCACACGCAAAATTCACAGAGTACACACATATTGAAATTGAATTTCTTAGTCCAACATGCGTGTACTTTTATATTTTATACGTATACTCCATACAATATATATTTCAAATCCAAATTTGATCAATCCTATATTATTTTGGTCCCCGCCAGCGACATTTGAATAATATTCCATGAGTTTATAATAAGTATTATTGTTGTATTATACATGATTGGAATATGTACATGTGTAAGCCCTATTTTATTGCGTGTACTTTGTGTATTTTGCGTGTTCTTTCAAAAAGTACACTCAAAATCCACAGAGTACACGCACATTGAAATTTAATTTCTCAGTCTAATATGCGTGTACTTTTATATTTTATACGTGTACTCTATACAATATATATATTTCAAATTCATATTTGATCAATCCTATATTATTTTGGTCCCCGACAGCGGCATTTGAATGATATTCCATGAGTTTATAATAAGTATGTGTTGTATTATACATGATTGGAATATGTACATGTACAAGCCTTATTTTATTGCGTGTACTTTGTATATTTTGCGTGTTCTTTCAAAAAGTACACTCAAAATCCACAGAGTACACGTACATTGAAATTTAATTTCTCAATTCAATATGTGTGTACTTTTATGTTTTATACGTGTACTCTATACACAATATATATATATATATCAAATTCATATTTGATCAATCTTATGTTATTTTGGTCCGCGCCAGCGGGATTTGAATGATATTCCATGAGTTTGTAAGAAGTATTATTGTTGTATTATACATGATTGAAATGTGTACATATACAAGTCCTATTTTATTGCATGTACTCTGTGTATTTTACGTGTACTTTCAAAAAGTACACACAAAATCCACAGAGTACACGCACATTGAAATTGATATTCTCAGTCTAATATGTGTATACTTTTATGTTTTATACGTGTACCCTCTACAATATATATTTCAAATCCATATTTGATCAATCCTATGTTATTTTGGTTTGTGCCAGCGGCATTTGAATGATATTCCATGAGTTTGTAAGAAGTATTATTGTTGTGTTACTGTTTAGGAATCATACCATCAAGCATGTTCAACTACAAAATTGTTGCTTGCACCTTTGAAGATCTTAACAATACAAAACATTTCACATTGACAATCTATACTACGAATGATGACGAAATTTGTTTTTGCCTTCGCATCAATGATAGAGCGAATAGATTATTTAGTTTTTCTACTACTATGAAGACATTAAGTGCACTTTTGATGTGCAAAAGCTTTAAGTAACTGAATCGAAAGTGAAGGATTTAGCAAAACGAATTACATGTGGGGAAAATAAACTATCTGTAAAAGTAATTGGAGCAAGCAGTGAAGTGACAGATCCAACTATGGGATTTCCTAATAAAACTTCTTAGTGTCTTACATGTGGAGCCAAAGATATTAGAGAACGTGAAGGTTACTTTGAGTTAATCAGATTTCATACATAATAATGTATACATATTTTATATCAAAAGCTGCACATATTTTAAATAAAATATGTCATGATGTAAATCTATACGGGCTATTAAGATAAAGAGGATTGATTCAACATCCAAACGTCATCAGATAAGGAACTGCAAGTATTGCGATGCAAGTATGAAAGATATTTATCCCTTTATCTATAAAAGTAATTGAAGCGCGCAGTGAATAACAGATCCAACTTTGGGATTGCCTAATAGAACTTCTCAGTGTCTTACATGTGGAGCCAAAGATATTAGAGAATGTGACGGTTACTTTAGGTTATTTAGATTTTTGTACACAGCAATGTATATGTATTTTATATAAAAACTTATACGAATTCTAAATCAAATATGCCATGATGTATTTGTATATCTCTTATATTATTTGTGGTTCTCACCAACGGCATTTATTTAGGGTTGCATGTATTTTATGATATTAGGTTATGTATTTTAAAGCCATATATTATTGCGTGTACTTTGGGATTTTTGCGTGTACTTTGTTATTTTTGCGTGTACTTTTTTGAAAGTACATGGAAAATTCACAAAGTACACGCACATTGAAATTGAATTTGTTCATTCTAATATGCGTGTACTATTATGTATTATGAGTGTACTTTTATGTTTTTTTTCTGTTATTGTTTAGGAATCATACGATCAACCATGTTTAATCACAAAATTGCTACTTGCACATTTGAAGAACTCAACAATACAAAACCTTTCACATTGATAATCAATAGTACTAATGATGAGGAAATTCGTTTTTTCCTTCACATGAATGATAGACCTAAAAGATTACTTGGTTTCTACAACTACTATGAAGACATTAAGTGCACTTTTGATGTGCAACAGCTTCAAGTAACTGAATTGAAAGCAAAGGATTTATCTAAATGAATTAAGCAATATTGCTTAAGAGGTTTCGAAAATGTTGGCACTTTTAGCATGGAGCTATTGTATCAATTGTTATCTGAATATGTTAGGAATAGAGAATCTTGGTTTTTGACTTGTCGAACAATATCTATTAGGTATTACAATGAAACAGATGATATATATTATCGCATTTAGCATGTATTTTGTTGAGACTTGTATGAATTATTAACAAGAATATTGCATGTAATTTGTTAAGTACACTTATATTTTATTATTTTAGACTATATTTTATTCTAATTCGCTTGTATTTTATTTTTTGAACATGTAAATTATAATTATAGGTAGTAATTGAAATTTTGTTTATAAATAAATAGAATGGGGATGAAGATGAAGACAAGAAAATGAAAGCACAATAAAAAGAGCAGTTCTCAAGAAAGTTCTTTAACCAATTCTAGTTCTAGTGTTGCTTTGGAATCCACACGTACTACTAAGAAGAATGACTAGTATAAATCAAATGTTCTTAGTTTTTTCATGATTATTGTGGTATTAAAGAGAAAATAAATGATAGGCATATTGAACTGCTTAAGAAGACTCCATTCTGGGAGCATTTCAATGCCTACTACAGAGGGGAAGTAGTAGAAGTGGACCACAAGAAGGATGATAAAAATATTTTATCCATTATCAAGTTGTACAACAAGGAAACCACAAGTTTTCATATGAAGAGTAGGATCGAAATAAGGCCAACAGATATAAGTGAAATAGTTGGCATACCAATGGTAGAGGGGAAAAAATAAATAGAACTGAAAAAGAGATTGACTTCGTCTAAAAAAACTGAAGTAGTTTCCCGATACTTCACTCGTAAAATAGGAAAGTCGGAATTATTGAAGGTTTGAAGAAATCGGTTGAGCTGGACACAGATGAGGGCATTGCCAATTTTGTAAAACTTTTTTATCTCCGCTTCTTCACAATGTTGTTTTCCTCCAACTCAAACTTCACACTTGGAGAATTTTTGATAAAATACATCAACATAATTGATGAAATGAATAGCTATGATTGGGCATCTTCTATGCATGAGTTTTTCATAAATTCACTTGACAAAATAGTAAGTTCAAAACATAGCATAGAAACTGGATGTGTCATTTCCCTACTGGTGAGCAAAACAACATCGTGATATTTATAAATATTCACACCAATTCACGCGTGTACTTTGTAAAAAACACGTGTACTTTTATAGTACACGTGATTTTTACAAAGTACACGTGATATTTATAAAATACAAATGAACCTTAGTAGTATTACAGTTACCATGGTTGTAATATCTCTTGTACTTTCAAAGTACCACTGAAATTTAAACCAATTCAAGCGTGTACTTTATAAATATCACGTGTATTTTAAAAGTAGTCGTGATATTTATATGTGTATTTTGAAAGTTCACGTGATTTTTACAAAGTACATGTGTACTTTGTTTTGTAAATAGAACAAGTGTACTTTATAAAGTACATGTGATATTTATAAAGTACACGTGAACTTATATTTACAAAGTACACATGTACTTTGTAAAAATTACGTGTACTTTCAAAATTCACTTGTTATATTTACAAAGTACACGTGTAACATCGTGTGTATTTTATAATTATCACTTGTACTTTAAATTATGAATAACTAGGTAATACAATTATTAATATCATTTTGTTTTTTGCATGATCACAATATTGGGTATGTGAGAAATTTGATATTATTCCTCGTGTTGAAAATATGAAAGAGAAGACACCAAAAATTTTTAGGTGGAAATTATCATCTTTGAAAGATTGATTTGCGATGAATGATATCGCTTCAGCAAATTTGGAGGAGACTACAAATAAACCAGCTAGTAAGGACAGCTGTGTGGAAAGTGAATCTCTGTTTGAAGGGCCCAGTTACCCTTTGAACATTTCAAAAGGAAGTCATTTACATGTTGATTCATCGTCGAAAAAAAGCTGCTGAAGAATTTAATGAGAATGAACTTTCATCAGGTTACAATATTCCCCTTAAAAAAATTGTGAGTCCTTTGAAAAAGAAGGGAAATGATCATCCAAAGGATAGTAGAAATCTTGAACCAGCAGATGCTGAAAAGGCTGAGAAGTTTAATTTGAAAAAGAAGGGAAATGATCATCCAAAGGATAGAGGTCCTTATACTCTATATTGGACCATTTCAAATTGATTCGGTGAAGGGCGAATCGATTCGGTCAAGCGAATCGATTCGAATCCTGCTGAATCGATTCAGACCTAACAGATAGGAAAAACAATTCTTAGATTTTTGCGGATAAATGAAGATAATTTATTCGGGATAAATATTAGGGGATCCAATATAGAGTATAAGGACCTCTAGGAGTTTAAATAAGGGATGTGTGACCCTTAGTATCTATGTGCAAGAAATTCGGGAGATGATTTCAAAGAGTGTTTGGGTTGAGGGACACTCAGTAAATTAAATTCGGCGGATATACATGTATATATATATATATATATATATATATATATATATATATATATATATATATATATATATATATATATATATATATATATATCATGCGTGTAGGATTTGAGTATATGTCAATTATATTAGATAAAATCCAAAAGTGCGAGTAGGATAAAATAAGAATACTAGCTAGACGTGATAGGTTATTATTCAGAAATAAGAAACGGAAGAACGGTATCACAAGTTAGTGAATACTTATGGATTGAATATAAGTTGTGTGTATACTTATATTAGTGTTACATATTGGTATGTTTGGATTTTAGGATAATGCCAATGGAGATGGGCATAGATAGCCAGATTATATATATATATATATATATATATATATATATATATATATATATATATATATAGAGAGAGAGAGAGAGACACACACACAAACACACGGGTCTAGAGACTATATATATATGACATGATTATGAATATATTTATGTGTGAATAATATATTTATGTTAAGCATACCCCTTTAGTACTATCATGGGAAGTTGCGCGATGTGGGCGCGTCCCCTGGTTTGAGGAGCATGTTGCATATAGTCCCCAAGTCATAGTCGTCCATTATTTATATTGTGTGATTTTTATTCCGGGTGAGAATTTTTGGGTATGAATCGTTCTCACTTTCAGGTTCGAAACTATGACCACTTCCCATACGTTGTGATTTGGTTTATACCAAGTCGGTGTGAGAGTTTGGCCGCTGGTACCCAGGATGATATGTGAGTAATTTTCTGGAAGATGATAACATTTAGAGACTCCATCCATTGAGTTATAGCTCTGAGGGATGGTTATTTTACTTATATAGTGTGTGATATATAAGTATTGATATACTTGATGTGTGTAGTATATATATATATATATATATATATATATATATATATATATATATATATATATATATATATATATATATATATATATATATATATATATATATATGCATGGAATAAGGTAAGTAATGAGCTATAGATATACTAGATGGGTATAGTATATCCTATAAATATATTTGAGAGAAGAGAATATATATGGATTAAAATAAGAAAAAGAATTGTGAGTTAAATTCAGGATTATCCGGGAGTATAAAATCCGGAATAAGATGTGGATGATATATGCAAATAAGGTGAGAATGTTATATACGAGATTGATAACACTAAGATGATATTAGTTTACTAACTAGAGATAGTTATTTTATATAAATTGAGAATATTAATAAAGGGTGAAATTATAATGTATAAGCTCGGGGTAAGCTTAAGATAGTATACACGCGGATTATGGGAATAGTGTATGAATTTCTAATGTTGTCGAGATACTATTTAGGTGGGGTAGTATAAGTAGGATGGGTAAAATTACTTACGTTAGGTGCGTGCTGATAGATGAGGGGTGATGAGTCTCTCATGAGAGCGTGATATCAATTTATATATGGAGTATAACATGGCGTAAAAGTTATTGTAATTTACGCACTTGCTAAATATTTTTAAAACTCGGGCTCCGACCCATTTCTATATCTTTTGTCTCTTTTGTTATATATATATATATATATATATATATATATATATATATATATATATATATATATATATATATATATATATATATATACACACACACACACACACACTTTTAGGTGTCCAACCACAGGGACGCCTGGATGACCACTTCTTTCTAGTAAGACGTTGCTGCCGCAGCTGTGGCTGTGGGCAGAATTTTACATAGACGCTTACATCTTTGAGATCTAGATAGGCGGTATTATTATGTAAATTCGGGTATATTGCCAATTTGATGTCGTTTCTTTTATTTTAACGAGTTTATATTATGCACATTTGATATGGTTGTATTATGTTTACCCAAAATATCGATTTTTATTATTTATTCTTTCCATTTATTGTTTATATTCCTGCATGAATGGATTTTATTTATGCGTTGTGATTGAAAAATTTAAAATTTGACGTCAGGCCTAATAGGTTATTAGTAATTAATATGGTTTTTCAACAGTGATGCTGAGAATGAAACCACATGAGATTCATATTTAATTTGATATAGAACTGATCACCCAGTATTTTATTAGGCGGGATGTCACAGAAAATGCCCAACTTGTTGAGTTGAACCATTCTTTAAAAAAAAGCTTGATCAAGCCACAATGAATGACTCAGATAGAATTAAAGAATTGGATGAGTTATTGAAAAAACAGGCTGAATCATCAAGAATTTTGAAACAAAAAAATGCATATCTGTCTCAAAGTAATGAAAATCTAAAAAATAAGTATGAAGATGTACTGCAAAAATTGAGAGATGGTGACGTAGAAATGGGGATATTGAGGCCGAATCTTCAGGAGTCAGAATTGAAAAGAGCAGAATAGGTACTTTTGATTAATTTTCAAATGGAAAACATCATTATTCTATAGAGTAAAAGCAGTAATTTTATAAAATACAATTGTATTTTACAAAGTACACGCTTATCACCCCAAAGTATACGTGGAATTATTTTTACATTTACTTGTATTCAATAGAGTAATATATACCTGCTCTTGTTTTTTGACATTTGTTTCTTATCATTGAGGTTTTTGGCGTGTTTAATATTTCAACATGATGTTTTATTTTTAGCAGGAAATAGAAAATAATAATCGCAATAAAAAGATAGAAGATTTTTCGTCCTCCATATCTAAAAAGGATGAAAAAATAATTTCAATTCAGAAATTAATAATTGTGAAAATCCAAGAAAGAGTTGACAAGAAGAAAAAGATTGATGAATATTTTTTATATTCACATCCTATTCATGATTTGTCAAAAGGAGATGGGAATAAAAATCCTTCGAATGATGCTCCTGCTGAATTCCAGCTGAAAGGAAGAAATACACAACACAATAAGGCTTATATTGTGAGATCAAAAAGAAAAAAAAGGTAGAACAATACAGGGAAGAACAAAAAGGGAAGAAAAATAACAACACATGAAGTGGACCTGCAAATCTACAAGTGTACAAAATACCTTAAAGAAGAAGCAAAAAATAAATTAAAAGAATATTTGATGGCGGAGATGGATTCAGGGTAAATCTTCTAATTGTTTATTTTTGTATTGAACTTTATGCGTGTACTTTATAAAGTACACGTGTACTTAATAAAGTACATGCATCTTTTTATGAAGTACACACATTTTTGCATCTAACTTTACAAGTGTACTTGATAAAGTACACCCATATTTCATAAAGTATTCGCATGTTTGTATCTAACCTTATGCGTGTACTTTATTAAGTACAAGCATTGCATAAAGTACATGCATATTTTTATGAAGTACACGTATTTTTGTATTTAACTTTATGCACTTACTTTATTAATTACACGCATAAAGATAAAATACACACATATTATTTAGTGATCATAGATTATATACATGTTTCAATTATTCTTCTAAAATTATTTTCTATATTGAAATTCAGCAATTGTCTCTTTGCAACAGAAGACTCATCATTCGTTTGCGCCGACGATATCAATGAATTGTTGAAAGGCGAAGAAATATCAAACCATGTATGTAATCGAAACATAGTACATTAATTAAATTTACATCTTTATATCCTTACATTTTTAAATCTACAAAACAGATAATTCAATGCTTCTCCCGTTTAATGGAGACAAAAATGAAGAAAAATGGGCTTCGACCTAAGCACGCTTTTAACTTATATGCTTGGGTAAGACCTAAAGTATTTCCCATCATTTTGAAATATATATTATCATACTTATCTTACTAACAAATCTATTACTTTTAACAAGAATTTGTTCGAAATAATGATCATTAAATGTAGAAAGAACAAATAGAAAACACATTTTGGAATTTTTGGGAATTTCTTATATTCTATTCATTCCCATGAGAGATTCAATCGGAGATAATTAAGGAAATTTTACATTTTTAAAGTTGTCCAAGTGGAACATCTCCGCCCGTTGGAAATCAATCAATTCTCGTTATGCTACAATGAGGCCTATAAAATGGTTACGCCCTAAACTTATTTAATTTGCATGAACTTTTGTATTTTATATATACTCATGGTTTTTTCTCTTAATAATTTTCTGTTTTCAAATAAAAGTTGTACAAATTAAAGGACCAAGCACCACAAATTAGTCAAAGAACTGCAATAACAAGATACTTTGAAGGGATGGAATTGGAAAATACACTATCCAATGAGGAAAAAACAACAATAGACTGGCTCTTGAGTTATGATGTAAATTTTAAACTACTCAAAGATAATGAGTGTGCGAGACAAAATAATGGGTAAGATCAAACAATCTTGAATAAATACACGCATAATTCATTAAGTTAAATTTCAACAAATTTCATTCTCATTATGCTAACGGATATATTTGTTTTATTTTAATTTCAGTGTTGACTGTGGGGTGCACTGTATATACTTCACGGAACAAATTACGAAAGTAAATGCTCTCAAAACATCATTTGAAGAAAATGAAATTCTCAGCTAATGAATTTTTATTCCATGGTTGTTAATAGGAGGAAAAATAATTGTAAAGTTTTTTTTTGAAATTTTTTCATAACACATGATTGTAATTTGTTTTATATATTTTTTTTTGTATTCAATGTAGTTCCATATAAATTCTAGTAAAAAAATGGTGCCACTGGTGCTGACCATTCAACACGTAGGAATAAATATATTCAAACATGTAAAGTACAAGCATATGATATGTGTACTTTGTAGTATTATGCTTGTACTTTTCTTTGTTTGTCCATCACAAAAAAAGAATCCATAAGTACATGTAAATGTAAGAATAATATCACGTGTACTTTAGAGTTATATGCGCGTACTTTTCAATTTAGACCAAACAATTCTAGGTGACTGGACTAAACCAAAAAAAGTAAAGGTAATTAAACAATATACACCAAGTTTAATCAAAAGTAAACGATTTAATTACAAAGTAAACGTAATATAAACAATGTACACTCACTGGTTAATGTAATAATTTTTTTATTTTTAATTGAAAACTACTTTATATATATATTCAGCAGGACATAATAACCAAAAATAATTTATTAAGCTCAACTACTCACTATCCCAACTACTTCTGGTCAAAGAAATAAATAGCTTTAAGTTTTCCTATAAAAGAGTAATATTTGTTCCTTTCTTAACCATTACATCTAGGGTAAAGATTACATAATGAGTATCCCAGCAGAAAAGTTGTGAGCTACTCTTGAGAAGGATGAAAGAAATAAAAAAAATAAGGTAAATTGAGGAAAATCTTTCCTTCTATGAAACTGCCTTTGAGCAATTTCTAACATATGTGAGGGAAGTCTACACTTGACTTCCACCCAATCCCATATATTTATTTGATATGGATGAGGACCTTCCTCAAACACATGAAGACCTTATGTCTTTCTATACACAGGAAGTTCCATTGAAAATTAGCAAGGTGAAGGAGAAGAAGGCTCGCCATGAAGGCCTTGTAGTTGTCATAGAAGAAAAAATTCGAGTGTGATCGAATTTAATCGACTCTCTTCCTAACACCATAGATACCTTTAACATCTTTTCCAACTAAAAGTCTTCTTTATTTTTTTCATCTTTTGTTATGTCAAAAATTGTACTTTATTTTTTTGTTTTAATAATTTTTTTATTTCTTTCATGCATGTATTGTGACTTATATTATACACCAAAACCTACATAATATAGTGTTGTCTTGAACCATGACTCATACCTAGTATAAAAATGTAAAGTACACACAAATTTAGTAAAATACACGTGAACATTAGGAAAAATTATCACGTGTAATTTAGTAAAAATGCTTGTACTTTTTTTAATTGCTACACAAAAAAAAAAAAACTAACTAGTAAACATTAATATTACATTCATTTATTTAAAAAAAATTGGTATGACAAAATATGATTGTATCCATTCTAAATTATAATACACGCATGTTTTTATAAAGTGCACGCACATTGTATTGTCCAAAATCATTAATTAAATGTGTGTACTTTATATATTACACGTGTACTTTATAAAGTACACGCATAATACATAAAGTACACACATATTGAAATACTCGTATAATAATGTCGCTGGCGCGGACCATAATACACGTAGGAATTTAAGAATATGAGTGACATAAGTATTTTTTATAAAGTACGAGCATATTGTAATGTCCAAAACCATTTTCTAAATAGTACACACATTTATATATGTGTACTTTATAAAATTACATGTATAATACATAAAGTACACGCATATTGAATTAGATTTTGGTCATAACAATATACGTGTACTTTATAAAAACATGTATGTACTCTATATTGATTCCATTCCCAAACAAGTAATACGGAAATGAACACTCAACAATAAAATTATAATAGTTTATTCAAATATGAATGTTCATTAATTTTATTTAAAACTACTGTGACAATGAATGAATTGAACAATATTAAGTGGAATCAAATTAGTTATTTACACGTAGATCTGCAATGACCTGTTTTACTACACCTAAATCAAGTTACTTCTCTTATTGTAACCTCTTCAACATATTTTATTATTTTATTTCTTTGCCTCCCTGTCGGTCTCTTTGTCAATGAAGGAAGGATTGTTAGATTTTCAGGTAATGGAATCTTTAGGGACATCAAATCAAGATGAAAAATTATAGGTGATGACTATGATTTCTTGTACAAAAAACCCCTATAATAATCCTTAATATGATTGTTGATACCAAATTTATTCTGCTGACGTGGACCAATTATTTTGAGACACGTGTCAATCTACATGGCACTTGCAAACATTTTTTGAACAACACCTTGACTCCGAGGAACTCAACCTCCCCGACCAATTCAGGCTCTCCGAGATACAAGTGTTCTTCGAGGAACTCTATTGTACCGAGCTAATTAGGAGGTCCGAGCAGCTTAGGCGGTTCGAGATTCATCTCGTACAGAGCATGCATATCCGGATAATTAAGAGGATGACTGCGCATTAAATGCTCATTATTATCACATAGACGCACAAGCCTATTGGACAGCTGTGTATTATTCTTTCATTTGTACCGCCTCAAGGCTATAAATACATTGTAACCTCCTCATTAGCAGGGGACTCGGAATTTCTTGGTAAACCCATTATCGAGAATTCTGCAAACAGTCAGCAATAACACAAACAGTGGACGTAGGCCATTCTTTCAAGGCTGAACCACTTTAAAAAATTTTTGTCTTGTTTATTTTTATCTGTGATTAAAGAATTAGGTCAAATCTAGTTTTTTACATCAACATATTGGCGTCGTCTGTGGGAAAACGACTGTAATTATCGTTTTTCACTAAAACAGTTCATCACCAATGGATGATAATCCTGAATCTAGTAATTGAAATGCTGGAAACCCCCCAAATCCATCCACTCCTCCAAATGTCCAAGATCTGGCCAGAATAATGGCTAATCTAGCCCAAGGCCAAACCGCCATGCAAGAAACTATGCGACAACTCATACAAATTGTCCAGGGTGGAGTATCTACCCATTCAGGACAACGAAGCGTTCAAAGAAATACCCGATTACCTTCTAGGCGAACGTTACTCCCAGAGGAATCTCGATCTAGACATACCGATTCATATCGCACTGATAGATCTAATGATTTTTCTTATCAACCTGGCCGAACTTCATCAGTACGAGCTACAGATACTGAACAAAACATCACTCTCTCTCCTGAAAGGACTAGTGCATTGGAGAGATTAAGTAGGAGCTCTCCTTTTGATTGTTTGGGCCCTAGGAGGAATAGAAGTCCTCCTAAGGCTGTGTCGAGAAACTTTCGAGGACCATCCGATCTGAGGGAGGGTTCTGCCCAATCACGACCAACTTCTCGTAATGAAAGATCCCAGGAAGCAAATTCAACACGATCAGTTGCTCGAACCAACAGGCCCGAGGAGGGAAATGATTCATGGAAAGGCTCTATTCAGAGGTTGGAGGATAGACTAGGGGAAATGGCTAACGCCAAAAATCCTCTACAAAGAATTTTTGTCCAAGGGACACCTTTTATCCAAGCAATTGTGGATTTTCTCACACCATCAAAGTTCAAAGCACTTGTTATGACTCCTAAATATGATGGAAAAACTGACCCTGTCCTTCATATAGAACAATACCAAGCTGCTGTTGATATCTATGTCGTTCCAGACGAGATGAGATGCAGGGCATTTTCCGGAACTCTCACTGGATCTGCTCAAATATGGTACAACAATCTTCCTCGAGGAAAGATTGTAACTTTCTTTCAACTGGCCGAGCTCTTTATTGGAAACTTCTGTTTTGGAGCAAAACCAGTTAAACGAGTAGCACACTTGTTAAGTGTTAGACAAAAATCAGGTGAGAGTACTAGGGATTATATTACTCGTTTCAATAACGAGAAGCTCGAAGTTATTGATTATGAAGAAAAGACAACAATTACTATTCTGATGAGTGGATTATTGCCAAATAAACTGTACTACACTCTAGCCAATGATCCACCGACAACCATGGCAGAGCTAATGGCAAAGCCAACCAAAACTATGAACGCCAAGGAAGCTATGGCTGCGAAGAAGAATATGGATCCCAAAGAGACCAAGATTGAGGGTGATAAGGCTGAGAAGAAAGAGCAGAAAAATAATGGTGGTAACAAGAAGTCAAAAGCAAAGCAAGCATTGGAACAGTTGAAGAAATTTGGAAACTATACTCCTTTGAAGGTAGATATAAACCACGTTCTGGAAGAGATCAAGAACAGCGAGGAGTTAAACTGGACTGAAAAAATGAAGACAGATCCTGACAAGAGGAATAAGGCCAAATATTGCGAGTTTCATAAAGACCATAGTCACACGACCAAAAATTGCATAGCTCTTTAGAATGAAATTGAAGCACTTATCAGACGAGGAAAGCTGACCAAGTATGTTGATCGTAGAAGTGAAGGAAAGAACAACGACCGATCAAGACAGAGATCCAGATCTCCTCATCGAGCAGAAGAAGACAAGAAAAGAAATTATAAAGATGATCCAGAAGACGACCCCGATCTCCCCAAAAGACCAAGACAGCCAGAACGTGAGGTATTTTCAATTCATTTTGGATCATTTGATTGTAATGTTATTACAGGTGGAGATGCAGGAGGTGGAGACCTTACTGCAGAGAAGAAAGCTTACCTCAATGAGGCTCAATCTTGTTCATATATTCAGCGAATAAATCTAGCTGAGGATGACCGCCCGAGGAAGGTAAACAAAGAAAAATTGGTCATCGGTTTCTCCAAGAACGACCTCGCAGGTGTGTTATATCCTCGTGATGATCCATTGGTGATCAAAATGAGGATGAAGGAAGTGATGATCTTAAGAGTACTGGTGGATAATGGTAGCTCGGTGGATATCATGTTCTACTCATGCTTTGACAACTTAAATTTAAAGTTGTCTCAGTTGGAGCCTTATCACAGGCCCCTCCTCGATTTTACTGGCGAGAAAGTTTTTCCACTTGGGACGATCAAGTTGGATATGTTCATCGGTACATGGGCTGCTTGTCGAACAGAAAGAGTGCGCTTTTTTGTGATGGATATGAATGTTCAATCAGCTTACAATATCATCATGGGAAGGGTAGGATTGAAGAAGTTCGAAGCAGTACCATCTACTGTACATCAATGCCTAAAATTTCCAACTAACTTTGGAGTAGGAATTGTAAAGGGCAACCAAAAAGTAGCTCGGGAATGCTACTATTCATCTGCCGAGCAAGAAGAGCGTGAAGAATCCAAAAAGAAGACTACTACTTATCAGGTTGATGAGATAGAAGACGCAGAGATTGAGACTTTAGACCCAAGAGATGAGTCTTAGCTCGTTAAGGGTTAGGTCATGGAGACTACTGAAAATATCGTTTTGGATGACGAGCATCCAGAATGAACAACTCAAATTGGTGCTTCACTAGATGTGTCAATAAAATAAGAGCTGATAGCGTTTCTAAAAAGCAGAAAACAAACTTTTGCATAGATCCACGAAGACATGCCAGGGATAAACCCAAATTTCCTATGTCACGAGCTTAATGTGAATAAGGAGACTCGAAAAGAACCAAGCTATACAAGAAGAAGTCGAGAAGCTCCAAAAAGCCTATTTTATTGAGGATGTCAAATATCCTGATTGGCTAGCTAATGTGGTGATGGTAGAAAAATAGCAAATGGAGGATGTGTGTAGACTTCACCGATCTCAATAAGGCATGCCCAAAGGATTATTTTCCTCTGCCTCGAATTGATCAACTGGTGGATGCTACCTTGGGGCACGAATTGCTGAGTTTTATGGATGCTTACTCTAGTTACAATCAGATTAAGATGAAGCCTGAGGACAGGGAGAGTACCTCTTTTATTACCCCAAGGGGAACTTATTGTTATAATGTTATGCCTTTTGGACTTAAAAATGCAGGTGCGACATACCAGCGGCTGATGAACAAGGTTTTTGCAGAGCAAATCAGTCATAATATGGAAGTTTATGTTGATGATATGCTGACGAAGAGCAAGAAACCTGCTGATTATCTGATTGACTTAGGCCAGACCTTTGATCAACTAGATAAATATCAAATGAAGTTGAACCCTACCAAATGCATATTCGGAGTACGAGAAGGCATGTTCCTCGGGTATATTGTCAACCAACGAGGAATTGAAGCAAACCCTGAAAAGATCAAGGCTCTATTAGGACTACGATCTCCAACGACGAAGAAGGAAGTGCAAAGTCTCACAGGGCGAGTTGCAGCACTTAATAGATTTGTATCACGAGCAACTGATAGATGCATCCCATTATTCAAAACACTCCAAAAAACATTTGAATGGAATGATGAATGCGAGAAGGCCTTTCAAGATTTGAAGAAATACCTGGGAGCACCCCCACTGTTGTCCAGGCCAGTGATGGGAGAAAGATTGTACTTGTATCTGGCAGTTTGGGAGAATGCAGTTAGCTCGGCATTAATAAGAATGGAGGATGGAGTGCAAAAACCAATTTATTACACTAGCAAGGCCTTCCGAGGAGCAGAGATCAGATATCCAAGAGTAGAAAAGTTGGTACTATCGTTGATTGAAGCGAGTAGAAGAATGAGGCCATACTTCCAAGCTCATACCATAGTTGTGTATACCGATATGCCGTTGAGGCAAGCTCTTTATAAACCAGAGAAATCGGGGAGATTGATGTACTGGGCAATAGAACTTGGTGAATATGACATAGTTTATGAGCCTAGATCGTCGCTTAAAGGGAAAGCAGTAGCAGATTTCATTGCAGAATTCACTTATCCTGACACCTCCGAGGAGCAAAAGCTGAATACCGACCAATCTGTGGATGTTACAGGATCATCAAATTTAAACTCCGACCAAATTAAGTCGGTAGACGATCAAGAGGAGATGGTCGACGAGAAGTAAGAAGTGTTAGGGGAGGATATAAAGAAGCAAAAAATATTCCACTGAGGAACTCTATCCGATAAAAAATTTGAGGATGAAGTACCTATATGGAATCTGTATGTGGATGGCTCATCTTGCAGTACAGGCTGTGAAGCAGGGATTGTTTTAAGCAGCCTAGATGAAATCAATGTGGAGTATGCTCTTCGCTTTCAATTCAAAGCCTCTAATAATGAGGTTGAATATGAAGCTATGATTGCAGGTCGTAGTTTAGCAAAAACCATGGCGTCAAAGCAGGACATTGTATTCAGTGACTCACAGTTGATCGTAAATCAAATGCTGGGAATGTACGCAACAAGGGAGAATTGATGATCAAGTATTATACAAAAATAATGGAGATTGTATTGAGTTTTAATGTTATGTAGTTAATTAGAACACCAAGATGGGATAATGCTAGAGAAGATGCTTTATCTCTGTTAGCCTCAGCCACACGCACCGAGCTACGAAGAATAATCCCAATAGAAATTTTGGTTAGCAGGAGCATCAACGAAGATCTGATGATGAACTTTATTACCCTTGATTTAGGACCATCTTGGATGGATCCCATCAGGGCATATATTGAAGAAGGGGTTTTGCCAACTGATAAACTCACAGCTAAGAAACTGAAGTTTAAAGCTGCTCGTTATGTATTGAATAATGGTATTCTATATAGACGAGGAATTATAGCAGGTTTGCAAAGATGTGTGCATCCCTCCGAGGTGAAAGACTTGATTAAAGAGGTCCATGAAGGGTCCTGTGGAGCCCATGTAGCAGGTCGGACGCTTTTGCAAAGAATAATGACGCAAGGATACTACTGGCCAATGATGAGGGCTGATTGTATAGCCTATGCCAAAAAAATGTGACAAATGTCAACGCTTCTCCTCAATTCGAAGAACTCCCCAAGCATTTTTAACACCCATTACTTCCCCTTGGCCATTTTCCATGTGGGGAATTGACTTGGTCGGGCCACTTCCAATTATCAAGGGAAGATTTAAATATCTCGTGGTTGCGGTGGATTACTTTACTAAGTGGGTGGAAGTTGAGCCCCTTATTGATATGACATACGACAAGGTGTATCAATTTATATGGAAGAACATCATTTGTAGATATGGTCTTCCTCATGCATTCATCACATACCATGGAACTCAATTTGATAACAAGGAGTTCGCTGCCTATTGTCATCAGTCAAACATATTGAAAACTCACTCTGCACCAGGCCATCCCCAGACCAATGGAAAAACTGAGGTGACAAACCGAACGCTGCTGAATGATTTGATGAAAAGACTGGATGATGCGAAGTCAAATTGGATCAACGAGCTACATTCTGTTATGTGGGCTTATCGTACTACACCACGAGCATGAACAGGAAAATTTCCATACATGCTGGCATTTGGAAGTGAAGCTGTTATACCTACCGACCTGGGCCTCCCCACACACAGAGTGTTGAATTTCAATTCTCCTATTAGTGACTTGATGAGAAGATTAGACTTGGATATTCTCGAGGAAGTTATAGAAGAAGCAACAATCAGGAATGCTGCATACCAACAACGAACAGCTTTGTTTTACAACAAGAGGGTAAAAAAGTGTGATTTGAAGGAAGGAGACTACGTGCTAAAGAAAGTAATTCAAAAGCACAATTAATTGGAAGCTAACTGTCATGGACCCTACAGAGTAACAGAAGTTGTTCATCCAGGAACCTACAGGATTGAAACCTTGGAGGGGGAAGAATTTAAGAATGCATGGAATGCAGAACATCTACGCAAGTATTATCAGTAGTTGGGATTCCTATGTAAATGAAGTTTTCTTCAGTATGAATAAAGTGTTGAAGTTTTTATCCAATTCTTTCCTTTTGATGAAATTTTTTCGAATTATTAGTGCTACACACTACGCATCAAGTTCAGAACAAAAATCCACTAACTACGGTTGGTCGGTCCACCAACCACGGTTGGTCGGTAAAATAAACCCCCCCCCCAACTACGGTTGGTCGGTCCACCAACTACGGTTGGTCGGTAAAATAACCCCCCCCCCAACTACGGTTGGTCGGTAGAATAAACCCCCAACTACGGTTGGTCGGTCCACCAACTACGGTTGGCCGATAAAATAAAACCCCCCAACTACGGTTGGTCGGTAAAATAAAACCTCCCAACTAAGGTTGGTCGATCCACCAACTACGGTTGGTCGGTCCACCAACTACGGTTGGTCGGTAAAATAAAACCTCCCAACTACGGTTGGTCGGTCCACCAACTACGATTGGTCGGGAATAAAAATCCACCAACTACGGTTGGTTGGGAATAAAAATCCACCAACTATGGTTGGTCAGGAATAAAAATCCACCAACTACGGTTGGTCGGGAATGAAAATCCACCAACTACGGTTGGTCGGGAATAAAAATCCACCAACTCTGGTTTGTCGGAAACAATTGTTTAAGCAATATCATGGGATGGAAGTCGTTTCGTGGCTTATAATTAAGAAGTGATTAGTCACTATAATCAAAAAATAAAACAGAATTTCTTTACTTGTGACATTTTAATTTACCACCCACTCTAAGTTGGTCGGGAAACAAAATATCACCAACTCTGGTTGGTCGTCAGATAATTATCACTAATTCAGGATAGTCAACAATAAATTTTCACCAACTCCAGTTGGTCGGCAATTTAAAATAAACATTTTTGTCTTTTTTACATACACATTCTTCAGTAAATAAAATAGATGACAATCAAGATTACAAAGAAAACTAAAAGTTTCTTCATTAAAATAAAAAAAAATTACATTGAGAATAAAATACATGTTACATGACGAATCATTACATCAAAAATCCTATTCTATTGGATTTTTCCCTTCTGCCTTTGAAATAAGTTCTACTCCAGCAGGAGGATCATCTAAGGCGTAAGGGGAATTTATGAAGTTTAGGTCTCTAAGCATCCTGACATTCATCACTGATAGCCGATCAAGTAAGTGCTTCGGGCGAGATATTTCAAAATTAGAATGAAGACTGTAGTCGCCGAGATACTTGGAGATTAAGCACTAAGGAATTGCCCGAGCAGGAATCTAGCTCATATCAAGTTTGAAGGGTGGCACGAGAAACTCGAGTAATCCGGGGTCATAGTAATCCCAGAGATAATGGCCCTGCTCCAACTTTAACACCCCCAGCGCATTCAACCATCCTTGCTTGTAACCCTCGTTATTTGAATTCTGGATCCGATCATCGAGGTGATAAAGGGCTTAATTATATCTAGCCATCCAAAACTCTCTAGGCTGTTTGCGAAACTGATAGGCCAACCTCTCCAGTTGGTCGTGGAGGTTCTTCACTAAAAGTTCTTTATTCTCTAAGGCAGAGCTTTGTGCAGAGAGTTGCTCGTCGAGGTTCAGAATGTTTTTGGACATCTCAGTTAATGCTTGATTCTTCGCTACCAACTGGAATGCTTGATTCTCCAAAGCTTCTTGAGTTCTTGCCTCTTCAATAGTAACTCGAGCAGCCCTTGCTCATCCCCGAGAAGCTCTTGCTCATCCGCGAGCAGATGTAGAGGGTCCAATCCTCTTTAAAGTTTCCAATTCGTCTCTCAAATTGGCATTTTTGACCTCTAAGAAAGAGAAACCTTCGTCATTGACAGGGACCAAGGATCCTGAGGTAGATGCTGCAGATTTCAGTTGGGATATCTCTCCTTGCAAGTTATTGTTTTCCTACTCCAGCAGTTTCGCGATCTGCCTATGCTCTTCAACCTCGGTCTTCAAAGTCCTCTCCTTCTTATCATAAGCAGCGACGAACTTATCATATCCTTTGTCAGCATTTAGTTGCTGATACTTTTTCTTATACCCCTGGTTCAAAAGGACCGAAGACTCCTTATATTATTGTTGAAGTTCCTCGATGGTACTCTGGAGATCTTCAATCATCTCGTAATATGCCACATTATTGGCAACAGCACGGTCGAGCAAGCATTTTAAATATTGGTAGGCCTCGACTGCTTGTTTAGAAGCGTCTCGACCAAGGATATCAATGATTTGAGCTTCATTCAAGTCTGCATGATCAGCTGTGAAGTACTCATTATATTTCTTCATTAGTTTATATCATGAGATGATAATAGTTCCATCGTGGCCATAAACTAGCAAAAAGAAGAGATAAAATGAATCAAGAAGAGATAGAAAGAATCAATAAGAATGCAGACAGAGCAATAAAAAGGGAGTTAAGATGCACAACCAAAACTTCAAATATTATTACGTCACAAAAAGAAATACATGGTCTAAAATTACGTTCAATAAAAAAATAAAAAGCAAAGAGAAAGGTCCGAACAACTCTACACCTTCTCCTTTCTTCCTAAGACATCCTCGGGAGGCTTGGACTAAGAAGTAGGTTGCTCGGAGGGCAGAGAAAGCTGATCGGTAGACATGTTGGTTGACTGGGGCTGCTCGTAGCGAAGTTCAACAGTAAGGACCTGATCCCCAATCATCATTGAAGACTCTTCAGAGGCAGCTTCATCATCTTCTTCTTCTACAGGAGAGGGAGGAGGACCATGAACATGGTGTTGAAAAAGTTCAGAACTCTCAGAGACCTTTAACTCCTACAGAGAAGCAATCCATCCATCCCTGAAGTATTTGAGGCTAGCAAATTCCATCTGAGAGGACATGGCAGCTAGGCCTTTATTCCAACCTTTATCCCAGCCAGCGCTAAAGGACTTCTTAACATCAAGTTTTCTCTTTACCTTCTCTGAGGAAATCCTCTCAGTATGAAGTTCCTCGGTAGCCTTCATCTTCCCTTCTATCTCCTGCCTTTGACGATCAACGTCACGAAGTCTAACAACTTCCTCTTTATTTTTCTTAAGCTTGTTCTCAAGCTCTTCAGTGTTCTTGAGCTTCTCCTTAAGCTCATTATTTTTCTTCTCAAATACTTTCAGTTTCCTCTCCAACTCCTGGGAGGCCTCCACAGCTTTGTCTTTTTCTTGCTCGATGGACTTGAGTCGTGTCTCCCAGGCCTCCTTATCTTCATCATATTTTTTACAAGAATCCTATAAGGACTGAGTCAGTCCTAAAAAATCTTCTTCCACACCTCCCGAGGAGATAGAAGCTTTAATAGCTTCATCCTTTTTCAGAATATTATTGAAACGGGTTACCAGCTGGAAAAAGAAAATAATTGTAAGTCAGTGCAGGGACATAACATTGAAAAATGAAGGTTTAGATTAGTAATACTTACTGAGGAAATATGTTGAGCTGCCAAGGTGGTAACCCTATCCAGAGAAAGAATGTCCTCAACACCTTGGATCTCAGGAATAATCCAAGACTTCACCGAGCTCAAAGCAGAGCTCAGAGGAACAAAGTTGTGAATACCACCTTCAACATTTAAAGATTGAGAGACTGCTTCAACTGGTCTCTCAAGAGAGCTTTTCTTTAACCTCCTCATAGGAGCAGGAACATTATCAACCAAGGATGTTGTCTTGGTCGGTGATATAACAATAACCTCGCTTGGAGGAGAAACAACTACAACCTTGGTCGGAGCCATAGGGGGCTTCTCGACAATCTGCTTAGCAGCAGCAGGAAGGGATGCATCAATATTTCTCGTCCCTTCTTCTGGGACATTTGGCTTACTTTTCTTTGCCTCTCCAGCAGTAGAGGCAGACTTATCAAAGAAGGCAGGAGCTCTTCTTCTCTTCATTCTGTCACTCAGAGGAATATTTGATTCAAGGGAGGAACCCTCAGAAGCTGGTATTGGGTCGATGTCACCTACCACTGGACGAGCAGTAAAAGACGAAGTGTAGCTCTTGTACTGCAACATGTACGAGGCTGATCTGATGTGTTCGTCAGCAACAGTTTGGTGCAAACTCCAGATAAGTTTCAAGTGTCTCAAATTGACATTAGTTTCTTTGGGGGATTTTCTTTTGCTGTCAACTGCAAATAAACAAAACATTAAAATGTCAATGACGCATTTTATCAAACACAAAGAAAACATAATTTCAAAAAGAAAATAAAACAACCTATCCCATTGCCATAAGGGGGACACTTAGGACCCTGATATACATCATTTCCATTTAATGGATCATGTTACCAATTTTTCATAACAATCCCATGCTCGAAGTAATCCCTGTTGGCATCTGGGAGATTGACAACTAAAGCCCTATTTAAAAACCTAATTTTTAAATAAAAAGTACTATCGTTGACAGCCCATCTATAACAAAACATAATTTTTGGAATTCCTAAACGGGTTCCATGAATTTGATTTAACCTATGAACTCCATTAACTATTCTCCAAGTGTTTGGCGCTATTTTTGCAGGAACAACATCAAAAAACTGACAGAACTCCAAACATAAAGGATTTGGAGGAAAAGAAAAGCCCCATTCGGCCGCAAAGAGACTGGGGAACCAATGTCCGTCAGCCAGACGAAAATAGTCAAAAGGTTCAGAAAGTTCTTCCAATATGACCCATGAAGGGATAGAAAAATCAGAGCGAAATTTATCAAGCGACTCAACAAGGTAAACCATGATGAACAGAGAAAATAAAAAATAAGGAAGAAGATCTTACAGGAAAAGGGTGGATCAGTTGACAACGAATAATGGAAGAAATGAACGCACAAGATAGAGAGGAAGTAAAGAAGTTCAAAGATGCAGATTTGAAAAAGTAAAAGACGATCTAATTTTCTGAAGCGTTTAAATACTTTACCTCGGGAATAGAGAAAAACAATGATTACCAGGATGGACGATTGCGTATCTGGCGGCTAAAGAGAAGAAAATGGCATAAAAAATGAAGCGGTTATGGAAATTCAAAATATTTATAAAGACTGATATTGTGCATTTATAAAGGAGTTGTATACAACGAATGCTTTTCTAGAAACCATACAAATCGAAAATCTAAGCAACAGAATGTTCCATACTTTTCTTCAACATCAAACTACGAAACATTGGGGGCTTCTGTTGATACCAAATTTATTCTGCTAACGTGGACCAATTATGTGGAGACACGTGTCAATCTACATGGCACTTGCAAACATTTTTTGAACAACACCTTGACTCCGAGGAACTCAACCTCCCCGACCAACTCAAGCTCTCCGAGCTACAAGTGTTCTTCGAGGAACTCTATTGTACCGAGCAACTCATGTATACCGAGCTACTTAGGCAGTTCGAGCAGCTTAGGCGGTCCGAGCTTCATCTCGTACAGAGCATGCATATCCGGATAATTAAGAGGATGACTGCGCATTAAATGCTCATTATTATCACACAGACGCACACGCCTATTGGATAGCTATGTATTGTTCTTTCATTTGTACCGCCTCAAGGCTATAAATACATTGTAACCTCCTCATTAGCAGGGGACTCGAAATTTCTTGGTACACCCATTATCGAGAATTCTGCAAACAGTCAGCAATAACACAAACAGTGGACATAGGCCATTCTTTCAAGGCTGAACCACTTTAAAAATCTTTTGTCTTGTTTATTTTTATCTGTGATTAAAGAATTAGGTCAAATCTAGTTTTTTACATCAGCAATGATGATAAATACTTCTACGTATCTTCCTTACGACATAAACAACATGAGAACATGGAAAACATCGTAGTTGCTAAATCTTACAAGAGAAAATTCATTTTTCTAAGTCAACCGTGGCCCGCGCATTTGAATGAACTTTAATACATGTGTACTTGAGCAACTAATATTCTAACGTCTCCCTTTATTCCAATTTTCAGTCAGTAATTTATCAAAATGAGGACACAACTCCTTTGACCATGTTCAAGATTTAACAAGTTTTTTTGCATTGAAATTCATAATTTTGATCCTTATTTTATCCATCATAATAATTATCGATAAATGCATTTCCTCTAGGATCCAAGAGTTGAATGATTCCGCAACACTTGATGCCATGTCACCATAATGCTTACCGATGAAATATGCACAAGACCAATTCTTCAGGGGCAAATTACCAAGAAAATGAGCGACAACAACTCCACCTTCCTTCTTAAGGGCATCAATGTTCTTCTAAAATTCATCAACTGTTACAGCATATGCACAATGCGTGAAATCTTGAACGAGCTTCTTTCGAAAGTTCGCACTACCCCGTATTTTCTTCTTTATATTTCCCTGTAAATGATGTATACAGTAGAAATGTGCAGACATTGGAAAAACATTAGAAACAACTTCAATAAGACCATTGTTCTGATCAGATATGAATGTGATGTTTCGATCTCAATGAGCTATTGCATCATGCAAATTAATAGGAAACCACATCCAATTATCCTCCATCTCTGAATCAACAACTGCATATGCAAGACGATAAAGGCCTAAAATTATAATGACATATATCAATACATGCAGATTCTATGATGAACTCTGAAAATGACGTCTTTGGCGCGGACCAATAAACACGTAGGCTATACAAGAGAATAAATATATTTGTAGTGATATGTTACACAAATGTAAATTATAAACATATTATGATTTTACTTTAATATATATAGGTCTAATTTATTATTTCATTTGACAATAACAAAGAAAGAATCACAAAGTAGACGCAAAATATTACAATGTAAACATTAAGTGTAAACAGGATGTCACGTGTACTTAGTAATGAAATGCGTGTACTTTGCAATGTTGGCCCCCAAAAACTAAGGAATCCAAAAGTACACGCATGGCATTACAAAGTACACGTGACATAGACTATAAATTCACGTGTACTGTTTTATCTATTGCGTGTACTTTGGGATTCTATGCAAATAATAAAAATAGACCTCAAAGTACATGCGTAATTCCCAAAGTACACACATATATTCACGTGTAGTTTATGAATGTCATGCGTGTACTATATTTTCTATTGAAAGAATACACAAAGGATTACAAAATAAAGGCATAATATTGTCAATTAAACTTCAATGCTTCACATTTACCATTGTTCCCATTCCTTGAAGTTACCAATAAAATCGTTCCACGGTACCTAATCTTCAAAAAGGCACCATTAAGAAAAAAAATAGGCATGCAGTACTGAAATCCATTGATGGATCCTACAAACATTACAAAAATTCTTTTGAATAATTTACTCTCCGGTTCGACGTTAAGAATGCAATGTGATCCTGGATTATATTGCAATAGAAGTTCCATATAATCATTGATTAATGTATACAAAACTTTCTTATCATCATGCAACTCAACAAAATCCAACTCTTTTCCATGCCATGCATGATGATAACCTTCTTTTTCATATCTCTATGTTTCAGCAATGATTTATCCCTTAACTCATCAGCAAGCAATGCAGAAACTAATTTGGAGTCCATCATTTTTCTTAATGGACTACGATATACACCCATACAAGTATGCTCATTGTTCAGACTTATTATATAAAAGTAACCATTTAATGTTGATAATTAAGCATGAACTCGCCATATGCAATTCTCAATATTCATTTTTGAACACTCTATCGTCACCCGAGTTTTATCATTCTTCAAATATATATACTTGAAACCAACCTCAACAACATACTTTCGCAACTTATCACAAAACTCAACCACACCTCCTTTGACTAATATATGTATTCCAATCATTGGAGAGATAAGCTTTTGATGTACTTGGGTCCACACCTCCAATATAAACATCATTTTCAACTCCACTATTAATATCAGCCGCAGTGGATGATGATAAACCTTTCTCTTCTTGTACCAATGCATTCAACCCTCTCACAACTTGTATAACTATGGTCAACTCGTTCACAAATTCTACACGTGCATTCAACCCGTTCATGAATTGTACTAGTGGCAAAGGTTGTTGAATCCAAGACATATATCCAAATAAAATCAGCATTGAGAATCACTTAAGATCGCAACATAAAACAAACATCTTTATCACAAAGCAACATGGATCGACTTTCATCACCAAAGCACTATTTCAATGAAAAAGATCCAGCTTTGCATATGAAATCTAATGAGTTGTCTTAGAAAATTTCAATGCAAGCCATATTATCCAAATAACAACCCCTAGCAATCCGACAACTTTCTATTATCACCTGCGTTATATTTAAACAGAAAAATGGTTTGCTTAAAGTTCAAGTTTAATTAATGCCACTTGCACGAACCAACAAAGACATGACTATTCTATTAAACATGACTCAACAGTAACAAAGTAAATGCACATCAACATTATGAAGAAATAATATAAAAAACAAATGAAAATTAATCAATAGAAAATCACGTGTACTTTAGATCAAATTATGTGTACTTTACTGCAATTTTCTACTCATGTATATACAAAGTATTTTACTATTATAAAACATCAAAATTGGTCAATGCCTCTGGCGTGGACCAACAAATACATGACCATCTAACACATGACAAGTCTATTATATAATTAGTTAAAAGTAATAAAGTAAATACACATTAACATTATTCCAAATTAATGTCAAAATAAAAAATCAGAAACAATCAAATCCAAAATTCACGTATACGTTACATCAAATTGCCTGTACTTTATGGCAATGATCATTTGAGGTATATGCATGAACAACTTGTATATATATAAAGTACACACACACATGAACACACAATCAAAACATATAAATACACAACCTTTTATGAAATCAAAAACATGAAGTCAAAATATATTTATATAAAATTAAAATATAATTATAAAAACACACAACCAAATCATTCATTCAATATTCGAGTAAATTCAGCACATGATTTACACAATTACAATAATTTGATTAAACAAAAAACATATGCATCAAGCTATTTTAATTGATCGGCATGCAAAACATTTCTTCATAAGAAGTATAAACTTACAAATGATCGAATAAATGCAAAGAAAAATCTAGGTTAAACAAATCACGAAGGATTGATTTCTTCGAACAAATTGATAACTTTTTCTTTAACAGAACAATGCTCGTTGAACAGAAGTGAAAAGAAATCATAAGATCCTAAGTTATTGGAGAGAACAAACTTATTTATAAAAGCGGACCGAAGAAAGAGAAGGATGCGTTTAATGGAAATGTTGTCGATCGCTGATTAGGTCAGTGATAACAAAATAAATGAAATGTCGAAAAAGGCATTTATGTGGACCTAGTCGTTTAAAATTTGTTTCCCGGGTTAAAAAGTCTAAATTTTCGGTTAAGGGACTCTATTAAAAATAATAAGGGGGTGATTTAAGAAGTTTTTGGCTAAGAGGTTTATTTTCCCCATAAAATCTTTGAGAGGACACCCAATTTTTTTGTTGTGGTTATAAATCTAGTTCCTATAATTTGTTAGTGAAACCTTATGTGTCAAACTCGTGTTACATATTACTATAGAGAGATGAAAATTACATAACAAGATGGCATTTATACTATAATTGAATCTATGTATATATAGTAAAGAAAGGAGACAAATGGGAGAAAATAAAGGTGGCCTACAATGATAGACAACTAGGGAGAGGTGGTGGTTGGTTGGATGCCGAAGTCCAACATGGAGGTTGTAGGATGGATGTAGGGAGAGAGGGAGGTGGTTATAGATAGATATGGTTGGTAGGGATAGCACACACATATTAGTATTGGCAAAGAAATCAACAAGCGATATTTGTGATGAAATATAAGGTAAAGTAATTATCCCTTGTTAATATTTGTGGTGAACAAAGTGATAGTCAAGTTCAATGTATTTTGTATGCTCGTGAAAATTGTGCGTAATCTGAACTGCATTTTATCGTAGTACATGAGAGTTAAAGTAAAAATGTATTCTATGAAATCAATATGTAGGCAACAAAGCTAAACAACTTATTTAGTGGTAATAATCGTGGCATGGTATTCATCTTTAGTGGTAATGCAGCGAATTTGGAGACAACATCCTTCTTCTTACTTAACTAAAATAAGAGAAGCAGTGAGAAAATACAATACTTGGTTGTGGAATTACGATTAATAAGATCAACTGCTTAAATGACATTAGAATAACCCTACAATTCTAGAGAGAATGAGTAAGGAGTGAATAAACTCTGAGATAGAGTACCCGAAATATAATAAATAATCCTAAGAAATACCGCCCAATAAATAGAAGTAGGGGCTGAGAAAAAATGGTTAACTACATGAACTATATATGTGATACCAGGGTGTGTAATAGTAAGGTAAACCAAGTTACCAATAAGGAGTCAAAAAAGTCAGATTATCTAAAGGGGAACCATTAAAGGGAGTGAGGCGGACATGAAACTCCAGAGGAGTATCTGCAATTTTAGTCAGTTAAGGTAGTCCCATGAATATTTTCAACATAATTGGATCAATATAGTAGGTAGCCCTTAGAATAATAATGAACTTCAATAATAAGAAAATAACGAAGAGGCCCCAGATCCTTCATCTCAAATTCCCTTTGTAACTGAAGCTTTACATTCATGATGCCAACTGTATTATTACTAATCAATATCCTATTGTCAACATATAGGAGCGAAAATACATTCAGTGTTAGTAGATCAAATTAAAAAGGTAGGATAAGAATCACTGGGGAGAAACCATACTACTGAATAACCGTAAATAATTTAAATTAACTATATATTGAAAATTTCTCAAACCAAGAGCATGGGGCTTATTTGAGGTCACATAATGTCTTGGGAAGCTTTCAAAGTTATCTTTCTTGATAAAAAAATTCGGGAGAAGTATTCATGTATTTTTCTTCGGATAGATCCTCCTTTAAAAAGGCATTATTTACATCCATTTGAGATAGATCCCACTAACGAGTAGAAGAGACGAACAAAGATGAACTAGATATTCTATTCCTAAAAAGGTTTTAAATTATTAAAAAGGAAGAACCAAAAACTCTACCTTCTTTATCTTATTTTTTCTCTTTAAAAATATTTGAGAAGTGTTATATGAAGAAGAGAAAATGGAGGATTAAATAGAATTGAAAACATTTGAAATGATTAAACCATTAAATCAAGTGAAGCCACACAACTCAAATCTCTAACCATGCATATAATGATGAGTGAGCTAAAAGGTCCGATAAGATAAAAAGTAGATTTTTGTAATAAATATCAAATATATCTCTTTAACCGTTTATAAGCTTTAAAAAGATAGGAACTTAAATGAAGCGAAGATTCAACGACTCTAGGTCGCAGTGAGAACTAGGGATTTCTTCGAGGAAATGTCTCCTGGGGTGCGAGAGCCACATTCACTAAAGAGAAGTAATGTTTGATGAAGTGAATCTCTAGTGAACCAAGGTCACGACTATAAACAAGTTTTTTCCAAAGTAATTTAAGATCATTCGTGACCAACAAAGAGAAGCTTCATTATAGTGAATGCTCAAGAATTTACACAAAAATGTCGATATTCAAAATATATTTACGACATTTGGTGATGATAAACAAAACAAACACACTTATGGTTTTGGAAAAAAGATCATTCATTTTATTTACATAACAATAAAAAATTTATGTGATCTATTTCATTTTTACCTCCATTATAAGTGTATGATCAATCTATCAATGATGATGAATGAATCAGCTTCAATATCTTAAATGTTGATGACGCTTTTCGGATGCCTCTTAAACAGGGCTCAAATTGTGTTTTGGAAACCAGCATAAGATAATACAGTAAACATGAGGCATGTTATACCGTAAATATGGTATGGTTCATGGACCAATCAGAAGAGAACATCTGGACTCTTTACTTACATAAAGGAGATCGACCCAGAAAATTTAGTATAGCCCAGCTAGATCACAACAGGTTAACACCATTATATAACTCCGTCAAAGAAACCATGTACTGTGTGATTGGATGATGTCCGTCATGCATTACACGTGGGGAAGATATGCAAATATTCCCAACATGTGCTTATAAAAAACTTTATGATTATTCTCTCACTTGTATGTAAAAGGTGTACCCGCCTAACCCATAAAGGCATGACACATGTCCCTCTCTATTCTCTATTTCTTCTAATAGACTCCTTCATTGTAAAGGGATCGAGATATATTTCATATCGTTAGGTTATTTAATTCTAGAGTGAACTTGAGAGCTTATATCATAACTTCGTTTATGACTTTTGTCCATTGAATCAATATAATAAACATTAGCATCTATGGACGTTGGCACTTCCTTGGGCCGAATCACATAAATCTAGTTACATTCTCTTTATCTCATATCTCTCTACTATTTGCTCTAGATTTGTTTTTCTATGATTTATATCTATTTATCTGTTACTATTTATAATGAGTGAACTCTTTCCAAAATCAAATTGGTATACTAGTTTTAGGCTATAACAAGGCACATGAATATATCATATTCTTGCAATCTTCCCTTTGTCTATTCCATGACAAAACACACAAAGAAAGATTCCACGCAAATGAAAAAAATATAGGACTAGGCTGGTCAAAACACAAAAAGATAGATTAGATTTACATGAATCGACAAGCCCGAAGAAAATCTTTAAATTTTCACGAAGTTCTTGAATCTTGTTTTCTTCACAAACTAGCAAACTCATTAAAATACCAATGTGTAGATGATAAATTTGATAAAACAACAAAACTTATATCCTAGTATAATAAAACTAGGAGGTGTGTGTGTGTGTGTGTGTGTGTGTGTGTGTAGAGTCTCCTATAAGGACCTCATACATACATTCCCTGTGAAAACAATGTTTTTTAAATAGTAAAAAATTAAAAAAATTATGATTTTTATAACAACCCACATTTTCTCACGTAAAGGTTGGCGAGGCTCAGTACGTCGAAGATGGGGCTTATCAACAATTTATACCATTCTCAATACTGAAGGAATAAAAATTTCTTTATTTTATAACAATACCCACAATGAAAAAAAAACATCTGAATTTAATTGATTTAACACATGAATAATAGAACTGAATCATCATATAATGTCCATAATGTAAAGCTAAGTACAATTGCTACAAATAAACACTTGGGCTTATGCCCGTACAAATTTCATTATGAAATAAAATGACATAAATATGAAATAAAACCTATACTAGAATCAATGGAGCGAAATCCACTACGTCAAATGCAACTAGAGATGGCAATTTTTTACCCGATAACCCATTTATGGTAATAATCCGAAATGACCCGAACATGACCCTATTAGCTTGTATAGATTTAAGAGTACTCAAAACCTATACTAAAATAAAAATCAACACGACCCGAAAATGGCACGACTATCCCGAATTGCTGCCACTAAATGCAACTGCAAGTCTGATCCTTCGGCAGTCCTACTATCCCTGTCATTAAGAATACCCGAAGGGAAAAACATTTATATTTTGGGTTAGAGCCATAGAGTTGCAAGGATTATTCACCACTAAATATGCAAATTGTTAGTAACTCATACTTTACATCTCTCCATCGATGCTCACATTTAACAAATACCTTACCTATCATCTTGAAGCAGTCCTACTCGTATCCTCAATCACAATGCCAATTATAACTTTCATTATTTAATCAGTCATGTAAAGAATAAGCTATCCAGCTATAGGATAACTAAAAGTGGGTACTCATGTCTCTCCGAATAGATTTCATAATATTGGCTGCACAATTTACATAAACTCAATGCATATTCTTTTGTCACAATATTCCGTAACCCTTGTATATCTCTTCAGACAACTTAATTATTTAATTCATATTCCTTATCGTCTACCTCATTAGACTATAAGTTGCATTCTCTTAGATTACCAAATTATTATTCTCATTGATAATTGGATACCTTATTATTCATTCTCTTTAATCATTTTCACTTTCTTAGACTACTAAATTATTATTCTCATTAATAATTGTATACCACATTATTCGCTAGGACTCGTCTTCGTCCTTATACACATCATTTGATTAAGCCGACTATATCATCATTAAGCATTGTTTACATCTTTAGACTAAGAGGGAACATTCCCATATAAGGTACACCACAATGTGTGTGTATATATATATACCATTAGTGTCTCGTTATTACTCTATCAACAAGACTGGAGGTATCTCTTAGCGGTCCCTACGCATGATACCCGTTCACGGCTCATACCCATCGGTGACACGGGCTAGGTCATCATCAACTACCTCCTCATAGATGATGCCTCCATGTAGTACTTATATGACCAACATAATCTCCAAGATCACTTGTGTCGGCATGTGCTACCCGGTTCGAACGCACGAACCCCAAGCCGATAGGATAGTCCATGAACATTGGTATGTCCACACAAAATAATATGATACATATTATCATCTAATATGTATAAGTAGTTACTCTATAATTACTTTAACCCAAGAAAATATCAATTAAAATAAAATGTTGCCTTCTTGACTTAACTATAACATTTTAGTCAATTATTTCACAACTTATTTTAACTCGTTATCCTACGACTACTTCCCGATTAAATATTAAGCCTCATACAATTCTTTTTGGACTTAAATCACATTTGCTTTATCATTTTTTTCCCTTAAAATATATTGATATGGTCATTCCCCAATTAACCGTATTGATAAAACCATAGGTATAGTTATTCCCAAACTAACCTTATCAATACAATCACAGATATAGTTACTCCCAACCTACCTATACCAGTATGAATTATACGTATAGTTGTTCCCAAATAATATTACCAATATAATTACTGATTTTAGCATATTGTCCTCTTGACTCAGATTAATCATTCTCAATTATCCCTAGTTATTCGTTTCTTCTTACCTTTTAAATAAGTCTTACATATACATATATAAGGAGTCAACTGCGGTGAATAAAGGTTATATGTACATATATAAGGAATCATCGAATATGGTAAGTAGTCTCACTCAACCTACTATCACAACTAACGGTAATCTTTTAGACTTATCCCCCTAGGATTAGGATACACTCCCATTTAACCTTGTTATATGGTAATCATTTGAGGAAATTTAATCATTAATTTTTTTAACCTCATACATTAGACATATCTCTAATAAACATTCATTTGATTTTAACTCACGTCAAATTAATTATAATATTATTACCGTATCTCATAGGGTCTAATCCTCTATGTGCCCCTACTAAAATTACCCAAGTCATCTAGGTATATCTCTGCCATCTAATCCACATATTTCATATGGTTTTATTCAAGAATTTTGTGTAAATCATCTTATTCATGTAGATAACTTACACCTTAAGTCATTGCGCATGCACCTCTATATTACGAACCCATTCCCGGTAAATACGTATTTAGGCTCCCAGTAAAACTCTTCATATGTTTTTAATAACCATTGTTCCTCACTTTGATGAATGCCCAAAGCTGAAATGATCAAAACAAGCAAAATAAGATTCCTGGTCAAAATTGAATCGGTTCGCTTATCAGCCGAATCGATTCAAGCCTGGGCAGAAGCCCAGATCTTCTACGAAACTCCATTACAAGATTTTTATCCTCAAATGATCCTTTATCAATTTTCATTTTTATGATCCGAAAACTTAAATAAATATATGGATATGGACTTTAAAACGTCAAGGGATCATTATACACCAGATTTAACTCCAAATCCAACCCTAGATTATTATGAATATAATATTTCCAGAGTTCTTCTTATATTACTCCATAAATTTCCAAATTTGTTGAAAGATTACCACAATATGTTTTTCGAAAAATTTCTGAATTTAAATCACCTGGATACAAATTCATTACGAAAGATTATGGATCTATGCATGGATCATGTGAAGATCACCAGATTCTACACTAATATAAATGTCTCAAATTTTGCAGTCTCGAAACATGATTCAACCTTAAATCTAATCATGGAGTTAACCTTAATACAAGGATAACACAGATTGAATAAGAATGGCAGGAGAATCCTTGTTTGAGATTATGTAGATGAGTCTCTCTTCCTCCTCCTCTTGGGTGGTTATGTCTAGGGGTCTTGTATGTAACTCCTAAATGAGTGGGTTAATTCTAATTAAATGATGTTAGTCTTCAATTCCCAAGTTGGTCTTTAGGCTCCAACTTTGGACCCCCAAATGAGCCCAAATACATTATCTAATTTGCCTGATAACTACCCAACACGTATATATACACCTCGGGACCATCCCTAAAGGTCTAAAATGCCCGAACGTGCCCATAATACCTATCAAAGTGTGTCATGAATATTTTTATCCAAAAATATATTTTTAATTGTGACGTGACACATGTAAATACTTTTTATTTAAAATAAAAGCCCTTTTTATTTATTACAAATCATTAAAGCCCGATCTAAAATTTATAAATAATACTGAGTAGAATTACTCACAACCTTGATTAATTAATTTCTCCGAATTAAATGAATCCATATTGAATTCTATTTTATTCCAAAAATATACGGGGTATTACATCCCCCCCCCCCCCCCCCCCCCCAATAACGAAATTTCGTCCTCACAAATCAAAGTAGCATAAAGTCACAATTTATTTTGCACCGTTAAATTATGTTCATACCCAATTAGCCCATACTCATATCCCATGAGATAAATGAAAAGGCTCATTAATGTCTAGCATAACGTAACCGGGGAACCCATATATTTCACATTACATACATGCACACACGCACCATTAACAATTATGAATGACACATGTACATATAATTTGTACCATTCACACTCAACATAACCATACATCAAGTATACCAACACACATGTATATGTAATAAGGAAAAAATAACTATCTTAGTATCCAATTTCCTTCAACTCATGACTTTTGCCCATTTCGTGTATGGGACATCTCGCAAGCGAAATCCAAACAAGGAATCCTCCTTATACACTACTGCCCAACTTAGTCAGTTATTGAGATCCATAGGCCCAAAACAAAAAGGAAAATAAAAATAACCATTTATGCTAATCAGGTAAATTTTAATATTTTCCAATTTTCGAACCAACCACTTATCCTTTATAAGAGTTATACTGAACTCCTTTAGAGTCAACCGACCCCACTGTGCCCAACACTTAAATCACCACAAACTAAGTGAGACATTCTTTGTCAGTATTAAATCTATAGTGCACTTGGCCATTTCTAAGTCTCCAAAGGCGTACCCATTCTAATCAGGTCTACCATCACCAGTTCAATAACAGCGTTGCAATACAAACATGATCATATAAAATATCAATAATTGAAGCGGTCACCAGCTTTACTTGTACTTCGTTGCCTATATCCGCTAAGGAAATACTTTCCCACATCATACCATTACGTTATCTCGCAACGTTTTCCCCCCACATAAATAACCCTTGCTCTAACCTGAGCATAACCTGATTTATCCTATAATCTCGAGTTTATTCACATGCATCTACCTCCTTGAGTTATCAAAAGTCTAAATCACACTCACATGTTTCTTCCCTAAGCATACTTAAAATGTATAAAGGTCCTTGTATGATTTAAGTTCCCATCGAATTTCATTGTTTCCAAACTAGGCTCACCCATAAAAAACTCTCTCACAACAATCCTCATGACTATGGTGAACACCGATTTCTAACCAATCTTGTCTTTCAAACACGACCACAACTCATAGTGGTCCACGTAAAATTAACATATTATAAGTAACTATGAATTTAATTCCCAATAAAAAATATCATACTCTAACATAGCTAACAAGTAGGCCTAAAATAACATATGCCTCCCAGTATTCATTTATATGTATCCACGCACCAACGAAACAATGTTCCTTCTTACCCTCGATGGTCCATGTACAGTACTCTCCCAAATACAAAGTCTATCCTTTCAAAGGTATTAACAATACCCAAATGAACCCAAAGTCCCAATATCAAATAAAACATACCCCACATACTCCAAAGTAGGGAAAACACATCATTTGCCACTGATGCTACTATTAGTCTCTTTTTTCCAAATAATTTTATCTATAATTCGATGTCCATATCACTGTGGGTCATGGTTCACACGAACTGACATCTTCTTGTACATTACCATATCCTCAAATTCTCTAAACGTCTTCCCTTAAATTACTAGACCACCAGATTTCCTGAACTTTTTTGTAATTCTACAAAGTGACCCACATGATGGTCTCTATGGCTCTCTATCCAACACTAACCCTTTGCCTAAATTGGTAGTAACCAATCGCAAAGAATACAGTGATTCCTAATCATAGGGCTGTACATCAAATAATGCAACGCAGAACATGACAAGCTCAAACACAGATCCTAAGGACACTATAACCGTGCTCTGATACCAATTGTAACAACCCCCAGTTTCTCACGTAAAGGTTGGCTAGGATCACTATGTCGAAGATGGGGATTATCAATAATTTATACCATTCTCAGCACTAAAGTAATAAAAATTTGTTTATTTTATATCAAAATCCACAATGAATAAAAACATCTGAATCGAATTGATTTAACACATGAATAATAAAACTGAATCATCATACAATGTCCATAATGTAAAGCTAAGTATAACTTCTACAAATAAACACTTGGGCTTATACCCGCACAAATCCCATCATGAAATAAAATGACATAAAGATGAAGAACAACCTATATTATAACCAATGGAGCAAAATCCACTAGGTCCAATGCAACTGCAAGTTTGATTCATCGCCAGTGTTGCTATCCCTGTCATTAAGAATACCTAGGGGACAAAACATCTATAATTTGGTTAAGAGCCCTAGAGTTGCAAGTATTCTTCACCATTAAATATAAAAATGGTTACTAACTCATACTTCACGTCTCTCCATCAACGCTCGCATGTAATGAGTACCTCACCTCTCATCTAGAAGCAGTCCTACTCGTATTCTCAATAAAAATGCCAATCGTAACTTTCATTGTTTAATCTGTCATGTAAAGAATAAGCCATTTAGCTATGCGATAACTAAAAGTGGGTACTCATGTCTCACATCCCAACCCCCGAATATATTTCATAATATGGAATACATAATTCACATAAACTTAGTGTATATTCTTTCGCCATAATATTCAATAACCCTTGTCTATCTCTTCAGACCATTTAATGATTTAATTCATATTCCTTGTCGTCTACCTCATTAGACTAGAAGTCGCATTCTCATAGATTATAAAATTATTATTCTGATTAATAATTTGCTACCCCATTGTTCATTCTCTTTAATTATTGTCTACTTTCTTAGACTACTGAATTATTCTTCTCATTAATAATTGTCTACCACATTATTCATTAGGACTTAACTCTGTCCTTCATTATCCACATGATTTTATTAACCCAACTTTATCATCATTAAGCATTGTCTATATCTTTAGACTAAGAGGACACATTCCCATATTAGGCACACCACAGTGTGTAAATAAATAAATAAATATACGTCCGTATATATATATATAATAATGCTCCTGTGCGGACTGGTCCGCATTTTAAGAATGCGGACCGGACATGTGTCACCTAATGGTGCGCCTAGGAATTATCGCCTAAATTATAGGCACACTCTCTCTCTTTTCTGGGTTCACCGCCAGGTGACACATTTTCGGTTCGCATTCGTAAAATGCGGACTAGTCCGCATAAGAGCATGACTGTATATATATACCGCATTTTAAGAATGCGGATCGAACATGTGTCACCTGGCGGTGAGCCCAGAAAAGAGAGAGAGTGTGCCTATAATTTAGGCGATAATTTCTAGGCGCACCGTTAGGTGACACATGTCCGGTCCGCATTCTTAAAATGCGGACCAGTCCGCACAAGAGCATTATATATATATATATGCGGCACACGAAGGCATCTACCGTTGGTGTCTCGTTTGTACTCTATCGGCAAATCTGGAGGAATCTCTTATCCTAAGCGGACATCACAAAACACACATAAGTTGGGTGCGGTTCCTATGTAAGATACCCGTTCATAGCCCATACCCAGTGGTGACACAGGTTGGGTCAGCGTCAACACCTACCTCCTTGTAGATGGCGCCTCCATGTAATACCTATATAACCAACACAACCGCCAATCCCACCTGTGTCAGCGTGTGATACCCGGTCCAAACTCATGAACCCCTAAGCCGATAGGACGGTCCACAAACATTGGTATGTCCACACAAAATAATATGACACATATTATCATTTAATATATATAATTAGTTACTCTATAACTACTTTAACCCAAGGAAATCTCAATTAAAATAAAATGTAGCCTTCATGTCTTAACTATAATATTTTAGTCAATTATTCCACAACTTATTTTAACTCGTTATCTTACGACTACTTCCTGATTAAATATTAAGTCTCATACAATTACTTTTGGACTTAAATCACATTTTCTTCATTATTTATTTTCCTTAAAATATATAGGTATGGCTATTCCCAAATTAACCTAATCGAAAAAATCATAGGTATAGTTATTCCTAAACTAACCTTATCAATACAATCATAGGTATAGTTACTCGCAACCTACCCTTACCAACACGAATTATAAGTATAGTTATTCCCAACTAACCTTAACAATATAATTACTGATTTTAGCATATTGTCCAATTGACTAAGACTTAATCATTCTCAATTATACCTAGTTATTCATTTCTTCTTACATTTTCAATAAGGCTTACATGAACATATATAAGGAGTCAACTACGGTGAATAAGGTTTATATGTACATATATAAGGAATCCTTGAATATGGTAAGTAGTCTCACTCAATCTACTATCACAACCGGTGCTAATCTTTTAGACTTAGCCCCCAGGGCTTAGGATACACTCCCTTTAACCTTATTATGTGATAATCATCTGAGGAAATTTAATTGTTAATTTTTTTAACCTCATACATTCGACTTATCTCAAATAAGTGTCCCTTTTATTTTAACTCACCTCGAATTATTGATAATATTATTACTGTACCTCTTAGGGTCGTATCCTCTATGTACTCCTCTTGAAATTATCGAAATCGACTAGGTATATCTCTACCATCTAACCCACGTATTTCGTAAATCATCTTATTCCTGTACATAACTTTCACCCTAAGTCATTATGCACGCACCTCTATATTACGAGCCCATTGTGTTTAATGCATATTTAGGTCCCCCAATAAAACACTTCATATATGTTTAATAACCATTGTCCCTCACTTGGATGAATGCCCCCAAAGCTTAAATCATCAAAACAAGAAAAACTAGATTCCTGGGTAAAGTCGAATCGATTTGCCTATGAGCTGAATCAATTCGCCTATTAGGGAAGAAGCCCATATCTTCCACGAAACTCCATTATGGGATTTTTAACCTCAAATACTCCTTTATCAATTATCATTTTTACGATCCAAAAATATAAAGAAAGATAGGGCTATGGACTCTAAAACATCAAGGGATCATTAAACAGAAGATTTAACTCCAAATCCAATCCTAGATTACCATCAAATTTTCAAGAATTTGTCAAGAACTTATAAACATAATATTTCCATATTTCTTCTTTTATTACTCCATAAATTTTCTGATTTGTTGAAAGATTCCCACGAAATATTTTTCAAAAAAATTCTCAATTTAAATCACCTGGATACAAATTCATTACGAAAGATTATGGATCAACGCATAAATCATGTGGGAATCACCAAATTCTACACTAATATAAAGATCTCAAATTTTGCAGTCTCAAAACATGATTCAACCTTAAATCGAAGAATGGAGTTAACATTAATATAAGAATAGAACAAATTGAATAACAATGGAAAAAAGAACACTTACCTAAGATTGTGTAAAGCAATATGATTCGCACCGAATATTGCATATTTATACCCTCGAACCTACGCTTTTTTAGCCCCCTCGGGTGCCTTAATCTCTATATTTAAGCCCGTTAACCAAACAACCTCGAATTTATATTTTTAACATGTTATATGAGGTATAATTGGGATTTTGTAGTTATTTAGGTACTAAGTATGGAGTTTGGATTAATTCGGCTAAGTTCCGCACATATCCGCACGTGCAAGGGTAATTCGATCAATTTAAAGTTTGGGTACCTGGCCTGACATCAACACGAAAGTTGTCCCTCCTCGCAAGCATTGTGTGGCCATAAACGGTGCGTGATTCCGAGTCCTAATAAAGATGTTATGGTAATTTTAGCGAAAGATAATTCCAAATGAACCAAAAGAGGGGGAAGCTTGTTGGAGACCTGCTTGATCGATCGATCGACCCTTCAGAATTTGCCTTCAAGCTTTCACAGTGGGCTGGGACTTGATCGATCCCCTATTTTTCTCAGCTTTTCTATATACAAGTTTGCCATTTTGGGATTTTGTATATATACTCATTTCTCTCATTTGAGAGAAATATCTTACAATTTACATTAGTTTAGGTTTTGTATGGAGCTTTGCCCTACTCCTCCACTTTGGGTGTTTTGACCACTTTGATGTATGTAAGCTTATTAATTTAGTTGACTTCCATTTGATGTATGCTTTCTTTATATGCTTCCTTTAATTTCCATGCCTAGTTAACATTTATTACTTGCTATTTCTTGCTTTCATAATTATGTTTAATTGTTTTCTTTCAATACATTCCATTTAATATGCTTTCTAGCTAATTTACTCTAGGTTGTGTCGGATTGAACTCACCTAGGGTTGGCATGTTGCTTTGCTTTGGTGAAGGAGTTTTACGGGTCTATTTAGAATGCGTTGCCCTAGTCATTACGCCTTGGAGATTTGACGGGGTATATCATGTATTCTCCGTGCTTACGACCTTGCGTGCATAATTTTTGGGGTATTTGTTGACGCCTAAATCTTATTAGACTTTTATACGAATTTAGCGGTGTGACAGCTCTTAATTTAATTAACTGTCGAAACGAGAGGCAATCTTAATAACTCGTCGACCCATGTAACCATTTTATACTAATTAACTCGGGTGAGGGATATTCGACGCAACCTATACTTTTATTTGCTTTGTTAATCTAGTTTAAATACACTCGCCTAGATTAATCTTTCCCTTTTTGCATCTTTTCCTTTTTGTTTATACTCACCTTTTGCACTTTTATTTAGGAATATTATACCTTATATATTCTAGCAACTCGTCTCTATGGACTTTCGATACCCGGACGTGGCCTCTATACTCACCTGTTGAGTTTAGGTTTTTGCATAGAGTTGGTGATTCGAATAATAAATGACCGGTGCGTAGGTGACTCTCGCACCGCGGCGAAGCCCGACCTATTAAATGGCGACATTGCCGGGGATGAGTTTGTTTTAGAATCTATTTGATTTAGTATTTCGTAGTATTTTCTTTCTATTTGTATTTTTTGCTAACCTTTTTGCCGGACTTCTACATTTGAACGCCAAGAAATGCTTGAATTTTTGGCTCGTGCATCTACTTTGTGGAATTTACCACTTCGAGCCATTTTTGGGGTAAGCATGCCTTATTCCAATTCTTTCAGTAATCATTATTATAATTCTCAAAAGGCCCATAATCCTATGACTTTTGGTCAATACGTAGAGTCCCAAAAAATTACAAATTCAAAAATGACTTTGGGCGAGTATAACGAAAGTCAAAACTTGGGTTATTGGAATTTTGAGGATGATGATAACGATTTTGGGCCTCTAATACCTTATAATAGGAATGATGAAATGAATTGCAATAGTTTTCAAAATTCTTATAATAATGAGTTCGATTATAGTTCCGATAATAATTTTCAAACTGCTCATTTATAAGTATTCGCGCCTCGACCTATGACATTCGGTGAGAGTTTGCGCATGCTTGAAAATGAGAAAATTAAGAATCGTTATCGGGAAGAAAATCATTTGTGGGAGCATGAATTGGATTTATTATTTGAATTCGACGATAATTTTTCTTCTCGAACTTTTGAAGTCGAGGAATGTTTTGAACCAAATGAGGTTTTTATGCCTACTTTGGAACAAACCATTGTTGACTTTGCCCATAGCATAATAGATATTGAAAGTGAGGATGAAATGCAAGTAATATCCATTTGTAATAAAATGATTTCTTCTTTGGCCCCCAAAGAAGAACATTTCATTGAAAATGATCTTATTTCCTTCGAAACTCAATCTTCAAGCGATGATGACTCATCTCGTGAGTTTGAATTTCTTTCATCCACATTTTCATTCTCCGTTATCACACCCTCACAAGTAACCGACAGATCGGTTTCAAACTTTAATGTCTTAAACCTTTTTGCCGTTGAGGAGTACTTGCTCGAGTCGCCTTCCATGAAGGCATCTTTGGCCTCATGTGAGCCCCCCTCCCATTCCAATTTTAAAATCCTTGGGAGGATATTTTGCTTTTCTCGGTCCCCACTTATTTTTTTCAGCCATTCAATCCAAATCCCCCATCATCCCTCCAAAATTTTTAATTGGCGATGATTCATTTCTTCCTCCTTACACATGCCTTCCGTTGTTCAAACGGAAGGCATATTTTTCGGAAGGCATGCTTGAGAGTGAGGGTACATCGGTCACCCTCCAAAGTCAAATCGTTTTCATGGTGAACCCTCAACTATTTAGACTTCTAGTGTATAGTTAGTGTGAAGCCTAAATAGTAGGTTGTATATAGTTAGCTTTTTATCATTTATTTCTTTAGTTTTTCTTTCTTTTAATTTAGTCTCTTGTAATTAGTTAACTTTTTGTTATTTTTTTCTATGCTCGGTACTAACTTGTTTTGTAGATTCTTTGGACTTGTTCTTATGGGGATCGCTCCAAATTTGGGTAATATCGCTATTTTCCTCTCTTTAACTTGGTTCTTAATTCACATTGAGGACAATGTCAGGTTTAAGTTAAGGGGTATGAGATATTCTATCCATTTCTTTATTTAGTCCATGTTTTTGCTCACATGTTAGTTACTTAGTATGCTTTTCTTAGAAAAAATTATAAATTTTCAAAAAAAAAATCTTTCTTTTTTCTCCTTTATTGGGCATTTTCCCCTTATTTCCGATGATAAATTTCAATAATTACCGATCCAATAGACAACACAGCGATGCATGTTCTCGATTTTAGAAGTTATTAGACTTTAGTTCTTATTATTGATATTATGAATAACTTCATGAATTAAACTTTAATACCATGAGCACATGCACCATTCTTGCTTTATTGATTTGGTTTAATATTTTTATAACTCGGTAATCTTTTTTTGCATTGTATATACTTACACCGAGTAAGCTTTGTACCTTTCGTCGATTGTGAGTGTATACACTATTCTTTCCTCTTTGAAAATGTTACAGTCGTTAATGGAGTTCATATATAAAATGTATTACTTGAGCATGATTTTCGAAGTTTGTTTTGACTCGAGAATTGCGTAAACTTTAGAAAATAATCATAGACCATCTTTGTTGTATTACCCATAGTAGCCTTGACCTCACCTTAAATGTTTCCCCTCGTCAACCCCTTTGAGCCTAAATATTAGCCTTTCATTTCATACCCCAAAATCCCATAACCAACTCTAAATTGGAGTTTTAGCCCATACTTATTACCCTCCTTACCCTTGTTTGGAATGTTACTTGGGATTGAATGATGTTGTTGTTTTGTGGTTGCAATTTAGGCATGTGAGAGTGTGAAAAGTAAAGAGAAGAAAGAAAAGAAAATGAGTGAAAAAGAGAAAGAAGCAAAAGGCAAAAGAAAACGAAAGAAAACATGAGAAAAAGAAGAAAATAAAAAGAAAGAGAAGTTTGTATATGTTGTGTATAGTGTTAAATAAACTTTGATTACTCTCCCCATTTGTATATCTAATGCCTTTTATGGAACTTGTTTTCCAATTTTTGATATTGCTCCCATTTTCTCATTATTCTGAGTTTTCATCTCCGAACACTTTGAATCCGTACATATATCGTTCTTTTCGTATCCTAGCCTAACGTACATTACAAACCTATTCAAGTCCTATGTGATCTTAGGATGCATTTAATTTAAAAGTCAAAATAGTTTGATAATATGTGAAAATGCATTTCTACTTGTTTAATGAGTGGTATGTTTCATTGAGATTACAATTTTTCATTTTATATATAGCGTTCTTCATTTGCGACATGTGCGCGACCTAGTTTCCATATACATCTACTCTTTATGACCGCATGTTTTGTGTTTTAACTCTCTGCTTCGAGTGAATTCACTTAATGAGTGTAATGCCCGTGAGGATTGAAAATATGCTTGCTTTATTTAGTATCCGATTTATTTAAGTTTTAGCCAAATCTTGTTTTGCATGTGCTCGCTCCCCTCCCACATTTTAAGGTTTCAATTTTATGAGGTGCATTCTATAATGTTAATGATTTAAAATTTAGTTTGAATTCGTTCATTTTCCTAATAATGCGTATGAAATCTTTTTCATTATTGTTGAGTTTGTCGCATGTTGGGTTGGGCATATTTTGAGTAAACCATATGATGTTTGTGGGTTTCATCCCTGAAACCCCTCACAAGAATACATTCGTCCACTAGGGTAACGTAGGGGTTTAACGGCTTATTGCATACGCTAAATGCAATCGTTTTCCCCGCGAAAGTAGATTTATCTTTTTATTGCTTTTTCTTCCCATTTTGTACTTCTATCAATTTTACCTCCCTCGGGTGCCTTAATCTCTATATTTAAACCCGTTAACCAGATAACCTCGAATTTATATTTTTAACATGCTATATGAGGTATAATTGGGACTTTATAGGTATTTAGGTACTAAGTATGGAGTTTGGATGCATTTCGACTAAGTTCCGCACATATCCGCACGAGCAAGGGCAATTTGGTCAATTTACAGTTTGGGCACCTAGCCCGACATCAACACACAAGTTGTATCCCTCCTCGAAAACTTTGCGTGGCCACAAACGGTGCGTGGTTTCGAGTCCGAATGAAGAAGTTACAGGGATATTCGCGGAAGAGAATTCTAAATGAACTAAAAGAGGGGGCAACTTGTTGGAGACCTGCTTGATCGATCGATTGACGAAAAGGGTCGATCGATCGACCCTTCAGAATTTGCCTTCGATCTTTCACAGTGGACTGGGACCTGATTGATCGATCGTTCAACCAAAGGGGTCGATCGATCGATCCCCTGTTTTTCTAAGCTTTTCTATTTACAAGTTTGCCATTTTGGGATTTTGTATATATAATGATTTCTCTCATTTGAGAGACATATCTTACATTTTACATTAGTTTAGGGTTTTTATAGAGCTTTTCCCTACTCCACCACTTTGGGGGTGTTGCCCACTTTGATGTATGTAAGCTTATTAATTTAGTTGTCTTCCCTTTGATTTATGCTTTCTTTACTTGCTGTCTTTAATTTCCATACCTAGTTAACATTTATTTCTTACTATTTATTGCTTTCATAATTAGGTTTACTTGCTTTCTTTTAATACATGCCATTTAATTTTCTTTCTAGCTAATTTAGTCTAGGTTGTGTCGGGTTGAACTCACCTAGGGTTGACATGTTGCTTTGCTTTGGTGATGGATTTTTACGGGTCTATTTCAAGTGCGTTGTCCTAGTTATTATGCCTAGGAGATTTGACGGGGTATATCATGTATGCTCCGTGCTTACGACCTTGGGTGCGTAATTTTTTGGGTATTTGTTGACGCCAAAATCTTATTAGACTTTTATCCAAATTTAGGGGTGTGACAACTCTTGATTTAATTAATTGTCGAAACGAGATGCAGTCTTAATAACTCGTCGACCCATGTAACTAATTTATACTAATTAACTCCGGTGAGGTTATTCGACGCAGCCTATAGTTTTATTCGCTTTGTTAATCTAGTTTAAAAACACTCGCCTAGATTAATCTTTCCCTTTTTGCATCTTTTCCTTTTTGTTTATACTTACCTTTTGCACTTTTATTTAGGAATATTTAACCTTATATATTCTAGCAACTCGTCTCTGTGGATTTTCGATACCCGGACTTGGCCGCTATACTCACCTGTTGAGTGTAGTTAGGGGTGGTAAACGGACGGATACGGATCGGATACCATGTTTTCCATATCCGTATCCACTATCTGGATGGACTATCCATATCCATATCCATATCGGTATTCGTATCCACCCGGACAGTTAAAACAACTATCCGTATCCATATCCGTATCCACTCGGATACCTCGGATTCAGATAATATCCGTATTCGTTTACATTGTTTAGCCATCACAAAAAATAACTATTAAAAAAGCTACAATATAAACTCTATAGAAAATTAGTAATAAATGAAGTACTAACGTTTAATATCCATAGTCATAAATCATTTATGTGTCCACATTGTTTCCTTAAACCAACGTGACAATTAAGTCAAAAATAAAAAACTGTTGATTGGTAGAATACGAAGTGCATACAATACTAAAATCAACTAATAATGAAAATACTATAACAAGTAAATGATTTAAACCAAGTGGAAATAGTTTTGTTCGGCTTGCCTCTTCTTCCGACATAATTTTATAATCACGAATAAGAGTATTCAGTAAGTAATAACAGTAAACAAAAAATGCAGTGTAAATGGGTAAAAACAAAAAATCCAGTAATAACACTAAGTAAATCATTAATAAATCCCATTGATTCTTGTAATAAATCCCACTGATTCTTGAAATAAATCAGTAATAAATCAATAATAAATCCAGTAAACAAATCAATAATAAATCCCATGGATTCTTGTAATAAATCAGTAATAAATCCATCCTAATCTAGTAAATCCCAGTAATGGGTATTACTTTTCATACGGCACTAATCCAGTAAATCCCACTAATAAACACACTAATATGGCACTAATCCAGTAAGTCCCACTGAATCGTCTTGTTTTTGTTTTCAAGAGAAGAGGAAGGGATATTTTGAATAGGGGAAGTGAATGGGTATTACTTTTCATACCTGTTGGATAGGGAAGTGACCGATGGGAATGGAGGGAGGCAGCGACCGACGAGATAGGTGGGAAGCAACGACCGGCGGCGATCGGTGGGACAGGAAGGAGCGAAACCATTTCGGCTGGACAGGAATGAGAGAAAGGTTTCGGCGTGTGTTTTGGAAAATGAGGGGAAAGGATTTGTGTGTTTAGTTTATTAGGTCAGATTTTAAGTTTTCATAATTAATCTTATGCCCCCAACTTTTATTTTAAGTTTTATTTTGCACCAAAAATATTATAAAAGTAATATTTTAAACTAATGTTAGACGGATATTGATAACTGGCAAAGTGGATATCCGGTAAAATGGATACTCCGCATTGGATACGGATTATCCATGTCGGATACTAGAACTATCTGTATTCGTATCCGTTTTCTCGGATAATTTTATAGAGTATCCATATTCGTATCCGTTTCCATTTTTTCGGATAAAAATCCACAAATTCGGATTCGGATATCGGACGGATGCGGATTTTTGAATATCCGTTTACAGTCCTCTAAGTGTAGGTTTTTGTATAGAGTTGGTGAGCCGAATAACAAACGACTGGCACGTAGGTGACTCTCGCGCCACGACAAATTCCTGTCTATCATAGCCTCTCTTCCTCCTCCTCTTGGGTGGTTATGTGTAGGGTTCTTGGATGTAACTCCCAAATGAGTGGGTTAACTATAATTATATGATGTTAGTCTTCAATTTCCGAGTTGGGATTTAGGCTCCAAATTTAGACCCCCAAATGAGCCCAAATACATAATCTAATTACCCCGATAATTACCCAACTCATATATATACACTCTGGGACCATTCCTAAAGGTCTAAAATGCTCGAACGAGCCTGTAATACCTCTCAAAGTGTGTCCCAAATATTTTTATCCAAAAATATATTTTAATTGTGACGTGAGACATGTAAACACCTTTTATTTTAAGATAAGATCCCTTTTGATTAATTCCAAATCATTAAATTCCGACTCTAAAATTTATAAATAATACTGAATCGAATTACTCACAACCTTGATTAATTAATTTCTCTTAATTATATTAATCCTTTTTAAATTTTATTTTATTCCCAACATATACAGGTTATTACAATTTTTTTTAAAGATCTTCTCACTATGGAGATCATCTACAAAAAGTTTCATAAAAAATTTGCTTTTTACTATTTAAAAAAATGCCTTTTTGGTCGTCGAAACTTTTATTGATCATCTTACCTACTTTAAATTGATTCTTTTGATAATTTTTTGTAGATGATCTCCTCATTATGGAGATCATCTCCAAAAAAATAATCGAAAAATTCATTTTTTTTACTATTTTAAAACACGGGTCTGCACGGCGGTCAGCAACATATTAAATTCGCACTTGAGACCAGCGACGAAGCTACTTTAGGCCTAGTGGGGGCTGAATCCCCACAACTGTTTTGAAAAAAAATACACATATAAGCAATTTTGAATATATAGGTGTAAAAAAATAAATTTTAAACTATTTTGGGGTATATGCATAAACTACTAAAACTTTGAAATAACTCTCTCTCTCTCTGTCTCTCAATATATATATATATATATATATAGTTAAATTGTTAATACTTGTCAGAGTTAATTTTAGTGTTATTACTTATTTAAATTTTAGAGGTCATACCTTTTGTGCAATGGCAAGTGCTTTCGAACAAGCTATGGTTGATCTTGGGTTCGAGACATGGGATCAGATGCTCTGTATATTGGGGTAAGAGCAGTTGACATTTGCCTTTCTCATCTCCCCTAATTAAGCGGGGTCCTTATGCACCAAAAAATGACCTTTTTTGTTAATTTAAATTTTAAGGTCAAATTTATAATTAAATTTAAGGATGAAATGTAAAAATGTATGTTTTGTTTCTCTCCCTCTCTTATAAATTTGGGGTTACTTTTAGGTTTTATGTTATAGGGTTAATTTTAGGGTTATGCATGTTTTGTTTCTCTCCCTCTCTTTACCTTTATTCCTTAACATAGGGAAACACATAAGAACTGTTTCAAAAAATCCTCATTAAATTCAAAGTAGTAATTATCATCGATTAGAATTTTAATTGACTTCATTTTTTTGGACACACAATTGCACATGCGGTAGACACGAATATTAGTGAACTTTTCTAGAAAAATGCCAGCATAACTCCTAGAGCCAAGCATGGTCAAATTCTCACGGTCCTTAAGTATATAAAATTATCACCCAAAGAATCTAGAATTCTTGAGTGTGGGATTATTTCCTTTCCAACTCTCATAGGGGGTTTCATTTATACTATACCTCTTATATACTCGATTCACGATGGGACAAGTCATATTAGCGGCCTCCGCCCAAATATCTTAGGCATACCCTTGCCTATCAACTTCAACCTAGGCATGGCTTGAATATTTAGGTTATTTCTTCAAATAATCCATTTTCAGGTCTCTTAGGGGAGCATAATTCATAGGGTATCCCAACAGCATTACACCACTCAGGAATACTGATTTCCCAAAACATTCACTCAAGATTTCAATGGGATCTAAAAATTCCAACTTATATCATTTTGGATATTCTTTCATTTAGGAATAAAGTAGTATTTTTCATTAAACTTACTATGAAAAAAATGCTACAAAAGACCTATAAAAATATCTCCTCTCACAAGGACACAATGTTTGCCACATATGCTCTCCATGCCTATTGTACCCATGAGGTCAATGTGTAAGAGATCTAAAACATGGGAGGTAGACATAACTTTCAACTTATTATCTAGAGTTTTAATTTGTTTCCCATTTGGAAAATACCACGTATGTGGTAATAGGTCGACTTAAAGTTAGGAAAGTCATGAATAATATCTCCTGGAAAGCCTGCCAATATCTCTAAGTTTGATATAAAAGATCTAGCACATCCTCTGATGATACTAAGATTCAACACCACCAGATAAGAGGTGGATATTTCAAACAATAACAATGACAGTAATAGAGTTGTGTATGTGTATAAGTAAATAGAAGGGGATGAGGATAAGAGGAATGAAGACAATGATGTATAGTAGTTAATATAATCAGGCCTATATCCACTGTGAGTGTGTGATCCACTAAATATGGGCACTAATGTCCTTGGATTCAATGCTCATGAGCTCACTCTCTCTATATATTGTGTGTACAAGTAGAGTTTTAGCTACGGTTTTTATGATCGATCCTCTTATAAGGTTAAAGATGACAAGTATATATAGGGCTTGGGGGGAGTAGTGTACCCCCCAAGCATGCATTGAGCATGTGAATTATGATCTAGCCAATTCCCTGTTGACACCTGGTTGTGCGACCTGTGGTCAATGATGACATAATATTCCCTCAGGTGAGGGGATGATATTGTTATAACGGTTTACTCCACGTCCTATATGAGTCCCACGCACACTGTCCCACGCGTCATCCAAATCACGCGCTATGATAATGTCACCCCCAGCTTATAATGACAGGCCGAGGCTAAAATTTGTGTTGGCATACTCGGTCTTGACTGCTGGACATAGGCTTTGCACTGTCATCCCCTCCCAGCGTCGGCTAGTCGCTTTGTCACCCCAAAGACGAGGCTTCTATTTCCATGAGTTTGGGCTCAGGTCAACATCGTCCGGTCGTACTGCCGTACTGTCGTCCGAACTGGGCCTCAGATGATTGGGTCGTCTTGTCTGAACCCCTTCTTCAGTAAGACCCCCCGAGGTAGTAGAGTTGGGCCCTCGTCCTGGATGAGGCTACCCTCATCTTGGCCGAGGGTGTATTTTGGTATATCAATCACCCCTAACCCTTAGTCGTCGATGATGTTGAGGTTGCTGAGGGGTAATGTTGTCTTTGGATGTCAAGTGAGTGGTCAGGTTGATGAGTGATATTTGCCAAGTTGATTAACATTTTGTCAGGTGTAACTCATCATTTGCGATCCCTAGAAATGATGGTTGCACACCTCACTTTGGGACTTCGTGCCATAATGATGGTTCTCCTCATGGGCTATGCATCGCTTTGGTTAGTGGGCCCACTAATGACAAAGTATTTAACCTTTTTTCAAACATTTCTCTATTTATTCTTCTTCTTCGCGCGCATGTTCTCTCTCTAGTTTCTAGCAGCTCAAACGCCATTTCTGTAATTTCTGCTTTTTTCTCCAGCGTTCCAAGCTTTTTTCAGTTTCAATCTTCAACCTCAGGTAATTTATCTGCCCTAATTTCCCTTTTATCCTCCATTTTCTTTGATTTTGGCTTTGGGTATCTCTTGCGCATTTTCTTGGTTGTTTTACACTTTTTTGGTGTGAGAACCCGCCTTCCTCTAGCGGTTATTGGGCTAGATATTAGGAAAAATACTTTCCCTAGTTCCTTTTCCACCGTTTAATGGAGGTTCTGCCTTGAGTTTTGGTGCTTTAAGGTTCTCCGGTGAAATTTCGATTTTTTTCTCTAGTGAATCTTATTCTTCCTGTTCTTGGGCATTCATCCATAAAAACCTTTCATTTCTCTAGGTTCAATCCAAAAGTCAACTTGGTCAACTGTCTAACTTGTTTGTATTTTACTTGAGAAAATTCCTTATGTGTAGGGTCTTCATCTTAATGCTTCAAAGGCTTTATGATTTAGCCGCGGAGTTTCCAACTTTGAGAGATAAGTGCTTTTTAGAGATCAGGAGAATATAGGAAGAAAATGAGCATAGATGAGGGGGCGCCCCTGTTTGGGTACGACCCATTTTCCTAATTCCATTAGATACAATTTTAACCTCTGAGCCCTTTGGGTCTTCCTATCGTCCAACCGAGTGTCAGACGCAAGAGGGACAAATGGATGCTAGAGTATCATCTCCAATGGGTGCTGGGACTTCTAGGAGAAGAGACTCACCAACACTTGGACCAAACAGAGAGGCCGAGGAAACAGTTTATTCTGAGGTTGTCCCTATGACATCCATGTCCCCCCTTGCCTTCCAAGCTACTTTTCCAGATGGCCCTCTAATAAATGATGAGACCGAGATGTCTAGGGATGAGAGAGTCTAGGATGAGGGAAATGGCACTGAGGATGATAGTGAAGACTCCAATAATGATTAGGTTGATACCACAGGGGCCTTGGCTTTCATCTCATCTCTTAGGGATCGTGACCTCTTACTATGGAGGCCCCTCTTTGGTATAAAGCCCAACGTAAATATAAGGGTCCCAAATGAAGATGAGAGGGTCTTTTAGGCGGAAGAAGGATAAGTTGTCGTTTATGAGTAGATGTTTAGAGTCGGCGTTAGGTTCCTTCTTCATCTTTCGATAGTGGACATACTTTTTGCCCTTGGGGTTGCTCCTTCCCAACTTCCCCCTAACTCCTAGAGGACCATCATTGTCTACATCTCCCTCTAGACGAACACGTTTACTGACGAGCCCTCGATGGACTTATTCCTGGCCTTCTATAATATAACCTCCTCATCCAAGCAACCTGGATATTTCCATCTAGAGGCTAGGAGGTCAAACAAAAGACTTCTCCAAGTAGCGCAAACTTCTAACCATAATTAGAAGAAGAGGTTCTTCTTCATTTATGGGGACTGGGAATTCCCCTTCGGGATTGAGCTTCTTAAAGACAGCCCGAGGGTCCTAAGGGAATGGTCTAACCCATCCATAAAATCAAGGTCATACCTCAAAATTATCTTGTATGAATGGGCAATAGCCGACTACCTGAGGAACCAAGGGAAAGAGGCTGAGATTCCTAAGTTTGAAGATTTAATGACCCCTTATTTCCTCAAAGAAGTTGGTCTAAGGGTCAGCCCATTGATAGAATTATGTGAGTTCCTTTTTGTTTCATTTCTTTCCAAGTGTTTCGTCATTATTATTTCTTGTTTCTGATGTATCCTCTCATTTTTTTAGGTCGACCTCTAAACATATCTGATCAACTTTGGGAAATGGCTGCCCCCAGCTTGATGTCTGGCCTGAGTAAAGAGCCTCAGCTGACCCATAAGAAGACAAAGGAAGTGGGGACGACCCCAGTGGAGCCGACCATTGAGACCCATAAGCGGAAGGAGCCAGAAGACCCTATTAGCACTCAACCCGATTCACGTGCAACGGAAAGGGTGGAGGTCCCATAGATAAACACCGAAGGAACTAGTTCTTCCTCGTGCATGGGCTCCTACTGGTCGTCTAATCTCTCCTTCCTAAAGGACGATCCTTCCTCTTTAATTGCCCACCTGAGAGGCCTCCATGTTCTCAGCACCATCGGCTTCGGATTATGAATTTTTGGCCAAGATGCCCCCTGCCAAAGTTTATGACTTTGGGCTTCATACTCTGGCTCAGGTATTTCTTTCATCTCTTCAATTTTAATTCACCAATATTTTACAAATTGTTCCCTCGGCCATTTAATATGACTTTTCTCTCGTCATTTACAATCTATTTGTGCCTTTCCCTCTACCACCAAGTGGATGGCAGAGAACCAACGGAAGTTTCATGAAGCCGAGAGAGCTATTCAATATAAGGTTGACATGAAGACTGAGTTGGATACTGTGAAGGCGGAGTTGGAAAATGTGAAGGCCGAGCATGCGAGGGTTCTGGACGATCTTATAATTAGCATGTTGTTCAACTGAAACTGAAGGACGACCTCATAGTAGCCAAGGATGAGGTGACCAACCAGGGCATCTAATTCAAAAATGTTCTTATTATATCTATCCAAAGGGGGACGATGCCGATGCTGTGGAGGCCTACAAACTCTTTGATGAATTCCAAGACTTTGGTCTTGAATACTTTGAGAGGGGAATCCAGATGGCCTATCGGTGGGTCGTCTTGAAGTTTGCTGACATAGTATCGGCTATCCGTCCTTCTTTGGAGGTAGTGGAGCTAGATAACCCCCTAATCTCTGAGGCTCTAGCTCACGTGGAATCTCATATAAATGTTGAAGGCACCGGTACATCTGAGGATCATCCATCTGCTGTGGTTGTCAAGGGGACTCTTCCCGACGATACTAGGCCTCTACCTTCCGATGTTGCTCCTTAGGGTGGTCGTCTGTGGCCTATACCCTCTACTTGTCAAGCTTGTATTTCTTTCTTTTGGACATGTACTGTAACTCTTTATTTTTGTAATGAAAGTGACCTCATTTTCCTTTAGTCCTCTATGGTGCCATTTTTATGATTTGTGCTGATGTGACTCGACTAGGGTTGGAGTGAATGAAGGGTCGTCCCTAGAATTCACCCTCATCTTAGCCGAGGGTAGTTATCCACCAAACTAATGGTGTTTTTAAACATGAAGTCTTCCCTCGTCTTTCTTGAGAGTGAATGGAGGGTTGTCCCTATCCTTCACTCTCATCTTAGCCAAGGGTAGTTATCCGCCAAACTAATGGTGTTTTTAAACATAATTCCACCCTCGTCTTCCTTGAGAGTGAATGGAGGTTCATCCCTACCATTCACCCTCTTCTTAGCCGAGGGTAGTTATCCACCATACTAATGGTGTTTTTAAATACAAGTCCACCCTTGTCTTTCTTGAGATTGAATGGAGGGTCATACCTACCATTCACCCTTATCTTAGCCGAGGGTAGTTATCCACCAAACTAATGGTGTTTTTAAACATGAAGTCTTCCCCCGTCTTTCTTGACAGTGAATGGAGGGTCGTCTTTACCCTTCAACCTCATCTTAGCCGAGGGTAGTTATCCACCAAACTAATGGTGTTTTTAAACATAAGTCCACCCTCGTCTTTCTTGAGAGTGAGTGGAGGTTTGTCCCTACCATTCACCCTCATCTTAGCCGAGGGTAGTTATCCACCAAACTAATGATGTTTTTATATATAAGTCCACCCTCGTCTTTCTTGAGAGTGAATGGAGGGTTGTCCCTACCATTCACCCTTATCTTAGCTAAGGGTGGTTATCCACCAAACTAATGGTGTTTTAACCCTAAATTCTCCCCTATGTTATTGATACTGTGATGATGAGGTGGTCCCCATTTTTGTTGTCGTATCGCCAAAGAGCATTTAGGCCTATTTCACCACATACGATGTTTTGTGTCTTAGCATGAATTACCCCAACAGATATCTAAATTGATGAACATAAGATGAGGGGTCAAAAGAATATTCTCATTAATATTTTAAGTGTCCTATGAAGCAACACATTCATTACAACTATGATCTGATAGGACATTAAGTACAACATTATTGATAGTATTTCTTCAGATGATCTTCATTCCAGGGGTTCGAAAAGGGCTCCCTTTCAAGGTTCTCTAGTCTATAGGTTCCAAGGACAACTTCATCAATGACCCTATATGGGCCATGCCAATTTGGGTGGAACTTGTAAGGTTTCTGTCATGTCTTTTTGAGGACTAGGTCTCCCACAACGATTGTCCTTCGCTTTACGCTCTGATTTTAAAACGTGGCAGTCCTCTGTTGGTAAGATGCTTGTCTTATCTCAGCGTCTTATCTTATCTCCTCAATCAAGTCTAGATCAAGTCTCCTTTCTACCATATTTCTCTAAGCGTCATACAGTTGAACTCTGTGAGTAGGAAATCCAATTTTGGTGGGGATGGCGGCGTCTGAGCCATATGCCAATATAAAAGGGGTTTCCCCAGTAGGAGTTTTTGTTGTTGTCCTGTAGGCCCATAGCACAGTATGTACCTCCTCAACCCATCTTCCCTTTGCCTCCTCAAGTTTTTTCTTAATCCCATCTAGTATTGTTCTGTTTGTAACCTCATTTTACCCATTAGCCTGAGGTTGGCCAAGGGTAGAGAAGAATTGTTTGACCCCACTCTTTCGCAGTACTTTTCCAAGGATACATTCTTGAACTGAGTCCCGTTATCTGAGATGATGGTGTTGGGGAGACCATACCTGCATATAATGTTCTTCCAGATGAACTGGAATGCCTTCTACTCGGTTATTATGGCCATTGGCTCCTCTTACGCTCTCACAAGAGGACCCAGCAATAAAGAGATTCCACACATCCTGTTCCTCTGAGAAATTTCCTTCGGTGAGCGATCCATATCTAAAAAGGTATCTCATCTCCTCGTTCTTAACAATTTTTCTCTTGCGGTGTTCGTCTCAGCCTTATCTTTGGATGGGTCAATAATTCTACCTTTCTGGATATCTGTCTTCTCGAGGTTCTCATTTTCAGCTTTATCCTTGACCCAAGTAAATTCAGCCACGAAATCTCCTAATGCTTGACCCTTGATGGCCACCCAAAATACACAATATCAAACTCTCCCAGCTCTATAGCTCAGTCCATTAGCCTTCCTTATTTTTCAGTCTTGTGTATGACCTGTCTAAGAGGGGAATCGGTGAGGATGACCATTGTATGGGACTGGAAGTACGACTTCATCTTCCTTGAGGCGTGAATCAAAGCATAGGCCAACTTCTCTATCCCAGGGTATCTTTGCTGTACCCCTTGGAGTGCCTTACTATTGAAATACACCGGCTTCTGCACTCCATCTTCTTATCTCACGATAGTAGCACTGATGGCTGACTCCGAGATAGTTAAGTACACATACAATCTTTCGCCTTACACTGGACGTGATAAGAGAAAGGGGGACCCTAGATAGGACTTTAGCTCTTGGAAATCCTTGTAACACTCTTCGCTCCATTCAAAATCCTTTTTTAGAACTTTAAATAACGGTAGACACTTGTCTGTGGCTCTGGATATGAACCATTTCAAAGCATCTAGTTATCCTGTGAGCCTTTGAACATCTTTAATGGTCTTGGGGGTATTCATTTCTAACAGATCCTTTATCTTCTCAGGATTGGCCTTGATGCCTCTTTGATTGACGATGAGCCCCAAGAACTTTCCTGCTCCGATCGTAAAGACACAATTGGTTGGGTTGAGCTTCATTCGATACCTGTCCATCGTTTCAAAGGTCCTCTCAAGGTCTGAAAATGATAGGACCGCAATTTAAAAAATTCTTCTTTCAATTAAATATGCTTAATTTCCTAACACGTGCGAAATAGAGATGGTTCAACTAAACAACTACATAAACTAAAAACTAATTTCTTCATAAATTAAAACTAAAGTAAAACAAATTTAAATTTTCTCAAAATTAAAATTATACTAAAAATCAAATTTGTGAATTTTTACTTTAAGCCCAACAATCAATTTAATACGAGTCCTAGAAATTTGCCTAACAATAAATATTTTATTTTTGTAAATTAGACCAAACCAAATTTTACCAAATTAAGGTTAATGACTTGAATTAAATTATACCTAAACTAATTTAGCACCAAATTAAACAAGAGTACTGAATTAAACCATATTTTATCTCTTAGTCCTAAGCATGTGTTCTAGGTGATTTTGCAAGATAAAATAAATTCACAACACACTACGCCGCGATGTACGAGGAAAACCTCACTACACCAAAATGACAAAATTGTCACCTTTCAGCCGGCCACCCTTGTCAAGGTCATTGACATTGACACGACCGTGACAAAGAATTGTCACGGTCAATGACCGTGACAAGGCAGTGATAAATTTACTTGTCACGGTCATTGATTGTGACAATTCTTTAAATAATTGTCACGGTCAATGACCTTAACACGACCGTGACAATGGTTCCAGCAAAAACCCTTTCCCCTTTCTTTTTTCCCTCCCGCCGTTCCCTCCCTCTCTCTCTCTCTCTCTCTCTCTCTCTCTCTCGATGCTGCTCTCTCTCTCTCTACTTTCAGGTTTAATTCTCTCTCTCTCTCTCTCTCTCTCTTCCATTTATATATATGTTTGTGTGTATATATATGTGTGTATGTGTGTATATATGTGCGTGTGTGTGCATGTGTGGGGGGTGGGGCAGGGTGGGGGTAGGGTGGGGGCAAGGTGGGGGGTAGGGGTGGGGCAGGGTGGGGGTAGGGGTTAAAAATGTAAATAAATAAGTAATTTTCTATAAATTTCCAAAAATAATATCCAAAAATGTAAATGTAAATAATATCCAAAAATAAAATCCAAAAATGTAAATGTAAATAATATCCAAAAATATTGGATAACAATTTATTTTCATTTAAAATAAATAAGTAATTTTCTACAAATTTCATAAAAAAATGAAGGCCGGCTTAATATATGATTTAAGTGTGAAATAATCGCTATATACTTATACTAATACAGAAAATAACCATATATGACGTTTTTTGTTGACTTTATATGGTGAAATAATCACATGACTTTATATCCATCAAATAAAAACATGAAAACTAAAAAACTACAATAAGGGTTAAAATGGCATCCGAAGTTGCTAAAAGCATGAAAAATAAAATATTTTGTAAGATTTGTGGTGAATAACTAAAGTTAAAAAAAGTATTACTTTAGTCATTAAATTACTTTTTGAATTCGGGCGATGCGCATAAATTTGTAGTAATTGTCTTATAATAAAGATCAATTAGTCTATGTTGTTGAAAAATTTGATCAAATTGGTGAGCCCTTCATATTTTTAAAATGTTGTTTTTATTCCTATTTAACTTTTCTTTCTATACACCCCTAATTATATTTAAAGTTTAATAAAATAGGAGTTATAGAAAGAAAAGTGGGGTTTCCATAATCTTACTTTGTCACAATTAATTTATATGCCTCAAAGTTATTTTATCACTCTTAGTTTCTATTTGTGATAATAATTTATTAAAGATTTTTATGGGAACTTGTTATACTAGAACTTACATGAACACTAAGTGATGAAAATAGTCCTTAAAATTGAAAATAAAATAAAGTTTATAAAAGTAAAGATGTTGGTAATACATCAAAGATAAATTAATAAGGACTAAATAACAAAACGTGTTCAAGTGTATAACAAGAAAGAAAATGTGGTATTTAGATTGGGTAAAATTCTTAAAGTAATGTTAAGGGACTAAAAGACCCAAGACAACTGGCCAGTAAGTCACGGACCGAAAAATTTATGACGGGTGATGAAAGCCCGTAAACGTGTTGGGGTGGGGGTGGGGTATGATTTATAAAAAGCACAAAACAATAGTAGAAATTCAATACCTGAAATTAACATTGAGATTATTTTAAATAGACAGTCACTACTGTGTGTATGTTTAAATTGAAAGAAGATATGAGAATTTTATTAAAAAAATTTATGGGAACTTGTTATACTAGAACTTAGATGAACACTAAGTGATGAAAATAGTCCTTAAAATTGAAAATATTCTATCTGTACTAATAACATTTTTTTACAGCAAATGTCTCCTTCAGATATTAAAGCGAAGATGATGATGCCGTTTATGATGATTTCGTCTGGGGTCGGTGGTAGTGGAGGCGACGAGGGCTCTTCCGCCCCTAGGCTCCCCAAATATGGGAAATATGGGATTACCGTTGAGAACAAATCGGAGATATTAGCGAGATCCCTCGTTCTGCTAAAGACGTCATCGGTCCGGGGTTTATGAGTTGGAAGGAGGTTCCATATGAGCTCAAGTTAGCTGTTTGGGCGGCACTACAGGTAATATATTTATATTTATATGAATATTTCAATTTCAATTTCAATTTCGATTTCATATTTATATTTATATTTATATTTATATTTATATTTATATTTATATTTATATTTATATTTATATTTATATTTATATTTATATTTATATTTATATTTATATTTATATTTATATTTAAATTTATATTTATATTTATTCGCAACTAACATTATATTTTTATATTTGCTCTAAAAAACTATGTTAGATGTGCGAAAAAGTCTTGGAAAAAAGTCTGGTCCCGAAGTATATTTATTTTGCAAAAAGATAGTGGGACAAAAAGTGGGAAAATGGGATAAAAGTGTCAAAAAACTGTTCCCGCCAATTTCATTTTAAAGACATTTTGTTCGAACGAGACTTCTAACGATAAGACATAATGAAAAAAAATTATCGTTTGAAATCTCGTTCGAACGACTTTGGATCTTGTTCAAATGAGAATCAATGTCATTCAAATGACCTTTTATAATTGTAGATAATTTCGATACGAATGCGTGGCCACAAGTTTCGTATTTTTTTGATTTTTTTTGGATTTAATATGATTTTTCTACGGAAAGGTGTCCGAGAACAAAATCTTTAGAACTATGAATTCAAAAAAAGTTTAACAAAAAAATACTAACACCCAAAATAAATTTCCAAGATCCTATATGTATATTAATGCATTTATACCATTAGGAGACATTGGAATCCACATGTTGATGATGTGAAACTTGGCATGAAAACCGACAAGGATATATTTTTCGTAAGTAGGCCGCAACGTCTTCAACTCAAACTTGTCATAGGCTTGAAGGATACACAAGAACACTATTCTATGACTCAAATATTTTTATCCGGAATTGAGTCAAAACTACAAATGACTCAATTGGAAATTTGTGTCCTTACAAATCTCCCCATTTGGCTATTCCGGGACAAAAATCAAACAAAAAATCCTAAAGGGCGGTCAAGCTCTTACTAGACTCAAAAACATCCCACCCAAAAAAAAAAAAATTACATAGCTTGACTGAAAACCCAATGATCCATATCTTTGACGATGAAAGTTGCCATTTAGAAGAACTCTTGCACACTTAAGCAAACTATCAAACGCACAGGGAATAAGAAGAATATTAAATGCATGTAAAATAAATACTCCCCCTAAATTAATTCTCCCCTTTATCAACTATGTTCAACCTAAGAAGATCGCGACTCCCCCTAAGTTAAATATCCTAAACTAAGATACGATTATAATAGGATTAGATACCATTCCCCCTATCATTCTCCCCCTTTTTGTTCAGGAATAGACAAAGGATAAAAACTAATCAATTACTCACTTCTTCCCATTTTAACTAAGTACGATTTCTCTCCCTAAAAACGACATAAGGGATATAAATATGGGAAAAAAAGTACAACAAAATGATGATTAAGAGATAGGATCAAGAAGAGTTATGGGCAACAAAAGAAAATTACTAATCCAAGTAAGTGACAATGGATACTAACTACGATGTGGACAAAATGATATCAATTTGAAACATAAGAAACTAGGCATGTGATATCAAAAAAAAAATTGCAACAAGTTAGGTACCAATTATGAATTAAGACATAGGTGGACTAGCTAAAATGGCAAAGACTCAAAATAAAAGATAATATCAAATATATGTATACACAATAGATACAAAATATATACAAGAACACATATATAGATATAAATATACAAATGACACAAAATAAATTAACATGAGTTTTCCACACTCTTATAGCATAAATGTGTCATATGGAAATGGAAGTGAAGGGGTGTGAACCAGTTACCAATGAATTAAAACTCAATCACTGAAACATGTTCGCGGAGTTCTCATTTGATTTTAAAATTTTATCAACTTAAGATTTAGCCTTATGTGACAACATAAATTGAACTCTATGAAAAAACAAACACAATGCATACAATCTTAGCATATTGATTATTCTACAAACCAATAGAGTCATAATAATAAAAGCACAGCTAGGATAAACGGACATTGCGCAAACTGTTGATATACAATCCAAACTCCCTCAAAATAAGCATATATATTTTTGAATGGCAATATCAATCTAAACAAATATAGGCCTTGGCTAAATATTTTCTATTAATGCCATATTATTTTTAGGACTTTGGACCACGTATTTCTTTTAGGTCCATTCCAAACGGTGGCTTACTCGCAAAGGATAATATTTCCTTTCGGATCCCTTCCCCGTGCACATTCATATATCATTTTTTATCACACAAATCTCACGTGCAACAGAATTAACATGCACAAATCCTCCTAGGTCACAAGAAAAATAGATGACTAGATTGGTAGGATAACACCTCACAAAGCTCAAATATACATGTGAAGTTCAAATTTCAAAAGAGCTCGTGCATGTGTGTGAAGGCATATAAGAGTGAATCCATTAAGCAAGTCAAACTTAAACTACTCCATGTAAACATGATAAAAAACATTTTAAGGATTATAATTTGAACTAAAAGTTCTAGACACATGGTAGCGGTATGAAGGATTCAAACACAAACATATGCCACAAAAGATGTGTAAAACCAAAATACAAAAAAAATATATATATTTTTGAGTTTTTTTTTCAATTTTTTAACCCAAACAAAAAAATATTTACTCAAAATACAAACAAAAATCATTTGTATTTTTCATTAAGCCTAAATTACTAAAAAGGTAAAACACAAATGATAAACAAAATCTTTTTGTATTTCTCATTTGATGTAAATAAAAATGAAAAGAATAAAATACAAAAGATAAACAAGTCATAAATCTAGCAAAGCATATATAATGAAGAAATGACTGGAAAATGACAAACAAACATACAACTAACATGAATATATATAATGTAGAACAAAAGGTAGTGTATGTAAAACATGCAAGCAATTACTCATAAGAGTCACGTGAAAGCATGCGAGAACCATAAAAAACTCGAAATTTCAAAAAAGGCATATTTTTCATTTTAAAAACTCAAAAGGATCTTACACGCAATAATTTAGCGATCCTAGCTCTGATACCAATTTGAAAAACGATAGGACCCCCACTTTTTAAATCTTCTTTCAATTAATTATGATTAATTTCCAAACATGTGCGGAATAGAGATGGTTCAACTAAACAACTACATAAACTAAAAATTAATTTCTTCACAAATTAAAACTAAAGTAAAACATATTTTAATTTTCTCAAAATTAAAATTATACTAAAAATCAAATTTGTGAATTTTTACTTTAAGCCCAACAATCAATTTAATACAAGTTCTAGAATTTACCTAACAATAAATATTTAATTTTTGCAAATTAGGCCAAACCAAATTTTACCAAATTAAGGTTAATGACTTGAATTAAATTAATTAAATTATACCCAAACTAATTTCGCACCAAATTAAACAAGAGTAGTGAATTAAACCATATTTTATCTCTTAGTCATAAGCATGCGTTCTCGGTGATTTTGCAAGATAAAATAAATTCACAACACACTACACCGCGATGTACGAGGAAAACCCACAATGGGAAAAATCTTTGACGGCCCCTAGCCTTAAGTCCACTAAGTATGGAATTTTACAAATACAAGACAGATGACTTACACAACTCGACTCGTCTCCCTTCAACCCCCTAACGCATCTTCCTGTATCAACCTCTTCTTAGCCGATAATTGCGAACTCCCTCGGAACCTTGGAATCCACCAATGAAGCTTTTGGGAACAACCGTCAACCACACATGGTGCCTTTCACCATGTGAGAACACCGCAGCAAAAATAAGTCTTCTTCTTTTAGGGATGTAGAAGTAAATCCAAACTTCTCTTCATTAAGGTGTTGAGAATAACCTGGTGCCAAACACTCCAAGAAAAGATACATATGAAGAAGCTTGGAATAAACAAACTATGGGTGTGTAAACCTTGATTTTGTTCTAAGGATTAAAATTTTTTAACAAAAATCAAGGGGACTTTTCTTGGAAGAATTTGCTCCCAAAAACTATCTTAGATGTGTGAAAAAGTCTTGGAAAAAGTCTGGTCCCGAAGTATATTCATTTGGCAAAAAGATAGTACGACAAAAAGTGGGAAAATGGGATAAAACTGTTAAAAAACTGTTCCCACCAATTTCGTTCAAATGACATTTCGTTCGAACGAGACTTCTAACGATAAGACATAATGAAAAAAAAATCTCATTTGAAATCTCATTCGAACAACTTTAGATCTCGCTCAAACGAGAATCAATTCCATTTGAACAATCTTTAATTATTCTAGATAATTTCGATACGAACGCGTGGCCCCCAATTTCGTATTTTTCTGATTTTTTTTGGATTTGATATGATTTTTCTACAGAAACGTGTCCGAGAACAAAATCTTTAGAACTATGAATTCAAAAAAAGTTTAAAAAAAATACTAACACCCAAAATAAATTTCCAAGCTCATATATATATATATATATATATATATATATATATGTTAATGCATTCATACCTTTAGGAGACATTGGAATCCACATGTTAATGATGTGAAACTTGGCACGAAAATTGACAAGGACGTATTCTTCATAAGTAGGCCGCAACGTCTTCAACTCAAACTTGTCATAGGATTGAAGGATACACAAGAACACTATCCTATGACTCAAATTTTTTTGTCCGAAATTGAGCCAAAACTACAAAGGACTCAATTGGAGATTTGTGTCCTTATAAGGTCGGCCACATGATCCTTGGCCTTCAAGCTCGTGGTCAATATATTATCTACATAGACCTCCATAGACTTCCCGATTTGGTATTCAAACATTTTAGTCACAAGGTATTGATACGTTGCCCACGCATTCTTTAGGCCAAAGGAGATGACCCTGTAACAGTAAGTACCCTTTTCGGTAATGAAAGCCACTTTTTATGAGTCCCCAGGTTCATGAAGATCTGGTTGTAGCCCAAATATGCATCCATGAATCTCATTAGCTCATGGCCTGCAGTACCGTCCACCATTTGATCATTGCAGGGAAGAGGGAAATTCTCTTTGAGGCGATGTTTGTTGAGGTCAGTGAAGTCTACGCAAATCCTCCATTTACCATTGGCTTTAGGGACTATAACCGCGTTAGATAGCCATTCGGGATAGATGACCTCCCAGATAAACTTAGCCCCTTCTAGTTTCTTGACCACATCCCTTATGACCACATATTTTTCTCGAGAATAAATTCTCCTATTCTTCTTTATTGGCTTCGCGTCCTCCACCACATTGATCTTGTGACACATGATCTCGAGGTCAATGCCTGGCATATCTGCATGACTCCATGCAAAGACGTTTTGTCTTCTCCTTAGCAGCTTGATGAGGTCTTTTTTTTATATCTGTCTTCAGGGCTTTGCCAATTTGGACCGTTTTTTCCCGCTCATCCTCATTAAAGACGATGGATTCTACCTCTTCCGTGGCTTCTCCTTTCTTTATCTTTGTCTCATCCTCGTGGTCTAGGGTATCAATATTGTAACTAGTAGTTTCCTTCTTGTGTTCCTCTCTTTCCTCGACAGAGTTGAATTAGCATTCTCTTACTGTCGTTTGGTCTCCCTGAACTTCCCCTTCCCCATAAAGGGTCGAGAATTTTATCATCTGGTGGACCGTGGAAGGCATGGCCTCAAATTCCTTGAGGGCTACTCGTCCTAGTATGATATTGTAAGATGAGAAGATGTGTTCATCCATCACGAAAAAGTTGACCCTCTTGGTAAGCCATCTTGGCCACTTGTTTCCCATTCTTACATCAGCCTTATACAGTCCTAGGGGATGAACTATTTCCCCACTGAACCCAATCAAGGGATGATGGTATGGGACTAGTCTAGCACGGCTGAGTCCTAAGGCTTTAAAACACGGCCAAAACATTACATCTGTAGAACTACCCCCATCTACCAAGATCCTTGGCACCTCGCATTCGTGTACCCTGGTGGTGATGACAAGAGGGTCATCATATGGGGATAAGAGGCCCTTGAATTCCATCCTTAAGAAACCCATGATTAGGGCATCCATGTCAACCTTTTTCCTCTTTTTTGGCTTGGCTTCGATAGAGGTTGAATACACAACTTTCATTACTTCCTTGGCTTCAGCTACATGGGCCTTCCTATCGATGGCTTCGATAGAGGTTGGATACACAACTTTCATTACTTCCTTGGCTTCAGCTACATGGGCCTTCCTATCGATGACTTCTGACCCTCCTCTTTCCAGGACCCCGGAGATCATTCCAACACCAAACGAGATCATATTGAGTCTTTTCACGGGGTTGTGGTTATCTCTTTGTGAGAGGTCAGGATCATCATCATCCTCTGAAGGGTCGTCTCTTCTATTGGGGGGATCTTCAATGCATGCATTGCTTCTCTTCTTTGTAGGTTCATCCCCTCGACCCCTCTTGAAGGCACCCTTGTCCACGTATTTTCTTAACTTCCCTTCTTTTAACATTTTTTTCAATTTCATCTTTCAGAGCAAAACACTTCTCGGTCAAGTGGCCATGGTCTTAGTGAAACTCAAATCACAGGTTTTTGTTCCTCTTGTGAGGAGGTTCCCTCAACTTCTCAAGCCATTTTAAGGATTGGTCACTCTTTATCTCATTCAGAATGTGTTCGCAGTAGATCGGTAGGGGGTGTAATCAGCGAAGTTGTCATCTTCTAGCCTTTTCTTCCCCTCCTTATTCTTTTTCTAGTACTTACCCACACCATTGCCTCCCTTTTCTTCTTCGTATTTGGAGGCCATCACCTCTTCGGCATTCATCACCTTCCCCGTTATTCCCAGTAACTCAGTCATTGTCTTCGGGGGGTCTTCGACAAGCTTCCATATAGCTTTCCCTTTCGGAGTCCTCTAATGAGGGTTGTCATGGATATACTTTCCTCGTAGTCTTAGACCTCTAGCTTTTCTTTGTTAAACCTGGGTATGTAGTCTCTTAAGCTCTCATTCTTCCCCTGGTTAATATAGAGAATGTGTGTGGTCTTCTTCTGTGGCCTCACTTCGAAGCAAAAATTATAGATGAACTCGTCTGCTAGCTGCTTAAAGCTTTCAATGGAGTTCTTTGGAAGAGAGGTATACCAGATATGTGCGACCCTGGTCAAAGTTCTAAAAAAATCACGACACCTTATCTCATCTGAGATAGAGTACATGTCTACCGCTGATTGGTACATGTCAATATGATGGACATGGTTGGTACTCTCATCATACCTTGGGGTGACCACAAGTGGCTTAAACTTGGATGGTGTTGGGAAGTTTATTATCTTCGCCACAAAGGGTGAACCTATGGAGTATGCTCATTGAAAAGGGTCTCGACTTTTCAGGATATCACCAATTTTATCCTCCAACCTTTGAATTGAGTGATTTCATGGCCTCATAGGGTCGACTTAGCCGATGTTATCCCCCGCTGCTTCTTTGGGGTGAATTGAGAGCTCTGTTGTGGCTAGTTTGTGTCGGCTGTTCACTTCTCCCTGACTGTCGTCCCATCCGTGGGGTTGGGCCCCGTAGGGTCGTCCATCTACTACCTCTCTTCTATACCTTGCAAGACTTCTCGATCTGGACAATCTTTCCCTCAGGTCATTTACTAGGCCCAACCTCTCAAAGGCCGACCCTCTGCTCAGATGATCAAAAGATGAGCCTCTCGGGAGATCGTCGGGATTCTGCTGCTCACACTTCCCTCTGCTCTCCTAGACAGGTCGTACAGTATTATTGGAGACCTCATACGTCTCCTAGCATTCTATGCGAGCCTCTTCCACTTCCACGTCATCATATCTATCCTCCGAGTAATGGTTTCTTTGCCTCCCAAGCGTAGACACTGGGAGTCAGCAATAACCCTCCGCCATTATGGAGGTGGAAAGTATTTGCATGGTTCCTGGGGTGGACCCCTGGCATCATATTGTCCTAGCGCAGCTGTCGAAGTAATCATCTCCAGTGAGACTCCGGGGGGTCTTAGTATGTTTTGGCTAAGAGCTGTAAATTGCTCTTTCATAACCTGTTGGCTTGCTGCCAAAGATTTCAGGGTAGCAGCCACCTTAACCATTTCAGAATGAGGTAGTACCTAGCTGGAACTAGGTCCTACTCCACTAGCTAGTTGAGGAGGAGGTGGTAACTACGGTGCCATATGTTTGAGCTATGAAGAGCTGAATGATCAAAAGGCTGATGATGATCTTGAGAACCTTAATGGATCTCTTTCAATGGTGAAACAGCTCCACACGAAGGGGGAGAACTGGTTCACTACTAGAGTTTCTGGTGAGGTCAAGTTGTATAAAGGAATAGATATCATCTTATTCCCACAGACGATTCCAAAATGATCATGCTAAGATTCAGCACCACTAGATAATAGGCGGAGAGTTCAAATAATAACAATGGAAGCAACAGAGTTTTGTATGTGTATAAGTATATAGAAGGGGATGAGGATAAGAGGAATGAAGACAATGATTTATAGTGGTTCAACCAATCATGCCTACATCCACTGTGAGTGTGTGATCCACTAAATATGGGCACTAATGGCCTTGGATACAATGCTCATGAGCTCACTCTCTCTTTCTACTGTGTGTATAAGAAGAGTTTTAGCTAGGGTTTTTATGATCGATCCTCCTACAAGGTTGAAGATGATAATAATATATAGGGCTTGGGGGAGTAGTGTACCCCCCAAGCATGCATTGAGCATGTGAATGATGATCTAGCCAATTCTCTGCTGACACCTGGCTGTGCCACCAATGGTTAATGATGACATAATATTCCCTCACATGAGGGGATGATATTGTTATAACGGTCTGGTCCACGTGCTATATGAGTCCCATGCGCACTATCCCACGCGTCTCTCAAATCACGCGCAATGATGATTTCACCCTCGGCTTATGATGACAGGTCGAGGCTAAGGTTGATGCTAGCATACTGGGTCTTGACTGTTGGACGTAGGCTTCGCACTGTCGTCCCCTCCCAACATCGGTTAGTCGCTTTGTCACCCCAAAGACGAGGCTTCTATTTCCACGAGTTTGGTCTCAGGTCAACGTAAATAGTGGGGTCAGTCGTTCATGGTTGTCCGGTTGTATTGTCGTTCGAACTGGGCCTCAGATGATTGGGTCGGCTTATCTAACACCCCTTCTTCAGTAAGACCCCCCGGGGTAGTAGAGTTGGGCCCTCGTCCTGGACGAGGCTACCCTCAGCCTGACCGAGGGTGTATTTTTCTATATCTTCATCCTTACCATTATTGCAAAGAACTTTGGGAGAAATATTAATAGTATAGAAATTTTCCATAGTTCTAGTGCTCTTCAAAAATATATTTACCTATAGGATCAAGAACTTGCATTTGTTCATGGTAAAATCACATTTTGATAATTATTAGATATTTGGCATATACTAAGAAAGTTATCCATCAAACCATCAACTAAAAGTGCATTATATGTCTTATAAAACCTAATGATATAAATGATACCCTTTCCGATGACGTTAGACTTATTTACGTATATAAATTTCAGAATACTGATTTCTTATTCAATGAACTTATATCATAAAGATGCTCTAGTGACCTAGGGTTTATATGGATTGTAAACAAAGACTAATTTTTAATTTTTCAACTTTATCTTTACACTAATTAAACCATAGTATTATCTAAACAATTTATCAATTTTAATCTTAACCTAAGCATTCATATAGGTGATATAATCAAGAGTAATATAGAAAACTACAACATAATGATGTACGAGGAAAATCCACAAGGGGAAAAACCTCGGGTGAACCAACCACATAAGTACACTAGATATAGGTCTCAATACAAGAGTAACTTTAACTTACTCAACGACTCGATGCCTTCAAGACTTGGCGCGCTTCCTTATTCCTTGTTACCTTCTTCACAACAACGCATGTGTTTTCCTCTATCTCGATATGTCACTGATTATACTTGGCTCTTGAAAGGTCCAAATATTTAACACTACAAACATGATCTCCATCGCTCATAACACTCTCTAATATATAGACCAAACAACCTTGGTGCAATACTTAAGAGATCTGAAATAGACATATGTATTTGAAACTTGAATCTCAAAGTTTGGATGTAAACTAGGGTTTGAGAGGCATAATATTTGTCTATACAATTCATTTTTGCAAACCTCTCTCTTAAAAACTCTTTTCCATCACTCCTATTTATAGAAAGTGCAAAAATGAAGCAGACCAAAAATCGGGAGAACTCATTCAAATGAAAAGAATGGGTTCATTCGAACAAAGTTGGCATTCTCATTTGAACGAAATAAATCTCGTTCGAAAGAACCTGCTAAACTCGTTTAAACAAAGATCAAACTAGATTTGAATGAAATGTCTATGATTAAACAAGAACATCTCGTTTGATGTTCATTTGAAGAAAAACCCCATTATCATTTTAACCAGACCTGAAACTCATTCGAACGACCTATGTAAATTCATTTGAACGGACTGAAAATCTCATTCGAGGGACTTTAAAAAAAATCATTTTTATTTGAAAATTCTTTTTACGAAAACCCCCCAAATAAAAGTCTAACACCCAAACAATAGAGGGATCAAACATAAATATGTATTTATAAAACATTTATATCCCTCAAATGTTGAAGACGAATCTCAGAACGATACTCGGCATGCACTCCATATCGCTTTAAATTATCTGTTATGGTCTTTAATCACACATCATTGGCTTGAAGGACAAACAACACAGATCCTATGACTCAGACGCATTTTATCCAAATGAAATAAAGGCAATATAGATACAAATTGAATCAATTGGAAATTTCCAATATAAATGTCCCCCTTTGGCTATTCTAAGACAAAGCTAAAAAAAACTATTGGGTAATTAAGATCATTAATATTCAGTCCTAACTCTAAAAGGTAAAAGTACAGATGGTTGACTGACACAAACTTGAGTAGCTTTACTCTTGTGAAAGTTTTTCGCATCGTTGCTAAACCTTCACACTTAACACACCTCTCAAGTTCAAAGAGAATATAATAACACGTAAACCGCATATGAAGAACAAAAATCCCACTTTGTTGGACATCGCCCCCTTAAAATATGGATCCCCTTAGGTTAGACTTCTCCCCTTTTTTGTCTGGGAATAGAAAAAAGGTAAAGTGCACAGTATAATCAAGTTCTCCCCTAAATGTAATAGATGTAAAGATATGGGAAAACAAGTAATATCAGGCGATGATGTGAAGTGAGACGACAACGACAAACAAACTCGGCAACACAAGCACAAATAATCCAAATAATGAAACAAATGATGCCAATATGATCATATACGATGTCAATGAGATATAAACATTAAGCATATGGCAAACACCAATTAAATGCAATACAAAGACTCAAAACCAAAAACATACCATATATCATCAATCATATATGGGTATAAACACCATAAAAAGACACAAAATACAAAAGCTTTACACACTCGTATGTCACCAATGTGTCCAAACTAAATATGGTAATTGTGACACCCCGACTAATTAAATACCAGGTAGCTACTCCTTTATTCAAATTAATACAAAATGCCAAGTTGGTACAGTTCATAGCATCACTGTCGAAAACGTTTTTTTTTAATAATTACTAGCCACCTAATATTTAAAAAGTGAGTTGTCAATTTTTAATTAAATCCGATTAACATGACATCCATTTAAATTATGAAATACTGATATCACAACCACATCACAGTCACAAATAAAAAATGATTTAATAAACTAAATCTGGAGGAAAACACCTCACAACAATCCAAATACTGAAATGAACAAATACAAGCCTGAATCCTTAATTTAATTACAACCAAAAATATGAAATAAAGACTGAGTAAATGAGATGTCTCTAAAAGAAATGGGGGGACATGCCCTACAGATGAGTAAATCTGGATAGAGTCAACATAGAAGGTGGAGGCGTCTACTATCGAAGTCCTATAACTTCCACAGCAGCTACAGCACGTCACGAAAATAGAACTCCTAAGCTTGGTGTCCTTGTGGTGGGGCACCTAAAAAGGTTTTTACAAAAATAGATTTGAAAGAAAACGGGTCAGAGCCCGAGTGTGAAAATAGCTTAAAATATAGCAAGTGGTTTAATATAATTAAACAGTGAATATAAAGTACATGATAGTGCGTGCACTCACATGAGTTCCTCACCTCTCAACTAATTCTGCACTCCTATCGTACCCGTACCCGTTCTAGATATTCTCATATCTAACTAGTCCAATACAAAATCTAACATTACTATACGATTCACGATTTATTATCCGACGCCTTAATTTAAATAGAGAGTTTTACTTTTCTTCTTAGTTCCCAAAATGAGTAATTCTAGTCACAAGCGATTTCCATTTTTAGCTTTACTAAAGTATTACTATTTTTCACTCTTACATTTATTCATGACAATTCATTTCAATTAGCAGAATATTATTCTCATCATGAATATACAATATTGGCACCCCGAGTCTAAGCTGTGGTGCACACATACTCTGCTATCCAATCCCGGTACATCACATACATAAGGACCACGTATTCCGAATATCTCAGGAACCGTTTTCAATAAACAAAAATCACACAAAATGGAGGCGAACATAGTTCACATCACATGGGTCACGCACATACCTACGCTCCCATGATCAGCAGATTTATTAACTTCTCAATAAGTCCTTCTTTGACCTATATCCTCGAGGTACCAATCTAAATCCCCCCGTAGGCACACAAAGACTAAATGGCCCTGATCGAACGCCGACCTCCCGTGATAGCAAGTATGGTAGGTATGTTATACACAACTAACTACATATACCAAGAATTCACACATATCCAGTATCCCATAATATTGATAGAGGTATATTTCTCATTCCTATACCGTCATTTCATGTTATATGTTTACAAGTTCCCCGATTTATAAACATTAAAGTTATCAACTCCCCTCGCGTCGAAGTTTTTTTATACTTATATCATAACCCATAAATATCGTCCGGTTTACTACAATACTCTAAGTTTTCAATCCTTGACGTACTTCTAATCTCACAACTATATCCACAAATCAACAAGGGAAGGATTACACTTAATTATATAAGTCTTCTAGAAGTTTGAAATTAAATTGGGCCTAAAAGGCCATTTTGTCAACTCGATAGAGTTCGAACGAAAGGCTTCGAACGAACTAACAACTCGTTAGAAGGGGTAATGTCATCTCCTTAGAAGTCTGGTTAGAAGTCTCATTCGAACAAGATCATTCGAACGACTTGGGCAGGTCTTCTAACGAGATGGCAGAATACGCCCAAAAAATTTTCAATTCGTTTTTCTCAATTTTTCTCTTCTCTAAACTCATCCTAAGATCATCCCAATAGCATTTTAATGTTCTTAAACATCTCTAAACCCTCTTAGGTCGTTTCTTAACATATTTTTGGGGTCAAATCCTCCTAAACAACATGTAATTATCATAAATCCCCAAATTTTACCCCAAACCCTATGAACATGAACCCAAAATTTTATTGTGCCCAATTACTCATCATAAATCCATTTTTAAATCATCATATTTAAGTCTTCGAATACTAAATTCGTCCATAGTGATTCTACATGCAAATCCTATCCCAAATTTAGAGTTTCTCCAATAATTTCATTAGTTTTCCTCAAAACTTTCAAGATAAAACAGTTCCTACACTAAACATGGAAGAAATATTCAATGCACGTAAAAATATCAAATCACTTGCCTTAGATTTGTTTCTTCTGAATTGATGGTTGTGAACGAAGGCTGATTTCTCCCCTTTCTCTACAGAATTTTCCCAAGGATAGTGATGGTGGTTGGAGGTTTCTTTTGGAACCTCTTCAAACTCCCCCTTTAACTCCTGTAGTCCACTAACTTACCTAATAATGATAATGGACTTAATGGGTTCATTAGTAATGTATTATTTAACCCTAAAATTCGTGGGTTTTAATTCCCATATTTTTAAAATTATCAAAATACCCCTCTAGGTAGCCGGTTTGGCCTAAAAGTGCCCCGGGACCCAAACTAAACTCCCGGCTAGTGTTTTCTGACTATTTCGACCCTTCTGGACACGTTGGCGCACTCAAAATCACCATTCGGTTGATAAAATTATAATTCACTTTATAATTTAAATCATTTCATTCCTGACGCGACTGACAGACGCGTCCCAACTAAGTTTCCCAACTTGTCGCATTTCTACCTCGTGACAATTTAAATACTTTCAATACTCATTAAATACTCCATTTTAATATCATAATCAAATACTAACTCACATCTCGCTAGTATTTATATCCGGATTAATTCCCAATTAATTCTCATTTAATTTAATTAATCCCTTAAATAAAAATCAATAAAATTACGGGGTATTACAGTAATAAATCAAGGGTTCTAACTAAAAATAAAATAAATATGTCTCAATCATTCAAGATATGTCCAACGAGTCCTATTTGACCGCATTAATTTATCAAACTTAAATTTAGCCTCAAGTAACAAATAATGAACTCATGATAGATAAACATACACAATGAACACTAACCTAGAAATCTTGATGATTCTCAAATATATAGTGTCAAACATTTAAGCTTAACTGGAACTCATTGTGAAAATCCATATATCTTTAACTTTAACACCCTAAAAAATATAGATATTCATTTTTCCCTCTCCTTTTGAAGATATCACACTTTTGAGATCAATGTTATACTTGACTTGAAAATTTGTCTATTTTCTTTAGCCTCTCATTTCTTTTTGGCTCCTATCAATGGTGACCTTTCACGCAAAGTAGATTTTTTCCTTCGTATCCCTTTTCGATTGCACTCTCATATTTTTTCAAACAAAAAATAAACTCTCAGATAATGGTTCTTACATGCATAAGTCCCCAAATCAAATAGAGATTTATATGAAAAGATTGATAAGAGAAACCTCACTTAGCTGATATAAAATCCAAAAGATCTCGTGCAAGTGTGTTACAAGGCATACACAAAGTGAATCCAATCAGAAAATAAAGTTAAAAAAACTCCATGCAAGCATGATTAATAACAATCCAAAGCGTTGTAAACTATAATAAAATGTCATAGCCATATGGAAAACATGGAATGAATGGGATTCAAACACACCAATATGCCACACAAAATGTATAAAACCAAACTACAAAAAAAAAACTTTTTGAGTTTTAAACATTTTTCAAAATGACTCAAAAAACAAATAAAATATTTTTGTATTTTTCTCAATAAGACTCAAAAATGAAAAATACAAATACAAAAGATAGAAATATCATACAAATAGAAATAACATATAGCATGACGCACAAAAGTTGGTGTATGAAAAATATATGAACAACATCAACCATTAGATATAGAATGAGACGAATCATGTGCAAGTATGCAAGAATCAAAAAGTCTAATATTAAGCACCTACAAATCCGTTTCTTAACCCTTAAACGTGTAACGTGGTGATCTTAGGTTTTGGCAACCTTCGTGATACTAGACTTAGACTTCCTGGGAATTTTTCAAAGATCATAACAAAAATACCTAATGTAACCTTTCCTACGATGATGTGTGTACCTATAGACACGACGAGGAATATTAACCTTGGTGATAGGCAGGATTTTTCCGCGGAGCGAGAGTCATCTACATGTTGGTCATTTTGCATTCGGCTCACATGAACTATACAAAAACCTAAACTTATGACTACACTCAACGGGTGAGTATAGCGGCTAAGTCCAAGTATCGAAAATCCACAGAGATGAGTTGCTAGAATTTATAGGATTTAATACTTCGAAAATAAAAGTGTAAAAGATAACTTACAAACTAAAAAGGAAAAGATGCATAAAAGGGAAATATTAATCTAGGCGAGTGTAAATTAAACTAGATTAAAAAAAGCGGTAAAAACTATAAGTTGTGTCGAATATCCCTCATCCGAGTTAATTAGTATAAAATGGTCACAGGGGTCGATGAGTTATTACAAATGCGTCTCGTTTTGACAGTTAATTGAATAAAGGGTTGTCAAGCCCTTAAGTCCGCATAAAAGCCTAATAAGATTTTGGCATCAACAAATATCCCGGAAATTACGCATGCGAGATTGTAAGCATGGAACATACATGATATGGCCCGTAAAATCTCCTAGGTGTAATAACTAGGACAACACACACAAAATAGACTTGTAAACTCCATCACCAAAGCAAAGCAACATGTCAACCCGGAATGAGTTCAATCCGGCACAACCTAGACTAAATTAGCTAGAAAGAATATTAAAAACGCGATAAAGGAAAGTGGTAAATAAACAAGATAAATCTACACTAGAAAGAAATTAAATCAAAGAATGGAAATTAAACTACAACAATGGAAATAAAGGAAATACAACTTGAATTAAATGGAAGGGAAGATGAATAGTTCAAATTACAAACCCAAATGTTGTCACACCAAATGAGGAAGAAAAATGAGCTCTCACCCTCCAAACCCTAACATAAACTATCTACCTTCTAATAATATCTAATTATATCTGATATTTACACAAAATTGCTTTATATAGTCAGTTACAAAATAAATAAAGGAAAAAGAAAAGAAAAGGAACGAAATGCCAAATATCTGGTATGATCGATCGATCGTTCGAAGACCATCGATCGATCGATGGACATCGATCGATCGAACAGGTCCCAGTCCACTGTCTAAATTCGTAGGCTTAATTCAAAATCGTAGTCGACCAGGGGCCCACCAGGTACTCTATTTTTGGCAGCCCTTGGTCCATGAAGAGGGGGAAAAGTCCATTAGCGAAAATGGCCATATCTTCATCGTCCGAACTCCAAATGACGCACTGTTTGCGGCCACGCGACATTAACTCAATGAACTACGCATCCGTGGAATTTCCAAGAGCTATAGAAGAAATATAAATTGACTAAAATGACCGTGAAGTAGCTTCATGCGTTGGAACTTCTCTGAAATGCAGCGGATCCTCACTTTTAGCGTTCCAATACCTACAAAAGCACAAATATAGGCATTAAGGACCGTAAAAGCATTTATATATCCAAATCCGAGGTTGTCCGGTTAATGAGCATTAATATAGGCGTTAAGGACCATAAAAGTGCTAGAATGCATAAAAATAAGTGGCGGAAATATGCAATATTTGATACGAATCACACCCCCTAACTTAAACATTGCTAGTCCCTAGTAATGAAACAAACAAAACCATTCCACAGAGGGCAGTACAAGACGTATATATGCATCAAAATATAAATGCCACTTTCATAGGGAGCACGATTGCATTTAGCGTATGCAATAAGCCGTTAAACCCTAGGTTACCCTAGCAGATGAGTGTCGTCTCGTGAGCGTTTTCAGGGATGATACCCACAAACATTACATGGTTTCCTCAAAATAAGCCCAAACCAGCATGCGACAAGCCCAACAATACGAAAAGGATTTTATACGCATTATTAGCAAATTGAACGAATTCAAACAAAAGTCTGAAATCATTAACATTATAGAATGCACCTCATAGAATTAAAACCTTAAAATGTGGGAGGGGAGCGAGCACATGCAAAGTGTGATTTGGCAAAAACTTATATAAATTGGATACTAAATTAAGAAAGAAAATATTCAATCCTCATGGGTATTACACTCATCAAGTGAATTCATTCGAAACAGGGAGTTAACACACGGAACATGCGTGCATAAAGAGTAAATGTAAATGGCAACTAGATCGCACACATCATAAATGAAGAACGCTATATATGAAATGAAAAATGTAATCTCAATGAAAGGATACCGCACATTAAAGGAGGCGAAATGTATTTTCATAGATTATCAAAGCTATTTCAACTTTTAAATTACATCAACCTAAGATCACAGAGGACTTTAATAGGGTTGTAATGTAGGTTAAGCTAGGGTACTAAACGAAGGATATGTATGTACGGACTCAAAATGTTTGGGATGAAAACTCGGGATAATGGGAAAATGCGGGCAATATCAAAATTGGAACACGGGTTCCAAAAAGGCATTAAATATATCATCATTGAACTATATACACAACATATACAACTTTCTCTTTTTCTTTCTTTTCTTCTTTTTCTCATGTTTTCTGTTGTTTTTTTTTTGCTTTTTGCTTTCTCTTTACTTATCACACTCTCATATGCCTAAATTTCAACCGCAATGCAACATTATTCAATTCCAAGTAACATTCCAAACAAAGGTATGGAAAGTGTATATATGGGCTAAAACTCCAATTTGGAGTTGGTATAGGAATTGGGTTATGAAACGAAAGGCTAATATTTAGGCTCAAGGGGGTTGATGAGGGGAAACATATAAGGGTGAGGTCAAGGCTAATATAGGTGATATAACAAATTGGGCCTATGATCATTTCACAAAGTTTACGCAATTCTCGAGTCAAAATAATATACGAAAATTATCCTCAAGTAATACATTTCAAATATGAACTCAACTAATGAACGATCAAATGAAAGAATAGTGAGATTACCAACGAATTCAACGTTTTCAAAGAGGAAAGAATAGTGTATACACTCACAAACGACAAAAGGTACAAAGCTTACTCGGTGTAAGTATATACAATGCAACAAAAGATTACCGAGTTGTAAAAATCTTAAACCAATCAATAGAGCGATAAAAGTGCATGTGCTCTTGGGATTAAAGTTTAATTCATGAAGTTATTCATAATATCAATAATCTAGGACTAAAGTCTAATAACTTCTCAAATCGAGAACATGCATCATTGGGATGTCTATTGGATCGGGAAATTATTGAAATTTATCATCCAAAACGAAGGCAAAATGCCAATAAAGGAGAAAAAAAAAGAAATGGATATAATATCCCACACACCCTAACTTAAAACCTCACATTGTCCTCAAAGTGAATTAAGAACCAAGTTAAATAGAGAAAACGAACGATATTACCCAAAACTGGAGCGATCCCCATAAGAACAAGTCCAAAGAATCTACAAAACAAGTTAGTACCGGGCATAAAAAAAACAAATAACAAAAAGTTTAGTAATTACACTAGACTAAAATAAAAAGGAAAGACAAAATAAAAAGAAAGAAAGAATAAAAACCTAACTATATACAACCTACTATTTAGGCTTCACACTAACGGTACACTAGAAGTCTAAATAGCTGATGGTCCACCGTGAAAACGATTTGACTTTGGAGGATAACCGGTCCCTTAATCTCGAGCATGCCTTCTGAAAAATATGAATTCCGTTTGAACAACGGAAGGCATGTGTAAGGCGTAAGAAATGAAACATCTCCAATTAAAATTTTTGGACAGACGATGGGGGATTTGGATTGAAGGGGTGACAAAAACATGTAGGGACCGAGAAAAGCCGAATATCCTCCCAAGGATTTTGAAATTGGAATGGGAGGTGGCGCACACAAAGGCAAATATGCGATCGTGGAGGGCGACTCGAGCAAATACTCCTCATCGACAAAAAGGTTTAAAACATTAAAGTTTGAAACCGAATCATCGGGTACTTATGACGGTGTGATAACAGATGATGAAAATGGGGATGAAAGAAATTCAAACTCATGAGATGAATCATCATCGCATAAAGATTGAGTTTCGAATGAAATAATATCATTTTCAATGAAATGTTCTTCTTTGGGGGACAAAGAAGAAATCATTTCATTGCAAATAGATATTACGTCATTTTCATCCTCACTTTCAATATCTATTACACAATGGGCCAAGTCAAGAATAGTTTGTTCCAAAGTAGGCACAAAGTCCTCATTTGGTTCAAAACATTTCTCGACTTCAAAAGTCTCGGAAGCAAAATCGTCATCGGATTCAAATAATAAATCCAATTCATGTTCCCACAAACAATTATCTTCCCGATAACGATTTGGAATTTTCTCATTTTAAAGCACACGCATGCCCTCACCGAATGTCATAGGCCGAGGAGCGGATACTTGAAAATGGGAACTTTGAAAATTACCATCGGACTTAAACGAAAACTCATTATTATAGGAATTTTGAAAACTATTGCAATTCATTTCAAAATTCCTATTATAAGGAGGTAAAGGCCCAAAATCTTTATCAACATCATCATCAAAATACATGCACTCCAAAGCTTGACTTTTGTAACACTCACCCAAAGTCATTTTAGATGTTGCAATTTTTTGGGATTCTAAGTATTGACCAAGAGTCAAAGGTTTGTGAGCATTTTGAGAATTATCATAATGATTACCGAAAGAATTGGAATAAGACATGCTTACCCCCAAAATGGCTCGAAGTGGCGAATTCCACAAAGATATGCGCGCGAGAGAAATTCAAGTGTTTCTAAGTGCTCAAGTGTGGAAGTCCTATAAAAATATTGGCAGATAATACAAATAGAAAGAAAATACTACGAAATACTAAATTAAATAAAGTCTAAAACAAACTCATCCCCGGTAATGGCGCCATTTGATAGGGCAGGGTTTCGCCGCGGCACGAGAGTCATCTACGCATCGGTCGTTTTGAATTCGGCTCACCTGAACTATACAAAAACCTAAACTTATGACTACACTCAACGGGTGAGTATAGAGGCCAAGTCCGGGTATCGAAAATCCATAGAGACGAGTTGCTAGAATTTATAGGATTTAATACTTCAGAAAAAAAAAGTGTAAAAGTTAAATTACAAACTAAAAAGGAAAAGATGAATAAAAGGGAAATATTAATCTAGGCGAGTGTAAATTAAACTAGATTAACAAAAGTGGTAAAAGCTATACGTTGCGTCAAATATCCCTCATCCGATTTAATTAGTATAAAATAGTCACATGGGTCGACGAGTTATTATAAATGTGTCTCGTTTCGACAGTTAACTGAATCAAGGGTTATCACGCCCCTAAATCAGCATAAAAGCCTAATAAAATTTTGGCATCAACAAATACCCCAGGATATATGCACGCAAGGTTGTAAGCACTGAACATACATGATCTGTCCCGTCAAATCTCCTAGGCGTAATAACTAGGACAACGCACCCCAAATAGACCCGTAAACTCCATCACCAAAGCAAAGCAACATGTCAACCCAGAATGAGTTCAATCCGGCACAACCTAGACTAAATTAGCTAGAAAGCATATTAAAAATGCGATAAAGGAAAGCGGTAAATAAACACGATAAATATACACTAGAAAGCAATTAAATCAAAGCATGGAAATTAAACTAAAACAATGGAAATAAAGGAAATACAACTTGAATTAAATGGAAGGAAAGATGAATAGTTCAAATTACAAACCCAAATATTGTCACACCAGATGAGGAAGAAAAATGAGCTCTCACCCTCCAAACCCTAACCTAAACTATCTACTTTATAATAATATCTAACTATATCTGATATTTACACAAAATTTCTTTGTATAGTAAGTTACAAAAGAAATAAAGGAAAAAGAAAAGAAAAGGAACGAATTGCCAATTATCTGGTATGATCGATCGATCGATTAAAGACCATCGATTGATCGATGGGCATCGATCGATCGATCGATCGATCGGATAGGTCCCATACCACTTTCTCAATCATATAGCATGACGCACAAAAGTTGGTGTATGAAAAATATATGAACAACATCAACCATTAGATATAGAATGAGACGAATCATGTGCAAGTATGCAAGAATCAAAAAGTCTAATATTAAGCACCTACAAATCCGTTTCTTAACCCTTAAACGTGTAACGTGGTGATCTTAGGTTTTGGCAACCTTCGTGATACTAGACTTAGACTTCCTGGGAATTTTTCAAAGATCATAACAAAAATACCTAATGTAACCTTTCCTACGATGATGTGTGTACCTATAGACACGACGAGGAATATTAACCTTGGTGATAGGCAGGATTTTTCCGCGGAGCGAGAGTCATCTACATGTTGGTCATTTTGCATTCGGCTCACATGAACTATACAAAAACCTAAACTTATGACTACACTCAACGGGTGAGTATAGCGGCTAAGTCCAAGTATCGAAAATCCACAGAGATGAGTTGCTAGAATTTATAGGATTTAATACTTCGAAAATAAAAGTGTAAAAGATAACTTACAAACTAAAAAGGAAAAGATGCATAAAAGGGAAATATTAATCTAGGCGAGTGTAAATTAAACTAGATTAAAAAAAGCGGTAAAAACTATAAGTTGTGTCGAATATCCCTCATCCGAGTTAATTAGTATAAAATGGTCACAGGGGTCGATGAGTTATTACAAATGCGTCTCGTTTTGACAGTTAATTGAATAAAGGGTTGTCAAGCCCTTAAGTCCGCATAAAAGCCTAATAAGATTTTGGCATCAACAAATATCCCAGAAATTACGCATGCGAGATTGTAAGCATGGAACATACATGATATGGCCCGTAAAATCTCCTAGGTGTAATAACTAGGACAACACACACAAAATAGACTTGTAAACTCCATCACCAAAGCAAAGCAACATGTCAACCCGGAATGAGTTCAATCCGGCACAACCTAGACTAAATTAGCTAGAAAGAATATTAAAAACGCGATATAGGAAAGTGGTAAATAAACAAGATAAATCTACACTAGAAAGAAATTAAATCAAAGAATGGAAATTAAACTACAACAATGGAAATAAAGGAAATACAACTTGAATTAAATGGAAGGGAAGATGAATAGTTCAAATTACAAACCCAAATGTTGTCACACCAAATGAGGAAGAAAAATGAGCTCTCACCCTCCAAACCCTAACATAAACTATCTACCTTCTAATAATATCTAATTATATCTGATATTTACACAAAATTGCTTTATATAGTCAGTTACAAAATAAATAAAGGAAAAAGAAAAGAAAAGGAACGAAATGCCAAATATCTGGTATGATCGATCGATCGTTCGAAGACCATCGATCGATCGATGGACATCGATCGATCGAACAGGTCCCAGTCCACTGTCTAAATTCGTAGGCTTAATTCAAAATCGTAGTCGACCAGGGGCCCACCAGGTACTCTATTTTTGGCAGCCCTTGGTCCATGAAGAGGGGGAAAAGTCCATTAGCGAAAATGGCCATATCTTCATCGTCCGAACTCCAAATGACGCACTGTTTGTGGCCACGCAACATTAACTCAATGAACTACGCATCCGTGGAATTTCCAAGAGCTATAGAAGAAATATAAATTGACTAAAATGATCGTGAAGTAGCTTCATGCGTTGGAACTTCTCTGAAATGCAGCGGATCCTCACTTTTAGCGTTCCAATACCTACAAAAGCACAAATATAGGCATTAAGGACCGTAAAAGCATTTATATATCCAAATCCGAGGTTGTCCGGTTAATGAGCATTAATATAGGCGTTAAGGACCATAAAAGTGCTAGAATGCATAAAAATAAGTGGCGGAAATATGCAATATTTGATACGAATCACACCCCCTAACTTAAACATTGCTAGTCCCTAGTAATGAAACAAACAAAACCAGTCCACAGAGGGCAGTACAAGACGTATATATGCATCAAAATATAAATGCCACTTTCATAGGGAGCACGATTGCATTTAGCGTATGCAATAAGCCGTTAAACCCTAGGTTACCCTAGCAGATGAGTGTCGTCTCGTGAGCGTTTTCAGGGATGATACCCACAAACATTACATGGTTTCCTCAAAATAAGCCCAAACCAGCATGCGACAAGCCCAACAATACGAAAAGGATTTTATACGCATTATTAGCAAATTGAACGAATTCAAACAAAAGTCTGAAATCATTAACATTATAGAATGCACCTCATAGAATTAAAACCTTAAAATGTGGGAGGGGAGCGAGCACATGCAAAGTGTGATTTGGCAAAAACTTATATAAATTGGATACTAAATTAAGAAAGAAAATATTCAATCCTCATGGGTATTACACTCATCAAGTGAATTCATTCGAAACAGGGAGTTAACACACGGAACATGCGTGCATAAAGAGTAAATGTAAATGGCAACTAGATCGCACACATCATAAATGAAGAACGCTATATATGAAATGAAAAATGTAATCTCAATGAAAGGATACCGCACATTAAAGGAGGCGAAATGTATTTTCATAGATTATCAAAGCTATTTCAACTTTTAAATTACATCAACCTAAGATCACAGAGGACTTTAATAGGGTTGTAATGTAGGTTAAGCTAGGGTACTAAACGAAGGATATGTATGTACGGACTCAAAATGTTTGGGATGAAAACTCGGGATAATGGGAAAATGCGGGCAATATCAAAATTGGAACACGGGTTCCAAAAAGGCATTAAATATATCATCATTGAACTATATACACAACATATACAACTTTCTCTTTTTCTTTCTTTTCTTCTTTTTCTCATGTTTTCTGTTGTTTTTTTTTGCTTTTTGCTTTCTCTTTACTTATCACACTCTCATATGCCTAAATTTCAACCGCAATGCAACATTATTCAATTCCAAGTAACATTCCAAACAAAGGTATGGAAAGTGTATATATGGGCTAAAACTCCAATTTGGAGTTGGTATAGGAATTGGGTTATGAAACGAAAGGCTAATATTTAGGCTCAAGGGGGTTGATGAGGGGAAACATATAAGGGTGAGGTCAAGGCTAATATAGGTGATATAACAAATTGGGCCTATGATCATTTCACAAAGTTTACGCAATTCTCGAGTCAAAATAATATACGAAAATTATCCTCAAGTAATACATTTCAAATATGAACTCAACTAATGAACGATCAAATGAAAGAATAGTGAGATTACCAACGAATTCAACGTTTTCAAAGAGGAAAGAATAGTGTATACACTCACAAACGACAAAAGGTACAAAGCTTACTCGGTGTAAGTATATACAATGCAACAAAAGATTACCGAGTTGTAAAAATCTTAAACCAATCAATAGAGCGATAAAAGTGCATGTGCTCTTGGGATTAAAGTTTAATTCATGAAGTTATTCATAATATCAATAATCTAGGACTAAAGTCTAATAACTTCTCAAATCGAGAACATGCATCATTGGGATGTCTATTGGATCGGGAAATTATTGAAATTTATCATCCAAAACGAAGGCAAAATGCCAATAAAGGAGAAAAAAAAAGAAATGGATATAATATCCCACACACCCTAACTTAAAACCTCACATTGTCCTCAAAGTGAATTAAGAACCAAGTTAAATAGAGAAAACGAACGATATTACCCAAAACTGGAGCGATCCCCATAAGAACAAGTCCAAAGAATCTACAAAACAAGTTAGTACCGGGCATAAAAAAAACAAATAACAAAAAGTTTAGTAATTACACTAGACTAAAATAAAAAGGAAAGACAAAATAAAAAGAAAGAAAGAATAAAAACCTAACTATATACAACCTACTATTTAGGCTTCACACTAACGGTACACTAGAAGTCTAAATAGCTGATGGTCCACCGTGAAAACGATTTGACTTTGGAGGATAACCGGTCCCTCAATCTCGAGCATGCCTTCTGAAAAATATGAATTCCGTTTGAACAACGGAAGGCATGTGTAAGGCGTAAGAAATGAAACATCTCCAATTAAAATTTTTGGACAGACGATGGGGGATTTGGATTGAAGGGGTGACAAAAGCATGTAGGGACCGAGAAAAGCCGAATATCCTCCCAAGGATTTTGAAATTGGAATGGGAGGTGGCGCACACAAAGGCAAATATGCGATCGTGGAGGGCGACTCGAGCAAATACTCCTCATCGACAAAAAGGTTTAAAACATTAAAGTTTGAAACCGATTCATCGGGTACTTATGACGGTGTGATAACAGATGATGAAAATGGGGATGAAAGAAATTCAAACTCATGAGATGAATCATCATCGCATAAAGATTGAGTTTCGAATGAAATAATATCATTTTCAATGAAATGTTCTTCTTTGGGGGACAAAGAAGAAATCATTTCATTGCAAATAGATATTACGTCATTTTCATCCTCACTTTCAATATCTATTACACAATGGGCCAAGTCAAGAATAGTTTGTTCCAAAGTAGGCACAAAGTCCTCATTTGGTTCAAAACATTTCTCGACTTCAAAAGTCTCGGAAGCAAAATCGTCATCGGATTCAAATAATAAATCCAATTCATGTTCCCACAAACAATTATCTTCCCGATAACGATTTGGAATTTTCTCATTTTAAAGCACACGCATGCCCTCACCGAATGTCATAGGCCGAGGAGCGGATACTTGAAAATGGGAACTTTGAAAATTACCATCGGACTTAAACGAAAACTCATTATTATAGGAATTTTGAAAACTATTGCAATTCATTTCAAAATTCCTATTATAAGGAGGTAAAGGCCCAAAATCTTTATCAACATCATCATCAAAATACATGCACTCCAAAGCTTGACTTTTGTAACACTCACCCAAAGTCATTTTAGATGTTGCAATTTTTTGGGATTCTAAGTATTGACCAAGAGTCAAAGATTTGTGAGCATTTTGAGAATTATCATAATGATTACCGAAAGAATTGGAATAAGACATGCTTACCCCCAAAATGGCTCGAAGTGGCGAATTCCACAAAGATATGCGCGCGAGAGAAATTCAAGTGTTTCTAAGTGCTCAAGTGTGGAAGTCCTATAAAAATATTGGCAGATAATACAAATAGAAAGAAAATACTACGAAATACTAAATTAAATAAAGTCTAAAACAAACTCATCCCCGGTAATGGCGCCATTTGATAGGGCAGGGTTTCGCCGCGGCACGAGAGTCATCTACGCATCGGTCGTTTTGAATTCGGCTCACCTGAACTATACAAAAACCTAAACTTATGACTACACTCAACGGGTGAGTATAGAGGCCAAGTCCGGGTATCGAAAATCCATAGAGACGAGTTGCTAGAATTTATAGGATTTAATACTTCAGAAAAAAAAAGTGTAAAAGTTAAATTACAAACTAAAAAGGAAAAGATGCATAAAAGGGAAATATTAATCTAGGCGAGTGTAAATTAAACTAGATTAACAAAAGTGGTAAAAGCTATACGTTGCGTCAAATATCCCTCATCTGATTTAATTAGTATAAAATAGTCACATGGGTCGACGAGTTATTATAAATGTGTCTCGTTTCGACAGTTAACTGAATCAAGGGTTATCACGCCCCTTAATCAGCATAAAAGCCTAATAAAATTTTGGCATCAACAAATACCCCAGGATATATGCACGCAAGGTTGTAAGCACTGAACATACATGATCTGTCCCGTCAAATCTCCTAGGCGTAATAACTAGGACAACGCACCCCAAATAGACCCGTAAACTCCATCACCAAAGCAAAGCAACATGTCAACCCAGAATGAGTTCAATCCGGCACAACCTAGACTAAATTAGCTAGAAAGCATATTAAAAATGCGATAAAGGAAAGCGGTAAATAAACACGATAAATATACACTAGAAAGCAATTAAATCAAAGCATGGAAATTAAACTAAAACAATGGAAATAAAGGAAATACAACTTGAATTAAATGGAAGGAAAGATGAATAGTTCAAATTACAAACCCAAATATTGTCACACCAGATGAGGAAGAAAAATGAGCTCTCACCCTCCAAACCCTAACCTAAACTATCTACTTTATAATAATATCTAACTATATCTGATATTTACACAAAATTTCTTTGTATAGTAAGTTACAAAAGAAATAAAGGAAAAAGAAAAGAAAAGGAACGAATTGCCAATTATCTGGTATGATCGATCGATCGATTAAAGACCATCGATTGATCGATGGGCATCGATCGATCGATCGGATAGGTCCCATACCACTTTCTCAATTCGTAGGCTTAATACAAAACCACGGTCGATCGGGGGCCAAGCCCGGTCGACCGACACCCTATTTTTGGCAACCCTTGGTCCATAAAGAGGGAGAAAAGTCCATTACCGGAAATATCCATATCTTCTTCGTTCGAACTCCAAACGACGCACCGTTTGCATCCACATAACGCTAAATCAACAAACTATGTATCTGTGGAACTTCCAAGAGCTGGAGAAGAAATGTGAATTGACTAAAATGCTGTTGAAGTAGCATCCAGTGATGGAACTTATCCTAAATACAACGGGTCCTCAGTTTTAGCATTCCAATACCTATAAAAGCACAATTAACCCCTACAAAGCATGTATATATACAAATCTGAGGTTGTCTGATTAATGAGCATAAATATAGGCATTAAGGACCGTAAAAGCGCTAGAATGCATAAAGATAAGGGGCCGAAATATGCAATATTCGATACGAATCACTTCGGTTTATCTTTTCTAACATCCTTGTCTACAATTGACTCTTTCAAAACTTTAGTCAAGGCCTTGGTAAAGAAAGCATCGAGAATATCAAAGATAATTCCAAAATGGACATTTTTTATTTGGACGGTAATTAAAGTCTTATCCAACTTCTTCGACCTATATTCCAAATAAAATTTACCATGACTCGAGTCTCTCAATTTCTCCTCTAACTTCATAATACTAGACTCAATAGAAAGACAAGACTCATCAAACATTAGTGACTCATTCTTCATATTTTTCATTAATTCATGAAGGTTATCCCTCTTCCCCTCAATAAGTGAGAGTTTCTCCCTAAGAGTCTTCTTACGTGCCCTTAAATGCTCAATCAATTTACTATCATCTTTTCCTATATCATGTTCCTTCAACTTCACTTCTAACTTCAAAATATCCTTTGTCAACTTTAATAACTTTGCATATAACTCACGAAAGGAAACCTGAATCTCACTCTCCTCCTCTTATTCTTGTTCTCCCTCACACAATCGGGAATCAAAAGTCCGGACATCAAAACCATCATGCATATGATCATCTTCATTGATAGAATACACTTCATTTTAGTTCACATGACTAGTCATAAAAATGGTATAATTACTCTCCTGGGGGGATGAGGTTCCTCTTTCAACTCACTATCACTAAGGCTGGCATTTTATGTCTTAGGATTCTTTTCATCCTTCCTTAGTTTGGTGGGACACTCACGAGAATAATGCCCTTAACCTTGGCATTTAAAACATTTGTCATGATCATCCACCTTCTTAGGACAACCCCTTTTCTTCTTATCATGGTCATTAAAGTTCTTAGGTTTCTTCTCAAAACTATTATCTTTTATAAGCTTATGAGACATTTTGAACTTCTTAATAAACATAGCAATCTCTCTGGGATCTAAATCATCGTCACTATCAGAATCCGACACATCCTCCTTTCAATCTTTTAAAGAATTACCCTTATTTTTTTTCATCTTTTTTCTTTGGAGGACACGTATTCATCTCATATGTTTGAAGGTCTCCTATAAGTTATTGATATCTCGTAGCATCAAAACCACATAGGGAATCTAAGGCCGTGACTTTTTCATTAAATGTTTGAGGCAATGACCTTAAGATTTTTTGCACCACTCTAGGCTTGGGGATAGGCTCACTTAAGTTAAACAAGAAATTGATAATATCTGAAAACTTGGAATAGAACTCATCAAAAGACCCGTTCTCTAACATCTTAATCGTTTCAAAACTACTCGTTCAGATTTTGTAACTTAGAAACCCGAATAATATCGGCACCGTCGTGTGTGGATTTGAAAATATTCCAAGCATCCTTCGCACTCTTGCTGGTCATAATTCTTATAAACCCTTCAGGTGACACTGTGCAGAAAACAACATTAACTCCTTTGAAATTAAACTTCGAGGCATTCTTTTTAGCTGTTGTCCAAGAGGAGAAATTTTTAGGAGCACCTCCTTCTGTAGGAGGAAACCACCCTTGATCAGTTGAGTTCCAAACGTTCTGATCGATCGATTTAAAGAAAAAATGCATCCTCATCTTCCATTAGGGATAGCTTGATCCCTCAAATATGGGAGTCCAGGTTATGGAACTACCCTCATGGTTGAACTCCATTGCAAAAATGCTAAACGTGTTCTAAACATGGATAAAACATAATAAGATAGTGTAAACATCTTTGATACCAATTTGAAAGACACTCCAGTGCCCTAGGGTCTATACAGATTGTAAACAACAACTTATATTTAATTTTTTAATTTCTTTTTTACACCAATCAAATCACAGTATGGTCTAAACAGTTTACTAATTTTAATGTTGACATAAGTATGCATCTACGTGATATAATAAAGAGTAAAATATTAAACGACAACACGACGATGTATAAGAAAAACCCACAATAAAAAAAAACATCGAACGGACCAACCACACAAGTCCACTATGATATAGGTATTGGTACAAGAACAACTTAGACATACTCAAAGTCTCGACTCCTTTAATTCTTGATGAGTTTCCTTGTTCCTTATTACCTTATTTACAACAATTGTTAATCGCCTTCCAATAGCTAATACAATGTGGGCGCTTTTCTACATCTCGGTATCCCACCGATCTTACTTGCCTCTTTATTGGTCTACTCATTGCATAACACAAACACGGTCTCTATCTCTTATAACTCTATGTGATATGTAGAGAAAACAATCTTGGTGCATCACTCAAGAGATATTAAACATATATATCTATGTGAAAGTTGGATCTCAAACTTTTGGTGTAAATAAGGATTTGAAAGGCACAATATTTGTCTATAATTTTTTTTCGCAAACCCCTCTCTTAAAAACTCTTTTCTAGCACTCCTATTTAGAGAAAACACAAAAAATGAGGCAGCAAAAAATATAGAAAACTCATTCAAACGAAAAATATAGGGTCGTTCGAACGAAGTTGTCATTCTCGATTTAATTTACTTTAAGAATAAACATCATAAATCCTAACCTATGACTCAAACAAGTTTTGCCACAATGGAATAAAGTAAATATACACATAAATTGACTCGATTGGAAATTTTCATTTACATAAAATAAAGATTTATTCGCGGCCATGTGCCTTGAACACCCTCTATATAAAAACCATTGTAAATCATTATATGCAATTAAATCCATGTAAATGACAAGACATTTAACGTCTTTCTTTTTCGCCTAAAAAACTTCTCCACTGGCCTTAGTCTTGACATACTTGTCAAGATAATTTGAATTGTGTTCAACATTTTTAGTATTATAATTATTTAAATATTTGTCAAAGTAATTCTTGATTTTACAAACTATGCATTAAAATCACGCTTTACGAAAGAAACCTTATCAAGTTTGTGTTTCGCGGTTACCTTGCTTGTTTTTTGAAGCATAAAGTAAAAATCTATCACGTGTCCTTTCTTATCTGAAAATGTTTATTGAAACTCAATTCATTGGATTTTGTCATTAGAATGATTCAAAATAATTTTCTTCTCATCTTTTGGAAAAATACTCTTTTGGTACTTGAGTCACATGAGAAGGTTTTACAAATGTGGTATTGGGTTTCATGGTGGGTGCCTTTTTAAAGATAATATACCCAATACTAGTTTTTTCCTTGAAGATTGGGTGTCGAATAAAATCATTTTATCTAACTTCTTGGATCAAAGATTCAAATTAATGTTCATACATTTAGTGGAGAGTAAATGCTTGTCAAGAGAAATGACATTTTTATTTAAAGAACATTGAAACTTTTATATTCTTTCAAACTATGTTTAAAGAATATCTATTCTCTCTCCTTAATCATTTTTCTATTTCTCTGTCAAAATGATATTCTCTCTTTCTCTTTCTCAAACTATGTTTGAGACTCAATATTTCTTAAAGTTAAACGCTCCAATTTAAAAACATATTTTTTAGCCCATCTTAGATTAAAGGAAGTTTTCAACACACTTTTCTTAAGTTTAGAAATTTCAAATAAATGTTTGTTATAAGCATGATATAAGACAAGTCTTCCTCCTCAAAAGGTTCATCACTATAGTAACCAGAAGAAGATAAAATTTCAATCTTTGAACCACTCTTATCATTAGAGAATGAAAAATGACAAATCTCTTTTTCATTTGGTTTAACACCATCCACAGAGTAAAACATGCGAGAGGGAGGATAAGCATCTTAAAAAACATCCATACCATTAAGCATAAAATTGTTACCCACGTCAGCAAAAAAATGCAATCTTCCTCTAGGTGATTAAACATAATAAAAATAGGAATAACTCTAAGCAGAATAGGAATAACTCTGATACTAATTGAGAGTGGATTATGTGTACGAAAGGGAAAACTACCAATTAAAATTATTTTTAAATTTTAATCGTGCTGCACACCATAAATGTCTATGTGACAAGATTTACAAATGATTTATCACACACTTCAGTTTTAATTTTCTATAATCATATGAGTTATAAATCATGCGAAAAAAGTAAATCACCACATAACACTTGGTGTATGAGGGAAAATCCACTAACGAAAATAAACCTCAGAACAATATATCAATCTCACCAAAATCTTTGTAAAGACTTATAAAGGGAATAAACATCTTACATCCCTTTTGTGATAACTCACACCTCACTCATTTCCACCAATTCATAGCTAGTCGAAGACCTCTACAATGTCTATGAGAATCTAAACATAATTGATGTCTTGATCAAACGATCAATAATGTTTCTATTGAACCAACTCAAAATTTTCTTATTTTTATCTGAACGATCTCTCGATTCCATGTCTTTATGGAAACCCAAAAGGATCCTCATGATAAAAATATCTGTAGGAATAATGGTTGTAAGTTTTAAAAACATTTAGGTGACAAAATTGAATGAATGTTAAAAATGTTTCTTCTTCCTCTTTGTTATTGGTCAACCCCAAAATGTGAAGTGATCATATGAAATGAAGAGAAAGTAGAAAAGATGAACAAGGGTCTCTTTTCCTAAAAGTTTTTTACATCCTTAGAAAGGAAGAACCAAAACTCTAACTTTTATCACTTGAAAAATAGTTTAGATGTGTAATTTAAAGAGGACAAAATAGAGGATTAATAAGATTTGAAAACCTCTGAAATGATCAACCCTTATATCAAGTGAAGCCGAATAAGTCTAATATTTTACCGTGCTTAGAGTGAGGGGTGAGTGAGTTACTAAGTCTAATCAGCCAAAAATATATTTTTTGTAAAAAGTCTTAAAGAGATGTCTTGAGCTATCGAAAAGATTAAAAAGTTTAAGACCTCTCTAGAAGAGAAGCTTCAACGACTTTAGGTCATGATGAGACCCAATGATTTATTCGAGAAAATGTATTGGTATCAACAAGATAATACACTTTTGCCGAAGTGAACCTTCAACTAATCAAGGTCACGGATAGATACATGATATTTCCAAAGCAATATCAGCTCCTTCGTGAACAATGAAAAGAATCTTCAATGTATCAAATGCTTTAAGATTTACACATAAATGTCTATTTCCAATATATACATATATATTATGATATTTTGTGATAGCTAACACGACAAACACTCTTATCATTGTGGCAAAAAGATATTTCATTTTACTTTCATACCAAAAAATTCATGTCCTCTAGGTCTTTTTTACCGTCATCCAATGAGGATGAATGATTTAGCTTCAATATCATGAACATTGATGAATCTTTTGATAGACCTCTTGAACAAAACTCAATGTATTTTAGAACAAGGAATAATATAACCCAACATACATGGATGAAATGATTGTATCATACTCATAAATTTATTCTCCAAATGAGAAACATAGTGGTTAATAACTATTACCAGATGAGGAGAAGCTAAAAAATTACATCAAATATAAAAAAGGGTGGCAATCGGTCAACTACATAAGCAATATAAAGACGTGAATTATTCTCTTAATGATACTTGTGGTACCTCTTACATGTACACCATATATTATCATTCACGTGGGAGTAAAAGATTGAGATCAATTCATCGTTCTAAATTGTTGAGAATATAACCCCGTGTAAATTGAAAACATGTCCCTCCAGATGTTACATCAACGGTTGATGTAGATGATAATTATCACTAATAATATTCTTTGTCTGTTCATATATGTATAGGATGTGATTTTCATACAAGTTCACCAATCTAGTCGTTTTATCTCTTACAAGTGGAAATTCATAATGAGAAGCACAATTTTTATGGAGACCAGAGCATCTATATTATGACGTTGATAATACTTATGAGAGAACCTCTCTCTCTTAGTGTGAATTTTAAATATCACATAAGACTTACCATCACATTGATGTTTTATCCGATGGTTTCTAAATCAATGACTACCCATATTCCCAAACTTTGAATGTCGCACATTCATAGTGTTTTAGTAAGAAAGATTAAATAAATATATGAGGATTCAAGGTTTTTCCTACAAGTGATACCAAATTGTATAGGAATAAGATGCAAATACAAAAATATTTGTCCAATATCATTATGAATACAAAATTCAATATATAATACAAAAACAAAACTATATCCACACAAGAAAGTGTTCTTGGTGTGCTTTATTGAATATATGATCATTTAGTGATTTAATCGCAAGACGATAACCAATAATACAAGTGGCCTTTCCTAATAAAGAGATACCCTTATTTATCGTCGCAAAATAATTTAAATGAAATGTGCAATTCAATTATTTATCAACCATCCGGATGATTTTACAGAACCAAGTAGGATTTTTTTTAGGAGATCAATTGAGGATGAAGCAGGCTTCTTCGTTATCCTTACCTTTATCCTCTTAATCCTTGTCCGATTTATTTGTATTTATCAAGGCTCATAAAGGTCGACCATCCTTTGTAAATTAGTAGGTTAGTTAATAAAATCATTCAATCATGCAAGCCTTATTAACCCATGAGTCGTAATACCATTGGTCGAGAATTTCTTAACTCCTTCAATAATATGTAAAAAATGAAATTTATTGATTTTTAAGTAATAAATGAGCTCGGTGTATGTATATTAGATGATATAAACACAAAAAGATAAGAGTTGAATCAAATAATTAAGCAGATTCATATAATGGTAGTCATATGTAATATCCAAGAGGATACAAGTAAGTACACATATAGTTCAAACTTAAACGAATATGAATAATGGATGGTATGATATTCTCTTGCTATATGTTCCTTTATTATCTCTAATTTTAGTTCGGCAAAATATGGTAGTGACTAATGATATTCATAATGGGTATTGAAAATAAAAAACTTTATGCCCCAGAGGACTTTGATTGAACATGTTTTAGAAACGAAAGAAACAAAAACTAGATCTAGGGTTTAGATTACTATACCTTTGCGAATATTATAGGGGATCAGATGTAGGAGACATAGCTGATGAAAACCTTGATTGGATGTGCAAAAGACCTTATATCTTCTATTATATGATCCTCCCTAAGCAAGCTGTGTGTGGGAACTTCCAGAGATAAAAAATGGTGAAATGTTTTCTCACTCCTAACCCTCACAAAAAAGTAAATAATCTCTCTCTCTAACCCTAAGGTGTGTTAATGCAACGTATACCCCTTTCATATATATATATATATATATATATATATATATATATACATGATCTCTTCTTGGGCCAATTAGAGTTTTCAGAGAGTTTTGGTGTTAAGACTTGGTATATGGATTATATTAGGGACCAATGTTAATAATTAAATTGGTTTCCAAACAAAATTATGAAATTCCCAAATTATGTCTAGTAATTTGTTTTCTTTTGTATTTAGTTGTTATTAATTTTACCAAATAATTAAAACTAGACTCCAATTTAATTATCTCAAAATTAGTCAAATAGTGAGGCCTTGTTTGCAAAGTCCGATATAACATAATATGATTCTCCGCATTAAGTATCCAATATTTGCTTGGTGAAATTAAATTTTCTTAAAATATATTTTGATATTCCATGATCTTAAACTGAACTTATTTAACACTCTAACTTGTATAAATCCACACTCTAGGTTTACTTGCAGAATAAAAATTTACAATTTTATGAAGGGGGTCACAATCCAGAATATCTCTTGGACACAGATTCTTCCAATTTATGATCTCTCACGTATTCACAAAACCATTGTCTAACCTACAGATATTATTGACCTAAAAAATTAAATTTCACCCATAGCAAATCAAAGAAATAATTAGTTGAATATTACAATCCTCATAATCCTCGAGATTAATAATCCACTCACCATTTGCACACTTTTGAGATTTTGAAAATCTAATCTAGTTAGCAACAAGATTTGAATGGTTATGTTCAATACATTCCTCATATATTGGTACAGTCCTCTTTGAATTATCAGATAATTTCTTGAATCATTAGAAAGGTTCCCGTAGTCAAAATAAACTTTTAATATTGTACAGGTAGCTTTATCGATAGGATGTCAAATCCCTATCTAGGTAGTGAACTTTTATATTGTACTAAAATTGAAATTATGTTCTTCTTTAATGAGGCCAAACCTAACTCAAAAGAATTCCTACTAAGTATAATATCTTATCATATAAAATATACTTAAAACATATATAAGGTATTCCACCAAACATGATTCCATCTCAAAATGAGATAGATAATAATTCATTAAAAAAGATAGTCAAGTAAATGGTTTTAAGAATAAAACCTCAATAATCTTGCACATAGTCTTTAAGCTATGTGTGCATACATCTTCCACTAATTCCTTCTTTTTGACTTTTAAAAGACTTAGTTAGTAAGATCTTTGTAAAATGATCCATCAGGTTATCCTGAGATGCAATATTAGTCAAGATGACATGCCTCTTCGCACAATCTCCCTTATCATGTGATACTTATGCTAAATTTTCTTTACCCTCTTAGAAGTCCCGGGTTATTTTGAGTTAGAAATCGGTCTTTTATTATCAAAATACAGTGCAATTTACAATTTCACTAAAAGAACTGCACCCAAATCACTTAGGAAGTTGCGGAGACAAACAACCTCCTTTTGTTACCTCCGAAGCAATAACATATCCGAATTCCATAGCTGAATTAGCAATGCATGATTTTTTGATACTATTACAAATTATGATTCCACCTCAGAGGGTAAACATATATCCCGAGGTCAATTTTCGGGAGTCCTTACCCTAAAGGTACAAAACTGTTGACTGAGTAAATCGAAATGGTATCTCTAATACTTTTAAGGTACTTGAAAATGTTTTTTACTATAGTTATGTGCTCATCACCTAGATTCGACTTAAATCCTCTATACATGCTAACTGCAAAGTAGATATCCAGTCTTGCACATGACATAACATACATGTGGTATCCCACTATCGAAGTATAAGGAATATTCATTTTCCTCTCAGGTCTCTTAGGACACTGATCTTGAAATGAAGTGATTACATATCTGAAATGGATAAATCCTTTTTTAGAATCCATCATGTTAAACTTTATGAGAACCTCATCAATATAAGTGGCTTCAGATAAGACCAACATCCTATTTTTTTGATCACGCAAAACCTTGATCCCAAGGATGTGAGTGGATTCTTCAAAGTTATTCATATCCAACTAATTAGACAACCACATTCTTATAATGCACAATACACCCACATCATTACCAATTATGAGAATATCATCCATATAAAGTAATAGAAATACCACCATATTTCCATCATCCTTCATATAAACATTGTAAAAGTATGCACTGTACTCATGTGCCCAAATATCAACTAGATTGTCGTATTCCTTGACCAAAATATACTTTGAGTCTTATCCTTGAGTTCGATCTGAAGAAGATTCATGTAAATAATTCAATGGACAACATCACCTCCATGTATATCCTTTTTATACCAATATTCGGAAGGTAAATGGACACGTAAACGCAAGCATATGGTACTCACACATGTTATCTTCATTAAAAAATACTTTTTATTTGTATGTTTGTGTGTTGATATGGATGTTTGTAATTACTTATGAAATGCAATAAAATTGTTTTTGAAAAATCTTTAAAATGCATTTCATAAAGGATGTTGTTGTCTGTCACAAGAGACCTTCGTCGTAGTAAGGCGTTTTCTCACTGCAGCGATAATGTGTCAATGTTTGTGCCATATTCCAGCTATTTACTTCTTTGTCTTGCCCTATATCAACGCTGTAGGATTCCCATAGTGACGCGTAATCTCGTTGCAGTGAAGCTCAGACAATACATGTCAGTGTAGCAAAAAAGTCACTTTTTGAACTAGATTATGGACATATTTCTTAATGCTTGGGCAAACTAACTATCTAATCATATATTTTTTACTTTTACACCATGCCACTTCATATAAGCCTACTCCTTACTTATTTCCCCCCCCCCCCCCCCCAATCTTCTCTTGCAAGCTTGTGTGTATAACTAATTATTTTGGGCTTCGTTTTTTTGAGAGAGCATTAGTGTGATTTTGTGATTTCTTTATGGAAAAAATATTTTTTAAATCTTTCTTTCAACAAGAATCATTTTAGGAGATAAAAAACTTTAGAAAAAAACTTCATTTACGGTTGAATCTTGTATTATTTCATGTTTCAAAATCTTGATTTTCTCTTCAATACATTCTTAAGATATTTTAAGTTTATATACTTGTGAAATCTAAAAATATTTTGAAGTGAACTTGTTTCTCTTACATTCTTTTTAAAACATTGAACACATATCATTATATTTTTTCTTATGTTATTTTTAGATTTTATATATCTCAAAAATATATTTTATGAGTAAAGACATTTGTTTCAAATACACTTTTACCTTATGGCATCACACACCTAGAAAGTGGTACTACACTCGACTGAGTCGTCTCACTATTGTTCCATTTTGGAACAAATAGCTTTTCTTCAAACTCTAAAAGAATAAAGCTTTCTTCAAACTTTAAATGAAGACTTTGTTTTCCATGAGACTTTACGGCATTGGTTGTGGACCAAAATTGGTCAAGGTTATATAGTATACTCCAAAAGTTAGCTATTTCTAAGGAGGATATGGTGGAAAAGAGTGTTTAGTTGGTTATAGCATCACGAGGGTTGTAATTATATTTATTTTAGTTATAAAACTCTACCACACTACATATTTTGTTTCGTTAGTCCAAGATTTTTTTCCGTTGTATTTTTTCCTCATATGCCTTAGTTTTGTGCTATATTGTTTATTTTTTTGGCATCAAGATTAAATCACTTAAATATTGAAGATAAAATTTGGTGTAATACAATTGGTAAAAAAATTGTTACATATATCTTAGGCTTTTTATTTTTTTTTCTAATATTGAACATGAAGAGAAAACCTTGTGTCTTTTAACAAAAAAAATTAATTGGGTACCTTTCGTTCATCTCGGTTTCAAGCACGTACACTCTCAACTGGTATTAGAGCTAGACCTCATTTTTGTTAGTTTTAATCACCTTGAGGTAGATCTAGTGTGTTTGAAGATGGACTTCAGTATGTGCATTAGTATTCCTAATTTAATTGGTATATCTAATTGCCATGTTTTTGCCGGACTTGTACCTCCTCCGATTTTTTAATCACTATATTCCAAACATTCAAAAGGCTTATGTTAGTAGTAGTAATAAACATATTGATAATTATGTTCTCCAATCTTTTTACAATAAGTTTTATAGAAAAACCAATTTTTTTAAAAATGAAACTGTTGTTAAAAAGAGTGAAGATCATTCATTATATCGGTTTCTCTTTGAAAGGGATATTTTATTAAAAAAAATAAAAAACTTGAGAATGAGAAATCCAAAATTTTCAATGAGCTTCTTTTTGTAAATGAGGAAAATGATTTTTTTCAAGCCTTGGAAGCTCATTGGCATTCCCTCTTTTCTAAACTTAATGCTATTGATGTTGACTTTAGTGACCTCATAGACTTTATTAATGAACTAAAAGACCAAAAGGAGGCTTCTAAAGAAGAAGATGAATGCTTGTCCAACTTAAAAAGAGAAAAAATGATTTGCCCATCTTATTGGACAGTTTTAAAAAGAATATCAAATTTGTGAAGAATCCAATGCCAATCTTTTATTAAATATTGAACACCTTCAATAGTTTTTGGATTCTATCAGACTAGAGATTCCTAGAGGAGAGAATTTTTTTGTCAAACCTTCATCATCAAACGATACAACATCGATTGAAAGTTTTCCCATATGTTCTGAAAATAAAAGGAAATAAATTGTCAATCCTCTGAAGGGGAAGAATATTGTTCCTCCCATTTGTGCTAACAATAATCACACGCTTAATCATAAGAGACCCCCAAAAAAACTTTATTTGTTCCTATTGTCACAAAAGGGTCATCATAGTGATTTTTGTTTTATGTTGAAAAGGTTCAACATTTCGATAAGGTTTCTCCGAAGGCACCTCCTCATTTGCCTCATCCTAAGGTTTATAAATGTCTTTATTATAATAATAAAGGACATTTGAGAGAATTTTTTTTATTTGTTTACATAAACATTGCACTTCCATAATTCTAAGAGGAATTAGATATTTTTTAGTAATAACATCATGAGAAAGAAACACGAACATCCTAGGCATGTTCATAGAAAGAAGGGCAAAAGAATTGCTAATACGCTCGAGATTCAACCTACTCCCGATTCTCCTCATGTTAGGCAAATATATATTAGGAAGGATCATTTTAATTTTATAGATTTAAAAACTATATTGGATTATTTGTTGATCCCCTTGACTTCAAATTATCAGAAGGTTTCGCTGTGAGTTTACGACTTCTAAGAACACTTATCTTGTTCCTTGGCTCATTATACTTTATTTAATGCTTTATTTGCATAATTTGTCTGTATAGATATTTTTGACAATGTGCTTATAGGTCAACTTGCTAAAAATACTAAGGATAATATATTTGACTTGCTTTCACATGTTGTTTGTATCTTAGTTGTGTGTATGACAATGAACTCAACATTTAGAATTCAAAAGCTTTGAAAATCTATGGGTTTTCGAGCTTAATTTATCTTGAATAAATCTCAAAACTCATTTCACTTACACTGCACTAGATTTTGATAATTATCTTATGAACTAAATAGTATAACACTTTTGAGTATTGGTTTATGAAATTTTCAAAATGTTTGTGAATTGAATAAGGATGTTACTTTTGCTTTTGTATGTGTGAGATTTGTATATTCGTGGTTGGAGTTGAAAATGATATATAAGTCGAAATCATGAAAGATGATGTGATTAGGGGTACAATTTTGATTGGATAACACTTCCTTTGAAAATTGTAAATAGTATTCCATTATAATAATGAATGCATGAAAGCCACCCATGCAAAAAAAATTTGAAAGTGACGTTTCAAATATTTATAACATTTATACAAATTAAATATCATCAAGGATGTGAAATAATGTTTTAACTAAACAATCACTTAATGATGAAGTAAAAAGTGTTAGTTGAAGATTTTATATTTTAAGAAAAATGAAAATTTTCCAATAAAAATCTTTTGAAGTTTGAAACTTCCAAGTAAAACTTCTCTTTTGATATTTTTTTTTCATCGGACAAATGTTCACATTTGTTCACTTGTTTCTCTCACACGAGTTGTCTCCTACGTGATATTTTAGATTAACTTGAAAACATGCTATGAATCTTTCACTAACTAGTTTATTATCCATATAGAGTACTTGGAATAACCATTTAAACCTTTAATTGATAATTCCTAACGAAAATATATCAAACTTTATTTATCTAAGTCATTTTAGGAAGTGGATCATTTGTTATCATTTGTTATTTGTTCCTTTGAGTCAAACATTAATTTGAGAGAGCTGAAATTCTCTAGGCATCTACGCAGCTAGCGAAGGGTTTTTTCTCCGCAGCGACATTCGTCGTCGCTCCAACAATGGCCGTGATGAGAAAAAAAGGCTTGATGTAGTGATAATGCGTTTTAATGTGTGACCATACCTCTTTTATGCCACTTTTACAAGTTATCTTTCTCTCTTTACTTCGAATTATAGTCGACCCCACTCCATATTTGGATTATTTTGAAGGTTTTTGGATGTTTTCTTTGTCGTTTCCTCTTCTAGAAAACTTTTTGTAAGTTTGATCCTCTCTCTTCTAGATCCAAATTTTTATTGGGGTTAAGGATGTTTTGTTCCTTCGTCTCTTTAAAGGCCATTCACGGATTGGTTTTTCAAAAAAATAGAGATGTAATAACCCGCGTAATTTTGGGCTATTTTAATTAATTTTTGGAAAACGGAGGAAAATAAAGTTTTTGATAAAATTATTTTTATTGCTCAAATATGTTGGTTATTATTTTTAAAGGCGAGAATTTCAAACGGTTTCGAAAACGGAGTTAAAACGGATTTTAAAATGATTTTTAAATGTTTTTAACTTTTGGAGTTGTTTTGTCTTCCAACTCTTCATTTCTTTGCCTTATTTAAAGGAGTCTTTTGGATTCCAACTCTTCATTTCTTTTCATTATAAAAGGAAGTCGTGGGAAACCCTTTTAACATACTTTTGGCACAAATTTTGGTAGCAAACATATTTTATGTTCCTCTTCTTTTTATATACACATTGGCCCTTGAGATTTGTGAGTTCCAACCTTAGATTAGAGGTGTTCTTGGGGTTATTTTGTTGGAAGTTCTTGGAGGAGATTTTGTAGATCTTTTGTGTTGATCTTGAGAATGTGATCATTGGTTTCTCATCATGGTTTGAGGTATGGGGTTTTACACAATATGCTCCTTAAATCTCGCGAGTGTCATTCTCATTGAATTCTTGTTAATTGAACTCATATTTGAATTGATAAATTCATTAAAATCTGGAAAATAATTGTTGAAATTATTTTGATTCATGTGGTATCATTATATTGTTGATGAGCACGTTGTCATGAGATTTTAATATGGCACGGATGTTGGGCACCCGCCAAAATTCCTGTTTCCCGAGCTATGGCTTGATAAAGCATATACGGATGTGGTGAGGCCTGGTGACCCGGTTAAAGTGTTGTTGAGAAATTATATTGATAAATTCTTTGAGATTTTAATTTTGATTTGAATATTCGTACTCGTTTTGTTACGTTTTATTCATCTCTAACATATATTTGTTGAGCATCTTTCCTGTCGTATTGTGTACTTTCCCATATTTTCTTTTAGTGGCAGGTTAGCGCGAATTTTGGGGTGCTATGGAGATTGATTTTTAGCGAGGATTGTTTGGGAAAGGTTTGTATTATTTTGATGTATAGAGCTTTGGATATTTGTATTTTATTTTCGAGTTAGTTGTAATTTTAATTCGAGAGACTTGTTGTAATTGAAGAGATTGAGATTAGTGGATTTATATTATTGTGGGTTTATTTAGATGCTCTATACCTTGTTATTTGTGGGTTTAGTTTAATTTTATCGCATTAGCGCTCCGTTCGCTCTCCCCGGGCGGGTGGGGTGTTACAAACATGTGCAGCTCTTCCAATCATAGGCCTCCAGTTCCTCCCCAGTTCACCGATTCTGAGGATTTTAATAGGTTTGAGAATTTTAGCTACCATTCAGTCCTTTTTGCATGGAACATTGATTGGAATTATCTGCGAAATAATCATGATTATGGTTTTAAGGTTTTTGATGATCCTCATTGGTTCGATATTGGAAACCAAGTTGCGGATGAAGAAATTGTCTAACGTGACTTGGCTCACGAGTTCTATATAACAACTAAGTTAACAAATACCATATTTACCTATATTTTTAGACCTACTCTTATTACTATTACCCCCCACCTACATAAGAGATATTTATGGAATACCTGAGATCCCCAAAACCATTTTTCCTTATGAAAATCTTGAAAGACCCAGCAGAAATGAGATAGTTTCTAAACTCACTGGTGGAACAATCACCAAGGCTCCCCGTAAGGCCCTACCATAAAAACATGTGAATGAATTCTACTACCTTCTTGATATCATTTTTTTGGCAAACATCATCCAAAACTAGTATCACTATTCCATTCCTTCTTATGATAGTAAAATTCTACTTGTTGTTAGCACCAATGTCACTATTGACTTAGGAAGGGAAATTTTGGTCTTGATAATTGATTGCATTATTAGAAAAGGTATGGGCAAGTGACATCTCTTTTCTTTGGATGTCTCATTAATTGTTTTTTATTAGAAAAAATGTTCATAATTACTCTAATGATCCAAAAGAAAAAGATGGAAGGAAAACTAACTACCCCACCTTTCTAGATAGTAAGAGGAAATTTCCCAAACTACCTCCACTCCCGGCTATGGATGAAGTGGAAGAAATTATCACCCAAGGAGTTGGTAGTGAAACTTATCAGTCACGACATAGGACCACACAGCCCTCTCATTCCACTAGTACCCACATTTTTTATGACCAGATCACATAGATATCTACTGGGGTTGATAACTTATTATGTACAAAAATTGCCACCTAGATCACCTCGCTCCATAAGCATTAGACTATGATTTGAAACTCGATCTTCATTTAAATAGATTCCATGTGACGAGATGTCATTGATATTCGAACAGAGATATGTATACTTTGACGATATCAAGAGACTTTAAAAAGATGGAAAAAATGAAAAGGAAGAAGAAGAATAGGAGATGGTGATACTATTTAGTGGTAAATGGGTTGGATAGACATCTTTTGTTATTATAGACTTTATGTGGTTATCACTATTTTGGTAACTTTTGTATGAGATTGTTGAATAGTTTGTTTGTATACTCGGTAAGTGGGATTAAAAATTATGATGAAGCTCTTCTAAACTTCTCTGGATGCTTTTTATGGCAATTCTATGACATTTTATATGTTTGGGTTTGGTTTAATCACATCTCTATCATGATTATTTATCTTGTGATCCTCAGCTCATTATACTATGTGATTTCATTTAGCACACCATGGATTATGTAGGTTTGATATTCACTCACTTGCTTTATTGTCTACTAACCCATGTTATATACTTGTTTACTTGCACACATGCCTCATTATATCAATTTCATAGAGAACATTGAATCATATTTGTGTTACATACTCTAGTTAGATATGTTCTTTTTCTATATATGGCCTAGATTTTGTGAATTGCATATTCTATGGTTGCATAATATTGTTTGAAATAACTCATCATATTATCATTTTTAGCACACTTGTTCAATTTTATGTTTCTTTACCTTTAAAAATTCCATGATAAAAAGAGGGAGACTGAATAAATTAAGGGGGGGTTCTGATAACTAATATATCTTGATTTTTTTCGTGATAAACTAAATGAGCATGAAGTATATATCTAATATATCTAGTACATATCTCGATATTACTTATATCACTAGGATATTGTCATTTATACAACTTGTATATATGCCTTAGAATCATGAATCACTTTTATATCTTAATCATCATAAGCTTAATGTTTAAAGTGCCCATTACATTGGTTTTGTTATATATTATGTGTTTAGAATGTATGATAGCTTAACAGGTGAGGGATATCTTCGGACTCATTTCTTGGAAGATTTGTAGTACAGGTTCACCTTATGCCTTCAGTTAGGATTATGTTTACATGTCATAGGTTCCTAGACTTTCTTATAATACTTATAATCTTCATTTGTGTATATTTTATCACGGAATAGACAAATGAAGAGATTAAAAGAGTATGCATTTTACTCATGTTCCCCAGTAGGACTAGTTTATATTATTACATTGACAAAATATACTTTGAGCCTTGTCCTTAAGGTCTTTTTAGTAAAAATTCATGCAAATCATTCAACTGACCTCCTCACATCCATGTGTATGTTTTTTATACCACTATTAGGAAGGTAAATGGACACGTAGACTCAAACACATTTTACGTACACATGTTCTCTTTAGAGAAAATACTTTTTATGTGTGTGTGTTTTGTATGTTTATATGGATCTTTAGACTTATTTATTAAATGCAATCAAATTGTTTTTGAAAAATCATAAAATTGCATTATATAAAGGCTACTGAGGTTGTTGTAGGAGACCTTCACCACAACAAGGCTTTTTCTTCTTGCACCGATAGTGCATCGCTGGCCGCTCCATAGTATAGATATTTTCCTATTTGGCTTGGCTTATTTTTGTAATACCCCATATTTTTTAACGTATTTTATTTTAATTATGGATTAATTAATTTAAATGGAGGAAATTTATTTACAATTAATCCTAATTTAATTAAATAATTCCTAGCATGATGAGAGTTAGTATCTATTGGTGATAATTATGTTGAATATTACTTAGTGAGTAAAGTAATATAAGATGATAAAAATATTAAAGTTGTCGTGAGTGAAAAATACGGCAGGTATGAAAATTAAGTTGGGATGCGCGTGTCATTTATGTTCAGACAAAATCAATGGAATAAAAAGTAAGATATTTTTAAGTCGCACATATGGTTGTTTCGAGTGCACTGTTGAGTCCGGAGGGGTTGAGATAGTCAGAAATGCGTACCCGGGGGTTTAGTTTGGGTCCCGGGACTATTTTAGGCCAAACCGACACCAGGGAAGAGTATTTAGGTCATTTACATTTTTGGGGTAATTAACCCTACGAAAATTAAGAGGTTAAGGGAGAAGAGAGGAGGTTTCCATGGGGTAGAGCCATCGTACATAGTTCTCGCCAATTCCACCATGAATGCGTAGATGGAAAAACGAGGAGCGTAAATATACCTATCATCTTCTACAACTCAGACCTTCAATTTCCAGGCAAGTATCTATCTTACTACTCTTGTGTTGATAAAACATCCATGTTAGAATAGGATGAATATTTACAAGTTTTCATGGAGATTTATTGTTGTTTGGAAGATTAAATTCACAATTTGGGTAGGAATCATGTTAAGTTAACTTCCTTGATGTATGTAGAACATTAACCACAAAATTTTGATACCCACTAGAGATAGAAATCTGGAAAATAATGGAGTTCTTGAGAAAGTAAGATAACCTAGGGTTTACATGATAAATTCTTGAATTGAAACCATTTGATGATGATTCTTGGAGATTTATTGAATGTTTTACGTTAGAAATCATCTACACTTGTCTATATTATGTTTGCAATATTTGGTTGGGAGTTTGGGACCCTTTTAAATGGAGATTTAAGGATGAAAATGGAAGAACCCGTAGGCAAAAATATGCAGAATCGCAGTCGTACCTGATGGATCAATTGATCGATCATGAATGTCGATCGATAGAGTAGTTCGATCAACCGATCCTTTTCTTCGATCGATCGACTCCCCTGCAAATTGTGAAGATATTTTCCTTTATGTTTTGATATGACCCCAACTTTCTCAAATCCTTGGTGTTGATTAATTGAGTATAATATGACTTAGGGAAGATCAGTAGGGTCGTGATTAAGGATTGGAAAATGTGATTATGAACACGATTAAACGATAAATGTATGATTGTTCACCGATTGAGTTAGGATTGGTAATTATATAATGCGAGGTTTAAATTGACAGTATGATAAGTCAAGGTTAAAACAAGTAGTAAGGGGATCATTATAGCTACTGAAATAACATAAGGCATGGTGGGGTGACTTAGTAACCTCTTTGCGAGTAGGGTAAGGTAATTTAAATTATACGATGAAAGTGATTATGATAATTATATGTTAGATAGGACAGTCGAGAGTTATACGCTACGTACGGATAAAGTGTGTGTAGGTCGTGAGTGTACCTATCCTAATTGAAATCAATATATATATAGGTGTGTGAATATATCTATTGTATGAGTATTCTGTGTGATAAATCATACCCGCGCTACTTATTATCACAGAGGTTTCCACGTCGGGACAGTCTTATTATGTGTGCCTATTGGGGGAATATGGACTTGTACCCTAGAACATAGAACCTCGTTACATCCTATCTGTGAGTTATAGAGAATATGGTCCTAAGTGGAGTGTGGGTATGTGCTTATCTCTTAATAACTTGGGACTATGATTCGCCTCCATTATGTGTGTTTTGTGTAAATACAGTTTTAGAGTGATTTGGAACTAGTATTTCCCTTTTATGTACGAGAGGTACGGGGACTTGATAGCAAAGTATGCCTGCACCATGGATTTTATGTGGGGTGCCCTATTAATATATATATTGAGTGATAACTATATATACATGTGTTTAATATACTATGCTTGTGAGTAGATGTGGAAGACAATGATATTAAAGAATAACTTAAATGTGTGGGAACTTAAGACGGTAATGAAATTATAACCTAGATTCATAAATGCCAGGATTTTGATAATGTATTTAGTGTGTAATATGTACGATCATACGTAAGAGAAACTGTAAGAGGGAATTTATTTCGAACTAGTTAACTGGGTTAGCATTAACTAAGATGGTTTAGTGGTACGTTAGGCATGCACACTAGTTGAGAGGTGAGAATTCCCATGTGAGTGTCAAAATACTAGCATGTATGTGATATCAACTGGTAAGTATTTTATATACTTGTTAAACTATTTTAAAACTGTGTTACACTTGGGCTCTGACCTGCTTCTTGTCATTTCTTCTTACTCTCGTATATACATGTATATTATATCACGTGCCCAACCACAAGGACATCAAGCTTAGACCGTTGGACTGATTGACATGCTGCAGCTAGTGTGGGAGTTGCAGGTCCTTGCATTTAGATGACTTCATCCTTATTATCCCATCCCTTCATATAGTCATTTTTAGATAGGGCATATGTCTCCCATTTCCAGTTTCTATTTAGTTCAGAGAGACATTGTACTTTCTTATTTCTGCACTCAGCTTTTAGCTAGGATTGTTAGTATTATTATTGTTCATGGTATGGAGATATTTTATTGGGATGTTATTCCAACCTGTTTAATTCAGTTGAATGGTTTGGTATTCATTACTATAATCGTGTTCATTTAAATGGTTTATGTGTAAAATTCTTATCGTTGGGACATAATATATAAAATTAAATGTTTTGACACTTAGCTTAATTATTTATTAGGTGCTAAATAAAGAAAATTATTTTTCGACAGTGATGCTAAGAATGAACCAATCGAATACTTTGCTTTAATTTAATAAAGGACTGATCACCGAGTATTTAATTAGGTGGGGTGTCACAGGTGGTATCAGAGGATGAGGTTCTAAAGTCCTTCGGGTCTGTGCGTCTTATTATGCTTCTAGTGTAGCTTTCTTTGATATAGAGCCCTATGTTTAGGATTGTTGATTTCTATGGTGAGATTTTGTTCACCTGCTATAACATATATATATATATATATATATATATATATATATATATATATATATATATATATATATATTAGTAAATCTTATTTTCATTCGGGTGTGTTCATGTGCCGAACAATGAAGTATGACGAGCGAGGGTCATTGGGCGGACAACAGGAGGTAGGGCTCAGTTGAGGTTGTAGAGTATATTCGAGGATGATGACCGTAGTCGAGGTCACCCCTATTATGGCATGGGAAGCTAGGATTGTAAAGACGGCTAGGGCACATCATATTATTTCCATGTACCGCTATTGTAGAAAGTGGTGTCAAATTAGACTCACCCAACATGGTTGAACTGTGAGAGATTCAGACGAAACATTGAAGATAACCATCAGTGGAAGTTCTAGAAATGCGTAGATTGTGTGTGTTAGCCAAAGGAGGTAAAATATCCAGAGTCTTGGGCATATGGCGGAATTTGGTTAGCTAGAAGTGAAAATTTGGGGTAAAATTTTCTTTCCTTGTTAGAGCAAAGTTATAATGGTGGGAGTCAACCACCTTATTTAGAAGTGGAATCTTATGTCAGTGGAATGATCTTAGGTACAGTTTGATCGCAAGTTCCTTCATTAGATGTTCAGGATAAGATGTGAACGTTGTTCTGAACTCATCACAGTAGGGCCGAACAGAGGTTCATATGTGAAAATGAATTTAATTATTTAGCAAATCTTGTACCGGATGAAGTAAATACAAATGGAGAAGAGGATTTCAAGTGGTAGATCAACTCATAAGAAAAGTTGACAACACTAAGGGGAATTCTGTTGGACGGTCGAGCGAGACAATGTCGCGCTTTTCCAATGGAGATGTTAACCCTTCTTTGTGTAGGTAAGTAAAAGAAACGAATAATTTAGTCATAGAATAAGAATGGGTGAAACGGTGTTAGTGAATCACCATAAGGGGGAGACCCATTAGGGTACCCATTTTAATAATTCGGATAGCCGAATTCTTACCAAGTGACGGTGAATTCAGTCAGGATTATTGAGACTAGCAATGTATTCCTTAGGACCAATGGAACTAAGGAAACAATGGGGGTAGCCATTAAAGTTGAGACTACCAAAGTCCGAGAAAAGGGAAACCTTAATGTGGTCGGTATGGTCGAAGATAAGTGAATTAAAAGTAGAAGTATTTTTTTGGAGAGTATGACTGCATGCATTAGTTTTGCTCGAAGTGAGTAAAGGGACAAGAGTATGTTTCCTAATAAGGGCAATGATTAAAGTAGTTTTTGTTTTAGTTCGGACAAATGTGTTATGTTCGGGAACCAATCTAGCAGCCAGGGTGATTGGTAAGATAGAAAATAGGAGTTTTTTTCATATGGCCCAAATGAATCATGGTACTTTGATTTGCACAAGAGTTGCGTGCGGGATGATTTTAGTGCATGAATCGATAACATTATTATTGTGTGTATGTTTCCCCAGGTATAACGGGGTTATATCTGGTGTCACCCCCGGGGGAGAGAGTGTGTTGATGGCGATATATATTTTATTGAAATTACTCATTTTAATGAAGTGTTATATGAGTACAGCCTTATCCTAAATGAGGCTTTATAGAAATGGTTAGAACGATAGTGGGAAGTTATTGCAAGGCTATCGGGGTTGGTGCTTTAGGGCATGATGTGTTGTCTTGGTCATGCCTCACTTGTGAGAGAGTCGAGATCTCATATATATTATCTTATTATAGGAACTTCGGAGAATGTAATGTCTCGAAATGTTTGATTACGGTGCGTAGGGACTTTATTGATATGATTCGAAGTGTATTAGGTTTCTTGTCGACCAGAGAGATTTAGCTTGTTATCGAGTTTAGTGCTCAGAAATTGGTGATACGAAGAGCGCATTATTATATCACTCCTTTAGACACGTGGGAGTTGAGATTTTTTTTATTTATATGTCTGAGGATAATAATTTGAGGGTCCCGGTTGTATTCAAGGTTTATGGGATTTGATTACCACCAATGTTGAGTGATAGTGCCTTTGGGAGGGGAAAGTTCCATATTTAAATGTAATTGCGGGAGAAGATATAGCTTTTATGTCACGAGACGGGAATATAGGGGTACATGTTATGGACTAAGGGCCTAACGGATTCCGATGACCGACAATGCTAGGAAATAGTGTATCGGGGGGATTCCTTGTTTGGATTTCTCTTTGCGAGACATCCCACGCATGAAACTTAGCGTAAGGTTGGAAATAGGGAGATGTTTGGTCACTAGTCCATGAGTCCAGTACCTCGGTCATTACAAAAGTATGTAGTTATAACTGTAAGTTTAAAGTTAAATTACGATGTAAGGCCAGTGGAGCCGGTTGTGCGGTGAGGAAGCATTGAAAATTTTATTTTATCACCACGAGTTGAAGGGTGGAACGATGTTAAGGAGGATTTAAAACTTCAATTTTGAGATTAATTGATAATACCCAAGTGTTATAGACATGTTATGAATATAGGGGCAATAAAGAATTGGTTGTTATGTGTGAAGAGTATGTGATGTTTACGCTAGTATGCATGGTTTATAAGGGTGTGTGGGCACCCTGGTTAGCTGATGTCAGAATCGTCCGGGTTAAAGGGACGTGGGAATGGATGTGTGAAATATATGCGTGTGGGACTAATATAACGAAGGGGAAATGGTAGAGTGGATTAAGCGTCGTGTGACAAGGACGATAATCCATATATACGTGTTCGATCAGAGTAGCACACCCAAATTTATTTGAAAAGTTATGGGAAGCCATTTAAAAAGGGGTATCCCTTCAGAAGAGTAAAATTTAACTATTATGGAAAATTTGGAGCAGAGTTTTGCCTAGTCAAATGTTGAGAGTGACTTGAACGTAAATAGAATGATGATGTCAATAAGGTATAAAGAGTCCATAAGTGCACATCATGGTGAAAAGTTCACGGGTCGAAACTTTTGGTATAGGCCGAGGAAAGAATGGGAGTATTAAGTACCACTTAATGTGAGATATTACAAGTGGAAATCGGTGTTGAGCGGGACAGAGTGAGTAGTCTCCGTGTGCACCACTTATAGATTAAAATCGGTTGGAGAAAGATTATCAGCCAAAAAATTTTGTAATAAGACGACGATTCCAGTAATGGAAGAGGACAGTCAAGTTAGTAAATTTCTTTGATGGGTTGCCAACCTCAAGATAAGGTCACGATTTCCTTCGAATGTGTGGAACAAGTTGACCAAAAATAAAGTAATTGTTATTCTGTTGGGGTGATTTACACTATTAGATAGTGTTCCCCAATCTTTCTTTGAAAAGAAGGATCGCGCCGGTACGTGGTCCTGTCCAGTATTATTCTGAACTAGGATGAGATCCTTGAACTCCACCTTCACTACGGGATTTTAGGAAGCAGTGGGGATGACGTTTCGTTTTGATAAAGTTGTATCACCTATAGACCGAGGAGTAGGCGAAAGATGATTAACGACTAGTGAAGTTGTATGAAAGTAATTCTGGACTCATTGTGCTCATTTCATTTCCACAACAGATATAACTGATAAGTGAAGTATAGTACGGTAATTGGGATAAGATATTACCTAATGGTAGAGTTGTGTGTAAAAACTCATACCTGTTTATTATGGACAAAGTTCTTATTGAGGTTTTGTGAGGAAAAACATTAATAATTCTCCCTCTGGTTGTTTAGAGATGAACGGATAATCAGAATTTTGGATTAGTAAAAAATTATACTCCGATGACTAAAGTGGAATAACCACAAACTGTCTTAGGTGACTTTTGACTGTCGTAAGAGTTACGTCTCCAGGAACTAAGATTTGAAGAATGAACAAGAGTGGTCAGATGTTCATATGGTTTCACTCAGGATGGGAGTTTTGTGCTTATATAAATACGGGAAGTTGATACTTAGTGATGTGTGGCCTCCCAATAATATTGAGATAATGGGGCCAATGATGTATAAGCTCGTCTTATTCGAATGTCGTTTAGTAGGAACACAATGTGAGGTGTTGTTATTGAGGTGTGACCCGATAACTGATAAAGTGTCAAGAGTGTTATACAAGCTTGCTATTAGGAGGGAGATTATAGTGATCGAGTCTTACTCTAAAGTTGGTTTTCAATACTAGAGAATGTGGTGTTGCAATATCCTTAGTATTAGTAGCGGTTGTATCTGAATTTCGGGATGAAATTCCGATATTAGGTAGGAAGTATGTAATACCCCGTATTTTTGAATGTATTTTATTTTAATTATGGGATTAGGATTAATTAATTTAAATGGAGTAAATTTATTAATAATTAATTCGAATTTAATTAAATAATTACTAATGTGATGAGAGTTAGTATTTATTGGTGATAATTATGTTGAATATTACTTAGTGAGTAAAATAATATATGATGATAAAAATATTATAGTTGTCGTGAGTGAAAAATACGAGTGTTATGGAAATTAAGTAGGGACGCGCGTGTCAGTCATTTAAGGACTAAATTAATGGAATAAAAAGTAAAATATTTTTATGTTACTTATATGGTCGTTTTAAGTCTGTCGTTGAGTCCGTAGGGATCGAGATAGTCAGAAAACTGTACCCGGGGATTTAGTTTGTGTCCCGGGACTATTTTAAGCCAAACCGACACCCGGGAGGGGTATTTTGGTCATTTACATTTTTTGGGTAATTAAACCTACGAAAATTAAGAGGTTATATCTGATGGAAACTAGAGCCTTCGAGGGTTAGAAACGCTTGAGTTATAGAGAGGCTAAGGAAGGGTGAAGAGATGAGGTTTCCATAGGGGAGAGCCATCAATTGTACATAGTTCTCGCCAATTCCACCATTAACGCGTAGATCGAACAACGAGGAGCATAAATATACCTATCATCTTCTTCAACTCAGACCTTCGATTTCCAGGCAAGTATCTATCTTGCTAATCTTGTGTTGATAAAACATCCATGTTAGAATAGGATGAATAATTACAAGTTGTCATGGAGATTTATTGTTGTTTGGAAGATTAAATTCACAATTTGGGTAGGAATCATGTTAAGTTAACTTCCTTGATGTATGTAGAACATTAACCACGAAATTTTGATACCCACTAGAGATAGAAATCTGGAAAATAATGGAGTTCTTGGGAAAGTAAGATAACCTAGGGTTTACATGATAAATTCTTGAATTGAACCCATTTGATGATTATTCTTGGAGATTTATTGAATGTTTTACGTTAGAAATCATCTATACCTATCTATATTATGTTTGCAATATTTGGTTGGGAGTTGGGGACCCTTTTAAATGGAGATTTTAGGATGAAAATTGTAGAACCCGTAGGCAAAAATATGCAGAATCGCAACCATACCTGATGGATCAATCGATCGATCATGAATGTCGATTGATAGAGTGGTTCGATCGACTGATCCTTTTCTTCGATCGATCGACTACCCTGGAAATTTTGAAGATATTTTCCTTTATGTTTTGATTTGACCCTGACTTTCTCAAATCCTTGCTATTGATTAATTGAATATAATATGACTTAGGGAAGATCAGTAGGGTCGTGATTAAGAATTGGAAAATGTGATTATGAACGCGATTAAATGATAAATGTACGATTGTTCACCGAGTGAGTTACGATTAGTAATTATATAATGCGAGGTTTAAATTGACAATATGATAACTCAAGGTTAAAACAAGTAGTAAGGGGATCATTATAGCTACTGAAATAACTTAAGGCATGGTGGGGTGACTTAGTAACCTCATTGTGAGTAAGGAAAGGTAATTTAAATTATACGATGAAAGTGATTACGATAATTATATGTAAGATAGGATAGTCGAGAGTTATACGCTATGTACGAATAAGGTGTGTGTAGGTCGTGAGTGTACCTGTCCTAATTGAAATCAATCTATACATGGGTGTGTGAATATATCTATTGTATGAGTATTCTGTGTGATAAATCGTACCCGCGCTACTTGCTATCAAAGAGGTTTTTGCATCGGGACAGTCTTATTATGTGTGCCCATTGGGGGAATGTTGACTTGTACCCTTGAATATAGAACCTCGTTATAACCTATCTGTGAGTTATAGAGCATATGGTCCTAAGGGGCGTGTGGGTATGTGCTTACCTCTTAGTAACTTGGGACTATCATTCGCCTCCACTATGTGTGTTTTGTGTAAATACAGTTTGAGAGTAATTTCGAACTAGTATTTCCCTATTATGTACGAAAGGTACAGGGTCTTGATAAAAAAGTATGCATGCACCATAGATTTTAAGTGATGTGCCCTATTAATATATATATTGAGTGATAACTGTATATACCTTTCTTTAATCTATTGTGTTTGTGAGTTGATGAGGAAGATAATGATATTAAAGAATAACTTAAGTGCGTGGGAACTTAAGACGGTAATGAAATTATAACCTTGATTCATATATGTAACACCCCGCCTAATTAAATACCGGGTGGCCAGTCCCATACCAAATTAAAACAGAATATACAGTTGGCTCATTCTTAGCATCACTGTCGAAAACATTTACAACTCGCCCAATACCCAATTATGCTGGTGTTAAAAACTTTCCAAATTTTAAATTTCAACAAAAACCATTTTTAATTTAAGAATAACACAACACATTTTATTCTACAACACTGATAACCGAACAGATAACAAAAACGAATTTAGACGCAATTGGAATAAACATTCACAAATAATATTAATCCATTACAGTAATCCCAACAATAACAAATGTATTTAAAATGACACGAACACAATAGTATTTAACTCTGATAGAAAAGAGATAACTGAATTCTTTTTGGGAGACATGCCCTAACTATAAGAATACTGTGAATCAAATGAAGATAGGCGGTGAAGCAAAAATCCATAGCTCCATAGCTCGTCGTAATCCGCTAAGGTTGGCATCCCTGTTGCTGGACCCCTGATATAGAAGGTACAATAGAAAAGAAAATATGCAAGGAAATGGGTCAGAGCCCGATTGTGAAAATGATTTTGAAAATAGAAAGTATTTAACAAGTGCAATAAAGCATTTATTATGTACATGTTAGTATCCAGACTCTCACTTGATATTCTCACCTCTCAGCTAGAGTGCACACTTAACTTTTCCTATTAACCTCCTAGTTTATGGTTCTTCTTCACCAATTCCATAATATGATTCCATTCCCATATCATAACCCCGTATGTCCCATACCATAAGTTATATAATCATTCTTAGACATTTCTCATTTATATGAATCGTTTCTCATTAACATGAATTAAGCTCTTCAATAAATATTCATTAACTTACTTCAATTCTTTTCTCAATTCACCGTTATCTATAATTATCACGCAGTAGATATTTTAACCACAATATAGCCATTCATTCATTCAATTCTTTATATATATTCATATATAATACGACACCTCGAGTCACAGCTGCGGTGCAATGCATTACTCTACTATCATGTCCCATCATCGCTGGTTACCGAATAGGGGACTAAAGGTTCGTTAAGGATTTCTCGAACCACAAACAACAACATACAAATTGGAGGCGAACATAGTTCTCATATCCATGGGTCACGTACATTCCTACGTACCCATAGTCAGCGGACTTATCAACTCCCCGATAAGTCTTTCATAGACCTATGTTCTTGAGCAACAAATCAAAGATCTCATGGATTCATCATGATATGACTGCCCACACGCGCATACCTCCCGTCGATAGCAAGTAAGCTAGGTATGTCATACACATAATCATCAATTAATCAAATAGGCATTATCATACCTATACTATCAACATGGTACTCATATTACCCTTAGATTATTACCATACGTAGCATAATATCTTTTTAAATCCCACGTATTAAAATATCACAACTTTACTTCTTAATTTAATTATCCCCGAGCCTCACTCAATACTCAAGGTTCAAATAGGTTTTTCCTCCACATATATTCAGTAAGAAGTCACTAATATCCTACTGTTGCATATCGTCATATCTCTCGAATTATTACGAATTAAACTCTCCTTATAATTAGGGTTAAAATCGATAGTTTCACATCTCTTATAAACACATCTTCTTTCACTTAGGATTAAACCCTCTTGTAAACTTAAGGATACCCATGTGTTATATTCAATCACCCCTACTGGTCCTATCTTTAATCCTCATGCGTACCAATTATCATGTGTCAAATTAATCTAGCAACCGAAATACCTTTCAATTTGATTATCATTATTCTAATAATTTAAATACCAATCAAATTAATTCAAATATTAACTAGGGCTTACTAATCTTCTCTAAGTCCCATAATATCCAATTAATAATCACCAAATATCTACAAAAGGTTTGGGATTAGAATCAACATTAAAAAGAAACATCTTCAAAGATGATCTGAGGATTCTATGTCTTGTTTGCAAAGCTTGCATATAGAACAAGGTCTAATTCCAAGAGATTGAATATTTACATCAAGAGGTAAGAAGTTATGGAAAATTTTCCATAGATTTATAGAACATTTTTTTGGGATGTGGGGATCCCAAAAGAAACTTTGGACAGAAGAATATGGATAAGGATCTTTAGAGATAGCATAGGCTGAAGCAAGAGTGAAATCACCTGTATGATTATGAGTCCAGAACCATTTGTTTTATTGAAGGACCATAGAGTCTAAGCATTGATCTTTGACTTTAATCAATTGAATCCAAGTGTTTGAAACTCCATAAGATTGCTCTCTTTTGTATTTATATCTTTTGGTCATAAAAGATGACCAAAGAGAATTTTCAGTGGAAAGCTTCCAGAAGAGTTTCATGAATGAGGCTTTAGAAAGGCTAAAGAGGTCGACAAGGCCCAAACCACCTTATTTACAATCTCTGCTAATAAGATCCCATTTCCCCCATTGATTCTTCCAACCTTCTGCTCAATTTCCTCCCCAAAAGAATTTATTAAAAATTCTATGGACTTTGTGAATGACTACTTTTGGAGGGGCTAGAGCTGATAACAGGTAGGAAGGGATTGAGGAGAGAACATGCTTTAAAAGAATGAGTTTACCTCCTGAAGAAAGAGTTCTAGATTGCCATCCTGAAATTTTAGATCTTAGAGAGGAAATGAGACTGTCATAGTACTTAATTTTGTCCCTTCCTTTAAAGAGAGGACACCTAAGATATTTCATAGGGAGATTCTTGTGAGAGAGACAAGTGATATCAGCTATTTTAGATCTGAAAGAATGTCTGCAATTTGAAGCTACTGTTAATCTGATCTTATAACTGTTAATCTTCTGGCCAGATAAGCTGCAGTATAAAAGAAAGAAATTCTTCAATTGGTTTAATCTTCTTTTGTCACCTCTACTGAAAACAATTATATCATCTGCGAAGGCCAAATGAGATATCAATGGGGTTCCACTGTGATGATAAAAAGGAGAGATTTTACCTGATAACATTAAATTATTCAGGCCTCTACTCAGATATTCAGAAGAAAGAACGAAGAGACTTGGGGACAAGGGATCCCCTTGTCTCAACCCCCTAGAAGATTTGAAAAAACCACATGATTGGACATTTAAAAGAATTGAAAACCAGTTATTGGAAATACTCCTCCAAACTATGTCAATCCACCTTTCTCCAAAGCCAAATGCCCTAAGGACTTGAACTAAGAACCCCCAATGAACTCTATCGTAGGATTTTTCCATGTCAAATTTGAAAATAACATTTCCACCTCGAATTTTCTTCCCCAAATTGTTGACCATTTCTTTAGCAAGCAACATATTCTCTTGGATAGCCCTTCCAGAAACAAAACCACTTTGGTTAAGAGATATAATAACAAATGTATTTAACATGACATGAACACAATAGTATTTGACTCCGATAGAAAAGAGACAATTGAATCCTTTTTGGGCGACATGCCCTAACTATAAGAATACTGTGAATTAAATGGAGATAGGCAGCTAAGAAAAACTCCATAGCTCCATAGCTCATCGTAATCCACTAAGGTTGGCATCCCTTTTGCTGGACACCTGATATAGAAGGTACAATAGAAAAGAAAATATGTAAGGAAACGGGTCAGAGCCCGATTGTGAAAATGATTTTGAAAACAGCAAGTATTTAACAAGTGCAATAAATCATTTATTATGTACATGTTAGTATCTAGACTCTCACTTGATATTCTCACCTCTCAGCTAGAGTGCACACTTAACGTTTCCTATTAACCTCCTAGTTAATGGTTCTTCATCACCAATTCCATAATATGATTCCATTCCCTTATCATAACCCCGTATGTCCCATACCATATGTTTTATAATCATTCTTATACATTTCTCATTTATATGAATCGTTTCTCATTAACATGAATTAAGCTCTTCAATAAATATTCATTAACTTACTTCATTTCTTTTCTCAATTCACCGTTATCTACAATTATCACGCAGTAGATGATTTAACCACAATATAACCATTCATTCATTTAATTCATTATATATATATATATATTCATATATAATACGGCACCCCGAGTCACAGCTACGGCGCAATGCATTACTCTGCTATCATGTCCCATCATCGCTGGTCGCCGAATAGGGGACTAAAGGTTCGGTAAGGATTTCTCGAACCACAAACAACAACATACAAATTGGAGGAGAACATAGTTCTCGTATCCATGGGTCACGCATATACCTACGTACCCACAGTCAGAGGACTTATCAACTCATCGATAAGTCTTTCATAGACCTATGTTCTTGAGCGACAAATCAAAGATCCCAGGATTCATCAGGATATGACAGCCCTCACGCACAAACCTCCCGTCGATAGCAAGTAATCTAGGTATGTCATACACATAATCATCAATCAATCAAATAGGCATTATCATACCTATACTATCAACATGGTACTCATATTACCCTTAGATTATTCCCATGCGTAGCATTATATCTTTTAAATCCCACGTATTAAAATATCACAACTTTACTTCTTAATTTAATTATCCCCGAGCCTCACTCAATACTCAAGGTTCAAATAGGTTTTTCCTCCACATATATTCAGTAAGAAGTCACTAATATCTTACTGTTCCATATCTTCATATCTCTCGAATTATTACGAATTAAACTCTCCTTATAATTAGGGTTAAAATCGATAGTTTCACATCTCTTATAAACACATCTTCTTTCACTTAGGATTAAACCCTCTTGTAAACTTAAGGATACCCACGTGTTATATTCAATCACCCCTACTGGTCCTATCTTTAATCCTCATGCGTACCAATTATCATGTGTCAAATTAATCTAGCAACCGAAATACCTTTCAATTTGATTATCATTATTCTAATCATTTAAATCCCAGTCAAATTAATTCAAATCGTAACTAGGGCTTACTGATCCTCTCTAAGTCCCATAATATCCAATTAATAATCACCAAATATCTAAAAAAGGTTTGGGATTAGAATCAACATTAAAAAGAAACTTCTTCAAATATTCTGGGGAGGTCGATCGATCGAAGGCAGGGGGTCGATCGATCGATCGCCCAAGTAACAACCCAGTTTTTCTGCATTTCTGCAACTACGGGTTTAGCCATTTTTTATCATTCAAACCTTCATATTAACAACCCAAATGACCTATAATCCTTACTACATAATATATCAACATATATAAATTATTTCTAATCATCTAAACATCATAGAATCATCAAGAGATTGAATTAAAATCATGTTTATATCCTCTTTTTCCAGAAAATTATCAACATAATATCTTCAAGAACACATCAATGGTTTTCATAATTTCTTCAATAGATTTATGATTATTTCATCGATTACTAACTACCTACAACATGCGTTTGATTCCTATATATTTTCAGTTTCCAGAAATCCATTTAACAACTCCATCTTTATGTTCCAAACATGAAAAATCATCTCTTTTTATAACTATTCTAACATGGACAATATACAAACTTAGATTGCCATTATCAAACACTTGCCTCTAATGAAGGTCTGATCCTTTGGTGTAGTATATCACAGGTGGTTCTCCCTTCTCCGGTCAACCTTCGGTGGTGGTTGGTGGCGGTGACCCTTGGTTCTTAGTCCTTCTCCTTCCCAAGTAAACTCTTCTCTTTCCAAGCAACCTTTCACTCTTTCTAGGAAGATGACTTCTCTATTTTGTGTAGAAGAGATGAATAACCCCCGTACACTTCATCTTAAAATAATTATAATAGGACAAAATCCGAAATCACTTTTCATCCCCCCTATAAAAATGACCAAAATGCCCTTTTGGGTTGTCTATTCATTTCCTAATGACCCAAGACTCAAAACCAACATCCAAATAGACTTTTCTGACTATTTCAACCCTTCCGGACGTAACGACGCAGTCGAAATGACTATAAGGTCCATAAAAAATATGTTTTCTTTTTAATTTAACAAATTAGTCCCGACACGTCCCATACTGCGTCCGACTAAAAATCCAATTTACCGAATTAATATCTCACAGCAATATCAATAATCATCACATTCTTATATTACCTAAATATCTTTAAGTAATATTCAGAATCATCCATTTTAATATCCACAATTCGGATAAAACCCAAATGAATTAGTTAATAATAAAATCCAATTAATCCATTAATTTAAAATATAACCCATTTTTAAAAGTCATTAAAATTACGGGGTATCACAATATATTCCAGGAATTCGATAATGTATTTAGTGTGTAATATGTACGAGCATACATAAGAGAAAATGTAAGAAAGAATTTAGTTTGAACTGGTTTACTGGGTTAGCATTAACTAGGATGGTTTAGAGGTACGTTAGGCGTGCACATTAGTTGAGAGGTGAGAATTCCCAAGTGACTGTCGAAATACTTGCATGTATATGATATCAACTGGTATGCATTTTATATACTTGTTAAACTGTTTTAAAACTATGTTACACTCGGGCTCTGATCCGTTTCTTGTCATTTCTTCCTCCTCTTGTATATACATGTATATTATATCAGGTGTCCATCCACAGGGACGTCAGGCTTAGACCGTTGGATTGATTGACGTGATGCAGCTGGTGTGGGAGTTGCATGTGCTTGAATTTAGACGACTTCATCCTTGTTATCTCAGATCTTCATTTTGTCTTTTTTAGATAGGGCATGTGTCGCGCATTTCAAGTTTCTATTTAGTTCAGAGAGACATTGTACTTTCTTATTTATGCACTCGGTTTTCAGTTGGGATTGTTAGTATTATTATTGTTCGTGATTTTGATATATTTTATTGGGATGTTATTCCAACCTGTTTAATTTAGTTGAATGGTTTGGTATTCATTACTATAGCCGTGTTCATTTAAACTTCTAAACTTCTAAACTATTGTCTCCTAAACTTCTCTTGTAATCTTGTGTGTATAAGTAAGTATTTTTGGGCATCATTTTGTGAGAGAGTGTAAGTGTGATTTTATGATTTCTTTATGGAGAAAATATTTTTGCCAAATCTTTCTTCCCTTATGAATCATTTTTAGAAGAGAAAAATCTTCAGAAAAAAATTCTTTTAGTGTTGAGTCTTGTATTCTTCCAAGTTTTAAAATCTTATTTTTATCTTCAATATATTCTTCAGATATTTTAAGTTTAAATACTTGTGAAATCTAAACATTTTTTGAAGTGAACTTATTTTCTTTAAAATCTTTTTTAAAACCTTAAACAAATCTCTTTCTAATTTTTTGTTGTGTTATTTTTAGATTTCATACATCTCAAGGATATATTTTATGAGTTAAGCCATTATTTTCAAAGACACTTTCACCTTATGTCATCACACACTCAGAAAGTGGTACTACACTTATTTGAGGCTTATCACCATTATTTCATTTTGGAACATATAATTTTTCTTCAAAGTATATAAGAATAAAGTTTACTTGAAACCTTAAATGAAGACTTTATTTGGAACGTGGACTTTACAACATTGGTTGTCGACCAGAACTAGTCATGGTTGTATAGCATACTCCAGCTATTAGCGCTCTCTACGGAGGATATGGTTAGACATAGTGTCTAATTGGTTATAACATCGTGGTGTTTTTAAGTCTATTTCTTCTAGTTATAAAACTCTAACATAGTACATTTGTCCTTCTGTCGGCCCGAGATTTTTCCCATTGTGAGTTTTTTCTCGTACGCCTTTGTTTATGTGTTGTATTGTTCATCTTTACGCATTTAGATTAAGTCAACTACATATTGAAGATAAAATTTTGTGTAATCTAATTGGTAAATAATTTGTCACATAGACCTTAGGCTTTGTATTTGTTTCCCAATCTTGAACTTGAAAAGAAAACCTTATCTCTTTTGATAAGAAATTTTAACTGGGTACATTTCATCCATCTCGGTTTCAAGCACATGCACTCTCACACATAAGTTTAATCCAAGCATTGATCAAAATCAAAATATTTAATTATTTGAAAAAAACAAATGTTACAAGACTTTGAAGGTTGCTCAAGTCCATAAATGAACCTCTTAATCTTGTATAAATTTCTTTTATAGACACTTGTTATGAATGCATAGGGTTTCATATATGCACTCATAAAGACTACCATTCAAGAAAATGGTCTTATCATTGAGTTGCCAAATCTTATAATATAGATGAGCCACAATGGATAAAATAATCTGAATATACTTTATCATGACTACTGGAGAGAAGGTTTCCTCATAGTCAATACCCTCTTTTATGTAATCCATTTCACAGAAAACCTTTCCTTGAAGGTTTCCACCTTTCGATATACCCCTCTTTTCTTCTTGTAAATCGACTAGCACCTAATGGGTTTTATCACATTTTTCAAGTCCAAAAGTTACCGAACCTTATTCTAATACATAGAATCCATCTCGATGTTCATATACATAAGCCAAACTTCAAAGTCGTTATATTGGAGTGCCTCGCTGCAGTTCCTGATATTCTGTCCATGCTCCTTTTGGATCTCACCAAAGTGTTCACCCTAATACAATAACCAATCAGTTTTTCGTCTAACTCTCCCTCTCTGACGTGACTCCACTTATGATCCTGTATAAGTGACATGTATATCCTAATTATCAGTATTACTCCCACTACAACTAGGACGTGTATTATCAATATCATGTTGTATTTCATCTTGTACGAGTGGTTGAGAATCAACTACTTGGTCTTGTGCTCTTAGCTCTAATAATATTAACTTACTATTGGGTTTGTATTATAATATATAGTCTTCCTCTAAGTACTCAAAGCAGTACTTATAATTACCCCCTACTCCTTAGGATCATAAAATATACCACCTTATCTCCTTTTGGGTAAACTAAATATAGACATACTTTTTCCCTTGATTCAAACTTCCATGTCTCTTTTCTCAGCACGTATGTTGGGTAAGCCCATCCGAACATCTCCTAAACTAAGATTATGCATAGTCTTTAGTTTCATGAGAGATGTTGAGACTTCTTTACAAGGAATTAAGTTCGATAAATAAGTAGATGTATTTAATGCATAACCCAAAAAAGAATTTGGAAAATTTGAATATCTTATCATAAATCTAACTATGTCCAAAAGAGTCATATCCATTGTTTTCGCTACACCATTATATAATGGACTCCCTGGTGAAGATAACTGGGATGTAATCCCCACATATAAAATATGAATCATAAACTCTCCCAAAAGGTACTCACCCCCATGATCAAATCGTGGGGCTTGGATTGTCTTACCATGCTCGTGCTCCACCTCAACCTATGCAGTTTGAACTTATCATGGGATTAAAACTTGAGGTTAATAAGATAAACATATCCATACCTTGAGTAATCATCAATGAACGTAATGAAGTACTCATAACTAGGGGTGGAAATTAGGGTTAATGGGCTGTGTATGGGTTTAGCCCAACATGATAGAACTTTATTTTATCCATAACAAACACAACACAACATGATGTCATGTTTTTTTGGCTAACACAAGCACGACCTGTTAATAACACAACCTGGCATGAGTAACATGATAAAAAATTGTGTCAATTAGGCATGATCAACACATCCCGACACAATAACCCGCCAATTATTGTTTACTTTTATTTTTTATTAAAAAGCATTTTTTTAGAAATGATAACAGAAAAAAAATATAAAAAAGAAAATCATAATGTAGACAAAAAAGAAAATGTTTGAATTTTCAAAAGGCTTCAACAATGCTAGTCTTAAAAAATCATCCCTATATCCCCACCATTAGAAAAAAATCGACCTTCCATCCCACCAAACAAAATCATCCCTACACAAAAGGACAAAAAGATATTAATGATAATTAAAGGATAAAAAGTAAATATAAATTTAAATAACCAAGTAAAATACCTTGTTAATATCAAAATGTATGATGTCTTCAGTTAGCTCATGCAAACCCAGCTCCAAATATCATATAGGATAATAAGAAACCAAATTGTAAGTAACCTAGTACTTAAAAAATCACAATTATTTTGAATTAAGTTAAGTAAAAAAACTAAAATTTACCTTTAATTCCAAAAAATAAATTCCTAGTACATATCAAAGTCTCCATTGTATCCAATTTGAGTGCATTGCGGTATCCATCGAGAACACGACCACCATTACTAAAGGAGGATTCAGATGCACCCGTAAATATGGGAGCACTCGATCTATCACGTGTCGTGCAAGAAATGTTTGGGTATCAATATTGACAAGCTCTCGAAAATCTTTACACATCCAATTCTTCTTCAAAGTTGCTTCTTAGTTCATCAAAATGCATCTCAAGTTGTGACTTTTATGTGGAAGTTAGTTCTTGACTCTCGTATGTTGAGAATTCCTAAACAACATCATAATTAAAAATAATAGATTTATTTTCATAATAAATAAGTTTTGTAATATAAAAATATAAATTATACCTATAATATGATAGTATTAGAGATGTAAATGTTACCTAATGCGAAACCACCCAAGCACATTTCGTCCCTCATATACCTCCCTCTCTTTCGACTTATTCCATCTCTATTGGAAGATTAAATGACTTTTGAGGGTTTCTAAGTTCTATATGAATATTTGAATTCAATTAATCAAACATAATTGGGCACTCCTCTGCACATTTCAGATAAGCCAAACCGTCACTACTTCGTTGCTTCTCCCGATGAAACCCATTATTGCTGGTATAAATCAACTTCATATGAGAAACACATACCCCTAGATGGGTGTTATTTCATTTATATATATCTGGTTGGGTGCAACAACAAATCACATGTTGATTGGTAAGTGGGTTTGCTGGGTAGGGGTTATTTTTTGCCGCCGAACTTGGGGGTATGGAGGTCAGAGGGTGAAGGAAGGTAAGTGGGTGGTCGATTTATTGCCAGAACAGGTGGGCTGGTAGGTATGGTCCGGGTTGTAGGTTATTGGGGGTTAGATGGTATGATTTTGTGTATATCTATATATGCGCATATTTATAGAGAATTTCTTTCATTTAATATATATCTCATTATTGGAGATTTGTGGTTTGGATTTCTTATTGTTGTTCATTTAATGGTTCCTAGGACTTGTTTTCCAAAAATACATAGTTGGATTTAAAATGATTTTTATTGAATCAAAGCTTTAGTAATTTATTCATCGTCTGATGCTTTGTTGGTGCATCTAGATACGACTCCGTTGTGCTCAGATGCAATGGTGGATAAGATGGGTCCAACAAATTTCAGCCAGGAAGTTCTTTTGTCATGCACACATGGTCAACGAAAACATGTGGCTCCTATTAGGACGGTATGAATGCTCTTTTCATCATGTTGTGCTGTTTGTTACAGTTTTGTTCACATTATGGGATAATTTTTTTAAATCAATACTTTTTACTTTATATGGATTATTATTGCCTATGTCAAATGAGTCGATTTTGAACAATTTGTTCAGTTATGTAAAAACAAAGGGGCATAGAGATATTAGTGAGTTTAGTAGGCTTAGAATTCCTCTTAATCAAAGTTTCTCTTGATAATTTTGTATGGTTGTAAACTATATATTTTATAGTTAGGTTTTATGTTTGATATTGAGCATGATTTTTTATTGTGAATTGTAATATTAAATTGCAAATTTAGTACATATATTGTGTTATGTGCCTTTCACAGTTTAGCATAACATAATAAATCATTTAACGTGGGAAATGATTTTTTCCAGTACTTTCCAGATTTTTAAAATATTCTTTTCTCAAATAATTTCTATTATTTCGAATTTTTTTGATAATAAATTTTCAAGAATTTTTTTCTATTTCCCAAGGTTTTTAAAAAATTTTAAGAATATTCTTCGTACCTTCTATAACTTTTCCTATCTATAAATTTTGAAATATTTTTCCATTTTTTTAAAATTAAATGAAAAAATAGTATTTTGGATTTTTTAAATATCTTTTAGTTCATAAATGTTTTTGGGGATTAGGAGAGAGAACAATATCTTCGTGCATCTATTTTTTTCATTAAAAAAATGGTTGCCTTTGTTTTCTACTTATGAACTTCGAGAATTGATGAGTTTTTATTCTTATAAATCATTTCCCTCCACCCATAAAAAAAATCATATGTTTATACTTAGTTTTTATATTTGTTTCACATGACTCTATATTCATTTCTTAAATTATCTTTACTACATATTTATTATTTTAAAATTAAATGTGTTTTTAATAAAATTTAAAAAAACAAGCATCGCGCGGAGTACATGCTAGTTATACTAAAAAACATCTTTATGATATAAAAAATGACATATACTAAAAAAATCAACATTATATCATTGAAACAAAATATATCGAATAAAACATATTTATAATAAGAAAACAACATTATAACTTACAAAACTAACGTATATACTCAAGAAAAATCTTTATAAAAAGAATCATTATAACATACAAAAGCAACATATATATACTTTAAAAAATATCTTTATAATAAACAAAAAAGAATACACTGAGGAAAAAACAGCTTCATTAAAAAAAATTATATCATAAAATAACTATAGTGAAAAATAGTTTTATAATAAAAATAAGTTACCTTGAACATATTTTTGGTGCCTTTGCAAATCATTGTAGCATTCTTCTTTTCCTCATCAACTTTCAAACCATCATCAACCATTGAACTATGATTATGATCGGTCAATATGAAACCACTTGTATGTAACACCCCGCTCAATTAAATACTGAGTGATCAGTCCTATACCAAATTAAAATAGAATTTACATTTGGTTCATTCTTAGCATCACTGTCGAAAAACATTTTCTTTTTTATTAATCACCTAATATCCACCTAAGCGGGTGTTAAACATTTCAAATTTTAATATAATTAAAAATTCCACTTTATAAAACATAAACCATTTAACACAATCCATTCACACAATGAATAACAACGGAGTAATATCAAAACTGAATTAAATGCAACTTGAATAAAACTCTCTAGTTAAATATCTCAATACAATAAACTCCAATAAAACCAAATATATCAAAAACTGACATAATACAAAACTGACGTAATACATTAACTGACTGGGATAGAATGGAAATACTTAAATCCTCTTGGGCGACATGCCCTAAATGAAAGATCAACTACAGAGTATGAATCAATGAATGTGAAAGCGTCTAAACAAAGTCCAAAACTCCATAACATCCATAGCTCGTCAAATATCTGAATCCTCTATGGTTGGCATCCTTGCGACTGGACAACTAATATAGGAGATACAAGAGAGGAGAATATGCAAGAAAACGGGTCAGAGCCCGATGTAAAAATAGTTTAGAAAAGAGTAAGTGAATAAATGTTATATTCGGCAATTATTATATACATGTTAGATTATCAAACTCTCTCTTGATATTCCCACCTCTCATCTCAAGTGCATACCTAACGTACCTCTAAGTCATACTAGTTACAGTCCTCATGCTAACTAGTTCATATCAGTGCCAACTAACCATAGACCATATCTTTCCCACATATTTCTCTTGCAATACAGGTAATATATATATATATATATATATATATATATATATATACAATTTCTCTTTAACATGGATAAGTCCTTTTTTGATTCAATATAATTAATTATTCACTTACTTAATTCATTTTAGATTTCATTATCTTTCATCTCTACTTAATTCACACAGTAAACACTATCACATGTATAGATACACATTCACTTTACTATATATACAATACTGCACCCCGAGGCTCAACTGCGGTGCACACATACTCTGCTATCATGTCTGGGTAAATCTCGTCACTATACAAAGGACTGTTGGTTTTATGTATCGTTTGAACCATAAATATCAAAATACACATATTGGAGGTGAACATACTCCTAAGCCTTTGGGCTACGCACCTAAATGATCAGTCACACCTTTATTCATAAATGTGGTGCTTAATCCCTGTTGATGTAAAAAACTAGATTGCTCTAATTATTCAATCACAGATAAATAAATAAGACAAAGATTTTTAAAGTGGTTCGGCTAGGAATAAAGCCTACGTTCACTGTTATGTTATTGCTGAGTGTTTGCAGAATTCTTGATTACAAGTTCTCTCAAGAAATCCCCCCCCCCCCTCTGAATGAGGGTGATACAAGGTATTTATAGCATTTAGGCTGTACATGAATGGGTTGATACATTAAATGATATACATATGAAAGGGTAATACATTTAATGCAGCGTGTGAGTCAAGATGATAAACATTCAATGAATGGTTGAACTGTTGATATTCTGGCAATTAATAATATGACCGAGATGCAGCTCGGACCGCCTTAGTTGCTCGTCGCTCAAGAGTTCCTCGGAGCGCTAGAGTACCTAGGGGCACTGGAGTTCCTCGGTGTATCCTTGTTACTCGGATAGAACATGAGTTGGTCGGGAAAATGAACTTCCTCGTTGCTATTGTGCCACGTAGATTGACACGTGCCTTCGTATTATTGGTCCACATCAGCATATTAATTTTGGTATCAACAGAAGCCCCCAATGTTTCATATTTCGAACTTTGAGGAGTATGGAACATTCTTTCTCGGTTTATGGCAATATTGAATGATCTTCCTGGGTTTTAAGAGCATTGTATTTGAATTTATTTCTAAATTCAAAGAATCTGCCTTTTTTTTTGAACTTTTAAGAACGCTTCGATCTTAGTGCCCTTTTTGTCCTTTTAGCCGTCGGAAGTTCACTAGTTTCTTTTTCGTAATCATTTCCTTCGTCGCTTCCCAAGGCAAAGTATTTAAACTTCTTAGGTAACCATACCGTCTTCTTCTTTTTCCAATTTCCTGAATTCAAGCTTTCTATTCTCTCCTTCTCTCTTGTGCCTTCATCCTTGTTTTCGTTCGTTGTCAACATACCTCCTTTCTTCCTGTAATATCTTCTTCCTTTCTTTTGTATCTCTTTTATTCAGTATGGTTTATATTGTGGAATCTGTTGAGAAATTTCGTTCCGATTTTTCCATTCCGTCCTGGGTAACTCTGGAGGTTCTTTCTGAGCCTTTAGATTATTTTCGATTGGCTGAGGGACATTGGATCCCCAGTCTATTCATTGTTGAATGTGGATTTTCTTTTCCGCCAAATCCATTGTGTCTTGAGTTTTGTCAGTATTTTGATCTTGTCCCTGCAAAAATAGCCCCCAATTCATGGAGAATAATTAATGGGGTGTACAAATTAAATCTAACTCATGGGACTCGTATAGGGATCCCTGAAATAGTGTACTGCTATAGATGGGCCGTTCTAGATAATATCTATTATTTAAAAACTAGGTTTTTGAATAGAGCCCTTGTAGTTAACCTCCCGGATGCAAATAGAGATTATTTTGAACATGGGGTGGTTATTAAAAATTGGCAACATGCCCCTTTAGTTGGAGATGGTGTATACAACGGTCCCAGATGCCCCCCATATGGCAATGGGATAGGTTTATTTTTCATTTTATTTCTTTTCTGAATTTACGAATTCTTTATGTTTGATAAAATGTATGACTGATATTTTATCATGTGTTTGTTTGCAGTTGATAGTAAAAGAAAAACTCCAAAGGAATCAGAAGTTAATATCAAGCATCTGAAACTTATCTGGGGTTTTCATAAGAACGTTGCAGACGAGCACATCAGGTCTGCATCATATTTGCTACAGTATAAGAGCTATACAACCTCTTATACTGCTCGCCCTGTTGAGCCTGCTTCAACTCCAGATGATTCTTCTTCAGATTCTCATCTTCCTTTAAGTCAGAGAATGGGCAAGAAAAGAGCTCATCCTGCTCTATTTGATGACATTTCATCTGCTGCTGAGGAAAAGAAAAGTAAAATTGATGTCCCAGAGGGGACTAAGAAGGTGGATGTTGCGCCTTCAAAAGCTACCGAGAATCCCCCAGTGGCCCCGAGCAAGAAAGTTGCTCCCGTGGAAGTGATTACTATCTCTCCGACCAAGAGTTCTTCCTTGGTTGAAGTTGCTGAGGTCCCTTTGAGGAGATTGAGGAAATCATCCTCAGTCATTCTGGCTGAAACTGCCTCCTCTTTACCTGCTGGTGGTGTTGGTGTTCCAACCATCATTCCTCCGAGCTCTGCAATGAGCTCGGTAAAAACTTGGATCATACCCGAGGTCCAAGGAATTGATGAAAAAATTTCTAGGGATATGCTGACATCCCTAGCTACTCGTCATCTTGCTTCAGTTAATATCTCATACTCTGGGTTTTATTTCTTTCTCTGAATTCTTGCATTTTTGTATTGACTTTACTGTTTTTCTCATCTTTCAGCTGGTGAATTGTTTCAATAACATTGTGAAGAAAGATGAAGCTATTAAAGCTTCAAGCTCCTCGTCTGGCATAGAGGATGCTCTGTTGGGTTTGACCCAATCCTTGAAGGAATCTCGCTAGCAGTATAATGAGGACAAGACTGTTTGGGAGAAAAAGTTATCAGTTGCTGAGGCTGAGAAAGTGAAACTGGCTGAGATCTCCAAGAGTTTGGAGAATAAAGTGAAAAGTTTGGAGGTTGAGCATAAAAAATATGACGACAAGCTCAAGAATTTTGGAGAGCTTGAAGATAAGTTGAAGAAGGCAGAGGAAGAGTTGCTCGCCCTGCGAGATATCAAAAGCCAAAAGGAAGAATTGGATGCGAAACTTTCTTCGGAGAAATTGAGAAGAAAACTCGCAGTTAAAAAATCCTTCAGCGCTGGTTGGGATAAAGGATGGGACAAGGGGATTGCTGCAATGACATCCCAAGTCCAGTATGGGAAGTTGAAATACTTCCGAGATGGTTGGGTAGCTGCCCTTCAGGAATTGAAAATCAAAGAAGATTCTGATCTATTTCAGCTACACCTCCATGGCCCTCCTCCATCAATTGTGGAAGAAGAAGAAGATGAGCCTGTTTCTGATGAATCCTCTGCAGCCATAGGTGATCAAATCCCTGTCTCTCAACCTTCTGCCACCGAGGACATTTCTTCCATGCCTCCTCCTCCTGAGAAGATTCCTGATGATCAAGCCTCTGTGACCACTGAACAACCAAGCTCCTCGTCCCAGCCTCCCGAGAAAGTCTTGGGAGACAAGTAAAAGGTTTGAAGTTGTTCGGTATCTCTTCTATTTTTCATTACTTTTAATCGAAAAATGTAATCCCTTTGAGATCTAATAAAATACATCTTTGTTCATCTCTGTTGTTGATGACTTCTTTTTGTTGACTGTTGTGTCCTCTTTATTAGTTTATGGACAGAATGGAACTGATATCTGCTCCTGATACAAAAATGATGCAACTATACAATGGATATTATAAGGCTGGTCATACAGACCTGAGTGTATCAGAGATTGCCGACATCCTTGGCCATGATGCCTCAGAGCAAGCAGTTGAAGCTTACCGATACTTGAAGGATTTGCTGGATCGATCTGTGGCCAACAATGCGGCATACTACGATTTGATCGAGGAACTTCATTGTTCCTTAGAAGATCTTCAGAATCAACACAATGAATCAACTGCTTTGTTGCATAAGGAGTATGAAAGTAGATATCAACAACTGTCTTCTGATACAGGCCATAAAAAGATCATCGCTGGATATGATATTAGGGAAAAGACCTTAAAAGGTGAAGTTGAGGCCTGCAGGCAGATCGCCGAGATCCTGGAACAAGAAAATAATAACTTGCAGAAAAAACTGGCACAGTATGAATCTGCAGCTTCATCTTCTAATGCTTTAGTACCAATTACATATGAAGGTTTCTCATTCTTAGAAGTTGAAAACGCCAAATTAAGGCAAGAATTGGATAACTTAAGAAGATCTGTTATTCCTGTGACTTCTCGGGGACGAGGAAGAGATTCTCGGGGACGAGGAAGAACTGCTCGAAATGTTGTTGAGGAGCAAGGTTCTCCAGTCGCTTCTCGGAGCCGATCAAGAGTTCTTAGTCGTAATATTGAAGAGGCTCGAACTCAATCTACTTTGGAAACTCAAGCGTTCCAATTGAATGCTAAGGATCATGCTCTTTCTGAAATGTCCAAGAAGAACCTATCTTTAGAAGATCAACTTGCTGCAGCAAAATCTAATTTGGATTCCAAGGACCTTTTCATAAAAAACATTCATGAAAAATTGGATAGAATGACCTTCCAATTCCATAAACAACCTCGTGAGTTCTGGATGGCAGGCTATAATGAGGCCCTTTATCATTTGGATGCTCACATTGAAAGTTCCAATAATGAAGGTTATAAACAGGGATGGTTGAACGCCCTTGGAGTGCTGAAGCTTGAACAGGGGCACTACCTATGGGATTATCATAGTCATGGATTATTAGACTTGCCCATACCACCCTATAAATTGGATATGGCATGGATTCCAGCTCGCGCCATTCCTCGGAGCTTAATTTCAAAATATCTTGGTGATTATAATCTTCATTCTCAAGTTGACATATCTCGCCCCGAGCATCTCTTGGATACCCCTTCAATAATGAATGTCAGGATGCTGAAGGATTTGAATTTTATTAACTCTCCCCTTTGCCTGGAAGATCCTCCTGCCGGCGAGGAACCTATTTCAAAAGCTAAAGGAAAGAAACCAATAGAATAGGTTTTTTCAATGTAATAATTAGCACATATTTAGAGCTTGTAACACATTTTTATCTTAATGAAAGAACCTCATTTTCTGTTTGCAAATTTGTATTGCGATTGTCTTGTGTTTATCAAACATTTGTGTATATGTATTTGTTAAAAAGATAACAATATGTAATCAAAATTACAGGTATCAATGCTGCTTCATCACTTAATAATAAAGTAATGAGTATAAAATGTTTAAACTGTTTCCAACCAACCAAGGTTGTTAAATTGTGCTTGTCGACCAACTACAGTTGATGGGTTTTTATCCCCGACCAGCCATACTTGGTTCTATTTGAAATATTTTCACTTTTCAAAGAACTTTTTGTAATAATCTTACCTCCCGACCAACATAAGTTGGAATGTGAGAGTATATTTTCAAATCCAATCAAACAAAATTGGTATTTTTTAATAATATTGTTGTCCACTAGTCATCTTACCAACTAGTGTCACCTCCTAACCAAAGGAGTATTTTTTGGTTCTTTCGAACTGTCCACTAGTTATCTTACCAACCGTAGTTGATCACGCTAGTGTCGCCTCCTAACCAAAGGAGTATTTTTTGGTTCTTTCGAACTGTCCACTAGTTATCTTACCAACCGTAGTTGATCACGCTAGTGTCGCCTCATAACCAAAGGAGTATTTTTTGTATTTTTTATAAGCGTAGTGTTACACTAGTATTCCCCGGAAAACTTTCAACAGAAAGAAAATGGTGAAACATCCTCGTTTTATTCATAATGAAGGAAATGCTTTACATTTTACATTACTGATAATACTTACGCAGGTGTTCAGCATTCCATGCATTCTTAAATTCCTCTCCTTCTAGAGTTGCTATTCTGTAAGTTCCTGGTCGAACAACTTCTGTAACTCGGTAAGGTCCGTGCCAGTTTGCTTCCAGCTTATTATGCTTCTGAATGACTTTCTTTAGAACATAATCCCCTTCTTTTAAGTCACATTTCTTCACCCTTTTGTTGTAGAACAGAGCAATACGTTGTTGGTAAGCAGCATTCCTAATGGCTGCCTCTTCTCTAACTTCCTCGAGCATATCCAAATCCAGTCTTCTCATCAAATCGCTGACTGGGGAATTGAAATTCAGCACTCTATGTGTTCGGAGACCCAACTCGGCAGGTATCACAGCCTCACTTCCAAATGCTAACATGTATGGTGATTCTCCAGTTGCTGCTCGGGGAGTTGTTCGGTAAGCCCACAAAACTGACTGTAGCTCATTAATCCAATTAGCTTTAGCTTCGCTTAGCCTTTTCTTCAAACCATTTAGCAGCGTTCTGTTCGTCACCTCAGTCTGCCCATTTCTTTGTGGATGACCTGGTGCTGAATGGGTCTTCAGGATGTTTGATTGTTGACAATAGGCGACAAACTCCTCGTTGTCAAATTGTGTTCCATGATCTGTGATGAAAGCATGAGGGAGACCATATCGACAAATGATGTTCTTCCAAATGAACTGATATACCTTCTCGTACGTCATTTCAATTAGTGGTTCAACTTCCACCCACTTAGTAAAATAATCCACTGCCACGACGAGGTACTTGAACCTTCCTCGGGTCGTCGGCAATGGTCCAACCAAATCAATCCCCCACATGGCAAATGGCCAAGGTGAAGTTATGGGTGTTAACAATGCTTGTGGAGTTTTTCGGATGGAGGAAAAGCGTTGGCACTTGTCACACTTCTTGGCATAGGCTATACAATCAGCCCTCATCGTCGGCCAGTAGTATCCTTGTGTCATTACCCTTTGCAAAAGTGTCCGACCTGCTACATGAGCTCCACAGGATCCTTCATGGATTTCCTCAACCAATTCCTTGACTTCTGATGGATGTACACATCTCTGCAAACCTGCCATAATTCCTCGTCTATACAAAACACCATTAGTTAACACATACCGAGCAACTTTATACTTCAATTTCTTGGCAGCTAGCTTATCCTCTGGTAATTTTCCTTCTTCAATGTATGCCCTGATGGGATCTATACAGGATGGTCCTAAATCAAGGGTAATAATATTCACTGTCAGGTCTTCTTCTATGCTCCGACTTTCTAATACTTCAATTGGTATTGTTCTTCGTAGCTCGGTACGGGTAGCTGATGCTAATCGGGCCAATGCGTCTGCTCTCGCATTCTCCATCCTCGGTATTCTTACCAATTGAATAGCATCAAATTATGTCAATAACTCCATCACCTTTGCATGGTACTTCATCATTAATTCTCCCTTAACTGCATATATTCCCATCATCTGATTCACAATTAATTGAGAATCACTGAACACAATTACTTGCCGTGCTTCCATAACTTTCGCCAAATTAAAACCTGCTATCATGGCCTCATACTCAGCTTCATTATTGGAAGCTTTGAATTGGAATTGCAAGGCATAATCCATGTCAATATCATTTGGGGTGTTTAAAACAATCCCTGCTCCACAACCAGCTGTGCAAGATGATCCATCTACATATAATCTCCATGTAGGTAACTCGTCTTCAAATTTCTTATCTGTTAGAGTTCCTCGGTAAAATATCTGCTGTTTTCTTTCGTCATCCTCTGGTATCTTTCGCTCCTCGTCGATCATCTGTTCGCGCCCTTTTACCAACCGGAATTGGTCTGGGTTTGAATATGATGATTTTTCTACATCCACAAATCCTTTTACCAACCTTAGTTGGTCTGGACCTGTGTCTGCTGATCCTGTATCGTCCACAGGTTGGTCAGCAAGCACCTTTTGTTCCTCGGGGGTATCAGGGTACGTGAACTCTGCTATAAAATCTGCTACAGCTTGCCCCTTTAATGATGATCTGGGTTCATACACAATATCATATTCACCGAGTTCTATTGCCCAATACATCAATCTTCCTGATTTTTCTGGCTTGTGAAGGGCTTGCCTTCATGGCATGTCAGTATACACGACAGTTGTATGGGCTTGGAAGTATGGCCTCATTCTTCTACTTGCTTCGATTAATGCCAATGCCAATTTTTCTAGCTTTGGGTACCTGATTTCTGCACCTCGGAAAGCTTTACTTGTGTAATAAATTGGCTTCTGGACTCCATTTTCCAATCTGATCAACGCTGAGCTAACTGCATTCTCTGATACTGCCAAATACAAGTACAATGTCTCTCCAGTTATTGGCTTGGACAACAATGGTGGTGCCCCCAAATACCTCTTTAAGTCTTGAAAGGCCTTCTCACATTCATCAGTCCACTCAAAACTTTTTCGTAGCGTTTTGAAGAATGGGAGACATTTATCAGTTGCTCGGGATACAAATCTGTTGAGCGTCGCAACTCGTCCTGTAAGACTTTGTACTTCTTTCCTCGTCGTCGGGGATCGCAGCCCTAAAAGAGCTTTGATCTTTTCTGGATTCGCCTCAATACCTCGTTGGTTGACGATGTATCTGAGGAACATTTCTTCTCGTACTCCAAAGGTACACTTCGTCGGGTTGAGCTTCATTTGGTATTTATCTAATTGATCAAAGGTTTGACCTAAGTCAACTAGATGATCAGCAGCTCTCTTGCTCTTTGTTAGCATATCGTCGACATAGACTTCCATGTTGCAACTGATTTGTTCGGCAAAAACCTTGTTCATCAGCCGCTGATATGTTGCACCTGCATTTTTCAAACCAAAAGGCATAACATTATAACAATAAATTCCCCTTGGGGTAATAAAAGAAGTACTTTCCCTGTCTTCAGGTTTCATTTTGATCTGATTGTAGCCAGAATATGCATCCATGAAGCTGAGCAACTCATGTCCCGAGGTAGTATCCACTAGCTGGTCGATTCTGGGCAATGGAAAATGATCTTTTGGGCATGCTTTGTTAAGATCAGTGAAATCAACACACATTCTCCATTTATTGTTCTTCTTCTTTACCATCACCACATTTGCCAACCAATCTGGATATTTCACATCTTCAATGAATTGGGCTTTCTGGAGCTTCTCGACCTCCTCTTGTATGGCCTGGTTCTTCTCGGGGCTAAACACTCTTCTTCTCTGCTTCACAGACTTGATCTCCTTATTCACATTGAGCTCATGACATAAGAAGTTTGGATCTATTCCTGGCATGTCTTCATTACTCCAAGCAAAAGTATTCTTCCTATTTCTCAAGAAAGTTATCAACTCCTGTTTTATTGACACATCCAACGATGAACCTATCTGGGTTATTCGTTCAGGATGTTCGTCGTCCAGAATAACATTTTCTGTAGATTCCACCACTTGTCCTTTTATAAGTTGGGATTTATCCCTAGGATCAAGAGTTTCAATTTTTGTACCTTCCTCCACTTGGTAAGTAGTAGTCTTTTTCCTTGACTCTTCAAGTTCTTCTTGCTCGGCAGACGAATAATAGCATTCCCAAGCTACTTTTTGATCACCTTTCACAACTCCGACTCCAAAATTTGTTGGGTATTTCAAACACTGATGTACTGTAGATGGAACTGCTTCGAACTTCTTCAATCCAACTCTTCCCATGATGATGTTGTAGGCTGACTGCACATTCTTATCCATCACAAAGAAACGTATTCTTTCTGTTCGACAAGCAGGCCAAATTCCAATGAGTATATCCAACTTGATCGTCCCAAGTGGAAAAACTTTCTCACCAGCAAAACCCAGAAGGGGTCTGTGATAAGGTTCCAATTGAGATAATTTTAAATTCAAGCTATCAAAGCATGAATAGTACATGATGTCTGCCGAACTACCGTTGTCTACCAACACCCTTGAAATGACCACATCCTTCATCCTCATTTTGATCACCAAAGGATCGTCATGAGGGTAAAGAACACCTGCCAGGTCATTTTTTGAAAAACCAATAACTAGCTTCTCTTTGTTTACCTTCCTCGGACAATCATCCTCGGCCAGGTTTATTCGCTGAATATATGAACAAGCTTGGGCCTCTCCGAGGTAAGCTTTTCTTTCTGCAGTAAGGTCTCCTCCTCCTGCATCTCCTCCTGTAATAACATTACAATCAAATGACCCAAAACGTATGGAAAATACCTCTCGTTCAGGCTGCCTTGACTTCTTGGGAAGATCGGGGTCATCATCTGGATCATCTTCGTGGTCCCTCTTCTTTTTCTCCTCTGCACGACGAGGAGATCTAGATCTCTCTCTAGTTCTATCATCATTCTTCCTCTCACCCCTGCGATCTACATATTTTGACAATTTTCCTCTTCGGATGAGCGTTTCAATCTCATTCTGAAGGGCTATGCAATTTTTGGTCGTATGGCCATGATCTTTATGAAACTCGCAATATTTGGCCTTATTCCTCAGATCAGGATTTGTCCTCAGTTTATCTGGCCACTTGATATCCTCGCTATTCTTGATTTCTTCCAAAACATGATTAATACCCATTTTCAATGGAGTATAATTGTCATACTTCTTTAGGACTTCCCATGACGTCCTATTATTCTTGGAGTGCTTGTCGCCACCATTACCTTTTTGCTCTTTCTTCTTAGATTTGTCAACCTCAACCTTGGTTTCTTTATCCATATTCTTCTTCGCAGCCATCGCCTCCTCGGCATTCATGATTTTGGCCGCTTTCGCCATCAACTCCGACATAGTTTTAGGTGGATCTTTGGCCAAAGTGTAATATAACTTATTAGGCAGCAAACCACTCATCAAAGCAGTGATCGCTGTCTTTTCTTGGTAATCTATGACTTCCAACTTCTCGTTATTAAAACGAGTTATGTAATCTCTAGTACTTTCACCTGATTTTTGTATAACACTTAGCAAGTGTGCTACTCGCTTTACCGGCTTTGCTCCAAAACAAAAATTGCCAATGAACAACTCGAACAATTGAATAAAAGTCAAAATCTTACCCCGAGGAAGATTGTTGTACCATATCTGTGCAGACCCGGTAAGAGTTCCCGAGAATGCTCTACATCTCATCTCGTCAGGGACGGCATATATGTCGGCAGCAGCTTGGTATTGTTCTAGATGAAGAACAGGATCTGTCTTTCCATCATACTTGGGGGTCACTACAGGTGCTTTAAATTTCAATGATGTAGGAAAATCCACAATGGCTTGCACAAAAGGTGTCCCTTGAACAAAAGTTCTCTGTAAGGGATTCCTTTCTTTAGCCATTTCTCCAAGTCTATCCTCCAATCGCTGAATGGAACCCTTCCATGCTTCATTTCCTTCTTCAGGTCGCTTAGTCCGAGCAATTGAATGTTCTGACGTAGCTTCCTGAGATTGATCTCGACGAGTAACCGGTCGTGATTGTGCTGATCCTTCTCTCAAACCCGATGGCGGTCGAAAGATTCTCGATGGGGCCCTAGGTGGACTAATATTTCTCCTTGGTCCTAACCGACTGAAAGGAGATGCCCTGCTTAATCTTTCCAAGGCGCTAGTTCTCTCCGGAGAGAGGGTGATATGTTGATCTGTATCCGTAGCTCGAATCGATGAAGTTTGCCCAGGTTGATAAGAAAAATCATTAGATTCTTCATTACGATATGACCCAGTACGCCTGGATCGCGATTGTCCACGATCACTCCTTTGCCTTGAATGGGTAGGTGCACCACCGTGAAGAGTTTGAATGAGTTGCCTCATTATTTCTTGCATGGCGGTTTGTCCTTTAGGCAGATTCGTTATAATTCCAGCCAGACCTGGAGGTGCAGATGGATTTGGAGGATTTCCAATATTTCCAGCATTTCGATTACTGGATTCTGGATTATCTGCCATTGATGATAAATGATTTTTGGTGAAAAACGATAGCAATAGTCGCTTCCCACAGACGGCGCCAATCTGTTGATGTAAAAAACTAGATTGCTCTAATTATTCAATCACGGATAAATAAATAAGACAAAGATTTTTAAAGTGGTTCGGCTAGGAATAAAGCCTACGTCCACTGTTATGTTATTGCTGAGTGTTTGCAGAATTCTTGATTACAAGTTCTCTCAAGAAATTCCCCCCCCCCCCCCCCCTCTGAATGAGGGTGATACAAGGTATTTATAGCATTTAGGTTGTACATGAATGGGTTGATACATTAAATGATATACATATGAAAGGGTAATACATTTAATGCAGCGTGTGAGTCAAGATGATAAACATTCAATGAATGGTTGAACTGTTGATATTCTGGCAATTAATAATACGACCGAGATGCAGCTCGGACCGCCTTAGTTGCTCGTCGCTCAAGAGTTCCTCGGAGCGCTAGAGTACCTCGGGGCACTGGAGTTCCTCGGTGTATCCTTGTTACTCGGATAGAACATGAGTTGGTCGGGAAAATGAACTTCCTCGTTGCTATTGTGCCACGTAGATTGACACGTGCCTTCGTATTATTGGTCCACATCAGCATATTAATTTTGGTATCAACAATCCCTAAGTTCTATATACCGAGATAACAAGTAAAAAATCCCCCATAAGGCTCATCGGGATATGACTGTCCTCGACGCGCAAACCTCTCATCGATTGCAAGTAGGCTAGGTATGTCATACACATAAATAAATAATCAATAGGTATACACATCAACCGATATAAAATTTGGTACGCAGTAGACCAATATTATATTAGGATTTCATCCTACCCCAAGTACCCGTTGTATTTCTCGAGTACCACCCGTACTTGTTACTCACGATTATCATTGTATATTTATTATGTAGTTATCACTCACATAATCCTAAGTACCTGTATATATATCACCACTATTAACCCGTACTTGACCATGATGATTATTCAACTCTTAATCGTATTATTATTATTATTATTATTATTATTATTATTATTATTATTATTATTATTATTATTATTATGTATATGTAGATATCTCTCATAATTTTATTCCTCAATTCCATGTAATTTTCCAACATTAACCCAAGTCCCTCACTCTTTGTTAATGTACTAAAATTAGTCAAATCTTATCGTGGGCTAAAATACAATTCTCTAAACTTTTCTGGGCTAAAATAGGATTTCAGTAATCTCGTCAGAGACATAGAATTCTCGTTTAAATGAGATGGCATCTCGTCCGAACGATAATATGTCTCATTCGAACGGTATCAGCGTCATTTCAGTTCGTCGTGAACCTCAGTTTACTGCGTTTTTCTTCATGTTCTTACACCCGAACCCTCATGGATTATATTCTACCCAAAACCCATATATTTTAACATTGTTCTAACATGTTCAAGGGTGATTTTCACATAAGAGCAACACCAAATCTATATGTTCATAAGGGTATCATCATCAAACCCATTAAATCCTTAAAATTTCAATTTATCTAAATTATACATTTTTATACCTCTTAAAAACCAATAATTTAGAACTATCATTCATACCTAAATTAACAAATTTCCATATTCAACATGAGTCAGATTCATATACAAGCAATACCTACCATCATTTTCATATTTTCAATAACACATGTATATATCCTCTACATGTAAAACCTATCCATTTTCATGTTCATAGTCTCTGCATGTATAAATCTGCAAATACATGAATTTTCATATCCATTAAACTTGATTTATCAATCATTTTAATCCCAAATTCATAAGTTCATTAATCCAAATCAAACCCTATTCTAACATGGATAATATAAGCACCAAAATTGAGCAAGAATTACACTTGCCTTATGTGTAGGTCTGAACCTTTGGAGAAGATAAGTGTTTGGAACCTCCTCTTATTTTTTTCGGTGACTATCCGGTGGTGGTGCAATGTGTAGAGATGGTGGTTGTACCCTTAATTTACCCTAGGTGCCTCTTCCTTTCCAAGCAACTCTTCCTCTCATCTAGATAACCTTTCGCTTTCTCTCTAACTCTATTCACTCTCTCTCAAAAGACCTGATGAAATGAACCTTATGTACAATCTAAACTCACATATATAAAAAGTCTCCAAGGCTACATAAAAAACAAAAAACGTACGTACTTTTCATCTCCCAAGCAAAATGACTAAAAGGCCCCTTCGGGGTGTCCTTTCATCTTCTAATTGACTCGAGACCCAAATAAAACCCCCGGGTAGACTATTCTTCCTATTTCTACCCTTCTGGACTCAACGGCGCACTCGAAATGAACATCCAAATGACTTAAAAATAAATCTCATTTTATTTCCCAACTTTAGTCCCGATATGACTCATAAGCGCGTCCCGACTTAATTTCCATTATTTTCGTATTTTTAGCTCTTGGAAATAATTATTATATTCACATATTACTTTTATATCACTAAGTAATATTCAAAATCATATATTACTTTAATCTCTAGTAATATTCAATCCGGATTAATCCCAATTAATTTTTTTTCACATAATTAATTCCATTTAATCACATTAATTTGGCTTATTAATTTTTAATTTATCTCATATTAAAAGTCACTAAAATTACGGGGTATTACATGGTATACTCACTAAAGAGAAAAAATAACCTTTCTCGCACAAGAGAGGTTTAACAATTCTTAATACCATTGAGTTTTTGGTATGAAAACTACCCGTAGTTCATCTTGAAATAAGGATCGAACACCACCGCCATTGCTAAAAGAAAATTACAATCACTTCAATACTTTGAAAATTTTGCATACATTTGACATGAAATTTGTTTCATGAAGGCGCCTAAGCTTCTCATTTCTTGTTTTAAAGTCAACCCAACCATGGAAATAAAAGTTGGATGTTGGTTATTTGTTTTCCAAAAAGATGCAAGTCACTTTATAAAATACATCCTCAAACATGAATACTTTCTCTATATTACTCCATTCCATTTCATTTGGGCAATGTGTAAAATTTGAGTCACTTAATTCTAAAAAAAAAATGCATGGCGGTAAAAAATAGTACTCTCAATCATAAGAAATTTTGCATGCCACCTTGTGGGAACATCTTTTCGCAGTCCTTTCTTAGGGATTCAAATGAAGAAACTTTACGCATAAACTTTTAGTTCCTAAATTTTGAACCTTTAATATATTTAACACACTCAACCACTTTCCCTATTTGTAAGAACATTTTTCTCATGTCCAACATGTTACATTTGTGTATGTCGTACGCCGCTACATTTGGCACGTCACCTCACGATCTCACATGACGGCCACAATCCGAATTCTGAGAATCAAGAATTTATCATCTCCAACGTGTGTCCCACATAGGCCTCAACGACTTCACGTTCCATGATTTTAGGCTCGTAATGCAAGTGGTACGCAAGAGAAGTCAAAACAGAGAAACAAGGCTTGATGGGGAAGTTCAAGGGAAATTTGGTAATTTTACAACCACCGTTAGGAGGACCGGTCAACTCGAAAATTGAAGACCTTGCCGTAACAAAGATATTGGAAGAAACGGCACCTCAATCTGAGCTGCGGTGAACAAGTTATGGCCTTTTGAAAATAGAGAGATTTGCAAGAAAAAGACTTGGGAAAAATGCTAAGTGTTTAAGTTCCCTTGACCAACGATTTTTTCCGAAACGAGGGCCGAACCGATTCGGGGGGCAAACCGGTTCGCATGATACCCGAATCGATTCGGGGTACCTGATACTGGATAGAATTTCATAGTTTTAAAAACGTGGAACTCTTCATTTGTTTCCCTATAAATATCAACTTCGAGGGAGCTGTTTTACAAGACTTGCATAGACGAATTTGAGAGTCCTATCACCTCAAGTCTTCATCTTTTTTAGTCCCAAGACTCATGTTTTCATTCACACATCCTTGCCAAATATTTGTGAATCCTTTTGTAACCCAAGAACACATCCTTGTTTTTATTCAACCCTTGTGGAGAAGTCGTCTCTCTTCTTCATTGCTGCCCTCCTAGAAAGGGAAAGTTCCAGCCGACGACATAGGAACCGACACTTGCGGGTATTTTTGTGTCAGACTATATTTCTAGCCGTTGCTTTGGAGGTTTGACGAAGACACCGTGCATTACACTTGTGGGCGATTATCAGGTTGTATGTAAGTCAATGGTCTTGTAAATTCTTCAAAGTTCTAGAAATAAAAGGTTTTACCCGAAAGGGGTTTTTTCCTTAACTTTGTGTCACATGCTTTATTCTATTTATGTTTGATGGGTTTATTTAGATGCATGTGTAAGGGATGAATTTATTTGGTTTAAAAGTAGACTCTGATTAAATAAGGGTTACTTGGAAACTTGCAAATTAATTTAATCAATTATCACACAGTCGCGTTTTACAAATTGGTATCAGATCGGGTTACTCTAAATTATCGAGTGATCTTGATTTTTAAAGTTTTTTCCCTGATAAAATTTGACTTCTCACGTGGTCAAATTGGTATCAGAGCAGGTTGCGCTAATTTATTGCTTATTCCTATTTTTCGCAAAAATTGTGTGATATTGATTTTTTTAAATCAGTTTTGTGAAAAATCGCAATTTTTCAATGGAACGCCCATTTAATGAGGAGCCTATTTTTTATAAAGTTCACGACCGTGCTGAAAAATTAAAAAGTTTGAATTTGAAACTTTGCAAAAGAATTAAAGTTTTGGAAAAAGAAAATTCTCTCTTTAAAAGTAAGATTGAATACTTGCAAGCGTTTTAAACTCAAAGTGATATTTGTCGTGAGCACTTTGGTAATTTGTGTATTGATTTTGATTCTTTGAAAATTGCCAAAAGGAAGAGTGATGAGAGATTCCTTGGTTTAGAGAAGGAATTAGAGCACTTAAAAAATTCTAGGGTTCCCGTTTGTGCCGTCGAGGATAAAAAATTAATCGATGATTTTACGGCACGTGAAAAGACTCTTAGGGATAAGTTTGTTTTAATTGAGGGTGAGCGCGATTAACTGTTAAGTTTAATTGAAAATTTGAAAAAGAAATCCCTGTCTTTCGAAGAGTCTAATTCTTTGCTTTAGTTAAATATTTTGAAGTTAAAAAATGATTTGACAGACTCAAGTAGGTTTGATAGTGATGGTAATGGCTCATCGTGTTCTCATGCTTCTAATGCTAAATCCAAAACCATTATTTGTTTTAGAGGGTCAACTAATTCCAAGGATGTTAGAAAAGATCACACTTTAGGTGTCCTTCCACCAGTTTACACATGTTCATATTGTGGTAGGAAAGGTCACCTTAGGAGATTTTGTTTTGATCTTGGAAGAGGTCCTAGGAATTCGAAGTCTAGTGTTTTGTTGGTTCCTAAAACCCTGTGTCGACGTGTTACATCCACTTGGGTTAGGAAATCACTTTTAGATACGCTAGATTTTAGAATAGTTGATTCTCATTTGCTTCCGCATGATTCTTCTCTTTCCATATCATATATATGACTGTGTTTGCATGTTTGTCATACAATAGTTGTGCTTTCATGATATATATTTTCTAGTGTAATGACATGTACTTTTTGTATATATTTTTTTTGTTTTGAAAAATTTTGAAAAATACAAAAAGATTTTATTTTGATAAAATTTTTAAAAAATCCAAAAAGATTTTTGTATTTTGTTTGCACCATTTATGGATGGACACTTAGGATGACCAAGTCACAACATAATTCCATTCTTCATGTGACTATTTGATAGTGTTTTGAGATAATATGTCAATTCATCCATGCACTTTATAATGTTTGGAGTCATTAAGATGTAATTAAGTGTTACTACCTACATGTTTGACTCATGATTTCCTTTATTGCACACATGCACGGATTTGTTTGATTATTGTGCTTGTCTTATCACATGTTGCTTGGGTGTTTTCACTTCAATCCTATCCTTAAAACGAACCAATCGCGATAAAACTTGATAAAAGGTTGTGCATATAAAAACCGTTTTGTGAGTTTGTGTGTTTTGTTTGAAAATGGGGAAGGGCTGCGAAAGGTTCATTTTGCCTTTGCAAACACTAAGCCGCCGTTAAATTGGACCTAAAAATGGAGGAATTTTATTATCCGGGGTCCAAAGAGGTTTAAAAGAGCCTGAAAAAATTTAAAGGCAATAAAAAGAAATTCATGCCAATTATGGGCCATTTAGGTTTTTGCACCAATTCTCCAAAGGTTGAGAATTCATATTACCCCTAAAAAGAAAATATATGTGAGGGTGTTTGGTTGGAGATTTTAAACGGGTTTGCACGTGCTTGAAAATCTTGAAAAAACGCTAAATAGTTTTTGACATTATTGGTGTGGAAATTGTTTAGAGTTTGATTTGCATAAGACGATGTTATTTAAATTCAACAAATTTTTACACCTAAGGATACTTTTGATATTCATTCATTAGGGGTACACATATGCATCGTGCACATATGATTGATTGAGTTGATTTACCTATCGAATGTGTTCACACCTATACATTCCGTTTCAATGACTTGGTTGTTTTAGTTTAAATCCATGGTGTGATTTTTGTATCATTTTTTTCAAATTACTATCTTATTGTTGTACGAAAAATTTGAAAAATTCGAAAATAGTTTGTGAAGATTTTTTTTTGTATCTCTTTGCGAGAACGCGTTTTCCATCTGATTGATGCTTTGTTTTGAATACCGTGACACCCCGACTTTGCTTGTTTGATTTATTCTTCTCATTTGTCTATTTGGGGACATCATAAAAAGGGGGAGAAAGAATTATCATTTTATGGGGGAGTTTGAATTTTGGGGGAGTTTTTGAGATATGACTTATGCTTTCATCATAAATTGGTATCTATGTTTATCTCATTTCAAACTCGATATGTCACTTGGTATTTGCTTTATCTCATGTGTGTAGGTACTACATTGAGGATCACTGAAGTGCACACTCTGATGAGAAAAGATTTGAGATTCCTGAAGATTTGAAGAACAAACGATGAAGACTTATTCATTTGTATCTTTCCAGTTTTGGGTTCATGGGAGGGTAGATTTGTATAGGCAATTTTGTTATTTGATAATTCGGATTTTTTATGAATATACTGGCATAGACATAGGGGGGCATTTTTAAGGACATTTTTCTCATGTCCAACATGTTACATTTGTGTATGTCGTACGCGGCTACATTTGGCACGTCACCTCACAATCTCACATCACGGCCTCAATCCGAATTTCGAGAATCAAGAATTTATCATCTCTATAATGTGTCCCACATCGGCCTCAACGACTTCATGTTCCATGATTTTAGGCTCGTAATGCAAGTGGTACGCAAGATAAGTCAAAACAGTGAAACAAGGCTTAATAGGGAAGTTCAAGGGCAATTTGGTAATTTTAAAACCATCGTCCGGAGGACTGGACAATTGGAAAGTTAAATAACTTGCCACAACAAAGATATTGGAAGAAACGGAACCTCAATCTGAGCTACGGTGAACAAGTTATGGCCTTTGGAAAATGGAGAGATTTCCAAGAAAAAGACATGGGAAAAATGCTAAGTGTGTAAGTCCCCATGACCATCAATTTTTTCCGACCGAGGGCCGAACCGATTCGGGGGGCAAAGAGGTTCGCAGGATACCCGAATCGGTTCAGGGTACCTAATACTAGATAGAATTTTAGAGTTTTAAAAACGTGGAACTCTTCATTTGTTTCCCTATAAATACAAACTTCGGGGGAGCTATTTTGCAAGACTTGCATAGACGAATTTGAGAGTCCTACTACCTCAAGTCTTCATCTTTTTGAGTCCCAAGACTGATGTTTTGATTCACACATCCTTGCCAAATATTTTTGAATCCTTTTATAACCAAAGAACACATCCTTGTATTTGTTCAACCCTTGTGGAGAAGCCGTCTCTCTTGTTCATTACTGCCCTCCTAGAAAGGGAAAGTTCCAGCCGACGACGTTGGAACCGACACCTGCGGGTATTTCTATATCACACTGTGTATCTAGCCGTTGCTTTGGAAGTTTTACAAAGACACCGTGCATTACACTTGTGGGCTATTATCAGGTTGTATATAAGTCAATGGTCTTGTAAATTCTTCAAAGTTCTAGAAATATAAGGTTTTACCCCAAAGGGGTTTTTTCCTTAACTTTGTGTCACATGATTTAATCTATTTATGTTTGATGGGTTGATTTAGATGCATGCTTAAGGGCTGAATTTATTTGGTTTAAAAGTATACTCTGATTAAATCATGGTTACTTGGAAACTTGCGAATTAATTTAATCAATTATCACACAGCCGCGTTTTACTCTATTTCTTCATATATTTATTTTTATCATTTAACACTATTAAATTGTTAACATGTGCAAAAGATCGAAAATGAAAATATTCACATCTACTTATAAATGCACCTTCTTTAATTTATTGACCCCTTAGAAATTCAATAAATATATCATTACTATATGCATTGTCCAAAGTAAAAGTGAACAATTTCTTTGAAATACTCCACTCGAACAACAAATTTGATATTTTTCAGTCAAATAAACACCATTATGTTAGGGTGCCATAGGCTGAAAATTCTGAATTCTCTTTTAAAATTTCCACTTTTGATTAATAAAATGAGAATTGACACACAAAACCCATCGGTTTTAATGGAAGACCGTAAAATCGAGCCCAAAAAGTCTCGATTGGTATCTTTTCTTTAGTTTTACCTTCGTCATTTTCTACATTTCTAAAACGTCGGCTATTCCGATGTGTCTACTGATGATATTTACATACTCGTATAAATAACTAAAAATAGTTCAAATACACTCGTACTCCAAAAATACAACGACAGGTCATGCATTACAATAGGATTATTAAGTAGCTCTTTAAATTTTCGATCTCAAATTTTGATGAACGCATTGATTAGTACCCATAAGATTGATTCATCATAAGTTGAGATACATCATTTTTATACCATAATGGACATCTTTTAATATGCGTTTTTAAACTACTTGTTCCATTCTTAGATGCACATGCATAAATTCTTTCACATTTTTTACATTTCGCTCTCCCTTTGCTATTATGAGTAATTGGGAGAATGTCAAAGTAATCCCATGCCTCCAACCAACGCTCCCTAAATTGCCTAGCTTCTTCTACACTTTCGAGTTTCACCATTACATCAACCACATTAATGTAATCACATGAAATATAAATCTCCATTGTCGACATCCTAGTTAAAAAATTAAGCGATGATCAGTAAATAAAATGCCAAACAATCCACAGTACAAGTCTACAAGACTAAAAATGTTTATCATCAATTTAAGCTAATCATAACTAAATAACTCCTAAAATATATTTGACATTAGTTTATTATTTCCAAATACATAAATCATAAAAGATTACCAAAATCCAAAAATCGTAATAGTCCCAACATCCCAACTTTATAATAGAAACCCAACATCGAAAAATCATAACATTTCCAACATTTAAATCCAAAAATCATAACATATACTCAACATCCAAGTGCAAAAATAATAAAAGACACCCAACATCCAACAAATATTTATCATCAGTTTATTATATCACCAATTTATTATATCCATATCCACAAATCGTAACAATCCTAAATCTAAAATTTGCATACCCAATAAATTTATACAAAAAACATTTACTTGATAAGGATCCTCATCTGATTCATGTTGTAGATTGTTTGGTATATCAGAGATCTTTTCCTTCTTTCTCACATTGACTTAATTTAATGATGGGGTTTGAGAAGGCTTTTTCCCTTTTGTTGCTATTCATAGTAGGTTGTAGTCCCAAAATGATGCACCAGGAGGGAGCCGACATCAAGAATAAAAAAAAAGGTATTTGGTTGGTAAAAGTAGAAGAAGATAATGAGTGTCGAGAGGGGAGCGAGCTATCGCCGACTTTGTGCTAGAGGGGGAGAAGAGAGGAAAGGTAAGTACGTTGTTACTTTTTTTTAACTTTGGTTTATACCACGTCTATTTTTATTCCCTTCTTTTCAAGTCATTGGGCTGCTGGTAGGGTTAATGTAAGGAAAATTTTCTACATTCACTTAATTTGTAGTATTGGTTAATTTTATTTATCAAAACACGCAGTTTTTTATGATGTCATATACTAAATCCATCAAGTGAATACAAGTTAGAGACCATAATTACACAAGTCACGTTCAAAGATTACATCATGCTTATTTCTCATTGCCAAATGTATATGACCCTTCTGATATTCGGAGAAAAGTATTTTGAGGCTTTAAATGTTTTTAAAATATTTTTAAAACCGTTTTGAAAAATATTAATTTTTTCCATGTCGTTCTAACGACATTTCATTTGTCATTCAAATGAGGTCTTTTATCTCGTTCGAATGAGAGATCAAACGACTTTAATAATTGAAAGCTCCACCTTCTCTGAAATCTCGTTATATGACTCGTTCGAAGCTTGTTCTAACGATATTCGTACACTCGTTAGAACCAAATTCAAATGAGGCCTAATGATCCATTGTTTCCTCGTTTGATATCTCATTAGATTCGTGTTCGAGTGAGATCAGTTATGTTGTTTGGATGAGGTACCATGTCATTCTAATGACCCAACACACTTTTCAATAAATTCGGTTTTTGTTCAGTTTTTTCCCACCTTCCCACATTTTCAGAAAAATAATTTTTTAAAGAAGTGAGTTGCAGCAATTTTCAATAAGCCTTTTTTATGTCTCATAAGATTAAAAACCTTTTGGAAATACTCTACAAATATCCTCAATCCTTTATGATTAAGTTTTCTAAATCCAAACCCACATAAATATTTCTTCATCATATGTTTGTGGTTACGCGGCGAACACTACACTATTATAGACGGTAAAGGCTATCGGTGAATACCGAGGCAAGGAGTTACTGTGAAGACATGTTGTATTGTACGGAGCTATAGTCGGACATTTTTAAGACTTCATATGCATGGTCTTGAGGAGTCAATTTTTGTAAGTTAATTGAGTCTTCTTGTAAAACCATATATATAGTGAATTTGTCCTGGTCATTCGAGATTTTCCCATTCGGATTTTCCTCATACATAGGTATCTATTGGTTTGTTTTTTATCTTTATAATTGAATCTTGAATTATTACTTAATAATTAGGTTAATAAAGAAACTAGACTTCCTGCCTAAACTACTTGGGGTAAATTTTAAAAAGTTGAACCTAAAGTATAAAACCGAACTTCTCAAATTGATACCGGATCTTGTTTCTAAAAATTACTCAGGTAAATATTGGTCGTTATATGGAAGGTTATTCGTTAAATAAAAATCCATGTTTGACGAAACTAATTACACTTACTGAAAAGCTCGTATAAAATCCTCTTTAAAATCAATTGATGAATGTGTTTTCTTAGATGTTGAAAAAGGGTGGTCCCCCCTACCATCATAGTCGAGGAAGCAACTGTGTTAAAACACGTCGAGGAATGGAGTGAGAATGAGTTTATACTATGTAATTTTTATTTTAAAGGTTTAAATGCTTTGTTTAGTGTGGTTTCCCCTGAGTAATTTCATCGTGTCATGATGTGTGAAACTTCAAAGTAGGCATGGGACATTATTCAGCTTATCCATGGGGAAACGAGTGCAGTAAAAGTGTCTCAACATTAAAATCGTAATACCTAATTCAAAACCATTAACATGAGCGATGGTGAAACATTCGATGAGTTTTATGCACGTATCTACGATATCGTTAACTTATGTTACAACTTGGCTGATAGGATTCTAGAAAATAGGGTTTTCAAAAATATTCTTAGATCTCTTCGATTCGTTTTAGGATAAAGTCACTATTCTCAACTCACTAAGTGTGTTAGATACTTTAAAACTTGAAGAACTCTTAGGTTATCACCAAATATATAAATTAGACATGTTCCCCAAAGATAAAATAAAGAAAAATAAGCGAGTAGCTTTAAAAGCTCAAAAAATAGGAAGTGACTGAATTCGATGAGTCATATATTGATCCTGGTGATATGACTTTATTTGCTAAAAAAATTCAAAAAAATCTCAAGTTCAAAAGGCAATATTCCAAATTTTGTAAATCCAAATTTGAGAAAAACAAAAATAATATATTGGGAAGAAATTTTAATGATCAGGATCAAAATAAAAATAAAAATAACTATAAAAATGATGATTCTAAAAGGTGTTTTGAGTGTGAGGGATGAGGTCATAGAGAGTTCGAGTGTCCAACGAATCTAAAGAGATAGGGCACAAACAAATATGTTTATAATGCTACTCTTAGCGATAGGTATAATGAGTTCGAAAACTATAATGACTCGCCATCTAGGAACAACTTCGCTACTTTCAGCGCTATTCATGCAAGTTCAATGACTATGTAACATCCTAATAATGACAATCTTGTGCGTGACACTCCTGAAGTTGAGTCTTACCTCTCACAAGGTAGTTAACGTGTTGTTAGTTTGAGTGATAGTGATGTGGAAGATGGCGATTTCCAATCTTCCTATTCTAAGTTATACAAGGAGTCATTGAGACTTCACAAGTGTAACAAGAAGTGAGCTATTAAAGTGTTGATGCTCGAAAAATAGTTGAAAGTCCTGAAGGAGAATGAGTCTTTGGTTAGTTAACTAGAGGCGAATGAGGTTTCTCTCTCTGAGAAACTCATTGTGGTGGGTAAAGAAAAGAATGGTATGACCTACACTTTAGCTCGTGTCACTAAAGATATCCATGACTCTTTGGATATTCGTGAGATGCTTGAAGCCAAAATTGTCAGACTTAAGAAATATCTTGAGGCACGTGAGGTCAAGTCACTCTTGCGGCCAACTCCATGAGAATGGAGAAGTATTATTAATAGATAATAGGTATAGGATGTGTCGAGGGTCAAACATCCAATTCTAAATCCATACCTCTAGTTAAGTTTGTTTCTGATACAAACACTCCAAACCTAACCCACAAAAGAAATATCCTCCTAAGAAACCCAATAAGGTGATACCCAATCAACCGTACATTTACTCCTTTTGCAAGATAAAGGGTCACCTTAAAGACTTTTCCTACAAGTTGAATATCTAGTCCACACTTCTGAGGTTTAATGGAAAAATTCCAAAGGTTGTCCATTACTCATGGTAATACTTTCAAACCAAAGACTAGTAACAACAAAAAAAAGAGCAAAAAGAAACATCCACACGTTACACTCCTATTTAGGTTAGGAAATCAAACTTTGTTGGATATAAGGTTGGTAGTTATGATAGTTGTCCAATGGTTCCTTGGCATATACAGTATCAAACCTCCTTTAAGTAACGAGGTTTTCTCTCACGGGTGAGTATTTTTGTCCTACTCCATAGATTAGGTGTGCTTGAAAAGTTATTATTTTTTAGTCGTGGTGCATTTTTTTCTAGTCTTGGATTTTTCTCTATTGCATAATATTTTATATATCGTTGCTTAGATTTTTTTTGTTGGTTTTATAAATAAAAATATAAAATGATTTTTCATTAATTTTGTCACCATTTGTGATGCGTAATTAAGATGTTTGGAACACCATTTCATTCCATGTTCCCATGACTTTCCACGGTGAGATAGACTAAGTTACGTGATACTAGTACTTAATTATGTGTCTTTATGATGAATGATGCCCTTATGTCAATTACTTCTATATTGGTATCATCTCGTCACCTTATATGCACACACCTTACACCTTACACCTTACACCTTACACCTTACATCTCACTATATTTCGAATGCAATAGGCAAAATTGTGCATATAAGAACCATAGCCCATGTTTTAATTATTTTATCAAAATTGAGTGAGCGGTGGAAAAGGGCTACGAAAAGAGATATCTCCTTGGCGTTAAAAGCTAGCATTGAAAAGAGCTTAAAAGAATATTCGACAAATAAAAGAAAAATTGTCAAGGCCACATGTTTTTATCATTGATGCTTCAAAAGTTTAATTCCATATATGATATCTTTAAATGTTGAGTGAGATTGAAATAATGTTAATTTTGAGTGTGTTATAAGTCAAAGATCAATGGGGTTGCAAAATAGGTCCTAATATTGCATTTATGAGTGACTCTATTGGCCGTAGAATCATCTAATCTTCCAGGTATTTTTTGTATAAGTGGGTCGACTTCTAGTGAGTCCAAATTTTTTACACTAAGGTTGATTTGGGAACATATCTATAAGGAGTATTATTTGGCATTCTACACTTATGAATACACTTATGTTGATGCTCCCGTGTGTTAAGTTCACGCCCATACATTCCACTCCATGTTTTGGATATTTTATTACAAATTCTTAGTGTTTCTTTTTCTCAAAAACTTCAAAATCTTAACAATATACATTTAGCTTTCTTCTGTTTGTAGTGGTTCTATCCCATTTCGTTATTTCTTTATATTGGGATGATATTCCCTTACATGTCTCTTGTGATGTTCTCTGCTTTCTATGTGATAGACTAATCTTGTAGGTGCACGTTCTATTTATTTTTTCTCTTTAGGGAAAGAATGGGGAGAGAACACTTTAGGGCGAGTTTTTATATGATTGATTTATTGATTTATTTCATCCTATTTATACTCCCTAGCATGACAAGTAGTTTGTTTTTTCATGTGTGTTGGCATTCTTCTACATGTACGTTCCATGGAATCATCATAAATAGCATTTGATTCTAGGTTGTTAGGTTATTTTGTGTCCCTTGTTTTGGGGTGGGTGGTGGGATGGTCTTTAGATCATCTTAATATCCTGGCTTAGCGATTCAGTCTTTTTTTTGTGTGTGTTTTGTCCCATAATATCCAAAGGGGTAGATTTGTAAGGGCAAATTTCCACATTTAGTCAATTTGTAGTATTAGGTAAATTCGTAGATCAAAATAAGTAGTTTGTCAGGTGTAACACCTCGTATTTTTGTGCATTTGATATTTAATTAATCCGGCTAATTTTAAATTACTTATGTGTCGTAGTTTAATTAAATTAATTATTATTAGTGTTTATTTAAATATTAATATGGAGAGTAAATGGTTAATATTTATGGAATATATATTACTAAGTGAATAATAAAAATTTATTTACGTCATAACGAGTGATAGTGATGTGGTATTTATTTATCTCAATCGGGAGTCGGATATAAACTATATTGGGGGTCGAGATAAGGATTTTTAATAAAATAATTCGTATGACAATTATAAGTGCACGGTTGATACCAGATATGTCGAGATAGTAAAAAAGAGTGTCCAGGGGTATTAAATGGGTCTTGGTACATTTTTAGGCATAATCAGGTCCACACGGGAGTGTTTGGGCCATTTTAATAAAGCCCATAAGACTAAAAACGAGATTAGCATAATAAAACATAAAGGTGAGAGGGTGTGGAACCAATAACTCATTTAAGAAAACCTAAGTATGTAGAGGAGAAAAGAGGGAGAAATTGGAGAACCCTTGGGAGCCAAAATTAAGAACAAGTGTGTGTGTTCTTCATCAAATCACCATCTACATCAAAGGATTCAGACTGTACGAAATTATCAGGAAAGTGGTTAAACTTTCTTTTAAATTTATTGTAGTTTTCGATTCATATCATAGTGGGTGTGATGAAATCCATTTTTGGGTAGGGTTGATTCATAAATGGGTTTTAGAATTTATGGAGCAATACGTGGGTAAGTTAAGGAAAGATTTATATATCTCAACGTGTACTATTTGGGAAGTAAACTTTGTGATTTTTTTAAACCCAGAGAGTATCTCTTGAGTTTGGAAATTAGTGAAATTAAAATTTAGTGGAGATACTATAAATCTTATACAATTGCGTGGATGAAATTTGGGATTTATTTCAAGTACTGTAAGTATCGAGAAACCAGGGAATGAATTTAGTATCTGTAGGAAATGGTTGTTAATGGATTTGAGAGTTTAAAAATCTATTAGAAGTAGTTGATGGGTTAAAAGATATTACAGTAGGGAATTCTAGGAATAAAGGTTTGGGTTCTTCAATAGCAGATGATAAGGGAAGAAAAAGAGAGATAAGATAACAGGAGGTCGTCCAAACGATCGGGGCGTCCATTAGAGCGATACCACCTGTCGTTTGAACGACATGGTAGGTCATTCGAGCGACACTAGTGGGCCAAGCCCAGTTTGATCCGCTTGTTGTTTGGGCCGGAGGAAAAGGGTTGGAGGTTTAAAAAATTCAGTAAGGAATTTGGTTCAACCTTAGTTATGAGCGTGAAAAAGGAGAGTTTGGTATAATTAATTGTGTAGAGGAAAAAGGGACCTAATCTACATTAGATAATTTGTAGAAATAAATTCTAAGAATTAATTATTGTACAAGGAAGTGTATCTGGGAATTTTGATGGAGTGATGACATGAGAAATAAATTAATGGGAACGTTAATTATAGTTTAGAGTCGGGGAATTGACTAGGGTAGTTTTGGGCTAGTGCTTTGAGTGTAATGGCACGAATTGGCAGGGTTAAATTATTATAGGGATATATAAAAAATCAGGGGATATTTAGTTTAACAAGGGTGTTAACTTTAATAAGTGCAATTTGAGGAATAACTTCTACGAAATGAAATTTCGGACCGACGGAGTGAGTCTAGGTATTTTAGTTGGGTGACACAACTTGAGTGATAAATAAATAAATTAGGTATTTATTTAAATTACAAGTCGGTATATAGACTTGTGTATGTTAGGCTCGTGTTACGGTAATTGTGCATGGAGTAGCCAACATTAATTTTTTATATATATATATATATATATATATATATATATATATATATATATTGGTGTGAATAATATTTATAGGAATACATACCCCTCTAGTGCTATCACATGAGGTTGCGCGATATGAGTGAATCCTCTGGCTTGAGGAGCAGGGCGAGTGTAATCCCCAGGTCATAATCGTCCAGGACTTTATTGTGTGATTTATTTTCAGGGGTGAACCGCTTTAGGATATGATTCGGTTTTACTTTCGGTGAAGGAACTATGGCCCTCTCCACTATGTTTATTTTTTTCACTAATACGGGGAGCTAATCGAGTCAGGATGTCCAGGTGGATGAGTATACTTGGGGTGATAGCATTGTAGATAACATACGGTGAATGTCTACTCAGGAGGATAGTTATATATCTACGACATGTGTCTAAATGTTGCAAAAATGATGATACGTATATATGGTGCAGATAATTATATACGGGTAAAATACAAGAATTCAACTGTATTAATCATATATGACTAGTGAGAATTTTATATAATATTAAATGAAAAATGATTGGTTAAGTAAATGTGAAATAACTTATAAATTATATATGAGACATACTCGGGCTAGAGTAGTGTGACAGGAAGGAGTTATAACAGGAACTAGTTACGGGGTAAATGACTATGTGGTTTATAAATACAAGAGTTAGGTGAGCACAATAGTTGAGGGGTGAGAAGGTCCTCAAGGGAGTGTGACACTAGCTTAAATATGAAGAGCTTTCATGCATTTTAAATTACGGCAGTTTAATCACTTGATAAATATTCTCAAAATGTTTTGGGTTGTAACACTTGATGTCAAATATTTTCAAAACCTTTTAGGTGTCCAGCTACAGGGATACCGGACTTGATTTTATTCCAGGGATACGCAGATGCGACATGTGTGGTTGTTGCAGGAGTTGGAGTATACGCCTCTTTCATATATTCCTATTTTAGTAATTCTATTTTAGTTTTATTTTGAGCATGTTGCTCGTAGTATTTATTCATATTACTTCAGTTCAGATTGTATGGGATTTACTTACTCTCTGTAAGATTTATTTGGTTTGGATTTTTAGCCGATGGTTAATTCGGAAAGTCTTTGATTCAGTTATTTGATGGGATTTTTAGACTCTGTTATTATGTCATGGGTTTATTTAGTTTTTCGTTCTACTTAAATGGCTTGGCTATTAAAAGATAAAATGTTGACACCAACTTAATTAACTAATAGGTGGTTAGTAATTAATAAGATTTTCGACAATGATTCTAAGAATGAACCAGATGAAAATCATGTTTTAATTTAATAAAGGACTGATCACCTTGTATTTAATTAATCGGGGTGTCAGAGATGGTATCGGGGCATCAGGTTCCAGTTTCCCTAGGATCTGTGCGACTTTTCACGTTTCAACTTCACGTTCATTGATATAGAGCCTTATTATAGGATTGTTGTGTTCCTTTACGTAAGCGACTTACGTTCTCCTGCTATTATGTATAGTTGATGTGATTCATATACGATTTCAGATGAGCATGTTAGATCGAATATTATAGAATGAAAAGCATGGGACATTATAAGGATTACATGAAGAAGGACTCAGCATAAGTTATTGACTATTCTGGGAATAGTGATGCGATAGGCGTCACCATGATTAGTGTTTGAACAATTGACGTTGGAGTAACCACTGGGCATAACAGTTTCCCCAAGAACCATTATGAAGGAAGATGGCGCAAAGATAGACCCCCAACTGTAGATGATAAGGGCGAGGGTCGTAGAATATTTTTATTTCAGAAGAACAATCCACTAGAATTCAAGGAAAGTGTGGAAGAGCGATTTACTAATGGAAAGAGAACATCCAATTAGGATTTTATGTAGGGAAGAGTAGTGATACTCAAGTCAAAAATTCGGGAAAAAATGTTTGCTCATAGGAGCAGCGTAGGGTGACGGGAGTGAGTTACCAAATCCATGGGAAAATTACAATGAATAATGAGGAATTTGGGGTGCAGATTATTACGAATCCTCTCAATAGTTGTTTAAATAGAGAGACAAAGGAGACTTTAGTACTTTCAGAAGGGTTGGATAGTTGATGAAACTCGCAAACTTCATAACCGATGAGAGGGATAAAAAGAATAAAAAAGGGGTTCGTAAGTTGATAATACACCCAAGGGCCCAAATATCGAGGACCGACAATGCTAAGGAATAGTGCAATGGGAAAAGCTCTTTTGTGCTTCACTGTGAGATGGTGTACGCATAAGCCTTAAAAAACATCGGGAGTGGATAAACATCATTGGATGATAAGACATCGGATTAAATTATAATTATTGAAAGTGTGGAGAAAATGCGTTGAGCTGAGAGCTATTACAAAATAGGGCCAGTGGAGCCGAGAAGTGCTGTGAAAGAAGCACTGGGAAGAACTTTTGCACCACAAGTTGATGGGTGGGGAAATATCGGAAAGAATTAAATAGTAATTGGTGGAGTGATAAAAAATACCGGATGATAAAGCCACGCCAAGAATGATGGGGTTGGCTTTGAGATAAGTATAATTCGTATGTGATGTTATGAGGTTTAGGCAAGCATGGACGGGTTATAGGGTGTATGGGCACCCTGGGTGGAGCAGAGTCTCACTTAGTCTGATGCCTAGTAGTTTTGCGAGAAAATGCAAGGGCAATAATTTAAGGTTTATTCCAAAAAAGGGGGAATAAGATGTCCCTTGTAGGTAAAACGTTGAGCATGGGATGGGTGGTGAGTAATACATAATGGAGTTATCTTCAAGTTACACCATTTACGGATGGAAAAAAAGGTTGATCTGAGGTTTTCAACTAGGCTTTTATAATTTCTATGTTCTCAGTGGAGGGAGTAAAAGGGAAACGGAACTAGGTGTTGTCCAAAAATTTTGAAAATTAGGATAAGACCTTTCAGTCCCGCCTCTTATCGGGAGTGTCCAGAGGCGATGAGGATGGAGTCGCATATTGTTCTAGACGTGTCACCCTTAAGTCAATGGTTGACGAAAGAGACTAGGTTGTTAGAGGAATCCTGAAATGCTTAATTCCAAATTTGTGGATGATTGGGAGTATTAATACCACTAGTAGAGCTAAGTTTGATCCTCGTAGCAGTTTATTAGCTACGTGAAACGTTTTGAGACTTTATAGGGAGGTTTTTTTATCCACCCTATGGTTGATAAGAAGTGGGGGAGTAACGATCTTCTAGGACCCGGTGTAATTTATGGTCCATCGGTAGGAATTGATTAAACCGCTTCTTTTCTATATAGCTAAGAAACGTAAGGAGAGTTACGTCACCGTGAGTTAAGGGTTTGAAGTCTGATATGAGTAGTCATATATTATTTCCAGTATTTACCCTAAGGAGAGTCACGGGTTTATCAATAAGAAATTGGCACCCATAAAGGAGGGGCCTTTTTTAAACATAGCGAAAGTACAGCTGACGGAGAATAGGCTCACCTTTTGAGGCACTATATGGTAGGATACCATTGATTTTAATATTGATAACTAGGTGTTGGTTAGGGTGTCTCCCATGAAAGGGGTCATGAGGTTCGGCATAATAGGGAAACTATAACAACTCGCGTAAATTTTGGGGTATTTTAAAATAAATTCAAAATATAGAGGAAAATAAAGTTTTTTATTTAATTGTTTTTCCTGCTCAAAAATGTTGAGAATTATTTTTAAAGACGAGATTTTCAATCGGTTTCGAAATCAGAGTTAAAATGAATTTTAAAATAATTTTTAAAATTCATCCCTTGAAATTATTTTAAGTCAGCAGAATCAAAATTCCTGATTGATCGATCGATTGACTCCTTCAGTTTTCATGCGCTACAAGTATTTTGAAGAATATTGGTTTGGTTGAAACTCCTACTTTTTTCCTTATAAAAAGTGGTTGTGGGTGACCATTTGAGAATAAACTTTATCACAAAAATATGCAGTAAACATATTTTTACTCCTCTCCTTTTGTAGACACGTAGCCCCTTTATATTATCATGTTCAACCTTTGTTTTTGGAGGTTTTTTTGGGGCTATTTTGCTGTTGGATCTTGGAGGAGTTTGATGATCTTTGTGGGATGATCTTGTTGGAGTGATCTAATTTTCTTGGCAGATTTATATTGGTTCCTTATAGTGGTTTGAGGTATGGGGTTTTACATAATATTCTCTTCAAATCTATCGAGAGTTATTCCTTTTGATTTTCTGTGATTATTGAACTCATATTTGAATTAATAAATTCATTTGGAATCTGAAATTTTTTGTTAGAATCTGATTTTGATTCATGTGGTATTATATTTCTGTTGAGCTTGTTGTCATGAGATTTTAATATGGCACGGAGGTTGGGCAACCACTAAGATTCCAATTTTCGGCTACTTGATAAAGTATAGCGCGGTATGGTGAGGCCTGGTGACCCGGTTAATGTGTTATTGAGACATTATATTGATAAAAATGCTTGTGAGACTTTCATTTCATTTGAATATTCGTACTTGTATTGTTACGCTTTTCTCACTGCTAATATTTGTTGAGCATCTTTCCTGTCGTATTCTATAATTCCCCATATTCTTTCTTAGTGGCAGGTTAGCGCATATTTGGGCGCTATGGACTTATTGGAGATTGATTTTATCTTGGATATTTTAGTTAGAATATACGAGATTACAAAGGATAAGATTTTTATTTATTTTGATGTATAGAGCATTGGCGATTTATTTTATTTTGAGATAGATAGTTGTATTATTTTGAGAGACTTTTGGTTGTATTTAAATTGAAAAATTGAGATTAGTGGATTTTTTTATTATATTGTGGCTTTTATTTAGATGCTCTATACCTTGTTGATTTGTTGGTTTGGTTAGTTTTATTGAGTACATCTCCGTTCTCCCCGGGAGGGGTGTTACAAATGGTATCAGAACTTAGGTATACGATAACCCTCGAGGCTTGGGTTTTGGTTCATTGTGTGATTAGAAATTTTTAGAGACAGAGTATTTTTGGTAATATTCATGTTAAGTTCCAAGATTAGATGTGAGGAATTTATTTTGGGAGGCAAGATTATTTTTGGAGATTGTTGTAGTGGCCTGATTTTACGAGTTAGGCTTTTGGCGAATTTCAAGGGCAAAATTTCATTGTTAATGGGGAAGTGTAACAACCCGCATAAATTGTGAGGTATTTTAAATTTATTTCAAAAATATAGAGGAAGATAAAGTTTTCTATTTAATTATTTTTCTTGCTCAAAAATGTTGAGAATTATTTTTAAAGACGAGATTTTCAATCGGTTTCGAAATCAGAGTTAAAATGAATTTTAAAATGATTTTTAAAGTTTATCCCTTGAAATTATTTTAAGTCTGCAGAATCAAAATTCCTGAGTGATCGATAGACTGACTCCAGGGGGTCGATCGATCGACTCCTTCAGTTTTCGTGCGCTGCAAGTATTTTGAAGAATTTTGGTTTGGTTGAAATTCCTACTTTTTGCCTTTAAAAAGGGGTCCTGGGTGACCATTTAAGAACAAACTTTTATCACGAAAATATGTAGCAAACATATTTTTATTCCTCTCCTTTTTATATACACATAGCCTATTATCATGTTCAACCTTAGTTTTTGGAGGTGTTTTTTGGGTTGTTTTGGTGTTGGATCTTGGAGGAGTTTTGATGATCTTGTTAGAGTGATCTGATTTTCATGGCAGATTTATATTGGTTCCTTATGGTGGTTTGAGTTATGGAATTTTACACAATATGCTCTTTAAATCTCTCGAGAGTTATTCTCTTTGATTTCATGTAATTATTGAACTCATATTTGAATTGCTAAATTCATTTGGAATCTCCAAAAAAAATTTGGAATCTGATTTTGATTCATGAGGTATTATATTTGTGTTGAGCATGTTGTCATGAGATTTTAATATGGTACGGAGGTTGGGTACCAGCCAAGATTCTAATTTCTGGCTACTTGATAAAGAATGGCATGGTATGGTGAGGCCTGGTGACCCGGCTAATGTGTTTTTGACAAATTATATTGATAAAAATTCTTGTTAGATTTGCATTTGATTTGAATATTCGTACTCATATTGTTACGTTTTTCTCATCGCTAATATTTATTGAGCATCTTTCCTGTCGTATTGTGTACTTCTCCATATTCTTTCTTAGTGGCAGGCTAGCGCGGATTTGGGTGCTATGGACTTATTGAAGATTGATTTTATCTTGGATATTTTGGGAAGAAAATTTGAGAGTACAAAGGAGGAGATTTTTATTTATTTTAATGTATAAAGAATTGGTGATTTATTTTATTTTGAGATAAATAGTTGTGTTATTTCGAGAGACTTTTGGTTGCATTTAAATTCAAAATTTGAGATTAGTGGTTTTTTTTTTATTATATTGTGGGTTTTATTTAGATGCTCTATACCTTGTTGATTGTGGATTTGGTTAGTTTTATCAAGTACCGCTCCGCTTTCCCCGGGCGGGGTGTTACAGAAGCTAGCATCGAGATTTGTAAGGCCCATTCCTATCATTGAGAGAGCAGAATTATTAGATTATAGACTGTGTTTACCATAGCATCTACAATGGATAGACGATGTGTTTCATGTGGCATCACTGGAGAATTATCGGAGGAGCATGATATCTTGTGGCATGTTCCCCTTGAGGAGATCGATTTGCCGCCAGATGTCTCGTATGAGGAAATACCCGTAGCTATTTTGAATCGCAGTGAGTGCAAGCTGCGGTCTAAACTGATACCACTAGTTAGAGTACATTGGGGTCATCACAGTAATGATGAGTTTACGTGGGAGTGGGAAGATGACATTCGAGAGCGATATCCAGAGTTATTCGCCGCAGGTATGACCTAATTTCGGCGATGAAATTCCCTTGTAAGGGGGAAAGTATGTAACACCTCGTATTTTTGTGCGTCTGATATTTAATTAATTTGTATAATTTTAAATTACTTGTGTGTCGTAATTTAATTGAATTAATTATTATTAGTATTTATTTAAATATTAATCTAGAGAGTAAATGGTTAATATTTATGGAATTTATATTACTAAGTGAATAGTAAAAAAATTATTTACGTCATAACGAATGATAGTGACGTGGCATTTATTTATCTCAACCGGGAGTCGAATACAGACTATATTGGAGTCGAGATAAGGATTTTTAATAAAATAATTCGGATGACAATTTTGAGTGCACGGTTGATTCCGGATAGGTCGAGCTAGTCGAAAAAGAGTGATCGGGATTGGTAAATGGGTCTCGGGACATTTTTAGGCATAACCAATCCCACATGGGAGTGTTTGAGCCATTTTAATAAAGCCCACACGCCTAAAAACTAAATTATCATCGTATAATCTAAAATTTAGAGGGTGTGACAGCCATAACTCATTTAAGAAAACCTAATTATGAAGAGGACAAAAGAGGGAGAAATTGGAGAACCCTTGGGAGACAAAATCAGAACAAGTGTGTGTGTTCTTCATCAAATCACCATCTACATCAAAGGATTCAGACTCTACGAAATTATCAGGTAAGTGGTTAAACTTGATTTTAAAGTAATTGTAGTTTTCAATTCATATCATAGTGGGTGTGACGAAATCCGTTTTTGGGTAGCGTTTATTCATATATTATGTTTTAGAATTTATGGAGTAATACGTGGGTAAGTTGAGGAAAGATTTATATATCTCAATGTGTACTGTTTGGGAAGTAAACTCTGTGATTTTTTTAAACCCGGAAAGTATCTCTTGAGTTTGGAAATTAGTGAAATTAAAATTTAGTTGGAGATACTATAAATCTTATACAATTAGGTGGATGAAATTTGGGATTGATATCAAGTACGGTGGATACCGAAAAACCACGAAACGAATTTGGTATATGTAGGAAATGCTTGTTAACGGATTTGAGAGTTTAAAAATCTATTAGAAGTAGTTTAAGGGTTAAAACCTATTACAGTAAGGAATTCTGGGAATAGAGGTTTAGGTTCTTCAATGGCGGATGATAAGGGAAGAAGAAGAAAGAGAAAATACCATGAGGTCATTCAAACGACCAAGGCCTCCGTTCGAAGGATGCCACCTGTCATTTGAATGACATGGTGGGTCATTCTAGCGACGCCGGTGAGCCAAGCCCATATCGATCCGCTTGTTGTTTGGGCTGGAGGAAAAGGGTTGGATGTATAAGAAAATTCAGTAAGGAATTTGGTTTAACCTTAGTTATGAGCGTGAAAAGGGAGATTTTGGTATAATTAATTGTGTAGAGGAAAAAAGGACTAAATCTACATTAGATAATTTGGAGTAATCAATTCTAAGGAATTAATTGCGGGCCAAAGGAGTGTGTCCGGGAATTTTGGTGTAGTGATTCCATAAGAAATAAATTAATGGAAAAGTTAATTATAGTTTAGAGTCGGGGAATTGACTCGAGTATTTTTGGGCTAGTGCTACAAGTGTATGGTCACGAATTGGCTGGGTTAAATTATTTTAGGGATATATAATAAATCATGGGATATTTAGTTTAATAAGGGTGTTAACCTTAATAGGTGAAATTGAGGAATAAGTTCTACAAGATGAAATTTTGGATCGAAGGAATGAACCTGGGTATTTTAGTTAGGAGACACAACTAGAGTGATATATAAATAAATGTGGGATTTATTTAAATTACAAGTCGGTATATAGACTTGGGTATGTTAGGCTAGTGTTACGATAATTGTGCACGGAGTATCCGGGATTAATTAAATATATATGCAATGATTGTGTAGTATGTGTGTGTGTGTGTGTGTGTGTGTGTGTGTGTGTGTGTGTATATATATATTTGTGTGCTTTATAAATATTGGTGTGAATGATATTTATAGGAATACATACCCCCGTAGTGCTACCATAGGAGGTTGAGCGATATGGGTGAATCTCCTGGCTTGAGGAGCAGGGAGAGTATAATCCCCACGTCATAGTCGTCCAGGATTTTATTATGTGTTTTATTTTCAGGTGTGAAGCGCTTTGGGGTATGATTGCGTTTCACTTCCGATGAAAGAACTATGGTCTCCTCCACTACGTTTATTTTTATTTCACTGATTCGGGGAGCTAACCGAGTTGGGGTGTCCGGGTGGATGAGTATACCTGGGGTGATAGAAATGTAGATAACATCCGGTGAGTGTCTACTCGGGAGGATGGTTGTATATCTACGACATGTGTGTGAATGTTGTAAAATGATGATACGTTTATATGGTGTAGATAATTATATATGAATAAAATATAAGAACTGAACTGTATTAATCATATATGACTAGTGAGAATGTTATATGATCTTAAATGAAAAATGATTGGTTAAGTTAATGTGAAATAACTTATAAATCATATATTAGACATACTCGGGCTAGTGTAGTGTGACAGGAAGGAGTTATAACAGGAACTAGTTACGTGGTAAATGACCGGGTAGGTTATAAAGACAAGCGTTAGGTGTGCACCATAGTTGAGGGGTGAGGAGGTCCTCAAGGGAGTGAGACCCTAGCTTAAATGTAAAGAGCGTTCATCCACTTTATATTAATGCAATTTAATCACTTGCTAAATAACTTCAAAATGTTTTGGGTTCTAACCCTTACTGTCAGATATTTTCAAAACCTTTTAGGCATCCAGACACAGGGACACCAGACTTGATTCTATTCTAGGTATACGTGGTTGCGACATATGTGGATGTTACAGGAGTTGGAGTAGACGCCTCTTTCATCTGTTCCTAGTTTAGGAATTCTATCTCAGTTTTTTTCGAGCATATTGCTGACATTATTTATTCAGATTATTTGAGTTTAGATTGTATGGGATTTATTTACTATCTATCAGATTTATTTGGTTTAGATTTTTAGTCGATGGTTAATTTGGCAAGTCTTTGGTTCAGTTATTTTATGGGATGCTTAGACTCTATTATTATGTCATGGTTCTATTTAGTTTTTCATTGTAATTAAATGGCTTGGCCATTAAAGGATAAAATTTTGACACTGACTTAATTAACTCAAAGGTAGTTAGTAATTAATAAGGTTTTCGACAGTTATGCTAAGAATAAACCATATGGAAATCCTGTTTTAATTTAATAATGGACTGATCACCTGGTATTTAATTAGTCGGGGTGTCACATCTGGGTGTTGTATACTCATGCCTTCAAATGAAGATAAGTTACTGACCATATTGACAAAATTCATGTTAAAAGGTTACATTATGTTTCTTCATCATTTCCAAATGTATACGACCCTTTTGATATATGGAGAAAAACCTTTTGAGGCTTTAAATATTTTTAAAATGATTTTTGAAAGTGTTTTGAAAAATATTAGATTTTTCCAGGTTTTTCTAATGACATTTCATATGTCATTCGAATGAGGTCCTTTATCTTGTTCGAACGAGATGTCAAACGAGTTTAATAATCGAAAGCTTTTCCTTCTCTATAATCTCATTAGATGACTCGTTCCAACGAGATTGGTACCGTCATTAGAACGAACTTCAAGCGAGGTGTAACAATATAGTTTCCCCTCATTTAATAACTTTTTAGATTTTTTTTTCGAACGAGATCATGTACGTCACTCGAACGAGGTACTATGTCATTTGAACAACCCGGTGCGCTTTTCAAGAAATTCAATTTTTCCCACCTTTCCACATTTTTTAACAATCCACTTTTTAAAGAAATGCGTTGCAACAATTTTTAGTAAGCGCTTTCCATGCCTTATAAGGTTAAAACCCTTTTTAAAATCATCTCAAAATATCATTGATCCTTTATGATCAAGTTTTTCAAGTACAAACCCACATAAACTTTTCTTCATCATGTGTTCAGTGTTGTGTGGTAGACATTACACTTTTAGAGAGGGTAAACGCTATTGGTGGATACCAAGGTAAGGATTTGTTGTTACGCTGTGTTGGATTGCAGGAATCTACGGATGGGGGTTTTGGAGACTTCATTTGCGTTCTCTTGAGGAGTTGAGTTTTGTAAGTTAATTAAGCATTTTTGTAAAATCATATATGTAATGAATTTGTCTAGGCCCGACCGTTCTAGGTTTTTCCCATTTGGGTTTTCCACATACATTGGCATTTCATGGTTTGTCTGTTATATTTATAATTGAATCTTGCATGCTCACCTAGTAGTTGGGTTGACAAGCTTAAAATTGGACAGCAACGAGACTTCCTGCCTAGACTATTATTTTCTTGTTTCAAGTGTTTACAAATTGGGATAAAGTTAACGAAGTCCAACCTAAAGCATATAATTGGACATCTCAGTTATTTTTTTAGCGGAGTTAGAGTTATTAACTTTTTTTACAAAAGGGTGTTAAATGGGCCATAATTGGATTTATACATGGTTATTTCGGGCTCCTTGTCGTGTTTCAAATGGGCTAAGGGGGACCAATTTCGGGTCAATATCTTGACAGGAACAAGACACAGCCCGTTACCAGGCTAAAGAAACCTGACATGAAAACGACAAGACGTGTTGATTTCATGTCAATTTCATGTTGGGTCATGTTATTTTTTTGCGCCGTGACGGAATTACCACCCTTACTCATAACCACCTATATCCTGAAAAATCATGGGACAACTTAAATTATAATGAATGAATTCTAACACATCTTCAACTATATATCCTTTGGTTGTGAAGAGTCTCTTGGTTATTTTACCCTCTAAATAAGATTCATGTTCTAGAAGTACCTCCACATCTAATGAACTTAATCGAACATTTAAAACTAATCTTTGAATTCTTTTGGGATTAATATGACCGATGTGTAAGTGTCAAAGATATGTTTAGTTCAACCTAAAAGGTTTTTTCTATAGATTATTTCCATTTGTGCTATTCATTACAGTATTTAGCAGTAACTGCGAGACATGGTTTATAACATACAAATCATTTTTCAATCTACCAGAACAGACAAACGATTTGCACTTTGTTAATAAAAACATATTTAAATAAATAGAATATGCATTCATCATTGATGTAGAAATTAGCATTATATTTTTCCTATTAGTGTGTGGCTAAAAATAGTTCTGTAATATTATATTTTTATCTCCACCAAAATCTAAAGATAGATATAATTTTGCTAATATTAGTGCCTTACTGTGATCAACTTTAAATAAAAATATATCTCCTTCACTAGGCTTATTAGTTACCTGGAACCCTGCAAAGAATTGCAAATATGATTAGTGGCTACCAAATCTACAAACCATGTCCCAACAAACTAGAACACAAAACATGTCACAATGATAAAGGAGAAATTAACGTTTCCATTCCTCTATTTCGCTAAGTAAACCGAACATCGCTTATTCCAATGTCCTAACTATTTGCAAATGTAACACTTTTTTCAGTTGTTTCCCTACCACCTCAAGTTTAGCCACTATTTTAACAATCACAGGTTGTACTTGAGACTTTTTCTTGTTGTTGTTGTTGTTATTATTGTTCTTCTTCTTTTTCTTCTTACCTTTTGGGACAGGGGAAGATGGTATCTCTAAACAACATGAAAAAGAACCTTTTGTTTGATAATATTCTTCGTATCCTAGAGTTCTTAAAGTAGTTGTGTCAAAGATTAGTCAAATATGTTAATAGAATAATTTAGATGAAACTTCTTAAAGGACTCTGAGAGTTATTAGAGAACAAAATTGATCTTTGTTTTCCCCATTGATTTTAGTTCCTAGAACCCAAAGTTGCTTTAATATGGACACATCTTCATAATATGTTCCCTGACTAATGTACCATAAACCATCTTTGTTTTGACCAATCTTTCCATAGCTTTCAATCTTGCAGCGTGATTCTAATCTTCAAACATGATCCTGAGGATCGAAATCATATCGTAAGTGTTTGACATATTCTATTGCTTGTGTTGGAATACATTGGTTATATATGCCAATATATGTCAACTGGATATTTGACCCTCTTTTTGCCACTTTTAGTAAGCTCGCACATCTAATCCGGATGCCCCTCAACATGCTTGGCAGGACGTGGTTTAGTTTAAAAAAAATTATAATCCTCAATAATGAGTATCATGTCTAGGTTTCATTTCTAGTCAATAAAATCTTTCCATTTAATTTATTTTCCTTTAAGATCGATGAAAGTGGGTTAAAATGTGAGACCCTTTTTAAAATATGAGAATCAACATTGAAAAAATTAATTTTCAATTAAATATGTGAGAATTAAACTTTTGATCAAATTTTCGTTTAGCTTCCCTATACCACTAACTTGAATTAATCCCGTTGAGCATTATTATATATTTCCTTATGAAAAAAATAATTTGAACCTAAAGGTATTTGAAAAAAATCTTTATTCAATTCTAATTTGATAAATCAAATCAAGATAATGTTCTAACTTATTATACAAATTAAACTACCTGAACTCACTATTTTAATTTTCCAAAATAATAATATTTTTAATTAAAATAAAATCTGAATACTAAAATTTAATTTCTACGATAAATTGATTATATGCTTTAATTCAATTTAGAAAATAATAAATATTTTTAATTTTATAGAAAAATCATGATCTCGAACGGTCACAATAATAATTGATGGTGTCTATAATAACGTGGGATCTAAATTAACCAATTAATGAACACACAATAATTATCAACATGATTAAGATGGTACAATCATAATGAAAAGCATAAGACGCAATTATAATTCAACTAGGAAATAAATTATCCTTTCCATTATGGCCTAGAGTTCTTCTTGAAGTAAAACACTTCAAGATCAAGAATTCCATTGAAAATAAACTTCTTCATGAGAAAGAGTCCTCCTTAAATTAGATCTTTTCAAAAATGTGAGTTCTTCACGAATTAAACTTATAGAATTACCCCTTTGTACTTTTAAGAAAGATCGAAATGAAAAATCAAAAAACTTCAGTGCGAGAATCTGCAAAACTCGAGCATACTCCCAGGATCGAATCGAGACATTTTTTGAATTCGAACGGTTGGCCGAAACGGGCAGGGTCTGGGACTTTCTGCTAAAACTACATCATTTTAAATTCACACAAACAATGCAAAAACTTCCAAACTTGAGCTAGACTTAACCAAACTCCATAAAAATATAGTATTTTAACGAGTAAAATCTCTCACAAATAATTCCATATACATAAGTTTGTGCAATAATTAAAATAACATAATTATTACAAACAAATCACTATAAGATCCATATACATAAAACAACATTCATGTGACCTTGATTCAAATTATATAATCATTAGAACCATAAAAACCCCATGTTAGTATGATACTACACACAAATATGTATATTCCTACAATAGGCAAAACTAGGGTTTCATGACTAATAATACGGACTTTTCTAAAACATTAACAATCCTTAACTGGGGCTCTGATACCAATTGAAGAGGATTGATAATAAAAAACGTTTATTGCATAAAGGACTTTGATTGAATTAGATTTAGATAGATAAGTAATAAAACTAGATCTAGGATTTATATTTAGAATTTATATTCCCATACCTTTGCAGATCTTATAGGTGATTAATGTGGAAGATAAATATGATGAATAAGATCATTTTGCTGTTCTAATACCTCCAAAACCTTGATTAGATGTGCAAAAAATATTATATCTTTTAATATATGATCCACTTAAATCAAGTTGTGTGTGTGGGCCCTTCCAGAGATGTAAACTTAATGAAATAAGAGAAAATTGATTCTCTATCTCCTAACCCTCACAAAAAGTGAATAGTATGTTTCTCTCTATTTCTTTAACCCCGAGGTGGTTTAATGAAACTTATACCCCTTATGCGCACACACACACACACACATCATACTTTATATAACACACCATACATCACACCTAATTTTAGGTCCTAAGAATGTTTTAAATTTTTTTATATTTTTCTCTTGAAGATAACCTTCCAATCAAGCCATATTAAAAAATTTAGGTCAAAATACATTTTGGAGCCATTTTTAAAAAATCCACAAAATTTTACTGGTGCAGACACTTATCATAAGGTATTTTTAGCATTTTTTTGTCAGATTTTTTAAAACTAGATACAAAATGTATTTTGACCTAATTTTTGAACATGGGTTTATTGGAAGGTTAATTTCAAGAGAAAAAAATTGAAAAAAAGTTTTTTAGGGCCTAGAACTAGGTGTGATGAATGGATGATGATTAAAGTGTGATGAAGGTGAACCTTTTCTTATATATATATATATGTGTGTGTGTGTGTGTGTGTGTGTGTGTGTGTGTGTGTGTGAGTCTGTGTGTGTGTGTGTGTGTGTGAGGTTGAGACAATTAGGATTTGCAAAGAGTTTTGGAACTACTACCATATATATGGACTATACTAGGGATCCAAGGCTAATAATTGAATTGGCTTTCAAATATAAATATGAAAATCTCAAATTACACCTAGTGATTTATTTTATTTTCTATTAATTATAACTATTTTAACTAAACAAATACAGCCGCGCTCCAATATAATTATCTCAAAATTACTAGAATCCTTAGATAACACATAATATGATTCCCCGTGTTAAGTACTCAAATCCCATTTGATGAAGTTCAATTTGTCGTTAATCTATTTTTATAGTTTTATTCATTCTTAAATCTCAAGTTTAACTTATATGATACTCTACTTAATATGATCTCACACATATTTACACAATGAATTCTCAACTTACGAAGATTATTGACCCAATAAATTGACTCTCACACATAGCAAATCAAATTAATAATTATGTAAATATTTCAATCCCCATAATCCTCAAAATATAGAATGTATACACCATTTTCAGACTTATAAGATTGTGCAAGTCTAATCTAGTCAACATCAAAACTTGACTCTCACTCGTGATCATGTTCAATACATTACTGATCTAAACTATCAGAAAAGTTCTTGAACTATCAGAGATTTTCCCATAATCAATATAAACTATTATGATTGTACACACAGATTTACCGATAGAATGCCAACTCCCTATCTATGTTGTGAACTATTTTACTATACTAGATCAAAATTATGATCTCTTCGGATGAGGCTAAATCAACCTCACCAGAATTCCTATTGAATATAATTGAATGAAATATACAATATATTTAAAAAAAAAATATAAAGCATTCCCACAAACATGATTCATATTTCAAAATGAGGTTATACAATCATTTATTAAAAAATAAATACCAATTACAAGATTTTAAGAATAAAACCCCAACAATTCATTGACATATGTCGACATTAATTGACAACTGATAACAGCGAGTGACATCTAGTGAGGTAATATTAATTGAAACATTGTATTTTTAAAAGCGTACAAAGATATAGCATACTTTACATGTTTTTCGAATTTTGTCATTGAAATATTTTTTTCCAAATTAACATTGAATGCTTTTCCACAACTGATTGTAGCTCAAAAGATTTTCCAAAATTACAAAGTTAAGTGTGGTTAAAAGTCCTACTTGGCTAAAGAGAAAATGCCAAAATATGCTCAATGGTGTTTTCAAGTAAAGCAAAGTTTAATGACTAATATGGAAAAACATGTAATTTTTTTTGTAATTAAGTCTTTTAAAAAAGTGTTGGAATGGTTTTACATACATATATATATGGATTAATAACTCTTTTATCCCTATAACTTTTCTCTCATTTTCACTTCACCACCCATATTTTCATTTTCCAGACTTAACCTCTTCAAGTTATAAAAAGGTATCACATTACCCCCCCCCCCCCCCCCCCCCAATACTATCGATGTTAAATTTTTGGATGAAAAGTTAATAAACATGATGGTATTTTACCCAAGCACTTGTGAAAATGATAAATTTTTATCTAAAAATTTAACACTGCCAAGGTCATGGAGTAAAATGATGCATTTTTAAAAGTTAAGGTGGCTAAATCTGAAAAATAAAAGCAACGCTCCGGAACAATTTATTCACAATGATCGAGAAGATGAATAAAATATCCACGTCCTCTAAAAACCCCAGGAGAGGTTATTGTCTATTAAAAGATATAAACCCTGAAGTGACTATAAAGCCACCGAAGTAGGCAAAGGTACATAATATTAAATGAGATCTCTATGTTTTATACATATACAAGATAAAAGTGATATCGCCAAAGATGATCATCGATGATATAATTATATATGTTGTAGATACACAAATAAAAGTGTAATGATGATACAAATCCACGTATATATTGGCCAACATGAGAAAATGTCATGATGGCATAATTCGAGTTTCTTAATATAGGTGGTGTATTTGGACATGTAGTTAACATTCCAAAAGATATTAATCCTGAAGCTTGAAAATGGGTTTCTATAAGAATGTGAAGTGTTAATTAAAAAATGCATGATCTATGGCAATAAGTTTCCTGAAGAAACCAAAATTGATTATATATGAACACACCATCCCTTTACGACCATAAATCCATTTAAGATATCTGACTAGCTTAGCAATTTATTAAAATATATTATATGAGACTCGTGAATATTATAATAACTTATATATACGGGACTTAGATGAATAATACATATTAAAATCCTACACGAATTTTCGTTGCCAAAAGCAAAGATAAGGAGGACGTATTGAAATGCACTTCGACGTTCATTGTACAGCGTGTAATTCAAATGCATATAGGTACAATCGTCTTAGTAAATATTTATCTAAGGAAGGGTATGAAAACAATCACATATGCAAATGTGTCATTATAAAATTATCCTTACAAGGATATGCTTCTGAAGAAATCAACTGAAAAGCAAAATATCCAAATAAGAAATTAAAAAATGAATGACCCTTGGATAACTAGTTATAATCTATAAAAGGACAAATTTACAATTGAGTCAATTTGTCTGTGTTGGCTTAATTATGAACAAAACCCCTTGAGTTATAGGATAGAAGTTATATTTGTAACCTTTCAAGCCTATGATATTTTTGTTGAAGATGTAGTGGCCAAGTCAAAGAGATCACATATTATGTTGTATTTTGTGCCTCGATTTCATCATCAACATTCCAAGGATCTCTCAAGTATGTTGGACCTTAATTTTTTTATTGGGTGTTAAATTTTTGTTAAGAGATTTTAAAATATCTTTATACTTTTTCAAGAAAAATATTTAATTTTTTCCTAGGTCGTTAGAACGACTTTCCCGGGTCGTTCGAATGAGCTTCTAACAAAGTACCTTTTTGTTTGTGTTGATTTTCTGTTAGATGTTTCGTTCTTATCTCATTCAAATGATATGGTTTTGTCATTCGAACGAGATTGATTTTTGTTTCGAATGACAGGGGCAGTTTTTCAAAAATAACAGTTTCCTCCATAGCTTCCCACTACTTTTCCCAACCATTTATGTAGTGCGGGAGATCAGTTTATTCTGATACTTTTCCAATATCAAAGAGGGAGAACCTTTAGAAAAGTTCAAGAGTGTTTTTGTTCTAAACTCATGGTTTAAATTTCAAAACAAAAACCATGATTTACACCCAAGTATTTTGATCTAGGATTATACATGATATATGTTTAAGATCAAGCTTCGGCACTGCATTTATCATTCTCTACATCACTGATATTATTTCTTGCGGAGGATTCCGTGTTCATTGGTGTACATATGACAAACTCCGTATGGTTGATGGTATTTCTGCCTCATAGGTGCACTCTGAGACGTAGATGGACTCCTATATTGTCACTAGGCATAGGTTGAACACACAAAGAGAACCAAGGCATATGAGGGCATCGAGTTGTTGTGTAAGTATTATGTTGTGTTATTTTGTAATTATGTACTTAGTGGACTTATGGTTGAGTCGTTCGAGGTTTTTTACGTCGTGGGTTTTCCTCGTATATCGCGGTGTTGTGGTTGCTTATTTTATTTTTTAAATTCACACCTTGATTCCTCCTTAGGTTTAACGAGATGAAATACGTTTAATAAAAAAAATGGTTTAATTGTTGCTTAATTAAAATTTGGTAATTTAGTTTACATTAATTCAATTTAGAATTAAGTTTGTTTAAAATTGGGTTGTGTAATTTTGAACTTCAACAAAAGTTTTGTTTAAAAAGTGAAAATTAATTTGAAAGAAATTTAAAATTTAGTATTTTTGGGAAACTATCCCTCACAAGTGGTATCAGAGCGAGAACACTAATTTGTCGTGTTAGACCTTTTAGGTTTGAATATGGAAAATTTAACATTTTCGAGGTTTCCTATTTTTTATGGTTCTAACTATGCGTACTAGAAAGTGTGTATTACATTAGCACTTAACTCCTAATATCAGTTATTAGATGCGGGTTTAGCTAGTTTATGCATCATCATATATATTATTTTAAAATTATGCCAAGTGTATCTTTTGTGTTTTGGTTTTTCATTTGTTGGGTCTTATTAAAATAAAAAAAAAATTGTTTGTCCTTGAGTTGTCTTTATTTTTAAAATTTAATTAAAAAAATTGAAAACTTCAAAAGAGTTTTTTTGTGTATTCAAGTTTTACACATTTTGTGTGGCATATTCTTGTGTTTGAATCTTATATCATTCCCCATTATCATGTGGCTAGAACATTTGGTTATGAATTTTAATTCTTAAATTGTTCTTTATCATGCTTGCATGGAGAATTTTGATTTTGATTTGCTTAATGGATTCTCTTTGTATATGCCTCCTCACACACATGCATGAGCGCTTTTGACAGTTAACTTCACAAGTTATATTAAGCTAACTGAGATGTTCTCCAATCAATTTTGTTATCTCCATGTTTTGTGACTATGGGAGATTTGTGCATGTAAGAACCGTTGCCCGTGAGCTTTATTATAATTATATTAAAAATATTTGAGGATGCATGGGAAAGGGCTACGAAAGGAGCAAATATCCTTTACGGAAAAGCCACCGTTGGCAAGTGCCTACTGAAAAGTTTAAAAGGCAATCCAAATAGAAAATTTTCCAACGACTAATATAGTTTAGTTTGATCATTCAAAAGAAATAACTTCAAAAGAATAGAGAAAAGAAAATAGTTAATTTGTCTATCTTTTGAGGGTATTTAGTTGAAGATAAATAGGTTTGTACAATAAATTCTAGCTATAATTATTTTGTCATAAAGCTATTGATTTGTATAATCATCAAAATTCTAGGCTTGTGTACATTGTTTGTTTGTTCTTTGAGTTCACTTTATCTGTCACATGAGGCTAAATCTTAGTTGATAAAGTTTTGCGATCAAATAGAACTCCTTGAACACGTTTAAGTGATTAAGTCATAACTCTTTTGACTTTAATTCACACCCATTCACTATGTTTATCACATGTGGTTTAGACACATTTATGCCATATGAGTGTGAAAAACTTATTGTGTTTAGTGTCTTATGTGGTGTTATACCTATATATGTTTGTGCTTATGCTTCATTGATATATTTTAATACTTATATATATGGTATCATTTGTTTTGGGTCTTTGCTTTTGAATCTAGTCCATGTATGTTATTGTTTCATATTAATATCAATGTTGGGGGATTTTTCCTTGACATCCCATGCTTATCTTAGTATATTCTAGTTGATATCATTTTGTTATCGCATCATAGTTGGTATCTATTGTGTTGTATGTGGAGTAGTTGTTCTTGTATTGCCATGTTACTTTGTTGTTCTTGTATCACTATACATCATTGCATGATATAGTTTTTTATCCTTTACGCTTAGCACTTGTTTCAGTTAAAGAGATAATTTGTTTGAATTGGTGAGAAATTAATCATTTTATGCAAATGTTCTTTGCCTAATCTATATTAAAAGGGGAGAGAAATTGTATCTAACTCTTTTCATTTGGAGAGATCTAACTTAGGGGGAGACGTCCTTTCTTCGGTAGACAGTGTTAGGTAATGGGGTAGGATTTAATTATGCAATTTATCCTTTTATATTCCCTATGAATTTTATGGTTTGTTTAAGTGTGCAAGTTTTCATCCATGCGGTAAAGTTTTAATTCAAGCAAAGTTTATCAAAATATGTGTCAATCAAGCGTCTCTGTAATTTTTTCTTTTGGTTTGGGATTGAGTCTTTTAGCTGACCTTGATGGCCCATTGGTTTTTTACTTTGGTTTTATCCCATAATAGCAAAAGGGTGAGATTTGTAAGGATAAATTTATAATTGAGTCAATGTGTATGTGTTGGCTTAGTTTTGGACAAAACTCCTTAAGTGATAGGATAGAAGTTGTATTTGTGACCTTTCAAGTCAATGAAATATTTGTTGAAGACGTAGTGGCAAAGACAAAGACAAAAAGACATCACATGTTATGTTATATTTTGTGCCTAGGTTTAATCATCAACTTTCCAAGGATCTCTCAAGTGTGACTACTTAAATTATGTTGGGCCTTGGAAATTTTTTATTGGGTGTTAAAATATTTGTTAAGCTCTTTTAAAATGTCTTTATATTTTTTCAAGAAAAATATTTAATTTCTATTTAGGTTGTTCAAACAAGATTTGTGTTCATTTGAACGAGCTTCTAATGAAGTCCTTTTTCGCCTATGATGATTTATCACTAGATGTTTCGTTCTTATCTCTTCGAACGAGATGGCTTTTTCGTTCCAACGAGATTGGTTTTCGTTTGAATGACCGGAGTAGTTTTTGAAAAATGACAGTTTTCTCAAGCAGTTTTCTCCATAACTTCCGACTACTTTTTCCCAACCATTTATGTAGTGAGGGAGATCTATTTATTCAAAGACTTTTCCAACATCTAAGAGGGAGAAACCCTTTGAAAAGTTCAAGAGTGTTTTTATTCTAAACTCGTGGTTTAAATTTAAAAATAAAAACCAAGTTTTACACCCCAAGTATTTTCATTTAAGTTTCTACTTGATATATATTTGAGTTCAAGTTTTGGCACCAGGTTTATCATTCTCTACATCATAGAGATTATTTCATGCTGAGGATTATGTATTTATTGGTGTACATATGTTGGGCTTCGTATGGGTGACGGTAGTTTGTCCCATCGGTTGACTCCGAGACGTAAGTGGGCTCCTTCGTTGTCACTAGGAAGAGGTTGAAGGAAGGATGAGCGCCAAGGCTTGCGAAGGACTCGAGTCGTTATGTAAGTATTCTGGTTTGTCCTTTTGTAATTCCATACTTACTGGACTTGTGGATGGGCAGTCTGAGGTTTTTTTCATTGTGAAGGTTTCTCGTACATCGCGACATTATTGTTGTATATTTTATCTTTCATAAAAGGGGTGTAATTGGTGCTTAATTAAATTTAGGTAAGTTTAGTTTACAATAATTCAATTTTTAATGAGTTTGTTTAAAATTGGGTCGTGTAAATTTGAACTTGAATTAAAGTTTTGTTTAAGAAGTGAAAATTAATTTGAAAGAAATTTAAAATTCAGTATTTTTGAAAACCTCTTAAATGGATTGACAAGTCCTGCAATGCTTTAGCATATATTAAGAAAACCATTTTGTATACCATGGTCTCCAGTCTATGGAAATTATAATATCCATATCCTCCTAAGAGGATGATAAAAAGAAATTTGGTCCCAAAGTACCATATGTACATGTTATTATAGGTTTCGGTCCAGAAGTACCATACTTTTACATTGTTATACATGACACACTACAAGATATTGGGTATTATATAAGTAGTCAATATCTTGGAAAAAATTACTATCATTGACTTAAAAAGCATGGGACTAATATCAACACTAGGTGATACATTCGTAGAATTATTGTTTAATACCCCGTATTCTCTTCTAAAATAAATAATGAATTAATATTTTTAGAATAAATAATTAATTTTGAAAATTGGACCTAATTAAAATTTTTGTCTAAAAATTGCACAGTTGAAAATTTTTAATTAGTTATATTTGTGTGTGACTATTTTTTATGTGCATGAATATGGGATTTACTTATAATGAAGAAAAATACATAATTAATGTGCAACACAAATTAAAAGTAACTATTATTGACATAAATAATTCGGAGCACATTTCGGGACACATATCGGCTCGTTTAGATGATTTAGGCTTGTAAAAATAGTCCCGAGTCAATAGTATATAGGTTGGGGAACTTTTGGACTAGTTGGATTATGGATTCGAGTCCGTTTGGGGTCCAAAAGTTGAGTTTTAGAACCAACTCGGGATTAGCCAATTTTTAGTATTTAAGTGGGGGTAAAACACTCCTCCACTATCATTACAGAAAACCTAAATCAACAGTTAATGGAAGAGAATAGGAGAAGGACCAAAAGAGAAGAAAAGGCTAAGAACCAAGGAAAATCAAGGGGATTTCAAGAGACTTTCTCCAACGATTCATTAAGGCAAGAATTTTCTTGCTTAATTTATGTTTTTCAATATATTTCGTGATGCATGTAATGACCCCTTAAATTTCTGGGGTTTAGGCTTGAATATGATTGATTTGATGATGAACAACACAAGTAGACGACTGATTTTTATGTAGAATTTCTCCTAGAAATTAGGTATCGTAAATCGGAAATTTATGGTAGAATCCATAGGATTTTTTGTAGTTGAATTGGGATATTTTGATGAATTGATGTAGAGATGCTAACGTCAATTAATGGACTGAAATTTTGGATGTTGATTTCCTAATGCATGCCTTTATTAAGAATTCAATCTGGTTGGAATTTGGAGAAAGATGAAACGTTAAAATCTGAAATCGGTATAACCTTTGTTGGGGTTTGATAAGGGCTACCCTTGGTTCTGGGATTTGGTATAATAATTAATGGGTTCGTGTAAGGGTTTTCTAGGTTAGACTTGAATCTGGGAAGAAGAAGCAGCGTAGGTAGAAGACATGGGATCACTCAAACAACGCCGTGGGTCATTCGAGTGACATAGCATGTCGTTTGAACGAGCTCCACCCCCGTTTGAGAGACGTGTGTGGGTTTTTTACATTCATTCCACGTATGACCTGGTTCTGATTTAGTTAAATGAAAAATGGTTTTATAAATTGTTGGAGAATATATATAATAAGGGAAGTAAAAGAAGGAAAATTTTAACTGGTTGGTTAAGTAAGGATGTGCCCTCATTTAATTATGAATACTTACAAATAACTAGCTGGTTGAGTAATTATTTACGGGATCGAATTATTAATTTACTAGATGGTAAATTATTAATAAATGGAAAATGTTGTGGACTTTAGTTGGGATTTTATGGTAATTATAGAGTAATATCCTATACATATTATATGGGATAATTATATGTATTATTATGTATTTGTGTGAACATACCAATGTTCGTGGACTGTTCGATCGGCTCAAGGGTTCGTGCGTTCGGACCGGGTACACCACGTCGGCACACGTCGATTTGATGATGTGTAGACCATATAGGTACTACGTGGAGGTGCCACCTACGAGAGGTAGGTGATGACGCTAACCCACCATGTGTCACCATTGGGTATGGGCTATGCACAGGTATCCTTCGTAGGGATCGCCCCCAATTTATGTGTGTTTTGTGATGTCCGCTTAGGATAAGAGATATCTCCGGACTTGTCGATACATCAAGAATTAGACACCAACGGTCGATGCCCTTGTGTGTCAAATATATTGAATGACATGTATGATTAAATACCCGGACTTGATTGGAATAAATTTATATTCTAAGAATGTGGACAATAATTGTATATTGACCCTATAATGCATAATAGATGTTTATGCCTGATATATGAAACTTATGAGACTGGGATAAATGGGTTTTGGTAATTAAGTGTAGTGATTAAATTTAAATAATTAAGTATGGATATATCCATCCTTATAAATTTGAGACTATGACATAATCATTACTTTGGGCGTATTCGGAACGCGGTTGATATCACACTTAGATGAGCGGTGAGGTGTTAAACGAATGTGATTGAGGAGGGGGTATTTATCTTTCATCGGTTGTATTATTGCATCATAAATTAATTAATTTAATACATGCACACCTCAATCTCTGACCCAAATTTAAATATTTTCCCCCAGGTGCTCCTAGACTGGGATAGCTGGATTGTGCTATAGCAGTCCTGCCATCTCATTTTCTATCCAGGCTTCAGATCATTCGATTCTAGTATAGGTGATTTTTCCTGTTGTAGCTATTTATTTATTTGGAACATTTGTAAGGGCATTAGCTCGAGACTTCTTTACTTTATGTTGGTTGAGATTTTGATTACAGTGGTTGGTTTTATTATTTTATTTGTGGTGATTTGGATTTATTTTGTTATTGTGGATGTATTCGTGAAATTTCAAACATGGACCTTAAATAATAATTATTTTATATTCGCATGTGTGCTAAGAATGGTATTAATTGACAAACAAGTCATATCTTTGGCGTATCATGCCTGGCCAGCCTTTACGTGAGAAAATAGGGGTTGTTATAGAATGGTATCAGAGCCAGTACCAAGCCGGAATAAGTGTGTAAACATGTTGGGTGATGGTTGATTTCATTCCAACGAGCAGGTTGGGCTCCCTAAGGGAGGTTAATTGTAAAAGACTGGGCCATGGTTGATTTGGTAGCCAGAGATTTATATCCCACATCGCCTGGGTGAGGGTAAGTAATGGTTCATTTATGTTGATTTACACTCTTTTAGCACCGAGGCCTTTTAGCTCCACTGGTAAGGCATGTGATTGATGATGCACAGGCCAGGGGTTCGAACCCCACTGACACCAGTTTGTGGATATAGAGCTAATAAAAATCCCATACCTCTGGGTGCGGTAGTTAAAGTGGGGACAATATTAGTGGTGGAAGAGTGGGGTGTTACATTGGGTATCAGAGCACGGTTCTAGTGTCCCTAAGATCGGTGTTGTGCTCATTACGTTCTGAGTTGCATTCTTTGAGATATAAAATCTGTACTTAGGATTCATTGTATTCTTATGGTTGATACTAATTCGAACCTTGTTTGCTTTTAGATGGAAAATGGATGGAGGGGCAGGCCTAGGTGAGTAGTTCCACCGGTTGAGGAGGAGGAGGCTCACCCGGTGCTACCATATGGCCCACATTTGATCACCAACGTTGAGATATCCACCATCGTGTCCCAGGTAGTCTCTATGGCTATAGAAGCCATGCTTCAAAAGTTCCCACCACCACAGGCACCTCAGCAGCCACCACCACAGCAGGTGGTTATACCAGCACAGGCACCAGGTTACATATGGGACAGAGCGAGGGAGGACTTCATTAAGGGCTAGCCTCCAGAGTTCGTTGGCAGATCCGATATATTGATTGCGAGTCGGTGGAAGAAGGATATTGAGAGGCACTTACGAATGGTTGAGTGCACACCAGTTCAGAAGCATATGCCAGATTCTTTTAGATTGGTGGGGGCCTCTCTTTAGTGATGGAGGCGGTTAAACCTGTTGCAGAGAGGGACAACCTCACTATTGACCAGTATTGGGAGTGATTTGAGGGGAAATACTTTCCTCTAGCCATGCAGCCCGAGATAGGGATCAAGTTTACAGAGCTTAAGAAGGAAGGGCGTATTGTCGCCGAGTACGAGGAGGAGTTCACTGCCCTCTTGTACTTCACAAAGGAGGATATTCATACCGAGCAGATGAGGATGGATCAGTTTATTACGGGATTGGCCTGGCATAACAGGAAGGCTCTTCTGGAGAATCTAACCTTCATGAAATATAACCAGTTGGTTAAAGTTGCATTTCTCCACTGTCAGGATCGCAGGGTATTTCTGAAAAATAAGGGAGAGAAGTGTCACCAAGGAGAGTGGTCTAGCCAGCAGGGCAAGACGAGTGGGGGAAGTGGATTTGGGGCCCAGCAGCACAGGGTCACATCATCCACTGATCATAATAAGAAGTTTATGGGTGCAGATGATCGAAAGAGGTAGGTCCATCAGGGCCAGTAGTATAGAGGACAATAGGGTCAGTAGGATAAAGGCCATCATGGCCAGTGAGAACAGGGTAGAGGCCAGCAGGGCTGACGATTTGAGCGGGGTATGCTTCAGTGAAATTACTTTACATGTGGTGAGAGGGTCCACACTTCAAAAAATTTCACTCGAGGGGACTAGGTAGACCAGGGGCACGGAGGTTTTAGAGAACAGCAAGCGCCACAATGACAACGTCCACCATTTCCAGCTGAAGGAGCCGCTGCACCAGCCGCACCGCACTCGTTGCCTCACCTCAGGAGCAACAACCATTTCTGTATGAGCGGGTCTATCATATTTCAACAGTAGATGGGCCAGCACCACCACAGTCAGTCGAGGGTATGTTTCCCATTTTTGGCCATATTGGTCGCATTCTTTTTTATACAGGTGAATCTCATTATTTTGTTAGCACGGGATTTGCATGGGAGACGGGTATGGTAGATTTTGCATCAGTTATTATTTACATATAGACACATCAGTGGTTAGAGGGGCACCCATACGGGCAGTATGCATGGGTATCGGTATTGAGATAGGTCGACTTACCTTTGTAGCTGATTTATTAGTGCTTAAATGCACGAGTACGATGTCATTTTGGGGATAGACTGGCTAGCTACATATAGAGCATGTGTGAATTGCTATGGGAGGTCCATCATCTTTGCCATTCTAGGGTAGGAGATGTACCTAGTTTCGATGACGCACCCCGAGGGTGGGTCGAGCACGCATTTATATTACTTCGAAAAGGATACTTCTTCGGAGGTTGTGGTGAAGCAAGATTTCATCCCGGTGGTGATCAAGTTTTTTGAGGTTTTTGGGGAGATTCTGGGGTTACCATTTATTCGGGAGATCGACTTCATGATCGACTTATTTTTAAACACGAGACCTATCCCCCGTACTATGTATTCGATGGATCCATTGGACATGAGGGAGCTACGCAAGCAGATTGATCAGTTATTGGGGAAAGGGTTTATCAGTAGAAGTACTTCGACCTGGGGTTCTCCAGTGTTATTTGTCAAGAAAATGGACGGATATCTATGGCTTTGTGTCGACTACCAGGATTTTAACAAAGTCACTATTCAAAATAAATACTCTCTTCCACGTAAACATGATTTGTTTGACCAGCTTAGGGGTGCTATGTATTTTTTGAATATTGATTTAAGGTCGGGATACCACCAGTTGAGAGTCCGGGAGCAGAACATCTCAAAGACAACATTTCTTACTAGATATGGATCGTATAAGTTTTTGGTGATGCCATTTGGGTAACCAATGCACCAGAAGTATTTATGGATTTGATGAACCGAGTCAGGGATTATTTGGATCGATTTGTTATCGTGTTTATTACACTGTTCTAAAAAACCCGCCTAGGCCCCACCTAGGCACGCCTAGGCTTAAGGCTTGGGAGAAACGCCCCGCCTTAAGTTTTTTACGCCTTATTCTTGGTAAAACCCTTAAGGCGCACTTTTTTCTAAAAACAACAATGCTTTAGTGAAACGATATCACCTTTCAAAGAATTTTTTTTACTAACCTGACCATTATTTCATCCAAAAGAATCCAATAGTATTTTAATTTGCATATATTCGGACATATTTTTATAATATGTACAATTTTAGTATTTTAATAGCTTTGTTATGGTTTAAAAATATTAAAATATATTAAGAAGGCCTAAACGCCTTTTCACGCCTTTTTACGCCAAGCCCCGCCTAGGCTTCTAAGGCTTAAGGATTGGCCTCCACGCCTCGACCACGCCCCGCGTTTTTTAGAACCTTAGTTTATTATATGATATCTTGATTTATTCTCGGACTGCAGAGGAGCACGCAGAGCATTTACATGTGGTCTTACACATGGTTAGGGAACATCAATTATATGCGAAGCTCGAGAAATGTGAATTTTAGTTGAGAAAGGTACAGTTCTTAGGCCATATTATGTACGATCGGGGGATATCCATGGACCTAGGGAAAGTTTCTTCCATGATGGAGTGGGGACTGCCCACTACACCCACCGAGGTGTGCAATTTCTTGGGATTGGTTGGGTACTACCATCAATTCATCCAGGGGTTCTTCAAAATAGTCGGGCCCTTAATGAATTTGACGAGGAAGGGTGTACCATTTGTTTGGGATGAGATATGCCAGCAGGCGTTTAAGGAGTTGAATACTAGATTGACTACAACACCAATTCTGGCATTGCCTTGGGCAAGGGTTGATTACAGAGTCTATACAGATGCGTCCCTAAGGGGACTTGATGGGGGTTTGATGCAGGAGGAGAGGCCGATAGCTTATGTTTCCCGAAAGCTTAAGCCTCATGAGGGACATTACCCCACACACGACTTGGAGTTAGCAACCGTGGTTTTTTCCTTGCAAGTGTGGATATACTATCTCCTGGTGGAGAAATTTAATATTTTCACAGACCACAAAATCTTGCAGTACTTATTCACGCAGCGGGAGATGAACAAGTGACAGGGAAGGTGGCTAGAGTTTATGAAATATTATCAGTTGGACATTCAGTACAACCATGGAAAAGCGAATGTCATGGAGGATGCATTGATCCGTAAGCCATTTATTGAGCTGGCAGCAGTGTGGAAGGTGAAGTGGAAGTCACTTTGTGGGGACGATAACCTGACTCGAGCATTTATGTTTGTTCTCACCATAACCCCCGATATCATTATTTGGGAGGTGAAGGCACGGGCAGGAGATCAACTTTCCTAGGAGTGGGTGAGACAATTTCTAGTCGAGGGTGTGGAGCACTTTTATATTGGGTTGGATAGTGGTTTGAGATTCCAAGGGAGACTAGCTGTTTCGGATGATGAGGAGTTAAGGTGAGCCATTATATCGGATGCTCACAGTTCACTTTTTACGGTACATCTTATAAGGGATAAGATGTACCACGACATGCGTTGTCAGTATTGGTGGGCCGGGATGAAAAGGGATATAGTTGATTTTGTCTCTATATGTGCTACGTGTCAGCTAGTGAAGGTGGATCACCAGCATCCCGCAGGTATTTTACAGCATCTTGTTGGACTTTATTACTGGGCTACCTGCTTCGTAGAGGGGGAATAATTCGATATGGGTGATTATTGACAAATTGACAAAGGTGGCTCATTCATTTCTTACCGATCCAGATAGATTATAACTTCGATTAGTACACCGAACTCTTCCTTACAGATATTGTTAACATGCATGGGGTAACGCTCAATATAGTGTCAGACAGGGACAAGACATTTGTGTTCCACTTTTGGAGGAACCTCCAGGAGGCCTTGGGGGAAGAGTTGAGACTAATCACATCATATCATCCTCATACTGATGGGAAGATGGAAAGGGTGAACCTGATGCTGGAAGACATGTTGCGGATGTTAATATTGGATTTCAAAGGGAGCTTGGAGAAGTATTTACCTTTGGTCGAGTTTGCCTACATCAATAACTACCAATTATCGATAAGGATGGCACCATTTGAGGAACTCTACAGGAGACCTTTCCGCTCACCCTCATGTTGGTTAGAGGTGGTGGAAAATAAGTTACTTGGTCCAGACTTCATTCAGGACACCTCAGAGAAGGTAGGAATGATTCGGACCGGGATACGAATTGTCTAGGATAGGTAAAAGAGCTATATGGATGTGGGTCGGATACACTTAGACTTCGACGTTGGAGATTAGGTGTTGATTAAAGTGTCTTCCATGAAGTGTCTTCCATGACGTTGAAAAGGGAAGTTAGATCCTCGATACGTGGGACCATTCCCTATTCTAGAGAGGATTCGGCCCGTAGCATACCGGTTGGGATTATCAGATCACTTGCAGCGGATGCACAAATATTTTTCCCATATATTCACTACGAAGATTCTTTAAAGATAAGGTGGCGTACAAGCACATTGATATCGACAAGATTGAGCTACATCCAGACGCTACTTATGAGGAGAGACTAGTAGCCATTCTGGACCGACGGGAGCGCCGACATCGATCCAAGGTTGTTCCTTTAGCTCAGGTGCAGTGGGAACACCATCGTGAGGACGAGTCAACTTGGGAGAGGAAGGATGACATGCGCACAAAGTATCCCAAACTCTTCTAGCTAGGTAAGTAGTTTTTCTTGATTCCAAGGATGGAATCCCTTTATTAGGGGGAAGAATGTAATACCCGTATTTTCTTCTAAAATAAATAATGAATTACTATTTTTGGAATAAATAATTAATTTGGAAAATTGGACCTAATTAAAAAATTCATTTAAAATTGCATAGTTGAAAATTGTTATTTAGCTATATTTATGTATGACTAATTTTTATGTGCATGAATATGGCATTTGCTTATAAAGAAGAAAAATACATAATTAATGTGCGACACAAATTAAAACTAAACTGTTATTGACATAAATAATTTGGAGCACATTTCGGGATAGACATGGGCTCGTTTAGATTATTTAGGCCTTTAAAAATAGTCCCGGGTCAATAGTATATACGTTAGGGAACTTTGGGGCTAGTTAGATTATGGATTCGGGTCCTTTTGGGGTCCAAACGTTGAGTTTTAGGCCCAACTCGAGATTAGACAATTTTTAGTGTTTAAGGGGGGGGGGGTAGTAAAACACTCCCCCACTATCATTACAGAAAACCTAAACCAATAGTTAATGGAAGAGAATAGGAGAAAGACCAAAATAGAAGAAAAGGCTAAGAAACCATGGAAAATCGAGGGGATTTCATGAGACTTTCTCCAACGATTCATTTGTAATAGCCCGTACTTTTGACTATAATTATTTTTGGGATTAATTAATTAATTAGCGTATTAATTGGAAATTAATCCGGGTTATAAATACTAATGAGATGCGAGTTGGTATTTGATTATGTGCATATATGATTATATATGTATCTGGTACTATAAAATTTGTCGTGAGATTTATATACGGCATTTTAGAAATTTTGTTGAGACGCGTGGGACCGCCGCGTCACGGTATAATATATTGATGATAAAAGTGAATTTAAAATCTATAATCCTTATGGTCGTTTTGAGTGCGTCAACGCGTCCGGAAGGGTCGAGATAGTCAGAAAACACTAGCCGGGGGTATAGTTTGGGTCCCGGGGTATTTTTAGGCCATACCGGTAACTTAAAGGGTATTTTAGTAATTTGGTATTTTTGGGTAATTAAAAGTGACGAAAATTGAGAGTTGTAATCTGATAAGGGATTGACCCAAACCAACCCTTTATTAACCCCATAAGCTACGTAGGTTATCATTTAGTCTTCCAACTCTCCCAAAGCAAACCCTAGCCACCATAGCCTTTTGGAGAAGAAAGCTTGGAGAAGGAGAGAGAGAGAGGAATTCTGCAGAGATTCTTCACCAAATCAACACCAAATCCGAAATCAAACCAAGGCAAGTGATTTATTCCATTTAAATTTTAGAGAATGCTTCTTCCATGTTAGATTATTCATAAATTTTGTATGTTCTTGGGAGATAATGAAAAACCCATAAGATTGGAGTTATTAGTTTAAATTTTGGGATATAGGTTGCATGTAGAATGTTACTGGAAGATTATATTAAAAGAATTATCGACTTTTGTTATACCAAAAACGGATTTAAGATGATGTTTATGAATGTTCTTGAGATAAAATCTGGAAACTAGGTTTTTGATGAAGTTTGACCCATATGTAGCCTTTAGATGTTGAATTAGTGGTTTGTGGACGTTAGTAATATTGTAGGATTGTTATATGACATTACTATAACGTTATATCTGAGAATCATACGTTAGAAATAAGTTTTGGGACGTTTTCAAATCTGCAGAACGAAGCAGTCCGTAGCCATACCTGTTCGATCGATCGATCGACATTAATCAGTCGATCGATCGACTAGATCGATCGATCGATATTCATAGGTCGATCGATCGACCTCCCCAGAATGAGTAAAATTTTCCTTAAGTTGATTTTAAATGGTGGAAACCCTCGGAGAATATGTTTGGAGAACTTATGAATACCCTCACCCTTAAGGAAGACCAGTAGGTGTGATTGTTATAGTGGACTTTAATTAGAATGCAATTCGGGGAATTATTCTAGGTTATTGAAATTCGTTAGAGAGGTATCGTTTGGGTTAATAGTGCAAAATTGTGTAATTCGATGAAATAAGGTTTAGAGCAGAAGTAAAGACCTTAGGAATAAAGATGTTATAATTGGGAATAATCGGAACCTAATAATCTATTATAGATAGGTTTTAAGGATAAGGGACTACGGCGTGAGACGTGTCGGAAATTTAACTTTATATTAACGGGAGACTTGAAAAATATATAAATTTGGAAATGGTATAATGATGTAGAGTATTATAATTATACTACGGTGATTACTAAGATGCGTGTATACTTAGTATTGATATAGTATTTGTGTGTATGACATACCTACCATACTTGCTATCACGGGAGGTTTGCGTTCGCTTAGGACCCTCTAATCCTTGTGTGCCTACGGGGGGGATTTAGACTGGTACCTTGATGAACATAGGTCATAGAAAGACTTATTGTGATATTAATAAGTCCGCTGACCATGGGAGCGTGGGTATGTGCGTGACCCATGTGATGGTGACTGTGTTCGCCTCCACTATTTGTGATTTATGTTATCTGAACTATTCCTGAGAGATTCGGAATATGTGATCCTTATGTACGTGATGTACCGGGATGGATAGCAGAGTATGTGTACACTACAGCTTAGATTGCGGGGTGCTTGTATTGTATATTTATTATGTGAATAATATACATTAAATTAATGGAAATCCTCATGTTAATGTTGTAAAAATATTACGGTATTGTTTCGAGATATATAAAGAGTTAGCTGATAGTTATATCAATGGCATAGTTAGTAACTGAGATTACGTTAAACCTCTATTAAATTACGAGCGTTGTTATGTTAAATTAACCGAGAAAAATGGGTAGAACCTTTGGTAGTCTAGCTAGTTACGTTGTCACTTAGCTAGTGGAAAGGGTAGTTATAGATGGGTACTTACGTTAGGAGTGCACAGTTAGTCGAGAGGTGAGAATTTAATGTGAGTGCACGTCCTAACATGTACTTTGCATTTAATGTTTTAAATGTTTTTAAAGCACTTGCAGGTTTTTAAAATGATTTCCACTTTCGGGCTCTGACCCATTTGCTTTCAAATATATTTTCTTGTAAAACCATTTTTAGGTGCCCAGCCACAAGGACACCAAGCTTAGGATTCTCATTCAGGTGACGAGCTGTAGCTGTATGTGGAAGCTACAGGGATTTGCATGTAGACGCTTCTCTCATTTGGATTCCAGTCTCAGCATCTATCAGTCGTAGGGCATGTTGCCCAATTCTATTAGACATTTTTACATTTCAGTTTTCAGACTCTAGCATGTATTGCTCAGTATTCAGTTTTAGTTATTTATTTCAGTTTACTTATCAGTTGTGGGATTTGTATTGAGGAGTTTTTCCTCCAGAGTTTATTTACATTTTGTGATGGTTATCCGTTTTACTTCAGCATGGTGAATGGTGTTATTTAGTTATTCATTACTCTTGTTGCGTGTTAATCAGACTTAAATTAAAATTTGGCAACTTGCTTTTTAAATACTAGGTGGTTAGAAATAATAAAATGTTTTCGACACTGATGCTATTAACTGAGCCAACTTGGCATTTTGAATTAATTTTATAAAGGAGTAGCTACCCGGTGTTTAATTAGTCGGGGTGCCACAGGTGGTATCAGAGCATCAGGTTCTAGTGTCCTTTAGGATCTGTACGGCTATTATGTTTCCGCTACATTTCTTTGATATAGAGCCCTATATTTTAGGACTGTTGTACTCTTTTTGTGTGTACGTTTCGTTCTTCAGCTATTTTAAAGTTTATCTGTAGACTTATAAACTTTGTTCTTATTTCAGATGCCTCCACGACGAGTTCCCAGGAATGCAATGCCCGAACCCCAGCCCGCTCCAGTTCAGGGCATGTTGAACGCCACTGAGGTTGCAGCTATACTAGCTCAAGCGGTGAATGCCGCGATTGCCGTTATTCAGCAGGTACCGCCTCGGGCGCCGGTTGCCGCGCCAGCACAGGTTAATGCATTCCCGTCTGCTTGGGAGCGTGTACGTGACGCTTTTCAGAAAGCGCATCCGCCAGAGTTTGCAGGTAGCTCAGACGTGGTAGTCTCGAGCCAATGGAGGAAAGACATACAGAGGCATTTGAGGATGCATGAGTGCACTAACGTTCAGAAACAGGTGCTATCTACTTTTAAGCTAGTGGGATCTGCACTACAGTGGTGGGAGTCTATCACCACTGCGGAGGAGAGGGATACCCTCACGATTCAGGAGTTCTGGGTGCGGTTCGACCGCAAGTATTTTCCGTCCGCAGTTCATACAGAGATGAGGAGGAAACTGATGAGTTTGAAGCAAGAAGGCAAGACAGTGGCCGAGTATGAGGCCGAGTTCACTAACCTGTTGAATATCGTTCCAGACGAGATTCCAACAGAGAAGAAGAAGATTGAGAAGTTCACTGATGGGTTGAATTGGAGGATCCGTCAGCATCTACTAGGGAACCTATCGTTGGCCACGTATTCTGATGTGGTTAACGCTGCATTGTTGCACTGCCAGGACCACCGTTTTCATATGGCCGAGGGCAAGCGGTCAGGGGAGTCTAGCCATCAGGGCAGGACGGGAGGACATGGTGCCAGCGGGGCACAGACCGGTCAGGGGCAGAGACAGACTGAGCAGGGTACCCAGCAGGGGGAGAATAAGAGGTTCCGGGCAGGGAACTACAGGCAGGGACAGGGAGGTTTTCGTCAGGGCCATCAGGGTCCAAACGGCCAGCAGGGCCAACAGGGGCAGAATGGGCAGCAGTTCCATCAGGGCCAGCAGGGCCAAGGGAGGAATGGTAACGGCCACCAGGGCCGGGGACAGCAGGGGCAGAGGGGAGGGAACTTCCCAGGGAAGTGCTTCACTTGTGGCAAGACTGGCCATAAGAAGCAGGATTGTCCTGATAGGGGCAGGGCCCCACAGCAGCAGCAGCAGGGTGCTCGCCAGGAGCCACAGAGACCTATGTTTCCCGCCGCTCTTCCTGCACCGCCACAGATGGCAGCATTGCCACCCATCCCAGCAGTCCCAGCTCAGCAGGGGCAACTACAGTATGGACGTGTCTACAACGTTCACCAGGCTGCAGTTCCATAGGCACCGCCCGCGATCGAGGGTACGTTTCCTATCCATGGCACTATGGGTCGGGTGTTATTTGATACGGGTGCTACACACTGTTTTATTGCTACACACTTCGCGAAAGCTTTAGGATTGTTAGCTACGGCAGAGAGCACAGTGACCTGTGTCGACTCACCATTAGGGAATGGGTCACTTATTTTCTTTATATGCCGGGGAGTAGGGGTAGAGGTTGGTGGTTTGGTATTACCTGCGGACATGTTAGTGTTAGACATGCATGTTCACGATGTGATCATCGGTATGGATTGGCTCGTAGAATATAGGGCCATGATTGACTGCTTCAGCGGAAGCATTGTTTTTGCCATTCCGGGGAAAGAGATGTTTGTAGTGGCGATGCCTCGCCCGGAGGGAGGATCGACCGCTCATCTGTATTACATTGAGGAGGATACCTCTAGGGAGGTTGTTATTCCTTTAGATTCGATCCCGGTTGTCAGGGAGTATTCAGATGTGTTTCAGGAGATACCAGGCTTACCACCCAGTCGAGAGATAGACTTCGTTATAGATTTGCTACCGGGTACGAGACCTATAGCACGTGCACCGTACCGTATGGCTCCGACTGAAATGCGAGAGTTACGGGATCAGATAGAGCAGCTGTTAGGGCAGGGCTTTATTCGCAGGAGTACCTCACCTTGGGGCGCTCCAGTTTTGTTTGTGAAGAAGAGGGATGGTTCACTGCGTTTGTGCGTGGACTACCGAGAGTTGAATAAGGTCACGATACGGAATAAGTATCCGTTGCCTCGAATCGATGACTTATTCGACCAGTTGAGAGGAGCTTCTTTCTTCTCGAAGATTGACTTGAGGTCGGGATACCATCAGTTGCGTATCAGGGAGGAGGATGTCTCGAAGACTGCGTTCTTATCGAGATATGGTTCTTATGAGTTTCGGGTTATGCCTTTCGGCTTGACCAACGCTCCAGCAGTGTTTATGGACTTGATGAACAGGGTGTTCAGAGATTTCCTCGATTAGTTTGTCATTGTCTTCATTGATGACATTCTGGTCTACTCTCAGACAGAGGAGGAGCACGCCGAGCATTTGAGGCAGGTTTTGCAGACACTTCGTCAGAACGAGCTGTATGCAAAATATGAGAAGTGCGGGCTTTGGCTGAAGGAGGTCCAGTTCTTGGGTCACATTATTTCCGACCAGGGAATATCTGTCGATCCGGGGAAGGTGTCAGCGGTGAGGGAATGGGGACAGCCCACGACACCAACAGAGATTCGTAGTTTCTTGGGCTTAGCAGGATACTACAGGAGGTTTATTCGGGGTTTCTCGGAGATAGCAGGTCCTTTGACACATCTTACTCGTAAAGGTGTGCCATATATCTGGAGTGATGCCTGTCAGTTGGCATTCGATGAATTGAAGGACAAATTGACCTCAGCACCTGTGTTAGCATTGCCGAGACCGGGAGTTGAGTATTTGGTTTACACCGATGCGTCTTTACAAGGGCTTGGAGGTGTTTTGCAGCAGGAGAGACAGGCCATAGCTTATGCTTCTCGTAAGCTTAAGCCTCATGAGAAGAATTACCCCACGCATGATTTGGAGTTGGCAGCAGTGGTATTTGCCTTACGGATTTGGAGGCACTATCTTTTGGGGGAGAAGTTTCAGCTGTTCACGGACCACAAGTCCCTACAGTATCTGTTCACGCAGAAGGAGTTGAACATGCGGCAGCGTAGGTGGCTTGAGTTTGTGAAGGACTACCAGTTCGACATCCAGTACCACCCGGGTAAGGCTAACATGGTAGCAGACGCGTTGAGCCGCAGGCCAGCAGATGAGGTGGCAGAGGTGTGGAAGGCCAAGTGGAAGGAATTGGGACACCAAGATGCAGTGGCCCGATCTTTCATGTCTGTGATGACCGTTACCCCGCAGATTGTCACAAAGATTGTACGGGCACAGGCTAATGACACGTTCTGTCAGGAGCAGATAGTTCGATTGCTAGCAGAGGGAGACGAGTCCTATACCGTTAGCTCAGACGAGGGATTGCGCTTCAATGGGAGGTTGGTAGTTCCGGAAGGGGAAGAATTGCGGCACGATGTTATGGCTGAGTCGCACGGCTCACGATTCGCTGTACATCCCGGAGGGGACAAAATGTACCAAGACATGAGACGGCAATATTGGTGGAGCGGTATGAAGAGAGATATCGCTGAGTTTGTCTCGAAATGAGCCACTTGTCAGCTTGTAAAAGTGGATCATCAGAGACCAGCAGGATTGCTATAGCCGTTGGAGGTTCCGGTGGGGATGTGGGAGGGCATATCCATGGATTTTGTCACGGGGTTGCCTACGTCGCAGAGGGGTCACGACTCCGTTTGGGTAATTGTGGACAGGTTGTCCAAGGTCGCTCACTTCTTACCCGTAAGGACTGACTACACTACGGGACAGTATGCCCAGCTTTTCATTTCAGAGATTGTGAGACTTCACGGTGTGCCCCTGAATATCGTGTCTGACAGAGACAAGATATTTGTTTCAAGGTTTTGGGAGAGTTTCCAGGAGGCCATGGGCACGGAATTGCAGTTGAGTACGGCTTATCACCCGCAGACCGATGGGCAGACAGAGCACACCAACCAGATGTTGGAGGACATGCTACGCATGTGCATTATTGACTTCGGGGGTGGATGGGAGCAGTACCTTCCACTGGTGGAGTTTGCTTACAACAACTCCTATCAGTTCACGATTGGCATGGCTCCGTTTGAGGCATTGTACGGCAGGCCTTGTCGTTCCCCAGCATGTTGGTTGGAGGTGGGGGACAACAAATTACTTGGGCCAGAAGTGATCCAGGATACTTCGGTAAGGATTGAGTTGATTCGGAGTCGCATTCGGGTAGCTCAAGACAGGCAGAAGAGTTATGTTGATGCGAAGAGATTTTTCAGGGAGTTCCAAGTGGGGGACCAGGTTTTGCTCAGGGTATCTCCGATGAAGGGGATTATGCGATTCGGGAAGAAGGGGAAGTTGGCACCGAGGTATGTGGGGCCGTTTCCTATTATTGAGCGGATAGGACCGGTTGCATATAGACTTGGACTACCGGAGCACTTGCATCGGATTCACGACGTGTTCCATATTTCCTCGCTGAGGAAATACCTTGGGGACAATTTGGCTCATTCTCACATTGCTGTGGAAGACATCGATCTCCAGCCGGATAGCTCTTACGAGGAGGGGCCAATTGCTATTTTGGACCGAAGCGAGAGGAAACTGCGGTCAAAGATAGTCCCGTTAGTGCGTGTTCAGTGGCGACATCACAATGTCGAGGAGTCCACATGGGAGAGCGATGATGAGATGCGCGAACGTTACCCAGAACTGTTTTTAGCAGGTACTTTCTAGTTTCGAATTTCGGGACGAAATTCAGTTATTAGGGGGGAAGTATGTAATACCCCGTACTTTTGACTATAATTATTTTTGGGATTAATTAATTAATTAGCGTATTAATTGGAAACTAGTCCGGGTTATAAATACTAATGAGATGCGAGTTGGTATTTGATTATGTGCATATATGATTATATATGTATCTGGTACTATAAAATTTTTCGTGAGATTTATATACGGCATTTTAGAAATTTTGTTGAGACGCGTGGGACCGCCGCGTCACGGTATAATATATTGATGATAAAAGTGAATTTAAAATCTATAATCCGTATGGTCGTTTTGAGTGCGTCAACGCGTCCGGAAGGGTCGAGATAGTCCGAAAACACTAGCCGGGGGTATAGTTTGGGTCCCGGGGTATTTTTAGGCCATACCGGTAACTTAAAGGGTATTTTAGTAATTTGGTATTTTTGGGTAATTAAAAGTGACGAAAATTGAGAGTTGTAATCTGATAAGGGATTGACCCAAACCAACCCTTTATTAACCCCATAAGCTACGTAGGTTATCATTTAGTCTTCCAACTCTCCCAAAGCAAACCCTAGCCACCATAGCCTTTTGGAGAAGAAAGCTTGGAGAAGGAGAGAGAGAGAGGAATTCTGCAGAGATTCTTCACCAAATCAACACCAAATCCGAAATCAAACCAAGGCAAGTGATTTATTCCATTTAAATTTCAGAGAATGCTTCTTCCATGTTAGATTATTCATAAATTTTGTATGTTCTTGGGAGATAATGAAAAACCCATAAGATTGGAGTTATTAGTTTAAATTTTGGGATATAGGTTGCATGTAGAATGTTACTGGAAGATTATATTAAAAGAATTATCGACTTTTGTTATACCAAAAACGGATTTAAGATGATGTTTATGAATGTTCTTGAGATAAAATCTGGAAACTAGGTTTTTGATGAAGTTTGACCCATATGTAGCCTTTAGATGTTGAATTAGTGGTTTGTGGACGTTAGTAATATTGTAGGATTGTTATATGACATTACTATAACGTTATATCTGAGAATCATACGTTAGAAATAAGTTTTGGGACGTTTTCAAATCTGCAGAACGAAGCAGTCCGTAGCCATACCTGTTCGATCGATCGATCGACATTAATCAGTCGATCGATCGACTAGATCGATCGATCGATATTCATAGGTCGATCGATCGACCTCCCCAGAATGAGTAAAATTTTCCTTAAGTTGATTTTAAATGGTGGAAACCCTCGGAGAATATGTTTGGAGAACTTATGAATACCCTCACCCTTAAGGAAGACCAGTAGGTGTGATTGTTATAGTGGACTTTAATTAGAATGCAATTCGGGGAATTATTCTAGGTTATTGAAATTCGTTAGAGAGGTATCGTTTGGGTTAATAGTGCAAAATTGTGTAATTCGATGAAATAAGGTTTAGAGCAGAAGTAAAGACCTTAGGAATAAAGATGTTATAATTGGGAATAATCGGAACCTAATAATCTATTATAGATAGGTTTTAAGGATAAGGGACTACGGCGTGAGACGTGTCGGCAATTTAACTTTATATTAACGGGAGACTTGAAAAATATATAAATTTGGAAATGGTATAATGATGTAGAGTATTACAATTATACTACGGTGATTACTAAGATGCGTGTATACTTAGTATTGATATAGTATTTGTGTGTATGACATACCTACCATACTTGCTATCACGGGAGGTTTGCGTTCGCTTAGGACCCTCTAATCCTTGTGTGCCTACGGGGGGGATTTAGACTGGTACCTTGATGAACATAGGTCATAGAAAGACTTATTGTGATATTAATAAGTCCGCTGACCATGGGAGCGTGGGTATGTACGTGACCCATGTGATGGTGACTGTGTTCGCCTCCACTATTTGTGATTTATGTTATCTGAACTATTCCTGAGAGATTCTGAATATGTGATCCTTATGTACGTGATGTACCGGGATGGATAGCAGAGTATGTGTGCACTACAGCTTAGATTGCGGGGTGCTTGTATTGTATATTTATGATGTGAATAATATACATTAAATTAATGGAAATCCTCATGTTAATGTTGTAAAAATATTACGGTATTGTTTCGAGATATATAATGAGTTAGCTGATAGTTATATCAATGGCATAGTTAGTAACTGAGTTTACGTTAAACCTCTATTAAATTACGAGCATTGTTATGTTAAATTAACCGAGAAAAATGGGTAGAACCTTTGGTAGTCTAGCTAGTTACGTTGTCACTTAGCTAGTGGAAAGGGTAGTTATAGATGGGTACTTACGTTAGGAGTGCACAGTTAGTCGAGAGGTGAGAATTTAATGTGAGTGCACGTCCTAACATGTACTTTGCATTTAATGTTTTAAATGTTTTTAAAGCACTTGCAGGTTTTTAAAATGATTTCAACTTTCGGGCTCTGACCCATTTGCTTTCAAATATATTCTCTTGTAAAACCATTTTTAGGTGCCCAGCCACAAGGACACCATGCTTAGGATTCTCATTCAGGTGACGAGCTGTAGCTGTTTGTGGAAGCTACAGGGATTTGCATGTAGACGCTTCTCTCATTTGGATTCCAGTCTCAGCATCTATCAGTCGTAGGGCATGTTGCCCAATTCTATTAGACATTTTTACATTTCAGTTTTCAGACTCTAGCATGTATTGCTCAGTATTTAGTTTTAGTTATTTATTTCAGTTTACTTATCAGTTGTGGGATTTGTATTGAGGAGTTTTTCCTCCAGAGTTTATTTACATTTTGTGATGGTTATCCGTTTTACTTCAGCATGGTGAATGGTGTTATTTAGTTATTCATTACTCTTGTTGCGTGTTAATCAGACTTAAATTAAAATTTGGCAACTTGCTTTTTAAATACTAGGTGGTTAGAAATAATAAAATGTTTTCGACAGTGATGCTATTAACTGAGCCAACTTGGCATTTTGAATTAATTTTATAAAGGAGTAGCTACCCGGTGTTTAATTAGTCGGGATGTCACATCATTAAGGCAAGAATTTTCTTGGTTAATTTATGCTTTTCAATATATTTCTTGTTTCATGTAATGACCCCTCAAATTTTTGGGATTTAAGCTTGAATATGATTGATTTTATGATGAACAACACATGTAGAGGACTGATTTTTATGTAGAATTTATCCTTGAAATTAGGTATCGTAAATCGGAAATTTATGTAGAATCCGTAGGATTTTTTGTAGTTAAATTGGGATATTTTGACGAATTGATGTATAGATGCTAATGTCAATTAATGGACTTAAATTTTGGATGTTGATTCCTAACGCATGCCCTTATTACGATTGAAGTCTGGTTGGAATTTGGAGAAAGTTGAAACGTTAAAATCTGAAATGGGTATCAACTTTATTGGGGATTGATTATGCAATTGTAGGTATAAATTCTGGGTTTGTATATGAATGTTGGTTCTGGGATTTGGTATAACAGTTAATGGGTTCGTGTAAGGGTTTTCGAGGCTCGAATTTAATCTAGGAAGAAGAAGCAGCGTAGGTAGAAGATATAGGGTCGCTCAAACAATGTTGTGGGTCATTCGAGCGACATAGCATGTCGTTTGAATGAGCTCCACCCTCGTTTAAGCGACGTGTGTGGATTTTTTACATTTATTCCACGTATGGCCTGGGTTCGAATTAGTTAAATGAAAAATGGTTTTTATTACAGAACATAAATAATAAGGGAAGTTAAATAAGGAAAATTTAACTGGTTTGTTAGCCAAGGATGTGCCCACATTTAATTATTAATAATTACAAATAACTAAATTGTTAAGTGATTATTTATGGGATTGAATTAATAATTTATTATATGGAAAATTATTAATAAATGGAAAATTTTGTCGACTTTAGTTGGACTTTTATGGTAATTATAGAATAATTATCTATACATATTATCTGGGATAATAATATGTACTATTATATATTTGTGTTGACATACCAATATTCGTGGATTGTCCCATCAGCTCGGGGGTTCACGCGTTCGGATCGGGTACCACACGTCGGCACAGGTGGGCTTGACGATGTGTAAGTCATATAGGTACTACATGGAAGCACCACCTACGAGAGGTATGTGTTGATCCTGACCCATCCTGTGTCACCGCTGGGTATAGGCCGTGCGCAGCTATCCTTCATTGCGACCGCCCCAAATTTATATGTGTTTTGTGATGCTCGCTTAGGATAACATATCCCTCTGGACTTTTCAATAGAGCATGAATTAGACACCAACGGTAGATGCCCTTGTGTGTCAAATATATGGAAGGACATATTTGAATAAATACCCAGACTTGAATGGATTAAATTTAATTGTCTACGAATGTGGACCACAATTATATATTGACCCTATATTGCATAAAAAATGTTTATGCCTGATATATAAAACTGGGATAAATGGGTGTTGGTAATTAAGTGTAGTGATTACATTTAAATAATTAAGTATGGATATATCCATCCTTATAAATTTGAGACTATGACATAAGCATTACTTAGGTCGTATTCGGGACGCGATTGATATTACACTTATATGAGGGGTGAGGTGTTAAACGCATGTGATTGAGGAGGGGGTATTTATTTTTCATCGGTTGTATTATTGCATCATAAATTAATTAATTTAATACTTATACACCTCGAGCTCTGACCCAAATTTAAATATTTTCCCCCAGGTGCTCCTAGACTGGGATAGCTGGATTGTGCTGTAGCAGTCCTGTCGTCTCATTTTCTCTCCAGACTTCAGATCCTTCGATTCTAGTATAGGTGATTTTTCCTGTTGTAGCTATTTATTTATTTATTTGGAACATTTGTAAGGCCATCAGCTCAAGACTTCTTTACTTTATGTTGGTTGAGATTTTGATTATAGTGGTTGGTTTTATTATTTTATTTGTGGTGATTTGGATTTATTTTGTTATTGTGGATGTATTCGTGACATTTCAAACACGGGCCTTAAATAATAATTATTTTATATTCGTATTTGTGCTAAGAATGGTATTAATTGACAAACAAGTCCTATCTTTGGCGTATCGTGCCTAGCCAGCCTTTACGTGAGAAAATAGGGGTTGTTACAGAATGGTATCAGAGACAGTACCAATCCGGAATAAGTGTGCCAACATGTTGTGTGATGGTTGATTTCATTCCAACGAGGAGGTTGGGCTCCCCTAAGGGGGGTGAATTGTAAAAGACTAGGCCATGGTTGATTTGGTAGATAGAGATTTCTATCCCACATCGCCTGGGTGAAGGAAAGTAATGGTTCATTTATATTGATTTACACTCTTTTAGCACCGAGTGTAAAAAAAAGAAAATAATGGATCTCAAGTATCTGAAGTAAATACTAAATCAAATCGTGAGCAACATGCTCGAATATCTGATAGAAAATCCATACACTGGGAATAGAAGGGATAGAGGCGCCTATCCAAATCCTGCAACATCCATATATGCTGCAGCAGCGAATCCCTAGAATAAATCAAGCCTGGCGTCCCTGTGGTTGGACACCTAAAAGGTTTTGAAAATATTTTATAGCAAGGGTTAGAATCCAAAACATTTTTGAAAATATTTAGCAAATGATTAACTTGCAGTAATAAAATATGCATGAATGCACTTCAGATTTTAGTTAGTGCCGTACTCCCTTCGTGGACAAAATCACCCCTCAACTAATGTGCACACCTAACGCCTCCTTTATATCCCACCTAGTCCTCTACCCCGAAACTAGATACTTAATATAACTCTTGTCAATCGCCCTACTCAATCCCGAGTATTTTAAACGCATGATTTATAAGTTATTTACCACCTTAACTTAATTAATCATAGTTCTTTGAAAGCAATATAATATTCACTAGTTATATAAATAATACAATTTTCTCCATGTATTTGAATTACCCGTATATAATTAGTTACCCCATTATATACGTAAAGTTATCTTACAACAATCCCACGAATGTTGAATATGAATATACCCCATATATAATTACTTGCAATACACTATATGTATTTAATGACCTGTATATAACTATCTATCCCCTTATATACGTAGAGCCATATTACAACATTCACACATATGTTGAATATAAGAATAAACCATCCTCCCGAGTAATAACTTACCGGATGTATTCTCTAAAGTGATATCCCACTTGATGTACTCGCATCACCTAGTTACCCCAAGTTAGAATCGCTCACTAACTTGGCCAAATAAAAACATAATGGAGGCGGTCATATTCCTTCCCTGAAAGTGAGATAATCCCCTCACTCATATAATGGACGCTATGACCTGGGGATATACTCTCCCTACTCCTCAAGCCAGGGGATTCACCCACATCGCGCAAAATCCCTTGATAGCACTAGAGTATATAAATTAAATAAATATCTAGTCACTAATATTTAATAACACAATATATATATATATATAATATAATTAGTTCCCGGCATTACTCTGCACAAAAATCTGTAGCACTAGCCTATAATTTCCCCGAGTCTATAGTCAGACTCTAATTTAATTAATTTACACATTAATTAATTCATTGCTTTCCCGAGTCTATGGTCCGACTCTAAATTAATTAATTTATCCCTTAATTAATTTATTACCTTGGTGTCACTCAACCAATATACCCTGACTCGCTCACTTGGTCCGTATTTTAATATTTTTCGAGTCAATATTCCCACTCCAAATTAATCTACTCCTCTCAGTAAGCAATTTAACACCTTGGTATCACTCAACCATATACCTGGACTCGCTCACGTGGACCGAAATTAAATATCAACCGAGTAAAATTCCTGAATCCAAATTAATTTGTTTTCCTCTATAATTAATTTAAATGAGTAGTGTTGCCCTACTACTATACCCTAACTTATTCACCCAGTCCGTTATTTTATTTCTTTGAATTTATTTCCCAAAATTCATTCGCAATGTGTCGACTTAATTCCCCCACCACTCCCAATTATATCCCTTTATAATTGTTAAGAATTTAATCTCATAATTAACTTTTCTCTCTTAATTATGTTAGGGGAAATTTGCAACTAAAATCTTTACCCATATAAATCCCTAAGACAAACTTCCAAAAAAAACTGAAGAGTCGATCGATCGACCCCCAACCGTCGATCGATCAATTGAACAGGTGGTTGTCTTCTCCGAAACTCTGTTTCCACCATTAAAGAAAACCTCTAAGTTCTATCCTTTCCCCTGGTATAACCCAAGCATAATAAACACTATATCTACATAGGAATAGGATCAAGGCACCTTATAGAACTTCAAACTCAAATTAAATCTCACGATTTTCTACTTTTCCGAGTTGGGGAATTCAAGTTTTTACACGTTAAATCCAAATTCCATCAATTTATCCCAATTTCGTTCACAATTTATACTAGATTTCACATTCAAATAAGATATCTATACTCAGAACCATGTAACACAATTAATTCTCACTTTGAATTCATTCCAGTGTTCCTTTAACACAAATCCCATTTTGTACCCATTTATACCCAAAAATGGATTTTGGTTTACACATCACTAAAATATGAATTGAATATCACAATTAAACATCACAGCAAGTTAACCACTTGCCTTATGGGTTCGTAGGGACTGATCCGAGTGTGTAATTCGCAAGGTTGATGATGAACTTCTAATAGGTTCCTTGCCTTGTCTCCAAAAGACTCCAATTTTGCAGCGAAATTACTCCCCATGGCTTCTTCTCCAAACCCTAGGTTCTCCCTTGTGTTTTCTGCCATTTTCCTTTTCTTAGATTTAGGTCTTAAAACACTAATCCCGTTTTTAGCCTAATGGGCTTAATTAAAATGGCCCAACTACCCCCGTGTGGGCCCGGTCATGCCCAAGAATGCCCCGTGACCCATTTACTACCCCCGGGTACACTTTTTCGACTATCTAGGCCTATCCGGACTCAACCATGCACTCAAAATTGAGATCCAAATTAATTTATAAAAATCCTTATCTCACACCCAAATTAGTCTGCACCGACTCCCGGATGAGATAAATAAATGCCACGTCACTAATATACGTTATGATGTAAATAAATTATTACTATTCACTTAGTAATTAAACTTCCCTAAATATTAACCATTCACTCTCCGATTAATATTTAAATAAATATTACCATAATTAATTTAATTAAATTACGACACACGTAATTTAAAATTTCCTGAATTAATTAAATAATACATGCACAGAAATACGGGGTGTTACATACTCCCCCCCCCCCCCCCCTAACAAAGGAATTTCGTCCCCGAAATTTGGTCATTACTGCGGTGAATAAATCTGGATACTTCTCTGACATATCCTCCTCCCGGTCCCACGTATACTCATCAATACTGTGATGACCCCACTCCACCACATTCTAACTGGTGGTACTATCTTAGACTGCAGCTTGCGCTCCCATAGCTACTAGTCTCCCCTCATATGAGGTGTATTATTTCAAGTCATTATCCTCGCATGTAACGTGCCCAAAAGCTCAATCATTCCTCATGTATCCCTCCAGTTATGCCACGTGGAACACATCCTGTATCCATTGAAGATGTTCTGGCAAACCTAGTTGATATGATACCAGTCCCACCCTCTCAAAGATAGGGAAAAGACCCACATATCTCGATTCTAGCTCCCCTTTCTTGCCAAACTACATCACTCCTTTCATAGGAGACACCCGAACCAATACTTGGTCACAAATCTTTAACTCGATGGCCCCTGACAACATAGTTCCCCAGAAGATGAGCCTATACTCTGTCGGCTCCACTATCTCTCAATTAGGAAATTCCCCTCCTATATGGGTGTCAATTTCCTTGTTGCCAAAGCGCGTGACTATCTTCCTGGTAATTACCCGCATCATCCCTGATTAATCATGTTAGATTTGAACCTTTAACTCATGGTGACGTACCCCTCCTTACGTCCCTGAACTGTATGAAAGGATACAACTTACTTAATTCCCGATGATGGACCATAACCCATCTCGGGTCCTAGTAGCTTGTTATTTCTCACCTCTTATCTACCAAATGTGGGTAATAAAACTTTTCCCATAAAGTCTCCTAAGGTGTCACACAGACCAAACCGTTATTGAGGCATCACACGTAACTCTACCTATGGTAAATACTACTCCCGAATTACCCAAAAATCTAAAATGCACAATCCTCACTTTCCATCTACCCATCGACTTATGGACGACACGTTCAACCCGATATGTAACTCTGTCCCGATCACCTCCTGACAGTTTACCAACCTGAGCATTAATCCCTTCACTGGGACCGTACAATTAAAAAAAATCCTCGTTGATACCATCCAATTAACCTCTTTCCATCCTTAAATGGTCTACCCTGCGACAAATTCACTATCTCCCATTTAACACCGATTCCCACGCTCAAGAACTCTATTCCTTATGCAATTTTCTTCAGGCAGGAATCTATACCTTGTCTATGCGTAAAACCACTCTAGGTATATGACTAAGTGATACTCTTTTCTATCTTCCCAAAAATGTGGGTTTCTCCCTTGCCTAGGGATATCTTATTACATAGGTCTCCCCCACCTTACAAGTCCCTACGGTGGAGGTAGTTCTCCTTGATATACGTAGTCCGACCGTTTCCTTTCTCACACGGATTTCAGTGCACTACACTTTTCCACGTATTCTCTGACTGCCCCGCATGCACATATTCAATATGTTTATTTACACATCCCTTTTATTTAAGACGACTCTGAAATCACACTAACCAAGGCGCCCATACACCATATTGTAACAACCCTTGACTTTGGAGACTGAGAAATTAAATTTTTGGGAAAATAAAATTTTAATTAAATTGGAAAATTTTAAAATTTGGGAATTGAGGCCCAAAAATAGAGAACATTTCAAAGTATTCCGAATGATGATTTTGAGGGTACCATCAATCCTGGAAGGGTCGAGATAGTCAAAATGACTATCATTGGGTTTTATTTCGGCTCCGAAATGTTTTTAAGTCAGTTTGACTCGAATTGGAGTAAACGAGTCATTTAAAGTGTGTATTAACATTTAAAACTGGGACTTATGTTTTAAAGGCTTAAGAGGCTTACGGATCAAGCCATTCTCATTTGTGAGAAAGAGAGAAAGAGAAAGGAAGAAGGAAAGAAGAAGAAAAGAAGAGAGAGAGGAAGAAAAGCTTAGAGATCCCGGCTCAAACGCGATCACGGGAATGATCCAACCTCTACAAATCTGAGGCAAGTGTTTAATCTTGCTAAATAAGTCATTTGTGTATTTCATTTCATAATTTGTGGGTTAAAGAAATGGATTTTGGGTATTAATATCAAAACCTAAATTTTGGGGTTTAAATCTTGAAATTAATGTTTATATATGGGTTTAATGGTGTAGAAATGGTTGGGATCAACTTTGGGTTGATTTATTGGCTTATAATCATGTTGTGATGAAGGTTTGGGGGTTAGAAGAGAAATTTTAGGGTTTAGAATTCATGGGTTCAATGAAGAAGAAGAACCCTACAAATTCTGCAGACCCGAATCGATTCGCCCCTTAAGAGAATCGATTTGGCCTAAACAAAATTGGCAGGTCTGAATTGACCGAATCGATTTGGACCCAAGGGAAATCGATTAGGCCTGAGACAGATGCCCAGGTCTTTGGACCCGAATCCATTCGCCTTGGAATTCGAATCGATTCGTTAGGCCGAATCGATTCGAAATAGGGCCGAATCGATTCGGAAATAGGGTTGTTTTATGGAGTTTTCCTAGGATGATTTCAAACCCTTTTTGGTTGGGTTTATTGATTTGGGACATGATTATATGAGGTAAGAAATATGTTTTGGAGATTTGATTGGAGAATTCTCGCATGAGGAGATCGCGGGTAAGCGTGGGGTCATTTTAGGGACTCATATTCATATGTATTGGTGATTATTGCATTAGTGTAGTGTGGGAATTCCTTTATGAACAATAGTTCTATTTAGAGTTCATAAGTGATTTTACATATGACTTACGGTTTAGGACTCTTAGAGAGAGAGTTTCGAGGGAATGGCTCGTAATTATAGGCCGAGGGTAGTGCTAAATCCTTATGGTAAATAGGATTCTATTGAGATTAAGGTTTGGGGACCGAAGAGAGAGAGGGGTCACGTATCCTTAGAAATGTTTAAATTAAGGAACAAATGCTAACCCAATAGGAGTAAGGGTTCATAAGATCAATTGAACCGTAGGTGAAATTGGGAACGATTGGATCGTACTATCAACTAGAATGAGTGGTAGTACAATTCTAGTCAGGATAGTTTATACATAATTGTGTGGAAGTAACCATTGGGATTCCAATACTTGAATTGAAGTTGGGATAAGTTGAGGTTTATAGACTATTAGTCATGTATATGCTAATGGTCAAATAGTACTAGAGATAATTATGTACTTTCGAATATAGAGGAGACGTGTAGTGATGGTTTCCTACACTAAACTTTGGGTGATAACCCAAATGTTGAATATAAACATATATTTTTGGGAGACTATTCATCATAGAAAAAATGGATGAATATGCTTCAAGTGAGGGATCGTATTCACATGTCGAGGTAAATTAATTGTGCTGGGTCGATGGCTAGTATATTGAGGATTATGTATACTTATAGCCGAGTTTATAAATCTTATACATATGAACGAGAAATAGTTTGTGTATATATATATATATATATATATATATATATATATATATATATATATATATATATAGATAGATAGATAGATAGATATAGATATATAGATATAGATATATGTGGATATATATATGTACATATATGAATATATGGATATTTATGATTGTGAATATCTAAACCTTATGTGATGGTTTAATCATATGATGGGATCATATGGATGTATATATATTGTGCATGAGAATGATATATATACTTATAAGGTTAAGCATACCCCGCTCATGCTATCATTGGGAAGTTTCCGCGCAGAGAGTGAGCATCTTGGCTCAAGGAGCAGGGTGTGGATATTCCCTAGGTCATAGTCATTCATTGTGTTATTATGTGATATGCATTTCTTTTGGGGTGGGACGTGGTGGATATGTCTCATCTCATTGACCGGTTAGGAGCTATGACCGCTTCCCGGGACGTCGTGTGTGTGTGTTTGGCCCCGATGACGGTGATATTGATTCCGACCGTGGTCCCCATGATGGTATATGAGTAATGCCCTGGAAGATGATAGCATGGTGCGGTTTATCGGCGATATATATATAGCCGGGTATATTATGTGCATGGCCATTGTACATCATATGTGGTATGTACACTTGGCTATGGGAATGGATGATTGTATATATATATATGGTTAGAATAAATGCCTATATATATTTATATATCCTATAGGTGAAAGGATATGGAATCTTTATGGAGTACATCTTGGATGATTATGATGCACTAGATTGATGGGGGTTGATGTATCGCATTTAAGGAATATTTCGGTTACATCATCCCAAGTATATTATTGGAGATTTTGAGTTGTTCTTATATGGTAATCTAAATTTAGAATTGTATGTATGGCATAATGGATCTCTAGGATCGACATTGTCAAGGAGTAGTGTAACCGGGGGGGGGGGGGGTTCCTTGTTTGGATTTCGCTTTGCGAGATGCCCCACGCACGAAACGTAGTGCAATGTTGAGAGTGGAGAGAAGTTTTGCCATTACTAATTTGTATGCATGTTATTTAGAAATTAAATCTTATGATTCAACCCAAATGTATATGGGTAACGTATTAAGAATTATAATTGATTAAATTATAAACCGGAATCCATTAAGCCTAGTATGGCATATATGTTTGTAAAAATAATTAAGTGTGTTTAGAAAGAGTTGGATTCCTGGGATATGATAGGAAGGCAGATCTCGTGGGTATAGGTTGTGCCTATGGTAAGGTAGGTTGTCCTTATAAGTGGGGTAACTTAACTAAGATTTTAGGACGCGAATAGGTGCACGCCGTTAGATGAGAGGTGAGTTGGGGTTTCACGAGAGTGAGATTCCACTTTAATTATGAAATAAGTGCATTTATATTTATTATTCACGGTTAACACACTTGCTAAATATTTTCACAACTCGGGCTCTGACCCGTTTACTTTTCTCTCCTGTATGTATGTATATATATATATATATATATATATATATATATATATATATTACTACAGGTGTCCTACCACATGGATGTCGAATGACCTTCTATCCAGAGTCTTGGGAGCCGTGACAGGTGCGGACTGTTGCGGGACTTAGATTGTAGTTGCTTCCTACTTCTTTTAAAAAAAATCTAGGTAGGATTTAAGTTGTATATCGGGTTTACACCCAAGGGATATTTATAAATGTTTATATTTATTCCATTTCAGTTATTGTATTGTCTGTGACCCGACAGCTTATTCGGGTTTATTTCTGTGTGGCATATTCATTTGTAGTTATTCATTTCATTTATCATAGTTCTTGTATGCATATTTCTTTTCTTTGTTAGTAGCTTATAGCGTTGGTTTGTTGTCTGTTATATGTTTTATTTAATTTTAACATCTCGCTTATATGATATTGGGTAGTTACTCGTATATAGTTTAGTACTGCCAGTTGAAGTTGACATTGAGCCATCTGAGACTCCTGATTTAATGTAGTATAGGGTTGGCCACCCATTATTATTTTAATCGGGGTGTTACAGATGGTATCAGAGCATCAGGTTCTAGAGTCTTTAGGATCTGTGCGGATTTTCTGCGTTCTTCCATTAATGCTCTTGATATAAAGCCCTACTATTAGGACTGTTGTGTTCACTATGTTTATCTTCTTCTGTGAAGTGTGTTCACTTGATCGACGTTCTGATAACAGTTGCTCTCGTTTCAGACGTCGCCTAGATTATGTTGTCTAGGAAGGGACAAGATTAGAGATACTTTACCCATGCCAGATTTTGGGTACGCTTTGATTGGAGGTGTTTGTTTTCCCGATTCAGGCAAAAATAAGAAAGAGAACTCTAGTAGTGGTTTAAGGTGATCTATCGGTGGTTGTGTAAGAAAGGGAAATTTACTCGAATGGAAAATCTTGGACTTAGTAAGGTAAGTCTGAGGAGAGGTATATAGTGTAGTCCTTGGGAGTTTTAGATTTAGAAACCCGTCAATCTTTGTTAGGAAGCCTCGTGATGCTGACTTCTACCAGTGGAAGGTAGGTGGCATTGACCAATTGTTAAGGGTATCGTCTTTATGTAAGAAGGGCGAAAGAAATTTGGAGACTCGGGTTCGTTGAGTAGGACTGAGGGAGTTTTCGGTAGTCGCAATCGCGTTTTGTCCTTCAAAATGGTTATGAAGGATTTTGAGGAAGATGTTTCTCTTGTGGAGAAATAGGTTTAGGAATAATGATTGTCCTGGAAGAAGTAGAGGACCCTGAGTTGAGATTCAAGGACGAGGTGAAACCATTGGATTGTGGAAGTATAAGGTAGAATACCTTTATTTGGGTTAAGTCACGCTTTGTGCGATATTAGCAACATCGCGCGTAAGGTATGATGAATAGTAGCCGCTACACCGTTAGGGTGTATAAAATTTTCTTGGAGGAAGGAATGAGTAAGTATGGCCTTTGTATGGCATCTTTAAAAAAAAATCGTCTTGTGAGGAGATAGTCGAGAGTTATGATATTGAATTCCGGAAGTGCAGAATATCGAGGTTTGTTGAGTAGTGACTATAAGGTTATTGTCTTATGGATAGGTTAGGGCGTGTAATTGTAGTAATCCAATGAGTGGAGGACTTACCTTGTGGCAAATGCTTTGATGCAATGTAAAGGATTTGTATGACTAAGAGGTTCAGAGTTCAGTGGATTTATTTGAGCGGAGAATTTAGCTCATAGTTGCGCTAGTTTTGAGAACTAGGTATTGGTTAGAGTGTTGTATTTGTTGAGGCCTTATGTCCTAAACATAAGGTGTTTGTTTGGCATGTCAAAAGACGCGGAATTGATTTATATTATATTATTGTATGGGCCTTCGGGCAATATCTAATATATGAAAATCTTTTATAAAACCTTAACCCTTGTTCAACTAATCTCAATCCCCGACCAAGCTACACAGTAGTGTATTGGGAGGTTCCTTGTTTGGATTTTGCTTACAAAACCTCCCCCGCACGAAGGTAGCTAGTGTCTCGAATTGAGGAGAGTTCATCCATGGAAAATTTCAAACTTCTATATATTTTTATAGGTTGCTATAGATTATATTGCTGAGAGTTATATTATGATTTGAGGCTAATGGAGCTTGATTATAATTTTACGAGTGGAGATCGGGAATAGGGTGTATGGGCGCCCTGGGTAGTTAGTTTGATTTTCAAAATTTATATGGTTCGACGTGAGAACTAGGAAGGATCGGTATAGTGATCCTGAGGGTTGATGTAAAGACTAGATGAGATTGAGGTCCTAGGCATAATCTAAATTTCGCGAACGAAATTTTTGTAAGGGGGGAAGTATGTAACAACCCTTGACTTTGGAGACTGAGATATTAAATTTTTGGGAAAATAAAAATTTAATTAAATTGAAGAATTTTAAAATTTGGGAATTGAGGCCCAAAAATAGAGAACATTTCAAAGTATTCCGGATGATGATTTTGAGGGTACCATCGATCCCGAAAGGGTCGAGATAGTCAAAATGACTGTCATTGGGTTTTATTTCAGCTCCGAAATGTTTTTAAGTCAGTTTGACTCGAATTGGAGTAAACGAGTCATTTAAAGTGTGTATTAACGTTTAAAATTGGGAGTTATGTTTTAAAGGCTTACGGATTAAGCCATTATCGTTTGTGAGAAAGAGAGAAAGAGAAAGGAAGAAGGAAAGAAGAAGAAAATAAGAGAGAGAGGAAGAAAAGCTTGAAAATCTCGGCCCAAACGCGATCACGGGAATGATCCAACCTCTACAAATCTGGGGCAAGTGTTTAATCTTGCTAAATAAGTCATTTATGTGTATTATTTCATAATTTGTGGGTTAAAGAAATGGATTTTGGGTATTAATATCAAAACCTAAATTTTTGGGTTTAAATCTTGAAATTGATGTTTATATATGGGTTTAATGGTGTAGAAATGGTTGGGATCAACTTTGGGTTGATTTATTGGCTTAGAATCATGTTGTGATCAAGGTTTGGGGGTTAGAAGAGAAATTTTAGGGTTTAGAATTCTTGGGTTCAATAAAGAAGAAGAACCCTTCAAATTCTGCAGACCCGAATCGATTCGCCCCTTAAGCGAATCGATTCGGCCTAAGCAAAAATTGGCAGGTCTGCATTGACCGAATCGATTCAGACCCAAGGAAAATCTATTTTTCCTAAGACAGAAGCCCAGGTCTTTGGACCTGAATCGATTTGCCTTGGAGGCCGAATCGATTCGCTGGGCCGAATCGATTCGGAATAGGGCCGAATCGATTCGGAAACAGGGTTGTTTTATGGAGTTTTCCTAGGATTATTTCAAACCCTTTTTGGTTAGGTTTATTGATTTGGGACATAATTATATGAGGTAAGAAATATGTTTTGGAGATTTGATTGTAGAATTCTCGCATGAGGAGATCGTGGGTAAGCGTGGGGTCATTTTGGGGACTCATATTCATATGTATTGGTGATTATTGCAATAGTGTAGTGTGGAAATTCCTTTATGAACGGTAGTTCTATTTAGAGGTCATAAGTGAGTTTACATATAACTTACGGTTTAGGACTCTTAGAGAGAGAGTTGCGAGGGCATGGCTCATAATTATAGGCCGAGGGTAGTGCCAAATCCTTATGGTAAATAGGATTCTATTGAGATTAAGGTTTGGGGACCGAAGAGAGAGAGGGGTCACGTATCCTTAGAAATGTTTAAATTAAGGAAAAAATGGTAACCCAATAGGAGTAAGGGTTCATAAGATCAATTGAACCATAGGTGAAATTGGGAACGATTGGATCGTACTATCAACTAGAATGAGTGGTAGTACAATTCTAGTCAGGATAGTTTATACATAATTGTGTGGAAGTAACCATTAAGATTCCAATACTTGAATTGAAGTTGGGATAAGTTGAGGTTTATAGACTATTAGTCATGTATATGCCAATGGTCAAATAGTACTCGAGATAATTGTGTACTTTCGAATATAGAGGAGACGTATAATGATGGTTTCCTACACTAAACTTTGGGTAATAACCCAAATGTTGAATATAAACATATATTTTTGGGAGACTATTCATCATAGGAAAAATGGATGAATATTCTTCAAGTGAGGGATCGTATTCACATGTCGAGGTAAATTAAATGTGCTGGGTCGACGGCTAGTATATTGAATATTATGTATACTTATAGCCGAGTTTATAAATCTTATACATATGAAAGAGAAATAGTTTGTATATATATATATGTGGATATGTGGATATATATCTGTATTGATATGAATATATGGATATTTATGATTGTGAATATCTAAACCTTATGTGATGGTTTAATCATATGATGGGATTATATGGATGTATATATATTGTGCATGAGAATGATATATGTACTTATGTGGTTAAGCATACCCCGCTCATGCTATCATTGGGAAGTTTTCGCGCAGAGGGTGAGCATCCTGGCTCAAGGAGCAGGGTGTGGATATTCCCCAGGTCATAGTCGTCCATTGTGTTATTATGTGATATGCATTTCTTTTGGGGTGGGACGTGGTGGGTATGTCTCGTCTTATTGACCGGTTAGGAGCTATGACCGCTTTTCTGGGACGTCGTGTGTGTGTGTTTAGCCCCGATGTCGGTGATATTCAGTCCGACCGTGGTCCCCAGGATGGTACATGAGTAATGCCCTGGAAGATGATAGCATGGTGCAATTTATCGGCGATATATATATAGTCGGGTATATTATGTGCATGGCCATTGTACATCATATGTGGTATGTACACTTGGCTATCGTAATGGATGATTCTATATATATATATGGTTAGAATACATGCCTATATATATATTTATATATCGTATATGTGAAAGGATATGGAATCTTTATGGAGAACATCTTGGATGATTATGAGGTACTAGATTGATGGGGGTTTATGTATCGCATTTAAGGAATATTTTGGTTACATCATCCCAATGATATTATTGGATATTTTGAGTTGTTCTTTTATGGTAATCTAAATTTAGTAGAATTGTATGTATGGCATAATGGATCTCTAGGATTGACACTGTCAAGGAGTAGTGTAACGGGGGGTTCCTTTTTTGGATTTCGCTTTGCAAGACGCCCCACGCACGAAACGTAGTGCAATGTTAAGAGTGGAGAGAAGTTTTGCCATTACTAATTTTTATGCATGTTATTTAGAAATTAAATCCTATGATTCAACCCAAATGTATATGGGTAACGTATTAAGAATTATAATTGATTAAATTATAAATCGAAATCCATTAATGATAGTATGGCATATATGTTTGTAAAATTAATTAAGTGGGTTTAGAAAGAGTTGCATTCTTGGGATATGATAGGAAGGCAGATCTCGTGGGTATAGGTTGTGCCTATGGTAAGATAGGTTGTCCTTATAGATGGGGTAACTTAACTAAGATTTCAGGACGCGAATAGGTGCGCGCCGTTAGATGAGAGGTGAGTTGGGGTTTCACGAGAGTGCGATTCCACTTAAATTATGAAATGAGTGCATTTATATTTATTATGCACGGTTAACGCACTTGCTAAATATTTTCACAACTCGGGCTCTGACCCGTTTACTTTTCTCTCCTGTATGTATATATGTATATATATATATTACTACAGGTGTCCTACCGCATGGATGCCGGATGACCTTTTATCCAGAGTCTTGGGAGCCGTGACAGGTGCGGACTATTGCGGGACTTAGATTGTAGTCGCTTCCTACTTCTTTAAAAAAAATCTAGGTAGGATTCAAGTTGTATATCGGGTTTACACTCAAGGGATATTTATAAATGTTTATATTTATTCCATTTCAGTTATTGTATTGTCTGTGACCCGACAGCTTATTCGGGTTTATTTGTTTGTGGCATATTCATTTGTAGTTATTCATTTAATTTATGATAGTTCTTGTATGCATCTTTCTTTTCTTTGTTAGTAGCTTATAGCGTTGGTTTGTTGTATGTTCTATGTTTTATTTAATTTTAACATCTCGCTTATATGATATTGGGTAGTTAGTCATATATATTTTAGTACTGCCAGTTGAGACTGAGCCATCAGAGACTCCTGATTTAATGTAGTATAGGGCTGGCCACTCGTTATTATTTTAAGCGGGGTGTTACACCTATGTCCCGTGCTTAACCGCACAAAATTTACCTTAATTAACTAGGGTGCCCATACACCCTGTCCCCGTGCTCAACTGCACGAAAGTTACCCGACTATGCTAGTCGTAACTCGTAGTATACTTCCAACTCGTAGTCATATCGCATACCTGAATAATAACCGGGGTACCCAACCTATGTAGTAATGACCAACAATCTTCCCACTTCCAATGTTGCGCTAAGTTTCATGCGTGGGACATCTCGCAAAGAAAAATCCAAACAAGGAACCCCCCCCCCCCCCCCGATATACTATTATCTAACATTGTTGGTCGTTGAGATCTGTTAGACCCTCAGTCCATAGTATGTAACCCCAAATACTTGTCTCTTAACACAAAAGTATATACGCATACTATTATGCTACAAAAGACAACATAAAATACCGCGCCCTTACTATCGCTAGTTCTTACATAAAAAAAATCCCGAGCTATCTCTCGCCGCTCCAAAAATAATTCTGACCACCCTGAATTGCTTCAGTAAACATGCCTTCTTACCGAGAAAAATATAATAATACAAGACATTATTATATGTCCTTCGTACCACACAATACAAGATATATACTCACACACACATATATAGGCTAGTCTCCCTCGCAGGTGCCTAGTAGGAGTCATTTACAACCTGGTGTCACGAACACCAAAACTTACTATCACTATCCATAATAGTTCACACCAATTGCTAAGCAATCCATACTCATGAAAAATAACGCTTCATTAACACTCAAAATGAGTAAATCCTATAAAGTATACCCTTTCAGCTTTCACACCTTCTCCCCTGCAAATAAGACCAAAGAAAGCCCCGTTACCCCGTGGTAACCATATACTTAATAGTAACACTACTATACACCCACTAAACTCGTACCCCACGCGAATATAGTTCTAACAAGAATATTGTGATCACTCGTGTCACGAAATTCACCCCATCTATCCGAGGATAAAACTCATACTTCCACTCGCCTATCTACCAGCGACCCAAATAGTTCCTGGACATAATATTCCCATCTGACCGAACCAAAATTTTGCAATTGTTTTTCCTACGGGGCATTTCACTTCTATCCCCTGCCTCACTGTGGACATAATCAATTGTTGTGGTTCCACTTCCACACATAAGACAGCTCTGTGTGTCAATACCCTACCTCTAGCCCAAATGGCCATGTTGGGGTTGTCCTTCTCGCATACTTGGTAGTCTTTACCCTAAGTGCTACGCTTGTTGTCCCTTAGGCTTCCCTAGCCCTATGGGACTCGTTATTGGCCTCGATGACCCGGATCAAATCCACTGTCAATAGGTAGAAATTTACTTAATTTAAAACGTCAAGATGGGTCCCTTACTAGGTATTCCCTTCCGTCGTGCTTCACTAGCACCATTAAATCTCATTTCATTCTTAGGTTAAACTCTATAACCTTATTGGCTCCTGCATCTTAGAAGCGTTAATGTAAGATGGTAAACAAAAGATATTGACGACCTCAACACTTGTCATCCTAGTCGGATTTCCCATCCATTATTGTGTATTCTCACACGGTTCATTATCCATTTGCTAGTTCCTTTGTCGTTCTCCATAAAGTTCGCTTATACAATTTACCGTCTATCTCAAGATCAGTTACAATCTTACCCATTTCATAAACTCTAAAATTTCACTCGTATCCTTATATGAATAGCGGATGGAAGGTTTTATGGTCACACCGTACCCAAAATTTCTCGTTTGACTCCATAATTTCTCCTTCATACGTGGTGACGGACTCTCTTACCACTACAACACCACCCCACTAGGCCAAAAATTTCCTTCAAAATTTTGTCCTGGGTGCCACCGTACACCATCCTACACAATTGTCTGTGGGTTATTTCCTCCCATCGACTTATCGTGCTACTCTTCTACTCAATCCTTATAGATAGCCCTTCCAAAAGGGTCCTTCCACACTTTCCCCACCCCTTGATAACTACGTCGGGTGAGGCTGAAGTTGTACCACCGTTATCTACAACAGTGCTTTGGGAGACTATGGCTCCCGGGTGATTATTCTATCCCCATTGTCCTGAGCAACAATCAAGGTGATTGTTATCACGATCACCATTTCCAGAATACCCCATGTCTTCTGTTGAGCCTCTCCTCCTATAATCCTCCGCTGAACCTCGTTGGTCGCCCAAAGAATGTTCGGTATACAAAGCCCAACCGAACTCGTGTATGAATGACATCACTATACTTAATAGCAGAAGAACGCGAGTCACATACGTAGAGGAATACAACAATCCTATCATAAGGCTCAACATCAAAGAATGCTAAGATGAAACTTGAAAAGCCACACAGATCCTAAGGACACTAGAACCTGATGCTCTGATACCATCTGTGACACCCTGCCAAATTAAATCCCGAGTGATCAATCCTAAATTAAATTAGAACAGGTTTCTCAGTTGGTTCATTCTTAGCATCACTGTCGAAACTTTTTAATTACTAACCATCTAAGTGAAATTAGACTGGTGCCAAATTTTATCTTTCATTAATTCAATGAATTACTCATGCGGAAATAAAGCACTAACAATCACGAGCGAACTGAATCCAACCATCACATATAAATAAGAAACTGGCCGAATAAACCATCGACTAAAATCCAATACAAATGTAAATACAGAAAATAATGGATCTCAAGTATATGAAGTAAATATTAAATCAAACCATGAGCAACATGCTCGAATATCTGATAAAAAATCCCTACACTAGGAATAGAAGGGATAGACGCACTTACCCAAATCCTGCAACATCCACATATGCTGCAGCAGGGAATCCCTGGAATGAATCAAGCCTGGCGTCCCTGTGGCTGGACACCTAAAAGGTTTTGAAAATATTTTATAGCAAGGATTAGAACCCAAAACATTTTTGAAAACATTTAGCAAATGGTTAACTTGCAGTAATAAAATATGCATGAATGCGGTTCATATTTTACTTAGTGTCGCACTCCCTTGAGGACAGAATCACACCTCAACTAATGTGCACACCTAACACCTCCTTTATATACCACCTAGTCCTCTACCCGAAACTAGATACTTGATATAACTCTTGTCAATCGCCCTACTCAATCCCGAGTATTTTAAACATGTGATTTTAAGTTATTTACTACCCTAACTTAGTTAATCATATTTTCTTGAAATCCATATAGCATTCACTAGTTATATAAATAATAAAATTTTCTCAATGTATTTGAATTACCCATATATAATTAGTTACCCCATTATATACGTAAAGTTATCTTACAACAATCACACGTATGTTGAATATGAATATACCCTATATATAATTACTTGCAATACACTATATGTATTTAATGACTCGTATATAACTATCTATCCCCTTATATACGTAGAGCCATATTACAACATTCACACATATGTTGAATATAAGAATAACCCATCCTTCCGAGTAATAACTCACCGGATGTATTCTCTAAAGTGTTATCCCACTTGATGTACTCGCATCACCTAGTTACCCCAAGTTTTAATCGCTCACTAACTTGGCCAAATAAAAACATAATGGAGGCGGTCATATTCCTTCCCTGAAAGTGAGATAATCCCCTCACCCATATAATGGACGCTATGACCTGGGGATATACTCTCCCTGCTCCTCAAGCCAGGGGATTCACCCATATCGCGCAACCTCCCTTGATAGCACTAGAGTATATAAATTAAATAAATATCTAGACACTGATATATAATAACACACACAATATATATATATATATATATATATATATATATATATATATATATATATATATATATATATATATATATATATATATATATATAATTAGTTCCCAGCATTACTGTGCACAAAAATCCGTAGCACTAGCCTATTATATATTTCCCCGAGTCTATAGTCAGACTCTAATTTAATTAATTTACACATTAATTAATTCATTGCTTTCCCGAGTCTATGGTCCGACTCTAAATTAATTAATTAATTTATTTCCTTGGTGTCACTCAACCGATATACCCGGACTCGCTCACTTGGTCCGTATTTTAATATTTTTCGAGTCAATATTCCCACTCCAAATTAATCTACTCCTCTCAGTTAGCAATTTAACACCTTGGTATCACTCAACCAATATACTTGGACTCTCTCATGTGGCCCGAAATTAAATATCACCCAAATCAAATTCCCGACTCCAAATTAATTAATTTTCCTCTATAATTAATTTAAATGAGTAGTGTTGCCCTACTACTATACCCTAACTTATTCACCCAGTCCGTTATTTTATTTCTTTGAATTTATTTCCCAAAATTCATTCGCAATGTGTCGCCCTTAATTCCCCCACCACTCCCAATTATATCCCTTTATAATTGTTAAGAATTTAATCTCATAATTAATTTTTCTCTCTTAATTATACTAGGGGAAATTTGCAACTAAAATCTTTAACCATATAAATCCCTAAGACAACTTCCAAAAAAACTTAAGAGTCGATCGATCGACCCCCAGCCGTCGATCGATCGATTGAACAGGTGGTTGTCTTCTCCGAGACTCTGTTTCCACCATTAACGAAAACCTCTAAGTTCTATCATTTCCCCTGGTCTAACCCAAGCATAATCAACACTATATCAACATAGGAATAGGATCAAGGAACCTTATAGAACTTCAAACTCAAATTAAATCTCACGATTTTCTACTTTTCCGAGTTGGGGAATTTTCGGGTTTTTACACGTTAAATCCAAATTCCATCAATTTATCCCAATTTCGTTCACAATTTGTACTGGATTTCAGATTCAAATAAGATATCTATACTCAGAACCATGTAACACAATTAATTCTCACTTTGAATTCATTCCAGTGTTCCATTAACAAAAACCCCATTTTGTACCCATTTATACCCAAAAACGGATTTTGGTTTACACATCACTAAAATATGAATTGAATATCACAATTAAACATCACAACAAGTTAACCACTTGCCTTATGGGTTCATAGGGTCTGATCCGAGTGTGTAATTCGCAAGGTTGATGATGAACTTCCAATAAGTTCCTTGCCTTGTCTCCAAAAGACTCCAATTTTGCAGCGAAATTACTCCCTATGGCTTCTTCTCCAAACCCTAGGTTCTCCCTTGTGTTTTCTGTCGTTTTTCTTTTCTTAGATTTAGGTCTTAAAACACTAAACCCGTCTTTAGCCTAATGGGCTTAATTAAAATGGCCCAACTACCCCCGTGTGGGTCCGGTCATGTCCAAGAATGCCCAGTGACCCATTTACTACCCCTGGGTACACTTTTTCGACTATCTCGATCCATCCGGACTCAACCGTGTACTCAAAATCAACATCCGAATTAATATATAAAAATCTTTATCTCACAGCCAAATTAGTCTACACCGACTCCCGGCAGAGATAAATAAATGCCACGTCACTAATACACGTTATGACGTAAATAAATTATTACTATTCACTTAGTAATTAAATTTCCTAAATATTAACCATTCACTCTCCGATTAATATTTAAATAAATATTACCATAATTAATTCAATTAAATTACGACACACAAGTAATTTAAAATTTCCCGAATTAATTAAATAATACATGCACATAAATACAGGGTGTTACAAGCACGAACGTATTTGAATAGAAATATGGGATTTCCTTATATGTTTCAAAGAGTAATGGTAGACAAAAATAACTGTGTAAAAGTTTTCTCCAATCAATGTACTTAATTTCTGAAATCCCCCCCCCCCCCCCCCCCAAAAAAAAATACATATGCAGATCAAATTTTTAATGTCTTTAGCTTTTCAATCTTTAATGTGCATAATCAATTCTTGATTTCGATTCCTTTACTCCTACAAAATAAGATTATTTTATGTAAAAATATAAAGACAATTTAGATAGAAAATTTCTATTTATATTAATAATTTTTTTACGTAATCTATGGATAAGTTTACCACGTCTATTATGTAATTTAAAAAAAGATAATCCATTTTTTATTTTTTTATTTCCAATTATATGTATGCATAATCTTTGCTGAGTAGAATTAAAATTAAATTTCTTATCTCGTGAATTTTGCGGCGAATTTATATTTTGAAAAAATCTTAAAGTTTGAATAATGTAGGAAAAGCAAATCAAAACGAATGAATACATGCACATAAATACAGGGTGTTACAAGTACGAACGTATTTGAATAGAAAAAATCTTAAAGTTTGAATAATGTAGGAAAAAAATGTATACGAGAATTTTGGTTGACATAAGTTTGATAAAACTTCTACATTATTCATTCTAGATTACCAAAAAGAAAAATAGGAAAAGAAACAATTGAAAGATCTCATTTTTTTTAAAATATAAACGATGAAAACATAATCGGCTTCTGATATAAGCAAATCAAAACGAATGAATAATGTAGAAGTTTTATCAAACTTATGTCAACCAAAATTCTCGTATACATTTTTTTTTAAATTGTAAATAAGCAATTGTCACTCGAACATTTTATCAAACATATACCAAACAAAATTCATGTATATATATAAACCTAAAGTAAAGTTTATCATAAAAGTTGTATAAAACTAATGCCAATATATATATATATATATATATATATATATATATATATATATATATATATATATATATATATATATATATATATATAAACAATTGTCGAAATATGACAAACACCTTAACAATTGTATAATATTTAAGTGAGCTCAAATTATTTACAAAAACATCAAACCAAGTTTTTTTCTAATAAAGTTCAAATAATTTTTAAAAATATAGAAAGGTTGCTTCCAACACCCAAAAAAATTTAAAAATAGTATCATTGTGTTTAAACCATTGCACTGAAAAGTGCCATGTAAGGCAACTAAATATAAACCCAACTTTTTTTTCTAAAAAAGATCAAACAATTTACCCCCGAAAAAAGGTGGCATCCAACACCACCAAAATTACAAACCCGTATCACTATGCTTAAAGAAAAGTAATAAAAAGTACCATGTAAGGCTACTAAACATAATCCCAATATGTTTTTATAAAAAAAAGTTCAAATAATTTAAAAAAAAAAAGAAAGGTAGCATCCAACACCCAAAAAATTACAAAACCATGAATTGAAAAGTACCATGTAGGGCTACAAAATTAGAGTTATGTTTTTATTATATTATATTTAAGTGAACCCAAATAATTTACACAAATATAACACCAACTTATTTTTCTTGAAAATTTCAAATATTTTGTCAAAAAAATATAGCTAGGATCCAATAACCAAAAAATGACATAACTGTATCGATGTGATATTATTTAAGAGCATAACAGTAAAATAAGAAAACAATACCTCAATTGATTGAATATCTTCTAACAAAGATGGATATGCAAAGACTTGAGGATGAACAATATGCAGGAAGATGACTTCTTCAATGAATTTATAGATGATGGCTTAAAAAAAACCTTACTTTTTTGGGGAAAAAACTAACTAATTTATTGGGGAGCTAAATGGAGAAGTCGTCTTCGTATTCTATAGGGTTCATGAACGTGTTAGCAATTTTAATAAATATAGTTACAAAAATCAAATAAAATCAATTTTTTTTGTAAAATTGAATCTAATAAGTATTGGAGTTTAATGAAATTTAAATATGAAAAGATATAAAGAAAAATAAAAATCAAGAGACGAGGTTATAAGACATGATCAACAGTACAAAGCATTTTTGCCTTGAACACATATCATAGTATGTTGGAAATGTTCCTCAAATATGGAAAATCTGTGAATAAAGCATTCTGTAAATACGATGGGGAGGCATTACAAATAAAATCCATAATTGAAAGACCTGTGTGTGATAAAGATTCGAATAGATGCGCAAATTCCAATCACAAACTTATTTAATTAGTGTCAATTTATGAATCAAATCAATTCAGCCCTTAAACTCAAGTAGCAATGTGCGTTCAAGTGTCAAACCATTATAAATAAAGTATACGTCACAAAGTTCAAGAAAAATCCCCTCAGAGAAAAACCTTTTTATTTCTAGAACTTTGACAAGTTTACAAGACCATTGACTTCCATACAACCTGATAATCGCTCACAAGTGTAACGCACAGTGTCTTCGTCAAACCTTCAAAGCAACAACTAGAAATCAGCAATGGTTCACAAGTTATACCACAAGGACACGTGGTCCAGACACATAGTCTTAAAACTCGACAGAGACACCCTCCACGATAGCATGCAGCTCTCGGTTGTAGAGATCTCCCCACAAAGTATGAACAACAACAAACTATGTTTTGGGTTCCACACAAACAACTCACACAAAAGCAATTGGGATTTTGAATTATAAAACAAAAGTTATAAACCCTCAAATGGTTGGAGAATGGTATAAAAAGTATTTTGTGAGACCCAGTTTTTCTCCACACGAAATTCAGTAGTCTGAGACTCAATTTATATTAAAAATCAAGGCGGTGATGTGTCAAACAAAAACACCTCTCGTTCGAATGACACCGCGTCGTTTGAACGAGATTCGGTCTCATTTGAACCAGGTACAATGTCGTTCAAACGACATCATACACGTAACACATAAACCTTCAGTCTTTTAAATATTTGGGAAACCTCAAAACTTAAAATTGTGCACGAGATCAGAAACATTTATCCAAGAAAAACTTTATGGTAAAATAATTTTTAAAAAACTAAAAACATTTCAAAACATTTCAAAAATACTTTTTCATAAGTAGAAAAATATTTTATCTTTCATAAAAAATATCCCAACACTTTTAATGTAAAATGTAAATAGAACTTAAACATATTTTACCAAATTCAACTTTATTGGGCTTAAATGTTGAAGTGTTCTTATAATTTGGATTCGTCTCTTGTAGATGAAATCTTCTCAATCCTTCGAAGACTTGTAATGGTATACCACATACTAAATTATGATGAACAATGTCCTTACAAATCACCCCTACTTCTATGCCGGTACAAAAAAAATATCCAAATTATCAATATCAAATGACTTATACGAATCTACCCCTCCCATAAACTCAAATGTGGAAAGATAAGATGTCAAGTCTTCAAACTTTTCAAATGATGCTTCAACAATCAACTTTTCAAAACTCCAACCTTTTCTCATCAGGGTGTGCAATCCAAAAATCTTCAATTGTACTACACACATGAGACAAAGTAAAAACCTCGTGACATATTGAGTTTGAAATAATATAACGCATAATCATGAAAGCATAATCAAATCTCCCACATACTTAAACTAAAATTATAATTCGTTCTCCCCCTTTTTATTTGTCCAAAATAGACAAGGAAAGGCAGAAATCACATAAAACAAATCGAGATGTCACGGTAAACCAAAGCTAACAAACTATTTTTTATTTTTCCAGATTTTTCATACAAAAATGCAAAAATGATGTTTCAAAAATCACACACCATGAATATACACTAAAACAACAAAATTATGGATACGGAATGAATGGGTGTGAAAAAATTCGATAGGAAAATTTACTCAATCATGACATGTGTGCAAGATGCATAAGTGTACTCCTAGCGAATGAACATCAAAATAGTCCTTAGGTGTAAAATTGTTCAATTTAGATAACATCGTCTTGATCATATCAACAAATCAAAGTATAAATTATTTCCACACCAATAATGTCCAAAACAATGTAAGGTTTTTCCCATAACTTTCTGGGACATGTAAACCATTGAAAATTCCATCCAAACTCCCTCAATAAAAGATAAAGATTTTTATTATTCTTATGAGGTGATTAAACTAAAAAAACCTATTGGCCCATTTTTGGCATAATTTTTTTTTATTGCCTTGCAATTTTTTGGGCTCTTTTAAACCTCATTGGACCCCGGATAATTTTCAATTCCTCACTTTTTTAGGTCCATTTAAATGGTGGCTTTATCACAAAGGAAAAATGAGTACTATTCACAGCCCTTTTCCGTTTTTCAAAAAAAATCACACAAACTCACAAATATTTTATATCATGCACTACTTTTTGTCAAGTTTTATCGCATTTGGTTCATTGTATAGATTGAATTGGGATGAAAATACTCAACCAATATGTGATAGACATGCACAAATGTCAAAACAATTCGTGCATGTGTGCAATAAATGACAAATGAGTCAAACATATATGTAGTAACACTATATCATCTCAAAGACTCCAAACTTTGTAAGGCACGTGAATGACACAACATATTCCCTCAAAACACTATCAAATAGTCACATGGATATGGGATGAAATTGTGACTTGGTCATCATAAGTATTCATTCATAAACGGTGCAAAACAAAATAAAAATTCTTTTTAACTCTTCAAAAAAAAATTCAAAGCAAAATCTTTTTTGTATTTTTCGAAAACTGTTCAGAAACAACCCAGCAGTACCAAATAAGTATAACAAGATAAAACAGAGGACTGCAAACACAAATTAATTCCAAGGGTGGTTGGAATGGGAAAACAGATCCAAACAGTGCTAAAACAATACCAAAAATAAGAAAAGTAAACAAAAAATGCTAACAAAGTATAAAACAAATTTTACATACTAGCAATAGGTAAAAGATAACATCATGAAAATTAACCTATGCCAGCAAACATGTCTAGACCTCTACCGGTAGGTGCGGTGGAGTTTTCCAAATATGGTGACCTCTTTTGAAATAACTCCATCAAATCATGAGAAGTCTTGACCAAAAACATTACATGCTCTCGTATATGTGCAAACTCTATATCATTATGTGCAATCAAAGTATCATGGGTGGGTGCATGTGTGCGAATATGTTTAGGAGTAAAGCGTGACACATAACCCAATTGAAAGCAAAACTCCCTAAGGTGTCCTCTCTTTTTGGAATGGGAGAAAACATAAACCGATCTAGGTACACCTCTCTTAAAATGCCTCATATGCGCTCTCCTAACAGGTATGGGACGCCTAGGTGGGTCTGGTTAAGAGTCATGTAAATCTAACTCTAAAATAGGAATCGGCTCGGGTACAACAAATGAAGTAGACGCACCATCATGACTTATTCCTAAACTCTCACCACTCCCCAAAATAGGATTGAGAACCATCTTTACCACCTTCTTACATGCGTTCTCCAAAGTGACTTTATCCTCCGGGGCGTGCTTAAGGTTTGTCTCTAATTGTGACACACGGGCTATAAGCTCACTATTTTCCCTATTCAAAGCAATCAACTGCTCACTCAAAGAAACCTTCACTTTCTCGAGTTGACTTGATTTTTCCTCAAACTCCTTCAAACTCTCAATCTCTGTCTCCAAATCTTTCACCTTGAGACCCAACTTGTTTTAAATTTTTTAATCTTTGAGGTCTCGGCGTACAACTCTCGAAATGAAATTCGGAGCTCACTCTCATTATCACTAGCACACTATCTCTCAGACTCGTTAGAAACATTCAAAACCTCCTTGGGGGTATCATGAGAACAAGTGTCGTCATCGTCGTGAGACAAAGTGGGTGTGCTCACACTACTCGAAAAATCTATACACATCCCATGTAATAAACCTTTATTGAATTCATCGTCCTCATTTCCCTCTTATCCCTCACTATCACTAAGGGTGACTAGCATGGAAACTTTCTTTCCCTCTCTCCTAAGTCTAGTGAGACACTCAAATGACTTATGGCCTCTCCCCTCAAAGTCAAAATATTTTAAATTTTCAAACTTTTCTTCACCCTCTTTATCTTTCTCACCGCTTTCTTTGGCCTTGTCTTTCTTTTTGTTTTTCTCCGAAAATATTTTATTGGAAGAATTTTTTTTCGAAAATTGGAGAATTTTTTTAAAATTCTTTGCAAGCAGGGACATGTCAAACTCAAATTCGTCCTTGGACTCGAACTCACAAAAGCTCACTTTTTTTTCTTAGATTGGCCTTTAAGCACTATCCCTCTATCCTTAGGTTTGATAGTGTCGGAAAACATGTCAATTTCGTACGTCTATAGGTCTCCAACCAACTCTTCTAATTTCAGACGATTCAAATTTCTTAAGGTATTCAAAATAGTCACTTTAGGGATAAAATGTTTAGGCAGCGATCTTAAAATCTTTTTAACCACTCGTGCATCAGGTATAGGCTCACCTAGGTTAAAACTCGTGTTGAAAATATCAGACAAACGTGCATAAAACTCATTAAAGCACTCAGTCTCTAACATAGTGATTATCTCAAATTGAGTGGTCAAATTTTGAATTTTAGACTCTTTGACAACGTTACTGCCCTCGTGGGTGAATTGCAAAATATCTCACGCTTCTTTAGATGTGATGCTAATCATAATACGTTGGAACTTGTCAGGGGTGACATGTACAAAAATTGCACTAAGCCCTCATGAATTGTAAGTGCTCCACCTAAACTCATAATCAGTCTAGTCTGACACATGTTTTAAATTCGTTACATGATTTGCGATGACAGCGGGAGGATTCCAACCTCTTTCACAAATGAACCACACTCTTTCATCGATTGCTTTCAAATGGGATTTCATTCGGGCTTTCCAGTAAGCATAATTAAACCCGTCAAAAATTGGCAACCGACTATATAAGTTTTCGTTTGGAAGCATTACGACAAACTTTTAAAAAATCAGATTTTTCAAAAAATCAATATCACACAATTTTTGCGAAAAATATGAATACGCGATAAATTAGTGTAACATACTCTGATACCAATTTGAAAGATCTGTGTGTGATAAAGATTCGAATATATGTGAAAATTCCAATCACAAACTTATTTAATTAGTGTCAATTTATAAATCAAATCAATTCAACCCTTAAACTCAAATAGCAACGTTTGAGGAAAAATTCCCTCAGGGCAAAAAACTTTTATTTCTATAACTTTGACAAGTTTCCAAGACCATTGACTTACATACAACCTGATAATCGCCCATAAGTGTAACACACGGTGTCTTCGTCAATCCTTCAAAGCAACGGCTAGAAATAAGCAATGGTTCACACGCATCTTACCACAAGGACACGCAGTCTTAAAACTCAGTAGAGAATCCCTCCATAATAGCATGCAACTCTCAGTTTTACAGATCTCCCCACAAAGTATGAACAACAGCAAACTATGCTTTGGGTCCCACACAAACAACTCACCCAAAAGCAATTGGGATTGTGAATTGGAAAACAAAAGTTATGAACCCTCAAATGGTTGGAGAATAGTATAAAACGTATTCTGTGAGAACCAGTTTTTCTCCACATGAAATTCAGTAGTCTGACACTCAATTTATATTAAAAACCAAGGCGGTGACGTGTCAGATAAAAACACCTCTCGTTCGAACGACACCATGTCATTTGAGCGAGATTCGATCTCATTTGAACCAGGTACGATGTTGTTCAAACGACATTATACACGTAACACAGAAACCTTTAATCTTTTAAATATCTTGAAAACCTCAAAACTTAAAACTGTGCACGAGATCAGAAACATTTATCCAAAAAAAAACTTTTATGATAAAATAATTTTTGAAAAATTAAAATCATTTAAAAACATTTCAAAAATCATTTTTCATAAATAGAAAAATATTTTATCTTTCAAAAAAAATATCCAACCACTTTTACTGTAAAATGTAAATAGAACTTAAACATATTTTACTAAATTCAACCTTGTTGGTCTTGAATGTTGATGTCTTCTCTTAATTCGTATCCGTCTCTTGCAGATGAAATCTTCTCAATCCTTCAACGACTTATAGCGGTATACGATATACTAAAATGTGACGGACAATGTCCTTACAATAATCAACAAACTAAGAAAATAATTGGGGAAAACATTGAACCCCTAAACAGCAAAAACATGTCTGTAATATAAAAGTCAGTGTATTTGTCTAATGTCAAAGAGAATAAGAGAATGATGAATAGAGAAAACCCTACCATGGGAACACAAATATTAAAAAAAACATACATTAGAGAGGGAACTAAGAGAAATAAATGAAAAGTAGAATACATTTAGAGTCATACCTCAATTTTCTCCATATTTATTAAGTTAATAGAAATTGTAGATTTAATAAAGCTCAGAGAGAATCTATACAACTAAAGTTCGAACCCTGAAACGCAACATTAATTTCAAAACTAAATAAAATACACTTCAGCATTTTGCCAAACACAAAAAATAAAAACCTTTTAATGATTTAAACAATAAAGAAAAAAAAACACTGTAAAATCATCCAATAGAAAAATTGATCAACATCATTTCACATTATCTAGGTAGACGCCTCCTCCGACTCTTTAACAAAGGCATAGGTCATGAAAGATACTTGGACGATGGTGGTGTCTACCGGTTAGGATGGGTTACGGTGAGGCAGTAGAGGCTTGTAGGGTGAGAGTGGGTGTGAGACCATAGAGGCACTAGATGAATGGGATAAGAGAGAGAGGAAAATGTGTTGGGATTGGGAGAGATATTGTTACACAGTTTTTTAGAGATATTGTGGAGCTCGATAGATTTTAGATGTTTATTTACAAATATACCTTTCTATTATTTACAAAACTGTCATTTATTAAACCCATCTAGAATTGTTGGATCAGAATAAGCCCTCTTCGTTATCTATGGGGTGCATAAACGTGTTAGTAATTTTAATAAAATATAGTTACAAAATTCAAATACACCCAATTTAATTTGTAAAACTCAATCTAATAAGTATTGTGGTTTAATGCAATTCAATTGTGAAAAAGATTTAAAGAGAAACAAAAAATAGTATAGGAGATTGTAAGAAAAGTTCAACCATATAAATCATTTTTACCTTGAACACATCCCATAGTATGTTGGCAATCCTCCTCAAATATAGAAAATCTGTGAATAAAATCATTCTGTAAATACGATGCGGAGGCACTACAGATAAAATTCATAATTAACAAACTAAGGTGTTTTTTGTTTTTACCTCTTAAATATGAATCTGAACCATTCAGACTCAAGAGGTATCAAATAATGTTTATTTTTTAAATGATTAAGAGGCTAACGGCTATTTTTTCCTCTAAATGATTAAGAGGTAAATAACCCTCTGAAGTCTGAATCTTCAGATTTCAGACTCACACTTCAGATTCATATAAAAAAACAAATACAACCTAAGAAAACAATTGGGGAAAACATTGAACTCATAAACAATAAAAACATGTTTGTAATACCACAACCAGTGTATTTGTCTAATATAAAAGAGGATGTGAGAATGATGAATAAGGAAAACCCTACCATGAGAATAGAAATATTGAAAAAGCATACATTAGAGAGATAACTAAGGGAAATAAATGAAAAGTGGATACATCTATAGGCATACCTCAACTGCCCTCCATATTTATCAAGTCAACAAAAATCGTAGATGCAATAAAACTCGGAGATAATCTATACAACTAAAGTTCGAACCCTGAAACACAACATCAATTTCGAGACTAAATAAAACGCACTTCAGCATTTTGCCAAACACAAAACGTACAAAACCTTATAATCAGTTCGACAATAAAGAAAACAAAAAAAATATTCTAAAATCATCCAATAAAAAAATAGATCAACAACATTTCATAGTATCTAGGCAGACGCCTCCTTCGACTCTTTAACCGAGGCATAAGTTGTGAAAGATGCTTGGACGCTAGTGGTGTCTATCGATCGGGATGGGTTGAAATGAGGCCGTAGAGGCTTGCGGGGTGAGAGTGAGTGTAAGACCATGAAGGTGGTGGATGAATGGAATGATGAGGACATGAGAGAGAGAGAGAGAGAGAGAGAGAGAGAGAGGGGAATGTGTTGGGATTGGGAGAGAGATTGTTACACAGTTTTTTTTGGAGATATTGTGGAGATCGATAGATTTTAGATGTTTATTTACAAATATACCTTTATATTATTTACAAAACTATCATTTATTAAACCCATCTATAATCATTGGATCAGAATAAAGGGGTGTTTAGATTTCTCGAAAAATAAAAGATGAATAGAATTTATGGAAAACGAAGGGATAGGGGAAAAGATATGAGGTTTTTGTTGTGGCACTAATTATAAGGTTTTAGTATTAACGCCTCTAATACTATGGTATTATAGGTATAATAAGGATTAAAGGGTCTATTAGGATACCTTATTTTGTACTATAAATAAGGGTCATACTCCTTCAGTATTTACATATTAATCTTTTATCTTTTATATACTATAAAATGCTAAAAAAGGCATTAATACTACTGTGCTCTAAGATTGTCCACGTGACACCCCTCTTCCATATCAATTCTTTACTATGCCAATTTCCTTAACCTATTCTCTCTATCTAATAGCTGTCATATCAGATTTGAGAATGCATAAAGTTGTTACTCTAATTCGACTTTCTCTCTGCCCGGTACCCTAACAACATAAAACCCCAAACCCATTTCATAGTGTCACACGGTGACTCTCTCTCAACCAAACAAAACAAAAAAATTACAATCTTTATATTCCTTTGTGGATTCCGATGGAAACTAAAAGAAATCTTCACCCAATTTCAAATTTTCACCCTCCTTGCAACCTGCGTTTTCAACTCCAAATGTGTAAGGTGTTAATTTTTTCACGCTTTGCCGTTGGTTGGTCCATGTAAGCTAAGGGAAACTTGCCCTTCATTTTTTCTTTTTTTTTCGCATGGCATAAGAGGACTATATGAGACTTACGTGCGCCTTTGTTTAAGACAAAAAATTTGAGCATCAATTTTCGTTTTGTCTTAGTTCTTCATTGGTTTATAGTTGTGACCACAAGTCAAAAACTTGGTTGTAAAACCACGACCATCTTATGGAGATTTTTAAGTCATTTAACGATGACGGTAATTGATTCATCACGGAGACTGAGCTTTACGAGCAAATGGCGAAGATGGATCAGCCTTTGACGTACCGTGAATTGACGGAGATGATGCGTGAGGCAGATACTAATGGTGACGACAATATTATTTTTCATGAGTTCACTATTTTGGGGAGATCTGCGGAAGATTATCTCGGTCTCACTATCTCCAAGCCATTACAGGGGTGAATTTTGTTATCAAATTGTATTACCCTTGATTTTCAACATAAATTTTAGTGACATAATGTAAGAGATTTTTTAGGTCTCAAGCAAGTAAAATGTCATTAAAAAGGGTAAAAAATGGGAGCACGAGTGGGTTTGGAGCTCCAGGTAAGTTATTTCTTCCCTTTTATCATGGTAGTAAAAATTACTATTTAAACAGTGGTCGTATATGGCTTTCAGGGTTACCTTCTGTAAGGAAAATGTATGTTACTGTGTAGTTTTCTTACTAAGCATTATAATTTTTATTTCAAATTTATTTGCAGCACAAATGTCATTCCTTACTGTTTGCATTTGATTGTGTACTATAGGTTCCATAAAAAACAAGGGAGTTCTATAAGGTACTTTCCCCTTTTCCAACTCTTTCATATACCACATCTACCATTAAATAATAATAATAATAATAATAATAATAATAATTATTATTATTATTATTATTATTAATAAGTTCTTCCGTGATATGTGATATGTTACGCATGTGTTCTTTACGCCCATTATATTTTTGTATCATGCCATTTTCTTTCGGTGCCAAAACGTCTGCTATGTCATTCCTTTAGTGCTTCAGCATTCACATTGTCACGTGGATATTCTGCCTAACTGCTAGAACATTGAACTTTGGAACTTTTGATGACATTTTAATATATATTTTACATTAGGTAATTAATAATGGGAGCAATACTCATAAAAAAGGCCACGTCTACTACCAAATGTGCAAAGTGATGCATGCAACATTCATGCCCTCAATGTTGTAACGCAAAAGCTGAGTTCGGAGGTACAATTTTTTTGTGAGCAAACTGATTTCTTCTTCATTTCAAGTTATACTTCCTTAATTTTAAATATCGAAATGTGCAGGTGTGGTGTTTGCAAAGAAAAGGTAATACATGTTCCAAGACATACATATTGCTATCTTGTACACTACATTAGTTCCTCAAGGACATGATTCATATTAAATTTATATTAATTCATAGCATTCAAGGTTTTAGTTGATATAATTTACTCTGTTTCGTCGGAAAGACGATTGAGTTTTCTTGGCATACAACTTCTCTCAATTGTGACTTTTTAAATGTTGAATATAAACTCTTATCGATTGTGGCATACAACTGCTCTAAATTATTTCATACATGTTCAGTTATTTCAAGTTCATGTTCTGTTAATTGAAGTTCAATTTGTGTACTTACTTTCGTCTCTTATTTCTTACCACCTGTATTGAATTGTTGTTAGGTCTAAACATTTAGCATTGAGTAATGTTTAATAATAAAGAGTACCATTTTTAACTTGGAAACAATTTTGATATCTTAATTGAAGTTGCTTTCTTAAATCATGTTAAGCTGGTAATTAGCTCCAAAGCATGATAAACAGAAAGCATAAAGTTAATCAAAAATAATTCTTCATTGTTAGATGGTGTGAGTAGTTGAATTGCTTTAATAATATTTTTGTTTGAAGTTATTTTCTAAAAACTCTGATAGTAACTAAGAGATTTTACTAACGGTGGGGGCAATCACATTTAATAAAAAGTGGGGTATAAACACAAATATCGTTATCTTTTACTTCACTGTTCTTATATTTGAGAATAATAATCAATGAACATAAAAATGTTTAATTTGAAATTTACGTTTTAAGCATATATTTTTGTCTATATCACATAGGTATATATTTAAGTAGCGAATAATTTTTTCATGGTTTATACATTTGGTTCTAAGTAGAAAGGAATCAGTTTGGAAACTACATTGGAGGATTTGAAATTTTACTTCCCACAAGAATATCTTTTAAATTTTCTTTTCTTTTGTTCAACTCTCAATGGACAATTTTTTTTTTGTAGTTTGATTTGATATGGAATGACCATTTTTATTGTGTATTGGTATGAATTTGAGTTTTATCTTTCATAGGAAGTGAGATTTGATATCGACATTGTTTTAATTGTGAGATTTTATCTAATTTTTGGTCAAAGTTGTTTTACCTTTTCTTATGATAATCCATTCTCTTATGAAATGTATAAACAATTGTTGTCCCTATTTCAAGTCAATTGTTGTTAAACACTTTTTTAAATCAAACGTTAGATTTGCTGTCACCAATAGCCTCACTCGCGCATCGCGCGGGTTTACACATAGTCTAATATATAATATAAAAACTGGTGTCTCTTTCTGTGACTCTGCCACGTGTCTCACCTATTTATTAAGTCCAAACTATTAAGTCTCCATGTCCTTGCATCTCTAAGATAATAAATCGCCTAGAAAATGAATAGTCTTCATTTTTCTCTATCAATTGAAGAGTCATCACTCTCTCATCTCTTCGTCTTCCTAACTCCCTGTTAAATAACTATTTGAGTAGTCACAGAATTTTGTATTCCATCTTACTTTACTATCTTATTCTATTGGGACTCAAAACTTTTTATCTCTCCCCGACAACTTCGTATACCAAGAACACCTATAAACTACGAAGGCCAAAAAACTAGAAAAAAAAATCTTTAATGACCTATCCATGTAAGGCTTCGCACCGTGAGCGTTGGCGAGAAGGAAAACTACGAAAACAACAAAGGGTAAGGAGACGTCGACAATGGCATACACCCAAATCCTAACGGCGATGTAGCAGGAAACTCTAAGTGACCCATTTAAAAACCCTGTTTTTTTATTTCACAAATAAAAAAATCAGTTTTTTTTATTTTGCAAAAAAAAAAACAGTTTTCTTATTTTACAAAGAAAAATTGTTTTTTTATAAAAAACAAATTGTTTTTTTTAAACATTTTTTTATTCAAAATAAAAAAAATTGTAAAATAAGAAAATAGTTTTTTTTCTTAAATAAAAAAAACAGGTTGTTTTTTTGTAAAATAAAAAATAGTTTTTTAAATGACAAATTTGTATACGGTTATATAAAAGGCATAAGAGTATAAAGTCAAAACAAGTATTGAACATTAAATAAGGGGATAAGGGCAAAAAAGATATTTGACATAGTTTTTTCAACATAGAATCCCCTTATTAGAATAAATAATATACTTTAGGGACAAACTTGAGGAAAATAAAAATTGATGACCATTTAAAAAATTTTGTAATAATTTAGGGACTAAAAATGTATTTTACTCTTATTTTAATATACTAGAAGGGGATTGATTTTTTATATATACACTGGATAGGGATTATATATTATTTTGTTAGTGTTCAAGCAATAGAAATACACTCTTACAAATTCTATTAGTGTTCAATTGATATTAATACCATGTTGGGATGATATAGAAAACGTACAAAATGATCTACAGTTAATTTTTAATGCATTTATGATTCATGTGTACCTATTTACATTTAGTTATTTTCAATTACGATATTGTGTTGGATTTGATGTTTTTTGTTTAGATCTCTCTATTGAATAGCAGAATTAGTTGTCTTCATCGGTTTTTACTTGATTTACATCAGTCCTTTGACGAAAAATATGTTAGAAACTCAGATGGTATGTGTTTCATCCCATTTCATTTTAATCATTTGACTAATCGTTTGATGGTATGTCTTTTAAGTATTTTTTAATTATTTTAAAATATTATTTTGAACAAGGTGTTTTGACATACAAATGGAACTTTATATCCACTATATTTCGAAAGTGGATAATATATCTTTACAATTCACTTTTTATCTTAGTTTTCTATAATATACAATGTCGCAGTTACATTTACAGAGTAATAGTGTATTTAGTGTGTTTTACTTTTAAAATCAACATGTTACATCTTTATGTTTAACAATCTAACTATGTATTTTTTTAATTGATCAAATTCAGCTGCTTTGTGTTTTTCAAAAAGAAATTTTAAGCGCCAGCGCATAGCGCGGGGTTTAAATCTAGTGAAATGAAGAAACTCTCCCCCTCTAAATTCTTTTTGTATCCCCTTTATTTTACAATATTTGGCCAATTGTGATACTTATTATTAATTATCACTTACATTACATTCATATCTATATACAAACCATATCTAGTACATACTAGTCTAGATTAAGGGCCCGTTTGGTTCTCTATTAAGAAAATTCAATTTAAACGCCGTTTTTAAATACAATTTTAAAATTCAATTTTTGTGTTTATAATTATTAATGTGTGTTTGGTTAACTTGCTTTTAAATACAGTTTTTTCAAAATTTGACAAAATTGACAAACATGTATATATATATATATACACACATAAAACTTTCATACATACATGATACATGAATGCATACATACATGCATACATATATACATCATAAATTATATACATATATTTAATATCATGTATTTTTATGTATATATAATGAGGTATGTTGGGGAGTTTAAGTGTATATATATATAATGATATTACATGTATAATTTACTATAAAATTATATGCATACATGAATTGATAATATTTTTAATACATATGTACTATATGTATATTCTATATTATTTCGTACATTAATAATACATGTATAAAACTATATATAGGTATCATGTATCTATTGATAATATTATTTAACTTTATATTATTTCATATATAATTTTGTGTACATGTACATATATATTTTTATTTATAAGAATTACATACATATTAATGTTTTATGTATGTATATTATATATCAATGTATAAATGCATTAAAATATTAAAAATGAATCATTCTGAGTTGAAAAATAAAAAACTGAAGTTATAAAACACCCTCAACCTGTTTTCTGAAAAACTTGATTATAACACAGAAATATTATAATTCAGTGTTTAAAAATAGGTTGCCAAACACATATTTTTATCAGAATTGTATTTAAACACAGAAAATAGAATTATAGTTACAAACCAAACAGGTCTTAGGGACATCTGATGATTAAAAATTGATTTCTCACTCTTTTAGAAATCAATTTGGGGCGTTTGAAAATTGTTTTATATATGGAGTTTTGCTATCTTAAAAAAATAGACTGGTCTGCAACTAATTTGACCTGTATGTATATGTATGTAAATTCATTTTGGGTAAGATATTACTAATTATGTTATGTGTTACTTTATTAATCATTTGTAAAAATTTATAATTGCATAAATTTTTTATGATTTGAAGTATCATTATTTATAAAAAAAAAATTATTGTATATGAAATGTGAACTAATCTCTTGAAAAAATGACACGATCTCGTAATATAGTTTATACAAAAGATTTCATAAATATTTATAAGTAATATGGTTGTTAAGATTTATTTGATTCGGTTTTACACATCACAAAGGGGAGGTCAATGTAGTATTCGAGTATTTAAATCATATCTAGAGAGTGTTTTACAAACAAAATTATACAAAAAGAGAGGTTTCTGTAAATCTTTATTTATTTCATTATCTTATTCTCACTTTTCAAGCCTTCTAGAATCTCTCTCTCTCTCTCTCATATGACAGATGAGGATCACCAACAACTACCAGCTGTGCACTTAAGCACAAGAGCAGCCAAACGCACTAGGTCATTTCATTCCAATGTTGCCCACCAACACTAGCTTACCAAATAAGAATTTATTTATTTACCAAATAAGAAGAGTTGATGCAAAATGAGTTTTGCTGCAGACTTGGAAATCTTTTCTTTCTTCACGAAACAAAATTATCTTGATGCCGAAAGCATCAAGAAATAAATGGAATCTCAGATGAGATTGACTTTAAATTTCATTTATATGTAATTAAAATTAAATTGTAGCTTTAGTTGGTGAAATTTTACGACATAGGATATTGTTATTAGAAAATTAAAAAATAGTCATTGTGAATATGTTTAATTAAGTGGAGCTCATATCGTTTTTTGATTCACGAAATAATGCATTGGTAACATGAAACTCTTGTGAATAGGAGCTCTTGGATATGATCCAATACTTCAGTAAAATGTAAGATACTAGAATTCAAGTTGCACTGGACACGTAGCTTACCGAATCAGTTGCAACACGTATGGGAATGCATGCTACGAAAGATAGGGTCGAGTCTGATACATCAACCGTCTATTCAATATCCTTATACGAGTCCACAATCACTACACGAGATGAACCTTGGTTTGATGAATTGAAGTTGGCCTTAGGTGTAATAGGACTCCCAGTTACTGCGCGCGATCGCATACTGAGGTGCTCCCTGCCGGTTGTTGGAATGACGCGAGTCGGGTCGGGTCTCGATTTAGAAAGATGAAAGGGCCAAAAAGTATAAATAGGGGGTTACAAATTTCCCATCTCATTGGGTACGGAAAATGAATCGACATCGAGGCACGGACTTAGATTTTTATTTTATTTTTGGCAAAAGAAAGACTTATATTAAAATAAAATGACTGTTTAGTACATGTATCATCAAAAGTTATAATACGGGAATAAACATTTTTCATAATGTCCAAAAACATTGCTTAATATATAAAAGACGGAGCTGAATAAAAAATAAATCAAGGTGAAAATTATCTCGGATAAACTTTTCAAAAGGTCAGCTACTCTGTTCGCCTCACGATAACAAAATGAAATCCGAATATGCTCAAAATTCCAAGACAATGTGTGGCAATCCCTGAGACGCTACTAGAGCGTTTTGTTGGAAGATTGACACCCACAACATATTTAAATTGTAAAGACAGAGTTCATTTCAATATTAATATTTTTTTGACATTGATTTTTTGCTAAAAATAACTCTTTTGTGATTGCACATAATTCAGCTACATCATTAGTTGCATTCCCTATAGTTTTTGCCAAAACCCCACATGAAGTGTCCTTTAGAATTAATAATTCCTCCAATACCCAAAGATTTAGATTTAGTATTACGGCAAGCCAAACCATCCATATTTAATTTATAACAAAAAATAGATTATGGCAAGCCAAACCATCCATATTTAATTTATAACAAAAAATAGACGATTCCTTTTAAAATGGTGGATATGCTTTCTTAGCGTGGTATTATTATTAGTATGAGTGTGAATGAGTTTAAGATTGTTTAAGTCATTACGATCATTCTTTTTTACAATAGAAAGTCGGATAGGTTCATTTTTAAACAACAAAGTATTACGAGTTTGCCAACGTCTCCACGTAGTATAATTTTCTTTCGATATAATTAAGTCATATGGGAGGTTGGTTTCTGAATTAAAGCAAACCCATCACTAGATATACAAGTCAAAGAGTTAATAAAATGTTTAAAAATAGAACACTCGTTAAATATATGCATATTGAAATTAGATTCGACACAAAGAGTTTATTTATCATTATTAAGAATGTGACACTGAAGAAGAATAGCTGTGGGTAAGGCATTATGGTATAAAAAAATGATTTATCCTTAGCATTACACGGAAGGTCCTATATTCTATTCCAATGATATTTTGGTAATGTAGGAGGATGTTTTCTTATATAACCACGAATAAACATATTTTATTGAAAAATGACATTATTATTCAGTGCCCAAATAGGAATATCAATAATAGGCCAAATGAAAGATTTTAAGTCTTTTATTATCTCATTAGGAAGTTCACTCTTTAATTTTTCTATCTTCCTTTTTTGAGTACATGGTATATGGTAGTCAACAACCATATGAAGTAATAAATTAGGAGTAAGAGTACTTATTAAATTTTGAAGGGTATAATTACTTACCCATTTATTTGTCCAAAAATCCATATTTCTATTTTCTAGTAACTAATTAATACCAGTTTTGAAATTTAGAAATATACATATATAAACATAGGTACTAATATCGCTCTCTCCCAAATTCATAAAATTCGAGCCCATCACAAAATGGGACAAACTCAATTTTGTTATTTTAAATAGCGGAAGAAAAAATAACATATGAGAGAGAGAGGGAGAGGGAGAGAGAGAGAGAGATGAGTAGAACATAGTCATCCTGGGAAATTTGGCATCCTTAGGCAAACTCCTATACATATTCACAACAACAACAACAACAACAACAACAACAACAACAACAACAATAATAATAATAAAATCATCCAAATTAGATAAGGTATGTTTTTCTCCCATTTTTTGATGTAAAAACATCAATTACGTCATCAAAATTTATTTATTTTAACAAATCGTTTTCATTTGATAACATAGATAATCTATATTTTTGTAACATGGTAGAATGAAGATAATATTTTATTATCTTTACCTTTGAAAATCTTCTTTCGGCCGAGGCAACGTAACGGGTATAGTGAGAATAATTCTATAAACATCTAAACAGTTTATTCAAAAAATAACTATTTATTTCTTCAATATAGTATAACACGTCAATTGATTTCTAACTTCTTTTGTTAATGTCCTTTTCAAAAAAATTCAAATTCTTTTGAGAGAGTGAGAGAGTCGTTATACGTATAATGAGTGTCAGAGCAAATGAGAGAATGTGAGAGGGTTAGAGGAGATTTAGGGTTTATATTATTTTCTTTGGGTTGGGCCTTTGTCTTTGAGTTTGCCTTTTTATTGATTTTTTTAAATTTTATTTTGGCTTACTGTAAGTTGGTCTAGTTTTTTTATTTTATTTTTTTAGTTTAATTTAAGTGAATCATGTTTAATTTATTTTGGGGTGTATTTTAAGTGGTTAAACTATTTGCTTATCGTGCATAATTTTTTAAGGGGACATTTAATGTTTACTCCCTCGGACTAAGTACATTTCCCACTTAGTCCACCTTATTTTTGTATGTTCTAAAAAGTCCCTTGTTTATTTTTTTACAATTCTTTCTTAGGCTTTTAATAAGAGAAGAAAAATTATTTGCAAGTGCTTAATATGATGAGGGACTATATGGAATAAAATAAAATAAAGTTTGAACTAAGCATTAAATATAAAAATGTGGAGAGACTTTGCGTCGAATGACATTTTTTTATACCTATAATTTTTAAACGTTTTTTTTTTTTGGAATTTGGGGGCCCTCGGGGATGACCTATGTCCCCTATAGCCCAAGCCGACCTTTGTGTGGACGGATAAGGTGAATGTAGAGATAAAGCCAAAATTCTATCTTAAATTTGATTAGAAAGATAAGAGTAATTCTAAGCATTCCGACTCATTTTGTCTGACTCACTGTCGTGTCCTGTGTGCATTGATTAATATTTTGCATGATAGTTAGTGAACTACGGACATGAACTAATGTAGACGTGATACGTTGGTGTTTCATGATACATTAATTTTGCACAAAATGAGTCAAAATCATTCATAAATCGACATAAAATTACTCGAGTGGATAAATACCAAATTTCCTTTGTTCAACAAAATGTTACAAACACCTCTAAGACTTTTTAGGATAAATGAGATTTTATGTAGAGATAATAGATTCAACACATAATTCTAAAGGATCTGATCGTATCAAATTACTTCAAAGTATATGAATTTATTTTTTTCTATGGCTATTCAATTGTGAAAGACGATTTAATTTTTCATTAGTATAAGATATTTTACTCACTCATATTTTGGAGTTTTTTGGTTACTTTAATTATTTAGGGAAATTTGCAATGGATTTAGGTATTCACTTAAGAGTTAGCATTGATATAATCCCACACTTTTGATATTAAGGGGAAATTGTCCACTCCATATGCATATATTATACATTGGGATTACATACCATACTTCTCCCATACTTTAAAGGTTTGCAACCCCTCATCAATACCAAGTTCCATAAATGTCATATCTTTGACTTCTCATATATATCAAAACTAAAATTATATCTTTTTTTCCTATATGCCAAATTTTGTTAATTAAAAATAGGATATATAAAAGTTCACTCATCGATATCTATTAAACGAGACCAATATTAGATATTAAAATTTGAGAAACGTAAAGTATACATGAAACAATAAAAGTATACATAAAACACAACAGAAATCTAGGGTTAGATGGAATGGCGATCCTAGGGTTTTTCATCTAACTCCTTTTGTTTCATCAATGGAGCATCATGGTGATCGTTGGTAGTTCTTAGATCCTAATATTGCCATGTTATCTTCACAACAATCATTCCAAATTCATCCTTCAACAAGGGAATCTGTCATTAACAACAAGGATACTTAAAAAGCAAAATCCACTGTTCCCAATCAATTCACGTATGCAAATGTTTTGAAGAAAGATCAGTATGTGGTTTCAATGATCAATACATGGCCAACACCTCAATTGTGTGGAAATCTCTCAAGATGAATATCAAGAATCAATTAAAGAAAATGATTCTTTCTTGATTGTAAGGTATACAATTAATAAATGGGACAAACCTTTAGCCTCAAGGTTAATAAAAGGGAAACTAAAAGAACTCTGGAATATCAGTAGTGAATTCAAGATTATTCCCATGGGAAAAGCATATTATATATTACAATTCCCTTCAGTGAAGATTAAAAACGAGGTATAGTCTTGATGCATAATCAATTTGAACCCAGGTATTTTCAAACTTATTCCTTGGCCACCTAGATTCAATCCAGCTGAACAGCGTACCACTTCTGCACCAGTTTGGGTGAGATTTATTGGACTTGGCATTGAATACTGGATACCAAGAATCCTTCTTGAAATTTCAAAATCCTTTGGTACTCCAATCAGAATTGATCGACCTACTCTTGATAAGTCCTATGGACACTTTGTTAGAGTCTAATTGACATGGAGATCTCTGATCATATGCCCACTCAGGTGTTGATAAAACACATAGGTACTTATTTTTAACAAGATGTGGAATATGAAAGACTTCCTCCAAGATGTTCCCACTGTCATTTTTTGGGCCATTTAGTTACTGACTATAGAGTGGTTAGAAGAATCCAACTTCAAGGAGTTGATATGAATCACGAAGTATCAAATTTTAATGAGTCTATAAGAGGAAGGTCAAAATCAATAACATCTAATTACATTTGACAGATATCCAAACCTACAGATATCATTCGAAATTCTACAGTTAATGGAGATATGAACGCTACAAGTTTTGAAAATCTTAAGGGAACATATAAAAAAGCACCTTCCGAAGTAACTAATGTTATAGATGAGGAACCAATGCCACCATTGGAACCCATAGATGAAGTTACTCCAGAAGATGATATTGGGATAGATAGGTTTTATAATTGCCTTGCAATTGTCACAGTACCTGAGAATCAAGTTCAAAATTCTGGACATAATAAGTCTTAGGCTAACATGTTTGAAGAAGCTGGAGAAGATGAGAATAAATTTTCCTTGATAAATAAAGGAAAACTGATTGATTATAATCTCAAAAAAGAAATAGAGTATGTTACTAATGCCTACATCTCCAATCTTCAGAGACAGCCTCAATTTCCTATTGGAACTGATCAGGAAGGATTTACCATATCCTCTTTAACTCTCAAAAGAAGAAACTTAAGAGTAAGATAAGAAACGAATTGCAATCTCAAAACTAATTTTCGGATAAGTAACGTAATGATCAATCGGTGAAAATTGGCGGTTATATTTCCAGCTTCGCACACACACACTACAGTTTGAGACTTGTAAATATGACTTGATTATATTTCCAGCTTCGCACACACACACTACAGTTTGATGACTATTTTCTGGGAAAGTTTGAATTACACAATTTTTGCGTATTTTGAATCTTCTTTGAGTCGAATTTTGTGGGTATCACTGCAAACCCTCAGGAGACACAACTCGTCCTACTAGGGTGACCTAGGGGTTTAAAGGCTTGTTGCATACGCTAAATGCAATCGCTTGCCCGCGAAAAAGGTATTCTATCCCAATAAAATGTATTTCAAGAGTTGAGCCGTACTAGGATTCTTTTACATTGCTCGAGACGCGCAAAGTTCTAAATTAGGGGGGTTTGATTAGGCATAAATTCTTTTCGATTTATCCCTTAATTTAGTTACCTTTAGCACCTCGAACAACGTAATCGATTTGACTTTATCTCATAATCTTGCAACTGACTTATCCTAATGAGTACACTAAGTTTCTGGTATTTCGTACTAATTTCGCAAGTATTTAATGTCAAAAACAAAATAAAGAAATCGACAGAATTAACAAGACAAGAAGGAAAGTCAAAAGGGCAAAAGTATAATTTCTACCCGAAATTCGAATGAGGCGCCTAAAGAGAAGTTGAATATATCAAGCTCATGAACACATAGGAAGAAACGACACCTCAATCGGAGTCCCAAAATAAAAGTTATGAGCAGTCAAAATTGGAGAAAAAAGTCAAAGAGGCAGAGCGATCCGCAGGAAGGTCGGACCGATCCGCAGTACATATTCCAGAGAACCTCGGATCGAAAGCAAACCGAAGAGGGATGAAAATAAACGAACCGGTTCGCCCCGGACCGATCCGCCATAAAAATAAAAGAATCGGTCCGCATTCAAGGCAGACCGATCCGCTTGAGCCCCGAACCGGTCCAGGTGTCGACTTTTGTAATCTTATCCTTCTCTAATGGGGAGTCCTAGTGCAGCTAAAACTCCTGAAACTTTGTAGGGTATATAAACCCAAGTTATTATCATTTTTTAGGACGGAGAATTAGTATAATTTTCCATTCTTTTCTGTAAAACCCTAGTTTAGAGATAGTTTACAATTTTAATTCCAAGAATGAAGATTATTCAGATTTATGTGATTTCAAGTGTTCTTAATTGCTGTTGTTACTTCTTTGGTAAGATTAGTGAGTTATTTCCTCCGTTTAATTCCTTTCTACATCATTCTACATATTTTTCTTAGTTTAATCATGGTTTTCTGCAATTCAAAAATTATTTTCATTAGATTCAGCATGCTAGGCTAGATTTCCTAAGGTCGGGATACATGAACCCAACCTGATGTGATAGTTGCATGAATATAACATTAATCCTCTGAATTTAGTGATTTATTACGACCGTATTGCATAGGAACACGACAATTGTAGATATTTGGATCTCGTTTGCTTCCAGGTAACCGGGATGCTTTAGAATATAATTCGAGTGTAACTATCGTGATACCGATTTACTCGTCCTCTGATTAAGTATGGTGCGTGCTTGAACCTCATATACGTAATGCTTGGGAGTACTATATTCTGGGTCTAATTAATCAGTTAAATTTATGATTAGTATTTTACCTGCAATACACTAGGGTTGAAAGATTGTATTCCCGTCCTGTTTTTCTCATCACATAGTTAAAGTTTTAAATCAGTATTCATCAGTATTTTAGGTAATTTAGTATAATTGCACATTTTCATACTTTCATAATTGCATCTAGTGTAGTCATTCCACAAATCGAATCATTTTTCCTTTTCCTTTTTAGAGTCGAAGTTATGATTCATTCATCTGTCCAACGTCGTTACAATTCCATTGTCCTATTTCCCTATGGATACGATCTCGACTTACCGGGTTTATTACTAACGCGACAGGCTTGCACTTGAGCCTAAAGTGAACGCACATTAGAGACACTTTGTGAGTCGCGTCATCTGCTATTCTGCATCTCCACAAATTTTTGTTTTATTTCCATTGAAACACCTTCTGCAAGATTAAGAGTAGCAAATAGATAAAAGAGCATTACAAACTGAATAAGAACTATCTCTCTAGCATGGAAAAGTAGTCGACTACTCCGTGCTCCTAGATGTCTACTATTTTGGCCCTAATGAAAGTTGAACAATATTCCCCACAATATAGCGACACGCCAAGATGTGTAATGGGAGGCTCCTTGTGCATAAGACTTGTATACCTTGCAACAAGTCCCTTTATGAAAGCATACTGCTTGAGAAATTCACTAACCGAAATGATTAATGTATTGTTTGAGAAATTCCGTAAGAAGCTTATTAAGCAAATATTTCTGACCATTTAAAAAAATTAGAATATCCTCTCACATACTAAAAATGATAGTTTTATAATGTAAGGTGGTTTATCGGGGTTTGCTTTAATCTTGTGAATAATGCCATTCTTTTCAGAGGAAAGGTGGTCATTGTTACAAAATTTAAAATAGTCATTATATTTTCTCAAAATGCACGAAAAGGGTGCCAAAATAGGCCAATTTAGTTATACAAAAAAAAAATTGCAATCGGATATAATCCTATCACTGAGTAATGAAAAAAAAATAACTTTAAGTGTAAACAAATAAAAAATATCTAAAAAGGAAAAAAATAAAATAGAAACAGCATCGAATGCAACTAAACATGATACAAAAGGAAATAGGGAGAGCTTATGAAAAACGAAGTATAAATGCTAGTTTGAACAATTGTATAATTAGGTAGGTAGTAAATGTATTTTGGTACGGTGCACATTGCCCATGGGCACTGGGTTTGGAGGGAAGATATATTATGGGTGAGTTAGCTAAATAATTAATCTAAAAGTTCGGTCAGAGTTTAGACAAAAGAAAAGGGGGAGATCACACATTGCCTTTGCCATACTTTAAATACCTTTACTTTACACCTACCTGAAGGTTACCCATTAGTTACTGTCCCCTCCAACTTATTGTAAATAAATATTATAATATTAAGTGATGATGCTAACAGAGAGGCCACCAGCCACTCTCTCAAACCTGTCTCACCAACTCACATCTAGAAGCAATTAGGTTCACTGCCCTCTTTCTCTCTCTCCTCAAGAGTCAAAAGCCTATAAAGCCCACCTCAAGACTTCACCATGGGCCTGCCTTGATCCTTATAGCACCACCAAGATTTTGATATTCTACCATCAAAGTCTTCTTCTTCTTCTTCATATATTCAAAAATCAAAACACGAAAAAAGGTTAGTGTGTAGTGGTTTGAGTGTGAAAAATGGGAAGGTCTCCTTGTTGTGAGAAAGCTCACACAAACAAAGGAGCGTGGACCAAGGAAGAAGACGATCGTCTAATTGCTTATATCCGAGCCCACGGTGAAGGTTGCTGGAGATCACTCCCTAAAGCCGCTGGCCTTCTCAGGTGTGGAAAAAGTTGCCGTCTCCGTTGGATTAATTACTTAAGGCCTGACCTCAAACGTGGGAACTTTACTGAAGAAGAAGACGAGCTCATAATCAAACTCCATAGCCTCCTTGGTAACAAGTAAGTCCCACTATACATATTTTTATAAACTCGAGGGGTCTTTTCTTTCATGTTTTTTATAAGTTTTAATTAACGGGTCTCTGTTTTTGCAACAGGTGGTCTCTAATAGCTGGAAGATTACCAGGGAGAACGGATAATGAGATAAAGAATTACTGGAACACACATATAAGAAGAAAGCTTCTGAACCGGGGGATTGACCCGGCGACTCACCGGTCCATAAGTGAGCCTGCTACAGAGGAAATCACTACCATATCATTTGGAAGTGCAGCCAATGTTGTTAAAATAGAAGATCACAGGATTAATGGTGGTGGGTTTGTGAGCATAGAAGATGATGAAGACGAAAAGAAAGTTCCACTTCTGGAAAGATGTCCCGACCTGAATCTTGAGCTGAGAATTAGCCCACCTCACCAATATCAACATGATGAGCCAATGAAGAACACTAGTCTTTGTTTTGGGTGTAGTTTGGGTGTACGGAGTAGTAAAGAGTGCAGTTGTAGTATTAATGGTACGAGTAGCAGCACCAGCAGTGGTTATGACTTCCTAGGATTGAAAACTGGTGTTTTGGACTACAGAAGCTTAGAAATGAAATGAATTGGAGTTGGAGTTGGAGTTGGAGTTGGAGTTGGAATTGAAATTGGAATTGGAATTGGAATTGGAATTGGAATTGGGTGTCATGTGATCTAATTATGTGTATCAACTCAAAAAGAGATGGGGAAGAGGGGGATGAAATAATTAAATGAGGATGAATTTTTATTTGAAGATCTTCTAATTTACCCTTATTTGTATAATTAATATTAAGTGAATAGTAATACAGTACCCCAGTATAGACATCCATTCTGAAATTTTAGTTTTTTTTCCTCTTCCTGTACATACATGTTTTCTGTTTTCAAATTGTGGTTGTGTCCCATTAATAATGAGGATAAAGTTAGCACGTCATATCGCTACCAAATCCCCACAGGAGTTCTGTACTCTTGCTATGGTTGTTGCAGAATGTTGCAACTAACTACAAGTAATACAAAATTAATATGGTTCCAAATGGAGAGAGCGAGAGCGAGAGAGAGTTTATACAAATTTTTATTTCACTGTTGTGATTTTATTAGTTCATCATATACGTATATAATTACTTCGTCCTCCTTTCAAAATAAATATATGTAACCTCCTTAATATCACGAATAATCAAGTACAATTTCCATGTGGTTTCAAGGAAATATTTGAGAGTGATTTCCATTATATATTTAGGTGCGACTTCCAAGATCTCTCAATTAAACAACTATTACTCGCGTTATATGAGGCTTGACCTTTATTTATTTTCTCACTTCCATTTTGATACTCGTATTTTTCACTTTTTGGACAATTTCACTAAAAAAAAAAAAAGAGTAGCACTAGGGGGACTCAGAAAAAAAAATTAATTTCGTAAATCCAGTGCATAAGACAAAAATGAGTACAAGTTTTTAATGTACATTTTGATGCCCTGACGGGACCCGCAATAATAAGGTATAAGCTTTTAATGCACTGGGTTTACAAAATGAGTTTTTTCGTGGGTCTCCCTAGATTTATTCAAAAAAAAATAACATATGCACTTCTATGACACTTCGTAGATAATCCTCTAACAAAATACAAATTCAAGGGACTAAACTGAATGTGATTAAATTAACCTAGGCCAAATAACATTTATCTTTCTTTTATAATTTTATAAATTTTTGACTTCTATCTTGTGGTGCCTTTGTGATGAATCTTATATATGTACGTTGAGTCATGTGACACGAAGAATTCTCAGGGGCTCACTTACACCCTATTTCTGTTGAACACTTTATGTTTACTAATTTTGGGATTCCTTTTGGTGTTTGTCTTGTTTGCAAAAAGATCAAGTTTTGCATTATGGGGGGCCGGGCTATGGATAAGCTGTGAGAGGATGAGAAGAAAAGAAGGGTAAGAGGTGGGTAACCTATCTCTTCCAATTATATCTATATTTATATTTAAATAAGAAACTATATAAAATGCGTGAAGAAACCCACTGTCCCTACTAACATCTCTCTCTAGTCTCTAACTCTCTACCAACCCAACAATTATTATCTTGGCCATGGCCTACCCAACCTATCAATTTTTTTAAAAACGAAAATCCTAACTAGATTTTGTTGTTTTCATTTTTTTTCCCTGTAGCCACTTGGATATATGGATTTGATTTCCCATACATCCAATTTCCTTTATCAAAATAATACTATTCACTATTGTGAAAATAACTACAAAAATTCTGAACTTTGATGAAAAGAGAGTAATTGTAATAAAATATTTAGTAACACGTAAATGAGCTATGGAAAACTCATCCATATAGCTACATGCATGATGATCAATAATGATTAATTTGGAGCACACACACACATAATATACAAGAAGAAGTTTAAAAGTGAATCTAAAAAATAAACATTTTAATAAATCTTAACAAAAAAACACATTAACCACAAAATTCATTTTAATTCATTTATTGCAATTAGTTCGCGCCAGTGGCAACGGACACGCGTGTGACATGCGGATGGAGGATGAGGGGGTAAGGTGTGTGTATTAAAAAATACGCGTACTTGCTGCTGATGCGGACCAATTACAACATATGAATTAAAATTAATGAATTGTTAAGGAATTTTTTGTTAAGATTCATTAAATAGTTTATTTTTTTTAAATAGAAAATTCATCCATATAGTTATATGCATGATGTTGAATAATGATTAATTTGCAACACACACGCGCACGCGCGCGCGCGCGCATATATATATATATAGAGGAAGCGAGAATACTAAATTAAAAATGAAAACTCTGTACTGTAGAAGTAAAAAAGCATTGTACCATAGCAAAATATTCAGTTTTGTACCTTAAGTAATTATGGAATTTAGCAAAAAAAAAAGGGCGCTTGATACAAATTTCATAATAAACATTAATCATTTTATTCTTATAGCCAAAACAAGCGTCACATTTTTTTTTATATCATTACTTTAAAAAAGTCTTTGTTTAGTCACTTTGAATAGAATTTTTTCTACACTCAGGTGCTAAAATGGCCCTTTGGAGATACATCTTAATGGGCTTATTTTATAATTCAAAATGAATTGGTTTTTTGACCAATTAAGCATTGCTGTGAGGCTTTGTTCTAATTTTCTTATTATGTGAGCGGTACATTAACATATATATTATTGTTTTTATGTTGATCAGTTCATATTTTAAGAATGTAAATCGGACATGTAACACTAGACGGTGAGCTTAGAAATTATAGGCTAAATTATAGACACTCTCTTTTATCTACGCTCACCGCTGGGTGACACATGTATGTTCCTTACTCTTAAATTTTGGATTGATTCGTATAAGAGCAATACTCTCTCTCTCTCTCTCTCTCTCTCTCTCTCTCTCTCTCTCTCTCTCTCTATATATATATATATATATATATATATATATATATATATATATATTTTGTAAGAATAATATTTTTTATCTGATAAAATTATGCTGGAACTCCCAACACTTCAATATGGATGACTAAGCAAAACAACACATGGTGGTACCTGATTTGAAACAAGACCCTGTAATAACGGCCATTCACTTTATAGAAAAGAAAAGTGGATTACTTTTCCACATTTCAGCCTTTTGTTTTTGTTTTTGTTTTTCTTTTTTAAAGGTGTTAGGTAGAGCATTAGAAGCTTCCATCAGATTTTTTTTCCCCATTCTACTTTTCCCATTTCTCCCTCTCCAAATGAAAGAAAATTGTTTAACAAGGTCATGTTGTTATTATTATTAATTATTGGTTCTCTCTATCAATAGGGTAATTATTGTTCTCTACCTTACAATATTTTATAGTTCAACTCCCACCAACATCACATGCATGACCTCCTTACTGGCCCCCCTAGGTCTCTTTCTGGATCCAATTCTCAGCCGAATGACCCACCTAACCATCAATTATTTATCAGGGGAAATATCATTGACATAGAATTTTAGCAATTTTCGAAATAGTGCACACTTAATATTATAATTGCATAATCACAATGCATAACATATATAGCTGTAACAGTGTAAACATAGGTACACAATTACATGTTATTTTTTTCTACTTTAGTATATTACTAATTTTCGTTTCGATTTTAATACAAATTTGCTAAATCTGAAAATTTCTCCACTAAAATTGATCTTCGATGACATTTATGTGCGGGACCACTCTATTCCCATCACCCATGCAATGTTAAGGTAGGATAACAACTCCTTTTGGATCCATGGCAAGAATTCGTTGAAGAATTTGGCTACACTATGTATTGCTGGAAATTAATTATTTAATTTCAATTATTTTAAATTTTGAATTTATGAATTTTTCAATTATGTGGTCTTGATAAATATCAGATAATTAATTAGGAACGTAATAAATATGAATATTAGAAGATTGGGTCAATCTTATCCGTTAGTCACATGATGGTTAGTGGCATTAATGTGAGACTTGAAAAAGAGTCCCACCTTGACTAGGATTCTGATACTCTTCCCCTTATAAATAGAGGAGCCCTACACCATCTGGAATTATCTCATAACACACTATTTCTGAGATGGAAGAAAAACTCTGAGATTCCATTAGAGTGTATTTTTTTCAAGAAGGTAGATTGATGGAGCAATTAATCAAGATTAATCCTTGATCAAGGTAAGTCTTATTTTCTATCTTTTACACATATTTTGTGAAAACATGAAGATCCAAGATCCTTTTATTAAAAATAATTGTATGCTAAAGTTTAATCATATTAATGTGTTCGTGATTAATATTATGGTGTTTTTAAGAATGATTTTATATGTGGTATCAGAGCTAAAGTTTAAGATCTCATGATTTTTCTTATTGATGTTCGTCTATAATGAAATATGTGCCTCAGACTTTCTGCGACATTTTTATTTATGTCATTAAATTGCTTTTGTGCATGAGACCTGCTGCGACGTCTTATTTCTATCATTAAATCTGTTCTTAAAGTGTGTTTGAGATTTTCTGCGACGTTTTTCTTCTGTCGCCAATACTCACTGGTGAGAATGAAAAGTCAAAACTTACTCGGAATTTTACGAAACTGACATAGTCGGCTGAAACCGTCGAAATAAACAAAACTCATTGTATACAATGGGCACCACCTTACTTTTGCGTTTTGACGTCGTTAAGACCTTAAAATTGCGTTTTTGTCGTTTTTGGTAATAATGTTGACGTCAATATCTCACTACAGAAAATTGATTTTTGAATTTCGCAAATTGTTTTGAGATCCTGGAGTAATTATCTACATCCCTGTGGTGCTAACTCAAATTTTATATTTTTGGCAAAAATTACGATTTTTTTTAATATTATTTATTTTTTTTCACCACGAGGGCTATTTTTTTATGTTCATGGTTGTTCTAATATTCATGTTATGTAGTATTTGGTATTGATGTAAGAGTTCAATATAAAATTTTGAATATTAGATGTATGATTATGTGTTTGACAATAACATTTCAATATATTAGGTTATTGTGCATAATCTATATTTTGTAGCCCAAAGGTCCTAATGTATTATGAATTGATGTTTAGACAATAATATTTATATGGTGTTGGATGGGGAAGACATGAAAGTGTCTTAATCTATAATTGTAAATATTTGATTATTATGTATGCATCTATATTTGGACCATTAATTATACATTAAGTTTTGAGTATAATATTTTTGGGGGCATTGATTTTGCATAAATAATGTTTCTGACTTCCAGAAAAAATATTTTTGAATTCCGTCAAATATTTGAGATTCTGGAGTAATTTCCTATAGTTTCATGATGTTAACTCATTTTTTTTGGAAAAATTTAAGTTTTTCCATATTTCATGTTTGTTTTATCTAAAACTGTGATACAATCTTGCTCTAATGATCCATTTTTAGTTGAATATTCGTGCAAAACACAGGCCAACATATTTCATATGGTAGGATATTAGACTTGCGTTATTGTTAATATTCATATTTTGATGAGTCTCGTGCCAAACACAGGCCAATGATTCATATTATTGAATATTATGATATTCGTGTTTTAATGAGTCTCATGCCAAACATAGGCCAACGATTCATGTAGTTGAAAATCAAAATTATTATTTATTCTAAAGCTAGTACTCCCATTAAGTTGAATTAAATGCCAAACACATGCTACAATTCATATGCGCGGTTACTAGATTTATTCATTGCATACATGCATATTTGAATGTATGACTTGCAAATTTTGAGACTCATAAGTAGGTATTTATTCAGTTTAATCAAATGAAAAATACAGGCTAAGATTACATGTGAAGAGACTATACTTGTAGTCATTTAAGATTATCCTAATATTTGTTATAAGGTTAAATTGAAGCGCAACACATGCTGAAATTTGAATCAAATAAACATTAATTTTTTTTGTAAATGTTAAATAATTGGCATCAATGTTAAAAAGTCATATTTACATATGCCACTAGTATGATAATTGTGATTATAACCGTATTGTGCATTAGTATGACCATGAATGATTTGGGTCAATATTTCTGATTTGTTACTCATACATAAGTGATGAAGTGAAAGTAAATGATTTATGTCTTCCATTTACTATTATTATTTGTGTAATATCTCATGTAAACTCTTTGTCTATTTGATTTTCACATTATGTCTAATTTTTCGTGAATTTCAAGTTAGGGAGTAGACAATAATATAATTATTCATGTATCACGGGTATTTTGAACATGTATGCGTATCTCTAATATTTATATAATATAAGGTTTGGTGTTCATTAAAGTGCTCCATCCCAGAAGATATAAATATTGGACTAATGCATTAATATCATGCATATTTTGGTTTCCTACGGGTCCATGTATGATATTGAATGCTAGGATGATAATACTTTATGATGTTGCATACATATTATTATTTATTCATTTATTGTGATTATAATAATTGAATAAAATGTTAGTGGTGATATATATTTTGGGAAGGTAATAATGGTCGTCAAACGCAGATGCCATAGTTTCTTTCACTATCATATCACCAATTAAGTTTATGAAAACCATAAACATGAATAATTTAGTTTATTGATCATGCGATATTTAATGAAAATAATTGAAAAAATTATTTACTTGTGTATGTAAGTCTTTACGTAATGTAATATTCATATTATGAAATGTTTGGTAGTAACTATAGTGACCCAACTAGAATGGCAATAAATAGTAAATGTAAAGATGATGGTAGTAGTAACTCATGATGCTTATAATTGTAAAGATATTAATGGGGTATGTTGAGTTTATTTCTTCAAGCAAGGTTATTCCTTACAGGGAATCAATTTTGAGTGATTGAATGAACATCATAGATCACATACATTATTATAGTATGTGGGAATAAGTTGTGCACAAATATCGTGTACAATATAATGAAATAACATTATATCCAATAAAGTAATCTACAAGCATCATATAATCGATATTTCACGGTTACTACTGAAGAAAACTCACGGTTATGCACTCAATTTATTATCATGTAATCGATGTGTGTGTTGTTAAATCAAAGCATTAATGAAATAAGAAATTTATCTCGTTATCTTATCACATATTATTGTATCCCATTTTGTTTCTCTAAAAACTTCATATTTAATTTGGTTAAACAAATTAAGTTTGTTTACATATTGCACACTCGGACTAATAATGACAAAGATAATATGTATCTTTTATAATTTGAAACGAGTTTTTCATCTCAGTAGAGTTTGCAAGTTATACTTGCTATGTTATAGAAAGTATTTACTTTTGATGCAAGAATTTCTTACAAAACAAACTAGAAATACTAATAAGATTCTTTTCTTTTGTTCTTGGGGAATCAAATCGCCATTTGTTTTCATAAGCCCTCAATTTTGTTTTTTTGGAAAATAAAATTGTCTAGACTTGATCGTGAGGGATATGTTCTAAAGAATCTTTTGATGTATTTTTTTTTCAAGGGTTATGATATTCCTTTTGATGTTTTGTACAAAATAAATTTTGAACATAGTTCTTTAAAGATTTGTTTGATCTTGCATCATAATCGTAGCGTTATTGATGAAACTCTTTAAATCTTGTGCCAAATTAAATCTAGACTCTTTTTCATAATTTTTGTGGACAAGATTTTGTAATGTCTCTTACAAATTTTGATGGTCGAGTTGTGCTCTTAAGGTATTATGATGTCTAACATAAGGATGACCTATGTGGACCAAGTGGGAGATTATGAGAAACTTCCCTTAAAGTGGACCTACATAGATCATATAATTGTCATTGACACGCATTTATTGCATTAAAGTCAAATTCATTATGAAAGGTGAAATTAGGGGTAGTAGAAAATCATGAAATATGGTTATAAAGGAAGGTAGGGTACTTATCCCATTACCGATAGCCTTCTTGAATCCTTGTTCTTTTAGTTGTTAGATTGTCTAAACAATAAAGAACAAATAAATGATCAACCACTAAATGATAATATTGTAACCGTGAGAGAAATGTAGATAAAATGATAAGGAATAGTATTAAGAAGATCCTAAAAGGTCCAGTATCCTCGATGATTATGTGGTGTATCTGCATGAACATGAATTCAGCGTAGGGATAAATAATGACATGGTTTTATTTTCAAAAGTCATTAGAAGTGAAACTAATGGACTACAAATAAGGTTGAATTCTCGTTGAATTACATAACTGATGCACTAAAGTCGGGTATAAGGGGTTCATCAAGACCAAACGCGACACTAACGGTAGTTAAACGAGATAAAGATAAATTGTAGTAAATATTTCACTATTAATGAAGAAAAGGTTATAAATGAACCTTCTCAATTATATGTAAGGACATGGAATTCCTATGACATTAGTAGCTCATTATGATTGTGAGTTACATGAAGTGGATGTGAAAATTACTTTTTAAAGTCTTATAAACCATGCGTATATGTTTAGGAGAACATTTTATAAACATAAGTTTCCCACATGACGTATTTTAAGAAATAATATCATTATTTTTTTAATCGTTGTATATTTGTATACACCTTAAGATCAGTGGGAGTAAGTTTATATATTTTCTCTATATTCAAGAACATATTTAGAAAGTAGAGAATCAAAATAATCTTATGGGTTTAAAAGTTGTGTATGAAGTAATGAGATACTTAAAGGACTATATGCTCACATTTATAATGTATATGTTCATTTAAATATGAAAAATTATTGTGACTCAGATTTACTATTTGTATAGATGGTATGAAGTTCACTCTTGCTTAAGAATATTTGTTTTGGTTTATTAACCAATATAATGAAGGAGTGCAACACAATCCATCCATTAACTATTGTGAAAGCTGAGTTTGTAGCATGCTTGATGCTACAACTTATGTATTTTGGCAGCGTGACTTTATTTCGAGACTTGGAGTTGTCGACACTATTATCAAGTTGCTGAAATATTATGATAATGTCGCTGCAATATTCTTTATGAAGAAATGTTAGGTATTCCTAAAGTAACCAAGCACGTTGAATGCAATACCTATCACTTAAAGAAGAAATTCGAAAACAAAGAGTGTCAATTGATCACATTAGTACGAGTGATAACATAGCAGATCCTATTACGAAAGGACTATCTCCAAAAGACCTTATGGAACGTGTCAAAGAGATGGAGCTCGATTAGTAAAATCATGATTGCTATTTGGCTTAGTTATTTGACACTATTACTTGAATTCAATAAAAGTGTTTTCGATTTCAATTATTTCTGTCTTTTATTAATGCATGCATATGATTATGAATTATTGTTGACGGAAATAGTACTTATTCAAAAGGACATTATAAGGCCATTATGATACCCAATATTACAGTCTTAGTTGAATGAAACATTGGTGTTGTGGTACATGGAAGGAACCATGCTCTTGAATAGCATGGAATCTCCATGACTCGCATCCGTGAATTGTTTGATTTAAGCAAACTATATTTATCAGTTATTGTGCACCTTATGGTACCTTATTTAATTATGAGGATTATTAAGACCAAGTGGGAGACTGTTGAAAATTAATATTCAGTGTCAAAATTAATTATTTAATTTTAATTATATTAAATTCTGAATTTATGAATTTTCCAATTATGTGGTCTTGATAAATATCAGATAATTAAGTAGGAACGTAATAAATACGAATATTAGAAGATTGGGTCAATCTTATTCGTTAGTCACATGATGGTTAGTGGCATTAATGGGAGACTTGAAAAAGAGTCCCACCTTGACTAGGATTCCGACCCTCTTCCCCTTATAAATAGAGGAGCCCTACACCATATGGGGTTACACACTATTTCTGAGGTGGGAGAGAAACTTTGAGATTACATTAGAGTGTATTTTTTCCAAGAAGGTAGATTGATGGAGCAATTAATCAAGATTAACCCTTGATCAAGGTAAGTCTTATTTTCTATCTTTTAGACATATTTTGTGAAAACATAAAGATCCAAGATCCTTTTATTAAGAACAATAGTATGCTAAAGTTTAATCATATTAATGTGTCCGTGATTAATATTAGGGTGTTCTTAAGAATGATTTTATATGTACGTCCTCGATGACTTATATGTTCGGTCTTTATTACCAAGAACATATGGTGCATTTCCCTTCATAAAGCTTTTCATGTAAGGTCGCTCTTTTTCCATTATTTCTATGACCTTCTTTGGTTAACGTTATAATATATGTCATATCTTTGTTGTCTTCTAGCAAAAAAGATCACCATAGAGCGGGCCACGATTGTTCATAATCAGACAAATGCTTATAAGGTTTAAGGGGAAGAGAACCTCAAGCCATGAGATAATATGAACGCATATGAGAAAGTCAGGAGTTCCCTTGAACATAAGATAATAGTTAACTATGTAAAGGGTCTAGAGGTCGAAAAAATTATGAAATGTAATGTTGAAGATGAGAACTTAAGGATTAAAGAAATGCTTGGCATTGATGAGTTTAAAAGCTCAACTAACTTCACAAGCCACTGCACGTCCTACATTAAAAATGGATACACTAAGAGGAAAAGACAAGTCGTAAAGAAATACCCCAAACTGAAGGTTGTGTTAAATAAGTTGGACGGTGAAGTTAAAGAGGCCATGAGAGTTATTATGAAGGACAGAGAGGAAAAAAAAGAGACGCTCGACAAGGCAATTGAAGATTCCAAAATTAGCTCTAGTGGTACAACTATCGAAGTGCTAGTTGAGAATGCCAATAATCTTACTCTCGAGGCGATTCCTGATATATATACAATAAGAAAAATGTATCTTGCACTTAGGTTACTATGTGTCCACGATCAACATAATAAAGACAATACACGGATGCTCCTTCCAAAAGAGCACTCATGTCTGATTATTCATTTTTTAGCCATTATTGTTGATTTATTAGTGCCCTCGATGGTCGAAGTAATATTTCGGCCATTTTTATGACTTAAAACATTGTTCAACTATTTGTATGTTTTTTTGGGTGAATGACATCTCTTTGGTATTTTTCGTCTATATGTTTTCCTATGAAACTCCGCATGTGTCGTGCTTAACTTCTTATTTTTTGACACTGCCGGTCCCAAGCCCGAAAAAAGGAGGAGGGTTGCGTTAGGTAGTTGACAGCCAGCGTAAAACTTTGTCAGATCCTTATGAACATGAATCCTATGAATATACGTGCTAATGCTAAGGCATTCCCCTTAAGCGATGCGTTGCGCCTGCCACCGGGTGTCTCAAAAAATAGGTAGGGGGCATTGCGCTTGCCACCGGGTGTCTCGAAAAATAGGCAATGGGCGTCTCATCGGAGCCCGGATGCGACGATAAATACGCAAGGGTTCCTGTAACAAGCTGGACGTGTGCGGGTAAAGAAGCTAGTCCAGGATACTAGACTTAGGTTAGCGACTTGGAACATAGGGACTATGACAGGAAAAGGGATGGAGTTAGTAGATACCATGATAAGAAGAAAATTTAACATAACTTGTTTACAAGAAACTAAATGGGTCGGTGAGAAGGCTAGAGAAATAGAAAATACAGGATTTAAATTATATTATACAGGAAAACATAGAAATAAGAACGGAGTTGGAATAATAGTAGATAAAAACTTTAAGGACGATATCGTAGCCGTTATTAGGAAAGGTGATAGACTTATACTTGTAAAATTGGTATTAGGTGAAAATATAATTAATATTGTTAGTGCTTATGCACCTCAAGTAGGATTAGATGAGCACACTAAAGTACAATTTTGGGAACAAATGGATGAACTAATTCGAGAAATACCCCTAGGTGAGAAAATCTATATAGGTGAAGATTTTAATGGCCATGTAGGAGAAGATCGTGTAGGATATGAGAGAGTGCATGGAGGACATGGTTTTGGAGATAGGAACGACGGGGGAGAGTCGATCTTAGATTTTGCGATGGCTTATGATTTTGTACTAGTAAATACATGTTTTAAAAACAGTCTTGAACACTTAATAACTTATAAAAGTGGAACACATAAGAGCCAAATAGATTTTTTCATTACTAGGAAAGGAGACCGATTAACGTGTAAAGATTGTAAGGTTATCCCGGGAGAGAACTTAACCTCACAACATAGGATAATGGTGTTGGATATAAATATTAAAAGTCAATCACGAGTGCGAAAAGTGAAGATTAACCCACGAACTAGGTGGTGGAATTTAAAAGGAGAGAAATTAGAACTATTTAAAAATAAAGTATTAAATGAAGCAACATGGAATAGTGAAGAAGAAACTAACATAATGTGGAATAAGATGGCCACATGCATTAGGAGAATATCAAAAGAAATTCTTGGAGAATCAAAAGGCAAAGGGCCGCAGTCTAAAGAAACTTGGGGGTGGAATGAAGAAGTACAGAATATAGTAAAAATTAAAAGGGAGTGCTTTAAAACATAGTAAACAAATAGAAATGAAGAGAATTTTGAGAAATATAAATGGGCTAAAAAGGAAGTTAAGAAAGTGGTAAGAGATGCTAAGTTAAAAGCATATGGTGATCTTTATACAAAATTAGGAACACAAGAAGGGGAAAAAAGTATTTATAAGCTTGCTAAACTTAGGGATAGGAAAATAAAAGATTTTAATAACGTTAAGTGCATCAAAAGTGATGATTCGAGAGTCCTAGTCAAAGATGATAAATTTATGAAAAGATGAAAAGACTACTTTGAGAGATTATTAAATGGAGATAATGGGGGTAGATTAGATATAGAGGAACTTAGGGAGACTCGAGAAGATATATTTTTTTGTAGAAACAGGACAACAGAGGTCAGGATTGCTCAAAAAAATATGAAAAAAGGGAAGGCTTTAGGACCAGATGGTATCCCTATTGAGGTTTGGAAGTGCTTAGGGGAGGATGGAGTATCATGACTTACAAAATTATTTAATAGAATTTTAATGACTAATAGGATGCCCGATGAATGGAGAAAAAGTATTTTAGTACCTATTTATAAAAATAAAGGGGACATACAGAGTTGTTCAAATTATCGTGGTATTAAGTTAATGAGTCATGCAATGAAACTTTGGGAGAGAGTGATTGAATATAGATTGAGATTGAAGACAACAGTATCTGAGAATCAATTTGGGTTTATGCCTGGGAGGTCAACAATGGAAGCAATCTATTTATTGAGGAGATTAATGGAGAGGTATAGAGAGAAAAAGAAGGATCTTCATATGATTTTTATAGATTTGAAGAAGGCGTATGATAGGATACCCAGAGATATAATATGATGGGTTCTACATAAAAGAGTAGTGACTCGCAGATATATTGACGTGATAAAGGATATGTATGATGGTGCGATGACTACAGTAAGAACATCAGCTGGAGAAAGTAGTGAATTTTCAATTATGGTAGGGCTACACCAAGGTTCAGCATTAAGTCCTTATCTCTTTGCGCTTGTTATGGATGAGTTGACTGGACAAATAAAAGATGAGGTGCCATGGTGTATGCTATTTGCAGATGATATTGTTTTAGTCGATGAGACTAAGATGGGGATAAATGCTAGGTTGGAATTGTGGAGAGAAACTTTAGAAACAAGAGGATTTAAAATAAGCAGAACTAAAACAGAATATGTGGAGTGTAATTTTAGTAGTAATAGGAGGAAAAATGGAGATGTGGTGAAATTGGAGTGTCAAGAAATACCTAGAAATGACCATTTTCGTTATTTAGCATCGATTATACAAAAATATGGAGATATTAGTGATGATATTACATATAGGATTAGAGCAGGCTGGGTTAAGTGGAAAAGTGCGACCGGCGTTCTGTGTGATAGGCGTATACCTTTGAAGTTAAAAGAAAAATTTTATAGGATGGCCATTAGACGCGCCATGTTATATGGGACAGAGTGTTGACCAACCAAGAAATAAAATGTGTAGAAAATGAGTGTGGCGGAGATGCGAATGCTAGATGGATTTGTGGTAAAACTCGAAAGGATAAAATTAAAAATGAACAAATTCGTGAAAAGGTAAAAGTAGCTCCTATAGAAGATAAATTGAGAGAAAATCGACTTCGATAGTTTGGACACGTTAAGCGTAGACCAATGGATGCTCCTGTAAGGAAGAGTGATTTGATTAGTATTGATGGTAACCCAAGGGGTAGAGGTAGGCCTAAATTAACTTGGTGGGATATTATAAAAAAGGACATGATATCATGTGGTTTAACCGAAGATATTGCACTGGACATAATGAAATGGAAAAATAGGATTCATGTAGCCGACCCCAAATAATTGGGAAAAGGCTTTGTTGAGTTGAGTTGAGTATGTTTTCCTATGAAATTTTGATAAGTGTACATTTGTAGACAAGATAAGTAATAGTGTTGAGATCGGTCAAGACCTCAACCTTAGTAAATATGCTTGGTGTTATTAGGTTTTAAATAACAAAGGCACAATGATTTATAATAATTCACTACTCTGGCTAAGGTATCTACGTCCACTGTTGTTTATCTTTAGTATATTCAATATGAAGTTGAATAGTATAGGTGGGACCATCCTTAAACTTCAACTAATATTCAACGATTAAGTTTTAGGTCTTTGTGGTGATAAAAGATATAAGAAGAAATTAGTTGTCTTATCTTAGTATTTCTTACCCATTTAAGACTCAAAAGATAGAAAAAAAAGTTAAGTTATCCAGGTGAGGTACTTATTGAATAATTTACATGTAGAAAGTGGTTTGAACTCCTTCTAAAAATACTAAATATAGTTCTTAACACTTGGTTTTTAATGAAATGATTCGGATTCGATCATTCAAACCTTTACCAATAACTCTTTATATAAACAATTGTTATGGGTAGTTGTGAAGTGGATGTTGAGGCATGGACGAATATGGTTGGGATATACCACTAATATAGAAGTCTCGAGTGTTGGTAAGAGTTGTATTTGAATGTTAATGGCCGTTGAGTGCATTAAATATCATTTAATTCAATAGGGTAAACTACGAGGGGAATATGGTTGGTAGAATAGTGTACGTACTTTATATTAACCTTCTAGATTAGTTTGAGACACTAGAATTGACTCTTGGAGGCTTTTCCCGAGCTTAAGGTTCTAATCATGAGCTACCAAGGTTATATTAGTCATGCATAAGTGGACCCGAGCCCCGCTGTGGTATAAAGGAGGCAATTAAGGTGGGTTATTTCTTGCCATAGTCTTTCTACACCGTAGCAGTTAACAAAATGAGATGGGTGGTCTTTAATTTTGGGTTACAGACCTTTGACCACCTTTCCCTCTCTGGCTACAATCCTTACCTTATAACATGATGTTTGTGTCAATGTATTGAAGTTTTATGGAGATTATGGACATTTAATGTTATCTTAGAGGATCCTTCTAGGTCATGTACTTGAATTATAGGCTTGGGCCTTCTGCTTGATCAAGAGAGTGATGGGTTTAGGTCGTTCTGCCTATATTATAACATTTATCATGCTATTCGGGATGTACTCCCATGGTTTAATATTGGTTTGAGATTGAAGATCATATTAAGTATTATCAATAGCCATACCAATCCTCTTATGATATGGAATAGGCAATAATTAGGAGTTAAATGAAAAGGTATTGGGGTGTTTTACCTCATAATTATGTCATAAGTGAGATATCGAGGGGTCACTAGCCGATTTAGTGAGTTAGGTTGGGAGTTATATTGAAGAGACGATTAGAATGATTGAGTGAGTAAGTTGATTCCCTAAGGCCTATAACTAGACTTGTTTGTGGTTGCTTTTTCTCTCACTTTTAAGAAATTTGAACTTCTCTTTTCTCCCATTTCTACTATTTTCAAAATCAATCCTTTTTTTCCCACATCTTTGTAGTAACTTCCATAGCTCCCAATATAACATCCCCCAAAATCTCAAACCCATCTCCATTTGTAATGGATGGCCCTTCTCCTAGGGAGATCATTCATATTATTATGGGGGAGAACTTCCCCATGTCAATTCAGACTAAGTCATTCCCTTTGTTAGGCCTAATGGTGTTGTCACTATATTTTTTCCTTAAATATATAAATTGGGAAAAATTAATTGGAGAATTGATTTTGTCATGTTAATTTAATTGAATAAATATGATTATTAAGATATTAGTTAACTTTGGAATGTTATAGGTTATCCATATTAATTAGATAAATTAACGTTTTTGTGTTCCAAATGATTTGTCGGTGTGCTAAATAAATCAATAATGTGAAAAAAATAATTTGGTGTAACCTAATTTAAAATAAATTTTTGATAATGACTTTGTGCAATTATATCTTTTAAGACCTGAGATAATTTTTTATTTAAATTGGACATTTAGGGTCTTTTGGATCCTAAATAAGAAAAAAATAGTGGGAGGATGTACCCATGGGTTAGGTATACCATTGGTTTAAGTTTGACATGTTTATAGTGGATTTTGAAGTCCATAAGCCGATGTAAAATTAGGTTTAATGAAACTTACAAAATTTCATATTTAAATAACAACTTATGTAACCCTAGCCTCACTCTAACATATAATTAAAAACTAAAACTAAACTTAGATGCAAAGTGGAAGCTATTTAGGATAAGAATAGGGCAGATTTGGAAGTGATTTGAAGGAGGGATGCTTGAAGATTACAAGTCGAAAATGAGGTATTAACATCAATAACATCAATATCTGCAAATTAATTAACTTAAATTAAATACAAGTTAAGGCAAGAACTTTTGTCATACTTTTCCTTTTTGTATTTATATAATAATAGTAGAATTCATGTCTAGACAAGATAAAAATAATAATTGAGTTGTGAACTTGTGTAATTTATGTAATTGAAATGTAAGATTGAGTAATTTAAACTTGTGTGATAAATTGGTATTAAATTAGTAATTTGGGTCTTGTTAGATGTATAATTGAATCATAAATCTCTCTTCAACTTGTTAAAATTCTTGAATTTGTATATAAGTGAAAGAAACTGTAATCTTTAATTTAAATAATTCATGAGAATATAATCAATGCTAAAATATTGTTAATTGGTAACTAATTGTTCATCTATTGACTTCTTATAAGTAGTTTTGGTGTTATATTCTAGGCTTAATGAATTATATATGTTAAAAAAAATTATAGTATACTAAATCCATGTTGTATTACGTTAATGTATATTTAGAATTCATATTTAGGGAATTGAGGTTCTCAAGATGTTAAATTCTTAATTATGGATTTATGAGTTATGTTGAAATTTTAAAAAATATCCAATGTGATCGAAAAATTATGAACATTTCGAGTCTTATATAAAAATTTAATTTTCTAAAATTTCGTGTTTTTTCAAAAGCCCCAAAAGGTAAATTAGAGTCATAAAATTGAGAAAAAACAGAATGGGCAAATTTGTCCACGCATCATTATTTTGTAGTGAAGTGAAATTTTAACCCTTATATGTGACATACTTTGAAAAGTTTTGAGTATTTTTGTAGAAAATTACATTCTGAATAACTTTCGTACTTTAAGTTTACCCAAAATTAGATTAAAAGGGGCACACATTAACAAATTAAAATTTTGACATCGTAATATTTATAATATCCTAAATGAGTAAAATCCTAATTTACGAGTATTGAAAATTATGCTCGGACTAAATGGAAACTCTCTGAAATGTGATAATGTTAGAATGCACCTAATATATGTGTTAGGACTAATATATATGATACTTTAATTAAGATGTGTTTAAGAACTCTTGAGAGGTTAAGATATGGTTGGAAATTAATAAAATGATAAAGACCGATGTGTGATGTTATTCTTCATGTGGTATGTATTATGTATTTATCTGTATAGCCAGTATAGGTATGGATATTTACCACAAGTTGGGTTGGCTTAGGGGATGAGTTAATTCCCCATGTGTTAAGGTAATGGGACGGTCAAGAGTTGGTTGATTACTCAACACTGATAGGATGTCTAAGAGTTGGTTGTTTACTCTATACTTTGGGAAGGTTAGAGAACTGGTTAATTACTCTGTAATTTATTTTTTGGGTAGTTGGTTTAGTACTCTTGATTGTAATATGTTGGTGAATGAGCTATTTTACGTCTCTACGATAGACGAAATGCTTTTAGTTATGCTTATTTTATTAGAGGATCTCATACTAGTAGATTTTGATGAATGATTGTACTAGACATAAGTTAATTAGGGGGTTCCTTATTTGGATTTAATTTATAAGACGTCCTACGCATGGATTCTAGTTTGGTAGAGAGTTGGGACACTATACCAAAATAGTCAGATTGTCATGGATTTTGATCGTGACCAAGCCTCCTAGTCACGGATGAGGTCCGTGACCAATTCTGGTGTGACCAAAATTAGTCACGGACCTAGTCCGTAATTAGGCATGGACTAGGGGTCGTAGCCCAAAGTCCATGACCATAAGTGGAAAGAGGGTCAAGGAATGGTCGCAACCCAAGTTCGTGACCACAATTTAAAAAATAAACTGGTCATGACTTGTGGCTGTGACCAATATTAATTTTTTTATTAGAAACGTGGACACGACTATCCATCTGAAAAAAATTATTTTAGGCAGCCTCGAAGAAAAATCAGTGAGAGGTGTTACTTCCCCTTACAAGAGTCCCGTGATAACGTGGTCAGTTCTTATGAGTTACATGAGTCTGGTGCGAGGTGTTCGTGCCCCTTTAGGGTCGTTTGGGGGCTCTCCTAATTTCCCCCCAGGGGAACGTTTTCAAGCCTAAGTTGTTTATTTGCAAATTTTAGTCAAATTCTCAAATCGGGATTCTCGTGACTACGTGATTGGATGCTACGAGTTATATTACACTACACCAAATCCTTCCAATTGAAAAATTGAGTTGGTCACGGCCCAAGTCCACGACCAGCTAGTCGCGAACTTGGGCCGTGACTAACTCAATTTTTACATGACCATGTTCATTGCCACACTAAATAATGGATGCTATGAAAGTTGTCATGGCCCAAGTCCGTGACCCACAGTGGTCTGGGACTTGGGCCGTGACGAGGTCGTGACCATCTTGGCGCCAAATTCGTGCCAAAATTCCCTCCAAACATGGTCGCGGATGGGTCACAGACTTGGACCGTGACCATAGGCATGACGAAGCACAAAACATACACACTGAGGGTCATAGCTGGGGACTGTGACCATTTCTTGGCGTAGGTCACGGCTATGGTCCGTGACCATACCCAAATTAGTGGGCTGATTGATTTCATTAAATGGTTTCACTGGTGGGTCACGACGCTTGTCGTGGTCATGTTCAATCTGAAAAAAATAAATCCCGCTACCTTATTTCTCCCATGCGCTTAATTTCATTCATTTACCTCCCCTCCCTCTCTCTTTCATTCAGTCGACCAAGTGGTGTTCGATCGTCGCTATTAGCGATTTTGGTTAGGGTTTCAGCCACACCAAGTGGTGTTCGGGTTGTTGTGATAGTGGTGGACGGGTTTGTGGTGTTGGTTCTTTTTGGATTAGTTCAGGTCGAAGTTTGTTGGAATAAGAGTGATTTTATGGTGGTCGGGTCAAGTGGTTTCTAGGATATAAGGTTGGATTGGTCATCGGAACTAGGTGTGGAGGTCGTCAGTGATGTGTTAGAGGTCTTTTTGGTTTGCCGACGGGTAGAGGTCTGCCAAGGTTGGATTCAGGTGATAGTTCGTGGTAGAGTCAGGTGGTGGCCGGAATTTGGATAAGTATGGTGGGTCAAGGTAGGGTAGGAGTAGGTCGTGGTTATGGAAGTTTAAGGTTGGATCTTGAAATGTAGGAAGAGGATCCGATGGTGGAGATGGGTACGATATCTCCATCCTATCTAACACTAATTGTTTTTTATTCCGTGGCTATGTTGATTTAGATCTAATTTTTCATTTCTAATTGTTTAATGATACATATGTAGATGGATCGGTATCAGAGGATAGAAGCCAAGGGCAGATACGCCTATTAACGAGAATTCGATACGTTTAACCACCCGGGGCAGGATGAGGAACTACATTACTTATGCCACCGCTCTTCCCTAGTTTTTTTATTAATCTTGTTGCTTATACATCCACATAATTAAAAAAAATACACATTTACATTGTAGACGATTTAACTAGTTGTGGTATGTATTTTGTCCTTGTTGTGTTTCATTAAATTCAATAACAAACCAATGCTGGGAAAAAAACATGTTTTTTATGGTTAATGTTGTTATGCTACGAGTGTCACTTTGCCACATGAGATTCGGATTGTCTTATTAGAATAAACACGTGTTATGATGTGTATACTCTCATATGTCAAATCTGTTATGAAGCCTTTTGGTTAATTGACTGTATTTGTTATTTCGTTCCTGTTCAAGCGCCTAGAAAATGTATTTTGGATCAAACATGTTCTTATGAAACAAATGTAATTTTTTATATGATTTAAATGAATATTTTGTACTCCTTTACGTTTCTCTATTTTGAAGCTTATGTAGTTGGATAATGTTATCTTTTGTAGGAGAAAGGATCTGATGACATTGCTCTTAAGGCAATGGGAAGATCTATTAACAAAACTATGATGATGGTTGAACTCATTAGGGTGATGTTACCAATCATTGTGGCTTTCCCTACCTTATAAATGCTTCTCCCTATTTTTTTTCTTGTTTCAGTTAGCAACGGAGATAAATTTGGGGAAACTTCCATTTGATTTCGATTTTCATCCTTCAAATCAACTTGTAACTACTGTTGCTGTTGGGGAGGGTCGGGAAAATGGAAAGAACAAGGTGGACGCCAGTGTGAAGGTAATTGTCTGAACTCAACGTTTTGCGATGTTATCATTTATTCGGGCATTTGTCTGAACTCAACATTTTGTTATTATTATTGAAATTTAGTGGGCTGAATGTTTATGTTTGACGGATATTGTAGCAATTCTTATTGAGTCTCCGGATTGTAGGATTTTGACAACGAATGTTGAGACGGGATTTTGGGGTTGTTACTTATTTGATCTATGCCCTGTTAAATTGAATATGTTTTTCACTGTTTTCGCTTTTGAATTTGTTGTTTTCTTGAATATGTTGTTCATTGATTTTAGGAAGAAGATGAAGTTAAAGGGAAAATATGGCTATTAGTAAGTTTTTCGTAATAATTATTATTGCTTTATAAATATAGCAAATTTGACTATTAGTAAAATTTTCTAATGATCTTAATCTTTTGTACTAGCTCTTTTAGCGATTTGGTGCGATTTTTCTTTTTTGTAAATTCTTTTCCAACAAAATAGAATAATTGACCTCACTACCAGAGCAACTTTGGTATAATTTTTTTGGTTGTAGGTAAACAGTAATGCAATAACTGAAATAATTTTGGCTCTCTTATTTCAATTTTTTATTTGATGAAACTAAAGTAGATTATGTGCGAAAGTTGAATGATTTTTAAGGTTACTAATAACTCTTCTTTCATTTGTATACAAATGAGAAAAAGTTTAGACCATGCCCAATTGTCTTTGAATCTTTTTCTGGTGGCCCAAAAATGTGTATATACAAGTTTCTTCAGGTAACTTTCTTGGATAACTTGTGTGAAAATGTTTTAATGGTGAATTTAACTTTCCTTTCTCTTCTATTACGAGTTCAAATATGCTTTATTCATCATATATGTATGCGTGTTTCAGTAAAATTTCCAGTTTTCACCATACCTACCCCATAGACACAGTCTCCCAAAGGTTGTGTAGGAATTAATAACCGTGTTCCTAATTAATATACCAAAGTTTTGGGTGGGGTAAGGGGGGGTGAATAACATACTAATGGTAAACAAAATTGTGTTGTCATTTTATGTGAGATATATGGGACGATTGTTCATGGTGATTATATAAATAGATAGTAAAAGAACTATAATACCGTTGTCGCCTTTTGTTTTTGTGGAAATTAAGACTCGCACCAATCGTCTTATTGTGTCTTGTTATCGTGTTATTCATGTTTACTTGTATTTTTGTGTTATTCATGACTTTACTTTTCTACTTCAAATATGAACCCCAAATGGTCACCCCGTAAGAGGTACCGACACCTCGCACGAGACCAGTGTAATCTGTAGGAACTGATCGCATGGTCACGGGACTCTCGATTTGAGAATACGATGATAATTTGAAAATATCTAAACTTAGGATTAAAAACATTGCGTTAGAGGGGGAAGCCCCGAAACAACCCCAAAACGATCCTGTGAGAGGTAGTAACACTTCACACGGGATCAATGCAACTCGTAGGAACTGACCGCGTGGTCACGGTACTCCCGATTTGAGAATGCGATGATAATTTGAAAATATCTAGACCCTTTGATTAAAAACATAGCGTTAGAGAGAGAATTCCCTAAACATCCCCATGAAAGGCACCAACACCTCGCACGGGACCAATGCAACTCGTAGGTAATGGCCGCGGTATGGGTGCGAGGTCTATAAATTAAATTGGTATTATAAATTCAAATTGGTATTTTGAAATTGATATTTGTATATTGAAATTGGTATTTGAATATTGAAATTGGTATAAATTGAAATTAGTATTTGTATATTGAAATTGGTAATTAGTATAAATTGGTAATTGGTTTCTCCTTCTAATTACAGCATCGACGATTCCTTTTCCTTTTCCCTACATATTCTGGCAACCATCTCTCTTTCTCTCTACACACATTTTCTTACATCTCTCTCTCTCTCTCTCTCTCTATATATATATATATATATATATATATATATATATATATATATATATATATATATACATACATCTCTCTCTCTCTCTCTCTCTCTCTCTCTATCTCTCTATACATATATAACAAGTAACGTGGGTGAAAAGGTAATCAGTAATAAGTAATTGTATACAAGTTGATTTAGACGGTTCTCGTTACTATAATCTAGGCAGGTGTAAATTTACACTAAATCAACTTGTATTGTTGTTGATTGGTGGATTTGAAAATTTAGATGGCCATTGAGTTGGTTGGCCCTAGAAATTTTTAATATATCGCATTATTATTTGAATTTTTGTTTGGGATTCTTGAATTGTTGTTGACTGGTGGATTTGAACTTTTAGATAACCATTGGGTTGGTTGGCCCTAGAAAATTTTAATATATCGCATTATTATTTGAATTTTTGTTTGGGATTCTTGAATTGTTGTTGACTGGTGGATTTGAACTTTTAGATGACCATTGAGTTGGTGCACCCTATGCATTTATCACATTTACATTTAGGTAACATACGAATCCGTAGAAATAATAAATAGGTACACTTAGAAACAAAACTATAAATTTACTTCCAGTGAAAATAACAAATCCATCTTATCTAAACTTAAGCTTAAAACATGGTGTTAGAAGGCAAAAACCCGAAACAACCCCGAATGGCCCCGTGGGAGGCACCAACACCTCAACGGGACCAATATAACTCATAGGAATTGATCGCACAATCACGGGAATACCGTAATACGATGATAATTTGAATATTTCTAGACTTAGGCTTAAAAACATGGTGTTAGAAGGCAAAAATCCGAAATAGCTCCTGAACGACCCCGTGAGAGGCACCAACACCTCGCACGGGACTAATGTAACCCGTAGGAACTGACCACCCTATCAAGGGACTCCTAATTTTAGAATACAACGATAATTTGGATATTTCTAGACTTAGGCTTAAAAACATGGCGTTAGAAGGGAAAAACTCGAAACAGCCCCCGAACGGCCCAGTGAGAGGCACCAACACCTTGCACGGGACCAATGTAAATCGTAAGAACTGATCACCCTATCACGGGACTCCCAGTTTGAGAATATGATGATAATTTTAATATTTATAGACTTAAGATTAAAAACATAGTGTTAGAAGGCAAAAACCCAAAATAGTCCTCAAACGGCCCCGTGAGAGGCACCAACACCTCGCACGGGACCAATGTAACTCGTAGGAACTGATCGCACAGTCACAGGACACCCGGTTTTAGAATACGATGATAGTTTGAATATTTCTAGACTTGGGCTTATAAACATGGCGTTAGTGGGTGAAAACTCGAAATAGCCCTCGAACGGCCCCGTGAGTAGCACCAACAACTCGCATGGGACCAATGTAACTCGTAGGAACTAATCGCGCGATCACGGGACTCCCGGTTTGAGAATACGATGATAATTTGCATATTTCTAGACTTAGGGTTAAAAAAATGACCTTTGTGGGTGAAAATACGAAACAGCCCCCAAAAGGCCCCGTGAGTGGCTCCAACACTCGCACTGGACCAATGTAACTCTTAGGAACTTACCGCGTGATCACGGGACTCCTGGTTTGAGAATACAATTATAATTTAAAAATATCAAGACTTAAGCAAAACATGGCATTAGTGGGTGAAAACTTGAAACAACCCCGTGAGTGGCACCAACCCCTTACACAGGACCAATGTAACCCGCAGGAATTGACCGCGCGATTACGGGACTCACAATTTGAGGATACGATGATAATTTGCATATTTCTAGACATAGGCATCAAAGCATGGCGTTAGTTGGTGAAAACCTGAAATAACTCCCAAACGGCCCCGTGAGTGACACCAACACCTCACACGGGACCAATGTAACTTGTAGGAACTTACCGCGCGATCACGGGACTCTTGGTTTGAGAATACGGTGATAATTTTCATATATCTTGACTTAGGCTTAAAAACATGGCATTAGAAGGCAAAAATCTGACACAGCCCCCGAACGGCCCCGTGAGTGGCACCAACTCCTCGCACGGGACCAATATAACTCGTAGGAATTGATTGCGCGATCATGGGACTCCTGATTTGAGAATGCGATAATAACTTGCATATTTCTAGACTTAGGCTTAAAAACATGGCGTTAGAAGGTAAAAACCCGACACAGCCCCCGAACGACCCCGTGAGTGGCACCAAAACCTTGCACGGGACTAATATAACTTGTAAGAACTTACTGCACGCTCTTGGGACTCTGTACGATAACGGGACTCCCGATTTAAGAATATGACTATAATTTGAAAATGTCTAAACTTAGTCTTAAAAACACGGCGCTAGAGGGGGAACCCCGAAACAGCCCCGTGAGTGGCACTGACACCTCGCACGGGACCAATGTAACTCATAGGAAATGATATGTTGATAATTATAACTCATATATGCAATTTTTCAGCTTGAATAATTTTTTTGTAAATCTACTTGGTTGCTGATATCATTTTTTTGTATCCTATCATTTGCAGGATAACATTGTATCGTTTCCTTTTTTGTGCGTGGAACAAATGAAGGAGGCAATGGTTTACAAGATGAAGATTGTTTATATAATGTTGTGGAAATTCAGGATTATATTTTTTATGTGTTACAGCCGGGTGGAATTTTATTGTTTTATTGTTTAGTTTTATGTCCGTGTGGGCTTTTATAATTTGAGTGTTAAATTTTATGGACGTGCGGGCTTTATAATAAGCAGTTTTTATATTTACAGGGTTTGGAATGTCCAAAAAAAAGAGGAAATTCTGCCCAATTTTTTTTGGTCTGTGAATTATTAAGAAGTGTAATATTTTTAAGTTTATATATATATATATATTAGTTTATTAACAACGTTCCCGATTCGCAATTTGTGATTTTTTTATTGTTTTGCCAATAATAAATATTTGTAACACCTTGTACGCGTCCAATGTTACACGTAGCAACCGATCGTGCAATCACAGGACCCCAAATTTTATTATTGGACCAAAAAAAGATATTTTTTTTTTAAAATTATAGTTAAATATGGTCATGGACTTTGTCCATGACCATTTTTATTTTTTTCATCGTGCATAAAAATGTTCGTGGCCAAAGTCCATGTACTTTTTCCTTTTTTTTTGTCGTGATGTGGGTCTTGGACTTTGGCCGCCACCATTTTTTGTCACGGTTGGGGGTCACGAACTTTGACCGCGACCATTTTTTTCCCTTTTTATTGTCGCGGTGTGGGTCACGGACTTTGGCCGCGACCATTTTTTTTCCCGTTGAGGTGTGGGTCACGGCCCACGTCCGCAACCATATGCCTCACCCCCCTCAGGGCCGTGACCCTAAATTGGTAACGGACTTGGGCCGCGATCTACGAAATTGGTCGCACTCGAAATGGTCACAGCCTAAGTCCGTGACTCACAGTCTTGGTCAAGGATTTTGATGGTGACCATTCTCCAGTTTTGGTGTAGTGTTAGTACCGTGCGAGGTGTTTGTGACCCTTCCAGGTCTGTTTCGGTCCTATTATGATTCCATAGGGTCACGTTTTCAACCCTAAGTGAGCTTATTTGCAAATTTTTGCCTTATTCTTAATTTGGGAGTCTCATAACTATACGATAAGTTCTTATGACTTACTTGGTGCCGTGCGAGGTGTTCATGCCCCTTGCAGGGCCATTCAGGGGCTATTATCTATTTCCCACATAGGGGTACACTTTCAAGCCTAAGTCTACTTATTTTGAAATTTTAGTCATATTATCAAACAGGAGTCCCATGACTACGCAATCAGTTCTTACGAGTTACGTTGGTCCCGTGCGAGTGTTCGCACCCCTTGTGGGGTCGTTTAAGGGTTGTTCTCGATTTCGCCCAAGAGGCATGTTTTCAAGCCTAAGTCAACTTATTTTTAATTTTTGTCATATTCTCAAATCGGGAGTCCCATGACTACACAATCAATTTTTATATGTTACGTTGGTCTCGTGCAATGTGTTCATGCCCCTTTCGGGACAGTTTGGGGGGGGGGGGTTGTTCTTAATTTCCTACCTAAAAATACATTTTAAGCATAAGTCTACTCATTCATAAATTTTAGTCCTATTCTAAAATCGACAGTCCCGTAACTACGTGTTCAGTTCCTACGAGTTATGTTTGTCCCGTGCGAAGTGTTTGTACCCTTATATGGCTGTTTAGGTCCTATTCTCGGTTTCCCCCTAAGGGCAAATTTTCAAGCCAAAGTCAACTTATTTTCAAATTTTAATCCTATTCTCAAATCGAGAGTTTCGTGACTATGCAGTCAGTTCCTATGAGTTACATTGATCCCTTACGTGATGCTCGTGCCTCTTGTGGGGCCTGTTTGGGGTTTCCCCCTATGGACACATTTTCATGCCTAAGTCTGGTTATTTGTAAATTTTAGTCCGATTCTCAAACTGGGAGTCCTGTGAATATGTGATCAGTTCTTATGGGGTAGGTTAGTCTCGTGCGAGGTTTTCGTGACCCCAATGAGGCCATTTGGGGGTTATTCTGGGTCCCCCTAGGGTCACATTTTTAAGCCTAAGTCAACACTTTTGTAAAAATTAGACCTACTCGCAAATCGGGAGTCCCGTAACTATGCGGCCAATTTTTACGAGTTATATTGGTCCCATGCAAGGTGTTTGGCCATTTAGAGTTTGTTCTCAGTTTCCCCCTAAGACTAATTGCACATGAGCCTGTGGTTTATTACATAATCTTCTTTCAGTAAACTTCCATTAATATAATCAATGACCTTATTGTGGAAACAAACATCATATAAACTACTTTGAAAACCTTTACGATAACCGATAAAGAGACATACCTTTGTCCTTAATTTAAACTTGATTGTTCCCTTCCACAACACGAGTGTAGAGAACCCCTAGATCCAAACATGACTTAGAATGATATTACTTCCACTCCAATATTCAATGGGAGATAAAGATACTGATTAAGAAAAAAAGAAATTCAGAATGTTTATGTCTGCCTCTTAATGAAAAATACCAACAAGAATGTTGTAGTCCTGGATAACTAACAATGGAACTTATCATATCTAAAAGAGTCATATTTATTCCTTTCCTCTACACCATTACAAATAGGAATACCTAGTGTAGATAACTTCTATGTAATCCAATCCTTCGAGAAATGATCCTTTAACTCTTCCAAGAGGTATACTCCCCTACGATCATATCATAGAGTTTTGACTAGTTTATCTCACTTATGTTCCACCTTAGTCTAATACACTTTGAACTAATCAAAGTCTTAAGACTTGTGGTTAATAAGGTAAAGACATACTTACCTTTGAGTGATCATCAATGAAATCTATGAAGAACTCAAAAATACCTCTTGACCGGATTATGAAAGAAGCACACTCGAAATGAACCATTACTAACACATATTTGGCTATTTAGCTTCTAGTCTTGAAGGTATCCTTGATCATTTTACCTTCAAAATGGGATTGAAGACTAGAAGTGTCTGCACATATAATGAACTCAATTCCCATATACAAATATTCAAATTCCATTTTTAGAATAAAATAACCTAAAAATAAGTGACAAAATTACTTTTGGTCCTATAAAAAACTCTCTCTCTAATGATTTGTTGATTAACACTATTCACTTTAGTATTTATCAGTATTGCTGAGACAAAGCTTATGTTGTGTAGATCATTTTCAAGTGTACCCGAACATGCAAAATGTGACACTCTCTCTAATTAAATATCGGGTGATCAGTCCTTTATTAAATTATAATCAAGGTGAACAGTTGGTTCATTCTTAGCATCACTGTCGCAAAAATAACTTTTCCAATTAAACACCCTAAATAATTAAGCTAAGTGTCAAAACCATTTTAGACATCAATTTCCAAATTTTATTTTAAAAACCAACATTTAAAACTTTACATAATTCATAGTTAAAGAATCACACAACAACTATACTGGAACATATAATCCAAACAATTAAACATCCAACTAATTAATTCCAACTTTAAAACTTAAAGAAAAATATCCTGACAGGTAATAAATCCCAAAGTATAAATACTGGAAATAAACGAATCACAATCTTCGATAAAATAACTGAATAATGAAAAAGGGCGACACATGCCCAACTGAATAAATAATTCTAGAAGTGGAATCAACAATGAGGTCGTCTAAGCAAGAGGCCTGCAACTCCCACCTAAGCTGCAGCGCGTTCCTTACAAAGGATCCTATGCAAGACGCCCCTGTGGCTGAGCACCTGTAATATATACATATATATACAAGAGAGAAGAGAAGGTAGAAAACGGGTCAGAGCCTGATTGTAAAACAATTTAAAATTAGTTTAGCAAGTATTTAAAATGCTTACCGGCCAATGTAACCAACATATTAGTGCGGCAATCCCTTGAGAAATTCTCACCTCTCTTCTAATGTGCACACCTATCGCACTAATATTCTCAACAGTTTAACTTATCTTATCTTAAGTTACTCGCAAGGTTTCAAGCCGAAAATTTCCAATGTTAAGGAGGTTAATTTTATTTAACAGCACAATTCTCACATAAGCCTTATTTGATAATATAGTTTCTTAGTAATATATCATACTTTTCAAACACTTATTCCCAAGTTGAAATAATTATTCTTTTCTTACATACCATAGTCACAGCAGGTAGTTCCCAAATTCCATATTTAAATATATATATTAAATACTCATATAATATATATATTCTAACAGCACCCCACTAAAATCTATGGAGCGGGCATACTCTTCTATCCAGTCCCCGTATCACTCGTACTAAGGGAAATACTAGTTCGAAATCACTCTCGAACTGTATTAACACAAAACACATACAAAATGAGGAGAAGCATAGTTCCAAGTCACTAAGAGGTCATTACATACCCTCACGTCTCTTAGGACCGTCTTACTATCGATCTGATAGCCTGTACCAAGGATTCCTATATTCTAGGGTACGAGTCAATATCCCCCATAAAGGTCACATCGAGATAAGACTGACCTGGCGCAATAACCTCAGGGATAGCAAGTAGCGCGGGCATGATTTTTACACGTATATAATATATGCATAAACACAGTCATATATGTATACTACTATTCCCATATCAAATTTAGGTACACTCTCACGACCCATAATTATGATATTTATCCTTATTACTCATTATTTAGTTATCACGTATAACAGTTTGTCTCTTATTTTAATTTGTGGGGTTATTCCAACTTACTACGTAACACTCGTGGATTCCTATCTTCCCAAGTGTAATTTCAATAGGTACTCATTTATTTTACAACGTAACTTCCTTACGAGTCTCACCCTTTAACACATATTCCCATTGTCCCTTATATGTAAAACACCCCCCGTGAAATGTTAATCTCGTCTCATATTAACGGGTACATATATTCCTAAAGTCCTACTGGTCTTCTTTATGTCCCAAAATGTTCTCACATTAATATTCAAGAATGTCTAATCATTTAAAATTAGAATGACCTATTAAAAAGGGAATATGAGTTATACAAGAGGTGTCGATCGATTGATGGGAGGTGTTCGCTCGATCGAATAATCGATCGATCGATCAAGCTGGAATGGCAAATCTGCAGAATTTCCAGTTACGGGTTTCCTCTTCCAATATCATCAAAAATGATATATTTGACTAGAAAAATCCCAATAATTTATACTACAAGTATTATAACCTCAAATAAGTGATTTCCTACGTCAAGCATGCGGATTTTCATCATGAATAACGGATTAAAAGGGCATAATCGATAAAAACATTAAGAACCCTAATATTTCTTTTGTTTAGTTTCTTACCATTCTTTTAGAAGATTTCATACTCTTTATTTACTATAATTTCGTCGTTCAATCTCTACATATGAATTGGGTTTCCAGAATACATCTATTTCTCATACGGCATGCGGATTTAAATCTCCAAAATAGGTTTTTCTTTCACAAAAACTAGTCCTAATCATTCCTAGACTAATGTTATTGGAGCATTAACTGAAATAGAGCAAGATAGATACTTTCCTGAGAATTCTTTGTTCAGATTTGTGGAGATATTGGTGTGGTTGTGATCCTCGTTGCACGATCTATCGTTTGGCGGCGACGGTTATGCAAACGGCGGAGTTCTTGGCCTAAAACACCTTGGAAAGCCTCTCCTCTTCCTCTCATATAGCCTTATTTGGTTTATGGTGATTATAACCCTAGAAGATGACTCTTTCCATCTGATATACCCTTAGAATTTTCGTGGGTTTTCATGCCCAAAAATGTAAAATGTCCAAAACACCCTCCCGAGGTGTTAATTAGGCCTAAAAACGCTCCGTGACCCAAACAAAATCTCCGGGTACATTATTTTGACTATCTCAACCCTTTCGGACACATTGGCGCACTTAAAATGACCATACGAGCAACTTATAATTTATTCAGTTTATATAATAATAATTTAGTCTTGACACGACACAGGCGCGTCCCGACTTAAATTTCCATAATTACCATTTAATTCACTCGTGACAATTTTTAATAAAATAAACCTCATATATTACTTTACCCATCTAGTAATATTCAACAGTTTTCCCATAATTACTAACTCACATCACGTTAGTAAATATACAAATAAATTTCCATATTAATATTAAATTAATAGCTCAATTTAAATTTAATAAATCCCCAATTTTAAATGCCATAAAAATACGGGGTATTACACAAAAAAAATCCATTTTGGATTTAAAATAATAATAAAATTAATCAAATATCGATTTCGAGCCAATTTAGAAACTAAAACCAAATATTTGATCAAAAATAGGTACATTAAAATAATTTACCTACATTATCTTTATGTCTTCACCATAATCTAAAAATATGCCATTCAACTTATACTATTGTCTTATTATAATTTCCCATTATTAGGAACATTTTTTCTTTCAAGTAATTTTTCGGTTACCTGTAACCTATCCATAGAGTTGTTGTCTTGATTTGTGGTTCCCGAGTCTACACTCTAGGTTTTAGTAGAGTAGACTATAAATCATGCATTTAGTCCTAAGATAAAAATAAGTACCATGTAATTTTCCTTACAAAGCAAGGAAAACTGGACAAGTTGTTATAAAAGTTCTATCTACTTGTACTGAAAATACCTGCATTTCAGTTATTGTGCTACTACGGAGAAATATGCACTTTCTTAACCCCAAACCTTTGTCCCTTGAGACCTAAACTTATCATCCTTTTACACTTTGAAGAAAATAATAAAGATCTTCTCAATGACTAACACCATCCCTTAAATAACGTTAATGCTCACTCCCGAATTAAGAAATGGATTCCAGTTTCCCCACCACATCTAATCCAAAGAATCCCTTATTCAATTAGTGATGAAGATTATTTCAACAACATGATTCTTAATTGTGCATCATCAACCAACACATGTATTTATATATTCTCATTGGTCAATTATTAAAAATTTCATATAGAACTTTTTCGGTAGGGGGACCGAACATATCTAACACTTAATTTGAATGAATTGCCATAAATTTTAAAATTACCGTGACTTTATAATCAACTCCATCTGATGCAAAGGAAAGACAAATACTAACACGAGGAATTGATCTTATCAAAATTTTAAAAAGTAGATGGGAATTTTGGGTTAAATAAGTTCAATATCCCCTTTAGTTAGAATAATGTACAATTACATATTAAGTTCTTGAAATCAATTCTAGTTAAAACTTTAAGAATAAAGCACTTAGAAAAAGTTGAATTCATTTTTTAAGTCTTCAAATCATCATTGAAAAAAAATAATTTTCAATTTAAAATTGAGAATTAATTTGATTAAATTTTAAAGTGCCCTCTACCACCAATTAAAAAATTAATCCCATCGGACATCCCACTTACCTTAGGAAGTGAGATTTCTCGATGGAAGTTTAAATCACATCACCTTGAACTAGACATACTTTCATACTTCATTATGTTATCAAGATAGTACAAAAAAACTTCTGCGTAACATAATAAATAGTATTTATCTTTTGATCCCCACCTAATGATAGTAACTCTAGTGAGGAGGATATCATTAGGTTAATTTAAGTGTTTACCAACGGTTCATTCTTTGAAATCAAAGCTGAACATATAGAACTTTCTCAATGGGAGGACCGAACTCACTCACATTCGATTTCAATGAACTCTCACTTTATAATTTTAAAGTCATTATGATGTCATGATTAAAACCATTCGATGGAGGGTTAGATCAAGATGACATTAGAAATTAATCACACCACAATTTTAAAATACTGATCCATAACACAGGATTTATGCAGACCCCCCCCCCCCTAGTTAATATTTGGATCTTGAAGGGATTTTGAAAAATAATTAATTTAATTTTAAATGTCCGAATTAAATCCATGCCAATTTTCAATTTAGTTATAAAAATTAAATTTCTAGATGTCACTATTTAAAATTTCCAAATATATCCCGAAGATCAAATCTAATTTATACCTATAAATTACTTACCCGATTAAATTTAATTTTGAAAAAAATAAATAAAAACAGATTTTTCAGAAAAAATATTATTCAGGATGGTCACAATAATAATTCATGTTGTCCATAATAAATAGGGGATCCTAATTAGTCAATTCATTATCATACAAAAATTATCAATCGACAAGATATGGAATAATCATAAGAAAGCATCACAATATGAAATCATAATTCAAATAAGAATAAAATTTCCATCCCATCATGGCCAAAAGTCCTTCATGAAGTGGAAGTCTATAAGAACAAGAAACCTACTTGAAGTACACTTTCTTTTATCCAGGAATCCCACTCAAAGAAAACTTCACTATATCATGGAGTTCGTCACGTGATAAACCTTTGGAGGAAATCCATTATGACAATGGAAGAGTTGGGAAGAAAACCCGCTATGATCATCTGTTAAAATCGTCATGAACCAAATCAAACAATCATAAATTTCTAGGGTCATATCGATTCAATATGGACATAGATCGATATGACCCCCCCTCCCCCCCCCCCCCCCCCCCCCGCATTGATCTGATGGGCCCCTGGATAAGTCTAGCTCTATTTTATCATCTTCCTCGTCCGGGTTCACTATAAGCATGCAAAATGGCCATAACTCATTCGGATGTTCATGAAACTTCACAAAACTTTATCCAACACCAGGCCCATGTAGATAAATTATTATTAATGTAAATAAATATTACATCCCATCATAAACACCTCCATATACATCAAAAACTTAATAATGACAGAAACCTAATTATTACAACCATATTGAATCTAAGAGAGAGAAAAACCACAGATAAATCATCGTATGATCCATTGACACGAAATAAACATATGTGGCCATGATTTAAGTGATATAATCATATAATATATATAAAACAATGTTAGTAAGATACCAAACACAAAGATTCATAATTATATGACATGCAAATTAGGGTTTTCAAGGTTGGTTCTTTCCAAAATATGATCAATCTACAATCGAGGAATCTGATACCAATTGTTGGGGAAAAGGAATTAAAATTTAAAATGAGGAATTTTTTTAGCCCTAAGATCTTTTATTAATCATCCATTAGAAAGAAAATAGGAACTTGTTTTGAAGAATAAACCTTTGGTTTCAAGACACAATACTATAGTGAATCTTGTTGTGATTTGTATAAGAAGATATAGATGGAAGAATATGAAGATCTTAATGCCATCCAAAAGGAACCAAAAACCTTGTTATAAGGGTCTAAACATCTCAAATCTTCTAGTAAATAATTCACCTAAACTAAGCCTTGTGTGTGGGTACCCTTGGAGATGAACACGTGGTGAACTATGACATAAATCACTTTTTCTCTCCTCACCCATTTACAAAGATGTGGATAGTATTTTTTTCTCTCCCTTACTCACCTTTCGAAATGGATTATTAACCTAAAACCCTAGCTTTAACACATATAAATCGGTATAAGTCATGATCTTAGCCTTAACTTGTCTTCTGGAGAGTTTCAATCCTACTACTCGGGTATTAGACTATACTAGGGAAGACAAATAATTAAGTTGTCTTCCAAATAAATACTCAAAACCCCAACTACAATTACCATAATTATTTCATTTCTTTGTTAATCGCAACTAATTCCATTAAATAATCACGACTGTATTCCAATTTAATTATTTCTAAATCATTCGGAATATAGAGGTCTTATTTGCAAAGTTGAGTATGGTATATAATGTGATTCTCCACTTTAAGTGCTAGATACTTTCATAGTCAAATAAATTTTCCACTAGTCAATTTTAATCAACATCTAATCAGTTCGTTGATTCTTAAACTTAACTTATTTGCTACTTCACCAGGTTATGAAATAATGAACCGACCAGGGTTTACTAGCTAAAACAAAAAATATAAGTCAATCAAGGGGGTATCATAATATAATATATCTCATGGATACAGATTCCTACGAATTATTATCTAAAACCTACTCACACATCGATTCCCTAATATACGGGATTTATTAATCCTATAAATAAGTGAATCACACCCATATCAATCAAAGAAACAATTGTGTAAGAATTCCAATCCTCATAACTCTTAGGATGAATAATCTATGAACCCTTTGAAAATATTAGGAGATTACTTTAGTCCAATCAAGATAACCCTTAGAATTAAATCACGCGGGTGGTCATGTTCAATACATTCCTAGATTTACCAATCACAATCTTATTTTGAACTATCACACAAGTTCTCAAACAATCATACATGTTCCTATAGTTTGAGATAAACTACTAAAATTGTTCATGCAACCATAATTATAGGATGTCAACTCCATAACTAAGCAGTGAGTTGTTCAATTGTATTAGATCCATAATTTCGGTAACCTATGATCAAGATGAACCCAACTCACCGTAATTCCTACTATGTAAAATTGACCGACATTTTATAATATATATTTAAAGCATAAATATAAGACATTCTCATAACAATGATTCTTATTTCAAAATGAACTGACGTACCTTAACTAAAAATTAAACGTTATATATGGTTTTAATAATAAAACCCAACACTATTATGCTTGCTTATCCAATTGCCAAGAATGTTGATAAACCAACCCCAATTTTTTTTTTTTGTAGTATCTGAAGTTGGAAAAATACTAATCCATCCTCCTTTATGAGAGCGAAATAATGTTGGTGGATCCCTTGAGTGTGCTCAAGGTTTATTCTCTATTCCACGGGCTCTAAGCCTATGGTCTCAAAGAAACAAGGATGTTAGGAAACAAACCTTCTTATAGGATTGTTGAAAGATAATTTCATGGTCTTAGAGAATCCTATTAAGACCTATGAAATTACACACATGGATCTCCCGAAATCAGACACTAAAGAGAAGGAGGTCTATCCTATAAAGGATTCCCTTGATATACTTAAAAATGATAATGTAAACGTTTATATGACATGGGAGGTTCCCTTCCCTAAGAAATATCTCAAGGAACTTTATAAGTGCAACCGATCTTAGACGTTTGTGGGTATGAACTCTTATGAGACTGTTAAGGTCACCTTTGGGGTTGGGGCCTCCAAATGGTAGGGTTTTGCTAGGTCATATGGTGGAGGAAAATTCAAATTTCATTTCATGGGACAAGTAAACACTTTCCTTATTTTAATAACTTTCACTAAATTCTTCTTATTCTTTAGCTTGTTAAATTATTTTTTTATTTGTTGTATTGTAGGCTTAACACTTGGTTGAGACTCTGGTGGCGATTACTTTGAAGGGATAGCAATTTTAAAAGAAGTCCATCTCATAAGCCAGTGTGGTTGGGGAAGTCTTTAATGGATTGGAAGGCCATTTTTATAATCATTAAATTATTTTGGAGGTGATATGTTATGACATGAATCATCTGAAGGCCTAGTTAGAGTTGATATATAAGATTTTAGGTCTTATGAACTAGCTTATGGATGCTTTATAGGCTTGATTAGTTACAATGGAGAAAGATTTGTTAGACCATAAGAGGTCCTTTTCTGATCTATGTAGAAAATAAGACAACGATAACAAAGAGATTTTGACCGATCATCAGGCCTTAAAGAAAAGTTATAAGACTCGGTATACTAGCTATGAGGGTCTGAGGTCCGATTTCTAGAAGTTTAGGGGAGCAAAATCAGAAGTTGGTCATGGTAGGTACTGTGGAAGTCAAGGTTCACTTGGGACATGTTGTGCGTGATTGAGATCAATATTTTTCTTAGGTATTGAGCCTCAAGGATGATATAACTGAGGGTGGCACTAGGTATGCCATGTTGGAGGTGTCTATAAATTATTAAAACAAGGACTAAGTTTGTGTTTATTTAGAGTTTGCCCTTATTAGGGGTATGTAAGGACTAACTTTTTGTCAAAGAATTGAATCTTTTTCCAAACTATTTTCCATGTTAGATAATAATAGGTTAAGGCCAATGTTACCTCAAGAGTTAGAAGTTTGACAAAGGTTGAACTCCTCGGTGTCCAAATTTTTGAAATTCGAGGTCATTAAAACTTAGGAATTATAAATTTAGGGCGAAGTATTTAAATATTTTGTAAATTATTTGTAGCTAAGGATGTGTGAACTTTAAATTTGTCTTGGATCAAGGGTTAGGATTTTTTAAAGAATGCAGTGGTCTATGGTGATTAGTCCCCTATTGTTTTCGGTGTGAAGGGTATTTGTATCTCAAATATACTATAGTTTTAAAGAAAATTTATGGTATTTGGACCTTGGAATCATGGTGTAAATCCACTTAATCCTACGAAATACTTTTAGTCAAGGTTACTTGGACCCTGCGGCAAAATTTGATGTAGGGTAGAATACCTTAAAACTCAGTTTAAGGTTAAGGGAACTTTGTCCTCAAGATTGATTTTTAATTCATGCCTTTCTACCTATATACTGACCCTTCGTTAATTTTGTTTTAACAAAAGGGACTATATTTATAGTTAAGGGTCCTTAAACCTTATTAAGACTGCATTTATAATCAAGGGTATTGGATTCATAATTAAGGGTCCTTAGACCACATATAGCCTGAATTTAGAGGTTTTTATGAAGACATTCATACTCAACAAGTCTAGAAACAAGTAGTCTCCTTTAATTTCAATACATACAGCGTTTAAGAAAATGTAGTTTTCTATGGGGTCACTAATCGCTACGCAAAGTTGTTCGAAATATTTTTCCTTTGGTTCTTTGAGTTTGGAGACCTTATTGAGGTTTAAGAAGAATTGGGGGGGACCTCATGCTTGTTTTTTTATTTGATATGAGGTTCTAGTTAAGCCTTTTTAGACCCACAAGGTGTGTTGTGAAGTCTCTAGAGATATTCTCTTTCCTCTCATGGTGATGTTGTAACATTCCAGAGCCTTCTTATAGTATCTAAGGACCTCTCCAACTCCAAAGGAGAAGTGAATTAACATTCTTCTAGTGGAAATTAACAAATCCAACTCGTTAATTCAAGGTCTTCCTAGAATGACATTATATGACATGATAACGAGGATTGTGTACCTACTTGATAAGGTTATTTAACCATTTAAAGTGACAATATGTGTCACGATTGGACGAAGATCCTTAATGTTGAGGCCCATAGATTTGTAGGCATCGATGTAGATCATGTTGGCAGAGCTTCTTGTGCTAATAAGAATTTTGTGCATTTTTGCATTATCCATTAACATCTTTACCAATAGGGGGTTTCGTGAGTTTTAGAGACCTAAGTGAGGCCAACTTCATAAAAAATCATTATGGGGACCACCTTATGGGGATTGCGCACAAAGAAGAACTGATTGTCTTCCTAAAGGTGCGCTTTCCATTATAGGAATGAGGTACCCCCTCTTGCAAATCATGCTGAAATGGTATTCACATCAATTAATTTTTCTTTGCCATTATCAGGGGTATCACCCATATTGGATAATTTTGTTTATTTAAATAGATACTTTTAATAACCTCTTTACAACCTCTTTGACCCACAAATAGTGATTAAAGTTATGGTCGTGGTCCCTATGGGCCCGATAATATTTCAATTTTTATATTTTATCCTCAGACGACTTCAATGGTTTGGGTTTAGACAAGTTGTTTTAAAGTTATACCAAAGAATCCAAAATAGATCCTACACTAAGGGTTATATGGATTGCCAACCAAACCCCAATTTTTAGTTTATCAATATTAATTAAATGATTAACCTAATTAATCATGCACAAATTAAATCAAATGTTGTGAAAAAATAAGCACAATTTTATCTTCCCTTAAACACGAATTTAGGTGATATAAGCAAGATAAAAAAAAATCAAACCACAACACATTGATGTACGAAGAAAACCCACGACGGGAAAAATCTAGGATGATGCAACAATGAAAATTCACCATGATCCAGGAATTACACAAGGAAGACAAATGACTTAAACAACTGACTCGACTTTTTGAACCCCAGATTTTATCTTCTCTACTTAAACCTTCATCAAAGAGACATGCACAAATCCACCCATAAACTACCACAATGCGTGTTCCTCACAAATCTTGGTATCCACCGATGTTGGCTTATAAACCAACAACAAAATGAACACGAAATCCACCGCTTCAGACCACAACACACACAAAATCCAGCGTATGGAATAAAGCTTATAAAAATGAAGAGTAATCAAATGTTCGTGATCACACATGAGATCTCAAACTACCATATTATAATTAAAGTTGGATCTCAAACGATTGGGTGTAAACTATGGTTTGGAGGCTCTTGGATATTCTTTAAAAATTGATTTGAAAATCCTTTAAAACGAAACTGGTGTTCAAACTAGGTTTAATTAGATTTTCATTAAATTTAATTCGGTACGCATACCAAGAAATCTCATTCGAATAAAATCTTAAGGAGAGTTTGAACAAAGTGGGCAATCTCGTCCGAACCCAAAAAGTCTCATTTGAATGAAACAATTAAACTCGTTCGAATAGCTTTCGAATGAGCTTTGAACGAAATTCTTCTATTAAATAAAGATAACTTGTTTAAACCTCATTACATGGTCATTTGAATGAAAACATATACGAATTTTGAATCAACTAAAATCCTCGTTCGAATGACTAGTGATATCTGATTTGAACGAATAAAAAACTACTTCGAACGACTTAAATTAAAAAATAAATTTTCTTTGAATATTATGTTTACGAAAAATGGCTCTGTATAAAAACTAACACCAAAACAATGTATCTAGGGAGCTAACTAAATACATATCCATACCTCCTAATATCCCATGGATGTTGAAGATGAAACTCAACATAAATCATGACACAATGATGAAGTCACTTTACTTGGTTGCTAAAGTGTTCAATCACGCCCAAGTACGACCTCATCTACACTCAAGATCGGCTTGGCTCAGGCTGACATTATGAAATGCTCTCTCATAAAGAATCTTGTAGAAACTGTCTCGATCTTGTCCTTTCACTAGGACAAGACCACATACCATCACAGTGGGCCAACTATCTCATGTCGTCTACCCACGGGAAAGCTGAGACTTCATCAGACTAGTTATTCACTCATCTCGGCCTGATTCAAGTCAGGTGAGACTCTATTTGGCAGTTACCAACATGTGATCTAATAGCACCCCAGTGGTCTCTTGATCGTCCCGGCCGACACCTCATCTCAGCAGGACACATTTTACATCTGATATGGCATGTGGAATGGATCATGCGTGTGAGAATTCGCGGGGGCTATAAACCTCATGTGGGCAAAACTATTATAACATATACCTCATGTGTGAAGAATATCTCTCAATCATGATTTACATGCACAGATGACAGGTGGAAGCATGGGATTGACCACTTCATATTGTACATGCCTCCTGCATGCCTGGGGTGCGCATGCCACCACCCTAACTATATAAATACCTACCTTCTTTTACCTTTAGAAGGATCTTTAATTCACAACCCTACTGAAACCCTGCTAAATTCACTAAATAGATAGAGAACGCTTGAGAGTTCTATATCCTAAGGCCATTAGATCCCTTTCTTAGTGGATTTCACATACACTCACATAGTGGAGTAGGCCCAAATAGGCTGAACTACTTATATTCTGGGTTATCTCCCTATTTTTTGTACCACCTTCTATATTTAGATATCTATTTACACTCTATTAATATAATGAGTTGAGCTTTCATATTTACATTGATTTGGTGATACCATTTCTAGAGATTTGGCACCGTATGTGGGAATGAAGTGCAAATTCTTCCTCCTCCTTATTTAGCTTATACTCACCGAATTCGCTGGCGGTGATCCATCTATTCTCATGTGGGCCTGTATCACTATTGAAAGAGATCTAATTGAGCCTCTTTACCCTTCTTCAAATTTTTATTACTTCTAGTTCACTAGAGATATGGCGTCTGATCTTCCTCTAGGCTGAGGTGGCGGTAGCGAAGCGCTCATTAGCGGCCAACCAACAAAATATCCAAGAGCAACTTGCTGAATTAAGCCAAAATATTACGATTAAACCTGTCATCGCTAGAGAGGAGTTGATAACTCTGATCGCTAGGGAAGTCATCCTAGATCCAGCAGCCTGGGACTACCCAAGGCCCCGCATAAAGATCTCTCTCCTCAGCAAAGGTGTAGAGACGTGGCCGACCATAGGCGCTTACGTCTAGGGAGGCTGAGTCAAGAATTTCATGATGATGAGGATGGTCAATGTGATGATGAATATAATAGATAATATTATGAGCCTTACCAAATCTCTGGAAACACTGTTCATCCAATTCATCCCAGCAAAGGACATTGTGGCAGGATGAACTGAGAATGTAAGCCACGAGCAGCAGCGTTAGACTGACTAAGAAGAGGGTCAGCCTTTGATAGGCTTGACCCAATAGTGGATTTGAAAAATCATCTCTCCAAATCTCGAAGCATTACAGGGTCCAGGAGAAATAATAGATGTGGTGACCGTAGGCCTCCTCAAGTGCAAGACGAGGAAAAATTCAAGGTTAACAGTTGATAGATAATGAATGCTAGAGTGACTTTAGTTCTCCTAGCCGATAGAGAAGAGGCTGGAGATAATGTTTTCCATGATTAGGGAGAGGTTGCAGCTATGGATGAGAGTCCTTAGAATGATTCCATACAACGATTGGAGGGAAAATAGGGGAGATATTAAAGATCCGAGACCTTTTGCAGAAGGGATACACTGAAGGCTCCCCCTTTGTGGAAAAAAATATGAGTTATCCAACCCTGACTAAGTTTAAGACACCGGTTGTCACACCAAGATACAACAGGAGCACTAATGCCATCCATCACGTGGAGACGTACCAATCTGCTATTGATATCTACTTGGTCTTGAACAAGATGAGGTGTCGAGTCTTCTCAAGAACACTTATAGGTTTTGCTCATGTGTGGCTCACCTTTCTCCCCAAAAACTCAATAGAAAATTTCAAGCAGTTGGTAGAGAGGTTCATACATAATTTTTACTTTGGATTGAATCCCCCCCAAAAACAACACACCTCTTATATGTTAAGCAGGGAAAGAATGAGATTTTGAGGGAGTACATATCCCACTTCAACAATGATAAATTAAAATTCGAAGACTACGAAGAGAACACTGCTATGACCACCCTAGTGGAAAGATTATAAAAAGGAAAGCTCCTCTGGAAGCTAGCCGAAGATTCTTCAAAATCCATAGCCAAAATCCTGGCTATGGATCGAAAGGTTATGAATGCAAGGGAGGCGATAGTTGCTAAAGGAGATGATGAGAAAGTAGCAAGAGGTGGAAGTAAATTCTAGAAGTCAAAGGGTAAAGATGAAAAGAAGAGGTCGACGAAGTTAACTGACTATACCCCGCTGACAGTTAGCTTTGAGCATATTCTGAATGAGATAAAGAACGATCGATCTCTGAGATGGCCAGAGAAGTTGAGAGACCTTCCTCACAAGAGGAACAAGTACTTGTGGTGCGAACTCCACTAAGAACATGGCCATATAACAAATAGATTCTTTGCTCTCAAAGATGAGATTGAAAATATATTGAAGGCTGAAAAGTTGAGGAAATATGTGGATAAGATAAGTTCAAAGGGTGGCCAAGGTGAGCCTTAGAAGAAGAGGAATGATAAATGCATGCCTGATGACTCAGCTAACCGATACGACAATGCTTCAGATGATGATGAGAAAGCCGACCCAGACCCACCACCTCCAATCCCAGATCCTAAGGGTCGGTTGAACATAATTTATCTCCGAGTTAAAATGATTTATGGAGGACTTGCTAATAATGGAAAGTAAATTTCTAACAGGAAAGCTCATGCGGAAGAAGACAAAGCTCTCCTTCTAAATACCAAAGAGGTGCACTCGACAGATTTTGAGCTGAAAAAGGTGAAGAAAATAAAAGTTGATATGAATACCCTGATTGTTGGCTTTTCGAGGTTGGATTTCAAGGGGAACTTAGCCCCACATGATGACCCTTTGGTGATAACTGCCTTGGTATATGGGTATGAAGTCCCCGAGATATTGGTCGATGGTGGAAGCTCGGCCGATACGATGTTCATGGATTATTATAAGGGCATGGGGTTGATCAAGAAGAGACTAATCCCAAATCACCGACCTCTCTTTGGTTTTAGCGGAGAGAAGGTAAAACCTCTATGAATCTATGTGATGGAGGTCAGAATGGGGAACAGTTGGCCAAAGTTCCTCATAAAGAAGATCAATTTCTTTTTTATGGATGAGAACGTCTACTCCACCTATAACATAATTTTGGGATGAGTAGCCCTTAAGGAGTTTGAGGCCATGCCCTTAACATTTCACCAAATGATAAAATTCCTGAATCACTATGGACTAGGGAAAGTTTTAGGTGACCAAGTTGAGGCACATTAATGATACTTTAACTTGACTAAATAGAGAGAGGCTCATAAGGGGACACTACAACTTATTGACACTCTTAACCCCAGAGACGAGACCAAGCTGAAAAGGGACAAAGCCGATGAGGAGGTAGAATCCATCGTCCTCAATGAGAATGAGCCGAGAAAAACTATCCAAGCCGGTAAGGCCCTGGAGAAATATATTAAAGAAGAGTTGATTAAATTATTGATGAAGAGGTAAAGCATTTTTGCTTGGAGCCATTAGGATATGCTTAGAATTGATCTGGAGGTCCTCTGCCATAAGCTTAATGTAGCTGAAGGGGAAAATCCAGTCAGGCAAAGGAAAAGAGTCTACTGTAGAGATAAGTACGATGTTATTAGAGATACTATGAAGAAGTTAGGGAAAGATGACTTCATCAGGGAAGTTATCTACCCTGAATGTTTAGAAAATGAGGTCGTTATTCCTAAGGCTAATGACAAATGGAGAATGTGCATTGATTTCATAGACTTGAATAAGGCATTCCCCAAAGAGATAATTTCTATACCAAAAATACACCAAATGGTTGGTGCCACAGCCGACCATGAATTGATGATTTTCATGGATACCTATTCAGGATATAACCAGATTTTTATGGACCCGATCGATGTTGAGAAGACATCATTCATTGCCGACAAAGGGACATACCGTTACAAGATTATACTTTTTGGCCTGAAAAATGCCGATGTGACATATCAGAGGTTGGTAAATAAGATATTTGAAGACCAGATAGGGAAAACCATGGAGGTATATGCTAACAACATGCCGATAAAGAGCCTCAAGGTCGACACTCATGTGTCTGACCTTGAGCGAACTTTTAATACCATAGATGAGTAACAAATGAAACTCAACCCCTCTATGTCTATTTTCGGCATAGGGACAGGTAAATTTTTGGGTTTTATTGTGAATCAACGGGGGATTGAGGCAAACCCCGAGACGATTAAAGCACTGATGGAGATGAATATTCCAAAAACCATAAAATATGTCCAGAGGTTGACTAGACGAGTAACAATATTGATTAAATTTGTGTCGAGAGCAATAGACAAGTGTCTACCATTCTTTAAAGTGTTAAGAAAAGCCTTCGAATGGAATAAAGAATGTGAGAGAGCCTTACAGGAGTTAAAGGCTTATCTCAGCTCGCCACTTTTGTTATCCCGACCTGTTCAAGGGGAAGGGTTATATCTGTATCTGGTCATGTAAGCGTTGACCATCAGTGCAACAATTGTTAGAGATGAGGATGGTGTGAAAAAATAAGTATACTTCAATTATAAATCCCTCCAGGGATCTGAGTAGAGATATCCAAAGACGGAGAAGTTGGTCTATGCTTTAACTCACACCTCAAGAAAAATAAAACTATATTTTTAGGTGCACACTATGGTCGTCCTCACCTACTCTCCTCTTAGATAGGTCATCCACAAACCTAAGAAATTGGGTAGGTTACTGGTCTGGTAGATAGAGTCGAGAGAATTTGAAATTATCTATCTACCGATAATAGCCATCAAAGGGAAGGCTTTGGCAGATTTTATCACCGAGTTCACTTGGGACGAGGCCAACAGTGAAGATTTAACAAACTTAAACCAAAGCCAAAAAGATTCAACAAAAGCCGGGACGAGCATGAAAAGAAGTAAAGTGATAGAAAATGAAGAAGTGAGAGATGTTTTCAAATATGAGATATTGGAGGAAGGTACTTTTTCTAAATAAGGTACCGTTTAGAATTTGTTTATTGACAACTCCTCAAGCGAAACGGGAAGTGGAGTAAGCTTGATTGTGTCATCCCTAGATGGGATTGACATTGAATATGCTCTGAGATTTAATTTTATGGATTATAACACAGATTTGGAGTGTGAGGCTCTTTTGGAAAGACTCTCCCTCATCAGAGCATTAAACATCGGCCAACTCTTGGTTCACAGTGACTCCAGACTGGCAGTGAATCAAATATTCGGAGCATAAGAGGCCAAGAATGATAGAATTTCCAAGTACATAGTAAGCGTAAATACAACTCCTACTTATCCTTCCCACAATGCTTTTTAATGCTTATAACTCTCTTAAAATCCCTAAGGATTTGGCCCTAACGATGACTGGTATCTCGCCGAAAAATACAAAGAACCGCAAAAAAAAAAACTACAAAGTATGCCTAAAATCCTAACTAAAATGAGAAACAATATGGGGAAAATGGAATACCTGGATGAGAAGAACGTATGGGAAGAAAAATAATGCAAAAAGGCTCAGGAACAGCAGGAATCGAAGGTGCTTGGTGAAATCTCTAATTGAGGTTTACAAAAAAGTTTGGTGTGGGAATGGTTTTGTTAAGAAGAAAAGAGATAGAAAAATTTTGGGTTTAAATACCATATAATGATTGTGCACATTTTTCAATGCACGTTATCATTTTAGGCACAAAACCCTTAGCGTTTAACCATAATTTAGGCATTGATTAGATGATACCTAATGCAAACTATGACAGGTGTCACATCGAGCCTGTAGTCTACTTAATGATTTCCATGTGTCTCCTCACTGACCACCATCAACATCTCGTCTTCAAATATTATTACCCCTAAGCCTCCTCCTAATGTCAGAGACTAAGGGCTAGGGGTGATTGATATGCCTATGTATGACCTCATCTATACTCAAGCCTGGATCAGCTCAGGCCGACCTTGTAAAACATTCTCTCATAAATAATCTTGTTACAGCTATCTCGGTCTTGTCCTTCAACCATGCTAAGACCACATACCATCATAGTGGGCCAACTGTCTCATCTCATCTACCCACGGGAAAGCCGAGACCTCATCATACTTGTTATACGCTCATCACGGCTTGATGTAAGTCAGACGAAACTCTACTTGGCAGTTACTAACATATAATCAAACATGGATGGTCTCTTACTCATCCAGGCTGACACCTCATCTTAACATGACACATTTGACATTAGACAAGGCACGTGGGAAAGTGCACATGGGCTGAATACCTCACGTGGGAAAAATCATTACAACATCTACCTCACCTGTGAAGAATATCTCTCAATCATAATTTACATGCACATATGATGGGTGTGAGAGAGGTGTGCGTGCATTCAAAATAAGAAATTATATAATTAAACACATTTTAACCTAATTAAACCCTAAACTTGCAACTAGGTGTGATCGAATAAGATGTAGAACATGCTAGTACGATCAAACACACACAATTGAGGAACAATCCCCCAAAGGGGCAAAAACATTTATTTTCATTATAATATTATAACATATAATTTCTTAGATTACAATGAAAATATAGTGACACAGAATTACCCGCAGGTGTCGGGTCTGTAGTCGGTGGCTGGAATTTTCTCTTTACAGGAGGGCAATAATGAAGAAGAAGAACGGTCTTCTCCACAAATGGTATGAACAGGAGAAGAGTGTTCTTGGGTTGCAAAGTGATTCACACAGATATGGTAAGGTTGTGAAAAATTAAACATGAGTTTGTGAACTCATAAAGATGAAGACTTAGAGTATAAGGACTCTGAAAATCGTCTTGAAAAGTCTTGCTAAACAAATCCACGAAGTGGGTTTAAATAGAAATCTTTCAGCCTAAAAAATCTCAAACACGATCTGCACAATTTTATCCCAGGGGGATCGGTCCGGATCTGAGGCAGATCGATCCGAGGTCAGACTGGTTTATTTTTGAAAGTGGCCTCTTCGGTTCACAGTCGATTCGGGGTCTACTAGATTATGAGCAAAGTGGATCGGTCCGGGGGCGGACCAATTCCTTTTTAATATGGGCGGACCGGTTCGGTTACCCAGAATTTTGATTCCTTCACTTCTTTGATATTCGGATCCATTGATGATGATGCAATCTTGAATATCTTTAATGGTGTAAAGGCGTACGCCATATAATTGATAATGGATAAAAATATCCTTATAAATCTCCCCCTATGTCTATGCCTGTACATACATAAAAACAAACATCCGAATTATCAAATAACAAAATGCCTATACAAATCTACCCTTCATGAACCCGAAACTGGAACGATACAAATGAATAAGACTTCATCGTTTGCTCTTCAAATCTTCAGGAATCTCAATGCTTTTCTCATCAGGGTGTGCAATTCAGAGATCATCAAAGAAGTACCTACACACATGAGACAAAGCAAAATACCAAGTAACGTATCGAGTTTGAAATTAGATAAACATATATGTCAAATGATGAAAGCATACTTTATTAAATAACACAAAACTCAAAACTCCCCCAAAATATGATAATCCCAAAATATGATAATTCTTTCTCCCCTTTTTTATGATGTTCCCTTTTTTTGAATTTTCCAAAATTTTTTCAATCAAAAACCAAGACAAATCACACCATGAACGAACACAAAACAACCAAGTCCATGATAACGTAAATGAATGGGTGTGAACAAATTCGATAGAAAAATCAATGCATACAAACATAATAGATGTGCACGATGAATATCGTATACTCCTGACAAATGAACTCAAAAGCTTCCTTTGGTGTAAAAAATGGAAATAAGAGACATTGACTCAATCAAATCAACAAATCAAAGCTCATAGTGATTTTCACACCAATAACGTCCAAAACGATTTCATGCTTTTTCAGGACTTTCAAGGAAGTGCAAACCCGTTTATATTTTCCAACCAAACTCCCTCAGATATAAATTTTGAATAGAGGTAATCAAAATTCTCAAACTTTGGAGAATTTTTGGAAAAACCTAATGGCCCATATTTGGCGTGAATTGCTTTTTACTGTCTTTATATTTTTCGAGGCTCTTTTAACCTCTGAGGACCTCGGATAATAAAATTCCTCAATTTTTAGGTCCTTTGAACGATGGCTTTTGCGCAAAGAGAAGATAAATACCTTTCGCAATCCCTCCCCATTAACAATTAAACACACAGTCTCACGAAAACAGTTTTTACATGCAATCCCTTCTTGTCAAGTTTTATCGCATATTGTTCGATTGATAGACAGAATTGAGATGGAAACACTCAAGCCAATATGTGATAGACAAGTACAATAATAAAATATAGCCGTGCATGTGTGCAATAAAGGAGATAGGATTCAAACATGTAGAAAGATATCACTAATCACATCTCAAAGACTCCAAACAGTGTAAAGCACATGGATGAAATGATGTAGCGTCTCAAATCTCTATCAAACGGTCACATGGATAACTGGAATGAATTTTGTGACTTGGCTATCTTACATGCTCATCCATAAAAGGTGTAAAAGAAAAATATTTTTTTTTTAAATTTGAGCAAAAATAAATTTTTTTATGCTTTTCTGAAATTTTTTCTAAAAAGAAATGTAAAACGCAAAAAGAAAACAAACTATTGATACAATCTAGCAATAGGCATCAGATGATATGATAAAGACAATGCATCCTATGCTAGACACGGACGAACCCCTCAGTCAACTGTGCAAATCCCCAAAGACTTCCTAAGACTCTCAAATCTAAGGGCATCTAAAGGTTTCGTGAAAATGTCGGCTAACTGACGATCGGTAGGAACGAAACTCAAGGATACGACCTTCTCCTCAACTAACAGACATAGGAAGTGCTCGCGTAACCTGATGTGCTTTGTGCGCGAATATTGGACGGGATTGCGGGATATGTGAATCACGCTTGTGTTATCACATGAAATGATCATGGTGTCCAGTGAAATCCCATAATCCTCCAACATTTGCTTCATCCACAAGAGTTGCGTGAAACAACTCCCGGCGGCGATGTACTCAGCCTCTGTAGTGGATAAAGAGATGGAGTTTTGCTTCTTGCTCAACTAAGAGATAAGAGCAGAACTAAAATAGAAACACCCACTAGAAGTGCTCCTACATCCATCTGCATCCCCAGCCCATTCGGCATCCGAATAGGCAGACAAACGGTCATCGGTATCAGAGGAATACCAAATACCATATGAGACAGTCCCACTCACGTATTTGATAATACGTTTTAGAGCGAGTAAGTGTGACTCTTTTGGAGATGCCTGATATCGCGCACAGACTCCAACACTAAAGGCTATATCGGGACTAGCGTTCAAGTAGAGAAGACTACCTATCATTTTCCGATACAAGGTTTGCTCTATATCCTTGCCTGAAGTGTCCTTACTAAGCTTGATAGAAGTACTCATAGGTGTACGTGCATGCTTAGCGGAGTCTAAATCAAATTTCTTCACACGGTCTCTAACATACTTGGATTGGGAGATGAACATCCCACCCTCCAGCTGACGAACCTGGAGACCGAGGAAGAAAGTAAGATCCCCTACCATGCTCATCTCAAACTCACTTTTCATCTCCTCCTCAAAGTGGTGAGCATGCTGGGAGCATATGGATCCAAAGACCATGTCGTCCACATAGACCTGGGCAACCAAAAAAGCACTGTCATCTCTCTTGACGAATAACGTCATATCAACTCCCCCTCTCTTGAAGCCACAGGCTAAGAGATAGGAAGTAAGCCTTTCGTACCAAGCACGGGGTGCTTGCTTCAAACCATACAAGGATTTCCTCAGATAATAAACGTGCTCAGGGTGCTTAGGGTCTTCAAACCCTTTTGGTTGTTCCACATAAACCTCCTCCTGTAGAATTCCATTCAGAAAGGCACTCTTGACATCCATCTGATATAACTTAAAGCGCAGATGGCAGGCGATGGCGAGTAGTAAGCGTACGGACTCAAGCCTCGCAACAGGAGCAAATGTCTCTCCAATGTCTACACCTTCTATCTGTGTGTAGCCTTGGGCCACTAACCTAGACTTGTTTTGTGATTATGGTACCATTTTCATCCATTTTATTCTTAAAAAAACACCGGATACCGATCACATTAGTATTACTAGGTCGGGGGACAAGTTCCCAGATATTGTTCTTTTTAAACTGAAGCAACCCATAATGCATGGAAAATATCCAGTGTTGATACTTGAGTGCTTCTTTGTGATTCTTGGGCTCGACTTTGGACGTTTAGCAAAGATGGCTAACTACATTCTCTAGCTGAGCACGAGTCTTGACCCCTAGAGTGGGATTACCAACAATGGCAGAAGGGTCATGACTCTTACGAACCCAAACAGGTGTGTCCCCTAGCATAAGAGTGGGATCCACAGAGTGTGAGTGAGGGACAAGTAGGTCACTCCCAGAAAATTCCTCATCTTCACACGAGAGGTTAGAATCAATAGTCGTCGGAGGTTCGTCATCTTGCACGGTGACATTTATTGAATCCATAACCTTAGAGATCTTCAGGTTAAAAACTCGGTACACTCTACTATTCGATGAATATCCTAGAAATATTCCCTCATCGCTCCGGGATTCAAACTTTCCTAATAGCTCTCGATCCCGTAGGATGTAGCATTTACTCCCAAAAATACAGAAATATGCAAGGTTAGGTTTCTTTCCAGTCCATAATTCATAAGGCGTTTTAAGTGTGTGTGGACGCAGGTAAACCCTATTCACCGTGTGGCATGCAGTAGACACTGCCTTTACCCAAAATTTCCTAGAAACTTTGCGACCTAAAAGCATAGATCTTGCCATCTCCTGGATCGTTCTATTCTTTCTCTCAACAATCCCATTTTGCTGAGGAGTCTTCACAGCAGAAAACTCATGTTTGATCCCAAGGCTATCACAATAAAAATCTACATTTGCTTCTTTAAATTCAGTGCCATTGTCACTACGTATCCTGTTAATAGTGACGCTGTATTGATTTTGCAGGACATGACACTTGGTCATTAAAAACTCTACAACATCGGATTTCTCTCTCAGAAAACCTACGATGGAGTATCTGGATAAATCGTCTACCATCACGAGGATATTTTACCACCCAAACTCTCAGTACGAGTACGACCCATAAGATCCATGTAAATCAGCTCAAGAACTCGAGAGGTGTTAATGGAAGGAAACTTCCTATGAGGGCTCCGAATTTGCTTTCCCAGCTGACAGGGTCCACAAACCGTGGAAGTTGACTTTCCAAGAGACGGTAAGCCACGTACTAGGTCCTTTTTGGCTAAACGAGTCAAATATCTAACGTTCATGTGACCTAGACGTTGGTGCCACTAATCCATAGGAGTGATCGTGGTGCTGTTGCAGACAAGTGAGGATGTGGGCTCAGTCCCGTAGCAATTATATTTTTTTCTCACCCCTTGCACTAAAAGTTTACCAGCTTAATTATAGACCTTACAAGCGTCCCGGTCAAACTTTACGGCAAAGTCAGTGTCGCATAGCTGGCTAATGCTAAGAAGGTTTACTTTCAAACCTTTGATGTACAAAACATTTTCTAGCTTAGGAAATCCAAGTAACTAGACAGTACCATGTCCTATAATGCTAGACTTTCTCCCATCTCCAAAGGTGACTCTTCCATCCTGATAATCCTCAGGAGATGTAAAAAAAAAGGCATCACCTGTCATATGTCGGAGCACCCACTATCAAAATACCACTGTGAGGTATTATGTGCTTTGAGAGTAACATGAACAACAAGGTCTTTCTTATCTTTCTTAGGCATCCAAGAAGTAGTAACCTTTTGTTTACCCTTGCTGTTATTGGTTTTAGACGGAATGTGAGAAGCATTATCTGATCGCAACGACATCCGTCGAAATTCATCCATCAAACTCTGTGATGTGGTGGCTAAAAACTCAACACGCTCTCTCAGACTGGCAAACTCTTTAGTATGACATGGTGGAGCAGAAGTACGTCATGTTCGACCCAAACTATAAACTCCCTCACGTGTCCTTTTCTTTTGCAATATGTACAAAAGAACTCAGTCTTAGGCGGACCTTGGTTTACTTTTCTTAGTCGAACTCTCCTTCGTGGATTTTGGCGATGAACATAAGGAGTAGTAGTAAACTTAGGGACTGGTCCAGGTGCAATTTAGGATGTGTAGGCACCATCATAACCAATTCCCTTCCGATCATCAAAACCTAAAGCGGGGCCGAGGAGCATCTATCCCATTTTCCAAGATCTGTCCTCAATTTGTACCTTGACTTCTCGTGATCTCTCAAGATCATGAGTAAGCTGAGCAACAAGGGCTTCAAGTTTCTTCCGAGTTTCCACGGAGGAATGGAGCTCACTCGTAAGACTAGCCACTTGTTTAGTCAAGTCCCCTCTCTCTTTCTCAAAATAATTCTCTTTCTCTCTAAACAAACTTTATAACTTACCACAGGCAGACTTTCTCTCTCTCAATGCGGTGCAGGTGGAGGACACTTTCTCTCTCATCTCTTCTAACTCTTCTTTTAACGCAGTGATCCTAAGAACTAACACTTTGTTACGCTTTTTAGTTTTAAATGACTCATTATATAACTCGGCGTAGGTGAATTGAAGATTACTCTCGCTCTCACTTGCGTCATCCTTCCCCTCACTTGCATCGCTCTCACTGTCGAGGTGTCCCTATGAAGTAGCATCCTCATCGTCGTGAGGTGCACTAGGAGTACTCACATAACTAGCCATGAATGCGGTGAAGTTACACTCATGTGGTGACTCATCTCTCGAGTCCACCGACTCGACCTCACTGTCGTCACTAAGGGTAGTATTAAGGACAACTTTGCCCTTTTCTCTATTAAGATGAGTATCACACTCAAAAGCTCTATGTCCCCTACCGTCGCACTCATAGCATCTCTCACTGTCCTTTTTAGGAGGATTTTTAACATCTTTCTCATTTTTCTTTTCAAACTTATTTTTCTGAAAATTCTTCTTATCTTTAAAATTTCCACTTTTCTTAAATTTGAGAATTTTCTTAAAGTTTTTAGCAAATAGAGCCAAATCATCTAAGTCAAAATCACACTCAGAATCAGAAGTTTCACTATCTTTCTTTCTAGATGACTCTAATCTCTTTCTTGCCGCCCCTCACTTTTTCTCTCTTGGGCATTAAGTGCAACTACCTTATCTTTAGACTTCACAGATTTAGGAAACGTGTCAATTTCATATGTTTGCAAGTCTCCTACAAGTTCCTCCAATTTTAGCGTATTTAAATTACCCATAGAATTTAGCACATTGACTTTAGGGATGAAACGCTTAGGCAATGATCTAATAATATTTTTCACAACTCTTGCATTAGGAATATGTTCACCAAGATTAAAGCTAGTATTAACAATATCAGATAGCCCAGCATAAAAATCATCAAAACATTCAGTTTCAAGCATGGCGATGGTCTCAAATTGAGTTGTTAAATTTTGCAATTTAGATTCTTCCACAACAATAGTTCCTTCATGGGTAAGTTGTAAAACATCCCATGCCTCTTTTGACGTGGTGCACGTCATGATATGTCGAAACACATCAGGAGTGATGGAACGGAAATAACACTCAAACCCTTAGAATTAAAAGAAAACCATTTAAATTCATCTTCAGTCCATGTTGTGACAGGTTTTAAATTGGTCACGTTTTCAACAGTGATGGAGGGATGTGTCCACCCTCTTTCAACTAGAATCCATACACGTTCATCTATGGCCTTTAAAGCAGACTTCATGCGGGCTTTCTAATATGCATAGTTAGTCCCGTAAAAAACTGGCATTTTATTATATGATTTCTCCATTGAACACGCTCTTTTTCAAAAATCAATTTTTCAGAAAATTGATATCTTAGAAAAATTTTACGAAAAATTAGGAATACGCGATAGATTAGTGTAACCTGCTCTGATACCAATTTGAGAAAGGTGCGCATGCGTTCAAAATAAGAAATTATATAATTAAACACAGTTGAACCCAATTAAACCCTAAACATGCAACTAGGTGTGATTGAATAAGATGTAGAACATGCTAGTACAATTAAACACACACAATTGAGGAAAAATCCAGCAAAGGGTCAAAATCATTTATTATCATTATAATATTATAACATATAATTTCTCAAATTACAATGAAAATACAATGACACAGAATTACCCGCAGGTGTTGAATCTGTAGTCGGCGGCTAAAATTTTCCCTTTCCAGGAGGGCAGTAGTGAAGAAGAACAGTCATCTCCACAAATGGTATGAACGGGAGAAGAGTGTTCTTGGGTTGCAAAGTGATTCACATAGATATGGCAAGGTTGTGTGAATTAAACATGAGTTTGTGAACTCCTAAAAATGAAGACTTAAAGTATAAGGACTCTGAAAATCGTCTTGAAAAGTCTTGCTAAACAAATCCCCGAAGTGGGTTTAAATAGAAATCTTTCATCCTGAAAAATCTCAAACACGATCTGCATGATTTTATCCCAGGCGGACCAGTCCGGATCTGAGGCGGATCGATTCGAGGTTGGACCAATTTGTTTTTGAAAGTGGCCTATTTGGTTCGCAGTCGATCCGGGGTCTACTGGATTCTGAGCAAAGTGGATCGGTCCGGGTAGAGGGAGGATCAGTCCAGGGGCAGACCGATTCCATTTTAATATGGGCGGACCGGTCCGATTACCCAGAATTTTGATTCCTTCACTTCTTTTATATTCGGATCCGTTGATGACGATGCAAGCTTGAATATCTTTAATGGTGTAACGGCGTACGACATATAATTGATAATGGGCAAAAATGTCCTTACATGGTGGAAACATAGAATTGACCCCTTCATATTGTACATGCCTCATGCATGCTTGGGGTGCACATGTTACCACCCCAGCCATATAAATACCTACATTCTTCTACCTTTAGAAGGATCTCTAATTCACGACCCTACTTCAACTCTACTACATTCACTGCATAGAGAGAAAAAGCTTGAGTTTTTTGTATACCAAGGCCTTTATATCCTTTTCTTAGTGGATTTTACACACATTCACACAGTGGAGTAGTACTAAATAAGCTGAACCACTTATATTCTGTGTTATCTCCATCTTTACCTGACCTACTTTTATATTTACATATTTTTTTACACTCCATTAATATAAATGATTAAGCTTTCATATTTACAATGATTTGGTGATACCATTTCTGGTATCATCACTAACCTATGACTCAAATGGTTTAGGCCAAACAAAATATAGTCAAAACCCAATACCCCAAAAATAAAAAGAATAGGTGGGGTGCCAATCTCTCCTAATACTCAATCCTAACCCAAACAATAAAAAGTACTAACACTTGACAAACACAAACTTTGAGTAGCTTTACTCTTGTGAAAGTTATGTTAAGTGTGCAGATCATTCAAGGAGACCTTATTTGATTCCTCTATTGAGGCTTATTGATAGCCACATGTAATTAAGTACAACCCATGGGGAAGGTGTATAACCTCTGGCATTCTCCATCTTCATCTTCTTGATAGTTTTGACCTTTTGACACCGGCGCTCAGCTGTTATGCTTCCTTTTCCCTAAAGCTAAGTACCCCTTTATTTTTTCAGTAGTAGTCTCTTCGGCGTGACTATTGTCGATCGTTTGCTTCTTGTATTATCTCTAGCTATTACCAGATTAATAGATTTTCTTGGATGACTAGTTATTTCTTACAAATCTGAGGGGATTTTGGATAAAGTAAAGTCTCCAAATGAAAATATTCAAAGTCTATATATGTTCCTAACCACGGCCAGAAATTTTAGGTTCGTATGTGTAGATCATTGCAAGGATGTCAAATCAGGGGTCAGACTTTTTTTTTAGCTTCCTCTTTTTAGTCAGCGTCGAAATCAGTGGGGATCATATAAGGAGACTCCTGTCCTTGATAAACACCTCTAGCAACTTCACTAGGAGCATAAATGTCTTTTTGAGATTGAATCATCTTCAACCACAATATATTGGTGACAAAAAAATCTGGGATAGCGTAGAAAATTTTGATCAAAAGGACGGTAAAATTGTAACCAAGAAGTACGTTGTCCACTCTTCGATGAGGACCAACACCTTTTGGGTTCCGTCATTTCCAATTCTTCAGATGGTCTATCTTCATATGGCTATTAGTCAACTTGGTGTTCAAAATATGACATGCATAAGTAAATGATATAAATGGATCGTCCTATGTTTGAACAAAATGCAAAAACTAGATGAACTACTGGGCGCCCTTTTTCTTACCGGAACCTTGATGACAACATAGGTTTCATCATATAATTCCTCATAAAATATAATGACATTCTTTTCAGTTTTCTTTTGTGTTTGGGAAAATTATGTAACCAAATTGAGAGCCTTTTATCTTTCCTAGAAGTGGAATAGGTTTGAGGTTGAGGAAGAAGCCATCAAATCATAATATTACTTAATCTCCTCAAGGCCCAGGTTTGTCCCACAATTTGGTTTACGTAGATCATTCCCATAATAATCCGATAGAATCTACGTTTTTCCTGGATTACCAGTATTCCATATTAACAAAGTACTCTCACTAAAAATGGGCTAAGGGGAAATACAACTCCCCCTTTAATATAGAAAATGTCATAAAGGCAACCTCACCAAAGGGAAGTCTTATAATGTCTCCCTCTTCTGTGGTTAACCTAAGATTAACATTTTTAGGAATTTTATATTTATCAAGGAATTCACGAAAAAATCATCAGTTGCAACAACCTCATATTTCTAAAGACTATACATAATAAGGTTAGTAAAAAGGAGAAGAATAGAAAGAAATATCTATAAATTAAAAACTTTAGAGAGAGGAATTAAGAAAAGAATTTACCTTTGCAGATGACAAAGCCTTATACTCTTTGTCGATTGTCATCTCAACCGTTGCCTACTTGATTGGGTTAGGTAATCACACGTTCACACGCCATCATTACCAATAGAAATGATGACGGTTCGTGTGTCCCAATGAGGTGGAACCTTGTAAATAATTTCAAGATCAATAATTCAAATCCCTTCGCAAGAGTAAGCCTGTGTGAACTTGAGAAAAGCATATAAAGAAATGTTTTAAAATAACACGTATCCAATAACTTGAAAATAAGGTCGGGTCGATCAACGTGTTATTCGGTCACCCTAACCTTAAGGACAATTGAAGGGATATTAGCTAAATTTATGCCATGTGGATGCCACATGGCTTATTTTGGAAAGTCACGATGTCAGCCGAATATATAGGGAAATAAGTGAAAAATTTGGAAGATCATGTTGGCAAATTGGAACACCACTTCTAATAGGAATCTATAACTTATGTATAGGATGAACTAAAATAGACCTAAATTAAGAAAAGACTCAGCAATATAAATAAGGGAGACCTCACCCAATTTGAGGTAATTAATTGTAACCTACACGTGGTGACCTAGATTCTCAACTAATAACCTTAGCACTCCAATCACCATTATTCTTGACAAGTAATACACTGATCTCGCTCCCTTGCCCATAAAGATTAACCCCGAAATAATTTTGAATGAAAGAAAGAACCATGAACACAAGAATTATGTGATTCAACATGTAGGTCTGTTTATATCCACGGAGAATGGAGTGACTTCGGTGTAAGGTTATTTAAGAAATTATCCCTTATATCCATCTCTTCTTTTAGAGAGCTAGCAGAGTAGTTTGCATCGTGATTTATCACTAGAAGCAAACCAATCCAGGTTTTGGTGATATCCCTTAAGAAGAAGAAATGGGTAGTCCCTCAGAAAGTATGTGTAGGGATATTAGGAGCTATACAATGAAATTGATGATGGTAACGATCAACTAGAGATCTTTACATTCAAGTTTGTCTAGGAGCAATCAGATGATCTCTACCAGTCTTTGATGAAACCAACTTTAACAATGGACGACCTTATGTCCCATATTGATAAGCATGCGAAGGTGGAGGATAAACTCATCAACACATAGGATCCAACCAACAAGAAGAGGAATGAATGTAAGAAGGCCCCCGAAGGTGGAATCAACCCTCTGGAACCAAGAAATAATTTAGAAATGAAGCTACCAAAGTTCGCCTAGATCTCAGGCTAATGAGAGATCTACACAACATTGGAGACAGTCTTGAAAAAACCCATTTAAAATCTTATACCGTAGATCAAAGACAATTCCTACTTTAAAAGGCTTCCTAAGATGGCCATCGATCTGAATGATAGGGATACCAACCTTAGATGCACTTTTCACCAAGATTATGGGATCCTTACGGAGTACTATAAGATGTTTAAAAAACATTTTGAGGAGCTCATTCTAGTCAGGAACCTTAAGGACTACATTGACACAACGAAGATTTTTTTTTTGCCAAAGATCAATGTCGATTAGAAGGTAAACGAGCATCTTATCTCAGCACGACTAGTCGTAGCCATTCATAGATCGACTAATCCAGCTCAGTGCACTAGCAAGTGAAAGTGCGTTATTAGATAATGGAGTAAACTTATTTATTTAGATGTCACTACACCATTTTTTTATTCCTTTAAACCCTAAAATATGCAACTATGTGATTCAAGACATTAAGCAATAAAGCATGCAATCACAAAATCATTCAACACTATATTTCGAAAAAAAAAACTTAGGGAAAAACCATTTATTTTGCTAATATAGTTTTCAAATCGCAACTTATAACCTTATGAGTGAAATACATCCCGAAGAATTTCCTTCAGGTGACCTTCGTCTTCTTCACTAGTGGTTCTCGCGAGTCCCATAAAGATCGCAGTCTTCCTTCAGTAATGATTATCATAAGAATCATAAGAGCAGCAGTAGTGACTCCTTCTCTACAATTGTAACTTCAATATAGAAGTTATTTTGGTTTCAAAGGTAATTCACAAAATTATTTAGGACTCTTTACTACTGATTAGGTCTTCAACTTGTGATTCTTACGGGAATCATTGCCAAAGGACGACTGCGATCTTTGTGAGACTTTTGAGAAACACTACTGAAGAAGATGAATGTCACTTACGAGAGATTCGTAGATCTATATTTTACTCATTATGTTCTAAGTTGTGATTCGCAAACTATACTAGGGAAATAAAAGGGTTTTCCCTAGGGAGTTTTTTTCCTGAAATATTGTGTTGAGTGATTATGTAATTGGATGCTTTATTACTTAATGTCTTGAATCACATAGTTGCATGCTTTAGGGTTTAAAAGAATCATAATTTGTTTGTGGATTGACATCTAATTAAATAAGTTTACTCCATTAGAGAATAACGCACTCTCAAATTTGTATGAGAGCCTATTGCACAAATTTACTGTGTGTGATATTTTTCCCAAAATATTTTTCTCTTGATATCATTTTGTTTTCTGAAAAATGTTGACCTTTGAAAATTTTGATTTTAATGGAAAATGTGTATAATCGAGTGCCCATCTTTAATAGTACTAATTATGCATACTGGAAGACTAGGGTGAGGTCAGTTTTAAAAGTCATAGATGAGCGAGTCTGGTTAGTTTTTGAAAGTGGGTGAACTCATCCCACGATCACTATTGATAATGTCACAAGTCTTATACACGTCTCTTCCTGGATTGATGATGAGTTTAAGTGGAGTACCTACAACTCCCGTGGCCTTAGTCTTATTTCTAGATCCGTTATCCCTCAGGAGTTACGATGTATCATGACATGAACTATGTTTAAAGAAGTATCGGATATCCTCCAGCTAACACATGAGGGTACCAATGTTGTCAAGGCATCTAAGTTTCAAAATTTGACCTTTCACTTCGAGAGCATCACTACATTAGAGTTTGAGAGTTTTGATGAATTTAATGCTAGGTTGTCGGGCATTGCAAATAGTAGTTTTAATTTGGGTGAGAAAATTTCGGAGACAAAGGTCTTTAAAAATATTTATAGATCACTCCCTTCTCTATTTATTCCAAAGGTGACCGTTCTTAATTTGATAGGAATTTTATACGCTCTTAGGCTAGAAGAAATCGTAAGAGACCTTCAGAATTATGAGATAGACATGTTCCTTAAAACCATCAAGCCTAAGGATATATGGGTAGCCTTAAAGACTCAAGGTAAGAACAAAAAAAGGATAAAGTGTGTGAGTCTGAATCTGAGGGCGAGGTTGATTTCGACGACTTGGCCTTATTTGTGATTTTTAAAAAAAAGTTTCTTAAGTTTTCCAACAATAATTCTTCCAATAAAAATATTTTTGAGAAAAATAAAAAGAAGAATGAGGTCGAGGATAGCGGTGAAAAAGATAAAGATATAAGGTGTTATGCTTACGAAGGGAAAGGGCACAAGGCATATGAGTGTTCCACTAGTCTAAAGAGAAAGGGCAAAGAGATTGCAACTAAAGCCACTCTTAGCAATAGTGACATTAAGTCGGTTGATTCAGGGGTAGAACCTCCACATGAAAAGTACATTTCTTTCATAGATAGCCATGTGTGTACTTCTACTTTGTCACATGATGATGAGGACACATGTAAACGTGATAGCCTCGATGATGTTTCGAGCCATTCTAGAAAGTGTGAGGATGAGGTTGCAAGTGAGGGAGAAGGATATCTCTAAAAAGCCTTTAGTGATGTATATACCGAGACGTTGAAAAACAAAAGTTGAACAAATATTTAAATCTTAGGGTGTTATATATGGAGAGATAGGTAAAATATTTGAGGGTGTGTGAGGCATCGGCCAACACTGTGGCTAGTCTTATGGGATATCTTTAATCCTTATTGTAAACTTGTGAGAAGCTTGAAGACCGTGTATCCCTACTCGAGAGAGATCTCGAACGTGCCCAAGAGGTCAAGGATACTTTAGAGGATACATTTAAGAAGGTTGAAACTATACTCCTCGATACTTCTTTGGGTAATATCGAGAGCTTAGGAATAGGTTATGATGGCACGTCCACTTTCCATGTTGCATCCGATCCGATTCTCGAGTTTGTGATAGATCCATATGGCACTCAACCTAAACCACCTAGGCGTTCGATTCCATGTAGGAAAGATCATCCTAGATGTTTTGAGAGATACAGTCCAAAAACCGTGTTTATTTGTTCCCCTTGAAAATAAAGAGGTCACCTTAGGGAATTTTTCTTTAAGTTGGCTAGTTTGTCTCACAGGTATCTTCCACGATATTCTACTACATGTGTTCCTACACACACTCCCACACATGTTACTCTTCACGATCCCACACATCTCATGAAAGATTTTAAGAGTTTTCAAGAGAAAGTTTAGTACTTGGTCAAAACTTCACATGATTTGATGGATCTTTTTCAAAGGTTGTCACCTCCTTTGGAAAACGCCTCTCGGCCTAATGATTGAGGTTTAGACATGTTTTCTATCATAGGATGCTTTTCATGTTTATAAAACTCATGCTTATTGCTAGATTGTACTATCATTGTATTTATCTTTTTCCATTTTGATATATTTTTCAAAAAATACAAATAGAGTTTTTTTTTTCTTGAAAATTTATGAAAAAATTCAAAAAAAATTTTGGTTCTTTTTTAGCAAAAATGAAAAATCCAAAAATATTTTATTTTACTTTTTTTGAAAAATCCTAGAAGAGTTTTGTATTTTTTTACACCATATATGGATGAACATTAAAGATGTTCGATTCACCCATTCACTCCATATCCGCATGACCATTTAGTAGTGTTTTAAGACGTGACAACATTTCTTTTTGTGCTTAATAATGTGTGGAGTCATTAAGATGTGAAATGATGACTACTTGCTACATATTTGACTTTTTATCACCTTTGACGCACACAAGCAAGATCTTATTTGAGTATAGCACTTACCTTTCACGTGTCGATTGTAGAGTTTTCATCTCAATCCTGTTTTTAAAATGAACCAAATGAGAGAGAACGAGATAATGAAAGTAGTGCTTGTAAGAAATATTGCTCGGATTGGAAAAATTGAAAATAATAACTTCGGTAAATGTGGTATATTTTTAAAGCAACGGAATCGAGCTACGAGGGACCGATTGCCTTTGCATGAATAGACACCATTGGCAAAAGAAAAGAGCCTAAACGAGTAAAGGAACATAAAAAGAAAAATATAAAGTGTGAGGCCAAGTACATAGAACATTGATGCTTCAGTACATATGAGCATTAATTTATTCATACTAAAAGATTTGAGAGAGAAAAATTCAATATGTGAGTTCTGAGGGAGTTTAGTCAAAGATCAATGCGTTTGCATGTCCTGAAAAATTCTCGTAAAATAATTACATAGTTTTGGGCGTTATTAGTGTGAAAATCACTCACGATCTTGATTAGTTGAATAGGTTGAGTAGATTTTACTTGAGTTCACCATTTTTACACCTAAGGTAGACTTTGAGATTTTGCGTTAGTGGTGTCTCATTCCTTCATGTACATATGTTATGTTTGTGTACATTTATTTTCCAATAGAATGTGTTCACACCCCTACATTCCGTTTCTATGATTCGGTTATTTTTGTATTTCTCCATTGTGTGTTGTTTTGTAAAATTATTTTTTTCTTAAAAAAAATTGAAAATTTTCAAAAATAGTTTTTGGAGCCTTTGAGATTATCATTACATGTGCTTATTTGATATATTTTTGTGATGATATCTTATATTTTCTCTAATGTTCCCTATATTTTATGTTTAGTTACTACTCCTTGTCTATTTCGGACAAAATAAAGGGCGAAAATAAATTATGGGGGAGTGTTTGATTTATGGGGGAGATGTTATCTTCATGCATTTTATTTGATATATTTCAAACTCAATGCATCATGGGGTATTTTCTTTGTTTCATGTGTGTACCTATTTTGCAAGATCATATTTGTATTGCACTCAATGAAGACAAACAACCCAAGATAAGTCAAAGAAGAGTGGAGATACAACTCTATCTTTTACCTATCCATTGTAATGTTTGGGAGGGTATTAGGATATTGTATTCGTCTTAGGGGATTTATTTGTAATTTGGATTTTAATGTTATGTTTGTACCGGAAAAGCCAAAAATGGGGAGATTTGTAAGAGAATATTTTCTCTCATTGCTCCAATAGATTACGCTTACATTTGGCTTTTGGCATGTCCCGTTACCATTTGATTCGAGCCGAGACGAAGTCCAAGATCCAACATCTTCAATATTCAAGCATCTCCTTACTTTGAAGGTATAATGCTTTAGTGTTTGATTTTATTCCTTATATTTATTTCGGGATGTTGGTTTTATTAAAATGGAAAAAATGATTATTTCTTTACAAAATTAAGGCGGATTTTACTTTATTTAACAATAACTTTTTATCATGTATCTCGTTCAAACGAATTTGGTATCTCATTAGAAGGGTTCGTTAGAAGGTTTATTCAATTGAACTTTTCACGAGGGCTTACTGTTTTTATTTTGTTGATGTTGTTAGAAGCGAGACATTACTCGTTCGAATGAGATGATAATATTGTTAGAATGAAAGTGTATTTTGGTTCAAACAATGCCACCACCTCGAAATTTGTGAATGTCCTATAAATACTTATTTCATGATTGATTTCTTTAAGAATTTTGCTAGAAATTAATCTGCATATCCTTTGTTAAAATTTTCAACCTTTTTATTTAAGAAAACCTTTTTCATTCACAAATCATCATCCTAAAGTTTATTTTGGTGAATCAAGTTTAAACCCTATAACTTGTATTCAGCATACAACTCTTGTGGAGATAATTTCATCGTAGCTGATCTTGTAATACCTGAGGGCATTCACTGTTGACGATGATGGTTGATCAATGGATATTGAGCATTGAAAGCCACGTGTGGACAACTCTGGACGAATCTGTATTCTTTAGAGATTTTCTAGGCATTTCGTGTTATACCCGTGGTGGTTATCAAGCAGTCTGTAAGTCGATAGTCTTATAAACTCTCTAAAGTGCATTAAAATGATCTTACCCGAAAGGTTTTTCTTCCTTAATTTGCCTTTGTTGAGTGCATGGTTTATTTTATCATCTTGATAACCTAGATGCATGTTTAGGTTGATAAGATGGAATTTGAACTTTTGTGTGTTTGATACTTAGTTATAGAAATTATCCATTAAGATCAAAATAACACACTCTCACCAAGAAGTTCAAGGAGGAGATTTTGATTTTTGTCAAAATTTAACAAGATTTCTAAATAGACTTATGCAAGCTCATCCTTTCCAAGAGTGAGAGAATAAACATTGACATTCATTGGGACATTATGTTCACCAACAATGATCTAGTCGACGTGAACCTTGTAATACCTCGTATATTTTGTGATATTTATTTATGGGATTAATTGAATTAAATGCGTATTAATTGAAAATTAATCCGAATAAAAATACTAGAGAGATGCGAGTTAGTATTTGATATTAATGAGTATATATGGCTATATATGAATATGGAATTATTGATTTGTCGTGAGATAGAAATACGATAATTTGGAAATCTTGTTGAGACGCGTGTGACAGTCAGGTCATGGAATATAATTATGTTAATTAAAAAGTAAATTTTATTTCTATAAATCGTATGGTCATTTTGAGTGCGCCAACGCGTTTGGAAGGGTCGAGATAGTCAGAAAACACTAGTCGGGGGTTTAGTTTGGGTCCCGGGGCATTTTTAGGCCATACCGGCAACGTATAAGGGTAGTTTGGTAATTTTAGAATTTTGGGATTTTTGATTAACGAATTTTAGGAGTTTTAAATGGAAAATTAAAAGACCCACTAACCCATTACCAGCCATTAACTGATTAGAGGGCTACGGGGGTTATTAGAATTAGCCCCAAAAGTTCCTAAGACAAACCCTAGCCTCCATTGCCACCATTAGAGAAGAAAGCTTGGAGAGAGAGAGAGAGGAGGAATTCTGCAGGAGACAGAGAGAATCGTTCATCAATTCGTCATCAAAATCAGATATTCAAATAAGGCAAGTGGTTTAATTTCGTTATTTTGCAAAGAATGTTTTCTCCATGTGTAGGAATTGATAAAATCTCAATGTTCTTGGGAGTTAATGAAAAACCCGTTTAAATTGGAAGTAGAAATTTCATTTTTGATGAGGAATCACATGTAGATTGGTATTTAGATGATTATTTTGATGATATTATAATTTGGATGAAACAAAAACGGACTTAATTAGGCTCTTTGATGACTTATAAACTCTAGGGTTCATGTTCTTAAAATTGGTGGAAAATATGAAGAGATTTGATAATTGAATGAGGTTAGAATGAATTAACCCCACAAATCATGTTAGTATATGACCTAAATATGTTTAGGAATGATTAGTGACTTTAAACAATCGTTGGATTAATGTTTGGATGAGATTTGAGGCGTATAGAAGTTGGAAAAACGAGATTTGGAAAATTTGGGCTCGAATCTGGCCACTCGTTAGAAGACCTACCCAGGTCGTTCGAACGAGCTCGTTCGAACGAGCTTCTAACGAGTTGACAGTTTGGGTTCTAACGAGAGGGATGTTCGTTCGAAGACTTTCGTTCGAATGAGATCTCGTTAGAAGGCCCAGTTCGTTCGAACGAACTCTCGTTCGAACAGCCTCGTTCGAACGAGACTTCTAACGAGTTGACAGTTTAGGCTTTTTAGCCTGTTTTGATTTCGCATGTCCCGTAACCTTATTTAATGGTAGAGATAACCTTCCCTTGATGATAAATTGATATAGTAGGGACATTTGAGATATAATGAGGAGCAAAATCTAGAAGTGTAGTTGAACCTAAGGGAAATTATGAGGTAGGACGTGAGTGTCTATTACGATGTGAGAACTATTGACGGCCTAAATTACTATATGAATCAGGAACATATAAATTGTGCAGCATTATATGTCGGTACGAGATTGAGAAGTGTACCACCAATATATTATGGTGATTTCTAAGATGTGTTCATACTTAGTATATGTATTGATTTTATGTGTATGACATACCTACCATACTTGCTATCACGGGAGGTTTACGTTCGCTTATGGCCCTCTAATCCTTGTGTTTCCCGGATTTAGACTGGTACCTTGATGAACATAGGTCAGAGAAGGACTTATTGGGATGTTAATAAGTCTGCTGATCGTGGGAGCGCAGGTATGTACGTGACCCATGTGATGTGACTGTGTTCGCCTCCATTATTTGTGATGTTGTTATCTGAACGATTCCTGAGAGATTCGGAATGCGTAATCCTTATGTACGTGATGTACCGGGATGGATAGCAGAGTATGTGTGCACCGCAGCTAGTCTCGGGGTGCTTGTATTGTATATTTATGACGTGAATAATATACATTTAATTAATGGGAACTTCCATGTTAATATTGTGAATATAATTATGGTATTGTTTTGAGAAAACATAACGGGTTACTTGATAGTGAATTGTATTACTAATTGAGAATCTGAGTTTAAGTAAAGCCCTCTATTTAACTGATAACGCTAGAATGCATTATGGGGATCGAGTAGTAAGGGGTAGAACTTATTACGCTTTGGTTAGATATATATGTCATTTAGATGGGTAAGGTACGTTAGGAGTGCACATGTAGTCGAGAGTTGAGAATTTCATGTGAGTGCATGTCCTAACATGTATTTTGCATTTAATGTTTTAATGTTTTTAAAACACTTGCTGTTTTTAAAATGATATCCAATTTCGGGCTCTGACCCATTTTCTTTCAAATCTATTTTTGTAAAAACCATTTTAGGTGCCCATCCACAAGGACACCATGCTTAGGATCCTCATTCAGGTGACGAGCTGTAGCTGTTTGTGGAAGTTACAGGACTTTGCTTATAGGCGCTTCATCTATCTTGACTCTATATTCATCACTTATCAGTTGTAGGGCATGTCGCCCATTTCTTTTAGAGACTTTTATTTATTTCATTTATTCAGACTTTGGGCATGTAATTAATTCAGGATTCAGACTTGTCATTTTATTTTTAGTTGTGGGATTGTTGTGAGGAGTTTTCCTCCGGACTTATTATTATTTGTTAATTATTTCATTACTTCGTTATGGTGAATGGATTATGTTATTCTTCCATTATTCTTTTATTGCATGTTAATCAGACTTAAATTAAAATTTGGCAACTTACTTTTTAAATACTAGGTGGTTAGTAATTATTAAAATGTTTTCGACAGTGATGCTATTAACTGAACCAACTTGGCATTTTGTATTGATTTAATAAAGGAGTAGCTACCCGGTATTTAATTAGTCGGGGTGTCACAAACCTATCGCTCAAGGACTCCCCGATCCTTACGTTGCGAATTACGAACTTTGATGTGAGAAGAATACTTGTGGATCATGGAAGCTCATCGAAGATCTTGTATTTGACAGTGATCTACAAGATCAACTTCATCATCAAGGATCTTTATGTAACCGTAAGGCCACTCATTGGTTTTTAATGGAGATATAGAGATCCCCTCGGGAAAATCAAGCTACCAGTAAAGTTTGGTTCAGTAAACAAGGAGGTAGAATTCCATATCACCCAATCAGAGTCTCCCCACAATGCCATAATGGGTAGATGATGGCTTCATGAGATGAAGATTGTCCATTTTCCTTACATCAGAAACTCAATTTCTTAAGCGATCAAGGTGTTGTGGAGATCAAGAATAAGCTCATAGTTACTTCGTGTCTTCCATCAAAGTAAGACATAATAAGTTCATGAAAAGTCTGAATAATAACGATTCATAGGACTGTCAACCTAAGTATCAAGCAAAGGACATTTGGTCGAGGGTAGAAGAGACCTGTTTGACTCCCGTCGAACGCGTGATGGATGGAATTATTACCGTTCATCTGGATTTATCACAACTAGAGAAGACATTCCTCATTGTATCGATGTTACCTAAGGATAAATTGGAGAAGCTCATTCTATTCCTCTGAATCAATTTGTATGTGTAAACTTGAATCTCCCATATATGCTGTGAGCTTAGGCAATGATGGTATTGTAAAAATATTTATTTTATAATTTTTCAATTTTAAAGATCAGAACTTAAAATAAATTTAAACCTAATAAAACTTATCTCTAATTGTTGATACCAAATTTAGTCTACTGACGTAGATCAATAATGTGGAGACACGTGTCAATCTACATGGCACCCGCATACACTTTTTGAATAAAACACTGACTCTAAGGAGCTTAGTCTCCCCGACCAACTAAAGGGTTCCGAGCAGCAATAATTGACCGAGGAACTTCATTGTACCGAGCTACTCAAACCCCCGAGGAACTACTATACTCCAAATAACACAAGATCACTGAACAACTAAGAAGCCACGAGGAACTCATGGGCCCGGGCAGTTCAAGCGTGTCGATCTACTAAGTCGGTCCGAGTAACTTAAATACTTCTGGCGTATGTATCAAGGAAAACCGAAAGATAACTACGCATTAAATGAATAGTTATTATCGTATAGATGTACAATCCTACTGGACAACTATGTATTATTCTTTCACATGTACAGTCTCAAGGCTATAAATACATTGTAATCTCCTCATCGTAGGGGACTCGAAATTTCTTGGTAAAATCTGTTATCGAGAATTCCAAACAGTCAGCAATAACAAAAACAGTGGACGTAGGCCATTCTTTCAAGGCTGAACCACTTTAAAATTCTGTTGTCTTATTTATTTTTATCTGTGATTGAATAATTAGAGACAGTCTAATTTTTTACATCAACAGATTGGCGCCGTCTGTGGGAATCGACTGTAATTATCGTTTTTCACCAAAACCATTATCATCAATGGCTGATCATCCAGAATCCAGTAATCGAAATGCTGGGATTCCTTAAAATCCATCTACTCCTCCAAATGTCCAAGATCTTCCTGGAATAATGGCTAATTTGGCTCAGGGCCAGACGGCTATGCAAGAGACCATACGACAACTCATGCAAACTATCCAAGGTGGAGTGCCGACCCAGTCAGGAGAGAGAAGCATTCAGAGAAATACCCGATTACCTTCTAGGCGAACGTTATTCTCAGAGGAATCTCGATCCAGACGCACCGATTCATATTGCACTGAGAGATCTAACGATCCTTCTTATCAGCCTGGACGGACTTCCTCGGTACGAGCTACAAATACTCAACAAAATATCACTCTATCTCCATAAAGGACAAGTGCTCTTGAAAGGCTGAGTAGAGTCTCTCCTTTTAATCGTTTGGGTCCTAGGAGGAATACAAGTCCCCCTAGGATTGTGCCGAGGAACTCTTAATCACCATCTGATTTAAAGGAAGGCTCTGCCCAATCACGACCAACTGCTCGTCATGAAAGATCCCAAGAGGCAAATTCAATGCGATCAGGTACTCGAACCAATAGAATCGAAGAAGGAAATGATGCATGGAAGGGCTCAATTCAAAGTTTGGAGGATAGATTAGGGGAGATGACGAAAAACAAAAATCCTCTACAAAGGACTTTTGTCCGAGGAACACCATTCGTACAAGAGATTGTGGACTTTGCCACACCATCAAAATTTAAAGATCCTGTGGTGACACCTAAATATGATGGAAAAATTGATCATGTTCTCCACATAGAACAATACCAAGCTATTGCTGATATCTATACAGTTCCAGATGAGATGAGATGCAGGTCTTTTTCAGGAACTCTTACCGGATCTGCTCAAATATGGTTCAACAATCTTCCTCGGGGGAAGACTACGACTTTCTTTCAACTGGCCGAGCTCTTTATTGGAAATTTCTATTTTGGAGCAAAACCTGTTAAACGAGTAGCACACTTGTTAGGTGTTAGACAAAAGGCAGGTGAAAGCACCAGGGATTACATTATTCGATTCAATAATGAGAAACTGGAAGTATTTGACTATGAGGAGAAAATTACGATTAATGTTTTGATGAGTGGGATGCTGCCCAATAAATTGTACTAAACTTTGGCCAAAGATCCAACCAGGACCATGTCAGAACTAATGGCAAAAGCAGCCAAAATCATGAATGCCGAGGAAGCTATGGCTGCGAAGAAGAACATGGACACTAAGGAGATCAAAGTTGAGGTCGATAAGGTTGAGATGAAGGAGCAGAAGAAAAATGGTAGCAACAAGCAATCAAAAGCAAAGCAAACATTGGAACAATTAAAGAAATTTGGAAATTATACTCCTTTGAAAGTAGATATAAACCACATTCTGGAAGAGATCAAGAACAACGAGGAATTAAACTGGCCTAAAAAAATGAAGACAGAACCTGACAAGAGGATTAAGTCCAAATATTGCGAGTTCCATAAGGATCATGGTCACACGACCAAAAATTGCATAGCCCTCCAGAACGAAATTGAAGCACTCATTAGACGAGGAAAATTGACCAAATATGTTGATCGTCAAAATGGTGGTCGAACCAGAGAACGAGGAAGATAGAGGTATAAATCTCCTCTTCGAACAAAAGAAGACAAGAAAAGAGAACATGAAGATGACCCAGAAGACGACCTCGGTCTCCCCAAAAGACCAAGACAGCCAGAACGTGAGGTATTTTCAATTCGTTTTGGATCATTTGATTGTAATGTTATTACAGGTGGAGATGCAGGAGGTGGAGACCTTACTACAGAAAGGAAAGATTATCTCAATGAGGCTCAAGCTTGTTCATAAATTCAACGAATAAATCTAGCTGAGGATGATCGCTCGAGGAAGGTGAACAAAGATAAACTAGTCATCGGTTTCTCTAAGAACGACCTCGCAGGTGTGCTATATCCTCATGATGATCCATTGGTGATCAAAATGAGGATGAAGGAAGTAATGATCTCAAGAGTACTGGTGGATAATGGCAGCTCGATGGACATCATGTTCTACTCATGCTTTGACAGCTTAAATCAAAAGTTGTCTCAGTTGGAGCCTTAGCATAGGTCCCTCCTCGGTTTTGTTGGTGAGAAAGTTTTTCCACTTAGGACGATCGAATTGGATATGTTCATCGGTACATGGCCTGCTTGTCGAACATAAAGAGTGCGCTTTTTCATGATGGATAAGAATGTTCAATCAGCTTACAATATCATCATGGGAAGGGTAGGTTTGAAGAAGTTCGAAGTAGTACCATCTACTGTACATCAATGCCTAAAATTTCCAACCAATTTTGGAGTAGGAATAGTGAAGGGTGACCAAAAAGTAGCTCGGGAATGATATTATTCATCTGCCGAGAAGGAAGAACTAGAGGAATCTAGGAAAAAACTACTACCTATCAAGTGGATGGAGGTGTAGAAATTAAAACATTAGATCCTAGAGATGAGTCGCAACTCATAAAAGGTCAGGTGGTGGAAGCTACTGAAAATGTCATTCTGGACGATGAACATCCAGAACGAATACCTCAAATCGGTTCATCGTTGGATGCCTCACTAGAACAGGAATTGATAGTCTTCCTAAAAACTAGAAAATAAACTTTCGCATGGAGCCACGAAGACATGCAGGGGATAGATCCAGCCGTCCTATGTCACGAGCTCAATGTGAATAAGGAAATCAAACCAGTAAAGCAACGACGAAGAGTATTCAGCCCTGAAAAGAACCAAACTATACAAGAAGAGGTCGAGAAGCTTCAGAAAGCCTGTTTTATTGAGGATGTCAAATATCCAGACTGGTTTGAAAATGTGGTGATGGTAAAGAAGAAGAACAACAAGTGGAGGATGTGTGTAGACTTCACCGACCTCATTTAGGCATGCCCAAAGGATCATTTTCCTTTTCCCCGAATTGATCAACTGGTGTATGATACCTTGGGGCACGAACTATTAAGTTTCATGGATGCTTATTCTGGCTATAACCAAATTAAAATGAAACCTGAAGACAGGGAGAGTACCTCTTTAATTACCCCAAGAGGAACTTATTGTTATAATGTTATGCCTTTTGGACTTAAAAATACAGGTGCAACATATCAGAGGTTAATGAACAAGGTGTTTGCAGAGCAAATCAGTCACAATATGGAGGTTTGTGTTGATGATATACTGACGAAGAGAAAGAAACATCTAATTGACCTAGGCCAGACCTTTGATCAATTAGATAAATATCAAATAAAGTTGAACCCTACCAAGTGCATATTCAGAGTACGAGAAGGCATGTTTCTCGGGTATATTATCAATCAACGAGGTATTGAAGAAAACCCTGAAAATATCAAGGCTCTATTGGGGCTACGATCTCTAACGACGAAGAAGGAAGTGCAAAGTCTCACAGGACGAGTTGCAACACTTAATATATTTGTGTCACGAGCAACTGATAGATGTCTCCCATTCTTTAAAACACTAAAAAAAAAGGTTTGAATGGAATGATGAATGCAAGAAAAATTTTCAATAATTGAAGAAATACTTGGGAGCACCTCCATTGTTATCAAGACCGGTGATGGGAGAAAGATTGTACTTGTATTTGGCAGTTTCGGAGAATGCAGTTAGCTCGGCATTGATAAGAATGGAGGATAGAGTGTAAAAACCAATTTATTACACCAGTAAGGCCTTTTGAGGAGCAGAGATCAGATATCCAAGACTGGAAAAGTTAGCACTAGCATTGATCGAAGCAAGTAGAAGAATGAGGTCGTACTTCCAAGCTCATACCATAGTCGTGTATACTGATATGCCGTTGAGGCAAGCTCTTCATAAACCAGAAAAATCAGGGAGATTGATGTACTGGGCAGTAGAACTTGGTGAATATGACATAGTCTATGAACCTAGATTGTCGCTTAAAGGGCAGGCAAAGGCAGATTTTATCGCAGAATTCACTTATCCTGACACCGTCGAAGAGCAAAAGTTGAATACCGACCAGCCTGTGGATGTCAAAGGATCATCAAATTTAAACCCCGACCAACTTAAGTCGATTGACGAGCAAGAAAATATGGTCGACGGGCAGCAAGAAGTGCTAGTGGAGGATATAAAGAATCAACCAATATTCCACCGAGGAACTTAACCGATCAAAAATTTGAGGATGAAGTACCTATATAAAATCTATATGTGGATGGCTCATCTTGCACTACAGGCTGTGGGGCAGGGATTATTGTAAGCAGCCCAGATGAGATCGATGTGGAGTATGCTCTGCACTTTCAATTCAAGGCTTCTAATAATGAGGCTGAATATGAAGATATGATTGCAGGTCTTAGTTTAGCAAAGACCATGGGGGCAGAGCAGGTAATTGTATTCAGTGACTCACAGTTGATCGTAAATCAAATGCAGGGGGTATACACAACGAAAGGAGAATTAATGATCAAATATCATGCGAAAGAAATGTAGATTGTATCAAGCTTTAATACGATGCAATTAATTAGAATACCAAGATTGAAGAATGCAAGAGCAGATGCCTTAGCTCGGTTAGCTTCAGCCATACGCACCGAGCTACGAAGAACAATGCCAATAGAAATCTTGGCTAGCAGGAGCATTAACATAGATATGATGATGAACTTCATTTCCCTTGATTTAGGACCATCTTGGATGGATCCCATCAGGGCCTATATTGAGGAAGGGGCATTACCAACTGATAAACTCGCTGCTAAGAAATTAAAGTTTAAAGCTGATCGTTATGTATTGATTAATGGCATTTTATATAGATGAGGAATTATAGCAGGATTGTAAACATGTGTCCACCCCACCGAGGTGAAAAATTTGATTGAAGAGGTCCATGAAGGGTCTTGTGGAGCCCATGTAGAAGGATGGACACTCTTTCAAAGAATGACAACGTAAGGGTATTACTGGCCAACGATGAGAGCTGATTGTATAGCTTATGCCAAGAAATGTGATAAATGTCAACGTTTCTCCTCTATCCGAAGAACTCCCCAAGCATTGCTAAAACCCATCACGTCTCCTTGTCCATTCGCCATGTGGGGAATAGACTTGGTCGGGTCACTTCCAACGACTCGAGGAAGATTTAAATACCTCGTGGTCGCTGTGGATTATTTTACTAAATGGGTAGAAACTAATTCTTTTATTGATATGCCGTATGACAAGATGTATCAATTTCTTTGGAAGAATATCATATGTAGATATGGTCTTCCCCATGCATTCATCACAAATCATGGAACTCAATTCGACAACGAGGAATTCTCCGCATATTGTCATTAGTCAAACATATTGAAGACCCATTCTGCACCAGGCCATCCCTAGAGCAATGGGAAAGCTGAGGTGACGAACAGAACGTTACTGAACGACTTAAAGAAATGATTGGATAATGCAAAGGTAAATTGGATCAACGAGCTACATTCTGTGATGTGGGCTTAGGTATTACACTGCGAGTAGAAATAGGAGAATTTCCATACATGTTGGCATTCGAATGTGAGGCTGTTATAACTTCCGAGTTGGGCCTCCCCAAATACTGGGTACTGAATTTCAATTCTCCTATCAGTGATTTGATGAGGCGATTAGATCTAGATATGATCGAGGAAGTTAGAGAAAAAGCAATAATTAGGAATACTTCATACCAACAACGAAAAACTCTGTTTTACAACAAGAGGGTAAAGAAGTGCGATCTTAAGGAAGGAGACTATGTGCTAAAGATATTAATTCAAAAGCACAATAAACTAGAAGCTAACTGACATGGACCCTACAGAGTAACAGAGGTTGTTCAACCAGGAACATACCGGATTGAAACCATGGAAGGAGAAGAGTTTAAGAACGCATAGAATGCAGAGCATCTACGCAAATATTATCAGTAGTTGGGGATTCCTATGTAAATGAAGTTTTCTTCAGTATGAATAAAGTTTTGAATGTTTTACCCAGTTCTCTCTTTTTATTGAAATTTTTTTGGAGTATTACTGCTACACACTATGCATCAAGTTCAGAATCAATCCCCTCCAACTCCGGTTGGTCGGGAACAAATCTCCTCCAACTCCGGTTGGTCGGGAAATAAATCTCCTCCAACTCCAGTTGGTCGACAACAAAATAAATCTCTTCCAACTACGGTTGGTCATTGGTCGAGAACAAATCTCCTCCAACTCTGGTTGGTCGAGAAATAAATCTCCTCCAACTCCGGTTGGTCGATAACAAAATCCAACTCCAGTTGGTAGATAAAATCCAACTCCGGTTGGTAGATAAAATCCAACTCCGATTGGTCGATAAAATTTAACTACGGTTGGTAGATAAAATCCAACTACGTTTGGTCGATAATATCCAACTCTGGTTGGTAGATAAAATCCAACTCCGATTGGTCAATAAATCTCTTCCAACTCCGGTTGGTCGGGAATAAATCTCTTCCAACTACGGTTGGTCAGGAATAAGTCTCTTCCAACTCCGGTTGGTCGGGAATTAATCTCCACCAACTCTGGTTGGTTGGCAAATCAATTTACAATCAACTTTGATTGGATAAACTAAGCAGGATCATGGGATTTAAGTCGTTTCATTGCTTGAAATCAAAGAGTTATAAGTCACTATAATCAAAATAGAATGGCATAACAAATTACTACCAACTCTAAGTTGGTCGGGGAGAAAAATATCACCAACTCCGGTTGGTCATCAAATAATTATCACCGACTGCGATTGATCAATAATGAATTTTCACCAACTTCTGTTGGTCGACAATTTAAGATAACACATGACATTTTTTGTCTTTTTACAAATATACATACACATTCGTCAGTGAATAAAATAGATGTTTTATAAAATATTTCCAAGACAATGACATCAAGATTGCCGAAAAAACTAAAAGTTTCTTCATTAAAATCAGAACAAATTACATAGAGTATAAAATACATATTACATGAGAAATCAGTACATTGAAGACCCTACACTATTGGTTTTTTCCCTTCTGCCTTTGGAACAGGTTCTACTCTAGCAGGAGGATCGTCTAAGGCATAAGGAGAGTTTATAAAATTTATATCTCGAAGCATTCAAACATTCATCACTGATGTCCTATCAAGTAAATTCTCTGGACAAGATATGTCAAAATTAGAATGGAGGCTGTAATCGCCGAGGTACTTTGAGATCAGGCACTGAGGAATTGCTCGAGCAGGAATCCAACTCATGTCAAGCTTAAAAGGAGGCACTGGAAAATCAAGCAACCCAGGATCATAATAATCCCATAAGTAGTGACCCCGCTCCAGTTGTAGCACACCAAGTGCATTCAACCATCCTTGCTTGTACCCCTCGTTATTTGACTACTGGATCCGGTCATCGAGGTGGTAGAGGGCTTCATTGTAACCAACCATCCAAAACTCTCTGGGGTGTTTATGGAACTGGTAAGTCAACCTCTCTAGCTGGTCGTGAAGATTCTTCACCAGATTTATTTTATTTTCCAAGGCAGAGCTTTGGGTAGAAAGTTGCTCGTCGAGGTTCAGAATCTTCTCAAACATATCCGCTAATGCTTGATTCTTCGCCATCAACTGGAATGCCTTATTATCCAAGGCTGATTGAGTTCTTCACTCTTTAATTGAAATTCGAGCAGCTCGTGCTCATCCCCGAGAAGAGGATCTTGCTCGACCATGAGTGGAAGTGGAGGGTCCAATTATCTTTAAAGTTTCCAACTCATCTATTAAGTTGGCATTCTCTACTTTTAAGAAAGAGAAACCCTCGTCATTGACAGGGACCAAGGCTCCCGAGGAAGATGCTGCAGATTTTAGTTGGGATATCTCTTCTCACAAAACATTATTTTCCTTCTACAACAGTTTACCGATTTGCCTATGCTCCTCAACCTCAACCTTTAGAATTCTCTCTTTCTTCTCATAAGAAGCAATGAATTTATCATATACCTTGTGAGCATTTAGTTGCTGATATTTTTTCTCATACCCCTGATGCAAAAGGGCAGAAGATTCCTTATATTATTGCTGGAGTTCCTCGATGATACCCTGGAGATATTCAATCATCTGGTAATATGCCACATTGTTGGCCACAACTCGGTCAAGCAAGGACTTCGGATATTGGTAGGCTTCAACTACTCGTTCAGAAGCATCTGGACCAACGATGTCAATGATTTGAGCCTCGTTTAAGTCTGTATGACCAGCTATGAAGTGATCATTACATTTTTTCATCAGTTCTATGTCATGAGCTGATAATAGTACCATCCTGGCCATAAACTAGTAAAGAGAAGAGATATAAAGAATCAATAAGAATGCAGATATAGCAAGTAGAAGAAAAAGTCAATGTAAACAGCCAAAAGTTCAAATTTTATTTCATCGAAAGGTAAATACAAAGCTTAATGTTACATTCAAAAGGGTATAACAAAATTAAAACCCGAGCAACTTTACACCTTCTCCTTGTGTTTTACAACTTCCTTGGAATGCTGGGATGAGGAGGTTAGTTGCTCAGAAGATATTGGCAGTTGCTCAACTAAAGTACTGGTGGGATGAAGCTGCTCGACTGAGGTACTGGTAGGCTGGAGTTTCTCGTAGAAGGTTTGAACAACTAAAACAGGAGGAATTTGATCTCCAATCATCAGGGAAGATTCCTCAGAGGCAGCTTCATCCTCTTCTTCTTCCCCAGGAGAGGGAGGAGGGCCATGAACGTATTGCTGGAACAATTATGAATTTTCAGTAACTTTTATCTCTTGCAAAACATCAACCCATCCATCCTTGAAGTACGTGAGGCTGGCGTACTCCATTTGCGAGGTCATGGAAGCCAGGCCTTTGTTCTAGCCTTTATCCCAACCAGCACTAAACTATTTCTTAACAGCCTTTTTCCTTTTCTATTTCTTCGAGGAGGTCCTTTCCCTAAGTAGATACTCGACAACCTTCAACTTTCCTTCTATTTCCACCTTCTGACGTTCAACATCTTAAATTCTAATAACTTCCTCTCCAGATACTTTGAGCTTAGCTTCCAGCTCCTTATTGCTCTGCTCAAAGAACTTGTTACTCTGCTCGAAATATTTCAATTTCTTCTCCAAACCTTTGGAGGCCTCCAAGGCTTTCTCTCTCTCTTGCTCAATAGACTTGAGTTGTTTCTCCCAAGCCTCTTTATCTTCTTCATATTTCTGACAAGAGTCCTTTAAGGACTGAGTTAGACCTACAAAATCTTCCTCTACACCTCCCAAGGAGCTCGAAGCTTTAATAGCCTCATCCTTTTTCAGAATACTGTTGAAATAGATTACCAGGCGTGGAAAGAGATAATTTTAAGTCAATAACAGGGACATATCAGTAAAAAGTGAAAACATAGACTAGTAATACTTACTGAGGCAATATGTTGAGCTGCCAAGGTGGTAACCCTATCCCGAGAAAGAGTATATTCAACACCTTGGTTTTTTGGGATAATCCAAGACTTCACAGAGCCCATGGCAGAGCTCGGATCAACAAAAGTGGGAACACCACTTCCAGCAGTTAAAGGCTGGGAGATGGGTTTAGCCGGTCTATCCAAGGAAATTTTCTTTCACTTCTTCGGAGGAGCAGAAATCTTTTCAACCAAATAAGTCTTGGTTGGTGATATGGCAATAACCTCACTAAGAGGAGAGATAACTACAGCCTTACTCGAAGCCACATGGGGCTTCTCAGTAACTTTCTTGACAGAAACTGGAGGGGGTACATCAATGTTTCTCGTTCCTTCTTTTGAAACATCCTGCTTATGTTTCTTTGCTTCCACATTAGCAGAGCCTGATTTGTCAAAGAAGGCAGGGGATTTTCTTCTTTTTATTATGCTACTAATGGGAATGTTTGACTCTGAAGAAGAACCTTCCACACTAGTATCAGCAGCTGGTACTTGGTCGATGTCAACCACCACTGGACGAGCAGTAAAGGAAGAAGTATAGCTCTTGTACTATAACAAGTAAGAGGATGATCTGATATGCTCGTCAGCAACAGATTGGTGTAAACTCCAGATAAGTTTCAAATGCCTTAAATTGACATGAGTTTCCTTAGGAGATTTTCTTTTGCGGTGAACTGAAAATAATCAAAAATTAAATGTCAATGACACATTTTATCAAATACAAAGGAAACATAATTTCCAAAATAAAATAAAAATAAAAACAACCTATCCTATTGCCATAAGGAGGACATCTAGGACCTTGATACACATCGTCTCCAGTTAATGGAGGATGTTGCCAATTTTTCATGACCACTCCATGTTCAAAATAATCCATGTTGGCATCGAGAAGATTGACAACTAATGCCCTATTCAAAAACCTAGTTTTTAAATAAAAGTACTCTCACTAACAACCAATCTGTAGCAGTACATTATCTCTGGAATCCCTAAACGGGTTCCATGAAGTTGATTTAACCTATGAACTCCATTAACTATTCTCCAAGTATTTGGCACTATTTTTGCAGGAACAACATCAAAATACTGATAGAACTCCAAACATAAAGGATTTGGAGGAAAAGAAAAGCCACATTCGACCACAAAGAGATTGGGGAACCATTGTACCTCAGCCCAAGAAAAATAGTCAGAAGGTTCAAAAAGTTCTTCCAATGTGACCCATGAAGGAATTGAAAATTCAGAACGAAATTTGTCAAGCGATTCAACAACGTAAACCATAATGAACAAAGTAAATAAAATAGAAGGAAGAAAATCTTACAGGAAAGGGGTGAATCAGTTGACAACGAACGATGGAAGAAATGAACGCACAAGATAGAGAAGAAATGGAGAGTTCAAAGATACAGATTTGAAAAAGTAAAAGATGATAGGATTTTCTGCAACGCTTAAATACCTTACCTTGGGAAGGGGTAAAAATAATGATTACAAAAAAAGACGTTTGTTCTACCAGCGGCTAAAAGGAGAAAAAGGGCACAGAAATCGAAGCAGTTTGAAAAATTCAAAAAGTTTGATTATATGAATTCAAAAGAAGAAATAAATACAAGGAAAACACTCCTAAAATTCAGGATGACTATTTAATCCCGTCATATTTCAAGAAGAATGTTCCACACTCCTCCTCAACCTCGAACTGTGAAACATTGGGGCCTTCTGTTGATACCAAATTTAGTCTGCTGACGTAGATCAATTATGTGGAGATACATGTCAATCTACATGGCACCCGCAAACACTTTTTGAACACAACACTGACTCCGAGGAACTTAGTCTCCTCGACCAACTAAAGGGTTCCGAGCAGCAAGAATTGACCGAGGAACTTCATTGTACCGAGCTACTCAAACCCCCGAGGAACTACTATACTCCAAATAACTCAAGATCACCGAACAACTAAGAAGCCATGGGGAACACATGGGCCCGAGCAGTTCAAGCGTGTCGAGCTACTAAGTCGGTCCGAGCTATTAAGTCGGCCAGAGCAACTTAAATACGTCTGGCATACGTATCAAGGAAAATCGAAAGATAACTACGCATTAAATGCACAGTTATTATCGTACAGATGTACATTCCTACTGGACAACTATGTATTATTCTTTCACATGTACAGCCTCAATCAAGGCTATAAATACATTGTAATCTCCTCATCGTAAGGGACTCAGAATTTCTTGGTAAAATCTGTTATCAAGAATCCAAACAGTCAGCAATAACAAAAACAGTGGACGTAGGACAGTCTTTCAAGGCTGAACCACTTTAAAATTCTTTTGTCTTATTTATTTTTATCTGTGATTGAATAATTAGAGATATTCTAATTTTTTACATCAACACTAATTCTATTTTTTTTGTGAAAAACCGATTTATCGAATTTAATATTTTTAACCTAAAACTTGTATCTAGTTGGTAAGTAGATAAAAATAAATAAACAAATTGCACAACATGCTGACGTACGAGGAAAACACAAAACGACAAAAAAACCAGACGAACCAGTGACACAATTCACTATGATATGGAACTTCACAAGATAAAACATGACTTACTCAACGGCTCGCTCCCCTCAAGCCTTGTGGGATCTTCAATCTTCAGCCTCTCTTCCACAAAGTAATGCAAAAATCCACCCACGCAATTTACCACAATGAACGAGTTCGCACGTGCCTCGATATTCACAGATGAGCCTCAACAACCTTCTGTGAATTGGAACACGAAATACACCACTTCTTCATCGCAACACAACAAACTATGTACACAGTCCACCGCACGAAAAAGGTTTTCAACACAAGATGTAGAGGAAAAAACATTGATGCCCAAAAATAGGATTTTTAAAGAATATGTAAGATGATTCTTGGACCCTAAATTCATTGGGTGAAAATGAGGGTTCATAGTAGATTTTTGGAAGAATTTTCTACAAAAAAAATCTCTAAAGACTTTCTGAAACTCTGAAATGCCTCATCTAAAACTCTAATACCACATATGTATTTATAGGGAATGCTGTTGTAAAAAAATAGAAATTGAAGATTTGCAAAGTTATGTTTTAAAAACTAAAAACATGAGTACCCATTCGAACGAACTCACTTCTTGTTCGAACGAAGTACTCATTCTCCTTTGAATAGAATCCAACTAAACTTTGAAGTAGATTCTGGTGTGCACTAAAAATTTGACATTCCAGATTCGTTGGAAAGATTAAATATCCTTCTAATGGTCAATGGAAACTCGTTCGAACGATATTTCAAGTCGTTTTAACAAAACAGTGAAATTTTCAAAAATTTTCTTTTAATTTTTTTTTGTAAAATTTTAACACCCGATAATAAAATATCCGAGGCTCATAATAAATACACATTTATACCTAAGAGATGCTTGGAACTTGAAGACGAAAACAAGCACTAAAATAAGACATAATGATATTAACTCTGAAGCTTTGACGTTATGTCTTCATTGATACACGTCAAAGGGTTTAAGGAAAAACACCAACCCTAACCTATAACTCAAAAGGTTTTGTCTGAATTTAATCCACTTAGAAATAAATTGACTCGATTGGAAATTTGTCCTTACAAATATACCCTTTAGCTATTTTGGGACAAGATCTAAATAAAAACCATATGGGCTATTAAGTTCTCTAAAAAAAAGGCTCAATCCCCCCCGCCCCCTAAAAAAGGAGTACGAACTTGAGAGACCCATAAACTTGAATAGCTTTGCATGCTTGAAAACTTTGCCTCATGATGTAAACTTGTAAACCTTTACACTTAATCATACCTTCAAATCCAAAGAGAATATAACAAGCATAAAATTTTTATAAGAGTAAACTTCTAATAATGTCTAAAATATTCTCAACCTTGGTAAGACGTCTCCCCCTAAGATAAAGATATCCTAATCATGAAAGGAAATATACCATTTTTCGCCTTTATGTATAGGAATAGACAAAGCAAGAAAGCATAAAAATTATGCTAACCAAATCCAAATATACCCCTAAATATGTGAACATGAAACACCAATTCTAAGACAGGGAGGAGGGAATAAATCTCACAATTGTGTAAAGTTTGACAAACACATAACATGGCAACTCAAGCAGAAATAATCCACACAATGATCAAACAATATCAATATTGATGCAAAAAGATACTAATATGAATAAGAAATGAAGTATGGTACCAATTTGAAATTACTAATTCTAAGTATGGGTTATCAATGCACCTAACAAGATATACTACAATGATCATACAGTATACCACATAAAATCCAAAGATAGAGTATATGAAAACATGGACTAAACTCAAACTACAAAGACTCAAAACGATACCATATATACTATATGAAAAATATACTAATTAAATACCGACACATATATAGGAATAAACAACCACAAAAACTCGATACAAAACAAATAAGTTGTACACACTAGCATATTATCGATATGTCTAAACACGTGAAATGGAATGAATGGGTGTGAACTAGATACAAATGAATTATGTCACAAATACTCCAATATGTTCAAGGAGTTCCATTTAATCGCAAAACTTTATCAAACAAAGATTCAATCACAAGCGAAAAGACAAAGTGAACTCTATGAACAAACAAGCACAATGCACATAAGCCTAGTGTGTTGATGATGCTACAAATCAACAATGTCATGATAAAATAAGTACAACTAGGATTCATTGTAGAAAACCGTTGATCTTCAACTATAAGACCATCAAAAGATAAATATATGTAATATTTTATTTTCTCTCAATTCTTTTGAAGCTATCTGAAAATCAAACAGACTAAACATATTGTCCTTTGTAATTTTTCTATTTTCGTTACCTTTAATCTTTTCATCGGGCTCTTTCTAACAGGGACTTTCCTGGAAAGGAGATTTTCTCCTTTCATAGACCTTTCTCATGCACCCTCATATTTTTTAATAAAATTAAACAATCTCACGAAAAATGGTTTTTACATGCACAAATCCCTTATAGTCACAAAATATATAGATGGAAAAATTAATGGGAGAGCATCTCACATAGCTCAACTATACATGGGAATTTAAAATTCAAAGAGCTCGTGCATGTGTACGGATGCATATACAAAGTTAATCCATTAAGCAAATCAAGTTTGAAACAACTCCATGCAAGCATGATTGAGATCAATCTAAGTGTTAACAAGCATAACCAAATGTCCTAGTAATATGGATATCGTGGAATAAATTGCATTTAAACACACCAATATGGCATACAAAATGTGTAAAACTAAAATATACAAAAGTAAAAATCTTTTTAAATTTTTCTAAAAATTTTAGAAAGAAAATACCAATTTGAAGACAAACTAATTGAAAATACAAACAAAATATTTTTGTGTTTTACAATATGACTCAATAAACGAAAAATCAAAATACAAATGATACGCTTATCATAACAGTAGAAAAACATATATCATGAGGCTTAAACTAGTGTATGACAAATAATCTAACACACTCAACTATTAGATATAACATGGTAAGTACCATGTGAAAGCAAATAAGAATCAACAAGTGTAATATGTAAAGCCTTCAAATCTAATTTCCTAACCCACATAGGTCTAATGTGATGCTCACGGGCATTGTGAACCTTGGTGACTTAATTCTTAGACTTTATAGGACCGTTTTTAAGATCATAGCAAAACCAGCTAAGGTGATCTTTCCTACCGCAATGAGTGCAAGAGTAAACACACCGACAAGTGTTACCTAAGAATTGACATTTCCTAACATTCCTAGTTGAATCTCTCAAACCCATGGTCTTGGCTTGGGTAGCAGAAGTCTTTTGATCATTGAAGTCATTCCCACATTGTGATCTTTTATTTAAATATTGTATAAGATTTTATCCAACTTTTCCAACATATATTCCAAATCAAATTTGACCCGACTTGAATCTCTCAATCTCTCATTTATCTCAGGTATCCTTCACTCGAGTAAAATCCTATACTTCTCAAACACTATAATGTCTTTCTTCTTAGCCTCCATCAAACCACGAAGACTATCTGTCTCAACCTCAATATATTCTAACGTATCTCGAAGACTCCTCTCACATGCCCTAATATCTTCAATCAAAACACTATCATCATTTATTGCGATACATTCCTTCAACCTACCTTCCAACTTCAATTTACCTTCTTCACCTTCAATGTTTCTGTACAAAACTCACGGAAGGAAAGTTGGAATTCACCCTCCTCCTCCTCTTCTTCATTCGCACTCTCATTTCCACTCTCTCTATTATCGCTTATTTGGGATCCACAAATTATGGCCTCAGAAGTGTCATGTTTAAAAATATCTTCATGGGAAGATTTTTCATCAAAGCTCATATGATTAGCCATGAACGTGGTTCAGTTGCACTCACAAGGGGAATTAGATCCCTCACCCGATCACTATAACTAAGGGTGGTATTATATGCTACAATTTTTTTGCCATTCTTCCTTAGTTTAGTGGGACAATCAGCTACCCTATGGCCATAACCCTTGCAATTGTAACATACGCATCCCTATTAAAGTTATCACTCGAGTTCTTAGGGAAGTGATCTTCCTTGTTGTGTATATTTTTCTCAAACCTTTTTACATTTTTTTATTCCTTTTGAAATTTGAGAAATTTCTTAAACTTCTTCGCTATCAAGGCCAAATCATCGGACTCGGTGTTAGACTCATCATCTGAAATAGGTGTTTCTTCCTTCTCGATTTTCAAAGCAATGCCCTTATCTTTCTTCTTCACACTCTTGGAGGTAAACATATCAAGCTCATAACTTTTTACGTCACCTACAATCTCTTCAAGTTTCATAGATTCTAAAGTACCCAATGAAATAAAAACCATCACTTTATAATTAAAAAGCCAACGACCTTAAGATGTTCTTAATTACATGATTTTTGTGTATTTTCTGTCCTAAGTAAAAACACGAGTTAACTATATCAGACAGTCTAGCGCAAAACTCATCAAAGGTATCACTATCCAACATCTTAATCATTTTAAACTCAGTTATGAGGTTTTGGAGTTTATAAGCATTCACAACACTAGTTCCTTCATGGGTGAGTTAAATTATGTCTCATGCCTCTTTAGATTTCTCACAGGTCAGGAGAACGGTAGAACTCCTTTGGGGCTATAGAATAAAACAAATCATTTAAATCCATAGAGTTATAATGTCTTAACCTATGCTTTGCGTCACTACATGATTTTACGGGTTTTGGTATACTATTCTCTCTCACTAATTTATTAGGTGGAGTCCAACCATTTAAAACTGCTTGCCATACCCGTTCATCAATCTTCATAAGTGCTAACTTCATATGCATTCTAAAGTATGCATAGTTCGACCCATCAAACGTTGGGGTCCTAATACCATCAAAACCATCATAAATCATGCCTAACAACACGGTATCTTAACACATTAATTTAGCGTAACCGGCTCTGACACCAATTTGTAAATTCAAATCCCCCTAATACAGCGTGTGCTTAGGTAGTGGTGGTATTACAAACACAAATATATTTTTATAATTTTTTAATTTTAAAATTCAAAAATCTAAATAACTTTAAACTTAATAAAAATTATTCACCAATTTTAAATCTTTATAATGAAAAATCAAGTCATCTAATTTTATCGTTTTAACTTAAGCTGTGCATTTAGGTGATAAGCACATAAAAAATAAATAAACCAATTGCACAACACACCGATTTATGAGGAAAATCGAAAAGAGGAAAAGCCTCGGATGGCCCAGTCCCGCAATTCACTATGATACGAAATTACACAAGATGACATATGACTTACTTAATGAATCAGTCCACATAAGCCTTGACGCATCTTCAATCTTCAACCGCTCCTCCATAGTGCAATGTAGGAGTCCACCCCTATATGTTGCCATAACACATGAGTCCACGCATGCATCGGTATCCACCAATGAGACACATAAATCATCTATAAATTGGAATATGGAATCCACCGCTTCTTCACCATAACATAGCAAACCAAGTACGAAGTCCACCACATGGAACAGGATCTCAACACAAGATGTAGAGAAACAAAATTTGGTGCCCAAAAATAGGATCTTTAAAGTATATGTAAGATGAATCTTGGATCCTAAACTTATTGGGTGAAAATGAGGGTTCTTAGAAAATCTTTGGAAGAGTTTTATCACAAAAAGAACTCTCTAAAGGCTATTCAAAACTCTAAAATGGATCATTTAAAATCTAATCCCGCATCTTTATCTATAGGTAAAGTTTTTATAAAAGGATAGGGATTAAATATTTGGAAGGGTGTGCTTTAAAAAATAAAAACATGGGTGTTCGTTTAAACGAACTCACTTTTCATTCGAACGAAGTACCCATTCTTGTTGGAACAACTTCCAACTACACTTTGAATGACATTCTAAAGCGTACCCAAAATAAGACGTTCCAAATCTTATCCGAATGAAGGAACCTCATTTCTAACGACCAATGGAAACTCATTTGAATGACATTTCAAGCCGTTCTAACTAAACAACGAAATTTTATAAAAATTTCATTGTTTACCATTTTAAAACATTTTGTAAATTCTAACACCTAATAATAAAACATCCATGGATCAAAATAAATATGAATTCATACTTAAGAGATCTTTGCAACTTGAAGACAAAAATAAGAATAGAAACATGACATGATGATATAAACTCTGAATCTTTGCCGCTACGTCTTCATCCAAACATTTCAATATCTTGAAGGGAAAAAATCCACCCTAACTTATGACTCAAAATATTTTGTATTGAATCAAGCCAATTGCAAACAAACTGACTCAATTGGAAACTTGTTCTTATAATATATTTTTTCTTATCAACCATATGATATTTAGTGGATAAATTCAAAGATAACATGTCATAGATTGGACGTGGATCCAATTGTCAATCCAAATACGAAGAATCCGAGGAACTCGACCCAAAGAAGGTAAAATTTGTCGAGACAAAAGTTGAAAACCATATCCAGGATGGATCCATCAAGAGTTCCTATTCCTATACTAGAATTCTAACACTATTTTGGTTAGAAATAAGAGAAATAAGTCGTAAGTATGTGTAGATTTCACCGACCTCAAGAATCACTGCCCAAAATATAGTTTTCCATTACCAAGAATAAAATAACTTATGGAATCCAAGTCCAGACATCAATGCACGAGTTTGATGGGCACGTACTTCGATTAACACCAAATACATCTATTCGTCCCGCATCAGGAAAAGACCTCATTCATTAAAATCTTAGGGCTTTACTGCTACAACATAATGCCTTTCATTTTAAAAAATACAGGAGAAACCTATTTGCTACTTGTAACCAGAATGTTCATGAAGAAGATCAGCTCCACCATGGAAGTATACATCAATGATATGCTCGTGAAAAAAAAATAAGAAGGCGATCATATCAAAGATCGCATGAAGACCTTCAGGATCCTCAGAGAATACATGATAAAGCTTAATGCCTCAAAGTGCATATTTAGAGTAACATATTGTGATTTTTTTTTATATTTGGTAAACCATAGAGGAATAGAGGTGAATTCGAATCAGATCAAGGATCGTAAGATATCAGAAGGCCGACTACTTTTAAAGATATCTAAGTAATCACTCAAATGTTAATCCTCTAAGAAGTGTCAACTATTAATTTAGGCATTAAAGAAGGCAAGACCCACCATCTGGATAAATGGGTAAGATCAAGGTTTAGAAAGAATTCGACAGTACTTAGGATATCCTCCCTTTTTGTTAACCCCTAAAGACGATCAAGCATCCCTAGAGTTATAAAATGCTTTAGTGGTCCTTGGACGACTCCTGCTGGAAAAAGATACTCGTCTGCCTTCTGAACTGCATTATTCTTTGTCAATAATTTTAGCTTTGATGTGTTAATGTACTCGTTGAGGTGGTTGGATTGAACGAGATCCCCCAAATGATTTTATACATCTTACAGTTCTCTGTAAGGTGACTGTGACATGGTAATAAGTGCACCTGAGGTTGGTGTCCTGATCATTTGGATCACTAGACATCTTAGGAGGCCTCATAAAGCATGCCTTCTCTTTGATATGTGGGATACACTTATAAATGGTCACTTTGAAGACTTAGCTTCTTTCATTAGCCTAATATCTAAGGAGAACTATAGGAGTTTCATTGTTGATTTTTTTCTATAAAGGGTTGTTCCCCCTTTTGGGGGCCTTCTTAGGTTTAATTATCTTCTTGTTAGTTGGAGCCTCTAAATTAATGAGTTCATCCTACACATTGGCATACTTGTCAATATGAGACATAAGGTCATCCATTTTAGAGGTGGGTTTCTTCATCAAAGACTAGTAATGATTATTCGATTACTCGAAGCCTAACTTGAATGAAGATATCACTAGATGTTCGTTGCAATTATTAATTTCATTCAATAGCTTCCAGTATCTCTGTGTGTACTTTATGAGGGATTATCCCTTAGCGAATCCTCTTCTTTGATTACTTCTAACTAGTGATAAATCAGGCTACGAACTAATCGACCAAGTCTTTTAAAAAAAATATCAATATAGGGGTAATTTCTCAAACCATTTTAGACCTGATCTAACTTGTGAGTTATTCAATTATCATTACGACCATATCCCAAGTAGTTCAAATTCATAGAGCTAGCATAGTTTGACATTAGGTTGTCCCTAGAGATAGCATATTTTGACATCAGGCATGAACTTATGACGGTGATCAAGGGTCAAGTCTTAGCAAACTCCCTAGAAGAATTCTCAACATCACTAAGAGGTGAGGATGAATAGCCAAATCCCATTCTGAAGTCACTAGCAGTTAGTGAGGATGGACAAACAAGGAAACTTTTAGTTGATGGCACATCAAATGAGAGGGGCACATGAGCTAAAATCATCTTTGTGAAGCCTCAAGGTAGTGTCGTTAAGAAGGCTATTATATTCAGGTTTAAAGGCTTAGACAACAAGGCAAAATATGAGGCCATGGTGCATGGTCTCTGAAGGGGGATCAATCTAGGTTCTCACTGCATTGATGTGTAATGTGACTAAAGGCTGATGCCAAACCATCTCCACAGAGAATACGAGGTCAGAGGCTCTATAATGCTTGCTTCAAGAAACAAGGCAAGAGACCCTTTTTAGCAGTTTAAGTTTTCTTTGATGGATCTTAAAAGAAACAGAATCGGGCTTTTGCTCTTTCTACTTTAGCTTCATTTATCAATACCAACCTGAAAAGGACAATTGAAGTTTAATACATAGATGACCCAAGCATTAGATAACCAAAAATAGGCCTTGGCATTCTCAAACTGTATTTATCTCCATTGTGGATGGATCCCATATTAACCTACTTGAAGACCAAAAAGCTTCCCCCAAATGGTAAAGAGGCATACAAGTTGAGGACCAAGTCTTCTAGTTTTTTCCTAAACTCCGAGGGAAAGATTTACCAGTGATTATTAATTGTTCCTTTACTAAAGTGTGTTTTCTCAGATCAAGTGGAAGAACAGTTGAGTTAACTACAACAGGAAGCTGCGATGCACATACAACTTAAAGATCACTCTCTTACAGGGTGATCTCTTAAGGATATTTGTGGCCCTTAATGTAAAAGGATGATCTAATGTTTTTCCAAAAATGCGCCGAGTTCCAAAAGTTTTTTTTAATCATCATGTACCCTCTAATAGATCTAAATCCCCTCACTATTCTATAACATTTTGCTCAGTGGGGCATGGACATAGTGGGCTCATTATCGGTTGCACCTAGGAATAAAAGATATCTGATAACGACGATCGATTACTTCACAAAGTGGGTTGAGGATGAAACACTCACTCACATAAGAGAATATAATGGCAAGAGATTCATTGGGAGGCGCCTCATCAATAATTTTGGATCCCAAGAGTGTTGGTGATTGATAATAGAACGTAGTTCAACAATAAATCCTTCTGTGATTTCTGTACAGAATAAGGAATATGAACCCACTATGTTTCTGTAGTCTTCCTCGAGTGTAATGGACATATGAAGATAACTAATTAAAATCTTTTGTTAGGATTAAAGTGACGATTAAAGAAGGCCAAAGGATGATGCCTAGATGAACTTTCTCTATACTTCGGGCATACAGAACAACACTAAGGAAGATAAAACTCCCTTGAATATGGTATAGAGGTTTTCAACCCTCTAAATATTAGACTTCCAACCCTCAGATCTAAAATCTTTATAGATGACCAGAATGAAGATCGAATATCTCACGAGTTAGATCCGTCTGAGGAAAGAAGAAAGTTGGTTCTGATACATTTGGCTACCTATTAGTAGGAATTAGCAAGACAATATGACAAGAAGGTCAAAGTCAGATAATTGCAAGTCATCAACTCAGTGCTCAAAAGGCTACCGCCTGAAGCCAAGAAACCATTAAATGGGAAACTTGAACTTATTTGGTAGGGACCCTTCTGAGTAGTCTCAAAGGGGGTAGATGATCGTATCATTTAGTAAAACTAGATGGAAGAGTAGTCTTAAGGTATTATAATGCCATAAACCTTAGGAAATTTTATCAATAGATAGGAAATCAAAGCATTGTTTCTTTCTTTTATGCACAATAAAAACATTGTTAGTTATCTAATAACGTTTTTCAAACTTTGTATCTCAAACAATTTTGATTAAACCCACTCAAGTAGCGGTATGACAGGGAATCAGTTCGGTCGTTTAAGACTCTATCAAAACCTAAGTAAGAATTGTATGGTACAACTCAGACGTGAGTTGGTCGCCTATGTTTGCCACCAAAATCCATTTGAGAAGTGTTACAATCTATAGTAGGTCAGTAGCATAAAATCCATTTGAAAATAGTGGTACGATCGAGTAATAATTATTGTCCTAGAAGAGGTAAACCCCACAAAAGAATTACATGGTACAACTTTGACATTAGTTGATCGCCTACACGTTGCACCGAAACCCACTTTAGAAGTAGTACAATCTAAAGTAGGTCAGCAACAAACCCACCCAGAAAGTTATACTACTGAGTTAGGATGGTCGTCCTAGAAGAGGCGGAAACCCATGTAAGAATTGTATGGTACAACTCGGATATAAATTGGTCGTCTACGTTTGGCACTAAACCCACTTAGAAATGATGGTACAACCCCGATTAAGGCTTGTTGGCCTAAAAGTGACATAATCCCCAAAAATAATTACGTGGTATATGTCACACATGAGTTGGTTGCCAACGTCTAACACTAATTATAAATGTTAGTCGACCTAAGAATAGGCATATTATAGATTGGTTGTTCAAATATGGTTGGTTGGATAAACATGTAGAAATACAATAGTCCGCCTAATACAAACCGAAATTAATAGCCTAGGGCCTAAAGTCCAACTACCAAAGATTGATCAAAGTCAAATGACACTGACATGTCAAGGACAATTCATTACAAATGAAATATTTGATCTTATGTTTAAGGGAAACAAATTCTAGAAAGACAAAATGATCTTAGGCACAAATTATAAAGTCATAATTGGAAAAACAAAAATTCTAACTATGTCTCATAAATTGAGCAAGTGCACAACAAAAGATCAAATAAATTGGAAATAGAATTTTCATTGATAAACAAAATACGGCCATAGGCCTACAAAATAATGACTTCAAAGGGTTAAACAAAAATTACATAAAATTACAATGACAATAAAGCATAGGGTTGGGCTAGGACGGTTGATTTGATTGGCTGCGATCTCAGCATTCTGGGTTGAGGGAATAGTAGAAGGAGGATCAATCACGGTCTGGTTTCCCGTAAAACTATCTCCTTCTAAAAGATGCTCTAAGGAGGGGTGATTGGCATATGCATGGTAACCCTCAAGGACATTTCCTTTCTTTAAGAAAGCCACCCAAACGTTTTGTAACACAACAGACTCATGATAGTCCAATCGCGACACGATCTCTTAGTCTGCTACCTCAATTTACTTAATTGTAGAACTTTTCACGTCGGCTCTCACGGAACCTCCATTAAGATCTTATCCTCCAAACGACCAACTTTTGAATGACCTTGCAGCTGGAGGAGGTCTTTAGTTTACACATCTCGACGTCCACCACGCTGAATTGATTCTGAGCTTGCTTGGCCACACTAATAGAGTTATTCTTCCTATCCCCTTCATCTTTTAACTTCCGATTAAGATTGACCAAATATTTTTATGGGTTGTGAGTTGATTGTGACACCCCGAATAATTAAATACCGGGTAGCTAATCCTTTATTCAAATTAACACAAAATGTCAAGTTGGTTCAATTCATAGCATTACTATCGAAAACATTATTAAACAATTACTAGCCACCTAATATTTAAAAATAGAGTTTCCAAATTTTATTAAATTAAATTAACATGTAACCAATTAAATTATAAGCTAACTACACCACATCCACATCACAATCATAATCACAATGGAAATATTTATGGAACAATAAATGAGTATGGATTAACACTCCCTTGAATAATCCAAACACAAAGTAAAAAACCCAATACAAAGTCTGAATAATTAAATAACTCTAAAACTGAATTAAAACTGAGAGTATGAGAAAGCTATCTCTAAATGGAAAAGGGCGATGTGCCCTAACAGATGAATGACCCAGAAATAGAATCAAATACAATGTGTGGAGGTGTCTACTACAGAGATCCTGTAACATCCACAGCAGCTACAGCACGTCAATGGGATGGAACTCCTCTGCTTGGAATCTTTGTGGCTGGGAGCCTAAAAGGTTTTATGAAAAATAGATTTAAAAGCAAACGGGTCAGAGCCCGAGGTGAAAATAGTTTAAAAATAGCAAGTGTTTAATTTCATTAAATAGTGAATAATATATACATGTTAGTTACGTGCTCTCACATGAGTTCCTCACCCCTCAACTAGTGTGCACGCCTACCGTATATTCTTAACCCGTCCTAGTTATGCCGTTAACTAACTAGTCTGTACCACTTCTTCTTATCACATTATAATATAGGGGTCTATTCATAGCGTTCTAACATATCTTGAGTGTAACTCACCTATTCACTGATAAGATTGACTTATAACAATTACGATAGGAAATTCTCATTTTAAATCTCATTCAAAATGTCACAATAATTTATACACACTTAAACAAAGAGTTCGTTAGTATAGTGGTAAGTATTCTCGCTTGTCACGCGGGTGACCCAGGTTCGATCCCCGACAACGGTGCCAAAAACTTGACGCGACTAAGAATTTGTCTCAAAAGTGCGTTTTACTCTAGGCTCAAGTGCAAGCCTGTCGCTCAAGTAATAACCCGGTAAGTCAGGATCGTATCCACAGGGATCGAGATTGCCAAATAGTAATAAGAAAAATTATTAAATCTTGAAATGATTTCTTAAAAGAAACAAAAAGATGATTAATGATTGGGAAAATTTCTAGTGAAATAAAAATTTACTTAAGAAAAACAAACTGAAAATTGCAAAAAATTTAGATCTGACAAATGGGAAAAAATAGGGTAGGATATAATCCCTCAATCCTTAACAAATTACCGTATAGAATACTAGAATTGTAAATTAAAATTATTGACTAGATCCGGTCTTTATAAATTCTAAGCATTACATATATGAGGGATCTAGCCCGCATCATATGAAATCAAAGATAGATACAAAGCGGTGAATGATAAATTATACTCGCAAAGCGTTCTTAAACATCTCAAGTACCTAGGGCAAGAGAGATTAAAAGATTGACAATGTTCGTATGATTTTCTTTCACGGTTCAATCAATATTTAAATTTAACCTCTATTTTCTACATAAATAATTTGCCTTGGATTGAGTTCATGTACCCCAACCCTTGGGAATTTAGCTACTCATGATTTGGTTCAAGAATAAATTCACATATAAAATTATGGATCTACAATACATTGTAAATAATTTGCAAATAATAAAACTAGAGAATGGAAAGAGTTTACTTGAATTCAGCAACAAAAATGGAATTGGAATTCATAATTTCTTACAAACTAGGGTTCATGAAAACTCTTGAAGGAATAGAAAATTTTCTCTCAAAATCTAACCCTAAAATTCACCCTCTAATCTAGCCACCTTCTAATCTAGTCCTACCTAGCCACCTTTCAAATGATGTAGGGCATGGGCTTTTATAGATCTCAAAAATGACTTTTCCCATGCCTCTCCACGTTTTACCCTTTTAATATACCTAAATGAGACTCTTCCCATGCATATCCACATTTTACAACTAATAAAAATAAATTAAATAAGAAATTTCAAGAGTTGTCTCTTCAGCTTCCAAAATTAATTTCAACTTTTGACTTTCTGTCTCCAACTTTAAATTGGCATAACTTCTTCACCGTAGCTCGGATTGGGGTGCCGTTTTTCCAATATTCTTGTAATTTAGATCTCTTAAACTCTATATCTTTCCCCATCACCGGAATATATATGTAAAATTACGAAAATGCCCTTCAACTCCCCATTTCTTGGTTTCTTTCACTGTTTTGAGTTCTCCTTCGCACTAACTTGCATGAAATACTTGTAAAGCACATGAGAAATACATAAAACACGAAATACTTGCCAAAATAGGTTAGTAGCATAAATACGAGACAAATCCAAGCTATTTACACTGTATGCAATCATAAAAATACCGAAACTAAGGGGATAAATACGAAGAATATGTGCCTAATCAAGCGTTCTAACATATCTTGAGGGTAACTCACCTATTCACTGATAAGATTGATTTATAACAATTACGATAGGAAATTCTCATTATAAATCCCATTCAAAATGTCATAATAATTTATACACACTTAAACAAAGAGTTCGTTATAATACCAAGTATATTATTCTCAACACAAATTTACAAATTGAGCACCCCTAGGCTAAGATTTGGTGCACACATACTTTGCTATCGAATCCCGGTACATCGCGTACATAAGGACTATGTGTTTCGAATCTCTCAGGAACCGTTTCAATAAGTAAAATCAAACATATTGGAGGCGAACATAGTTCACATACCCATGGATCACGCACAAACCCACGCTCCCATGGTCAGCTTACTTATTAACTCACAAATAAGCCATTCACAACCCTATGTCCTTATGGTACCAATCTAAATCCCCCTGTAGGTACACAAAGATTTTATGGCCCTATTTCGAAAGTCGACCTCCCATGATAGCAAGTATGGTAGGTATGTCATATCAATAATAATCCACATACTATGAATTAACACAAGTTAGATAACTTGTTAAATTATTAAAGGTATATTCTCAGTCTTATACCATTAGTCTAATTCATATGCTTCGATTATTATGGGTGATATATATTATATTTTGTCGATACGTCTCACGTCGTATAATTTCGAGTACTTAAACCTAACCGAAGAGGTTACTAATCTCCTAACTTTTCCACACATTAATTCAGTACTCTTAACTCCTTATTTATGTCCCAAATCCAAACTTCTCACTCCTAAGAATTTAAATCACGTTCACACGTCATAGATTAGGAAATTACTCATTGGACACTGAAAAATTCAACGCTACATTCCAACCTAATTCCAATATATTCCGGGTTCAAATATATATCCCAACTGGTCTCCTTCAAATCCTAATGCATTCACATAATCCCCAACTATAATATTCAATGGACGGAAGCACCTAAAATTAAAGAGGGGAAATATTCACCATTTCTGGGGGGATCGATCGATCGATGGTTGATCGATCGACCTATGAATGTCGACCGATCGATCAAGGAGGTGAGGCTACTAGTTTCTTCATTTTTTCATTCCCATATTTTTCCCAAAACTTCATTACATGATGTGAAATTCTAATACATGTATATCGGGTCATTATACAACCTAATTACATGATTCTTAACATTCCAAAACTTTTAAATCATCAACAGTTAGCCTTCCTTGGATCAAATCTTCATATTAACCTAAAAACCTTATTTTTTTCTATTTTCTTCAATAACCATAATATTTCCCTTCTTAAATCCATTTTTAATTCATCTAAGGTTATGATTTGGTTAATGAATTACTTCCAGAACTAAACATGAAAATCCTATCCAAGATTTAGGTTTCTTCTCCAAATTTCATGAGTTTTCTTCAATATTAAAGACTATCATCAAATTCTACACTAGCATGGATGAATTATTCGCTGAAACTTCATGAAATCAAATCACTTGCCTTGGAATTGATGTTTTGATCCGTTGGTGATGTAAATGGTTGGTTCTCTTCCTCTCTTCGGTGACAAATTCGATGAAAAATGGTGGTGTGTGGTGGTTATGGCTTGGAGACCCTCTTTGTAACTTCTCCTCTTTCTCACGTTGCCCACTCCTTGATTTTTGACAAATAATGGCAATAATGGCCCTAATATTGGCTGATAAATAAAGCCTAAAATTCGTGGGTCAAAATTCTTTAAAAGTTAAAATGACTAAAATACCCTCCTGGGTTGCCGGTTTGGCCTAAAAATGCCCCGAGACCCAAACTAAACCTCCGGCAAGTGGTTTCTGACTATTTCAATCCTTGCGTACACGCTGGAGCATTCAAAATGACCATACAGATGATAAAATTATAATATACTTTTAAATTCAATTAAATTGATTCCTGACGCGACTCACATGCGCGTCCCAACTAAATTTCTTGAATTGTCGTAATCATGACTCGCGATAATTTTAATATATTCAATAATCACATGTTACCATAATCATTCAGTGATATATAACATTATTATCATAATCAAATACCAACTCTCATCTCGCTAGTATTTAAATCGGGATTAATTTCCAATTAATTATTTCAAATTAATTTAATTAATTCCATAATTAAAAGGAAATTAATTTAATTAATTCAATAATTAAAAGAAATTGTATTTAATTAATCTCATAATTAAAAGCCATAAAAATATGGGGTATTACATACCTCCCCCTAATAAGGGAATTTCGTCCCGAAATTCGAAAAAGTGAGGCATACCTGGAAAAATTAGGTATTCTTCAATACGCAAAACAAGATTCAAAGTAAGGCGCAATCACTACAGTACTCTCTTTACAACAAGCTTATTGAACACTCTCGACACTGTAACAGTTATAGGGTCACCCTCAATAAATGCACCTCCCCTACTGTTCTTACTAAACAACATTAGAATAAGAATAGCCTATACCTCATTGGCCTCATTATCTCAATATTATTGGGAGCCCGCAACTCACTTCGTATCAATTCCCGTGTTTAACTAAACACAAAACTCCCATCCTAAGAGAAACCATAAAACATCTGACTACTCTTGTCCGTTCTTCGAATTTCTATTCCCGACGGTGTAACTTTTACAAAAGGAAAATCCACTTAAGACGGTTGGTGGTTATCCCATTATTGTCATCAGACTTTAACTATTGACTTATCCAAAATTCTTAATATCCTCTCACCTCTAAGCATCCAGAGGAAGGATAGTAAGGTTTATCTATACAAAACATCTGTAAGAACCTTATCTATTATAAATAGTTGCGGTTGCTTTCACACAACTCTACTATTAGGTAATATCCTCTCCCCTTTACCATATTGTACCTCACTTACTAGATATACCCCTTGTGGAAATGAAATGATCGCAATGAGTAAAAAATTATTTTCATATAGCTCCACCGGTCTTCAATCACCTTGCGCCTACTCCTCGGGCTATATGTGATACAACCTTCTCAAAACGAAACGTCATTTCCACTACTTCCTGATGCCCCATATTGAAGGTGGGTTTCAAGGATCTCATCCTAGTTCAGATTAATATTGAGAAGGACCACGTACCGGTGCGTTAACTACCTAATAGTGTAAACCACACGAGGATATAACAATTACTTTCTTTCTGTACAACCTATTCCACACGTTCAAATGAACTCGTTACTTATCTTAGGTTGGCACGCTTAAGTCACCCTCAACATTCGATTGAGTGAACTCCGCTCTAAATTGTCCATAATAGTTAAATATTTGACTTCTCAAGGGATACTCCCTTTTTAAATGGCTTCCCACTGCCTTTTAACTAAGTTCGGACGTGCTACTCTGATTTCACACGAATATAATGATTATCATCCTTCCCTTACGATGCTTAATCCATTCTACCACTACCATATTGTAATATCAGTCTCACAAGCATTAATTTCACCCATCTCAACATACTCTACTATCGAATCCCGATACATCACGTACATAAGGACTACGACTTTTGAATCTCTCATGAACAATTTCAATAAGCAAAATCACCCATATTGGAGGTGAACATAGTTCACATACCCATGGGTCACACACATACCTACGCTCCCATGGTCAGCTGACTTATTAACTCACAAATAAGCCATTTATAGACCTATGTCCTTAAGGTACCAATCTAAATCCCCCCCCCCCCGGTAGGCACACAAAGATTTGATGGCCCTATTTCCAAAGCTGACCTCCCGTGATAGCAAGTATGGTAGGTATGTCATACACACAATAATCCATATACTAAGCATTAACACAAGTTAGATAACTTGTTAAATTATTAAAGGTATATTCTCAGCCTTATACCATTAGTCTAATTCATATGCTACGATTATTATGGGTGATATATATTATATTTTGTCGATACGTCTCACGTTGTATAATTTTGAGTACTTAAACCTAACCGAAGAGGTTACTAATCTCCTAACTTTTCAACACATTAATTCATTACTCTTAACTCCTTATTTATCTCCCAAATCCAAACTTCTCACTCATAAGAATTTAAATCATGTTCTCACGTCATAGATTAGGAAATTACTCACCGGACACTGAAAAATTCAACACTACATTCCAACCTAATTCCAATATATTCCGGGTTCAAATATATATCCCTATTGGTCTCCTTCAAATCCTAATGCATTCACATAATCCCCAACTACAATATTAGATGGCTAAAAACACCTAAAATTAAAGAGGGGAAAGAGTCACCATTTTTGGGGGGATCGATCGATCGAGCCTGATCATCTATCGATCGATGGTTGATCGATCGACCTATGAATGCCGACCAATCAAGCAGGTGAGGCTACTAGTTTCTTCATTTTTTCATTCCCAGATTTGTCTCAAAACTTCATTACTTGATGTGAAATTCTAATACAAGTATATGGGGTCATTATACAACCTAATTACATAATTCTTAACGTTCCAAAACTTTTAAATCATCAACAATTAGCCTTCCTTGGATCAAATCTTCATATTAACCTAAAAACCTTATTTTTTTCTATTTTATTCAAGAACCATAACATTTCTCTTCTTAAATCCACTGTTAATTCATCTAAGGTTATGATTTGGTTACTGAATTACTTCCAGAACTAATCTACATGCAAATCCTATCCAAGATTTAGGTTTCTTCTCCAAATTTGATGAGTTTTCATCATTATTCAAGGCTATCATCAAATTCTACACTAGCATGGATGAATTATTCGCTGTAACTTAATGAAATCAAATCAGTTTCCTTGGAATTTATGTTCTGATCTGTTGGTGATGTTAATGGTCAGTTCTTACCCTCTCTCCGGTGACAAATTCGGTGAAAAATGGCGGTGTGTGGTGGTTATGGCTTGGAGACCCTCTTTGGAACTTCTCCTCTTTCTCACGTTGCCCACTTCTTGCTTTTTGACAGATAATGGCCCTAATGGCCCTAATATTGGTTGATAAATAAGGCCTCAAATTCGTGGGTCAAAATTCCTGAAAATTTAAAATGACTAAAATACCCTCTCGGGTTGTCGGTTTGGCCTAAAAATGCCCCGGGACCCAAACTAAACCTCCGGCTAGTATTTTCTGACTATTTCGATCCTTCTGGACATGCTGGAGCTCTCAAAATGACCATACGAATGATAAAATTATAATATACTTTTAAATTCAATTAAATTGATTCCTAACGCGACTGACATGCGTGTTCCAACTAAGTTTCCCAAATTATCGTAATCATGACTCGCGATAATTTTAATAAATTCAATAATCACATGTTACCATAATCATTATGTGATATTTAACATTATTATCATAATAAAATACCAAATCGCGTCTAGCTAGTATTTAGATCCGAATTAATTATCTGAAATTAATTTAGTTAATCCCATAATTAAAAATAAATTAATTCAATTAATCCCATAATTAAAATCAATTTTATTTAATTACTCTCATAATTAAAAGCCATAAAAATACGTGGTATTGCATTGATTCTTCAAAGAATTGCTGGAATATAAAAGTTTGAAGGGAGACTAGATAAATTAATGCCACGTGGATGCCAAATTGCTAATTTTGGAAGATCACAAAGTCCCTTCATTTTTGACGTGACTTGAGTCTTTCAACTTCTCCTCTAACTCCTCAATCCTAGACTCAATCACACTCTTAGACTCTCAAAACAATAGGGACTCCTTTTTCAAATTCTCAAACAAACCACCAAGGTTATCTCTCTCTTCCTTAGCATACTTGATCTTCTCCCTAAGAGTCTTCTCATGTTCCCTTACATTACCTACAACACATTCCATAAACTTAACTTCTAAATTTAAGCTATATTTTTTCTATTTCCACGACTCGAGCTAAAATTATCGAGAGGAAACTTGGATCTCACTCTCCTCCTTGTCTTCTTATTCCTCACCACTCAATTACGAAAAACAGACTGAACCTCGGAATAGTCATGGAAAAGTTCATCTTCATCAATGGAAGATTTTTCATTTAAGCCACATAACTAGCCATGAATGTGGTGTAATTACGCTCAACGGGGGAATTTCAATCATTTTGCCATTCACTATCGCTAAGGGTAGAATTTTATGCCTTTAGCTTTTTTCCTTCCTTCTTTAGTTTAGTGGGACACTTGGCTGACCTAAATCCATAACCCTCACACCCAAAGAATCTATCCGATTGGTCCATTTTTAAGTTCTTATTTCAATTCGCTCTAAAATCATGATCCTTAGGATTTTTTAGCCTTATTAAATTTATTCTTCTCAAATTTCTTTTCATGAAATTTAGATTTTTGTTTCTTAAACTTGAGAATTTTCGTAGAGTTCTTTGCAAACATGGTCACATCATTTGAATCAATGTCAAACTCTTCATTAGAAATGGTTATTTCCTTATTCAGGGATTTTAAAGAAATACCCTTATATTTTTTCTACTTATTGTGAGGAAACATGATCTCCTAGGTTAGGAGGTAACCCATAAGATCTTAGAGTTTCATTGAGTTAACAGTTCCCAATGATTTCAAAACAATGACTTTGGGATCATATCTTTTTAGTAAGGACCTGAAGATTTTCTTCACAACTTTGGGATCAGCATTCTCTATCCTAAGATAAAGGATGAGTTTATAATATCAGAAAATATTGCATAAAACTCATCGAAGGTTTCACTTTCATACATCCTAATGCTTTTAAAATGAAGGGGTGAGATTTTGAAGTTTGGAGGATTTAATTGCATTAGTTCCATCATAGGTGAGTTTAAATATCTCCCAAGATTCTTTAGACATTTCACCGACCATAATTCGGCAAAACTCCACTCCTGTAACAACATAGAACAAAGCATTCAAACCACGAGAATTGTAATTACATAAGATTTTTCATCCTCAATCAAACTCTCAACGAGTTTAAGGAATATAACTTCACCTACTAGTGTTGTAGGTGGAGACCACCCCCTTTCTACGGCTACCTATACCTGCTCGTCAAGGGTCTTAAGCTCAAATTCCATACGCACTTTCTAGTATGTTTAATTCGACCAATAAAACTAAGGTGGACTAGATATCAATTGACCCTCCATATAAAAAGCTCCCGGATTCATGCCAAATAACTTATAGACTCCCGCTCTGATACAAATCTGAAAGAGCTACTACACTAAGGGCTATATAGATTACCGCCAAACACTAACTTTTAGTTTATGAATTTAAATAAAATGATTAACCCCATCTATGATGCCCTAATTATTACAACCATATTGAATCTAGGAGCGAAAAATAACTATGCATAAACCACTGTAGGATTCAATTACTCAAAATAAACATGCATGATGATAATGGAAGGGATAAAAAAAAGAATCTTTGATAAACATGTTAGTAAGAGTCCATACACAAGATTGTAGAATCGCACAACATGCCAAAACTAGGGAATCTTCATGGAAAACACGAACTTTTTCAATACATAACTAATATCAAACAGGGCTTTAATACCGATTCTTCAGAAAAATAACTTCGGATTCACATTGCAAAAAATATTCAACCGTAAAGATCTTTGATTAATTATGCACTGAAAATAAAACACGAACTAAGTTTAAAGATTAAACAAAAGGTTTCGAGTATACAATACCTTTTGCGAATCATGTTGTGATTCGTATGTGATAAGAAAGGTTATAGTGGATGAAATCCTTGCTTCCCTCCAAGATCTTTGAAAAAACCTTGTTTAACCTTTTATAAAGCTCGGATATTCTATTTTATGACCCTCCCTAGGTCTAGGTAGGTATCTGGTAGGGGTGGTAAATGGACGGATACTGAGCGGATACCATTCTATCCATATCCGTATTCACTATGTGGATGCACTATCCATATCCGTATTTGTATCCACCTGAATAGTAAAAATAACTATATATATTTGTATGCTCTCGGATTTCCCGAATTCGGATAATATCCGTATCTATTTACATTGATTATCTGTTGCAATTGCCTTGCCTCTTTTAACAGGTAATACCAATACTGTAAAAAAATACGAAGCCGTAATTGTTTATAATCAACAATTTAGAATCAAAAAATTAATCTACCATTTCATAATAAACAACTTAAATTAAAAATCAATAATTTAGCCCTAACATTTGTTGTGTGCGTCTATGTGTGTGTATTAATATGTACACATGTGTGTGTATGTGTGAGTGAGAGAGAGAGAGAGAGAGAGAGAGAGAGAGAGAGAGAGAGAGAGAGAGAGTCGTTTACCAAGTTAGTAGTAGAGGGAAGGTTTTGGAGAAAAAGGTGTGTGCCAAAAATGAGGGAAGGGGGAAACGGGTAAAATGAAATAGAACGGTTTTAGGTCAAATGTTTTGGTTGAGTTTGTTTTCTTCGCTTTTTGTTCTCGTATTGCGTTTTCTTTTTTTGTTTATAATCCATTCATTATCTTTTGATTTTTTGAAGAGTATTATTTCTTAAATTTTTTAAACTAATCAAAAGTGATGATTAACATTTGTATATTATATATTTATATTTTACATTATATAAATAATAATTATATATAACTAATATTTGTGATAAATTATTACTAGATACAATACGAATATGGATATCCGTAAATATGGATACTCCGCCTTGGATACGGATTATCCATGTCGGATACACATACTATCCATATCCATTTTCCAAAATATTTAGCACGCTATCCATATCCGTATTTCAAATTAATATCTGTAAAACTCAGTCTTGGATACCAGTCAAATTCGAATTATTGAATATCCGTTTACACCCCTAATGTCTGGGCACTTTTTGAGTTGAAACCCCTTTCTTCTAAGTGATATATGGTCATTTCTTTCTAAGCCTCTTCATAAAATGTTAATAGTGTTTTGTCTTACCCCTCCCCTCTCAAACCCTAATGATGAATCATTCTCTTTAAAAACCCCTCTAAACAACTTTATATACAAGTACAAAAGGTGTCCTTGGGCCAAATTGAATTTCTTGAGAGTCCGGGCCCCAAGCCTAAATACTTGGGTATGCTAGCTACACCAGGGACCCAAGACAAAGAATTAAATTGTCTCTAAATAAATACTCAAAATTTTTAATTAAGATTACCATTATTATTTTCTTTCTTAATGTATTCATAATAAATCCCACTAAATAATTATGATTTCACTCCAATTTAATTATCTCATAAATTACTTGGATATAATGAGGTCTTATTTGAAAAATTGATTATGGTACGTAATGCGATTCCCCATGTTAAGTGTCCGATATCATCTTGATCATATCTATTTACTATTAACCGATTTTAACCAAAATATAATAAATTTTCTTGATTCTCAGACTTAATTCGTTTGCTAATCCACTAGGATTATAATGTAATCCATATGTTGGGTTTTATTTTGTGGAAACAAAACACATAAGTCTATCAAGGGGGTATCATAATCCACTGTAACCCCTAGATGCGGATTCCTATAAACTATTATCTCAGACCTACTTACACAAATGTCACTTAATATGCTTGAATGAACCTGAAGTAATTGAACTAACAACTACCTGAGCATACCAATCCTCATAATTTGAGAGATTAAGAATTTGTACACCATTTCCAAAAAAAAAGGATGAGATTTCCTGGGTCTAATCGATATATCCCTTATACTCAAATCTCAAGGGTGGCCCTGTTCAATACATTCATGCGATGTACCTATCATAATCCTCTGTCGAGCTATTGAAAGGTATCGAATCATCAACTAGGTTCTCGTAGGTTGACATAAGCTAATAGGATTGCATCGCAACCGTTTTGATAGTATGTAACCTCCCCATCTTGGTTGTGAACATTTCAATAGTGCTATAACCGAAACTTCTATCTCCTTGTGATCAACGTGAAGATTAACTTGAATTCATATTGATCTATATTGACTAACATGTATAAAATATATATTTAAAAAAAATTAAGGCATTCTTGTAACCATGAGTCAAATTTCAAAATCAACTCACACACCTTTACTTAAAAGTAAATGTCATTCTCAGTTTTAGGAATAAAACCCCAACATGGTGGAGGTTAGATTTTGAGATGATGTATTTTGGGGTGTATGCGGTGGAGGTTGGACTTTGTTACGATGGGTTTTAGTTTATTTGGTTAGTAACCTCAATGGTGACCATGGAGAAACACGGTCGAGGTTTTCGGATGTATATGGTGGAGGTTGGTTTTATTGTTCATATCGTGGGGTTGGTGACACGAATGGGGAGTAAGGGCTAGACACTATTAAGCTTTTATCTCATTGAGGTGTTTTGGAGTGTATATGTTAAAGGTTGGGCTTTCTTATGCATGGAGTGGGACTAGTAACCTTGAGAGGGAGTGGGGAAATATACACGTTTATGGTCTTTAATAATAACAAAGAAATTAATTGTCAGAAATTATAATTGTTAATTAATTAACAGTGAGGAACATTTTTACGATACGAGTATGTTAGGTTATTGCTCACCTTTTTTCATAGAAATTACTGTCTTCCTTATAGTTATATATTCTTTGTTTAATCAAAAGGCTCTATTATGGTATTTAGTACATCCCGTTGTTATAATTAGGTTATTGAACCCTATATGGGATCACGTAGCTAGTATACTTACGAAGTTTTGACCCGATTTTTGTTGACTAACATTTTAGGTTTAAGTTAGATACGGATTACACTTATGGAGTAATAGTGGAATTGAGACGCGTGAGAAGTACTTTGTAAGTGTTAGTATAATTGGACCTTTGAAATTCATACTTTATATTTAGTTTCCATGCCATTCGTTGTATATGAGACATAGGTCTGTAATTTAGTCACTTTGTATTATTTGGAGATTAATTTGAATGTATTTGGAGTGTTTCATTGAATGGAAAATTTGATGCATGGTTAATTACAATGTTGTGTATCATCCATTCTTCTTCTTAAGAATGTTTTTAAATTGTCTTATATTTTTGTCACCGTGTGAGAATAATATTATAATTTTTTTAACTTGGGAGTAATTATTAATTAAGCATGGACGCATTAATTTATATTATTAGGTTATTAAATTAAGAGTGCATGTAAAAATAACTTTAATACAAAACCAAAGCACACTTCAAATCATCTAGGGAGTTGAAATCTCCACACCGTTGTAGGGTAAAATTTTTGTGAATTCCTTTTAGGTTAGTTAAATACAGAACCTAGGTTTATATGGAAAATAATTTACCAAGGTGATTACATTGAATTTATATTGTAAAACTATTTATTTTTCTAAACTAAATATAGTTAAATCAATCACACGCTACAAAGGCATAATGTTGAAAAACCCTATAATGCTAAAACTAAGGCATAACGAATGGCAAGTGCACTGTGGAAGGACTTCCAAAGCTTGAACTATATCTAGTAAAAACATTCCACACATACCTATTTATAGAAAACATAAATTTCTAGGCGGAGGAATCTTTTTAGAACGAAACAATAGGTTCGTTTGCACAAAGTTTATAATCTCATTTAAATGAAACATAAACTCGTCTGAACAGCAATGCATATTTTGTTTGAACGACTATCGCACGACCATCAAATGATATTTATCTGACGAGAAGATAAATCTCGCACATACCAAATATCATTTGAACGCTCGTTCGAAGACCTTTGAAACTTTGTTCGAATGATTCGAAAAATTCGTTCGAACGACTTCAACCAAAAGATAATTTTTTTAAAAAATAATGGAAAGGCCTTTAAAAATATTTTGAAAACACACCTAAACAACTCCAGGGTTCAAACATAAACATGTATTCATACCTCATCAAGATCCCTTGGATATTGAAGATAAAACGCATCACGAAACACGAGGTGTACTCGATGTCGCTGAAAGCTACGGTCTTCAAATAGGCATCATAAGTGAGAAAGCATTAGCTATAAGGATTCACTTGTATTTCAGGCTAAATAAAAAAATTTACTTTTTTCCAAATTTTATCTTGATATAATTTAAAGTGAACATGTAAGATAAATTAAGGCCAAACACAATCCAACAGAATGAGAAAAAGCTAAAGAAAAATCCCTTTCGAGCAAAATCTTTAATTCAGCACTGTTTAAAACTCAACAGACAACAACAGACTTATAGATAACTTAGAGCTCCACTAAGTTTAATGCAATAGTGTCTTCAAAATTTTAGTTAAAAATGATGCAGTCCAGCAATGTCCACAACAAGCAGCTCTAGCATTAGTGTCCATCGATCAGCCTCAAGCATCGCATTTCATTTCTTCATCAGTCATAGAGACTCAACTTTATTAATCACCGGTAGAGAAGATATCTAAAAGTATTTTAACTTTTGATTGTATTCTTCTTCATTTAGAAAAGCGACCCTAAAAAATCCAAGGGGTTTGGATGAAAAAAGTGGAGAGTTTGATCACAAAAAGAACTCTAAAAAGGCTTTTTTAAAAGTCTAATCCCGCATCTCTATTTATGGGAAATTCGTTTCAAATAAGTAGGGATGAAAGATTTGGATGAGGATACGAGAATAAAAAAACAAGAAAACTAGTTCGAACGAATAGACGCGTCCTTCAAATGATGGACCCTATCTCATTCGAACGGTTCCCAACGAAACTTCAAACAACATTCTAGAGTGAACCCAAAAGGCAACGTTCCAAATGTCTTTTGAGAGTGGGAACCTAATTTTAATGACATTCCCAATCTCTTTCAAACGACATGCCAAGTCATTCTAATGAGCTGGCGAGATTTTTCGTAAATCTTTAAAAATAATTTTAAAAATATTTTGAAAACTTCTAAATGAAAAATCTTTAAAAACAACCCCTGGATATTTAAAGCTTAACCAAAACATCTCATAAATCTTTTGTGGGGAACGATCTTCAATATTTACTAATATCACAAACATTTCTTCTGTTCGAAGTCTTGAGAATGGTCATGAAGGTACAGTAGGGTGTAACATGATAAGCCAAATAAAAATAAAAGGATCAATTATAAAACTTGCTCTATAAATCTGCAACTTTCGCTATTCCAGTAAAAAATGCAAATGGGAGCCAAAATTGACCTCTAAGACTAATAAAACTGATCCCCTCCCAAACCAAGAAATGAAAATGCATAAATGTATAAGTCTTTAATCGAAATTCTTCATCTTGTTCGGTCCATAAAATCATCATCAATGTGGAATGACCTATACATATGAGACAAAAGAAATACCATGACGCGTACAAGTTTAGAGAAAAATGAGCTCCCCCTCAATTTGTTCTCCCCCTTTTTGCCCATACTAGACTAACGGTTAGAAAATAATCCTAAAATGATAATATCATGAAAATCCAAAATAAATAACATCACAAAAATAAACAAGCAAGAACATGCGATGAACTTCCAAATAGGTATACTAACTATTTTTGAAATTCTTGTAAAAAATTTCAAGTATAAAAAGTATAGGTATACAAAGTGAATAAAGGTACAATTACAATACACCATGGAAGAACACTAAAAAATATGAATCGTGAAAGTGAAATGTAATCGTGTAAACATTTTCAATAGGTAAATCAACATAGGCATTCATAATATAGGTGAAAGAAGTTAATGAGATACTTCTAAAAAAAGAACTCGATTTCAACCTTAGGTGTAAGAATATTGAATAAATGAAATTGACTCGACTTATGCAACATTCCGTTAATTTAAATGCTTTTCAAAATTAATAACATGACACTATTTAATGTTTTTGAAGAGAGTCTGTTGTCCATGGATCTTCCCTTTATAACACCTTGAAGATCTCACACATTTAAGAATTCACTCTCAAAATTTTGAAGATATCATAATGCTCATATGTAGTGAAGCATCAATGTAATAAAATTAACCTCAACACTTCTATTTTTGTGTGCAATTAATATTTTAGGATCTTTTTACAAGTGGTGGATTTTAACGGAAGAGAATTTGCTCTTTCGTAGCCCCTTTCTATTTCTTAATATATAATAAACTTTTTAGGAAATAAAATTCGAGCAATGGTTCTTACAAGCACAACTCATCTCTAGTAAATTTAGTTCATTACTAAGTATGATTGAGATGAAAACATCGTATACGATATATGATAAGCAACTACAATGTTCAAAGAGTCTGTGCACGTCTGCAGTAAAGGAGATAATTAGTGTATCATGGAGTAAGTAATCATCAATGGACAATGAAATGCTAGCCACATAATATTAAGCAAACTAAAGAAACGAAGGCATGTTTCAAAGACACCATAAAAAAAGTCATATGAATGGATGGAATGTAGATTTATTCGAGCTTCTTGAATGCACATCCAGATATGCCTCAAAATGAGAATTTAAAAATCTTTTTGTCTTTTTAAAACTTTTATCAAAAAATATAATCTTTTTCAATTTTTTTAAATTTTTTCTTAAAAATCGAAAATCTTTTTGCATTGGTAAATATTTTTTAAAAAAAGTATATAAACACATAGAAATACAATCTAGCAGTAGGTACAAATGATATGAATATGAAAATCACCCTATACTAGATAAAAGTCATAACCTCAATTATTCGTCCAAAACGAGTTCTCAAAAGGAGAAGACATCCTTTGAATGTTCTCAATCAAAATTTGACTTGATCTCAAAAACTCTCAAAATCTATATGGTGATGTGCGGGAGCATATGTGGAACCATGTGTGGGAGTGTGTGCGAAAACCTGTATGTGAACTTGAGTAGGAACACGTCGGGGAACAAGCTTGTGCGAAACTCTCCCTAGATTAAAACAAAATTTCGGAAGGTGACCTCTTTTTTTCAATGGGAACAAACATAGATATCCTTGGGTCTACCTTGGTCAAAATTTCTATGATGCGCTCTTCTTGGTGGTTTGGCCCATAAGATTCCAACATAAAATCAAGAACTGGCTCGGGTGCGACATTGGAGGTGGATGCACCATTATAAATTATTCCTTGTCTCTCGTTAAAACCTAACGCGGGACATAGGAACATCTTTTCAACCTTATTTGATGTGTCCTCAAAAATGACCTTGACCTCCAAGCCTCCTTCAATATCTTTATCAAGTTGGAAAATATGGGCTTTAAATTTCTCACGAGTATCCAATGAAGCTTGAAGATCTTTTATAATACTAGCCACAATGTTGGCCAAATCGATCTTTTCCTTACCAACCATAATCAATTTTTCACAAATGAAAACTTTCGACTTCTCGAGTTGACTCATGGATGACTCATATTATCTCAAAACTTCCACCTCCTTCTCCAAATCAAAAACCCAAAGAGTCTAACTACTATTTTGCTTTTTGGTTCTCAAGGACTCTTTGTATATTACATTTAGAAATGTCCTCATCGGCATGAGACGAACTCGAAGTACTAACATGACTGGACATGAATGCAAGACAAGGTTCATGTGACGATTCATCCCCGGGATTCACCGACTTGACGTCAATATCTCTAAGAGTGGATTTATATGCATCTTTGCCTTTTCTCCATCTCTTTAGGGTAGTGTCACACTCATGGGCCTTGTGAACCTTGCCTCCGCATTCATAACATCTTACTTGATCATTTTTCTAAAACATTCTTTCCCTCGTCAAAATTTTTATTTTTGTCTAAGATGTTATTTTCTTTTAAATGATTTTCTTTGTTAAATTTGAGAATTTTTTGAAAATAAGGCAATATCATCAACCTTAAAACTAAACTCTGACTCAAAATAAAAAACCTTTTCCTTTTTCTTTTTAGAGATGGATGCCAAAGCAAACTCTATTTCCTTTTTCTTTTTAGGTTTGGAGAACATATCGATTTCATAAGTTTGAAAGTCTCCAACGAGTTCTTCTAACTTAAGAGTATCTAAAATTTCCACGAATGAAAGGCCATGACTTTAGGGATAAAACAAGACTTCAAGGATCTCAAAATCTTTTTCACAGTTCATGTCTTAGGAATTCTCTCACCCAAAATAGAACTAGAATTGAATATATCAGATAATCTTGCTTGAAATTCATCAAAAGTCTCAGATTCTAGCATATTGATAGTTTCAAAGTATGTGGTGATATTTTGCAGCTAAGAAGCTTTCACAGTGTTAGTACCCTCGTGAGTGAGTTGAAAAGTATCCCACGCTTCCTTAGGGGTGGTGCACATCATGATGCGGCAGAACTCGTTAGAGGTAACGGCCCCAGAAATTGCACTAAGACTGTGGGAGTTAAAATTTCTCCACTTAGAATCATCGTCTATCCAAGCAGTGACATGTTTAGGACATTTGACATTGTCGTTAGTCATAGTGGGTGGTGTTAACCCTCTTTCACAAACAAGACAGACTCTCTCATTAATAGACTTTAGTGGCGACCTCATTCGAGATTTCCAATATGCTTAGTTTGACCCGTTAAAAAGAGGGAGCCTATTATAAAAATTACCCCTATAATCCCAAAATTAAATACCCCATAATAAATTAGTGTAACTATATCTGATAGCAATTTGAGAAAGCATGGGCTATATGGATTCATTTGAATTTTAGGCTAAACACATAAATTGACTTTTTACCAAATTATATCTTGATTTAATATAAAGTGAAAATGCAAGATAAGTTAAAACTAAATACAAACCAACAAAATGAGAAATTGTGTGACACAGTAGTGTCTTTCAACAGAAAATGATGTATCCTAGCACTTCCCGAAACAAGTAACTCTTCCCTCAGTTTCCACCAATCAGCCTCAAGAATCGCAATTCCTTTCTTCTTCAGTCATAGAGTAGTAGTGAAAATATCTAAGGATTTTTAAGTTTTTATCATGTTCTTTTTGTTTTAGCAAAGTGATCCTCAAATATCCAAGGGTTTTAAATGAAAAATATGTAGAGTTTAATCACAAAAAGAACTTTAAAAAGGATTATTTAAACGTCTAATCACACATCCCTATTTATAAAGAAAGTTATTATAAATAGATAGAGATTAAACATTTGGAAAAGATTTTATTAAAAAATCAAAAACACACGTGCTCGTTTGAACGAAATCCCATCTTGTTCGAACGATGTACCATATCTCATTCGAATGACTTCCAACGAAACTTCGAACGATATTTCATAGCGAACCGAAAAGGTGATGTTTTAGATCTCGTTCGAACGTGGGAATCTCGTTCTAATTACATACCCAATCACATTCGAACGACATTCCAAGTCATTGAAACGAGTTGGCAAAATTTTCAAAAAATTCTTCAAAAATCATTTTAAAAACATTTTGAAAACTTTTAAATGCAACTCTTGTAAAATAACCCCCGTATATTCAAAGCTTTACCAAACCACCTCATAACTCTTTAATGGAGAATGACATTCAATCTTTGCTAATGTCACCAACCTTTGTTTTCTTTGAAGTCTTGATAATAGTAGTGAAGGTTGCAGTGGGGTATAACGCAATAAGCCAAATAAAAAGAAAAGGAGAAACTATAAAACTTGCTCTTAAAATAGGCTTAAAGGACAAACTAAAATCCTAATAACCAATGACACAAACAAGTTTTTTACAAACATGGAATAAATCCAATACATACAAATTGAATCGGTTCGAAAATTTGTCCTTACAAATCCTCTATTTTGGCTATTTCCAAACAAAACTAAAAAACAAAAACACTATTAGACCGTCAAGCTCACTAAAAGTCAATCCCAACCCTAGAATGAAAAAGTACAAATGCTTGATTAGCATAAAATTGATTACCTTTGTTTTTATGAAGGCTATTCTGTATTGTTACTAAACCTGCACACTTAAACACACCTTCGAAATACAACTTAAATATAACAATATAAATTCGTATATGAAAAACGTCCCTCTTTGTCTATCAATCTACCTGTAAGATAGGAGGTCTTCCCCAAGGTGAAAATCTCTCTCGAGTTAAAGAGTTAGATAAATGAGATTTAAGTGATAGAAAGTAACAAATTGTACCAATATGGTCATACAATATACCAATATGAATCGATGATTAAGAATATATATATATATATACATACTAGGGTATGACCGTGCCTGAAGGCACGATAAAATTTTTGAAAAGCATAAAGTCGTGTCTCTCCCAAATCGTACAACCCCAATTAAATCCCAACCCCACGAACCCATAAAACCACCCTAAACTCTCCCAAATCATACAACCCCAGCCCTTGTGCATTAACTCATCTCCTCCCAGCCTAAATCATAATACACAGAGACCCAATCACTCTGACCCCAACACACGCACACACCAAACACCATACCCAACCACCCTTGCTTCCCAACCCACTGCCCTGATCCCACCTGCCACTTCCCCTACCAACGCCAAATCAAGATAACCCCGAGCCCCATCTACCATAACTCCCCACGCGTACCCCTCTACCCAGTAATACCCACCCCCCCGCACTTTTCGCTACACATGAACAAATCCGTGTCGATGGCACTATCATAACACACTCGTACCAGTTTCGATGGCACTATCATATTTTTCCTCTGTAAATCCATTTTTAAAGTGAGCCTCACCCAATGTTTATATAAGAACTCATGTGCACAGTTGATATACAACCTAATCCACTTGAAAAATAATTGGGATATCATGGGTATAAATCAAAATTTTTAACTCATTCAAACTCAAAATGTAATTAGTATTTTGGTAGCGTTTTAAGACACGTATTCTTACTGTATATTAATTAATATATGACAGCATATATAAACCCAATAAGTACCTAAAATTCCAAATAGAATGCAAGGATGAAACCTAAAACAACTTGAATATCCAACACTTGGGATTTTATTTCTGTAAGATCCGACACCAAAAATATGTGTAAAGTTTTACAAATTAATTGTACAAACTTAGAATCTTAAATAAATAAATTTCAATCTGAACAGGCTGCCATAATGCGACACCAAGTGCATGAAGTCCAATCTGAATGGGCTTCCATTTAAGTCATCTTGTAGAGAATCTGTTTGGTTATTTAAGTATTCTTCTTCTGGTGTAATATCCACAAAGTGGGTTGAATTAAGCAGTGTGTGATCTAGATCAAGAACCAAATAAAACTTTGTATGCGGGTTGAATTAAGCTTTGTAACCTCCACCTTACGTCGTTTAAACCTGTGGAGATGAGAGCCATGGTTGTCGTCTAACTCAGTCTCTAGAAATGCTGCAAAGTCGTCAGTTCTTAATGAATGTAGTTCCATCCCCATCAAATTGTTGTATAAATATATCAAAGGACATGTCCATGTCTAAAATTTAAAAGATAAATCAAAGACTTTGAATTTATATAGGAGTATAACTGAACTGAAGGACAAATGCATTTCAATGAAAAAGAAATCAACTTCTAAATCCCAAATCTTTTTTTGTTTTTACCACAGTTTATAATAGAATCCGTAAAAATATCACAAGAAACGACCTAGATTATGTAATGCAAGAAACCCCAAAATTTATATATACAACAGGGGTTTTTGAAAAACTGATATCAAAATCACAACATAAGATTCCCAAAACCTAAGCTTTGAGTATAAATGATTTGAGTTAAGTTCTATTTCATATGTATATATATAACCGGTGGGGGGGGGGGGGGGGGGGGGGGAGAAAAAATAGAATTGAAATACCTGGTGTTTTTGTCAAAACCTTAATGTGACGTCCCTATTTTTAATACACTCTGGAGAGCTCTGTACTCTATTTTTAAAATTGGCATTCCTAATATAGTAACTCCAATAGCCACTCCGGAGAGATCTATATTTTGTTTTCATCAGTTGAAGTCACACATTAGTAGGTGAACAATGATGAGAGAGAGAGAACGACTATTTTGGACATAGTGATTAGACAGAAATGCGTTTGTTAGATTGTAGATTCCACGTAATTATGAGAGTTTGATTGACCTGCATAATTCAACCAAATTCCTTCATAACAAAATAGTATCATCTTAATCTCTCGGAAATCTTGCGAATTGAAAATTATATTTCAACCAAATCCCTCATAACAATATAGTAATTATTGACAAAAACCAAAACCAAAACATGTGACTGCCATCCGGAACATTCATTAGCATTATAAATTTGTTCCCCATGACGTGTCACTTGTGAATGCCATCCGGAACCCAAACATATTCTTCCTTTTATCTAGTTGTGTTGACATTCTCGAAATAAATTGATTGATTATTTCACAAACTCAAAACCAAGGATTCTTGGCATTTAAACTAAAAAAACTCTACAGATGCAATATCACCAACAATAATCAGTTTTAGATGTATATTCGAAAAAAAAAATAAAGGATCTAAATCTCATATATAAAAAACAGTAGGGAGAAAAATCAGTACCAACGATTTGGTAAATGAAACTGTCCATTATTGAGATTCATCGATGAAGCTTATGCGACCATATCACCATTCTCTTTTTCTCGCTTTCCATTTTTTTTTAATCGTCGGACTTAGACACCGATCTATCGGTTTATGAATTTGTTGTTATCTCTTCTTGATGACCTTCGCTAATGCTTTCAATGGATCTGTAATATCCATAGGTAGAAGTATTTCTTGCAACTCGTGCCACTCTAGATCTTCAAAATCACCATCTTCATACACTGCCCTATACCAACCAAATTCTTTATCAAACTCCGTCATTTTCCCATTATTTTGTTGTTCCCTAAACAGCTTGCGAACTCCTCTTCCTATCAACCAATCACCGGACTTCGTGTTTTTATGTGATTTTGTACCATTTACAATTTTACAATATAAAAGAGTGTCCTCACTTAGAGATGCAGTAGGGACCCCATTTATAACTACAGCAGGTTCCCCAGGTAACTCGAAAATTCTGATCGGTAGTAGATCTAGAATGTTGCTAAAACCCCTCACTTCTTTTTGTCCATGTTTGCTGCTGCCAAATAACTTCCCTGAAACTCAATTTCCATTCAATTAAAAATAAGTCCCAATTGATAAAATCCATTAATACTTAAAATAGAAGCAAGTAAGAATGAAAAGTAAATGAATTTTTGCTAATAAGAGAAGGGAAAAAACACATATCCTAGTAATTGTTGCTGAATAAACACAGTGGAAACATCTGATCTATGACAAGGATTAATTCGATTCATGTTGTATAACCGAACTAAACTAATTCATGCCATATGATAGGATTTTATTCAGTTCATGCTAAATTAAAACACATATCCGGCGTGACAGAATATTTAAACCATTGATCTATCGATACCCTGTCATACATATCCAGCACGAACTGAATTAAATTCTAGATATGCGTTTATTTCAATCGACGAAATATTTAAATCGTTGATTCTTTATTTGATGAAATAAAGAATTATTTAAACAAACAAAGAATCATAGGACTTAAATGGTTGCTAAATAACATGAGATACGGATCCGACCTTTGGAATACAATTTTGGGCAAACTTTTAACCGTGGACATAGTCATAGCTACTTCAGATAGCTGCTTCTTAACAATGATATGAGAGCCATAATGGGCTTGATTTAATAATTTATTGTGACATTATCACATCATATCAGCTATGAGAGCCATTTATTTTGGAATCTGGTAGCTCTCATATCAGATATGTTATCACATCATAGCTATGTTATCTCATATCAGCTATGGCTCTCATATGCACGGGATAATGTCAACTATGTGAAGCAGCTATGGATCTCATATCACTGACCACTATGTCAACATTGCTTCACATATGCACAGGATAATCAAGCCCATAATAAAAACTTCAACGACATTATCACATCATAGCAGCTTCTCAACACTTATATGAGAGCAATAATTGCTTCACATAGCTGATATAAGAGCTAACTTACTGACCACTATGGTTATTGCAACATTATCACATAGCTACTTCACGCATCTATTTAACCCGTTTATTTTCAACTGTACGCAGATCTTCATCTGCAAAAGAAGAAATAAATAATAAAGAACAAAAAATAATTAGATTCCAAAACATAAAACATAAAAGAATGAAGAGATAATAACATAAGAAATAGTGAATATGCAAAGCAAAAAAAATAGTGAATACAACGGACCCAATACCCAAAATTACATTAGAAAAACCACGCAGAGGAGAATATATACAAAATCCAAAACATGATTATTGGCAAAGAAAATTAAAAAAACCAAAGACGTCTTTGACAAAAGTGAAAAATTTGAGAAAGCCAAACAAACAACGATATTTCAGTCACTGACAAATAAAATACCTGTTGATACCAAATTTAGTCTGCTGACTTGGATCAATAAAGTGAAGATACGTGGCAGTCTACGTGGCAACAACAAACACTTTCGAGGAACTCACACGCTCCGAGAAACCAAACTACAATGAGGAACACTGTTTCCCCGAGGAACTCATACTCTCCGAGGAACAACGAGAACCCTCCGAGGAACTCTTGAGCACCGAGAAGCTTAGGCGGTCCGAGAAACTCAGACGGTCCGCGCTGCACCTCGAACAAAGCATTAATAGTGGGATAACCAACAGTTTGACTGTTCATCAGATGCTTATCATTCAGACGCATACGCTTAAGGAGCATTGAATGTATCACCCTTTCATATGTATATCATTTAATGTATTACCCTTTCACATTACAGCCTCAGGGCTATAAATACATTGTAAAATCCTCATTGTAAAGGGGACCAGAATTTCTTGAGATAATTTGTAATCGAGAATTGCCATACAAACAACAATACAAAAATAGTGGACGTAGGCCATTCTTATAAGGTTGAACCACTTTAAAAATTCTTTGTCTCATTTATTTATCTGTTATTGAATAATTATAGTGATCTAATTTTTTACGTCAACAGATTGGCACCGTCTGTGGGAACGACTGGTAATATCGTTTTCTATAAAAAACAATCCATCACAAATGGCTGATATTCCAGAATCAAGCAATCGAAACGCTGGAAGCCCTCCAAATCCATCTGCTCCACCAAATATTCCGGATCTGGCTGGAATAATGACAAATCTGGCTCAGGGTCAGACCGTCATGCAAGAAACAATGCGACAACTCATCCAAACCCTTCATGGTGTTGCACCAACCCATTAAGGACTGCAGAATATTCAAAGAAACACCCGTGCGCCATCCTCATGTACTAGGCTTACCAATTCATATCGCAATGAGGAATCTGACGATTTTTCTTATCAACCTGGACGAACATCATCAGTGCGAGCCACAGATACTGAACAATGTATCACTCTCTCACCAGAAAGGGCCAGTGCGCTAGAAAGATTAAGAAGAGTATCTCCTTTCAATCGATTAGGTCCGAGAAGAAGCACAAGTCCTCCTAGAGCCCCATCGAGGAGTTTTTGATGACCATCATATTTAAGGGAAAGATCTGCCCAGTCGCGACCAGCTGCTCATCAAGATAGATCTCATGAACGACCAGCTGCTCGTCAAGAGAAATCCCAGGAAGACACTTTAACGCGATCAGCTGCTCGAACCAATAGGCCCGAGGAAGAAAATGATGAATGGAAAGGATTTATTCAAAGGCTGGAGGATAGATTGGGGGAAATGGCTAAGGCCAAGAACCCTCTACAACGAACCTTTGTTCGAGGAACACCTTTTGTCCAGTCAATTATAGATTTTCCAACACCATCAAAGTTCAAAGCACCTGTTGTGACCCCCAAATATGATGGAAAGACTGACCCTGTCCTTCATATAGAACAATACCAGGCTGCAATCGACATATATGCTGTCCCAGATGAAATGAGATACAAGGCATTCTCGGGAACTCTTATCGGATCTACTCAAATATGGTATAATAATCTTCCCCAGGATAAGATTTTAACCTTTCTTCAACTGGCCGAGTTATTCATTGGGAATTTATGTTTAGGGGCAAAGCCGGTTAAACGAGTTGCACATTTGTTAAGTGTTAGACAAAAAGCTGGTGAGAGTACCAGAGATTATATAACTCGTTTTAATAACGAGAAACTTGAAGTCATTGATTATGAGGAAAAGATAGCGATTACTTCTTTGATGAGTGGACCACTGCCCAACAAATTTTACTACACTTTGGCCAAAGATCCACCTAGAACCATGTCAGACCTAATGGGAAAATCGTCCAAGATTATGAATGTCGAGGAGGCTATGGAAGCGAAAAAGAACATGGATTCCAAAGAATCCAAGAGGAAGGTGATAAAGCTAAGAACAATGGTAATGACACGCATTCAAAAAACAAGTCGGTATGGGACGTGATGAAGAAATATGATAATTATACTCCTTTGAAGAAGGATATCAACCATGTTTTATAGGAAATCAAGAACAACGAGGAACTAAACTAGCCAGAGAAAATGAAGGCAGACCCTAACAAGAGGAATAAGGCGAAGTATTGCGAGTTTCATAAAGATCATGGCAATATGACCAAGAATTGCATAGCTCTTCAAAATGAAATTGAAACACTCATCCGACGAGGAAAACAATCAATGTATGTTGATCGTGGAAGCGAAAGAAGGAACAATGACCGAACAAGAGAGAGGTCTAGATCTCCTCGTCGAGTAGAGGAGAACAAGAAGAGAAACCATGAAGTTGATACCGAGGATGATCCCGATCTTCCCAAGAGACCAAGGCAGCCGGAACGAGAGGTATTTTCAATAAGCTTTGGGTCATTTGACTGTAATGTTATAACAGGTGGAGATGCAGGAGGAGGAGATATTACTGCAGAGAGAAAATCTTACCTCGGTGAGGCTCAAGCTTGCTCGTACATTCAGCGAATAAATCTAGCTGAAGAGGATCGCCCGAGAAAGGTGAACAAAGAAAAGTTGGTCATTGGTTTCTCAAAGAATGACCTTCCAGGTGTTCTATATCCTCATGTTGACCCGCTGGTGATCAAGATAAGAATGAAGGAGGTTATGATTTCAAGAATACTGGTCGATAATGGTAGCTCGGCAGACATCGTGTTCTACTCGTGCTTCGATTGTTTAAATCTAAAGCTATCTCAATTGGAGCCTTATCATAGACCCCTCATCGGCTTTGCTGGCGAGAAAGTATTTCCACTTGGGACGATCAAATTGGATATATTCATTGGTACGTGGCCTGCTTGTCGGACATAAAGAATACGCTTTTTCGTGATGGATAAAAATGTTCAATCATCATACAATATCATCATTGGAAGAGTAGGATTGAAGAAGTTCGAAGATGTACCATCTACAGTGCATCAGTGCCTAAAATTTCCAATAAATTTTGGAGTAGAAGTTGTTAAAGGTGATCAGAAAGTAGCTCAGGAATGCTATTATTCATCCGCCGAATAAGAAGAAATGGAGGAATCAAGGAAAAAGACTGCTACTTATCAAGTGGAAGAAGGGGAAGAAATTGAAACATTGGATCCTAGAGATGAGTCACAACTCGTGAAGGGTCAAGTGGTGGAAGCTATTGAAAACATCATCCTGGACGACGAGCACCCTGAACGTAATACTCAAGTAGGTTCGTCGTTGGAAGCATCACTAAAGCAGGAATTGATAACTTTCCTTAGAAGTAGAAAGCAAACTTTTGCGTGGAGTCATGAAGATATGCCAGGGATAGATCCAAATTTCTTATGTCACGAGCTCAATGTGAATAAGGAGATCAAGCCTGTGAAGCAGAGAAGAAGAGTATTCAGTCCCAAGAAGAATCAAGCTATACAGGAGGAAGTCGAGAAGCTTCAGAAAGCTTGTTTCATTGAAGATGTTAAATATCCGAACTGGTTAGCCAATGTGGTGATGGTAAAGAAGAAGAACAACAAATGGAGGATGTGTGTAGATTTCACTGACCTCAACAAAGCATGCCCAAAGGATCACTTTCCACTGCCCAAAATTGATCAACTAGTCGATGCTACCTCGAAATACGAGCTTCTAAGCTTCATGGATGCGTATTCTGGCTACAATCAGATTAAAATGAAACCTGAAGACAGGGAGAGTACTTCTTTCATTACCCCTAGGGGAACTTATTTTTATAATGTTATGCCTTTTGGTTTAAAAAATGCAAGTGCGACATATCAGAGGCTGATGAACAAAGTCTTTGCTGAACAAATCAGTTGCAATATGGAAGTCTATGTTAACGACATGCTGACGAAGAGCAAAAAAGATGCTGATCATCTAATACCAAATGAAGATGAACCCAACGAAGTTCATATTTGGAGTACGAGAAGGCATGTTCCTCGGGTATATTGTCAATCAACGAGGCATCGAGGCGAATCCTGAAAAGATCAAAGCTCTGCTAGGGCTGCGATCTCCAACGACGAAGAAAGAGGTGCAAAGTCTTACAGGACGAGTAGAAGCACTCAACAGATTTGTATCACGAGAAACTGATCGACGTCTCCCATTCTTCAAGACACTCCGAAAAACTTTTGAGTGGAATGATGAATGTGAGAATGCTTTTCAAGACTTGAAGAAATACTTGGGAGCACCTCCACTGTTGTCCTGGCCAGTGATGGGAGAAAAATTGTACTTGTACCTAGCAGTATCAGAGAATGCAATTAGCTCGGCGTTGATCAGAGTGGAGAATGGAGTGCAAAAACCAATCTATTACACAAGTAAGGCCTTCCGAGGAGCAGAGATCAGATATCCAAGGCTGGAAAAATTAGCACTGGCGTTGATTGAAGCGAGTAGAAGAATGAGGCCATACTTCCAGGATCATACTATAGTAGTATATACTGATACGCCATTGAGGCAGGCCCTTCATGAACCAGAAAAATTAGGGAGATTGATGTACTGGGCAATAGAGCTTGGTGAATACGATATAGTTTATGAATCCAGATCATCGCTAAAAGGGCAGGCTGTTGCAGATTTTATAGCAGAGTTCACCTATCCTAATACCCCCGAGGAGAAAAAGTTTTTGGCTGATCAACCTGTGGATGTTACAGGATCAACAAACACAAGCTCAGGCCAATTTCGATTGGTAAAAGGGCAAGTGGATGTTACCGGATCATCAAATTCGAGCTCGGACCAATTCTGATTGGTAAAAGGGCAAGAAGAGATGATCGAAGAAGAGCAAGACATATCCGGGGAGGATGAAAGGAGGCAACAAATATTTCACCGAGGAACTCTGACTGATTAGAAATTTGAAGACGAGTTACCTACATGGAGGCTATATGTAGATGGCTCATCTTGCAAAATAGGCAGTGGGGCAGGGATAGTTTTGACCACTCCGGACGAGGTCGACATGGAGTACGCCCTACGTTTCCAATTCAAAGCTTCCAATAATGAAGCTGAGTATGAGGCCATGATTGCAGGTCTTAATTTGGCGAAAATTATGGAGGAGTAACAAATTATTGTCTTCAGTGATTCTCAATTAATTGTAAATCAAATGTTGGGAATATATGCAGCCAAAAAAGAATTAATGATCAAATACCAGGCAAAGGTGATGGAGTTGGTATCAGAATTTGCTGCTATTCAGGTGGTCAGAAAACCAAGAATGGAGAATGCAAGAGCACATGCCTTAGCTCGATTAACATCAGCTACTCGTACCGAGCTACGAAGAATAATCCCAATTGAAGTTTTGGCTAGTCGGAGTATAGATGAAGATTTGGTGATGAAATTTATCACCCTTGATTTAGGACCATCTTGGATGGATCCTATCAGGGAATATATTGAGGAAGGTGAATTACCAATTGATAAGCTCGCAGCCAAGAAATTGAAGTTTAAAGCTGCTCGGTACGTATTAACTAATGGTATTTTATATAGACGAGGAATTATGGCAGGTTTGCAGAGATGTGTACATCCCTTTGAGGTGAAAGAATTGATTGAAGAGATCCATGAAGGGTCCTGTGGAGCACATGTAGCAGGTCGGATACTCTTTCAAAGGATGATGACGCAGGGATATTACTGGCCAACGATGAGGGCTGATTGTGTAGCCTATGCCAAGAAGTGTGACAAATGCCAGCGCTTTTCCTCCATCCGAAGAACTCCACAAGCATTGTTAACACCCATAACTTCCCCTTGGCCATTTTCCATGTGGGGAATTGATTTGGTTGGGCCACTGCCAACGACCCGAGGAAGGTTCAAATACCTCGTCATCGCAGTTGATTATTTTACTAAGTGGGTAGAAGCTGAGCCACTCATTGATATGACGTATGAGAAGGTGTACCAATTTGTTTGGAAGAACATCATTTGTCGATATGGTCTTCCTTATGCTTTTATCACAAACCATGGAACACAATTTGATAGCGAGGAGTTCGCTGCCTATTGTCATCAATCTAATATATTGAAGATCCACTCAGCACCAGGCCATCCTCAAAGCAATGGACAAACTTAAGTGATAGAACGCTGTTGAATGGATTGTAGAAAAGATTGGATGATGCGAAAGCAAACTGGATCAAAGAGATACAATCAGTACTTTGCGCTTACCGAACAACTCCCCGAGTAGCAATCGGGGAATCACCATATATGCTGGCGTTTAGAAGTGAAGCTGTAATACCTGCCGAGTTGGGCCTCCCAACACACAGGGTTATGAATTTTAATTCCCCTATCAGCGACTTAATGAGAAGACTGGATTTAAACATGCTCGAGGAAGTTAGAGAAGAAGCAGCCATTAGAAATGCTGCTTACCAGTAGCGAACAACTTTGTTCTACAATAAAAGGGTGAAGAAGTACGACCTGAAAGAAGGAGATTATGTGCTGAAGAAAGTCATTCAAAAGCACAATAAGCTGGAGGCAAACTGGCATTGACCATACCGAGTTGCAGAAGTTATTCGACTAGGAACTTACCGAATAGCAACTCTAGAAGGGGAGGAGTTTAAGAATGCATGGAATGCAGAGCACCTGCGTAAATATTATCAGTGATGAATAAAATGAAGATATTCTGCCTAATTCCTACTTTTTATTGAAAGTTTTTCGGGGAATACTAGTGCTACACACTACTCGACAAAGCTCAGGCTACTCAAATTTTTTCTCAAAAATGCCAACTAAGGTTGGTCGAGAAACCAATATTCCTTCGGGAAGTAAAGCTACCAATATTCCTCCGGGAAGTAAAGCTACCAATATTCCTTCGGGAAGTAAAGCTACCTGTATTCCTCCAGGAAGTAAAGCTACTTGTATTCCTCCGGGAAGTAAAATTTGTATTCCTAAGGGAAATAAAACTATATGTTTCTCGTGAAATAAAAGAATTCCTAAAAATGCCAACTTATGTCGGTTAGGAAGTAAATATATTCTCGAAAATGCCAACTTGAGTTGGTCGGAAGGTAAAATTATTTTAAAAAGACTAACTATGGCTGGTCGGGGATAGAAACCCACCAACTGTAGTTGGTCGACAAGGAAAATTTACCGACCTTGGTTGGTCGAAAACACTAACTATGGCTGGTCGGGGATGGAAACCCACCAACTGTAGTTGGTCGATAAGGAGAATTTACCGACCTTGGTTGGTCGGAAAAATTTTTAAACATTTTTGACACTCGTAACTTTATTACTAAGTTGGTCGAGAAACAAAACTTTATTATTAAGTGATCGAGCAACATTTTTTATACTCGTAATTATTACTAAGTTAGTCGAGAAATAAAATATTATTTTTGCCATATGACAACCATAAATTCGAGCTATTCAACAATAAGTTGATCAACAAACTACGCAATATTGTTATTTTTTAACAGATATGCATGTACAAATATAAAGTGTATTATAAGACAATAGCAATTAAGATTTGCAAACAAAAATGAAAGTCTTTCATTGAATTCAAAATAAATTACATTGATAATGAAATGAAAGTTACAATTATATTGATATGTATACTAACTATTACATAAAAAATTCCTATTCTACAGGTCTTTTCCCCTCTTCTTTTGACACAGGTTCCTCGCCAGCAGGCGGATCATTTAAAGCCAGAGGAGAATTTATGAAGTTGAGATCCTTTAACATCCGAACATTCATCACGGATGGTCGATCTAGAAGATGCTCGGGACGAGATACTTCAACAATTGAATGGAGATTGTAGTCGCCGAGATACTTAGAAATTAAGCTCTGAGGAATGGCCCGAGCAGGGATCCAAGTCATATCCAGTTTGAATGGTGGCACGGGTAAGTCGAGAAGCCCGGGATTATGATAGTCCCACAAGTAATGACCCTGTTCGAGCTGCAGCACACCTAAGGCATTCAACCAGCCTTGCTTGTAGCCCTCATTATTGGCATTTTGGATACAATCGCCTAAGTGAAAGAGAGCTTCGTTGTATCCAGCCATCCAGAACTACCTGGGCTGTTTGTGGAACTGATATGTTAATCTGTCCAGCTGCTCGTGGAGATTTTTAATGAAGAAATCTTTATTTTCCAAGGTAGATTTTTGCTTAGAGAGCGGCTCTTCTAAGTCCCTGATCTTCTTTGACATATCAACCAACGCCTGGTTCTTCGCCATTAACTGGAAGGCCTGGTTCTCTAGGGCAGACTGAGTCCTTTGTTCCTCGACAGGAATCCGAGCTGCTCTTGCTCGTCCCCGAAGTGCTCTCGCTCATCCCCGAGAAGACGTGGAAGGACCAGATCTCTTCAAGGTTTCCAACTCGTCCCTCAAGTTGGCGTTCTCGACCTCTAAGAACGAGAATCCCTCATCGGTCACTGGGATTAAGGCTTTTGAAGAAGAGGCTGCAGACTTCAACTGTGATAGCTCTTTTTGCAAGTTGTTGTTCTCTTGCTCTAGCAACTTGGCAATTTGTCTGCATTCCTCGACCTCTCCCCTCAGAGTTCTATCCCTCACCTCGTAGCTAGCAAAGCGCTTCTCGTACCCCTTATCAGCATTGAGTTGCTGGTACTTCGTCTCGTACCCCTCATGCAACAGGGCAGTGGATTCTTTGTATTGTAGCTGAAGGTCCTCAAGGGTGCCCTGGAGATCTTCAATAATTTCATAATAGGCCACATTATTAGCCACTGCTCGATCGAGGAGACACTTCAAATATTGATATGCTTCCACTGCCTGTTCTGAAGCATCTTGGCCGAGGATGTCTACAACTTGTGCTGCACTCAGGTCTGTGTGACCAGCCTTAAAATATTCATTACATTGTCGCAGCAGCTTTGTATCATGGGCAGATAACAATTCCATCCTGGCCAGAAACTAGCAGAGAAAGAAAAAGTAGTAATCAATAAGAATCAAGACAAAGTATGAAGATAGACAACAACATGCAAAAAAGTCCAAGTTTTATTTGATCATAAAGTTCAGAGTTACATATGCTGGGTTACAATTGACAAAAGAAAAATGTAAAGATAAACCTGAACAACTCTACACCTTTTCCTTGTCTCCCAAAACCTTCTCAAGAGGTTGGGACGAGGAAGTAGGTTTCTTGGAGGGAATGGATAGTTGCTCGGGGAGCACTGGCGATTGTTCGGAGGAAGTAACAATCTGCTAAAGCTCCTCGGTAATAGGCTGAATGGCTGGGGGATGATCTCCCATCACCATAGAAGACTCTTCTGAGGCAGCTTCATCCTCTTCATGATCTTATGGAATTGGAGGGGGACCAGGAATGTGTTGCTGGAAAAGCTCAGAAGATTCATCAACTTTCATTTCCTGGAGAGCAGTAACCCATCCATCCCTAAAGTATTTGAGACTGCTATAGTCCACATGCGACACCATAGCAGCCAACCCCTTATTCCACCCCTTGTCCCAGCCAGCGCTGAAGGATTTCTTCACAGCCATCTTCCTCTTCAACTTCTCCGAGGAAAGCTTCTCGGACAGCATGGTATCAGCAGCTTTCAATTTATTTTCAATCTCCTCCTTCTGCCCACCTACTTCCCGAAGCTGAGCTAGCTCCTCCTCGATAGCCTTAAGTTTATCTTCAAACTCTCCAGCAGTTTTGAGCTTCTCTTCAAGCTCTTTATTTTTCCCTTCTAACTCCTTTATTCTCTTCTCCAACTCCTTGGAGACCTCAACAGCTCGAGCTTTCTCCTACTCGGTGGAGGCAAGCTTCTTCTCCCAGACAGCCTTGTCAGTAGCATATGTCTGGCGAGAATCGTCCAAAGACTTGATAGCTTCTTCCAGAGCTCCCTCCACACTGGACGGGGAGCATGAAGCTTTGATTGCTTCATCCTTCTTCAGAATTATATTAAAGCAGCTCGTCAACTGTGAAAGTAAAAAGAAAGCAAGTCAGAAATAAAAGTGACAAATGAAATATGAAAAGTTCAAAGTAAGAAGACTTACAGAAGCAAGATGACGAGCAGCTAACGAAGTGACCATGTCTCGGGTAAGGTTTTCTTCAGTACCTTGGACCTCGGGAATGATCCAGGACTTTACCGAGCTCATGGCAGAGCTCGGGGGAACAAAAGTAAGAACCCCAGTTCCAGTAGCTGGGGGCTGACTGATGGTGTCAGCCAAATTGACGGAGGAGCTCTTCTTCAGCCTCCTCGGGGGAACAGGAATAGGAACAGATTCAACCAAGGAAGAACCCTTGGTCGGTGACATTACAATCACCTCTCCAGGAGTAGAAGACCTGCTCGGAGCCACTGCGGGCTTCTCGGCAACCTTTACGACAGCAGCCGAGGAAGGTGCATCATTCTTCTTTGTCCCCTCCCCTTGGACATCAACCTTACTTCTTTTTACCTCACTAGAGCCGGAGGCAGGTTTCTCGAAGAGAGTGGGAGGTCTTTTTCTCTTCATCCTTTCACTTAAAGGGACGTGAGGTTCAAGCGAGGAGCTGGTGGAAGCTGGTACTGGCTCTGATTCACTTATTACTGGACGGGCAATAAAAGAGGTGGTGTAGCTCTTGTATTGCAGCAGATATGATGCCGACCTAATATGCTCGTCAGCAACAGATTGATGTAGGCTCCAGAAATGTTTCAAATGCCTTATATTGACATCTGCTTCTTTTGGGCACTTTCTTTTACTATCAACTGCAAATAAATAATTAGACATGCAAATATCAGTGGCACATTTTATCAAACACGAAAAAAGCATGATTTCAAAATAAATAAAATGAAATAAAAATAACCTATCCCATTGCCATAAGGTGGGCATCTGGGATCCTAATAAACTTCATCTTCAGATAAAGGAGCATGTGCCAATTTTTTATGACAACCCCATGCTCAAAATAATCCCTATTGGCATCAGGGAGATTGACTACTAAGGCTCTATTTAAAAATCTAGTTTTTAAATAAAAAATATTATCATTAACTGCCCATCTATAGCAAAACATAATCTCAGGAATTCCTATGCGAGTTCCATGGATTTGATTTAATCTATGCACCCCATTAACTATTCTCAATGTGTTGGGGGCTATTCTTGCAGGAACAACGCCATGTACTGACAGAATTCCAGACACAAGTGATTTGGTGGAAAATAAAATCCACACTCAGCAATAAAGAGACCGGGGAACCAATGTCCCTCAGCCAAATGTAAGTAATCAGAAAGCTCTTCCAAAACAACCCAGGAGGGGATGGAAAAATCAGAGCGAAATTTATCCAGAGATTCAACAGGGTAAACCATGATGAATTAAAGAAATGAAGAAGAAGGAAGGAAATCTTACAGAAAAAGAGTGGATCTGATGACAACGGACGATGGAAAAGATGAATACACAGGAGAGAAAGAGATGACGGAAAAATCAAAAATACAAATTTGAAAAGGTAGAAGACGATGGGAGCGTCTGTGAAGTTTAAATACCTTGCCTTGGGAAATGGGGAAGTAATGATTACAAAAAGAAATAATTACGCTACCGGCGGCTAGAGGAACAAAAAGGGCGTGGCAATCGAAGCGAGAAGAAATGATTACGCTACCGTCGACTAAAAGGACAAAAAGTACGCAGAGATCGAGGCGGTTGTAAAAGATCAAAAAGCCTGATTCTATGAATTTGGAAAGAGAAATAAATACAAGGGAAACACTCCTAAAAATCGGGAGGACTATTTAAAGCTATCATATTCCGAGAAACAATGTTCCACACTCCTCAAATTTCGAACAATGAAACATTGGGGGCTTCTGTTCATACCAAATTTAGTCTGCTGACATGGATCAATAAAGTGAAGATATGTGGCAGTCTACGTGGCAACAACAAACACTTCTGCGGAACTCACACGCTCTGAGGAACCATACTACAACGAGGAACACTGTTTCCCCGAGGAACTCATACTCTCCGAGTAACAACGATAACCCTCCGAGGAACTTTTGAGCATCGAGAAGCTTAGGCGGTCCTATCTGCACCTCGAACAAAGCATTAATAGCGGGATAACCAACAGTTTGACTGTTCATTAAATTCTTATCATTCAGACGCATACGCTTAAGGAGCATTGAATGTATCACCCTTTCATATGTATATCATTTAATGTATTACCCTTTCACATTACAGCCTCAGGGCTATAAATACATTGTACAATCCTCATTGTAAAGGGGATCAAAATTTCTTAAGATAATTTGTAATCGAGAATTCCCATACAAACAGCAATACCAAAACAGTGGACGTAGGCCATTCTTATAAGGCTGAACCACTTTAAAAATTCTTTGTCTCATTTATTTATCTATTTTTGAATAATTAGAGTGATCTAATTTTTTACATCAACAATACCTATCAATGAAATCCAAACAACAAACTTGGGAATTTATGAATCTCACATGCACGAGATAATGTCGTTGAAGTTTCTATAATGGGATTGATTAATCAGTTCTTCTTTGGCATTATGTTTTTGTGAATTCAATTTTCTCAACTGTGAAAATCTAAAATTAATTCATTTGTATATGCCAAACAGAGTACACCTGGTGTGGGTGTAAACAATATAATTGTCTTGGATGAGATCCCAAAACCATGGACAAACAAATAGCACAAAAATAATCCACAAAAAGAATCATGGTATAGAAGAGAAGTACCTTTCAATTGAGAGATTATTTCTTTGGGGGAGCCTTGGGAGAGAAGATGTATCAGGCCATTGAGAGGGCTTTGGAGTCCCAAAATCATCAATTCCCATACTATGTAGATCCCAGTCAAAGATAGAATATTTTAGATTGAATTAGTCCATATTATTTTGATAATACCAAATCAAATCAGAACAAAATAATACGAAATTGTTAAAAACATTATCCCTCATAAGAAGAATATCAAATCGATAAACATGAAAAGTGTTTATCTTTGAAATTAAACGAAGGTTAAATAACACATATAGAAAGTTAAACCATTAAAGATTAACCTTAGGGGAGCGGTGTCCTAGTTAGAGGTGCAGTGTGAAAAGAAGGAGGACGATGTGAGATCTGTGGCGGCGGGGAACTGAGGCGGCGTTGGGGGGGGGAGTGGCGTCCTATGATTTAATAAGTAGAAAGAATAAATTAATTATAATTTATAAACCCAGTCTCCTCAATTTCAAGCTAATTTTATTAAAGTAACCTAGAAAGACAAAAAATAGTATAATGGATTAAGATGAACTTCCTAGACCAATGAAATGTCCTGCCAAACAAAAAGAAGTTAATAAATGAAGTGTCAAACACCAAAACACAAAATGATTATGGATCTCGAATGTTTAAAAACATAATGGGGGGAAGAAGAGATGTACATTGAATTACATTTGACCATTTGACGCTCAAAACACCAAAACACCAAAACACCAAACCTTGATCAGATAACATTGAATTCCATTTGACCATTTGACGCTCAGTTTGGGGGGAAGAAGATATGTACATAGTTAATTACATTTTCTAAATTTCCTGCTCGAGTCCACTTAGGTATTTCAACAATGATTAGAAATTCCCAAAGATAAATACATAACATAAGCAGACAGACTGAAACTACACTGGTCTCTGATTAGCATCAAATAATTACCAAGATAAATTCCTTTTAAAGAAATAATTACCAATCTAAAAAATAATTACAAACCATCAAAAAATTACATAGAAACATGTCTTTACTGTTAAGATTTTAATTTCATCAAACATAAAATAAGAAGAAAACAAATACCTAAAAAAACTCAGGTTATCGCATGTAATAAAAAACTTATCAGATCTAGAAAACAAATATGAAAATGCAAACCTAAAACTTGTCAGATCTAGAAAAAAAATTCATAGGCACTTAACCCCCATATTATGAAAGTGAGGGAGAAAGAATACCTTGAATGATAAACAATGAACCTTGAAGTATAAACTATGTTCGATAGTGAAATTACATGCAAAAGAAGAAGAAAACCTGAATGGGAAAGGATCAATCAACAAAATGTGATTCCAAAAAGCTTAAAAATAAAAAACACCAAAAAATTAGGGTTTACAAAACGTAAACTCAACCCCCAAAGCTCCAAAAAATTTCAATTGGAGAAAGAGAGGAGAAATACATAATGTAGAAAGCATTGATTTGTTACTAATCAAGGGTATTACCTTAGTGTTGTAGTGAGCAGAGGAAGATATAAAGCCATAAGAGAGAGGGAGCAAGGAGAAAACTGTGACGGAGTATGAGAGTCGAGAAAGAGAACTGTGGCCTCATTTTTGAATACCGCTGGAGGTGAGGGAGAGAGAGAGGGGTTTAGGTGATGTAGTAACCAAAGACAGGCTCCTCTCTCTCGGCTGTAGTGAGGGATGTTTACTTATCCATATATCCTTATTTTTGAATTAATGTAAGGAAGTGGGAAATATTAGAGTGTGAGAAAAGAGGGGGAAAAGTAAAAACTTGAGGGGTAAAATAAGGAGTGCAAAAAAACCATACTAATGACATCATGGTGCTATCTTATGACATACATAAGTTTTCTACTTTATTATATATATATATATATATATATATATAACATATGACAATGACACACATAAATATATAGAGGTGTAAATGCCACAAATAATAGACAAAACACAATAGTTCTCCACACTAGCAAACTATCGATTTGTCTAAACAAAATTGGTACAGACTGAAGGGGAGTGAACTAAGAACAAAAGAAAAATTATCCAATCACTCAAAATTATCTAAGGAGTTCGATTTGACCGCAAAAAATTTAAACTTTGATTAAGCCTCAAGGTGAAAATAAAGAACTCATAAAGTACAAACATACACAATGAACATTAGACTAGAAATTTTGATGATTGTCGGATCAATAGCGTCAAATAGTTAAGCTCAACAAAGAGTCATTGTGAAAAGCCATTGATCTTCAACTTAACACCCTCACAATATAGATATATATTTATTTTCTTTTGCTTCTTTATTCATTTTATTCTCTTTACATTGGTGAAATTTCACGCAAAGGAGATCTTTTTTCTTTCGTAGCTCTTTCCCATTGCACATGCATATTTTTATCAAGTAAGATTAAAATAACGCAATGGTTCTTACATGCACAAATCAACCATAGTAAAAAATATTACGTATACGATAAGGCTGATAACATATGAAGTTATAATCCAAAACAGATCGTGCAAAGTGTGTCTGAGGCATATACAAAGTGAATCCATCAAAGCAAATCAAAGTCGAACTACTCCATGCAAGCATGATTAAGAACAATCCAAGCATTGAAAATCATATTCAAATATCCTAGTCATAAGGATGCATGGAAGGAATGAAATTCAAACACACTGATATGCCACACAAAATGTGTAAAACTAAATTACACAAATAAAAATCTTATGTAGTTTATAAACATTTTTAAAATGAATCAAAAGACAAACAAAATATTTTTAAATTTTTTTAATAAGACACAAAAAATAGAAAAAAAAAAAAAAAGATAAGCATCTTACAACTAACAAAAGCATATAACTAGAAGCACAAAATCTAGTGTATGAAAAAAACATGCAATCAGAATCATTCAGAAGATATAGCATGTGAAAAATCATGTGAAAGAATATGAGAATCAATCAGTCTAACATTCAATGCCTCCAAAACTATTTCCTAACTAAAATGGATGAATACTTAATGCCTCGAGTTTTGGGAACCATGGTGACACGAGATCTAGACTTCTTTGGATGTCTTATAGGATCATAATAAAAATCCCTAAGGTGACCTTTCTTACCACAATACAAACATGGGTAAAACCTAGGAAAGTTACCTATGGATTGACCTTGTCTAACATCCTTGGCAGTGGTTGACGCTTTTAAACACATGTTGATCTTAGATTTAACAGTTAAAGTATTTGAATCATAGTCACCGATACCATCACAATTTGATCCTCTTAAATAATCTTCTAACCTCAAAAGTCTAGAGTCAAGAAAAGATTTAAACTCTTCAAACATTAGGGACTCCTTCAAATTTTCAATCACACTTAGAAGGTAATCTCGCTCCTCCTCGATGTAAGAGAAATCATTCCTTAGAGTCTTTTTGTGTTCCATTAAATCATCAAATAATTTATCATTATCTACTATGGCACGCTCATTAACTCTAGTCTCAAACTTCTTAGAGTCAACTAATTTAATCTTTAAAACGAAAACTCTATCATCACTTTCTTTCTTGGACACTTCTAAATTTCAAAAATCACATTTCACGTCCTTAAGCTTCTCATCAATGATATATCTTTAAATTTAAAAAGTTCGCAAAACTGTAATTTCATCTTTAAAGAAAAAAAAATATTTTTCAAGAAATTTAACTGTTTTTGCAAACCTTAAATTCAAATGAGTTAACTTTTCTACATGATTATGAAGCTAATTAAACTCCTCTTGAATGTCGAAATTGTTGTTGTTGCTAAACACATCAAAAAACTTATCTCTATAATGACCTGTCGAGAGAAACACAAACACACAACCCTAAAACAACACAAAATAGGGATCTACACAATATCTTAGTGTTATTGTTGTGATGCCAATTTGAAAAATGATAGTGCCCTAGGGTTATTTAGAAATACCATTAAATTTTATTTTTTTAACTTTTATATACACAATGAATAAACCAAGTGTTGTGTTAAACAGTGTACCAATTTCAATCTTGAACTAAGCATGCATCTAGGTGAAAATAAGCAAGAATAAAAATAGTAAATCACAATATGATGATGAACGAAGAAAACACACAATGGGAAAACTTTGGACGACCCAGCCATATAAGTCAACTACGATATAGGTACGTATACAAGAACAATTTAGAATTACTCACAGACTCTATGACTTTAAGACTTAACGTGCTTCATTATTCCTTCTAACCTTCTTTGCAGCCACTGTTGGATGCCTTCCAATAGTCACACAACGTAGGCACTTACCATATCTCGGTAGCCCACAAATCCTGTATGGCTTGTGACTAGTCCAATCATCACATAATATAAAACACGGTCTCCACCACTCGAAACATTCACGGTATAAAGAGCAAAATACTATAGTACAACACATAAGAGATCTCAAATTGACATATAGGTGTAGGATTCTTGGATCTCACACTTAGGTCTAAATAAGGGTATCGAGACTTTTTCTTCTAGATTGGAAAACTATTTTTGCGAGTAAAAACATTCCAGACACACCAATTTATTGAAAACATAAATTTCGAGGTGGTGGAATATCGTTCGAATGAAAATAATATGTTCGTTCGAATGAAGTCCATAAACTCATTCGAATGACAATGCATATTTCATTTGAATGACTATCTAACAACCATCAAATTATATTTCTATGATAAGAAGATAAATCTCACCGGAACTCCATTTAAAGCTCATTCGAACAACATACCACATATCATTTGAATGCTCGCTTGAGTGAACTTTGAAACTCTATTTAAATGACCTAATAAATTCGTTCAAATGACTTAAACCAAAAAAACAATCCTTTAAAAGAAATCACAAAAAGGCCCCAAATAAAATATTGAAGACACACCCAAACAAATACTGGGTTTAAACATAAATATGTATTCTTACCTCATCCTCATCGAGATCCCTCAGATGTTGAATATGGAAACTCGACAGGAAACACGATGTGCACTCAGTGTCGCTTTGCTTGTCCTCTATAGTCTTCAAGCACGCATCACGATCTTGAAGGAAAAAAAATAATCCTAACAAACTATTAGATAAACAAGTTTTTTCCGAACATGAAATAAGCCAATGCATTCAAATACTCCATTCGAAAATTTTCCTTGCAGTTACTGAAAAATTCACAAGGTAAGGCTTGATATATCATGTTAATCTTTCCTTATAATTATTGCATCCTATCATAAACCTCATACCAACCATATATTTTTTCCTAAAGATATTATATGGACCCTCCTGTTCCTTTTTATCTCAAAATTAACATTGCTTGGTTCTCTAAAAATCATTTTCAAGGAGTGGGAGGCATTTGTAGAGATCATGAAGGAAAATTCATTTTTGGTTGTGCATGGAATTCTCTTTTTCCTTATGAGTTTCTTCCTATGCATGCTTTATTGTTTTCTCTATCTAATAATTATGTACCTCTTCACAACATCATTGTGGACTCGTGTCTCCCTATTTCTTGGTTCCATTCTCAATCCAACCTTTTATCATCTTGGTCCCATCCTAAATTCTAAACTCTCCAAATTAGATATTTTTTCATAATTTGAAATTCTCTTGCATTTATCCTATTGGAAATAGGGTTGCTTCCTTATTTGCTAAATTTGGTTCTACTTGCTCTTTGGATATATACTCATCAAATATGGATACCTTCCCATCCTTAGTTAGGGGCCTTATGTTCGTGGATATGTTAGGTATGCCTAACTTCCATACTTAATTTCATTTCATTATTGTATTGCCACTATTGGAGGGATTTTCTCCATCTATCTATTTATGCTCTTTTAGTATATAAAAAAAGATATCATGTTAGTCAAAGTCTCTCAAGAATAATATTTTTAAAAAATACTATTTTGTTCTTTTATGGGGATGAAAAGAATACGTTTTACAATGATGTAAAATAATGATTACTCAATGAACAAAAAATCTTGTAGAAAGCCTTTAATATGTCAATTTAGCAAACACATTGTTCTATCTAAAAACAAGTTTACAACAAATGAGCATTAGTGTAAGAGTGTTAAGGTTTCACCTAAATAGCCTCTAAAATAAGCAAGAGAAGTTCTAGGGATAAGTAGGTAACCTGCAACCCTGTTACACAAAGATCAGTCAATCAAGTACAAATAAATGGCCAAAAATCAAGATTTTTACAAAATTTCATGTGAACAATGCACAATATCTTATATCTTCACTAACAAAAGATCACGAGTATGGAGCACATTTTGGTAAAGTAGTAAGTGTCTTTGCGAAAGCGATGCATCTGTAAGTGGAGGTCACATAAAAAGTGATCTATTCCATTTCCAATTTGGATATAGAAGTGAGGTTCCATCTTCCATCGTTGAAAGTGATATCTAGTTGAGTCTATACAAGATTTATCTTAGATACATTACAAATAAAAAGAATTTTGTACCTTTTCATTTCTTTGTATTTTCATTCAAATTCCATTTCTTTAGTTCCTCTTACATGACTTTCTACAAATCATCTCTAAGGGATGTGCATAGTACAATATTCATGATGCATAAATAATTTAGTTCATTCAAAATAAGTGTCTTATAAATTTAAGGCTCTAAACTAAATTTCATAAAATGAGTAAGTTCATTAAAGTGAAGTGGCATTTCGCTGAAGCGAAGTTTTTTTAATCAGACAATATCAATCTGGGAGTTAATCTAAACTTTTAACTTATAAAACGGAATTGATTGATAAGATGGGAAATAAAAAATGTATGCTATAAGAACTTTGATTCATCGTATTTTAGAATAAAAATAACATAAACGAGATTGTGTAACATGATCTATCATTTACAAAATATTACCTTTGCGGGTTTTGTAGGTGATCTAATATAAGAGACGGAGTTGATGAAGAAGATATTGTTAATGCTTCACTATCATAAATATTTTATTAGATGAGAAAAAATCTTTGATCTTCTAATATATGATCCAAAGAAAAAAAGTTATGTGTGTGGACACTTTTGGAGATGAAAACCAGGTAATATAATGAGAAAACTATTCTTGCTCATCACCCCCTCATAAACATGTGAATAGTTTGTTAATCAACCACTCTTTAACCCTTAAGAGTGTTGTGACTTGTACCCCTTCTATAGACATCTATATATAGGAATATGAAGTGGGCTTTGTAAAATTAAGGTTTCGAGAGAATTATGGAAGGCTATTTGGTATATGGACTATATTAGGGACCTATGAAAAATAATTAATTGGGATTCCAAACAAAAATATGGAAATCTCTAATTATACTCAGTAATTTATTTAATTTTTTGTATAAATATAATTTATTCCATTACAATATTATAACTTCACTTCAATTTAATTATCTCAAAATTTCTCAAAAAGATAACACATAGTAAGAATCTCGGGTTAAGTATTTATTACCCTCTTGGTGCAAACCAATTTTCCACAAATTAATTTTCACCAACATCTAATTTATTCTTTCATATCAAACTTAACTTATTTGATACTTTATTAGATACAATTCCACTGTCCAGGTTTACATGTAGAATAAAAAATTATTAGTTTATCTTGGGGTATCACAATCTAGAATATGTTATAGGCGTGGATTCCCCAAGAAAAAGATCCATGCATATTCTCAAAATAATTGACCAACGTACAGAGATTATTGACCGAATAACATTAATCTCATCCATAGAAAATGAAAGAAATAATTATGTGAATATTCCAATCCTATTATTTGTTGAGACTAAGAATTTATGTGCCCTTTACAAGTTGTGAGATTTTCCAAGTATAGTCTAGTAGAACCTAAACTCGAAACTCACCCTTGGTCATATTCAATACATTCCATATGTACTGATACAATCGTCTCTAAACTATCAGACCAACTCCAAAACCATTAGATATGTTCTTGTAATCGAGATAAATTACTAAGATTATATACGCAGCTTTATCGATAAGATGTCCACTCCATACCTAGTTTATGAATTGTTCAATTGTATTGTCACCAAAATTCTGATATTCCGTGATCGGGCCGAATCCAACTCACTATAATTCAAAGCGATATATAAAATATATTTATAAACAAATACAAGAAATTCTCATGAAATGAATCACATTTCAAAAAATGGTAAAGATCTTTTATTAATAAAGAATAGATGTCATAAAACACGATTTTAAGTAGGACCGACAATTTTTGACACGAGAACCCGTTTACGGTAATAACCCGAAATGGCCCAAACATGACACGATTAGCTTGTATAGATTTAAGAGTATCCAAAACTTATACTCATATCAAAAGCAACGTGACCCAAAAATGACACAACTAACTTGAATTGCCACCCCTAGTTTTAAGAATAAAACCCAAATAACATTTTATTTATTCTTAAATCCATCTTCCTATGCATCTAACACCCATTCGTTTTACATGATTGTCAAAAGCCTTAGATGGTAACATCATTGTAAAATTATCCTCCAGGTTTTCCTAAGATATAATCTTGGTCACGATAACAACAAATCTCTACATGATCTCCTATACCATATGATATTTTCATTTGATGTGCTTATCCTTCTTATGGGTATTAGCTTATTTCGAGTTAGAAACCACTCCGCTATTATCACTAGTAAAGTGTAATAAGAAATTTTACTAAATAAACCACTCCCAAATCACTTACGAAGTTCCTTAGATAAATAATCACTTTTACTATCTTCGAAGAGGCAACGTATTCTCTTTTCATGGTCAAATCAGCAATACATGATTATTTCATATTCCTCCAACTTATTAATCCACTAACTATGGTAAACATATATCCTAATATTGATTTATTGGAATTCTTATCTAAATGAAAAGTTAAGTTTTTATACCTCAAACTTACCAGACGCTTCGTTGAGTAATTAAACACACAATCTCCAGTCCTTTTATGCACTTGAGAATGTGGTTTACTATAGTCTAGTGCTCCACACTTGGGTTAGATGAGTATCTGTTGACTATGCTAATGAGAAATAAGATATCCAGTCTAATGAAAAACATAGCATAGATGAGGCTACCCACCGACTAAGTATAAGGTAATTTTTTTTTCTTTTATCTGATCAGGTGTCTTGGGCACTGATCCTTAACATAATGATTACATTCCTGAAAAGAAGAAACCCTTACTGGGAATCATGAATGTTAAACTAAGTTAGAATATTATAGGTATAAATGTCCTGCGATAACCCCAACATCCTATTTTTCTATCACGTAGAATCTGAATCCCAATGATGTGATTGGATTCGCCTAACTCCTTCATATCATCCACAAATAGTACCAGAATTACAACCACATTTTCGTAATGTTTCTAATACACACAAGTTTTATGTGAAAATTAATCGAAATAAAAATATTTGATTTCTTGGTCAAATTGAATGTTCCAAGACCTTAACTCTTTCTTAAGTCCATAGATGAATCCCTTAATCAGACACATTTTTTCCTAGCTACTTGATATAAATTCCTCGAGTTGCATCATATAGATGCACTTGTCAAGATGATCGTTCAAAAACGTAGTCTTGATGTCCATTTACCAAAATATATAGTGGCGATGAACCCCAATGGATAAAATAATCCTCATATACTTTAGGATGGCTCCCGAAAATAAGGATACCTCATAGTCAATCCTCTCTTGTTGAGTAAATACTCAAGACTTTTTTGAGTAAACCCTTTGTAAAAAGCTTTAACTTGAAGGATTTCACCTTCCCATCTACCCTTATTTTTTCTTTGTTGATCCACTTGAGCGTGATGGGTTTTATCCCATCCAGTAAGTCTATAAGATACCTAAGTTAATTTGAATACATCAAATCCATCTTGGTATTCATAGCATTAAGCCAAAGCTTAAAGTAAATGTATTGGAGTGCCTCATTGTAGTTCATGGTATGCGATTCAAGTACCCCTGGATCTCATTGGAGTGTTGACCAAAATACATAAACCTATCAAGTTGTTGTTTGACTCTCCCACTATGATATGTCTCCACTTGTGGTCCTATATAAGTGACACGTGTATTCTAAGTATTGGTAATGCTCCCACTACAGCTAGGCAATGTATTATTGATATTTGGTTGAATTTTATCATGTATCAGTGGTTCAGAACCAAATACTAAGTATTTCCCTCTTCGATCTTATTGATCAACATACTCTTGAGTTTGTAGTCCATTATATAATTTCTCTTTAAGTACTAGTAACTACTATTAATGATAACCTTTTAGTCCTTAAGATGATAAAAACATAACACCTTTGGTTCCTTTTGATTAACCTACAAAAATACATATTTTTATTCTTGATTCCAACTTCTATGGATCCTTCCTTAGAATGTGTGTTGGGAAACCCCCAGATACCAGGATGTCATAAACTAGTCTTTCACCTTCTCCACAATTTTGAATTTTTTATGAGACTAATTTAGAAGGAACCAAGTTTTGTAAATAAGTAGTTGTCTATAGTGCATAACCCTATAATGAATTTGGTAGATCTAAATAGCACATTATGGCTCTAACAACGTCCAAAGAGTCATGTTCCTTATTTTTTCTACACCATTTTTCTGTGGAGTTACAAATGTCAATAATGGAGATGTAATACCCACATGTGGTAAATGATTCCTAAATTTTCCAAAGAGGTAGTCACGACCACAATTAGATAAGAAGGTTTGGATTAGTTTACCATGCCTATACTCCACCTCGGTGTTATATAGTTTTAATGTATCAAAGGTGTTGAATTTATGGTTAATAATGTAAACATATCCATACCTTGAGTAATAATAAATTAAAGTGATTAAGTAATGAAAACCACCTCTATCCCAAACCAATTCCAACACATCTTTAGCTCTATAGTCATTGGTCATAAAGGGCTTCCAGGTCATTTTACCTTCAAAATAAAATTCATAGACTGAAAGTTCCTCCACATATAATGAACTTAATAGACAATTTGAAATCAATATTTTCAATCTCCTTAGATTAATATGACCATGGTATTAATGCCAAAGATACAATTGTTTAGTATAGAAGTTTTTTTCTCTCTTGACGAAAAAGATGACAATCTTGGTTTTCGCATAAATTGGGTATTGAGAAAAATATCTGACCACTGCATTGAAATAAAAGCCAAGAAACAAGTTAAAAATCAAATCACAAATTCTAAAGCTGGTTATAAATGTTGTGATAAGATTTTAAAAGAAAACTTCATATAAAAAATTTAACAATATGGGGAGGTGTTCTTTAAAATATACAAATCATATCCTAATATATATGGACATAAATTTTCCATTTTTAAATACAAAAACATATTTATTAAACAATTTAATATCCATTCATCACTAATATGGAAAATTAAATTAAATTTCTCTGAATAGTGGGTGAATAAAAACAATTTGATAAGATTATTCTTTTGTCTACTCCAAAATTGAAAGGTAGATATCCTACTACTAATATGGTTGCTTTGTTGTGATTACCCATGAAGATAAACACGTATCCCTCACCGAGTTTCCAGGTTATTTGAAACTCTATAAAAACTTACAAACATGAATAGTGGCTCCTAAATCTACACACTATGTCTCGATAGATTCAATCATAAAAAATGTTTCAAAGGAGAAATTACCATTCTCATTATTTTGTTTTACTAAGTAGACATTCATTTCTTCTTTCAATGTCTTTATTTTTGTATATGTAACCTTTTCCTTTCGATTATTTCCTTACCACTTAAGGTTTATCCACTATTTTAATTGTATGTACCAGAGCCTTCTTCTTCTTCTTCTTCTTCTTCTTCTTCTTCTTCTTCTTCTTCTTCTTCTTCTTCTTCTTCTTCTTCTTCTTAGTTTTCAAGATAGAGGAGGAATGACGTCTCTCAATAACCTGTAAAACGTTCTTTTATTTGATGATATTCGTCACAGCCTAGTATTCTTCAAGTGGTTATGCCAAAAAGTAGTCAAACTTGTTTATAAAATATTATAGTAAAAACTATTTAAAGGATCCCGAGAGTCATTTGGGCATAAAATCAACATGGGTTTCCTCATCGATTTCATCTCAAAGGACCTCCAGTTTCCCTAAAATGGACATGATCTCTAGAACATGATCCTAAACTAGAGAACCATCATCCATCATTATGTTTACAATCATTGTCATATCATTCAGTCTTGCAGTATGATTCGAATCCTTAAACTTTTTCTTTAGATACACAGTCATGTCATAAGACCTTAACATAGTTTTTTGTTGTTGTTGCAATAAATTGTCCATAGGTAAAAAAATATAGAAATAAGCCATCTGATAATATTTTTATCACTTTTGGTAAGCCTAGACGTCCAATGTGTATGTCCCATCACCAGGCATTGCAGGGCATGTGACAGTTAAAATAAACTTGTAATCCACAGCAGTGAGGACAATATCCACGGTTCTTTTCAGTCTATGAAGTTCATTCTAGTTAATTTATTTTCCTTTAAGATCACTACAAATGGGGTAAAAGTTGAGATCATTTTTGAAATTTGAGAATTATAATTTATCTTTCCTGTGCTGCCAATTCAAATTAATCCTCTTAATTATACCAAGTTCTTTGTGAAATAACTTTTCTCATTTGGAGCATAAATCATTTCACCCTGAATTAGGCAGACATTACATCATAGAATTATGTAATCTGGACAACTAAGGAAACCATTATCCAATATAATTAAATAGTCGGTGACTTTTGGTCCCAAAATTAATGATGGTGACTCTGTTAGGGAGGATATCATTAATTATGTTTAAATTTATACCATCAGTACATTCTCTAAAATTAAATCCACTCATATAAAGCTTCCCCATTGGATGGATCGAATATGCTCATATTTAACTTCATAAGACTATCAATCTAGAATTTAGAAACCTCGTGAAACCATGATTAATTCCCTCCGTTAAGGAGAAAATTTAAGGTAGCATGAGGAACTAATCACATCACCTTCTAAAATATCAATTGATACCATAGGGTTTATTTTGAAAACCCTTCTCCTACTTAATGGTTTTAATATATATAAATAATTATTTGATTCTAATTTCCTGAATTAAATCAGCGATCATATCCTAATTTCTTGTACAAATTAAATTATCCAGTCTCATTATTTTAATTTTCCAAAATAATGAAATATTTTTATTAAAATAAAAACCCAAGAATTAAAATTTAATTGGTGCGATGAAGTGATTACATGATTTAATTAAATTTTGAAATCAATATATAATTTGTATTTTCTCGAAATTCGTGATCTAGTCCGGTCAAAATATATCCAATGTTGTCAGTATTAACGTGAGATCCTAATTAAATGATTAATTAGGGAAGGATAATTATCAACATGAGCAGAGATGGTAGAAATATGATAAAACACTAATACGTGCAATTATAAATCAAACAGGAACGAAATCCCCTTTCCATCATGCCCTAGAGTTCTTCCTGAAGTATAACTCTTCAATGAAAAGAATCCCATTGGAAGTAGACTTCTTTGATATACCCAAGTGTGACCTCGTCCGAGCATGGGACTCCCTCAACTAAGGCCGACCTTACAAACTATCATGACAGATAGTTATGGGCCCTTCTAGAGTGGTCCAAGACCCATTAACTTATCCATTGCCCCCTCAAAAGTCTCGTTTCATCTCGGAACCCCCAGACAACCGAGACCCATCAACTAGTTCATTGACCCTTCATAAGTATCATCTCGTCCTAGCACTTCCAAATAGTTGAGACCACACTTCAGTCATTCTCATTAATTGATAATATAGGATATTAGAGGTATCATCCTCTACCAGGCTGAGACCTCCCAAGATGACGTGCAACCACGTGTGACACAGGTTTTTAGCATGACTAATTCGCATGGACAGGAAGTTATAATAAGATCACAGTATCATGTGAGGGGAATATTTGTATCATCATTACATGAATGTGCCCAGGATAGGTATCTACTCCTCATTGGATGCTTCATCAAGGACACGCTCCATGCATGCTTGGGGGTGCATTGTGCACCTGATCACTATAACTATTCTTCTTCTTCCCCAAAAGAAAGGATCCAAAAATTATAAAACCCTAGTCAAACTCTGTCTCACTTGCAGTAGAAAGAGAAATCTTTATAGCTATACATTTCAGACCATTGGAGCCTCTTTTCTAGTGAAAACTACACTCATCTGCTTTGTGGAGTAAGTTAATATAGCTGAACCACTTAAATTCTGGTGTTATTCCTCTTCTCTTTATCTCCTTCTCCTATTTACATTGTTGTTATGTTATATATATCTCCATTTCTTTGTTGTGCTTGAGCTTGGGTGCTTATATAAATTTAAATGATGACTCTTTATCATCATCATTTTGGCATCGTTTGTGGGAATGAATGTTGATCTTCTTCCTCTTCATTTTCATCTTGTTTCTCACTTAGTTCTTTCGTGGTGAACTAGTTCCACGCTTGGTTAGATCTGTATCACCATTGAAAGAGTTATTATTGGGTTGTTCCACATTTTTTCCTACTCACTTAGCTCATCCAACTTATCTCTTTGTTATGTTCATTCATGAGAGAGAATGGCATTCGATTTTCCTTATGGCACTAGCCCCAGCTCTAGTTAGGTGTCTTCTCAGTCATAAATGTTTAAGGTGGTGATAACACTGTGCTTGTGAGCGGCCAACCAGTAGAAAATGTAAGAACAACTTACTTACTTCAACTAAACTGTGATGGCTAAACCTACAGATGCTATAGTAGAGATGATATCCACGATCGCCCAAAAAATACTTTCGACAATAGGGGGAACACCCCTGTTCCCACATAAAGAAGTTCCATAGTAAAAAATATGTAGAGACGTGATCGACCCTAAGGGATTATGCCTGGGAAAAAAGTCTAAGAAAATTAAAACGACTAGTGTTGTAATGAGGAACACTACTGGGAGCCCTATGAAATTACTGGAAACACGGTGTGCTCGATTCCAACTACCACAGAAAATAGTGGTCGGTCAAGCTGAGATGGACAACCTCAGGTTTCAGTATTTGACAAATTGAGAAGAGGGTCAACTTTTGATCGTCTTGGCCCAATCGGTGACCTACAAGACCGACTCTCTAGATCGTGTAATAATATAGCCTCTAGGCAGAATTGATGTTTTATCGATCGTTGACTATAACAAGGTCGGGGGGGGGGGGGGGGGGGAGAGAGAAAGGGGAGGTAAATACTCATTAGAGGATAACTAGCTAAGATGTTGTGCAACACCCAGCCGATAGAGAAAAAGCTGAAAAACGTTACTAATGTCGTTTAATACAATGATTAAACTGTATAAGAAACTACGAGATGTTTGTTGAAGAAACCCTTTTCTTTTGAAAATAAAAAATGATAAACAACAAGATGTGTTTACTAAAAAATATTATGTACGAGAATAACCAAGACTTTGTAATCAGTTTTTTTAAAAACTAAGATAGTTTCAAAAAAATCAGCACACTATAGAATGAGATGAGGAGATGAAGATAATCAGAACACACTATTTTTAACGTGGTAAAACCTCTCCCAATAGAGGAAACATCCATGGTGACTTCAAAGTCACGAAAGTAAAAATCCACTAAAAACAAATAATAGTTACAAACAATACAACATACATGCACACAACTCAGCCTATTCTAAGTTTAGGAATATACCCCACTTGGTGTCCTTCTAACTTCTTGTAGATCTGATTATTGATGATGTTCTTCCAGTTTGATAACTTCCTTTTCTTTAGATTTCTTTGCGTCGACTCAATGATCTTTGATCTTATACCCAACACTTTTAGTGTGGTAGTGTGTCAAGTGTCTGTGATGTGATTTCTATTCACATGCATGAAATCACACACACTTAGTTTTTACAGACAGTCTTAGAAAATTACATATAAAGACTATATGCTGTGATTTTCTTTTCTTTCTTTCTTACAGAACTTAAAACCTTTTTGACCTTTTAATCTATCCCAGATTCCACGGATATCTTGCTTCAAAATCGGTCAAGATCTTAATCAATCTCAGTTTTTAAAAATATTTTCGAGATCGAAAATATCCAAGTGAGAATCCAACTAGGTCAAGGTTTAGTTTCATAAGAACATAAAACATAAAACATTTATATATCTAAATAAGCAAAGATTTTCTTAAAACGAGAAACAAATATGCAAATCTAGTGATATGTGACATGCAAAGTGTATATCTAAGATTTCTATGATAAAGAAATACAGATCTCACCAAAAAAGTCTAAGTTGGTAACAAGATCACAGATCAAGAGGTTACAGCTACAAACGATCAAACCAGTAACACCAATCTCTCTCAAACACTCAAGGTTGTGTTTGGGGTTTTGACTATACGAAGGTTTGAAGATGGTTTGAAGTTATTTAGGGTTAGGGTTAGTATTTCTCTAACACAATTGCCCTTTCTCTCTCTTCTCTCTTTTCTTTTCTCTCTTCTCTCTCACTTCTCTCTTCTCTCTTTTTTCTCTCTCAATTTGGACGATTGCCAAAAGTTCCTAAAGGTTGAGAATAAGAGGGTTTATATAGGAGCCAAGGAAGGTTCTGGATTGCTGATCGAAATCAACGGTTGAGATTCAGTCTTCCTTATATTGACTTGATCCAAGGGTGGTAAAATAGCGGTGGTTAAAATGAAGGTTATTGGTCCAAAGTGATATCACATGGATAGACTATAAACACATGCAGGCCATAGATAACGTTTGATCTAACGATCCACAATACACCAGGCAGTTATCTCACAAAACAAACACAAAATGAGATAACAGGAACATGACAAGTGTTGGCATTCCATTGGCTGGCAAACGCGCGTCCTAAAATAATTACAAACAACACCCTGAAGTCTTTGGCGCATTGATATTCTACCCAATCAAACATTCTAATGAAAAACTGATTTTTCAAAATAGCATTTTAACCCCACAAAGTTTATAAACACACTTTTATTAAAGAAAACATTATTTGAAAAATGTTTAAAAATTCCCAAAAATTATTAAAACAACATTTTAAGGGGAATTTAACACACAATCAATTATTAGCAATATATACACATGTATGCACTTCTAATGTGTGTAGTGTGATTCAATTTATACGTTGTTTGGATCATTGAAGAGGATTAGAGAGTGAATAGTTCTGAGGTTCTTTGGATTCTAGGTTAGACAACAAGTTTTGTCACTATTTCCATATTAGATGAACACTTATACAATATAGACTTAAGTAAGTCAAAGGTATAAGGTGCTTCAGAAGCTAGAGATAATATTGTGGCAACCGAAGGAAATAATGCAAAAGTGGTCGAGAAATCTTGGAACAGTTCCATTTAAAGTTTGGAGGACAAAATTGATGACCTCCTGAAGAGTCAAGACCCTATTCAAAGGCGTAATGTGGAAGAGTCTCAATTTGTAGTGAGGATTATGAGCTACCCAACCCCGGCCAAGTGCAAGCCACTAACTATCACAACCAAGTAAGATGGTTGTAAAAAACCATTCATCACATAAAAATGTACCAATATGTGGTCTACATCTACTCGGTTTCTGATGAGATGAAATGTCGGTCATTCTCCATCACTCTAACCGGCGTAATCCATATTTGGTATACCTCTCTTTCCAAAAACTCCATAGAAAATTTTAAATAACTAGTCGAGAAGTTAATTCACAACTTCTGCTTCAATATGGAACCACAAAAGAAGGCTACCCATCTGTTATATGTAAAGAAAGGTAAGAATGAGTGTCTCAGAGACTATATTATGCAGTTTAATAAAGAGAAGCAGAAGGTTGAAGACTACGAGTATAATATTTCTATGACCGCCATCATGGGGGGATTACAAAAAGGCAAATTACTTTGGAAGTTGGCCGATGACCCTCCAAAATCCATAGCAGAAATTTTAGCTATGGCTGAGAGAGTCATGAAAGCAGAGGAGACCATGGTGGCCAGGCGAGATGATAAAAAGGAAGCCGATTGGAGTATATCTCAAAAAGCAAAGGGCAAGGTGGGAAGAAGAGGTTGGTCGATGATACGTTTGCTAACTACACTCTACTCACAGTAAATCCTGATTTGATTTTAAATGAGATTAAAGATGATAGAGCTGTGCGATGGACTTAATTGTTAGAGTACCCTCCTAATAAAATAGATAAGAGAAAGTGGTGTGACTTTCACCAAGATCACGACCATACCACTGATAAGTATTTTTCATTAAAGGATGATATGGAGATAATGCTAAAACAAGGAAAGCTTTGAAAATACGTTGATCGAAGTGGTACCAAGGATGAGGCCCAAAAAATACATGACAAGTCGAGAGATGAGAAGTCGAGATGATAGCCTCAGGTAAAAAAGAAAGACGGCCAGTCTGATGAAAATGGTGAAGATGACCTTGACCTCCCACCCAAAAAAAACTCAGCCTAAGGGAAGAATTTGTATGATCTTATTAGATGTAAAATGATGAGTGGGAAAATGGCCGATGAAGGGACACAGTCGGACGATCGCAAGGCACATGTCGTAGAGGCCAAGTCAGTGCCCGACAAATGGAAGAAAACTCGGTTACTTTAGATCCGAAGTCAAGGAAGATAAAAAAGGTGGATGTGGACACTCTGATTGTGGGATTCTATAAGTTAGATTTTAAGGTCATCTTGGCCCCCTATGACGACCCTCCGGTCATCACCACCAGGGTTCATGGGTATAATGTATCCCTAATTTTGTTGGATGACGAAAACTCAGTCGACGTCATGTTTTAGGAGTGTTTCAAAAGGCCAAACTTAGCAAGAAGAGACTGATTCCTTACCACCAACCCTTGATAGAGTTCAGTGGAGAAAAAGTGCATCACCTTAGAGTGTTTGATATCATTGTTTTCACAGCCACCTGGCCGAGGTGCCTTGCAAAGATGGTCACCTTTTTTATAATGGGTAAAAATGTGTTTTCAGCCTACAACATCATCCTCGATCATGTAGCCCTTAAAGAATTTGAAGCAGTTCCCTCTACCGTACACCAAATGGTAAAATTACCAACTCCTTATGGAGTAGGGGAAGTCTAGGGTGATCAGGTAGAGGCCATGGATTGCTACTTCATCTCAGTCAAGCATAGAAAGGCCCATATAAAACTTACCAACTCTTACAACATTGACACCCTTGACCCAAGGGAAGAAAGGAAACTAAAGAAGGGCAAAGACACAGAGGAGGTAGAATCCATCATCCTAAGTGAGGATGAGCAAAAAAAAATGTCCAAATCGGCTCTTCACTAAAAAGGAGGTGAAATAAAAACTGATAGAATTGTTGAGAAGAGGCAAAGCGTGTTTGCATGGAGTAATAAAGACATGTTGGGAATAGACCCAAGGGTCATCTACCACAAGATGAACATTGATGAGAAGGCAAAGTCGGTGAAATAAAGAAGAAGGACCTATGCAAGAGAGAAGTAAGGGGTCATCAAGGAGGAAGCTAAGAAACTTCAATCGACTGAATTCATCAAGGAGGTGCACTATCCATAGTGGCTATCCAATATCATAATAGTCCAAAAGGCTAATGGGAAGTGGAGAATGTGCATAAACTTTACTTATCTAAGTAAATATTGTCCAAAAAACTTATTTCCTCTGCCTCGTATAGACCAGATGGTTGATGCCGCAACTGGGCATGAGCTAATACATTTTAGGGACGAGTACTTAGGGTACAACCAGATATTCATGGATGAGTCCAACTCAGAGAAGACTTCCTTTATCACTGATAAAGGAACTTACTGCTACAAGGTCATGCCTTTTTTCCTTAAGAATGCCGGGGTAACCTATCAGAGCTTGGCTAATGAGATGTTTAAAGAGTAGATTGACAAGACTATGGAGGTGTATGTATACGACATGCTGACGAAGATCCTTGAAGTTGAGAACCATGTGGCTAACCTTGAGAAGAAATTTTATATGATGGATCTTTACGAGATGAAGCTAAATACGTCCATGTGTGTATTCGACGTGGGTATAGGAAATTTTTTCGGCTTCATTGTCAACTATACGGGTATTGAGGCCAACTCGAAGAAAATCAAAGCGCGGATAAAAATGAAGACTCCAAAGACCATCAAAGATGTACAGAGGCTAACGGGAAGAGTTGTTTCACTCAATAGGTTCATCTTAAGAACCACAAACAAGTGTCTTACATGCTTCAAAATTTTGAGAAAATCGTTTAAGTGGGATGAGGACTGTGAGAGAGCCTTTCAAGAGCTTAAGGCTTAGCTCGGTTCTCCAATGCTATTATCTCGGCATGTCCAAGGAGAAAATCTATTTTTATACTTTCCAGTATCAGAATCGGCAATGAGCATAACTAATGTTTGAGACGATAAAGGGTGCAGAAGCCGGTATACTTTAATAGTAATGCTCTCCAAGGGGTCGAGATAAAATATTTAAGATGGAGAAGTTGGCATATGCTTTGATACATGCATCAAGGAAGATGAATCCTTATTTTTAAGCCCAAATAACTTGTTGAGCGAAACTCTTTTCAATAATCTTGACTTATAGATGTTAAATTCGATAGTCAATAAATTTTAGGTTTTAAGGATAAAACCAAAAACTATGTCCTTTTGTATGGAATATAGCATATAAGAGGTATGAAAATTAAAGAAAATTAAACACATGATTTTTAACGTGGTAAAACCCTAAAATAAGGAAAACATCCAGGGCCCCCTCTACGGAGCAAAACAAAAAATCCATTAGAATCACAACCAAGTTACAGCACTAAAGCATGCAACTAAGAACCAAAATACAAGATTAAAAAACGTGCCTACCCGAGTTACTCCACTCTTAAAGGCATTCCAACAAGCCCACAAACAAAATATTTCACCAAGAACCACAAATCTTATGTGTTCGTGTTTTATTGATAATATTTGTGAATTAACTAAATATGCAAAAATGCTTCTCACCCTCTCAATCAAATATACAAGCAATATCCTATGAATTTACAAGCAACTTCTATATGCAATGCAAATCATCTCAAATATGCTTTGAATACAAGACTTCAAAAAATTTCAGATTCGGAATAAAAAATTTAAAATCAAGTTTTGGTTCAAATTATTTATGTCCAAAATTATTTCACAAATTTGTGAAATTAATTATTGAAACAAAAAAAAAATCTTTCTCAAATCTGAATATAAGCCATAACAATAAGTCTTGTGTTTCAAATTTATTTAAAATTATATTCTTGAATTTAACAACGACAAATTTAATAAAGATTCAAGAAAATAAATAAAAAATTTAAAAAATATTAGTGTGAACTAAATGATTCTTAGAAATATATTTTATTTGAAAAGATCTTCAAATATCCACAACTCAGCAATATCCCAACACCAAGAAAATGGAGATCTGATTGGGTTTTCGAAAATTTCCTGCTAGTTTTTTCGGTGACAAAAAACTCTGGCGAGTTCTCGATTTACGGACATCAGCGGCTTTGTGAAAAATAAAACTCCGATGACGTCTAACTTTTCGGCATCAACAGCAGCTCCCGAGATGTCGGTTTAGAACAGATCCTTCGACGATCGCAATTTAAACAGATCACAGATCCGACGGTCGCGGGTTTTTCTCTCTCTCGTTCTCGATTTCTGGTGATCTCGAGTTTTTACAGCTCTGGTCGTTTTGGTTTAATCCAGCTCCGGTTCTGACGATTTCGGGTTAAACCAGCTTCGGCGATTTCTTTTGGCAGCGGTCCCTTTCTCTCTCTCGATTTTCTCTGCCGACGACGACACTGAGATCGTCTCTCACTCTCGTTCTCTGTGACAACCCGCTCACCAAAATAAGGGGTGGCCAGCCCAATACTCCAATATAACGGAATCGTGGATGGAATCATTCTCAGCATCATAACAAAATATAGAGTATCTAGGATAACCACCCAATATTTCAGAAAATGGGTTGCCAAAAATTTTGATTTGAAAGTAAATAAATGAAAACAAACAACCCAATTCCTGAAAGATAAGGGAAACCCCAAGACATATATAAATAATACAACAAGAATACGATAAAAAGACCGAATAGGTAACCGGTCACTAACTGATACACCAATAATACACAAGTACAATAAGTTACTTATTACATTACATTAGACATTTACAAAAGCTTGGGCCTCTCGCCCGAATAAAAGACTTGATCTTAACTAGAATAAAAAGTGAAAACGTCTATACCAAATGTATCCCGTAATACCTGCAATGCATCACGGCTCGTCGAAAACATCGGAATCGGAATTCAAATCAGGCATCCTTGCGGCGGAGTACCTGAGCAGAGACAAGATGAATATGCAACAAGAAAAGTAACCAGGTCAGGGCCCGGTTCTATATGATTACCAGATGAATAAAGAGTATGACAGTTATGTATAATAAATCGTGAAGAAAGAGAAATAAGATGCAACCTATACAATTTAAAACATAAGCTAAGAAGGAACAAAAATAAGAAGCATTAAACTAAAGACTTTACCAAAGGTGCCAATTATTTCCTATATCTTTTCCTTAGCAGGAAGTATATATATATATAATCAAAATCTTTTACTCTTTAAGGAGATTTTATCTCAATTTTACCTTTTGTAAAAATCCTTTCCTTATCAGGAAAATAATCATTTTCAAATGCTCTTTGTGGCATTTACATGTGCTCTTTGTGGCACTCCATCATGCTCTTATGGCATATCAAATACATCAAGTCCCACTTGATTATGAACTGTTATAATTATATACATATAACGAATTCTAAGACCGCCCGTCCGGGTTTCCCCACTATGCGCGCCCCTAAATGACCATCATCTTCCAGGGCCTATCATTAGACAACCTGGGCACCTATATCGCAAGACGTCGGGAAGCGGCCATGAGCCTGCGGGGTAGTCAAGACCACACCCGGAATCTCCTACCCATCGCAGAAAAATACACAACAATAAGCGCTCCCATGGCCTAGGACTATATCCACCCTGCATTCATTAGCCAGGGGGCTTCACCTCGCGCGCGGACTTCCCTTATGATGTCATTTAGAGAGGTGTGTTTAAACCATTTTATTCATCATTTCGAAAATCAAGTAAATCATTATTTACCGGTTTCATGATTAAGTAAATTATCATTTACTACTATCAATACCACTTCCATTCATATGTTTCATTTTATTCGAAACCATTACTGTTTACTTCTAGTAATAGATAGAACTTATTATCCGGAGCCATACGATAGCTTATATCAATACTACAACCTCAAAGGAGTAAATAAACTCTTCATTATCTCCAAGCATTCTAGGAGGTTATTTTAGAACCCCAAGGTTATCATCTTTCGAAGGAATGAAATGACTTTCAATTTATTCTCCAAACTCACCTTTATGGCGTTAATATGAACCACCAAGGTTAACATAGTTCAATCGAACTTTTAAAATCTCCCAACATTCTTTTGGGGTGGTAATATAAACCATCAAAACTAGTATAGCTTAATTAAGCTCCTAAGGTCTCCCGAACATAACACTACCTCTCCTAGTTTTATAATAATTAACTAGAAGAAAAGAACGCCTTATCATTAATAGGCCTAACCCCGGAAAAATCCCCACATAACCCATTCCTAATGTAGGGTAGACATCTAACTCATCTCACACTCTAGGACTCTAAGTTTACTTCATTCAAGAAGGTTCCTAGTCCCTATATTTAAATAAAATGATTGAAATTGAGTTATAAAATTAACTCAAAAACAGCAGGAAAACGAATCGATTCGCCCAAGGGCCGAATCGATTCGCCCTAGCGAATCGATTCGCCCAAAAAGCGAATCGGTTCGGACAACTAAAACAACCTTCTGCAATTGACCGAATCGATTCGGCCTTAACCCGAATCGATTCGGGTTATGCAGACCTGCAAATTGCCCTTAGCGAATCGATTCGCCCAAAGGGCCGAATCGATTCGGACCTGCAAATTGCCAAAAATGGCTACGGAGGGTTATGAACCCTAAATCCTCCAAACTTCAAATCTCTTCCTTTTCATATACATCCAACAACCAAAAATCTACCCCAAAGTAATCTACATGATTATTAACCATCGAAACCCACAATTTCTTCAACATAAATCAAGACTAGGGTTTAAATCCCACAAAATTCTACATTTAAACCATAAATGTAAATACACAACCATCATACAATTTATGCATCTTAAATCACATATTAGCAAGTAGAAAACTTGCCTTAGGGTTGATATCTCAGATTTATTTGGAGAAGAAGCAATCCCAAATCCCCCATCTTCAATCTCTCTCTCATTTCTCCATTTCTCTTCTTCCTCTTTCTCTCTCTATGTTCAAGACATAAAATGGGGAAAAATAAGGGATTTAGAAGACTAAAATCGTGGATTAGGTTAAAACTCCCAACTTAAATGGTTAATACCACATTAAAATGACTCGCAAATACGCATATAAGCTAAAACCAGGTAAAAGTGCCCGGAACACAAAAATACAATATGGCACTTATTTTGACTGTCTCGCACCTTCCGAGACTAACTACACACTCTAAACTGGCATCCGGAAATTTTATAAATTACTTCGAGTTCCAAAATCATTTAAACTAAAAGGACATTTAAAATACATGACACTACAGACATGCAACCTGATGTTATTTACTTTCACATGCAGTAAATATGCATCAATCTAGTAAATATTAACTTTCAATTTATTAAATTAATATTTACTCCGGTCCCCACATTTTATATAATTACCTTATGCGGTAAAACTCAGTATAAAATGAGCCTCCCAGAATCGAGGGTTGTTACATACTCCCCCCCTTAAGAGGGAATTTTGCCCCCAAAATTCGGGCATACCCAAATCTGATAAGGGTATACTACTCTAAACTAGGATTCTACCATCCCAAACAAACTCCTCGCTATTGCAACGCCCCAAATGGACCCGGACTAAGATCTACCCTATCGATCTCAATCTACATCATTTGTGCTCTAGCATAGCACAAAGCGTTCCTCACCAACTACGGATCCTATGTTCCTACGGCGAAAGGTGATGTCCTCACGACTCGGCAAAATTAGCCGAATCTCTAGCACCATGTTACATCACACCTTGGGGCATTCGTACCAACTCTAAGTGGCTTAGCCCTAACGCTACTCAGCTATCCCCCGCCTCGACGTATCTCATCAAGGCGTATGGCTTAAAAGCCAAATCTCTAAAGAAATGTTCCGAGACCACTCCAAGTCCAAGGAACATATTACCCATTGGTTCCATCCAACGAGTATACGAATTACTAAACCGACCACGCTAGGCCACTCACGAAACCATGCCTTAGGAAATGGTCCATAAGACCACTCCAAAACCTAATGGTTGCACGAAAATCTCCATCCATACCATTACTGCTCCCATCTACTATGTATACTAAGGCGCACGTTCGTAATATGCCTTTCGACATAAGTAAATTTCCTCCATTTCATCCATCCACTTTAGGGTGGTAGGATATACGCCATTTCCATACGGTTCCCATTACTTCGCGGAAACTTTTGCTAAACCTTCGACACAAATTTCTAGTTTCGGTCCATCCTATTATAATAGGCATCTCCCACGGTTTTACTATTCCTCTATCGAGAACGGGGTATACTCTTCTATAAGTAGTCCGTCCAAAATGGCCGGGAATGCAACAGTTTGATCAAACGATTAACCATTTTCTCAAATGGGATCATGACCAGTTCGATGCCGGTAGTTCCATGCAGGCGTCTATGAATACCCTTCTTCGTTTCACTACTACTCTCTTTACACAAGTAGGTGAAATGGTCAATCACAGACAGACACGCTCTTACTACCGAGTCTTCCTATTCATGCTCATTCTACTTGGCCTTCCATGCCATTACCATCATCTCTGACGAGTTCTCTACTCGACACGTCCACTAGCCCAATCGCATTTCCTTAGCGAAATGAGAAAATATCCGATCACTAGTTCTTCTGAACTCCGAGCACCAACTCAATTCCTCCCACGACATATTGCAACAACTTGTTGCCTACGCGAAGGACCAAATTTCCTGCCCAGGAAGTAGTGCCTTATCTATTTAAGGTGATCACTACCACGATGAATCTTAATTCAAGCACGGGATATTACTCTCCACAAGTTTAAGCTTGTGAGACGCATAAACAATAGGTCTATACTCCATTATTATTACTCCCCAATCCTGGCAGAAACTTACTCATTAAACTCACTCTCGAGCTTACAATCATGACTCAGGAGTGAGGATCCACCCGTCCTTATTAACTCCCCGGAAGTGAAGTTACCAACGTAACCTTATCTCTAAGAAATGCCTCATCTCCTTCGGCCGAACCTACCAAACCTCTCGAGACCCCATAATCTCGCTCCTAAGGGATCTAATCTCTTATAGAGTTAACCCATAACTTATTCGTGGTCAACTCCCTACCGCTTTGCTAAACTAACACCGCCTACCCTCAAGGTCTTACATCCTAAAAATCCTAAGGTCTATTTATATATATCCTACCTAAATCGTAAGCATATAATACCAAAGACATCCCTAGTGCCCAAGACCTTACTCAACTTCCGACATTCGCTCGGGATCATGCGTGGGACGTCTCGCCGAAGCGAAATCCAGACAAGGAACCCTCCCGTTACACTACTACCTCGCATCGTCGGTCATTAAGATGTGACGGTCTAAGACACATGATCGGGATCGGTACAATTCTAATTTACAATTCTCCTAATAAGATTCTACTTCTAGACTTCACCTTAGCATTCTATACACGAAATAAGAGAAAGGAAATATGGCATCTCTCCACTCCCAACGTCGTTAAGGTTCACGCGTGGAGCGTCCCGTAAAAGCGGAATCCAAACAAGGAACCCCTCCTATGCATTACTGCTTAACTTTTTTGGTCGTGAAGATAAGTCATAACACCCACATACAATGCAAACAAGCAATAAAACACTCAGACCAGGTAACACATATGACACATATACATTAAAAATATCATCACTCGCTTCATAACGAGTGAAGAAAAGATAGAACTTCCATACCACGGAAGTCATATAATTACCTTTCTATAATAACGTAAACACTACTACAAGCTCAATATACACACCCGAGTCTATCGTAGACACAATACTACTAAATCTTATCCTAAGGAATATACACTACCCACCTATAAGGTAGAATTCCCTCCACAATTTGCCAAGCACTCCGGGTCAATACTAATGGTTCTCAGACTCCATATTCGAGCCTTACACATACCAACATTATCTCCACCAACTTCCCAGACCAGCCACTTTACTCTTGCCCTTGCTCTCCACTTAACGAAGTTTAAAATGAGTGGTTCTACAGTCCACATCATAACCGTTATTTCGACTCTGGCTGACAATAATTGCCCATGCAGTCCCTCTTACTTTCTCAGTAGAAGAGGACACGCTTTTGGCCTCCTCTTCCTCAGTTTAATGAAACTTCCCCAGGTGGGTGTCCACCAATGGGGTTTCACGATTCTCACTCCATCAGAAGTGTTAACTACACCTATTTTGGATCCTATCACTTCATAGTGCATGATCTCGACTCCCTAACCGTACAACACCTTATTCGCCATTGGTCTTTAACCGAACATTTTGTGAACATTCGGGAATCCACCTTCTCCTCAGTCCAGTTATCCCAGAGAAACTCGCCATTGCAAGTATCCACCGGGCTTCTCTATGGTCCAAACTTCTGGCACCCACGAATATAGTGACCACATTTTCATCACCACAACACTTCTTCTATGGGTGAAGGATTTTCCTCCATTCTACTACAGGGCACTTCTCCACTTCAATACAACATCACGTGAATTCTTAAGTTTAGTACCACTTCCTACTTCTAGTGGTACTTGGGAAACTACATCAACTGAAATTTGCAGTCGTAATAGCAAGACAAGGAAGTGCTACAAAAAGGGAGCGACCTCTAAAGCGGTCCCCCTCCCCGACCACAACTTACAGTTCTCCACACACCTTCCCATAACGCCCTTCTTCTATCGACCTATTATTCTCACACGAATACGCAAAAGATTTTATAGATTCTACCTCATGGTAGAAGAACGAGATCTCACAAGAGAAATCAACGATCTTAATCCTAAGGCTTTACATCAAATCAAGAGCAACGTTGAAAACTTAAGGCGTCCACACAGATTCCTAAGGACTCTAGAACTTGATGCTCTGATACCATCTGTGACAACCCGCTCACCAAAATAAGGGGTGGCCAGCCCAATACTCCAATATAACGGAATCATGGATGGAATCATTCTCAGCATAATAACAAAATATAGAGTATCTAGGATAACCACCCAATATTTCAGAAAATGGGTTGCCAAAAATTTTGATTTGAAAGTAAATAAATGAAAACAAACAACCCAATTCCTGAAAGATAAGGGAAACCCCAAGACATATATAAATAATACAACAAGAATACGATAAAAAGACCGAATAGGTAACCGGTCACTAACTGATACACCAATAATACGCAAGTACAATAAGTTACTTATTACATTACATTAGACATTTACAAAAGCTTGGGCCTCTCGCCCGAATAAAAGACTTGATCTTAACTAGAATAAAAAGTGAAAACGTCTATGCCAAATGTATCCCGTAATACCCGCAATGCATCACGGCTCGTCGAAAACATCGGAATCGGAATTCAAATCAGGCATGCTTGCGGCGGAGTACCTGAGCAGAGACAAGATGAATATGCAACAAGAAAAGTAACCAGGTCAGGGCCCGGTTCTATATGATTACCAGATGAATAAAGAGTATGACAGTTATGTATAATAAATCGTGAAGAAAGAGAAATAAGAAGCAACCTATACAATTTAAAATATAAGCTAAGCAGGAACAAAAATAAGAAGCATTAAACTAAAGACTTTACCAAAGGTGCCAATTATTTCCTATATCTTTTCCTTAGCAGGAAGTATATATATATATATAATCAAAATCTTTTACTCTTTAAGGAGATTTTATCTCAATTTTACCTTTTGTAAAAATCCTTTCCTTATCAGGAAAATAATCATTTTCAAATGCTCTTTGTGGCATTTACATGTGCTCTTTGTGGCACTCCATCATGCTCTTATGGCATATCAAATACATCAAGTCCCACGTGATTATGAACTGTTATAATTATATACATATAATGAATTCTAAGACCGCCCGTCCGGGTTTCCCCACTGTGTGCGCCCCTAAATGACCATCATCTTCCAGGGCCTATCATTAGACAACCTGGGCACCTATATCGCAAGACGTCGGGAAGCGGCCATGAGCCTGCGGGGTAGTCAAGACCACACCCGGAATCTCCTACCCATCGCAGAAAAATACACAACAATAAGCGCTCCCATGGCCTAGGACTATATCCACCCTACATTCATTAGCCAGGAGGCTTCACCTCGTGCACGGACTTCCCTTATGATGTCATTTAGAGAGGTGTGTTTAAACCATTTTATTCATCATTTCGAAAATCAAGTAAATCATTATTTACCGGTTTCATGATTAAGTAAATTATCATTTACTACTATCAATACCACTTCCATTCATATGTTTCATTTTATTCGAAACCATTACTGTTTACTTCTAGTAA